>JAGSMX010000027.1:3015000-5647500 GCA_029286785.1 Meandrusa payeni
CATGTGAAGTCTGCCAATCCGCACTAGGGTCGCGTGGCGGACTATGCCCTTATACTCTCTTTACAGAGAAGGCCTGCGACCAACAGTGGGGCATATATTATATATATATATATACATATATATATATATAAATGCTGTAACTTATTGTGACTTTCGCATAATTAAAATATCTGTCACCCCTTAAGGCGGCTGGCGTGATAGCCATTCGTTATTAATTATATATAAATCTAATAACACGTATAGTGCAGAGATAAATGTAAACGCTAACACAATAAAATGTTTAATGAATTCTATATGTCAATTTTAATGGTTGTTGTCCTTGTACGTACAATCAACTCAAAAAGTCGTTTTGTCCAAACTTTTTGCTAACCTGTGTTTCACAATGATTTAACATTTTAATGCAACTTTAATAGACGTCAAATGACATACAATATTTATCTAGATTGTAGGCCAGCAGAAATGAGGTATTAAACTTAATTATGGATGCGAGAATTAATGCTTCCAACCAGTAATTATGAGGTCGCATTAACTTAATGTCTTTCAAGTACTTATGCGCACACATATAAATTCAGTATAATGGGAGTCGGGTACAATCGGAATCGAAAATTGTTACATCATGTTTTCTATATTAATTCTAATTATTTCTTAATTTTTAATAAATTATTATAGACACGTTTAGCAAAAGTCTGAAGTAAAGTTAAAAATCTAAATACAAAAGTCGAATTCAGTAAACATAATATAGCTAACTATAAACATAATATAGCTAACTATAAACATAATATAGTTTCCGCTGCCATAGCACAGCGGTCAGATTACGACAACAGATTTTTAGCATTTGATTTTTGTAGTTCAAAAACCGAAAAAACTACAATTCATTGTTACAAGTCGACTGAGATTTGAACTCGTGACTATCCCATTGTAAGGCAAATCGCCGCTTATTCATTAAACTATTTCTGAAAAAAAAATATATAATATTATATCACAATTGTAAGTTGTCACATTAAAAAAAATTGCGCAATATCTACGCGCATGTACTGCGGGAACCAAGGACTCTAAAATGCCCTTTAATAGCTGGCAACAGGGTCGTTTTTCGCAATAGTGTGACGTTTCTTCGTTTGATACATTTAATAATTGGTTCACTGTACCTTAACATTATAAGTGGCGTGCGTGTGATAAAATAAACATTCGATTGAATAGGCCGGTCTAGACAAGGTTTAGTCTACACTGGCGTACCTACAACGCTACGGTGAATAGGTGTTATATCCTTGGACTGAATCTGACCGTACAGCAAACCATTTTTAACATAACCAATAAATACTTTTTTTACTACATGTTTATGAATGTACATATTATATGCAAACGTACCAAAATAACATTTTTTAATACTTTTGTCTGTCTCTTTATTCGGGCTACTTGAGATGAACAGCTACACCGATTTTATTGGGACTGTCATTGGTAGATAGCTGATATAATAGGGGGTAACTTAGGCTAATTTACTTTTGAAAAAAATAAATAAAGTTTTTTAATCGCGGGTAACACCGCGGGGCGTACCTAGTTATCAATATGTCTTTGTTATAAGATTTGTTCCTAATCATTTGTAATGCACACAAACCTGTTTTATCTTTCAATTTGAAAATAATTGCCACATATGAATAAATGGCCTTATGTTTCGATGTTGCAATTCGTGTGGAGACGTATCTTGATTGATGTGACTTGTATAACTTAATACTCACGTTCTTTTAACTCTAGTGGGATATGCAGAGTTAGCAATGACTTACCTCTATTCACCAAGCATATAAAATACCGTATGTGACCGGGGATGAGTTTTGTAATGAAAAAAAAATGTAAATTAAAAATGTTAATATTTTGAATAACAATATTTTCTTTCACTCAAAATAAGCTGAGACAGTACTTATCAAATTTTCGTGAGGTTTGACCTACGAGTTATTGTCTAACAAATCATACCTTTAAAATAATCCCCGACCGAGTCGTGGCTCGGCCCTCTCGGGCGCCCCGGATCGGAATGCTTACGCGTAACTTAGTAACCGTCCAAGCCGAGGTTACCCCTCACCGGGGGACCATTGTGTCGAGTTACTAGCTAATAGAAGTTCAGTAAAAAATAAATTTCATATTTGAAGTAAAACTTTTTACGCACCCTTGACTTGGGGAGTAAGCTAGTGAATGCGTTATGAAAAGTGTGGCGAATGAAAGTTGACAGGGAGACATAATTATAGACATCGTGGAGAAGGAGAGAGAGTTACGTACCGTATAACACTGTACGGGCAAAAAGGGAGGTGCGAGTACATATTTTCTCTTCTCTCTATCATAACCCGTTACGCTTCGTATATCTAAGACAGTGCAGGTCTATTATCTGAATCACACCGTAGGAGCAAGAGAAAAGGCAGAGTGTGCGAACAGTTTCTTTCTCTCTTTGTTATTACTTCAGTCGTATGTTCTAAAGCACATTCGTTTAATTAAAAATAACTGTGATCTAGTGTTACAATTCGAGCAATTGAATACGCAGCCCCAACCCTTAAGTAAATCGGACAGTTAAACATATAATACGCACAAATACTAATACTAAGGGCAGGTATCCCGGTAAGCAATAATGTATTCTAACCCGATATTCCTACGTAGGATCTATTTATCACCATTACTTGGCGGATTAGGCGCGTCACGGGCTCTAAGGTAATTATCCACGCTGGAATACTTAATGCTACCAGCGTACCTAATTATAGGTAACCACCGATCAACGTTCTATACAAAGTATATTTCGAATAAAGGTAACCTTAAAAGTTTTTACCCTTTCAAATCTTCACAACTGATTTTGATTGGACTTTGGGTTCCGAACATATACCAGGGAACACCAACAAATAGTATGGTATAATGTTTATTAAATGAGATTTTCGGACATTTGTAATAATCTAGTTAAGAAGTCTTCTAGAACAACCGTGCGTAGTACTTGTACTTTCAAATGAATCATTTCAAACAAAAAATGCTTAACATCTGTTCATAATTGTCATTGAAAAAGTCTTGTCAGTTAAAAATTCCGAAGCAAATTCAATAATATTAGTTATAATTTCAAAAAATCACAGCTAAAATTTATTTTATTGTGTATGCTAGAAGTGTTACTTAAGTGAACGGTTGTAGGCATGATAAATTAAAAGTTTGTGTAAGATGGTCTTTGGCACCAAATTAATATACAGAAATAATGACTGAAGAAAGGATAATTAAATATTATTTATATGAGCATTCTCTGAAGGTATTTTATATATATATATATATATATATATATATATATATATATATATATATATATATATATATATATATATATACATATATATATATATAATACCCTAGGGGAAGTCTTCAAACTATATTTTCTGGGAATTCAGGTTGAATTTGAAGGGGTTTCGGGATCATCACCTAAACGCACCGTTTTGCTCTAAGCAAGGGAGGAATACCTTTTTTTTTTTTTTGTTGACGGGGAGGAAATCTTCACAAAGATACCCCGCCTTCTGGGGGGAAGGCGGCGGTTATGTGGGGTTCTTACCCACTAAAACCTCCTCGGTGGCCCTTTCCTCGGTGCATGACGAGGGGCTCCGGGATCTCCAGTGGAACGCACCGGAGCCCCTCTGCACTGTGCTCAAGGAGAGCACGTCCCGAGGGGGGAGGTTACTCCCTCCCCCCCTGTGCCCTCGCAGCGGAAGGCGACACGGGCCAGCCAATGTCGCCTTCTTCCCGGGTTCACTTTGGTGGACGACTCAGGCCCCCACCCTTGTCGCCCAGTGAACCCGAGGCCCCTTTTAGTCGCCTTGTACGACAGGCAGGGGATACCGTAGTCTTATTCTTGAGAGCCCAGAACTACAGGGCTGAACTAAGGAATACCTTCCCTAGCATCCTCGATGTGGCAACACGGGCCACTCTAAGTTGCCTTCCTTTCGTGTCTATTTTTCAAAAGCCCATTTCGCCTGTAGATATGTCTGCATCAACAGAGCTTACAACAAGGGCATGAAACAGCTGCTGAATTAGAGCCGTGGTTGGTTATATCCAGTATAGTTTTATATATTAAATTTTAAGTAGCGCACGATTCTACGAGTATGTTCTGCCTCTGGCGAGTCTTCGATCGCCTTCAAAGTTTGTTGGTAATTTGTTCTGTTGCAACATATCCAATTACAATAAAGGCGTTCATTGCGATTAAGTCTATCATTGGGTTGTTATTTTGCATTCAGCATTAATTATTATGTCGATGTGTTATTAGCGAACGGGCTTTATGGCGACTTTTTATGGTCTGTTTTCATGTATTTTTATAACCGCGTGGGTAGATACGAGTATAACAATTGTGATGCATGTGTTGAATTATTCATTCTCGTGACTGTTGTAAAACTTATCAAAGAAAATAAGCATAGTGTTAAGTGTTTTAATGCGTCAATAGTTTAATAGGAAGGCCGTTCGAACTAACCAACTATTCAACTGTTGACTATCTCCTAGCTTGTATTGGAATAATTAGCAATAACGTTAATAAATTACATGAAAATTTAATAGCGTTTTTAATTAAAAACTTATTATAGTGATAGGTCAGTGTAGCGGGTTCTTTTGTTAAATGAATGGGTAGGCACGCTCGAAAGAGTATCATAACTTCGCAGGTTACCGGCGTTAAGTAGGGGTATGTTATACGTAAAGTTATATGTTATACTTCAAACTTGAAGGAGGAAAGAGAAATACCGATATATAAAAAACCGATTTAAAAATCTAGTTGACAGAGAAGCTTTGAAGTTCTTTTAACACATTTGATGTAGACAGAAACAGCAATGTCCGTACGCTTTTCGCTTATTATGTCACAGATTTAACAGGGTGTAAGCGAATCGATTTTTTTTACATCATCATTCATCATCATCATTTCAGCCGTAAAACATCTACTGCTGGACATAGGCCTCCCCCAACGAGTTCGAGAAGGACCGGTTGTAAGCGGCCCGCATCCAGCTGCGTCCTGCGGTCTTTATGAGATAGTAAGACCACCTTGCGAGTGGACGTCCTACGCTGCGCTTTCTGGCTGAGGTTGCTTTTTTACATAACATAATTGTATATCAATAGTCTTTTTTATAAAAACTACCGAACGAGTCGTGATTCGGCCCTGCCAAGGTCAAACCAAGCCGAGGTCTTTTATCGAGCCCTTGCACCCAATAGAGGTACAAGCTAAGCGATCTAAAAGCATATTAACTCTCTAAGAACTATGAATTACGAAAGTAAAATTTTTGAACGTAATTTCGTAAAAACCGTCGCATAAGTTGATGTCCCCTTGAATTTTTCCGCACGGGCAACACTAGAAAATTATTTATAAGACTCGTGAATGCTGCATTATTTACGTAATTATATCAACGGCACCCGGCTACTACACATCCTGTCTGCAATTAGCATAAAACACCTCATTAAAGTAGATAATAGTAGAATGGCCGACTTGGTTTTCCTTATTATGTTCGTGTGGCGATACGTAGATTATAAAACGTACCTATTCCATGAATATAGGTCGTGTAACCATTGTTAACACGTAAACATAACGATGGAATGCATACTTATATACATGCCCATTTAAGAAAATCACCTGCTTATATTAAATTTGTTATAACACGGAGAATAGTGCTGCCCGTTTGAGTGCAGTTAGCCCGACTACAGTAACGATGTATATGCGTAGCTGGCATTCTTTCTTTCCTTGTACCTTTGATCACCATGTCAATCAAATATAATTTTCATAGCTTAAGGATTATTATGAGCATCGCTTTTAATACAGATTGGCCAGAGAACCTGGACTTGACTACTTCACCGGATTGCCACAGCTATGCCACAGCTCTTAGGTCGCTTAGCCTGAACCTCTATTGCTAGTAACTCGACACAGTTACTATTGAAATAGGCGTTATAAAACCTTTTTTGTATAGTAATTTTTTTCTGGTAAAGCCACTTATATAGAAACAATAAAAATTATTTTTCATTAGAATCAAAGAGCTGCATGACCTAGATATGGTCAAGATATGGATAGGTATTCCAAAGTGTCGCTTCGGTTGTTTACGTCCATTCTCGGAACAGCAAAAGTAGTCACTATTGAATGCCTTTGCCACGTCTTTTACGTTCAGTAGATAGTTCAACTCGTAAAGAAATTGCACGACTACCTACTTTACCAGGTAAGGTTAGAGCTGGACTGGACTAAGTGTTAAGACGCAAGAGAGAAATAATTGAAATATGAAGATAAATCACTAGCCCAAGCAATCTCGCACCCACTGTAGTCAAAGAAACAAACAGAATTTCCCGGAAAGTACGAAAACATGTCCTTTCCGGGGAAAACCCTTAAAACGAATAGTTTGTCCACGTATGTCTTTCTCTCGACAACAATGTAGATATTTTTAAGACTCGTGAATGCTGCATTATTTACGTAATTATATCAACGGCACCCGGCTACTACACATCCTGTCTGCAATTAGCATAAAACACCTCATTAAAGTAGATAATAGTAGAATGGCCGACTTGGTTTCCTTATTATGTTCGTGTGGCGATACGTAGATTATAAAACGTACCTATTCCATGAAAATAGGTCGTAACCATTGTTAACACGTAAACATAACGAAGGAATGCATACTTATATACATGCCCATTTAAGAAAATCACCTGCTTATATTAAATTTGTTATAACACGGAGAATAGTGCTGCCCGTTTGAGTGCAGTTAGCCCGACTACAGTATATGTATATATGTATATATGCGTAGCTGGCATTCTTTCTTTCCTTGTACCTATGATCACCATGTCAATCAAATATAATTTTCATAGCTTAAAGATTATTATGAGCATCGCTTTTAATACAGATTGGCCAGAGAACCTGGCCTTGACTACTTCACCGGATTGCCACAGCTATGCCACAGTTCTTAGGTCGCTTAGCCTGAACCTCTATTGCTAGTAACTCGACAGAAGAGTCCTCCCGGTCCTCGGCTTGGACGGTTACTACTGATATAGGCGTTATAAAATATTTTTTGTATAGTAAATTTTTTCTGTTAAAGCCACTTATATAGAAACAATAAAAATTCTTTTTCATTAGAATCAAAGAGCTGCATGACCTAGGTCAAGATATGGATAGGTATTCCAAAGTGTCGCTTCGGTTGTTTACGTCCATTCTCGGAACAGCAAAAGTAGTCACTATTGATTCCCTTTGCCACGTCTTTTACGTTCAGGAGATAGTTCAACTCGTAAAGAAACTGCACGACTACCTACTTTACCAGGTAAGGTTAGAGCTGGACTGGACTAAGTGTTAAGACGCAAGAGAGAAATAACTGAAATATGAAGATAAATCACTAGCTCAAACAATCTCGCACCCACTCTAGTCAAAGAAACAAATAGAATTTCCGGGAAAGTGCGAAAACATGTCCTTTCCGGGGAAAACCCTTAAAACGAATAGTTTGTCCACGTATGTCTTTCTCTCGATAACAATGTAGATATTTTTAAGAGTGCCTTACTGTTAAGTGCATGTACACTACACATCAAATAGGATCGTAGTTTTAGGCATTTGCTTTGAAAGAATAAAGCAAAAAAAATCTATTTCTTAGTAGATGTTTATGGCCGTTGATGACATTTAACTCACTCGTTACGTAACGAGTCCTTTCTCTTTACCAATAAACTATCACTGTATTCCTTAAGCGGATTTTTAATTGTAATCTTTTTAATTATCACCACAAACAGCGGTTGTGTTGTGTCATTAAATACACGTTTCCTATTAAAGTCACGCTGTAATGGTTGTAATTTTTTAATATCGATTACGGATCAGTGTGTCCTGTTTTATACAGTGTCCGTTACCGATTCTTCGTAAACCGCATCGATAACGTTTGTGGGTACTTCAATTTACAGTTTTCCTACAAATTTCTACGTACCGTTAGTAATAAACATTTAAAAATGAATGTAATGAAATAATAGTTTGACGCGTGCTAGAAATTCTTCTAAGTACGTTATGCCATTGTCGTTTTTACTCTGTGCAACGACATGAACATAAAAATAGACATACTCGTGGAACACTCTTTCAAGAAACATTAATAGGTAAACTACTGTCTTGCCTTTCTTATAAGGTTCATATGATACAAAAAAATATCCTGTTTTGAAAGTTTGTTCGTTTCTCTTCCCGTCGCAAATATGTTTATTCATCGAATATAAGGACTTTTACGATAAAGTTTAACCCATGTGTAATTGTCCAAAAAAAGAGTCCAAGAAAGGGGTAAAAGAACACGGTCAAGAACTTTTCGATCGACTTGAACCACTGAGACTACATTGAAATTTACTCGACACCATCTTGATGGTTGACCTTCCACAACTGCACGCACTGTCAACCTGTGGAATCAACTGTCACCAGCGGTGTTTCCGAAACTTTCCGATTTGGGCACCTTTAAGAAACAAGCGTACTCCTATCTCAAAGGCAATCTACGGTTCTTCCGGTGCTGTGGATGTTCATGGGCGACGGTGATTACTAAAGATCAGGTGAGCCGTAAGCTCGTTTGCTCCATTTTCCTATAAAAAAAAACTTGACCGCTCTACGAAGTCTTCAGTCCGCGATCATGGTTTGGATAATCCTCGCCATTACGTATTTGATAAAATAAAGGATAAATTCTTGAATTTCTCCTTAATTTTTATCTCGGAAATGGCTCCCACGATTTTAATAAAATTTGAGAAGTCGTTTTATCGATAATTAACTAAAACATACAACTGAAAAATATGACTCTTCTTGACATCTATCGAGCGAGTAATAATATTATATTTTTGAGCAAATATCTTATAGCTTTAACGACACAGTAATACTAAAGCAACTTGCCTACTAAACTACAGCCAATGAGTGTTTGGTGTGAGATTAGACCAAGAAAATGAATTGTTTAATTATATTATTGATAAAAGAATTTGTGTCTTGTGGGTAATATCGAAAAATAATATTCATATTTCATCATTACGTAATTTATTTGTAAATATGATTTACAAAAAAACACGACATACAAAACAAAATACCGAGTGAAGCTCGTTCAATCGGGTTCTATTTAATCTATCACAAATGCTTGCCAAACACCGATTTCTACCAAGGCACATTTATTGATTTGATATTAAAAAAACTTAATTTTAATATAGAAAATGGGTGGATGCTATTACCTTTTTGAGATCCGGTGATAAATACCAGAATACCAGATATATATAAATACCACACTTATCACACACACACACACGCACATTCAACCTACAACACGTCCACATTTATTTATTTATATTTATATAATTTTTTAACTAAACTACTTTATCTTTGTTAATCAATTTGATGTATGGCAGTGGGAGAGAACACTGATTCCTGAGTTACAGATCTAACTCCTAGTTCAGGAGTCAAGGACGTCGTGTATTTATTGTAAAGAAATTTTTGAATAACGTGTTATTATTATTACTATTATAAATTATGAACCAAGCACACCACTGTGAGACTTAATGATACTGTGAGCTCATTTCGCATAGATTGGAAAACAGAAATTAACAAAATAAATACTTAAAAACACGATAGCCAATAACTATGACGTTGGAACGTCAAACAACTCGGTCCTGACCGCCAAGAATTTTAAAAATAAGGCTATACTGTAATAAAATCCGTAAAAGTAGTTTTATTCAATGAGAAATATTCGTGTAAGTATCAGGTCGATATTTTTATTACATCGATGTTAAATTACCATATCTTATTATATATCTTATGAAATTTAAAACATCAAAATAACATATAATAGGTAATTTAAAAGAGTAAAAATGTTCGATCACACTGCTATATTACACTTGGTCAACTTCGCGTGTGACTTTAACATTGAAATAAAATATTATGAAGGATATTTTTATGTTCAGTTTAGACTTTAACTTAGAAAGTCTAAAATGAAGTAATTGGGAAAACTTACCTAAAAATTCTATACAGCAATCTTTTAAAAAATAATTATTAAATAAAAATATATAATGAAATAGAATTTATTAACTATTGATGTAGAAGTTAAAATCACAATAAAAACTTGGAACGTAATACATTAAAGCTAATACTAGATTAGTCTACTATTCGAAGCGATTTGAGTTATCGTTCATCGTGCGTACAGCAAAGGAGTGAAATAAGTTGCCGGCGTCAGTCTTTCCGTCCAAGTACGACGTGGGAGCCTTCAAGAGTAGAGTGAATAGGCACTTACTAAACTAGCGCGTACCATCTTTTGACTATGTCACCACTTAAAACCAGGTGGGATCATGGTCAAGCGCTAGTTTACAGGCATAAAAAAAATCCTTTTGTTAGACCCTAAATCCCCTGTTTTCCGTTTAAAAATGATTTCGAAAAACATAACCTGCGCTAGTGACAACGCTTTATAATGTCAAAGCATCGAGCTCGTTTCCGAACGATAAGTCATTAAAAGTTTTTTTTTACACCTCACTAGCACATGGTGCGATGACAAATAACTAATCGCATCTTTCCATTGCAATTTATCGACTCGAAAGGTAATTTACTTTTAATTCCAACAAATCGATATTTTTATATCTCTTCATCGTATTGTTATATTGTGCCAGTTATTTCAAAATTAAAAGTTTATAATTTTAAACAGATTAGCTTTTAACAATATAACCGTTAATACTTCCACAATTTTATTTGTGTAAATTATATTCTGGAAGAGGAACGTTACATAATCTATAGAAATAGGTTTAATTTCAGTCATTTGTAAGTATTTTGGTTCTATATAGTTTTTTTAGAATTAATAAATCGATAAGAAAGATTACAAAATTTAGATCTATTCATACTAGTCTAATAATACCGATAATTTCCGTTTGTCGGTTTTTAAGTATAAAACCATTACTAGCTGAAAATTTTTGCCCGGTATATAACGATGGACTTATCTCCTATCACAATGTGACTTATTAAACTTGGTTAAAAACGAACAGCGGTAGCTATATCTGTCTTCCCAATAATAGCTTAAGTACAATTTTAAAAACAAAATTAAAGATATCATTCATAAGGTAAGCATTAATCATAGAAATGCTCTCTCCTTCCATTTACAATTAAATGTCAAAGTGGAAAAAAGTATTTACCTCTACTATAAAAAATATATTATACATTCCTAATTCAAAACGTAGTCATTAGTAAAGAATAAAACAGAAGGTGGTTTGATAAATTACTTTTTTTTTAAATAAAGAATTACCAGAACCAAATAATTACAGTTAATGAGGAAAGGGACGTTACCCCGCGCGCGATAGCATCGGCTCCTTCTATTCGAAATGAATTGAAATGGTAATATTGTTTTTGCATGCAGCACATTAGTCATTCGGTTATAATTAGCCCTTTTGTGTTCTATTTCATAATTATTTATACAATTATTAACAACAATACAATGCTATTTTTCATTAAACTTATATTATATATTGTATATTACATATTTTATATTATACTTGATACTTTCAAAATCGACTTCAAATCAAATCTGCGATCTTATCTAAAAAGTAATTAGATATTCTAAATTATATGTAAACGCCTCATTCACAGCCATGGATAAAACGCTTCAATCTTTAACCGACAATTAATCCATTAATTATTTCAACCGACTTCAAAAAGGAGGAAGTTCTCAATTCGTCTGTATGTCTGTTACCTCATAACTTTAGACTGGGTTAATTTGGATAATTCCTTTTCTTATTTCAAAGCTAGTGCTCACAGTGCGGTTTTATTTCAATTTGGTCCAATTCTGAGTATGAGTCTTGGTTTCGATTAAGTATAAACAAACAAATATTTTTATTATACCACAATAAAACAATAATTTCAATAACATCTAATTAAATTACAATTACGGGGGACTGGTCCAAACCTGTGAGATGGATCACCAGGCGTAAACCTCACGGATGTGCACAAAACTTTTAAAACTATTGGAGAGGAGAAGGTAAGACATAAATATTTATAAATAAAGGTATATGTATATATAAAAGAAGATATATATATTTATATATATAAATGTATATATTTATAATTAATGTCATGTGTGTGTGTGAATGGGTTTGTTATTTTTTACATACAAAAATATGCCAAACCTGATGTATATTTAAGTATTTAATTGCATTATATTTTCCGTTTCATTATAATTTAAGGATTTTAACCAATCAGATATTTTGTTTTTACAGTTTTTTTTTTATGTGTGTTTGTAGTAAGTATGTGCGCGACAAATGTAATAACTCAATATCATGGTAATTGTTGGCAACACTAAATATTGCCAACATTAATTAAAAAACGTTAGACGTCTCCACCGGTAGCCATTGTACAAATCTGTAATTTTTGTGTCCGAATAAACCTAAATTCAAGATAAAGGGTTTTCTTGTAATTAGCCCCCATACAGAGGCAAAGCCAACCTTTTCTACATGGTCCTTCGAAAGGAAAAAGTTAAACAATCTGCGATCTATGGATATTTGGTTTGCCTCTTGAAGTGGTATGGCGTTGGGCTAACATCGGAACTCCACGTGTGTGCTAAAATTTTTTTTTTGCATATACTCTCCGAGCGGCCTTATCTGCACTCCATTACGGCCCAATTCCAAAAGTCGTAAGGTCGCTATTTTGACAAATTGACGACTTTCAACTGTTCGCGATAATTGTTGACGATAATTCAGGATCGCGGGATTAACTATTTGTTGTGATAATGTTGGCTGCCGGTTACTAAGGGACGCGGCATGAACAGTTGATCTGTTTAAAGACGCGACGCCTTGATAGAAGAATATGGGAAATTAATAAATAATCAAAACTTCATGGACATTAATACATAAGCTCTCACGGCCTTTTAACACTAGCGGCGTGGGCAGAGACCATTTTAAAAGGTACGTAGGCTTTATGTTCACTGTCAGATATTCCGCATTTAAAGACCTTCTCCAATGCCTGTCACCATTTACGATGTTGTCTAAGCTAGAAATCGTACACTTTATCATTCAAACCTACATATCAGAAATATGAGAAGAGATTATTTTCAACCGACTTCAAAAAAGGGAAAGGTTCTCAATTCGTCTGTAATTTTTTTGTTTTTTTACCTCATAACTTTTGACTGGGTGATTCGATTTTGGTTATCATTCTGTTTTCATTTGATAGCTGGTGCTGCCCATGTGGTCCCATTTCAACTCTGACAATGGTATCCATCAAACCATATAGTATTAAATTTTTGTTAAGTATGTGCGCGACACATGGACGAATAACTCAATATCATGCCAACCGATTACGATGATTTATTTCTTTATTGAAACCGAACTCTTATCAAACTGCCTTTGATGAGAGTTTGGTTAGGTTTTGATTCATTCTATTTCGTAATATACCTATTCGATTTGAAGTTGGTTTTGTCAATCGTAAGGGTCCACTTATAATATGTTTTTATACTTTCAAAGCAAGTTCTTGACCACGATTTCACCTGATGTTATATGGAAATGAAGTCCTGGATGGTAAGATGCCTATAGCTTAGTAGGCCCCATACAATTTCCTTCTCATTAAATTTATTAATAGTGTAGTAGTAGTAGTAAATGACTGACCTGTTAATACTATTTAAAGCTGCGGCTCCAACATTGTCCCTTTCATTTCTCTCCCTCGGACCTCCGGCGAATCTTTCAAAGTTCTCTCTTTCCTTGTAATGCCGGTCGGAACGGGGCGACGACGAGCGCCGCCCTTGCATCTGCTGGGGCAAATTGTTCTGTTGCACCGTCTGCAGAAGGTTGTGATTCCCCTGCGGCTGTTGCTGCAAAGCCTGCAACAGCTCCTGAGCATTGGTCGCTCCGTTGGTCAAGAAGTTTGGCAAGCCCGGGTTCAATAACGCGTTCGATAATGTCGGGTTCAACATGTTCGGTCGAATGTTTGGCGTCTGCTGGGTTGGAGTTAAGGAGCTGGTGGGTTGGGCCATTGCTTGTAGGTTGGCGAGCGACGTGGAGACCACTTGGCCGTTGTTCAGTGCTAGGTTCACCATTTGATCGTTTGAATTCACGTGGTTGACCGGTATCGTGAGGATGGTTTGCGTCGCGATTCCTGTTGAATAATATGAATACGTAATTATTTATAATTGGTCATCAATAGCACATACCTTATGTGTACTTTAAAGAAATACATATGGGCCCTTATCTAATGTATTCACAGATTACACATAAACAACTCGCCTATTTAATTGGTTAGAAAATTAAAACATAAAACCTAAATACCAAAATAAAATCATTATGAGATGCGAAACATTATGTTGTCAACAACAACAACAACTATTGTGTCACTAAAATTAAGTATATAAAACCCTTAAGGTGTCGGTTCTTTGTAAGACTGTCTATATATTAATTGCTCTGAGAAAATTTGTCTTTTCTAAATGATTGATATGAAAATATGATATTGAAAATATCATGGCGACTATTTTTCAGTACCCTAAACCATTTAACTATTGACACTTACGAGTATAATTCATTATCAATTGTTCACGACTCACCCTGAGATGTGGGTATCAGGAGCTGTGCCCCTTGAATGCCCTGCACGAGCTGTCCCGAGGCGAGAATGAGTTGCGGCATCGGGGATGGCATCGCTGGTGGTAGCATGTTGCTGTTCCCGACTGGGTTTGGGGATCCCATGCCTGTTAACAATTATTCATATATTAATTTTTTAATAATAAGTAAAACACAATACTAACGTTATAAATTTAATTTGTATTTCTCTTAAGTATAAAAGTAAGTAACAATCAGTGTATGCAGAGAGAGTATCAGTGATTCTCTCACGCGGCCCTAGTGCGGGTTAGCTTTTCAAGGTCTCTTTCCGCCAAGTGACTCACTCACGTGGTAAGAAGTCCAACTTCATTGGTTCTATTTGTTATATTGGTTTGGTTTTTGGTATTGATCAATATCATTTTTTTTTTTTTTTATTGACGAACTACACAGATTGGCCAGAGGAGCTGGCCTTGACAACTTCACCGGATTGAGAGGTCGCATAGCTATTAGGTCGCTTAGCCTGAACCTCTATTGCTAGTAACTCGACACAAGGGTCCCCCCGGTAAGGGGTAACCTCGGCTTGGACGGTTACTATGTTACGCGTAAGCATGCCGATCCGAGGGCGCCCGACCACGCCCGAACCGACTCGGTCGGTTGCTATTTCACGGATAATCTAAGAGACATTCAAAAGCTAAACTAACTTTGAGTGCCACTTCGGGAAGCGTTGGCGCTGGGAGAAGAAGTGGCCGAAGAAACTCCAGCAACGCTCCTAACATCTAAGGGGTGGGGACTACCCATAAAATAGCGGTAACGCGTAAGGATTATTCGCAACCTCCGACGGTCGCGAATGGACGCTTTGTTGATTTGTAGAGCTCTATCTAGCTTGTGCAATGGTAATCGCGTCGTCCGGATCGTCAAGAACGTGTCTCGGCCTCCGGGCGACGCGACGGAATTTACTATAGGAAGGCTTATAAGTGGCGGCACTTACAAGAAGTTTGTTAGAATGTTTGGTGGCAGTCTCGAAAAACCGTCGAGATGCCTGCTTAAAGAATTGGGCTATTGTCGGTAACCCTGTATCAACGTGGAGCTCGCGATTACGTACGAACCACGGCGCACCCGTGGCTCGTCGCAGAAAACGATTCTGAATTACTTGTAACCTATGGATATGTTTATGGGCGGCATGTGCGAAGACCGGGCTCGCGTACGTCATAACAGGACGTATAACTGCTTTGTAAAAGTGTCACCTTATTACGGAGGACATTTTACTTTTATTAATGAGGTGATATAGGCGACCCATAACGTAGGCCGCCCGGTTCCTAACTTGATCTACGTGAGGGCCGAAGTTGAGTTTGGGATCTAATACGACACCAAGGTATTTGGTTTGTGTAACCCATGGAATAGGGGTACCTAGAAGTTGGACGCAACGAGGTGGAGGCTGAAGACGCCTCGTGAAGTACATGGCTGCGCTCTTAGCCGGGTTGATTTCTATTCTCCATTTCCGAAACCAATCCCCTAGGGCATCGGCCGCGGTCTGGAGTTTTTTAAGAATGACTTCGGGAGAACGCCCGGAAGCATAAATGCCGGTATCGTCGGCGAAAGGGCTAGCTCTGCTCTACGTGAGCGCGGAATATCTTTAGTGTAGAGCGTGTATAGGACGGGACCGAGTACGGAGCCTTGTGGTACTCCGGCTCGAACGGGACGGAGGGTGGAGCGCACTCCCTCGACGCGGTACCTGAAGGTTCGACCGGTAAGAAAATCGCGCACTATGCGCACTAGATAGTCAGGCACCCCAAGCTTGTATAGCTTGTATACAAGCCCGGCGTGCCAGACTTTGTCGAATGCCTTCGCCACGTCAGGAAGATTGCTCCTGCATGAGCTTTCACGGCTGTTCAAGAGGAACTACCGCTAGCTTCTTTTATTCTCAAAAATTCAACCTATGTTGATGACATCTTGCATGCTGAGAACGATATTAACAAAATAATTGAGGCAAAGAGTCAATTAGTTTCTCTGCTTGCAAAGGGTAATTTCAAGCACACAAATGGGCTTCTAATGTTCCTCAGATTCTGCAAAATGTACCAGAAAAAGAGAGGCAATTTAATAACATTCAATTAGAAGCAGAAAATTTTAATTTGAAAACATTGGGTGTTCAATTTAATGTTCAAAATGATAGCTTTATCATAACATGCCCAGAACCTTTCGTCAAAAAATATAACAAAACGAGAGGTATTAAGTTACATATCAAAGTTCTTTGACCCACCTGGGTATATAACTCCTATTATTGTAACAGCTAAAGTTTCATACAGAAAACGTGGTCCGCCAAAGCAGATTGGGATTCTCCCTTGACTGAGGATCTGCAACAGGAATGGTTGTTGTTTGTGGAAAGCTTAAATAATATGTTGCCTATAACACTTCAAAGAAACATACCTACTGCTACAGCAGTAACTGTACAACTAATTGGGTTTGCCGATGCTTCCTCTTCAATGGCTTATGGGTGTTGCATATACTTAAGAGTAATTAATGATGATGGTAAAGTATGCATGTGCTTACTTTGCTCCAAGTCGAGTAAATCCTCTCGGCAAGAAGCTTACCATCCCCGGCTGGAACTGAATGCTGCTCTGCTGCTTTCAAAGCTTGCAAAAAGGTATATGACTGCATCTCTGCTAAGGTAACTGTGCACAATGTGTGTTTATTTTCTGACTCTAAAATAGTGTTAGCATGGATTCATAGCCAGCTCACTCAACTAGAGGCTTATGTAGCGAATCGTGTGAAGGTCATCTCTCAGCTGACAACAGGCTGCACGTGGCATTATGCTGCCTCTCAAGAAAACCCTGCTGACTGCATTACCAGGAGTGGCTCCACAAGACCTCGCACAAAATACAATGTGGTGGAATGGCCCGCATTTCTACATAATCGTGAGTATGAATTTATCAATGAGTTCAACAACATGGCTCCAGAAGTTACCCAAGCAGCTGTTCCAGAAATAAAACAGACTCAGGTTTGTTCTACTGCTTTGCCCGTGGCAAGGATCCCTCAGATTTGTTTGAAAGATTTTCTGATATTAACAAAATGATTAGGATCACTGCATATATCATGCGATTTTATAATAATTGCAAAAGCAAAGATAAGTCGAAACGTGTCTATTCCACGTACTTGTCTAGTAAAGAGCTTGAAAGTGCTTTCACATTGATCTTAAAAAATGAACAGCATGTACACTTCTGTAAAGAGATTGAATTGTTAAAAAACAATGAAAGCCTTTCAGGACCCTTGCTAACTTTACACCCGTTCCTAGACAACGAAAATATAATGAGAGTAGGAGGGCGTCTTCAACATTCTGATCTCCCATATGAGCAGAAACACCCTATAATACTACCTAAATTGTCACGAATAACTAACATGATCATTCAAAACGAACACCTCAGGTTATTGCATGCAGGGCCCAAGCTTTTATTATTTAATTTAAATAGTAGATTTTGGTTACTTAATGGCCTTCGTCATGTTAAAAGGTGCTTCATAAATGCATAACTTGTTTTAAATTAAAGCTGAAGCCTCTAAACAGCTCATGGGTTCGTTACCCTCGCAGAGAGTGACGCAAGCTAGGCCCTTTGAAAGAGTAGGCATAGATTTTGCGGGACCTATCAGTGTTAAGCAATCAAGGGTAAGGAAATCTGTAATATCGAAGGGATATATATGTGTATACGTTTGTTTCACTACCAAAGCTGTCCACCTTGAGTTAGCCTCTGATTTGAGTACACCCACATTTATCGCATGCCTCAAACGATTTATTTCTAGAAGAGGTCTTCCACATGACATATTTTGTGACAATGCAAGTAACTTTGTTGGAGCTAGGAACCAATTGGCTGATTTATACAAGGTGCTTCGTTCCTCGGAACACCAAGCCCAGGTGAGTAATGTCAGTGCTCAGTCAAATATACGATTTCACTTCATTCCAAAATACTCCCTGTGTTTGGTGGCCTGTGGGAAGCGGCCGTTAAAAGCACAAAGTACCATTTAAAGCGTGTGCTTGGTGCTAATATACTTACTTACGAAGAATTAAATACAGTCCTTGCTCAAATAGAAGCGATTCTGAACTCCAGACCGCTCATCCCACTATCGTCTAACAGTGATGATTTTTGTTACCTCACCCCAGGTCATTTTAACGGGTAGATCTTTAGTTTCTCTACCGCAGCACGATCTCAGTAATACACCCATTACAAAGCTCAGGCTATGGAACGTAACAAACAAAATGGTACAATCCTTTTGGAAATACTGGCATCAAAACTACCTTAGCATTTTGCAGTCTAGGCCTAAATGGAAAGTTGAATGCCCTAATGTTGAGATAGGTGATTTAGTTTTGTTGCGAGAGGACAATACTCCTCCTCTTACATGGCCCATGGGCCGCATTACAAAGGTATTCCCTGGCACTGATCAGAAAGTACGTGCTTTTGAACTGATGACAGCAAATGGTAAATCACATGTTAGATCCATAACCAAAGTATGTTTATTCCCAATAAAGTAAGCTCTTAATGTTATGTATTTTGAATAACATTCTTAGTAACTACCTATTTAGTTATTGCTATGTAATACATGACTATACTTATTTTCCCAGTTAGTGCTCTCGTTAATGCCTAACTCTATGGTTATAAGAAAGGTAAAAATAAAGGTTTGTTTTTAAAATAAGGAAATAACTTTTAACCTTAAGTAAAAGGATAATTTTGTATAATTATAAAATGTTTTGCAAGAATATTTATATATTATAATTCATAAAACATATTTTATTAATGGCTTGTATATAGTCAGCATAAATATACATAAATATAAATGATTGTTTTTATATCATAATAACAAAATACATGTATCTATGAAACATGTGGTATAAAAATAGCATGCCTAAGCATAATTGAACAAAAAATTGTTTTATAAAAGCATAAGTTAAAGACAAAATGCATGTATATGTAATTCTAGTGTTCTAATTACCTCAGTGTAAATTAGTAGTAATTACTTATCAATATTATAGTAATTAATAACTTGATAAAGGTATGTTGCATTTGAATAATGTTTTTCTTGAATGTTATGAAACTAACTTTCAGTTCTCTTTTTATATGTATAACTTCAAGCATTTAAATAATATTTGTTCTTAATTGTAGCTAATTGGTTTTTCAGTTATCTTGATAAAATTTAATTTTGATCATTTAAATAATATTTTGTTTTCAATTGTATCAATCTAAAGTTAACTTGATAAAGCTTTTTAATTTTGAATGTTTTATGCTATAGAGAACCAATTTAAAATTTTGCTAATTACATCTATAAAGTGTTTGTATTAGTAAATTTGTTTTGCCCTTTCTAGGCGCGCAGCATGTTGGCAACACTAAATATTGCCAACATTAATTAAAAAACGTTAGACGTCTCCACCGGTAGCCATTGTACAAATCTGTAATTTTTGTGTCCGAATAAACCTAAATTCAAGATAAAGGGTTTTCTTGTAATTAGCCCCCATACAGAGGCAAAGCCAACCTTTTCTACAGTAATCAATTTCGATTATTCATTTTTATTGGAAAGGATGTTTTGGAATGTAGTTTGATAAGAGTTTGGTTAATTCTATTTTGTAATTTTCTTATTCGATTTGAAGGCGTTTTTGTTTATACTCGTAAATATATTTGTTTGTTTTACTGGTTTGTAGTTAAGTTTCTGCTTTCTTTACCAGATGTCGCTGATCTCCAAAATGAGGATTTACTTTTCTAATTTAATTAATAGTGTAATCTACTCAACAGCTCTCTTAATTCTCGTATTAAATTGACGCTATGAAATCGGATTTTAATGCCTACCCTACTTGTGTGACAACAGCCGTTGATTAGTGACACACACATATATATACACACAAACACACGCAACGTCGACGGGATCCGTGTGTAGTTGGCGTCGGCCGAGTAATTACACTCATTGTCACGTAATTACAAGCAACATTTGTCATTGCACCCACGCTCCGAGCGGCCTTATCTGCACTTCATTACGGCCCAATTCCAAAAGTCGTAAGGTCGCTATTTTGACAAATTGACGACTTTCAACTGTTCGCGATAATTGTTGACGATAATTCAGGATCGCGGGATTAACTATTTGTTGTGATAATGTTGGCTGCCGGTTACTAAGAGACGCGGCATGAACAGTTGATCTGTTTAAAGACGCGACGCCTTGATAGAAAGACGATCGGAAATTTCTATTAAACTTCATGGACATTAATACATAAGCTCTCACGGCCTTTTAACACTACCGGGGTGGGTAGAGACCATTTTAAAAGGTACGTAGGCATTATGTTCATTGTCAGATACCTTTTCCAAGGCCTGTCACCATTTACGATGTTGTCTAAGCTAGAATTCGTACACTTTATCATTCAAACCTACATATCAGAAATGTGAGAAGAAATTATTTTCAACCGACTTCAAAGGGAAAGGTTCTCAATTCGTCTGTATTTTTTGGTTTTACCTCATAACTTTCGACTGGGTGATCCGAATTTGGTTATCATTATGTTTTAATTTGAAAGCTGGTGCTGCCCATGTGGTCCCATTTCAATTTCAGTTCTGACAATGGTATCCATCAAACCATATGAGTATTAAAATTTTATTAAGTATGAGTAAGACACATGGACGAATAACTCAATATCATGCCAACCGATTACGATGATTTATTTCTTCATTGAAACCAAACTCTTATCAAACTGCCTTTGATGAGAGTTTGGTTAGGCTTTGATTCATTCTATTTCGATTTGAAGTTGGTTTTTGTCAATCGTATGATCGAAAAAAGTGTTATAGTATTTGTCCTCATAAGGGTCCACTGATAATATGTTTTTATACTTTCAAAGCAAGTTCTTGACCACGATTTCACCTGATGTTATATGGAAATGAAGTCCTAGATGGTAAGACGCCTATAGCTTAGTAGGCCCCATACAATTTCCTTCTCATTAAATTTATTAATAGTGTAGTAGTAGTAGTAAATGACTGACCTGTTAATACTATTTAAAGCTGCGGCTCCAACATTGTCCCTTTCATTTCTCTCCCTCGGACCTCCGGCGAATCTTTCAAAGTTCTCTCTTTCCTTGTAATGCCGGTCGGAACGGGGCGACGACGAGCGCCGCCCTTGCATCTGCTGGGGCAAATTGTTCTGTTGCACCGTCTGCAGAAGGTTGTGATTCCCCTGCGGCTGTTGCTGCAAAGCCTGCAACAGCTCCTGAGCATTGGTCGCTCCGTTGGTCAAGAAGTTTGGCAAGCCCGGGTTCAATAACGCGTTCGATAATGTCGGGTTCAACATGTTCGGTCGAATGTTTGGCGTCTGCTGCGGGTTGGAGTTAAGGAGCTGGTGGGGTTGGGCCATCGCTTGTAGGTTGGCGAGCGACGTGGAGACCACTTGGCCGTTGTTCAGTGCTAGGTTCACCATTTGATCGTTTGAATTCACGTGGTTGACCGGTATCGTAAGGATGGTTTGCGTTGCGATTCCTGTTGAATAATATGAATACGTATTTATATGGGCATGATATTAAATTATTTATTTATTTATAATTGGTCATCCAATATCACATACCTTATGTGTACTTTAAAGAAATACATATGGGCCTTATTCTGATGTATTCACAGATTACACATAAACAACTTCGCCTATTTCATTAGCTAGAAAATTATAACATAAAAACCTATATACCAAAATAAAAATCATTATGAGATGCGAAACATTATGTTGTCAACAACAACAACAACTATTGTGTCACTAAAATTAAGTATATAAATCCCTTAAGGTGGCGTTCTTTGTAGGACTGTCTATATATTCATTGCTCTGAGAAAATTTGTCGTTTCTAATCGATTGATATGAAAAATATGATATTGAAAATATCAGATGCCACATGCCGGTCTAACTCGATGTAGTCCATGATTTGATCGGTATTTGTCGTCACAGGTCTTCCGCCGGCTGGCTTATCCATGGTGTCGTTTTCACCGGCTCTGAATCGTCGAAACCATTCCTCCGTGGTTCGAAGTGATAGAGTACCATCCCCAAAACACCATTAATCTCACGGAACGTTTCTCTAGCGGATTTGCCTTTAGCGAAGGAAAACTTTAAAATAGCGCGAATTTCGGCGTTAGTGAACTTCATGTTTACACGTCTATAACTGTTGAACGCAATATCCAAACTAATTATGCATAGCGTCGTTTTGTAGGTTATGTCAAGACCTTTCAAATTATGTATAGTATTGCTAGATACGAGCTCTGTAGCGCTTTGTACATAGCCGCGAAATTCAAAAGACAAAAGGCGGAAGGGAGATATTTGACAACCTATATTACTACAAGTCGCGATAACCATTTCAACTTAGCTTAAGCTTGTGCTTGGAGATGGCTCACGTCGATAGTCGAATGGTGAATTCGAATCTACGACTGTTATGTTACGCAGACAGTACCCTAAACCATTTAACTATTGACACTTACGAGTATAATTCATTATCAATTGTTCAACATTAAACGACTCACCCTGAGATGTGGGTATCAGGAGCTGTGCCCCTTGGATGCCCTGCACCAGCTGTCCCGAGGCGAGAATGAGTTGCGGCATCGGGGATGGCATCGCTGGTGGTAGCATGTTGCTGTTCCCGACTGGGTTTGGGGATCCCATGCCTGTTAACAATTCATATATTAATTTTTTAATTATAAGTAAAACACTATACTAACGTTATAAATTTAATTTGTATTTCTCTTAAGTATAAAAGTAAGTAACAATCAGTGTATGCAGAGAGAGTATCAGTGGTTCTCCCACGCGGCCCTAGTGCGGGTTAGCGTTTCAAGGTCTCTTTCCGCCAAGTGACACTTACACTCACGTGGTAAGAAGTACAACTTCATTGGTTCTATTTGTTATATTGGTTTGGTGTTTGGTATTGATCAATATCATTTCATTCATCGAACTCGGGTGGCTAGCATTTTATGAAATTTGAGGCGATCTCCCGGACTCCTGTATGTTTTTATTATATAATTTTATAATAGATAGACCGCATTCGACTTTACGTCCTTTACGACTTTACGATTTTTTTATATATAAAAATTTTAGAGAAATAATAGAATTATAGAGACTCTATTATTGTGCAATTCTATAATATCCAAAAAGATGAAGATAGTCTGGGAGAATGAAGTTTATAGTTATGTTATGATATTGGTACTAAAATTTATTTGTAACTGTTACTAAAATCAATGAAAATCTAACATTATTCACATTTTAATAATTATTATTGACCCCATGTAATTTTATTATATTAATTTAAAACGATATATCTGCTGACCATAACTTATTTATTAAATGCTTTGGCGAAACCTCTCGTATATAGTTAAATTTCATACGTCTTTATTAGTAATATTACATTCGTCTTTTGTAGTAAATATTAATGGCAATTCTGTACAAACACAATCATTAATCGGTATTGTCTTTACACATAACAAAACATCGATTTTGACATCGTCTCAAATCCCCCAGTGTATGTACGTTTAGCACACAATATAAAATTTATTATAAATATCAAAACTCATCGGTCACGCGGCAACAAATGTTTGAACATACGAAACACGGCTTTCTACAATTACAATAGAGACAATAAAATAATATAGTTAATTACAAAAGACGCCGAATGTAATAAAACAACGATAGTGGATTACACAAAAATCCATCGGCAACGGAGCAAGACTAATTCGCCGCGAACAAAACGGACACACGAAAATCTAAAAGTTTATCAGTGCGCCTTACATGCCCGTTAAAGTCGCCATTAACATAACACATTCATTTATACCATGACATTTCACATTTTGTAATAAATGCTCTTTCCTTCGGCGCATCAATTAAGTGCCGAAAAAAATATATAATTAGCTTTATTAAGACAATAAAACTCTTAATGATACCGCAACACTCGTAACCGCGGCTCGTTCGTGAAAAAAATATATAATTATACTCATTATTTAAATAGGTTTTTTTTCCAACGCCATAGCATTAATGGGCGGGCTAGCAGGCCGCTATCTTACTTTCATTAAATCGATTGGTTTCGGTAATCGTCTAATTACGAGTCACGTGATTCCGGAGTCAAGAGTTTTAATGCACAAATCGTGTCTCACTGATTATCCCCAATCTGTCTAATTCGCCTAATTAGTGGACCGCGTGCCCGGCGAGTAAACGTCTGTTTGAAATGGTAATGTGGCGAAAAACTGGCAAACGAGGTAGACACCGGCCCAGTCTACAGTTTGTTCAAATATAAATGTTCATTCTCTCGAGTTCACTTATAAATGTCACTTAAGGGCAAATCCACTATTTAGTGCAAGGGGAAACTATTTTTAACTTACTATCTTCTAAGTCTATATTCTGTTAAATGCATTTCAGTGTAAACTAATTCCATTAACGGTGTTTATATTCTATTAATTGTGGACCTTTAGGCAGGTTATTCAGGTTTCGTGGACTTTCACATTGTTTTGTAACATGTCTGCAGTAACCATACAGTTGCAACTGTTAAGTACATATATACTTTTTGTGTTATTTATCAACCGACTTAAAAAAAAGGAGAAGTTTATCAATTCGTATGTATGTGTTATATTAAAACTTTCGACTGGCTATACTATTTAAAGTCGGTTTTTGCTTGTACTCATAAATATTTGTATATTTCATTACTTTTCGTATAAACTACTCAATGCTCTTTGTAGATAAATATAAATACAGTACAGCATTATAAACTTGTGGAATCAACTTTTACCACCAGCGATGTTTCCGGGCCTATACGTTTAAGGGGACCTTTAAGAAACGAGCCTACTCCTTCTCAAATGCTTGCAACGCATCTGCTGCTCCTCCGGTGTTATTTAACTTAACTCCAGACTTAAAATCAGATGAGTCGTAATCTGGTATGCCCCTTTTTAAAAAAAGCTTTCACTTTCCACCAATTAGGGCCCGTATGAGACAGGCAGTGAATCGTCATATACAGGCAAACATTTTTAGCCAGAGTTTACAAGAAATACTGATTGATTTAAATCACCTGTATATATTGGAACCCTGCCACGGTCTACGTAAAGAGTTAACGGTGTAAAGGGGACTGTGAAGTGGCGATGGAAACACCTTTGAAGTCAATTAATAGTACGTGAGTATTGTACTAAATTATTGAATGCTAATGGTACATTTCTTTGCGGTTATACATCATCCTACGTTAAACAGCGTGGTTACATATAAATGAAGTGGACGCGCTGAATTATTGAACGAAAAAAAATATATTTCACTAAGGGCATCGGCATGTAATTGTCATTCAACGTATTCATGAAATGCCTGCCGTAGGAGACAAATGTAAAGGGGATCATGCTTTGCCGAGAAATATTCCAAACAGATGCAAAGCCTAGAAGTCCACACGACCAGGTGGTCTGATCATAATGTTACATGCTACAACTGCCCCAATGTGTTGGTAATAGGAAGTACATTAAGTTGTTTTCTTCACGGCTTACTCAATACGGACGTAAGATAAGCAAATAGCGTAAAGAATTTTAAAAACATTTACGTAAATGTAATAAGCTTGTTTGTAATGTAATAAATATATTGACTGATATATTAACTCGATGCCATTTTAAATATTTTCGGCGATTAATTATAAACGATTTAAATTCCCAAGAATCAAAGTATATCTTAATTATCCCAAATTTCAAAAGATAATATGGCTCGGCGCTACCGGATATTTGACAATTTGCGACCAAGTAAACAGCTCAGTTGTCTTGAGCATCAAAAAGTGTAGAATAGTGTAATTTCCTCATCCTTTTTCCATGACTTCAGAAGAACGATAGACTACATATCAGATCCTTTCCGTCCGACTTGCCCCTGGGAGTGTGCGACGAGTTGTCGGGACTCTTTGCACTATTGTATTAGCCATCTGTTTCCATTAGCATTCTGAAGAATTGTTCGGAATCATGCCAGCTATGCACATCTAGGCAGAACTCCAAAGTCTATCAACTATATCCTGACATTTGGTGTTCCACGACTATACGTCTCTCGTAACTCTTCCACCCACTGTCAACCTGTGGAATCAACTGTCACTAGCGGTGTTTCTGAAACTATAGGATTTGGGGATTTTCAAGAATCGAGCCCAAACCTTTCTCAAAGGCCGGCACCTAAAATCAAACGGGAGCCTACCTCTTATTAAAACAAAAGTTTTACCTGGAGCACTGACGCTGAGATTTAACGGCGAGTTGATGACCGGATTGGAGGGCATGGACGTCAGGCCTTGCAGGTTGGCGGCCAGTTGTGACATCTGCTGCGACATTTGCTGGGACATCTGTTGTTGCGCCATCGGCGCCATATTCTGTTGCATATTCGCCAGGTTTTGGAGGTTTTGGAACATCGACGCCACTGTGAAACAACAGTACTGGTTAGTTCTGGATGCCCCTACGACGCAATGTGGAGCAGAACGTATTTTTTTCAATAACTACCCGCGGTGATAGCCGGGTTTAAAACGATTTATATATATAATAAAAGTGCCCTAAGTTACTCCTTATTACTTCAGCTATCCGTTAGTAAAAGTGCCGTCAAAATCGGTCCAGCCGTTCCAGAGATAACATAATACAAGAGACAGACAAAATATATATAAAATATAATCTTGGTATATATACCGTTTGAGAAAAAAAAACAGTTATTTTAATATTACAAACAGACATTTGTATTTTTGTATAGTTATGTTTATCAGAAAAGTAATCCGTTTGATGTAAAAAGCTTTTAATATGTTTCACTATATCAGAAGTTTATTTAATGAGAGAATCACTTATCATCTAAGATGGAATAATCATTAACACATAAACAACAGGAATTGTTAGCGTTGACCTATTTATTCGGCTTCAAAAAAAGTAAAGTTTCTCAAAACGTCTATTTGTGTGTCCATTATAACCGTCTCATGAATGAATCTATTTTTTTAATTCATTTGGAATAGTTTGCATTTCAAAATGAATTAGTCCTTGTTAGTCCGAGATCTCTGCCTACCCCGTGACTTAGACTTAAGTGTTTCTATTGCATTATTGTATACAAAGTAAATTGAAAGGACCGTTCTTCAAGATGAATATAATCCAATTGTTGGAAAAGTAATTAGTTAAGTATCTATAAACTGTAAGGAAGACAGTACAAATGTTACTAAGTTAGACAATGTTGTTCGTTATGTTGAAGAAATATAAAACTTAGTAGGAAAGAATTAAAGTAATAACTTGGCTTGGCAAATCTATGTGCATTTATTAAATGTGAACAATTATATTTGCGAGAAAAAAAAAACCGACTCCAAACGCTAAATGTTATTACATATTAAATTTAATAAATTTTTTTTTAGAGAGAGCCAGATAGTTGACTTTGATGGTTTCACCGGATTGAGAGGTGACACAGCTCTTAAGTCGCTTAGCCTGAACGTCTATTCGTAGTAACTCGACACAAGGGTCCCTTCGGTGATGGGTACCCTCGGCTTGGGCGGCTCCTTTTTTGCGCGTAAGCTTTCTGACCCAAGGTCGCCCGAGAGGGTCAAACTACGGCTCAGTCCGTTGCTTTTCCACGGGTAAACTAAGGGGCATTCAAAAGCTACAGTAATTTAAATGTATATAGCACAAGGACGTGTCAAAGATGAACGCAATGCAAGCACAACATCAAATAATGAAGAAGCTGTTGTACGAACTCACTGGAGCCATTCAAGTGGGGCTGGTGGTGGGGCGAGCGCCCTCGCGGCGACGGCGACCGCGCCTCCGCTAGCTGACGTCCTCCGCCCTCCGGCGAGCTCGCGCCGCTCTCGCGATCCGACTCCGCCTGCTGACAAGCAAACATACATACATTGACACAAGCAAATAGACGTAAATGCTCATAAGAAACATAACCCAACATCATCATGAACAGCCAGCGTCCTGCCGCGACCGTTAGACGTTGCGAATATCATATCGCGATACCGGCGTTTTATGGAAAGACTTCCCCGTTAGATATTAGAGTGGAGTTTCTTCAACTACTTCTTTTCTCCTGAAATGATATTTAAAGTTCGTTAGCTCTAGAATGTCTCTAGTTTTTCCGTGGTAAATGTTCTGTTCGAGTCGTGGTTAGGCGCTCTCGGGCGATTCCAAGGTTACCCTTCACCGGGGGGGCTCTGGAGTCCAGTTGCTCGAGTTACTTCAGCCTTAGCGACATAGGAGCACTGACACCGCTCAAATTCGGTGAAACAGTTACGGTCTGCTTCCAACCAATCAGCGTAAGATCGTTAGAAAAGTAACATTTAAAGGGGAAGTGATTGTTATCTCGGTCTATCGCGGTTGAATTAAAAAGATATATAGAATTCCTATTACAATTTATTCTTACTAATCTATCTACTTATTTGTAAATGATTATTAAAATCGAAACAGCGCCCTCTATATAACAAACTGGTGAATGTATTTTCAACAAGCGTGAAATAAGTTATTTTATTGAAAAGATAAAACTTTCAGATTCGACCATGAATTGGAAACCAATACGTATTTAATAAGCGGAATATTTTCATTGTTAAAAAAAATAAACCTTTATTCTCGTTTATCAATTGTACTAAACGATTTCAGATTCGGGCTCTTTGTTACAATATTACTTTTTGGGTAAAAAAAATATGTACAATAAATAAATGTTATTTTAACTATTACGGTTAGGTGAATACTACATTAAATAAACAGATTAAATAAGATTTTATGGTTATTTAATCAGATTAAAGTACTACGAAGAAGTTAAGCTATGTTAATTAAAAATATTAGTTATGAAAGTTGTATTTCAGTCAATATTATATTTAAGTTTTGATTGTTGAGAATTGTACGTGGAATTTGATTTCAAGACAATTAAATTTCTTATCTAAAATGCAACACTTTTAGTCTGTTTGCTCATTTGCTTGTGTAATCGTGTTCTTTTGAGATTTACTATTCAGTTTTTTTAGACTTCAAAGGTACTGAATAAAAAATAATTTAAAATGAATTTTAACAATTTTTGCCTTTCTTAGAACTTGTTTCAAATATTTCCGCTTGATGTCGCTATTCTGTA
Source organism: Meandrusa payeni (assembly GCA_029286785.1). Lineage (NCBI taxonomy): Eukaryota > Metazoa > Arthropoda > Insecta > Lepidoptera > Papilionidae > Meandrusa > Meandrusa payeni. The sequence continues at coordinate 3,044,521 of JAGSMX010000027.1, forward strand.
AATACGCGGTGATCATAATAATTTTTTTACTGTAAGTAATTACATGAATACATAATTAGGAGCGGTTTTAAAGGAAAATAAGTTTTGATTTTTTGAAGCGATGCTTGGGTACGGCGGTGTTTTAGAACTAAAACGACTTGGGGACCTTTTATCGATGACCTGCAGCACGTCAGCGACTTCACTAGTGCTGTAGATTTTTATAGGCGACAGTGATCACTTATGATCAGGTGAGCTTTCAGATCGTTTGTCTCTTTTCCTACAAAAAATATTTTTAACCGACTTCAAAAAGGAGTAGGTTATCAATTAGTAGTTGTTTATGTTCTGATTAATTATATTTGTAATATTCTTATGATCATTCGTAAATACAAAGAGGGCGTCTGCACGTAATAGCTTAAACGCTAACACGTTTGATTCGATTTGAAGTCGGTATTTGTTTTTGCTTGTAAAAATATACTTGTATTCGGTGCCGCTTCCCAACTCTTCATAAAATAGGTCCACCGCGGATGCACCAAACTTTGTGAGTATTCGTAGGTGGCCGTGTTCACTTAAGTGTTAACATTAAGTGAACCGCACGCTCGTCTGTCCCTTTTTTCACAAAAAAATAAAAAATGCTCTAATGTCCCTCTTAACTCTTTTTTAGCAGGGCTATAACCAAACGTTTTCCGAAAGCTAAAAAGCAATTTCTGTCCATTTTCACCAAACTTATTAGATACTACCTGTGCCCCGCAGTTTTACTCGCCATTAAGATCCAAATCAGTCTTTCTAGAACAAAAGTCCTAAGATACCCCTTATTACATCAGCTATTTGCCAGTTAAAGTCCCGTCAAAATCGGTCCAGCCGTTCCAGAGATTAAGCGAAACAAACAAACAGACAGAAGGACAGAAATTGTTATAAATGTTATTTTGGTATATGTACCGTATACACATTCATATGCATGTAGTTAAAAGGTGGTTATTTTAATATTACAAGTATAAATTTTATTTATTTGTAAAGATGGAATACTATTAAAGATATATCCAATATGAGACAGGCAAATAATAAAACTATAAACTTATCAAAAACAGTTCTAAGATTTCTCATTACTTTTATCTAATTTAAGAAACTCTAGCTTGACATCTTATTTTTAACAAATAGGACATACTGCTAACATTAGACACCGTCTCAGCATGTGCTATCGCAATAATGCGGCAGTGCTGATTTTCAGCGATGCCCTGGACTACTTATAAATTGTTTTATCGGTTTCCTTAACACACACAATCAGCGAAGGCCTAAGGCCCTAATTCTGCTATTGTCACAGAATCAACACTATGAAAACCGAACAACTACACTCCAATTGTCGCTATGTGAAATCGCTGCAAGACCGACATATTTTATGCCCCCGCAAGGCAGGTTATGCGTAGGCATTTCTCTACCCATACGTAAAAAAAGGAGATGGTTCACGTTACTATTGGTTCCGTCGAATGGTGGATTCGAACCTGCGATGTTCCGATTCGCAGACCGTACTCTAAACCATTAGACTATTGACGCTTCAATACACTTTGATGTAACTGAATGAATATGAAGCATATTGACATAATTGTAATAGCAATTTAGGTCTTAATGTGGCGTGATCAATGGTATATGATGCTTTGCTGGATGACGCAAAACTTTAGCTAGAGTTAGACAACGTAACAAGGGCACAACAGACTGCGCGTGTTACAGCGAGAGAGGTGTTTTGCACCGTGTCAGCAAGTGTCCCGGGGCGTACGGGAGGGATTTGCATCGCGGAATACTTTATAAAGCATTAGGGTGGAGCAGGGCTCACACATCAACCCCTTTTTATAAATTTGCACGCTAAGCACGCTCAATAAAAAAGATATAATCAACCAGTAATACATATTTGTCTATAACTCAACATATTGTAAATTATAGGTATAGTAATAGATTAATATATTTTTCTCTATTTTTCTTGACACAAAATCAATTCCGCCGTTGAACCTTACTTAACAATAAGTATACAGGTTGTTTCAATAAGTATAAGTAATCATTTACTTAGTAAAGAGAGCGATATATATACGCTTATAATTAACAGGTATACAGCAACTATATTTACGAGTTAAAACAAATCAAATCTACACTAATCTTCTCCTTAGCGAATTCTCGGAAGTAGAACTAGAACGACACCAAAGACCGTGTATAAAATCCTTTTGCCGGGTCTTCGGCGACTTCCTTTATGACCATGTTCTATATCATGTCTGTTAATAAATCTAAATCTACAATAATAATAGACTAAAACGTAAAAATTTAAAGTGACAAAAATTATCGTTTTACCGTCAGTAACAGATAAAACGTTGTCAGGTAGAAAACAGAATCTTCTAGAAAGCATACGATTTTCTACAAGTCAATTAAATACGTGACAATAAAAATTAGATGTCCGAAAACAGTTTTTTTGATGTACGCAAATCCTAAAGAATACATGTCGTGTTATTAAAATAACTTTATAAATAGATAAGAAATAGTTTTATAACATACAAACATGTTACAATAATTGCTTTCTCCTGAACCATGTTTAGTGTACCTGTTTCTCAATAACTAGTACCATCTGAGATTCACAACTATGTATACGGTGCGTACATATTGTGTCGATTTAAATTGATAACGTAGCTATATACTTATAATAACATTAATTATATAAGAAAAATATACAAAATAGTGTACCAAAAAGGCTTCAGTCGAAATAAATATGTTGTAAGTGTATTATGAATCTACGCTGGTTGGATTAGATAAGCTGATAGTGACAGTTGCACTTGATTTGAGAGTTGGCACCTCTCAGGTCGATTAGCCTGAACTTCTATTGGAAGCAACACTGCGCAAGGGACTACGAAAGGGGAGAACTCCGCTGGACGGTTACTGTAATTGCATTAGAATTCCGAACCAAGGGCGCCCGAGAGGGCCCTAGACTCGGTCGGTAGCCTTGATACGCATATTTAAAATAGTTAACTAGCTTTAAATACCACTTCGATGCTTGAGATTCGTCATCCATCTATCTTTTTTTTGTCTATAAGTTTTCTTTCATACTTTCTAAGCATGCCTCCTGATTACGATCCCACCTGATGTTAAGTGGAAATGCAGTCCTGGATGGTTAGGCGCTCTAGCTTAGTAAATGCCTGTTCACTCTTCTCTTGAAAACACCCAAATTGTCATCGGAGGGAAAGACGCGGGCAAACTATTCCAGTCCTTTGCTAATGAAAGACAAAGCAAAGCAGGTTCGAGTTTCATCTTATTGTAGTGAACATCGGGAGAATCCAGCAGTGAGTTTTGAACACCGATGGTAGAACGGAGATGGAAGAATACGTATTTATTCTGTGGTTAACATTATAATAATGGACAGTATATCTTTATTACTGTATGCACACAATACTTAATATATAAGTGATATATAAATATTCTTATCAAGTGTTGAGACATTATGTTTGTGTCGAAGGCCATTCCGGTTTACTTGTAATTATTACAGCTATTAAATACAGTTAATAAAATTACGTTACGGAAATGCTGTGATATGTTAATTTGTAATAAAATTACACCTATTACATACTATGTAAAATTAATGTCTATAAATTATTTGAAAATATTTACGCGTCGGCCTTGATTGAGCATTGATATATTAAATACGTAATTACCTTATAATTGTATACCGATAAGACTGAACAAATTACGGTAAATTAAATATAAACAATTATATTTTTATTATGAATGATAATTTTTTTGTAATTATAATATTGACATTTTTTTAATAATAATTTTTAATCCTTAAAAAAACGTTATTCTCAATTTTATGTTATATAATTACTACTACTAAAAATATATGATTATGTGTGGTAATATTTTAAAATGTATTTAGATATGTAGATATAAATACACTTTATTGCTTACACTAAAGTGGACTCAACTGAGTAAAACTAAATTTATAGTCTAAATGTGACCAAGTTATCGCTAAAAGCGATCTCTTCTCGACAACCCTGTAGGACAGGAGGTTTAAAATAAATAAATAAATAGTAGGAAAGCAAGAAAAAGATAAACAAATAAGACCAAAACGTGTTTATAATAAAGATATGATTACTGAACAGAAGCCCATGCCAGAATTATTTAGATTAGAAGTAAACAAACGCAGCACATCCAAATATAAAAGCTAACGTAATTATTAAATAAAATATACTATACGTAAATTATAGAGGTTTATTTATATACAAATAAATAAAAGTTATTATCACTAAAATTATATAAAACAAAAGTTTTGTCAACGATGAAAGGTTATAGAAAAATATAAATAAAATAATAACTAACAAATAATTTGTAAAATCAGACTCCATTGTTTCGGTAATATAACAATTAAAACAAATTAAATTGAATACAAAATTGCATTAATACTTACAAAGGACAATGTCATTCTCTTCACGGCTGTTGAAATTTTCACTTTATCCGAATTAAATTCGTCCCTTACAATTTTGTCATTTCTTGAAAAATTCTCAGTATTCCCGCAAACACGTTCCGACGCCGGAACTTTTTCGAACTTTCAAAACTTCGCCCCGAACTCGATGCTGGTCAAACTATGACGATTTACCACCGACCGTTTTAGATTAAACGCGACAGGTAAATTTAATTTATCAAAATAATAAATTGTATTTTAATTGTAGTATAAAAATTAACAGAGCGATGACTTAATAATCACTGTCATATATACCGTGAAACTTTTTTTAAAATTTCTAATCGAAGAGTTTCTCGCACTCACGCGTCAAAAGTTACGTACAGTTTGACAAAAGTTTTTACAGTACGAAACGGAACTATACTGGAGATACCTTCGCGTAAAGGGGAACCGGGCACTATCGACAAAGCGTTCACATATTTTTTTTAATTCTTTTTTTTATTATTTATCAACAAGCGGCACACATACAGCCGCGCACCAAGTTGCACAGCGCGGAATGAAAGCGCGTCATCAGTTTAAAAAATCAACCCCTTCGGTGGTGGGTCTGGAAAAAAATGCGGCCCCCGCGGGGTGGGGGGTGCGCCCACCGAAATCCTTGCCAAAGCGATCGCCATCGTCCCCACTTGTCACTTGTCGAATGAGCATAATAATTAGATTTGTAGATTAGCGTTTTAATTATACGTTACAACTTCTCAAGTTTAATGAAACATTTATTTTTTTATAATACTCTGTGGTATCATTTTTATTTACACATAAGACCTTAAACCCGGTAGACAATTACAGTGTTGACATATCGAAAATTGGATGCATTATTTTTTATTAATATTAAGCAGCACAGTCAAGCTTTTCGGCCTTGACTTTAAATTACAAACACGTTTTTAAATACTCTTTTGTCGAATATGACTCGTACGAAAATATGTCATCGTTAATCAAATTTAAGTTATACAACATACATTGCTAAGTTTAATACACTTCGCTTGACTTAAGTTTAAAATAAAATCCATTAAAGTATAATGGTAAACTAACGGAACTAAGTCAAACGGATTCGTTTGAATACGTTAATGAATTACGAGCGACGTAACAGAACTGACTTGATTTTCGATTCGGCGGTTTTTAGCGGTTTTGTTAATCGTAACCAACACGATGCACTTTAATGTACGTATTTTCGTTAATAACTTTAGTTATCTTTTGAACCGGTTTGTTTAATTTATGATAAATTGTGATAAATTTTTTTTTGATAAATGTGTGTCATAGTATATTTTCAACCGACTTTGAAGTCGTTTTGAAACGGAGGATAAATTTAGTTGTATTTTTATGTTTGATTGAATTTTTTTGTTGGAAAGGGATACTTTCAAATGTGTTTTATTTTAATATTTATTGGACCTTGGGTAGCCGATATATTCCAGAAAAACATCTAAAATGGAACAGGAAATGTTTGTCAATTGAGAAATTAGGGTTATGACAATCCCGTATATGAAATTCAATAAGAATCCACTACCACTGGTAGTGTACATAACTAACTATACTATACTACCACAAAACTATACTACTTTGGGAATAAATGAGAGCGTCCGAGCGTAGTAGCGATTAATTCGATTCTGGCTGTAAGAAGTTTAAAATTTTTCAAAAACTGTTTTTAACGCATCCGTTTTGTGTTAAAAAAATATATTAACTACCTATTTTTCAAAGAGTAGGCATAAAAAGCTTGGTGGCTTCGCATTCGTCTTACGATGGTCAATTACAATATACCAATTTGTTTGTATTAGGTTTTGTTGTTAGGCTAAATTTTTGTTCCAAAAAAAGTTAATATTTTTTTTAAAAATCCAATTTTTTTTGCTATTGAAAATGAGATGACTGACTGTCGACGAAGGATTCCAGATTGGGATGTCGACTTGGACCGCTACAATAGACAAGGGCTCTGAGTCTGCTAAACCAATTGTGTCAAAATGAACGTTCAGTGATATTGTTGTTGATTTTTGCTAGTTTTAGTAAACTGCTAGTTCAGTTGTGTCTCTATCGTTTACCAATGCCGTAGCACTGACACTCCATTATTGTTTCAACTTGCAATTAGCAATTTGTTAATCTCACACATAATGATTTCCAATTAATTAAAAAATATTAAAATATTAAATAATCAAAAAATTCAATTGAAAATTACATTGTACTAATATATAAAGAAATTAAATTGTCCTAATTTTATTTGTACCAATTTAAGCTCAAGAGTCCCCGGTGAGGGTTGACCATGATTCGAACCTAACGACATTCTAAAGCCTACTTACTTTAAATGCCACTTCGGGAAGTAGCTGAGGAAACTTCAGCAACGTTCTTAATATCTAACAGGGGCCTATCCATGATCGATATCTATCGATAATATGACTCACTAACTCTGACGGTCGCGGCAGGATGCTTTGACATTTATTAAAGCCCACAATACAGGGAGAAATAAAATTTTAAGTGTTACGGTCATATCCCAGTAATTTAATCTAATTCCTGCCCGATGGTAGTGACAATTTTTTGATACATGTGTGTCATAGTTTATTTTCAACCGACTTTGAGTCGTTTTGAATCGGAGGATAAATTTAGTTGTATTTTTATGTTTGATTGAATTTTTTTGTTGGAAAGAGGATTCTTTCAAATGTGTTTTATTTTAATATTTATTGGACCTTGGGTAGCCGATATATTCCTGAAAAACATCTAAAATGGAACAGGAAATGTTTGTCAATTGAGAAATTAGGGTTATGACAATCCCGTATATGAAATTCAATAAGAATCCACTACCACTGGTAGCACTTATTTTACATAACTATACTACTTTGGGAATAAATGAGAGCGTCCGAGCGTAGTAGCGATTAATTCGCTTCTGGCGGTAAGACGTTTAAAATTTTTCAAAAACTGTTTTTAACGCATCCGTTTTGTCTTAAAAAAATATATTAACTACCTATTTTTCAAAGAGTAGGCATTAAAAGCTTGGTGGCTTCGCATTCGTCTTACGATGGTCAATTACAATATACCAATTTGTTTGTATTAGGTTTTGTTATTAGGCTAAATTTTAGTTCCAAAAAAAGTTAATATTTTTTTTAAAAATCATATTTTTTTTTCTATTGAAAATGAGATGACTGACTGTCGACGAAGGATTCCAGATTGGGATGTCGACTTGGACCGCTACAATAGACAAGGGCTCTGAGTCTGCTAAACCAATTGTGTCAAAATGAACGTTCAGTGATATTGTTGTTGATTTTTGCTAGTTTTAGTAAACTGCTAGATCAGTTGTGTCTCTAAGGTTTACCAATGGCGTAGCACTGACACTCCAATATTGTTTCAACTTGCAATTCAATTAGCAATTTGTTAATCTCACACATAATGATTTCCAATTAATTAATAAATATTAAAATATTAAATAATCAATAAAAATTAAATTGAAAGTTACATATAAAGAAATTAAATTGTACTAATTTTATCTGTACCAGTTTAAGCTCAAGAGTCCCCCGGTGAGGGATGACCATTATTCGAACCTTAAGAAATTCTAATGCTTACTTACTTTAAATGCCACTTCGGGAAGTAGCTGAGGAAACTTCAGCAACGTTCTTAATATCTAACAGGGGCCTATCCATGATCGATATCTATCGATAATATGACTCACTAACTCTGACGGTCGCGGCAGGATGCTTTGACATTTATTAACGCCTACAATATAGGGAGAAATAAAATTTTAAGTGTTACTGTCATATCCCAGTAATTTAATCTAATTCCTGCCCGATGGTAGTGACAATTTTTTTAATACTTTTATAGTTTTTTTTATTTTAATTTTAAATGTTACTGAGGGATTTTGTGAACGTTAGGAAAGTTGTTCTTTGCTGGTTATATAAAATAATGAATGAAGGAAAAGTGACGAACAAAATTATTACCGCGTAAGTAAGGCGCTCTGCGCGTCTTTCCTTTAGTATATCGACCAGAGCAGATTTGAAGTACAAAAGGGTCGGGAGTAACCAACGTGTATGAGTGAGCAGATTCTTGTATTTAAAAGTAAAGAATGTATTTAAATGTATCGTCTAAATTTCTAAATATCTATCAATCCATCTCGCTAGGCGTTAAAGTACAAGTACAGCCTTTATATATATGTCCCACTGTCGGGCACAGGCTCTGTAAAGTGAGTATAATATATACGCGGTACGCGGGCCTAGTGCCGATCGGCAGGCTAAAAACAAAAACAGATTGCCAGAACCGAGAATCGAACTTGGGTTGCTAGCGTACTATGCAACTAGAGGCATCTGCCTGGACACTGAGCTACTACGGCTCTAACCAGACGTAATATTATGTTATTATCAGTGAATGATTCAAAGAATCTTACTTTACCTTTTAAATTTTATCAAGATCTTCAACAATAAAGATATTACTTCTGAGAGATGTTTGTTGTATTTCGCGAGAATTTTAGCATTAGTAAAAACGTGGGTTGCGAAAAGTGAAAGTCGAGTCGCAACAATGAATAACGAACGAGTAGAAAAATTATCACCGGCAAATAACATTCGAAATAATCAGCGGTACACGAAAAAAATCAGTAATTATTCAGATGAAGTTGGACGAACGAAGGGGGTGTGGGGGCAAAGGCCGGCCAAAATAAAAACTGCGTTGCGTAGGGGTGACACCCATCTCCCCTCGGCTCTACAAATGTTATCTAACTGCGTTCGGATCGCGCGGCGCCGTTTCAGAATTAGCGCGCTCCGAGCGGCGAATTTCAATTTATAGTCCATTTTTTCCTCGGATAGTTGTTCTGATGGAAAAGGCTGGACGTCAGGTCAGGAGAGCCGGTCTAAGCCGCGCGGGAACCGGGCGAGGTCCTTGGCACGGGCCCCGCGGCCGCGGTAGCACCTCATTATCTGTAAAGAGGGCATTATCGGACGAGGCCCACACACGCGTCGCGTTGTCCGCGCGGATGTGTGTGTACATTTTTACTCATTAATTTTAAAACGCTCCGGATTTTTTTCAGGGCGGGTGCTAGGGGCCCGTGAGGGGGTTAAAATTGGCGATGGCCGCCGGGCGGGGTGTCACCGACGGGGGTTATTAAATAGATTGGTCCGCGGCCGAACGGAGCCGCCGATCTGCACTTGTACTCGCGTCATTAACGGGTTGAGAACCGATTTTAAATCGTGAAATAACAGCCTGTTACAGGGAAAGTTGAGCGAGGCTTATCCGATCCCTCCGTTCCATACAGGCGGGGGTTAATTGCATTGAAATGTCTAAGTGTGTTTCCGTTCGCGAAACCGGCGTCCCTATGCTCCCGTTAACTGTTCGGCAAGAAGATTGGGAAGATGGCACGCGGTGTCCGCGCTGGCCGTAATCATCGGGGCCACTCGGCTGTTCGATACACACACGCACGGAAGTTTTTTTGCTGCGGCCGCGCGGGGGGTGGCCGGGCGGGTGTGTAGGGGGTGTCGGAATTGTGAAAAATACTCGAAAAAAGGCGAAATTGTAGCAGATATATAATTAAAGTCCGACGTACAGTAACGGTGTACGGCGATGTATTATGCAGACGCGCGCTCGGGTGTCGCGGCGACTCTACAAGCACTACAAGCGACGCAAAGCGCTCGGTAAATAATAATTGAACATACAGTTTTCGTATATATGAGATGGACCGCTGATTTCTTTTTGAGCTGAAGTCGCTGACCGTACACGAAGTGTTATTGTTTACAATAAACATAAAAATTGTAAACACCAATCTTTTTACATATGTTATAACTAGTTCCGTATATACACATATAAATTACTAGATCCGCTCTCATTTCATTTCGGCTTATTTTAATTTTTTATTGATTAACGTAGTAAATAGTTAAAGTTACAACCTTTATAATTATATATATGTCCCACTGTTGGGCATAGGTCTTCTCTGTAAAGAGAGCATAGGGGCCAAGCGACCCTAATGCGAGTAGGCAAACTTCACATATCTTAGAAAATTTTTCTAAATAATTTAGGTTTCCTCATGTTTTGTCCTTCACCACCGAGCGCGTGGTAAAACAGCACTTAAAATTGCAACAACAAATTATTTGTTGCCTGCACCGGTTCGAACTTGGATTATTAACAATTTGAGGCAACCGCCCGCACACTAAGGTTACATGGCTCAATATACATGGCTGATAAGCGTCAATAGCCTAATGGTTTAGGGTACGGTCTGCGAATCGTAAGGTCGTGGGTTCGAACCCACCATTCAACTATTCACGTCAACCATCTTCTAGCACAAGTTTAAGCTTAGTTGGAATGATTAACAAGAATGTTAGTAATAATTATGAAAAAAAAATATTGCTAGCTTTCTTTAAAAAATAAAAAACATTTTCAAGTACTAATAAACTAAAAAAAAATAATATTATTTTCTAAAAAAAAGGTACATGAGTGATTAACCTTAATCTTAAGTGATCTCTAATTAGTATGAAAATGATCATAAGTGAAGAATAACACATTTTTGCATCTTTCTCTCTACATCTAAAGCGTGAGGATATCTTCTGCTTAACGTGCCTCTCTTACTAGCGAAGGTTGTCAGTCAGTTCACCATATATCTCTCTGTCTCTTGCGAGGTGACACAGCAACACTTCCTTAGCCATCGACTTCACCCATCAAGATAAGTTGAAGGAGATCGATCACATCTTTCATGCCTAAGCACGTGACCGAGGTACGATATTTTTCTCATCTTAACGGCGAAAGAAAAGAGAGAAGAAAGAAAAAAAGAGAAAAGTCTCTTGCACTAACATAATGCCGATCTAATATTCGCGTACGAACGCGACTTCGTCTATTTGTTCGTTAGCCCGTTAGCATTAAAGTACGGTTAGAGATAGGGGTTTCAATCTAGCCGCGGGAATCATTGGATGTGCTTAAGGACATTCCAGTACTCGTGCAGTACTCATTTGCGGTAAAGCAGTAAAGGTCAGCTTCTCTGTCGTTCGTCAAAAAAAGAAGTCCTAAACTATCTTCTAATAAAGCACCAGTACTTTTAACACAAAGCGGCAATCAAACAAAACAAAATCGATTCCAAATTCGTTAACAAAGGTACTTCTGATATATAACAAATGAAATAATAATGAAATTCATTGTTACCTCAAGAGCAAATCTCAATAAGCGACCGCGGGGGGCGATGCTGGCTCCGATCGACACACGACAGATGTTTAGGAGGGGGCCCACGATTAATTTAACATTAAATTCAATAATAACCTCCCATTTATTGCGTAATTTCCGTCCAATTACCTTTCATTTATCGGCCTGTAACGAGATTACATCTGCGATGAGTGCGTTAGTGTTTTTGTCTCGTTCCGATTATGTGCTATATAGACATGAATGTTTGTACATAGAAATTCTAAAACCCCTTTATTTCTTAGTGATTAAAATATTAATTGTTTTTTCTATATTGCTTTCATATTTCTTGAAACATGTGCCGTGTTCATGTTTTTTTTTGACGAACTACGCAGATTGGCCAGAGAAGCTGGCCTTGACTGCTTCACCGGATTGAGAGGTGGCATAGTTCATAGGTCGCTTAGCCTGAACCTCTATCGCTATTAACTTGACACAAGGGTCCCCGATGAGAGGTAAGCTCGGCTTGGACAGTTACTATGTTACGCGTAAGCATTCCCATTGAGGGCGCCTGAGAGGGCCGATAGGGCCGATTCGACCAGTTACTATTTCATGGATAATCTAGGGGACATTCAAAACTTAACTATCTTTGAGTTTCATCTTTTCATCTATCATCTTTTTTAGAGAGCGTTGGCACTGGGAGAAGAAGTGGTTTTGTGGTTAATAAAATTGTAAATTACTAAATTTATTATTTCGAAGTTAGTGTTTTGTCTCGTTGCGATTATGTGCTATATAGACATGAATGTTTGTACATAGAAATTCTAAAACCCCTTTATTTCTTAGTGATTAAAATATTAATTGTTTTTTCTATATTGCTTTCATATTTCTTGAAACATGTGCCGTGTTCATGTTTTTTTTTGACGAACTACGCAGATTGGCCAGAGAAGCTGGCCTTAACTGCTTCACCGGATTGAGAGGTGGCATAGTTTTTAGATTGCTTAGCCTGAACCTCTATCGCTAATACCTCGACACAAGGGTCCCCGATGAGAGGTAAGCTCGGCTTGGACAGTTACTATGTTACGCGTAAGCATTCCCATTGAGGGCGCCTGAGAGGGCCGATAGGGCCGATTCGACCAGTTACTATTTCATGGATAATCTAAGGGACATTCAAAAACTAAACTTGACTTTCATCTTTTCATTTTTCATCTTATTTTCGAAAGCGTTGGCACTGGGAGAAGAAGTGATCTTGTTGTTAATAAAATTGTAAATTACTAAAGTTATTATTTCGAAGTTAGTGTTTTTTTTTGTGCGTATGTATACAAACAGTGGACAATGTATTAAATGATATTTCACTTCGACTGTACTTTTAACCGACTTCAAAATAGGAAATTTTCAACTCGTCTGTAGAATATTACCACGAGCACTACCCTTAGCCTGCTCTAAACTACCAAAGGTTAGCTGGAAGATTACATAGCATTAAGTTTATCTTTGTACATATATTTTAGTGTAATGACACATGTAAGACACCAAGGAAAAATTCACCTATTTATTGATCTACTGTGTATCAACTTTGAGTGTAGATGTGTTTTGAAAGCGGGTTTTCCATTTGTAAATATATTCGTTAAAGGAAATTAAGGGTTTTACGAGTATATTGCTACTAAATATATCAAAATTATGAAAATATACTCTAAATATACAGTTTTATACCAACATTGCACAATAATTTTTATAGTGTTGAACGTAATAAAAAAGCTTCACGTACTTTAACCCGGACTTACTTTAAACGGAGTAGATAGAGCCAATATTCGCTGTCCTCTTCAGAGAGAGCTTATTAAGTCCCATATGTAGTGCGCCATACACAAATTTTAGCAAATGTTTTTTGTAAATGTTGCATGTATATAATTGGAAAAAGGCACGTCTACAAGTAGGATTTGATTCCGCGACCGTCAGATCGCATGTGGTACCATTTAGCTACTAGGCTATCACTGCTGAAATTAATGTTAAGAAATAAATAAGTGAGTGATAGAAATATATATTACGTAATGGTTTCATATAATATTTACTAGCTGCGCCCCGCGTAGTTACTTGCGATTAAAAAGTATGTCGTTTAGTGTACCCATTGTGTGGTACATTTCATGATATTTCGTTACATAATTTTATAATTTATCGAAGATAAAAGTAAATTACTCCTTATTACATCAAGTCAGTGAAAGTATTGTCAAAAGCGGTAATCGTTCCAGAGATCAACCGGTAAAACGGACAGATGACAGACAGACAGACGAATATTTTATTTATAAATACCGTATAGATATTTATATGCATGTAGTAGAAAGCGGTTATTTTAATATTACAAACAGACACTCCAATTACATTAATTTATAGATTATACGCAAGTAAAATTATAGGGTATACACTAAAAAATCTCATAATTTCAGTCTATTTTTATATGAAAGCTGATTAATGGATTATCTCGGTTTTTCCTCGCGTGAAAACGAGGTTTTATTTTTAAACGCGATCTCCGACAAATGTTAGAACTTTTAACTCTCATATTCTTATCATAATGTATTCACTACACTTAGTGTTTTAAAACGAATTATTTTTTGTCTGTACTGAATTTTCGTTTCATTATTTTGCCAAGAAAAGCTCTTACGTCCGAGTAGACAGGCTGATTTTTCAACGGCCGAGGTTTAGAACTCTAACAGTGTTGTACTAATGACTTTTCTACTTTTCAGGTCCTTAAAACACTTAAAAAAATAAATGCTGAAACTTGTGCAGGTGTTCAAGTATCTTCGACAGAACGCACCAATGCCTCCCTTCACTGAAGCAAGTCACAAGGCAGAAATTTCTCCATAGAATTCCCGCTGTGTAAGACAACACGGGATCTCTCTAAATTGCCTTCCACCCGCTTCCACTTTATTATCCGCCATAACACTGGCACTTTTGTCCCTTTTAGTTTATATATTGTGTACTAACAAGAGAAGGAAGATTGAGAAAGAATGAAGGGAGAGTAGGAATTAATTATAAGGGGAGAAACCAATGTGCTCAGTCTTGAGCACAGGCGTAAGGTAGCTAGCCTTTCGGTAACTAATGATAAAAATACATGATCTAAATCCCCCATCCCCGTTCTACCATCAGACCAGCCGCACTTTTGTTGCGAAGATCCCTCGAACCCAAACGAAGCGCATTGCTTCGTCTTGCATTGGTCGTACAGTAAAGGACTGGAATACTTTGCCCGCGTCTGTCTTACCCTCCGATTGCAATGTGGGTATTTTCAAGAGTAAAGTGAATAGGCATTTACTAAGCTAGTACGCTATATCATCTAGGACTACATTTCTACTTAATATCAGGTGGGATCGTAGTCAAGAACTTGCTTAGAAAGTATAAAAAATGAGAAAAAAGGAAATTTAAATATCAGATTTCAATCCCAGAACAACACGACTGGTATTACATTTAAAAAAATAATAATCGATACTGCTTAATCATTTATGTTGAAAACACTTTAATTTACAGAATATAAAAGAAGATTTCTTTTTATATGTACAGCCCTTCAGCGTTGCGCGTGGGCACTTTATATCTATTCAACTGTGAAATCGACTATTGGTTTTTATAACTTCATCGCTTAAGCTCTATTAACCTACACGACGCAGCAGAGGGGACTGTTTCTGCCAGCCTATGTATATGTTTGTTCCTTTGAAGTGATCTAGAGAACATACGCGTGCGTTGGCTTTGACGATTCTTTCGTCAATCTAATTATCTTAATCTTAGAAACGTAATTATAGACATTCGATATTTAGTGAACTATTAACTACTAATTTTAATTGTGCGTAAAAAACAAACTCACATATTCTTCGACAACTTATGAACCTGAATAATTCAAAATGAATTATGTTGCGGTCTACCAATTTATTTTTAATGTTAAGTAAGATGTTTATCAAAATTTATTAGAATTTAATAACAAAACATAATTAAATGATAATATAGTTATTATTGTCATGAACTGATAACCATATTTAATTATAAAATAATTGCCTTCTTAAATTTTTCTCTGAAGTTATCATAGACTAGTTTTTAGATTCAGATTCAGATTTTATTGGTAATATAATGAATTACAAGTCAATTATTTACTACAAATTATTAGTATCACAAATTACACTAGGTAATTGAATAGAAAAAAAATAATGAAAAACTAGTACATCGAAGAAATAAAATGATTTTAATTTGTAATTTCATTTGTTAATTCCGCCACACTATAAAATGCCCTATCAACTAGCCATAACTTCAACCTTTTTTAAAAAATTGCTAGACTGGGAGCTTCAGTTACATGCTTGGGGAGTCGATTGTAGATCGCGGGACCTGTGACGTGTGTCATCTTGTCCGATTTCGCGAGACGATGAGTAACAAGTATACTGTAGCATATCTACTCTGATTTGCTAAAGAAGGTGATCGCAAGTTTCTTTTGGATGTAAGAAATAACAATGTCTACTTTGTGAGGTACAAGGTAGACATTGTTATTTCTTAGGGGTGAGTTACTCTAATCGCGTTAGCATTACGATCCAACGGGGCCTGAGAGTGCCATGACTCGTTCGGTGCCGTAATAGGAAAACGTCATAGTTTAGTGGTTAGAAGCTCTAGAACTAATTTTTTTGGTCCTGTTTGACATCCTTGAGTTTCAAATTTTAAAATACTCGCATGAATGTGTGCCAAGATCGTACTAAGTGGAACACAATGTACATTTTTAGTAATTGGAAATATAAAAACAATTGAAAAGATGTACAAATAATGCCATCACATTTGTACCTGAAGACAGAATGCGACTGATAAATTAATTTTGCGAGTGAAAGCGAGTATTAAAATGTGAAAAAAATAAACTGAATTTTAAATATTAATTTTAACTGCTTAAAGAAGAACATATATATTTACGAGTAAAAACAAAAACCGTCTTCAAATTGAATTAAACATTAAACGGTACTACGCGGGGACGCCCTATTTGTATGTTTACATGATCGTATTAATATTACGAAAACACACTTAATCAGATGGTAATCAAATTATCTTCAAACTACTCTTAACGTATATCCTTTCCAATTAATTAAGAAACAACGTAATCGGTCGGCGTGATATTGAGTTATTCGTCCATTTGTTGCGCACACACTCGATGCAAGTTTTACACTTATATGGTTTTCCCATGGATCCAACTGTCAGAATTGAGCCAAATTTAAATGGGACCACATAGGAAGCACCAGGTTTCAAATAAAAAAAACACCCACGAGCGTAAAAAAAATACAGATGAATTGAGAACCTCTCCATCATCCCCGATCATGGCTTAAAGGCTTTTTACTTATAAAAGGTTAGATAAAAGATTCCTTGAATATTTCTGCGACCCAATTAATTGTATAAAAATGATCGTATGTTAAACACTCGTGAGGTCGTTTGTATGTAAAGCAGTACAAGCATTACGTATTCATGACTTGGCGGGGAAGGTGTGGTGAAATTATGGCGAATTACAGCGTGAGCCCCCCACTTGACATTGACAAGGTTGTGTTTGATATAATAGCAATCGAAGGGATATTTATAAGAACGAGATAACTTACTCAAATTTATTTGTGATAACCATTCCAACTAAGCTTAAATTTTTGCTAGAATATCGTAGAACATTTGATTCGAACCTACGACCTTGCGTTTCGTAGACCGTACCCTAAACAATTACGCCATTGACGCTTTATTGTCATTCATTCATTCATTGTTTTCATGATAGCTGTGAAGTCCAATCCAAACGATATCCGTATAATTTTGAAAAATAAATTACACAACGCTGTGAATATATTGCTAGAAGCAATCATAACCAATGTTATTTGTAGCAGTTATTTGCAGTTATACTCGTACCACTGAATTTTTCTTTTTCAATTGCTGTCAATGTCTACCATGCTATATAATATATTTATCAAGGCCTTGCGGATTTTACAGCAGTTTAAATTTCATGTCACTTGGGCTCTTGAGGGTGTTAAATTATTACATAATAAATTTTTATTCTTTAAAAAAAACACAAAGAACGGATAAGAAGTGATATATTGAATAAAAATATAAATAGAAATATAGAATAATACAATACATTAAATCGTTTAAGTTACATTTTAAAGTGAGAAACAGAGAAGAAAATTTAAAAGGGTCCTTATAAGCGAACAAGTACGCACACATTCTTGACTTCGTGTTACTCTATTTAACATTCAACTTCCTGCTTCGCTAAAATGACGTCATTGTCGAGTCTGTAGTCAACTTGAACTTGATCTTCAAATCGTATGAGCTAAGTTCACGATGTCCAGATTTATAGATATAATACTTATTCTATGACAATTATCTCTTAGAGAGGCTCTAACTTTTAGGTCGTATAATAAAATGTTGTGCGAGCTCCAGTGTAAATATCGGCATGGATAAAGCAAGTGCATGCCCTCAGCGGCCCCGACCCACCCCACTCGTTCAATCGACATACCTCGAAGCCTGCAGTAGTTTTTCAAATATGCAATTTACTGATTTAAAAAAAAAGAAAGCCGACCGGGCCGCGGGACGGGTCGCCCGGCGGGACCATGGAAAATGGCTGGCAAAAAAAGGAAGCGAGAAAGCAATGAAAAAATAGTAGGCCCACATAGGTACGGTAAGTAGAGGCGGGATGTATGCAACCCCTTTTACCACCCGGCCGGACTAATTTGTTACGTCACGCTACTTGGACGCGGTGACGTTATCTGATGCGACTCATGCGTGAGCCCTCATCGCTTCTGAAGGAACTAATGATTAGTTATTAGGAGAAGATTTTCGACAATTTACATTTTTACCGACTCCGATCCTACTCACCCTATTTTCAGTACATCTTCTATTTAGTCGATACACCAGCTTCTAGGTCGCCCTCTACCGACCCTAAATAATTTTTCTTCTAAAGTGAAAATTTCGTTGCTCACGCTTGACTTGTCGAAAAAATTGGTGAAGGAGCTACGAAAAGTGTAAACAGCGCGAAGGGATGTTGAGATGGAGATAAGTTAGTAAAGATAGAAAAAAAAAGAGAGTTATGTTACGGAAATCTAAGACACAGTACAGGCCTATTATCTATACTTGCTTTCTCTCTTGAACAATCGTGTATGTATTATACACATATAAACATACATATATGGGGCTAAAGAAGTTTAACTTCAGAAACCTAGAAACAGAAAATTAATAGGTACAAATCCGGCTAGTATTCGAACGTCCGATTTCCATATTGTTAATCGCTTAGCTTATTATTATACATACTGGGGAAACCATAAACTGCGTAATTTTTAAAATGATACGTTCGCAACGTAAGTAAGACACCTGATGTGTTGTCCATGTAATAAAAAAGTCACAATAAACACAGATTTCCCCACTTTCGCGGTACATAATTGACTATTACTTAACAGCTGTAATAATGGACGTTAGCCTGTGTCCGTTACAGGAAAACGAAGACGATTTGTGCGATTGTAGTATTTATTGGATAGAAATACACAACGAAAATATTTGACATCGATAGAAACGCGAAGCCGCTATAAAAGCAAATAAGGGTGGCTATATAATACATCACGGGGCGTTATTAAAGCCATATAGAAAGAAACGTAAGCCGCAATTTAAGTCGACGTTTTGCAATTAAAATAATGGCCGTCACACCTATGAGACAATTAGGTGGCGGGAATAAATTCTATGTTTTGGTAGCCGTCCATTGCGCCCTAATTATGGCTAATCAAGAAAACTTAATGCACAGTAATGGAGGATAATAGCTTTGGTAGTTTTAGGGCTCCTGATACGATGATAATGAAAGCTTATTATGTATTCCGACGTTTTTTTTTCCAGAACAGCGCCCCGCGGGGTAGTTTCTTCGTCATTACATTTGTTTACGGCTTTATTTCGTAGTAACCATTACGTTTTCGTATTTGTTTTAACGCGGGTAATTAAGTTGGTTACTTTTTTTTTCGTGAACAACAATTAAGGTTTTTGTTTATTCTGTGAGTAATTTGGCGTGTTTTGGTGATGTGGCTCAATTAACCGAAGTCTGTAGTTATTTTATTACCGAGAGCCGTGGTGACTTTGTGAACATTGGTTTCTTCAATTCTTTGTACAATCATTTTTATCTTATATCTGATCTAAATTAATCATATTTTAGTGATTTGCGGTGCACATAATTTCGTACCTGAATCCTTCAATAGTTGTATATTGTGCATGTGTGTTTATCTAAATATTTTGTTATGACTCTTATCATTTCCTTGCTGCACTGCCAATATGTTTTTCTGGAATATTTGCAACCCTAGGTATATGCCAACTAACGCTATGCTAACAAACTGAAAAACTGAAAGTAAAATCTTTCAAAAATTTAAATTACAATATTCTATTTTAATATAATAAAAACTAAATACAAAGGAAAATCGATGATTTAAAAAAAATACTCAATTCGTGTAACTGATGTTTAAACACATCGTTTCGGTTCAACTTTAGGTTGAAGTGTTGCAATATACATACCAAATTACTATGTGAACAGATATGATCATATTACTACGTTTTTTATTATATTGCCTTCTATTTGCTGTCTTAATTTACATTTCTTTGTATACATGAGTACTTTTTACATGAAAAGTACACACACTATTTTAAAATGTAGGTTTTGAACCCTACCCTGGTCATGTAATATTTCATTTATTATACCGCCAATGGGCAACGAAACTAACATAATTTGTTTTAATAAAACAAATAGAAAAGGTATAATAGTCCTAATAGCAAAATAATTGCCTTGACTTACGGTAAAAGTATCGTTGACGGCAAACACGTCGTATAACTGTGTTTACACGGAGAATTAGTACAAATATCATTGCTTAACCGACTACAAAAAAGGAGTTTCTCAATTCGACTGTAATTTTTTGTCTGTTACGCCAGCCGAACTATTTTTTTTATACAGCCTTTATATATATGTCCCACTGCTGGGCGGAGTCCTTCTCTGTAAAGATAATATAAGTGCGTAGTCCGCCACGCGGTACTAGTGCGGATTGGCAGACTTCACATGCCTTAGAATTTTTTTTAAGACATGTAGGTTTCCTCACGATGGTTTCCTTCACCGCCGAGCGCGGTGCGTGCACTGAGGATCGAACTCGGGTTGCTAGGCTATGTAACTTTAGCCAACCGACCGGACACTGAGCTACCACGGCTCCACATCCGAACTATATCAGTTTTAAATTTGATTAGCGTTTGATTCAATTTGCAGTCGGCTTTTGTTTTTACTAGTAAATATACTTGAATATAATTACACTTTCGTATAAATGGTGTCAAACATCATCATGATTGTTTAATTGCTGGACATATTTTAAGCGTTTCAAGCATCAAAATTCTAATGGCGAGGAGGGTCTACGAAACGTAGGGTCGTAGATTCAAATTGTCTATGACGTTAATTATCTACTAGTATGTTTTGGAATGCTTAGTAAAGTTACTCAAGTTATTGAAAGTTATTGTTATTCGTTTATGCTATTAATAAATCCATATGGTATGTTCATTTATGCTTGTATTTACATATATATATATGTTTATCAATAGCCTAATGGTTTAGGGTACGGCCTGCGAATCGTAAGGTCGTGGGTTCGAATCCACCATTCGGCTATTGCCGTGAACCATGTCCTAGCACAAGCTTAAGCTTAGTTGGAATGGTTAACGAGATGGTTAGTAATATTTCTGAAAAAAAACAGAAATATTGCTAGCTTTCTTTAAAAAAAAGACTATATAGACTGGCAGACAACGCCTTCTGGCATTAAGTCCGTTTTACACTCTTATTATGTGCAAATAAAGATTAAATAAATAAATAAAGTTCGTTCAATATCATTTTCAATTTTCAACCGACTTCAAAAGAAGGAGGTCCTTAATCCGTTACTATACAATTTTATAAGGACAATACTCACATGATTAATGCGATTACAACATCCAAACAATATAGTTCTTTTATGTCCCCCTTCAATTGGTTTCCAAATTAACCTCCCCCGTACCAAGTTCATTTAATAAAAAAGCAATAGTTGACACAAACGTCGCTGTGTCTACGTTGTTAGGTGATTATATTGACAACTTGCAGTCGCGTAATAGTGTCTGAGTAGAGGGCCGGTCTGGGCCATTAAGAAGGGGAAATTAGTGCATTATTGACTGATTTCCCGTTCCAACTAGCTGATAGACGGCAGCTCGCGTCGGCTTTTCGTTTTAAAATACGGACGGAGTGTTTACTGCATTAGTGTTCGTCGATTAAACTTCGCAGCCGGTCCATTTCTCAAATAGATAATGATTTAGATAGACATTGTAAAACGAAAACTAGTTATTCAAATATGCATTAATCAAACATTATATTTTATTTGATGATTATATAAAATGAAAAGAGTAATTACTCGAATAGGTTATAACCTTTAAACCCTAGCAATGGAGAGCTTTCACTATCAACTTTTCACCAAAGCTTGTTGGCTCCCATATATGACGGGTGATAAGTTTAGTGAGAGGAACAGTGACAGCTTTTTTATTTGTAATAGTAAAAGAAACCGCCATTTTTTTTTCCTCATGAGCCTCTTCAAAGTTGAAGGTAGTAGAGCGTCTGATTTATTTCTTTTGCCAGCGCGTCTTTTTCCTTCTAGTTTACCCATCACGATAAGCTGTAATAATGCATGATTTATATATGACAAAGTAATTAACAAATTAGATAACATTAAGCACCTGTATCGAGAACCCGCTACATCCGATATCGGAAGAACCCTCGACGCTCAGGGCGCAAGCCGCCCGACAACTGGCAACTCCAATTAGTTTTTATGATGTACTTAATTACAGCCAGTGTTAATTATTGCTTCCGCGAAAGCCTTTTTCATTCTCTGATTATAAAAACGTAGACTAGTAGTACTAGACTAGACTGCTCTTGTCTATAATATATCCTTTTTTAGTATAGATTTTTAACCGACTTCAAAGAGCAAGAGGTTGTGAAATGGTCTGTATTTTTTTAATGTTTGTTACCGCATTACATTCGACTGGGTGAACCGATTTGATGATTCTGTTTTATTCGAAAGCTGGTGGTTCACGTTTGGTCCCATTTAAATTTGGTCCAATTCTGACAGCGGGATCCATGAGAAAACAATATAAGTGTTAAATTTGCATCAAGTATGTACACCACAAATGGACGAATAACTCAAGACCACGCCAACTGATTTCGATGATTCATTGTTTGTTGGAAAGGATGTACTTTAAGAGTAGTTTGATACGTTCGATAACGTTTGATTACGTTCTGATTATGTTTGATTTCGTATTGTTCTTACTATATTTCGGAAATACAAAAAGGCATCCGCGCGTAATACCGTTTAACGTTTGATTAAATCGTAAATATACTTGTAACTAATAGGGTTTAGATATCAAATAAACAAAATATTCATTACGATTGGATCATTAGTCGACCATTATGACATAAGTAGATTAAGTTTTTGGCACGATGACTTGGGGTGCCTGTATAATTTTTTCTTCGTTCATTATTTCGAGGTAACGAAGACAATTCATTTCTCGTGTATGGGTCTCATCCAACACTAGTAATTATTAAGTGCGGACAAACCGACAGGTGATGTTCGTGTTTGTGTTGGTTTATTGTTCACCGCTCGCTTCCCACATAGCTCGTAATAACATAATTGTCACTTAATTGTAAAGTGAGTAATGACTTCAACAGTAAACGATAAGGTTGTGAAGCGTAAGCGTTTGCAAACAACTATTTTATTCTATTTTTACTAAATACAATCAAGATTTCAATAGCCTTATGTGTCGAAGCACGATCTGCGAAACTAATTAAGTAGGTTCAAGCCCACCGTTGGTCGTTTCACGTTAACTGATTTCAATTCGTGGTTTGAGTGGGAGTGCTTAAAAATAATGTTAAAAAAAGTCAGGAAATCCGTTTACACAAATGATAAACATACGTTTTAGAAAGAAACAGTTTCATCGGATTTAAGAGGTGGAAGACATCTTAGGTCGCTTAGCCTAAACCTCTATTGGGAGCAACACCGCATAAGGGCCCCCGAGAGGGGACCTCGGCTTAGACGGTTACTCTAATTGCGTTAGCATTACCAGCCGGAGAGGGCCAAACATGACTCGGTTAGTATTTTTTATCGAAACACTATCAGAGAATCCGATAGCTGTAGCAAAAAAAATCAAAATGGGTTCATTAAAGACAATGCTATAAGTGAACAAGCATTTAAAAAATTACGGAAGGACCTCCTTCTTTTTTTAAGCCGGTTAAATATTATATCGTATCGAAAAACAAGACGAGGGCGTCGTCAACAACCATAGATTAACCGTTTTTTTTGTTAATTTCCTACAGCCACGGCGTTTCAATAAGTCTGCGTTCGTGATGCATGGTGCGGTGTAAGCGCTCAGTAACTCTTTAATAAGCGAAACCATAAATTCACCCACTAATTGGTCCGATTAGAAATTTTAATTATTTTATAGATTTCTTTTGTAATTTTATCGGACTCTTTATTGGCGGTCGATTCGTTTTCAACTTAATAGCTTGTTGTAATTGATTGTTAACATGTTGTTTAGTTGATTTCACCAATTATGAATTTGTTCGACTTGTGTTAAACAATTTTAATGTCTTTCGACTTATAATTATGAACAATCATGTGTACAAAAGAAGAGAAAGTTTTCATTGATAATTCTCCTTTGTTCATTAAATTATATCGAAATTTGGTAATATTTTAAATTATCGTTTTTGAACTTTCACGATTTCAACTTCTTGTAACTATAATGACAGGATAACAAAGCGGTGATAGCCTGTTGATAAACGTTCGACTCTACGAACTTATGGTAGGGGATTCGAATCCTACCAGATCTGGATAAATGTGTTAGTTTTCACTTTACCGGGTACACGTTTTACCGTCCTATTGAAATCCAATTGCCAAGAAATGATCAGTGTGATTTGCGTAGCAAAATGGCGGTTACTTAACTTATTTCGAAAAGTCATAACACATTACGGAGATAAACTACAAAAGAACACTTATTCTAAATTAGCTGCGCCCGCGGAGTTACCCGCGATTAAAAAATTATTTACATTTTTTCATCAAACAAAAGTGTAAATAACTTTTAATTAGAACTTAGTTACTTTTATTATATCAAGTTTTGCCAGCGAAAGTTCCGTAAAAATCGGTCCAACCGTTTCAGAGATAAGACGGAATAAACAAACAGACACACAACCATTGTAAAATATGTTCTTTTGGTATATGAACCGTATATACTACGAGTTAAAGTTACAGCCTTTATATATATAATATATATGTCCCACTGCTGGGCAGAGGCCTTCTCTGTAAAGAGAGTATAAGGGCACAGTCCGCCACGCGGCCCTAATGCGGATTGGCAGACTACACATGTCGTAGAAAAATTTTCTAAGACATGTAGGTTTCCTCACGATGTTTTCCTTCACCGCCGAGCGCGTGGTTAATCAGCACATAAAATTGCAACAACAAATTTATTGGTGCCGGTACCGGGGATCGAACTCGGGTTGCTAGCGTACTATGCAACTTGAGCCAACCGCCCGGACACTGAGCTACCACGGCTCTTACTACGAGTATTCATATGCATTAAGGTGTTATATAAATATTACAAACGGAGACTCTAATTTTATTTATTAGTATAAGTTGTAAAATTATTTAGAAAACCACTCAATACGAAATTAATTCAGTTGATTAGTTCAACAAATTTATTGTTTCATACTCGTGACAATAAAATATTGCCGCCACGTGGAGGCTAAAATAAGGACTAAAATTTATATAAAAATAAAATTTAATGAAATACACTGTATTATCCAAGTATACGTAAAATATCCTTTTTGTTTAAGTTTATGTTTATGAAATATAAATAAATTAATAAAAATATTTTATTTTAAGGATATTTAATTGTTTATCGTGCATAATGTATTTCAGTTAGCGCTAGCTAGGTTAAAGTTATAGCCTTTATATATATAATATATATGTCCCACTGCTGGGCAGAGGCCTTCTCTGTAAAGAGAGTATAAGGGCACAGTCCGCCACGCGGCCCTAATGCGGATTGGCAGACTACACATGTCGTAGAAAAATTTTCTAAGACATGTAGGTTTCCTCACGATGTTTTCCTTCACCGCCGACCGCGTGGTTAATCAGCACATAAAATTGCAACAGCAAATTTATTCGTGCCGGCACCGGGGATCGAACTCGGGTTGCTAGCGTACTATGCAACTTGAGCCAACCGCACGGACACTGAGCTACCACGGCTCTAGCTAGCTAGGTAACTAGGTCTTTATCTTCCGAGATATTCAAACATTATTAACTGACCCTTTATTTTTGCTCACGACTGTATATGTATATGTTTATATATTGATTATTGCCAATTGAAGTATTTTGGGACATATTTCTCTATGACATTTCAGTTTTCCACAAAACCGTTTTTTTACTGAAAAGCTCATATTTTTCACCTGCTTTTGAATCCACCAATAGTGCGAAATTTGTGTATAATCACAAAATGTACAACAAATTCATTAAGCTATACCAAATTGGCTACGAAACTGCCAAGAATATCTCAGACACAGCGTGCATGGCTCACGTCGTAATTTCGAGCCCAGCATCTCAGCAACGCGATCTCCGTATTTGAATTTTCAGAATTTACCTTCGGCACATGGTCTCACGGGCCTGTGAATTTCGGAATTTACCTTAGAGCTTGTGATTGAATGAGAAACAAATTTAGCATGGGCTCGGACGGTGAATCAAAACACCGTGTGCTTTGTGGCTCCTGTGAACGCAGCCTTATTCTATGCAGAAGTTCAGTGTAGATTATATATGTATATAGCGAATTGAATTCTAAAGTAAGTTTCTACATACACTCATATGAATATGTGCTTTTTTTAAAACACATTTTTAATCTTGACCTGTATCACCTATCAATGTAACAAAATTTTGTAACGTGACGATCTACAATTAGATAGTCTTGAGCACCGGCGCAAGGTGGCTAGCCTTTCGGTGTTTTACAGATTACATTTTGGAGAGTATGGACTGGAATTACACGAGTTAATTTCCCCATCCCCTTTCTACCTCCGGACGTTCAGACATACGTCGGGACTCCACCCTTTCATAGTTGGCGAGTCAGAACGAAGCGATTTGAGTCATCGTTCATTGTGCGTATAGCAAAGGAGTGGAACAAGTTGCCGGCGTCTTTTCTTCCAAGTAGGACGTGGGAGTCTTCAAGAGTAGAGTGAATAAACACTTACTAAACTAGCGCGTAACATCTTTCGACTATATCACCACTTTACACCAGGTGTGATCGTGGTCAACTAGTTTATACCCCATAAAAAATCTTATAATTCTTAACACAACACACATTTTTTTTTTTATTTAATTTAGCGGACAATCCTAAGTCATACCTATAATGTAGTGGATTTAGTGGAAAGTGGATCCCTTATATTCTCTCTGTCTTTCCAAATTGATGCTCTTTCTCGTTCTCATCAAGGAGTACATACATAGGTCCTTAGGTTATCACTAACCTACTAAAATCTTAATAAAAAAATATTTTCCTATAGTTTGATTAAGATCTTCGAAACCGTGAAATGCCAACAAAATTACAATGGGATCTAAGCAAAAGTAAACCCTTTGAAACAAAAAATAACAACAATATCAGCCTATATATGACGGGGAGTTATGAGTGCATATTTATCCTCTTTTGAAGTCGGTTCAAAACTCTTCGGGTCTCCCAGGATACGTTAATAACGAACCAACGGCAGCATTATCAATCACGAATACTTACATTGTGGCAATTTAATGATCTTAAACTAATGTAATGACTCCGATGGCCTTTGCACAAGATCCATTGTACCTTGAGACGGCGTTCAAGCGATTATTACCTATAATGCGACGGGTTAAAAGTTTTGGCAAGGGTCCACCGATGACGCGAAACGCACATGAGATCATAGCTGGCACTCTTGATTTATTCCTTTCAACCACTTGACCCACATTCGCGCATTGCCTTTAAATTGTTAATAAGTATAATTAAAATGCGTGTTAAACATAGGCGGTGTTATTCTCGTATACATTCAGCTTTTACGATGTTTTCTATTTAGGTTAAAAGATTCTCAAAAAGACAATTTTCCAAAGTCACTAACATGAGATTAATATTACACTTATAACTGTAACTAGTCGCAGGTATTCATTATGTGCTAATTTTTACACAATTTTCCAAAATATATTGTGATCACAAAGATCACTGAGCTTACATTTTTAATACAAGGGTTACCTCCTTGTTGTAAAGTTGCGCTACTTTGAATGTAATATTTCTTGAACCATAGTTTTTTTTTGTATACCTTCTAAGCTGATCAAGCACTTCTTGATCACGATCCCACCTGATCTTGTTTACTTGTTCCTACGTTTGGCAGAACAAGTAAACTTGCTCGCCGACTACTGCGTTTATTTATCTGTGACATCTTTGCAAATGATACGTTAGTGCTAATTTGTTTGTTGATAATTTTTCTATTTATGATGCATGTACTTTACGTATATAGTATAACAACAATATCAGCCTATATGTTTATGTTTATTAATAGACCTAGATGCTATTGAGTCCAAGGCTAAGACAGCTACAAAAAAATTGGGATCTTGGTCAAAGTGCAACCGTACTTCTCTGCGGGACAGCTTTTAACACTTTATAAAGCTCAAGTCCGGTCGTGTGTAGAATACTACTGTCACATTTGGGCAGGCGCTGCTAAATGTCATCTCGCAACTTCGGACTCGGTGGTGGGGCAGCTAAAACCAATCTGCTCAGTCTTGAGCACAGACGTAAGGTATATATACAGGAGAATGTGCTCAGGAACTACATGATCTAATTCCCCCATCCTCGTTCCACCATCGTACTTCTAGGCGCACTCCAGGATTTCATCGTACGTACAGCAAGTGACTGGAATATTTTGCACGCGTCTGTCTTACCTTCCCTTTCTTTGAAATTAACTGACCGTTCAAGCCGATTGGGATTCAAACCGACGACCATCAAATCGTCTATCCGGGTAGCCTAACTACTACACTCTGTGGACCAACAGTGGGATATGTGTACAGGTTGTAACTTTAACTTTTTTTTTTAATACTTGGTGACATATTGACATAATAAGTTTCGAGCGGTGAAAAGTATGTGTCATTTCTATTTTCCTTTAACTGAAAAACTGTCCAATATCTGACCATATTGCTACTAATAGTACTAACATATTAACTAAAATTTTATAATTTGATATGTACATATATAATTTTGGCATAATTTACGACCATAAACGTCCGTTTACACTAAATAAGTTTTAGCATTAGTTCATCAGCGCTATGTAATTAAGTATTAAAATTATAAAACATAATGAGGATGTAATAAATAATTTTTTAATCTACCTACGAATTAGAAATCCGCGTATAATTTATCGACGACCTTCAGCCGTGCCAATAATTCATTTAACAGCCCTGGCTTTGCGGCATTCGTATTAGATTTTGAATTTTCCGTTAACGTCTTCCGTCTTGTTCTCGTCGATAATACAACTTTTTAATACTTAAGTAATTTATAGACAAGTTATTATAATTTATAAGTAAAAACAAAAACCTAACTTCAAATCGAATTACATGTAAAGCGCTACTCTGTTCTCTCTAATTTCCGATGTTCTGTTGAATTTTCATAAACCTAATATCACATTCAATAAACATTCTTCTATACGATTTTTTAGGAGAACCAGTATACCACCCAGTATTTAAATCCAAGGAACCTTGTGCCAGCAAAATCAGCATGAGACCTAATTGAAACGAAATTTAAACAAAAATATAATTCAATTCAATACAGAACTGATGGCGGCGCTGTTAATGCACGATCATTTAAAAAAATACAGACGAATTGAGAACATCCCCTTATCAACCGACTTCAAAAGGAGGAGGTTCTTAATTCGTCTATATGTTTCATTTTTTTATTTGTTACTTCATAACTATCAACTGGGTGAACCGATTATGATGATTGCTTTTATTATTTGAATGCTGGTGCCTGGTGATGTGGTCCCATTTAAATTTGGTCCAATTACTACAATGCCATCCATGAGAAAACCAAAAAGTGTTAAATTTGAATCAAGTATGTGCACCATAAATGGACGAATAACTCAATACCTCGCCAATTGATTTCGATGATTCATTTTTTATTGGAAAGGATGTACTTTAAGAGTAGTTTGATGAGAGTCTGTTTAGGTTCTGATTATTTCTGTGCCGTAATATTCCTACGATTATTTGGAAATACAAAAAAGATAGAGATAAGGCTTCCGCGTGTAATAGCGTTTAACGTTTGACACGATTTGAAGTCGGTTTTTGTTTTTGCTCATTAATATACTTGTGAAGTCGGTTAAAAATATTATCTAGCATATTTCTCTTACGACTTCGCTTATCCATGTATTACCATAGAAATTTCTGATGATTTTGCCCGCAATAAAGTCACCAGTGCTTATCTGCCGTACGTTGGTCCCAATGCTTATCCTAATATACGAACAGACGGAAACGTGCGATTTTATTTCAATATGTATAATAAAAAAACCATAAAATATAAGTTCAAGGTTGATCACATTAAAATATTCATATATTAATAATTTTATTAATAAAAAAATAGCATTATTAAACTATGGTTTTCACGCTAATATACTATTTTATTGCCATGTTATTATTAGCAATTAATGACGTAATCAAAATTCATGGAACAGTGATGGAGCAATGATTATCATAGATTATTCGTCAGCACACGCTACGTCGCAATTGAAAAATGATTTTAGGAGTTTCATATGAACACCCACTAATGAGCCGTGTGATTAGTATGCGGGTAGCGGGTAGCGGGTAGGCGGTAATTACCGAGTTATAATAACGTTTTTGTGAATAATTGCCTCGCGACCGCAGTATCAATGCCAATGAAGTAGTTTGTTTTTTTTTTCTATAAAAATATATTCTTTGCAACCAGTGCCATTTGTTTTTTAAGACTTCAAAGAGGTTCTAACACAAATGTCAAAGAAGAAAGTTAATGTAAACGCAGAACTTCGTAGCTGTGATACTTCGGATAGAATTGGGGCCATGTCTACGTCACCATCATGATGGCTACATAACTGTAAGACGTTTCCGTTTATTCTAGTGTAGATTTTATTTAATATCGGTTTTTGTTTTTACTTGTAAATATACTTAATACTTTTATTTTAAAAAAATCACGTGCTAAAATATTGGTATATAATATTGGTTCATGACGATCACCTTTTTTTGTTTCTAACAAAATGAAAATGTTCACCGTAAAAAATTTACAACTATAAAAAATAATACATAGACAAAACTTATCACAAGTCTATAAATTTATAATCACATATATATATTGATTAATTTAATTGGTTCCGTATAAATAAGGCAATCAATTTTTCTAATTAACATTAAGAACTAAGCTGTTGGGGTTCCTTGTATAGAAATAAGAATAAGCACCCACCGGGAGCGATAGGCATTGAGGGCGCTATTCGAAGTCGAGCGTCGCTTCGCATGCATTACCAGCTAATTAAGGCTCGATTATGATCGCGTTGCGTTGCTGCATATTTCATCGCGCGACCCCATTGTTCTGCGCGGTGTGCGACCGCCTTTATGTTGGCCTCTTGTGTTCCCTTTAGAATTTCTATACACATTATTACATGCCTGTAGATCTCGACGTTTGGGTGAAACCAATATTTTATGAAAGATTTACCACTAGCAAGACCAAATTATTATTAAAAAACAAGTGTGCTTTAGACTACGCGGCTGAAGTAAAACTTAGCTACATCTGTATGTATATATATGTGTGTATAATATATACAGAAAACTCTCTCTTTTTCTATCTTCTCTAACTTATGTCCACTTTTAACTTCCGTTCGCCTAGCCCGATCACACTTTTTGTAACGCACTCGTCACGTAGTCAGCTCACTACCCAAATCCAGCGTGCGTAAAGACATTTTATCATTGTTTTTTATAACAACAAGTACTACAATTGAAAATCAACGTTTGAAAACGAAGTACAGTGTGATTATGTGTTTTTGTCTGTTAATATGTTTGACGTTCCTATGTCATAGATGACTAACGGATTGAATTATTATTTTTTTGACTACACTTTGGGACTAATAACAATATCAAATGCTCGAAATGTTTTGAATTGAACCTAGTTAACAGATCGATAATATGTAGTATTAAAACGAAATGAGTTAATAGTAGTATTAAAAAAAAGGAGAAATATATTGTTAGTATCCTAATTGAAACAGGAAAAGAAAGATTCTAAAATAAAATAAGACTGTCATAAAATCCACAAAAGTACTAGTTTTTTTTTATACTTTCTAAGCAAGTGCTTGATTACGATCCCACCTGGTGTTAAGTGGAAATGCAATCCTGGATGGTAAGACGCACTAACTTAGTAAGCATCTATTCACTCTACTCTTGAAAATACCCACATTGTAATCGGAGGGAAAGACAGACGCGGAAAAACTATTCCAGTTCCTTGCTGTACGAACAATGAAAGATGAAGCAAAGCGCTTCGTTCGGGTTTGAAGGATACACAATAAAAGGATGAAATCCTGCAGTACGTCTTGAAGTACGATGGTGGAACGGGAATGGGAGAATAAGATCATGTAGTTCCTGAGCACACTCTCTAAATTTATCAAGAAGGTATTTTATTCGCGTAAATATTTAATATAGTACAGATTTAATATAAAAAAAAAACATATAAAATAAATATTGTTTCTCACATCCTGTATAGTCGGCGCACACATTGACAAACAACAGCAATACATTACAAACATTACCGCACGGTTCTAATTATACATCATTATTACTAATTGTACAATACACCGACTAAGAAGTATTCGCGTCTATTAATGACAAAAGCAATTAGGGCGCACACACACTAGAGCGGCGGTGGACGCGCGTACAGTCGACGGCGCGGTGTGTGCGCGGAGTTGCATTAGCGCCTAAGTGTGTGAATGTAAGTTATTTGCTTTTGGAACGGGGAAAACGGAAAAATAAACACGTACAGGCTATTTTTCAATGTCGAAATGAAGTTCGATCGGTAGGAAATAATAATGATAACGTTTTAATGAATGCATTTTGTATTCGTTCAGCAAATTATTGCATCATTGTTTTCGACCGTTGTCAGTGCTGTATTCTGTAGTAATAATCTTTATTGAACACAGCTATGCTACATGAAATAATGATCTGTCTCGTAAGTCTGCTCGTGAGAACCTATTTATTTTTAAATCAAAAAAATAAACAACCCGGTCGTCTTTGGACATTTTTAACAAATAACTTAAAAAAATAATTAAATGTGTTTGTTTCATAAGTAGTACATCTTAAAGCGCTAGACCATGATCCCACCTGTTGTTAGGTTGTAATACAGTCTTGGATGGTAAAGCGCACTAACTTAGTAAATGCCTGGAAGAAGAAAGATAATCAAGGCACCAGAACTCCGTAACATACCAATGGTTCCACGGAAATAAAAGACAACGTCAACAAGCCTTCGTAAAAAATGGCAGTGTTGTTCCGATATCTACTTTAATTCCAAGGATTTGGTTCATCATTTGTACTCGTAGCTCGTAAAATAAGACTACGGTATCCCCTGCCTGTCGTAGAAGGCGACTAAAAGGGGCCTCTGGTCCACTGGACGACTAGGGTGGGGCCTTTGTCGTCCGTCAAAGTGGACCCGGGAAGAAGGCGACATCGGCTGGCCCGTGCCGAGGGTACAGGTGGGTTGGGATTAATCTCCATCACCCCGGGACGTGCTCTCCGAAGAGCACAGTGCAGAAGGGCTCCGCTGCGTTCCTCTGGAGATCCCGGAGCCCCTCACCATGCACCGAGGAAGGGCCACCGGGGGGTTTTTAGTAGGTCGTATATATATTTTACGTTCTATTGATATCCTCGATATCGACGTTTATAAAGCCAGTATTGGTGGACGTCGCTAGCTCTCATTAGCTGATTGCTTAATAGACTTAAGCATGCGGGCGAGATCGCCGCGCAGAACGCGTGCCATATCTTGTTCCCATTGTTCTCTCCGGCACGGGCATAGATAGTGCGATTATGCGATTATAGAGACACTCACAGACATATTTAGGGAGAGACGTGTGACAGTAATGAATGTCGTAGAGATGAAGTCATTGAGAAGCATTGTAGTTGTAAATCCGATAACAATGTCAGTAATACGTGAAAAGCGACTGAGAAGAACAGGGACCTATACATGAATTTTTTCAATAATATTTATAATTTTTTTCATCTATTATTTTATTGTATAAAATATATTTTAATCTCATAACTGTTTTATTTATGTATCATATTTATTATACTTTTACTATCTGTATTCCATATAAAAGTAGTATTGCGCGCGCACGTCTTTAGGTAGTCCCGGGCACCGCTGAAAATCAGCGCTGTCGCATCCTTGTGACAGCATATGCTGAGACGGTGTCCGATATTGGCATCATATGTTTTGTATTATTTGTCCGTGTAACTTTAACTGTGTTTTGTCTATTTTTCATTCTTTTTTATTGTGTGTTATATTAAGTCTGTGATGTGTTTTTGTATTGTGATGCCAATAAATAAATGTCTATGTCTATGTCTAATTATTAGCGACAGATATTTTCACAGAAGCGAAGGAGTAGTAAAAAGGTAATATTTTTTATGGATATCAACTGCTTGACCATGACCCCACCTGGTGTTAAGTGGTGATATAGTCGAAAGATGGTACGCGCTAGGTTAGCATGTGGCTATTAACTCTACTATTGAAGGCTCCCACGTCGTACTTGGACAGAAAGACTGACGCCGGCAACTTGTTCCACTCCTTTGCTGTACGCACGATGAACGATGACTCAAATTGCTTTGTTCGCAACACAACTCAATCGACAAACATGAAGTGTAACAGTGATAATAAAAAAATCATTTGCATAAATTTGTGCCTTTGTATGACCATTGGCTCGCGATTGCTACGTATGAGTATGACAGCAAATAAGCATCTTGAAGAAAAGCTATTGCCTCCATCAACCCTACTATTAAAAATGTTTTAAAGTATATGTGAGCTTATTTATTTACTTAAAAGGTGTTGTTAAGGGAAAGTGGATATTATCTTTTATTATCCAGAAAGCAAATTTTCAAAAAAAAGAAAGTTCTTAGTCAAAATTCCATCTGACGTTATGAGAAGATGCAGTATTTGATATTGTAGCGAAAAATCTTTGTAAATGTTTACACTAGTAGATGAAAGACCTACAATATAATGGGAGAGAAAGTTGGACGTAGGCATATTTTTTCAAAGTTTTGCGTAGTGTGTAGGGGTCAGTAAGACGGCCCCAATGTAATTATGTAAATTAGATTATATAATTTCTGAGTTGAAGTTATACTCCCGAAATGGTACACCAATTATGTTGCCGAACAATCGTCATGTCGGATGACTTTGAAATGTCTAAGGAGAAAGTCTATGTCCAATACCGGACTGATACAAACTGATAGTGTATATATATTTTAGTATTTATTTTGAGATAATATCAAATAAATATGTTTTATTTAAAAAATGATTATACAGGTTTGACGTGTAACAATGGAAACACGACTTAATTCGGAGGTGACTACCGTCGCCCGGTCCTAGCAGCGCTGTTAATGACAATAACTCGCTATTAACGATGGCTAACCGACCGTGCGAGATTAGCCCTCGACCGGCGTCCGAGTTCTCCGAGTAGCCCGCTTTTATACTCGATTGGGTTATACCTGGAATGTATGAGGTATTAAGAACGTATCAACGGACACTATCGTACTAAGTGACGTAAATTAAAATCTCTTTCACTAAGTTGTGCCGTTTAATGGGAACATTTTATAGTGTGTTTTTTACTGATCGCTTAACAAATTTACGGTATCGAGTACAGAGATCAACTTACGGTGGGTATTGTAAAGCAACGGACACGATTTCGTTATCGTAGAAATACTACTCAAGAACAGAATTATGTAAGTAACGTACACAACAAACAAACAAGGTGTTAGTTTTTCTTCGTTCCGCCTCTTTTAAGACTCCAATTTCTTATTTAAAACTTGGCAAAGCAATTTCTCTGGTGTATATGTAACAATCATCGCCTAAAACACTTGAATAATTATTTAAATGAGAGACACTCAAGCCCTTGATCCAGAAGGGTAGACAGAGATTGCCAATTCCCATTTCACACATCTCTCGTTCCCTGCACATCCAGGATACATGTTCGCTGGTTTCAAGTGCTTCTGACGTCACCCTATTTAGCTCAATCTCGTCAAGTCCTCGTCAAGTCTATATACATTCGCCTAGGAAGTCCCCTACACACACTTGCGTTATCTTTGTTTTTATCTCTATCCTCATTCAACCTTCATGTAATGATTAGTAAGTATGCTAGGCGTGACTCTTATTAAGTATAGTACGGTGGCTCGTAGAAGAGTGATTCAAGATAATTGTAACTGAAAATTGTACTGGCCGCGTTGCAGCTAAGAGTGCCTAGTGGATACATCTACATACGCCGTCGTCTTCCGTTACTCCTGGTTCCTACCTCCAGGACTAACTAATCGAAGAACTCTCCGATGTCACGCGCGGTTGGGTTTATTAATACTATATGCCAGCAAGTGGATATATATATATATATATTTTTTTTTTTTTTTGACGAACTATCACAGTTGGCACAGAGAAGCTGGCCTTTACTGCTTCACCGGATTTGAGAGGTGGCACAGCTCTTAGATCGCTTAGCCTGAACCTCTATTAGGTGGTAACTCGACACAAGGGTCCCCGGTGAGGGGTAACCTCGGCTTGACGGTTACCATTATTACGCGTTAGCAGTCCGATCCGAGGGCGCCTGAGAGGGCCGAACCACGACTCGTTCGGTAGCTATTTTATTAACAAATCTACTGGGACAATCTAAGCTAAACTAACTTATATGCCACTTCGGGAAGCGTTAGCGCTGGGAGAAGAAGTGGCCGAAGAAACTCCAGCAACGCCCTAATCCTATCGAGAGGGTGGGGTTTCCCCATGAAGTGCTTGTATCGCGCAGGATTATTCGCAACCTCCGACGGTCGCGGATGGACGCTTTGTGGCTTTGTAGAGATCTAGCCTGTGCAACGGTGATCACATCGTCCGGATCGTCGAGGACATGTCTCGGCCTCCGGGCGACGCGTCTGAATTTACAAGTGGGGATAGCCTTGTAAGTGGCGGCACTCACAAGAAGTTTATTTGAATGTTTGGTGGCAGTCTCGAAAAACCGTCGAGATGCCTGCTTAAAGAATTGGGCTATCGTCGGTAGCCCTGTATCGACATGTAATTCGCGGTTGCGTACGAACCACGGCGCACCCGTGGCTCGTCGCAGAAAACGATTTTGGATAACCTGGAGTCGGTGAATATGACGGGGAGGCATGCGCGAAGACCGGGCTCGCGTACGTCATAACGGGGCGTATTACTGCTTTGTAGAGTGTCACCTTATTACGAAGGGACATTTTACTCTTTTATTGATTAAGTGATATAGGCGGCCCATTACGTGGGCAGCCCGGTTCCTAACTCGAGTTACGTGCGGTCCGAAGCTGAGTCTCGGATCCAGAAATACACCGAGGTATTTAGTTTCGGTAACCCAGGGAATGGGACAACCGAGAAGTTGGATATTTATATTTTGTTGCAACCAGTCGCAATTTGTAGAGGCTGCATACAAGTGCGCAGAAGGCATTTTTTAAACTTTTCGATTTGTGTTTTTTTTTTCTTATTTTTAATTTAAGTATTATTTAGTTACAGCATTTTGAAACGTCAATAGCCTAATGGTTTAGGGTACGGTCTGCGAATCGTAAAGTCGTAGGTTCGAATCCACCATTCGACTATTGACGTGGACCATCTCCTAGCACAAACTTAAGCTTAGTTGGAATAATTAACAAGAATGTTAGTAATGTTTTCTGTAAAAAAAATAGAAATATTGCTAGCTTTCTTTTTAAAAAAAAAATTGCATTGGTTCGACTGTAATGATGTTGTAATTATGTCTAATAAATAAATTACATAGAAACAGATTAAATTTCACGTTGAAGTTAAATTAGAGAAGAATTATTTACCCCTGTGAAAAGTTGTTTTAACATTTATTTTCGCGTTTTCTAAATGGCGCCAATCAGTGTTGTATAAAAACCGCGCATTTTAAAATGCTCCTTCGCACCATCATTATGCTATGAGCATTTTAAATACGGAACTCACGCACACATGCGCACCCCGCGCATATCGTACAGCGCATTAACAACACGCACACAATCGCATTTAAAAAGCCTAATCAACGGAGTACGGATTTTTCGGTTCGCAATCAAGCGAACGAATTTCCACAGCCACGAACGGCAATTGGAAAAATATAATTACCAACATAATCCTCGGCAAATTGGATTAAAAGTGAAAAAAAAAAGTTGAAAGTGTTTTAGGGTGCGTCATTATTTTTTGCCGGGAAGGGATCGTGGGCTAATTACGGCAGATGGATCGCAGTACAGTATGTAATAACGCTAATTAATCGATTGGCGCGAACCAACGTCAGTACTTTTTTATACGAGTATTGCTATGCTAGTGTGAGTTATATAAAAATACAGGTATGCAATTAGGTGGAGATAGATAAATTATTAGTCTATCGAAGTTTGTTTAATTAAATAATGTGTTTATGTTCCCGAGGCAGGCTTGTTGTTGGTTTATATTTTTTATATGGCCAAGTGTCAAGTGTCCACAATCTTGGAAGCACAATGTTTTTTTCTACAGACATGCACCTTACGTGTAAAAACAAAAACACATCGGGAAAGAGGAAAAATATTCAATAAAAATAGAATATGCGGAGTAAATATGTTATGTATATATTATTATTTCGATATAACATAGTAATTCATATGTGATACCGAATTAATATTTCCGTAACAGTTTTTTTTATATACAGTGTAATTCCAGAATGTTATGATAACCTCGTACCGGAGGAAAGACCGTTCTCATGCCCAGTCAAAAAAAAAATCATCGTTTTACACTCAGTACTCAAGTAGCAACCATTTTATTAAAACACTAAAAACATACTATCTGGTGTGAACTTTTTTTGACATTGTGTTTAGAGTTCTTAATTGATTGAGGAGTTGACTGGTTGTTGCCAAATCAAACCAATCTAGAATAAATGTATTTTTGAAGAAAGAAATTAAATAACATTGATTAATGTACTGTAATTTTACTATCACCTAACTCAAATTTATTCGTACTATATAAAACATAACAGTGCAGGCAAGTTTTATCAAAAGATGGTCGATTCTAAAAATAATATTTTATTTCTATTTTTTTGTGAAAAATGACCTATTACTGTGTCGTCTAAATAAAGGTATAAGAAAAAATTACAGTTCTTTGAATAAATTACGTTTTAGTGACGCTTTTATCATAAGACAGAGATATCGGTTTTTCGTCATGCTAGAACCTGTCTTGTCCCCGGTGCAAGGTTATCGTTACATTCTGGGACACCTGTAGAAGTAGTAAATGGACAAGCGTAACAACAGACGCAATCGATTGCATTTAATTCTTATCACACATATACATCGACAATACTAGAGGAGTTGGTTGGGTACGTACTGACGAAAGCAATAACCTAATAATTTAGGGGACTGTCTGCGAATCGTAAGGTCGTAGGTTCGAATCCACCATTCGACTATTGACATGAACCATCTCCTAGCACGAGCTAAAGCTTAGTTGGAATGGTTCACAAAAAAAAGAAATATTGCTAGCTTTCTTTAAAAAAAAATAAAAAGCATTTTATCCTTAATGTTACCTAAACTCGTGGATCAGGAATACTCCTGGCGATAGCCACATCCATAGAATTATAATTATGTCCCTCATAAATTTCTGCAAATTAATTTAAACCTATACTTGATTATTTACGAGTAAAAACAAAAATCGATTAAAAATCGAAAAGGAATATTATGAAATAGAATTAATCAATTGCCACGCACATATTTAATGCAAATTTAAGACTTATATGGTTTTCTCATGGATGCCATTATCAGAACTGAAATGGGACCACACGAGGAGCACCAGCTTGCAAATAAAGAAAGAATCATCAAAATCAGTTCACCCAGTTCAAAGTTATGAGTTAACAAATATAAAACAAAACATACAGACGAATTGAGAACCTCCTTCTTGCTTCAACCACCTTTTTTGGTCGGTTGAAAAAAAAACAAAATTCACATTTTAAAACTGAATCCATATATGTATGTATTCAAATTGAAGATCCGAGTCACCTAAAAGTTTGTAAGAATGCAATCTTTGTGAACATAACTTAATCACACAAAAAATATAGTCACAACACATGTCTTCGAAAGAAAAATAAAACACATAATAGTAAAACATTCTTACAAGCGTGTTGTACAAAAACGGGATTTTAATCGCCTCATTACCCATGTCATAAATATTCATACAGTTACTGTTACGAAAATGTAAAGATGTGTTCACAATTAACAATAAAGCGTTATACTCAAAAGCGAATATTTCGAATAGCGGCATCCCAGTGTTTGTATAACAGGGCTAAACATTGAATTTTCTTTGCCATAAAAGTCGAGGTATGGCGTATATTACTCATTGGGAGACCATAACTTAATGATCTTCGAAGAAATACGATGCGTTTGTATTAAAATATGCATAGGAATTACATTGTTGTCTTTTGTTATAGCAATAAACGGTCCACGCTTGATGAACAAAATGTTTTTCACCCCTTTGAAGGTTTTAAAAAAAGTTATTTATTATCAAGTCCTTTTTGTAAGAATAATAACAATTAAGACATATATATACATAGTATTTGTTTTAGCTATTTGACAATGCTATTTGACTAAGCGGTTCGACATATCTTCAGATGGTCATGTCAGTGGTAATAGCCTAATGATTTAGGGAACGGTCGGCGAATCGTAAGATCGTGGTTTCGAATCCATTCGACTGTTGACGCGAACCATCTCTTAACACAAGCTTAAGCTTATTTAGAATGGTTAATAAGAATGTTAATAATATATTATATACATAAACGCAATAGACCAATGAACTGCCGTTTTTCAGCTTTTTAAGTACAAAACAATGCCATATGTGCCCGGTATATCACGATAGGCCCAACGCCTGTTACACTACAAATAAGCTAAGTGAAAATGGACAGCGAAACCTGTGTCTGTCTACTCCGCTAATTTCAAAAGGACGTGAGAGTTTATTTGTTTTTTTTCTTATTAGGGTTTCTCCTAAAAAATGCAATAACCATACTTGATAATTACTTAAAAATTATTGCAATATAATGATTGAGAATATTGACAGGTAGGAGGTTTGAATACTAAGTGTATTGTTATAATAATAAAATAAAGCACTCACACCATCGATCTAGAATGGTAGGCAGAGATTATGGATTTCCACTACCTGTATGAACATGCATAATCGTCGGTTAACTTCTTACATGCCCCTTAATAAATTCAAAATGGTCACATTAACAATTCAAATAATAAACACGGAAGCATTTGCTGTCTACCCCTTATGGAATATAAATTATTTGGTTTTGTACGTTGTAGTTTGTCGAGTCGGTTGTTTTTCGCGTTTCTTACCGTTGTTAAGTGGCAGGTGAATAGGCAGCGAAATTATTGGTTCTAACCTATGGAGTGAAAGACATCACACACAGCAAGTATCGGAGGGGTGCACGAATAGAGCCACTTAATTTCACCCTTCTACCCTTCATTATAATCACCACCCACACACAGACAATATCGATCCCGGCGTGCTATCCGTACACGGTGCGTTTATACAAGTGATTAGTGTATTTAATTTGAAAATGCTAAGTAGTTGCCTTGTTCTATCGTTGTGTTAATGTGACCGCGCGCGTGTGTGCGTAATTACGTGCCCACAGGGTTGGGGTGGGCTAACCCTTTGCTTTCTGTTGATATCGCGCGCGCTGCCAGCGATCGCGCTCGTAATTTTTCGATTAATGATTATATTTTCCGTTCGTGCAATTTACCGAAATGAATGTAGCATTGTAATGGTTCGAACACAAACGCTAACACACTCAGCTATATAAGGTTAAGGTAAACTTTAGCTGTGTTTTTAGGTTCAGAAGTGACTAGATAGATAGCTTAAGAACATACAATATTATACCAATAACGCTTTTACGATTTTCAATTATTAATTACTTAAAGTTTTAACATAAAAATAGTGGCCGTTTAATCACAGAACAAGTAAATAACAATAAATTGCTCACGTCATCGCTAAATATAAGGGAGCTCCTTCCGTCACGACCACTGACACGCAAATGTGCCTAATGTCGAATTAACATTCATCCACATTTGAGAATTTGTAGGTAGGTCGAAATTTTGTTTATAGTATTATTGATGTTATAAATGCAAAATGGCATGCTCTGAAAAAAAGTAAAAATAATATATAAGTATATATAAAACTACTTATTGTAGTGTTTTATAGTTAAGTTATATTTTCTAGTTTTAGTTAAAACAAAATTATGTATTACATTTATAGTAATAATAGTTAAATAATGTAATTTAGTTTTATTTATTAAACTAATATACATAAATATATAACTATATATATATATATATCTGTATAGATGGCTAAGGAAAGAAAAATGTAAATTTGAAACGATTACTTGTGTATAAATTCCAAAGGAAGCGCTTGAATGTAGCTTTAGTTCCATCTGTACGTACATTTGGTGACAATACATTCCAGGGCTTTCCTACTTATATATTTCATAACTACGGATAATATATTTTAAAGGAGTTATGTACAATTTAGAGGCTGGCTTATCGTTAGATTTACAATCTGATGGTTAATTTTGATGCAAGTCTGTATAAATGACCTTCCGTTTTTAGCTGTCCTCAATCCGCTTTTCAGAGTTTACTCGATTTTGCTTCGCATCATCTGTTATGACATTATTAACTGTTATGTTTTTACAAACAATAAAACAAAAGCTTAAATAACCTTGGTGAAAAGTCAATACGGACACCTGTCTCTGTCTACCAGCTAGTGTTAAAAGGACGTGAACGTATTTGTTTATTAGAGGCATATTTAGTTAACAAAACTTATAGAATGCTACCATTGACTCCCGTATCAGTGTCACGTGACGATGTCACGGTTCGGGAACAGTATCGCGGCATTGTAATGAGCGGTGATCGGCAAAAGGGAAACGCATTCAAATTATACAAACATTGGCACCGCATTAACCGGCGCGCGGCCCGCTCCTGGCTTACGCAAAATTTCACCAATTCATTCGCACCGATGCGCCCCGCAACAAGTTGCCGCCAAACAATACGCTTTCAAAATTTAACGCCGCCACTTTGATTATACAAACAAAATCAAAATGACATAAAAAAAGACAGATTTTTTGTCACAAAATTGTCCTATTAGTCAGTGAAAGTGACTACATCGCCGTAGTTAGAGGGATGTCAGAGCTCTTGGGTCACTTAGTCCGAACTCTACTGGGTATATATCTATATAATCTCATCTTATTATTCGTTAGTTGAACAATGCTTTGCTTTTTTTTTTAAAAAAAGAAAGCTGGTAATATTTTTTTCATAAATATTACAACATTCTTGTTAACCATTCCAACTAAGCTTAAGCTTGTGCTTGGAGATGGTTCACGTCAATAGTCGAATGGTGGATTCGACCCTACGACCTTACGATTCGCAGACCGTGCCCTAAGCCATTAGGCTATTGACGCTTTATAATAAACATTTGTGAAAAAGCTGTTGTCACTTTATGCGGTCTTCAAAGGATTGTCTGGAGAAGCAGATCATTCTAGACACAAGTATATAATACGATTAAAAACCGACATCAAGTATAATATAATAGAATTTACGAAATATAATTAAAGAGAACCTAATCCAAACTCTCATCAAACTAGATGGGAATTAAATCCTTTCCAATAAAAAATGAATCATCGAAATCTGTTAGCGTGATATTGAGTTATTCGTCCATTTGTCGCACACATACTCAATGCAAATTTAGGACTCACATGGTTTTTTCATGGATGCCAGTGTCAGAACTGGAACAAAATAGGACCACATGGGAAACCCGAGCTTTTAAAAATAATCATCAAAATCGGTCAAGCAAGTCGAAAGTAATGAGGTAACAAACAAACCTTCTCCTTTTTTGAAGTCGGTTGAAAATTGACGGCAATGGAGTCTGCTTATACGTGGTCACGATCCTCATCAGTGAGAGGTCAAAGACGATGTGAAAGAAATTTAACAGTTCAGTTCGGGGTACAGTCCTTCACGAGGCGTGAAGTCTTCTATATATCACTCCAACTCGAAGTGTTTTTAAGTGTTTGTTTCTACACTAGGTTTTTCTTTTAAGTACGAGCACGTGGTAAATTTACAAACAATTTAATGGAATAAAACTACTCTTACCGATCTCATTTCAAACTACTCGTATTTACAGCGATTATTTTACAGGGGGAGCCTAACGTGTTTTACATCCTTTGTCTTAAGACAAGATGAAATCCGTAATATTAAACGTAAAGCTATATAGTATTTTGATTATAACAATGCCTGCGCACTGGGAATTGAACTCGGATTGCTAGCGTACTACAAAATTTGAGGCGATTGCCCGATTACTGAGCTGGCAATATGTGCGATGTGAGC
The DNA here is from genome assembly GCA_029286785.1 of Meandrusa payeni. Taxonomy (NCBI): domain Eukaryota; kingdom Metazoa; phylum Arthropoda; class Insecta; order Lepidoptera; family Papilionidae; genus Meandrusa; species Meandrusa payeni. The sequence continues at coordinate 3,088,699 of JAGSMX010000027.1, forward strand.
ATATATTTGCAAATGTTCGGTTGTAAATTGCGAGTCTAACCGCTGTGCTGGTAAATTCAGATGACATGTAAAGCGTCCCTAAATATAATATAGCGCCTAAGTGTCATCGTAGCCGGGGACCTCTCGTAAGCCTTCGCAAGGTAACAATTAATTCCGGAGTGTAAAACTCTCGGAGCGACATTAGCAATTCGCAACAACACTTACACAGGAGTAATGACTCGTCTGTCCATGTAATCATAGAGCAGCCATTACTTTAACTGTGCGGGTGACACACTCCACCGCGGGACAATCGGGAAAGTATCAAAAGTGATTACAGTCGAATGTTACCTCGCGTTAATACAGAAACTGTAAGACCAGTAGATTTCGATTTCAAGAGGGGTATGAGCTAATGTTTGACGCTTTTGGGCTCCTCCAACCGAACTGTTCGACTAAAAATGAATAAGGATCTAAGCTCAAGTTCGCTCTTAGAAACTCCTGCACTAAGTTGCTCATCGTAAATGTTCAGGTTTCTACGAGCTCGGCTTCCTCCCAACCCGGTGTAAATGTAAATTGATTTGGAGTAAACATGGCATGTGAAAACAAGAAAGGACTCTTAATCAAATCATAGGTAATCAAGAAGCTATTAAAAGCTACATGAAGACGCTTGCTTTTGTTTTCGCACTATCATAGTTTATTTTTTTAATAGTATTTAAATTCCTGCTACTATTATCAGTACAGCAGCCATGTTTACAGTAAATGTAACTTGTTAAGTATATTTAATTTCACTGTATATCATAGTTATGAATTACTCATAAGTCATAGCGCCTATATTTTTCTTTTACAATTATACTCGTTATCGTTAAGGTACTTAAGCACTTAGTCTTCTTCTATACGAATTTTAGGAGTTCCTCGAACCCAAAATCTATACACTCACAAACTTTATATGGGACCTCATTAAAAAAAATCAGTACCGGTAATCATAAATGATGGCGCCATGAATGCACGAACATTAAAAATACAAAAGAATTGAAAATCTCCTCCTTATTTTGGCGCGAAATCTGTCCTTTTCAACCGACTTCAAATAAGAAGGAAGTTCTCAATTCGTTTGCTATTTTTATGTGTGTTACCTCATATTTATCGACTGGGTGAACTGTTTTTAATGATTTTTTATTTGAGATCTGGTGCTCCAATTCTGACGATCGCATTCATGAGAAAACCATATGACTTAAAAGCTTTATGTATGTGCACGAGAAATATACGAATAACTCAATATCACGCCTACCGATTTTGATGATTCAATTTTTATTGTCATCGATGTACTTCAAGGGTAGTTTGATGAGAGTTTGGTTAAGTTCTGGTAAATTTTATTTCGTTATATTCCTACGATAATTCAGAAATACAAAAAGGCGTCCGCTAGTAATAAAATTTAACGGTTGATTCAATTTGAAGTCTGTTTTTGATTTTACTCATAAGTATACTTGAACCAACCTTCCGTATAAGGTATATATTAAAGATTTTACAAGAAGTTATTATTCTGAACAGTTAACGATAAGTCGATAAACATATTGCAGCCACGGTAATGATGTATACGCAGATAAAGATAACTTCAACTGGGCCGGACTTGGAGCGGCTCGCGACATGGTCACCTTACTCTGGGGGTGGGACTCGACGACATTAATTTTGTGAAATGAACCTAATTTACATTTAAATAAGGACTCGCCTTAGCCGGGATAAGTTGCGAAACTAGCGGCCGGGGGCACTCTCTTTGCCCAAAGCAACGGGGTATTTCATTACTATAATTCAATTCGAGCGCTATATTTCGCGTGCCGAGATAATAATACCCATCGACTGACACATAATTAATTTTGCGAGAATTCATTTTTGTTACATCGTGCGGATCTGTTCTCTATTGTTCTTTAATTTTATCATCCGGTTCTCAAATCTGGTGTGTTATTTGTTAGCTCAGAATTGGGTGAAATAATTCTTTTTATTTGAAAGCTTTTCGTGTACATTTCAATTTGATGACAATGGCATACATGAAAGAATCATATAAGTCTTAAAGTTGCATTGTATTTTAGGGAGATATGGTGTTCAGCTTTGTTTTTTCACAGTTTAATATCTATTAATAGCATAATATGTTCTTAACATGACACCTCCTGTTTTATACTTTCACAACAAGTGCCTGACTTCAATTGTCCATACACTGTTAGTCCTAGGAATTGATTAATGACATAAATGTAAGGATGTGAAAAAAAGCGAGAGAAATCAAGGACAACACCATGAAGGTATATTCCAGACGGGGGTTTGTTTTTGTTTTAATTTAAGATAATAAAAAAAAGATGATCACAAATTAAACATCGTCGAGAGATATCTTCAGAAATAATCGAGTGATTTCAGTTAAGAGCTCGGTAATTATAAATAAGCGATTCGCGTTCAGAAATCGCCGCCCGGAGTTCGGAACTTTATAACAACTGCTGATTCAATCGGACCGCGGGAGAGGGTCATCAATAACAAAATTAAAAATTCCCCAATTTGAATTTTAATTGCGCGCGATTATAATCGAGAGGTCCGCGGACCGCGGGGGCCCGGAACGCTTCATTCTTACAAGGCTCATCACCTAAATAATTCATTTGGCGAACTTGCTCGAACTAGTTTAGCCCGGTTCGAACCAGCCGGGGCGGCTGGGGAGTGTAAGTTTAATCCTTATAAATTTCCTTTTTACACAAAGCAATATAACTAATTAGCATAATTTCGTTGAGTAAATGAAATATGGTAATAAGGGGTGGCTTTAACCCCTTCTTGGGGGTGATATTTACGGGGGACGGAGCCGGGGAAGGAGGTGCCTTCAGTCGCATCCTCATTGATACTTGTCACTGTTCGATCTTGTGATGCTTACAATTAAATTATCAGACGAAGAACCATTTTGTTTTGATTCAAACTCTTGTATCTACTAAGTAAAGTTTTGCTGTATTACTTTGATTACTGGTCGCAGGTCTCCTTAGTCAGAGGGTATTTGGTAGAATATTAGTATATTCGTATATTTATCACAAAACGATTTGTTCTATTGAGCTTCAGTATCTCACGTCTCGACGTCCTGAGTACAAACACAAGTCTGTGTTGTCATTTTGACTAACGCGCCATTGTTTTCGAATTATATATATATCGTATGAACAAACGTTGGATAAAATGTTTGATCAATATTAAGCCAATATGTTTCCGTTTTATTTTCTTAACTATATTATGTAGTTACTTGTTACGTTGCAAGTGTTAGAACTTCCATTTTGAGAGCTATTTTTATTTGTTTTTTTTTAATAAAGCTAGCAAAATTTCTTATTTATTTTTAGACAATAAATATTACTAACATTCTTGTTAACCATTCCAACTAAGCTTAAGCTTGTACTAGGAGATGGTTCACGTCAATAGTCGAATGGGTGGGATTCCAACCTACGACCTTACGATTCGCGGACCGTACCCTAAACCATTAGGCTATTAACGGTGAGCGATAGCTGATAAAATCACTTTTTACGTCATTTTGAAAAACCGGAGAATATCTATGTAGTTTGTGACCTGTTAGTGTGTAACCTGGTAGCTGAAGGCTTGATACAAGCCAGTTGGGATTCGATCCCACGATCTTTCAGGCCCTTAACTAGGACTAGATAATTAAAAACAACTAGAGTAAATATCAAAGTGTTTGGAGGCCGGTTTCCAACACATATGGTCATATATTGAAATCCATCGATTCAACAATTGATGTGGACCATCGAATTTGTTTTCGAATGGTTAAAAAAATAAATAGGCCATTCCTTCGAATTCTGCTATTGCTCGAATTGATAACTCAATAGGAGAAATACCAAAACTTCGTAGAATACAGGCGCGATATGTGATTACACTTCTATGTTTCACCTGATGGTTAAAGTGCCTACGAGCTCTCTATAAAAAGCTAAGGTATTCAAAGCAAAAGCATGCGCATATACAGTTTTTCTGGTGCAGATGTTAGACTGAACTGGACTGTCCCTCCATTCTTCTTCTCTCTTCTAGATGATCGTTCTGGATTGCTTCATTCATATATCTGTTCCCGGAAATCTTGCACTTTATGCAGATTACACATTTTCATCGCCTTGTCTCTTCTTCCATTAAAATACGTTATTCAAATTGTACGTAATTTTCTGCGTAGCACGAAAATCATAGTAACCCTAACACGTGCTCAATTTGAGCGCGTTCCATAATATTCAGAAAAACCTCACTCAATAGAGCACCAATTAAAATCCAAGTGCTAATAAAATTCGAAAAGGAATCGAACCGGCGAACGTTCCACTTGGTGAAATGCCTCCGCGATAAAAGGTCTTCGAAATCACAATACCCCGTGCTTACCCCCCATGTTAGACCGAGACGGACGTACCCAAGATGCGTTCGGTGCGAAAGGAACGGCGACCAATTGGAATTAATTAATTATAATTAAGTTTTAAGTTGACGCGCTGGTTACGAATAAGCGTAGACTTTTCGTAGCGGCTGTGTGCGTCGGGTTGCGATAGTTTGTGCGCCCTTGTTTCTGTGTGCGTGTTAGTATCGATTGTGAACTATGGTTAGAGATAATAAGATGGGTAGGGTGGATTGTAATAAGTTTTTGAGGTCGCAGTTTCGACTGCTCGCCGACCCGAGCGCTGGCGGCCCGGCCTGCGCCCCCGTTTATATTGTAGAGGCCATGTTATTATATTGCAGATAAATTAGCGTGCGCCATATAACGCTTTCATACAGATACACCTGTGCTTAGAACTTTATATTAATTATTGACAAAGGGTCACAAACAATAAAATTGTGTCTTAATTAGTCACAACTGTATTTAACCGGCAGAAGGAGGTCAATCCATTCATTTGCTAGTTTTTTGAAAAGCCGTTTTTTCGCGTCGCCCATGAACATCCACAGCACCTGAAGAGCTGTAGATTTATTGCCTTCGAGATAGGAGTGGGCTTGTTTCTTGAAGGTCCCCAAATCGTAAAGTTCCGGAAACACCGCTAGTGACAGTTGATTAAACAGGCTGACAGTGCGTAACTATTTTACGCGAGAAACGCGTGGAATTTCACTAGCTATAACACACAGACGGCCAGTACCACTACGTACAACCAGAAAAATTTAACTTTAACATAAGAAATCACATTCTATTCAACGAAAATAAAGATCGACAGTGAAAAGATTCTTTATCTCAAAAATGTTACACCGCTTCTCACTTCGCCATGCCAATACCGTCCCTAGTGTAAAAAACAGGAAAGTAACTGACCATTTATCCGCTGCTGGGCACAGGTCTCTCAAAAGAATCCATCATCAAAGACGTGGTTAATCGGCAAATAATCGGTGATGTGAATCCGGCATCGGAATCGAACTTGTGATGTTGTGTATTACATTGAGCGACCGGTCACTGAGCTACTAAGGCCGCAGTATAATCTCTACATAATAGATTACGTCACAGAAATCGCTTCACGTAAACTACGTGTTTCAATGACTGTTGAATCTAACAAGAGAGTAGATTAAGTTAATATTCAATTAAACTTCAATGGCCCACTTATTGCCATAATTACGCGAAAATAAAACATTGCAAAATATAACTAAAATTGACATTTAAATGAATAAACGAAGTTTAAATTTAATAGAAAATATTCATTTAATTATTTCCCGAATCAAGCATGTTACTGTTAGAAGTCAAAATAAACTTGTTCTACGATGGACTAAAATGAATCATAAATATCTCAGCACAGACTGTAATTACTGTGAGATCACGATGAATGGAAGCGGAAGAATAAATGAAGCGTAAAAAATGGTTTAAAGTACGGTTTGCGAAAGTAATTGTCATAGGTTCGAATCCTCCATTCTACTATCGACGAGAACAACCTCCTAATATAAGTTATATTTGTTAAGAAAAAAAATATTGTTAGCATTCTTTTAAAAAAAATCTGACTCTTTGAATCTGTCAGTACTCAGCTTTAATACCTGAAATATCTCGCATAATATTTAAACAACAAAATCAAAGGAACAATTATATTTAATGTTCCTAATTCTATCCTTTTTAATTAAATCGGGTACTATCATTTTAAAAATCTTCTTTTTGTGTCATAAAGAAAAATGTAATGTTTAATTTTAAAATGAATCAATTTTTACATCTACTTATAAAATTCTAAACAGCCAGTAGTTTAAATAATGTGTCTATAAAATAATCTTATCTCTATAACTACTGGCTAGTTAGAATTTTATAAGTAGATTGATACAAATTAAGAAAATTCTAAAATGAAGGTTGCATTTAAAATGCCTCATCCTTGCTTTACTTACTCAACACCTGCCAGTCTGTAGTTCCAGACGACAAAGATCGGCATACGTGTGGGGGTACGAATTAGGAGCGGCCGACCTCCTCTATAACAACAGGGGGGCCCCCCCGGGGCTCGCTATCGATTTTGGATGAGGAACTGGACTAGAGACATGCAAGGCTTAATATCAATTCGAGATAACCTTTTGCGTTAAACACTGCTCGTCTTGAACTATGCTTTGAATTGTTATAACATTGAAATTATGAATGATGACGTTTACTTAAATATTCGTAAAGAATAATGATATATCGTAATGTTTCATTACGAATGGACAACACTTTGCAAGTACTACATTTAGTACAGTTTATTTTTTTATAAAAAAGGTAAATTGCGGCGTATAAAAAGGGAAGTATCGTCTTTATTTGCTGCGTCGTAAGCCACTGAACGCAACGCGAATGGGGGATTGGTAAAACAGAAAACACCAAGTATGAGAATTCCCGCCAAAATAAAGAAAATGGCGCTTCAAGTGGCGCCAGAGGCGTCTAACATCCGCGCCGAAAGTAAATTAAAAATAAAAAAACTCGCTCGAAAAGTGCGGAGCGGGAAACGTAAAAGGATTCCCGTGGAGGGTCTGGAGGGGAGAGCCGGTGCTGTTATCGTGGATTAGTCTTTAGATTAAATTAATATTTTACAAATTTGTTAAGAGTTTGTTGTATCTGTGCATGGTAAAAAGTTTTAAGATTAATTACGTCACCTTCAAGTTTATGTGTAATTATTTCTGAAGTAAAACTTTTTTACGCACCATTGACGTGGCGAGTGAGCTGGTATCGGTGGCGTGTTACGGAAAATGTGATCGGGTGGGGCTAAGAGAAGTTAAGAGGGAGATATATGTTAGCGAAGATAGAATTACGTTAACGTACGTATTACGGTAACGTTTCTAACACACAGAGCAGGCCTTTTACTCGTATCTGTATCAACACTGTAAGCAAGAGAGAGCAGTGCGCGCACACATTATCTTACACAATCGTATATATTATACATATATAAACATATATATATATATATATCTATAGAGCTAAAGAAGTTTTTGGTCTAAACCACTTTTTTTTGATTATTGTAAAGAAATTCCAATTATGGAAATAATTTAGTTTGCCATATTAAATATTGTTTATAGTTAAGAAAAACAAAGAGAACATAGAAACTCAATCTAGGCTATAAAGGTCTTGCCATCAAAAGCGATAGGCTGATATCCAAACCAACTTATAACCCGATATAGTTCATCTTTTGACCTTTAACGTAGGCAGCTGCAACGTTTATTAACTGTATAGCTTGTTGAGGCTTTATCTTACGTAAGGGAATATACACATGTTTTTGTGTTGGAAGACTAGATGAATTTGAAAAAAACTTGACTTAAGTTGCAAATGTTTAATATCTTATATATTAATTAATTTTCTAGATGTATTATTTAGTAGGGCTGGTAGAATGGACAAGGATATAGAACGAAGAGCGACCGCAGGAAATAGGATGAATGGAGCTTTGCGTCCATCGTGGGAAAAAAGTATGTGTCTAATAAGGTACGCCAGGCAATACACAATGTTGTGCTTGTGTCCACTTTTTTCTATGGAAGTGAGAGTTGAGTTGAAATACGGTAGAAAAGGCAGTTAAATGAAAGCAATGCAAAGATTGATAGATATATTGATTATTGCACCAAAATATAAGTACAAAGGCGAACTTAATGCAATTTAGCAGCTCCTTTTTCTCCTTTTTCTCCAGCTAACCTTTAGTAGTTAAGATCAGACTATGAATACTGCCACTGGAAATACTTTTAAGGGTCTCATATACGTAAATAAATGTACAAAGATGCAGTCATTAACAACTAAGCTACGCGTGACTCTAAATTATAGGATTAGAAATTGTGTTATAAGAGAAAAGTGTGACATGAAAGAGAATGTTGCGGCTAGAATAGAGAAAAATGAATGAGGAAATAGATACATATATAAAAATGTATGTCTCTAAAGTGGGAGGCAGTGGTGGGGATGCCCCTAGATGAATGACAATCCAATTGGTAACCTTCTAAAAAAGAGTGACGTTAGAAGTGCTGGGGTACGCTAGTTGAAAAATGGAAATCTGTTATCTCAGCCTATCCCTCGGTTCGACACGATGAGTTTTTTTGTTATTTAAAAGCATCTTTAAAAAAAATATTATTGTATTTTATAATAAATAATGTTTAAGAAAATAGTAACAATTAACAACGAATAATTTAAACACAGCAATCCCTAATCTTTATTGTAACCAGTGTTTAATCAGTAGAAGCCTCGATTAGGATAGAGGTGCCACCGGCCCGGGCCCGCAAAGCACATATTTGTTCGCGCCCAACGTTTTTGTCGTCGATCCTTTTCTTAGGGCTGTTCCGCTTCTGATTGTTTGTCTATGAGCTCCGGTTGATTATGGTTTTGTGGTGTTAACATTGATATAATTGTTTATAAAATATATATCCTAACAAATACTTATAAAAGTGGAGACGTTTTTCGTTATATTTTAATGCATAAACACATGGGGTAGACTAAATACTTATACTGTAATATGCGTATTTCGGAAAATATAAATATAATGTATACATACGTACATGTATAAAATATTATTGATTACTCGTTTTGTATTTTATTTATACCTGTATATTATTTGTGTCTATACTTTCTAACCGAGGGCTTGACCACGATACCACCTGATGGTAAGTGGAAATGCAGACCTGGATTAATGCCTATTCACTCTACCCACATAATAATCGGAGGGAAAGACTGACGTGGGCAAACTATTAGAGTTATTTGCTGTAGAGTCTAATTGTTTAATATCCAATTGAACACTTAGTAAATCAATTTATACGGACTTACAGTCCTTTTTTAAATTTATTTAAGAGGATTTTTTCTATTGGAAAAAATCACCTTCATAAGCCTTCGCTCTCAATTTAAACCAGATTATGAGATCAAGTCTCAAATGTATGAATGTCAATCAACGTCAATCAAAAAAAATCTATCAAACAGTCAATCATTAAGAACTATTTTGATGAAGTGAAAAAATATTTTTATGTACTAAAACCTAAAAATAGATTAGTTCTGATATAATCTTGACCATATATTTATTATAACGAATAATGGTAGTGTAAAAAAAACTAGTGTGCTTTAGACCACACCACTAAGCAAAACTTCTTTAGCTCCATCTATTTGTATATATGTAATAACATTTACACAAAATTTAATACATACTTTTATATACGAAACATAATTGGCTATGAGAGAAAGAGAGAATGAAAATATGTGCTCGCTTCTGTGTCTTGCCCCTACAGTAATACACGACACGTAACTCTGTTTTCTATCCTCACTAACTTATATCTCCTCTCAACTTCCATCCACCTCGCCCGAGCTTATTTCCCAGATCAAACGTGTGTAAATAAGCTTTACTTCAAATATGGTAAAAACCTGTCACCTGATATGTTGTATAAGATTGCTGTTTGTTGCTGTTTTGTTGTTATACAGATGTATTATAGCAAAACACCATCATTCAAATTTACGTCAATTAAAAAAGCATCGAATGAAACAAGGCGAAGGAACTGTAACAATAGCACTCAATGAGTCCCAACGAATGCGGCGAACAAACCGTTAATAAAACGAGTTTATTCGCATTAAAATCACCTAAACACGCCACCGGCAGCCCTAGCGGAGGCAATGAAAAGTCGGTTAAGCTAATGTTATCGAGAAATAAAAATGTATAATAAAATACAAACACGCCGCGCGAGGAAACAATTTGCCGCGGAAGACTGGAAGATTTCGTGCCACGGACTGCGAGTTAATCCAATCAAAAAACGTCTTTAAATCCGTTTAGCGCACGCTCCCCAATTGACTGTCGCGGTCGAGCTGAAAATTCCTTGAATTTCCACCTAAAGAATTAAACAACTTGAACTTTATGTTGTTAGATTTAAGGTGTGTTCTCGTGTGGAGCGATTGTATCGGCAATTCAGGAAGAAAAGAGAGTTTTCCGGCTCGTCGGGGCGGCGTGACATTTGTGTTAAGCCGGGCCGAGGGAGAGCGCCATTCATAAAGGACGCTCGCGGAGCAAGGAGCCCGGCTGAAAGCAAACTTGTGGGATGCGCGGGGCTTTCCGACGCCATGAGGCGTCTGCATTATTGTTTTGAACGGTAAGTTTGAGCCCTTTAAGGACGATCGCGTATTGCCGTTTACACATAGTTATGTTTTCAATTGTTTTTTTAACTATACCAATACCTCCTTTTTTGAAGTCGGATGATAAGGTATATTGTTTATTTTGTATAATGGCCTGGTGTTTATCGGCGTAGTACAGTTTCGTTGATACTGATTTTTAACTGACAACAAAAGAAGAGGTTTTAATATATTATTTATGTAAGTGCACTAATAGCATTGAACCTTGGGTTCTGAAGATTTACCAGGGAACCAATGAATATCTTATGGAAGATTGCTTGTTTATTGAGAAATTTATAGATTTATGATAATTTAACTAGTTAAGTACTCCTGGGCAACGAGAGATACAACAAGAGAACAAGATAAAAATAATGTGAAAAACGAAAAAGAATATAGAAGCCCACAGTCCATAATATAACTATGATAAATGGAAGCGTCCGTATAAATATAATTAATAATAAAATAAATAATTTTTTTTTGAGAAAGACCAGAAATTAAATAACGGAAATCAGCTGGGATACAAACCCTTGACCCGCAAGTCCAACCGCTTAACCACTGAGCTACACTATTTTGCAATTATTTTTTTCAAAAATGTGAGCCGTGGTAGCTCAGTTTCCGTGCCCTTATACTGTATTTGTAGAGAAGGCCTGTGCAGAGAAGCAGTGGGACATATATAAAGGCTCTTATCTTAACTTTTTTACTTTTATAGCCATTATTGAAGAACTTTTAATGAATTCGACTTCTGAAGATAATCTAAGGAAACATTGAAATTCGAACCAAAGACTTCGAATTCTATTTTTGAAATTTAAGAACAAAAAGATCAATTGCAAAAATTTTTGCTTAGTGTATGACGGTGATTTTCATCTGTATCTAACAACACTTTAAGAGAAAGAGAGTAATTGTTAGAACTGTCTAGGGTAGACAAGGGTTGGTTCTAAAGCGTGATTATATTTATTTGTTTAAATCCTAAACAGTATGTTAACTGTCGGTTAGTGTATTACTTAAAATAGAATAGAAAAAAAACATTTATTCGACACAAGGTCATAGAAACATAACAGATATATCAAGACAAAAAACACCATAAACAAAAGTAATTAAAATTAAGAAAAAAAAACAAAAATATCTTGTACCGAAGAGGGTTTGGCTCAGCATGTGCTGTGCTCAAACGTGTAGCACAGCGCTGATTTTCAGCCAAAAAACCTGTGACAACTAACGAAAGGCGGAACTACTTCTCAACTAATGTTAACATAGATCTATTTCATGCACACGTAAACAAAAAACGAAAGCTCCTAAGTATATACGAATACGACACAGGCGAGAAGCGAAGAATTCGAATATGGAACGCGCGTTGTTTTTTTTTCTACGGCGTAAGCGGGTAAGGACGTTCACGGCGCCACCTGTTGAGCGGGGTCACGTGACTTTTTTGCTCCAAGGACGCGTGCCTCCTTCGCTCATTCATGGGCGGGCGCGCCCCCGCTCCTTGGGGGGGCGCAACGGATTTTTTGTTCCCCTACGTGAACCCCGAGGGCTTTCACCTACGTGCGTTTTCGAGGTCACGGCGGGCTATTCCGAGGTTTTGTTGCTTCACGTCGCGCGCCACAACTTTGTTTAGGGGTTTGCCGGGCCGGCCCTCTCTTCTGGGTTATTGTATCGGGGTCATTGACATAGTTGTCTCCTGTGATAATAGAGTGGATCAACGTGACATACTGCCGCGTATATTTGTTTATAGCACAAAATGGGTTGGTTTAAAAAGAAAACTTTTAAATTTCATATTTACACAGCCTATAGCTATTTATATAGCCTTTTTGAACTTTTACTTACAATATCGTCGGGGGTTCACTTCTCAGTGGCTAGTGTACAATCACTGGCTTCAAAATAGAAGGAATATTACATTTATATATTAGTTACATATGTTACAAATATTGTTGAGATGGGATGCACTGTGTCCTACATTTATTCTTTATTCTGAATCGGGTATATAGAAAAAACAATTAGCAGAGGTGACACTGCTAAAAAAATCGAATCCAGAAGTTTAGCCAAGTACACTAACTACCAAGTCGGTTGCCTGGCACAATTCATTATGATAATTCTTAATGCATTAAGAAACTGCAATGCAAATGAATTGATCGGTTTATGCATGCTATAAAGCCTTCTTTTTGTAAAGACACCTTTTTAATTAAAGTAATGAACTAGTTGGCAACAAAATGCTACTCGGGAAGATTTTATTTATCTTTTTGACACGCTGTATAATTATCGCTTCGTAATACTTATTTAAAGAGCAGTATCCTGTATTTCTAATCCCGAACATAAGATCGTTAAGTTGCGTTAAAACTGCCAATTTATTAGTATAGTATTTTTATTGACTTTTATCGTAAACATTCTTATAACGTCATTCGGAGTTAGAACGTCAAGTGGATAGGACACACGTGGCGTGTACAGTGAAACACAAACTTATATCGCCCTCAGTGAAATCTACATTCTTTCGCACTTGTTTGCCCGCCAGTACCTCACTATTATTGGACTTAACCGGATTCTAATTAAACCCTGTCCCTGATAGTGCACCGTGGAGCTGTAGACTGCGTAATTTACATTAATCCAATAATTGCATGGAGGTTTCCTAGTTAGAAATTCAAATGAGGTGATGTACAGTAAGGGGTGGGGGCGTTAAGGGGGAACGGTCTTTAGGGAGATGTGCGAGACGCGAGGAAACGGTGCGGTTAACACGCCACGATTATCTGATCAACATGGTGCATGTCTTTTAATTCACTTTTTTGCAATTTATTTGTTCTCAGCGATAAATAATTAAAGTTGATTATTTTATATGCAATCTATGCCGGCTCTGTTGCGTTCTCGGACATTTTTTATGTTTTAAAAAGAACGCCTAACATTCGTTGACTCAGATAGGTAGGCAGAGATTACCTATTTATATTTATCACGAATTTACGATTAGAAAGACGGGCGTTCGAATTACAGGCTGAATGTAGCATTGAGTTTTCCATTTCGTATCTTAAGAACGGAAAACGCATTTGCTAAAAATTTATACCGTCTTAGATTATTATCTTGGAGAGTATATATGGGATCCAATACAGTCTGTAAAAAGCGGATAGATAACAATATCTATCTATCGACTAGTTTAAAGGACGTGTGACTCATTTATGTTGAATTAATAAGGATAAAGAACTAAATTATTCCTTCTTAAATGTATTGTTTTAAATTAATTACGACCATGCCAAGGTTGAGTTGGTGGAAGTGACGTCATGTACACCGAGATGTAAGTTCTTTAAGCATACAGAGAACAATAGCACAAAGTTGGTTATTGTACAGTCTGCGGCGGGGTGATTAATTAAATTGTTATGCTAATGAGTGTACTAGGGATTTTTGCTGTATGCCACTGCCCGCTAGTTTTTATCAAAACTAAACATAATTTCACGAGGAATTAAATGATGTTTATTTTTTTTACAAAACAAATATCGTAAAAAAAGTTAGATATCTAATTTAATCTGTAATTCAAATTGACACAGACATAGTTTCACAAATAGAAAACACTTATTCTGTAATCTATAATTAAAAAAGGAATAGTTTTTTCCAATCCATATATATCTAGAACTATGTAGTTATATATCTATTTATTGTTATGTTTATAAGCATATATTTATGTATGTATATATCTATATTGTGAAAAGAATGGGTAAAGTTTTATGCAGCCGCCAATTATCTATAAAGCTCAGACTTAGAATGCTCCGATGTTATGTTTGGCCCGTAGTGTTGTACGGTAGCGAATCCTGGACTCTGAAGGCCAATACGCAGAAGTTTCTCGAAGCCTTCGAGATGTGGTGTTACCGTAGGATGTTACGCATTAGCTGGACCCAGAAGATATCCAACGAGCGAGTACTCCAGCGCGTCGGAAAGAACCGCGAATCGTTGCAGACCGTCAAACAGAGAAAAGTCGCCTACCTAGGACATGTCTTGCGACACGAAAGATATCAGCTTCTCTAACTAATTATGATGGGCAAAATAGCAGGGAAGAGACGCGCTGGACGTAGGAAAAAGTCGTGGTTGCGAAACATCAGAGAGTGGACCGGCATTGCCAGCGTCAAACAACTGTTTCGCTTGGCAAACGTAAGAAATAAGTTCGCTGAGCTGACGGCCAACCTCCAGTAATGGAGAGGCATTTGAAGAAGAAGAAGATACTATATAATATTTTCTCTCTAAGCTTGCCGCTTACACGCGTTACTTTGTTTTAAATAATGGCAAGGTAGACTGGAAGACAATGGCATGCTTTTTGGCATTAATTCCGAACGAACAAAAATTTTAAAAAAATGAAAAATAATTCACAAAATGTGCGAAAACTATACTGTATTACGTCGGTAATTTAAACGGTTAATCGAATGGGGTAAAGTGACCAATAGCCGACCAAGGAACACGGACGCAATTTAATAAGCAAAACATGTCAAAGAGAAATGTGTCCCTATTAAAATTTATAGGGTGAGCGTACAGTGATTGACCGTCTAACCGAAAGGCAAGGCGGTGGGGTAGGGAGCGCCGACGCCTTAGTAATTTCCGAAATCGCTTGTCGACAATCAGAATAGTGCTGCGCCAGTGCGGACTCCAATCCGAATAATTAGATCTCGATCTGCATCTAATTGGGAGCGCTGTACTTTATTTCTACTTGAGACGGTGTCGATATGAATTTGTTATATTGACGTCGATTAATGTTATATCGATATTTATAAAAGTTACAATCGATAAAAATTGTATTCAATATTCAAATGTTATCATACTATACAAACACAAACACACATCCGTCACACAGAGGGACAGACAGATATCATGGACTTCCGTTTAGTACGATCGAGATTGCATTGATCTACCCACTTAGGATTTAAGGCTTTTTTATAGTTAAAAGTTAACATTACAGCATTGGGCACGGGCCTGCTCTGTGAAGAGAGTAAGTCCGCGAATCGACGTGCTACTAGGGTACCAGTGCGTAATGGTAGACTTCACATATTACAAGTATTTAATGCCTTCGCTTAATAGAAATGTTATTCGATATTCAAATGTTATCGTTAATTAGTAACGTTCTCTGGCCGCGTGTTGTTTTAGTTGGAGTCGCAATTTCTTTGCTGAAACGAGGTTTGGTTCAAGATGTTTTCTTTAATGTAAAATCACTGTTGAAATTTGTGACCTAATAATTTTGGGGAAAAGCGGGCAAGTGCTTTTTGTCTGTCTACCCTGCTAAAAGATCTTAACAGCTGATTTATTACCATTATTTTATTAAATAGTACGATATTTCATTATATATTTTTTTATAAAATTGCCTGCAAAACTGTAAATAAATGCGACCGTTTTGACATCTGAGTGGCACGTAAAAAACAGTTAACTGACTAGCATATGAGTGTATGTATGGTCGTGGAAGACCCAAACTGTAAGGAACATGCAATAAGTAAATCTATTATGTGTTCTTTCCCCTCTAGGTCAACGTCGACTTTTATTACTTAATATAAGCAGAAAAGATGCATAAAACTATTAAACATTCAGTACTTACATTCACTCATCGATACTTTAGTGCTCATGTGACGGATCGTGAACCTATCAATGCAGACAAATCTTAATGTGACCAATTCATCTTCACTGCTAACGTTTGACGATGTCTTTTAACTTTGTATTTAAAAACTTTGGCCTGGTCAATGATAATAGCGTTTTCGCCTCACCTTTATTATTTTAAATAATCAAATAATACATCAAGGCCGTTACAATATGTTTCAGAGGGCGTATCATCATTCCTCCTAAGAATAAATCACAATATACGTTCAGTCGGAGTGTCCAAAGAACTCAACCCTCTTTCGATCCGGTAGGGATGTAAAATTCTTCGAATTAACACGCCATAAAAAGCAAGATATTGTAATTGATTATTAGCGACTCGCGTGCCAAAATAATTTATCTTACAAATAAAATCACAAAGCAGTATTAAATCGAATAGTATGTGAAAACCCTCAAGGCGCTCGTGCGTCAGGACATATATCGATTTGGCCATTGCCGCCGCAAGCTCGGGCCCGCATCTAGGGGTTCGCAACCTGAGACTATCACAATTAGGCCTGCGCCCCCACATAATTATATTTCTGATTCGCTGGACCTCGCAATGCTAGCTAAGTTTTGGCTTTTGCGGTTAATCGTGTAGCGTTCAAAACATCGGCTAAATATATGCGTGATTAAATGTGAAATCATGTACCAGATGCCCATTTACAACTACTGGAATTAAAGAGAGATACAGCTTAAAAAAATTATAATATCTACGTTATATCCACCCTACAATATTTAATATATAGCCGTGAGCATAAATAAAGGGTCGGTTAAGAAAGTTTGAATATCTCGGAAGATAAAGATGCTAGCTAACTGAAATAAATTATGCATGATAGACAATTAAATATCCTTAAAATAAAATAAAATATTTTTATTAATTTATTTATATTTAATTAAAAAACATAAACATAAACGAAAAAGGAAATGTTACGTAAACTTGTATAATAAAATTTACTTTTTATTTTTAATAAAATTTAGTACTTAGTGTTGCCTCCCTGTGGCGAGACACAAGCCAGCGTCTATCTTCCGAGATATTCAAACCGAACCTTAATTAATGCTCACGAGTGTACTTAATACACATACATTTTCAATTCAATATTTTTTCCTAGAATAAGATTTATCGTCAATTATACGGTTTACTCACTAGTAATTGGTTCTACAGATAACGGCTTTCGCACTTTTCTTTCAGATAGAAAAATTGCAATAAATAAAAAAAATAAAATTGCAACAACAAATTTTTGGTGTCGACACCGGGGATCGAACTTGGTGCTAGCGTACAATGCAACTTTAGGCGGCCACCCGGACACTTCTACCACGGCTCTTGTGGATCTAATACTAGATGTTATGATTAAAGATGTGAACGTACATAGAATTCAAACCGTGTTCGCTGTAATAATGAAACATCTATAATTGTATTTGATGCTCGTATTGGTACAATAAACAAACACCGGCTGGAAACTGCTATACGTAGTACGTATAGAGACGTCAAAAATGAGCAATAATTGTAATGCGAATAGGTAGTCGATACGGCGAGCACATTCTACTTCGTTAGGAGTTCGTAAAACAATGCTATGGGCTCTCATAAACGTCAGACCGTTAAATAAGATTGGCGGCTTTGGGCCTGCGATAACTGTTCAGAGACCGCTAATCACGCCACGAGCGGCGCGCGAGTCGGCGGACAGTTCGTCATAACTCCCAACTCCAGAAGTAATACCATCAACTCCGTGTTAAGTTAATTTGAGTCACTTTAACAAGTCCAATTAAAGGAATTTGTGTTTCTCTTATCTTCAATATAACATTGAGCATAATTTCAAATTATATTTCAAACTTTCCGATAATGAAGGAGGGGGGTGGCGGGTCGGGAAGGGGTGCGGGGTGCGGCACTTCGCTTATTTCATTAGTTACATAAATTCTCCTATTGAAGATGGCTGGCAGAAAGGGGACGGTTTACCCTTATTACGAGAGTCTCCTTATCAATACAATTATTAATATCATAATATTATTATTGTAATAATTTAGGAGTGAAGTGGAAAGAGGAGTCGTAGCTTAACTTTGCCGGCAATAAAGGGTGGTGAGAGATAATGGAATGGAAAACAGTTTGAAGTTTTATTGGAAAATTGGTGCCGGCTAATTGGTAGCATTATTGATCTGCCGGCGCCTCGACGAGCGGACGGGGTTTAGTTTTGACTTAGACAGTCAACTTTTAATTGTACTGCAAGTTTTCTGACAACTTAAACATGTTGTCGTCTAGCAAATTGCTTGTCGATCTGAACGACAAAGCGTACACCAGTGTATTTAATACAAACAAAAATGATATTCTTATTGGATGGTAATAGTTTTGATTATGATTGAAGACAATAAGTTCATATATCCTCTGCACTAAACCGAGGCATTTCTTGCCATCAATTCAACGTGTTTTATACCATAAAGTGAGCTGATATACTTTTCTAATGAAAGTAGTGCAAGTGCAGGTATCTACGCGATAATTTCCTATTTACCACCGAATACGTCGTAAATTAGCAATAAAAACTAATATATAATACTTGTGTTTTAAAATATACAATTGTTTAAAACGACCAAACACAAAAACCTACTTGAAATCGAATCAAACGCTATTACGCCCTCTTATTTCCGAATTATCGTAGAAAATAAATAAAATTATATGTTAATATTATATTTATGTAAATAAATTACGAAATATAATTAAACTTTTTTTTTCCAATAAAAAATGAATCATCGAAATCGGTTGGCCTGATATTGTGTTATTCGTCGATTTGTCGCGCAATTTTTATGTAAATTTAAGACTTATATGGCTTTCTCATGGATGTCACTATCAGAATTGGACCATTTAAAATGAAAGAAAAAAACAATCATAAAAATCGGTTCACCCAGTCCAGAAGTTAGGAGGTAATAAAAAAAACATAGAAACGAATTGAAAACCTCCTAATTTTTTGAAGTCGGTTGAACATCTAAATCATTATAAAATCATTCGAAGGACATTGTCCTCGGCAACGTTGATATCGAAACTGGGTTGAGATAATCCGGAGCACAGAGATACGCAAGTATAGCTATAATTCCTAAGGGCCACGTCTCATTATAACACTAATACAAGACTCATCCCGAAGTTACGGTGAATACATTAAAGGGTTCAATCCTTACTGATGAGACATCGGTCGGGCGGGAGCCACCCCCTCGGGTGGGGTCGCTGCGGGCACTGGCCTAGCTGAGGGGGGAAATAAGGCAGGCATTATAGGAGATACCGTTCATTTACATTGTCCAATAACTCCAAGTAGTGTCCGAGCGAATATTAGTTTACGGCGTGCGGTCCCAACCTATGCGATACTTATAGAAATTTGAGCATTCCGTACGGGAGTCATTCATCTGCATTCCACGAAATACTTAGCTCTTTATTTTATTAAGACATATTCACTGCTTCCTCACATGAACGCAATAACGCGGTTTCAACTTATTTTGAATTCCCAATACTGTATAAGTAAAATATTTACATCGCTACTAAACCAATTGTATATAAAATGAACGTTCATTGGTATTATACTAGCAACTACTAAACTAAACTAGATAAAACCGATTTTTTAATTTCGTATTTGCTAGGTTCGGTAGTCTTTTAGTTTATCGGTGCCACTATCGTTTATCGACGGCTTACCACTGGCAATCGTCCGGCCAATTTTATGTATGTTAGTATTAAACGTATTTTGGTAATGATGGAATGATAATTGATATGGCTGTAATAGATCGGAATGAAACGTCAGTGGTATATAGCAGAGTAATTTTGCATTCATGCAAAAACAAAAGCCGTTGCAGTGGCATTAAGACAGTTAATTTTCTATTAAGAAATATAAATTTGCAGTTTCTTAAATTAAAAACAAAGCACTGCATTTGCGTTCGATGTAGGGCGCTGTTTGCTGCCTACCTGCTACTTATGTGACCTAATAACCTTTGTTAAAACGGACAGTGATTCTCTACCCCGCTAAAATAGGTACAAAAGCGCGAGAGCTTTTTTAAAAAGTTTTGAGGAAACTCACTAACGTTATTTTCAGCCATTCCTAAACAAGTACGTCAAAGTTCAATCGTAGAGAGAACCTACGCGCACATATTACACAGACTGCATCCCAAACTATTAATCTATTGACGCTTTAATATTAACAAATTGCTAAGTGTACGAATAGATGGTTTCCCTATCGTAAATGGCTTGTACCAAAGGGCTAAGTGAAAAGCTAATAGCGTTTTCTTTCGAAAAAATTTCAGGCTTAGAACGTAACTTCCAAATTATAACGTACTTAAATTATGTAATAATTACTTGGAATTTCCCGGAAAAGCGACAACAGTAACGTGACGTCAGTAAAGTATTATTGCGTCACGAGAGTTAAATTGAGAAATGCTATTCCAATGTAACGTTATACGCGGAAATATGGTCGGCTTTGTGAATAGTTGAAGTTTGGGGTTCTTTTACTGCAACATATCAGTAAGTGTCCCAACATTACACACAATATTATAAATAAATAAAATTGGAGTGCCTACTACAGACATATGCCTGTATATACGGTACATATACCAAAATATTTTTTTTACAATTTTTGTCTACGATCTTGCGTGCTAACGCAAAGGAAAATGTAATCACAAGAATTTCCCAATGGTTTACGATACGGTTTACGTTAAGTTAATGTTAGGTCGTAGATCATTGTCATGATCAATATCTCATAGGAAGAAGTTTAACCTTATATCTAATGGTTAACATGTTTGATAATAACATTTGTAACCAAATTTGTTTGCATTCTTATAAAAAGCTAGATTACTTGGGTAATGAAAGAGATTTTTTATGGCCAGAGAAGGTGACCGATACAGTTTCTCCGGATTAGAGAGGTGGCAGAGCTCTTAGCTCGCTTAGCCTGAACCACTATTGGTAGGAACACGGCGCAAGGACCCTCTAATCGCGTTAGCATTCCGAATCGAGGATGCCCGAGAAGGCCGAACCACGAGTCGAACGGTAGCTTTACTAAGAAAACATCCTAAAACTAATATAAATACCACTTCGGTAAGTGTTGGCACTGGGAGAAGAAGTGGTTGAAGAAATTCCAGCAACGCTTCTTTAGCTAAAGAGTAACAAAAGAGTGTCTCTGTATAGTAAACATTTACAATTCCATTCATTTTATAACCCAATCTATTTACATTATAGTTCACGTTTTGTACTTGTAAAATCTTTTCACCAAACATATGCCCCAGTATTGTGTCAAGTTACTTTAAAACCTGTACTAAAATTGGAAGTGTCAAGCGTACAGGAATACGTGAATACACAGGGAATTAAGATGCACATATAAAGCAACACTCACACACACGGAGTCTTCCATCACACTCGTACAAAGGCTGGGCCTTATTCTGATTCGGTTCGTAGACGCACTATCCTAATTATTGAGAGGCCAGAAGCAAGTCTCGGCTACCCATTGTTTAGGTAAAGGAATATTATTCTACAGAGCTCTGGATTATTCTGATTTCTAGTCTAATTCTAAATACGTATAGCAAATGTAACGAACAACAGATGTGATAGTTGTATATCAAGACATAAGCAAAATAATTGAAAAATCAATTGTTTTAAACGATTTCAAAAAAGTAGAAAATTTTCTTTCAACTGTATTTTTTCAAATTGTTTATTTACTCATAGTCCCTAAATTATGAGCCGATTCTATTTAAGTTTCTTTCAAACAAAAATATCGAAATCGGTTTAATAGTTAACTTTCAATATAGTCCTATGTATATTTCTATATCATCTAGTCATAGTTTACGAAGATAGATTAAGTATCTTCGAAAAATGGTATAGAACATCCGAATGTAACATAAATTTTTATGGCAATTGTTTTACCTGTACAGCTATAAAACTATGGAATAGTTTGCCGATTGAGATTAGGGAGGTATCGTCGACTAATGTTTTTAAATCGCGTGTATCTGAATACTTTCTACTCAAACAATGAAACCTTACAAACTGGTATATATATTCTATATATGTATTAATATTGATATATTATATATATGTATGTATATGTAAATGTATATTTATTTATCTTAATAATATTTTTAAATCGCTATTTTTAGTTAACTAAGCACTAAAGGTAAGCTGGAAGAAAATGCTAAATAGCATTAAGTTCGACTTTGAATGTGACGCCTAAGTATATGAAATACTTTGGCGCAATAAAAGATCTATCTGTCCATCTATCTAGAAAAATGTTTTATGATTGAGATATTAGTAGATTTATAACAATCTAAGACTATTTTTTAATTACGAACTACACAGATTGGCCAGAGAAGCTGGCCTTGACTGTTTAACCGGATTGAGAGGTGGCATAGCTCTTAGATCGCTTACCCTGAACCTTTATCGCTAGTAACTCAACACAAGGGTCCCCGGTGAGGGGTAACCTCGGCTTGACGGTTACTATGTTACGCGTAAGCATGCCGACCCGAGGGCGCCCAAGAGGGCCGAACCACGACTCGGTCGGTTGCTATTTCACGGATAATCTAAGGGGCATTCAAAAGCTAAACTAACTTTGAGTGCCACTTCGGGAAGCGAAAATAAAAATAAAGAAAAAAAAAATCTATGACTAGGTAAATACTCCTTGTATGATGACAGCGACGTTTAAATTTAGGTTCTCATTAAGTTATGTTTAGACATAGTTTGTATGTCCTTACTGTTTATCCATTATTCCAAAGAATTTATATAGAACTTTTGAATTTATAATCCCTATAACCACGTATGTAGTGTGCTCGAAACGAGTTCAACTATTCAATTATAGAATAATTGTGTGTTCAATTTAATTTACCCTTCACGTTCATTCAAGAATTACTTATTTAGGAGGAAGTAGGAATTAAAAAATATGAATTTACATGACCTTAAAATAACTCGTATTTTTTATTTTTAATTGATGGTTTTGTAAGATGAATAATTGAAGACCAACAAAACATATAAAAGAAAAATAAGCTATACTTTAAAGTGTTCACTATTAAAAGTGTTAAAATAAAAAGATAAACTTTTGAAAATAACAATTACAAAGATAAACATTTTTTTTATTTGCAATATAACATTTTTTAAATTATTTATTTTAAGTTATTTATTTATTTTAATTACTTAAATTAAGATTTATTATAAGTTATTTATATATTTCTTGAAATTACTTTTTTCCTTTCTCACTGAATCAATTTGTTAATATTTTAATTTAAAATTAAACTTTTTCATTATTAAACTTTCATTAGACTTTCGTAGTATATTAAATAATTTCTTGCGCACAAACTAGAAGGGTAAAGTAACAAGAAGGATGGATGTAATGTGGTGAAAAACGACCTAGAGCGAAACGACGTGACGTACCTTCGATCATAATTCCACACTCCGCCGTCGCCTAAGCATAAATTCATTCATGGCCGCACGCACGCATCGTACCGTCAAATAAACTGGCAGTTTAATCAAAGCCATTAGACAAGTGAGCCAAACACCTCCGCCCAGTGTAATCTGACCCGTGAATCTTCTCGAAGTAGCCCCTTTCCAGTTGCGAAAATCTATGCGTGGGCGAGGCGGGGTGGTCTATCTGAACTGGTGGAGACTGTAGCTGATGCCTTTAACGCCTTGCTGGCTGTTGACCAACGCCAGGAGGCGGGAGGCCATGCGTTCTTAATAAAGATGGCGGAAACAACATGGCCGTTTTGGCGGTAGAAATTTGGAAGGAAAATGTAGTACTGGCGTATGTAACATCTATTTTGATCAAGTCGAGCTCGGCCTTAATCCATATGTGAATTACTCGTCTTTGACGACATAATGTTTAGTGTAAGGTAAATAATAACTTTTGCTTGGCTTTTTTAGGCCTTTTTCAGAATAATATATGTCACTATAGTTTTAAATGAATTTAGATTAATGTAAACATTGTTATTTGACTGAATATTTACATAAATTAAATAAAAAAAATCCTTAGTTAAATTATTTTTCGTACATAAAAGAATTGTTAAATATAGAGTATGCTCTTTGATTTTTATAAATGATGTTTTTTGTCTATCTTTCATAGACAATAAGTAGGTAATCATTGCAATGAACAATACGTCAAATGAAATAATTGATGTGCGTGCCACCTTTCTCTCACAGCTCGTTATTGAATAAGTTGAACAATGCAGCACACTGCAGAGGTTGTAAGAGCAAACTTGCCACGTCGTACGCCGGCGGACCGCGCCGGCATAGATCAAGTCAGACGTACCCGCACACTTTATCAGGGTCGCCATATTGTTTTAAATGACGGCCGGACATTACACTATTTTTAGGCGGGAAAATTATTTCAACGCAAAGCATATTTGTTGTAAAAAATCCTTAAACATACATTCTAATTGCTATTTAAAAATTTTTGTTCTTGTTTTAAGTCTTATTTTATTTCTAATTTAATTTTATATTTGTTGATGCCAATAAAATGCGGGTCTGTATCTTATATTTAGTATACAAAAATAATATAAATATTTAAGGAAGAGATTTCACAAATTGTACTTTTACTAAATTGAATTGATAGAAAGGGTCTTCGGCTGGCTATCGTTATTAGTCCAAAAATGCTTACAACTTTCCAAGATTAAAAGATTAAATTTCGACACACACAGACGCGAGTTCGAATCTCAACCGGCTTGTACCAGTGGGTTTAGGTTTTTCCATTGTTTTAATTGCAAAGAAGTCGCTAAAAGAATTATGCTCGGACTAACAATACTTAAAAGCTTATATAATAGCCAATTTTCTTGTAATTTTCTGCTTTTATGTTCTTGTACAAGTACTAACTCTTGATCAATTGTTATCATGTAGATGTAGCGTCCTAGCAAAGCGCACAGAGGCGTTGGCAATTCAATGCGAAATGTCCCGCGTCGGCTTGAGCACGTGGCTTCCAGTCCCCCTATACATTACACTGCCCGATACAAGTAATAATGAGAGGCCAACGAACATAACTCATCTCCGGCTCCCCGCTAAATTATTCAGGAGAGAGTAATCTTATTACATTTACATATTAATCAACGGATTTTAATTATCCCCCTGTCTCCCCACCAGCGTCTGATAATTCGCTTTGGAAATGCGACTTGCCTTGATTGAAGGCGTCCTTGTATGCGAGTGGGATATTCGTTGATAGTTTGTTTGTGTTCAACAATAACTTAGTATTCAGTACTCGTTAATAATACCGATTGTATAATGTGACACGTTGATGTGAATCGACTTACGAGTAGTGGTAGGAAGGGTGAGACGTTTACCTGGAAACAAAAGACAAATTATGTATTATTTTACGTGCAAGAGTTAATATATAGATGATACCATATTTAGGAATCGGTTGCCTTTATCTTTTACATTTGGAGACCTGCAAGAAACGAGCCTACTCCTGTCTCAAAGGCTGACAACACACCTCCAGCTCCTTTGGAGTTGTGGATGTTAATGGGCGACGGTGATCACTTAAGACCTGGTTAGCTAGAAGTTCGTTTAGTCTTTCTCATACAAAAAAAGTTTGCCCCGGCGCCAGAACCAATCATGCAATGTAAATTTATGTATTCGCTGATTTATCACGATTTTTTTATTTTTTTATTTCATGGAAAAAGCAGGCATAACAAAAGCCTTTTGTTAACAAACATATAAACAGAGAAAGTTCATATTCTGGCGTCAAAGAAATCAAAGCAAAATGCCTGAGAATTTATCCTAAGATGTCAATCGGTTAGTAATGGTATATAATCTGTCATTATACAAAAATTACGTCTATTAGTCTTCTGTAGGACAAATGAAAATCATAAACTGGAAACCACAATAACTTTAAGGCGTTTAATTTGTTTTTGCAATGCACGGGACGTCGCAAAAACAATTATCGACGCGTCTTGAACATACATTATTTGCAATGGCTGTCCCGTTATCGTCAAATCATAAAACGTCGTGTGTATCAAGATTACAATAAGAGCACCGATACAGCGAGTGCAGATTAGTACACGGGTTCAATCAGTCCGGCCATTTGTCGGAGAGGCGACGCATTAAGGGCCGCAGTGGAACGCGCGCTGGGCGGAGCTGATCCGTAAAGCATCGGAGATATACAACGGCTACCGGTGCCCGAGGGCAGAGATTAATATAAGTATGTTAATATTGAGCGGGACGTGGACCCCGCTACGTGTTAATTGCGGCGGCAAGACGCTGCGCTAATTTCCAGAACATTCGCATTCGAATTTCGGAACGACGCGATACAGGAACTGTTTGTGCTCCGCCAGACTTATTTTTAATTACTGTTAAGTTGTTTTTTTGTCGGTGGCCTGTGATAATGATTTAGTGTTCATATAATCATATGTATATTTTTAATTAAACTTTATTCAAAATCGCAAGTAATTGTTTGAAATTTTTTGGTTTTCAATATATTTAAGAATGTTTCAGCGATATGTATTTGTATATTCGTTCATTTTTTTTTATTTATCCATAATATATTCCATCACTGGTTTTTATAAGTAAGTTTAAGTTACCTATTTTTTATCTTGAAGACATATTATAATAATATAATCTGTATAAAACAGATGTTTATAATGTTTACAAACAAATTATCACGGGTGAAACCGTGGGCAACAGTATTACATATTTACTGTGAAGAAAATAATTATATTAAATTTAAAATTTGCTCTTGCCAACTTTAAGAGAATTAATCATGTAAGTTTTAATTGGGAAGACGGCTCGAGCTAAACAAAGGTCACGTCAACAAGCCTGCGCGGAATTCAACAAATAAAAATTTTAAAGCGAATGTTTTAAAACGACGACGTTTTAAAATTCACGATTTAAACAACTCTCACGCTCTATTCGCCCTTCTGGGACAGACAGAGTGGCCAACCGGCTCGTACTAATGGCTTATCCTTTTAAGGTTTCTTAAGTACAAAATTTGTGTCTATTTTATGGTGTTAGGCTCTACAAAAATACAGACACTGATTCCTATATCTGTCTACTCCGTTAATGTTTAAGCCGGCGACCTGAAGGGATATGTAGAGATTATATTTTAAATTTTGCATACACCTGGCACATCTTTCTCGTTCGCCATAAGCCTAGCCGAATTTTTTTTCCATGTGATGATTTAAACTTAAGTAACTAGTGCGGAAAACTGATTGCTACAATCGACTGAGATTGGAAAACCTTTTTTTATAGTAAAGAAGGCAAACCGAGCTTACGGCACACCCGATCTTAAGTGATCAACGTCGCCCATGTGCATCCACAACACCTGAAGTACTGTAGGAACATCGCTGGTGACAGTTGATTCCTCAGGTTGGCAGTACGTAAAAGGAAGTTACGCGAGAAACGTACTGTTATGGAACGCCAACTATCAAGATGGTGTAGATGGAATTTGGAATTCTGTCGAGATGTGCGGTAATGGAAATCGGTAGCTGGGATGATTACGAACAATTCCTCAGAACACTCGCCCACACTCCAAAGCTGCAAGACTATGACTTCTTTGCCACAATAAAGCGCTGCATTATCATCCATATATCTCTATGTGGTCACGATTGGTAAATGTTTTAACGTACACAAAACTAAAGTTAAGGAAATGTTTAAAACCCACTGTTCGGCGAAACGCAACCTCCCGTCCAACTTCTTAACACAATCCAGTAACGGCTGCTGTGTCCTTATTAAAATGTGCATCATGCGAAGATAAATGCGTTTCCAAATTAATTAATTAAATTGCATTCATAAGTAAGGAGATGATAAGAGACGGAGTCGGCAAAAAGAGCTATCAGAAGGCTTTTGGGAGCTTGATTGCAGGCGGTTGTTTGTTTTGTTGCAAATTCTTGTTAATTATAAATCTGTTGTGTATCTTGTGTACTGGACAGAGATTCGTTGTCAGGTAGATGTTTCGTTAATAGACTTTTAGATCTAGAGATTTTTAACCGATTTCAAAAAAGGAGGAGTAGGGCAATTTGTTCACTACATGTCATATCTAAAGATATAAATACAATTGGAGTGTCAGTTTTTAACATCAAAATAACTAAATTAAAATATAGGGTACATATACCAAAATATTTTTTTTTTATGTCGTCTGTTTCTTCCGGCTAATCACTGGAACGGCTGGACTGATTTTGAAAGGAATTGCCGATAGCTGATGTAACAAGGAGTAACTCAGGTTATTTAATTGATTAAAAAAAAACTGGAAATTGAGAGATGTAATGTATTAGTTCTTATTTAGCACATCACACATAGCATTCGCGCTCTAATTTAGTTTTTGTGTTCCATGAATATTTATTGTAGTAGTCACACTGGTCGCGCGACAGGGCCAATTAGGCATTACACGACGAAAGGATTGTATTAATTTACAAAAATGTATGGGAGAAAAAAGTCTTTTTCTTTTATTATTTTATATTTGAGACCATTATAGTATTCCGGTTATTATTCGCTGCTGTGGATTATGCAGCGCTCTTACACCCCATGAATATGAATATAATAAACTAAATAACTTTTTGTTAAATTCCACGCGGATGAAGTCGCGGGCACAGCTAGTACCTATTAAGTTTAGTAGAAATCGGACAACGGTCGTTGTCTCTATCTACTCCGCCAAAAAAGAAAGGGTTAAAATACGTGAGAGCTTGTATATTTCAATTTATCACATTCCACATTAATATAAAAAAAAACATTCAAGCCAAAAGAGGGCAAGCAAAATCAACCTTGTACCTTGTCTTGCCCAAAAAGGTTAGCTCATAAAAACACATACAGTAAAAGGCCATTAAATCATTACTGTATATTTTAATCGGCATTTTCCTCAAACTTCCGGCGACGGGATAAAAATAACCACAACATGTGAATTAAATTGATAATGTTATCAGTACCAAAGATGTTTAAATACGAAAAGTCTTTTGAGTAATAAAAAAAGAAATCATATAGTTTCAAAGAAATCATGCGTGACGATAAGTTACAATATAGTAGTGTTCACTGTACGAGAGTAAGTTACTAAAAACCCAAAAGGTCCAATACTAAGGGTTTCAACTACGCGTTTCAACGACGAACCGACAGGTTTCACTGCTCAGCATAATGCTGACTACCCAAGGAGGGTAAATGCGATGCTATTGATATATTATAAGCGTCAATAGCCTAATGGTTTAGGGTACGGTCTGCGAATCGTAAGGTCGTGGGTTCGAATCCACCATTCGACTATTGCCGTGAACCATGTCCTAGCACAAGTTTAAGCTTAGTTGGAATGGTTAACAAGATTGTTAGTAATATTTCTAAAATAAAAAGATATATTGCTAGCTTTCTTTTTAAAAACAAAAAAAAAGAATTCTACATAAACTCAGATGAATCTAAGAAATAATCGTCAGCGGCAGATTTTTTAGGAAAAATATCATAAAAGAAATTAAATCGAGATAAAAAAAATATGTAAAATAGATTGTATATAAAATGGGAAATGTAAGAAAACAGGACGAAACAGAACGCAGTCAACCAAAATGTTCAAATTAATCAATACATGTCATTTTTATAATTGAGTAAGCGGTTTTTTTTACTTACTCGTTTTTTGTGCACCCATTAAGAAAACCTTCATTTAATTATATTATGTTATAGTTACTATATCTTCGTCCCCCTTCGTTATCCGAGAAACTAATTTCGAAGTCGGCGCAGTTACGGTTCTATACTTAGCGATGCAATAAATCTCATTATCTCTAGATAATTTCACTGTTTCCACACCGAGAAGTCGACCAATAAATATAATGAAAGTCGGGACGTGGAGTTAATTAAATAAAATGCAAGTATTTCGCGGACGCATGCGATTCGCGATCGGAACACTTTGCATATTGATTAGAATCGGCGATCCGGCCGCGCCGCCACTTGCGCAACACTTGCGCAACCGCTGAAATATTGCGCTTGTAGTCACATACCAATTGATATTACCAAAAATGAATAAAATAAGCTGCAACAATTCGGCCCCGGGTGCCAATGAAATATTTCCAGATTTATTAAAAGAACTTAAAAAAAAAGAATTAAAAGCAAATAGTATCCTTGATAAGATATAGAATACTAAATGCGCCCCGCGGTGTTACCTGCAACTAGTCCAAGTTACTCGTTATTACATAATCTATATGGCAGTGAAGTACCATCAAAATCGGTCCAGCCGTTCCAGAGATTAGCCTGGACACTGTTTATTATATTACAGACAAAACTTGTTAAATATGTTATTTTGGTGTATATACCGTATATACATATGCACGTAGTAAAAAGTATTTATTTTAATATTACCGACAGGCATTCCATTTTCATTTATTTCCATAGATATACCAGAAAAATGAAAAGATCAAATTGTTAAACATCTCGGCGCAGGGTACAAACGAGCGTACCTTTTTTATTTAATAATTACGTGTAAAAATTATCAGAGATTCTTTTCTATTTGAAAGCTGGTGCTTGCGATGTGGACCCATTCTAAATTAATTCAATTCTAATATGGCATCCATGAGAAAATCATAGAAGTTTTAAATTTGCATTATGTGAGCGACAACTGGACGAATAACTTAACATCATGCCAACAGATTTCAATGATTCATTTACTATGGTAAAGGATGTATTTCCAGGGTTCTGATTAATTCTATTTTGTAATATCTCTACGATGATTCGGCAATAAAAAGAGGTTTATTCGATTTGAAGTCGGTTTTGGTTTTGACTCGTAAATATACTTCTTAGAGATGTGTTACAGCTCTTCCAAACCTTCTCTAGAATTATTAGCATTGCATAACTAATAATACAATCGTAAATAACGTTAGCTAATGATTGAAACTACGTCGAGTATTAAATAATTATGAGCGTTCGTTAATATGTTTAATGGTTTATTGCAAATTATAACAGCGGAAAGTGGGACGCAGACTTCATTAACCGTTCTTATGTTATTGCGAAACATTCTCTTTGGATACATTTAATCTCATTTAGTGACAGGAAACCTCGTGTTGTAGGACGACGATTATAGTATAGAACGGGGATATCATATCCAGTTACAAACGGTATATAACTTTAATACTTTAAACATAATGATGATATTTGCTTGTTACGTACTAACTAGGCTACTTATTAGTAGGAGCTTAACGTGATAAGTTCAGACAAAATACATAAAATTAGCTTTTAACATTCCCTTGTTGGCGCATTAACATTTGCATAACAAGTTAATCGCTTTATAATTACTCGGTTGACGTATCGTGTTTTAAAGTAATGGGTGTTTTTCCTTGGTTCTTATTAGAAATCATTAACATTTATCACGATATGGTCTAGTTTACCAACTGCATGGAATCTGAATAACATGTATTCATTGAAAATAATTATTTTATTACAATAATTACTTCTTAAGTAGGGATGTCTGTGCAAGAACCTAGAAAGTGCACCGTCAATAAGTATATTTTATTTACGAGTAAAAATAAAAACCGACTTCACGTCTAATATGAATAGTACGAATAGAGTTAATCAGAACCTAACCAAACTCTTATTCTTATTTATCATTTTCGGGCATATAATGCGTAGAGTGGATGACAACCTAGAAAAGCTGGTCATTGTTGGCAATACCGAAGGCAAGAGAACAAGACACCGGTCGCCAACACGATGGACCAAGTAAAAGGTGCCATTTCCTCTTCTAATCTCTACCAGCTGGTGAGGGCTGCCTCGGACCGAAACCGATGGAGGCAGATTGTTCATTTGAGGGCCTTAGTGACCACCAAACAAACTCTCATCAAAGTACCATTAAAGTATATTCTTTCCAATAAAAAATGAATCGACGGAATCGGATGGCGTCATTTTGAGTTATTCGTCCATTTATACTTAATGCAAATTTAAAACTTATATGATATTTGTCATGGATTTTATTGTCAGAATTAGATCAAATTGAAATAAGACCACACGGGAAGTACAATCGATAAAAAAAAAAAGAATCATCAAAATCGGTTCACCCAGTCGAAAGTTATGAGAGAAAGAACCTGCAAAGTGTTTCTAAAATAAGTGTCGACCTTTGCAACAATCCAATTCATAGTTCAGTCAGTCATGATGTTAATTATAATTACCAGTAATTTCTGCAATAATTTATTCTTATTTAATAAGAGAAAGATGTGAACCGAATAAAAGTGTATCATTCCAATATGGACGTTACTACAGTATTTGATAGGAAATAAAATGGCGTATCAAACTATCCAATTACATCGAGTCTCAAAATCGTGTATGCAATTATAGACCGGATCTATTTTAATTAGGAATGAATATTGCATGTTCAATTTTACCGGAGTTTCTTAATTTGACGAATGTTTTAATATCGACTTTGTGGAAAACTCGAGTCAAGTGGGATTTGAGATGTTTTCCATTGGCAGTTCTCTTATGAAGCTTTATTTCAGAGCTTTTAATAGTAATATGAGGACCTATTAGAGAAAACCCGTCTTCATTTCACTGACACAATCTCATGGTATAAATATCATGTCTATCTCATGTGTAGCTTGTAGCATAGCGACCACAGCCTAATGGTTTAGGGTACGAAACGTAAGGTAGAAGGTTCGACTCCACCATTCGACTATTGACGTGAACAATCTCCTAGCACAAGCTTAAGTCTGTTTGGAATGATTCACACGTTAATATATGGAAAAAAGGATTGAATTGAATAGTTGTGATCAATAGATTATAGATGACAATTAAGTGTTGTTTGCATAGTGCACGCAAAATAAAATAGGATGTAGGATTTTTTATTCAATTAAACATACCAGGATGCTACGTAAAGCGCTTTTAGGCGTCGTGTATACGTGCGTTCCGTTGATTTTATTAAAAGTAAAATAATAACACACGGTCTCGTGCAATCCGACTGACGTTGCGTGTATCATAAATTAATCGCGACCTATTACCACTTCTGGCCGTGTGACGAGCCGTAGTAGCTCCCTGTCCGGGCGGTCTCCTTTATTTGCATATTACGCTAGCAACCCAAGTTGGACTGCGATTGCCACCAAAGAACTTGTTTATTAATAATTGTAATTTAAAGAAGATTTACTACGCGCTCAGCGGTGAGAATATTGTCAACTGTTTTTTTTTCAATTCTCCACCCTTTCATTGTCGATGTTCCGCGCGTCCGAATGATGCGGTTTAAGTCATCGTTCATCGTGCGTACAGAGGAGTGGAACAAGTTGTCGGCGTCAGTCTTTCCGTTTAAGTACGACGTGGGAGCATTCAAGAGTAGAGTGAATAGGCACCTACTAAACTAGAGCCTACCATTCTTCGACTATATCACCACTTAACATCAGGCGGATCGTGAAAAAAAAACTACATGTGTTAGAAAAAAAATCTAAGACATATAATCAATTCGCACTAGGACCGCGTGGCGGATGATGGCTTGCCTATACAGAGACGGCCTGTGCCCAATTGTATAGTATAGTCCAGACTGAGCTAGCACTACTTTATATAACGCCTCGAGTTCGATGACTGGTGTCAGCAATTAACAAAATTGTTTCAATTCTGAATAACCACGACCATGGCAGTACCATAAAATGTACAGGAAGTCTGTCTCTGTCTCTTTATTTTACGAGTAAAATAATAATAAAAAAGTAAATAATTTTATGCGCAATCAAAAATTATTTATTCTAATTTTCTAAGTAAGTTACTTCTTTTACATGATCTATCTACCAGTGAAAGTCTTGTCTATTATTATATCCCAGATATTATCCAACACATTAGCCGGAACATGCAGACTAAAATTGTAAAAATGTTAAATTGGTGTATGTACCGATGATACATTCATATACATGTAGTTAATAGGGATTATTTTAATATGAAATACAGACAGTGTAATTTTATTTATTTCTATAGATTAGACACGATATTAATATAATAATGTGCATCAAAATAAACACATACCAGACTGGTGTATATGAACCCTTTATAACGGGATATTGTTTTTGTCGAGATGCCGTTCTTCTAGTTCGATTATACAGCTATTATAACAAAGTATTATACTGGCCGTGCGCAATTTATTCATAGGCTAATTATCATAAAATTAACCGATAATAAATCATAGCGGTACCAATTAATTGGCGGCCCAACAGACGCACGACGAGAAACTTTGTAATGCGGACTAAAAACTGTATTTAAAATCCGCTTATGAATCATGTTAAGTGAAAACGCAATGCATAAGGATATCCTTGATGCATTCGCAAGATTTCACCTCAGTTATGCAACCTTTAATTTCATAACTATCACGGTGATGCGTACACTCATTTCTTTAACACTTTATATATACTACAGGATGTTCAAAAAATGCTATGGAAAAATTGTTTTCAATATTCAATCATATTAGGCTATACTATACTATATAGTTAATTAAGTGAAAATCAACGTTCAAGTGACATCTGTCAAGTTATGCTGTTTTTTTTTATAATTTATTTACTAAATAGATTCGTTTATTGGCGAAAACTGCACCCATAAATATATCCCCTATACATAACATATAATAAAATAAAAAGAAGCATATACAATAAATACTAATACATACTAAACACTATAAGTAATCCTATACATATAATATCTAATTTATGTACAAAATTCGGAAGCGTAGATACTTAGTAATCTGTTTTTCCAAAATTAAACCGGTATAAAATTCCCTGCTATTAAATCTATTTTTATGTTAGCGTAAATAGAATAAATCTAAGTCTATAGGAGATGTGATCAAGTAATCTTTTACAAGATTAATTGATCACATCTCCTATAGTAACCGTCCAAGCCGAGGTTACCCCTCACCGGGGGGAGCCTTGTGTCGAGTTACTAGCAATAGAGATTCAGGCTAAGCGACCTAAGAGCTATGCCACCTCTCAATCCGGTGAAGCAGTCAAGGACAGCTTCTCTGGCCAATCTGTGTAGTTAGTCATAAAAAAAGAATACGCCAAAATATCGAAATGGTCATTCGAACAATATCATAATTACGCAGTAAATACTCCAAATTGATTACCTATCTTACATAGTCACGGAAGAAAGTGTGCGTTTCAAATGTAACACCGCAGATCGAGAGTGAAACCGACACGATTTCTATTTAACGTACAAATTTGCAAGCAGCACTTTCCACGACACTCACGATGCTTTTACAGTGGCAACTTAATGGTTGTGAGCCAACGAGCGTTCTATTTTAGTTTAACTTATTTTATTCTTTATATCCCGACAAGCTCAAGCCTTAATAAAGCTTTTTTTTATTATCCTTATATTGCAACCACGGACCTGTGTCCGTGCTCTTTTCCAATACACTTAAATTGTTTACTCTGCATTTGTTAAAAGTGCCACTTCTACAGTTACCCTTAATAAAGCTTACAACACACCTACTCGTGTAATGGAACAGATGGAGATATTATAAGTGCTTAGAGATATTCTTAATCATTATATTAATACGTGATGAAAATTTTTGTACCCCTTCTTACGGAAATCGCACGGCCGCAGATGTATACTAACTTCCCATACTTATAGTTTATAGACAGAGTGCAGAATGCCCAGATTCATTTAAATAATGCATTAAATCAATATTAATAATTAAATACACTGCCATGCGTTTGATGCATGTGGTTGCTTGGCAACGGTTAAGTGACTATTTTTTTTATACGTTCTAAGCAAGTGCTTGACTACGATCCCACGTGATGCTAAGTGGAAATGCAGTCTGGATAAGTAAGGTGGTAAGGTACACTAGCTTCGTAAATGCCTATTCACTCTACTCTTGAAAATACCCACACTGTAATCGGAAGGAAAGGCAGACGCGGGCAAACTATTCCAGTCCCTTGCTGTACGAACAATAGAAAACGAAGCAAAGCGTTTGGTTCGAGTTAAAGGGATGTTCACAATGATAAATAATTCCTGACAGATGATTAATATATATAAAAAATGATTTCAATGCTCCCATTTGTGGATTGAAGTTTTTTTTAATGACGAACTACACAGATTGGCCAGAGAAGCTGGCCTTGACTGCTTCACCGAATTGAGAGGTGGCATAGCTCTTAGGTCGCTTAGCCTGAACCTCTATCGCTAGTAACTAGACACAAGGGTCCCACCGGCGAGGGTAATCTCGGCTTGACGGTTACTATGTTACGCGCAAGCATTCCGATCCGAGGGCGCCTGAGAGGGCCGAACCACGATTCGGTCGGTAGCTATTTCACGAATAAATCGGATTGAAGTCGAATGTTTACACTATAGGGCGACCTCTACTCGTATTAAACAGAAATATGAATCACTAAATAACTTATAAGTCCAGTGAAGTATTTAAATAAAATCATTCACGCCATTGTCCTAGAGGCGTGGGCAGAGATTACGTATTTCACGTTCCTAGCACACCTCCATTTATCTACCCGTAAACGTTCTTTGATTTCAAATACTTCTGACGTACACCAGCAATCGGGTCGATGTCTCTCAGGTATCGTTGGGGACAATGCCTTCAATGAGACCCTATTACTAAACGGTGCGTACATTTGATAATGAGCCTCAGTTAAGTTTTAAATTACAAGTATTTATTACGAACCAAACGTTAACTTTGTATTGCCGAGTTATCGTGGGAATATTGCGAAATAGAAATAATCAGAGACTAATCAAACTCTCATAAAACCTTTGAAGTATATAATTTCCAATAAAAAATGAATCATCAAAATCGATTGGCGTGGTATTGAATGAATCGTACATGTGCGTCACATACTTGAAGCAAATTTAAGACTTGTATGGTTTTCTAATGGATGTCATTGTCAGAAAGAGAACACATGGGAAGCACCAGCTTTCAAATAAAAAAAGAATCATCTAACTCGGTCACCGAGTCGAAAGTTATGAGGTCACAAACATTAAAAAACAGACGAATTGAGAACCTTCTCTTGTTTTTGTGATATTAATAAAAGTTATTTATTTATTTATTATTTATTTATTATTAGTTTTAAATAAAAACAAAGTCGAAAACAAGAATTGATGGGAGTGTAGTGTGTACCCACTGTACCCACAATGCGAATGCGCACAGGCGAATGCGTGTTAATAATATATTTTTTTAATTTTAGTATACTGTTTGACCTAGCTTTGTCTGTCGCGTCCCCGACCGTTGGATACTACTGTTTTTTGATTAAGGGAAAGAAGACGGCAGTGCGTCTTAAAGTCCGTTCTGCTTGTACGAAAAAATACGAAAACCGGTGACTGATCGCAAGTGATTTGAGTCTACGACCTTTGAATCGCCGACGCCCGTCTTATTACAATTAGATTTAAAAACATCTATCATCTTACCACGTTTCTGAGAAGAACAGACAAACATATCAGGAGCCCAGTTGTTTGTGATTTGATTGTAGCATTGTGAACTTTGTTTTAAAGTGTTAGTGTATAATTTAGAACGACTCGTTATCTTATCGGAAGCTGCTGAGTGGGCAGTCGTGTCAAATGGCCTTGAGACCGCCTCCCCGGATAGGCGAGTGTACACCATGATATAAATGCGCCTCATTAATCAAAGTAATTAGATCATTACCGGGATAGAGTTACGCGCCCCCCGGCGCGGCCACTATCGCCGGAGAATTGTTTTTTTTTTTTTTAAGTATAAGATACTTCCGTAAGTGGGCAGTTACGAGCATCTGTAACGTTTAACTCGTCCATTAGACTTCTTCCCGGTCTATAGTAAAATTAGGATGAAATGACTGGATTAACTAATGTCTATTAATGGTTTTTATACAATTGTACCATTTCTTATTTATTTTAACTAATTATTAACAAGTGTCAAATTGCATTAACAACGTAAGTTAACGTAGATTCACATGTGCAACAAATGGAAAATTACTTTTTAAATAGAATACAACTTCCAAATGAGTAAACAATAATCAACTTTAGTAAGTTATGGCGTTTGGTGTAATGATTTAATTCTGGTTGGTCGATTGTTGTAGTAAAAATTCAGTGACAATACCAGAATTTGGTCCCTGGTAGGTGTTTGTGGGTCACATAAGGTTGCGTGACTGAAGATCCGTTTGCTCTTATTATTTCTACAAATAAAACCAATACAGTGCTACATACAAGTTAAATTCGTTCCGTAACAATGCTCGTATCTCAAAGAAATATTCAATATTATTAAATATTCCATTGAAATAAATTGTAATGCCATTGCTACAATATGATTATAGATGTTAGAAGCGGTGCTGAAGATTTTTCGGCCACTTAAAAATGTTAGTTTAGCTTTTAATGTCCTTTAGATTATCCGTGAAATAGCAACCGACCGAGTCGTGATTCGGCCCTCGGATCGGAATGCTTACGCGTAACATAGTAACCGTCCAAGCCGAGGTTATTCTCACCGGGGGGACCCTTGTGTAGAGTTACTAACGATAGAGGTTCAGGCTAAGCGCCCTGAGAGCCATATCTCAATCTGGTAAAGCAGTCAAGGCCAGCTTCTCTGGCCAATCTGTGTAGTTTTCATAAAATAAAAAAAAAGCCATTGCCAAAAATGTTTTGTAAATGTACAAAAAGCAAATACCGCAAACCCAGCTTATCACAATTGCTTAAAAACAGACTCACCGAGGAAACAAGCACACAGATTGAAGTGGAAGAAACTTTTAGAGCGTGTAGTGTGCGATTCCGCGTATGTCAAATCTTGCTTTCATTTCAAAGCAAAATATCGTTTACGTACTAGACGTATATTAGGACACTCTTAAATCGAGGAATCACTGTATTTCGGAAAAATAAATAATGAATCAAGAGTGGCGATTAACTTACGATTAGCTTAACAGCAATAATGACGTATTCAACAGTTATTCGTAGCATCTTTTATGGCGGCGCTGATATAATCTGTTTCCTTTCGGAATGATTTCTTTTGTCCGCGTCTCTCTAATTACACGAGTAAGTGTGCATTTTAATTACATAGAAGGGTGCAGAAGCGCCGGCGTAGCTCGGGGCAACGCGTTTCATACCCCGCGTTACGAACTATATTAAACCAGTTTAGAAAAAGACTTGAAATATTTAGATTTATTATAAAAAAATAGTAAGACTTAAAGAATCATTCATTCATTCATTCATTGAAGTATAAGTTCTTTGTGTGTGAAACTCTCGTATTGCAAAATGTGTGATCATGCGAGGCGAAGAAGTTGGGAGATTTAAGTTAGTGAAGAGATTTACATTTTGTATATTACTGTCGGGGCAAGAGAGAGAGAGTTGCGTGCACACATTTATAAAGCCAATGCATGAATTATATATACATATTATATCTCAGTCAGTCTCAGTTACAGATATTGGAAATAGAATAGAAATAAAAAATCTAATAAAAAAATGTTAATTTAACAATGAAAACCCAAAATTTTAATATTTGTAGAAAATTTTATTTGTATATATTATACAAGTATGTAAATAATTTTTTTTTTACATACACATAGATAGAGCTAAAGAAATTTTACTTCAGTCGTGTGGTCATTCATTTTTAATACAACAAGTTAAGATGTATGATTTTACTAACATTTCTCTAAATATTACTGGAGGTTCATAACTGATTTCAGAAGTCAAGGAATATTATTTGTTTTCAAAACTCCACAGCTTTTGTGGTGGCATCACAAGTACTTATGATTAGCCGTCGGCGCTTAATAATTGTCTGCTTTATATTTATTGCTTCTTCTTCCTAATTATTAGAGGACTTTGACACTTGAGTTCTCTGCGGGGAAAAACGTTTAAAGGAATATTGCTATTAAATAATAAGTCCACTTTTTTAACGATTGCCGTGTGGGTACAGATAGCATATGCTTCTACCTTCAACCAGCCTTTTAGGTACCATAATAGTCCCATAACCATACGATATTTTTATAAACGGAAACTCATTGTGTACATAGATAATTTTACTAAAATTCTTACTAACCATTTTAAATAAGCTTAGGCTTGTGCTAGGAGATGGTTCACTGCAATACTCGAATGGTTGATTTGAACTTACGACTTAAGTTTCGTAGACCGTACCCTCTAACTGTAACGCTATTGAAGCAGCACTCGTCGAGGAGAAGAGACGAAAAAAGTGATACTTTCCTGAAGGTTAGGTCGTGTCGGAAAATCCACTGGCTACAACTGTTGGGATACGTTTAATGTTAGTGGTAGTATACAACGTAAGTGAAACATACATTATTAACAGAGAATCAGTTAACCTAAGACTATTTTTTTTACCTTAAATACTTTACCTACATTGACTGTACAGAGTAGCTGGCCGCAACAGTTTCACCTTATTTAATAGGTAGCAGAGATCTAGGGTCGCCTAGCCAGAACTTTTATAGGGGGCCCAACGCAATGGTATCCGAAACCTTGACTTGTGCGGGCCAGAGTAGAACCTCGACTCGGTCGGTAGCTTTTATCGGAAGACTGCACCTTAAGTAGTAAAAGCGACATCTTGAAGTTTAAAACCGGTTGCGCTTACCGAGTTCATAGAAACCGCACGAACTCTCTGGTACAAAACCCTCCGAGTGTCTGCAACCCTCGCGTTTTTTTTTCTCTATTTTTCACGGAATTTAATTTCCGCCGCTCACGTGTCACGAGACTCAAAAACTATTGCGCATCGCTCAGACGGTAATACAAAGCAATCTAAATTGGAAAATAGGCAACGCGCAGTGTGTGCTTACCAAAAACGAGCATGCTGAATGCGACGCGATTAAAAAAAGAAGTCTGATGCCGATCGCGCGGGAGGGGTGCCTACACCCCTCCCCCCCTTTTTTCCCTATTTTTTTTCGTGCTTTTTTCGGGAGGTAGGCGAGGCACGGATGCATGCAGCCAGTGCCCACCTTTGTTTCGCATAAACAAATTAATTTCGGGCGTTGCTTTTGATGCCTAATATATCGATTCCCATCTCGATTATGAAAGTAATGTTATATTTATTACACATTTTGAATTTAGACAAAAGATCTAGATAGCAAAAACCACACTTTGAGTTGCTGCTCTACTACTAGAACAGTCGTGTATACGTATTTACATGTTACTTTCTATTTAGAAACTATTTAGGTCTTGAATATTATATAACATAAATATGTTGTATAATATTCAAGACCTAAATAGTTTCTAAATTTAGGTCTTGAATATTATGCAACATAAATATGTTTGTTTAACGTCTTTTTTACGCAAAACTACTTTACTTAAGTGTTATACCATAAAATGCTGTTTCGGACAAGATTTTTAGTGTACCGTATTATTAGTTACCTGAAAACTATATTTGTTTTAAAATGTTCGATTGACATGCTTTTATATTGTATATTATCCAATTTGACACTTGGTAAATTTGTTATAAGATAAAATAAACAAAACTAAAACGACCGGAAATATAGGACATGTAAATACGCTTCTTAAGAAAATCCTCAACGAAATTTAATTAAGTATTAAATAATTTGGACTAATTTACGTACATCATATAGTTCATACGTTTTTCTGTGTATGTAGAAGTTAAGCGGTAAAGAGAGATTACATATCTCACGTCGACACGTATCCGAGCTGATGGAATCAGGTGATAATCAGGCACTTGGGGCGGGTAGGCGCAGGTCCCCAGTCCCACTCATTAAGGGTGGCGGGCGGAGGACAATGCATGTTTGTGCTGCTTTTTGCCCATTTTTTTCATTATTTCATTTCATTACGCCCGCCGCCCACACGTCCGCGCTCGCGATTGTGTGCGGCCCGCTTTTTTATAATTCGTTACCTTTTTTATCGGTCGCTCCATTTTCAGAGGATGGGCAGTGCGCGGTGTCACAAACGGGCGATTGGCACGCGGCGTTCTTTTGACGCTACGGAGCGCAAGAGAACGAAACGAAAGGTCAAGAATTGGATATAGGTGCTAGTTAGCCGATGATATGTGATGAAAATATCGTACTCCATATCTTAATAGATCATAGATTTATCAAGATTAATGTTGCATGAGCGATAGCAATAAGGTCATCAGGTAATTATTGGGTAAATTCTTTTTATCACCTTTTACTCGAAAAACTACAGTAAGTATATACATAATACTCAGTGCCGCCGTTTTAGGGCGGAGGGGCGGGGGCAAATTTCAAGATCGAGGGGGATGCTTCCAAAACTATTACAATATAAAAAAAATATAGGCGGAGAAACAGATTAACATTGATTCAGGTAAAAATTAATACGATTATGATTTTCGATATGATTTTTATATATAATATATAATTGATTTCTCATATAAAATCTATATACTTTGTTTTGAAATTAATAATTTTACTGTTCAATTACATGAAAATAATTATACAAATAAATATTATACACAATTTCGATGAATGAGATGTAAATTTATGCAGATTTAAATCAAATAAATAGAAAAGGATACTGGCTAAACAAGAGATGTCAAAGCAATGCATAGATAAAAAAATAAAGACAATGTTTACGAACGCAAGTCCAAGGGGCCGCTATATCAATCCAAGTTGGGCATTACACCCGCGATAATAGACCCTTTGTTAGGTGCACCGATAGGTGCGACAATTCAATATTACATTCGCCCGAGACTCTATTGCCTTCAATCAACATCGTCCCTTTGTTTCATATCCTGATAGGAATTGACTGTTTTATTTTTTTTCATACGCAATACCGTCCGGCAAGTGAACTTAACGCGGCGTTCATTTCGAACGAATGATCGAAAACGAATATTTAAATTTCAACTTCAAATTTCAATATTAGGTATCGGTGATTAAAATCCGCGCTCGGTTTAGAGCACTCGTATTTTAGACCTAAATTTAAAATTTAGCAATGCGGCACGATATTTACAGATAAATATTCCGTGTTTAAATATTTTGCGTAAATCATATTGCGTAATCATAAATTTCTTCATTACATAGACTAATTGATATAATATTCAAAAATATTAAATAGAAATTAAAGGAATTAGTCTTTATTAGTACAAAAAGGCGAACTGCCAGACTACTTTACTTTTTGCGATGTAGGTCCTAAAATTCGAAAAAAAAATGATTTATGGATATACAAATTAACGCGCTACAAGTCGCGGATAAAACCTAGCTTCAGTTATATAATTCTTCCATTCCTCATCCATAACGTTCATAATTGAGAAGAATTTATGCATGAATGTATGGTATATAATAATGGGATTAAGAATTATGTAATAAAGGAATTTAGAATAATTTGGTGACGTAGCTGAAACCAGCCCTTCGATGTTTTACAGAATGCATTTTGGAGAGTGTGCTCATTACATCATCTAATTCCACCATCCCTATTCCACCAAGAGACGTCAAGACGCAACGAAGAACAAAAGAACGCA
The DNA here is from genome assembly GCA_029286785.1 of Meandrusa payeni. NCBI lineage: Eukaryota > Metazoa > Arthropoda > Insecta > Lepidoptera > Papilionidae > Meandrusa > Meandrusa payeni. The sequence continues at coordinate 3,131,968 of JAGSMX010000027.1, forward strand.
AAAAACAAGAACTTAGCGGTTTGCTTTTGTCCTTATTTATTCGTACAGCAAAAAGGCTTGAATAGGAACAACCTATACATATTTCCCTTCGATTACAATGTGGACGTTTTCATCAGTAGACTGAATAGGCATTTACTAAATACTTCACACTACATCAGTTGGCATTACTTGCTTAGAAAGTGAATATAGAAATAAATATGGAAGAAATCTATTATATGATGGATATACCAAATACTGGACAATTTTTTTTAAAAAGTCGTTGTTTAAAAATAATTAATCTAATATTGAATATAATTACACTATGTTTCCATCTTTTAATTGGTTTACCTTTACTTCTCTTGCTATCTCTTGGACACGATTCAATTATTAATTTCGTCAATTTCTCTTTACTTTCTCTGATGGAACGAATTTAAAAGAATAGCTGGTCCACTGTGGTTCCGGTTAGCAAAAATAGAAATATGTGGAATAATTTAGAGGAAGTCTTTGTCGATAGACAAGCCGTACCATAACCAGTTGCCGAGTATTAAAAAAAGAATTATCAAATTAATCTGGTTTGTAGTAATTTAGCAAATTGTTTTTATTTCTTGTAAAGAAACTTTAAGGGCAATAAAGGCTATTTTATTTATTTTTACTCTACACTATGTTCAAAATTCATGTGATGAGAAATAATATTTTAACTCGCCAACAGTCGATTTATCCATACACAGTCAAACACAGTCAAATAAACAAAACGTTTGCTAACAAATTGTAATCGAACATTATTTAAATTGAATTAAAAATTGAAACGGCACTCCACGCCTTTCGCGAGCCGCGAGGTGAGTGTATTGAACAAAAAGAGAGAATGGAACAAGCAGTAATGTACGTGATTCCGCATTTTAATTCATTCGTAATGTCGGCACATCACCCTTTTTAAAAATGTTTATTGCGATTCGTTTAATTTTTTTTCTTCAGTCACATCATTAGGTGTTCTGAGACGCGCGCCTGCATAAGCACCGTTTTACATTGAAAGGAGCGCGTTGAAGCGTACAGGCGTTAAGATGCCTGCCCATCTGTAAGTAGAATCAATTAATACTCGATTATGTCCCTTTCACGACCAGTTAAACCATTTGTAGCAAGAGCTGGCTATAAATTATGTAAGTATTAAATGTAATTTTGTTATTAATAAACACGCGTGTAATGTTACAGCGTTTTACGACCAGTGCGTCCTGTCTGTGATTACCGACAGGAAAAGTAAAAGTTCAACCAAGAGCCTATACATACATCCCACTGTTGGGCACACGCCTTGTCTGCGAAGAGAATGGTCCCAGTGCGGATTGGCAGACTTCACATGTTGTAGAAAATTTTCTAAGACATGCATCAAAAACAAATTCATTGGTGCCGGCACCAGGGATCGAACTCGGGCTACTAGAGAACCACGCAACTTCAGGCGACCGCCCGAGCACTGATCACCAAGGTTCTTTACCAACGGTATCAATCAATCAGCCCGTATCTTCCATTGCTGGGTATAGGCCTCCCTTTTTTCACGCCATTCACTTCGGTCCTGTGCTGTCCGAAATCATTGGTAAGGAAATAAAAATTTCTATCCGCTTGCCCAGTACTCTACATTAGTAAAATAATCTGTTAATAAATATAATTTACATTAACGAACATTGATATTTACTAAATACCCCTCACCTCGCTTGATGTAATCCTCAAGTAAACTCAAAGAAGTGTTACTTCTAATCTTATGTTAGCATAATAACTACTTCCATGAACATTATATGTTCAGATAAATTACTAAGATATCATACTTTATACTAAGATATATATGTACCTTTAATTCATAATTAATAATTTAGTTAATCATCATATTAACTTGGCATTGTAAACAATAATTTAACTTTTTTAGTTCATAATCTGACTGACCAATTAATTTTGTATAAAGATTGTGAGGACGCGCAGTTGTGACGGTATTCGTTAAAATAATTCTTTGCACAACGTTACGCTGAATACAGCGAGTGTATTAGTTGGACTATTTTATTCCACAAGACCTACAAATTATTACACTTATTTATATAATATTAAATCAAGATATATTAATACGTGGAACTCTGAATTTCATTGTTTTGAAACGATCGTCTTTAGTGGAATAGTGTATGCGAAACAATCCCGGAGTCATTGATCAAATACGTCAACGTGCCATCGGATGCTTAGTGATTCATTTCGGACCCGTTAGATGGGAGAGACACACTCGGTTTTGTCACTTTACAATCTAAACATATACCTAGATGCAATTCGTGAAAATAACCCTTGGTGAAAATGGATAAAAAAAATTAACATTTAAGAACATCTTGTTTCTTTTTTTATACTAAATCAAGGAGTTCACTTCGGTGTTTTTTATGTGTATGCCATTAATTCCTCGTCGCTAATAAACTGATTTTGAATTTTTTTGTTCGTTCTTGAGTTACGATATAAGATATATAAGTTTGTATAGATTGAGATATTGGCGGGTTTGTAAGACTAAGTATTCCTTATCGACAGAGGTACGTAGGCGGAAGAAGAAATGAGATATGGGTGCCATAACTTCGTAACATATCTAAGTATACTTCGATAATAAAAAATACTTGCATTGGTTTAATTCATTTTAGACGTTTACAATTTTTGTATCATCGAATATTCTTTTTACTTTTTAGTTAATTTCAGAGTAGATTCGGTTTAAAGGCAGTTTTTATTTAATAAATAAAACAAACACGTGCGTTTTTTTTTAATTATATTTACGTATAATATAAATAAAAGTGTATGTACTGTAATACCATATTAATACACAACCGAATCGTGTCCGTAGTTTTCACAGGTTTGTTGGCTGAAAATCAGCGCTGTGCTACGTGTGTGAGCACAGCACATGCTGAGCCAACCACTTCTCGGCACAAGGTCAATTTTGTTCTCTTATTTTTAATTTTTCACAATTTTAATTACTTTTGCTTAAGTTGTTTTTTGTCTTGTTTCTGTGTTCTTGTGACGAATAAATGTTTATTCTATTCTATTCTTACTTATAAATTTAGGCAGGCATTATACAAATTTCTATCTTATAGTAATGTAACCTCTTGAGCTTTACAGTGATCTTCTAATGAAAACTAAATGCGCGCATTAGAGCATTGGAATCATGTGCTAATTGCGCAGGGCTGCAGCCGCCACGCGAGCCTGACAAACGACTTTGATCAATCACGGCCGTCCTCCGTGGGCTGCCCGGCCGCGGCCAGGCCAGGAGATTTATTTGCGCCAACCCTGCCTCAGGAGGCGCCGACGTTGCCGATGTCATTAACTACTTACAAGCGATATTCGTCCCTATCGCATTCGATTTATTTCATTATCCGTTCTTCAAGATATGCACTAACATGTTTGTCTGGTGGCGGCCGATTTCGGGGGTGAGTTGGGGTTGCATCTGCAGCCGACGTATACAGCTCCCGTTGTATTTGTCTTATGAATATTTTACACAGAATTCTCTTAATGTTCATATCGTCGTAATGTTGAAGGATTTTTTTTATAATTGACCCTTATGATATTAATAAAATAACCAGGCCAGTAATAATTTATTACCTGGTGCTTCTTTAGTAAATAAAAAAGTACAAATATTTCTCCAACAAAATCGTTACATTGATTTTATGAAATACTGGCGTACCCAGCCCGCTTTGGCTGGTTATATTTTGCTTTATTTTATTTAAACAATAAACTTATATCATTAAATATTTAACGTAACTGTTATTATCTTTAATATATATGTACTTCAATAATGACATAAATATACACAACGCATGTGTCAATACAAATTTGAGTTATAAAACAATAGAATATCATCATAGTAAATAAAAGCAGTACAGATGTTTGACATTTGCTAGTTCAGAAAGAGGAGTGCTTCGATCGTCCCCAAACTTCACAGGATTATTCGCCAGGTCAATCTGAAGATTCCTGAAAGTTTCATTGAAATTAGTCCAGCCGTTTCGGAGCCTATTCGGAACAAACTCACACACTTTCTCTTTTATATATATAGATATAGTATATTACAACATCTTATTAACCCTAGCTCAGACTGGACAAAGACACTAGCAAGATTTGAGATCATTAAGATCCTTAAGCATTAGTTGTTGTTTTAAGGTCTTAATTTCTTCATCGGATTCTCACAACTTTCGACTGGGTGACCGTTTTCTTATTTGATCGTTGGTGCTTCCTGTCTGGTGCCATTTCAATTTGGTTCAGTTCAGTATATATCAATAACATCCATGAGAAAACCATATATAAGTCATTTGATTCGATTTGAAGTCGGTTTTTGATACTCCTAAATATTCTTGTACATATTAAAGTGCGAAACGTACCTATGTACCGATCTTAAGCCAGGAATTAAAACTCCTTTGTCCACCACATGCCGACAACGAATCTTAGCGTATTTCGGCCACAAAATTCAGTGAGTAAGCTAAGGGTCGTGCCGCCAATAATAGCGTTTTAAGAATTTTATCAACATCAATATCTATAATATTTTTACATTACATTACGTCTATATAAATATAATAATATACATACAGTAGTATATAGTAATAGTAGATATAAGATAGATGGATGGATAAATCCTTTATTGCACCAAAGTAAACATACGTACTTCCTATCACTCTACCCACCTTTAGTTCCACTTATAGTGGTTAAAAGCAGGCTAAGGGAAGTGCCGCTAAATAAATATAGAAAAATTTAAAAATATAATTTAGATAAATAAATATACATTTACAAATACATACACAGATCCTTCAATTTAAATATACAAGTAGGTAATTTTTCATTGTTTGAGTAGAAGATATTCAGATACACGCGATTTAAAGACATTCTTTGAGGAAGCCTCCCTAATCTCAATCGACAAACTATTCCATAGTTTTATAGCTGTACACGTAAAAGATGGCAAAATTGTTGGAGCAAGTACCGAGAAAAACTGAAATTCCGAAATTTCTACTCTCTTTGACATGAGCATTTGAATGAGCGTACATGTAAATTTCTTCAATTTTCCTTTTATATCCAAATATTATTAATATTTAGTTATAGCATCGTACTGGTTCGACTGTAATGATATTATAATTATGTCAAATAAATGAATGTGTGCGTTCTTTCATTTCAAGCTATTAAACATTTCAAAAATTATTGGAGTATAAAAAATACCCAAAGTTCGTGAAAAGCCGAACATTTGGTCGGAAAGCGGCGTACCAAGTTAATGTCAACACAGACGTATCCGCTGATAGTAAATGCACAGAGGGCACTCGTAAAGAACCGCACGTAATGTTAAAAAGAAAAACTCGACCGCCCGCCGACGAGATTGAATGTGCCGTTTGATAGGAAATTGTGGATAAATGAGTGGAATGAATTATTGAAAATTTCACTCTTTTCCCGTGAACTATTGGGTGTGATAAATCCGATACTGTTTTATTAAACTTGTTATACATGGATCTTCGATAACGTATTTTATCGTATGCAATTTTTTGTCCTTTTCTACAATTATTTTCGTCTCTATTCCAGACCATGTCTTCTTCATCCCAATGGCATATCCGATCTTCGGCTGAACCAGAAAATGAAGGCTCATTTGACCTCATGCTGCATGCTGCATGTAGTTTTTGTGATTGTGAAAGACCATTTTGTAGCTCGTTCCCGGACGTTTGCGTTCCGTTGCATTTTGCGTCAAGTGATCGGCTTCTCCAGACAGTGCTTCAAAGGCCGCATAATGTGTTCAAAGAATCTGTCTCTTTGGCGGTCTCTTCAGATAGCCGCTTAAGCTTCTCTTTCAGTATGGAATCCGCCTTACTTTAAGCACAAATTTTAACATGTGATATTTTCCATATTTAGAAACTGTTACAGTCGACCGTTTAGTCAGTAGAAAATAGGTGATTGAGGCGTCCTTACTCATGGCATGGGAGTTTTATTCGTGACAGAGCAGAAGATGGAGAATCTACTCTCTTTTCTTATCTATTGAGAGAAATGTGAACGGCATAACCATGTTCACGTTAAAATAGTAAAAGTGCAGTCAGAATAGCGTGTAATTATAAAACGGCAAGTTTTTCTTGTACTAAATTTATCACGCACGATACCTGATCGCGAACCAAACAAACCTTTCTATGCAATTCCACGTGAATACAAACACACGCAAAACAAACACGTCTGGAGCTTACGCGTCGTTCCCTCTTAAACGGTATGTGTGAAAATTTAAAATTGCGCGATATGACCGAAAAATGAGAACCGCGGGAACATTTTCACTACAACTTTGGAAATTTACAAGCCAATTAAAATAAAAAATGGGATGCACCCCGGCGTCGCCACCACCCCTTTAATTATGATTTTTTTTTTTTTTTAAATCATAATAAACACACCGGAACAGTGGGCGACTACGCGACAATTGCCTCTACTAGAATGTTTCGATTTTTTCGATATGCGTTTACACGCACAAATAGATTTTCGCGCATGTGTTTATGAATACACATACATTTTGTTTGGTAACAAAGGTTACTTTTTATCGATATATCTTCAAAACATATCGTCTTCTGGGGAAAGACAACGGTTAATGGTCTCGGGGATTCTGGACTAAGTCCCGAAGGAGAAATTTCTTTACCAGCATCCTCGCTGTGCTAAGGCACGGAGTTGCTGCACCACACCGTATTGCCTTACAATTTTATGATGTATATCCATAACTAATCAATGCAAATATTTTTCATTTCATAAGTAATTTTTGTCAGATTTTGCAACACGTAAGTATTGTTATATAGAGATAATAATTCTGACTAAAGAACGTTTAGAAGCTGCTAGAATCAAGAAAGAAGTGTGCTAGAAATGTGCAAAATCTCATTTACGCGAAGGCAGAGTATTGGTATATACATGTATTTAAATATTGATTATCTAGTGTTGTTAAAGATGTGAAGGTAATCTTATTTAAAAAAAGTTTGTTACGCGTATAAAGTTAAGCAACAGGATACTAAGAGAAATGATTAACTTACAAAAAATAATTAACTTGAGATGTTATTTATTTCAAATTAATCTTTCGCCATCAGTGGTTTATTGCATAATTTAAGATTTATTTAAATTAATTAATAGTCTTTTTTTAGCATTTAACGGCAATTCAACATGATTTCAAACACAGAATTATTAAGAAATAAATTTGATACTGTATATAATTATCATTGAAGATAGTTATGAGTTATTAATAATCATATTATGGTTATTATGATTTTATTCCGTTCAATTTTAATAACAGATAATTTATTTTAATAGATTCATGGATATTAAAAGAAGTAATTATCACATCCGAAGACATCAACTATTTATTAAAAGAAATTAAGAAACTTCTTAAGTTCTTTTTAATGTCTTAAGTTTACTGAAAAAATCTTTTTTCAGTAAATGGCCAAATACTAGGAATCTTACGGCTCACCTGGTCTTAAGTTATCGCTGTCGCTCATGAAAGTTCACACCAACAGAGGAGTAGAATTGGCGGCCTCTCGGAAATGAGTAGGCTCGTTTTGTGAATGTTCCAAAATCGTATCGGAAACACCGCTGGTGGCAACACATTCAACTTTAAATTTTAACTTTTTATTAATTGTTCGAGGTTTGAATACCGTCTTTGTGCCGACATTTATATTTTTTATTTGAAGATAAAAAAAAATATTTCGTGAACACATCCGCGCACGTTGTATGTGAATTTGAATTAATTAGTACGGTGTATTACACTTGGTATCAAAAGGTTGGGGCAATAGAAATCGAACGGCTACGGTAACGGGGTTACAAAAAGCGTACCGGTTAATGAAAAAAACTACACGTAGTCAATATTTGATGAGAGCCAATTTAAATGTTCGTCCACTTGTAGACATCGCATAGTTCACTCGCATCGGCTACGGCAGTACGTAGCGGGCGTAGGGGGACGGGCCGCGGTAAAAAAAGACTAAGAAAAAATAAAAATGGCCTACGCGCGGCTGTGTGCGCGGGAAAAAAAATCGCAGATATAATGCCGGTAATAATAATAATAATAGCCGATCGACCGTCCGTCCGGGCCGCGCGCCCCCACTCAATTTTCATTCAAATGTGCTTGGTGATTTTTTTTAAACTTTTTTCCACCACGATATTTTTTCGGGGGTTTCCATTAGCAATGCGTCTATCTGAATAGTTGGCTGCGTTGTCGGACCGCGTGCCGCACACGCCCCTCAAGCACTTTTGAAAAACGAAAACGATTTCTTATTACTCGCCTGCATTTTACGAAAATAAAGACAATGAACGATATAAATATTAAACTTCAAGTGGACATCTTGTTTGAAAGTGGACAACTTCGTTATGGTTTAGCAAGTTTAATAAGAGAAAGAGAGACAATTTTTATACAGAAAAAGGAGAACACAAACGAAGAAAATTCCATATAAGTCAAAATATAAGTTCAATGCGAAAGCATTGTTGTATTTATATTACGTTAAACAAAACAATTTTTTTAATGGAAATGTGACGACGAAATCCTAATTTCTAAGTACTTTTATTTTAGAATAAATATTCTTCTCCAGTAATGTCAACTAAAACAAGGTAGACAGATTTGACAATCGCTTTCTGCTTTATTTCAGAATAATATCGTAGTATTTGCGCAAAAGTTTGTTGAAATTTTAATTACTGATTTAACACTTGGTTATCATCGCGAGAAACATGTCTTAATTTTTTTGTTTTAAATGTGAAGTGCGCACACTACATTTTGTGCCCGAGGGGAATGGGCTCATCCCTTGTTACATAAAAGACGTGAATGTTGTTACTATAAGGTTCTATATACGAAAGGAATGAGCTACTCTTAGCCCATATTTCGGCTATTTTTTCCTTTCCAAATTCATTCATAAACAAGATAAAATAATAAAGAAACAAAATACAAGTAGAGAAGAGTTAAAAAGCTGTATAAAAAAGTTACAAGCTTGTCAATGAAAACACGTGGCCCTTGTAAATCTCACAAGCAAGTGAAAGAAGGGTAAATGGCGGAATGGTTTAAAAAGGAAGTTTGATGGCGTTCGAGAGAGCGGAATAGGTCCTTTTTTGTTGCGTTCTCTTTTCAGTGCCGGCTCGTAGAACGATTAGCTAATGCAATGTAAGCGATTAATGAATCCTTTTATATGGAAATGTGTTTATTATAGGTGCGATGAAAATGTATTTAATTTTGTAGACGATTTATAAAATAAGCGTGGATATAAATTCGTGATTTGAAAAGAGACTGAGAGTGACTTATATTGTGCGCTAAGATATACTTTTGGTTTATAATATAGTGGCGAGTTCACCATCGTTCACGTGGAATAATTCAGCTTGGTGAAGAGCCGTTCAAGCGACTTAGTTACTTAGACGTATTGATCTTGATGTTTATATGGCTATCATAGTATGAAACTTTTAATACGGTGTGGTGACGCGTCGCCACACAATGTTATACATTGAATTGTATGTATGTAACCAATCATATTTCCCATTAAAAAGTCTAAATATTTTCGTTTTGCTTGTGCCATATATATTTTCTTTAAATAATCTATTCTTTATTAAAATAGACTTTCCTTTTATTCATATAATCTGTACAATAAAATTTCGATGTTTCAAAACTGCCATTCGTCCCGTTACGGCTCATTTTTTTATAAATTTGGTTCCCAGACAGCCCTAGCCTTCACAAGATAGCTTTATTGATAAAATCGTAACAACTTTTCTCTAAGTTTATAATGTAGACATTAATTAAGTATTATGGTAAATTGAAATATCTTATGAGTAGTACAGTTTTAAATAAAACTTTACTATTTAGAGTTTCGATAAGTTACTAAACTTTATTAATGTAATCGATAAGCTAAATTAGATGAAGACTACTTAAAGAGACTTACATCACGACTAAAAACTTAGACATAATAAGCTGAGCTAATAATCAAATAACTCGCCGAGAGTATTGAGAAATGAATACTGAAAAATGAATTTAAAATTCATCGTACAAAGGTTCTTTTTTGATTTGCAAAGCTTAAAATGTCAATCCCTCAGCTTTTAGGCAGGGCATAGTTACAAGAGTGGACTTGTTTAATCAGTAAAAAAGCACGTACGAAAAAAAAATTTAACGAACTCGACGCACAGAGCGGAATAGAAGAGACGGAGGTGGAGGCTCGACACAATATGACATGACATTCAATTTAAACTCGGACGACGGGGCATGCGTTCAATAATTAACATAATGTTCTTTTACTCCTTTTTGCTTCCCGTTTGACACTCCATCACTCATGGAAATTCCATTTTCAATGCTGCTATATGAGGGGTGGGGCGTGGGGGAGGTCTTTGCATGCGCGCAATGGACACGGCGGTTTTGGGGGCGAAGGGGTGGTCGAAAAAAAGATTGTTAAAAAGGCATGCCCCCACAGCGGCGGTGTGTGAGTGCGTGCGGGTAAAAAAGCGCTCACTAATCGATACTATAGATTCTGAGGCAAGTAGGCTGCGCGGGTACCTCGCCGATTGGTCGGCGGCGGATCGTTTCGAGCTTGCTTTTTTTTCGGAGGCCTCTAACGAAGCGATGGATGTTTGGTCTTTCGGCGCAATCGCAGACCTTTTGAGTCGCAGGGTTCCGTGCGGAGTCTTTTTACTGGCCCGGCCGGGGTCCGCTAACTCGACGATCAACACTTGAGAATTAAGCGTGCTTATTCGCACTCCACTTTGTCCTTGTTGCGATGTTTTAATTTTCTACGAACGCGTGTGCTGAACGCCTCTACAACCGACTCCGCTCTATTGCTTTTTCAACACCTTCGCCAATTTATTTATTCGAATGTTATAAACAGGAATTTATAAACCATTAGAAATGTTACGCAGTAATTTTAATATATCAAATCAATGTAAAAAACAGTTAAAACAAAAATAGGAATTTATATTGCATCATTGAAGAAAAACAATGGATAAGCGGCTTTTAAATTTGAAAGTAACCTCTCATGTTTTTGATCCTAGCGGGTTAGGCAGAAATGACGAGACAGGCAGTGAACCCATCGCCATTTATCGGGCGGAGCAAGCTGTTTTAGGTAAGATACAATTTTGCAATATACATTTAGAACTATATTTATTTTATTGTTTTACTATATAAATGTATTATATTGTTTTTTAATACATTGTTAATAATTATCCCAGTGTGTCGTGCCTGCTCACTATTGACTCATTTCTATTGAATTACTATTGAATATTGCTATGACAGCCTACTGGATAAGCCGCTCGATCTAATCGTTTGTGAGTGCGATTCTCAGCTGGCTTGTACCAAAAACTACGGTTTCGGTTTCTTAAGTACAAACGAAATTACTTGCAAAAAATTTGCGGCCGGTGTATACTCAAGTATACTTACATATGGGATCTTATAAACTTGATCACTTGGTAAGGACGTGAAAACTTTTTTAAAGTTTTATACGCATTTTCATTAATGTAAATGTCATCTATGATTTTATTACAAACTTACAACATTATTAAATGTATATGAAAGTTAAGTTACTGTTCATGTTATCATCGGTTAGGTATAGCATAGGGGTAGTTCATCCCTCTGTAGGACACCGGCGGCCTCTTGTAGTGAGAGGGCCGACGGGGCACACCACACTGCTCCAGTTAGGGCCGTGGGGTTAAGTGCAATAAACGCTCCAAATAAACTTACTTTTACTTCAAGCTTTTTAACTTTTATTTACACAGTCTGTTTTAAGGTTTAAGGATTTTTTTGATATTCTATTTAAATATATTCTGTATGTAACTTTCCGATTTTGTCTTAAAGTGTTTGACGTAACGGGACATTAACATAGACTATATAGATAGAAATAGACATTATTTAATTATTTCTTAGCTCTAAGGACAATAAAAGTATTAAACAGTGGCATTTTTGGATAGCCCTTTTGTAGCAGTATATATACACGACATTTTCTGTAGCGTGAACTGACTGTCAAAAGCCGGGAAATTACGATGATATCATATATAACGTTATTTTAATCCTTCCTTGACACGAGAACATTTACAATTCCGCCAGTTAAAAAGGTACTTCAGATCTTATAGCGCGCAACTTCTATTAAGCGTAATTGAGCTCAAGTAGAGAGATTTTTTTATACTTTCTAAGCGAGTGCTTGACCAAGACCCCCACCTGATGTTAAGTTGAAAAGCAGTCCTGGATGGTACGGCGCATTAGCTTAGTAAATGCCTATTCACTCCACCCTTGAAAATACCCACATTGTAATCGGAGGGAAAGACAGACGCGGGACACTATTCCAATGCTGTACGAATTATAAAAGACCGAGCAAAGCGCTTCGTTCGGGTTTGAGGAAGATATTCACAGCAGAAGGCAAAAATCCAACAGTTTGTCTTGAAGTCCGATGGTAGAAAGAGAAATTAGATCATATAATTCCTAAGATGACTGACTATTCTGGACTTACCTCATTCTTGAGATTAATGGGCTCTTGCTGCGGCCGGGGCGGCGAGTGCCGTCCCACCTCCGAGCCCTCCAGCATATCAGCCTCGCATCCCGACTCGTCTGCCAACAAAAAGTTCAGCTTTGAAGTTCATCTTTAACGTAGAGTAAAAAAAAATGTAATAATAAACCAAAAAAAACGTTAAATGAAAGTAGACTACTACCATCACGATTGTAGATGGGATTTGGAGTTATGTAGCGAAAATCTAAGATCTAGGTAATATATAATAAGTACATTTACATATATAGCATAAAAGCAAAAACCAACTTCAAATCAAATCATGTGTTAAACGCTATCACGCACGGAAACCTTTTTTATATTCCCGAATTATCGTAGGAATATTACGAAATAGAACTAGTCACAACCTTACCAAACTATCATCAAACTACCCTTGAAGTACATCGTTTCCAATAAAAAAATTGTCGTCGAAATCGGTTGGCGGTTGATATTGAGTTATTTTGCACATTTGTCGCACACATACTTAATGCAAATTTAAGACTTATATGGCTTTTAATGGTTATTATTGTCAGGACTGGACCAAATTAGGACTACAAGTCAAATAGAAAAATGAAATATCAAAATCGGTTCACCCATTCGAAAGTTGTGAGTATAACAAACATTAAAAAAAACATTCAGACGAATTGAGAACCTCTTCCTTTTTTAAGTTAGTTGAAAAAGTCCAAATAAGCAAAGAAGTTTACATAGGTCATTTATTTTAATCGATGTTAAAATTGAATTTTTAGTACGACAACCGAAATTGAATGAATGAATGTTCAAATGTAACACTAGATATAAAAATATGTAATGTTTTTCTCCTAACGTGAGACAGAAATAATGCGAACGTTTCTTGTTAAACAAGATAAAATTGTAAGCATGTCACAGAATTCGTATCATTCCTGAAGAGCGCTCTCGGATAAAGAAATGGCCGACGTACCTGACCCGCCTCAACGTGTTGGAGCAAATAGGTCAAGAATCGCGTCTGGTGAAATTCAGAAGGAAAACCCCCCGGCGTTATTTACCTGGGGGTTGTTATCGAGAGGGGATCGCGGGGCTCGTTTCACGCGCTCTGAAATGTCTCGCGGAGGAATCTAACGAATTATAACGCACAAGTTTACGGGCGAATTTTTTCGACGAGAATGCGGAATTTTATAATGTTTTGAGTGTCCGCTTTATTTGTCTACTTTTATGTTATGTTTTAGAGCATAAAATCTTCCATTTTTATACACGTCCTTAGTAATTTTGCTCCTTTGAGCGTAGTGTTGTATTATTGTTATTATTTTTTTATTTAATTGAAGTGTCAAGAGCCTAATAGTGTGCGGTCGAAACATAGGAATAAGAAATATTCTAATAGTAATAATTTTAGCCTCACGTCGAAATATCCACGGTCTGAATACGTTTTATACTATATTAAGTATAGTTCGAGTAAAAAAACCGACTTCAAATACAACAAGAATATTACGAATTAGAATAAATCAGAACCTAATTGAACTCTAATCAAACTACCTCTAAAGTACATTCTTTCGAATAAAAAATCATCGAAATCGGTTCGTGATATTGAGTTATTCGTACATATGTTGAGCATACTTAATGCAAATTTAAGACTTATATGGTTTTCTCATGGATGTCATTGTCAGACACAAATTAAATGGGAAGAACTGGCTTTTAAATAAAAAAAGAAACATGAAAATAGATACAGCCAGTCGAAATATCAGAACTGGACCAAATTTAAATTTATTTTTTATTTAAATCAAATTTAATTTCATTGGTTCAGGGTCAGTCTCTGTAAGTCCATAAAAGAATTGCAAAACAAAATCCCGCACAAACTGCATAAAAATACTTCTATTAATTATAAATATTAGAAATTATTACCTTAAACACAACAAGAAAATAGGATATCTACATATTCAAATTCACGAGTTAATCAGATACATATAACATCTTATCTAAGCACTTAAATTGCTCTTTATTACCACAAGGCGTTGTTACGATACAATGATGGCACAGTGTGTCCCGACATTTATTTGCATATAATAAATATCTATAGATACCGCATTATCCCCTTTTATTATTGTACCGAAGTTCTAACGAACCTAAGTATTTCAGCTAATGTTTATTGTTTGTATAGAAACATCGAGCTCTGGGGCGATTTCGTATTTCCACGAAACGCATTAGATCGAGATGTTCCGAATAGACCATAATGCTCATATTCGTTTCTATACTTAACGGTTTTCGTGGAAATTGTCCGTAACGAAACGTATAAATCTTATGATGAATGTTTGGTTGGCGTCTTCATTGAAATTCTGTATAAAATGAGTCAAATAAAGTGGCGGCGTAGATAAAGAGATCTAATTTATATAAACCACTGTTGGATTTAAATTTTTTCTTTATAAGGTCTTACGATATCGTAGGATAACAACGTGAGTGGGTGTATTCTATCTCTTTTTACCTTCTGCGGTTAGCCTGATGAGCGAAGAATCCGCTAAAATAAAAAAGGCAGTCTTATACGTAACTTTCAGTGTCCTGAAGAGAGAACTTCGAATTTGGCAATTGTTCTAGAAGAGTTAGTCGTCTGATTCAAGGGTGAACTAGAGGGGTAAACCACGGAAAAATCGCATACTACAGCCGGAAGGAATGTTATATAATTTAAACTTTATACGTTTAATTATAATATTATTTATTTTAGTTTATTTTTGACTTAATAATATATTTATTTATGAACTTTTCATCTATTATTTTATTGTATAAAATACATTTTAATCTCATAACTGTTTTATTCATGTATCATATTTATTATACTCTTATTGTCTGTATAAATTCCATATAAAAGTAGTATTGCGCGCGCACGTCTTTAGGTAGTACCGGTCACCGCTGAAAATCAGCGCTGTCGCATCCCTACGACAGCATATGGTGAGACGGTGTCCGATATTGGCATCATATGTTTTGTATTATTTGTCCGTGTAACTTTAATTGTGTTTTGTCTATTTTTCATTCTTTTTTAATTTGTGTTATGTTCTGTCTGTGATGTGCTTTTGTATTGTGATGCCAATAAATAAATGTCTATGTCTATATATTAACAAATCATCACAGAAATATTAAATTTCACGTTTTGATATAGTAGGATACAATTGCATGCGCATTGGGCCGCTAAAAGCAACCTCTTCCAGGCAATCTATGGATGGACAGAATTTTGTTTCTAAAAAGATTTAAAAAACACTATGACATATATTATTAGGTACACATACAATCACTCCGGTTCAACGTAAATATACAGGACAATGTAAAGTGTGAAGATTACCTCAAAGACTAAAGATATCATCGTGATAAGTTTTCATTTCAAATAGATGAATGAGTTATCTAAACATTTTTGAAAAAGGAACGAGGCTCGAACAATTTAAAATCAAGTGTCCTACAAACGACACGGAGATAAGCAAGTCGATCTCAACAAAAACAAATAGTACGCCTGCCCAACGTTACCACTCCAATCAACTGGGAATCGCAAGCAAGCAAAAGTGAACCCTATCTACCTTACAAAGTAAGACACCACCAATCATTGTTCTGCAAATAGCCCCGGCCGGCCTAAGCAACACGAACTGATGCCAAAACGTAGCAGCCGTCGAATATGATTGCTCCTAATGCGCCTGGCGATGGGGGGGTATGAGGTTAGGTTTGAGGCGCGGGGGGCGAGGAGGTTACTGCGACGCGCCGTGTTTCTGACCGAGCAGTAAGTCTGGCTTAATCCTATCGGAAACGCGGGCCCCCATTGAAGATCGGCAAGGGTTCACGCGACACCGATATGTGAGATATCTCGCATGATATCGCAGACTTACTTTTCCCTATCATCCGCACATAAGTACACATAAAACCGGTTGTAATACCGCAAAGTATACCGTCGCAATTAAGATCTAGATGGCTTTAACTATCCTTGTATAAACTGGTTTGCTGCAAACATTAGTACGTGAATCAAAAACTTTGTAGCCATTCTTACGAAAAACGAACGGAGAAGGAATTTCCCGCTTCTTATCTATATATATATAAAAACAAAAGTGTGTGGGTATGTTCCATATAGGCTCCGAAACGGCTGGACCGATATCAATGAAACTTTCAGGGAATCTTCAGAACGGAGCATGTTTAACTAATGCATCCAAAATGCATTAAATTAATAATTAACATTACATACACTCCCATGCGATTCATACATATATATACGGTTTTTATATGGTTGCTTGGCAGATAGTTAATATATAAATAGGAATTTCAATGCCCCGATTTCTGGATTAAAATAGAAATTCGACTATAAGGCTATACCACTAGTATAATATATACATTATAAGTAGAAGTATTTACGTATGTTTAAGAAACGACAACAAATACAACGATGTATGTATGACACAGCTTATACGCTCGACATATGTCAGATTTATCTTTTTTTAAATTTAATTATTTACTAAATAGATTCGTTTATATTACTACATAAATACAAGACCCGGACAATGAGCTACAACGAGCCGTGGTAGCTCATTGTCCGGGCGGTTGGCTCAAGTTGCATAGTACGCTAGCAACTAGAGTTCGATCCCTGGTGCCGGCACCAATAAATTTGTTGTTACAATTTTATGTGCTGATTTACCACACGCTCAACGGTGAAGGAAAACATCGTGAGGAAACCTACATATCTTAGAAAAATTTTCTAAGGCATGTGAAGTTTGCCAATCCGCACTAGGGCCGCGTGGCGGACGATGCCCTTATACTCTCTTTACAGAGAAGGCCTGTGCCCAGCAGTGGGACATATATAGTTTAGACAAATATGTTTAAATCAAGGCTGTAACTTTAACTTTTTAACTACATAAATTGTTTCGCCAAACTGCCAGAGCAGTTTATTGGCAAAAACTGCACCCATAAATCTATCTACTATACATATATAAATACGATAAAAAAGCATGTACAATAAATACTAATACATACTACACACTATAATTAATCCTATAATATCTAATTTATTTGCAAGATTCGGCAGGTCCTTTTGTAGTAAGTATACCCTAAATTCATTCTTATTGTATATTCGCGGTACTGAATGATATTCATTAAATACCTAAATATTATAATATGTGGAATAATAATCATTATATCGATCGTTTTATACATTATCTTTTTACGTATATCTCTATTGTATAATAACAATAAAAACAGAACAAGACAAATACATTGTTTATCCGAAACTATCACATTTATCCGTCCAAAGATCGTCGGACATATCCGAAGGTGCGTACGCCTTGTATACCCGACGTTTGCATCTAGGCTGCCGGCGTGAGGGGGGGGACATTACAAATTAATAGTACAAAGACCGGCCGCAGATCGCCGTTGCGAAAATTTACAGGCAGTAGACACTTATAGTGTGCTGCGGACGATAAAGGCACCAGCTTTATGGACACGTATTACGTAAGGCGGACTTAAGGCTCGGCCCCCGGTTAGAGAACACAGTTTTGGCATGTGTTTATACCTTGAACGAAGTAATTTCCTCACGAAGCTATAGTGCATAGTTTGTAAAATAGTATATATACTGGCTTATGTAACCTTTTGTTTGTTTGGGGTGTCATCATGGTATTTATTTATGGGAGTTAAAAGGAGATAGAGTAATAGCTAAGCGTCTGACTTTACGATCTTTTAGTAAAAGGTATTGAATCACAGCTTAAATGTTTGCCTTGTCTGGGAGCTAATAACCTTAGTGAAAAACAAACAGCAATGGCTGTCTCTATCTAGGCCTTGAAAAAAATTCTTTGATGATTTTTATATACATGGTTTTCTTGTGCTGGTTTCTTTGGTTGAACATACATAAAATTCGTATTATAGATAATCTTCTTTATTGTGTTATAGACACCCACACTTCACCTCTTACATCTCCCAACCGCAAGTCGGAGACACATGTTACCAACATACTATTTACTAACCGGTGCCATTGTCAGAACTGGAAAAATTGAAAAAGGAACACACACTGGAAGCACCATCTCCGCCTTCTTTCAAGTCGGTTGAAACAATAGAATTGAGAACTTTCTCCTTTTTTGAAATCGGTTAAAATTTGTCCATCTATGTTTATGCCATGTAACGTTATTCCTCTAGATCAGTTTACATTCCGGACTAGTAGAGAATTGATCTTCGGGAATAACGCAATCAACACACCGCCGGGGACGGGATCGCGAAGCATTCACCTGGAGCAGGGCAGTCGTATAGCCCCGGGGATTAGTGTTAAATCGACAGATCTAATTGGTATATATTTGGATAGGTTTGACACATTTAATCGAGATTAATAAAAATGAATGTTGCCAAGCGCAAAAATCGAGAATGGCTTGTGACCAATTGGGATATTTTTTTCATATGTTCCTTAAGGCACACAGAAGGGTTTAATATTTTTTAAATGCATGGACAGTAGTAAAAACAACACTTTTCACTTCATGGAGTATGTAGAAGCAGAAATAATTACTTGAAACGATAACTGTCCGCTATACCGTTGCCAATCGATGAAATTGTATACTTGTAGTGAGGTATATTCTATTCTTTCTATCTCGAACATTGAATATACACTAGATTTTGAAAGTAAAATGAACCGTGTAAGCGAATACCGAACGGACACTTAAAACAGATTATTTTAGCGCGCGATCGAGCCTCTTTTGTTTCACATCGTTCTCCCATTCAGTTCCAATATCATTGGTGTAAGCTATAACGAATGCCTCTCAACAAAAGTAAGCGGACAAATTGCTTCTAAAACAACAAAAGCCGACCGGAAAAATTCACAATCGCACCGAATCATTAATCTCAGAAACAAATGGAAATCGTCCGACATCTGCTATACTGGGCCTCGCGAAAAAAAAATGGCCGCCATAGTCGACAGTTGTCACGTTATTCTCGACGGGATTAATTAGAAATGCGATTAAAAGCAAACAAAACAGGGTGAACTTAAATTAATGAAAAATTACCACCCTCCGCGAGCACTCGTCAACTCTTTTTTTTTTCACAGGGTCGCTCCCGCGCATTAAGCGGCTTTAATTTGAATTCGAAATTAGAATTACGCGCGCTTTATAATTATATTTTTTTCGGTGGCGTCGGTTGATTTCTAATTCTATAGGGTTGATTATATGCCGACGCCGGGAATATGATTTTTTTACGAGAATATTCTCATCCAAGACCTTTTATTTATTCCAATTCTCGAAACAATTTAAAACAGGAAAAATTACGCCTTTTTACTTTAAATTTAGTTTCAGTAGTTTATTTTCATCTACCTAAGCAGACACTTTTCAATAACAGAACGAAAGAAGAATATGTTATGTACAGTGAAAAGATTTATGGGTGCAGTTTTCGTCAATAAACTGCTCTGGCAGTTTGGCGAAACCATTTATGTTATCTATTTATAAACGAATCTATTCAGTAAATAAATTTAAAAGTTAAATTGAAAGCAAGCTACATCAATAAACAGGTCTCCAAGCCAGAATATTGCTCCACATCTAATAGAGATGCTGTTCTTCTGCTAGGGCTTGTGCCATACATACATGTACGTCATTCTTTAATATAGTTGGACGGTTAGACGGTTCATTATTGTTCATTTTATTTAAACCAGATATTATGTATCTGATCCATTTGCCGTGGCAGCTCAGTGTCCGGGCGATTGCCTCAAGTTGCACAGTACGCACTAGTACTTGCATAGTACGTGCCGCCATCCCCGGGCATCGATGTATTTATTTGTTACAATTTTAAGTGCCGATTTACCACATGCAAAATTTTTCTTAGAATATAAACTACTAGACTATACTGGTCTATGCTTGCTTTTATAGCTCTTAAAGTATGTATATGATACAGTATCTTTACAGCTATTTAAATTCTAATACTGGGACATAAACATATTATAGGATGTCGCACAGTTTTAACTACCATAACCATGTATGTATACATCAAAATAATTTCAGAGAACATCTTTAAATATGAGCGAAGACATACATGGGTAACAGAATTGTTCATGTGACTGTTCACTGCGTTTTTTTTATACTTGTTAAGGATCTGTTTTACCAGAAGTTCGCAACAGTTAATCAGAATTCGATAAGTGAGCGACGTCTTAGGCCATTTCGGCCTGAACCTTCCTTGGAGTAATTTGGCGCATGGGATCCCTGAAAGCTCGACTAGGACTGTTACTCTATTCGCGATATCATTCTGATCTCGATAGGGACACAACTCGATTTTTTGA
Organism: Meandrusa payeni; assembly: GCA_029286785.1. Classification (NCBI taxonomy): domain Eukaryota; kingdom Metazoa; phylum Arthropoda; class Insecta; order Lepidoptera; family Papilionidae; genus Meandrusa; species Meandrusa payeni. The sequence goes on from JAGSMX010000027.1 coordinate 3,152,638, forward strand.
CAAAGCTAAGCTAATTGATCAAAAAAGTTGACCGCAACCGTTTAAAGGATTTGAGAAGGAGTTCTTAAGTTGCTCTGCCTAAAGCTTCTATTATGACGACGTGGTCAGCTGCTTTAATTTCTTCTGTATAGATAAATTAAACAGGCAAGTTGTTACGCATCCATTTTATGTACGTAACTCTTCGTCTATTGATTAGTGTCAGCTTTGAAGTTGCACAATAGCGCAATCATCGCTTTAATTTGAGTAGTTCAAATTAAAAATTTGAAATTTCGCTTACCCCCAGTATCGCGGCCGTTGTACTAAAAAAAAAACGGTTCGCACAATTGACTTTTCCCGCGTGAATGTAATTTTAGAACAATGGCGTTCGGAAATAATAAGTGATGGTAGCGGGGACAGCCGCGGAAGGGCAATGATGAGTGCTTTTGTACGTGGAGTGTAGGCCGAGGGCCCTCCACGCACGCGCCTCCAGCCATCTCCTCAGACTTTATTTTTTACGAGAAATAATGAGCCAGCTATTTGTGTGCATAAAATATCGATCATTATAAACGCAATTATATATTTATTACTCGTTTTTTAAAAATAATAGTCACATCCTTTATATATGTCCCACTGCTAGACTCAGGCCTTATCTGTAAAGAGAGCATAAGGTCCGGAGGTCCGCCACGCGGCCCTAGTGCGGATTTGCATACTTCACATGTCGTAAAAAACATGTCCAGGACATGTAGGTTTCCTCACGATGTTTTCCTTCACCGCCGAACGCGTGGTAAATCAGCACATAAAATTGTAACAACAAATTAATTGGTGCCGGCAACGGGGATCGAAGCTAGCGAACCATGCAACTTGAGGCGACTGTCCGGACACTGAGCTACCACGGCTCCATTAAAAAGAATGGTAGCATATATTCATAACATTTTTGTTAACCTTTCCAGCTAAGCTTAAGCTTGTTAAGAGACGGTTCACGTCGAATGGCAGATTCGAAACTGCAACCTTAAGTTTTGCAGATCCTACCCTAAACCATTAGGTTATAGATGCATGTTTTATAAAGGTTCAGATTAACTGACCTAAGAGCTCTGCCATCTCTCCAATATGGTAATTGAATTGTCTATTTTTATATGAAAAACGACATTTTTATTAGCAAAAGAAGCTTACGGAAGTAGTGTATATTTTGTACGGAAGATAAACCATCACACACACATTGCATACCATTAACATTACCAAGGACCCACTTAAAAGTAACTTCTTTTAAACAATAAAAAAATCAAAATCATGTTATAAATTATTGTTAATTTATGTATAGCAGTGAGCAAAAATAAAGAGTCGGTTAAGAAAGTTTGAATATTTTTATTACGCCACAACACAAGTACTAAAATTTAAATAATTTTTTTTTATGAAAAATACTGTATTATCCAAATTTACGTAATATATCCTTTTTGGTTTCAGTTTATGTTTTTATGAAATATAAATAATTTAATTAAAATATTTTATTTTATTTTAAGGATATTTAACTGTCTATCATGCACAATTTATTTCAGTTAGCTACCGCCTTTATCTTCCGAGATATTCAAACTTTTTTAACGACCCTTTATTTTTGCTCACAAGTGTATATACAAACATTCTTAAAGACGGATATAAAACTTAAATCTTAACAAATAAATAATATTGAAGTGTCTGTTTGTAGTATTATAATGACCGCTTTTTACCTCATAAATATGAATGTATATACATATATAATATTCAGTACGTATATATAAAAAAAAATCAATTTTTGTCTGTCTCTCAGTTTATTGGTTCCGGCTAATCTTTGGAACGGTTGGACTGATTGTTGGACTGGCAGATATCTAAGTAATAGTAACTTAGAAAAAATAAAATTAATATTTTGTAATCGAGTGTAACACTGCAGAGCGCAACTTATATAACATATTAAAAATATAGAAATCACATTTAATAATACAGATTTAAAAGATACTCACAGATCTGAAAACATTATATTTACGATGCGGCATTACATTGCGACATAGTCACTGATATAGTTCACACTTCACACGAATAGTACAACGCAGAACGTACTAACGAATTCTATCGAGGAGCTATCAAAAGTTAGATGTACCTACAAACACTCAAAACTCACACCTACAAAAACACTAAGCAAACATAGCTCGAAATGATTCGAATAGATGATACGCATTTGCATTTTACACTGTTATACAGGAACAATAAAATTGTACGATGACGCCGTGTAAACGAGACTTGGTAATTTCACGTGCAACATAAATCTACGTAATAATTACGGCAAATAATAACGTAGGTAAATCCATTATTTCTCTTGGACGTCATTAAATCTTACATTAGAAGGCGTTTCACACTCACCGCGGCGTTTTCGCGCCGGTTGTGATGTTGGCCGGCAGTAAAATTTTCTTCAAACTACCCTCTATTAATACGTTAGTTCAAAGGACCGTTGTCAAAGTTTAACGCATTATGTGAATAATGTGCGTAATTGCTACAAAGGGTTGGTGTTTTTTTCTTATTTTGCATATCTGGCAGCAATGTCCAAGACGAGATACTTTTATGTGCAATTCACACGCACAAAACCATCGAATAATATATTAGAATTAGCCCCTTGTGGTTTCTTTTTAACCGACTTCAAAAAAGGGTGAGGTGCTCAATTAGTTTTATGTTTTTTTATGTTTGTTACCTCATAAATTTGGACTGGGTGGACCGATTTGGATGATTATATCTGAAAGCTGTTGCTTCTCGTGTGGTCTAATTTAAATTTGGCCCAGTACTGACAATGGCATCGATGAAAAAACCATATAAGACTTAAATTTTCATTAAGTATGTGCACGACAAATGGACGAATAACTCAATATTAGACCAACCGATTTCGATTATTCATTTTTTATTGGAAAGGATGTACGTTCAAGGTAGTTTGATGAGAGTTTGGTTAGGCTCTAGTTAATTATGTTTCGTAATACTCTTATTCGATTTGAAGTTTGTTTTTGATTTTACACGTAAATAAAAATGTCAGTTAGAAATTTACGGACTATTCGACATGTACCAAAGGGTACAGAGCATTGTGCACAATATTCACACAATTCAATTCATTTTTAGAGCTGGAGGATTTTAGGGTACAGAGCCAGTTCTGGAGAGTAAAATTGACCTTCATAATAAGTTTTGTATAGCTTCCATGTATATGTTAATTTGTCTTTTAGATCTGTGTGCTTATTTTTTCTCTGTTTTAGATTTAAGTGTATATTAAGTGTAATGTTATGTACGAGCCATGTATAGTTTACGAAATATAGTGCTAAGAAATTATAAATATTCCTATTTAAAATGTTGCTAGTGCTATAGTTTCGTGACCTTGATAAAGGTATGGCATTTTAGTAATATACGAAGCTCATTATCCGACATTACAGCTTAAAACAACATAGGCACGAAATCGCAACGAAAATCGAGCGAAAAGCGTAACCTAGTGCATGATTAAAACAAAATGAACCGGCGGCCGTTTACAAATATCGGTCAATTAACGACCGAGTGGGATAACAATTGAAAACGGTTTCACTTTCACCGAGCGGGCCTCGGCTACGGGCTAAATATAATAATAGACGGACAGATACATCAATGCTTGTCCACCGTGTTTTCGTACGGTCACTTTCAATTTTCCGTGCGCGCGCCCTCTGTATCAAAGACCGCTACCATCGCCACTAACACTACACGACAGTAATACGACTACACTGACGAAATCAATGTGACTTTCCAATATCTAGACATTTAAACAGTCCCACTATGATCCGCTAAAATCTCTCTCAGTGTCTTTCAATAGTACGATTTCAGTGAATTTATATTAAAGGTAGTTTTATAAGTGTCCATATATAAAGCATGGTTTTGTATTAAAAAAAATATTTATTATTAATACAAAACTATGCTCTAATATCTATATAAATAACTATATATTTGCTTGCGGTAATTATAGACGTAGTTGTTATTAGTTTGTTTTTAATTAGTGATGGAGCTAAAGGTCAATCTCAAAGGCAGGACGTTCATGACGACGATCACAAAACATCAGGTGAGACGTTAACTTGTTTGTCTTTTTTTCTAAATAAAAACGAGAGTGCTTTAGACCACACCACTGAAGTACAACTTCTTAAGCTCCATCTATTTCTATGTATATACATGCTTATATGTGTATGATATACACACGATTGTTCAAGAGAGAAAGGAAATGTGCGCGCACTGCTCTCTCTTGCTCCTACAGTGTGAAACAGAAAACAGGCCTGCGCTTTAACCTAGATATACGAAACGTAACTCTTTCTCTTTCTATCTCTACTAACATTTCTCCCTCTCAATTTCCAATCGTCTCGTCCTGCCATGACACTTATCCTAACGATGTCACCAGCTCACTCTACAAGTCAAGCGTGCTTAAAGAAGTTTTACTTTAAAAAATCTTAACTTAGCGTTCTCGTTTTACATAGTTATAAAATAAATAAACATAATTCAAATTTGCAGATTATTTCAATCGATAGTTGATCGATTAGTAGGTTTTAGAAACTTTATTCTCACTATAGACATTAAAGGTCACTTACATGAGAACAATAAAATAACTAATATTATAAAACAATAAGTTCGCTTGCATATGGAAGAACTCCTAACGCATTCATTTGCTTTGGGACGATTAGCTGTCGTTAAGGAATTTAAAAAGTTGCATTTTGAATGCGCTAACACTTAGCGCAATCAAAATGCAACTTGTTAAATTGTATACCCTCTTGACGTGTGCTGGTATTTTGTTATACAGCTGTGCTCCTTCAAAAAAAAATTGATCTTTTACCGCAATTCGTTCTAACTTTTGATCGATTAGTAGTGAATATGATGCAAATGGTAGGGGCTATAGTTGCGATATCGATGCGATACGCACTTTCCCGCGTATTCGCGGTGCGGCCGCGACCACGTGTGCGCCGCCATTGCGCCCCAACCGCACATTTGTTGGCGGCGCTACTTACATACGCGCGCTTTAATCATTCAACGTTCTGCTCTCGAGCGTTCCCGCCGAAAATCGCGGCGTTCCCAATTTAAAATCGTGTGCTTGCGGATTGCATTATTTAAATTTTATGAAAATTAGCGGGCGAAAAATTAAAACGAACCCCCGTAAACAGCACTTTAAGTGCTTACTTTTTAATGTTTTATATTTGCTATTTACATTTAAAAGAGTTAATGTTTTGACTACGTAAATTAAAATTACATTATTCCAGGTGGTATTAACATTCATTTAGTGTCTATAAACTCAAATATATTTACAAGTCTAGAATTATGAAACCTATTTATAATTTAAGAATGACAAAATGAATAAGCCGTCATAAGAAACTATATAATCATTGTCAACCTGAAAATTTCGCAACAAACGAGTAATTTCACGAAAAAATGTAGATAGTAGAGAGAAAAGGCTTCAGTCTTTTCTAAACCGATTTCAAAAAAGTAGCAGGTCCTCAATTCATGTCTATTTTTTCTGTTTGGCACACCGTCATTTACGAACCGTTTTTGTTTTTTTTTCCTTTAAAAGTATTTTCTTTTAATTAGGTATCACGATTAAATTAAATCTTGGGTTCCGAAGATGAACGCTTCATAACATGTTTAAAAATCGTATAGTTGTTGATTTGCAATGTTTGATGGTCGAAAAATTATAAAGTTAGTTACAGTCTATATACGACCCACTGAAGGGCATAGGCTTTCTTTGTAAAGAGAATGTAAGGGCTTAGTCAGCATCATGACCGAATCCACAATTGGCGGGCTTCACGTAGAAAACTATCTAACCTAAACATAAACCACGTTTCCTTTACCGCAGATGGCGTGCTAAGTCAACACTTAAAATTGCAACAAACGAATTAATTGGTGTTGGCAAGGAGAATCGAACTTGGGTACTATGCCACTTGAAGCTATCTTGCGTCAAATTTAAGTGCAAAATATCATTCGCTTTACGACAATTCAAGACGCGAGTGCTACTATCGACAACGAATGGAAGAAGAAATAGAATATAGCGCCAGTACATAGTAACGTAACTATGAGACTGATCCAAACAAAAATGCGAGCTTAGCCCATACGTGTGCAAAAACGGACAGACAGATAAACCGACAATTAACAACCGATAGCGATATTACCAAGAAACATAGCATCAACAAAGTTTCTCCGTAATTACAATCACATGATAACATTTATGTTCTTAGTAGCAACTGCCAAAAATGGCGACTATATATTTGAAAGATTCATGTTACTATAGACTACTAGCGTACCCAGCCCGCTTTGCCGGGCTAGATTTTGCTTTATTTTATTTAAGCAATAAACTTACATCATTAAATATTTAATTTAACTCTCACAATATATTAAATTATTTATTTCTATCCGTATTCATTCTCTTCTCAAGCGGGTGAAGATCATTACCTACACCCATGTACATATCAGTAAATACAATATCATTCTTATAATTTATACAAAACATATCGGGCTGAAGTTAATGTCACAAATAAAAGTACGACGTATGGCATGTTTGACAGTTCAAAAAGAGGAGTGCTCCGATTGTCACCAAACCTTACAAGATTACTCGCCACGTCAATTTGAATATTCCCTGAAAGTTTCATTGTAATGGTCCAGCCGTTTCGGGGCCTATATGGAACATACCCACACACTTTCTCTTCTATGTATATAGATTTATAACAAATGGGGTGAAGTCACGATTACTCTCGTTTCCTCGAGGACCCGCCTTTGGCCAGTTGGAGAAGGCCTTCATGCTTCTTGGTCAAGCTTTTGTCCACCTCTATGTAACGTCACCATTGGAGATTTTAGTCGATAAGCCTCTTGTAGGCCTAACGTTTGAATAACGGTATTTGGCTTGTTAAAAATCATCTTACATTACAATATTAGCTACTGATAGTTTCTGATGGTACACTAACAGACAGTAAGAAACCGAAAACGGACTGTCATTGAAACGAGCCCCTCTGAATCCTTCGTAAAGTCAAATTCTTATACAATAGCTTGTCGCTGGTATACATACTACATAATTCTTATCGAGAAACACGAAGTTCTAAGTGATAATTAACCCTCTAGACCAATATTCCTTCGATTGTATGTAATTAAAAAGTGTCCGCCAAGAAATATTATCATGATTTAATTAATCTTCGTTACTACAACCGTAATTTAGCCCTTTATAGTCCATAGATAAATACAGACCTACTACATAGTCGTATAGACAATTGTGACTTACAATACTTGTTATTAACGAAATGGTTCAGTTATAGTGTGGTGGCAAGTTATAAGATTAGAAAAATTCAGGTTTTTCAGGACCAAAAATCGAATGATTCGTGTTTGATTCGATTTGAAATCGGCTTTTGTTTTTACTCGTAAACTATACAATATATATTTTTTGTGACGAACTACACAGATTGGTCAGAGAAGCTGGCCTTAACTGTTTCACCGGATTGAGAGGTGGCATAGCTCTTAGGTCGCTTAGCCTGAACGTCTATCTTTAGTAACTCGACACAAGGGTCCGGGATAACCTCGACTTGGACGGTAAACAAATTCTTGTTCTTTGATACTAGTTTCCCATATTTAATAGGTCATGGATTGCATTAACTAAACCTCTTTCATGAATATCATATTACTTATTAAAAGTGTAAGGTAATTTAACATAAACTCAATTTATTATTTGCCGCCATATTCTCGGCGCACAAGCACGCATAATAGAAGCTTTCATATATTTGTAAGAACAATGGCATAATTAAAAGTTTAATGCGCTAAGCCGGACCGGTGCGCAATCGAACGCCCCGTAGAGTCCGTGCTCCCGCGTACGATCAAAAAGATTTTTAACGATTTATTACACGATAACTTAACATCTGTACTAAACACAATACGTGTACAATCATAAAAATTGCTCATCCATAAACGCTCATAATAATAATATGCATTAACGGCCGGTGCTTTATGATATTATCAACTTTATATAACAACAATTAAGGTTACAATTCGTACGCGCTGGGGACGATTCATTAGTGATTTGAATGAAAGGGTTGGCAAATCCAACTTCTATTGTTAATAGTCACGCGTCAACTTAGTATTAAATATAATTACGTATTTATACCTTCTGTTAGCATAGAAATAAAGACGTCCGGCGTTGAATGGGTGCCCATGTGTGTCGATTAGAACGGTTTTTTTAAACTACCTAAGATTGTACAGATGCATAAAAGTACAAATAGCATATAGCTTTTATAGTAGCAGATCGATTAATGTTAGACAACTTGACAAAGACACAACTATATCAGCCCTGTAGTTCTGGGCTCTCAAGAATAAGACTACGGTATCCCCTGCCTGTAGGCGACTAGAAGGGGCCTCGGGTTCACTGGGCGACAATTATGGGGGGCCTGAGTTGTCCACCAAGGTGGACCCGGGAAGAAGGCAACATCGGCTTGCCCGTGTCGCCTTGTGCTGCGAGGGCACAGGGGGGAGGGAGTAACCTCCCGGGACGTGCTCCTTGAGCACAGTGCAGAGGGGCTCCGGTGCGTTCCACGTTGAGATCCCGGAGCCCCTCGTCATGCACCGAGGAAAGGGCCACTGGGGAGGTTTTAGTGGGTAAGAACTCCATATAACCGCCGCCTTCCCCCCAGAAGGCGAGGTATCTTTCTGAAGATTTCCTCCCCGTCAACAAAAAAAAAGACAACTATATTCTGGTTGGGATTGTTAATAGCATCTCACTGGACATAGATATATTTTGTTGCACTCAGTCGGACTTTATCGAAGCTGCCTACAAATGCGTGGAAGGAGCTTAGCTCTAATTTATATATTTTTTGTCAGTGCATCAAGCTGCCTTTTATTTGTTTTAATTTTAGTAATATATTATATATATGGTTCTTACTTAGGTTAACATCAAATTGGTTTTATCTGTAACGGTGTTATAATTTTTGTTGTTTTATATAAATAAATAATAGTACCTTTTTATTGTGTGCAAATACAGAATAAATAAATGAGCTATCACATTTATGAGCAAAAAACAAGAACCGACTTAAAATCGGATCAAACGTTAAACGCAAACGAGCTCACGACGTCATTGTATTTACAAATTACTGTAGGAATTTTGCGTAATAGAATTGATCAGAACCTAACTAAACTCTCAGAAAAACATCTTTTGAAGTACATCTACGAAATACGAAATCGATTGAGGTGATATTGAGTTATTCGTACATTTGTGGCGCGTGTTAGATAATTGTATTATAGTTGCTCTTTTGACTATCGAATGATTCGTTTCGAATGTTTAGATTATATGTCAAATGCATTTACCAGTAACTATATATTTATAACAGATTCGTTTATTCGACACATATGGTATATGTGTGTTATAATACGAATAACTAGTTGTTAATGTATGTGCTATTAAAACCAAACGGTATTAAATATGTAAAGGATTTGTGAGGAGTCATATTGTTGACTCCTCACAATAGTATAAGAGCAGTAGTACAGTTCAGAGGCTTTAGAGTTGTTCTGCTGTGTTGTGTCGGTAACGCCTCTGTACATAAGCTAAGTACTCTCTGGATACTTACGTTGTTTTATATATTGTGTATTATTATGTACTGCCCGACCGGATCTCTTATTTTACATTTATTAAATATATAACTTCGATTCTGACACGCACATAAATGATGCAAATTTAAGACTTTTATAATTTTCTCTTGGATGCCATTGTCCACGCGGGAAACGCCAGCTTTCAGATAAAATAAGAAACATTGAAATCAGTTGACACAGTCGAAAGTTATCACGTAATTAACATAAATAAACACATATAGAAGAATTGAGAACCTCCTCCTTTTTGAAGTCGGTTAAATAAATGTATAAGATTTCTCTGTAATTGTTTTTACTAAAGACAAGACTTAAATACATAGGCGTAAATCTTTGTATAGTTCATTTTAAAACACTTTTTTAATACAAATCTTTTTTCCTAACATGGATGATCCTAACAATGTTCCCAATTGAATGAAACTGTCTGTAGTATAGATATGATAAATCATACGAACAAAGCAGTAAATGAGAATGTTTTTAAGAATTTAGTTCAGCTTAATTGCTTATAGGTAGTATAGAAAAGAATTTGCGGAATAGAAATTAATATAATAAAATTTTGGTTTAAAATTATCTTAAGGGACAGTTCATTCAATTAAATAAAAAATGGCAGATTAAAAATTAAAAACGTAAGAGAAAATTTAAAAAGTATAAAAAAAATTCTCACTCCAGTCCGTGTGGTGATAACCTGACAACAAAAAAATTATAATTAAAAAAACGGAACTGTTTGACATCGTTAATTTGTAGCAATTTTAGCACAACAATAACACAAAAACAACAAACCAATCAACAAATCGTGGAACAACCTGCCACTAAAGTTTGTTTCGTTTTGTAATCCTTTATTTTTTAATTATGGATTTATACACTTTGGCAGGTAGCAAGTGCATTTTTATGACAACACCCTAATACAGTTTAACATTTATCTATGTAAAATAGATTGGACATCACCACGACAAGTTTCCATAATTTTGTTGTGGACAACCCAACGATGTGGACGTAGCGATTTACTTATTCTTTCATTATGCCTACTGCAAAGAGTTGGAATAAACTTTCAAAGTGTTTTTCACTGGTAAAAATTTATGTCTTATAAGAATGGTCTTCCTATTTACTAAGCTAGTGCGTCTTACCGTTGAAGACTGTAATTGGATGGAATCGACGTCCATCATTAGAAAGACAATACTGGCGTGAAAATAAAAAAGTAGTTTTAATCTGTAATGACAAATTCAATTTGTAATCAAGCAAGAAGGCACTAGTTTATAAGTGTAGACAAGCAGTGGTGAAGAACTGTCAAGTAATGTAATTAAGATGGGTCATAAAAAAGCGCAAACAGCGGCCTCTGTTGAGACGTCTCGTTATTTCGATTCTAATTATGTTTAATGTCCCTGTTATTTTTTGAGTTTTAATGCGCGCCCGCTATAAAAAGATAATCACAAAAATAATTGAAACGAAATAATAAAGGGAGCAGGGAAGTGGGGGAAGGTCGGGGGAGGCGATTAATGACGGCAAAGGGGGGCGCGGGATAGTCGACGCATTACGACCTAAATAATCAACATAATTACACTTTTTACCCCCGTTTTCCCTTTTACCATCTAACTGAGAGTGTATTTGAAAAGGTCTAAAAGTATCCAATTTACCTCATTGTATTATACCGTATTTGACATGGTTCATTGACCGATATTGACGTAAGTCAACATAAGTCATTGGTTAAAGAATTACTACTTTATAAACGTGTCCTAAAATTTGATATAATTAAATATTTTAATGTGGCACAAGCATACTATATTTTTTGTATCAGCTCCAGTTTTTAGATATGTTGTTTCATTTTAGGCATATATATATTTTTAATTTAACTTACACCTTTGACGTTACGTACTGAATGTTCCAATTTATCCCGAATTACAACCAGCCCTCTATGTTTTAGTTTCTGAGACAGAACACATTGTTAACCCGAACGAAGCGCTTTGCTTCATCTTTCATTATTTGTACAGCAAAGGACTGGAATAATTTGCCTGCGTTTGTCTTTTCCTTCGATTACAATACAGGTGTTTTCAAGAGTAGAACGAGTAAGTGATAGTGAATTTACTAAGCCAGTGAGCCTTACCATCCAGGACTGTATTTCTACGTAACATCAAGTTAGAAAGTATAAAAAGTAGATCCATACAATTCATCATTTATGATTCATATTAACTTCATTTTCTTTTTATTAGATGCTAGCCGTACAAACTTTTAATATACCATTATTATTGTTACATTTTTATTGTTAATCCAAATGGTTTCCAATTTACCGGGTTGAGGAATCGAGCTCATAGAACGTTCAGCCCCAAAGGGAACCAAGACTTCAGTCGCTATACTTGGAGCGAGGGTGCCCGCGAATGCCTGACCCCGATCTTTGTTTAATTATTTTATTCCAGTGGTTATGCGAGGAGTTAGGAGCGATTTCTTCAAAATGGTATTGCTAGCTAAGCTAGAGAATATTTTTCGTAAAAATCTTTTTGTCAACGATTAGTGAGATGAATGCTTATGTAACTGCTTAGTTGGATAGTTTACGATTTGTCTTATGTCTTCTACTTTAAAGGTTTATTTTAACCGCTCACAATAAGTAAAGCGAGAGTTTCTCGAAGGAATCAGTATATAATTAAAGATAATGAGACGCCATTCAGACGTCCGTCTGGGCTCCTGCAACGTGGAGTTACGAAAAATTAAAGTTGTCAAGCATAAATACTATTGATAAAATTTTGCAATAGACTTCAGAGCACCTGGTGATTTAATACGTTTCAGTCATAAATTAAAATTATAATTAAACTGTGACCATAAAAATAGTCTTATTCCAATTTGTAACATGAATGAAATAAAATATTTTCTTATACTGATTTCGTAAGGTAAGAATTTTATTGTACAAGTATATTATTATATATACGTCGGCACAAAGACTTTATTCGAACTTCGAACAATTAATAAATATACCAAAGTAGGGTACACAAACAATATAAGTGACATACATATAGAGTAATCAATAACTAACTGACTTTGTCTATGGCTTTGTTTGTGCTTCATTTATGTCTCTGTCGATAGATTATGTCGAATCGGGAGTGTAAATTTGAGCGGACAGTAATGAAATTAAATATCTGCCCGAATGACCTTGTGATAAGTGTTTAAGCAAAGTGTGTGGAACTCCTGAGAGTTAACAGCGTAACGTTGTCATAAAACTCTTCTGGAATTCTGGTTGGAGCCGTAAGGTTCAGCCACAGCCGAGCCACGTAAGTTATTTATTATATACACTTTTTGTGTTGACTTCACATCACTCACTTGTTCTTAAATCTCTGCCAGAGCAATAGGGAAATTGCGCTGCCGGTCCCAAGACCGGATAAAAGAGGAGGGACACGAATAGTTTTTCATTACTTGTTAATATCGATACACCCACATTCTATTCAATATGCAGTAGTGTGCTAAATTATCAATCTACCCTCATTAAACGTTAAGTTTTATTAATCTGTTCCGATATACCTTATACATACCACATATTATGTACATCTATCTATTCTCATATATATGTTTATTGATTTTTAGTGTTATTTTAAAATAATTGCAATTAATAAAGTATGAAATCCGAATTAAATTTTATAACAAAACAATAGAGTATTTTAAAGTCCCTCTAGAATTTCGTAGCTCCGCGTGCTCTCGCTTGAGTCGGACTTAAGACAGCGATCCCCAAATGAAGGATTTAATTCAGTTATTTCGTAGTTATCCTTTCCTTTTTATTTGCGAATTCAACTCAAAATTTAATTGTTGATTAAGTCAATTATTTATCGCCCTACAATCATTTTAAAGTTGCGTTTCCGACACTAATTTGAATGACGTATTTTAATGTATAATGTACTCTTATAAGCTGACCGTTGAGATTTACGTCATCACCAGTTTAAGGGCTTAGCACACAGCTCTTGAAAAGACGTAGAGTAGGCATGATAGAATTCTAACTCGTGTATGCTAGATATATGAGTGAGCTAGTCAAATGAGAGCTTAAACTATAACTGACTTCAAATTTTATCTACGCTTAAATTAAATGTTACTGCGTATTGGCACTCCTTTTCAACCGACTTAATGTTTGTTGTTGTTGAATGTTAAATGTATGTTAATTTTTTATTGGAACGGAAGTAATTCAAGTTAGGTTTCATGAGAATTTGGTTAGGTTCCGGTTTATTCAATTTAATAATATTCGTATTCGATTTGAAGTCTGTTTTTTATTCGTAAATACACTTGTATTTGGAAGTATTATAGTTATGTTACGAAATTCTGATGCCTACAGCTTCGTCTTTTAAAAATAATAGAGACAAGGAAATAATAGATAAGATAGAGAAACCTAGATTAAATACATGCAGAGAAAATAAATGACACATAATAAGTGAACATGAACAATGCTGTACGAAGTTTGCCTTTAAGTAATATCGATGGACTGATCTCATAAACTATGCTTATTCGGTACGTCTTCGTCATCTTCAAGTGCCATCTCCTACTGGAGGTCTGCTATCATTAAGGCTATTTTATTTTTGATGCATTGGCTCGAAACAAGGATCGTGTGCTCATGTTGAACCATGTCTAGAGATTTCTGAGCCACTAAATACGTCTCCTTCCAGGTGGTCGTTTAACCTGGATTTTTCCTTGGATGATGAGTTCGAGTAGTTCGTATTTGTTATTACGCATTATATGACCATAGTACTAGAGCTTGCGATTTTTCACGGTATTACGGACTTCAACGTACTTGCTCACCATTTGTGGTATCTTAGTCGTCCATGATATTTTGAGATGATTTCTTTTGTATACCCACATTTCGAAGGCTTCTAGGCGATTACTCATATTCTGAGTTAAGATCCATGACTCTACGCCATACAGAAGAACAGAAAACACATAGTAACGTACCAAACGCACCCGTGTAGATATCTTCAAAGATCGATTGCAGAGAAGGTTTTTTTTTTGTTAACAGGGAGGAAATCTTCAAAAAGATACCCCGCCTTCTGGAAGGAAGGTGGCGGTTATGTGGGGTTTTTACCCACTAAAACCTCCCGGTGGCCCTTTCCTCGATGCATGACGAGGGGCTCCGGGATGTCCAGTGGAACGCACCGCAGCCCCTCTGCACTGTGCTCAAGGAGGACACGTCCCGCTCTCGCAGTGCAAACGGTTCAGCCGATTTCGCCTTCTTCCCGGGTCCACCTTAGCGGACGACAAAAGCCCCCACCCTTGTGGCCCGCCCAGTGAACCCGAGGCCCCTTTTAGTCGCCTTCTACGACAGGCAGGGGATACCGTAGTCTTATTCTTGAGAGCCCAAAACTACAGGGCTACGAAGAGAGAAGGTGAGCTAACTTAACGGTGCGTACGAAAGGTATAAAAATTATCAGGCAGTATTATTTTTCCACACACATGGTTCCATAAAAGTGCGGATCCCTAAAACACGAACAATAGCGAAATGAACGCATTACGATATTATTGGCCATAAAAGATTAAAAATCGCGGTGCCAATCGTAAAGCCGCCCTGCTCACTTGTAATTTTAAACGGACGAGGAAAAAAAATAGACTGTTTGAAATTAAAATCGCTAATGACGAAGACCATTAACTTGATCATTTTAATTAGAACTTGGCGTTCTCTTGCGCTTTGTGTAGCATCGTTTCTAACGAGATGCGCTCACATAGTGCCCAATATCAATAATAATACATTTAATAAGATACAGAACAGAATAATACATTGATGTAATGTATTATACTGTTCTGTACCCGGATACAAAAGGTTATGTATTTATTAAGAACCAGTGATGTTCTTGCATGTTATCGATGAATCGACAATTATTCACGTTTACAAATTGTTATCACGTTTTATAGTACCAGTTATACATATTTTTAGATAGTATTATTATTCTCAAAAAACTTTTAGAAACTATAGAGGCCTATACCAATCACTGTAGGTCCTTAAAAGAAGATATTTCATCTGAAATTATTTCAACGTAAAGCATTGATAATCTTATAGCTAAGCGTCTATTAATATTAAGCGTCAATAGCCTAATGGTTTAGGGTACGGTCTGCGAATCGTAAGGTCGTAGGTTGGAATTCACCATTCGACTATTGACATGAACCATCTCCTAGCACAAGCCTAAGCTTAGTTGGAATGGTTGACAAGATTGTTAGTTATTTTCTAAAAAAAAAAGAAATATTGCTAGCATTCTTTTTTTTTAAATAGTTATCGTAAAACACGCATACGTTATTTTAACCGCAACGGGTTAGACAGATACGCTACGTTAACAATTAACGTAAATGTAAACGTTTTATCGTTAATGGCTGATTAACTTACACAAGGGCGGTCTTTTATCTCCAAAGCGTAATAGTTAGTTATATTACAAAGACCGTAGGTATGATTGAACTCGTTGTCTTTCAGTATTTACCTAGTTTTGTCATGAACATATCAATATCCCTATCAACGCACACTATTTTTAGGAGTCCACTGGCATTTAGAACTCAAGGCCAACAAAACTAATATAAGACCTAATTGAAACCAAACAAAAATATCAAAATCGGATCATAAACGCGAGCGAAATAAAAACTTTCCTCTTTATCGCCTCTGTCATTATTTTCGGTTAAACCGCCCATAAAAGTTCCAAAAGTTCTCAAAAATTGTATTACATAACTTTAGTGTCATATCTATATAAAGAAATAAAATTAGAGTGTCTGTTTATAATATGAAATTAACCGCTTTTTGCTAATTGCATATGAATGTATAACGAACATACCAAAATAACATTTTACACAATTTTTGTCTCTCGTCTGTTCCGGCTAATCTTTGAAACGGCTTTACCGATTTTGACGGCACCACTGGCAGATAGCTGATGTAAGGAGTAACTTTGGCTTCTATTTCAGAACAAAATAAATAGATAGCTAGTGGCTAAGCCGAACCTTATCGTCTTATCGATCGGTTAGGTGGTCACAGGTTCGAATACCAGTTGGTTTGTACCAATGAACTACCGATTTTCCCTTCTATTAGTACAAAAAAAAATACTTGCGAAAAGATTGCATCCAGTGGCAATTGGGTCTATCACACATGGGACTCTATAGGCTTGAAAAACGGACAGAGAAGCCTACACTCTCTGTCTGCCTCCTAGTCGCTGTCTACCCCGCGTACGTTAAAATTCCATTCCATCAATACACACGAAGCGGTTTGCCTCCACCTTCCTTATGCGGACGGCTAAGGAATGGAACTCTCTGCCGCGTTCAGTCTTTCCTCACGGGTACAATCTGGACACCTTTAAGTCCAATGTGAACAGACACCATATAGGCTCACGTGCTCCATCCTAGGCTTTATCTTCGCCTTCCATCAAGCAAGATAGAAGCCAAACGTGAGCCTATTTACTATAATAAAAAAAGGACGAAAGAGATTTATAATTATAAACAATAATACAAATGGCGTATTGTCCATGGGTGACGTAAAATCATATTTACTTAATTAGTAAGTGTTGAAACAGCTTTATGTTTCCCCATCTCATTAAATTTATGAATCATGATATATTTTTCCTCCTTCGTTAGCTGAAAAGTATTTGTTTAAATGACGTATGCTTCAATTTTAAAATAAACAAGGAAAACAAATCGCCAAATAAATCTGTTTCATAACGTATTATGCATGAAATAGCAACCTACCGTAGTCTACTCTACGTAACATACAAACCGTCCAAGCCCCGCTAAGGGGTAACGTTACCCCTCACCGGGGGGACCCTTGTGTCGAGTTACTAGCTATAGAGGTTCAGGCTAAGCGACCTAAGAGCTATGCCACCTCTCAATCCGGTGCTGGCCCACTCGGGAGCTCTCGGGTCGGAATGCTTACGCGTAACATAATAACCGTCCGTCAAGGCCCGCTTCTCTGGACAATCTGTGTAGATCGTCATTAAAAAAAAAACCAATCCAGTGAAAAAAAACAATCGTTTTTTTAAACTTTTCAAATCGTTTCTCCATGTTTATAGTAGTATTGGGTAAGGGTATCTGCGTATTTTTTACAACATTTACACATGTTGCATATATGAATGCACGTGCGCGTAATGATCAAATTGACCAGGATACGTGTATTATTCAATCTCCTGTCAACACCAAGTGTTCGATCCTAAGTTCCTCAATTGAATAATTCGCGAATGTATGTACGTCGACGAACCTCAATAGAGATTGTAAACACACTGCCGGGGACATACTCTTCGTGGGGACTACAGCTTGAAAACACTTTGCATTACTCCATTTATAACAAGTTTAGTCAATCATGGGTTTTAAGACCTCCACAATATGAATTTGTTACACATGTCTCTTGTCTCTAGTTCCTTTTAAAATAGTAAGTAAAAATAATTTAATATTGTTTTATACGTTTCATAATTTTTTTATGGAGTATATGCTAGTGCTTGACCACGATCCCACCTGATAAGTAGTTGAAAGATGGTGTGCGCTAGTTTAGTAAGTGCCTATTCACTCTACTATTGAAGGCTCCCAAGTCGTACTTGGACGTAAAGATTGACGCCGGCAACTTGTTCCACTCCTTTGCTGTACGCACGATGAACGAGGACTCAAATCGCTTCGTTCGAACGCGCGGAAAATCAACTATGAAAGAGTGGAGTCCCGCTGAATGTCTAAACGTCCGAAGGTAGAATGGAGATGAAGGAATTAACTCGTGTAATTCCTGTTCACACTCTCCAAAATGTAATCTGAAAGGCTAGCCACCTTGCGCCGGTGCTCAAGACTATAATATATATTAATAAATAAATATATTATTCAAGCTATAGTTTTTAATCCTAACTCGATTCCTATGGAAATAGTGTATTTTTCTTTCGGCTGCTTCTTTGGCCAACTCATCGGCACTCATAAAAACAATTCTGTAGCAATTTCCGCTTTCTAATCGTCGATATATACCGTTTGTTTTAAAGTGTTAATAATCGATTGTAACAAACAACGGTAATTGCCACAAGAAACTGTTATACCAAATGTTGCCCTCTTTAATTATTTAATAATACACTTAATGTCAACATCGTCACAAATGAGCTATTAATTCGTACGTAATTAAAGTCGCGTTATCATTGCGTGCGCGGCTGATTAACAACAACGGAGACGACAAAACCAGTCCCGGTGAGTATATGTCACAACAGTTTTTGAGAATCTACGTTTTTGTTGCTCCGTTTTACTGTTGTCAAGTATTACATGAAGTTATCAACATTTTACTGAGTCATTAAGCATGACGGACGATTTACGACACATTTTATAACTTATATTTCACATGTTATAACTAATATTAGATAGTTATTGTTTTACTTTGTGTCTTTAAATCGCTGGTGATCCTAATAAATAGATAAAATACATGAAAATTTTTTCCTTATTGTTTTAGTTAATACATTTTCAAATTAGATCAGAGTCTTGGTGAGATCTAAGAAAGAGAAAAATATGGGAAAGTAATTATTAAGAAAATGTCTGTTACGTTCTTTTTTAGAAGTAGGGATATTTGGATAATAACGAAAAATCGGAACTTGAAAGAAGGATAAAACCGTAACAAAATTCGTAAAAGTCACAGCCTTTATATATATAATATATAGGGCGATGACCTTCCTGTAAAGAGAGTATAAGGACATAGTCCGCCACGCGGCTCTAGTGCGGATTGGCAGACTTTACACGCCTTAGAAAAATTTTCTAAGACATGTAGGTTCCTCACAATGTTTTCCTTCACCGCCGAGCGCGTGGTAAATCAGCACATAAAATTGCAACAAAAAATTTATTAGTGCCGGCACGATCGTACTGGGGTTGCTAGCTACTATGCAACTTTTTTTTTGTTGACGGGGAGGAAATCTTCACAAAGATACCCCGCCTTCTGGGGGGAAGGCGGCGGTTATGTGGGGATCTTACCCACTAAAACCTCCCCGGTGGCCCTTTCCTCGGTGCATGACGAGGGGCTCCGGGATCTCACGTGGAACGCACCGGAGCCCCTCTGCACTGTGCTCAAGGAGAGCCCTCGCAGCGAAAGGCGACACGGGCCAGCCGATGTCGCCTTCTTCCCGGGTCCACTTTGGTGGACGACGCAGGCCCCCACCCTTGTCGCCCAGTGAACCCGAGGCCCCTTTTAGTCGCCTTGTACGACAGGCAGGGGATACCGTAGTCTTATTCTTGAGAGCCCAAAACTACAGGGCTGCGGGCCGGTCTGCCACCGGCCCGCCTGCGCCATCTCCGAACGGGATCGGCCCTCTCCCGATCCCGTTCTGCGGTCTCCTTCTGGGCCATTACTGACTCGCAGAAGGAGACCAGCGCCTTCCATTTAGATCTCCCCGCCAGCGCAGCCGCTACTGCCGCAGGTCTTGCCCGATCTGCTGGACCAGGATCCGCCGCTCCGCCTCCCACGCGGGGCACACGGCAAGCGTGTGCTGCGCGGAATCCCGGTCACAGCCACAATGGTGGCATTGCGCGGTCGGTTCGCGCCCTATCCTGTTCAGGTACTCACCGAAGCACCCGTGCCCGATGAGTACCTGTGTCAGGCGGTAGGTGACGTGACCGTCATTCCTCCTACGTAGCCAGGCTTCGAAGTTCGGCAGGAAGGCACAGACGATGCGTTGGCGCGAGCAACGTCGAGCATACTATGCAACTTGAGCCAACCTCCCGGACACTGAGCTACTACGGCTAATTCGTAAATGTAGTTTTATTCAATGAGTAATATTCTTGTAGATCTAAGAAGAAATACTGGTATTATCATTTCTTCTTTTTAGAAAAAGTGTTAAGGATAAGTGTGCCTTGAAGATGGTTGATGTGACTAGATAATACAGAAAAAGTATGCTATGCCGGTTGGCACGTAGCCCTTTTACGTATGTATAAGCGGGATCTATCCCGATGACGAAAAACACCTACGGTACCAAGTAAGTTATATCGGAGAATCGTGTCGTTATTATTCTGCTAAAAAATCATCACAAACTAATAAAATTTGCTTGAAATTCAAAGGGTTTGTCAAGACTTTTATTGTATAATAGTGACAGCCAATAAATGTCCTACCGTTAGGAACAGTTCTATAGAGTATCAGGGCCTGAGAAAATTTTCTTAAACATGGTTTCTTTACAATGTTTTTGCTTGACCGACAAGCACATGGTAAATTAGCACTTAAAATTCCAACAAATAATTTCATTGGTGCCTCGGGGATTCGAACTCGGGTTGTATTGGATTATAATTAATTTTGGATACTTTTCGGAAACTTCATGGGATAAAAATAGCGACAGTAAAACAAAATATGCTTACGATAGCTCCTAGATTCAACGTGCCCTTCATTCGAAACCGACACATAGGGATTTTCATTTTTCATAAAGGCTGTGATTGCAATGGCCTCTGAAAGAAGAAAAAGAGAAGTCCATTAGGAGAAGGCCAATATTTGAAATCATTTAACGACGAATGTCTTGAGAAAAGGAGTAACGAATTATTAAGAAAGTCACCCAATACGGCTGTGTATTTAATGATACCTAGATTGACAAGCTAAGAGTTGTAGTAATTAGACAATTAAAATTACTGGTAAAAAAAAAAGGGCTTGAAAAAATGGATGAATTATTAAATAAGCACTACTCTACGCACGAATGCTCTCGTTTATTTTTGAATTACCATAGTAATATTACGAGTTCTTAGGCTAGTAGTATATTATATTGTTATCAGCCCTGTAGTTCTGGGCTCTCAAGAATAAACTACGGTATCCCCTGCCTGTCGTAGAAGGCGACTAAAAGGGGCCTCGGGTTCACTGGGCGACATCGGCTGGCCCGTGTTGCCTTGCACTGCGAGGGCACAGGGGGGGAGGGAGTAACCTCTCCCCTCCCCCGGGAAGTGCTCTCCTTGAGCACAATGCATAGGGGCTCCGATGCGTTCCTCTGGAGATCCCGGAGCCCCTCAGCATGTACCGAGGAAGGGTCACCGGGGAGGTTTAGTGGGTAAAACCACATAACCGCCGCCTTCCCCCCAGAAGGCGAGGTATCTGTTTGAAGATTTCCTCCCCGTTAACAAAAAAAAACGTAGTATACTGTCATAACTCCACCAATATCAAGCGTCTAACTAGCATTTCCCCATACGATTTTATGGTAATCCCTGATATATCTCCGTCCTATGTCAGCAAAATTAATAGAAGACGTGATTGTAATGTCTACTGTCTTTCAAGAAAAAAAATCAAAAACTTCAATTGAAATCTATATATATATATATATATATATATATATAATAGATAAGAGAAAGTGTGTGGGTATGTTCCAAATAGGCTCCGAAACGGCTGGACCTATTCAATTCAATTTCAATGAAACTTTCAGGGAATCTTCAGATTGACCTGGCTAATAATCCTGTAAAAATTTGGTGACAATCGGAGCAATCCTCTTTTTGAACTGTCAAATACAGCTTTTATTTATGGGTGTAGGTAATGATCTACACCCGCTCAGGAAGAGAATGAATACGGAGAGAAATGAATAATTTCATATATTGAGTTAAATTAAATATTTAATGACGTAATTTTATTGTTAAAAGCAAAATCTAGCCCGGTAAAGCGGGCTGCGTATGCTAGTTACATATAAAAAATGGTATATATATATTAGCAGGTTACGGTTTTTGGCACGTTGACAACATTATGCATTGCATTAGGTCGGTTTCATAGTGAAACTTTAGTGACAAATAGTATACTCAGAGTGATGGAAAGAATAGGGTAGGTATAGCGCCGGCACCGAGGATCGAACTCTGGTTGCTAGCGTACTACGCAATTTGAGCCAACCGCCCGGACACTGAGCTACCACGGCTCTCTTAAGCTACCACGGCTCTTATTATTTAACTGGCTGTAATAAAAATGTATAAATTTTAAAATAAATTTGTATTACGTTATTCGTTCGGTATTCATCAGACTAATTTATCTTTTTGAGTTGAATATCGTCTCTAATAACGCATATTTTCTTAATTACATTAGGATGAATTTGGAAAATCACGTTTAATATTAGTCAACCTTGCGGTTATTCATGAGGACAGATAAGGAAACAAATAATAGCGACTTGATTAGACCGTTAATTCTATCAGAGTATGATTTGGTCATTATATTGAATTTTGTCTAATAATCTTAACTATGAATAGGATCAATTATATGAAATACGTTTCAGTTAAAGGAAATCAAATTTGAATATTAAAATCGGTATATTTTTACCTACAGCACTGTCTGTTTTCAACATTATATTTATATTATCAGAATTATGCAGTAACTGTATAGTTGTTTTTGTGTCAAAAGAGAGAAAGAAAAGAACTTTATTTAATTCTAAATAAAGTTCTTTTTAATATTTTTGTCAAGTTTTATGTTTACAAGTGTTTACGAGCCAAAACAAACAGCGAGTTCAAATCGAATCAAACCTTGAACGCTATTACGCGCGGAAGCCAAAGAGGGTATTAACGAATTATCGTAAGCATTTACGAAATAGAATTAACACTACCTTTGAAATAATAATAATAAATTCATTTATTCACCTTTCACAAATTTACATTTACAGTTTACTTAAACGTTTACGATTTACATAGTTCTTAAATTTGTGAAAGACTGGTGTCTGTACGGTACCCTTTAAGACAGATCACCAGCCCCCCGTCATTGATGATTATGATAATGCTGTAATTATGATTCTTAAATTAAAAATTAACATGCGAGAGAGAAAGTGTGTGGTGTGTGTGTGAATGTGTGGTGTGTAAGTTCATGTATGTGTGTTTAGAGGTTTTTAGTAAAAGTACATCCTTTCCAATGAAACATTAATCATTGAAATCGGTTGGCGTGATATTGAGTTATTCGCCCATTTGCCGCGCACATACTTCATGCAAGCCTAAGACTTATATGGTTTTCACATGGATGCAATTGCAATTGGACCAGGCTTCCAGCCACAGCTTTAAAATAAAGAGAGTCATTCAAATCGGTTCACCCAGTCAACATTTATGAGGTAACAAACATAAAAAACACTCAGATGCGAACCTCCTTTGTTGAAAATTAGCACCTATTTTATTTTGGAACATACACAGAACAACGTCAACAGAAGATCAGATCACTTGCGGAAATATTTAAATGAGGACGCTATCAAAGCCGAGATCCAATAACACAACAATTGAGACGCCTCGGACTGCTCTGGGCAGTTGCGTCACGTTTCGCACGGGTTCGTTACGCAGTGTCGCTTGGACGGCTCTTTATGTGTTGTCCAATAATATAAATCTAGTAGTGCTAATTGATTTTACTTATATCATATCAAAAGTATTCTTTACGCACGCTTGTCATGCGGAGTGAGCCTTTGTATACGTTACGAAAAGTGTGATCAGGCGAGGCTAAGGAAAGTTAAGAGATATAAGTTAGTGAAGATGGAAAGAGAGAGCGTAACGATTCGTATATCTAAGGCACACTGCAGGACTATTGTATGTATTACACTGTAGGAGAGGATACTACGATGTGATTCCCAGTTTACTTGTGGCAATGAATTGCCGTTTTTCGAGTAAGTACAATTTTTTTCTCACCCCTTGTTACATAATAGACTTAAACAAAGACAGACTTGGCGGACAGAGAAAGCCATCACATGTCTACCCCGGTTAAAAATAAGTGCTAGCTCTCTAGATTGAAAAAAGGGTATTTCAAAGCAACGAGCCATTAACCGTAGTCTCTTGCGATCTTTTAGCATCGACAACTATCCTCGAATATTAAACATAAAAGATATTGTTTCCAAATCGCGCACACGTTTCTCTTTCAAATCCGGGTCTAATCAAGCCCCCCGGGCATCCTATTTACTATTTCTATTTCAGTAGAAGGATGTGAGTACTTATAGTGATTGTTAAAATTTACTCCCTAAATTGACAGAGTAATGACGGCACTAAACAAGTACCTGCTTCCGAGTTATTTAACTAATTGTACACTGTGATAGTACTTCTAACAAATTAATGGAATTACATTTGTACATTAAAAGCTTGTTTAAAAGTATAGACAGCACTGCACGTGAACGTTGGGTATGGCAGAATAAGCATAAAGGAACTATGCTAGGTGTGATTCTAAGTGATAGAATTATAAACTATATATTATGGGAGGTGTCACTAGAATATACGAAAGCATTTTGGTGCATTTGGAGGTTCAGACATGTCTTCTTCTTCTAACGTCTCTCCACTATTGGAAGATGGTCTAACAACCAGCTCAGTGAACATATTTCCCGTGCCAAGCGAAGCTGTTCTGTATGCTGTATTCTTAACCACTTTTTCCTACGTCCATCGCGCCTCTTCAACCAGCCCTTATCTGTAGCAGCGTAACATGGGCCATGACTCGAGATAACTTACACACTATCTAAGTTACAGTTTAAAAATTTGGACTTGACCAGACTGTATTCCGACATGTGCGAGGAAGCCTGGATTTACGCGACAAAGCAGATAAGATGCAGGAAAGTGGGTTGCGATAGTATGGGCACGTAAAGAGGAGATTACAAGTCGCCGGTCGAAGATCCAGAGGAAGACACAAGACAAGGTAGAAGAGTATAGTGTCGAGAGATATGAGGGAGTGCTAGATTTCCCATGATGATTGCGGGGACTGAGGGAAGTGGTAAGCGAAAATCTTGAAAGCTGACCCTACCAATACGTGGTACATGTGGGATAGCAAGCATAAATATAGCTAGGAAAAGAGAGTTAACCCTATGAATTGTATATGGTCATGATAGTTAGTTTTATTGTTTTTTGTTCACTCAATGGTTAGTTTTGGAGCTTATTACCATTTATATGAACAGTTCGCGAAATGTAACCATGATCGACTTTCCTCCATAAATCGAAAAGTTTCGATTGTTTTGTTTTTGGGCGAAACAAATGCGGAGTCTTTGTTGAAACGGAGAGCAGTGCGATGCAGTCTGAGTTTTTTTCCATTAGTGTCTGTAGTTCCCAAAATTACAGCAAACGAACAAAGTTTACCTTTCAAATAATTTATAAAAAAGCGTATCATTATGCCGGTGGGAATAAAACTTCACCCTGTATATAGGCCGTTGTTCATAACAAGCATGTTTACGAGTATAACAAAAAACCGACTTCAAATGAAATCAGTAACAGATTAACCATTAGACGCTAAAACGCGCGGAAGCTCTTTATAAAGTATCATATTTTTAGTAGGAATTTCTGGTGCTCATGTAATTTTTCTATTCACATTCTAGTTGTTGATTAGAAATACCACCTAGTCTTGATTTAGCATAACTCTACCAACATTTCAATGAACATGAATGCCCTTCCCGAAGTGGCACTCAAAGTTAGTTTAGTTTTTGAATGTCCCTTAGATTATTCGCGCAAATAGCAAGCGAGTCGTTGGTCGGCCCTCTCGGGCGCCCTAGGATCGGAATGCTTACGCGTAACATAGTAACTGTCCAAGGCAAGGTTACCCCTCACCGGGGGTCCCTTGTGTAGAGTTACTAGCGATGGAGGTTCAGGCTAAGCGACCTAAGAGCTATGCCACCTCTCAATCCGATGAAGTAGTCAAGATCAGCTTCTCTGGAAAATCTGTAGCTCTCAAAAAAAACCAGATGATTTTTAAAAATTTCTTAGATTATCTTAAAACTTAAAATCGTATGCCAACAAAATGAATATAACAATATTATTGATATCAATCATTTTTAAACAAAATCATTTAATGGGATCTTAAGTGACGGCGCTACGAGTGCACTACCATTAATATAATAATAATAATATCTTTATTGTACACACATACAGCTATGTCGCTTAATATACTGTCGTTCTGTCTCCTTAACTAAGAAAACCTGTGTTTTAGGAAACAGTACCCACCCATTGTGTTTCAGTTGTGCACATATTACAAATATACATTAGTTTAACATAATAATAATATATATAATATATAGTGTGAGTGTATGTGTGTACCACAAGTCATAATATTCATTTTTCACACTTTTCGTAGTCAAATTCAACCAGTTGTTTATCGTATCTTTAAATTTGTATCAATTTAATTTTTTTATATAAAAAGCGCTTTGAAAAAGTCCACCTTTTTTTAAGTCGGTTAAAATACATAGACAGTTATAACAGAATCACCCTTATATTATAAATCAATAAGGTATTGCGTTTTGTGGTTTTTAAATAGGTAATTCTGTACGAGGAAAACAATGTATTTGTCATTATATTTTGAATCTTATATAATTATTACAACCTTGGATTGAAATGACGTGTGAGCTTACAAATCATTTATAATACTTTTAAATTAAGTACATTAATAATATGTTTCAAAAGGGTTTGCACGGGCTTAGGAAAGTATTGACGGATTACGGTCGATATAACAAAATTTCTCATCGACGATTATCAAAATGTTTATCTTATCTCCGTGCCGAATTAATTATGCAAATAACGGGTTTCAGGTGAACAATCTAGAATTGGCGAAACCGCAATTATGCACGCTTCGAATCGTTCCCATTCATCAACGTCACCAGGAACGCTTCGCCCCGTAAAAAGTAGGCGACGGGCGCGTATTCGAGATGATTCCGCGAGCAATCCTATCCCGGCCTAATAACAGCATCCGAGTGAAGGGTTGCGGCCGATTCGAAATTTTAATGAAATATTTGATTTATGCCCACCATGAATATCAGGTAGCTTATTATGAGAATATATCATTAAACATTACGTATATAATTAAAGCCCCCGTTGCCTGAAGCTACCCCAATTTATGCCGCGCAGGCCGCATTATAATTTTAATAAAATTGCCCGCCGCTCGATACAATAATATGAGAGCGATGGGAAAAAAAAATAATAACGAAATTATAACACATCTGATTGATGTATTATTTGGTAATTTATTGGCTGTAATTACATCGTGTAATAATGGCCGATAATGCGATGCGGCGACGGCGCTGAGGGAACGATTTATTAGTATTTATTAAAGTATGAATTATTGTATAATTACTGGGATGGTGCTTCCAAACTAAACAGAGCGGTTGTTTTAGGGTTGAATTTATGACCAGTTCTCGGAGTCGATCTTAATCGCGCTCGTTTGCGGGGCGCCCCGCCCGCCGCCCGCCGCCCGCCGAGCGAACGAACATTGGCTCGTCGTTCTAAAATTAAACTATAAGGACGCATACGAATGTTCGACGGATGATCGCTCGCTTTCAACGGAGGTATGATTTGAATTGGAACGCGTAGGGATTCCTCACTTCACTTCGGCTTACCTTATAACTGATCAAATATACAATAAATAATAGAATAAAATTTGAACATGTCAATCGAACGAATTTAAATTAGAAATTTATCATTTTACTAGCGTACCCAGCCCGCTTCGCCCGGCTAGATTATGCTTTATTTTATTTAAACAATAAACTTACATCATTAAATATTTAATTTAACCCTTATAATATATTAAATTATTCATTTCTCTCCGTCTTCATTATCTTCTCGAGCGGGTGAAGATCATTAGCTACATCCATGGATACATATCGGGAAATACAATATCATTCTTATCATTTAGGGATTTATTATACTTCAATATACTCCATTGTTCTTCAATATGGTTCATAAAGATATAAATATAAACAACGCATGTGTCTGCTATAAAATATCTGCTAAAAGCTGTATTTGCTGTCAAATAGAGTAGTGCTCCAATCGTCACCAAACTTTACAAGATTACTCGCCAGGTCAATGTGAAGATTCCCTGAAAGTTTCATTGAAATCGGTCCAACCTTTTCGGAGCCTATTCGGATCAAACCCACACACTTTCTAGATAGATAAACAAAAACATATACGAAACTATTCTATACTGAAACTTCTTACGCACTGTACCTTTTCAATCGACTTCAAGAAAGTTCTCCATCCGCCTGTATGTTATTTTTTTTTATATTTGATACCTCATAACTGGACGGTTGGACTGATTTTGATAATTCTTTTCTATGTGAAAGCTGGTGCTTCCCATGTTCAATTCTGATAATGGCATCCATGAGAAAACCATATAAGTCGTTTGTATTACGTATGCGCGACAAACGGACGAATAACTCAACATCACGCCAACCGATTTCAAAGAATGTACTTCAAGAATTGTTTGATGAAAGTTGGGTTATGTTCTGATTAATTATATTTCGAAATATTGCTACGATTATTCGAAAATACAGGGCATCCGCGAGTAAAAGCGTTTTACGTTTTTTTAATTTATTATGGAGGGTTTGATGAAAAGTGATCATATCACCCTCATAAAAATCTTGTTTACGTTTTACGTTTACGTTAGCGTTAGCGTTTAACGTTTGATGCGTTTTGAAGTCGATTTGTGTTTTTGTTCGTATATATACTTGTATAGTCTGAGCATAATGTCTATCCCGTGTTTTAATTCATTCTATTCAAGTTCTCGTGTCGTTTTCAACCCTAGCGAATTGGACAGAAAAACCTTTCGCTGTTTGCTTTTCGCCAAGCTTATTAGGTCCCGTTTAAAAAAAATAAATGAAATTTAAATTAAAATAAAAATAAAATTTAATGAAAAATACTGTATTATCCTAGTTTACGTAAAATATCCATTTTCGTTTAAGTGTATGTTTTGTAATGAAATATAAATATATAAATAAAATATTCTATTTTAAGGATATTTAATTGTCTATCATGCACAATTTATTTCACTTGGCTTCTTAGTTAGTTCTTTATCTTCCGAGATATTCAAACTTTCTTAACCGACCTTTTATTTTTGCTCACGGCTATATTTCAAGTGATTACTTTGTACATAAGAAATCGAAAAATGCTGTTATTTAGTTTCTTACTCTGTGGTTCAAGCCGGCTGAGGTTTGAACCCTCGACCGTCACATCGGATTACGAATGTTTAGTTCCTATGCTATTTGGCCGCATTTCCATCGCATTAATTGCGATCTCACATTATTAAAATAGATAGGGACATTATTAACTTGGCAAGGATTCTACGTATTGTTTCGCGTGTAGACCGGCGTTAGCTGTCGTGTCTAGACGCAATCCTAAAATTGTTGTAACCCATAGCTTTTATTCAATGTACCATGGCTATCTTTATTTACGACAAAAGTTAAGCAACTCCGCCCTAAACGTATCTCAGAAGTTAAGTAGAGTAAATCGACGTTAGAAAGGGATTTTAATCAAAGAACAAGTAATCAAATTTTTAGATCCGTGATAGCACAGGTGATGTCTAGACCAGCCCTGTAGTTCT
Organism: Meandrusa payeni; assembly: GCA_029286785.1. Taxonomy (NCBI): domain Eukaryota; kingdom Metazoa; phylum Arthropoda; class Insecta; order Lepidoptera; family Papilionidae; genus Meandrusa; species Meandrusa payeni. The sequence goes on from JAGSMX010000027.1 coordinate 3,182,387, forward strand.
GGGGTCGTAGAAGGGGACTGAAAGGTGCCTCGGGTTCACTGGGCGACAAGGATGGGGTCCTTTGTCGTCCGCTGAAGTGGATCCGAGAAGAAGGTGACTTTGGCTGGCCCGTGTAGATGAGAAAACCATATAAGTGTAAAACTTGCATCAAGTATGTGCACCACAAATGGTCGAATAACTCAATATCACGCCAACGGATTTCGATTTTTATTTTTGCGTTGGCGCTGGGAGAAGAAGTGGCCGAAGAAACTCCAGCAACGCTTCTAACATCTAAGGGGTGGGGGGAACGGCTTTCGATGATTCATTTTTATTGGAGAGGATGTACTTTGAGAGTAGTTTGATGAAAATTTGGTTACGTTCTCATGAAGTTTGATTTTTAATATTCATACGTAATTATCGTTCGATTCGATTTGAAGTCGGTTTTTGTTTTCGTAAATATACTTGTAAAGTATTGATTTATATGCTCGACGGTGATAAAAGAATTTTGAGGGTAGCTTCATGTTTAAGATTTTTTGGCAGGCGTGTGAAGTTTGCCAATCAACAAGAAGGTCCCCTGGAAGGTCCAATGGCGTTTGAGTCAATAGTAAATGCACCATACACATGTAAAACAAGTTGAAGCCAAACTTTGTAATTAATACAATATTGAAAAAGATGGTGTCTTTCGTACAAAGGCGGAACATTAATAAACATTTGTCTTCCTAAAAACTGCGTAGTCAGAAGTATGCATTCAGGAAGATAACATTATAGGATGATTATTGGAAAGGGCACAAATGATCGTTGTACGACAATCCTGAGGCCATCCAACCCTTACAAGATAGACAGAGATAGCTTTCGCTCTCAACTTTTCATCAACCTTATTCCTAAATGCAAATATATAAAAAATTAAATTGTGTAAATCACTCGAAACATTAGAAAAAAATAAAAATAAAATCCGTGAATATCATTATTAGAAAAAAAAATTACGATCTCGTATCTATATAATAAAAGAGCTCAGGAATTGGATTTATATTTTAATACAGACATATATTATCCATTATCTCCTACGCATTCTATCCACTAACGATTCCTACAAACCCCTAAATCGATTAGTTGTTTTTTTTAATAATCACTCTTACTCGGTTATGTTGTACTATAATCTCGAAGCGATAAGGATCACTCGTTATAACGAGTAAACAAACAGACATAATTCAAAGTTAATAGTTTTTATGGTTGCTTTTATGCGTTGCGTTATGGAGGGATCGCGGGTAAGATTAAAATATTTCACAGATGTGTTAAACGAACTATTAAGTGCTATTTATTTGTTATTCAATAACCTCCGGAAGTTTCGGGCTTAGTCCAAAAATATCTATGGTTAAATTCCATCTTCGCTATATTGGCCCCGAGTCTTAAATATTACATTCTAATATATATACTAGAGATCCTACATTTACCAGAGACGTCAAATACACATATATGTCTATTGTGTCAGTGGTACGCTAAAGGTAAACCGTAGTGGAACTCGGAGACTACTAAAACTATCGATCACTACGATGCTAATGAGTATTCATTGTGTACACAATTGGTTTACCGGTACCTTGATGTTTGGCATTTTCTTTTTCTTCTCCATGTGTCTCTCCATTATTGAAGGTCGGCAGTCAGTCTTTTAAACTTCTCCTTTTATGGCTAAGCGGAATAGTGCTTCGACTGTTTTTATTTCAATCCATTCCTTGATGTTCCTTAGCCGTGACTATAGTCCATCCATACTATAGTATATCCATATCCGGCGTAACTATCATATCGCAGGATATGGCCTGAGTACGAGATCTTACGGTGCTTGATTATTTTCACCAATTCGGTGCTCTTCTGCATTCGGGCACATCAACATTGGATACCTTTTCCGTCCAGCTTATACGGAGCATCCTCCGATATGTTCACATTTCAAAGGCTTCGATTCTTTTTCGCAAATTTTCCGTTAAGGTCTATGCCTCGCATGGACCATTGCATTGTACAACTATTTTTTTGTTTCCTTATACAAACTCCAAAATGTAGAACTTTATGCAGATGAAAAAAGACCAAAGTCCTGTTTAACGTTCACTTCGCACTGTTTATACCGCACAGGGGATACCCTAGCCTTAATCTACGAGACCAGAACTAAAGGGCAGTGGAGTCTAGGCCTACCGTAACTCAACTAAAAAATTGACACATGCATTCGACTGGGCGAACTTGAAATGGTGGCAAACAAATTTTCGTAATTCCCATTTAATCAATGCGTTCCAAATTTGAATTCAGAATACAAAAAGTAAGACTTTTTTTATTTGTAACACCATTGATGGCCAGAATTGTACATGTAATACTTGATATATCGTAATTATTTGCCGATTTAAAGAATAGATTGTCTCAACTCTTTTAGGAAGGTACTACAGAACACAATTTTTTGGTATACCAGTTATGAGGTAAAACAAGTCGAAGTCATCATATTATTTTGTTCACCATCCACCGTGGTCCCAAGTCTACTATAAAAATGATATCATTTTGAACTTTCAGTGACATAATGTCACTATAGCTATAGGTTATTGCTATTTTGGTATAAATTATTTAGTGTGTGTGATGACACTATAGTTTTCGATTGCATACCACAGACACTCCAATTTTTTTTCTTTTTATGTATGGGATTGTACATCATGACAAATGTCAAAAATGCCGTTACATGTCAATCACAATTGTATGAAATTAGTAGATATACATACAGTTTTTAGTGCAATGACGATTGAATTGTTTACGTCGCTGACACTGCTGTTGATCATTGTGTTTTCATTACATAAGTTAACTAATCGTAATTACATTAAAAGTAACTTACCGGAGCCACTGGCAAATAGGAAGTCCCTGTGCAGGGAAGACGTCTTCAGATAAGGGTAAAACAGCTTGCTGCCTGCCGCTTCCTCTCACGTTACTGTCAAAGAATAGTTAAGAATTCAGACTCGAGTACAGTTATATCGATATTAATGAGTAAGAATCGATTGTATCATGTCAACATCTATGTCCTATCTGTTTCGCCTCGCAAGAGACAGATATGGTGAACTGACTGCCAACCTTCGCTAGTAAGAGAGGCACTTTAGGAATAAGAATCATGTAAACAAAATGTATATATATTTAAAGTATTTTTTATACTTTCTAAGCAAGTGCTTGACTACTATCCCACCTGATGTTAAGTGGAAATGCAGTCCTGGCCTATTCACTCTACTCTAGAAAATATCCACATTGTAATCAGAGGGAAAGACAGACGGCGATATTTTTGAATTCAAATTTATGTCAGTTTATATCCACATCTTGAGATTTAATACGAAGCGTCTTGTTAGCTCAGTAATGTTAATGGCTACGGTGGCAAATGCATTCTGTAGAACACAGAAAGGCTAGTCATCTTAAGCTCATATTCTAAGCTGAACAAATTTAGTTTCCGCTGCCCTATCCAACGTATACCTGATTGGATGAAAATAGACTAAAAATTTGCAATTAAATAAACAAGACAATAAAATAAATGGATGGCATGCAAATAATTAATTACAGTAAAGACTGGATCAATAACTGAATAATCAACACAGTACTTTACAAAGCAAGTTTCAAACTTTTTTATTTATATTAATAAATAATACAAACTATATAGCAGCACTTGAAAAAGTTTATAAGCACAATTGTTTTTCACTGTAGCTTCAACGTGTTCTGCTTTTTTTTGGACGCACTAACACAGTTGGCCAAAGAGGCTGGCCTTTATTGCTTCACCGGATTGAGAGGTGGCATAGCTCTTAGGTCGAAGCTGAACCTCTATTAGCTAGTAACGCGACACAAGGGTCTCCCTGGTGAGGGGTAACAGCGGCTTGGACGGTTACTATTTTACGCGTTAGCAGACCGATCCGTTACTGTCATCATTTTTTCATAACGCGATAATGAAGTATAACTACATAAAAAATATTTAATATTATTTTTATACTATTGGAACATCATTTACATTAAGTATGAGAATGTGGAAATTAAAACGTATTATATGATTTTTTTTTCGCGCCGTTGTAATCGCTTCCGCTTGTGATATGTACGCACCGCCAAGTCCTTACACGGGCGCGAGGCGAGCCGCGAAGGGGCGGCGGCGTGCAAGGAACACGGGGCCTGCGCGATTTTTCACTCAAGACCACGTGTTAGTCACGTGCGTGAAACTTTTAGCGCAAGTTTTTCTGTCGCCCGGAGCCCGCTGCCAGCGGAGCGTTCGGAAAGTTGTGCTCTTTATTTTATTATCTGTATCGCTGTCACTGTGTTTCGAATGCGACCTTTCCGTTTTATCTTTATCGGTATTCTATTATTTGTTTTTGTTTCTTTTATATATGGCCAGTTACCATTTGTGTCTTTATATGTTTTTCATAGTGAGATGATCAAATTATTTTGTTACTGGCTTTTTAATAAAAATAAACTACGTATTGTCTTATTGTAATTAATATAATATGAAATTAAAATTTTATGTTGTTATTGTTTATGCAAATTACATAAATATGACCCAACCGCTAGAGTAATAACATCGATTTTTAATATTCATTTGTACTAAAATGTGTTGAAAATAAAGATTAAATTAGTAACGGCTGTAGCGATCTGCCATTACCGTTTTAATGATGATTTGATATTAAAGCGAAATTAACATTGTATCTAATTGACAGGTTTTAAATTGAATTATTCTTTGATGGAAGTATTTTTTTTTTTGAAAAAAGAACATAATCGTGACGCTTTAATATGCTAAAGATATTAATTAATTAAAAAATATTCCGAAGAGGTTTTAATGCTATTCATGCGTTTTAGCCTTATAATCGGTTAAAATGTGTTCTGAGAAATCTCATGTTAAAATTCATATAGTGTAATAGGCGGGTTTGTACCGCTTCGATACAGTCTCGACGGTCGGAGATTTTCAAATGTTCTAAAACATTTGTAACTCATATGGATATTAAAAATTAAAATACGTCGATTAGTTCCATATTTCGGAGTGATCATTAATATTGATTGATATAACCCGTGTCTGACGCTCGTAAAGTTTATCGATTACCGACGTCGGATTTCACCTATAGACAATTCCCTTGTTATTAGTGTAAGAGCTATAAAATGCCGCTTTCTCAACACAATGCATCACTAGATCGGACCGTTTTGCAATCAACATATCAACTATACCGTGTCTAGAAAATTCTTAATTGAACTAATGAGAAGTAATTACAATTTTTATTGCGGCCATAATGATTACGATGCCTTAAAATAATAAAAGCAATTAGACATTGATGGGCGTAGCGGAGTGGCTGTGGTTGTTCCACTCACACATACTACAATCGGGTGGGATGCGAGCGGGAAGGAAAAGGCTCTGATTAGAAGTAATTGTTCGAACGGTTATAAAAGTTGATGTCAGACGGTATTCAGTGTCGTAAAGTGGCGCGATGTTTCCACTCGAAACCTCTTAATGTTAAAAAAAACTGCCGCCAAATATACTGCTCACACCAATTGGCTTGCTTGACGATATTTTGAACTGGGGACAGATTATGCGTTGAATTAGGTCGCGAAATGATTTCGGAACGTAATTCATACGTCTGATTCAGAGTAATGAAGTTGGCGCGCTGTTGACTCACAAACTTTTGATTGGTATTGCCATAGCAAAAACGTGGACACTGTTTAAGGGTATTTATTTTACATACAACACTGCAACTAATTTAAATTGCAAATACCATATTTTCTTCTTATTTTTTCATTGGAAGAACTATTTACAGCTAGATATTTTATTTAAAGATGAAGGAAGATAATGTGTATATTTATAGGTCTATGAAACTAGGGAAAAGTGTGATCTCAAAGTAGGTTGAGGTTGTCATAGAAAAGCATATATCCTTACGATGTTTTTAATAATCAATTACAATTACAAAATGCAATTTTATTTATAATATTACTGAGGGTTGAACTCGAATTCTTGGCATACTGTACTTAAAGCGAATCTCATTTTAATTTGTCCAATATAAATTACCAAATTGATTATAAATATTAATTGATTTCTATTGCTATAATATTTATTATAAATTGTTTACGACCATGGGAATGATGACTGAAATGATTGAAAGTATTTTAATCAACAGAATGGTAGTATGTATGTAGAATATATTTTAAAATAGGAATGTGTGTTATAAGCAGATTTGACATTAAATGTTTCTGTGATGTCGTTGAAAAGGGTAACCCTAACGTGGGACTTTCTAATCTGGGGTGAAACGGGCTTAGTTGTTGTTATATCTGTCTCACTCGACCGGGACAAGGGTGAGTCTAATTAGGAAAAAAAGGAACATGATATAATAATAATAAAAGTGTATATTGACGAAGTGTTTTTTTTGACAAATTTCAATTTAAATTTTACACTCCGGTGTAGTAAGTCAGATAAGCAGATTTAAACCGACACCCTTACATTTCGCATACCACACCTTTGGGTAGCAGCATATTAAGCTATTAGCGTTTTGGCCAATCTAACGTTCGAATCCAATATCATACCAATGAGTTTTTGTTTTTCGTATCCTGATTAAAAAAATATTTCTCAAGATTTGTGCCCTGTCTACGGCAAAGGGTTGTTAATACAAACAAGATGTAATGAGCGTAGTGAAGTGCGTATATTACTATGCGGAAGGACGGACAATCGGACATGAGAGCTTTCGTTTTATATTGATATTTTGCATATATTTATGTTTTACATTTTTATTTACAAGTACATGTAAATATAATGTTAACAACACATAATTCATTTTTTAAATGAACGAAGCGCTTTGATTCGTCTTTATTTTTTCGTACAGCAAAGAACTGGAATAGTTTGCCCGCGTCTGTCTTTCCCTCCGATTACAATGTGGGTGTTTTCAAGAGTAAAGTGAATAGGCATTTACTGAGCCAGTACGTCTTACCATTCAAGACTGTATTTCCATTTAACACCAGGTGCAATCGTACAGCACTTGCTTAGAAAGTATAAAAAAACATTTTGTTTATAGATCGATAGATAGATTTTAAATTCTTTATTGCACCAAAATAGATTAACAAAGGCGAACTGCTATTTTTTTTAAAGAAAGCTAGCAACACTTTTTTTTTCAGAAATATTACTAACAATCTTGTTAACCATTCCAACTAAGCTTAAGCTTGTGCTAGGACATGGTTCACGGCAATAGTCGAATGGTGGATTCGAACCTACGACCTTACGATTCGCAGGCCGTACCCTAAACCATTAGGCTATTGACGCTACATTATCATTTTCTTTCAGCTAACATTTGTTGGTTAAGAGCAGGCTAAATGTAGTACCGCTGATATAGCGTTTTAGGAATCTTATATAGATTAATATATATACACAGATACATTAATATAAATATAATAACATACATGGTATAAATAAACGATTTCTTTTATGACGAACTACACAGATTGGCCAGAGAAGCTGGCCTTGACTGCTTCACCGGATTGAGAGGTGGCATAGCTCTTAGGTCGCTTAGCCTGAACCTCTATCGCTAGTCACTCGACACAAGAGGGGGACTCTTAGGTGAGGGGTATAAATAAACGATAATATATTTTTGAGTTTGAGTAGAAAGAATTCAGATATACGAGATTTAAAGACTAGTATTTATAGTGTGACCTCGTGACGAGTTCCAACGGGAAAACGTTGTAGAGGAAGACCTCTTACGAGATGAGACGGCAGCACGGCTGGTACAGATTGGATAAATGTAGCCCAAGATAGAAGCTACTGGACTTCTTTGAAGGTCTATTTTACAAGAACCCCTCGATAGGTTTTATAGTTTAAGTATATTAGATTTCACATTAATGAAAAAATACAAGAAATAAATTTTTATTTTTATATTGCTGTCGGATCCTTGCGGCTGCATATGCTGAGACGGTGTCCGTTATTTGCATCACATGTTTTGTATTATTTGTCTGTGATGTGTTTTTGTATTGTGATGTTAATAAATAAATGTCTATGTCTATGTTTATATTTTGGAGATTAAGACTAGACCATTTAGCAGCTTTTGGGTGATGCTCATTACGCAGAAGAATTCTGAAGCTATAATTTTTTACATTGATTTGTTTGAGTTTCCTTTGTGAAAATTAAGTACAGTACAGCACTAAGCTGTGTATAATCCAATACTAATACAATTTATATGCAAATAATGTTTTCTTTTTTATTTTGAGAAAAAAAACATAGTTTTTTTTTAAATAAATATGGTAAAATTTTTCTCAACTTTGTTAAAATATACTTATTTTCTGACTTTTAATATTAGAATAAAACTTCTTTTTAAATAGAATTCTAAAATCCATAAAAGTAGTTTTATTGATTATAATTTAAATTGATTGTATTGTTGTTAACATCCCTCAAACCCGAACGAAGCGATTTGCTTCGTCTTTCATTCTTCGTACAGCAAAGGACTGGAATAGTTTGCCCGCGTCTGTCTTTCCCTCCGATTACAATGTGGGTATTTTCAAGAGTAGAGTGAATAGGCATTTACTAAGCTAGTGCGCCTTACCATCCAGGACTGCATTTCCACTTAACATCAGGTGGGATCGTAGTCAAGCACTTGCTTAGAAATTATAAAAAAATATATATTTTTTTTATTTTTTGTTATTCACAAACTTTTAATTACATTGTTACTATAAGTCTTATTAATAAGATGATATAATTAATAATATTATTGCATCTTATTTTAATATATATATATTTTTTAAATTGAATGGAATTTTTATTATTTAGATTGGAACAAATTTATTGGACATTTTTAATCAGTTTTTCGTGACGTGTAAATGAGCTTAAGTCTGCAAAATGATTGTTTAGGAGTTGCTTGCGTAGATGATAGTTATAATGTTAAAAAAACGGTATTGACAACTTGACCTTACGTTTAAGTATTTTTACTTTAGTGTAGTAGTTGTGAAGTGAACATTGAATTGAGTAAAGTGATTATCATCTAATCTAATATCTGTTATTGAAGCTTTTTAGCACATACAAATTCTATTATTTTTCTAATGCGTTATTCAGTCCTTTTTATGGCGAGTACAGTAACAACTAAGCTTCAAATAAATTAGCCATGAATGAAGAAAAATTAGGAATTCTTGCTAAATAGACTCCGGCTATTTAAGATTTTTATACATTCTTTGTAATATTAAACATAAAATTATCAGTGTTTCAAAGTTTAAACGAATTGTGTGGTAACCAAATAAGCTTAAAATAGTAATTGAATTGTTGGTTTATAAAATTGTCTAATCACAATGTATTTAGGAAATCGTACAGTCCAGTACAGTCTTAAGGAAATAATAGACGTCATAACTCGAAAATTAATCAAATATTTTCGTAATTTTCTAGCCTGTTATTCGGTACACGTGTTTCAGGAAAACTATCAATGGTCGCTCGGGAAATATTTAAACAAATATGTGTGTAATACCTACGAAAAACCGAACACATGATATGTTGGAACCAATCAGCTGTTTGTAGCGCGCTCGCCCCGCCCCGTAGACACCTTTTGCACTTTATCGCGACAAAAAAAACAAAAACTTTTTTCTCCTGCGAACTCGCTATTTATTAAAAAGAAAACTCACAACACAATTTCATAACCTTAATCTATCAACAAATGTAAACAAACTAAAACTACGCCTACATGAAATAAGAATACATTATCATTTTCAAATTTTTAAAAATCGAATGCGGACGAAAACAAAGTTAGAACTATGTTTTTTTTTTAATTTATTTCTTTTTAATGTAACATATGACATTATCGACCATATATATTGTGAATAATTAACGTTAACGTCATTTTTATTATAAGTCATTTTTATTTTTAAAATATTTTAAAAATAAAAATAACTTTTTAATAGCTTGAATTTATGCGTATGCTTCACACGTGTTTAATATGCTTGGTGACCATTAAATACTTACAATACACTACGGCAATGGAAGGCGTTAAGATTTGTTTTCGTAGCAGTACACGCTCTTAATTAGCCGGCGTTCGCTGATTCATCACTTTATAGCGTCTCAACGGCCACTCCAAGCCAATAATTAACACTGCAAAATATGTCTCCAATATCCACTGATCAAGTCTAATAACAGCACTAGTAAGTTTGTACCCGATTTCCGAACGCACTGGAAAGTTTTGAATTAGCTGTCAAAAGACGCGCGAAATGTTTTTTTCTCTGAGACCGTCAAATGCACGAGCGAACACAGATACGGCCGTCCACGTCAGAACGCTGACGTTCACTAGCCGCGACTCGGCGTAAGTCGAGGAGAAGAAGGCAGCGGTCTCGGCCAACCCGCCTTTCGTTCGTCTCTTTCTCGCGCAGCTAGCCCGCCCGTACCATTTTTACGGTTTAACCAACTCAATTCAATTCAACTCAACTCAATTGTCGTGGCCGCGAATGCCTTCGCACTGGACGCTAGAGTGAGACATATAGCGGTCGCCTTATTTCAGACACGTGTACTTTATATCGCTGTACTTTGACGATTTCATAGATCACTCGAAGACATCTTGACCAGGAGTGATGTCCGCAAGTCGACGCGGGCGTGGGATGCGTTCCGGTCAAGAGTTTGCGTTCGGAAAATCGAAATACAGCCTTAATCTTGGTTTAAGACGAAGCGTCGATGTCGGGTACGGTCGTTTCGCTCGCGCCACTATCGTCCGGCGCGCGTTTTTGTCGTGCGGGAAAGAGAAGTCCGACGGGCGATAGGCGTTACCGCTTCACTCGGCTCGGCTACTGGGTGTGTAAAGTTTTAGGCCGAAACATGTAAAAATGCATCTTGAAAAAAAGTTATGTATTAAAAAAAAGATGGTTAGTGCGCGGTGGGGGGAGACATTAACGCCAGCGGGAGGTGGTGAGGATGACTCTTTTTTCGCATGCTGTATTTTGGGGGTGTACGCGTTACTGGACAATGCATTATCGGCCGGCGTTAGCAATTCGAGCGCGTCACCTTAGTGGCCCATTTCAACTCCGGGCAGCTGTATTTGAATGGATTATGCCAACTCACGTTGACGAATGTTCCGACTTTTAGGAATAGATTGAGCATAAACTACGAACCTGCAAATATCGCAGATTACAAAAACTTTATTAGCTCATTGCACCGCATTATCAGTATTATTTATTTTATAAATCCAGAAATAATTTAAGCTCTAACATTCTTGTAACCCTTTTAGAGGGTAAATAGAGACAGCTTACGTTTTTCACAAATTATTTTTTGTACGTAATTATATAAACTTATTCCTTAGTTAAAAAATAATATTCATTATATTGAAAACGAAAATAAAAAACGTTAATATCGAGGAAAAAAAACTCATGCGTTTTCTATAATACTCATAAAGAATACGAATACGGCCAGTGCTACGGAAAACGATCTAAAAGAAAAATTTACAAAATAGGTTTTCATCTTAATAATACAACTGGTCAAACTATGAACTTAAGTTCCTTGAGGGGTGGAAATAGCAAAAATTTAATTTACTTTCATTTCCTCAATCCAAAACTAAGTGACCACGCTCCATGTGACTCCTCAAGGTCAGATTCGATTTAGAAGTGTACAAGTTGATTCAATTCAATAAGCGGCTGTGGCATTAAAGGCCAAATGAACATTCAGTGATATTATAATAGATTTTCACTAGCTTTACTAATCTTCTAATTCAGTGCTCAAATCAAAACCAATTGTTGCTATTTGTTATTTTCGTACATAAATCTTCTAAACATACATTTCGATCAATATCAAATAAATCAATTGAAAATTACATTTCAAAAATAAATATTAGTTTTTTTTTTTTAAATAAATAAAATCTTTATTTAAAACCATAACAAGTTAATACAGTAAAGTTATAGTGTACTATAATAGCAACATTAATAAAAAGAATATTGTGTCGCCGCTATTAACGCCCACCCTCCAAACAAATTTAGATGACATACTAAGATTTGAATTTTTAAATTTGAAATAGGTTATTTTTTTTTCTTAGAATAAAATACCTTTGAAATTGTTTTACCTGAGTACTTATCTATGTAACTGAGCATTTTCGTGTGTGTGTGTGTGCGTGTGTATGTTATAGTATTATTACTTCCTGTGTGATCCCATTTAAAATTGGTCCAATTCTGACAATGGGATCCATGAGAAAAGCACACATAAGTATTTTTTTAATTTGCATCAAGTATGTGCGCCACAAATGGAAAAATCACACCAACCCCAACGCTTCCCGAAGTGGCACTCAAAGTTAGTTTAGCTTTTGTATGTTTCTGGGCTCTCAAGAATAAGACTACGGTATCCCCTGCCGTATGCCTACGGTATGACCCGGGAAGAAGGCGACATCGGCTGGCCCGTGTCGCCTTTCGCTGCGAGGGCACAGGGGAGGAGGGAGTAACCTCCCCCCGGGACGTGTTCTCTTTGAGCACAGTGCAGAGGGGCTCCGGTGCGTTCCACGTGAGATCCCGGAGCCCCTCGTCATGCACCGAGGAAAGGGCCACCGGGGAGGTTTTAGCTTTTGTATGTCCCATAGATTATCCGTGATCCGACCGATCGGAATGCTTACACGTAACATAGTAACCGTCCAAGCCAATGTTACCCCTCACCTGGGGGGCCCTTGTGTCGAGTTACTAGCGATAGAGGTTCAGGCTAAGCAACCTAAGAGCTAGCCTCTCAATCCGGTGAAGCAGTCAAGGCCAGCTTATCTGGCCAATCTGTGTAGTTCGTCAAAAAAATCCAAGACTGCATTTTTAAATTATGAAAAAGAATCAGAATAATAATAATATTGTTTCTATTGTATATATTCCGTTATCGCGCACATTATGACTTCCAACAAATACGCCGTTACGTTTCATTAAATTAATCAATATCAAATAATCAGAGAACATCAATTGTTATAATTAGTAGATTACGGTTTCTGTCATAATAGCATTGCATTGTTATTGGTCAATAGCCCATTGGTATAGGGTACGGTCTGCGAATTGTAGGGTCGTGGATTCGAATCCACCATTCGACTATTGACGTAAAGCATCTCACAGCAAAAGCATAAGCTTTGTTGGAATGGTAAACAAGAATGATAGTAATATTTTCTAAAAAAAAAAGAAATATAACTAGCTTTCTTTTTTTAAAAAAAAATTGGTCTGTTGTCTTAGTAAACATGGTTGTTTAGTTGAAGACATTCACATTTATCGAAAGACGAAAATGGGTATATTATAGTTACCTACTTGCAAATATTTCAACTATGAATTTTTTTTCTTTAGATATTTCGATAAGGTCCTTGAGAGCACGAGTAGCTGGGCCGAAAATGGCCCATGTTCTTTATCATCTATAGAAAAAAAAATCATTTTTACATACGTATTATAATTTTTAAGGGTATTATAATGGCGGAATAATTAAGATCATAAATAAAAAAAAACATGACTAAGCAACATTGATAATATTAATGGAGTTGCCATGGGTAAAATATATTTATATTTTAAACAATTCACATTAAATCTTCTTAAAAAAACATTATTTTGCAAATAACTAGCAAAATATATTAACATATTTAATAAATGGATTTTAAAATTAATATAAAACATTATTTGTAGACAAAAATCTGTCTATCCGTAGAATAAATAGTTACATGGCTGAATTATTATGGATCTCAAGCAAAAAAAAAATATGCTTGTTTAATGTTTTTTGACGTTTTAAATTTGATCACTCGTTATCGCACTCGCGCGCATTGTTGTTATTATTAAGTGTTTCGTTGAGATATACCTGCTTAGTGTATTTTATTGTGCATAATGGAAGGATTTAGATGTTTGAATAAATATTATTTAAGCTGTTGATGATGTTAGAGCTGTTGTCAGTGTATTGACAGCAAAATCATTTGATATAACCTAAAAATCTTATCATATTTTTTAAATGTCTCTGGATCCCCATGAACAATTGTGATTTTAATTTGTTTATATTAAAAGGGATATATAGTCTGTTATTTAAACTTAATTTCATTACTGTCCGATTAATTGTATCGAAATGTGAAATAAAGATTTGGCTTAAAGGTCATGTAACCAAGACATAAATTCCAAAAAAAAAATTCATTACTGTCCTTGAACATCGTTTAGTGGGCCGTACATGTATAGAGAGTGGCCCATGTCATTTATTTTAAACAATTACTCCAACTAATTGGTGTTCACATGCAATGATTACTTAGACTATGTCATGTATTTTCTTATCTATATTTATCTCAAAGTTTTAGCTTATCCAAGCCAAAAAGTAAACCTTTAACTTCACCATTTGTTTTACCTTTAATCAAGACGTTATTGTAACAACGTACAAAGCATGTTAAATAATTTCTTGCAATACGTAAATTTCATTAAATTAAACAAAAAATTATATATAAATATTTATTTTAAAAATATTATACAAGTCGAAGCGACCTGTGGTGCCATCTTTTAATGATTTTTAACAAATAATCACAGAAACTGATTTTTCTATGGTTAAGGTATATCGTAGTGTCATTACCTATGGCGCTTTCTCCTAATAGTTTTAAATAAATAACTGACTGATTTTATGTATGTTTATGACTACGTTGTTATGGTACGACCTAACCTATGTCTAATCGGGAATAAGGTTTTAAGTGAAAGTGAAGTTTGAGTGACGATAAATAAGCCTTAAACTTGTGAAAATTGTGTTTAGGCAATTAAAGTGTGTGAACTTCCTCTAAGCTGATGGATCGATGGAGCCGTAATGCTGAACTGCAGGAGAGACACGTAAGTTTTTTCCACTCGTTTTTACCTTTTCAGTATTTAGCACATCTTTGTCACTCTCTTAATTTGTGGTTAGCATTTGTAACCTTGTAACTTTGTCAGAGCGAAAGGAAACCAATTGGTCTGCCGTTCCTATGCCCGGAATTGTATGTATGTACTCTGAATAATAATCATTAGTTGTAAATATTGATGTACCCACATTCTATTCCAAATGCAGTAGTGTAAATAATGATCAATCTACCGACTTTAACCGCTCAAATTTATCCGTCTATTCCGACATACCCTACAAATTTCTCGTATAAGTAATCTACACGCGACATATAGATTTTATTTTCGCAACATCCACAGCATTTAAGGTTTATTATACATACCTCATGTCAATTGTTTACGGTAGACTGTCAAAAACAGGGATTTAAATTTTATAGATAATATTAAATTTTAAAATGTTTACGGTCTTCAGTAATTTGGTATTTTAAAGGAGTGAGTATTTTGTTTTATAATTATATGCGTATGTATAATATGCGTGTATGAGTGTCTGTACTATATGTACTGCCAATGGCCTCTACAAAACCTTTTCTAAATGTAACCGACGTTTAAGAAATGTGTTGCTCTAGTGTTGAACGTTAACGTTAACAAATGAAATCATTAGACTATTATTACTTTTCAATGTTTTAACTATTATATTAATATTAAAACTATTCAGTAAATGTCTGTATGTATATACATGTACTTTCATATTTAAGATATCGGCTCGCAGTCGGATACGTAGCCATGATTTCCATAATAACTCTTCAATAACTTTTGTATTTTTCCGACACAGTTACTTCTGTCTGTGTATTCCAGTTGGCACGAAAACTGCGGGGCCGATTCCGATGGATTTTGTTTTTGTTGCAAAGTAAAAAATTGAAAAGAAAAACCAGAGTTTAGAGTTAGGACTAGAGCTGCGAAAAATTGTAGGCAAAATTCAACGTAAAATGCGGGTATTCGTGTAAATATTGAGATTAAATATTGTAGAATTCGCTTCGGGCTTTCCAAGTCATGTTATAAATGTACAACAATTATATTTACGTGATTATACATCAAAAGTGGCTACGGCTATTGGTGAGATACTATTAGAAATTACTGGCGACACTAAGAGGTACTCGTATGTACTCACATTACGGCAGGATGCTGTTCCATCAACACCATCATGATGGTTGGAGTTCCATAACTGTATGAAACCTATCACGCACTTGGACGCGTTGAATCGGAACCCCGAATCTGCTAAACCAATTAATGTGCATATTTGCTAGTTTTAGTAGTCACTTTGGTTCACCAATGGCGTACCACTGACACGCCAATCGTTTATATGATAGTATTTGACGTATTCGGTAATGATGGAATGATAATTGACAGTGTAGTAGATCACTGGCAAATAGTAACGCGGTGCACTGTTGTCACCAGCGTGTCCAGACCGGTACGACTTGGGTACCTTCGAGAAATCAACTTAATCCTGTCTAAGCAAAGGTAACGCACCAATATCTCCTTCGGTGTGGATGTTTATGGACGACTGTAATTAATTAAGATCAGATAAGACGTGAGTTTGTTAGCCCTTATTCCTATAAAAAAAGTAGCAATAGGATTATTTTTTCGAGAAAGATTTGATTAAAAGTTACAGCTTATTTGATTTTTAAAGTATTGTATATATTTCCCAGTTCTGGGCACAGTTCTTTTCTGTAAAGAGATTATAAGGGCATAGTCTGCCAAGAGGTTTTAGTGCGGATTGACAGACGTCACAATTCTTAGGAAAATTTCTAAGACATGTATGGTTTCCTCACGGTGTTTTCCTTCACCGCCGAGCGCGTGGTAAATCAGCACATTGCAACAACAATTTTTTGGTGCCGGCATCTAAGATCAAACTCGGGTTGCTAGCGTACTATGCACTTGAGCCAACACTGAGGTACCACGGCT
Source organism: Meandrusa payeni (assembly GCA_029286785.1). Taxonomy (NCBI): domain Eukaryota; kingdom Metazoa; phylum Arthropoda; class Insecta; order Lepidoptera; family Papilionidae; genus Meandrusa; species Meandrusa payeni. The sequence continues at coordinate 3,199,058 of JAGSMX010000027.1, forward strand.
CTAATTTGATTATTTTTTATTTATATGATTTAATAAATCAAAACACTATTTCATACCAATACACAAAGAAATACACATGCACTTATTTTGTGTTTATATAAAAAAAAATTCCAGTCAAAATAAAATTTGGTTTCAATAAGTGGGATAACGATGATAATACAACAAGCATATCTATTTCTAAAAGAAAAATCGCCTTCAAATCAAATCTATGCTTAAGACGAATTGAAACGTATAATTAAGTATATATTATAAAATACTTCAGTAATAATGTGATGTTATCTCATAATTACTTGTGTTTATACTGACAACACTAACAACTTGCAACTGTATCAACACGTGGTTGAGGTCTTAAAACAAACCAACGACCTCTTAAGTAACACAATTACACGGACCCTGAGCACGGAATGCCGGGCGTGTCGACGGCACGTAATCCGACTAAAGAGTTTATCTTTATCTTTTTGTTTGGTGATACCAAGTGTATTAACGAGTAAATTCAAAAGCCGACTTCAAATCAAATCAAAAGATAAATGTTTTTACGTGTGGACGCCCTCTTTGTATTTCAGAAATATCGTTAGTTATATTACATAATATCAGAACCTAACCAAGCTCTCATCAAACTACCCTTGAAGTACATTCTTTCTATCAAAATGAACCATTGAAATTCAATCATCGATTTTGAAGATTTTTTTATCTGAAACCTGGTGCTTTCCGTGTGGTCCTATTTCAACAAGAGATAATCATATAAGTCTTAAATTTGCATCAAGTATAATAATAATAATAATAAATTTATTTATTCATCTTTCACAAACTTTAATGCACAGTTTACGTATACGTTTACAGTTTACGTAGATCTAAAATTTGTGAAAGACTGGTGTCTGAACTAGGGTACCTTGTAAGACAGATCACCAGCCCCCCACCATACTTATCTTAGTTCTGTAATTTTGTTATTAATATTAACTTACGAATTAGCATGCAAGAAAGAGTGTGGTATGTGTGTGAATGTGTGGTGGGTTTGTGTGGTGTCTCTGTGGTGTCTCTGTGGTGTATGCGTGGTGTGTGTATAGTTCATGTATGTGTGTGTAGTGTGCTTTATATGTTATTTAATTTATGATGAGATTTTTAACAAATTTTCTGCGGTAGTATAGTCGAGCTTTAGTAGCCAAGGTATGAGGACTTTTTTACATTTAGCTTTTGGCAAGTTGTAGATAGCTATTTTTTAGTTAATTTTATTATATAGGTAGGAACCTAATAAGCAAAAGAATTTGTTTGAGAAGTTTGTTTTATTTGGCTCGGTTGAGCAAATTTTACTTTTGTTGCGTCTGTCGATATTTAGGTTGGGATCATATTTTATGAGGGAGTGCTTTCTTAAGACTGTCTGGAGCACTTTGCATTTTTCGTTTGTTTTTTTATGTGTGCACGTGTTTTAGTATGTACGCGATAAATGGACGAATTACTCATTATCACGCCAACGATTTCTATGATTAATTTTTTATCGCATAGGATTTATTTTAAGAGTAGTTTGATGAAATTTTGTTCTGATTAAGTTTATAATTTACAATAAGTTGATTAGGTTTAATTTCGTACGGTAATTATATTAAATACATCAAAGACTAATACACACGATTATCATGCCAATGGTTCTCTATCGATAAACTATAGCGGCATCTATGATTTAAGACTACTAGAACTAGCAAATATGGACCACCATGATGCCAAAGAACGTTCATTTTGTACACAATTGGTTTAGCAGACTCGGACTTCACTGGCCAACAACATAGGCTCGTCATAAAAAAGCGAGAATAATAATCGAATAATAGTTCGTGGCAATTCGATAATCGTCCTTTTTTTATTGAATCTGTTATTAGCCTATAGATTGGTTTACGTTCCAAATGCGCGATAATCAAGCATTATGAAGCGGGCCGTTCCCATCGTACCATTAGATATGGTATACTCGTTAATTTCCATATAAAAATATGTGTGAAACATTACCCGCCGCCCGGAGAAATCGTTAATTTCGTCTAAACTCGTCATTTTAGTTATTAAAGCGATATGTGTGCTGTTTCTAATTGCAATGGTTGCTTAGAATTAATTACTTCACTACATAGGATATTATAAAAAATGATTTTTTTCATTAACATTTTAAAAAGTAGTTAAGTTTTTTTACTATTTGTAAAGTAACAGCCTATTGTCCCACTGTTGGGCTTCTGTGTAAAGAGTGTATAAGGACATAGTTCGCCAAGCACACTTTTAATTTTCTTACACTTGTAGTTTTTAAAAATGTTTTACCTCACCCAGCGCGTTGTAAAATATATTGGTAGTGATTAATTTGAGACAACCACACGTAGACCGAGCTACCACGGTTCTATATATATATACGCATAGGCTTAAAACTACAAAAAAATCACTAACCTAAAAATTTGTGCCCTGTATGCCTGGTGAAAACCAGACAGCTGTCTCTGTCGACCCCGCTAGGGTTAAAACGTCGTGTGAGCTTTTTTCCATAATCAACTATATCATTGTAATTTTTAAATACTAGTGTATGAATGTTAGTTATATAAAATATCTTCAAGATCAATAGAAAAGATCTGGGAGGGAGACTCCCCTGCATTTCAATTGGTACATCCCAAATATATCACTATCCTATTTAATGATTTAGGATTTTGTCTGCGAAGCGTAAGGTCGTGGGTTCGAATCCACTATTTGACGTGATCCATCTCCTAGCAAAAGCTTAAGCTTAGTTGGAATGGTTAACAAGAATGTTAGCAATATTAATTAAAAAAAGAAAAATTGCTTTAAAAATTATGTGTACTTCAAATTATCTTAAACATCCAGCACTGTATTACCACTCTTCAAACAAGAGATCGCTTTTAGAGATAACATCAACAATTGCTCATCCTCTCTCTTACTATGCTCGTTGTACAATCTAGTTTCTAATTTCTAAGCAAGTGCTGGACTACGATCCCACCTGATGTTAAGTGGAAATGCAGTCCTGGATGGTAAGGCGCACTAGCTTAGTAAATGCCTATTCACTCTACTCTTGAAAATACCCACATTGTAATCGGAAGGAAAGACAGACGCGGGCAAACTATTCCAGTCCTTTGTTGTACGAAGAATGAAGCTGATGTTGATACAATAATTAAATAATTAAAAATGTATAATGTAATTTAATAGAGACCACACTAACACAACTGTCAAGGAGAACATTGTTCAGTAATTAATTGATTACAATTCGTCACATTGTGTCTGCTGATCCATGTAAAAAAAGCATCGCAACCGATTAAGTATCAAGACAACGAAACGTGTGCGCTAAATTGCTTCCTGTCTTAAGCAGTACATATTTCTCGATGACATCGTACAGGCCACACAAATTGTTTACTCGTTCGGGAACGCTGGCAAAAACTTGAAAAGTAAACTTGCTGCGCTTCTACAAGTATGGGGCGTGAGCATTCCGAATAAGTTTTTTAGTCAATTTCTCGACAAAAAAACACGACCTTATTATCGACTAGCTGTACCGGCGACCGGCGAAGAAAAAAGTCATTTATTTTATTAAATTAATATTCATGGGGCATAATATATATGGGAAATACCATAATGGGTCTAAAATATAAAATAATAAAAGAAAAAATACTTTTTCCCTTTACTTTTATTTAATTCAATCAATTGTCCCGTCGCGCAACCTGTGTGACTTCTACAATGAATATTTAAAGAACACAAAAGGTTAGTCGAGTACCGCGCGCGGCAGCTCTGTGTGACTTGATATATAATAACTAATACATTACAAGTCTCAATTTCCAGCTTTAACCTCCTTTTTTGAAGTCGGTTAAATAAAAATTATAGCCTAATTTACTCCTTGTTACATCAGCTATCTGCCACATAAAAAATTCTATTAAATGTTATTTTTGTTTAATGTACGCATATACAAACACATGCATGTAGCAAAAGGTGGTTATTTTAATGTTACAAATAAAATTGTAAATTATAACATAAATTAAAAAAAGTTTTATTACTTACCAAATGAAATAAAAAATTATTTCTATTAATTTATTTTTATTATAACGTAATAAAATCTTTTAATTAAAAATTGTTATAATACTAAATTGAAAACCTCCTCCTTTTTTAAGTGGGTAAAAGAAGGCCTCTGCTATTGCATTAATGGACTGGTAGAATCTGGGACGTCCTATGACTTAAAAGAATATGGGTGAAGTCGTCAGAGACGAATGTTGTACCTCCAGGTATGTCATAATTCCATGACGACCCAACTTTTCCTCATTTACGAGTATTATGGCAATACAACCGCATTTGTTATTTGTGGGACTTAGTATCGAGTAAATGCAAGCATGTTTGCCTCAGTCTTCCATAAAAAACATCCGGAAGTGGCACTCAAAGTTAGTTTATCCGTGAAATAGCTAGTGACCGAGTCGTGGTTCGACCCTTTCTGGCGCCCTTGGATCGGAATGCTTACGCGTAACATAGTAACCGTCCTTTTTTTTTTTTGTTGACGGGGAGGAAATCTTCAGAAAGATACCCCGCCTTCTGGGGGGAAGGCGGCGGTTATGTGGGGTTCTTACCCACTAAAACCTCCCCGGTGGCCCTTTCCTCGGTGCATGACGAGGGGCTCCGGGATCTCCAGTGGAACGCACCGGAGCCCCTCTGCACTGTGCTCAAAGAGAGCACGTCCCGGGGAGGTTACTCCCTCCCCCCCTGTGCCCTCGCAGCGCAAGGCGACACGGGCCAGCCGATGTCACCTTCTTCCCGGGTCCACTTTGGTGGACGACTCAGGCCCCCACCCTTGTCGCCCAGTGAACCCGAGGCCCGTTTTAGTCGCCTTGTACGACAGGCAGGGGATACCGTAGTCTTATTCTTGAGAGCCCAGAACTACAGGGCTGCGGGCCGGTCTGCCACCGGCCCGCCTGCGCCATCTCCGAACGGGATCGGCCCTCTCCCGATCCCGTTCTGCGGTCTCCTTCTGGGTCATTACTGACTCGCAGAAGGAGACCAGCGCCTTCCAAACATAGTAACCGTCCAAGCTGAGGTTACCCCTCACCGGGGGAACCCTTGTCGAGTTACTACCGATAGAGGTTCAGGCTAAGCGACATAAGAGCTATGCCACCATTCAATCCGGTGAAGCAGTTAAGGCCAGCTTCTGTGGCCAACCTGTGTAGTTCGTCCAAAGCCATGAAAAATACTTATTCATACAGTTCAATAATTCAATTTCGCAAGTCGACTTTCACGATTGGTATATATTTAAAGCAACGACAATCAGATAAAACTTGATTAATCTCCGTAGGCAGTTCCGCTTCTTATTATAATAAACTAATTAATGATGGAGGAGAACAATTCATTATAGAAGCAAAACTGCCTTCCGAACAATAATGATAATGAGTGTAATTAATTATAGGAAGTTGGTTCAAGACGTACTCGGCGGGGGGAGACGTGTCAAGGATTCCAAATCGTCTATTTCGGAGGAGGCATGTCACACATTTCTTATATACTAAGGCTAATACGCGTACTTTGACTTTAGAGCCGTGGTAGCTCAGCATCCGGGCGGTGGGCGTTGCATAGTACGCTAGCAACCCGAGTTCGATCCCCGATGCCGGCACTAATAAATTTGTTGTTGCAACTTTATGTGCTAATTTACAACGCGCTCGCCGGTGAAGGAAACCATCGTGAAGAAACCTACTGCTTAGAAAAAAAATTTAAGGCAGAAGGTACTTTATATTGTGGAGAAATTATTATAAAATACAATTTTTTGCTATATTTTTTTATAATACAATTTTTTACTATTGTAGCGCATACACATATGTGGGATATACCAATAATGAAATGCACGGGATTTTCTTATAGATATTTTTTATTAGTTTCCATCGTATGTCTGATGTACGTATGTATCATATTGATATCTTTCGTTCTGTTAAAAAGTAAAGAAAAAATAAAAAGTGATTACTAACATACTAATCTGTTGTAAAATTTCTGTTGTTGGTTACCGGGAAGTTAATATTGTGTAATTATAAAAAAATTACTTGTAATTTAAAATTTTAAAACAAGTAAATGTATCTGTATCATATTTGCGCTCTCGCGGTCTTGGCAGTTTCACCTCTGATATGCCTAATTATTTATGATGAAGCGTTGCTTGTTTTCGGTCACTTCTAGCGCTAGCGCTACCTGAAGTGACCATAAAGCTAGTTTTAGCGCTGGAATTTTTAGGGAATTAAATAGAATCGAGGTTTAAACAAATATAACGTGTATGACTTTAAAAATCGAATATACCATGAAGACGAGAACAGTGTAACTACCCTCTTGTAAGCGACATGCCGCATCTAGCGTTGCACGGAGCTTGGCGTCGATGAAGGGGTGAGTGCGGGAGGTCAGGCGATTGTCGCGCTACTGATGGCTTTAATCATTATTACTTATAATTAAAATTTAGGTGGAAATATCTATTGTCGGCCGCGACGGCAAACTTTGCCCTTTATTCGAATGCTATCCTCTCTGATCGATAAAAACACAAGGAGAGTTCCATTCGATGAAATTTACTTTGGCACGTTTAATTTATTAATAACGAAACACTAGCGCCGTTGATCTAGTTGGGTGTAGGTAGAGATAAGCTTTTGAATGTCCCTTAGATAATCCGTGAAATAGCAACTGACCGATTCGTGGTTCGGCCCTCAGATCGGAATGTTTATGCGTAACGTAGTAAACGTCCAAGCCGAGGTTACCCCTCACGGGGGGACCCTTGCGGCGAGTTACTTCTGATAGAGGGTCAATCTAAGCTACCTAAGAGCTATGCCACCGCTCAATCCAGTGAAGCAGTCGAGGCCAGCTTAGAATTACCAGAAAGGTAGAGATAACGGATTATGTTCTGCCCGATCCTATCTCTGTTATCCCGCGTCATTTATAGCCATTGTCATTTTATTACTTATTGAAGTTAATACTTCTGTTGACAGACGTATGTTGCATTTTTTTTTATTGTGTCATATCAGTAATAAAATCTTTATTTGTCTTACTCCCACATTACATAGTACAGTTTTAATACAATTACATGACAGAATAAGTGGATGTGGGAATCAGGAGCTCAAACTAAGTAACTTGTGTTATGAGTCTCCTGGCTCCCCCTTTGGACAATTAGGTATAACAAAACAGTTTATATATCAGTAATTATTGATTAATTGCAATGCATTATACCCTTTGTAAGTATCGCCCTGTTGTATTACATTCTATAGCTGACCGCAAAAGATTCACCGGATTTGAGAGGTGCCGAGCTCTTAAGTCGCTTAGCCTGAACCTCTATTAAAAGCAACACTGCTCAAAAAGAGAGGAGACCCCGTGAGGAGACCTTGGCTTGAACGGTTACAGTAATCGCGTTAGCAATCGTTCCGAGGGCGGACACGGCAGTACCACTGCTCGGTCGGTAGTTTGTACGTATAGGACTAATTTTTAACCATCATCAAAAAAGATGCACTCACAGCGCCGTCGTTTATATACCGATTTTGTGTTTTTAAGGTATATTTATTTTATTGCTTGGGCTTCAAAGATATAACAACTTGGGAAACTTCTAGAAATAGTAATAAAAGAATGCGTGTTGATTGAGATATTCGTAGCTGTATGCGGTTCCAGGCATGTATGTTTTTTTTCACACACAGCATAGTGGACCTAATGATGATGATGACAAGACACAATAAAATAAGGGTTACGTAGGACAAAACAAAAAACAGCAATGGTACGCCGCAAGGTGGGATCATTGATGTGGTGGAGGAAGAGGATCGTCATATTAACTTGGCATTGTAAACAAACGTTGTAACTTTATTAGTTCGTAATCTGACTTCTAACTAATTTTGTATAAAGATTGTGAGGACGCTCAGTTGTGACGGTATTCGTTATAAATAATTCTTTGTACAACGTTACGCTGTCTCAATAAATTGAATGTATTAGTTGTTGCACTATTTTATTCCACGAAACCTACAAATTATAACAATTATTTCAAGTCAATTTTTGTTTTTACTGCTTTTATTTTTGTAGTTAACGGTAATCATTATTAAATTTAGTCATCTCGATCGATACTTAGGTCCACGAACGAACTATATAGATTGTTCCAATAAACGGTGATTAATAAATTTTATAGAACATATTCTAAGCTCAGCTAGCTATGAGGTAATTTGGTTTCATAATAGTCCAGGCATCGATCCGCCGTCGACCTACGACCAAAGGCGTGTTTACCCACCGCCGTAATCATTAGGCCACTAGTGATAAGCTTTTTTGAAAATACTGTGTACGTGTCTTTATTATTAAACACGCAAACTAAATACTTCAATATACACTCGTAAGCAAAAATAAAGGGTCGGTTAAGAAAGTTTGAATATCTCGGAAGATAAAGACGCTAGCTAACTGAAACAAATTGTGCATGATAGACAATTAAATAACCTTAAAATAAACTAAAATATTTTTATTAATTTATTTATATTTCAAAAAAAACATAAACTTAAACAAAAAAGGATATCTTACATAAACTTGGATAATACATTATTTTTTATTGTAGAGTGAAAACCCTAATTTGGTTCTTTAAAATTAAAGTACCAATTAAGGCCTCTATGTTTTATATGTATGTACCACTGTTTGGCGCAGGCCTTCTCTATAAAGAGAGTATAAGGGCATAGTCCGCCACGCAGCCCTAGTGCGGCTTGGCAGACCTCACGATGGTTTACTTCACCGCTGAGCGCGTGGTAAGTCAGTACTTAAAATTGCAACAAACAAGAGCCGCGGTAGCTTAGTGTCCGTGCGGTCGCCTCAAGTAGCAACCCCAGTTCGATCCCCGGTGCCGGCAGCAATAAAATTGGTACTTAGACATGAATTTTCAGCGGAAATCATATTAGCGATTTCCCCTAACTTTGTCAACGATAAAGTCTTCAAAATAAACGGCAGGCTTACAGAACGGTGGGGAACGGTAAGTTGATCATAACTGGCCGTTAAAAGCGGTGGTACCTTAGACAAAGTACGGGGCCACATAAAGAGGCGTATGAACACTCATTAGGTTCGCGGTATCGTCCATAAATACATTATCGCGGGGCAGTGCGGGGGTGTCGCGGGGGTGGGGCTGGCGGGGCGGCGGGTTATCGAATTAAAACTTCACTAGCAATAGTAGAGTTGAACACCGTATTAATACACCATGTATAATTCGTGCGCTTGGACAAACTTGGCACGCTCCACTTGCGACTGCCATGTTCGCACCTGTTTCGCTGTTAACAAGTGTGTTTAGGAGTAAAGAAAACCGACTTGAAATCATATATACGCAATAACAATTTACTAACAAGTAGAGTAAATAATAAAATTAATGTAAATGTCTTTTATTACATTCACACTCTTATTTATTTCGGAATTATAATATTTATATCTTCGTAGATCTGGTATTTCTCTTACTTCCTCGACATTCGTACTCATTGTCCTTAAATGTTCTCGACAGAGAGTACTTGCCTAGACTTCTTGTAAATAGTTGTGTTGTTTTTCTAAGATCGTCATAAACCTACCAATATTGTGAGTCGAGTAACATTTTTCTGTACGTTGGTTTTGTATACTTTACTAGCTGCCCCGCAAACGTAGCTAATTCATTGTTCATTATTAATTTAATAATATATTTATATCTTTTGCATTAATTAATGCGATAAAAAAGATATCGCTATTAAGAAATGGGGGATGACCCATCAAGAATGATAAAAATTTAGGGTTATGTTATTGAATGCCACATAAAAAAACATGCTGTCAAGAGACCGCTTCCGAAAACGGAGACAGACGATAGATAATGACACTTTTGATGATGGGACGGAAAAAACGATCCTGAATTAAAAAAATACATAGACATACATTTAATATAGTAAAATGCGAGAGGTGAGGGTAAAAAAAATTAAAAACCGTTATTATCTAATATGGAAGTACGATCTGGCCCGTAGTGGAACACAACGCGCTGGGCGGCGGGCGGCGCGAAGGAGCGATCGAGGTAAGGGTACCGGCTACGTAATTAGATTTTCAAAGTCCGAATACACTGCTCGTACTTGTCTTCATAATAATGTGGCGCGACTCACGTGTCTTGACACATTAACTTCTTTACTGACCATAAAAAAGCGCTCCTCAATTACCTCCACGGCTATATTTGGACATCCCTGACCAGTAACTAGTCGTATTTTGCCCATTACTGAGAATCGTTGTAGGTAGACTTGTATTACTTCACGTGATAATAGGAGGATGTGTGGTCATTCTGATTGACAAAATCTATGAATCCAATCGGATCGGAAACAACTTCACCTTCTACAAGTTTAGTTGAATAGAGGTTATGAAACGTTAGGCTCTCACTGACTTAAGCTCATGGAGTTCTATTTGACGCCTTTACAAGGAACCACAGGAATATTAGCGTACACTACCGAGGTTCCATTAGCGTTTAATGTAACCAATTGTGTACAAAATGAACGTTCATTGGCATCATAGAGCAGTGATTCTCAACCTTTTTTCCTTTCAAAATTTGGAGCAACACAAAGAAAAAGGTAAAAATTATTCACTTACTACAACACACTGCATAAATAGTTTATGACAAAAATTTTAAATAAACGAAATAATAATACATATTCATGTTAAAAATATTTTTCTTTTTAAATGATATAATTTAATAATATTAACATTATTATATATTTGCAAAATTTGGCGGCACACAAAAGTGCCACGGCACAGTGGTTGATCGCTGTCATAGAGGTTGATATTCGTTGTTTTTAGTAGTCTTTTAGTTCATTGGTGCGACTATGGTTTATATGCCAGTGATAGACTGGCATGCAAATCGTGTGTGTGATCGTATTTGACGAATTGTAATTATGAAATCATAATTAGTATAAGTGTAATAGATCGGTTCCTAATGAAATATCACTGGGAAATTGGTAGGGTGAAATTGGAGTTGAAGTGCAGTGTACACGTTGGACTACACGGAGGCCATTGACATCGATGTATAAGTACAGACATACATTTTGGTTCCGAATTCTTAACTTGGTTCTCTTTTATGTCACTGATCTTGGAAAATATTTCCCGTTTCAATCCTTCGCATTTATACTTGCAATGTGCTCACACAAGAAACTTATAACTTTTTCTAAATTGGTAAAAATTAAAATATTATATTTCTTATGTCATTATAATAATGAATCTATAATGACAAGTATCAAGATTGTTCCACCTGCACTAAGCATCGAGGTATCGGATATTTAGTTTGCTTTGGGGCGGCGGTGCGCGCGGGGCGGGGTGGTTAAGTCCAACTATAAATTAGGAAGGGTACGGTTTCATTAATCACCCATACGCCGTTATTATTAATTAACCCCCTTTGGAACTATCGTCGGCATTAATTATCGACCGGTACACCCGTTGCTACTGTCAAATCCTTCGCTACGAGTTTTTTTTAACATTACACCGAACAGACAAACTGGTGAAAGTAATTCCCTGATTCCATAAAATATTTAACATTATATTTTGAAAACAAGTGTATTTCCGAGTAAAAAGATAAATCGACATCGATTCTATGCCAAATATGAACGTAAATGAAAAGGTCTTACCGTCACTGGAAGATTTAACGCTCTGTTTTATTTCCCAAATAGCATCTGACGAAATTCTGGAGCCTAAATTCGTTTTCTCCTTCTACATTCATCTGCAGATTAGGAGTTCCCTGGATCTTCAGCACTAACTTAACAAGGCCTTAGGCCAACGAAATGAGACCCATTTGAATATAAGCCGTTGTCGATTCGTAGACATGACTACATAAACATACAAAAACAGACCTTCTCAATTGAGATTTTGATCAGTGTAACACATCCTAATCTCGATTTAATATAATTTCAATTTCATGTTTTTTATGTCGTAATAAAATTTGTAATTTATGAAATAACAAGAATATTTACGAGACAAAAAGCAACTTCAAATTGATGAAACTTTAAACGCTATTATATGCAGATGCCGTCAGTGTATTATTTCCAAATTATCGTACGAATATTACGAAATACAATAAATCAGAGCCAAACTCATAAAACAACCCTTGAAGTACATCCAATAAAAAAATCTTTAATCATCGAAATCGGTTGGCGTGATATTGAGTTATTCGTTACTCAAATCAGAGTAATATAAGATTTATATAATATTCTCATGGAAGCCATGTCAGAATTGGACCAAATGTAAATGGAACCACATGAGAAGCACCGGCTTTCAAATAAAAAAGAATTGATTCACCCAAGTAGTAACGAACAACATAAAAAAAAGCAAACAGTCGAATTGAGAACATGCTCTTTTTTGAAGTCGGTCAAAAATTAAATATTAATTCAACAATTGTAGTGAAATGCAGTGGAAGATATCAACGATTGTCGTGCCATTAAGGGGTAAGAAAGCGGAGGAGAAGGTGGGTGAAGGAGGAAGGGGAGGGTTAAAAAAATTACATAACGAAGTGCAGTTGACCGACGAGAGCGTCAGAGCAGCCAGTATGTTTAGAAGTGTTTGGATGAAAGTGTGGTCCGTCGCCGAGTTGCGAACACCTCATTACGTCGAGAGTCCGCGCCGACTTCATCCGCGGCCGGCGCGACCGCGATGCAAGCTATCATTAACTTTATCACAACGCAATAAAGTTCGCATTACGAATCACATAAAGTTAGAAGAAGTTTAAAACTACAATATCAATTATGCTACTGACTAAATACAAACTAGAATAATACCGTGTCGTCTGCATCAGAAAATGACGTAAAATCCGATCGTGAATTGTTTATTACATAACATAATATAACCACTCACACAGAGGGATAGATGTCACAGACTTCGTTTCATCCTTTTGTTGTGTCCCTGTAACCAGAAAGAAGGCCCTTGCTTCGCTTGCTTTCATTATTCGAAGACACATGAGGGACATAGGCATTTACTAAGCCAGTGCGCCTTACCATCAGGACTTCATTTCCACTTAACATCAGGAGGAATCCGCGGTCAAGCACTTGCTTAGAAAGTATAAAAAAAATACTACAATCCTATCATCTACACATACACAATCGTCGGTAACGTTTATTCTTTAAGGTTAAATACATACATAAATGTCCCACTGATGGGCTGCTAAAAAGTCTAAGACTTTAAATTATTTTATAGTAATGTAGGTTTCATCACTTATCACATCGTTAAGCAGTACTTAAAATTGCAACCAACAATTTCATTGGTGCCGGGATCGAACTCGGATTGCTAGCGCACTATACAACTTAAGGCGACCGCACGGACACTGAGCTACGACGGCTCTACGACAACGTTCACACTTTCTAAGTACGACGCCAATCTCGTAGATGTACATTCTAGGACGTCTCTACTAATCGAATTCTCAATTGAAGGGATCTCTTAGATCCTTCAAATAGTGGCCCTCTCGGACCCCCTCGGATCGGCATGCTTACGCGTAACATAGTAACCGTCCAAGCCGAGGTTACCCCGAGAGGGACCCTTGTGTCGTGTTACTAGCAATAGAGGTTCAGGTTAAGCGACCTAAGAGCTGTGCCACCTCTCAATCCGGTGAAGCAGTCAAGGCCAGCTTCTCTGGCCAATCTGTGTAGTTCATTAAAAAAAAAATCCTTCAAATCTAAACACTATATGAATATTACTGCGATCGATCGATTCGAAGTTTATTAAACCGTGTCAGGAGCCTTAGTCTCTGGAGTGAGTTCAAGTTACTCAAAGGCATCGATTTACATAACCTTTTAACTTATTTACCAAATGTTAAAATGGAATACATACTACACAACTGTCAATTGAACGAATTTGTAATAGAAAATTACTTCTCATTTTTAGATTGTAGATAAGTTGTTATATTAAGTATATATCTTTCTCTGAAATAGCATCATAAGGTATAAGTTGCATATTTACGAGTAAAAACAAAAACCGACTTCAAATCTAATCAAACATTTAATGCTATAACGCGCGGACGCCCTTTTTGTATTGATTATCGTAGGAATATGACGAAATAGAATTGATCAGAATCTAACCAAACTCTCATCTAATCAAACTATGTGCGTGATATTAAGTAATTCGTTTATTTGTCACGCTCATACTTAATACAAATTTAATACATATGGTTTTCTCGATGCCATTGTCAGAACTAGAAAGAAATTGATATGGGGCCACACAACGCCAGCTTTTAAAACGATTCACCTAGCCGATAGTTCTGAGCTAACAAACATAAAAATACAGACGTATTGAGAAGCCCTCCTTTTTGGAAAATGGTTGAAAAGAAACATTAATCCGTGTAAATAGAGGATATAGCTTTAAAAATTAGTTAATTATTTTAATATTCAAAACTGGAGCAGATAAAAATATAATAAACTTTTTTATATTCATTTAAACGAGTCTCATTAAAATTATACGAATGTAAACGAATAAATTTATTGGCAGTTAAATGTTGTGGAATCTTGTTAACATAAAATATACACGCGTTGAACAATAGTTTGGGGAGCGGAGTCATTATCGGGCATCAAATAGGACCTAGTATAACATTAAAGCAATTTATTTATGCTAATTATTTCGACTACGCACTACGTAACTTCGAGCGCGTGAAGTACAGCTTACTTGAGAACTCGTAGGAGCGTGTTTCCATTGTTCCATCACGTCACGGTATTCTTTAAGTTAGTGATAAAAATAATGTAATTTTATAAACAGCAGGCTATTAAGTCTTTATTCAAATCTCCTGTCATTTCGTCGCCCTCGTCAATAAGTCCTCTCAAGGTCGCTTTTAGCGATAGGCTCACCCATTGCTACACTCCTCCTCCTTCTTAAGTTGTATTCCTCATTGCTGAGTGAATCCTCTACGAATTATATTGTGGAGAATCGCTTTCCGCCTATTGCTGTCTTTGGCAGTGTGTAATGCCTCGTGAACTTTCCTATTGGTGTTGTCTCGGATCTGCTCTATCCAACGCATATAGATCTTCCCTCTTGGTCGTCATTGATACTCTACTGTGAATTTTTATTTTGTATTTTTGTCAATTTATCTAAATAATTTCTAAAAGTTCTTTTTCATCTATATTTTTAGCGGTTTAAACAATTGCTATCGTGAGATGATTCACATTGTCAGTTTTTTTCATGTTCTCGATGTACTACCGGAACAATTCGCGCTAAGCAAGTTTGCATGCTAACCGTTGCTATAGTAAATCACGGTATGATAGTCGAGAGCGGATCGGTAGTAACCTTTAATGGGAACGGGAATCTAAAAGACTCACCATTAGTCAATGTGAAACTATAAAAAAATCTTTACATGCACTTTAATTTTTTTAGGGGTACGTAACTGGTGTTTGTCCTTGGAAATTTCTAGACCACGGCCACGCGATAGCCTTAAAATATATTGGCTGGATGTCGTATGCAGGGACTTAACCTCTTAAAACCTAACTCATGTCAAAGATTGGGCAAAATTGAGAAGGAGATCCATGAAAGCCGACTCTGGCTCGATCCGTGATAAGGCTAGAAAGAATAATTTTTATACTGCTTAAAAACAAATTATAGTGGGTGAAACCGTAACTGCTAATTATTAAAACCATACAATGGAAACATGTTTTAAACGATATATTTCCTTACTTACGTAATTAGATAGGCGTAAAATTAATATTTTATAATGAACTTCTAATTTAGATTTCGGCAGTCGTTAAGTGCCTTAAGTGCAGAGTGGACTCAGCGGGTGCGCAGCCAAGGTGCGAGGGCGTAGGTTGGAATACTAATTAAAACATTTGCATCATTAATTATACGAACATTTGAAAACGCAAACACAAATGAACTTATAATGAATCCTTATATTTATGCGAGCGTCTAATATTAAAGTAAAATCAAATTACGGATTTTATCGCTGTTTACAAAAATCCAAAAAAAAAATCAAGCAAGAAAGCATTGTCTTCTATGACTTAGACTTCTTCGATCAGTCTTTCTGACAGACTCAAACCTCTGGGTATTCGGTCATCACGGTTGATTTACAAATTCCATAGGCACCATATTGATAGTAGGCTTTTCAAATCTGTAGATTTTCGTGTAACTGTCTTCCACGCATTTCCAACTTGTGAAATCAGTTATCACCAGCGATGTTTCCCAACCGATTCGACTTCAGAACCTTCAAGAAACAAGCCTACTCCTGTATGAAAGGCCAATAACGCACCTGCAGTTCCTACAGTTTTACATATGTTCATAGTGGACGATGGTTATTTAAAATAAAGCGAGCTGTATGTTCGTTTACTCTTTTTTATAATTATTTTTGTATCTGATTTGATAACCGGAGATCCCCGCGAAACAACACCGATTTTATAAATAGATAAACCAACTTTACAGCCTCTTTCATCTGTATTTCTTGTGATCAAATCATCTTGTATCAAAATCGTTATAATTTTTATCATATTTATTGCTCCATTACTTATGCGGCACTAAATAAGTTTCACTACCAACACTTAAAATGACCAAAACAATACAGAAGCGCTTACGTAGTACACGGCCGGTTGCAGTCGATCCGGACCTATATTATATCTAGCCAGCCATCCGTCGACTGACCCCACCCTTATAAATAATAGTGGTAAATCTCCCATCCGTACCCCCTACACCCCTTAAGGGTAACAGCTACCCTCCGGATCTCATTTCCAAATTGCATCTCGAAACTGAATCTCGACTTTACAACAAGCCATTATCGACGTAATTTACACCTTAATTGGTGACACTAAGGTCGTTTTCGAATCGTTGTTTTAAGAGCGAAATTTAGTGCTTACTTGTAAGGCCATAACCTAAGAAGGGGCCGGTGGCCCGCTCTATACAAGCACTAACTCGTATAATGAGATATGATAATAAACGCTCCGGTTGAATATTGATGTTGGGAAGTTAGGGATGCACTCGGAATGTTTACGAACACCGCGGACTTTACTTAATATAAATCAGCTCTGAGTTAGCAGCTTCCAATTTATTATTACAACGGTTACGTTTATAAAGGTCGTCACTCATCCCAATGTCACGCTGGGATAATGTGTGTCTAGTTTGCACGATTTCAATTCACTGTTAGTTTCCAGGTGAAACAGTGTTTTGAACGATAATTAAAGTTTGAAAAGATTCATTCGAATGAACATTATTTTAGCAGTATTTATATAATTATAGGGATCCGACCTCGTTTTTTTAATGTGTTACCTTATAATTGATGTACTAATATCAAATTGGATAATAAACAAGAGTCAATAATGTTATAAAAATTTTATTCTTCTAACAATTGTAAACCATTCCAAATAAGCTTAGGCTTGTATTAGTTGTTTCACATCAATATTCGAATGGTGGATTCGAACTGACGACCTTATGAGTCGCAGACTGTACCCTAAGCTATTGACGCTTTAATACAATTTATTTATTTATTTATAAACTCTTTATTGTTTACACTTATGAACTAAAATTTAAAAAAAAAGAAAATATAATTAAAATACATAAACAGTGGGCGGCCTTATCGCTAAAAGCGATCTCTTCCAGGCAACCTTTGGATGGAGAGGAATGATAAAAGAAGCGGCGGGAGTTTATAAAAGTAGATATACTTAAATACTGATAATAAATATTTACATACAAACATACATACATATGATATAGGTATATATATATATATATTATGAAGTGTAAAAACATGTATAAAAAGTATTACATATAATATATAACAGTATAAATGATGTTAGGTGGACTTGTCTAAGTAAAACTTTTTAACTTTAATTTTAAAAGTATTTATTGTCTGTGATTTCCTAATGGCCACAGGAACATCAACACAATATAGGTAAAATAGGTTCAAGATATATAAAATGTTACATACTAAACTCTCTCGAACCCGAAATACGTAGTATATTGTAGTATAAGTATCGTGACTATTTCTTCTTTTTTAAAAGGGCAATCATTTTAATTGCGTAGTCTCAAATGATCACCACTTTGCTTTATTTCCTCCTTGTTGGTAACAGCCCAAGAAGGCGTAGTAGACGAACCATACGAATTTGCCCCAACGTTAAAAAATACTTTTACTAAAAAAAAAGGAATTCGAATGACCTAGGTCTGTAGTCCCTTCTCCATAAAAATATTACAGCCGTCAAATGTGCTCTAATTGTTCAACGACTTGATTGCTTTTGCACTAAGCTTGCCCCTTGCGATGATTGAGGCGTTTACATACGAAATGATCGCAAGCATTCATTAGCGATGACATCAGTGAATTGATCCCTGGTCGTCGTAGGCTGCCCGCACACGGTGAGATGGTTGATTCATCCGCTGACACGGTGCGCAATCATCATCCAGCCTCGCCTTAGCATTATACCAATTAATTGTTACGTTTGCTTATTAAAGTACAATCGAAACAATCACATTCCGCACGAGAATAAATTTTCACGATGTACATTCGACTCGACCCTCTGAGTCTGCGAAGAGATGTCGGTTCTCTTTGCATTCTGTATCGCATTTACCATGGGGAGTGTTCTGAGGAATTGTTCGGAATCATCCCATCTACCGATTTCCATTACAGCACCTCTCGGCAGAATTCCAAATTCCACCGCCACCATCTTGATGGTTGGCGTTCAACGACTGTACGTTTTTCGCGTAACTTTCTCCCACGCACTGTCAATTTGTGGAATCAACTGTCGCCAGCGGTGTTTCCGAACGTTTACGATTTAGGGACCTTCAAGAAACGAGCCTATTCCTATCTCAAAGGTCGGCAACGCACCTACAGCTCCTCTGGTGCTGTGGATGTTCATGGGCGACGGTGATCACTTAAGATCAGGTGAGCCGTATGCTCGTTTGCCACTTTTCATATATCGTACTTAGAACTTATACGAGTCCACGTTTCACGCCATAAGTCATCACTGGTAATCCCTTCGACTTCAAGCACTGATGTATATACATATATATGGCTCACTATTGGGCGGCAAGCCTTCTTTGTAAAGAGAGTATAAGGGTGAAGGTTTGGCAGAGTTCACATATTTTAGAAAATTTTCTAAAACATGTAGGTTTCCTCACAATGTTGACGTTGGACGAAAATACATTATGATGTTTCCCAAACTACTGAACTCTGGATCCAAGCGAACCGTCCAAGCCAAGGTTACCCCTCATCGGGGGGACCCTTATATCGAGTTACTAGAAATAGGGGTGCAGGTTAAGCGACCTAAGAGTTATGCCACCTCTTAATCCGGTGAATCAGTCAAGGCCAGCTTCTCTGGCCAATCTGTGTAGTTCGTCAAAAAAAAATGCAAACCGATTACAATGGACAAACCACTTGGAAATTGCCGGGTGATCCTTGGACATGCAACAGTGGATGTCCTAAGGCTGAATTGATCATGATTATGATGACGTCTCGTACGTTATCCACTTGTTTCTTTGGTCGAGAGAAATGAGCAATTCAAAGCAAAATCATTGTCTGACAGCGTAAGCTCATCACAAAAAATAATTACACAAAACGTGTGAAGAAAGCGAGAGAGGCGTAACTTATTGTTCTTTTCTCTTCTAATTTCATTCTACCCTTTTTTCTCTTACTTTTTTAAGTGTACTACATTTGTAGGAACAATAGTCTAAGGCATAGTGCAATTAATACTTTTATGGCGGCGCCTAAATGCGGCACTGACAGCATCCCATTCGGCCTGTAACTATCTTGTGACCCAGCTTCCTTGTACCGCGGTGTGGTGACACCGAGCCTCAATTGCCAGTTTCTATTACTATGTGTTAAATATGGTACCTTTTGTGAGTCACTACTGAAGAGAATAGATTGAGTAACCGTTATAAAGTATATTCAGAAGTAATTATATAAACTGACTACAAATCGAAACCGAAAAAAAACTTTGTCATATTGTAATCGTACAGCCTTTGGGAGGATGAGGTGAAGTTTGATAACTTTTCTATTGACAACTGATTGGCCCGAGAAGCTGCACACAACAGTTTCACCAGATTTGAGATGTTCTAGAGCTTAGCCCGAACCTTTATTGGAAGCAACACGTCGTAAGGACCTCCGTGAGAAGACCTATATAAAGTATAATATAAGTCCGATTCAGATCCGAGAGGCCTGACCCATGACTCGATCGGTAGCTTTTATCAGAAAACTATCAAGTCACACAAATTGCTAAATAACTTTAAATGCCACTTCGAAGGGGGAGAACAGATAGACTTCCTTTTATACCGTTTAGTAAAGTAAAAAGTTGAAAATGTGATTATATTTTCGGTTCATGCCGTAGACTACCATTTTGGTGTCTTACACCCCACGAAAATTATGACGAAGGAAACATATTCTCATACGTTACTCATGCCCCATTAAAACCTATGTGCCAAGTATTTAAAACACCAAATATAAACCGGCAATGAGGAATTGTCACCTTTTAATTATACATATCAACTCATTCATCAGTATCACAGCTACTTCTGGTCAATTCTAAGAAACTAAGATTGGGTGTGTGACCCAGTTAGGTCCTATTTATGGACGTGTGACTCATGTGATAATTTATTCGTGTGCCAAATATAGCACAACATCTATTGGGTGGAGAGAACTGAGATAACACTGCAATGCTTCTCTACAGGGACTCGACCTTATAGTTAATAAACTAGCTGCGCCCGCGGAGTCCGCGATAAATTATTTTCTGAAATAAAAGCCTAGGTTACTTTTTATCACATCAGCTATCTGTCAGCGAAATTCCCGTCAAAATCGGTCCAGAGATTAGCCAGAACAAACAGTAAGGCAGATAGACAAACATTGTAATAACCGACAGCGGAATCTGTTCTTTTCTACCCTATTAGGGTTATGGTTAGGGGACGCGAGGGCTTATAAATAAAAAAAAATTGAGTCAAACCCGAAATTAAATCAACTACTACACACGAACGCTCTCTTTTATCTTATAAAAGAATTATAAAGGAATCAGTTATATTGAAGTTTTAGCGCTTGCGTTATCTTTTTGCCTTTAAGCTTTTTTTGCTTATTGTCTTTAAGGGTATTCAATCTTGAATTTTCAGAAACATTTTTCTATACTATTATTATGTATTAATTATTATTATTATATATTAATAAATTTTATGGTATCTACGACACCGAAAGTATTATTCCAACAAGATTACGGGACCTAAATGAAAGTAAACAAAAAAAATCAATATCGTTTCATAACTGTGTTCTCTGCGAGCACAAACATTTAAAAATCACACGTTTAGATTCAGAAATTCTGCCTTTTTTGAAGTCTATTAAAAAAAACTCTGATATTAACATTTATACATTTAATTTGTACAATTAAATGTACAAATATAATTCATTGCAATTGGTATTAAGAAAATGTGTACATTATAACGCGGTCCCTGGCTTGTGGACTCATTACAGCAGTTTCAGATCATTGTTTCAAGTCCACACAATGCCACACAAGTTCACCTCACATCTTCATTGTTTCCACTGTTTCCGACACAAATTTACAATTATAAATATTTTTACTGTACATATATAACAATAAATAAATCGATATATATATATATATACACATAAATAGTAATACTTTAGTCATATAATGCGGAATAACGGATACCGGCACGTAAACATAAATAAGTCCTGAGCACGGCTGCAAATCAGCGCTTTCGCATCCTTGCGACAGCACGTACTGAGACGGTGTCCAATGTTGGCATTATGTCCTATTTGTCCTTTTCTTCCTTTAATTGTAGTTTGTTTATTTTTCTTTCTTTTGTCTTTAATGTATGTTATGTTTTGTATGTAATGTGTTTGTATATTATGATACCAATAAATAAAATGTCTATGTCTTGTAGTGGGCAAGTAGGTGTGAGCACACATTTTCTTTCTCTTATATAATGACTTATGTTTCCGATTGTGAAAATAATGAATAAAAATAAAAAAAATTGAGTCAAACCCGAAATTAAATCAACTACTACACACGAACGCTCTCTTTTATCTTATAAAAGAATCAGTTATATTGAAGTTTTAGCGCTTGCGTTATCTTTTGCTTACACATTATGCCTATTATCTTTAAGGGTATTCAATCTTGAATTTTCAGAAACATTTTTCTATACAATTATTATGTATTAATTATTATTATTATATATTAATAAATTTTATGGTATCTACGACACCGAAAGTATTATTCCAACAAGATTACGGGACCTAAATGAAAGTAAACAAAAAATCAATATCGTTTCATAACTGTGTTCTCTGCGAGCACAAACATTTAAAAATCACGTATTGATTCAGAAATTCTACGTTTTTGAAGTCTATTAAAAAACTCTGATATTAACATTTATACATTTAATTTGTACAATTAAATGTACAAATATAATTCATTGCAATTGGTATTAAGAAAATGTGTACATTATAACGCGGTCCCTGGCTTGTGGACTCATTACAGCAGTTTCAGATCATTGTTTCAAGTCCACACAATGCCACACAAGTTCACCTCACATCTTCATTGTTTCCACTGTTTCCGACACAAATTTACAATTGAAAATATTTTTACTGTACATATATAACAATAAATAAATCGATATATATATATATATACACATAAATAGTAATACTTTAGTCATATAATGCGGAATAACGGATACCGGCACGTAAACATAAATAAGTCCTGAGCACGGCTGCAAATCAGCGCTTTCGCATCCTTGCGACAGCACGTACTGAGACGGTGTCCAATGTTGGCATTATGTCCTATTTGTCCTTTTCTTCCTTTAATTGTAGTTTGTTTATTTTTCTTTCTTTTGTCTTTAATGTATGTTATGTTTTGTATGTAATGTGTTTGTATATTATGATACCAATAAATAA
This sequence comes from Meandrusa payeni, assembly GCA_029286785.1. Classification (NCBI taxonomy): domain Eukaryota; kingdom Metazoa; phylum Arthropoda; class Insecta; order Lepidoptera; family Papilionidae; genus Meandrusa; species Meandrusa payeni. The sequence continues at coordinate 3,221,832 of JAGSMX010000027.1, forward strand.
AATGTCTACGTCTTGTAATGGGAGAGTAGGTGTGAACACACATTTTCTTTCTCTTATATAATCGCTGATGTTTCCGATAGTGAAAATAATGAAAAACAATAAAAAAAATTGAATCAAAACCGAATTTAAATAAACTACTACACACAAACGCTCTCTTTTATCTTATAAAAGAATCAGTTATATTGAAGTTTTAGCGCCTGTGTTATCTTTTTTCTTACACATTATGCCTATTATCTTTAAGGGTATTCAATCTTGAATTTTCAGAAACATTTTTCTATACAATTATTATGTATTAATTATTATTATTATATATTAATAAATTTTGTAGTATCTACGACACCGAAGGTATTATTCCAACAAGATTACGGGACCTAAATGAAAGTAAACAAAAAAAATCAATATCGTTTCATAACTGTGTTCTCTGCGAGCACAAACATTTAAAAATCACACGTTTAGATTCAGAAATTCTACGTTTTTGAAGTCTATTAAAAAAAAACTCTGATATTAACATTTATACATTTAATTTGTACAATTAAATGTACAAATATAATTCATTGCAATTGGTATTAAGAAAATGTGTACATTATAACGCGGTCCCTGGCTTGTGGACTCATTACAGCAGTTTCAGATCATTGTTTCAAGTCCACACAATGCCACACAAGTTCACCTCACATCTTCATTGTTTCCACTGTTTCCGACACAAATTTACAATTGAAAATATTTTTACTGTACAGATATAACAATAAATAAATCGATAAAAATATACACATAAATAGTTATACTTTGGTCATATAATGCGGAATAACAGATACCGGCACGTAAACATAAATAAGTCCTGAGCACCGCTGAAAATCAGCGCTTTCGCATCCTTGCGACAGTACGTACTGAGACGGTGTCCAATGTTGGCATTATGTCCTATTTGTCCTTTTCTTCCTTTAATTGTAGTTTGTTTATTTTTCTTTCTTTTGTCTTTAATATATGTTATGTTTTGTATGTAATGTGTTTGTATATTATGATGCCAATAAATAAAATTTCTATGTCATGTAGAGGGCGAGTAGGTGTGAGCACACATTTTCTTTCCCTTATATAATCACTGATGTTTCCGATAGTGAAAATAATGAATAAAAAAAAAATTAAAAAAAAGAAGTACAAAGTATTACTTCAGTCGTGTTGTCTAAAGTACACTCGTTTTTATTTGTATTGTGTGTGTATGTGGATTTGTCTCTCTTTTTTTATTGCTCCATACATATTGCGTATCTAACACCTCCACTTACATCTACTGAAGTCTGTGACGAATGATTCGCGATGAAACATGACGGTGGAGTCTATATCGATCAGTGGATTGACATAGGCTAATCATGAGATACTTATAATTTCGTGTACGAAATACTTTAACAGAATATCAAGTACACATATAATTTCCGACACAGCGTGTCGACACCAGTGGGCATCCGCGAACTATTCGTTGGCGGGCTATTTGGCGACAGTAAGTAATTTAGTGCTACATTGTATTTCTGTTGGAGTAATGCTCGCTTTGTTATTACGCCGTTAATGAAGACATGTTGTGGATAATAGCAACACTCTGTTATACCATTGTCTGAAGTGGTTATCAAAGAACTGTAATGAATTAATCAAACGCATATATCTAAGTAATTGTAAATGCTGGCAACGATGATACGCGCGTCATTGAAAATTGAAAAAAATCTTGACAACTTGTGCCAATTAATTAGAAACAAGACTCACTTGTTTATTTTTTAAGAACAAATTTGACAGCGCCTTAGATTGATTAATCACCAGACTCCTGTCTCCCAAGTCGGCTAATGAATGATTTTTCACTGTGACCACTATTCAACCATAATTTAATAGTCATCATCAGCCTGCAACAGTCCACTGCTGAGCATAGGCCTTTTGGAAAGCATTCCACTAAGCGCGATCCTCGGTCACTCTCAGGTACACCTAGTGTTACGGCGTCCCACTCCGCGGACTCCATCCGAGAACTCGTTTCGTCCAACCATTACCCGTTCTACCGCTGATTCAATGGTCACTATGTGCGTAATCTACTAATGTCATAATGATCTACCATATAGCTCTTCTTCTTATTTGTCCTTCTCTCATTTCTGAGGATCGTGGTCACTAGAGCCCCTCATGTGGACAATCTGCCTCCATCGACTTCGGTCCAAAGCAGCTCTCACCAGCTGGTATAGATTAGGAGAGGAGATGACACCTTTTACTTGGTCAGATCATCGTGCTGGCGACCGGCCTCTTGTCCTCTTGCCTTCTGCATTGCCAACGCTAATATTATTGAAATTGGAAAATAGCCGGTGTAATTTCATTTTTAATTGCATGATTATCAAATAACGAATACTATAAAATGTTATATCAAAGTATATCATAAAGATATTTTGAGCAGAAATATTTATTTCCAAAGTTATATTAGAAGACTTGGCCTCTTTCAAAAGAGGTTCATAAATGAACGAGTACAAACAAATGACGATAACCAATTTAGCATCTCGTCCTTTTTCGAAGTCGGTTAAAAAATTGATATCAATATTCCCGCAAAGTATAATACAATAGATGCCTGATAGGAACCTAGGAGCTTGCTTTTCCTTCAAGTCTTATGAATCATAAGGGTAATTGCGCTTCAAATTTAAAGGAGTATTGGATTGACCTCCACGTACAGTAAATATTGTGTTGACGACCCCCATTAGAGGGTGCGTGGTCCTGTTCAATTTTGCAGGAGGTCAATGAACGTGTGTTTTGTCTGGGCGTCTAAACTTTGATGTGAGAATTAAGTTTGAAATAATTTTTCAAATTTAATTTAATTATCAAATTAACAAGAATATAGACCCCTAAGGTAGCTCAGTGGATTGTCGTCTCATGTAGCACAGTACGCTAGCAAGTTTGATCCCCGGTGCCGGCGCCGCGAAATTGTTTGCTGAAATTATATGTACTGATTTACCACGCACTTGGTGTTGTAAGAAAATATATAAATATACCTGTGAAGTATTCGGAAAAAATGCAGAATTGTGGAAATAATAACGCACTTATTACTGATTTACGAAATAGTCCTGAAAATAAAACTGATCTTTTCATAACGAATATTCGCCAGCCGGTGACAGTTCTTTTGTGTTGCCAATATACAAAATTAAATGTACAAAATATAGAAAAACAAAAATTATGAATAGTAAATAGGAGTTCTAATTTATGTAATCACACCATAGACGAAACAACGTTTATACATGCAAGTCTTAAAAAAAATTGTAAAAATGTATGACAAGCGACTGCCATCTCTGTCTACCCCTCTGCGGTTAAGTTGCGAGAGCTTCTATTTTGTGAAGCTAGGAGCTTCCAGGAATGAATATTGATGCTAATTTATATTCACATGCAACAATAAAGCCTGCCAGAAGTCATTACGCATAATGAATTCTCCAAGTGCTCCTTATTAACGTGACCAATTCACGGGAAACCGTCCCACTGAATGTACGGAATTCGTCTGTATTGGGAACGGAATTGCACTGTTCAATGATAAACGTTAACTTGTTTCATTACGAGAACAGCGAACTTACGAGCAAACTTAATGATTATATTACTGCAGTAATTACTTTCACTTTTCACAATTTTAAGAAACTTAATTCATACTTAAGACATTCACTAGACATATAGACAAGTCACTTAAAGTAAACTAAAGTAACAGCCTTTAATTATATCCCACTGCTGGGGACAGCTCTTCTCTGTAAAGAGGGCATAAACCGCCACGCTGCCCTAATGCGGTTTGGCAGACTTCACATGTCTTAGAAAAAAATTCTAGTACATGTAGTTTTCCTCGCGATGTTTTCCTTCACCGCCGAGCGCGTGGTAAATCAGCACATAAAATTGTAATAGCAAATTTATTGGTGCCGCGAATCGAACTCGTGTTGCTAGCGTAATATGCACCGACCGCACGCACACTGGGCTACCACGGCTCTCAAGTCCCTCAAGTTCTAATATGAGAACAATATTTACATAACGAACTGTGACCGCGATTTCGTCCGCGTGGAATTTAATTAGGTTTTTTTTAGGATAAGGCGTGAATGCGAGGCGCGTGGTCACAAGGCGCCCGGTTGAATTAAGGCGACACGAAATTATTTCAATGCGTATTATATTGATTTTGCTACATCGTCTAAGGTATTCGTTTAATTTTCACGTTGTACAGGGAGAAAATAACATTCATAAAATACTCAAGCCAATTGTAATTGTGTAATTAGCTTTAAAATACCGTTTTATAATTGCCCAATTTCTAAAGTTATAATATGGATATAGTATGTTATACTTAAGAGATTTGCCATTTTGTATAGACCTATATACACACACACATACACACTTACTATACAGAATTCCACTTACCCAATACATTATTTTGTTATTTCTCAAAGGGTTTAGACAACGTTTTTGAAAACTCTCTGACGGCTCACATTTATCGTTAATAAATTATATACTAAACTTAAAAAATATATATAAGGTTGTCAAATATCTCCCTTCCGCCTTTTGTGTCATGCGGCACCCAAACATCAAGCTTTTTTTTGTATCCAGGCTTCTAAATGTTTCTTCTAAATTCTATGGTTTAAAATGGTTTGGTGACTAACTCCCATCTCCTGGGCGATGTCACGAGATGCCACATGCCGGTCTAACTCGATGTAGTCCATGATTTGATCGTTATTTGTCGTCACAGGTCTTCCGCCGGCTGGCTTATCCATGGTGTCGTTTTCACCGGCTCTGAATCGTCGAAACCATTCCTCCGTGGTTCGAAGTGATAGAGTACCATCCCCCAAAACACCATTAATCTCACGGAACGTTTCTCTAGCGGATTTGCCTTTAACGAAGGAAAACTTTAAAATAGCGCGAATTTCGGCGTTAGTGAACTCCATGTTTACACGTCTATAACTGTTGAACGCAATATCAAACTAATTACGCATAGCGTCGTTTTGTAGGTTATGTCAAGACCTTTCAAATTATGTATAGTATTGCTAGATACGAGTTCTGTAGCGCTTTGTACATAGCCGCGAAATTCAAAAGACAAAAAGGCGGAAGGAGATATTTGACAACCTATTATAAAACTAATTTCTAATTTCCTTATTTCTACTTTTACATTTTCCTTATTATATCTATTATTTCTATATACATACGTTTCTTATTTTTGTTTCTAACAGTTCTACAGTTCCGTTTTATTTTTCTTATTTTTCCATCTATTTACACTATGTTTTGTATGTTACCTTATAAATATGTCTATCTTATCCTTTACATCTGTAGTTAGATCTTCGATTTCTGCAATTTGAATGTTTTCGATTTAGCAATTGAAATGTAAGTATAAAAAATAATTGAATAAAACATCACTCGTGTAGGAACTCGGCAGTGGCAGCATAAAAGATAAAAGGTGTTTTGGACGGAGTAGTAGCGCCGTGACATATGGGACCACCAACCTTTTGGCGCTCGCATATTCTTTTGCACTTTAACAGAGCTGTAAAACTGTGACTGTTTATTATTGTAGTGTGCCTTAGTAGCAATAACTTTCGTATCAAAATAGTTACTACTCTATGTAAGTATCTTCATGATAAACATACTGAAAAGCAAGGCATGCTTTTTTAAATAAAAGAAATTTGTAATTAAATTTTTATTCATTAAAAAAATACCTTAAATTCATTTTAATTTGAACATAGTTAAACGATCACAATATGAAACTAAACAAGATATATAAAAAGTCAGCAATGTCTTTCTTTAGCCTGATGGGGTAAACGGATTTTTTTTCTAAATATGTCAGGCACAAGTATTCACTGTAAAGTGAGGCATAATCCGACATGATCTTCTCAAACAAGCAGTTTCACAATTTTTTCCTTCACAGCCGCACTTTTTAAATTAGCATTCAAAAATTTAAAAAACTAAATTCATTAGTACTAGCATTGTCGCTTAAATTCAGAATATTTTCTGTTTTAAAAGTACCGTATTTATTTATTTATTTATTTATAGGAAGATCAACAGCAACACAATGTACAAAAAAGATATAAAAATAATTAAGAAACACACGCCAATAACATAACAATTTTTCAATTAAAGAGATTTCGATAGAATGACCGTCTTATTGCTACAGTTGTAGTACTAAATATGTCTATTTCTGTCCTTTAGAATTTATTTAAACACTATGAAAGTAATCCTATGTCTTTCATTTAAAGCAGCCTAGTGGCTAAGTTTTACAGTCTTACAATTTGATTAGGTTCGAATCCAACTCAACTTATACCAATGACTTGACAGGTTTTTTAGTTTTTTAAGTACAAAATTACTCTTAAATTTGTGCCCAGTGAATGTTGATGAGCTCACCTGTTACATATTGGTGAAGCGAAAGTTGTCGCTGAGCTTACATTTTTTTTTAGTTTTCCATTTAATAATGATCAGCTCTATAGAAGGCAGCATCTCCGTGCTTCCTTTTATTTGGTAGCTCGAAGCCGAGTAGCGATGTTCGTCGTCGTCCCTGTTCACTACCGGTTTGTTGAGTCGTAACTATATTCTTTTATTCTACGGCCTTCACCTTTCGGGGTCGACCGCGTGCTCTCTTCATTTTTTTTCCACACCCGACCCTTTTACGCGGAAACAATGTGTTCCGTAACAAATTTGTTGAATGAAACGATAGAATGCGAGCAGAAATTTTAAAGGCCCCTTTTAATGTTAATTTAATGCGCATAATTGTATCGAAAGCGGATATTTCCGTCTTGGTAGCCTGATCTACGATGTTGTTGTATGTTTTTTTTTCTTATAGATTCTATGAAAAGTTTGCAGTAGTCCTATAGCAAAACAATGTTTGCATCGTTAACTGGCCAGTATGTGGCTGTTTAGACGAACATATATTATCTTTTTGTGTACATCTTTTTTTGAAAGAATTATTTTTGAAGTGCAATAGTACTTGTCGAAACCGACGAGAAGATTTGGAAGGTGGCAAACCTCTTAAGTCGCTTAGCCTGAACCTTTATTGTGAGCAATAGGGCACCAGGAACCACAAGAGTGGACCTCAGCTTGGTTACTATAATCGCGTTAGCTTTTATTGGAAGACTCAAGAAATTCAAATAGCTAACTACTTTTAAATACCTCATCGGAAATCGGCGTTGGGAGAAGTGGCGGAAGAATCTCCAACAATACTTCTCATATCTAATGGGTCACTTCTCATATCACAAAATGGTGGTAACGCGATAAGGTTACTCACGTACTTTGACGGTCACGGTTGAATGTTTTATCTTTTTGTTTCCTAGTCTATATGGATGTGCAAGAAGAATGTGAAAATGAAATTCCGTAATCTCTACTTTTTTAGGAGGTTTAATTTTTTAAGCGTCTTTTAATTGTATGACGATATAATAAACGACGAGTATTTAATAAGAGGAAATGTTTTGTAGAACACTGCACAGAGGTAATGCGATTGGCTTCCCTGGCCGATAAGTCTACCACATCCAATAATTCATGCCGTATTATGTCATATTTTAAATTTATTTTTGATATATTATATATAACATATAACAATAATATATTGATTTATTATTGTTATATTTTTATTTATTTTTAAATCTTAGAATAAGAAAAATCGACTGCCGGTGTTTTTATTTAAAAGTGCGAATGTTGCCACAGAGTAAAATAACTATTAATATTATTTTCTGAAATAAATTATCGATACATACAACGAATCTCTCGTAAATTTAGTGGCGTATTTAGAGTTACTTAACAAATGGCTTAAAAATAATAATTTTCAATTACAAATTCGTTCAATTGACATATAATTTTATTTAGACATTTAGTAAATAAATTATAATTTAAAATAAGCCGATGTGAAACTTGAACGAGTCTCTAATACCGTATTACCCCTCACCGGGGGGACCCTTGTGTCGAGTTACTAGCAATAGAGGTTCATGCTAAGCGACCTAGGAGCTATGCCACCTCTCAATCCGGTGAAGCAGTCAAGGCCAGCTTCTCTGGCCAATCTGTGTAGTTCGTCATTAAAAAAAATCTAATACCGACTTTTAATTAGGTTATCGCTGTTTATTTTATGCGATTGTATGAATGTTTATGATGGAATAAATATACAAATGGATTCATACAAAAACGTAAAGTGACAGAAAAAGTCATATACATTTTTCTATAGCATGTAATATTCAATTAGTAAGTATTTATTGTAATGATAAGAAAAACGAAGTATTAAAATTAACTTGCGCACGAGTAAGCATTTACATAGTTTTAACAAGAAGTTTCATGAAAAAAGTTTCCACTGGAACGTTTAAAGTCATACAAAACGTATTAATTTCTTTTTTTAAATCGAAATGGTTAAACGAGTAACGAGTGGACAGTTAATAAAGGAGCGCTTAAGTTAACTGTGCTTAACATTTTTGCATAAGTAAAATAGTTATTCAATATGTAAATCGATCTACCGTCATTTTTTAATGTTAGTGGTAAAAACTGTTCCTTAGAATAGATGGAACGTTGACAAGTTAATATGTTCTTAGATGGTAGTGAGTTAGTTAGTTAAAATACATATAACGGTGCTTTGTCTGCCAATAATTAATCTATCATCGGACTTATGTTGCAAGACATTAATTCTAATAAAAGCATTTGCTTACAAAAACTCTTGGCAAGAATGTTTTCATTTAAAAAAGAATCCGGCAAGTTTTATTTTCATGTTTAATGTCACATAGATGTTACTACATTTTTAACTGATTTCCTGATTCAAAGATAGAGGACGTTCTTAATTCGGTTGTATTTTTATGTGAGAAAAGATTTCCTTTCAATTAGGTCTCATGTTATTTTTATTAACCTGATATTAATGGAAGCTTAGGGTCTGAGGAATAATAATAATAATAATAACTTTCTTGACGTTGGCGTGTCAAGTCATGTCTGTCAAAATTAAAATCTAAAAATGCAATATTTATCATATATATACGTTTAAATAAGTGTAAATATGTTTTCGGCCCATTTGGAAAAATAACAGGAAAAAAACATTAACAAAAGAAACCAGCCAAAATGATAAATTATATCCAAAAAACAATCTTGGTCTGAAAACGAACATGACATGAAATGTTGACACGCCTAAGAAAGAAGAAAGGAAACGAAAACGCACGCCCACCACCTCCGCCTGCATCGTCTACCTCCTCGCCAACATCGTCAGGTGACCAGGTTTTCACGCCGCCTGACATCAGCGAGTCGAGCGAAGACGATTGCAGGCTGTCGCCCCCGCCGCCGCCACCACCTGTACGACGAGGACGACCAACGCCACCGGCACGCTTGGGGCCTGCGGGGCAGCCTGCTCCGCGCTCGGCCCTCGCTACCGGTGGTGTAGTGCGTCGCATGCGATGGACTAAAGAAAATAACGAGAATTGCATGCGCGCCTACTATGGGGCCACACAGGGTGAAACTAACTTGACCGCGTACCGTTCTAGAATGCTGTCTATGTTTCGGGTCCTTGAACCAGCCATCGACGTTTCAGCACAACGATTGTCGGATCAAGTACGTGTCATCCAGCGGTGTAAACGGTTGGATAGCTCAGTGCTTGATCGGTTGCGTCTCGAGGTGCTACCTGTTTGTGCAGTCCCTCGCCCGGCTCAGGACCCATCTGCCCCCATAATGTCCACTTCGGTGGAGCCGCCTTTACAAACACCTGGGGCGGTTCGGGCAGGTTCCGGTCTTGATGGAGGGGACTGCGCGGACATGAATGTAAGTACCAACCAATATGAGCAGTTGAGGAGGGCTTTGGAGGAGGCGTTGACGCAGTATCGCTTCACGCCCGACTGTAGACCTCGTTTACCAGTCTTGCCTACGAATAGACGTAACTTGGCCTTAATGGGAGCCCTAAACGAAATGTTATCCCCATATTTGGGAGAAAGTAAAGATCTTGCTGATACACACTCAATCCTGTACTGTGGGGCAATAGCGGCGTGTCGTGTTGCTCGTGTCAGGTTCCCGGAATCTGACCGTGTAGCCCGGGACGCCGATGTTGCTCCTGCTAACAAGTGCGGATTGAGCGGCGTATCAGCACGGCTAGGACTCTCATTGCCAAGTTAATCTGCTTCAGAGGAGGTAATAGCCGCCCCCGAGTCATGCGCTTCGTGAACCAGGCCTTCGCGGGGACTGGTATCAGCCCTCGTGATTATATGACTTGGGTCACGGAGCGTATTGACTTCCTGAAGCAGAAAGTCTATGCGTGGGCGGGGCGTATACGTCGCTACAGAAAACGGGTGGATCGATTTCAGCAGAATCGTCTCTTCCGAAGTGACCAAAGGAAGGTGTATCGAATGTGGGAAGGAGCTGACCAACGTGTGCTCGCTGAGCAGTTGCCGGATGCTACTGCCATGAGTAACTTCTGGCGTAGTATCTGGTCGGTGCCAGTCGAGCACACCGAGGGTGACTGGATGAGTGTTGTTGAACGAGTGTGAGTCTATCGAGTCCATGGGGCTGTTACTATCAGCCTATGACGTAAGTTGTGCTTTATCCACACGGCTCAGAACTGGAAAAGTCCTGGGCCGGATGGGTTGCACAACTTTTGGATAAAGTGGATTCGAAGCTCACATGATCGTTTGGCAACACAATTTCAAAGCGCTCTCGAGGCTGGTTCCTTGCCAACATTCCTTACGACCGGCGTCACCTTCCTGCTCTTCAAGTCTGGTAGTACCACGGAAGCAAAGAACTACAGACCCATCACGTGCTTGCCCACATTATACAAGCTCCTTACATCCATTTTGAGAGCAAAAATTAATTTGCACATTAGTGCAAACGACATTTTGGCCCCGTCTCAAAATGGGTGTAGGGTTGGGTCCCGTGGTACTAAAGAGCTCCTCCTCATTGACATGGCCATTTGCCAACAAGTCCGACGAAAACGAGGTGCCGTCTCCACGGCTTGGATCGACTACAAGAAGGCCTATGATTCGGTGCCTCATTCATGGCTGGAGAGGGTCTTAGAGTTGTATAAAGTTGATACAACTTTAAGGCACTTCTTAGGCACATGTATGAGACAGTGGACCACAGTCCTTCGTCAACCTGGTGGTGGAGATTGCAGGTCTGTTTCGTTGGACAAAATAAGGATTAAACGTGGCATTTTCCAGGGTGACAGTTTGAGTCCGTTGTGGTTCTGCTTAGCTCTGAATCCTATTAGCACTCTGCTGAAGGATTCGGGGCTGGGCTACCGACTCCGGAGGGGCGGGGAGATCATTTCTCATCTGTTGTATATGGATGATCTCAAGCTATTTGCACCAAAATGTTCAGACTTGATGGCACTACTGAAAATTACAGAAGGTTTCAGTAGTGCCATCAAAATGGAATTTGGTGTAGAAAAGTGTGCGGTCATGCATGTGCAACGGGGGAAAGTTGTAAATTCAACCAATTTACAGCTTTCTGAGACAATGTCTCTTAGGTCTCTCTCGGAGTCGGAAACCTACAAATATCTTGGTATGTCACAGTCTTTGGGTATTGTGGATGGAGACATTAAGCAGGCGGTGAAGGAGCGTTTCTTCTGTCGCCTGACAAAGTACTTAACAGTCTTTGTCAGGGTAATAAGGTGCGCGCCTTCAACGCTTGGGTGATGCCTTTGCTCACATACTCCTTTGGCATACTAAGATGGACTCGAACTGAGCTAGATGCCCTGGATAGACGGGTGCGGCTACTGCTTACAACGCATCGCATGCTTCACCCACGTTCGTCTGTTATGAGGCTGTACATCCCGCGGAAGTGTGGGGTCGTGGGTTCTTAAATGCCAAGACTCTCCATAACCGCGAGGTGTGCAGCCTTAGAGGATATTTCCAAAGCAACGGGCGTGGGATGCACTGTGACGTTGTGGCAGTAGACGTCAACCTTACGCCACTATCCTTGGCAAAGACAACTGGCGCAAACCTATGGTGTTGACCACCGAGGACCGCAAGAATGTATGGAAGAGCAAGGAGCTTCACGGGCGGTTCTATCGGGCCTTAACAGGGCCCGATGTTGACCTGCTCGCGTCGGTGAACTGGCTACGTTTCGGTGACCTCTTTGGGGAAACCGAAGGTTTTGTCTGTGCAATTGCAGACGAGGTTATGATGACGAACAACTATAGGAAATATATCCTGAGGGACGGAACGGTCGACATTTGTCGGGCATGCCGCCGTCCCGGAGAAACACTCAGGCATATTATTTCCGGTTGTTCTCATCTAGCTAATGGTGAGTACTTGCACAGACATAATCTCATAGCCAGAATTATTCACCAGCAAATTGCTCTTCGATATGGTCTTGTGGAGTCCGAGGTGCCGTACTATAAATACACACCGGCGCCAGTTCTCGAAAATGGTCATGCAACGCTCTATTGGGATCGATCTGTCATCACAGACAGGACTATTGTTGCCAATAAGCCTGATATTGTGCTGACAGATCGGTCAACGCGACAGGCGGTGCTCGTCGACATTACCATCCCGCATGACGAGAACCTTGTGAAAGCCGAAAGGGGAAAAAATCACTAAGTACCTCGACTTGGCTCACGAGGTAACCGCCATGTGGGATGTGGATTCGTCGATCATTGTCCCGATAGTCGTTTCTGCAAACGGTCTCATAGCGAAAAGTCTCGAACAACATCTTAAGAGACTTTCGCTAGATAGCTGGGTCAAGGGTCAGATACAGAGGGCAGTACTCCTGGACACGGCACGCATCGTCAGGAGGTTTCTCTCTATGTCGCCCTAACCACCGGTTGCTTGGGCCCTACTTCGTCGCCGGTGGCACACACTAGGTTAGATTTTCATAATGGTTTTGTATTTTGTATGATATTTTTGTGTATTTTACTTTTTATATAAGTATTATAAAAACTTAACCTAAGGCTTCAAAATAAATAAAAAATTATAATAATAATTCATTTATTCAAAAGTAACCAAGACTCATCACTACTTCAATACCAAGAATCGTAAAAAATAAGTACTCCTACACGTACACGATAACGACCAAGAATGTGGCAGAAAAAATTAAATAGAATTAAAAAAAATGTAATACATCAGAACTTTTTTGTTAAAGTTAAAGTTACAACTTTTATATATGTCCCACTGCTGGGCACAGATCTTCTCTGTAAAGAGAGTATAGGGGCATATAGTCCGCCACGCGGCCCTAGTACGGATTGGCAGAATTCACATGTGTAGAAAATTAATCATGAGGAAACTTACATGTCTTAGAAAATTTTCCTTCACCGCCGAGCACGTGGTTAATCAGCACATAAAATTGTGACAACAAATTTATTGGCGCCGGCGAGGAACGAACTCGGGTTGCCTGTGTACCATGCAACTTGACGCAACCGCCCGGACGCTGAGCTATCACGGCTCTTCTTCACTTCCTCGTTACGTTTAACTATTTATTTATTTATACTCTATGATACTTCGGAAATAAGAGAGAGCGTACGCGCGTAGTAACGTTACTGGCGATATAATACGTTTTTACGTCTTACACATACTAAAATTGAAAACTGTAACAAAATTACAAAATTTTTTTTCCAATAATTTAAAACAAACTAAAAGAATTGATGATACACATGTGACGACATCTACCTGCGGTCCAGAGGCACATCATTTATTATATTATTTAAGTACCTCGTATCTTATTTTAAGTGAACTTTGTTTATGTTCTTATGAAATAAATTCTTTAAACCCAAACCCAAAAGACAAAATCATTGGTTCAAAATTCCAGCACAGGGCTGTATTGTCGTGATCGAAGGCTAAGCTATTAGCTATCATTGTTTTTTATTATAAGTCCCGACCAAGAAACAGATCAATGAACCTGATAATCTATTGAGAAGTCTCAACATATTTAAAAATAAAGAAAATATTAAAAAAGGCATTGAATTATATGGAGCCCCTTAATGCCTGACAGTTGCCGGGCACGTGTAATTACTGCCGAGCCGTAAATGTTCCTCAAGGTTGGCAAATTGCTCACGCAAACTGTATGATGCAAATCTAACTAGCGATTTTTCTTATTATATTTCCATTACACTCGTGGTTTATTTTAATAAGATGATAAATATTCATTTAAAAATTAAACCTACAGCCTTTATATATGTCCCACTGTTGGGCACAGGCCCTCTCTGTTAAGAGAGTATGAGGGCATAGTCCGCTACGCGTCCCTAGTGCGGATTGCCAGACTTTACATGTCGTAGAATTTTTTTTAGAACATGTAGGTTTCCTCACGGTGTTTTCCTTCACCGTCGAGCGCGTGGTCAATCAGCACATAAAATTGCAACAACAAATTTATTGGTGCCGGGCATCGAACTAGTTGCTAGCATACTATACATCTTGAGGCGACCGCCAGGACACTGAGCTACCACGGCACTGTATTCATTTATTTCCAAGATAATTATAGGCAATATCCTAATGGCTTAGGATGCTACATAAAGTCGTAGGTTTGAACTCACCATTCGTTTATGGACGTCAACGATCTCATAGCGAAATCGTAAGGTTACTTTGAATAGCAAACAAAGACAAACACAAGGCCTCAAGATCATTCGGAAAATGTTAGACGAATGTATGCGGAAAGTCGTCCGCTATTCCCGATCCTTCTATGAATTAACTGTGTTGAGACAAAATAGCATTAAATAATGTACAACTTAAACAAAATCAGTAGCATATTTAGATTCTATTTCTAGAATTTTCTTTATGTTAAGTAATTTTAATATGCAATTTATTGTACTGAGCCATACTGTCGATATCAGTACCTCGAGACTGTTAAACCAATCGTGTACAAAATGAACGTTAATTGGCATCATAGTGGTTGATATTTGCTCTTAGTTTATTGGTGACACTATGGTTTACCGACAGCAGGTACGCTGTACGCAATCGTGTGTGTTAGTATTTGACGTATTTGGCAATGAAAAAATGCTAATTGATAAGACTGTAATAGATTAGATTCATAAAGTTACTGACAAATAGCAGATTCAGGACCAGGTTCCGTATCAACGTTGACCTTTGACTTTAACTTATATCGTTTAACTTTGACCTTAAACCACAACATCCAGGACTTGCAGGCATCCCAGATCTGTTTCTGATGAGTTAGCTGTTTTACTTAATAAGCCAATCGAAAGATATTGTCAACAGGTCTTGATTTTGTTGTAATGCCAGTATTGGAACGCTTACTTGAATAGCCGTTGTATATCATAACTCACGATTGCTCCCAAGTTACAATTTGCACTAAATTTATCACACAATAACATTTGTACCTGAAAATTATTATTCAAATCGAGCTGCATTAATCAATGCGTCGATAAAAGAAAACCCAAGCGACGACCAACCCCCGCATTCTTACATACTTGAAATATCGATACATTGCTTTTGAACGACAAAACTGTTTGAAGTATTTGAGGAAGAGTCACGGGATGAAACTTGATATGTCTAATGACTTTTTGACCAAGAATAGTTATTTTAAAAAAAAATTAAAAAGTTTCTTAACCGAGTCTCAACGTAACCACGCCAACATCAATTACGACAAATCGTTTATATAACACCACATAAATGTTATTTATTATGTAATTTGTTTATATATATATATATGTATATAAATATATATTTATATATATATGTATCTATAGCTGCTTTTTTAATATATACATTTATATATAATATTTATGAAAGTTTATGTATTGTACACTATAATAAAACACAACAGAATGGTGTCCGCCTTAGTCTTCACAGGTTTTTTGGCTGAAAACCAGCGCTGTGCTACATGTGTGATCACAGCACATGCTGAGCCAACCCCTTTTCGGCACAATTTCTTTTTTGTTCTTTTTTTATGTTGTTTCTGTTGTTTTTTGTCTTGTTTTACCTGTTGTTTCTGTGTTCTTGTGCCGAATAAATTTTTTTCAATTTCAATTTCAATATGGCCCAATACTCCGAAGCATTCTCTAATTGCTGATAGAATACTAACATCTTTGTCCTTTTACTTGCTTAAGATAAAGGGTAATGGTTCTATATATCTATCTCAATATATGTCCAAAATTCTGTATATGTATATTCAC
Source organism: Meandrusa payeni (assembly GCA_029286785.1). Taxonomy (NCBI): domain Eukaryota; kingdom Metazoa; phylum Arthropoda; class Insecta; order Lepidoptera; family Papilionidae; genus Meandrusa; species Meandrusa payeni. The sequence continues at coordinate 3,237,835 of JAGSMX010000027.1, forward strand.
ATGTATTTAGTTATCTATATATATAAAAGAGAAAGTGTGTAGGTTTGTTCCGTATAGGCTTCGAAGGGGCTGCACCTATTTCAACGAAACTTTCAAGGAATCTTCAGATTAACCTGGCGAGTAATCCTGTAAAGTTTGATGACGATCGAAGAACTCCTCTTTTTTAACTGTCAAATACAGCTTTCATTTACTGTGGTGATTTTCTATCGCTTTATAACCCAAATTTGTACATGTGTCAAATGCATTGTCTATATTTATGTCATTATGAACCATATTGAAGTACTTTGAAGTATAATAAATCCCTAAATGATTTTATATTGTATTTACTGATATGTACTTGGGTGTAGGTAATGATCTTCACTCGCTCGAGAAGAGAATAAAAGAGAATGATTCATTTAATATACTGTGAGAGTTAAATTAAATATTTAATGATGTAAGTTTATATAATAATAAAGCTTATATTATAGCTTTTTAAGCTTATATATGTAGTTTTATATAACTTTTCCTTGACGATGATACCTACCAATATTTTTTCTCCCACCCAAAGTTGAATGACGTAGAATGCCAAAAAAGCATTAAATAAGTTTTATGAACCTTACGTTTAGTTTTACAATTACAACTCCCAAAATAAAGCGTGTATGGAGAAGTTGTACTTAAAAAATAATTACCGCATATCGATTTCGATTGTATCGATAAAAACGTGTGAATCACTAGCGATGGCGTCGCGTGAATCGGTCCAGTTGTGTGCGTGTGCGCAGCCTGCGAGATAATGAACTATCTGCACTAATATATTATAAAGTTCATTATAAACAATTATTTATTGTTAGCGCATGTTTATTAATAAGGCCAGTTGATAGGGCCGGCTACTGTACATGTATTCTCGACTCAGGGCTGACACGCAGGAGTGATTTAATGATATGAGTTCGTTATGGTTCACATGCTATTTTTTCTGTCTGTGTTATATTTTCAACCGACTTCAAAAAAGAAGGTTCTCAATTCGTTGTTATGTTTGTTTTATGTTTGTAACCTCATATCTTTCTATTGGGTGAACCGTTTTCGGTGAATCTTTTTTAACATGAAAGTAGGTGCAATGTGTTCCTATTTTTGGTCTTATTCTGACACCGGCATCCAGGTGAAAATGTGTCAAATGGGCGAATTACTGAATATCACGCCAACCGATTTTATGATTCATCTTGTATTATAAAGGATGTACTTTACTACCCTCTAGTTTGGTGAGAGCTACCTTATTTTAAAATAAATTAAACTGGATTTAGGCTGTTTTTTCTTTATTTATTGGGGACTTTTGCCTTTTTGGGCATGTCTGCCCCATCATACTCTAACCTAAGTACGCAAACGTCGGTAGCATGAAGCGAGAAAGAAAGTCATCAATGTTGTATGGCCATAGCCACCAACCAGCTTCCTCACTTGCAATTTTTGAATACTGTCTTCTTTTCAGTTTTGAATTAGCTGTCCTATATACGAGTGGTCTCCTATATAGTAATATCTCTCAGCCTCACTCGACCTTATACCCAAACTGAGGTAGACAGAGATAAAAATTACTGCTTAATTTTTTTTCGGTATTTTAAGTACAAAGTAACAATCACTTTCTTAAAGTTTATTACTTGGTCGATGCCAAAGGACTCACGAACTTAATAAGCTTTTTTGAAAATGCTTGCTCTACTGTGTTGTCTCTTGCATCTTTGTCTACCCATCTAGGGTTAAAAGGATACGAAGTGCACGCTGTCATCTATGAATCAATTTTGAATTCTGTTTTAAAGAGTTTCCTTTCAATTATGTGCCACTTTTATTTTGTTGTCACATAGCATTAAATATTATTTTTTACAAACTAGTTGATACAAATCCTCATACCAAAATTGGACCTAAATTAAGTTCCATATTTTTTTTGTTAATAGTGATAATATGTTTTATAAAAAAAAATTCCAGGTGTCAGGGCGCAGGGCGCTCGGAAGTTAAATTCGTGAATAAATCTTAGAACAATGAGCACTTGGCACGGACTAACAATATACACGTATTTTTTGTTTTTGATTTATTATTTATCATTATAATTTGCATTATTTCGCACGACCGATTAGAGTTGGTCGCATTTTTTTTCTTATTTATAAACTATTTATCTTACTTGTTCGGTTATTTTATTTCTCCGTGCTCCCACTCGCTTACTCTCGGCTCAAGCGCAGCGGGATACGACCGTAACGCTACATTTTCAGTGAATGCCACCCGCTATCATCAATTTACAAGACGTTGTCACGTCAAAATATTAATCGATAATTCTTTATTCGTACTCTTGTGCAACCCTAGCCTGCCCTTTGGCTGTCAATGCAGTGAATAGGAAAGTAAGTATAGAAGCCGTTGGGTTAGATTGTGCGCGAGCGTTCAGAGATTGCATGCGCCACGTCCTCCTGCTGGCTTTAATAAAATCTACACAACGAGAGCCTGATTGCTTCGGAAAAGCACGCGCTATCTGATACATTAAAATTCATCTTTAGATTTACAATGCTATGCGACGTGACTTCTAGTACGACACTTTTTATGAACCAATATCAAAAAAGGACGTTCTCAATTAGTCTGTATTATTTTATTGTTTTCTGCACTTATATACTACGAAGAGAGCTATGCCCGGGGTATCTCTGCGAGAGATCGGGAATTTCTGTCCGCTCTGATGGGTACAAGATAGCATTTCTGTCTAGGAACCACAAATACTCAGTGCCACAAATACTCTATGCGATGGCGATAATGCTAAAAGTTACATAACATTAATATATTATTGCGACGTAACCTGCTGTTCCCGATCACAATCAACATTGTCACATATCACATGTCACCTGACCCTTGACCTGTCATCGGTCACCTGATATGTTATTGTCACTTTTGTCCACGTTCGCGTGCCCGTACGTTTATTTTAACGTCTATATTTACATTTACGTTTAAGTGTACGTGTACGATTACGTCTAGGACTAAATCTACTTTTACGTTAACGTATATATTAACATTTACGTTTAAGTGTACGTGTACGATTTCGTCTAGGACTACATCTACGTTTACGTTAACGTATATATTAACATTTACGTTTAAGTGTATGTGTACGTTTACGTCTCCGACTACATCTACGTTTACGTTCTCGTCTACTTTACACAGTCACCTGTTACATGTCACCACCGTAAACGTCTACGTGTAAGTCCATGTCTACGCGCTATGTACAATATTAGAGAGCTCAGCTATATAACAAGCTGATTCCAGCATATTAAAAATTGTTCCTTTGTTGTTAATTTGGACCACCTTGGGCGTCCTACGCTGCGCGCTGGTCCGTGGTTTCCAATTTATATCTTTTAGGCTCCATCGGCCATCTGTTCTACGCGCTATGTGTTTTCAACATACAGAGAAGGCTATGTGTGTTACCTTAGTTCTTCTACGGATTTCCTTATTCCTGTCTCAACCTTTTTTCTTTGTTTTTTTTCTTTTATTTTGTTGACGGGAGGAAATCTTCAGAAAGATACCCGCCTTCTGGGGAAGGCGGCAATTATGTGGGGTTTTTATCCACTAAAACCTCCGCGGTAGCCCTTCCCTCGGTGCATGACGACGGGCTTCGGGATCTCCAGTGGAACGCACCGGAGCCCCTCTGCACTGTGCTCAAGGAGAGCACGTCCCGCTCCTACTCCCTCCCCCCTGTGCCCTCGCAATGCAAGGCGACACGGGCCAGTCGATGTCGCCTTCTTCCCGGTCCACTTTGGTGGACGACTCAGGCCCCCACCCTTGTCCCCCAGTGAACCCGAGGCCCCTTTTAGTCGCCTTGTACAACAGGCAGGGGATACCGTAGTCTTATTCTTGAGAGCCCAGAACTACAGGGAACTACTCCCTAAAAAGGGATAAATAAGAGGCGAAACCATTTTGAAAATATTTTTATCCACAGGCAGAAATCAAACTCGGAGTTCGTGACTCATAAGCCATTATTTACTCTGTCCCCTCCAGGCGCACGGCCGTCGGATCAGCAAATAAACCAGTATCTAGCCAATTACCAACAATTTCAGATCTCCGGATCAGAGGTCTCTATCTAGTTTTAAAGATATAAACTTAATCTTACTTATTTATACTTATGCACCGATTCGTCCTCGGATCAGAATATTAAAGCGCTTAGAGTAACCGTCCAAGTGGAAGTTCCTTACATGCCCTTAGGCTGTGTCGACTTAAGTGCTCTGCTACCTTTCAAATCCGGTGAGTCTTGCGGTCAGCTACTTTGGCCAATTCATCACATAAAATATAAAACGATATATAAACTTATGTACATAAATATTTAGTAGGTTGTTTTCTATTTACCTTTCTTTCCAACTGTTAAAATTAAGCGTTGTAGTTATCACACGGGATTTCATCCTTTTGTTATGAACATCCCTCAAACCCGAACGAAGCGATTTGCATCGTCTTTCATTTTTCGTACAGCAAAGGACTGGAATAGTTTGCCCGCATCTGTCTTTCCTTCCGATTACAATGTGGGTATTTTCAAGACTAGAGTGAATAGGCATTTACTAAGCTAGTGCGCCTTACCATCCAGGACTGCATTTCCACTTAACATCAGATGGGATCGTAGTCAAGCACTTGCTTAGAAATTATAAAAAAAAAAATCACCATCTTAGTTTGTCATTAACCTAAAAATATTTTCGATATCAACAAATATGCCATTAATTCAGGCATTCCATACTCCCAACGTCCCATGTCAATAGAATTGATATAAGATTAAATTAAAATCGTTTGTAATAAAAAAAAAATCAAAATCGATTCATTAATAGCAGCGCAATGAATGTACAAACATTAAAAATGAATACAGACTAACTAAACTACCTCCGGAGAAGGGGAAAGTCGCTAGAAAAGTACTCTAATACGATTAATAATAGGTTGTCAAATATCTCCCTTCCGCCTTTTTGTCTTTTGAATTTCGCGGCTATGTACAAAGCGCTACAGAGCTCGTATCTAGCAATACTATTCATAATTTGAAAGGTCTTGACATAACCTACAAAACGACGCTATGCATAATTAGTTTGGATATTGCGTTCAACAGTTATAGACGTGAAAACATGGAGTTCACTAACGCCGAAATTCGCGCTATTTTAAAGTTTTCCTTCGTTAAAGGCAAATCCGCTAGAGAAACGTTCCGTGAGATTAATGGTGTTTTGGGGGATGGTACTCTATCACTTCGAACCACGGAGGAATGGTTTCGACGATTCAAAACCGGTGAAAACGACACCATGGATAAGCCAGCCGGCGGAAGACCTGTGACGACAAATACCGATCAAATCATGGACTACATCATATCCAAACTAATTATGCATAGCGTCGTTTTGTAGGTTAAGTCAAGACCTTTCAAATTATGTATAGTATTGCTAGATACGAGCTCTGTAGCGCTTTGTACATAGCCGCGAAATTCAAAAGACAAAAAGGCGGAAGGGAGATATTTGACAACCAGATAGATTGATTACTTGGTAAAACCGGGTAAAGCGCCATCTGTCGTATTACCCGGTAGTTGTTGTGCTTAATTTTAATGGCTGAAATTCATTGGTTTCAAGAAAAAAAATTGTCATACATGGTGTTAACATGAGCCACATTCCTGTTAATTCTCCAAAGTGTAACTAACCATCTGCACATTATTACACGATGTATATGCGTGTCTACGGTTTTAGCATAAGGAGAAATGCCCTGCCCTAATAAGGTTTCAGACATTATGGCATCGTTTATTTTTCTTTGTCATCTGTCAAATAATAATATAAACTTATTTTATAGATCTTTTTTATTTAGTTAATCAACCTAAAATATATTAAATAAACCATGATATGTCTATTACAAAATGTATGTTTGGAAATAAATTAAAGAACTCACCTCACGCCCTTGCCCCAGAGTAGTGTAGGCAGGATTATGGATTTCCGTTTTGCACGGTCCTGACCCTCGCTATTTTTACATCCATCTTCGCATGCATGTTCGTCGTTTCGGAGTGTTTTAACATCATTCTTCCTTAACATGCAATCAATCTGTCGATATACATTCGACTAAGGCGTCCCTTATTTAATTAAATATACTATTAATAAGTGAGGAAACGTATTTGTTGTCAGCTCTAACTGCAATATCTACAATGGAGATAGATGGAATATATCTTCTTCTTCGACCTTCATTGCTGAAGGTAGTGCTCGTACTGAAGTGCCTTCACTGATGTTTTGATGAGCTTTCTTAACACCGCTCTATTCTATGTTTATCTCATGGCGTTGTTGAGCAATACTGGGATGTTTGGACTTGGTTAGACCAGTAGGTAGGCCTCCAAACTTTAACGCTCGATTTTTCCTACTACCAGTTTTTCCAGATTATCTCTTTATCTACTAAATCTAGCAAATCTTGACCACTATGATGCCAATGAACGTTCAATTTGAACACAATCTTGCACTCCTTCATGTCTCACGACACTGTATTCATTCATTTCGTCTTGGGCCTTCCTGTGGATCTTTGACCTAGAAGGAAACGTTGTAGCTCCAGGTTCCCTACGTAATTAAGAGGGGCTTCCTCATAACGTGTCTATACTATCGTAGATAATATATTTTCGCATCGCATACAGTATATTTTGTATAATAGTTCTAAATAGTCTAATGCTAAGGCAGAGAATGCCCACACGTGTGGGATATGCAGTTATAATACCGTAGTTCTGCAGTGCAAACAGCGCGCTATATCGACCGTTTAACCCTATACTAAAGTGTGGTCCATTCGGAGCGTTCGATAAAAAAATAAGTAAAAAACTGCGCGCCACCCCTAGGCTCGACGGGAAAAAAACAGATAAAAATGGGTCTCGCTCGTAATTTAAATGTCGAAGCAGTTGTCGTGAGCCCTGGGTACCGCGTTGCATTTCCATCACTCAGTTTGTTTTGCGTTTCATTTTTATATCAGTTTTTTTAAATTACGCGTCAAAAAAAATAACCAGATATTATTTTGTAATGAACAAATATTTTATAATGTATTGATGAGTTTTTTTTTTAATAAAAATCCCTGTATTTACTACAAAAATTTGAATATATTGGGATTTAGCTGACTCAGCTAACTATCAGACTCATCATTTTCTCAATCTAGCCCGGTTAGTTTATAAAGATATGGGACTTTAGTTGTTTATGGTATTTGTATTTGTCATCGGCCTGAAATAGCCCACTGCTGGACATAGGGCACTGAGCACGATTCTCGGCCACTCTCATCCAGCCATCCTGAAGATTGTCGCTGCACCTAGTCTTAAAACGTCCCACTGTGCCCCTCCGTGGTCTCCATTTAAGGACTTGTATCACCCGACGGTTATCCGTTCCACGGCTGGTAGCACTAGAAACACTTTAATTTTCTATTTTGGTAATAACATCATATGTTTTTTTTGAATGATAACATTATTATTTTCATAAAAATGATCAATATTTTTGTTAACCATTTCAACGAAGTGTAAGCTTGTGCTAAGAGATGGTTCCCGTCAATAGTCGAATGATAGTTTGGTACCTAAGACGGTACGAATTGTAGACCGTACCCCAAATCATTATGCTGTTGACGATTTTTATTGTAATGCAACTATTGCCTGCATTATCGCTATTTCTGCAATTCGTAGTACGTAAACAAAAACTTTGTTACAAATTGACAGATATTTCAATCCCTGACTACATAAAAATCGCCTATTTTCCTTATTAAATAGTATACAATAGACACTCGAAGGAATTTCTAATAAAAAAAAATATAGGTTCAATTATAATATAGGTTAGGAAAAGCATTGCAGCAAAAACTTCTCTGAAACACTGCAACTTATAGTATAAGTAGTAATAATAGACATGTCTATTCCTTGGTTTTTGGTTGATGGTTAATGGTTTTTGCCATAAAAGAAAAAAATATATTGGTACAGAATTGATTTCTGTCACCCCGCTTACCAATGAAAATGACCACTGTAAAGTATTCGAAAAGTCAAAAATACATTTTTGGATTTGTGTAATTTTTTAAAAGTAGTTATACCAGTAACAAAAAGGTTGTGCATTCCGACACGTCCCTACATAACAACACACAGTATGTGCGCTGTCGAACTGCCGGCGCTGGACGACGGCCGCTTCGCGCCGAAATGATTTAGATGGATCGTGTTAAGATGTCACGGGCATTAAAATTTTTACGGTGCAGCGGAAATTAAACGACTACTTCCTTCAACAAAAGAATTATATTTTGCATATTCAATATTTCCTCCTATTAATTGGACCATTAATAACTTAATACACAATAACTAAGTTAGCAATTACTCAAGTTGCATAAAACTAGTGCGCCTTACCATCTAGGACTGCATTTCCACTTAACAACTGGTGGGTTCGTTGTCAAGCACGGTACATAAAAAAAAACAGGCTGCTAAAACCAGAGTTCTATCCCCGGTGTAGGCACCACTAAATTTGTTTGTCACAATTTCTGTACCTCAGAGGTATAGAATATTATGCGCCAAAACACACATTTTACAGGAGAGACAAAAATGCGAGGCATAGATGTTGAACGCGATGTTACGCGGGCTGTATGCGAGATATAAGTATGAACTAAATTAGGTTTTTTATTGTTTAAGTAGGTAATATTTAATATAATTACTATATTGTAATAAAGTTATTGCTTGTATGATTTTGTGGACTTGAGGTTGTTTACTTGCAACAGAAAATTAAGTTGACGGTATAAATAAAGCATTATGTCATCATAATGTTATTTACCTCGGCATAATACATTAATTTCAAGTAATACTCAGGGGCATAAAGCATCATATGTATGTATAGAATCATAAAATTATTTCAAATTTCTTTATTTATTTATTTTCTTATGTAATAAAATAGAAACATTCATGAGATCAATCATTGGACTTCTTAAAATTAACACAATTGTTATGTACTTATCTAATTAAAATATGTTTATTATTAAGCAGCAGCTTCAGGTAGGTCTGGAACATCGCCATTTGGTAGATTTTTGTAGAAGTCATGAAACATGCAGGGAATCCACTGTAACGATTTTTGTAAGTCGTTATACTTTAATTTGGAAATTGGCCTCAATGTATCTCGAATAGGTTTTGGTGTTGGCATAGAAAATCCTTTTCGTTTGTTTCGAATAAAACTAACTTCACTAAACATTTCGTCTTGAAATGATGTTTTATAGAACATTGAGCCCATGTGTTCTTTTCGAAATTGCATCCATACTATATTGGAATATGGCACCGTTTCTCCAGATTCCGATTTTTTTCGGTGTACAAAAGGCGCTGAGAGTCCCTCACAAAATGCTGAAAATTCTTTGAAAGAATCTGTTTCCATGTTCACTACACTTATTTTGGCATTTTTGGAACAGCTTTTAATAAACTGCTGCCAGTCCCAAGGTGTAACTATAGGAAATTCTTGTATTTTTTTCTTTTCTCGCTCGATAATGGAATGGATTACGTCCACCTCCATGTGCGTATGTCCTTTCAGTAAATACTTGTGGTTAATTATCTTTATATTTTGATTTGATAGTATCCACAAATACGCCATCATTACAGAAATATTTTTATTCTGTCCGGCGCAGTTGTCACTCCATATCGTCACTTCTTCTAATCTGACATCTTCAAGCTGTTCAAAAAACTTGACTAATCCAGAAGCCATCTCATTCCCGCCACGTCCTGCTACAGTCTCGTCCCACATAAAGCACCAGCTCTCCTTGGCTACAGAATCCATAATCGTGAAGTTAAAAGTCCACAACTTCCTAAGATAAAAACTTTGGCTATTTGTCAAATAAGGTGTAGGCAAACACTTTTGTAGATCAACTGTTAACATTTTTTTAGAACCGTGACTCTCTATTGCATCGACTTTCTCAAATCCTTTTAAGCTATAGTGGAGGTGTGATTCCTGAAGATGTTTATCATGTTCAGCTTTTATGGCATTCTTATCTATTACATCGGTAGTATTTTTTGTTTTAATTACAAAGCCATCACAATCGTCGCACGTATCATTGGCTGGAGGATTAAATCCTAGATTATACTCATTCTTGAAAATATGTCTATATAGCCATGCCTTTGCAACATTCTCCTTCGGTATATTCTTTTCGGCACAAAACTCTACATACAAAGCATACAATTTTTCAATATTTAGATGACTTCCAAGATACAGTCTTTTAGTTCTGTTCCGACTATAATGGCTCTCATATTTGGGTATCATATCAATGTGGTTACGAATGCTTTCTTTAATAGCTTCTGCCGTTTTATTAGGCGGTGGATGTCTTCCTCGTCTGTCTTCTTGAACAAAGCCGTGTGTAGATTTTTGATAGCATTTCTCACAACAGTCTCAGAAATTGCCAAGGTATTTAAAAAAAACCTTTTGCATATCTTTTCGGGTTTATCGTTGACCAAAATGTGTAATTTAATGTAAACGATCACTTAGGTGGGTGTTCAGGATCGCGACGTCTAGATCTAGCAGTTTCAATTTCTGTTACCATTGATATTATAAACTGTCTCTTCAAATTCCAAGTCATCTCATTACTATAATATTTTTGAAATATAGCAGCTCTGGCTGTTTCATCTACTCGTTCAGAGCATTTCAGTCGACAGTCACATACAGGTTTCATCTTTTTTTCGGGCACAACTTTACCTTTCTTAGATGTATATGATTTTCCTGTGACAGCTTTAAGTTTTCTAACGTTGCACTTCCATTTACAAATATTTCTTTTTCGTTTTCGACTCCCTCTGCTCTCTGATGAAGACGATAAAGAAATAGTTTGAACATCCATAGAGATAGGGTTTATGCATGTATTTAATCGATTTTCTGAATTTACTTCATTGTCGGATAAGCTGCTACAGCTAGTTTCTGGTACAAAAATTTGACTTCTTCCCGGAAAATCATGATCTGGTGAATTTTCGTTAGTGTCTGGAACATAGTCCTCATCTGAAGGTGAAAAATCTTCAGAGTTGCTATGTACACTGACAAGGTGATACGATTTAGATGCATCTGGTACTTCGTTTATTGAAACAATATCAATTAGCGACCCAGACTTTGATAGTTTTGTCTCTTCATCAGAAGCATCTATAACACAATTTTTTTTGGGCGATGGTACGAAATTATTAGCTGAAGTATCATTTAAGATACTGGAAATTGACGGACATGTGTTTTCATTAAAAGCTTCTACTACTGTAGCAATTTTATCGGGCAGAGGTAAAACATTAGACGAAATATCAGTTAATAAATTGGAATTTGAAGGTTGTGTGTCTTCATCGGTGTCATCAACTACTGTAGCGAATACTTCAGGCAATGGCGTAAATTGGTCAACTCGTTGATATTCTACTTCTTCAACATTGTAAGTCCTTGGGGAATCACCATGGAGGGTAAGGTTTCGCTGTAGGAAATCATATTTATTCGAAAGCCCTGAAAAAGAAAACACTATGTAGTCTTATCAAGCCATTGCAAGAAAACGTAAATATAATTAAATGTCAATTTCCAGGACGAAATGTATCTATCAGTCGGTCGGTCTTATCACCTTATGAATTTAAAAGGTCAAAATAATTCGTTGCTACGTGTAAGCTAGGCAAACAAACCAACAAATATACTATCACATAAATATTGTAAGATCTGAATATTAAAAAAATAAAACCTTGCATATTCCGTGAAGATCAGTACAGTAACAATTTATTTACCGACACATTTTAACAAACATTAGCTAACAGATATTATTGCCTAGAGCCTAGGAGCGGGCTTTAGGTTTTCTCCCTTAATATAATTAATTTTGCAATTTGTTAGTATGAATAGTTGGTATTAAATCATAAACAAACGAAAAATCCAAAAATAAACTCTGTTCCCAAGTATTGAAAACGTACCTTAACGCACCTACAAATAAGATTGAAAATGGTCCTAATCAAAAGTGTGTATTTACGGGAGATACTATTGTTTACCCTAAAAGCTACTCGCTATGTTATAAAAGTAATAGAAAACTTTCTTACCACCTCCTGAAGTTTGGTCAACTTGTTCTTCAACAGTAGCTAGCTTACATAATAACTTTCCACGTGAAAACATGTCGATGAAACCATGTAAAATAATTTTAAAGCATTATTTGCATTGTGATTGCACGCACGATACGCAAGCACTGACAAGTTCACGGCAGACACGGCGCGGCGCGCGGCTCGGGCCCCACGCTGCGTTTAGCGGTAAAAGGCATTAAGTCCAATTAAAAACATTATATTTGCGCGACGCTTATGGGTAAATAAACTTATGATCCTTTGAGATTCTATACCACGTTAGTATTTTTGGATTTAATATCATATACAAATGTTTATCTTTTAATATACTACTCGTAGGAGTTAATGCTTTATACCACTATGTAGAACTGATTTTAACTATTTTATTGGTACAAAAAACAAGATTTCGTAAAAAATGGAGTTACTATTGTATACCTCTGAAGTACAGATTTTAAGTGCTGACTTACCACGAGCTCGGCGGTGAAGGAAAACATCGGGTTGTTGAAAATTTTTCTAAGACATGTGAAATCTGCCGGCCTGCACTCGGGTCATGTGAATGACCCATGAATTAACAACTGCAAACGGCACGTTGAATAATGTTAAATTTACCGATGCAAGGCGTTTCACTCACCCCATGGCACCTAAATGTACTTAATAATGGTGATAATAGGACTTACTTCTAGATGTATTGCTTTCTCTTTTTTTATTTGCTTTTTCTCAAATTGCTCATTTGAAATCGTGCTGTCAGTATTACTCTTCCAAACTTGATCCGTCAAAGTTCTCTTTCGGAACTTGTAATGTCAAAATTGCTCTTTCAAACTCTTTCCGTCAAAATTATTACGTCTTAAGTCTAACGTCAAATTGGCTCTTCTTAATAGACTCACCCATAAAATAGCCTGCGTTACAAAAACGTCTCGTATAATCAAAAGACTCGAGTACCGAGTATTGCATTAACAGGCTTCCTGCTTTGAAATTCTCTCACTTATCCTAATACATAAATTACTGGACATGCTTTGTGACACGTCCTATAAATTATCCGGTTATATGCATATTAATGAGGCCGTCAGTTTTTTGCGATATGTCGAGCGGTGGTTTTTTTCGCAACCTGGGGCTTGTTATCGCGACTTCATTTTATTTGTTTACAGGAGTGCTTACATTCTTATGTGTAGCATTTTGTCGAATAGATGAAATTTTTATTTGATGAAATTTTTGCAGTTAATATTGCATCTACCCGAGTTTCGTTACTCTACCATAATTTCAGTTTATTGATACTATTACCCAACATTTGTGATCGACAGAGCCACTTAGGTAATAAATATTGAATATCTTAATAGTGGACAACTAATCAATGGTTAATCATTTTTTTCTTATAAAGCGATGAAACTAGCAGCTTCATCTTGCTAAACCTTCTCGTAGAAAAGGCGCCCTTAATATCACGCATACACCCACGCACACAATCCTCTATACATACACGCGCAATACACAATTATCTTTAGTCTAGAAGATTAAGTCAGGGTAAGTACAGTAAGTCAAGTAAGGTAAGTAGCCAGTAGGGTGATCTGGGACGAAAATCTGGAAAAAAAATGACGTACATTTTGTGATAATGAGTAAAAAACAAGTCTCATTTCATTTCATTAATTTCATATCGGTAAACATTACGGTGGATACCAACAATATTAAAGGAGGTGAATGAAAAAAATAAGTTTGATTAGATCACAATTGATTCACAAAGGGTAGGGGGGTATCGAAATACCATTCCTTCTTTTCGCCCGTGACTCCGCTATACTCGTAAAGATTCACCCCCCTCCTCCCCTTAACCTGACAACACTCTCCAAGGTATGCTGACTGAGTCCATTTGGAGAAGCCGCTGATAGGAAACTATATACGTTTGCCCGTCGCCACAAATCGGACACAATTTTCAATAACGTAATTCGAACGTAATACGATGGTAATATATTATGAAGAATTCATATTTGTTTTATCGTCAACACGGATGATAGTAATACGAGGGTATACATCATAATTTAATAATTCACACAAATGCAGTAATGGTAACGGAGAGCGGATGTCCACCATCAGTTCAGACAGAGCGTCAACAATCTCCAGCATTCGCACACAGTGACCCAGTAAACGCAATAATACAACGCATAAGTGGATCAAATAGTTCTAGAGCACCTATCCTGGCATTATATGCAGGATCTCTATACATAGTCACAATGGCTGGTCATCATTCAATTGTGCCAGTGGAAATGGGCCGTTTATCTACAATGGGAGCGGTCGTTTTATCATTTCATTGCATTTCTTTAATATTCATACATTATGCATTATGGTAGGGGGATTTTATGTCTACTAAACTGACAACGTGCGCAAGTTATAACAAACGAAATTTGATAATTGAGTGCATCGAATTGCAGCTGTGATTATCCGCTGGGCAACTAGGAAAGTTTTACAAAGCTCAAAAAGTCACATCTGGGCAGACGCTACTGAATGCCATCTCGCAACACTAGGCTCAGGGTAAAGATGACATCAAAATTTAATTTATGATGCATATACAATCATCATATATACATATGATGATTGGTTGTATATATATATATATATATATATATATAATACAAGGTCGGTCCATCTGGAGGGACCTTGTAAGCCGGAAGTGGCTGGATGCGGAAAGCGCGTAGTATGTGATGCGTAGATTGTGAGCGGATAGTATGTGATGGAAGGCATTGGGGAAGGCCTATTTACAGCAGTGGATAGACACAGGCTGATGATGATGATATATATAATATCATAATCAGACATTAAGACGTATAGCTAATTTGGTTTTGGGATAATAACACTAAATAAGCTCTAATACCATAAACAGGTGAGTCTTTCACCATACAAACTGCAATCAGTGATTTGTGAATGTAAAAATATCACGTACTCATTTAATACAGTTTGTATCAAAAAACTTTTTATACCTTATAACAATGTATCAAAAATGTTCGATAAACACACATTGTTCATGGGGTAATGTTCAGTTTAATGGCAATTCTGGCTTTGTCTATGCCACCGACTCCAGCGAGTCTTTTGTCTATGGCCAGTTCTATCCTCGGTTTCAGAGTGTGATTGTGACGACACCGAAATAAGAACGGCGCTCTAGCGGAGCTTGCCTCAGTCGTGTTTGGGCAGTTAAAGGAGAAGCGTATGAGTTATTATTGTCTTTCTTTACTTCTATAAATGTATTATTATCAAAATCATCAAAAGAAAAAATAATAGAGTACAATCTAAAAATGGCCATGCGAAACAGGGATGCAGCGGTCGCGCAGAAACTAATAACAATGCAACGGGGCGTCTACGACGCGTGAACCAGAGCATTCTCCAACAAGACCTTCAAAAATAAGGCATTAATTTGTAGTAATAGTAGAGGTAGCACTCTTATTAACAAAACAAAGTAAACAATTAAGTAAATTAATCATCAAAAATCTTAAATACTTTGTACTTTGTGGTAAGTCGCATTTTGTGCAAGTTTAAATTTGTTTTACATATAATATGAATTTTTCGTATAACGTTACAAATTGTTTCATCAATTACTATAATATTTGTAATGACTACCAATCAATCGTAATTCACAGCTTGTCACCGTTAAATAAAGCACGATAAAATCTTAGATCATAATGCAACACGATTTTATGATAATGCAGAGTGTAACATTAAGATGACATTATATAAAATGAGTCAAGGAAAATGTCGCCAGTGGACTCAAAATTATGCGATTAATTAATGAACATAATGATAATTGTCAAGTACAAAATGGATTGGCACTAAACCCTGGAATACACGACGTCATGTTATAAGTTTTTAATTAAATGTCTCTGTTTATATATGTCAATGCCGTCGGTACTTACTTCCTAAGTATTTTAAGATTAGGAATACGATTTTTAAATACTGTTAGTATCTCACAGAAAACACTTAACCATTGCCATTTTTCCAAATGCTTCTCGGAGTGGTCATAATGCTTGTATTATTTCTAGAACTTCTTATAATCCAACTGTATCGAACGCACTTGGGTCAGAATGCTATCGCGAATAGGCTAACAGGTTTAGCCGAGGCACCGTGGGGTTCTTTGAGCTAAGTTACTCCAATAGTAGTTAAAGACCAAGCACCTTATGAGGCTTCCAAGCCGAAAACATCTTCAAATATGTAGATATGTTATTAGTACTTCTAACTAAGTGAAGTTAACTTTCATTACTTCCGACCGAACCGACTTCAAAAAAGGAAGAAGGTTCTCAATTCGTCTGAATTTTTTTATGTTTACAAGTATACGCAGATTTTTTCTATTCTGTGCATATGTGAATGGAACGAGAGATTCCATATAATGCATCCAAAAACCAAAATATACTCGTTGTTACAAAAAGTATATGTGTTTATAAAGTTGTTCTTGACTTCACTATGTACCGACACGTGCGTTAGTGAGAGGGGAACGGCTCAATACGTCTCCCAGAGCGATCCTGCACCGTCTGCGAAGGTCAACCGGAAGACAGCCGTGACCTTTGGCAGTTAGCTACTTTGATTAAGTGACTACTGTTCTAGTTCCGTCTTTAGTTACATTAATTTAAACCGTTCAATCTAATTTTATAACGATTACGGCATAGATTGATTAAACTGCTAATTAAAAATTTCTAACAAAGTAACATGACGTGTAGTTCGTAGTCTAGGCGCTTGTGTAAAATTGCATAGATATCTAATTAGATTTCTGGTGCCAGCATTAAAGAAATTATAGATAAACCAAGTGTTAGGCGGTGAGGTAAACATTATATAATAATGAGAACTTATTTCGAGCTCAAATATTTTGTTCATAATTCTTTTAGTAACACAATAACTATGTTAGTAAAAATACGATATATATAGATATTTTTGTTTAATATATAATGTTATTATGTTACATGCAGCCTTAGGTAGTGATTGATGTACTTGCAATTATGCTTGTTAGATTTTTTTTATATTTATAGGATATGTCAAATATTCCGATTCGTACTAGGACCGCGTGACAGATTTTCATGATTCAAAACCTGCATTCCTCAAAATCTCAGCCCCCTTTCCATAAGTTAAATTGAAAATTAAGTTAAAATGAATCAAAATTTCTGCAAATCAAATATAGATAATTCTGCATAAATAAAGAACATCTGTATATCGAAACAACATTTTTGGTGTCTCTCTCTATTTACCGGGTTCTACTGTATAATCTCTTAAGGCTTACGGCTCATCTGACCTGAATTAACCAGTCATCACCATCGCCCATGAACATCCGCAGTCGCAACGCGATTAGAGAAACTGATTTTTGTAAAAACAAAAATTGTTAATGCTAACATTTTTTTTCACAAATATTACCAACATCAAACAAATATTAACAACCGTTCCAACTGAGCTTGTGGTAAGAGATAGTTTACGTCAAAAGTCGAATGGTGGCTTCAGTTCGGTGAACTTCGGTTAGTAAAAAAACTGGCACCTGGTTCCTATTTAATAACAGTGACAGCTTCCGAGTAAAAATGGCATCTTTATCGCGCCCTATCATTTTGCCACGTTACCAAATAAGCTCATTTATAACGGCCGAGGGCTGAACAAAAACAAAAAAAAAATTGAATAAGGAGAGCATTATTTATCGCCGCCCCAATGAAGGCCGTTAATGTGATTTTTTAATAATAAAAAATACACGAGCCAGCCAAACGAGGATCGTGTATCATCCGCCGTTTCGACCAGTCATTGTCCGTGAAAAAATGTTTTTTTTTTGTGTTTTTATTTATCAACCTACACCGCGTAAACAACGCAAGTATATATCAAATTAATTACACTGCGAATAATTTTCGCGAGGGGTTGTAAATTATAAAAGAGTATAATAAAGGTAATTTTAACCTATAAACAGTTATTTTGTATTACATGATTTTTTTTTGTAATTTCATCTGTACACATTAAACCTTTTTTGATATTCAGATTTTATGAATAAATACTTTTCTAATCTGTTATAGCAATGATAGCTCGGCTATCATACGCATAATAATTACTTGTGTTATGTCGATATTTGTGACGTAGACGAGGATCTTTGTACGGAAAATATTTGTACGGTGTCTTTAACACAGAGATTACAGCCTCTGTTTACCCCGCTACCGTAAAAAGGACTTAAGAGTTTATTCTTAAAATACGTTGTATAATATTCTTCTCCAAGTAATTTACTTTAACTAAAAATAAAAGAAAATAGGTTATCGGAAGAAAATGATAAACTATTTAATAATAACAACAAAGCCATTATCATATTAGCAACTTATTTAAAGTGAAAACTTATTTTACTTAATTTATATTAAAAATATTTTAGTATTAATTTAACGTTCAATTTATCTTTTGTATGATAAATTAAACTTTAAACACTTGGAGAGTTATTTAATACATAATAATAGAAATAAAAACAATTCACCGATAAAACCCTTCCAGTGTCTAATTAAAAAAAAAAAAAAAACCCTCCCTCAGAACGCGCGTTGTCACGTTCCATATTCCCGCGTTAATTACACGTCATTCTTTTTTCAAAAAGCGCGCCAATGACGCGCGCAATTAAAGCCGTGTACAGACAACGGGAAGACGCGACATAAAGCCGGCATACACAATGCGTCCTCGGCGAAATTCGCCGCAGGCCCAGCGAAATTAACAAGGCGATTTACACTTGACACTAGGCGAATGTTTTCCACTACTTTCACAACCTTTGTCTGCGTTCACCCACCGCCTGTCGCTCGCTCGTTTGAAAAATGTTCGTATAGCACGATAGCTTCTTGCTGCCAGTTTGTATATTTTTCTGAACTGAAATATTTAGTCTGTGTAAAGTTTAAGCGAAGTGTAACGTACAATGAATGCGACGGTAGAGACATCTGTCTCACACATTGTAGTAATTGTGTGAAATAAAGAGCGTTGTATCATTATTTTTGAGTTGCTTCTTGCTTCAAGTGGTATTGTTTGTTGAGTATCGTCTGCTGGGAGAGATGAAGTATACTTGAAATAATAAGTTGTTGCGTTTTAATAATATTTCAACTGATTTGATTACATCTGGTCTAATTATTCCAATTACATTCATGAAAAACAAAATTCTACGTCAACACGCTCGGAATCGACGAAAATTTAAATACAAAGAAATATGTATAGATGTGTGCTAAGACCGCGTGAAATGGCAATGGTTTCTTTGCCTATTTCAAAGTCTGTGTAAAAACTATAATCTTAATCGAAGAGAAAGAGATAGAATATATATTTACTTTAGACCTCTAGGCCATATTAGGTTTTTATACTTACATAATGATTACTCTTCGCTCTTAAATAACATTTGATAAATCACCCATTCCCGAAAAAGATTTTTTTTTATGACTAACTAGACAGATTGGCCAGAGAAGCTGGCCTTGACTGCTTCACCGGATTGAGAGGTGGCATAGCTCTTAGGTCGCTTAGCCTGAACCTCTATTGCTAGTAACTCGACACAAGGGTCCCCCCGGTGAGGGGTAACCTCGGCTTGGACGGTTAAACCCGAAAAAGAATACCGATTCATATCAAAGATGATTGAACTATTATTATTAACAGATATCCTAATTTGTTATTGCAATGAATTGCAAAATTTAATTAATTGCAAAAACTATTTAACACAATCAACTGATTTTGTTAAAATTATAAATGATGGAGCTATGAGTGAACAAACATAAAACAAAATACAGTCGAATTGACAACGCACCCCTTTTTTGAAGTCAGTTAAAAGAAGGCGGTATACACAATATTATTTAAAATTTTAGCTAATTTGTTAGATTAAATTTGATTTAAAATCGGTTTTTGCTTACTTGTTTTCATTTCTATTTTGAAAGAAAAGAATTTTATTCTGAAACATATGTCGAAGTTATATATAATCTAACGTTCCGTAATTGTTTTTTGTTCAAAGTTCACGTGAGTTCATTAGGATTCGTGTCGCTTTCAGCAGAACGCCTCTCTACTTGGCTACAATAATGGGTAAAATGTAAATCTTTCTTTCCATAGCTGCAATGAATACAATGCGAGATTACCTCCTTTCAGTGGAAGTCAACCGCTCGCGGCTACACTTCATGTTCTTTGGATGGAACGTCTTTAGTCCTTCATAACTAATTCCAGATTCTGTGCCTTAACAATGTACGTTTAACAATGAAATTGTGTCAAGACGTCTTTTTATTCTAATTTTTTAGTTTGTCCAAGACCACTTATCTCCTTTGTGTCTCGTCATAGTAACGCGATCTTGTTGATCGCAAGCTATTAATAAATTTCATACTACAGTGTTGCTCTAATAATAATAAAAAAATATTACCAGCCTAATCATAATAGCCTTTATTTTTACTATCAAAGCCATTTGATATTTGAACAGTGACAGTCATCGGATATTGTCACTTTGTTATTTTTAAATATTATTAGAATCGAAATAGGTGGCTTTAAATGACATTTTTCTTACTCTAGAAGCAACATATTGGCTTAGAATTGTAAGGTCTTGGATTCGAATCCGCCATTAGACTATTGACGTGAACCATTTCCTAATAAAGTCTAAGCTTATTGGGAATGAAACAAGACTGTTAACAATATTTGTGAAAAAAATATATTATTTAAAAAAAAATGTCCCCATCATGACAACGAGACAGAAGAGATAAATCCATTGTCAAAATATAAACAGTACACAACTTGCACAATTATGTAGATTTTATGTTACCCCTAATTGCCGAATTATTTAAAGAGGATTGTTAATTTCCCCGTTCCTTACCCTCGGTGCCCTGTTAAAGAAAAGATTTTCTTTTCCTCGAAAATGCATGTAAATGTTATTAGCTGAGGAGTTATCGATGGGGTTCAGTAATGGGAGGGCAATAAAAAACTTCATTAACAGTTTTATTTCTCTCTTTGGCATGTTCAAAACGCGAGCCGGAAAATAATTTATTCATAACATTGATTGCACTACTTCAATATCTTTTATAAATATTATAAAAGTTTTTGCTAAAATTATTCCTTTGATATAAGACGAAATGAGTATAAGCGTTCCTTACAATGTTTTATAAAAACAATATATAAACTTTTTGTTGGACTTTGCACTCCCTAAAGTAATTACGAATAGAGAACTGGCCACAAATTGTGGTTGATGCCATATTTATTTATGTAATTATATTGTTTGACAAACTTCAAAAATCAATTGTGTTTGTGATAGATAAATGAAAATACATTTGATTTACACATTTATATTAATTTAGGCATTTTTCTATAATGTGTTCATTGGCAAGATAAAAAGAATAATGTATTTAAATGGAAATTCATAATAAAAGTCTATGTAAAAGTTTTTTTATTTACTGCTTTTGTTAAAAAAAAAAAGATATTTGAAATTTAACTTTACTACTTTGTCTACACAACCCAAAGGTAGAGAATGCCTTTTAGCATAAACTATTTGTGCAAATACTGAATAAATATATAAAAATCTTATATGAATGCTAACTCTATTCAACCCGTTCGTGTTACAAAGACGTGAAAGCAAATTTATTTTATATACAATTATTATGTTAATTATTTAGTATTATATTTACGTTAGTACATATCTGGCAACACATTATAATGTAATGTCATATATTCTAGTAATTGTTAAAACTAAATAGCTAACTATCGCGACAAGCACACGAAAGGTCCTCGCGTTGGTTCGGGCTTGCTCCGCAACCCCACCCACCTCCCTTGATCATTTATAATGCCAAAATGTTTTAATTAAGATGCTGTAAAATGTAATTTACATGCAAATTCGGTTTATGTTAATGTGCCGCGTATATCTGTTTGGGTGCGTGCTTGCTATCTAATTTTGCGACAGTGTACGCCGTCATTATCTTGGCTCTAATGAGAAATCTGGCAACGGCTTGATGTTTGCATAATTAAACTTGTGGTGGGGGGGCGTTCGTTTTGATTGTTGCCATGATAAAATACTCGCTTGTGGCGCATCTGTTACACGCTTCAATTTAACAACGCGCTCGAAATAGCCATTGTAATACTGCGCGCGCTTATGTGCGAAATATTGTCGCCGTTTTTGTTTTTTTTTGTCTTTCCTCGTTATCGAAGTTGCCAATCGTTGACCAGATATGTTAGCTTGAAGGTTTAAGCGAAACATGATTAACAATTTTCGAAGCTTTAACTGTATTGTTTAAGTTGTTAGATATCGCTGCGGCTAGATAGATACCAATGACCTCATCAAGTACCGTAGTTATTATGCACTTCTGCATTTTATTAGTTACTTAGAAGTCCCTTAAAACGGTAAGAGGAGTAACTCTGGGCGCCACAGCATTACGTACGATCAGAGTA
Source organism: Meandrusa payeni (assembly GCA_029286785.1). NCBI lineage: Eukaryota > Metazoa > Arthropoda > Insecta > Lepidoptera > Papilionidae > Meandrusa > Meandrusa payeni. The sequence continues at coordinate 3,260,165 of JAGSMX010000027.1, forward strand.
CATTCTTCTAATGACTTAACTAAAAATATTTTTTTATCATAAATCAACTTGTTATTAAGATATTTTAATGAGTTATAGTAATTTAAATCAGCGATAACTTCGCTCCTTCGGCTTATGATCTGACGGTTAAGAGTTTTAGCTTTTTCAAACGAAATAAAATTAAACGCAAAAAATCTATCACCATGCAAGGGATATAAACAGATTTTTAATTTAAATTAATTTTGTACCGTCAAGTGACTTTCAATTCATAGTTTCGAAGGTTGGATAATTTAGATAACACGATTACACCAAAATGTTTTTCTTCTTCAACGGGTTCGATTTGTACGGATTCGATTTACCGTATACTCGGCGGTGAAGGAAACATTGTGACCGTAGTAATTTTTACAAGAAACTTAATGTATTCCGATACATAATAGTGGTTAATGGACTTTGCTCTACTACTCTTTTCACAGAGAAGGTGTGTCCAACAGTGCGAGGTATATACACCTACATTACCTTACGGCTGGTACATTACTTTACTTTTACAAAGTATGGATAAATATACATTTTTGTTAATGGATTAATCGTAAAATGCAATAAACACCACCGAAAATGTAATTAAATCAATTAATTAAAAAAAACTGAAGGGCCGATCTGTCGCCGGGACGTCCGCGAGACATTCATTAGCAAGGAGTTGAACACAATTCAGCTAATTTATTCCAATAAAAAGGAATAACAGCCCCCCCTTTCCTCCTCAACACCCTCCCTTCACTCCCTATTTCGCAGCTTTATTTATATATAGATATTGTACATTTTCTATTTTTTCCGGCCCAACCCTTCTTCGAGATTCAATTCGGCTAAATAAACTGAATTATATGCTACTTAAATGAGTGTCAAGTCGCCCTCTCTCCCCCGGGCGCGTCCCCCCTCGCCTGTAAGGGCCACTCAGTTCTGTACCTCACCCCGAGATTCTTCTGAGATTGTTTCCGTCGCCGGCGAACTCATGTATGTCACAAATATAAAAAAATTCTCTATAAACCTTATTTTTTCTTAAAACTTTTTCCAATTACTTGATATCAGTCCTTCTTGTCGGTTACTCCATTGAACACGTTTTATGTTGTGGTATTATTTAGTTTTTATCCTCTCAGGGTTTTTTTCGATGACGTACCATAGTCAATTCCATTGTTTCAATTGTAAGTATTTGGTTACGTCGTATATAATGATTTCTTCTAATTACAAGTATATTTGCAAGCAAAAACAAAAACCATCATCAAATCGAATGTAACGCTATTACACGCAGAGGTGCCTTCTTTGTATTTCCGAATTAACGTAGGAATATTACAAAATAAAATTAATCAGAACTTAACCAAACTTTCATTAAACTACTCTTAAAGTACATCCTTTCCTATTAAAAATGAATCAAAATATATAAAAAACGAAATCCGTTAGCGTGATATTGAGTTATTCGTCTATTTGTGGCGCACATAAAAGTTACAGCCTTTATATATATAATATATATGTCCCACTGCTGGGCACAGGCCTTCTCTGTAAAGAGAGTATAAGAGCATAGTCCACCACGCGGCCCTAGTGCGGATTGGTAGACTTCACATGCCTTAGAAAAATTTTCTAAGACATGTAGGTTTCCTCACGATGTTTTCCTTCACCGCCGAGCGTGTGGTTAATCAGCACATAAAATTGCAACAGCAAATTTATTGGTGCCGGCACCGGGGATCGAACTCGGGTTGCTAGCGTACTATGCAACAAGAGCCAACCGCCTGGACACTGAGCTACCACGGCTCTGTGGCGCACATACTTAATGCAAATTAAACACTTATGTGGCTTTCTCGTATGCCATTGTCAGAATGTGATCATTCTTTCAAACCACCTCGAGACTGAAAAGCCGCACTTACTTTTCCTGACGGAGACGCAGATTCGAGTCCTCGTGATACGGCATACCTCAACTATCCTGGATACACATTGGAGCATACTTTCCGCCCTCGAGCCGGAGTCTGTGTGTATGTCCGTAATTACATTTGCTGCCTGCGTCTTCGTCACCTTGAAGATCCCAACTTTTCTACACTATGGGTAATGGTAGATACGGGCATTGATAAGATCCATTACGCCTGTGTCTACCGTTCGCACAACGGAGACCAGGAGACAAGTGGGCTGTTTCAACATCTAAGTGAGGCTGCTGATGCGGCCCAGCTTCGATATCCTTCTGCCCAGCTGGTCTTTCTGGGGGACTTCAATGCCTGTCACCAGGATTGGTTATTCCCATACCAGAAGACTGACCACGCTGGGAGAGAGGCGTGGAACTTCTCTCTAACGCATAACCTCTCTCAGTTGGTAAAGCAGGCCACTAGGGTACCGGATGTGGATGGCCATTCAGCTAATTGCCTAGACCTTCTGTTGACCTCTGATCCAGATAGATACGTTGTCGAAGTCGGTTCACCTCTAGGAACTTCTGATCACTGTCTGGTGAAATCTGTGTCGTCCCATTCTCCCCCGGATTTCGATGTCCGAGGTGTCCGGCGAATGTGGCGTTACAAGTTAGCAGATTGGGACGAGATGCGGCATTTCTTTGCATCTTATCCATGGCGACAGGTATGCTTTTCTTCCAAAGACCCGTCGAGATGTGCAGAAGCTATAACCGATGTGGTGAATCAAGCCATGGAATATTTTATTCCTCACGCTGATGTACCCATTGGTGGCAAAGCTGACCCGTGGTTTAACGCTGAATGCGTCCAAGCTGAAAAGCTTAAGCATTCGGCATACTTATCCTGGGTTGATGCTCGAAACCGCAAATCTCCGGAAGTCAAAACAAAGAAGAAAGCCTTTAACCAAGCCGCCAAGGCCTTTAAAAAAGGAACTACAGAAGGCTCGCTTTGACCGCATCAAACATATTGGTACAAAGCTTTCTGCCCTGCCATCTGGTAGTAGAGCTTTTTTGGTCTCTTGCCAAAGCGGTTGAAGCTAATTTCTGTCGGTCCTCACTGCCTCCGCTGGTTAAACCGGACGGCTCTCTGGCACACTCGGCAAAGGAGAAGGCAGATCTCTTTGCAAATCTCTTTGCCCGTAGCTCACGTCTAGACCCCGGCGACAGTGTTCCACCATCCTTACCTCACTGTAATACCTTTATGCCAGAGGTACATATTACTAACAAAGAGGTACTTAAGAGACTACGCTGTCTGGACGTGAGCAAAGCCAATGGGCCTGATGGCATTCCAGCGATAGTTCTGAGGTCATGTGCGCCCGAGTTGTCTCCTGTGCTAACACGTCTGTACCGTCTCTCCCTAAAGACTGGAATTGTGCCTAAGTCTTGGAAGCTTGCAAACGTGCAACCTGTGCCCAAGAAAGGTAGACGAGCCGACCCTGTCAATTATCGACCTATATCGATTACCTCCATTATTTGTAAGATAATGGAACGTATATTGAATGCACGCCTTGTGGCATACCTAGAAAATAATGACATCCTTAGCGACCGACAGTACGGGTTTCGCCGAAACCGGTCAACTGGAGATCTCTTGTTACACGCCACTCATCTCTTTGGCCAGGCTCTCGAGAACAACGGAGAAGCACTTGCTGTTTCGCTCGATGTATCGAAGGCCTTTGACAGGGTCTGGCACGCTAGCCTCATCAACAAACTTCCAATGTATGGCATCTATCCTGGCTTGGTCACCTGGACAGCTGACTTCCTGAAGGAACGGTCTCTACGTGTAGTCATAGACGGCTGCTCGTCTGAGATAATGGCCATAAATGCCGGAGTTCCTCAGGGTCTGTTCTCTCTGCAACTCTGTTTCTGCTGCATATAAACGATCTGCTCAAACCCGGTATCTTTGGGTATGCAGACGACAGCACAGTTGTAGAGAGTTACCAATTGGGTGCTAACGCCACAAAGGATCAGGTACAGTCCCAAAGGAGAGCCATGGTAGAGCGAATGAATCTCAAACTACAGGAAGTCTCCACTTGGGGCGATGCCAATCTTGTGAGATTCAACGCCGCCAAAACACAGGCGTGTTTCTTTTCCGCTAAAGAGCCAGTACACCTTGGCTCCTACTTTCCAGGATCTATCTGTGGAATTCACTGATCGTCTTCAGGTATTGGGTATTGAAATCTCACCGACCCTAAACTACGGACGATTCATCGAGTCTAAGGCAAAGATAGCTGCAAAAACTTGGGCTCTTGGTCAAAGTGCAACCGTACTTCTCTGCGGGACAGCTTTTAACACTTTATAAAGCTCAAGTCCGGTCGTGTGTAGAATACTGCTGTCACATTTGGGCAGGCGCAGCTAAATGCCATCTCGCAGCTTTGGATTCGGTGGAGAGGCGGGCTAAGAGGCTATTTGGTGACGCAGCTGAAACCAATCTGCTCAGTCTTGAGCACAGGCGTAAGGTAGCTAGCCTTTCGGTTTTCTACAGATTGCATTTTGGAGAGTGTGCTCAGGAACTACATGATCTAATTCCCCCATCCCCTTTCCACCATCGGACTTCTAGACGCACTGCGGGATTTCATCCTTTTGTTGTGAACATCCCTCAAACCCGAACGAAGCGATTTGCTTCGTCTTTCATTCTTCGTACAGCAAAGGACTGGAATAGTTTGCCCGCGTCTGTCTTTCCTTCCGATTACAATGTGGGTATTTTCAAGAGTAGAGTGAATAGGCATTTACTAAGCTAGTGCGCCTTACCACCCAGGACTGCATTTCCACTTAACATCAGGTGGGATCGTAGTCAAGCACTTGCTTAGAAATTATAAAAAAAAAAAAAAAACAAAGAATCATCAAAATTGAACCAGTTGAAAGTCATGAGGTAATAAACATAAAAAAACGTACAGACGAATTGAGAATATCTTTTAAAGTCGGTTGAAAATGTCATTAGATTTCAATCAATCAATCAATCATGAAAATTCATTAGTATGTTAGTAGACCATTATAAAATTATATTTTCATTAAAGTAGTATTTGGTCAGATGTCATAGTGAAAATTCAATGACAGTAGTGGACTTAAAGCCTTGTGCGTTTGCTTATACGATATTATAATTAAAAAAAAACTATATTTTTAAATTTCGAGTTATACGCTTGTGATCGCGGGCCGCGGAGACAAAAGTAGGCGGACGCCCTCCGTGAAACGAATAGGCCGGGCGGCGAGCTTTTCTCACTCTCTTAAACGCTCTTGCCTACAATACTACGACCTTCTAATTTTGATACCAGCTTATTTATAAATAAAATATTTTTGCTCTCTAAATTCGGAAGAGACAACTCTGACACATAGCTAATTAATACAGACATAAATGGAATCTCCATATATGAAGATTTTGTTCATGGATTTTAAATAAGGCAGAAGCCTGTAATAGAGAAGGTTGGTTGTGACAGGTGGTGATGGATGGAGACAAGGACTAAGAATTTCATCAGAAATTTTTATAATGTTTAAATTAAAATTATTAACATTAATCTGATGTTGACATCTATTGACACTGCGAGCAACAATTATATACATTTCTGTATAGTTTATTTATTATTCAAATATATTATATTACGGACTGTGCAAAACATTAATACAACATTAGAATGTCGGTGACGCGAATCCCTAATGAGATTTTAATTTAAACTTCACGAAATTTTAAATTTAATAATACTTAACTAAAATTCTAAGTTATCACTTTTATAGATTTTCCCATGCCAAAAATTGCAAAACGCGGCTAGATAAGTTTTCAATTTAAAAATGTGCCCGCTGCGATGAGTTCACCGCCGGGCTAGTTTTTGCTTTATTTTATTTAAACAATAAATTTACATCATAAAAATATTTTTTATATTTTAATTTAACTCTCGCAATATATTAAATTATTAATTTCTTCTCGCATGTACGTATCAGTAAATACAATATCATTCTTTTCATTTACACATAAACATATCGGGCTTAAGATAATGTCAGAAATAAAAGTACGACGTATGTTTGACGGTTCAAAAAGAGGGGTTTTTAATGAAAAGTGGCAAACGAGCTTACGGCTCACCTGATCTTAAGTGATCACCATCGCCCATGAACATCCACAGCACCAGAGGAGCTGTAGGTGCGTTGCCGACCTTTGGTGCTCCGATCGTCAACTTTACAGGATTACTCGCCAGGTCAATCTGAAGATTCCCTGAAAGTTTCATTGCAATCGGTCCAGCCGTTTCGGAGCATACCCACAAACTTTGTCTTTTATATATATAGATATTTTCTGTAACTCTATTTAAAAAGGTAAAGTATCAAAGTGATCGAAGCGGCGTACTCGCGGCAAGTGTTGGTCGAGTGCTGCCGACCGCGACGGCGAGCGGCATTGTTGCACGCCGTGTATCGCTAATATAATAATGGCTATACGTGCCTTCATTATTCTATGCTTATTTCTTATATTTTAATTTTAGCTATATTTTAGATTTTTGACCTTTCAATAGCGCTGATGTCATTAGTTTTAGTCGATGTATGTTTTAGTCCGACGTTGTAATAGAATATTAATTATATATACTTATTATATTACAGGCCACTGTTCCCGCGAACGGCGTGGTATGTTTCTATTTTTTATTTTATTTCTTCAAAATTATTATTTAAAAAAAATACGTTTACTTGCAGTATATTAGTAAGAAAATAGTAAGTTTATTTGCAATAGCAAACTGATCAGTTTTAGTCGGATTACGGCCAGGGGCCAAGTTTACTATTCATATATCACTGCATTTCCCACATGCCAGCTGACCAACTACAATTCAATTGTCACTGTACCAAACATCCATTGGCCGATCATTAAGAGTTGTACTTTCTATTTTATGATTATTTGATTGAAGAAATTATAATGTTTGAGTTTATAAAATATTAACGATTGGTACAATATTCAAGTAAGCCATCGGAAAACAATAGTGGCAGGTAGATTGCAAAAATTAACAAAAATTGACTGGTGTTACTAAACGTTTTTACGCATTATTTTAAAGTAGATTATTATATTATTGATTAGACATTCAGATCCATGTTTTTTTTAGTTCAAATAATAATAATTTTTATCACAATTGCCCTCGATTTACGTATTTAATCATCTAATTCTTTTACTTATTAGTTTTGACACCTGGTAAATTTATAACATTCCCCCATATAGGCTCCGAAACGGTTGGATCGATTACAATGAAACTTTCAGGGAATCTTTAGATTGACCGGGCAAGTAATCCTGTAAAGTTTGGTGACGATCGGAGCACTCCTCTTTTTGATTTGTCAAATACAGCTTCTATTTACTATGATGATATTCTATTGTTTTATAACCCAAATTTGTATTGACACATGAGTTGTGTATATTTCTGTCATTGTGAACCATATTGAAGTACAATGGTACCTACATGGGTGTATGTAATGATCTTCAACCGCTCGAGGAGATAATAGAAGAGAAATGAATAATTTAATATATTGTGAGAGTTGAATTAAATATTTAATTATGTAAGTTTATTGTAAATAAAATAAAGCCAAGCTAAAAATCTAGCCCGACGAAGTGGGCTGGATACGCTAGTCATTAGTCGCTAGTATATGTATATATAGTCATAGTTATAAAGGAATAGCTGAAGTGATGACGAATCTCAAGAACACACTGCGGAATCATTAATAGAAATAACGAATCCTTAAATAAGCAAATGATACAGAATTACAACAGGAGGAAACAAAAAGCTCCGAACTCCATTAGAAACAAAAATAAATTGAATTACAACTCGATCGACATTTTCGATTTGGAGGCCTAACTCAATTAGATGGCAAGCGCTGATGGAAAAAAATAAAATAAATACGGGGAGCGGGAGAGGGAAAAAATTAAACAAAAAAAAAAGGAGTCCAGATATAATTTGAAATATCTCCGTAAATGCAAAGTGCGAGAGCTGTTATTTTATTCAAATGAGGGTGAACTTTTTTTTCAACCCTTTCTCGTCGCGCGATCAAAGTGGCCTGATATTCAATTAAAAAACGAAGAGCGGAGCGGGCCCGCGACTGAAAATTAATCAGAAAAAAATGCTTTTAACTAGATCTACATTTTAATGAAATTATTATTGACGAGTATTATTATAAACGGGATACGCTTTGGTGAGATTTAACTCAATACCCCCTTCAAAACGGCAAGAAAGAGATATACAATCCAGTTCAGTATATTCTACAATACACAATTAAAGGTATATTTACAAGTAAAAATCAAAAAACAATTTTAAACCAAATTTACGCTAGAAGTTAACTAAATCTATACAAATAAATAGAATTGGAGTATCTATTTGTAATGTTAGCATAACCGTAAACATACATAAGAATGTCTTGTATACATCTACAAAAGCAAAATATTTTAAAATTTTTGTATGTCTGTTGCGGCTAATCTCGGGAACGGCTGGACTGATTTTGATCGCAGGTAACACCGCAGGACGCAGCTACTAGTAAAATAAATTGCACCTTCCTTCATTAACCGATTAAACGCTACTACGCACGCACGGTCCATTTTACTCCGAAGTATCGTAGTTATATTTCAAAATTCTCACGTCTACGTTCTCTTTCTTTCATGACCTTCGTTATCGTATTGTAAGGACAGAGTTCGCACTTGCATTTATGAGTTCCATGTATATCTTTGTAACCCAGGAAATCACAGTGTCAAAGACCCTGTGTTTTCAATTAATATATCTAGCTTAAAAAAACTTTAATAGTATTCTAACCAGCTTCAAAAACAGTTCCTGTGACTAAGAAAAATCCACAAACAATTAATACTTTTAATTAGCATTTTTTTATATTTTTAAATCAAGTGCTTAACCACGATCCCCTGATGTTAAATGGAAAGGTAATCCATGATGGTAAGGCTAGTACTATTAAAGTACTATCTTCATCCTTGTTGTCTGTGGTTGTTACTAAGTTATTTTATAAACTCAATCTTCGCACTGAGATGAGACTGAATTGACCCAATTGAAGATAAAAAACATTTTGCATGTTCCTTACAGACTTCTCTAATATTTTCAAAATGTAGACGGCTACGGTCTAAGGTCACTTACACTTACTTAGGTAAACTTAGATTCTTATTTAGTGGGTCACAAACTTGAATGAACTCGTCGTCTCAACCGTGTTATGAAATAGCCTCATTTTTAACATTAAATTTTTACAAATTGGCATATCGTGGCAATGGCATCGCCATGGTAAAGGAGAAATCAAGTCAAAATAAAAAAAAATATTTTAACGAATACAGTCACAATGGCGCGTCCTTGCAATATCTATACAAAATTAATTAGAAGTCAGATTAAAAACTAATTAAGTTAAATTATTGTTTACAACGCCAATATGATGATCAACTAAATTATTAATTATTTATTTATTCTTTATTTGCACGCAATACAAAAAAAGGTACAAATAGGCGGACTTAATGCCAGTAGGCATTCTCTGCCAGTCTACCTTGGGATTGTGTAGAGACAAAGTAACGGGTGCAAGCTATATGAGAAAATAATAAATAAAAGAAAACTATAATAAATGCATGCATATATAATGTACATACCTACTTACAAATAAATTAAATATATAAACATAATAATTATATATAATAATAAATAGATACATATATATATAATAAAAAAATATGAATTAAAGTTACAATAAGGTTTAGGTAAATCACTAAGATATCATTGGAAGTAGTTATTATGCATAACAATCGCTGGGTGCCATGTGTTGCTAGCTAACACATAACAGGCGAACATACATAAGTAGGGGTATAAATGTCACTACCTTCATACGTCACAGGTTCTAGTTACTACAATAGTTATACAAACAATATGATTTAACTTATTTTCCTGACATTTCTACACATGAATAAGTACTAAACAATGTGATCTGAAAAAAATTATTATTCATACGAGGGCACGAAAAGTGCTTCTCCGACTACACTGATGCGAATTAATTGTTGATCTATAAAACTTCGGGCGCCGATCACACAGTGTTGTAACATGACGTCACCAATATTAATATGTTTCTAATAAAACTAAACGAGTAGTACATATTTCGTGTATATTTACTTCTTGGCATTCTCTAACAGTCGACCCTAGCGAAAGAGAAAATTTAAATTTAAAAAATGTATGTTTATATTGGCAGTATATCTGACACCTTTAACTTTTTATTGAATTTGATTGTAATTGAATTAAATTTTGTATTTAGAAAAGAATAAATCTTTTATTTATTTTATTTTTTAAAATTAATTCACAACTCTGCGTCCAAGTTAAAAAAATTTAAAAAACCCCTACCTGTACCGCACTTTTGAGAGATAGTAATACAATTTATAACATTTTCTGTAACTAAAATAAAAACGTCCTAAATATAAATGAACAACTACATTCTAATTAGTCATACTTAAGTTAATTTTAAGTCAAATCGATTTACCTTAGAATAGTACGTCCCACTCTGTCTCATAAACAGTTACACTTACCATCGCCCCCCCCTCGACCTCCGTCTCGACCGAGACCGAGAGGCCGGGAGCCCGCTACGCCCGTAGGTGGTAGATTCGTCGTGGCTGACGCTTGTGAGATTAGCCTCGACGTAAAAATAATTAGTACTAAAAATCCGTCCTATCCGCCCCTGCGCTGATAACCCGGGTAATGGGGTCTATATCCGGAGGCCCGTACCTGCGAAGTTCTCTAGAACCTCGTAGACGACCTGCGCTACGCTACGCTCTGTCTATATTAGAGTCGGAGCTATTCTCCTTCTCACCTCTATCATATACCAACAAGATGACGACTGCATAGATACTACACAGATTACTACATTTTTCTGCGATTTGGATTCAGAATAATTCACTCACAAACTCTTAAGAATTGTGTGTCTTAAGAAAAACGAATATGAATCCATTCCAATCCATATTTTTTTTGTTTGGACGACTAAAATGTCATGATTAAAATGAGAAATGTGTGTAAGTGGCCAGTATCATAATGAGATGCATTATTTATCGCAATATAATTAAAAGTTTCACGTCGTTCGAATTTCATTTCGAGCTGTCAACGAGATATTATTTTTATTTTTAAATTAAGAATTGCAAATGTAGCCAATTAAACATGTCGCATGCATTACTCTTTTTTTTATTTAAAATTTACGTAAAGGGAATTTTAAACGGCCGAATAAGATAATTTAAGGCGCGAATTCACGTCCGCACTTACACCGTCGTGTAAGTCGCGGCCGGGTAATACGAAAACTCGTTATTATTCACCGACGGAACGAAATGAGTTCGTTTTTATTCAAACGCCAGAATGATATAATTAAAATTTGAATACAAAATTAAGTCTAGAAAAATCCAATATGAAATTTTGATTGTTTGGCAAAAATGGATTACAATCGATTGGCTTTCTCAAATCAGAAACATATTTTATGGACTTAACGGTAATGTGTGAGTAATAGTGTTAGCCAACACATAACACTCAGTGATTTTTATACATAATAACTACTTCCAATGATATCTTAGTGATTTACCTGAACCTTATTGTATCTTTAATTCATAATTAATAATTTAGTTGATCGTCACATTAACGTGGCATTGTAAATAATAATTTAACTTTTTTAGTTCCTAATCTGACTTTTAATTAATTTTGTACTCGTATAGATATTGCAAGGACCCGCCATTGTGACTGTATTCGTTAAAATATTTTTTTATTTTCACTTGATTTCTCCTTTATCATGGCGATGCCATTGCCACATTTGTAAAAATAAATAATAATTGTTTGTGGACTTTTGTATAATGATTGTGAGGATGCGCAGTTGTGACGGTATGCGTTAAAATAATTCTTTGTACAACGTTACGCTGTCTGAATAAAGCGAGTTGTTGGACTATTTTATTCCACTAGACCTAAAAATTATTTTATATAGTTATTTAGACTTATACACAGACCGACATAGTTACTTTCGCATTTGTATTATCAACTGACTCTAAAAAGGGCGACGTTCTGAATTCGTCTGTATTTTTTGTGACCTTGACGAGTGACAGAACTTGTTTCGATTTTGAGGATTTTTTTTTATTTGAAAGCTGATGGGCAGTTCTGACATCGGCATCCATGAGAAAACCATATAAGTCTTAAATTTGCGTATGTGCGCGAATATAACTCGATATACTCGTACATAAGTACAACCGATTTCTATGATTCATTTTTTATTGGAAAGGATGAATGAATGAATGAATGAATATTCTTTATTGCGCAACAATTAAAAACAAAATACATCACAGAAATAGTAAATACAATTTTCACATTAGACAAGGTCATTGCATGCGCAATGGGCGGTCTTATCGCTAAGACCGATCTCTTCCAGACAACCTTTGTATGGACAGAAACTTTAGTCTAAAAATTTTTTAGTGGGTCTATGATTATATTTATTTTAATACAAAACAACAATATACATATATATATAAACATACGCATTTATCAATATATACACTATTAATAATAATAATATATAAATAGATCTGCTAAACGTACAACAAATACCTAAGTATATGTATATAAATATATATTCATACAAATACCGTATAAAAAAATATATATTTATAAAGATAGATAGTGTCTATGTACTAGGTTCTTAAAAGCTGTCAAGGATTCTGTGCATCTTATGCTTTGTGGCAGAGCATTCCAAAGTCGGACTGCTTCCGCTGAGAAAGATTTGTTCAAAATTTTGTAGCATGCTCTGGCATTTTGAGTGTCATTTTCTCCGATGATCTTAAAGGATGTACTTCAAGGGTAGTTTCATGAGAGTCTGGTTAGGTTCTGATTAATTATATTTCGTAATATTAATACGATAATTCGGAAACAAACAGAAGGCGTCCGCGTGTTCAACGTTTGTTTCGATTTGAAGTCGGTTTTTGTTTTTATTCGTAAATATACTTATCTTTTTTTCAGGTTCTGTTTGTCGTGAGTATCCTTTGAGGTAAATTGCTATTATTGTTATGCATTTGCACATTCTTTTTTTTTTTTCATCGTTCCCCCAACGTTTGGTACCTTAGGGTCCTTTCTTCTTCTTCTTCCTTGCATTCCCCTTTCCGTACTTCCTCTTCCAATCCCACTCCCACACACTACTCTCTTCCACTCACCTCTCTACACTTACAGTTTCCTACTCTATTTCAGTATTACACATTTTTACAATTTCTAACTCTACTTTCTACATTTTACAATTTCTTACTCTACTACCTACATTTCCAATCTCTTACTCTACTTTCTACATTTTCTTTCTCTTACTCTACTTCCTTATTCTATTTTCTCACTCTATATTTCCTTACTACATGTACTTTTCTTATTGTACATTTACATTTTGCCCTTATTTTCTATTTTTTATTTTACATATTATTGCTTGTCTTCTATTACAATATTCTAAAGCTTATCCTATTTTTAATTATCCTTTTTTCGTAAACCATTGGTGTATTCCTATAAATATACCACTGCATTTGCACGTTAGCTTAAGGAAGCTGAAAGATAGAAGTATAATCACGTCGCAGCAGCCCCCGACTCCAGGCAGGAAGCCGCCAAATGGACAGGCGAACATAAATCGAGAAGGCAACCCATAATGGTCGGCTCTCTCAAATCTACGCCAGAGCCCCCAAAAGCCGGATTTCTACCCGCCGTAATACACTTAAAACGGCTGAGCTTAAATCATCGTCATCGTTTGTTGAACAAGACTCTCCGGTCACATATCAGGCCGGTGACGGTGCCACCCTGTCTCATCCCCCTCCAGGCGACCCCCAAACGCCTCCAATAATTTTCGGTCCAGCCCTCTGAGGCTTAGATTTCTAGTCTCAGTACGCTATAGAGCTATCGATGTAAAGATGCCTTGCTCGATATTGTGCGGCGTGCTTTTGACTTTGGAGAGACAGAATGGTAGATTCTCTTGTACCTGTATAAATAAACAACCTGTATTAATTATATAATGGAATAAATAAGTAGGGCGTAGATTAGACAAGATAACATACAACCGGATTACTTACAATTGAATGTATAGATAGACTAATTGTTGCTCATATTTTCAACCGACTTTAAAAAAGGAAAAGATTCTCAATTCTGTTTATTAAATATAACTTCTGGTCCGGTCCTATTGTGACAGTAGCATCCATGATAAAACCATATAAGTCCTAAATTTGCATGAAGTATGTACGCGACAAATGGACGAATAACTCAAAATCACGCCAACCGATTTCGATGATTTATTTTTATTTATTGGAAAGTATCAAGAGTAGTTTGATGAGTGTTTGGTTGTGTTCTGATTAATTATATTTTGAATTTTATATTTCTACGATAATTCTAAAGCAAAGAGGGCGTCCGCACGTAATAAATAGCGTATAACGTTTGATTCGATTTGAAGTCGGTTTTTGTTGTTTTTGATTGTAAATATACTTGTATATACACAAATAATTAGTAACATATGTTATAATTAATAACAGTTGGATATTTATCATTATTTAAAAATATATGACACCTAATCTTAACCAAATCAATTTAAAAAAAAATGAAATCGACAATGCCACCCGCTGTACTTATAATAGGGTATACGCGGATAAAACGATATAGTCTAACAATCTAGATTGGTTTATCGGCCCTGGAAACCCCTGCATACAAAATTTCATAAAAATAGGTAGCCGTTTCCGAGATTCAGATTATGTATTTATATATATACAAGAATTACTCGTTCAAAGATATTAGATATTCCTTTAAGAGCTTTAAAGCATTGAAAACATTATACTGTAACAGCCTATATAAGTCACTATAAACTAAATATGTAGAATACATTATATTGGATATGAAATAACGCTTATTTAGTCGGAAGTGGCGTGAGATACGCCACGCAATTGCGCACGCGCCGATGAAACGTCCCAAGCGATTTATATACATCTGCGCACGGCTAGAGCAATTTTTACCACAGACTAAATTTTATAGGGCTGTTTCGAATTTGGCACAAAAATTGTTGGAATATAAAAATAAATAATAATGCACTTCTCTGGTGCCTAACAAAGTGAAAAAGTTTGGCTACCAGCTAATAGAATCTTTCCTATTCTTTCGTAATTATAGCTGCACTCCTGGATTTTAAGACGCTGTGATTATTTTCTTATCAGTTACCTTTGTTTCTCGTCATCAAATACAGGATACTATCAGACCTATCATGGCTGCGTAGGTGGCCTAAGCCTTTTAATGATGAACAAGAGGTGTAGAGTTTATCTCAGTGATTCTAAACCTTTTTTTGTTGCGGCACATATTTAACGATTTCATAATTTGGCGACAAACAAAGAATAAGATAAAAATTATTTACTTACTACAACACACTCCATAAATAGTTTATGACAAAATTTTAAATAAACGAAATAATAATATATATTCATGTTAAAAATATTTTTCTTTTTAAATGATATAATTTAATAATATTAACATTATTGTATATTTGCAAAATTTGGCGGCACACAAAAGTGCCGCGGACAAGTGGTAGAGAATCGCTGGTTTATCTCGTTGCCCAACCTCGTAATTAATAATAAACCTATAATAATATTTATTTATTGGTCTTTCACAAATTTACATACATCACATATAACTTATAGTACAGTTTTAATTCTTAAATTTGTGAAACACTATATACACTAGTGTTTCACAGGGTACCCTAGCAGACAGTTCACCAGCCCTCCACCATAGTTATCATGCAGTATTATTTAACACGCGTGAGAGCATGTGTGGTGTGTGTGTGTAAGTTCAAGTAATTGGAGAACTTGTTCGTCTAACTTATCACCAATATATGACTGAAATGGCCACATTTTAAATAATTTAGTTGTTCAAATCATTATCTAAACAAAATCACAAGTTTCATTCTGTCATTGAAATTTGCAAAAAGTTAAAAGTTTCGAAAAATAACATGTATTTTTAAGTCTACGCCGACCGAATGAAATGGCGGGCTTGTTCTTTTTTTATGGTAATATCAAATTTAAAAATACCAAATCCTTTTTTCTATTATACTTTTATCATATAAAGTCTGAAATAATCCTGCTTCAACGTTATGTCAATGTAATAAAGGTGGGTAGAATAGAATAGAAAAATCGAGTACAGTAAAATAACTGTATTAATCTTATTTCTCTTCGGGCAACCCGTTTAGATAAACATGATGAGTCTCAAAGCTACAAAAGAAACCATAAAGAAGTATGCTCTCATTTTGTTTCAACCCCATAGCCATATGAAACCGCCTGTCACCAATCTTGGCAGTTATACAAACGAATTGAGGAACTCCACCTTTTTCGTTGTCGGTTAATAAGATAATGGGCAATTAATGAATGTTTACGAATCGTTAACTTACCAATTCCCATGGGCTAACAGCCCTACGTCAGTGAGAGGGCACTATCGACGCCAGATTTATATGTGCCGTGTCGTGATTTGCGAGACATTATGATAAGTGGGCGAGCGCCACAGAAGCAATTAGAGCAGCATATACAGCCGGCGAATTAAATAAATTAACCAATAGACGCCGCGAAGTAACCGAGCAAGCTCCCGTAAAGCAAACCGCAGACGGAGCGTCCGACCGACGCGCGGATTCTTCTATTTGCCCCTAAAGTTTCACAATAAAAACCGACAAATTATAATCATACTGTAATTGCAGGCCAGTAACAGGTACATTTCTGTAATAAAAAATAATTTTTATTTTTTTTATGTTATTTGCAATTAAATCTTTGATTATATTTTATGCTAATTCAAAATTGATTTATTCGAATATAAAATAGACTCATGTTTGGCTTCAGTCTCACTCAATGGAAAGAGATAAAGCCTAGTATGGTAAAAAGCTGCTCTTATCTGTTCACTTTGGTAATGGTATTCAGATTGTAATGTTCCGGAAAGACTGACCACGGCAAAGAGTTCCACTTCTTAGCGCGCATATTATCATTTATTTTGGGACGCGACGGTGTGTGTATTGGAGAAATATCTACAACATATAATATTATTCTGGGATTGACATTATTATCTTACTAAAAATTGAAAATATGTATGTGTCAGTGGTACGTCGCCGGAAAACGGAAGGTATAGAGACATAACTGAACAAGCAGCTTACCAAAACTAGAAATATATATGTTTAATTTAAAATCTCGATATCGATAAAACAATTTGTGGTATAAAAATAACATTTTGAGTAAGGCTAAGAAACTCTGAACATTCAATATTTCAAAATAACATTTTGAGTAAGGCTAAGAAACTCTGAACATTCAATATTTCAAAATAACATTTTGAGTAAGGCTAAGAAACTCTGAACATTCAATATTTCAAAATAACATTTTGAGTAAGGCTAAGAAACTCTGAACATTCAATATTTCAAAATAACATTTTGAGTAAGGCTAAGAAACTCTGAACATTCAATATTTCAAAATAACATTTTGAGTAAGGCTAAGAAACTCTGAACATTCAATATTTCAAAATGACATTTTTGTGTTACACCATCTATTTTAAAATATTTAAGACTTTAAATCGTTACGTGTTCAGCAGCCTAACACGAAACGGTAGCGCGGCTTGACATCGACAGAATTATGCTTTTCTAATTGTAATATGATAATGAATTTAATGGTTCACCGGTGTTTAGAGTAAGAACAGACACGTCCAGAAGGCAACGCGGTTGCCTAAATAGTAATACATCGGAATAGTAAACGCTTTTTAATACATGAATACCGTTTACGGCTTACGTTTTGTCATAAAAAGAGTTGTTATAAAAAGAGGACGTTCTTTGTCTATATTATAGTTTAATGTTTGAACATTCATAGCGCCGTTCTTTATGAGTCGATTTCGATAGTTTTTAACCGACTACAAAAAAGGAGTCAGATACGGGACACACAGGACAAGGACAATTTGGTCCAGTTCTGACAATGGCGCCCGTGAGAAAACCTTATAAGCCTTAAATTTTGCATTAAATATGTGCGCGACAAATGGACGACTAATTTCATAGAAAGCCAACCGATTTCGATGATTCATTTTTATTGCTTAGGATTAACATATTTTAAGTTAAGTTCTGATTAATTATATTTCGTAATATTCCTGCGATAATTCTGAAATACAAAGAGTTTGTCCGCGCGTAATAGTGATTAACGTTTGAATCGATTTGAAGTTGACTTCTGTTTTTGCTCGTAAATATACTTGTGCTATATAAATTATTTCTATCAATATAATAATAACAGTAAATAAACATCTTAACACAAACATCATTTGAAAATCGTTTTTCCGTCGACCATTGTCGATTTAAAGGGACAAAGGGAAGCATCAGCTTTCAAATGAAAAATAAAATAAAAAATAATTTTTATTTTTTATGTTATTTGCAATTAAATCTTTGATTATATTTTATGCTAATTCAAAATTGATTTATTCGAATATAAAATAGACTCATGTTTGGCTTCAGTCTCACTGAATGGAAAGAGATAAAGCCTAGTATGGTAAAAAGCTGTTCTTATCTGTTCACTTTGGTATTAATGGTATTCAGATTGTAATGTTCCAGAGAGACTGACCTCGGCAGAGTTCCACTTCTTAGCTCGCATATTATCATTTATTTTGGGACAAACCGCTTTGTACGTATTGGAGAAATATCTACAACATATAATATTATTCTGGGATTGTCATTATTATCTTACTAAAAATTGAAAATATGTATGTGTCAGTGGTACGTCGCCGGAAAACCAATATAGAGACACAACTGAACAAGCAGCTTACCAAAACTAGAAATATATATGTTTAATTTAAAATCTCGATATCGATAAAAACAATTTGGGGTATAAAAATAACATTTTGAGTAAGGCTAAGAAACTCTGAACATTCAATATTTTAAAATAACATTTTTGTGTTACACCATCTGTTTTAAAATATTTAAGACTTTAAATCGTTACGTGTTTCAGCAACCTAACACGAAACGGTAGCGCGGCTTGACATCGACAGAATTATGCTTTTCTAATTGTAATATGATAATGAATTTAATGGTTCACCGGTGTTTAGAGTAAGAACAGACACGTCTAGAAGGCAACGCGGTTGCCTAAATAGTATAACATCGGAATAGTAAACGCTTTTTAATACATGAATACCGTTTACGGCTTACGTTTTGTCATAAAAAGAGTTGTTATAAAAAGAGGACGTTCTTTGTCTATATTATAGTTTAATGTTTGAACATTCATAGCGCCGTTCTTTATGAATCGGTTTCGATAGTTTTTAACCGACTACAAAAAAGGAGTCAGATACGGGACACACAGGACAAGGACAATTTGGTCCAGTTCTGACAATGGCGCCCGTGAGAAAACCTTATAAGCCTTAAATTTTGCATTAAATATGTGCGCGACAAATGGACGACTAATTTCATAGAAAGCCAACCGATTTCGATGATTCATTTTTTTTGCTTAGGATTAACATATTTTAAGTTAAGTTCTGATTAATTATATTTCGTAATATTCCTGCGATAATTCTGAAATACAAAGAGTTTGTCCGCGCGTAATAGTGATTAACGTTTGAATCGATTTGAAGTTGACTTCTGTTTTTGCTCGTAAATATACTTGTGCTATATAAATTATTTCTATCAATATAATAATAACAGTAAATAAACATCTTAACACAAACATCATTTGAATAATCGTTTTTCCGTCGACCATTGTCGATTTAAAAGGGACAAGGGAAGCATGAGCTTTCAAATAAAAAAATAAACATCAAAATTGGTGTTCACCCGGTCGTAAGGTTATGCGGTAACAAACTTAAAAAAAACGAAATGAGAACCTCATCCTTTTGAAGTCGGTTGAATACAACCTAGTAGTAAAAATAAATTGACCGGTGGTATTAAGTTCGTTTTTTGTAATTCTTAAGTGTTTACAAAAAGTTTCCAATAAATAAAATTAAAAAACGTCACAAATTTTAACGTCCGAGCAACCGGCCACATTAACTGTGGGATACATTAATATCCGTAGGAGCAAACCTGCAATGATACCGTCAGTACGCTACCGCTGATTCATTACGGGAGCAATTAAGCGAACGATAACGCTATAGTAATTACGTATGCTAATCATGGACTTAATACTTCTACGGCGATATGCCGCCTTGGTAGCCCGCGGCAGTACAGTATACTGTTACTGGGTATCTGCTTGTAAACTTAGTTAAGTGATATATAAAAAATATTCTAATTATATAGTAATGTTACTGTGTGTGATGATTCATAGCGTCTAGTGGTGATCTATTAGTAGTCAGTGAAAAGTCCGAACCGACATTGTTTCCAAGCTACGATTACAGAAACAACAATCGTTCTTTCGTCGAAAGATGGTACGCGCTAGTTTAGTAAGCCTATTCAATCTCCTCTTGTAGGAGTCCACGTCGTACTTGGACGGAAAGACTGACGCCAGCAACTTGTTCCACTCCTTTGCTGTACGCACGATGAGCGATGACTCAAAACGCTTCGTTCGGACGCGCGGAATGATTTGATATATGTGCATAGACATTTATTTAAATATTATAAAATAATATCGGTACAACATTTACTATGGTCGATTGTAAGACCGAGACAAGATTTATGGTATACTAAGTAAGAAATAAGATATATATGTTTTCAAATGAAAATCAGAACGATATCTAGACAAAACAGCATCGATTTTTGTTCCATGAACAGTACAGACGATAAGTTTGCATTATGCCTTAGAAATACAAAACTATGAGCTATAGGAGAGGAAGAGAAAAAAATGTGTGCTCGCACGTCTGTCTCTTGCCCCCACAGTATTAAAAGAAACGTAACTCTCTATCTTCACTCACGCCTGTCACACTTTTCATATCGTATTCACCAGCTTCGAAAAGCTTTACTTCAAAAACAATAGAGTACTGAATTCCCTTTTGGGTTCACATTCAAAAGTCAATATTAACATTATTAGATGTGTTATAAAGTACCACAGGAATAGGTGTGATATGGTATAGGTACTGCACCCCGTTGTATACCTGTAAAACGTGGGTTGTCAACTTTATAAGTAAGCTTAACCCACGTTCTCATATTTGCGTATATAAAACTTCCGGATTTCTGTATCTAATCTAATTTCAAAAATTAAGACTCAATAACTTGAGTAATGGAAGCCACAATAGCGTAATGGTTTAGTGTGAAGTCTGAAAACATCAAGTCCATCCACGTAAATTACGGCCTAGGTCAAATTGGCTTATTCGGAATGTTTACAAATATGTAAAAAAAGTTAAATTTATCAATTGTTTTTGATTGTGCGAAAGAACACGAAAAAGCGTGATTCAACTGACCATCTTTCGAGATAGAAAGTACGGTTATATTCTCAGCAACATAATATATGTATAAAGTGTACTATTTTCAAAATTATAATTTTGCGAAGCTAACGAAGGCTTCGGTTCTAAGATCTCGGGTAATAAAGGAACGGATAACAGCTGCTAATTTTTTCTACGTCACACTGTAACATATTGACCAAATTGAGTAAAGATATTAAACATACTCAGCCCTTTTTGAGCAGGCTACGAATTTTCTTAGAATTTCAAGATCAGTTTGTTCTGATAGCATTTTAACATTATATAGTTAAGTTTGTACGCGCCACAATATTCATATTAGGAACGGCAAATGTCAACTTAGCCGTCTTCTTGTTCGTATTATTCATTGTGAAAAAGATAAATGGATCAAAAAAGCCATACGACGTTACAGACAACAAAAAGTGCACCATCGTTACTTAGAATCATTATACGTTCGGATACTCGTCGGGAATGTTTTCTAAATACTATTAATTCAAAATATTCACAGAATTGTAACAATTTAACGATCCACTATATCCACACATGGATCAATTAAGTGTTTAACTTTTAAACAGTTATTTAATGGTTCTCTTTAACAATGCAACGATGTATTTTATTAATTAAGTCTAGTAAATTGACTGCACAACTTCTTGCATCTGGAATTTACTTCCAGTCTGATAAGATCGCTTGCTATTATGCCAAATACATTCGCATCTAAATAACATATGGGATCTAAAAAGCTGGACGACGAGTATATTTACGAACATAAACAAAACCGACGGTTAATAACCTAATGTACGGTCTGCGAAACGTAGGGACGTAGGTTCGAATCCACCATTCGACTATTGACTTGAAGCATCTTCTAGCACAATTAAGCTTAGTTGGATTTTAATAATATTTGTCAAAAGTTATTAGATATTTTACTTAAAAAAAATATTGAATGAAACGTTAAACGGTATTACACACGCCCTCTTTGTATTTACAAATTATGTTAGGATTTTGATAATTATTTTTTTAGTTCAAAGCTGGTGCTTTTGGTTCCAGTTCAATTTGGTCCAATTCTGATAATGGCATCCATGAGAAAACCTCCATACCAAAAAAATAAGTCTTAAATTTGCATCAAGTATAATGCTCCACGAATGGACAAATAACTCAATATCACGCCAATGGTTTTCGAATGATTCATTTTTTATTGGAAAGCATGTACTTTGAGAGTAGTTTGATGAAAGTTTGGTTACGTTTGATTTCGTAATGTTCCTACGATACAACACATAGACATAGACATTTATCTATTGGCATCACAATACAAAACACATCACAGACAGAATATAACACACATTAAAAAAGAATGAAAAATAGACAAAACACAGTTAAAGTTACACGGACAAATAATACAAAACATATGACGCCAGTATCGGACACCGTCTCAGCACATGCTGCCGCTAGGATCCGACAGCGATGATTTTCAGCGGTACAAAGTGGACGTCCGTGCGTAATAACGTTTTATTATAACATTTGATTAGATTTGAAGTCGGTTTTGTTTTGCTCCTCAATATACTTGTTTACTAATACTAACACAATTTCTTATTCTCTTATATCTCTATTATATCCTTTTGCTGTCAACATCCCTCAAACCCGAGCGAAGGGTTTTGCTTCGTCTTTCATTGTTCGTACAGCAAAGGACTGGAATAGTTTGCCCGCGTGTATCTTTCCCTCCAATTACAATGTGGGTATTTTCAAGTATAGAGTGAATAGGCATTTATTAAGCTAGTGCGCCTTACTATCCGGGACTGCATTTCCACTTAACAACAGGTGGGATTGTAGTCAAGCACTTGCTTAGAAAGTATAAAAATATATCTATCTTAATTATATATAGGAGATATACTTAGATATTATTTTATTAGGCCTCTTGTGTTGTGTAAGCTCGTTTTTTATAGCTTTACTGGTCTTAAAATAATTAAATCAAGACGCGAAGTTGAAGTATTTATTTTAAAATAGGATGTCGTCAGTCTTAATTCGTATAACAAATCAGATCCTTTCAGCGCTTGCATAACACAACACGCTGGCACTTTGACAGGACGAACGGCGGGAAAAGTCCCGCGTCCCCGCGTCCTGTCGTCAATATTGTCCCGTGCAAATTATCAGCAGGAAGTTCACAGAGGACTAACAATATCCATTAAAAATTAAACTTTGTACCGCATTAATAAACCTCGAAGCAGCGATCAGACAACGAGGCGAATGAATTGAATTTTAACAATGAACGCCGATACTGGCTAGCTGGCGAATGTGAAAACAACGTTGTATACGCCAATTCTTATTTCAATTTGTGTATAATATGACAATTGAATTAGGGTTGTACACTAAAAAAATTACATTACAAAAAAAATTACTTATTAAAATGGAAACGTATTTGAAACTTTGGACTGGGTGAAGTGCTTTCGATGATTCTTTTATTATTTGAAAGCCGATGTTTCACATGTTCTATTTTTTGGTATTGGGTGCAATTCTTACTTAAAAGATGTGTACTTCAAGAATAATTCGATGAGAGTTTGATTACGTTCTGATTAATTCTATTTCGTAATATTCCTACGATAATTCGAAAATGCAATGAGGGCGTCTGCACGTAATAACGTTGATTCGATGAATTGTCGGTTTTTGTTAATACTTAATACAAAGCATTTAAGATACCGAGCTCTTTCATTATCCGTGAAATAGCAACGGACCGAGTCGTGGTTCGGCCCTCTCGGGCGCCCTCGGATCGGCATGCTTACGCGTAACATAGTAACCGTCCAAGCCGAGGTTACCCCTCACCGGGGGGACCCTTGTGTCGAGTTACTAGCAATAGAGGTTCAGGCTAAGCGACCTAAGAGCTATGCCACCTCTCAATCCGGTGAAGCAGTCAAAGCCAGCTTCTCTGGCCAATCTGTGTAGTTCGTCATAAAAAAAAAACCGAGCTCTTTTTGCATCATAGTAATAGAGTTAAATTAATAGACATTAAATATCAGACCGTGACTTGACAAACACCTGAGTCTCTGTCATAAAGTCATAATCAGACGGACATAAAAACCCAAAAAAAATGTTTTATGTCAATGTATAATAATCGCGTAAATATAAGACATAATTATGCTTATCTAAATTTGAAATCCAAAGGATGGAATGACAGTCTCATAGATAACAAATCAAAAGTAAACAGATGCTAATGTGCAGAGGGTCACCGTCCAGCCGGGTTATGGCGGAGTACAGTGGCCGGCGTATTTGTAAATGCGTCGCTCGTATAAATTCATTAACCGACGTGGGGTTAGTTCGCCGTTAAGTGACAAACACCGGAATCGCATCCGGGGGCGGTGACGGCTACTCAAAGAATCGATTACTATTTAAATCGGATGGTAGGTATCGTTTAAATTCCGTATTCGCTCGTTTCGACTCGATATGTGACAGTTGCGATTATGTCACTCGAAATAATTGAGTATTGAAAAGTTGTGGATAAAAATGAATACACATTTCAGTATCGCTATCATTCTAAATGCGAACAATAAATACTATCCGACTAAGATAAACGTTTAGTTTTTTTTTTATTATAGACTAGCTCAACCCCGCGGTGGTACCCGCAATTAACCAAAAACTCATATAGTTGCTAGCAACTGAGAATAACACAAATGATTTTCTTGTTAAAAATATATGTATGACTATTTACGAAAGACAGCACCTAATATGCATGTCGAACCATGCGCGCTAAATTACTTTGGAGAACGGACGTGTAGGTACTTGCTACCTACAAAGGACATCAATAAAAAATTTAAAACGCACCTTATTAGTACCTACGCTGCCGAATATTGTAAATAAATTAGATATTATTTGTATAGCATTAAGATTAGTATTTATGCTTTTTTTTGTATGTTATGTATAGTGGATAGATTTATGGTTGCAGTTTTCGGCAGTAAACTGCTCTGGCAGTTTGGCGAAACAAACTATGTAGTAAAATAAACGTATCTATTTAGTAAATAAATTAACAAAACTATTGAATTAATTTCTTAATATTAAAGTTGCCTAAGTTACTCCCTATTACATCAGCTATCTGCCAGTGAAAGTTCCGTCAAAATCGGTGCAACAGTTCAAGAGATTAGCCGGAACAAACAGACAAACAAAATTGTTATTTGGTGTATGTATAATATAGGTATTCATAAGAAATTATTTCAATATTACAAACAGACACTCTGTTATACATTCTATGATATTTTATTTTATTATATGTATAGATGATATGTGTTCCATAATATCAAGTAAGTTGCCGTTACCTCTTAATATTTATGTTATCCTGGTCAACAACTACTTCTCTGAAGACAAAAAATAAATTCTGATTGTGCCAGCGTCTTTTGCATTCCATTTTTCTTATCATAATAAACTGTATGTATGAGAAATATAGGTAACAAAATCGCTCAGAGTATTCTGCATCACTTCGTAACTGTCCGTCCGCTGTCGCGGCCCATTAAAATGCTTCAAACGTACCAACATAAAGCGGGAATGGTCATAAACCGCAAAAAACTATCGGCATTGAATAATGAAAAAAAACTCACAAAAACTATCCACATTCAGCAAAGGGCACAGATTGTCGCGGTTACGATATCCGGCAGCGTCGAGTTATTAATTCTTGGGCAGTCGAAGCGGCGGCCGCAGCGGGCAATCGAAAAATAAAATAACAATCATTCATTCGCTTACGATCATGTTTATATGCAGACGGTAGCTTTACTGCGTTTTTGCAGTCTATAATGTGTGAATTTTTATTAATGACGTACTACACAGATTGGCCAGGGAAGCTGGCCTTGACTGCTTCACCGGATTGAGAGGTGGCATAGTTCTTAGGTCGCTTAGCCTGATCCTCTATCGCTAGTAACTCAACACAAGGGTCCCCCCGGTGAGGGGTAACCTCGGCTTGGACGGTTACTATGTTGCGCGTAAGCATTCCGATCCAAGGGCGCCCGAGAGAATGAACCATGACTCTGTCGGTTGCTATTTCACGGATAATCTAAGGGCATTCAAAAACTAAACTAACTTTGTGCGCCACTTCGGGAAGCGTTGACGCTGGGAGAAGAAGTGGTCGAAGAAACTCCAGCATCGGTCCTAAAATCTGAAGGGTTTGGCGTGCCCATAGAACAGGGGTAACGCGCGAGGATTAGTAATATAGTATGATTAAAATGAACAGTAATCGCGTCTCTTAATGATATAACGTTGATACAACGTAAAAACTCTACGATGTTTCAACCGACTTCAAAAAATTGGAAATTTCTCAATCCATCTGTATTTTTTTAAATGTTGGCTACCGCATAACTTCAGACAGAGTAAACCGATTTCAATGATTCTTTTTTTTATTTGAAAGCTGGTGCTTTATATGTATTCCGATATACGAATTATGAATTCTGACAATTGCATTCATGAGAAAATCGTATAAGTCTTAAATTTGCATTACGTGTGTGAGCAATAAATGGACGAATAATTGAATATGTGTACTTCAAGGGTAGTTTGATGTGAGTTTGATTAGGTTCTGATTAATTTCGTAAATTAAAAAAGATACAAGAATCGAATCTGGAAATGCATCGTCCACAGATTGCCGAACTGCAATGATATAGAAACTTTTTCGCTATTTTGCCGATAATTAAGTTCAAAACCAAAAAACGTCAATTGCATTCGGCGCCGCTATCGAGCGGGAAACAATGGAGCACGCCTACTTACACATCGCATTCATACAAACCGTCTGCCTTTGATTCATTTCGTTATAATAACAGTTTTATTTTTAAATGTCTGTAAATACTGGCCATTGAGAAAACATATATTTTTAAACTTAAACATGTAACTTTAACAGTCGTAAAGGGTGGCGAACTTATTTACGTTACCGCCACATCGACGGTGAATTTTCTCCTAATAATGATAGAAACATTTCTGTAGTGTCTTCTGCATTTCTTCTCCTGACGTCAACTCATTTCCAAGTGACAATAATGTTAGTATACCTGCATTTCGTAGTAATGCAAATGAAGCATCTAATCAAAACATTGGTTCAATGGTGATTACGACAGTAAAAGGAATAGAGCATTTACATCACGTTCCTATATAATTAAGACACTAGCTATCCGATGCTAAAACCTTAACTACCTCCGAGGAATTTTCCTCGAAAAAATTAGGTTTAACTTGACCGATCGTCGCTATGATTGTCGCGATATTGAGACAAAACACGTAGAATAAAATGCAACTTTATCATTATTACAGTAAGATTGATTTAACATTGATTTATGAATTTATTTCGGTGGTGGCATCCCTTATTGACTCATAGGATGACATTATTCAAAAGTTATGCACGTAGAAGTACGACAATCTATTTTAATATTTTCCGTTTTAAGTATTGTCTGGACTGTATTGAGATATGATACCCGTTTTATTCATCAATGAAAAAACGATGTTTCATACCATTAAAATGATTTGGTTATCACCGCCACCCATATTGACTGGTACAATTAAATCTATTTCTTCATTCAATTTGTGCGAGTGCAAGAATTGTTTCCAGACAAATGTTAAGAACCAGTGAACAGCGAACCCAAGTGATAACTATGTAAATATATTCAGTTTGAACGTGCTAAACTATTTCAGCTCAGATAACTATTCAACGGATTTAAAATGCTGCCAAAGTACTTTTTGTATCATTACCAAGAGTTTGTCACAACCCAGAAGTGTTTTTCATACAAAAAAACGTTTTAGGGGAAATGCCACAGAAAACAATCTCTTCAGTATATTAATATTGTTATAAGCAGTTCATCCTACTAGAGCGATACCAGTACCCTGGGCCCTTACTCTACTAAACCTCGATACCCCTCACCGGGGGGACCCTTGTGTCGAGTTACTAGCGATAGAGGTTCAGGCCAAGCGACCTAAGGGCTATGCCTACCATTAAATCTCTCTAATTTATTTATTATTTTCTCACATAGCTTGCACCCGTTACTTTGTCTCTACACAACCCCAAGGTAGACTAGCAGAGAATGCCTACTGGCATTAAGTCCGCCTATTTGTACCTTTTTGTATTGTGTGCAAATAAAGAATAAATAAATAAAAATCCAGTGAAGCAGTCAAGGCCAGCTTCTCTGGCCAATCTGTGTAGTTAGACAAAAAACTACTTAAATAACTAAACCTAACAAAATTATATACAAAATGAACGTTTTTTTTTATGCCGTATAAACTAGTGCTTGACTTCGAACCCACCTGATATAAAGTGGTGATATAGTCGAAAGATGGTACGCGCTAGTTTAGTAAGTGCCTATTCACTCTACTCTTGAAGACTCCTACGTCGTATTTGGATGGAAAGACTGACGCCGGTAACTTTTTCCACTCCTTTGCTGTACATACGATGAACGATAACTCAAATGGCTTCGTTCGGACGCGCGGAGCATCGACTATGAAAAGGTAGTATGGTGATTTGGGAATTAACTCGTGTAATTCCAGTGCACACTTTCCATAATGTAATCTGTAAAATACCGAAAGGCTAGCCGGTGAGCACCGGCGCAAGGTGGTCACGTCACAACGTTCATTGACATCATAGTGGTCGACATTTACTAATACATTGGTGCCAATATAACCGTTTACCGGTGGTGTACCACCACTGGCCCGCCAATGGTGTGTGTTAGTATTTGCCGTAGTAACGACGAAATGATTTATATGACTGGATATCGGTTTCGTAATGAAACGTCACTGGCAGATAGTAGATCCCGGGGCCCTGAACGTCGACGTGAGACAACGAACAATTGTCAAGTCTATAAAACAATAATTAAAATATTAAAATAAATTAAATATGAAAACCGATTAAAAAAAAGAATGCTAACAATATATTTTTTCACAAATATTAATAACATTAACGTTAACCAAACATTAATGTTGATCATTCCAACTAAGCTTAACTTTGCGCTAGGAGATGGTTCACGTCAATAGTCAAATGGTGAAATCTAACCTACGATCTTCACAGTAACAAAAACAAAAAGTAAGACAACAGTCAACTTCGAGTTCGAGTTTCACAAACCGTACCCTAAACCATATTAGGCTATTTTATTGATAGATTGAAACAATAAC
The DNA here is from genome assembly GCA_029286785.1 of Meandrusa payeni. Lineage (NCBI taxonomy): Eukaryota > Metazoa > Arthropoda > Insecta > Lepidoptera > Papilionidae > Meandrusa > Meandrusa payeni. The sequence goes on from JAGSMX010000027.1 coordinate 3,289,481, forward strand.
ACTGGCTGTTCATTGCCAAAATAACAAAACAGACCTTGATTTATTTAAAAAAAAATCTTAAACAACTACCCGCTTTAATTTCTGCGTAGGCTGAATTAACCGGGAGCTTAAGTGCATTGATTATAATGAATAATTCAAATCGTGGCTCCCTTCTACATGATACAGACCAGCATTACGTAGAGACCGTCTGGATTAGCCAAAGTCATTATTCAAGCTGTTTTTATTTTGGAATTATCTAATGCTAACATTTATTAATCTTGCCATACATATTATTAAAACTGTTTTTTTTAAACACACTAATACATTTGACCTGTATGTATCTATCAATCAATGTAACGGAATCTTTCAATGTAATTCAACACGTCTGGTATGTCTTAAAAGTTTGTAAACGTTTCAACACAATCAAAGCCCGACGAAAAAATAAGTTGATAACGAGAGGTACGGTTATACGATACGAAATGACTTTTTTTTTTGTTGATGAGGAGGAAATCTTCAGAAAGATACCTTTCCTCGGTGCATGACGTGGGGCTCCGGGATCTCAACGTGGAACGCACCGAAGCCCCTCTGAACTGTGCTCAATGAGAGTACGTCCCGGGGGGAGGTTACTCCCTCCCACCCTGTGCCCTCTCAGCGCAAGGAGACACGGGCCAGCGATATCGCCTTCTTCCCGGGTCCACTTTGGTGGACGACGCAAGCCCCCACCCTTGTCACCCAGTGAACCCGAGGCCCCTTTTAGTCGCCTTGTACGACAGGCAGGGTATACCGTAGTCTTATTCTTGAGAGCCCAAAACTACAGGGCTGAAGGATACGAAATAACTTTTTTTTTTTTGTTGACGGGGAAGAAATCTTCAGAAATTTACCCCGCCTTCTGGGGGGAAGGCGGCGGTTATGTGGGGTTCTTACCCACTAAAACCTGCCCGGTGGCCCTTTCTTCGGTGCATGACGAGGGGCTCCGGGATCTCCAGTGGAACGCACCGGAGCCCCTCTGTACTGTGCTCAAGGTGAGCACGTCCCGGGGGGAGAGGTTACTCCCTCCCCCCCTGTGCCCTCGCAGCGCAAGGCGACACGGGCCAGCCGATGTCGCCTTCTCTCATCCATAGTTATTTAAGTTCTGGCGTATATTCTCTTTCTGTACACATTTTTCGTCCAAATTCAACCTTCTTGTCGTTAAAGAGTGGTTACATAGTCTATGATCATCATAAATCTGCAAATATCACTTAATGAGTTGCTTGGTATATCTTCGGAGCCGAATTTTCTATGCTAACAAAATTCATATGCGATCTTATTGAAAACAAAATCTTTCAAACAAAAAATAACAGTAAAAATCAGACGAATTGACGTCCTCCTTTTTTGAAGTCGGTTCAAAATAGCGAAATGTGATGCGTGGGACGGCGTACAACACTAAAACCTTATAAATAATAGGGCAGACAAAAAACCCGATCGTGACTTATTCATACAGTCGCAAACGAGCTCCGTCTGTCAAGCAAATCTGTCACTTATTGCGATCCAGAGACAACCGCTTTCGCCGCATTAACATTTTATTAACATTTCCCGTGCGTCATTAGAGTTGAAATTTGAATATCTTTGGATCGGAAATGCACAAATTAAGCGAGTGATCTGTTGGCAGTAATGAGCTGAAGGTACGTAATGACGACTGAGGTCTGAACAAAACAACACTCTTGCTTACCTCAGCGAATCGCGGTAACGAACGGCGCTCGCCTTGCGTGGAGACGGACCTACTTTAAGATTCCTTTCCATTTCCAAACCCTAAAAGTATCTCCCGTTGTTAGTAAATATAATTACAATATATATAAGCTCTCATGACTTTTTAGACAGAGAAGTTTTCGCTGTTCGCTTTGCACCAAACTTATTAGATCATTGATTTATTATATAATTACACATATAACATTAATTTAAAAAAAAATATTACTAACAATCTTGCTAACCATTCCAACTAAGCTTAAGCTTGTGCTAGGACATGGTTCACGGCAATAGTCGAATGGTGGATTCGAACCCACGACCTTACGATTCGCAGGCCGTACCCTAAACCATTAGGCTATGTACGCACGATACGGGAAGTGCGTCGTAGTAGAATAAATACGTGAAATGGACATATATTATGAAATTAGAGGATGTGGACCACTTAAGATCAAGTGAGCATGCCGCTCTGCACAGCTTGAGTGTGCTTTAGACCACACCAGAGAAAAATGAGCGCGCACATTTTTCTCCGGTAGTTTTCTCTTGCTCCTACAGTGTGATTGCAGACAATAGACCCGCACTGTCGTAGATATAGGAAACGTAACTCTCTATCTTTCTGTCTCCAATAACTTATATCTACGCCTCAACTTCCCTGCGCCCCACACTTTTCGTAACGCATCAAAGTTTTACTCCCCAAGTCTAGCGTGCGTAAAGAAGTTTTACTTCAAAAGGCCTTGATGTAGGAAAGAGGAAAAGGTAAGCAATGAAGAGGAAGGAATTAATAAGGAAATGAGGATAGGAATTTGAATACTCCCAATTCACAGTGATATTGTGTGTGATTCCGTCTCTATACTTGTTAGCACAATACGGCTTATTAATAAGGTACGTGAGCTCTCGGCGCACACAGATGGACGGACACGCGGACACGGCGAGCGACATTTGTAATGATACTAAATAGTTGCGCGCGGTAGGTGCCCCGTAAACGAGTAATGCGTTCACAACTCGGATGGGATCATACAACTTGCGACAGCAGTGTTAAAATACATCAATATAATATCTTCTATCAACAAAATTCTCCTCTGTCAATCTCACTGTTACATTGCACCTATTCTTAGCGCGATAGAAATGGACAAATTGTTTGAAATCTCTTTGAGCCTTACAAATGTTACGGTTACGCATTAACCAATCAACGAATAAATATTTTATCGAAGTCTCTATCCCATAGATTTATACAAAAAATTAAATTTAAATAACACGAAAGGATTTTAAGGTACAATAACCTTAGTAGACATGCATTGCACTCTTTCGAAAGCGAATGCTACGTCTCGTTAGCCTTACTTAAAATAACAACAAACAAATGAATATTTGGACTGGCACGGCCAACGCTACATTGATTTAAAAAAAGTATAATACCAACTTGTAAATGTCCCACTGTTAATTTCAGCGCTGATTGACAGATTTCACGTGTTAGAAAATGTTTTCGGAAAAGGTTTCCTCACGATATTTTTCTAACATCGTCGAGTATATGATACATCAGCGCCTAAAGATTTGTTTGTGAGACTGATTCATTAGTGCCTAAATCTACGGATGTAGTCTAAGACAACCGAGAGACTGACTATATAGATAATTGTATTAATACAGCAAAAACTTATTAATAAGTTCCGAATTGCTTATTTATGTGAGATTTTAATGCTCCAATTCCTACGTTAAAATCCAATTTCGACTATACGGCTACCCGTAATAAGTTGAAAACGGAAAAATAATAAAATTATCTGCAGTTGTAATACTTACGATTCCCTCGGTTTAGTTATTTAAAAAAGCTTACCAGATGATCGTGTTCTGCTTAAATATTTCAAAGTAAGAGGTTCGGCAAAATGTAGAATATATATAATTGGTTTATTTATTTTGCAAAAGATCGATATTATTTCCGTTGACCAGGATATAAACTTAAAAATATAGTTAAGAATTAGTTAATTTCGCATAACACCGTCCAGTCAATAAGTCAGAAGCACCTATCTACGTAATGTCTCAGACCGCCATTTACATATTTTAATGAGCACCGCAGGCCTATCTCCCGCCAGCGTAGCGCTACGCCGTACCACTATCTAGCGCGCCTAGGTTCCGTCCAGGTATCCTAGATCGGTCAGCTCTCACTCCGCTTTGTCTTGTTCGGAACTGATTTACATTAGACTCTAATTTGTAATCCTTGTTTCCAATGGTTTATTTACTTTCCAACAAACACTTATGTTGTATGTTTAGAATTTCTGATCTACGGTACATGTGAATCTCTCATTTGTTATTCTTCTTTATGTTATATATATATTATAATTCTTTAGGCGCGTTATGAAAAAAATTGTGCTTATATATTTTTTTAAGTGCTCCCATATAATTGAGGTTTATTTTCAATGTAATACATACTATTATTAATTGATATAAATTAAAATATTATTATTTTATACTTTATATATTTTAAAATTTAAACTGAATTCTGTTGAGTGTCTTGACTATCCTTTTCCAGGATTTATAATATTTAACTGTAAATAATTATTTGCATGCAATTAAAAACCATTTTTAATGATATATTATTTTTGATACAGTATAGAAATACGACCAGAACTTAATCACACACATTAAATACTACTTGGTAAGAAGTGCAAGTATTAGATCATTACATAAGAAATTGGCGTTTTGTCGTACTGGTCTCTTTGATCTCAAATATCTGCCCTTTCGTTAGGAATTCCAATTTCAAATTTATACAGCTATGATAGCTACTTATGCATTTATTTTCCGAAAACCAAAAATTTTACCACTCTCTTATTTTTTCATCTTATGAAAAATAGCAACTGAAATTCACGTAAATCTATCTATCTGTGCATATAAAATTTTAGTAGATTGACAACTTGATGAGATTTATAAATTGATTAAATTAAAACTTGTTAAATATTTGTAGTCAATTTCCTTTCACCATAGACTTGGTAGTTCTCAGACTTGGCAGTATTTAAAAAAAATATTGAATAAAAAAATTGTTAACTGCCTTTAATATAAGTCTAATTTACACAGGTGCATACGACAGGATGTCATCGTGGACATGAAATTCATTAACAAAGCTTCCTAATATCCCTCCATCACCGTTGGGGTGGTCAATGTCGGGAGTGGGGGAGGGTGATTTAACAAACAGCGCCCTGTAATGTGCTACTGTTGAATTGCAAAAATCTCATTATACTCTAACTGTCGTTATAAGAGTAATTAACCACTGGGAACAGTGAGTGGCATTGAGTAGTTCAAAGAATTTACCAATTATCTCATAATACATCGAACGAAACGTAAGGTTGTATTATAATCTACTATGCTACTATTGACTTGAACCATTTTCTAAAGAATAGCTTAAGCGTATTTGACATTGTCATTATATTATATAGAGATTATATTTATATAGAGGCTGTAACTTTATTTTTTAATCATATCTAAAAATATACCTATATGTGGTTGTATAGTTGATACGTAAAAGAGTAAAATACAAAAAGTAGATAAAAAAATTTAAAAAGTTATAATTCCCACGTTTTTATTCAGATCAGACGTTTCGAAAAGCTTACACGATAATCCGATTCAATATTTTAAAGCACTCGAGTTCAGCTCCGAGGATTCTCCAAGCCTTCGGTAATTGTGTTTCGTTATAACGAGTTTTTTGCCGGCCACTGTACCTACCGACGACTGTACGGTGGGCTGAATAGGATTCATAACCTTCACATGGAAATTAACCATGTATACTGATGAAAACTGTTGTTTTTTAAAGAATGCTAGCAATTTTTTTTTCAGAAATATTACTAACATTCTTGTTAACCATTCCAACTAAGCTTAAGTTTGTGCTAGGAGATGGTTCACGTCAATAGTCGAATGGTGGACCCATGACCTTACGATTCGCAGACTGTACCCTAAACCATTAAGCTATTGATGCATATATTTGATTGTTTGTTAACAATACAAAACATATTCAATATATTTAATTTATTTAATCAAATGTCAGGTCTATAGTATCATCGTGAATTATATTCTCCATTCGATTGTCCTTTCTAAAGTCACTCTGCATTAGCTCTTTCTCTTTGTCTTTCTCTCTCTCAACTTCTGGTTTAGATTTAACAGTAGTTTCCTTCATTAAAGGCAACGTGGAGTTTGTCTTCTTTCTTTTATCCTTTGTAGTCGAAGGTTGGTTATTCAGTAATGAGTTTATATGTGTCTTCTGCAACAAACAATAGGATAAGCTCTCACATCCTTTCAACCTCAGTGTGGTAGAAGAAGTAGCAGTAGCTATTAGCTTTTAGCAATTTTGTTTTTAAGTTGATACTAAAAAACCGAAAAAACAATTCATTGGTACACTGACTAGACTGAGATTATAAGTCGAATATATATATGGAATAAATATTTACTTATTTGGTACAGGAAAACTTACAGCTATTCAATGCTTTTTATATAATTTATAGATATATCACTGGTTTATCAGATTACAAGTTTTCACAAATAAGTTAGGAAAAAAAACACTAAAGATACGCAAACTTAGGCAAACACAGGAATGGAAAACAGCATCAAGGTCCCGCAGATGAAACCTCACTAAATATACTGATAAAAAACTTACGTATGGAGGCATCACTAACTTGAAATAGGTCGACATTGTATTTCTTACAAAGGTTTTTGAATTCGTTAAAATATAATTATAATCAAACAAATTAGATTCGCTTACACGAGCGCAACTCGGGTCAATTAGATGTGTAACAATTTTAGAACGCAAACGCATTGCCGCCTACTAATGGCATTTCAATTAGAAATATCATTTTAGTCGGAAAACAGCAATTGCATAAATAAAATGGTCCATCAGCGGTGTTAGTTAGTCATTCAAAATCGTATTTAAATTAAAATTGGCGACTAAAACAACCGGAAAGCGATTCATTATTTTCGAATGCGACGAGAACGCGGGTATGAATAAACATTCTGTCCTAATCATAGGTCGGCGCGGCCATAATGCATGCATTTACAACTACCTACATACCTTTGGAGCGGTATATGTTTATAGCTCTATAATTACACTAACACACCTTTATCCCAATCGTGGTTAATTTATAAATAACTGAGAAGGGGGAAAAGACTACAACCGTTAAAGCCAAGGTTATCCGTCACCTTGGTGGGCCCTTGTACTCTTGACTAGCAGTAGAGGTTCACACGGCGACGTAAGAGCTGTGCCACCTCTCAATCCGTTGAAGATATAAAAGTCAGCTTCTCTGATAATATGTGTAGTAAAGTAAAAAAAAAAAACGAGAATACAAGATCTGATATAAAGGATGATTTTTTTAAAGAAAAGATTCGAAGACCGTGCCCTAAACTATTAGGCTATTGACGCCTCTATTGGCTGAGCGCTGTCCCGTTTGTATGGAACCACACTTCAGTATATGGATATAGCTTTTATTATTTACTTTCCTTGTACAATCGTTTTTTCTTTGCATTTGTGACCAAACAAATAAATGTCTTATAAACAATAAAAAAGTTAACTTCAAAACATGCACAAATGTAAGAAAAATATGAATACATTACTTACGAGGGAAGGATTTCGTCTCACCAATAACTTGACGTCGTCGGAGTTAATAGTGCTTCTTTTAGCATGCCTGTAACACAAATGCAGCGATTAAAGGGCACAGTAGAATAAGCTTTACAAAATAGTTCCAAAAAAATCTTTTGCTAAGCGGGAGACAGTCATTGCAGCATCAGCATACAGAGAGAGCAATCGATGTTCACACCAACATATGGGAAATAATAAGCTTCGTAAAAAGGTAGTTTAAAGAAAAAAAGTATACTTCGCAAAAGCCTCCAAGTCAAGACCATAAATAGATATTTTCTTAAACAGCAGCTCTGCAATGATTTCCATTGCGGGCTTCGTCATCTCCAATCCAAGTAGATGGCAAGCTTCCCTACAAATGGATATCACGTCGCGATGCAACGACGCACGTGTCTTCTAAAAATGAAATGGACGGCATAACGATAATTTACTTTGATTCTACAGGTTTAAGGAAATAAATGTAAACCATCTGCATGATTTAGAAGTTAACAAAGTCGTTTTTGTAGTGATCTTGCAGTTCATAATGTTTCTTTCGTTTAGACAATGGGACTGAACTTTGGAGAGTGGAAACAGGTAAAGTTGGGATGGATTGTTAAGTTTGTTAGACATAGAAAACTTAACACTAGCTAAAATATTTTTTATATTTATCCGGATTTAAGTACAATTTTTTTTTCGAAAGTACAAAAATAATAAAACGATAAACTTATAACAGCGCCATCTTTTGAAATGTTGCGGCACTAAGAAAGATAAATTGTGTTATTGTAGTACTAGATTTGTTAACGTGGTTATAAATAACAAATCGAGTTTTATGTAAATATATTATATATAAAAACCAGCCATACCTGCGATTTTGTTAAGCATTCAAATGTCGTCATCTTATATTACTGTAATATATTATTATTTCTTCAAAATGATGCGTAGTACACCAATATTCCCATAATATATACAATAGTTTATAAGACTGTCATCCTATATTATGCAAGAAATTCTATAAAAATTACGTTACTTTGTGGCATTACACATTGTTTTGCTTTGAAATCATGTTGTTGTGATTGACTTTGACACTTTCAGTGCCGACATCGATTTGACATTCTTGTCACAGACAAAAAATTCTAGGAAGTAATTTGACAAACGAAGGGATTAAATTTAGAAACTGGAAAATTTAAAATTATTTCATACTTAAGTTATTATTATGATAATATAATATTCAATAAATAATATTTTAATAATTTTTCATGGATTACCTTTACTCCTCAACGAGCGAAGCCATGCAGCCAACCATGAACATTTTCGTCAAAAGTACTACACTTGTTAACGCGTTAATGCACACATTCGTAACATCCACAAAAATTAAAAATGTTTTGAGCATTTTGTGCTTGCATTCCTACAAGGCCAATACACAAAACTTTGATCGAAACAAAAGTCTACGAAATCGAACGCCAGAAACAAAAAAAAAATTGTATACTCTTTGGCCAGAAAGTCAGATCGTAAGCCGTAAGTATGCTTTTCGCTGCTTTCACAATAAATAAAATTGAGGATGAATTATCATAATAATCCAAGATATCAGAGAGTTTTCTCTTGAATATTATGCATTATAACTCCTGCCCATTGAATATCAATATCTTATTTCCTTATCCAATCTCACATAATATTGCAACATGAAGATTTTCAATGAAGGTGTTGGAAACGCACCTACAGCTCCTCTGCTGCGTAGGAAACGGTGATCACATAAGATCAAGTGAGCCAGAAGCTCCTTTTCTTATAAAAAAATTTGTTTGATCCTGCAAAGAAAATCTACTAAATACATATTCTGGTATTTATTTTCGTAATAATTGACGAGAAGAAATCTAGCAGACTTTGCTAAATGAGAAATGACAATATATCACAGGGAATTATTGATAAAAAACTCAATATTTTTTCGTGTCAAAAACTGGTTTAATGTAAGAAATTGGTTATAAAAAAAAGTTAACGAGCACTGGTCATCGACAAAAACCATTAACTGTCTCTTCATGGAATATAAATTTTAAATAACTAAAAATTTTATTTGAACAGATAAGTTTCTTTAAAACAAAAAATAAGGGTATATTATATTTCGACATATTATACTCAGTTTTAAAAAAATATAATTTTGTCCACTAAAATATTTACAACTTAATATTAAACCTTTTTAACAATTTGTACAACATCCTCGTCCGCTAAAATGTGCTCTATTCCAACCTTTTGCGGCTGGTGTTTCACAGAAGAACCCCACACTAGGGCACTGAAAGAAAACAAATTGTACAATGGTATATATCTCCCTTATTTGATAATAAATGACTATGCACTCTCTTTACAGAGGTCTTTGTATAATAGTCTGTAACATAATAATAAATCCTTAACTGGCCAGTGACATATAATTATAGTTTAGTTTAGATCTTTGTCCATCATGAAGCCCTCTTTTTACAGCAGTTTAACATACACACTTCGACATTGGCAAAATCTATATGGAAACGCCATAAACAAAAACAAACAATCATATAATTTCATAAATTGTAATGCTTAAATGATGATGAGATGTGGATTTTGTTTTGTAAAAGGTAATAAACAAGTGTATTTACGAGTAAAACCAGACACCAACTTCATATTGGATCAAATGTTATACACTAGTATGCGCGGACACCCTCTTTGTATTTCCGAATTATTACGAAACCTAATTAAATTACGTTTGAAGTACATCCTTTCCAATAAAAAATGAATCATTGAAATCGGTTGGCGTGATATTGAGTTATTCATCCATCTGTCGCGCACATACTTAATGCAAATTGAATACTTATGTGGTTATCTCTTGGATGCCTTTGTCACAACTTGACTTAATTGAAATGGGACCACACGGAAAACACCAGTTATCAAATAATAAAAAAGAATCATCAAAATTGGTTCACCCTGTCGAAAGTTCAGTAACAAACATAAACATACATAGACAAACAGATAACCACCTCCTTTGTTGAGGTTAGTTGGAAATACACTTACTATTTAAATTCTTTCACAATAGACCTATGCAGTTTGTTACAGAAGTCCTCGATACTAGTCTTATCAGCATGCAGTACAACCGGAGCATTATAATCTGGTAGTTGACCCTTTGGTTTGGTATATATCCTAATTAGCTTCAAATACTCCCACATCTTTTCCAACAGGTCATCAAAATTCCATTTGTGGTGGGCTGAGATTGGGACGCAATGGGGAATCTTATAAATTACATCTAGCTCTTCAATACTAATTTGATCTGCAAATGAGGAAGACATATTACAATGTTTAACAACTATGTAAGGACAAATTACAGCTATCCTCCGAGGAAATGATTTGATATAGGAATGACATGCTACACCTATACCGCATAACAATTTCTCCCACCTCAGACCAGAGCTTGATTTGTGTGCTTGTTTCTCCTATTTTCGAAAGATTATTGATAGTTTGGGTTAGCGTTTTTTTGCTTCTTGTTAATTTGCAAAACATTTGTGGCAATGGCATTTCATCAAATTTTGATGGGGAAAATTGCTTTGATATGCGAGCAAGGTTACAGAACAAATTAAACTCCTTGTTGAGGTCCACTGTCTCTAGACCAAATTTTTTTTAATAAGCTTAAAAATAAATACAGCTTTTTTTACTTATATTAGAGCCATAAAACTTGATTTACAAATTTGACATTTTGTATTTTTAGGAAATTATTTTTTTTATTTGTTTGAGTACCGTTGATAAATAAAAGGCTTACGATAACATCTTGTAGGGTTCTAGATTTGTGTGGATTTAATAATAATTCAATTTATAATCCTATGATTGCTATGGTTTATAAATTCTTACCAATCTTGTTGAGAAGATAGATGCACGGAACATAAATTCTGTTCCCCTCAATAACATCAATAAGGTCATCACTAGTAGCATCGTATCGAAGTGTTATATCGGCATTATGGATCTTATATTCTGATAAAATTGTTTTAACAGCTTCTATATCTAGTTCAGACTGTGGGCACTGGAAATAAAGCAGAACATTTTTTAGTTTTAAATTATATCAGCTCATGCTTATAAGACAGAGTAAATTGTAAACATTCTATAATTTTATTCTTGGTTTAAAAAGACTGTTAAGTAAGAGAAAGATTTATTCAAGTAGATAGTGTCGGTTTGCTAATTTTGATTTAGAGTGTGAGAATCCCCGATTGGTTTGTTCAGTTTCTCATAGTTTCAATCAGAAAATATTGTTTTAAGTATTTCTCTTTGGAAACTGCCGAGGATGGTTTGAAATACATTCACATTTTTATTAGTTCTATGCAATGTGTGCAGAAAGAAATAAAGTGAAACTTACAGTAATATTCAAATTAACGCCACCTTTATCTTTTTTTCTAAAATGAATATTTGGAGGTTGTTTGTTTAATCTCAGCCCAAAGCCCTCCAACTCATGTTCTAGAAGTTTCTTATGCTGCAGTGGCTTGAGAACATCTAAAACTATGAATACAAGACTACATGTGCGAGCTACTGCTATCACTTGTCTACCTCTTCCTTTACCATCTTTAGCACCTTCAATAATACCAGGTAGATCTAGCAGCTGAAAATAAAATAAATAATATTCTGTTAAAATGTATGTTTGAACCAAAGGGTATATATATACATATATATTCTTACAAAATTTATGTAATTGAATAAATATCCACATTCTGAATTAAAAGGAACAAAATTATTAAATATACTTGTGACTTCAGATATTCAGTATGCAATTAAAAATATATAACTTATTTATATACTGTAACCAATCTGTATTTGTAAGTCATATTTCACCCACAACACATAGTGGCAGGGCCATGAAAATAACGCTTATCAGCCTTTTGACATATTAAAGCTCTTTGACAATTTTTACTTTTTTCAGTTTATCAAAACTTACATAACATTAGAGATCATACAAATTTGTTGTAGTTGAACTAATCCATTTGTCCAATTGCTTATTAATTCTTGAGTTATACAGACAGACAATTGACAGTATATTGTCCATTAAGCCTATACAAGCTTTATTAATGTATTTTAAGGACTTTGTGTGAAAATACTAGCCTGTATTTTGGCACCTTTGTATTTAATACATCCTGGCACTGTTGTTAAAGTTGTGAATTCATATGCTGCAACTTCAGAGTATACTCCAGCAAGATTAGATAGTAATGTAGACTTTCCTACTGATGGAAAACCTACGAAACCAATTCTGGCATCACCAGTTTTAGCAACATCAAAACCTAGAAATAAATTAAATTAAATTCAGTGACAAAAATACTTCAGGAATGTATATGAACCACTTTATAAGCCACAGGTTTTATGTAAACTGTGCATAATAAAAACCTAATTAAGTATTAGAAACATAGTCTTTGTTTACATACTTGGAAATTATGAAGCGTTACCAACTGGTGTCTTTTACTTGAAGTACCAGCTTACCTTCACCAGTTGCACCACCGCCACCTTTTGGAGTAATCAATTCTCGTCTCAATTTCGCTAATCTTGCTTTAAGAATGCCTAAATGAAGGGCCGTTGCCTTATTTTTTTGTGTCCGGGCCATCTAGAAAGTTCGGTTGCTTTAACATTTGTATAAAAATATATTCAAAAAACTTATCCATGTGATGATAAATGTTACAATAATTATAAATATTAAAAATTATAGTAACATCAATTCAAAAAAAAATACTTTTGGCATAATTAGATGTTTAAAACATAACCTCAGTTACTTACCTCGGACTCAATGGCCGCAATTTTCTCTAATATGGTACTCATTGTATTATTTTAGTCGTAATATCAAAATAAAATATCAAAGTAATATTAATAAAATTAGTTTATCTTAATACTAAACGTAATAAATAGGAATACAGATGGATAGCGTGTCAATCTCCCATCTGCACACCCCGCACCCCGCTGCACCCGTAATTTATATTTTGTGGTAACTCGTAATCAAGCAAGATTACAAAGTTGCCAGTTGTTCCGAAATGGAATTAAAGATCGAAGAGTGTAGTAAAAAAAACTCTCAATATATTAAAAAAAGGCATGACTATCTATACCAACAAAATGTAAGTGTGTCGTATATATTTTTATTTGATTAATAATAAATATATCCATTTTATCAGATTAATGTTGATTAAATATATTTTCTAAAATTCTGTCATGACACAATATATTTCTATTACAGTGAATAGACCTTAAAGACTTTCTACTTTAGCGAATAAATAAATGAAAAAATCTAGTTGGGTGGAAAGTTCATTCCCTACGAGCCTATAAAAACTAATAGCTTGATTCACCAAAAAGAAAACAAAACACAGCTTATATTATATTTATAATCTTTGACAAAAAGATGTGTTATTCATTAACGTCAAAGGTGTTTCTATTTTTACCATTTTTTTATTGAAGTACATAAGTCATGTTATAAAAGTTATAGTAAAAAGTATTTGCAGAACATGTACCATCTTCCGGCAAAGCTAGAAAATTGTAATATTTCACTCAAATTATATTTATAAAGCTTTTGTCGATGCGCCAGAGAGGTCGCTGTAATTTATATAAATAAACTAAGCCACGTGAAAAAGCTTTCCCCGCAGGTTTGCGCATCGGTCCCAACTAAAGGGACAGAACCAGTGAAAAACTGTTGGACGGTATGTTTCACAAAGTTGTTTCAGTGCCACTTCGAACGTCGGCGCGTTTAGAAGCTTCGTACTTTATTCAAGTAAGCTTCGCTAAGTTTCGGGAATAAACTTTAACAAAGTTATTGTATGTTTCGCAGTGCTGAGACAATTTTTATTTTTCATAATGACTGTTTCGAAACGTAAACGTGTAAGTTAAAGTTGGTATAAGTCGTTAGAAAACATTATTCGAAAATTTTAGAAACAATTTAGGACTTCGATGTTTTTCTTATACTTGTACTTCACGGTAAGTCAGTTTCATTTTTATCTTCAATATCAAATGACAATCATTTTATCTTTTTAACTCAAATAGGGTAGGTAGCAACTATTTTGTTTGCTTTTTACTAAGTTTATTTGGTTCCATATGTTACACGTCTCTATAAACAGCACAAATTTTTAGCAAGAGCTTTTGATTGTAAGAAACAAAAAGCGGAAATTTATGCTCTTATTTTAAACTTTTTCTGTGCTTCTGTTTTTACTTTACTTACTAAAGATTAGAAGAAATGCGTTTTTATAGTTTATTTACAATAATGTTTTAGTAACTTATTATACATAAATGTAAATTATTATTAATAATTAAAATATATCAACTAGTTGTGTCTTATAATTAACGCGTGAAATTAGTCATTACCTAATTTATTTTAATTTAATAAGACGCACTCGATGTTACGACAAAACGGTTTTACTAAAATTTATACAATTGAAAGTCGACAAAACAAATGAGCACGAAATTATTAACGTACCTACTGCCAATCTTATTTCAAAGTCTCACTTCGATTAAGCTGTTGACAACACAGCTTATTCCCATTCGTAAATTATAAAATGAGGTTCTCAATTCTCCCGTATTTTTGTTTATTTCTTTTTAACGTTGCTGCATTCAGTTACAAACCTAGGAATTCGTAATTACAAATCAGGATAGTTTGAACTCCTTACCATAAGATTGCTGCAAACTCGAATGCTTATCAATCTATTATAATAATTCAATTCAATTCAATTCAATTCAATTCAATTCAATTCAATTCAATTCAATTCAATTCAATTCAATTCAATTCAATTCAATTCAATTCAATTCAATTCAATTCAATTCAATTCAATTCAATTCAATTCAATTCAATTCAATTCAATTCAATTCAATTCAATTCAATTCAATTCAATTCAATTCAATTCAATTCAATTCAATTCAATTCAATTCAATTCAATTCAATTCAATTCAATTCAATTCAATTCAATTCAATTCAATTCAATTCAATTCAATTCAATTCAATTCAATTCAATTCAATTCAATTCAATTCAATTCAATTCAATTCAATTCAATTCAATTCAATTCAATTCAATTCAATTCAATTCAATTCAATTCAATTCAATTCAATTCAATTCAATTCAATTCAATTCAATTCAATTCAATTCAATTCAATTCAATTCAATTCAATTCAATTCAATTCAATTCAATTCAATTCAATTCAATTCAATTCAATTCAATTCAATTCAATTCAATTCAATTCAATTCAATTCAATTCAATTCAATTCAATTCAATTCAATTGTTTTCTTCACTCGAAGTGCGTATGTTAAACCCTGCTATAAATAGCGGGCTTCGTAGACAGATAAGGTTAGAGGTTCAGGCTAAGCGACTTAAGAGCTATGTCACCTATAAATCCGGTAAAGCAGTAAAGGCCAGCCTCCCTGGACAACTGTGTACTTCGTCAATAAAAACAACAAAAGTGGTTACTGCTGAGACAATTTTTATTTTTCATAATGACTGTTTCTAAACGTAAACGTGTAAGTTAAAGTTGGTATAAGTCGTTAGAAAACATTATTCGAAAATTTTAGAAACAATTTAGGACTTCGATGTTTTTCTTATACTTGTACTTCACGGTAAGTCAGATATCATTTTTATCTTCAATATCAAATGACAATCATTTTATCTTCAATATCAAATGACAATTCATTTTATCTTCAATATCAAATGACAATTCATTTTATCTTCAATATCAAATGACAATTCATTTTATCTTCAATATCAAATGACAATTCATTTTATCTTTTTAACTCAAATAGGGTAGGTAGCAACTATTTTGTTTGCTTTTTACTAAGTTTATTTGGTTCCATATGTTACACGTCTCTATAAACAGCACAAATTTTTAGCAAGAGCTTTTGATTGTAAGAAACAAAAAGCGGAAATTTATGCTCTTATTTTAAACTTTTTCTGTGCGTCTGTTTTTACATTACTTACTAAATATTAGAAGAAATGCGTTTTTATAGTTTATTTACAATAATGTTTTAGTAACTTATTTTACATAAATGTATATTATTATTAATAATTAAAATATATCAACTAGTTGTGTCTAATAATTAACGCGTGAAATTAGTCATTACCTAATTTATTTTAATTTAATAAGACGCACTCGATGTTACGACAAAACGGTTTTACTAAAATTTTAAACAATCGAAAGTCGACAAAAACAAATGAGCACGAAATTATTAACGTACCTACTGCCAACCTTATTTCAAAGTGCCAATGTCTCACTTCGATTAAGCTGTTAACAACACAGCTTATTCGCATGCGAAAATTTAAAAATGAGGTTCTCAATTCTTCTGTTTTTTTGTTTATTTCTTTTTAACGTTGCTGCATTCAGTTACAAACCTAGGAATTCGTAATTACAAATCAGGATAGTTTGAACTCCTTACCATAAGATTGCTGCAAACTCGAATGCTTATCAATCTATTATAATAATTCAATTCAATTCTATTGTTTTCTTGGCGTTTTCGTGTACATTTCGCCAAACTCGAAGTGCGTATGTTAAACCCTGCTATAAATAGCGGGCTTCGTAGACAGATAAGGTTAGAGGTTCAGGCTAAGCGACCTATAAATCCGATAAAGCAGTAAAGGCCAGCCTCCCTGGACAACTGTGTACTTCATCAATAAAAAAAACAACAAAAAGTGGTTACTGCTGAGACAATTCACCGCGAAGATTGAAGATTCACTGTTGATATATCTACAACAAGACAATCACAATACGTAAATTAGTTTTAGGTTTCAAAAGGTTAGTAGGTTAAAAGACAGACAAACTAAAGTTTAATTTTATTTTCGTTAATGAATGAGAATATAATATAAAGGGGAGTTAACAAGAGAGAGATATATAGAGATTTGAAGTCTGTGGCGCGGGATATTATGAGGAAGGAGATCGTAGAAAGAAGAAGTAGAAAAATGTGATTAGAAGTTCCTTCGTCAAGTCCACATTCACAAAAGGAGCTATCACTAATATGTAGCTTAGTCAGATGAACGGGGGTAAACGCATAGCCAAGCCTTAATCAACAGATCGTACTTGTGTAGCGTTTCTGTTTGTTGTTAAAATTATATTATATTGTAATCATATATAATGTATTGTAAATTCTAGTCAGCTTGGAGAAAAGCGGACAGCCTAGTCTGAAGGTTTAAACTGTAAAATGTAAGACCGTAGATTCAAATCCAAAATTTAGCTATTTACGGGAACGTGGGCAAAATTTGTTAGCAATAAAGAAAAATTGTTGTGGCTCAAAAGCCACATTTCGACCCCTGGTCTAGTTGGCTGTAAAATATATACGAGTATAGTTACTAGAGTACCGAGCCCGCTTCGCCGGGCAAGATTATGCTTTATCTTTAAATATTTAATTTAACTCTCACAATATATTAAATGATTTACTTCTCTTTGTATTCATTCTCGTCTCGATGGAATCGGAATGGAATCTCGCGGATGAAGATGCCTACTCCCATGTACATTCAATATACTCCATTGTACATTAATATGGTTCACAATGACGTAAATATACACAACGCATGTGACAATACAAATTTTGGTTATACAACAATAGAATATCATCATAGTAAATAAAAGCTGTATTTGACATATCAAAAAGAGAAGTGCTCCGATCGTCAACAAACTTTACACGATTACTCGTCAGGTCAATCTGAAGATTACCTGAAAGTTTCAATGAAATCGTTTTGGAGCCTATACGGATCAAACACACACATTCTCTTTTATATATATAGATTATTATTGTATAGGGGATTAGTTACATACCGCATACATACTCCTGTCTGTTTTAATTAATCAGATGCTTATAAATTAAACAATGCCTTAAAAAGACGCATTTTTAAATTTAACAATTTCTATTTATTTTTCTTTATTAAATTGCAACGTTACGCCAGCACTTAGTTTAGACGACCGATTGGATTCTGTAGAAACTCGTTTGGCCAGTCTATATATTTTTCTAACATCTAAATCTTATCGCCTAATGGATTTCGGATTTCATTTAGCGATACAGTTTTGTAATTTTGAAAACATCTCGGTTCGATTCTCGGCTTCATTTCATGTAACAATTTTTCGCTTTGTGTATGTACGTTGTACGTATTGGTGAGGACTTTGTAAAATATTGGTGTACCGTACAGCTTGGAAGATTTATGTATGTGTACTCATAAGACCGTCAGCTCTACACCGCTTTTTATTTTTTACTTGACAGTGTTTGGTTGCAAATATGCTTCATAATAGTTTTGTTGGGCTAGGATCTTGGTTTTTTCAGCCCTGTAGTTCTGGGCTCTCAAGAATAAGACTACGGTATCCCCTGCCTGTCGTATCGGGGAGGAGTAACCTCCCCAGGACGTGCTCTCCTTGAGCACAGTGCAGAGGGGCTCCGGTGCGTTCCACGTGAGATCCCGGAGCCCCTCGTCATGCACCGAGGAAAGGGCCACCGGTGAGGTTTTAGTGGGTAAGATCCCCACATAACCGCCGCCTTCCCCAGAAGGCAGGGTATCTTTGTGAAGATTTCCTCCCCGTAAACAAAAAAAAAAGGATCTTGGTTTGGCGACAAGGCGACTAAAAGGGGCCTCGGGTTCACTGGGAGACAAGGGTGGGGGCCTGCGTCGTCCACCAAAGTGGACCTGGGAAGAAGGCGACATCGGCTGGCCCGTGTCTTGCACTGCCAGGGCTGGGTAAAACCCTTCTTGGGGAAAGGCGGGGTTTCTTGTTGAAGATTTTCCCCGTCAACAAAAAAAAAAGGATCTTGGTTTGGCAGACCGGCCCGCAGCCCTGTAGTTCTGGGCTCACAAGATTAAGACTACGGCATCCCCTACCTGTCGTAGAAGGTGACTAAATGTCGTCCGCCAAGTGGATCCGGGTAAAAGACGACATCGGCTGGCCCGTGTCGCCTTGCACTGCCAGGGCTGGGTAAAAACCCTTCTAGGGGAAAGGGTTTCCTGTTGTAGATTTCCCCCCTGCCAACAAAAAAAGGACCTTGGGTTCCGGAGATATACCAGGGCAAGCGTTGCCTCATAATAGCTTCCATAATTCTAAAAATTATTATAACTCCATATTTCAAAGAATGCTTATAGATTGAGATGTTTGTAGTATATGGTAAGATTTTATAGTGTAGCAGTATGAGTATGCTATATGTATATAAATAAAAAATTAAACGGACAATTGGATGATACAATTTTTTTTATTATTTTTAGGACAAGGTTATGTATAAAATATAAAATAAAAGATTTGGATCATACGTCATACCATAAGAAAGTCTTTCAGAAAATATTCTCGTAAAAAAAAAACACGCTACGAAATTCGCGGGTCAGCTGGTATTTTATAAGACTTTTGTTTAATTTCAAATATTATCATGATAAATCAGTGATAGCCTACGGGCTAAGCGTTTCACATGACAATTTTATGGACGTGGGTTTGAATCTTTTTACAAAAAAAATTATCGAATGATATAAAATTTCAGTCTTTCCTCACGGGTACAATCTGGACACCTTAAGTCCAATGTGAACCGACACCTTATAGGCTCACGTGCTCCATCCTAGGCTTCATCTTCGCCTTCCATCAAGCAAGATAGAAGCTAAACGTGAGCCTATTTAGTATTAAAAAATACTTATCGTGATTTGTTCACAGTGTATGGCGATGGGCTAATTACACCTGGCAGGGAACGTATTAAAGCTCGGTTAAAACCAAAAAGTGATTGCTAAGAAATTAATTTTTTTTTCTTTATATTATCATAGAAATTAAGTGGTTTAAAACATGTTTATATTTTTTACAAAATACAAAACCGAGTGTAAAAAAAATTTACACTAGAAGTGTAAAAATTTTGGAAAATATCTTAGCATTTTACCTAGGGCACCGTAATGGCTTCTGCTTTTGCTTACCACGTATTATACCACGACGTCGCAGAGTAAGTGGAGTTATATTATACTTATGTGTTTTACCTGGTGTACATTTTTTTAGTCTAGTGAATTACATTCAAAACGGCATTTACCCTCATGAATATATAAAAATACAAGTAATATTTTATTAAAAAATTCCGAGAGCTTGCCAGGGTTGATATATTATGAAAAGAAGATTAATCTGAATACAAAACCTTTTAAAGTTTATTAAGGTTTTTATAAACGTCTAGCATTTTAATACATAAATAAGTATAAATATGAATAGAAATCTCTCTGAAAATTAAAGCAGACTGTAACAGTTTTCGTTGTAAATTACCACAAAAAATTGCAACAGCAAATTTATTGATGCCGGCACCGGGGATCGAACACGGGTTGCGAGCGTATGCAACTGCCCCTACACTGAGCTACTACGGCTCTGTAATAAATTGTTATTAAAATTTGCTGTTGTAATTTTATGTGCTGATTTACCAAGCGCTCTGCGATGAAGGAAAACATCTTGAGGAAAGTTACATGTCTAAGAAAATAAGTATAAAAGTAATAGTACTAAATTTTTCTAAGGCATGTGAAGGCTGTCAATGCGCACTAGGGCGGCGTCTTTACAGAGAAGGCCTGCGCCCAACAGTGGGACATATATTATATATATAATGGATGTAACTTTAACTAACAGTTTTCTTTATATTTATTTTACATATTTGTAATATTTTACTGTATTAATAATCAACTTGAAAGTACGTGCACAAAAAATCCCTCGCCAAAGTTGTGAACGATGAGCTTAATGCCCGTTATACATGAGACCTAGTGTGACTAGAATTTAACAGCATCTCAGAAAAAGAATTATTATAATATTATTAAGTTGACGCAAAATTCACCAAAAATACACTATGATTAACTTGAAATATTTTACAATTCTTTGATACCGGTTCATGCCGCTATTTCAACATGGGTAAAAATATTTTTACTAAAAACTAGGGAGACCTTTTTTTTGTCACCTCTTAGTACAAAAGCTTCGGAATGGACGGAAATAATTCTTATACCACAATAAACGACGTCATTCGGATAAGGTCTTAGGTATATAATTTTTTTAACTCATCTGAAACCTATATATTTTTCGTAACCGATTGACACGTAATTATTTGTTGTCAAATTCTGACACTAAAATAAACAGTCAGTGAATCGCGGACGGCTTTTATCGACGTTCTAATTGACTATAGTATATTTATATCTGACATTCGAACTTAACACACCCCATTGGTTATATTTAACCGTTGCTAAGCAACCGATCATCAACAGTACAAAATAATAGAATTATTTTAATTAATTTCATGATTTGTAATATATTAAATATGGAATGTGGCTCTCCGTACTTATTTAATTTAGCCAAATAATATTTAACATCAAAATATAATCATAACGTAACTAGTACAGTAGCGGTAATACTATACAAAAATGTGGTCGTAGCACATCTCTCGTAGCATTCTTGCAAGAATCTCGTAGAATGTGATACGTTAGTATAATACATAGATAGGGCGAGCTATGTTTGGACTGATAACTATTGCACGGATGACCGCATTTGTTGCGAATTAATGGACCAAATTAATGGTATTGCTTCCTCTTACTTAAATGAGCTATGGGATAATGCGGATAAAGGTTAGAAGAAGGTTTTACGTATCAAGGATTTTCACATTTATACGTTGATATGTTGTTAATCAGAACACATTTATATAGGATGCTATTTATATTACGACTTTTGTTTTTAACTGTATTTTCATACTAAAAATGTTTTTATTGACTTCACATGTCTTTCGAAAAAAATTCTAGGACATGTAGGTTTCCTCACGTTGTTTTCCTTCACCGCCAAAGCGCGTGATAAATCAGCAGATAAAATTGCAACAACAAATTTATTGGTGCACTGGTATCGAACTCGAGTTGCTAAACTATGCACCTTGGCGCGACCGCACGGACCAGTGTCCGTATCAGTATCTACCACGGCTCAAAATAAGCTATTTGATGTAAAATAATTATCGTAACGTTATTTTTCTTTTGTTTCAGGTATTATCCAGTGCCGTGAAAAGTGTAGTTACTATACTATTATAGTTTTAGACATATAAAATAGTAAATTAATGTGATTAGTGTCAAATCGCATTTATTATTATGTTAAGTACTTATTAGATATAATTATCAAAAGACATATCGTGAGATATGGCAGTGTCGGTATTAAAGTGTTAATTGTATAGTAAAATGTCTTCGGAAGTGTCTTTAGATGGATATGAGAAGCCCAGTTTAGCTAGACGTGCCGCGTCCGGGTGTACAAGGGCGGCGTGTTCACAGATAGGTCTAGTTATACTGGTAGTGATTTACGTAGTTCTCGGTGCAGTGCTGTTCGAGTATCTGGAGTCGGGACCGGAAGTGCAAAAGCGTTCGGCTATACAGCGGTCGAGGGAGGAATGCCTAAAGGAGTTGTGGGCTATAACAGGTAAGTCAAGTTTTTTGTTAGTGTAAACATTACAAAACCATAACATACAGCGTGTTTCGGATTTGTTAAATACTTCCTACCTTTATTAATACGTATATTTTTTGGTTAAAAATTAAAGAGTTTCTGTTAGAAACTCTTTTCCTTTCCATTGACATGTCTTTTGTATTTCCGTATTACGACATACGAGTAGAATTAATCAGAACCTAGTAACTAAACTCCCATCAAACTAATCTTGAAATACATCCTTGCCAATAAAAAACGAATCATTTAAATCGGTTGGCGTGATTTTCAATTATTCGTTCATTTGTAGCGCACATACTTAATGCAGATTTAATACTTAATATGGTGTTAAAATAAAATTGCACGGGATCAGCAGCATCAGCTTACATAAAAAAAGGATTACCAAAATCGGTTCACCCAGACGAAATTTATGAGGTAACAAACAAGAAAAATACAGACGAATTGAGAACATCCTATTATAGAAGGTGGTTGAAAACAGAATAACATCAAACATAAGTATAAAACAATCACAATAGAAAGAATCCATATGATATTCCTTTTTTTTTTTGTTAACGAGGAGGAAATCATCAAAAAGATTTTTACCCACTAAAACCTCCCCGGTGGCCCTTTCCTCGGTGCATGACAAGGGGCTCCGGGATCTTCGATGGAGAGTTACTTGTAGTCAACCATATAAATTACCATTAAACTTACTTTGTGCAATGAACTATAAGATTGTACTTTGGTTGCTTGCGTGGACATTATAGTAAAATTCAAACAATGGCAACATTACGGTTTTACTTTAGTGGCCGTTTGTAAATTGAAGAATAATGTACAAAAAAAATGGAACAGATTTAAAAATTGAAAGAAATAATAAAAGCTCTTTTGCTTATTCTTTTGAACGCAAAAATTGCAGACAAATTCTCTTTTTCACAACAATAGAATTCGTGACATTTCCGACATATTTTTATGAATTCCCCGGCGGCCCTCTCGTCTCACGCGACAAAGGAAATTCATCGTTCAGTCTATACTGGAACGAAATGACCTCAGCAAAGTTGTTTCACAATACTTTAGCCGTAACTAGATACAATCATGATAGTTCTTTTGTGGGATTAGGTCCGTTATTGAATGTTATTATTTGAATCTACAAATAAAATAAACTTATTAAAGTTAAGCATCAATAGCTAAATAGTCCAGGGTACGGTCTGCAAAACATAAGATTGTAGGATCAAATCCACTATTCAGCTATAGTTAAGAAAAAATTATAAGGTTACAACAACAACCAACAAAAAGGGTGTAATCATTTATAACTTTAAACTATTTATAGATATATAAATATACCGAGATATAGTCTGCGACGGAATACACAAGTAAATATAAGTGGTTAATTAGGGTAGATTGATAATTATTAACATTACCGCATGTTGAATAGAATGTGGGTATATCGATATTTCAAAATTAATGTTAAATTAGTATCCCTACTCTTTTACACGGGCTTGGGATGAGCTACACAGATTAGCCAGAGAAGCTGACTACTGCTTCACTGGATTGAGAGGTGGCACAGCTGTTAGGTTGCTTAGCAACCTCTATTGCTAGTAACTTAACACAAGGATCTGCCCGGTGAAGAGTAACCTCGGCTTCGATTGTCGGATTTAATGAATTACAAATGAAGTAATTGAATTTTGTTAGCGAAGATATTCATGTAATTATGCTTCAATTTAATTAAATTTGTACAATTCAAATACTTTAGGCCTCTTAAGCGATCCTCGAAGATTTTTTTATTTTAATCACTAACGTTCACACTGTGTATTCGATTCGGGATAAACAATTTACGATTTAATCTCTTGTCGTTCTTGACATATATAGTTGTTACCCTATCGCCAGACAGTAGCCACAAATTGAGTTTTTTATATGCCACCTAAAAATCTACATGAAAGAGATCAGTGATTGCTGCGCTTGTCTACATGCTAGGGTTGACAGGAATTGAGAGCTTATTCTTTTATTTTTAAATATGTATGTATTGTTTTATTTATTTATACACATACAGGAAGTTCCAGAATGTAATGTTGACTTAACGTCAGGAAATAAAATCATAATTAAACCGCGATAAGATTCATAAAAATTATTTATAATTAAATTATTTAATTATAAATATAGGAAATCACTGTTACTCACGTATAAATTAATATTTCGGTAATTACTAATATACCTTTTGTTTATCTAGTGTTATAATTTGTAGGTCTCGTAGAATAAAATAGTCCAACAACTAATACATTCGCTTTATTGAGACAGCGTAACGTTGTACAAAGAATTATTTATAACGAGTGAACGTCCAAACTGCGCGTCCTTACAATCTTTATACAAAATTAATTAGAAGTCAGATTAGGAACTAATAAAGTTAAACTATTGTTTACAATGCCAAGTTCATGTGAAGATCAACTAAATTATTAATTATGAATTAAAGATACAATAAGGTTCAGGTAAATCATTATGATATCATTGGGAGTAGTTATTATGCATAACAATCGCTGGGTGTCATGTGTTGCCAGCTAACACTAGTATTTAGTAGTATTACTTAATTTACATATAAATGTCACGTTTAATCTTTAGACGCCACCATGAGGCCGTAGAATGGAGATTGAATGAAACAAGAAATACTATGAATCAAAGGTATTAATGTCATGATTGATTAATTAATATAACGCCATTTTCAGTACAGATTAATCAGAAAGATTGAATTTAAAAAAAAATTGTCATTTCAATAAAACAAATTTATATACAAATATATTATTAATTTTTTTTTTGCAATATACTCCGGCCCTGTACAGCATAGTTGAAAGTAATTTTATTGTAAAGCTCCGACCAACTGTTACTGCGTCTGGTGCGAACTGGCGGGGAAAATGTTTTTCATAAAAAAAACAGCATACTCTTTGTGACCATCACATCGTAGTTAACGTTACATTTTTATAATTAAAATATGCACAGATTGACAAAGACTTGTATTCTATAGGTATAACATTAAAAAAAAATCGTACCACGTAGATTAATAAAGACTTCTCTATTCTAAAGATATAACACTTACGAGTATATAACATTTACTGCATGTTGTTATTATTCTGAAATAATTGATATCTTTGCTAACTTGGTCATAAATATAAATACAATTTATTTATTAAGACAACAATAGGATCTATTTTGTTAGTAACAATTTAATTTAATTTGTATTAGTACTTACAATCGAGTGTTATTAAAAACCAATATCATTTAGTAATTGTCTCCAGAGACCAACAAGCGAATACAAAATTGTCGTGGCATTTGTTAAAAACTCTTTTGCTAGAAGGCAGTACTACTGTCAGGCACCTCGTCTATAAAATATTATCAACAAATCTAAATTCATTTAAATTAAAACATACCATAAGCAACTGGTTAAATGATCTCGATAATGAAAAGTGTGAAAAACTGATTCTATGACTTGTGGTACAGACACATAAGCACACGCACGCACGCACACACATATACACACACACTGTATTGATTATTATGTAAAATTAATGTATATCTCTAATTTGTGCATAATTGAAACATAAGGGTACTGATTCCTAAAATATAGGTTTTCCTAGTTTAGGGGTAGGACGACAGTATTTCAGTGACCATAGCTGTGTACAATAAAGATATTATTTGTTTATTTATGTTTAATAATTAATTAATTAACAACCTTAAATAGAACACACGTTTTTTTGTATTAAATCATGTTTTTTTTTAGAATATTAATAGTATAACTATGATAGTTTAATTTAAACACCGTTTCCAAGATACATTAAAATACTATGAATGGATTCTTTAAACTGTTTCGATATAGATGACATAATATTTATTGGAGAATATTACACTGTTAAATAAACTCAAATAAAACTTAACACAATGTCACAGATGTGTTCTGACAAACATATCGCCACAGCATATATCAAATAGCACAGACAGACGTAGACGTAAACGGAAGATGCCCCTTTGAATAATACATTATACTTTATGGTACGAGACAGTTTCGCACACGCCTTGAGTTGGGACAAACGATCTACAAACAAAAGAACATGTGCGAACACAAGATACTCTGTGAACAAGCCACCACACTGAGAGTAAACTCTCTTCAAGGCGTAGACAACGAAGATTTGAGTAAAAAGCAGAAAGGTATGCTTCTATTTTCAACAGACTTCCAAAAAGGAGATGATTCTGAATTCGTCTATATGCTTTTTTATGTTAATTACCACATAACTTTCGACTAAGGAAACCGCATTTGATGATTCTTTTTTTATTCGCTTCTATTTTTGCGCTTCGTCGTGCTAGATTTTGGAATAAACTTACATCATTAAATATTTAATTTAAGTCTCACAATATATTAAATTATTCATTTCTCTCCGTATTCATTCTCTTATAATCTCTTCTCGAGTGGGTGAAGATCAATACCTACACCGATGTACATATCAGCAGCATCAGTAAACGGATACATTCAAGGCGCTATAACTTACCCTGAATACTTCAAAATCCTTAATTATTACCTTAACGTACTTCAGTATACTATATTATACTCCATTGTACTTCAATATGGTTCATAATGACATAAATATACACAACGCATGTGTTAAGATAAATTTAAGTTATTAAACAATAGCATATCATCATAGTAAATAAAGGCTATATTTGACAGATCAAAAACTTTACAGGATTACTCGCCAGGTATATTTGAAGATTCCCTGAGAGTCTCCATAGATATATATATATAGATAAATAAAAGCTATATTTGACAGATCAAAAACTTTACAGGATTACTAGCCAGGTCTATTTGAAGATTCCCTGAAAGTCTCCATAGATATATATAATAGGTCCCGCCGTTTTGGAGTCTATATGGAACATACCCACACGCTTTCATACAGCATTAAAATCAGTGTAGTAGTTTTTGAGTTTATCGCGAACAAACTGACAGCGGGAAGCGACTTTGTTTTATACAATGTAGTGATAATAGAGTAGCACTTTTGTCAGTGTTTGCTGCGTGAAAAATATTCAAAATGTCTCGTTCACCGCGCGCGACGAAGAAAATTCATCATCCGGCCTACATAAAACAAAATGAGGTTAGTAAAGTTTTTTTAGGTACTCTAAGCCGCTATGACGGGAAATAGCTTTTTGTGAACGCTTCTTTTCACAGTCAGTTTACTAAGTAGAGATAGCCTACAGGCTAAGTTTTCGGCTATTCCATGTGTTGGTTGTGGGTTAGAATCTTAACAATGAGTTTGCGTTCGATCTATAAATATAGTACTTCTTCTTCTTAAACTGCCTCTTCGACTAACGAAGGTTGGCAGTCAGTTCACCATATCTCTTTCTGGCTCTTGCGAGGCGTTTCGCCTCCGAGGCGGCACTCGCAATTCCGATCCACTGTAGTATGTTCCACAGCCATGACTTCTTTCCACGGCCAACACTTCTTTTGCCAGCGACTTTGCCCATCAAAATAAGTTGAAGAAGGTCATTTCTCTCATGCCTAAGCACGTGACCGAGATACGACACTTTTATTATCTTGATGGTCTGCAATAGTTTGCGCTTCTCGTTGACTCGTCGTAGAACCTTCTTCAGAATTATAGTACTACTAATACAAAATAAGTTCCTATACGTAAAAAAAAAATTGTTCTTCAGTGTTTTCGTTAGCATAGATAATGATGGAAAAATATTTTAATGAAAAATATGCTAAATTCGTTTGTGAAAGTTTTGATTAAATTAATTTTATGAAAGGGTAACGGTAACTTTAAATTACCAAAAATTACCATAGTCTTTTTACTTATTTCTAATCTAAGTTATAATTGATCCGTCGTTTTTTTATGTTTACTTCTAGAACTTTAATAAATAATTAAAAACTTAAGCCTCTCATCCAGACTCAATTATTATCACATATACGGTCAATGCAAGGACACTTAAAGAGTTTCTATTTACCAAATATGATAACATTTCCATAGAAACTCTCAAAGTTTCAACTTGTTATATACGGGTGAGCAAAATGATAACTTTTCCATAAAGGCTCTCAACTTGATATATATTTTACATGCGTCATAGCTGTGTCCGAATGGTAGCCGCATGTTGCGCTAGAACCCGCGTTCGATCCCCGGTGCAAGCACCAATACTTGCAACTTGTTGTTGCAATTTTATGTGCTGATTTACCACAAAGCTCGGCGTGTGAAGTAAAACATTGTGAGGATTGAGGAGGTACATGTCCTAGAGAATTTTCGAAGGCACGTGAAGTCTGCCAATGCTGTTATTTACTTTTATATTCACAATTTTTGTTCCTGTTTTAATCACCATTGATATTGGGAAATTCTTGGTCAAATCTTCGGTTAAAATAATTTTCATTTGCATTGAAATGTCAAGGTGGAATTGTAAACGCGCTTAACTGGCCGAAAGAGGACCGAGAGGGTTTTACAATTGTTCACTAAATGTCCACAAATCGAGCAAAGAGGTCGCGAAGGGACATTTCGAATTAATTTGATTCAACGTTCAAAGAGAGAGCAATATCTTCCAAAGTTATTATTAATGACTGGTCATCGGACAGTTTCGGATTTGGTATTCATTAAAGGATTATTGATGGTATATATCTAACTAGTTATTATATAATATAATCATAGCTATACCGTCTTCATTGACAGGTTGAATTTGTCCTTGACACTTCCATCGAAGTTTCAATTTCTACTTATACGACGCAGAACGTTGTTATAAAAGAAATCGTTGGATAAAACAACTTACTACACGTTTTATTGAGGTTCAATTCTAATTTTGACAGACTTCATAAAAGGAAAAGGTTCTCAATTAATCTGTGTTTAATTTTTTTTTATTGAACTGAGTTTGATTTGATTTTTTTGTTGTTGAAAAACTTTACTATTATTCACAAGTTACAAACGTAACGGAAAATGATTTTCTTCAGCACCAAATAAACTGACAATTTATTTTTAATACCATTACTTGTGATCGAACTCGCATTGCTAGCGTACTATGTAACTCGTGGCGAGGATTCCGCCACTGAGCCACCACGGATTTCAAATTCAGAATTACTGTAAGATAAATTTAGAACTCCTTAGAGACACTTTCTAATTTAATTTTATATACAATTGTATCTTAAAATTGCTTTACGAAATTATTAATTTATCCTTATACATTTGATTTACTTTTTCTGAATACGCAAAGAAAGTTTCTATGACAATATTTTTTATATAGAATTTTTGTTGTAATTTCAATGTCATTCCAATGCAATTGTTTTCTAAAAATCAAAAATCCTTTTATATCAAGGGGGAACTCTTCAACGATACCCTGGGAAGGCGGTGGTTTTGTGTTATTTATACTGTCTGGTTATAGACCCCCAGTAGCAATTCGGGATTTCTAGCGGAAGGTACCGGTGGTCCTTTGTGCTGCGCTGAAGCACTACCCCGGGAAACAGTTTCGCCTCTCGTAGTCATAAGAAACTTTAATCCTTGTGGCCTATAAACACGACGCCCTTTTTTAGTCTTTTATAAACAGGAAGAAGACATCACAGCCTAATTCTGTCAGCCCGGGACCACAAGGCTGTTGTAAAAAAAAGTATCAAAAGCTAAACACAACGCGACAATTTTCATCAAAATATGGTCAATATTTTTAAACTAAAAGAACAATTAGTATATAAGCCTTCACACCTTTCAAACCCTAACGGGGTAGACTGAGGTATTAACACTATCTGCTTGTCACTGCGCATAATATGTCTCTGTGTAATTGTAGTGACGTTAAAAGTATTTTATATTCTCGACATTTCTCTCCTAATGGTTATGTCTCTGCAACAACATTTTACATATAAATAGGTTCCATTTCAATGTGCAACATTCGCGTAAATATACGAAGTCATTAAGTATCGCAGCAATAAAAGAATTTTCTGTAGAATTCTCCTAACGTCTTCTACGTGATCTGGAATTCAAAAGCCTTTTCAATTACTTCGCAATTGAATAGTCGTATAATAATCTATTTATTTACACTACAATAAGTGTACACCTTAAACTAAGCTTCGCAGAGTAGCCCTGTGGTCCTGGGCTCGTAGAATAAGGCTACAGTATGCCTGTAGAAGGCGACTAAAAGGGGCCTCGGGTTCACTGGCGACAAGGGTCGCCTTTGTCGCTAAAGTGGACCCGGTAAGAAGGCGACATCAGCTGGCCCGTGTTGCTTTGCACTGCGAGTGCACAGGGGGAGAGGGAGTAACCTCCCCCCGGGACGTGCTCTCCTTGAGCACAGTACAGAGGGACTCCGGTGCGTTCCACGTGAGATCCCGGAGCCCTCATCATGCACCGAGGAAAGGGCCACCGGGGAGGTTTTAGTGGGTATCTTGTTATAGATTGGCATGTGTAATCATCAAGGAAAAGATAACAGATATAACGAAATATTAAAATAAATACAAATACAGATACAATACTATATATATATATATTATAGATATTTAGATATATTTATACACATATGTATAGAAGCCTAGTTAAATAAATACATGCGAAGTATTTGATAGGTAAATAATAAGTAGACATGAACAGTGCTATACGATATTTGCCTAAAATAACAATAAGTATATTTGATATATTAATGAAATTGTGTACCCATTATTTTCTATACTTATACGAGTACAGTATAGCGCTGAATGACAGGTTCATTTCAAAACATCAATTAATACTACTTTGGTGAACTCTATTATGTCACGTTTATTTAATATTATATAAAAATTGTCACTGGCACATACGGTATTTATATATATCCCACTGCTAGGCAGAGACCTTCTCTGTAAATAGAGCATAAGGGGAACATATAGACCGCCACATGACCCTAGTGCGGATTGACAGACTTCACATGTCGTAGAAAAAAAATTGAAGGACATGTAGGTTTCCTCACGATGTATTCCTTTACCGCCGAGCGCGTGGTAAATCAGCATCACAAAATTGCAACAACAAATTTATTGGTGCCGGCACCGGGAATCTTACGCGGGTTCCTAGCGTACCATGCAACTTGAGGCGACCGCCCGTACACTGAGCTACCATTATTCATTATTATTATTCATCACAGGGAACACAAAATTTTACCCTTGAAATCAAGGCGCATTTCAAACCATGTTTCTATATGGACTGTGTAACAATAAATTTGACTGTTCTTATTTAGTAAATAATTTATGTTACGTTGTACCCAGAACCGTTTATCGGCGAGAGGTTAGGGCATATAATTTATTTTTTAAACTCGTGTCGTTCCAATGCTGGTGTGCGTTCACCTCTCCGTCGTGTGGTGGATATATACAATAAGTACTTCGCAGATGTTGATTTGTTTTCATTGCCTACTACTAAATTTAGAAAATGTATTAAAGACAGCTTATTTAGTTAATAAGTATTTATTAGTTCATTTATTTCCGTATTCTTCTTCTTAATTTTGTTGATAGTGTTTTCGTTTTTTTTAAGTGTTGCACGTTAAAATAATAATGATAATAATTTGTGGATAATGTTGTTGGTAGTGCAGTTACATATTTTATTTCTATTATGTCTTTTATAATATCAATTGTGCTATTGTTTATTGTCCCAAATATAGAGAAAAAAAAAAAATCACAGCACATACATATATTCGCTTGTAATACTAAAAAGGACTTTCGGCTTCTTTTATAGATTTGCTTTGACTGTTCTTGCGCGATTATTGCTGCTACTATAAAGTTCATCATTTCACGGTCTATGACGAGATCATTATTCTACATGTTCCTATCTATCCTTGTACATTTTGAATACGTAAAAGGGATAGATAGACATTTTAAAAATATACCATACTATTAAACTATATGTCACAGCTGACCTGTGAGATCAATAGCATTGTTTTGTTGCCATAGTTACGAGCGCCATAAAATACAGGCTCGTAAAAAGATACTTCGATGAATTTGCATAAACTATTTTACCGCTAACCTTGCTCCTAGCTGCGATGTTTAAAAAAAGTTTTTTAGACATCGCAGCAAATAGTATTTTCCAATTTTTCATCACTCTATAGCTAATATCTATTATTATACTTAACTATGATATGATCACATAAATAGGGACTAAGCGTTTCGATTTAACGAACTAATGTTCGGTTCGGATCATATTCGGCTTGTAAAAAGAAAAGAGAAACCTTTTTAAGTGCATACAAAAACGGTGTATCAGGTTGGGCTCACACGCTGTCACATATAGGTCCTAATAAGCTAGGTGATAGGAGGACGGCAAAAGCTTGAATACTGTCACCCCACCAAAGTTAAAGGCATTTGAGAACTTATATTTTTTATTAAGACACGTGAAGTCCGCCATTTCAGACTAGTGCCGAGTGGCGTACTATGTCTCTGGCCAACAACTATTTAAAAAAAAAAAACTAGTTATATTTTTTTTTCAGAAATATTAATAACATTCTTGTTAACCATTCCAACTAAACTTAAACTTTTTTTTTTTGTTGACGGGGAGGAAATCTTCACAAAGATACCCCGCCTTCTGGGGGGAAGGCGGCGGTTATGTGGGGATCTTACCCACTAAAACCTCCCCGGTGGCCCTTTCCTCGGTGCATGACGAGGGGCTCCGGGATCTCACGTGGAACGCACCGGAGCCCCTCTGCACTGTGCTCAAGGAGAGCACGTCCCGGGGGGAGGTTACTCCCTCCTCCCCTGTGCCCTCGCAGCGCAAGGCGACACGGGCCAGCCGATGTCGCCTTCTTCCCGGGTCCACTTTGGTGAACGACGCAGGCCCCCACCCTTGTCGCCCAGTGAACCCGAGGCCCCTTTTAGTCGCCTTGTACGACAGGCAGGGGATACCGTAGTCTTATTCTTGAGAGCCCAGAACTACAGGGCTGAACTAAGCTTAAACTTGTGCTAGGAGATAGTTCACGTCAGTAGTCGAATGGTGGATTCGATATATTTTCTAGTATGTTATCGGTGTTAAGCTTAGAAACATTATGTCATATTTAATTGACGGGTGTGTCATATTTCCTAATTTTAACAGTTTCATCAAACCGAGCGAGAAAATAAATTATTACGTGGACATTCATGTGTCATTTTACTTTATTAGATTCTCATGTAGTAATAACTTTTATGCTTTATATTGTATATTAGGTATGTAAACTTATTATCGAAGTGTTGAATTAAGGTCAGGTCAGATCGTTAAATAAACAAATAGTGTGCAAACTCTGTTTGAGACTTAGTAAATTACTAGAAGTTATTACGTTTACAGCGGCTATTTATGTATTTGTTGCGTGTGTGACTATAGTAACATGCAGGTCACGTGAGCCGTATGAGAGAACAAGTTTCACTTTATAATTTGTTATTATTTTTATGGCATTTACTTGTCAATATAATAACTGTTTACGATTATATCTATTTCATATCGCAACTAGTTTTATTTCCATACTAGTTGCGAAATGGTGGCAATAGATGTTGCTGTGGTGTTAAATTACGGTATGGTTTGGTCGTTGTGGATGAACTTTTTTTTGTTTTTTTTTTATATACTTTCTAAGCAAGTGCTTGACTACGATCCCACCTGATGTGCAGTCCTGGTTGGTAAGGCGCACTAGCTTAGTAAATGACTTTTCTCTCTACTCTTGAAAATACCCACATTGTAATCGGAGCGAAAGACAGTTACGAGCAAACTATTCCAGTCCTTTGCTGTACGAATAATGAAAGACGAAGCAAAGCGATCGTTCGGGCTCGAGGGATGTTCACAACAAAAGGATGAAATCCTGCAGTGCGTCTAGAAGTCTGATGGTGCAACGGGGATGGGGGAATTAGATCATGTAGTTCCTGACCACACTCTACAAGACAATCTTAAAATAAATATTCATCCTCTAGTAAACATTACTTTAATTTGCCTTTCTCTGCCTATCCGAATAACGAACAATAACAACGATAAAAATTGTATATGATTGATATTTATGATATGACGTTGAAGTTTTCATTCGTTGGCTTAACAACTAAACGTCGTTCTGTCTCACTTACTCACTTTTCTGTTAGCTGGCAACACATGACACCCAGCGATTGTTATGCATAATAACTACTTCCAATGATATCTTAATGATTTACCTGAACCTTATTGTATCTTTAATTCATAATTAATAATTTAGTTGATCGTCACATGAACTTGGCATTGTAAACAATAGTTTAACTTTATTAGTTCCTAATCTGACTTCTAATTAATTTTGTATAAAGATTGTGAGGACGCGCAGTTGTCACGTTACTCGTTATAAATAATTCTTTGTACAACGTTACGCTGACTCAATAAAGCGAGTGTATTAGTTGTTGGACTATTTTATTCTACGAGACCTACAAATTATAACATTTCTTTAATGAGGGTTTAATAATTACAATAAAAAATCTTTTATTTTATTTTCTGTACAAACCTTGTCCTAAAAATAAAAAAAACACAAAAAGTAAGAATCATCCAATTTAGTGCAGTAGATCGTAAGTTATGCGCGTACGTACATGTCAGCGATTCATTTTTATTTATATAGAATTATTTGTGCATAGTAATTTTCGAAGGTAATTTTAGCCAGTCACTGCTGAACCATTTATTCTATCTATCTTTAATCGCCTGAGATTCTTTCGAGAATTGCTTTACGAGACGACTCAAAAAGGTTCGGTATTTATAGTGAAAAATTGTTAAAATGTTAGTAAGATTTTTAGAAACAATCTTATCCTTTGTGTACATTTTTCGGATGACACATTACAGTCTACTGATTCTCAGGTTGGTTTGAAATACTTTGTTTAAAAAATATGTTTTAGTAATATGAATATTTTCGTCTTATAGTGGTCCATATTTTATGGTTATATTTCTTTGTTGGTATTTTTGATTATAAATGATTAATTTTTATTATATTTACGCAAATGTTGCAATAATAATTCTTTATTATACAACCAACTAAACAAAATTCAAATTACTATACACACTATGCTTTATATAATGTACTAGTGTACCCAGACCGCTAGATTTTGCTTTATTTTATTTAAACAATAAACTTACATCGTTAAATATTTTA
Source organism: Meandrusa payeni (assembly GCA_029286785.1). Lineage (NCBI taxonomy): Eukaryota > Metazoa > Arthropoda > Insecta > Lepidoptera > Papilionidae > Meandrusa > Meandrusa payeni. The sequence continues at coordinate 3,325,166 of JAGSMX010000027.1, forward strand.
TTTAACCCTCACAATTTGATAAATTATTCATTTCTCTCAGTATTCGTTCTCTTCTATACCCATGTAAATATCGATAAATACAATATCATTCTTATCATTTATACAAATACATATCGGGCTCAAGTTAATGTCAGAAATAAAAGTACGACGTATGGCTTGTTTGACAGTTCAAAAAGGAGAGTGATCGTCACCAAAAGAATATAAGAAATGAAGATTCCCTGAAAGTTTCATTGAAATCGGTCCAGCCGTTTCGGAGCCTATACGGAACAAACCCACACACTTTCTCTTTTATTTATATAGATTGAAAGAGCACAGACTAAAAACAAGAAATAAGTATGGAAATTTTTAATCTTTCCACTGCTTATCATTCGGTTTTGGAAAGGTAAGCTAAGATATTGCTGTAAAATTTTACGATACTGATAACATAAAGAGTTTAGAAAAATTTTTTGCAAAATTTATTCCTGACCGTAAGTTTTTACAGTAGTTGTAAAAATTTTATGTTCAACAAAAACTGTTCCTTTTAATCTCAGTTCTGTGCAGAGTTTTATATTTTAAATTAGTACTTAAAAGATAAAGTTGGTGTTGGAAACTAAAATCGGAATATCAAGACTTTTGTGACCACAGTAACTTTTAATACCTCTATTTCGTTTTAATCCTTCCAACAATGCTTAAGGTTGTGCTAGTAGATGATTCACATTAATGGTGGATTCGAACTTGCGATGTTACGTTACGCAAACCGTTGAGCATAAAACATGAGGCTATTGAAAGTTAGATAGTTTATTTATTAATTCATTCATTCAGTATTCAGTTTCTGTATTTAGACACTATAGGTAGCTTTGACAGCCGGAAAAATAAGTAATGGAATTACAACAGCGCTTCTATCAATAAGAGATCGAATCGGCTTGTCGGTCTTATCGGACACTAGGAATTTCTTCACAGAATATGTCCGCATCCGTCCCTTATCATCGTTGTTAAAAAGAAATTACATTACAGAGAGGAAACTATTTCTATCATATGATTAGGTCGCGATTTGATAACCGATACGTATTTTTCTTTATAAAACATTTCTGTGGAGTTATAATTTATTCCTTCCTCGCGTGTTTGACTAACATAAATTTCATCTTATTCGCGGGGTAATGGCGAAGAACAAATGGTAAAGAGTATGCAATAAATTTATGGGGACATTTTATTTTTGAGATTTTTTTTTGTGGTGGGCGTACGTTGACATTTTCTTTGTTTCTCCCTTCATTCCCAAGTTATGTTTTTTTTTTGAGCACGGGAACGTTTTTAATAGAAGTAAACCAGCCAATATTTTACGATAAACAAATTGTTAATTATTTTGTGGTAATTGAGGTAGTTGTATGAGATAACATTTATTTTTGGCTTCACATAAAAAAAAATCATTCATTCAATATTCTTCTTAACCGTTCCATAAGGCTTATGTTGGGAGATGGTTCACGTCAATCGAATGGTGAATTCGAACACACGACCTTACAATTCGGAGGTCGTATTTAGGATACGGCCAATAGCCACCAATTGACGCTTCAAATAAAGCATAACAACTCTGAAAAGCCTATTATATTATAAACGCGCACATCCGATGAGAATTCGCAACTGAACAAAGCAAAGTTTAAATTAATTGAATATCAGTGTTCGAATTGAAAACAATCAATTTCTAAAGTTATTAATCACCGGACACCTGGCGGCGTTGACCGCAGTTTGAATTGTTGTTGAGTTTACTTTGACAACTATCATTTTAATTACTATCTCTTATCTCTATAAATATAACAAAAAAATATTATGTTATTAATATAGTCCGCACCGAAGAAGAGTCCGAATTTTCAACCAACTTCAAAAAAGGAGGAGCCGCACGAATTACTCAAAATCGCGACAACTGATTTCGATGATTCATTTTTATTGAAAATAATATACTTCAAGGGTAGGTTAATGAGTTTGGTTATGTTAACATTTATTGTATTAGACTTTTTTTTTTGACGGGGAGGAAATCTTCACAACGATACGACGGAAGGCGGCGGTTATGTGGAGATCTTACCCACTAAAACCTCCCCGGTGGCCCTTTCTTCGGTGCATGACGAGGGGCTCCGGAATCTCACGTGGAACGCACTGGAGCCCCTCTGCACTGTGCTCGAGGAGAGCACGTCCCGGGGGGAGGTTACTCCCTCCTCCCCTGTGCCCTCGCAGCGCAAGGCGACACGGGCCAGCCGATGTCGCCTTCTTCCCGGGTCCACTTTGGTGGACGACGCAGGCCCCCACCCTTGTCGCCTAGTGAACCCGAGGCCCCTTTTAGTCGCCTTGTACGACAGGCAGGGGATACCGTAGTCTTATTCTTGAGAGCCCAGAACTACAGGGCTGTTATTGTATTATACTTACGTTAATGTTTATACGACATTTAATCCTAATGATATGATTAACGTAATGCAATCGATGGCATGTCATATGCTGTGGGCCACAATAACTTTTTTTTTAAGAAAGCTAGTCATATTTCTTTTTTTTTTCAGAATCTTACTAACAATCTTGTTAACCATTCCAACTAAGCTTAAGCTTGTGACGATACTCAGGCCGTACCCCTAAACCATTAGGCTATTGACGCTTTGTCACATGTCTCTGTTCTGTGACATCTCTCACATCGGAATGGAATAGAAATGTACAATGAGGATTTAGTAGGTTTGTAGAGAAAAGCATTTTCCTGTAAACACGCTTCATGCCGAATCACATTAGCTTCGCTAATAATGTTTGATTATAAATTACACGTGTAATTTTGAAACGTGTTTCTTTGTCAGATTTCAATACTTCCTGATATTTTGATTCAACAGAAGTAATAGGTGCGTACACTCCAGGTACCGTTCACAAAATTAGCTTAAAAACACACAACTACACTACACTAAAATATATTATAAGGTAAACTGAGAAGGTAACCGAGGGCATATCCAGTTCTCTGTTTATTCGATTTCATAAAGATAAATTATAGTTACGAATTAATTATTTAACTAGCTGTACCCTGAGCGCGTTGCTACGTCACTAACTAAAATCATTTTGAAGGAAAGACCTTACACAAATATTTGAGGGACATTCGCTGTTCATTTGTTGTTTTCGTTTCAATTCAACTGCCACGGCAATTTAATTATATGCTATTCATTGAAATAATAGTAACGCCATCTGTCAGTATCACAACATTGCTGAATTGCTAGAATGATCATCACATGATGGAAAAAACAATCAAGTTATGTTAATTTATTTAAGAATTTTTTTCGTCTTCCTGACTATTTTGTTAGTTTTTTTTTTTATACTTATCCCCCGACTTGGATAGGTCGTGGCTGTTTTTTATCTGTTCTTATTCTACTGTTACAATTTATCTATTACAAACAACATTTCTCCTCTATATTGTTATTGTTAGTTTATTATACGTTTAATAAAATATACATTTTTTTAATCAAATGGCTTTACGATACGCCATTGTGTCCTTTATCTACCCTGCGTCGGTCAAAGGAAGTAACAGCTCATTTTTAAAATATACTTCAACAATTTTATCTCATAGATACAAGCAGACTGGAAATAAAAATCTCTGCTATCAGACATTATGTCCTGAAGTCCTGATAAAATTGTAATTATTTTTAAATAGAGATGAAAAAAAGCAGATAATGAAAATATTATTTTACAATTTATACAGAGATTCTTAGGCATATTACATTAATTAAATATTATGTGTTCTCGAGTCTTAAAAACAAGACATGGATCAAGGCAATAAATGATTAACGATTAATAATTAATTAGACGTAGTGTTATGCAAATGTGAATTAGGATAGACAGTTGTTAGTCAGTCGATCTGCATAAGGTACACACAGTTTATAAGCTCTGATTGATTGAGATTCAACTGATTACGATGGTAAGATGAAGCGTTATAACTTGTATAACAATCCAGACTTTACACGTATAATTAGGTAAGTTAAAAAGGTGGCCCTTTGTCGTCCGCCAAGGTGGACCCGGGAAGAAGGCGACATCGGCTGGCCCGTGTCGCCTTGCACTGCGAGGGCACAGGGGGGGATGGAGTAACCTCCCCCGGGAAGTGCTCTCTATGACCACAGTGCAGAGGGGCTCCGGTGCGTTCCACTGGAGATCCCGGAGAGCTCCTCACCATGCACCGAGGAAGGGCCACCGGGGAGGTTTTAGTGGGTAAAAACCCCACATAACCGCCGCCTTCCCCCCAGAAGGCGGGGTATCTTTCTGAAGATTTCCTCCTCGTAAAAAAAAAAAGTTAAAAAGATGGTGAGTTACTTTTTTTTAACTGAAAGTAAAGTACACTAAGTACTGTAGTGAATGAAGATATTGTAGCTGTGTTGGTGACTTTTTTTAAGAATTAGGCCGTCGACAACTTCACTAGATAGAACTTCATAACTAACACTTACAGACAGACAGTTGAAGTAAATGTATCGTTGCCAAGTTACGCTTGCCAAAATATATGTTGGTGTCTGTGAATATATATATTGTATATGTTGTGCTTGGCCATCATAAGTTAAGCTTTTATTAAGGTTAACAAAAAATCAGTGGTAACGTAGAGGCTAAGCTGTTCGACTTACGAACTGATGGTCGGGGTCCAATCCCAGCTTGTATCAATAAATTGCAGTTTTATCGGTTTTTAAAGTACAGGAAATTCTCTTGCTAAAACTACTTTATGGGACCTAAGAAGCTCGGTGAAAAGCAAATAGTGAAAGCTGTCTCTGTCTACCACTCCGGGGTTAAAAGGAGATGAGAGCTTATTTATTCATTTATAAGTATAACAGACAGGATAAGGTACATAGGGAGATCAAGGAGTTTTGTAGCAATAAGTGCAATGCAAGTTTTGTCTGACCATTACCGGTCATGGACTTTGTCAAAAAAAAAACAAAATAGGGTCATAGTGACGGCACATATGTACGGCTCGAGAACATAAACATAAGAAAAAAAACAGATAAATGGAGAACCTCCTTTTTGGAATTGGTTAAAATAATATTCTTTATCGGAAAGCAAGCTCATTTTCCTCTGTCGATTATTTGCGTTAACGCAATAAAAGTCGGAGAAGGGATTCAGGTTCAGATTACCCAAGCGGAGAAACTCTTCGAGCAGTTGGCTCAGCTTACCGCCTGTTCCATCCTATTCCCGTTTGTTTTATTGTGTTATTTGCTTTTTTATGGGGTTTGTATTACACATCGTCGCTGGGTGAGGAAAATCCTGTAGTTCAATTTAGAGGAATCCTTTTGTTGAACTTATAAAGCAATATAAACGTAATATGATGTGTTTCTACTTGTAGACGCAGAATAATGCAAAATGCCTAAAAAAATTTCTTTGAATCATCTTATTACAGGATAGGTACATCAAGTGAATCATATATCCGTTTGCTTTTTCTTATGAAGAAGAAGAGTTCAAATAATCAATTTTCATTATCTAATCATGTAAATAAAATTGGACTGTCTGTTTTTAACATGTAAAATAACCGCTTTTTACTACATGCATTTGAATGTATATTTAGCAAAATAACGTTTTTTACAATTTTTGTGTCTTTTTGTTCCCGTTAATCTCTGGAACAGCTGGCCCGATTTTGACGGGACTTCCACTGGTCGTTAGATCATGTAACAAAAAGAAACTTAGCCTACTTTTAACTGGCTTCAAAAAAAGGAGGTTATTGATAAGGTATATACTGTAAATGATTAATTAGTTGGATAGTATAGTATTGTTTAGTTTAGTTCATCCCACCAAAACCCATTAAAACCATTAAGGTATTTCGCTGAATCCGATGCCGTGGATTATGCAACGCCCTTGATTATGCCCCGCCATTAATATTAATTTAATAAACTAAATATTTTTCTTGCCAAATTCCACGTGGATAAAGTCGCGGGCTCATCCAGTAGCATATATATTTTTAGTAATAACATGAAACACCATATACACGTACACCCGTGATCCAAAGTGGTAGGCAGAGAATACAGAATCCCACTTGTACGATTTTGGGACTACTTTCTCTTTATTCACATCACTACCAGATGCATTCATTATCCTTAATTTAGGGTACTTTTCAATCCAGCCCTGTAGTTCTGGGCTCTCAAGAATAAGACTACGGTATCCCCTGCCTGTCGTGCAAGGCGACTAAAAGGGGCCTCGGGTTCACTGGGCGACAAGGGTGGGGGCCTGCGTTGTCCACCAAAGTGGACCCGGGAAGAAGGCGACATCGGCTGGCCTGTGTCGCCTTTCGCTGCGAGGGCACAGGGGAGGAGGGAGTAACCTCCCCCCGGGACGTGCTCTCCTTGAGCACAGTGCAGAGGGGCTCCGGTGCGTTCCACGTGAGATCCCGGAGCCCTTCGCCATGCACCGAGGAAAGGGCCACCGGGGAGGTTTTAGTAGGTAAGATCCCCACATAACCGCCGCCTTCCCCCCCGAAGGCGGGGTATCTTTGTGAAGATTTCCTCCCCGTCAACAAAAAAAGGGTACTTTTCAACCGACTTCAAAAGGAAGAGGTTCTCAATTCGTCCGTATCTTTTTTTATGTTTGTTACCGTATAACTTTCAACTGAGTGAACCGATTTTGATAATTCTTTTTTTTATTTGAAAGCTGGTGCTGTGTATCCCAGTTAAATTTGTTTTTCAAATCTGATCCATGAGAAAATCATATAACTCTTAAATTTGCATGAAGTATGTGCTCCACAAATGGACGAATAACTCAATATCACGCTAACGGATTTTGATGATTCATTTTTTATTGGAAAGGATGTACTCTAAGAATAGTTTGATGAAAGTCTGGTTAGGTTCTAATCAAATTTGACTTCGTAATATTTCTACGATAATTCGGAAATATAAAAAGGGCATCCGCGCGTGATAGCGTTTAACATTTGATTCGATTTGAAGTCGGTTTTTGTTTTTACTTATAAACACATCCCTTTAACTCGTCGTCAATTTGGTGGTCTAATAGGTTCAAGCGACCCTACTACAAACTTTAGCGTTATAAATTATCTTTTTCATTCTTTCCCCTTTACTTTAGTATAAATATAAATGAAAAGGAGTCCTTTTACAAAACATTTAAATAGAAATCATATTCGAAACACGAATTTGTTGGAAAAAGGAAAACGTGCGTGACCACAACAAAGGGTTTTAAATATTCTTTACAGAAATAAAAGTTCACCTGATAATTTCCAACGACAAATTTTAGTGCTCCATTTCTAGAAATAAAAGTGCGGTTGCCGTCGGAGTCTCGACAGAATGGGTACAATATAACTCGTGCATTTATAATGGTAACACTTTTAGGAGCTGAAATCACGTACGCCTATCCGGTTCAGCGGAAACTCTACAAACGTATTCTTGGTTAAAATAAAATAAAAGTATAAATATGAACACCAGTTTGTATAGTAACATAATATGTACGTATATATTAGCTGTAATAGCTTAATGTCCGGGCGGTTGCCTCAAGTTAGCTGTCACCAAAATAGTTTAACTATGAAGTATTAATTGAAATTATAAGTGATGATTTACACCGCTCGGCGGTGAAGAAAAACATCGTGAGGAAACCTACATTTTTTTTAAATTCCTAACGCATATAAAGTCTGCCTGATGGTCTATTCTCTGATAGTTTCTCAATGGAAAAGGTACATGACAAATACACACATATATTCTGTTAATTTAATTTAAAAATAAGCTCCCTCAAGTCTTTTTAGCCCTAGCCGGGTAGACATATGCTATCGTTAGCCGCTTTTCACCAAGCTTATTAGGTGCCATATATGTGTGATAGGTCCGTACCTGGCCAATCGTCATATAACAGGCACAAATTTTTCGGAACGAAAAAACGGCAATTCATTGGTACAAGCCATTTTGTTTTCGAAAACCTGGGCAATCACATCGTAAGTCGAACCATTTAGTATAATGGCTATCACAACTTAATTTAATGTAAAAACGTACAGTTTAATAGTATATCCATATAATAAAAATTCAAATAAAAGTTGTTAAGAACCCCAAATAAGTGATCAGAGGTAGGACGCTAGTAAACAATGATCCCTGGAGGGAAAAATCAAAAAATATAATAGCTGTATCTACCAATTCAGGGTTGAAAGACTTGAGAGCGTATTTATTTACAAAACTACAAAAGATTGGCACAAAAAGTCATGGCATCAGTTTCATTACAAACAAACTGTTCGTTGAATCACCAATACCGTTTCTTACCGCATTAAAAGTTGAGAGAATAAATGAGAGAATCTATTGATTGCTTTCATCGTTCCTCGTTTAAAATCCAATCCAAGTTTCTTTGCTTTGTTTTCCTTTTATCTTATTTATTATGACCAACAACTTCACGTGATTTCTTTTCCAACATGATGTAATATTAATAGTATTACTAGAGTTAGATTTTAATTTTTTATATTAAAAAATTGATTACTAAATACATATATACACGATTAATAAATTCCTGAATATGTAATGATCATTTTAATATTTACATTAAGTAATTTTTAGCCTTAAATAAATAAGATATATCCATTAAAAAAGTGACCAGAGGTACGCCGTTTTCTGGAACAACGATCCTTAGTGGGAAATAAAATTAAATCTGTAAATAATAATATGTTTCTGTTCTAAAAGGTATTATTAATTTGCTTATTAAAAAACTATTAAGAAATTAAAATAAAATAATATTTGCAGCAAATAGCTTATAATCATATAAATATAGAATCCTCTGTACTGTTGGATTTTTGTAAATTAAAGTATTGTTTAATGAAATTTATTGACATTTTTATTTACAATTCCCAAGAGCTCGTGGGTTCACAGTCGAAAAGTGAATTTGAAACTACTGCGGTATGTTTCGTACCGACCGTACCCGTACCCCAAACCATTAGGACCACTATTACATTTAATACCTAATATCGGTTAGTGAATAGCTAAGTGATATACCTGTCTGTGTTTGCCCCTCTAGGGCTTAAAGAACTTAATAGATTATTTTTAATTTAATTTAGTTATATAATTAAATATAGCCGTGAGCAAAAAAAAGGGCCGGTTAGGAAAGTTTGAATATCTCGGAAGATAAAGACGCTAGCTAACTGAAACAAATTTTGCATGATAGACAATTAAATATCCTTGAAGTAAATTAAAATTTTTTTATTAATTTATTTATATTTCATAAAAAAACATAAACTTAAACGAAAAAGGATATCTTAGGGTAACTTGAATAATACAGTATTATTTATTTAATTTAATTTTTATATAAAACTCAGTAAAATCCAAGGAATACAGAACCCTGATAATGCATATTCAATACGTCGGTGCCCTAACGTAGTCCCATTTTTAATACCGCTGTCAAACGCACTAGGTGACAGTCATCGGGTTTATGACAACTCTTTAAGGTAATTTATCAATGACTTTTTGTGTATAATTTTTTTTTGAATATTCACGAATTTTTACTTCGATAAATGAACGGCAATTTTTAAAATAAAATTCCGAGCCATCTACGTTATTCGCCATTCCTGTTAGAGCTCTTGAAGTAAGTTATATATTATATAATAGCGCCATTCAATCCTTTGAAGTTGTAAAAATCTTTGGGCTACCACCGGTTATCTGATATACAATAAAATAAAAGCCATGTCTATACGGTTTGCTACTGACCCAGTATGTATTAAAGTTACAGCCTATATATGTGCCACTGTTGGGCACAGGCATCTTCTGTAAAACAAGCATAAGGGCATAGTCTACTACGCCCTTCTAGTAACAATTTATTTATTGGCATCATAATATACAAACACAGGAACGGACAAATAGGACATGTTGCCAATATAGGGTCCGTCTCAGCTGAATACCCATTTATACAGTGCCTTGTAATAAATATATAGTTAATTATAGTTACAGCTTTTATATATATAATATATAGTTTCCAACTGTTAGGCGCGGGCCTTCTCTGTAAATAGAGTAAGAGGGCATAGTCCGCCACGCGGCTCTAGAGCGAATTGGCAAACTTCACATTCCTTAGAAAATTTCTTAAGACATGTAAGTTTACTTTGGAAGGCGCTGGTCTCCTTCTGCGAGTCAGTAATGACCCAGAAGGAGACCGCAGAACGGGATCGGGAGAGGGTTCACTGGGCGACAAGGGTGGGGGCCTTTGTCGTCCGCTAAGGTGGACCCGGGAAGAAGGCGACATCGGCTGGCCCGTGTAGCCTTGCACTATGAGGGTACAGGGGGGGAGGGAGAAACCTCCCCCCGGGACGTGCTCTCCTTGAGCACAGTGCAGAGGGGCTCCGGTGCGTTCCACTGGAGATCCCGGAGCCCCTCGTCATGCACCGAGGAAAGGGCCACCGGGGAGGTTTTAGTGGGTAAAAACCCCACATAACCGCCGCCTTCCCCCCAGAAGGCGGGGTATCTTGTTGAAGATTTCCTCCCCGTTAACAAAAAAAAAATGTAAGTTTACTTATGATATTTTCCTTCACACCATGTTAAGTCAACACCTAAAATTGCAATAAAGTGCATTAGTGCCGGCACCAGGAATCGAACTCTTGCTTCTAAGCATAGTATGCAACTTGAGGCGAACGCCCAAACACAAAGCTACCACGGCTCTAAGAAGGTAAGAGAGTATTGATTTATTTGATTGTTAATATCTTAAGAATGATTCTTTGACAAATATTCGACATTTTCTTATTGTTTTTTTTTTAAATTGTATTTTGTATTGTCAACGTTCCATTCAGACAAGGTTGAACAAGAGAAAATGCAATTATTTTTTTAAAAATCCGCTCGACATTATTCTTACAGAGATGCACACTACAGTCTGTTCATATTTTACTTATTTACTGTGACGTTGCTTCGTTTTAAAATGAAACGAAATAAGTAGCATTAAGTACGGTTGCTCCTTTCTGTGCTTAATGCCACTTGACTTAGCGGAGAGAGCTTGAGTGAAGCGCGGAGTTTTAAAGATGAATCATTTCTATTTTAAAAAAAAATAAGATTCCTTTATTAAACTCTTTTTAAAAAGGCCTAATATATAAGTGTTCAAGTGGTTTACGATTTTTTAATGTAACTTAATTTTTCCTCATGTAAGAAAAAGGTAGACTGGGATGAATTAAATATTTGTAGTTTGTATATAAATATAATTAATAAATAGCGATAGCGTAATGGCTAGAGTCATCTCTACGATCCTATGGTCGTGGATTCGAATCCAAGGCAGTGTAGTGAGTTGCCGTTTCCAGTTTATTTAATGTAATTTGTGCCCTACGTATGATGACACATAGGGCTAATTTCGGGGTTGGTGAAAAACAAATAACGATGCTATTTCTGTCTACCGCATTAGGGCTGTAAGGATCTTAAACCTAATTTTCTATGATCTAAATATTGAAAGATATACAATCATAAACACGCTTCCTCTCTATTAAATTTAAAACTTATATGGACTCATGAACGCCATTGTCAGAACTGGGCAACACGAGAAGCATCATCATTCAAATAAAAAAAAACATTTTACCCAGTCGAAAGTTACGAGGTAACAAACATAAAAAACATACAGACGTAGCTTTTTAAACCGACTTCAAATAAGGACGATCTCAAGTAGAGGTAGTAGGTAGTTCTCTTTTTTGCTGTCGGTTAAAAGCTTAACAGAATAAAAGACAAACTGTTTCCATACGCTATCCCATTAAACAATACCTTTAGTTAGTCTCGTGGTTAAAAGGTTCGACGATCTAATGATCAGACGTTCAAATACCTGTCGGTTTGTAATGTATAGCATGCTACATGCATGGTTTATAGCAAAGGGGTACATCAACTTTCATATATATATATTTTTTTTTAATATTAAAGTGCAACCTTGTGTCCGTGCTCTTTTGTAATGTACTTTAATTGGTTACTTCGGATTTATTAATAGTGCTACCTCTACAGTTACCATTTTTTTTAATTTACAACGCTTGATTTTTGGAGGTGATGTTGGAGAATGCTCCGGTTCACGCGTCGTAGACGTCTCGCTGCATTGCTGTTAGCTTCTCCGAGACCGCTGCGTCCCTGCATCTCTTGGCCATTTTTAGGTAGTTTATTATTCATTCATTATTTTCTCTTTTGATGCGGCCATTGCCCTTGTCACTAGTCTTCCAGTGCCGTCGTCACAGTCATCTGTGTAATAGACATAATATTTCTATTGATATTCCTGCAAAGCAGACAATGATTGGAATCTGTGCCTACCCTGCTAAAAATGGGTTAAAAAAACGAGAGCTTATTTTGTAAAATTTAAATATCTCTACGTCTTTTATAAATACTAAGCCCTCTACTATATTTGGCAAGCCGTCCATGAATTGCTATATACGATATTTCTATGAACTACTTTCTCGGTCGTAGCCTCCAGACAAAGTTCCCATTAATAACTGAAGTGAATGGGTTCCGTGCGCATGAATGAGTGAGCAACGTACCTCGTTAAACGTTATTTTACCTGACAATGGACTCTAAATAAACACTCGCGCTTAATATCCCATTCGGTGTAGACAGAAATAGAAAACGCTGTGGTGAGACGCGACATTAAGATAGCGGGTGTACTTTTAGCGAATTTAGAAAGCTTCAAATTGGGCGCAGAAGTTCATATCTATTATATGATACTTCAGAATTGGAAGAAAGCGACCAATCGCAGTAACTAAATGTTTAACTTCAACTTTTAACTTCACTGGTGAAAAGACGTGTATATTTACATTAATTCTTTGTTCTACACAAAGTGAGTTTTGAATAGAATTTAAAGTCGGTTTTGAATATAAAATCATTTTACTCTTGATATTATGATAGGCCATTTAGAAATGATGGAATATAACGAATTGATTCATTCTAGGATGTATCTAACGAGAAAAGCTTGAAAGACCATTTGACATCTCACTCTGTTTTTAAACGAATTAGTGAGACCAATATATATTGAAAACTTTTTTAATCAAGTTGAAAATCACTTCACTCAACTATTCTTCGAGTTTTATTTAGTTACGTCCACAGAGAGCGGGCAATGAAAGAACTCTTTAAATATTAAAGTCAACGCTTTACCAAAGAAATATAAAAAAGAAAATGGAAAGCACTAATAAAGTACTTTTAAAGTCGGTGAAATCTCAAAGAGATTTTTATCAACGCCAGGCTTCTTCATAAATGAACGGGTAGAAATGAAAAGATTGCCACGACTTTTTTAGATTTTTTAACCATTTTTTTATTAAAAATTACAAAAATAATAACCTCGTATAAATAATAATCACCTCCTTACGTTCCCTGTTTATTGGACTCTGCCTATCCCTATATGTATCATTGCAATGATATTTAATCTATATTTATATATAAAAGAGAAAGTGTGTAGGTTTGTTCGATATAGGCTCCGAAACGGGTTTACCGCTTTCAGGAAATCTTCAGATTGACCTGGCGAGCACTCCTCTTTTTGAACTGTCAAACAAGCTATACGTCGTATTTTTATTTCTGACATTAACTTGAGCCCGATATGTTTTTGTATAAATGATAAAAATGATATTGTGTTTACTGATATGTACATGGCTGTAGGTAATGATATTCACTGAGAGAAATGAATAATTTAATATATTGTGAGAGATAAATTAAATATTTAATGATGTAAGTTTATTGTATAAATATAATAAAGCAAACGGGCTGGGTACGCTAGTATCATATAAGTAGCAAGTAGGCGGAAGGTATCGAAAATTACTACTTTTCGTCGACACGAGTTTTTTTAATTCTACTTCCTAAATTAATGATTGTAATCAAAATCTAACATCATGAACATTGAAATATGGTGTTAAAGTGCGGCTAAGACCTACACCTACACTAAGCAAAAAACACGTTAGCGCAACTTGTAACGCAATTAAATACGTTTGATTTTTTTATACATACTCTAATTAATTCCCAGCTCATGCCGTTGAGTTAAATCGATCTGATATTCTATACAAATAAATAAAATTGTAGTGTCTGTTTGTGGTAATAAAATAACCGCTTTTAACTACATATGAATGTATATACGGTACGTATATCAAAATATTTTTAACATTTTTGTCTATTTGTTACGACTAAAATCTGGAACGGCTGGCCTGATTTTGACGGAACTTTCACTAGCAGGTAGCTGATGTAATAAAAAGAAACTGGAGAGGGGTAACCTCGGCTTGGACGGGTTTTTCACGGATAATCTAAGAGACATTCAAAAGCTAAACTAACTTTGCCACTTCGGGAAGCGTTGACGCTGGGAGAAATGACCGAAGAAACTCCAGCAACGATCCTAACATTTAAGTGGTGGGCTGTCAGTAGAAGTGCAGAAGGAGTTAATCGTATAGACGATTGTGTTTTCATCGGTCAGCATAATTTCATAATTAATGTTGGTTTGATGGTCATTAATGTACGTTGTAGGTCTTACGCTACACTAGCGCCCTCACGAAAATGTGTAAAATTTCAAAAGAATTAGACAACACCGCTATTTATATGACATCGTAAATGGTTTAAACGCTCTTAAAGTCGTTGGATTTATCAAAATATATTAAGATCTGAACTACGTTTACTCCTTACTCGATATTGGAATCATTACTCTTGTGAGATTTTCAATGCTCGCAGCGTTCTATTCGAGTACTATGTCTTAAAATCTTCCCATTTATTACGGCTCCAATAGGGATGGGAGGACAAATTGAGCTTCATTGTCGAGTTGATTCCAGCAAGTTATCAAATAGGTCGCTAAAGATTGCGGCCAATCTGATATCGGCTGAGATAGTAATCTCAATTTAATGAAATAACAATCGAAACTTATTTGTTTTATTTCAGACAAAGTAGTTACGTTATTATTTATTCAATTGAAATTATTAATCCTAGAGTTCTAGAGGCAAATGCTGAAATAAGGTCCAGAGTTCTTACTCAACTTATCTCATAATAAAAAGTTAGAAAAGTAAATGAATTGGAACAAGTAGTGAGCAAGATAAATAAGTTAAGCGTTTAACATACGATTTGATCGAAAGTGAGTATCCGCTGGCTTATATCAATGAGTTTCCGTTTTCCCATTTTGAGCACAAAAAATATAATTCGCTAAAATTTTTGTAATGTTTTTTTTTAAGAAAGTCAAACGAGCATGTGATAGACATGGTGTTTTTTTTTCTTTCAATAAAGCGCAACCATAGACTTGTGTCTGTGCTCTTTTGTAATGTTCTTGAATTGGTTACTTTGGTTTTGAAGAATGGTTTTGTTCACGCGTCGAAGACGCCCCGTTGCATTGTTTTAAGTTTCTTCGCGACCGCTGCGTCCCTGTTTTTGATGGCCATTTTTAGGTAATCTATAATTTTCTCTTTTGATGCGGACGTTGCCCTTATCACCAGTCTTCCTGTGGTGTCGTCACAGTCATCTGGATCTCTGCCAACAGCGAAATACTGATGAGCTCATACTCTATCCCATATGGGACTTAATGAGCTTGGTAAAAACTTGAGTTTCTTCATGTGGTGGTAATTGAGTTGACTACCTTGTCGTTTGTTGAGTTGAATATCTGATTCGCGATGCTTCTACTCGTACCATTACAACAACTTGCAACCCTTCTAGGGTTATTGATAAATAAATATTATTGATAAATAACACGACGTGAGAAATTACCAACAGAATTTTATTTTATTATTATAGAAAGTTCATAGAAGTTTTTTTATTATAAAAATCGCATTAATTGCTCAAAGTTAAATCCTGTTTTACAATTTTCTTCAAATAACCACACGTTTTTTTGGTCGGACAACACGTACGCATTCATCCTTTGTGGTCCGCAATAAAACGAGGAAACGAAACGCTTTTTAGAAAATGCGCAGGGACGTCAAAAACTGGCGGCAAGCATGAAAATGGTACGATTTGTGTGGTTTTAATTAAAAGTAGAAATGCTTCTATTATTAATTTGCGCTCCAATTTCAATTGTTCTAATAGCAACTCAACGACCTCACATTGAACATATCCTATTAAATTGAGGGATAAAGAGAACATCCTGTATTCTTCATGAGATGTCTCTTAGAAAGTATGTCTTTAGATGTGAGTAATTTGAAACAAGTATCGTTTGCTGTAAACAAAATCACATTAAAGGAACCGAATATCCATGCTTTAAAATGAATTTGGTAATGACCTGATTTTGGTAAAGCTGAAATTGTAAAATTAATTGTGTGGAATTTTATTATTTTATGAAATCATTGAAGGCTCGATAATTTAATACAAAATTAATGACCCGGATAGTCCTTTGAATTTTGCAGAGACAAGGATGTCGTCATGAGAACTGAACTGTATCATGTGATTATAACTGAGAATTTATCAAAAAAATAATATCTAATCGATATAAATTAAAAAAATAATAATATCGTATCAATATTATTTTTTTTGTATAATATATTTGGGTATTTATTTTCAAATTCCTAATAGCGTCGATACGACGAATATAGTTTAGTTTTTTTCGAATTATACCATTCATAAAATTATTTACTACTACATAATACATACACTACACATTCGCATAACTTCTCGACTATGACTGTAGTTCTTTCCCATTTTTTTCCTTTTTTTTTTTCATATATTTTTAATTGTTAAGTATCGTATAATTTACTTAACTTATATTAAAAACCTATTGTACGCAGGACTTACTGTTTGTGACTCTGGAAGGCACTGTCTCCTGAGATACAGGTACACTGTACCTAGTTCAGGAGATAGAGCTCCTGTATATGTAACATGTTTGTTTTTGTGATATTAATAAAGTTATTATTATTATTATTATAATAAATTCAGTGACGCCTCCATACGTAAGCTCTTTATAAGTATATTTAGTGAAGTTTTGTCTGCGGGACCGGGACCTTAATGCTGTTTTCCAGTCCTGTGCTACCTAAGTTTGCGTATCTTTAGTGTTTTTTTTTTCTAACTTATTTGTGAAAACTTGTTATCTGCTAAACTAGTGATATATCTGTAAATTATAGAAGCATTGAATAGCTGTAAGCTTTCCGGTATTTAATAAATAAAATAAATATAATAATCCCTAATACTCTTGAACATACTCTTTCACTCTGATCACAATGTGGATTTTTTCAAGAGTAAGGTGAATAGGCGTTTATTAAGCTAGTGTGGTAGTCTATGCATTTATACTCTCTGTATAGAGAAAACCTATGCCCAGCATTGGAACATATATAAGCTGTAACTTTAACCTTTAGGATAGTGCGCCTTAACATCCAGGACTGTATTATCACTTAACATCAGGTGGGATCGTGGTCAAGGACTTACTTAGAAACTCTAAAAACGTTTCACTAAAAAAATACAGTAATAAATTGCCAAACATGAAATTTACCATTCGCAGCAGTTCATGTCGACAAGAACAACACAGTACAGTTAAAACTTATTTCCAAAGTGTTATGTTTAGTTTTTTCACAATGACTCGCTTCACGGGTATAACGAAAACAAAAACTTTTTGATAATATGTTTGTATCCTCAAAAGTTATCGTTAGTTTCCCAGGAGTACAAATACGACTTACGCTTGGCAAATATTGTTTCTATTTTTTTTTCTTCAAATGCTAAACAACGCTAAAATTCTAAATACATTAAATATGTAAGACAAAACTCGAAATGTTCAAGTTTATGATAGGAGAAAATTGTTTCTCTTCGACCACGCTCGGGGAAGTACCACGATCTCGCAGAAGACTTGTGCGATATAGGTATATTTATACTTCTGCGTCTTTTGTCTGCTGAGACAGACTGAAATACTGTATCTATGTAAAAATAAAGCACAAACACACAGTTCATAATCACAAACAACATCGTAAAAGTTGTTCATCTACAGATCTTCTCCTACAGCTCAACCTATTTAACATCGAACCATCTGTATGCTTTTTTATGGGGTATAAACTAGTGCTTGACGACGATCCCACCAGAAGTGGTGATATAGTCGAAAGATGGTACGCGCTAGTTTAGTAAGTGCCTATTCACTCTACTCTTGAAGGCTTCCACGTCATCGTCATCGTAAAGTCGTGGGTTCGAATCCACCATTCGACTATTGCCGTGAACCATGTGAAGATTGTTAGTAATATTTCTTTTTTTTTTAAATACTTGGACGGAAAGACTGACGCCGGCAACTTGTTCCACTCCTTTGCTGTACCCACGATGAATGATTAGTGTAATCGCTTAGTTCGGACGCGCGGAACATCGATGTGAAATGGTGGAGACCCGCTGAATGTCTTAACGTCCGAAGGTAGAATGGGGATGGGAAAATTAACTCGTGTAATTCCTGTGCAGAGGACGATGTAATCCGTAAAACACCGACTCCGATCCTCACGGTCGCTCTTGAGTTAGAACGCCAACCAACCGTCTAATACTAGGGTCCTTTTTGGGAGTTCTTGGGTAAGTCATTAGAGAGGCATTATAGAGTAAGTCATTAAAGAAATATTGCTAGCTTTCTTCTTAAAAAAAAGAGGCTTTGGCATAGCTTTGTAAGAGCTAAGCCACTTCTCAATCCTGTGAAAGTTAAACTGCCTAGTGATATAAAAATCGTTTATAAACTCCTCGACCCAGCCACTTTAATAATCGTCCGAGGGCTTTAACTCTACGTTTCAATTACTCCTTTGTAAGGTAAGTACTACTTCCATTCAATGTATTTTTCCTTCCTTTTGTTTCCCAAAAGAGATCCATATCAACAAAGGTAATTTGAAGATGTTTAGAAGCGTATAAAATAAAAGTGGTACCTTCGAACACAAATTCTGGTGCTTAGCGTTGAAAACGTGCAGAGTATAACAAGAATATAAGCTCTAATTACACCTTAATCTTATATAAATGGTAATAGCAATCGTTAACCGCTTTTAACCGCTCTTATAAGGGCATAATTGTGACAGGGTGACAGGTGGTTTACCGAGTCGTGGTTGGGCACTATTCGGAATACTGACGTTACACCAATAGAGATTCAGGCTAAAAACTCTGCCACTATTTACGTCTATTTAAATCCGATGAAACTGTCGCCGTCAGCTTCTTTGGTCTTTATAAATCAAGAACAAATTTTAGAACTTTTTATAGGTAAGAGATACAAAAACATAAATACTGAGGTACACGATTGAGATATGTACGAGCAGCATCGCCCAATTCTTATAGCAATAGGCTATCACTGCTCTTAAATAAAATATATGTAAAGAAAATATTCATTTTTAGACAAAAATAAGTTGATACTGTTAGGCGTCTTACAATGACTGATATATTTACAATCTTTTGTTATTGTACGTAGCTTAAAACTGTATTATCTAGATTTACAAATCTAAATAAAACGAGCAGTGTACATCGAATTTATGTTAAATAGCAATAAATGCTGAAATGTATAACGCCAACGTTGAAACGGGGATTTCAATACAATGCCTGTTTCCTTAATAAAACATTGTAAATCGTTTTGCCTCTCCCAAATAATTTGTTACATGGTTACTTTGTGTCGTGGTTGTAGGCTTACGTCCATTGTTCGATACGCTTTATTTATAGAAAACAGTATTTCGATTCATTAATTATGACTAAATATAAAGTATATATAGGTAAATTACTATAATTATTTATCTTTTTTTGTTATATACTTTTATTTTTTGTTTTCTGGCAGATGAATGTTATTTATTGCCATGCGAAGCCGGGGCTGACCGCTAGTATAATTATTATTTTTGCCTCATCGAGACTGCCTACACATTTTATGATTCCACTATTTTAAATTGCCATCTGTGTCCGTTAGGATATACAGTGACCTTACTAAAATAAAAGTATAATTTTGAAAAATGGCGAAGAGACGCAGCTTGGTAACTTATAAATTATATATATAAATTTATTTATTTATCACACATATTGTAACACCCTAAACTAAGGTTCACTAAGGCAGATTTAATGCCTTAGTAGCATTTTCTACCAGTCAACCCTGGGTGTGAGAAACATATTGGCAGGTGTAATTATTTAGAAAAAAGATACTACAAACACACACTCACTCAAACACACACATACATATTACACTACACATTCGCATAATTTCTCGACTATGACTGTAGTTCTTTCCCTTTTTTTTCCTTTTGCACACATTTTTGTTTCTTTCATATATTTTTAATTATTAATTATCGTTTAATTTACTTAACTTATATAAAAACTTATTGTACGCAGGACTTTTGTGGCTCTGGAAGGCACTGTCTCCTGAGATACAGGTACACTGTACCTAGTTCAGGAGACAGAGCTCCTGTATTTGTAACATGTTTGTTTTTGTAATATTTATAAAGTTATTATTTTTATTTATTTTGAATCCTTAGGTTAAGTTTTTATAATATTTATATAAAAATTAAAATACACAAAAATATCATACAAAATACAAAAACATTATAAAAACCTAACCTAGTGTGTGCCACCGGCAACGAAGCAGGACTCAAGCAAACCGGTGGGCG
Source organism: Meandrusa payeni (assembly GCA_029286785.1). NCBI lineage: Eukaryota > Metazoa > Arthropoda > Insecta > Lepidoptera > Papilionidae > Meandrusa > Meandrusa payeni. The sequence continues at coordinate 3,345,540 of JAGSMX010000027.1, forward strand.
ACATAGAGAGAAACCTCCTGACGATGCGTGCCGTGTCCAGGAGTACTGCCTTCTGTATCTGACCCTTGATCCAGCCACTAGCGAAAGTCTCTTAAGATGTTGTTCGAGACTGTTCGCTATGAGACCGTTTGCAGAAACGACTATCGGGATAATGATCGTCGAATCCACATCCCACATAGCGGTCACCTCGTGAGCCAAGTCGAGGTACTTATTATTATTATTATATAACGATTAATTTTAAAATGAATATATAAACAAAAATTCACAATAAATATACACAAATACATGAGCTATTATTGTATCAAAAATACAATGCATATCTGTATGTCACCTGTTCAAACTTCTGAAGCGGATCCAATTAAAATTTGAATCAAGAGCCCAACCGAGCGATTATCTGGCTAGTCGAAACTTTATATTGTGCAATAGAATTTGTGAAAGTTTTACCTTTAAAATATAGTATTTCGATTTGTTATTAAAACATGACAATTGAATTTATATTCTAATCATTTTGTAGCCAATCTAATGGCTTAGTTATCGTTGTTAGAATCGTTAAAAGTGTCGGTCGCGAAAAACGTACTTGTAATGGTTCACAAGAATGTTAACAATTTTTGTGAAAAAATATTGCTAGTATTCTTTAAAAAAAGCAGCGGATTGATGTTTAATTCAATTAAATTTGATAATGTGTTTGTTTCTCTTTAATGTTTGACAGTTTAAATGCCAGTCGGCATATACCAATTAGAATACGTTTTTCGATATTTTATGTATAACAAAAAAATTACATGCTAAAATTTCGGGTTTTTAGAATCTTTATTTTCTCATAAGAATAACAATTCACTTATGTAAGAAAGTTACAATTAATACTAAAAACAATTATACATATTACGGAAAAAAATTCTAAAATTTGTACCCGGTGTATGGCGATGGGCCCACAACTTGTCACATCTGGGGCTTAATAAGCTTTACATCGTAAATCTCGAGGCAATTGCAATTGATGCTTGATTTTTGAGCAGCTTTAACCTCGACTTGGCCTTTCCTCCTCCTCAAGGCTTGATCAGAGGCTCTAATGGAGTACTTGATAGAGATACCACTAATATTCTTGCTTTTATTTTCTTTATTACACCTCTCCTGTCTTACAAGTTTGCCTGGAAGAGATCGCTTTTAGCGATTATAGACCGCCCTTGCCAACATTTAGGCTATAAGTTTTACTCAAATTGACTGTACCTACTTTATTATGGGCAATAAAGTGTGTATCGATCTATCATTAACGCCGTGTCGGAAAGCGTTTACGCTGGCCGAATAAAATACAGAAATTCGTTCTTTGGTTAAAAAATTATGTTACATATTTATATATTTTTCTCTGTAAAATAAAGAATTCTAGTTATATTTTTATTAATATTAGTAATATTTATGTTTACCATTCCAAGTAAGCTTTAACTTGTGCTTGGAGATGATTCACGTCAAAGTCGAAAAGTGAATTCAAACCCGAAATCTGAGACTGTATCTTTCAGAATAAGGCTGTTGTCGCTTATACACAAATACAAATAATGCAAACGAATTTCTCGAAACTAATAAAATATTTATTATAAAAACTTTCCGTTTTCGTTATCGTTGCGAAGCGAGGCATTGTGAGAAAACTACATAAAACACTTGGGAACAAGTTTCGACTTTATTCTGTCACACACGTTGGCATCGGCTTTTGTGGGAGCGAAAATTTTGTATATTTCTCACATTTCCGTTTATGGTATTTCCTTGTTTAAACAGGTCAAATTCGGTGTAAATTTCCGTGAACATTGTAAAATGAAATATATATTTTTAAACGTTAACAGGCGGTAAACGGCCAGTCCCGCTGCTTTTTTACACGACTCTTGTAGAATTTCTTTTATAAAATTTTCAAATCGCTTGTGCGCTTAAGAATTAAACCGACATGCATATATTTTAACTGGCAGGCTACGATTACGATATAATACAATATAATAGCGAAATGGGAATATATGGGAAAACTAATGGCCATTCAAAAAAAAAACAAAAACAATTTGCACCACAGATATGATTATATAAATATGAATCGGAGTGTTTTTCATAACATTTTTGTACGCTTGTTTTTTTTGTACTTATTTTTTGATGGCCAGTCTTACCGTGCACATTTTAAGGTTATCCATTAATTATCGGACCACTGTTGTATACAACGAAAAATATTATTGCAATTTCCTTTCTTCATTATTGTCTTATTAAGATATGATTAATTAAATGTTGATATAATGTGATGGAAATATGTTTTTTATTCAGTTAAAAATAATAAAAATGAAGGGATACATTCCCTAGCGATATAATTTTATCATTATATTACCGTTTTCAAGGAGGTTTTCTTTGTTCGTGCGATCCGGTTAATATAATAAATTTCCGCAAATTCACGTTAGGTGATATGATCAGGGCAGAAAGGGAGGCTTAAGGGAACGTGGCCCCGCAAATAGCTTTACTTGATATTTAATTCCGTAGCGACTCCTGAAATGTATTATCCTTACTTGATATCTTAATGCATTTTATTTACGAGCGCGTTAGGCTCGTTACATTCCGTAGCTTTCTTGTTCGACATTACGTTGGTAGAAAGTGAATGATGTGATATTGGTAATATTGGTATTTCCTTTATAATGTATTTAGTTAAATGCTTGAGTTCTAACAAATATAGCCGTGACCAAAAATTAAGGGTCGGAATAAAGGGTCGGTTAAGACAGTTTGAATATCTCAGAAGATAATGACGTTGGCTAACTGAAATAATTTATGCATGATAGACAATTAAATATCCTTATAATGAAAAAAAAAACATTTTTGTTAATTTATTTATATTTCATTAAATACCATAAACTTAAACGATAAAGGATATCTTACGTAAACTTGGATAATAGAGTATTTTTATTTAAATTTTAGTAATTTGTGTTGCCTCCATGTGGCGACACTAAGTACTAAAATTAATAAAAATATTTTTTTGTTTAATAGTTTTTTTCAATTAGCTAGCATCCTTATCTTCCGAGATATTCAAACTTTCATAACCGAAACTTTATTATTGCTCGTGAGTGTATATTTACGTGCAAAAACAAAAACTAATTTCTATTCAAACGTTAAACGCAATTACGCACGGACTGTGTACTCTCTTTGTATTTACTAATTATCGTAAGAATATTAGGAAATAGAATTAATCAGAACCTAACAAAACTCTCATCAAACTACCTTTGAAGTACATTCTCTCCCATTAAAAAAAAACTATTGAAATCGGTTGGCGTGATATTGAGTTATCCGTCTATTTGTGGTGCACATACTTCATGCAAATTTAAGACTTATATGGTATTCTCTTGGACCATATTGTCACAATTGGTCACACGAGAAGCACTAGCTTTCAAATAAAAAAGAATCATCAGAATGGGTTCATCCATCACACAAAAAATACCGAAGAATCGAGAACCTCCTCCTTTTTTGAAGTCGGTTGAAACAAAGAGCATCTTTAACTGGCTCGTTCAAAGTATTACGGAATTAAGCGTCACTGTGAATTAACAATGTCGATATTCAATTTAATTATTGGTAAGTAACAACAGGCGTCAAAAGCCTGATGATTAAAGGGGACTGCGAAATGTAACTGTCTCGTAACACAATTTTAGTTCGTACAGCAAAGGAGTGGAACAAGTTGTCAGCGTCAGTCTTTCTTTCTAAGTACGATTTAGGAGCCTTCAAGTGTAGAGTGAATATACACTTCTAAACTAGCGCGTACCATCTTTCGACTATATCACCACTTAATATCAGGTGGAATATTTGTGAAAAATAAATTATAGTTAATATTCTTTTTTTTAAATAGTTATAATAATAATAAACATTCACAACAGTTTTTTCGAGTACTTCTGTCGTCGCTTTTCTTTAATATGTCGTCAATCTGGGCGGATATACGCATTCGTGTAGGCGTATTTATTCGTAGGCGACCATTTGTATGGAAGCGATGCTCATCGTATCTAGTAATGTTACTGTACTCAGACACGCAGTATATGAATAAATTATGACTCAATACGGTATACGTTCTACGTATAACGATGATCAATGTGACGAAGTAAGAATTTTATTTTGAACCGACTTCAAAAAAAGTTCTCAATACGTCCGTGTAATTTTTCTTTTTATGTCTGTGTAGGCGTTGACCAGGTTTTTAGTTAGGTCTCATATCACATACATAAATACCTTATACTTTGTTATAGTGCTAAATAAAGTTTTATATTATATTATTAATTAATTTTGTTGGCATAGGATCGAAGATTTATCAAGAAGCTCTTGGTGGTATTTAAGAATTTTAGTTGATTGAAATTGGTAGGTTTATGACATTCTAAGATTAGGTAAATACGACAACGAGCATATTATGTGGGAGAAGAAAGAGAAAAAGGCACCATACTCCGTAATGTCACTAAGGCCCTTTGAAAATAAAAGAGAGGGTCCGCGTTTATTAACGTTTATGGTTTTTACATTTGATTTGTAGTTGACTTTTTTTTTATTTGTTTAATTTTATTTAAGGAATAAAATACGTGTAATATAAAAATCAGCAGCAAATACCTCTTTCTCGTAACAATAAAATTCAAGACATTTGTAACAAATTTACGTAAATTCCCTTGGGTAACCCGACGCGTAGGATAAACGAAATACATCAAAGGGAAAAAGAAGTAAGACTGGTATCAGAGGAGATATTTTAGGATGTTTTAACCACAATAGAATGTAATATATTGGCATTTGACTTTGTATTGTATTTCTATGCATAATTATAGGCTTAGGGGTCCCCTTATCGGCCCCTTTTAAGCCTAGGGCGCCCTCTAATGGCTTCAACGCTCACTTACGCGGTATTTTTTCTTTCTCTTTCCTCATCCTTTCTAAATGTCGGAACTACTGAAGCAGCTACCCTCAATATGCCAGGAGACTAGTGCGGATTGGCAGACTTGACATGTCTTAGGAAATTTTCTAACACATGTAGGTTTCATCCGGATGTTTTCCTTTGCGGCCGAGCGCGTGGTAAATCAGCACTAAAAATTGCATGAAACAAATTCATCGGTGCCGGCATTCGGGTTCCTAGTGTACTATGCAACTAGAGGCGACCGCTCGTAGCTGTCGGGGCTCTTGTAACGTTTAAAACACAAAAGTTATAGCACCGTTACAGATAAACCAATTTGATGTTATAAAACTAAGTGATATAAGATACAAAAATATATATGATACAAATAAAAAGCAGCTTGATACACTGACAACAAATAGACAAATATTTAAATAAGGGTTGAGCTCCTTCCACGCATTTTTAAGCATCTTCGATAAAGACCAACTGAGTGCAACAAAATATATCTACGTGCAGTGAGATGAATTAATATGTTAATATCATAATAAAATTATTTAGAAATTGCCACGGCTTTTGTTGTTGATCGATCATCAGGTACGTACCTTAACCTCTCAGGATATCAACGTGAATTTTTTTTTTTTATGCGTGTAAACTGGCGCTTGACCATGATCCCACCTGGTGTTAAGTGGTGATATAGTCGAAAGATAGTACGCGCTAGTTTAGTAAGTGCCTATTCACTCTACTCTTGAAGGCTCCCACGTCGTAATTGGACGGAAAGACTGACGCCGGCAACTTATTCCACTCCTTTGCCGTACGCACGATGAACGATGACTCAAATCGCTTCGTTCGGACGCGCGGAACATCAACTATAAAGGGTGAAGACCCGCCGAGTGTCTAAACGTCCGAAGGTAGAATGGGGATGGGGAATTAACTCGTGTAATTCCTGTGCACACTCTCCAAAATGTAATCTGTAAAACACCGAAAGGCTGGCCACCTTGTGCCTGTGCTCAAGACTATCTAGGTGTATTTTGTGTGTGACTTTTTGCCCGCCTCTCGGTGGAATCCAGTGCCGCGAGTTGGTATTTAGCTGCACCTGCCCAGATATGACAACAGTACTCCACACATGGCCGGATCTGTGCTTTATACAAAGAATTGGAAGTATTAAACTTCAGCGTTTTGTCTAGTTAGCGATGCGATCCAATTCTTCATAATAGGTTTGCAACACATTTACAATCTCTTATGGGAGACGAATCTTTTATCGGAAACGAGAGCAAACAATGTACATATTACAAGGTAGGAGATTGATATTACTAGACGAATATCGGTTTCGAACCAACAACCTTTCGCTGATCGTAAATGAAAGCATTAGGTTATTGACACCTTAAACATTAATGCGAAATTCGGTAGTTCAGGTTATAAAGCGCTTATGTGGAATCTCGACAGCGCTTACATAAATATCAATTGAGCGCGCGAGGCTGGCGTTAAATAATGTTCACAAATTAAATCCCACGTAGGTTGCGACCGACATTCGCAACTACAGTTAGTCTTTGTTACGATGTTTGTAATATTAAGGCCTCACAACACAAGCATGATTTACACGTAAGCGTCGATCAAATCAAATTATTTCGTACACAACATGTCTTGAATAACGTATGCTTTATGAATTCAATTTTAATTACTGTATAGAAACCCTGTATCGTATTATAGCGATATTATATCAAATGTAATTTATGATGAATACCTATAAGTTGCCTCTGGGACTACGATTGACTTGTCGGTAAGCGTTCTATTTACGGTTGTTTAAAAATCACAGGTCATTGGCCCAAAATAACAATTCAGATGAAGGGTTTCTTTATTTTAAAACAATGCTCTTTAATAAAGCAAAGAAAATATTATTTCCTTTATTTAGATTTTTATCTTAAAATGGACTATAAAAGATATATAACCATTATAAAGAAAAAATTTAAAGCTTCAATAGCCAAATGGTTTAGGGTACGGTCTGCGAATCGTAACGTCGTAGGGGCGAATCCACCATTCGACTATTGACGTGAACCATCTTCTAGTACAAGCATAAGCTTATTTGGAATAGTTAACAAGAATGTTAGTAATACTTATGAATAAAAAAGAAATATTACTAGCTTTCTTTAAAACAAAAACCGGAGTCCCCCTTAAAACACAGACATAAACCTCCTGTCAATGCTTGCCATGTCCGGGAATACCACTATCTCAATCTAAACGTAGCAATTATAGTTAAAATTCAATTGCCTGCAGAATGCACAAAAACTATGATAGCTGTTCCTCTAAAATTGACAACTTATAGGAATAAAAATCATTTTATAAGAAAATTAGGACAGCTTTTATGAAAAAAATTAGAGTACCTACTTTCTGTTTCAATTGATGGAATGTGTAATTTAAACTTGTTTTAAATACTTTATTTTAGAAAATAAACTCCAATCTTGGCAGTATATTAAAGTAAACTTCATTGTAAATTTAACATTTATGTGGTGTGTAACTTTGTAAACAAATAAAATCAAATAAAAATATGTCAGCCTTAACACTTATTGCTGTTATTATTTTTGAAGCCTTACCTTATTATTATTGTTGTTCATTAATTCACATTTACATCATATATTATATAATAATAGTAATACAATTTTTCCTATTTTCATTTTTACTATGTTCATTATTTTGACAAGCACAGATCGTTTGTTTTTAGTTAATTATAATGATATTGTATAAGGCTTTTTGTATTAAATATGCTTAAGTCATAGCTGGATATGTTTTTTCATTAAAAATATATGTTATCTATATAAATAAGAATGAATCGCCAAAATGTATGTACGAGCATAACTTCCGAGCTACTGCACCAAATTGGATAATTCTTATTCTTTCTTGTTATTTATTCTTTTTTGTGTTTGTTATTTTAAGGACAAGGTTTGTATATAAAATAAAATATTTTTTTTACTAAATTTAAATTTTATAAAACCTCATTAAAGAAAAGTGACTGAATGAGACTGAATAACGTTCAATTGTTCAGCTAACAAATAACAACTTCAAACAGACCATACGTCAAATCATAAATGTCAATCAAGTACAATTAGTGCTTATTTCGCGACAGAACAGTTGTTTTTCCAATGGTGTTTGTGTTGAGAGGTTATCATCGTGTTATTTATTGTTATTATATTGATAAGAAAATACCCATAGAAAGACGTCAAAGTCGGTCGACGTACGGGTGGTGCAAGTGATACAATCGAGGGAATGACACTAACAAGATTGAGACAGCGTTTGGAAGCAAATAGAATGAGAATTAGGAAGTTGAGGAAGTTCACCATAAAATACTTAAATTTTTGCTACTGAAGTTGAATTTTTAACTACATTATGCGTCAAAAACTGTTACGAGTATATTTATTTATTTATTGAACACCAACACAGTGAACATTTTTAACAAACAATACATAAAACAGTGAAAAGTTGTAGAGTTAATGACATCGCAGTTATAGGTGTACAACGCAAGCAATTTCATGGCGAGTGACAATGTTGATAACTAAAAGAACACAAAAATTAAAATTAACTAATAGAAAAAAACTATTTATAGGTTAGTAATTTTTTAACCATACTAATACTTGGAAAAAAGGGGTCGATATCATCCGTGTTTGAATAAGAGTTAAATTCTATATAAAGCCGCATTCTTACCTAGGTTCGACCTGAATAAACGAAAAGTACATTAAGAAATACAATATTTTGTATGTTACCTGTGAGTTTATGTTATGCATAGACAATATTTTACTTAGTTACCGTGACAGACGGCACACCGAAATGTGTTATTTTAATGTCTTTTCATAATTAACGTGGGGAGGGTGCAAGTCATCGTGAAATTATTAATTGTTGTTAAAACAACACGTCGACAACGTTACATCGTTACGTATGAATAATGTTGTACATTTGACATCGATGTAAATTAAACGTACTTAAGTTGTGTTCATCATTAAGGCTGATGATATTTTATATTTATTTTTTAAAATAATGTGATGTAATATTCAAAAAATATTAATCACTTTTTTTTATTAAGTTTCTTGAATTGAATTTAAGTTAAAGTTACAGCCTTTATATATGTCCTACGCCGGGCATAGGCCTTCTCTGTAAAGTCTTATATTCTAATAAGGGCATAGTCCTCCACGTTCCTAGTGCGGACTGGCAGACTTCACATGTCTTAGAAAATTCTTCTAGGACATGTAGGTTTCCTTCCGATGTTTCCCTTCACCGCCAAACGCGTCGTAAATTTATTTAAGCATATAAAAGTATTTAGGAAATTATAAATATAAATTATAATGTTTAAGATAATAATAAATAACGTAAAGTAATAGAAACCAACCAAAACAAAATACTAATTCAATTTTAAATCAATAAAATAACATATCACTTTATTATTTTTGACAATATTAAAATTACATGTATAATTAAATAATACCTATTAAAAAATCGAGTAAGCGCCACCTGTGAAAAGAGTGTTGAACTACATGCTTAATAGTCACGGTACCGGCTGCCGTGTAAACGACTATAGCACTTCCGTTATATATTTTTCTTACGGTTCTAGTCTCTCATTTTATTCAGTTCGGTCGCGCAGAAAAATCCAATCTCCTCCAAGCCTACCTTTATTCTAATATTGATTTTTTTACGGATATTAATGCGTTTGAATCCTATATTTGAATACCCGACATTCTTTTCACTACAAGAACTTCTTTTGGGTCAATATCGTGGTGTTTTTATTATTAATACGTATGTAAAACGCTAATAACATGAGCATATGATACTATAGAATAATGTTCATTTTATTTTTGTCCGCACCATGGAGGTGCTATTGCAAAAATATCTTTTTTTTTAATTATAAGCTCCACAACACTTTGACTTTAACCATGTAACTTATATTCACTCTCACTTAAAACATTTTATAACACTTAAATATAATATATTTAATTAATATTATGACCTAATAAGACAAAGCTATGGCGGCAAATGAACCACAAGTTTTTTTAACAGTCTTATCGTATCTTACTACGTTAACTTTGCTTTTTTAAACATTGATTCATTTTTATTGACAAGCATAGTGCAGACGGGGTTCCAGTGCATTCCACAGGAGATCCTGGAGCCACTCACCTTTCACCGAGGAAGGGCCACCGAAGGTGTTTTAGTGAGTAAAGTAATCTTCTTGAAGATTAAAAAAAATATGCCAAATCTAAAACAAGTCCCATTGTACTGATTCTTGAATCCATAAGGCGTACACTTTCATTACATATTAATAAATAAATCGATGTTTCTACACTGTGGTCCGGCAATAAAGTAAAGTGAAACCATTAGACCGTTCTAGAAAGGTTAGGGAACCGAGAATCCAATTAACCTCATTGTCTATTTTGTATCATTCACGTATTGTTAGTTTTAATCTGGAAAATTCGATGAGTATTTTTAATCATTTATATATTATATCAGAAATGTTCTTCAATTGCAAGGACCATTATTTCTAACTATAAAACTCCGTCTGACGGGTATAGTAAGTAATAATTTTATAAGTCATTGCTCGTCATTAACTCCGTGCCCGGTATATTGCGATGGGCTCAACCTCTGTCACAAATACGAGTAGGACCTAATAAACTCGAATCTATGTACGCCGCTAGGGTTATAAGTATGTTAGATCTTATATACGAGTATTTCATGTTTAGCTATACAATGATATTTTTTAAACTTTGTTTATTATCAGACTTGATTTCTTTTAAAAATTTAGTAAACTGGACATTTTGTATCGTTATAGATTATGTTTCAAAGCTATAGAAAATCAAAGAAATCCCATAAATTGTGTATTTAGGTTGGTTAGGTGCTTAGAGCCAAGAGGAATTTTATGTTGATTGATTTTCTGGTATCTTTGACTACCAGAAAATTTACTACTACTGTAATATCTTTTTCCCTATCTTTTCAGACAGTTTAGTGTGAATATAATAAAGAGTAGATTTTATCTACCCGTTTTAATTAGAAGTTGTAGCAAATATTATCCCAAAGCCATATTACTACCAAAAGATATTAGTTCTTCTATTGGTATACAATTTTTCTTGATATGTCTTTGGAAGTTTCTTTTCTGTATGTTAATAAAATAGCTACCGACCGAGTCGTGGTTCGGCCCTCTCAGGCGCCCTCGGATCGGACTGCTAACGCGTAATAATGGTGACCGTCCAAGCCGAGGTTACCCCTCACCGGGGGGACCCTTGTGTCGAGTAACCATCTAATAGAGGTTCAGGCTAAGCGATCTAAGAGCTGTGCCACCTCTCAAATCCGGTGAAGCAGTAAAGGCCAGCTTCTCTGTGCCAACTGTGTTAGTTCGTCAAAAAAAAATCTTTTCTGTAATTCTTATAATGTACTAGTTCTTCTAAGAAGATGTACAAATATTACCGTAATGTAAATTATTCAAGTTTACAATAGTTGTACTTGCGCAACTTATTGCACGTAAAGGGCGTAATTTATTCATATCTAGCGTGTACGACTACAATAACTATTCCGTATGTGTAAAATTAATGAAAAATTGTTAATATTAAAAAAATATATTCCTATTACGTGCAGTAATAAATATTTTGCAAGTTAACTATACTTGTACATTAAAAAGATTGAAAAATGATAATGTCTTTACGACATAAAGTGTTTTAAAAGCGTTTTGTTACTTATATAATACATATAAAATTATATCATATATATAATATCTTTAAAGTTTTGTGTAATCCGTGAGATGTGATCCTGGTGATCCATTTCACAGGTTTGTTTTTAGTTTGTGGTAATTTATTTTATGCTAATGAAATTATAGTGGGATAGTAAAAGAAAGATTCGTTTGTTTGTTGATATCATAGCTAATATTCTAATAGTTTAGGGTACGGTCTGTAAAACAAAAGATCGTAGGTTTAAACCCAACATTCGACTATTGACATGAACCATCTTCTGGCATAAGCTTAAGCTTAAAGGGAATGTTTAACAGGAATGTTGAGAATGTTACGTAAAAAAAATTCTTAGCATTCTTAAAAAAAACAATCGTTGAAGGCAATGAGTATCGTCTTTCCACGGACAATCTCATTATTTTAGCTATGCATCAGGAAAACTGCAATTCATCGCTATAGTTAGGCTGAGAGTCTATCATTGAATACACACGTGTGAACTATTTTTTTTTTTTTTATAATTTCTAAGCAAGTGCTTGACTACGATCCCACCTGATTTTAAGTGGAAATGCAGTCCTGGATGGTAAGGCGCACTAGCTTAGTAAATGCCTATTCACTCTACTCTTGAAAATAGCCACATTGTAATCGGAAGGTAAGGCAGACGCGAGCAAACTATTCCAGTCCTTTGCTGTACGAAGAATGAAAGACGAAGCAAATCGCTTTGTTCGGGTTTGAGGGATGTTCATAACAAAAGGATGAAATCCCGCAGTGCGTCTAGAAGTCCGATGGTCGAAAGGGGATGGGGGAATTAGATCACGTAGTTCCTGAGCACACTCTCCAAAATGCATTAGGAGTCATTAATTTCTTATAATAACGTGAATAATAGATATTGTAAAAAAAATATCTCATAGATTTTTACAGTGCTAAAGAGAATGTGTTGTCCCAGTTTAAATTATATTTATACATTTTTTGTATATATATCTATTCAGAGTGAAGTCACGGTACCTTTAGGTGGCAGAGGTGAGCTTGGTTTTAAAATTTTGGTCATCACAGATATTAGCATCCAGTCATCTTCTCCATTAAATCAGATTTTTTATAATAATAGATAATGGTGTTCTTTTGTTATGCTTTATGATTTATTCAATCTGTTCTAATGGCGAGGTTTCATTAAAACATGATCGCAGGCTGTAGGCTCTGAGAACTATCTTAAGTCACCAGGTAGACCAGTCAGAATACAGGCACCAGAACTTGTGTAATTGTGCTCTTACGAGCAGTATTTAACATGTAAGTCTTAGAACACTTTTGTATACAATTAGGCCGCAACCATACCGTCACGGTGCGTGACGAATGCCTGCGGCACGGGCTCGCGAGGTTGCCGTGACAAAACTTGTGCTACATGTTATTATAACTATAATATCAAGCTGTCATCGTGCCGTGCTGAAATTACCGTGATGGTCAATATTGAGTGGCGATATTATTTAAGCATTTTAATAGTTATGTTGAAGTGGCAATGGGCAGGGCACATAGCGCGTAGAACAGATGGCTGATGGGGCCGAAAAGTTCTCGATTGGAAACCACGACCGGTAAGCGCAGCGTAGGACGTCCACCCGCATGGAGCTTACCTTAAGATCCATGCGGGTGGACGTCATGGCTTGCGAGCAATCTCAATTGGAGCGCAGACTTAGTCGTCAATGGAATCGTTATTTAACTGTTTAGTACTAATTTACCGGATAGATTCGTTCCGTATCCGGGATCTTCAGAGGAACGCACCGGAGCTCCTCTGCACTGTGCTCAAGGAGAGCACTTCCCGGGGAGGGAGATTACTCCCACCCCCCTGTGCCTGGGCCAGCCGATGTCACCTTCTTTCCGGGTTCATCATGGCGGACAAAGGCCCCATGTCGTTCAGTGAACACAAGGTCCCTTTTAGTCGCCTTCTACGATAGGCGGGGGATACCGTAGTCTTATTCTTGAGAGCCCAGAACTGCAGGGCTCACCAACAACAAAAAACCGAAAGCAAAAACCTGCAGCGTTCGTGCAACACTTTAAAACATGCGTAATCTATATACACCACACTTCAATTAATCACAGATTCGAGACTCTTTATTATCTCTATCTCTACACGAGTTCTTATCTCTTTTAATCAGTGTTATATAGGAGAGTCCACATTCATAATGAGTAAATGTAAATTAAAATTATACTCCTGCTTCTTGTCAACATTACACTTGACAGATGGTAAAAATTGGCTTATCTTCATAGCTTCAAATAAGTTTTTATGCCCGCTTCAAGACGTTGCCATCATCCGTGACTCCTCTGGTAGCACAGCAGACAAAATACGAACAAATAGTTTGATTCAATAAGTGATATTCATGAAACTATTAGAAGTCATATAACAGTAGATTAAATTAAAATTACATTATTAATTTAAGTAACAAAAATTTTTAATATAATATTAACAATTAGAACATAATAGAGTACAATGTGGAATTTAATAATGTTTATCTCTTATATTAAAATTCGGTTCTTTAGTTTTTTTTGGTAATCTTCTGGACGCGACGGTTGTTGGTCTCCTGTAAAATTCTCTTGGAATATTCTTATAACCGCTCGGGTATAGCTCGTGTTCATAGAGAACATGTCCAGTGAAAGGTCTAGGATCAATGCAACCCTGTGGTTCTCTTCTACCGAATTGTTGACACAGAGTGTCAAGCAGCAGATCTGGTTCCATTCCACTGACTTCATTATCCCTTGATACGACGACAATTGGCGTTTCAGAGGATCTCAATCTGTTGAATTTTCTCTGTGCCTCTTTCAAGTAATAGTTCACGTTTCTAAAAAGGCAGGTTGAGAATTTTCTAGAATCAATTGGAAAATTGTATAGGAAATCTTCCTTCGGTCTACCTTCCGCCTCGTGTTTCAAATAAGATGCTTGCAGGAAAGTGTTACCGTTCATTTGTTGAAGGATACATTTTCTAGGACCCGACGACATTCCGGTGTCCTTGAATTGATAATCTACCCTGACATCCGAACCTACATTACCAACAAGCCACGGGAAGATACTCCTGAAGAATATTGAATCATCCCGATTAGAGAAATCGGAAAACACTGTAATTACTCGTACACTGTTAACCTTTGACACTGATATTAACGTCAGTATTGCGATCAAAGCGTTTAACGAAGCCATTTCACCGAAATGAAATCACAGTCCATTGCTTTTATAGACTATTGTGGTACTTATGTGTATCATTGTAATTAACTGGAATTGTACTAAGAACAAATTTAATGCGAGACGTTTGTTACAGCGATAACATTATCGAAACCGTTCCGAGTAATAAAAAATAATCCTCTATCGACTTTGAAGGAATATAGCAGCTTAAATCTCCCTCACAATAAAGTATTTTAAAGCCCCATTAAGCATCGAACTCGTGAACTAAGTAATTATTGACTTTATGTCTATGGAAATGTGGCTTATTTTCCATTCAATTATCTGTTTATAATTTATGTATATATTGTTTATATTTTCTTGGGTATGATAGCACGTTGGACTTTTTCATTTTTTCATTATTATGTCACGCCCAGCACAAACTTCCCTTTAGAATTTTGTGTTAAGACATAATATCGTTGACCACTTTAATTTTTTAATAAATCTTGGTGTTGAAATCTTTTTTAATGATGATGTCCAGCTCGATTTCGACCATAGCGACTGTGTCACTAGGTAAGCATTTTAATTACGACACTTCGTTCACGTAGTAGGGCTTAGGTTTGCCCTCTCGTGTGCTCTTTGGTGGCTGGCGTATCCGATCTTGTTGCTAAAAGCACTTCGCGCAAGTCAGGGTTCCACCAACAAAATTATAGTGGTGACATAAGTATATCTCGCTTTGTGTTCTTCACGCTGCTCAACTTCGGAATTATCCACCTGTTAATGGACAAGTAGCCTCCACTCGGGACGCAGTGCTGCTATTGTCTCCCACTGTGAGGGCTCTATTTTGCATCTCTTCAGATGCCTATGCAGAACGTTTTATGTCTTAGGCCTGTTTTTACACCTTATATCTTTGGTACTGGCCACTGCGTACTGTACTGGAGTTCTAAATAAAAGATGCGCTTTGCCATTAGACTCTTTTTAATATAATTTAAAATAAATATTCGACTGTTTTTTTATATAAAAATGGTATATGCCGTTCGAGCTAAAGGGATAGGCAGATAATTCGGTTATCCATTTGTAGATCCAAAACCTTCGGATACATCTCGCAGCTTCTAAAAATCAATCGTACCACGCCTCAGTTCCAAAAAACAAAGTCGTATCAGCAAGAATGTTAATTATCAGTAGAAGTTAGATTTGTGTTGTACCGAAACGATGCAAGGTATTGCAAGTTGTTTTTATTATCTCGGTAACCACGCCAAGAAACGATTCATTTAATACTTGTGCAATTGACTATTCAATTTGTGCTTCGGAATAAATGAAAATAAGGTGGTTTTAAATAATCATCGTTTCCTAAGAAATTTTGAACTAATATGGGCATGTACTGTCACAAATGACTTTCCAATATATCAAGACGTTCAAAGCGGATTACATGAGATCGCTTCTAGTGCAGTCCCTTAAGCAATCTCCGATTAATTGGCTTTACAGAACATTGTTAGAGATCTTAATTAGCTTTTAAGCGTTGTCTATTAATAGCTTACTTTGTATTTATTCTTTTATTTATATTGGTAACACTTTTTTAGTTGTCTTATTATTTACAGTTTTGTGAGTCTTAAAGAACTATATGATTAAAATTTAAGCTTTCCATGATATGTAAATAGATTTTGTTATTCTTCTTCTTAAAGCGCCTCTCCGACAAGAGAAGGTCAAGAAGTCACTTGGTTGGCAGTCAGTTTACAGGTCAGATGACTCATGATTTCCTTCTACGTTGAACACTTCATTTGCCAGCGATATTGATATCGTTCAACTGGTAATCTCTGGTGGCGTTTGTAATTCCAGCCGGCTTGCATTTTATTAAACCTACTTCATAAAGAAGGTGCACCATTTCATCTGTATCGGTATTAGTGCCTTAAGGACTAATTACGGAACTAAGAGCATCCTTTTTAAAGGTGCATAAATGTACAATAAGCTTTCTAGAAATATAAAACAATGCAAGTCTAGCTTCACTCCATCAAACGTCTATTTAAAATTCACATTCTCAAAAATCATGACGTAGTTTAAGGTAAAGTATTCACAAAGAATATTGGTTGTTTTTTTTTCTGACGAACAACACAGATTGGCCAGAAGATAAGCTGGCCTTGACTACTTCACCGGATTGAGAGGTGGCATAGCTCTTAGGTCGCTTAGCCTGAACCTCCATCGCTAGTAACTTGACATGTTCAGACATTGGTTGGGTACATTATTGTTTGTTTACTTTTTCTTTCATTCCATAATGTACAATCCAATCTCGATTTATCTTATTCCTAATTAATATTGAGGGTGTAACATATTTCCACAATATTCGTACGCAAAATGAATTGCGTACAATCCCGCGTTGATATCGCCATTGCGAATATTTCTGCGACAGGGAGAATTCCGTCTGGCATTTCTGTATGATGAGTGTTCCCCGGAATGTTGTGCTATTCCCGAATGCCGTCGGTGGCTCGAAAAGGGAATATTCTGTACGCTTTCAAAGATTAATTAATGTCCATTTAAAACCCAGTTACAGAGAAAATTGAAATAAATCCTCCTGTTGTAATACCTGTGTATTTCTGGATAAAATTATATCACTGTATTACATATAGTTTAATTCAAAGTAATTTGACGTATTTTGTCATTTGTATCGATGTTTGTGTTTTTGGTTATATACGCCTTCCTTTCAATTAGACCCAATATGCATTTTGTTGATATTGTACCTTAGTTTGTAAAGATGTACCAGGGAACACCTTAAAATCGTATGAAAGATTGAATTCTAACTGAGATAAATGTAGTTTTATGACTATCAAAGATCAGGTACTGATAAGTACTCCGTAACGTCAACGAGAACAAATGTGAAATATTCACGTCAGGATGGCAATATAACTATGATATTTTGGAAAGAGCGTCCGTGCGTGATAACACTTATAAAAATGTTGTCACATAAAATATATTATTAAGTGTATTCTTTTGATGTTAAATAATTAGACTTGTTATGAAGAGTAACTGCTAAGTTTCCATGGGCCGCTGTGTTTATTAACAAGCATTTTTACGTGTAATAACAAAAATTAACATGAAACAGAATCGAACGTCAAACGTATTATACTATCTTTGTATTTTCTAATTGTCGTTGGAATATTACGAAATAGAATTAATCAGAAGTTAACTATCATAAAACGACCCTTGAAGTACATTCTTTCCAATAAAAATGAATTTTAAAAAACTTACAGACGAATTGATAACCTCGTTTTTTGAAGTCGGTTGAAATTCCGCTGAATTACATGCAATTATTGACACATTAACAATATCTTATTTATCAGTCACGTTACTTATTTAATATGTCATACTAATTTTCTTAGCTGTATTGTTAGAATGACTTCCCATTTCGCTAAGATAAGGTTTCTTTGATCTAGTTAGACAACTCAATTTCAATTCGAATCCGATCCGCGAACAAGCGATACACACATACGTATAGTAACGTCGAGTTGTAATTTGAAAAAAGTACCAGATAAAGAGAAGAATTGTAGGGTCGACATTTTTTAGCAATATTTTTTTTTTCCTTCCTCTTTAGCGAAATGTGAATACTCCGCTCGCTCTCATTACTGTCTGGCTTTAAGAGGCTCGTGTAGGCAGGGCTCCCTTTCCTGCAGTGCCAGAAGTTTGACCGAGATTCGTTTTGTTTTTGTTTTTAATAATTTACCGAGTACCTTTAAAACAAAGCAAGATCTTTGTCCTGTTTGTACGGATGTAAATGAATTTGTATATTGTTATCACATGGATTAGATTATTAGACAGTGTAGTGTCTGGATGCTTGATTTGCGATCTCGTCTGATCGGCAATCGAGTCTTGAAGTATGAAACAGTGAGTTTTCATCATTTTGATCTGATACAGGTTTTATATGCATAGATTATAATACAGAGACACAGATAATGGTTACCTAAGATATATATACAGTTACAGCCTTTATTTATTTTCTCTGTAAAGAGAGTGTAAGTGGAGCGCAGTCCACCATGCGGCCTTAATGCGGATTGGCAGACTTCACATGTCTTAGAAAATGTTGTCTAAGACATGTAGGTTTGCTCACGATGTTTTCCTTCACCGCCGAGCGCGAGGTAAATCATCACATAAAATTGTAACATAAATTAATTCGTGCCGTCAATGGGGAATGAACTCGGGTTGCTAGCGTACTGCAACTTGAGGCGACCGCACGGTAACTGACTTACCATGGCTCCTAACCTAAGATATATATGTATATATATATATATAAATATATAAAAAATAAAAATATACATATAAATAAAACATATAAATATAAAATGGTGTATATTTGCTGAGCGAGATTTTCTGGCACTAGTATATTTTTCTTGCTTACTCTTCTAGGTCTTAACTTAATGTTGTTAGTAGACTAGCATGAATTGAAGTAAATATTTTTATTTATGTTATTCCGGGGATCGACGAATATATGCCAAAAAGATACAGCCGCTCACAATTTACAATGCCTTTCATTTTGCATACATCAGAAACCTGAAAGCAGATAAGGAGGGGATCCAACTAATTGTTCAGTTAATGTGATACCGCAATAGTGATGTAATCTGTCACCAATTGTTACACACAATAGTGTACGTAATGTACAAACAAAATAGATTAAAGCGTTAGAATTGAGTGTGACGTTCGGAGATTTTCGTGCCATTGTATAACACACCCGCGAACAATGCCCGATTCCAATTTATAGGATTACTAATGTATCAAATTACATTGACGCACACTCAGGTTAGGTAATGTGGAAATGTTTCCACGTATTGTTACGGTTATTTATATAATTTTAAATACAACATAGCGTAAACTATCTTTTCAATAGTCTTAAAAAAAGGATGAGGTTCTCAATTTTTCTGCATGTTTTTTATGGTTGCTAACTCATAACTTTCGACCGTGTAAATCATGTTTTAATGATTCTTTTTTATTCGAAAGCTGGTGTACCATTTACATTTGATCCAATTCTGACAATGACATCTACGAGAAAACCATATGTTTTAAATTTGAATTAAGTATGTGTGCGACAAATGACCGAATAATCCAATATCACGCCAGCCGATTTCGATGATTCATTCATTTCTATTGAAAATGATTTACTTCAAGGATGGTTTGATAAGAGTTTTATTAGGTTCTGATGAATTCCAGTACGTAATATTTTACGTAATTTTTAAATTTGTTCGTAATATTTATTCAAATACGTATGAAATAAAATATTCCTATATACCGATACATCGGTAATACAAATAGCTTTAAAAATTGGAATCAATTTGAAGAAGGTTTTTGTTTTTACTCGTAAATATACTACTTGTTAAAAAAATTAGTACCCGTCTCGTCCTTTATTCTATATACGTGGTGTCATCACTAGTCACTATGGATAGATCCCGGAGCCCCTCACCATGCACCGAGGAAGGACCACCGGGGAGGTTTTAGTGGGTAAAAACCCCACATAACCGCCGCCTTCTCTCCAGAAGGCGGGGTATCTCTTTGAAGATTTCCTCCTCGTTAACAAAAAAAAAACAAGTCACCATGGATAGAAATCCTATTATTTCACTAAGCATATTACGTCCTATATGTGAAATATAAGATATCATTAAATCAAACGCTTAGCCTTACGACTATCACTGCTTATGTGTTATTATTGTTACTATGTAGTTTCTCCACTCTGTATATTTGTATTATTAAATACCCTCTTCTCTTATCCTTTGTAGAAATTCATTTGTAATTCATACTGAAAACGGCTTGAAGTTAAAATTATAATATTTTTACGACGAATATAATGAGACAAGCCGTCCCATTCTGATGAGGCGGAAGCGCTCCTTCTGTTTTTCCTCCACTCCCTGTTCACGTTAAGTGTAGAGTGTAACCATTAAGCATTGACGGAAAGGGCCGCATACAACTAAAGGGCTCTTGAAACGCGAAGAGACGCATTCCTTTCGACATCATAAGACAACGTAACATTTTACAGTCGCAAAGAATACGACTCAAAATCCGAGAGACAGAGTTCGTTTTTGTTTAGATGTCGCACACAAATCATCCCGTCGTAGTCTTTTTAAGTTTCTATGTGTGCATCTATTTATCCTAATGTAATTTTCTTTTATGTTTCCATTTTCAGATAATTTGCTCTCTTTTCGTTGTATAAAGAGTACTTCGCTTTATAATTTATATCGTCGCCAGTGATAGATGTATTTCCGAATGTTGACATAGAAATATATTGCTACTGGAACTTCGGGCTAATTGGTGACGCCTCTCAAACCAATCTGGGCGACCAAGCGGGCTGAACTAATTGTGTTGATATCGGCTAGTCTTAGGAGTCTTTGTTTGCTGATGCCACTGTGGTTTACCGATGGTGTGTGGCCGATCGTGTGTGCACAACAGTATTTGACATTTTGGTAATCATTGAAGGGTAATTGATATGACTGTTAAATATCGATTTCATATTGAAACATTATACTCAAATAGCAGACTCAGGGCACAACTCGTTCTTGAGCAGAGGCGTAAGGGGACCAGTCTATCGTTGTTTAACAGGATGCACTTTAGAGATTATGCTTAGGAACATGATCTAATTCCTCCCCTTCCACCATTGGACTTCAAGGCGCACTGCTGGATTTCATCCTTTTGTTGTGGGCACCCTTTAAACCAGAACGAAGCACTTCACTTCGTCTTTCAACGTTTGATTTTGTTTTACTCTTTTTTTTTGTTTTTTTTTTTTGGCAACAACCAGTCTTTATTGTCTATTATGTTACATCAAAGCGTTTTTACAAGTTGTTAGCCACCAACAGTACCGAAAATATTATAATTTATATCCGCCTACAAACTTAAAGAGTAGTTAACAGAAGCCAGTAAAGAGTATTTGCTAATAATTAAAGTTTCAATCCTAATCAGTTGCTAAAATATCCACTTCTGATGTTAAGTGTAATGTGATATTGCAGAAGTTTGCATTGTAATTTGTTCTACATGGGACTGGAATACATTGCCCGAATCTGTCTTTCCCTCTAATTACAATGTCGATGTTTTCAAGAGCAGAGTGAATAGGCTTTAAATACTAAGCTAGCGCGCCTTACCATCTAGGACTGCATTTTCACTGGTGGAATTTTGGTCAAGTAAATAACTAAATGCCATCTTTTAGCTATAAAGTCGGGGGAAAAATGCGTTAAAAGGTTAATTTAAGGCGACCTTTCGGGACTCTCAGTGTAATATCCAATCATTGGCCTGTCACCCATTAAAATATACTTTAAAACTAATGATACGTAAAAATACGTTCGGAAATTTTAAGCGGGATTTCAATAATAAAGGTAAAATTTACAAGCATTCGTTTTAGTTCGTTAAAAGCTAATGGAAAAGTTAATGCCTCTTTTGTTTCTTTCCTTCCATTCTACGTTGATTTTTCAGTATTTCATTAACAAATTATTAATGGGGGTCATTGAATACACCGAGTGCCAGTGTAGCTGTTGACGTGACGATGTCACGTGATAAGTTAGGTATAGTTTCGTAATCTGTTAATGTAGATTTATAATAATAAAGTAATAAAAAAAATTCTAAAACATGTCTACCTATCCGCACTATGGCCACGTGGTCGACTATGCCCTTATACTCTCTTCTCAGAGAAGACCTGTGCCCAGCAGTGGGACATATATATTGTACATTGATAAAGTAACTTGTTCTACTATAACTTTATGGTGTCTGTTCGTTTGGTATACATTCAATAAGTTGTCAGAGTCTGTTAATTTAACGTACGTTTGTGTTCTGTTTGCAATTAAGGTATAATTGAATTGAAACAGTAGAGTTGCTTCTTCAATTGATAATAATGGGCAAATTAGCAGAGAAGAGACTCACGTAGGAAAAAGTCTTGACTAAGATTGAGATAAGAGTCTTGGCCAGGATTGCCAACATGTTTTGTGAACATCCTCTAGTAGTGAAAAGGCAGTAGAAGAAGAAGGAAAGCTCTTTACTTGAACAAATGAAAACCCTGAGTATAGTACTAAGGTAGCCATGGCGGCTGGGTTTAATTGTTATATGAATCGCCATTTGCATCAAAACAATGAAAGAATGAATAAACGGCGCGGTAATAATTTTCACGAGTTTTTGAGGCGTCGGGTTTTATTTAAATGAAGTGTTCTCGTGTTGAACTTTGTATAAAAAAAATTGGTGAATTTTTGTCACGGTACAATTTCTGTTATTTTGGGTATGCATTTACTGCCCTGACTAAAAGTAAGGGCGGATGTAGTCCATATATTATAACAATCAGATAAGTTTTATTTTTAACATCAGAAAAAGTTCTGGCGCCTCTATTCTCTTTCTTCGTTCTTCGAGACCTGTAATTATAAACCTACCAATATAATGGCAACAAGTATTCTTTCATACAATTTTAGAAGTTCCTTGGTATATATTCTAAACACAAAGTCAAATACCAATAAAAACAATATGGGATCTCATTGAATCACAACCCTTTCAAAATTCATAAAAGATGGCGCTATTAGTGCACAAACTTTAACAAAAATAAATAATTGAGAACCTCTTTCTTTTTGGAAGTCGGTTGAAATATTATAAATAACGACGGTAAACATACTTAAAGTTATTTTTATTAAAATTTATGTCTTTTTGTACCAAATATTTCTTGCTTACCGCAAATAATTTAACCATTACCACGTATTTCTCACATATTACGCTTTCCGTTTTTCATAGATGTGATAAAATATGACGTCACGTGACCATGATTTACGTGAACCGTTTATCACTAGCACCGTAACGGTGTTCCAGCTATTCGTTACACAAAAAGTAAGTATTTTCAACTGTCTCTGTAAACATTTCAACATTGTTGCTGGTTTTTCTTTTATGTTGTATTGAATATTGACATTTCTTTTACTCTAGCTTCTGATTTAGAAGGCCCTGAATTCGGTTCTCAGCCAGGGTAAATTGTATTTCACTTATATTGTTTTGTGTTTACGTTTGAATGGCTTATGTATGATTATTTTTATAAATATAATTTTCTAGCATTACTCTCTCTTAATTGGATGCTTTTGTAATTTGTAATACCGGAAAAATATTATAAATCTAATCTGAAAATTATTTGTTTTAAATATTAATATAATATATATTTTATTATTTATTTCTTATTTATAACTTAATTGTAATTTTTACTAATTATACACTCGTGAGCAAAAATAAAGGTTTGCTTAAGAAAGTTTGATTATCTCGGAAGACGCTAGCTCAGTGATCCTTAACCACTGCGCCGCGGCACTTTTGTGTGCCGCCAAATTTTGAAAATATTTAATAATGTTAATATTATTAAATTATATCATTTAAAAGAAAAATATTTTTAACATGAATATATATTATTATTTCGTATATTTAAAATTTTTGTCATAAACTATTTATAGAGTGTGTTGTAGTAAGTAAATAATTTTTATCTTTTTCTTTGTGTGCCGCGAAACTTTGAAATCGTTAAATATGTGCCGCCACAAAAAAAGGTTGAGAATCACTGCTAGCTAATTGAAATAAATTGTGCATGATAGATAGGCAATTAAATATCTGTAAAATAAAATAAAATATTTTTTATTACTTTACTTATATTTTTTTAAAAAACATAAACTTAAACAAAAAAGCATATCTTACGTAATTTTGGATAATACAGTAGTTTTTATTAAATTTTATTTGGATTTTATTATATTGCCACATGGAGGCAACACTAAGTACTGAAAAAAGTTGATGGTATTGTATTTAATTATAGTAAAACGAAGTCATACGGGGAAAGGTTGTTGAATTAGCGATAGGAACAGGATCACTAGGAACCCTGTCATTTAGGGGTCATAAAAATTTTTCTTATAAAATAAAGAATTTGCTGTTTTCTATTTAGTCAGCAGACCTGGAGAAGATCTTATTTCTAGTACTACTAACATCCTCTTTAAAAAAACTATTTTTTATGTTATCACTATTAGTATATACGCCTATTCCATGCCCGAATATAAAAGATAAACTTGTATCGTAGCTTGCCCACATTCTGTAAAAGAAATAATCTTATAAAGTAGCTTATCTTGCCGGGGGTACAACATTACTAAAAAAAGGGATGCGTGGATAATGGTATATTGTTGCGTAAGCGATAAGCTAACAATCCCAAACAGCCCTTGGAATTGTCAACATTTAGCACTATTTTGGTCCCCTGATCTTTTGCGGACCTTGTGAGACGGATAAAGTATTTTTGGTATGTAATTTTAGCTCGTATATAAATAACAGTACGATCGTTCGACGTTTTACCAATGAGATTCCGTTTTTAACCGAAGGAGATGGTATTCAGTTCGCCAGTATGTATTTTTTATTATGTTTGTTACCTCGTAACTATCGACTGGGTGAACCGATTTTGATGATTCCTTTTGTAAAGCTGGTGTTTCCTTTGATCTAGTTCTGACAATGGCAACTATGAGAAAACCATGTAAGTCTTAAATTTACATTAAGCGTGCTCATGGACGAATAACTCGATATCACGCCAACCGATTTCGATGATTAGTATTTTATTGGAAAGTATGTACTTTATAGATATTATATTTAGATATTACATAAGATTATAGATAGTAGAATAGATAATATAGGTATTATATAAGAATATAGTTATATTATATTTGAAGTCGGATGTTGTTTTTATTGGTAAATACACTTGGTCGTTTTGTTAAGTACAATTAAATCGCATAAGATGTTTGACCGGCACCGATGGGGTCACCGCCTGTCATGTAGTATATATGAAGTGAGAAAAGATTTTCCTTCGTAATTTTTCGGAAAAAATCGTACTTATCGTGCTCTCTTAGGATATAAAAATGTCACTCATTTAAAACGATCATTCATTAACAGTACGGGTGTTAGGAAAATAATTTCTCACTTCATCTATACCTAGGTGTAAAGCGGATAGCGACTCTGTCTACCCCGCTTGAAATAAAGGGTCATGTATGATATCGGTGCGTTTGTTAGTGGATGTAACACTATAAAAATGACTGTATTATATTCAGAGCCAAAGCGAGATATTTTTACAACTCATTAGATTTTTTTAATGACTTCGTTAGGATTACCGGATATTTCTAAATCAAAAATACTATTATAATAGATTACCGTTAAAATGTAATAAAGTACAATAAGCTTAAAACTAATAGAAACAATATTAGGACCAAGTTATGTTAACACGATCGGGATTAAAAGTTTAATATGAAGGATGAGTTTGCGTGTTTGGGATCGTATTTACATTTTTGTGTTATTTTAAGAGTTCTGAACGAGAAAATATCTCGGTCGGGTCGTTCTTAAAGAGTCTAATTTACTTTCGTTACATATAACAAGTTTAACCACTCTCTATCTGATTTAGATTCTTCTGTTGTTCTTTGCAGGTACGTAGTTTTTACTTCGCTTAGAATTAAGCTGCGGTAACCCCTGCAAGTCGTAAAAGGCAACTAAAAGGGGCCTCCGGTACACGGGCGACAAAGTTGGGAGCTCTTGTCGCCCGTTACAGTGGTGGTTGTACTTATGTGTTCCACTGAAGATCCCAGAGCCCTGAATCTGGCTACCACGTACGGTACCGGGTTGTAGAAGGTCACACCAGCAAGTAATAATGTTGAACTCTACGCCGACTTTCACCAGCCTCACCCGTCTGGTGGGTAGCTTTTGCTGCGGCGAGATGGTGAAACGCTGACATGATGAGTATTCAGTTTATATCTGAAGCGTCAATAGCTTAAT
Source organism: Meandrusa payeni (assembly GCA_029286785.1). Lineage (NCBI taxonomy): Eukaryota > Metazoa > Arthropoda > Insecta > Lepidoptera > Papilionidae > Meandrusa > Meandrusa payeni. Next base: position 3,371,965 of record JAGSMX010000027.1, read on the forward strand.
GGTTTAGGGTACGATCTGCGAAACGTCGTAGGTTTGAATCTACGACTATTGACGTGAACATCTCCTAGCACAAGCTTAAACTTTAGTTGGAATGATTAACAAGATTGTTAGTAATATTTCCATAAAAAGAAAAAGCTTTCTTTTTAAAAAAAGAAAAAATGAATCTCTTCCTTTTACTAATTGTTTCTGTTCAATATAGTATTTCCGCGTTTTTGTGAAAAAACACCCGAAATAAGATAATATTTCTTGTCATGCCTAAACAAAATTGTTTACAAATTTCAGCTCAAATAGATTTCATTTCCTTCTAACCGAAACGGATATCCGTCAACAGTATCGCTTCGGTTACCGTAAAATAATGTAATAAAAAAGCAGTTCTCCGTATTTTTATATCTTTTTTATTTAATGGCGGCACTGTATTTCTAACGAATAAAACGTAGGCTTTTCCTGTAAGTACACTTAAAACTTTGTAACTGTAGTGTATAAATGTGAACGAATGTGAATTTTATTGTTTATTTATGAAGTCGAGTTTTGCGACACTTTTATAGTAGAAGGGGCAAACGAGTATAACGAAACACCTGGTAATAAGTGATCATCGCCGCCCATGAACATCAAAAGTGGGGTAAATCTACGGTTACTCTGTTTCGTGTAAAAAACAGACAAATAAATTCAGGTCTTTAAATCTAAATATTTTCTACACAATCAGTGAAAATGACACAACGAAATACATATTTATTCTATGTATTTGTTTTTTTTTGATGGGGGGAAATCATCAACAAGATTCTCCGTCGTGGGGCTCCGGGATCTCCAGAGGAATGCACCGCAGCCCATCTGCACTGTGCTCTTCGGAGAGCAGGTCCCGGGGAGCAGGTTAATCCTTCCTCCCTTTGCCCTCGCAGTACAAGGAGACACGGGCCATGCCGATGTCGCTTTCTTCCCAGATCCACTTTGGCGGACGACAAGGGTGGGGGCCCCTTTTACTCGCCTTCTACAACAGGCAGGGGTTACAGTAGGCTTAGTAGCTGGTAGAATATGCTAAATAGCATTAATTATGCCTTTGTACATGTATTATAGTGTAATAAAGAATTTATCTATGTATTTTTATAGTATCATTGGCGTTGTTGTTAGTGTCAGAAAAACAAAAACCTGCTTTCTTAGCGTTAGAAAGTCTTACCCTAATAGTACTATAAGCAAAGCAAACAAAGCATCAGCATTATACGCCTAGCTTTAACGTCAAAAAAGAACTTAAGAACAGAGGTCATGTTAGAGCTCCGTAATCTTGGCGCGTTGACGTGTCTGAAAGACCTTGAGCACAAAGCGTTTGCCTACTGTATTCAAGAGGCTTAGAATTTCCATTATACATCAACAGATGCACCTTTTCAACCGACTTTAAAAGGAAGAGGAAGGAGGAAGGAGGTTCTCTATTCGTCTGTATTGGTTTTAAATTTGTTACCGCATAACTTTTGACTGGGTGAACAGATTTTAAAGATTCTTTTTTATTTGAAAGCTTCCCGTGTGGTCCGATTCCACGAGAGAACCATTTAAGTCTTAAATTTGCATCAATTATGTGCGCCACAAATGCCCGAATAAATCAATATCACGCCAACGGATTTCGATATTTGATTTTTTATTGGAAAAGATGTACTTTAAGAGTAGTTTGATGAAAGTTTGGTTAGGTTTGGATTAAGTTTGATATCGTAAAATTCCTACGATAATCCGGAAATACGAAAAGGGCGTCGGGACACAATAGCGTTTAACGTTTGATTCGGTTTGACGCCGGTTTTGTTTTACTCGTAAATAAACTTGTTATTCTCAAAACTTCCGAAGGCGGGATGCCTTCTAGGATCGAAAAAATTTTGTAATGACTACTTGAACCATGAAACAATTAATTATTTGAATCTCTTTATTTTATTGGTAAAAAAAAAATCACGAACGAAAGTTCTTATGAATACTGAAGAGATATAACTATACCTTAAGATGTAGCACTTCCGACAAGGTCTTTAAATAACAAAATATTGATTACTTGGGTGGTATATTTTTTGTTTATTTTAATAATAATCTTTTACAAATTTTACAAGTAAATCTATTGTTTGTTATCCAATTTCACACTAGGTAAATCGGTGTAGGTAAAATAAGAGGAAGGTAAACGCTGTGTGTTCTCTAGTATTAATTATATGTACCGCTTGCTTATGTATTGTTGCTCTGTTATCTTCTATTTTCTGAATTCTAATACGGTCAGAAACTAACAATTCTAGAGGTAATTTAAATCTCTACTCATTGATCTCTGTAGTAGCTAGTGTTGTAGCTATTGTAGTAGAGTATTCATCTGTAGAATCTACTATATCCGTTGTCGTTTCAATTGTCGTTGTAGTCGATGCGAGTGAGTCTGAAGAAAGCTCATCACTCGAAACTTGAGTTGTGGATACAATTTCACTTGTAACAGCTTCTGTAGTATCAACTGAAATATCGGTTGTGGGAACACTTGTAGGATTCTGTGTACTATCATCGCTGTCACTTGGAAAATCTGTTGGGTTGATACAACCATAAGGTTGACGTCTTCCATATAATAAACATATTTTATTTAACATGATTTTAGGTTCCTCTCCACTGATTTCTATTCTTCCAGGCAGAACAATAACAGGAGTGTTTTTGGATTTCGTTTTACTCCATTCTCTAGCAGCGGTTTCCTTAAAATTTCTCACATTTCGTCTTAAACAATGTCTAAACTTTCTTGCATTTAAATTAAAGTTGCCTAATGCTTCATTTGTTGGAAGACCTTTCGCTTCTTTACTTAGATACGAAGCTTGAAGATAAGGAAAACCTTTTATTTGACTCAAAACACATTCTTTAGTACCATCGTTGCCACTTTCAATAAAGTAATAATTTATCCTTAACTTGTATCCAGTGTTTTCCACGATCCACGGAAGGTGGTTTTAAAAATTAACATCTTCTTCATTGGAGAAATCGGAAAGAATTGTAATTTTTTTTGTATTGCACGCTATTACTGATACCTGTACCACCACAAAAAGTAATAGAATATTAAAACGAATCATCTCTGTGATTATTAATATTATAAAACACTTTGTACAACGTCCTGAATTAGAGTAACGATAAAATCAGAAATTCCTGTCATTTATAGCGCAAAAATAACTGTTAATTATATTGTTTTATGATGACATTTTAATTACTTCCATAAACAAGTTAAATGCCATTAGTACGGACGCAGTTAATAGCATATTTAAAATTATTCTAGTTAAACTAATGTTATTAATCATAACCTATTAACATGTGAATTTGTGCAATGAATGTAGTTAAAAAGTAAAGGCGATTACATAATTATATGAACTCCATGTACATATACTTTATGTCAGTAATTGCCTACGGCGAGGCTTTGACTTAAAATCTAAGATCGTGGTTTACGTTTCAGCCGGCAGATGTTTCCATTATTATAGCCATTGGAACCGAAGTCTTTGTTTTGTTATTGTTAAATGATTGTGCACGAATGATTTGTCATGATAGGCGAAGATCCATAACGTAGATAAGTATGTTATACTTCTATGTTTCGACGTTTATTGGTTCGTCGCCGGCGGTGGAACTCTTTATAAAATATTGGCAAAGCAATTCCTCTGATTTGTTCGTGTGATTCGTGTTAAATGGATACCTTAACTATTGACCCATCGCCGTTATCCCCTTTATAAATTAAATCCTGAATTCAATAATAACAAGCAAATGAACACAGCATCAGCTTAAAATAACAATTAAATTAAGTCGCATCAGTATGGTCGGGCGCTTGCCGTAATAGTAATTTCATAGTTTGTGGGCTATCGGATTTCGGATCTCTTTGCGGTATAAATTGTTAATTAAAATCGAAGTATTGTATTACCACACAGACCAAACTGACTCGCTTTTAAAATTTTCGTTTGTATTTATCTATACAAATAATAAAATCGGCTGCTTTTCCCTACACGCATATGAAAGTATGTACGGTATATATTCCAAGTTCACAATTTCTGTCTGTCTGCCTGCTTGATCCGACTATTCTCGGAGAGGACGGACCGATTTTGGCGGGATTTGATTAGAAGATAGCTGATGTAAGGAGTAACTTACGCAACTTTAATTTTAGAAACTTTTAAAAATTTTTTTTTTTATAAGATACACCGAGGGGCGCGGCTAGTCTGTAATATTAATAAGAGTCGTTTTTATCACTGTGTTAAGAATAGAAGGTATAGACATGATACTTATTGCATAAGATGCAGCGTGTTTCAGTGAAGGTTCGTATGTTATACATTGATTAATATAACTAATGACACGAGTTAATTCCCCCATCCCCATTCTCACTACGGATGTTTAGACATTTGGCGGGTATACCGTTTCATAGTCGATGTTCCGCCCATCCGAACGAAGCGATTTGAGTATTCGTTCATCGTACAGCTAAGGAGTGGAACAAGTTGTCGGTTTAGTCTTTCCGTTCAAGTACGACGTTGGAGCCTTTGAGAGTAGAGCCGACTATATAGTCGACCACTTAACATTAAATGGGATCGTGGTCAAGCGCTAGTTTAAACACCATAAAAAACTCACATATATTAAATTATGTATATCAAGTCGAAGTGAATCGTGGACGGATCCTAGTTAATTAAAAAATAAGACCTGACATCACGAAATGGGAGTAAATAAATTTGGGCTAAAAGCCAAATGGTATACCAATTTATAAAATATTGGCAAAGCAATTCCTCTGATTTGTTCGTGTGATTCGTGTTAAATGGATACCTTAACTATTGACCCATCGCCGTTATCCTTTATAAATTAAATCCTGAATTCAATAATAACAAGCAAATGAACACAGCATCAGCTTAAAATAACAATTAAATTAAGTCGCATCAGTATGGTCGGGCGCTTGCCGTAATAGTAATTTCATAGTTTGTGGGCTATCAGTTTCGGATCTCTTTGCGGTATAAATTGTTAATTGAAATCGAAGTATTGTATTACCACACAGACCAAACTGACTCGCTTTTAAAATTTTCGTTTGTATTTATCTATACAAATAATAAAATCGGCTGCTTTTCTCTACGCATATGAAAGTATATACGGTATATATTCCAAATTCACAATTTCTGTCTGTCTGCCTGCTTGATCCGACTATTCTCGGAGAGGATGGACCGATTTTGGCGGGATTTGATTAGAAGATAGCTGATGTAAGGAGTAACTTAGGCAACTTTAATTTTAGAAACTTTTAAAAAATTGTTTTTTTATAACGGATACACCGAGGGGCGCGGCTAGTCTGTAATATTAATAAGAGTCGTTTTTATCACTGTTTTAAGAATAGAAGGTATAGACATGATACTTATTGCATAAGATGCAGCGTGTTTCAGTGAAGGTTCGTATGTTATACATTGATTAATATAACTAATGACACGAGTTAATTCCCCCATCCCCATTCTCACTACGGATGTTTAGACATTTGGCGGGTATACCTTTTCATAGTCGATGTTCCGCCCATCCGAACGAAGCGATTTGAGTCTTCGTTCATCGTACAGCTAAGGAGTGGAACAAGTTGTCGGTTTAGTCTTTCCGTTCAAGTACGACGTTGGAGCCTTTGAGAGTAGAGTCTACTATACCGACTACTTAACATTAAATGGGATCGTGGTCAAGCGCTAGTTTAAACCCCATAAAAAAACTCACATATATTAAATTATGTATATCAAGTCGAAGTGAATCGTGGACGGATCCCTAGTTAATTAAAAAAAATAAGACCTGACACCACGAAATGGGAGTAAATAAATTTGGGCTAAAAAGCCAAATGGTATACCACCTATAAAATATTATTACGACCTAAATGAGAGTCAGACAGCTATTTGTAACGATACGTTCAGAGCAAGCCTTTGAACTTGGCGGTCTGCCAGAAGCAGCCCATGCAAGCGTAGGATTTTCCTAATATCAAGTGTGTGCCCTAAATTCAAAATTGCAAGTCGAATACGATTTGGTGCTCGACCTTTTATACTTGAATATCTTTTTTTATACGTTTTATATATATTATGTTGAAGTTTGTGAATTTGATGTGTTCATGTTAATGAAATCAATAGAACAGCTAAGTGGTAAAGTGTAAAGGAAAAATAACACGTAGTCTATATTGTATCTCGGAACGGCTCAACCAATTTTTGACAGGTCTTCACTGGCAGATAGCTGATGTAATAAGGAGTATTATATATCCTCATATAAAAATGCAAAAGCTCAAAAATAAACTAAATAACTTTTTGTTAAATTCCACACGGATGAAGTCGCCGGCTCAGCTCAGCAGGCAGTAATGTTTATTTCTACTAATTTCATATAAACGTAAACGTATATTTTTATACTGTTTATTTTTTAATCAAAACAATATAATAAATAATAACAATAAATAAATAAACTTTAATACAAAAATATACACAAAGAAATATGAAGTCTCTGACTCCCGAGCAAGGTACTAAGTGATTCAGAAGTCAGTGTCTTCTCACATTTACTGTGCACAAATGTTTCTAAAAGAATCTATTGTAAAATACATATTGATAGGTCTTAAAGTTGCTGTGTGTTCGACTTTTTACGATCACTAATATCACCATATCATTTTTCATATTTACAAATTATATTTTCTTTTTTTTTTCTCTTTATTGTGGCAACAAACAGTCCTTATTGTCTATTATGTTACATTATATATTTTTTAGAAGTTCTTATCGACCAACAGTGCCGAGAATGATTAGTTTTTTGTAATTTACAATTTGCATCTGCATACAAACTACAAGAAGCAAACAGAAGCCAGTCAGGAGAATTTACTTACAATAAAAGTTTTAAACCTAATAAATGAGTTGCTAGAAATATCCACTTCTGAAGTTAAGTCCTCTACGTTGCAGAAATTGTCATTGTGATAGTGCAAACTTCTGATGAGGAAACGATTACTTGTATAGTTTTTTTTCGCTGGAGGTAGAACAAATATGTTTAAATACGAGTTGTTTAAGTGTAGAAAACGAGAGGGTTGAATTAAAAATTAGTTTTAGTGATGAAGTTCATTTTGCCTAAAATATCCGAGCAGTCAACATGGCCATTAAGAATTTTATAAAGATAATAGAGATCAAAATGTGTACGACGATTTACAAGACTTGGGAGGCGATATATTTTAAAGATTCTTCATATGAATTCGCGTAGCAATGATTTCTGTAATTTAGAATGTTGCAAAATTACGCTGATTTTTCTATTCTGTCCACATGTGAATGGTGTAATGGTATTAACTATGAACCATATTTACATTAATATAATGATGTTCACTATACCCCTCTAGGGCAATCGTTTGAGGTTCGTAGAAACTTTCATTATTTCATATTGATATAATATCGCCAATCTCTATATCAGTTTCCTTCACAGTGACATATAAAGATAGATTGTCAATCTAGTGGACTAAAATAAAATACCTCATCCAGGTTCCCCTACAAACTACCTCAATTTCAATAGTTACAAGTATATTTACGAGCAAAAATAAAACCTACTTCAAATCAAATCAAACGTTAAACGCTATTACGCGTGGACGCCTTTTGTATTTCCGAATTATCACAGGAATATTTCGAGAATTAATCAGAATCTAACCAAACTCTCATCAAACTACAGTAAGTTATTCACATCTTGTATTTATCAACTTGCTTAAATTTTAATACTTGAAAGCTGGTCCTAAAGCATTTGTTACGTTAACTCTAATTTGTGACTACGTCGTAGTGTTTAGATAATTTATAATACCGCCATTTCTCAAAAGAGCAGACGAACTTGAAGCGCTTCTTAATCTTGTACTTAACTGTTTTTGTTGTACTTGTAATGTAATATTTTATTCACGATGTTAAATTAAGTAGAATAAAAGCAATATACTAGAGTAAATAAATGCTGTTATATGACAAAAAGTTATTGTGTTATCGTTGCCTTGTGTGGGTTTTAAATGTATCTTTATTTTATACTTTTATAATAGTTGTTGTACCCACCAGCTGTACCCTGTTACCTGCGAAATTTTAATTTATTTTTTAATCAAAACAATATAATAAATAATAACAATAAATAAATAAACTTTAATACAAAATATACACAAAGAAATGTGAAGTCTCTGACTCCCGAGCTAAGTACTAAGAGACCTGTGATTCAAGTCAGTGTCTTCTTACATTTACTGTGCACAAATGTTTCTAAAAGAATCTATTGTAAAATACATATTGATAGGTCTTAAAGTTGTTGTGTGTTCGTCTTTTACGATCACTAATATCACCATATCATTTTCATATTTACAAATTATATTTTCTTTTTTTTTTTTTTTTTCTTTATTGTGAATTCTAATACGGTCAGTAACTAACAATTCTAGAGGTAATTTAAATCGCTACTCATTGATCTCTGTAGTAGCTAGTGTTGTAGCTATTGTAGTAGAGTATTCATCTGTAGAATCTACTATATCCGTTGTCGTTTCAATTGTCGTTGTAGTCGATGCGAGTGAGTCTGAAGGAAGCTCATCACTTGAAACTTGAGTTGTGGATACAATTTCACTTGTTACAGCTTCTGTAGTATCAACTGAAATATCGGTTGTGGGAACACTTGTAGGATTCTGTGTACTATCATCGTTGTCACTTGGAAAATCTGTTGGGTTGATACAACCATAAGGTTGACGTCTTCCATATAATAAACATATTTTATTTAAAATGCTTTTAGGTTCCTCTCCACTGATTTCTATTCTTCCAGGCAGAACAATAACAGGAGTGTTTTTGGATTTCGTTTTACTCCATTCTCTAGCAGCGGTTTCCTTAAAATTTCTCACATTTCGTCTTAAACAATGTCTAAACTTTCTTGCATTTAAATTAAAGTTGCCTAATGCTTCATTTGTTGGAAGACCTTTCGCTTCTTTACTTAGATACGAAGCTTGAAGATAAGGGTTACCTTTCATTTGACTCAAAACACATTCTTTAGTACCATCGTTGCCACTTTCAATAAAGTAGTAATTTATTCTTAACTTGTATCCAGTGTTTTCCACGATCCACGGAAAGGTGGTTTTAAAAAAATTAACATCTTCTTCATTGGAGAAATCGGAAAGAATTGTAATTTTTTTTGTATTGCACGCTATTACTGATACCTGTACCACCACAAAAAGTAATAGAATATTAAAACGAATCATCTCTGTGATTATTAATATTATAAAACACTTTGTACAACGTCCTGAATTAGAGTAACGATAAAATCAGAAATTCCTGTCATTTATAGCGCAAAAATAACTGTTAATTATATTGTTTTATGATGACATTTTAATTACTTCCATAAACAAGTTAAATGCCATTAGTACGAACGCAGTTAATAGCATATTTAAAATTATTCTAGTTAATGCTATTAATCATAACCTATTAACATGTGAATTTGTGCAATGAATGTAGTTAAAAAGTAAAGGCGATTACATAATTATATGAACTCCATGTACATATACTTTATGTCAGTAATTGCCTACGGCGAGGCTTTGACTTAAAATCTAAGATCGTGGTTTACGTTTCAGCCGGCAGATGTTTCCATTATTATAGCCATTGGAACCGAAGTCTTTGTTTTGTTATTGTTAAATGTTAGTACACGAATGATTTGTCATGATAGGCGAAGATCCATAACGTAGATAAGTATATTATACTTCTATGTTTCGACGTTTATTGGTTCGTCGCCGGCGGTGGTACTCTTTATAAAATATTGGCAAAGCAATTCCTCTGATTTGTTCGTGTGATTCGTGTTAAATGGATACCTTAACTATTGACCCATCGCCGTTATCCCTTTATAAATTAAATCCTGAATTCAATAATAACAAGCAAACAGAAGCCAGTCAGGAGAATTTACTTACAATAAAAGTTTTAAACCTAATAAATGAGTTGCTAGAAATATCCACTTCTGAAGTTAAGTCCTCTACGTTGCAGAAATTGTCATTGTAATAGTGCAAACTTCTGATGAGGAAACGATTACTTGTATAGTTTTTTTTCGCTGGAGGTAGAACAAATATGTTTAAATACGAGTTGTTTAAGTGTAGAAAACGAGAGGGTTGAATTAAAAATTTAGTTTTAGTGATGAAGTTCATTTTGCCTAAAATATCCGAACAGTCAACATGGCTATTAAGAATTTGCTAAAGATAATAGAGATCAATATGTGTACGACGATTTACAAGACTTGGGAAGCGATATATTTTTAAAGATTCTTCATATGAATTCGCGTAGCAGTGATTTCTGTAATTTAGAATGTTGCAAAATTACGCTGATTTTTTTCTATTCTGTCCACATGTGAATGGTGTAATGGTATTAACTATGAACCATATTTACATTAATATAATGATGTTCACTATACCCCCTCTAGGGCAATCGTTTGAGGTTCGTAGAAACTTTCATTATTTCATATTGATATAATATCGCCAATCTCTATATCAGTTTCCTTCACAGTGACATATAAAGATAGATTGTCAATCTAGAGGACTAAAATAAAATACCTCATCCAGGTTCCCCTGCAAACTACCTCATTTTCAATAGTTACGAGTATATTTACGAGCAAAAACAAAAACCTATTTCAAATCAAATCAAACGTTAAACGCTGTTACGCGTGGACGCCTTTTTTGTATTTCCGAATTATCACAGGAATATTTCGAAATAGAATCAATCAGAATCTAACCGAACTCTCATCAAACTACTCTTGATAAAAATGAGTCATCGAAATCGTTTGGCGTATTATTGAGTTATTCGTCCCACGTTGACATTCTTAATATAAATTTAAGTCATATATGGTTTTATCATGGATGCCATTATCGCAACTAGACCAAATATAAAAGGGACAACACAGGAAGCACTAGCTTTGAAATAAAAAAAAAATCTCTAAATCGGTGCACTCAGTGGAAATTTTCAACCTTAATTGCGACATGCGTCAAGTTTAATTAGATATTTATATTTTGTAGAATCTATTAATTTATAAAAACAATACAGATAGTATTTCACATAAGAGCTAAAAAGACTAAGACAAATGGTCTGCCATGCCAGTTATTCGCATCTTGTAATTATCAACTTGCTTAAATTTTAATACTTGAAAGCTGGTCCTAAAGCATTTGTTACACGTTAACTCTAATTTGTGACTACGTCGTAGTGTTTAGATAATTTATAATACCGCCATTTCTCAAAAGAGCAGACGAACTTGAAGCGCTTCTTAATCTTGTACTTAACTGTTTTTGTTGTACTTGTAATGTAATATTTTATTCACGATGTTAAATTAAGTAGAATAAAAGCAATATACTAGAGTAAATAAATGCTGTTATATGACAAAAAGTTATTGTGTTATCGTTGCCTTGTGTGGGTTTTAAATGTATCTTTATTTTATACTTTTATAATAGTTGTTGTACCCACCAGCTGTACCCTGTTACCTGCGAAATTTTAATTAATTTTTTTTAAATAAAAGTAGCTAAAGTTACTCTTTCGGCTATCAGTCAGTGAAAGTCCCGACAAAGTCAGTCCTGCCATTCCAGCGATTAGCAGGAACAAACATATAGAAATACAGACAGGTAAAAATGTAACAAAATATATTTCGGTATATATACCGCATATGCATTCATATGCATGTAGTAAAAAGCGGTTATTTAATATTACAAACCGATAATAAAATTTATTTATTTGTTTAGATTTGGTATTGGTATGTACCCTTATATACCATCTATGAATATAACATGAGAAAATAGTTGGCTCGTTTTTTTAGGGGCCCAAGTCGTAACGTTTTAGAAACATTTGAGATATTTGTAAATATAAAACGAAGAAGAAGCGCAGCGTGGCACCTTACGAGCTTCGGCCGACTTTCAACATCGTTTCTTCTCAAAGCGAGCAAAGCTCAAATAAGCATTCCGCTCATTAGCATGTTCCACCTTCAAACAATTTTGCTTTGCCACGTAAACTAAAAGAATATGTTACACCTGGATTACTTCTATTACTTCACAAAAAGCAGCGTTCTCTAAAAACAAATTCTAGCGTCGTCAACGAGTCTAATTTGTCACATGCAGCTCTTTGCCGAGTACTCTCCAGTCAGCCCGACCTTGGCCTCTTATCTTCGTTTTCTAGTATCCACTGCGTCGACCTTGCGCTATGTTTAAGCATGAAAACACAAAATTATGCATAAACTTTCATATCTTCTAGACGAGTAAACGGGAACTAAGATATCGCCGCTGTACTACAGAAATTTAACAACGTTGCTCCATTGGAAATATGTATGAAATGTTTTTTCTTTAAATAGATATTTTAGAATTACTAGACTTAGACTAGATATTTTTACACAGCTAAAGTTGCTGGAACATATATTTACTACGTAATGTACTTCAAAAGAAGTATTAGAAACGATACGAAAGAAATGAAGTTCAAAGTCAAAATCAGTAAACAGTAAATCGGTTGTTCTTTTAAGTTAAGTAAGTAACACGATGGTAACGTAAGTAGTAAAGTTAAGTATAAGAACGTAAGTAAAGATAGTAATTAAATAGAAAAATAAAGTAAGTAAATAAAAAAATAGAAAGAAAAACGAGCGGTGGTGGCTCGGTGCCGAAAGTACCTCAAGCTATTTAGTATGCTAGCAACCCGAGTTCGATCCTCGGTGCCGGCACCAATGAAATTTTTTTAATGTCCCAACAGTGGGACATATAGAGTCTGTTGATTTACTACTTTTAAGTATCGTTTACCGGCTTGTACCAATGAATTACGGTTTTTCGGTTTTTTAAGCACAAAACCATCACTTGCGAAAACGTTTGTGCCTGGTTTATGGCAATGGTATCACCATCTGTTACATATTGGACCTAATAAGCTTTGTGCAAGCTGGGAAAAAAACTTCGCTGTCTCTGTCTACCTCATTTGAGTTAAAAGTTTCACGTCCTTTTATATTTAACTTTTGTTACACAGTACTTTAAACTTCGAGCCTGCGTTGAAATGTGTTGTTCATTTAAATTTTTACTTTTACCTTGCAATTTGGAACATTGCAGGTTCATTCGTTTGTCGGCACAATCTAGTGTCCCGTGAGAGTTGAGTTAATTATGCGACTGCAGGATTGTTAATCTTACAAAGCTGCAATTTGTCACTAACAGAATTTTCTATAAAGACTGAAGCGCGCTATCAATTAAGTATAGCTTCACGAAATAGCCTCGTGGTATGGTAGTTAAAGTATCTTGCTTTTACGTCCAACTGATGAAATACAAGTATATTTACGAGTAAGAAGAAAAACCGACTTCAATCAAATTACATGTTTAACGTTTTTCAAGAGGATTCTCTCTTTGTATCCGCGAATTATGGGAGGAATATTACGAAATAGAATTAATCAGAAACCAACCTAACTCTCATCAAATTACCCTTGAAGTACATCTTTTCAAATAAAAAAATAATCATCGAAATTGATTGGCGTGATATTGAGTTATTCGTCCATTTGTCGCGCACACACTAAATGTAAAATTAAGATTTATATGGTTTCTCATGGATACCATTGTCAGAATTGCGCTAAACCACGCTGGAATCATCAGTTGTCAATTAAAAATCATCAAAATCGGTTCCCTCAGTCCGATAGTTATGAGGTAACAAACATAGATATAAAGAACATACAGACGAATTGAGATCCTCCTCCATTTTGAAGTCGGTTGAAAAACACTTGTAATAGCGACTCTTAAATGTGAATATTGAACTAGGCACGTACTAAAATAAACATCCCATAAATTAATCGTCATAAAATATATTTGCAAATTGAGTAATTGTAAAATATGTCTAGCCCCACATATACATTTAGAAGAATCAATAGCCTAATGGCTTAGGTTACGTTAGGAACGAATCGTATTTAAGCCCTGTTGTTCTGGGCTCTCAAGAATAAGACTACGGTATCCCCTGCCTGTCGTAGAAGGCGACTAAAAGGGGCCTCGGGTTCACTGGGCGACATGGGTGGGGGCCTTTGTCGTCCGCCAAGGTGGACCCGGGAAGAAGGCGACGTCGGCTGGCCCGTGTCGCCTTGCACTGCTAGAGCACAGGGGCCCTTCCCGGGGGTAACCTCCCCGGGAAGTGCTCTGGTGCCATGCACCGAGGAAGGGTCACCGGGTTTTAGTAGGTACCGCGAGGTTTTAGTAGGTAAAAACCCACATTACAGCCGCCTTCCCCAGAGGCGGGGTATCTTTTGAAGATTTCCTCCCCGTTAACAAAAAGGGAACGAACGGAAAGTCGTAGGAAGTAATATTTGTGAACTGTTTTAAAAAAATCATAGCACCTGTCTTGTAATAGTGGCTAAATATCAATTTGTACTAACTTTAGAATAAATGTTTCTATTATAAATCATGGCCGACAGTTAAGAAAATAGATGCTCTGAGATTTGATATTTTTAACTTGTACAGTTGAAAAATTATGATTTTTTATTTTGCAAATTTGAAACAGTTTTTCGTGTCTGGTAAAGAGTTAGAGAAAAAGCTTTCCACAAATTTTCATTTTAAAAATTTTACTAACCATCAAATTTTCCTTCTATACATTACTCACCTTTGTGACCTCCCTCTATCTATAGAGAGAAATAAATCAGGATGTCGATTCAATTCCACCCTAATCCAACCCTCATTATTTATCCGCAGAATACAACCAAATTGATGTTCCCTAGATCTGTTGTTGTTGGATAATTAATAGTACGACGTTTAAACAGCGCACTTGTCCTTAACGAAGTGGGAGTCCAGAGATAAATATACAAATTATTCAACTATTATGAACGATTAAAAAATTTAATACTACTATTTATAATTGTACAGAATAGAGATACAAAGAATGTCATGACACATGCTCCTTATTGCCTAAAAGGTCCAGTAAGAGTCAAAGAGATTTGGATACGTGTTTCTATCATTGTTTAAAATAATTTGAGACAGAAGACAAAATTTTATATACGTATTTTAAATGAATAAACGAAATGATTTTAAGCGGAATTAATGAACAAAAAATGAAAATGTTAATTCATATATATATATATACGTATTTACGACTATTCTTCAGACTTTAAAAGAATTCTACCATTCAAACTCTTTAGTCTTTTGTCATGAGTAGTTTATTTTTATTTTATTCTAATTATTGTTTGTACTATTATGTGAAAACCATGCCTTATTTATATCTGTCATTTGTTACTCTATAGTTATATGGGTCGTTTGGCGGCCATTTCTTTTTATATAAGTTCAAGCCGGACAAAATAACTGAATACTGTTATAAGCAGATTTACCTTTTGCTTTGTTTCGACAGAGACGCAGAGACAGGAGTGAAATACCAAGTTTGCAAATAGCATCCTTCTTTAAATAGGACATTTTTACTCACTAACGAATCATATGTACGCCGGAATATTCCTACCCCTATTAATGAGGGATTGTTTATACCTATAACAGATATAACACCGTGTTTAATGTGAACATCTCCGTGTAGGGTAGTATCAAAAACGGGCTACATTATAAAACGACCAGTTAGAACACACGGAAGTGTGAAGTGCGCTTGACACACATAACATACGTAGAGATACGAGTGACGACCATTTTTACACGACCTACGATGCACGTATGTCGAAAAAATACGTATTGTGTTTTTGTTTCCGCTCAGTGTTCGTTTCTGTTTTATATTTTGTCTTGTTTGTTTATTTCTTTACGTTTACAAAAAAAACATACTTTTTTACGACGTTAGACTTCTTTTGTGTAATTAAGATAATAAGAGTCTTGCTTCAGGAAGGCCTGGCACGTAAGAACCGTGGAATTAGCAAGTTTGGTGAAAAGCAGACGGCGATTGTAGTCTCTGTATATCCTTCTAAGGTTAAAAAGATGCGAGAACCTAGATCTTCAGTCGATTGTCCAAATCGAAAACCATTATATATAAATGAATATACGTATAAAACACATATTAGACATATAAAAGAAACAAAATAGCTGAAAATTTTAATTAAATCTGAAATAGGAAGAGAAACTTACGTTTAAAAAGAACAACAGATCGAACGTTCAAATACGCTGTGTATTTTCATTTCAATATTTTCGCCAATTCTGTTGCTCTTTGCAATCTCGAAATTTCACTCGAAAGTTACGTTTAGCGTTTGCAAAATTTGTTATTAATACCTGTTATTTTCAGTTGCTAATATATAGGCATAGTTATAAAAACGGGATTGGAACGATTACAAATGATATATAAAATAATCAAAATGATAATTGTAATAATCAAAATTTGCAATAAATTTTGTACGTGAGAATACTAAATTCGTGAACTTATTCGCAAGGTCAAGGTATCATAAGGTCAAGGTATACAGACTGTTTAAATAATACATAACCTTTAAATGGGTCATGGTAAAACTAAATGTCATTCTGAAAAAATCCAAAAAAAAACTATAGTCGTTGTGTACAAAAATGATAATTATAGATTATTAAAATCAAATTAATTATCATAATCAAAAATCAAAAAAAAAAAAATTTTTACGAAATAATTTGATTTTTTTTAATAATACCTTTGAGATGATGTTGATTATATTCAAGATTAACGGAAAGTAATCTAAATCAATTTGTTTTTGTTGAAGGGGAAAGAGAATTCGTTTCTGGGTTTATTATTGAAAATAGAAGGGGGAACCTCCCCCTTCCATTTTCAATAAATGTTTTCCAATTCCAAATTACAATTTAAATATATGTTTTAATTTTTTTAGCGGAATATTCTAGTATTTTATTTATAAGTTTATTATTTATTTTTATATATATAGGAGTATGTATATATATATAAATAGGTAACAAAAAACCACCTAAAATGAAAAAAAAAAACATATCTTTAGAGTGCCAAAAATATGATTTTTTAAAGTTATTTGTTTTTTTTTCCGAATGGCCATTAGTTTTACCGTGACCTATATTAAGATTATCCGTTAATTACCGGACACCCAATACAGACTATCAATTAACCTTAAATATATACAGTGGAGCAAAAAATCACTTGAAAATAAGGTTAAACAAAAGATATTTTAATAACAATGAATGTATCCTATGTTGAATGCTTCCGAAAGTGAACGCTATAAATTATGAATGGAGTCCAGGTTTTCGGCTTTGTTTTTACTTTTACCTTTGTGAAGTGAAGCCAACTGTAAAGATTAGAATTAACTAAAACAATATACGAAGGTACACGGAGAATTCTTTAATCCCTAATGTTAATTCATCCATTCTGAAGTTACTTAAAGCTGTTTAACATAAAGGGTTGTTGGTGTTATCTCTCGCCCTCTTACCGTACGAGAGGTATGGATTTAGACATATTCCAAATGAAATGATTAAGGCGACCGCGTTGTTTGAATATCGTATTGAAATAAATCTTATTTACGGATTCATCGCGGTATAATCGAGATTTTAGCAAATTTTATTTCTATTTTTTTTTTGGACGAACTATCACAGTTGGCACAGAGAAGCTGGCCTTTACTGCTTCACCAGATTTGAGAGGTGGCATAGCTCTTAGGTCGCTTAGCCTGAACCTCTATTAGGTGATAACTCGACACAAGGGTCCACCCGGTTCGGGTTCACTGGGCGATAAGGGTGGGGCCTTTGTCGTCCGCTAAGGTGGACCCGGGAAGAAGGCGACATCGGCTGGCCCGTGTAGCCTTGCACTATGAGGGCACAGGGGGAGGAGAATCCTTCCCCGGGACGTGCTCTCCTTGAGCACAGTGCAGAGGGGCTCTGGTGCGTTCCACTGGAGATCCCGGAGCCCCTCGTCATGCACCGAGGAAAGGGCCACTGGGGAGGTTTTAGTGGGTAAAACCCCACATAACCGCCGCCTTCCCCTAGAAGGCGGGGTATCTTTGAAGATTTCCTTCCCGTTAACAAAAAAAAAAAAAGGGTCCACCCGGTGAGGTTAACCTCGGCTTGGACGGTTACCATTATTGCGCGTTAGCAGTCCGATCCGAGGGCGCCCGAGAGGGCTGAACCACGACTCGGTCGGTAGCTATTTTATTAACGAAATCTATTGGGACAATCTTATTTCTAACGTCTCTAGTGCTTTAAATTTCTTAAGATAATGGTAAGGTAGCCTACAGCAATTTCTTTGCTAATAAGTATCAATTTATTTTTTCCAGGCTACCCCCCCTTATCCCTTGAGGTAGCGTGCATGGCTTTACATTTTAATAGGAGGTTCCGAAAGAATGTTATCATCTACCTATCTTCTATAATAAAATAAGAATGATTTTCTTAAATTTCCATAGCGTTCCGAAGCATCCTTTGTAGTTACAACTTCATAGAAATTGCTTAACACTAGCGGAATAATGCTGCTTAACATCAACCAAACGACTAAATGATTTATAAAACTATTTGCCTTGTTATTTTAGAAGTAATTTACTGGATTCAGATTTTGATTCAGATTCAGATTTTATTGGTAATATAATAAATTACAAGTCAATTATTCACTACAAATTACATAAGATAATTGAATAGAAAAAAAAATAATGAAAAAATAGTACATCAAAGAAATAAAATGATTTTAATTTGTAATTTCATTTGTTAATTCCTCCACACTATAAAATGCCCTCTCAACCAGCCGTGACTTCAACCTATTTTTAAACATTGCTAGACTGGGAGCTTCAGTTACATGCTTAGGGAGTCGATTGTAGATCGCGGGGCCTGTGACGTGTATTATCTTGTCCGATTTCGCGAGACGATGAGTGGTAGAACTTACGTAGATATATGAACAAATATTTCATGGACAATAATATAACCTTGACTTTAATGGTATCCACCGACTGAGAAAGCCCAAGTCGTGAGATTGCGCTCACGGTCAACAACAAGTATTAATAACTCAAGTATATTTACAAGTAAAAACAAAAGCCGATTCAAATAGAATAGGATCCACCTTTGAAGTACATCCATTCAAATAAAAAAAGAATCGTCAAAATCGGTCCACCCAGTCAAAAGTTATGAGGTGACAAACACAGAATAAACATACAGACGAATTGAGAACCTCCTCCTTTTTTGAAGTCGGTTGAAAAAGTTAAACTCATTTCCATTAAAAGAAAAGCACATATTTTGAAAAAGGGCAAAGGAATCCCTTATTAATCACAATTTACGAGATCAAATGCGGGATGTGTACGCGTTTAATTAAAAAAAAGGGTAAATGGAACTCACAGTTTATTAATAATTTCCAATAGCACAAATCAGTTCGGTGGAAGTTATGGAATTATTATTTTAAGCAACAAAACATCAACATCGTTCGGAAACAGAAATTAAATTTTGTCGACAAGCCCCATTGATTGTTGTAAAGTTTTCAGCGGGTTAACTCGTTGCTAAATAAATTGCTTTCATTTATCTGTCCGATAATGAAGAGTATGAGCAGTCAGCTTTCAAATCTGTATACCCAGGTACAAAGCGATTAACTTTGACACGGTAATAACGGCAACAATGCAATATAATATCGCTTGCGACATAAAAAAAAAGTTGAAAATCCAAAAGTGCAGCCTTTACATAGGCCCGATTTTTTAAAGAAAATTATTTATAACTATAACGAATTTAAACAAGTATATTAACGATTAAAAACAAAACCGAATCAAACGGTTTTCGTGCAAACGCTCTCTTTGTATTTCCGAATCATCGTAGAACCTAACTAAACTCTTATCAAACTATCCTTAAAGTACATACATCCTTTCCAAAAAATTAAAATTGCACTTTTGTATTTTCATTTTTTTTAAGAGGCTCGATGTATTGCATTTCTTTAAGAGGCTCGATGTATTACAGGAAATAATTTTATAACTATATCTAATTTAAACAAGTATATTAACGATTAAAAACAAAACCGAATCAAACGGTTTTCGTGCAAACGCTCTCTTTGTATTTCCGAATCATCGTAGAACCTAACCAAACTCTTATCAAACTATCCTTAAAGTACATACATCCTTTCCAAAAAATTAAAATTGCACTTTTGGATTTTCATTTTTTTTAAGAGGCTCGATGTATTGCATTTCTTTACGAGGCTCGATGTATTACAGGAAATAATTTTATAATTATATCTAATTTAAACAAGTATATTAACGATTAAAAACAAAAACCGAATCAATCGTTAAACGCTTTTACGCGCGGACTCTCTCTTTGTGTTTCCGAATTATCGTAGAACCTAACCAAACTCTCCTTGAAGTATATCATTTCCAATAAAAATAAAAAATCGATATCGGTTTGCGTGATATTGAGTTATTCGTCCATTTGTCGAGCACATACTTAATGTAGGACATAAATCTTTTGGTTTTCTCATGGATGATATTGTCACAATTGGACCATATTGATACAAGATCACACAAGAAGCACCAGCTTCAAAATAAAAAAGAATCATATTAATCGATTCACCTAATCGAAAGTTATAAGGTAATAAACATAAAAAATACAGAAGAAATGAGAAGATCCGTTTTGAAGTCCGTTGAAAATAAAAGAAAGGAAATAGAAAACAAATAGATGTAACTAAATATTTTACTGTAATTTTATCTAATAAATTGTAGTAAGCTCTTTTAAGTATGATTATGAGCTTATAATACAATTCTAAGTATAGCGATAATACCAACTGATAATTTACTAATCAATTCTATACAACTAATAATATAATATAAATGAAAATATACGAGATCAGTCGAGATTAGTATCTTCTTCTTTTTAAATTGCCTCTCCGACTAGCCAAGGTTGGCAGCTTAGCAAGGTTGGAAGGTCAGCAAGGTCAGTTCACCATCGCTCTTTCTGTCTCAACAGATAAGCTCAATTCCGGTCCACTTTCTTATATTCCGCAACCAAGACTTCTTTCTACTACCAACACTCCTTTTGCCAGCGACTTTGCCGATCTAAATAAGTTGAAGAAGGTCGTATCTCTCGCGCTTAAGCACGTGACAGAAGTATATTACACCGATATTTTAATATATGTACGTTACACCGTCTTCCCCAAGGAATTAGATAAATGTCGGTAAAAATCAATCGCATTAAAAATCCATTAACTAGCCTAATTCGAATACACAGGCACACGATGTATTGATATCCAATGTGTCGTGAAAGCTTTAATCTCTGTAACCGATAATACATCGTAAATTATTACCAAATTTCTATACGTACTGATGGTACCTTACCCTCGGGGAGTAGGCTTGACGTTACTGTTTTGTCCAATTAATTATTATATCGTAGCATAATATAAAAAAAACATTCTTTTGACCAGCGGTGTAGGGACATTATTTGCTGTTCTCAAGCAAATATTTTGGTACTTTAAATCGGAAAACTGTAATCATACTGGAGGTATAAGCAGGGTAATATTTATAGCACACACCTTAAGAAACAAGATAAACGCTTATTCATTAGACTATAGGGAATAAAAAAATAATGAAAAAAAAGTTGATGCGTTTTGAATTTATTTTGGGTATTACTACAATACATTGTTCAAATCTTTCCTTAGTTTATCAAAACTGGATGTAAGTCAATCAAAAACCAAGAGCGTCGTTGCAAGTACGTTTTTTAAATGCAATAATTCAGAGACAACTTCAATTTATAGTTTATAAAAGCTGTCATACATCAAACAATTTTAAAGTTGGATACACATTTGTTTGAAATATTACCGTAATGATGCCGCGTAGCCGCGGCGTAGCACTGTCAATCGTCAGAGTGCCGGAAACGAGGTCGCGCCACCTTGGTCTCTCAGAAATAGCGTGAGTGTTATCTTGACGACATGGTAATGTCGAGATGACAGCTTGGCTGCAAGCCACTACTATCGGTGAAGATTTTATCACGTTTTTCACCTTATATGATGCACCCCCGATTCACTTTCGGAAATAAATACCAGAATCGAATGACGTCTTCAATGATCCAGAAATCCATAGCGACCTGAGGAAATCTATTATAAGCTCTTGACAATTTTCTTTGTCTACCTTTTTCTTTCGATCGTGGTGAGTACGTTTAAAATATTTTTTTTGAACGCTTAAACTTTAATCGAAATTAGGAACTCATTTTATATAAATTGCATTTTTTTTGTATAACCAAACTTTTGATTTAACCCAACACTCCCTTTGAGCGGCGCGAGCTTATAAACATTTTTCATTTTATAAAATGGCTTTGAGCCCAACAAATTACGGTGGGCAGGCTGCGGACCCTATTACGTAGAGTGTCCAATAATATAACTATGGAATACATTTTTTTACTTAATAGCAGTTTTTTACGGGAAAGTAAAAACATTAGATACGGTATAAATTGTCAATTTTGTGGTGTATTGTAACTATTACGGACCGTTACGGACTCTGTAGTACGACGTACGTAACGCACCTGCTTTGATATTGCGGTTAGCATTCAGGAATGTCAGCCGTAAAACATCCACTGCTGTACATAGGCCTCCCTCAACGATTTCCAAAAGGACCATTTGTAAGCGGCTTGCATCCAGCTTCGTCCTGCGGCCTTTATGAGGTCGCCAGACCACCTTGCGGGTGGACGTCCTGCGCTGGGCTTGCCGGTCCATGGCCTCCAACCGAGAACTTTTCGTAATGTACCATTTGTATTTATGTCCCGTATACCAAGAAATCAGTTGAGATCCGCTTAGTGAATAAGGTCAGTATAAACTATAACCAATTGAAGCTTTATTGATATAACATGCTGTTAGTTTTCAGTTTAACACATATTATTTGTGCTTAGATTAACAAACTACTGTATGAACTACTATTATTAGCACACGGTTGGTTAATCCGGGCTACGGTAAACTATATTCGTAGAACTATTACGTCTACAGTGAAGTATAAACATAAATAATAAAAAAAAAATCAGTCTGATATAAAATCATTATAGATTCGAAAACATTTTAGTTAACTTAAGCACAAGAAAAATTAGCATTCTGTTTTAAACTTATTGTATTTTTTTATATCGAGACTAATTAATCAAGGTCGCTGTGGAAATGAGTAGAGGCGTGTGGTCCATTAATTAATTCGCCTGTACATGATGCCTGAAACTTCGATAAGAAACCTAACAAGATCAAAACACTGCTAATATTTCAAATGCTGTATATTTTTAATTTACAAACAATTACATATTAGGCATTTTTTAAACTATAAATGATGAACTTGATGTATGCGAATGATACACTGTCTTATTTCATTTTTCTTAGTCATTTTGTAATTGTTTGTTAAGCTTCGTCGTTCGTGTCGCAAGTTAATTTTATTATAATTATTCTAAAAATGTCACGAATTTTATTGCCAATCTTTTTAAGACCTATTTTGGTTGAAGATGGGTCATGTCAATATTTGAATGGTTGCTAACGTTTTCTGGAAATTTAAGGGTGGTCGTCTTATTTTAGAATCATGACAATCGTGATCATCGATTTCATCATCGAACAACAAGGTCCGTCGAGCAGTTTCACTCTTATATCGTAAACCATTCCTACATTACGCACGAAGCCGTCTGCCACTTCATTCATTATGCGACGGCTAAGGAGTGGAAGTCGCTGCCGAGGTCAGTTTTCATGGCCATTAAAATATGAACACCTTTAAGGGCAATGTGAAAAGACACCTTATAGGCTCATGAGTACCATCCTAGTCATTCATGCTTCATCTTCGCCTTCCATCAAGCGAAATTGAAGCCAAACGTGAAACTATTCCATAAATAATAAATAACACTAGTTTATTTTCAAATATATCATTTATATAGTCTCTAATACAGGTCTATTCCATACGTCCTGCAGAGTACATTTTTATCATCAAAGTAAAGTCTGATTAATTAATGGTGTCTATCATATCCTTTTACACCCGCATCACGTTCCACAAACATTCACCCGAATCTGTGGGGTCAAACATGATACCTCATAAAGAAGTTAGTTCCAAATTAATGACGTCACGTCACTTAGTAATCATCGTTATTTTGTACACGCGTGGCTTGTGCGAGTTGGTATTTAGGTTACATAAGGTGTACGCATTTGGGGCAGAAATATTAGTATTAGTGATATTTATGTTAGTAGGATGTCCGTTTAAGTTGTTAGTGTCTGTTTAACTCACTAGACGACACAAGGTAAAAAAATAGATAATTTATTCAAAATTGAGTCTATAGCTTCAGCATGTATATTTTATTGATAGAGAGCAAGATAAGTTTGTATCATTTATATTGGATTGCTTATTATTACTAAATTCAAATTTATTCGAAGCTGGATACAAGCCGCTTGATACCATCCTTACTCATAAAAACATTGTTTGATTTGTGAAGTGGATATTCTACAGCTGCAACGATGATTTAACCTTCAAATAATTTCATAGATAAATGGTAGTGTAAACAGGGTGGATGGAATCCTAACCATCAAAAATACAGTATCAAGTAACATAATAATGACAACATATGAGCACGGACTTTTATTAAATGACTTATTGTTTGAGTCTACAATATGCAAAAACATCTAGTAAACTTACGATATTCTCTGACCAAGAAGTATTGACACTTCTAATGACGATAATATTAACTCTGAAAAGTTTTTATTTCATTTACAAAAAGCTATTTACTTTTTAGCTGTTTTTCTAGCAGTTTACGACTGTTTCATTTTATCTTTTAGCTTGTAATGACACTCAATTTAAGGGATCCCCTCAGCTTGCTTTAGAGCTTAATAAAATGACTGCCATTTCTTGTGATTTAAGAAAATGACAGGGACATTTATCATTTAGTCCATTGAAAATAAATCTGTATAATATAATAATACAGTTTCATTTTCGATTACACTAAAGACGGAGTGGGATGCCTTAAGACTAGAATGGCTGGATGAAAGTGGTCGAGGATTGTGCTCAGTGGCATGCTTTTATGCTTTTAAAGAGGTCCATGTCCAGCAGTGGACTGTTTGTTTTATTTATGACCTTGAGAATACTGAAGCTTCATCAAAATCGGTTCATCCAGTCGAATATTATGAGGTAACAAATATAAAAAACATACAGACGAATTGAGAACCCCAGAAATTTGAAGTCGGTTAATAATAATCAGTTTATTTATCAAATTTTCTTATATAAAAATGTCTACGTTAAAATCGTGATCATTTTACTAAAGCGAAACTTACAATACTTCCACTTGCCATCAGCTCATAAAGAATTCTATGAGGCCTAATTCAATTCCATTCGATTTCAAGAGAAAACATCGTTGTTCCATTTGGAAACACCTTTTTACTGAAATGGACTGGACCTTTTTTTAAATCGAAAGATGTTATCTCCTCCATTTAATTTAAGATAGACTTGACTAGGCATAGTCGAGTGAGTTTCGTGTTCAACGAATATATATGTAAACGTTACATGTAAGCAAACATTTATGCTAATACAATATGGGAAAAAGGGTTATCTCTTGTTGATATTGCCTCCTACACTAAGACTAGCAAACAAATAATTTGTTAATTATAGGTAAATGTTTCCAATCCGAATCATATATGAATTATATCATCCCGATATAACTGTAATAAACAAATTAAATAGATTGACCTTCATAATAGATATTGCTGTATCTAACACATACAGTATTAAAATAAACTATTACCGAAAAAAGTCACAAATACACTGAGCTAAAAGAGGAAATAATGACACTTTGGAACATGAACAAAGTATAAATCAGGCTCTCCAGTACTTGTATTATTCCTAAACATCTCCATCATTGCTTTCAACAAATTGGCTTACACAGCAGTACGTATCACGTAAAGCTGCTGTACCTAATACGTGTCGAATTGTTCGACAGTCCTTCACAACCCTTAACATGAAACCCACTTGGCGTACACTCGTGGTTTTCACTAAAGCCGAAACTGTCTGGTTTCGGGAAAGCGAAACTCTAAAAATTAAATAATAATTTAATCCTTATTGCTTACAATTTACAGTAATAATATATAGATATTGTATGTTTTACAAGAACTTCGACACGTCTAGGTATTGTAAACCGGCCACCGATGTCTAGTTTTTTAATTCATCAGCTTGTGCTAGGACATAGGCCTCCTCTAAATACTTCCATTCGGACCGGTTTTGATCTTTCCTGATCCATGAGGGTCCTGCAATCTTTCCTCCATCAATCCTCCCATCTTTTTAGTTGTAAGACAAGGGACGTATTCTTCCTGGGCGCGGGTACTGTTCTGTGATCAGTACCCGCGCCCTGTGATCTGTGACCATTTGTCATTTATGTGTCTTAGTTTTACCTTATGAAATTTAATAAGAAATATAAATTAATTTTCAATAAAATAAATGAATCAACTTCAAAAAGGATGGCGGTCGAAATTCATCTGTATTTTATTATGCTTACCCTACTTAGTGCCGTCATTTATAAATGGGTTTCTTTTTATTCGAAATGGCACTTTAAATTAGGTCCAATATTGTTTTTTATAAAAAAGATGAGACCAGTCTCAACGCAAGATGCATTAACACTCCAGTATTCTTACTATCTGAATATCGTCCTGATATCGTCCCTATCTACATGACAACAGAGTCAACACAATCACGTTCTTATAATAAATTAACTGTTTTAAGCTTACCGGGTAGGTATCTAGAGAAAAAAATAAATTGGTAACTCTGACTATACCGCTAGAGTAGAAAAGAACAAGCGTATTTTATTTTGTATTTTGTTGCATCAAATATTTCATTAAATCTGTAATAAATAGTCAAAAATTTTACTTGGCGCTGATAACTTGTCTTCGGTACAAAAAACAAGGTCGACTGACTAATCTTGATTATTATGTTAATGAAGGAACTACTTAGCAAAAGACGATCATTATACTTTAGCAAAAAGTTCCAGGAAAAATTTCCTCTCTAGGTTGTAATCTGATGTAGAAAGTACGTCGCTTTAAAGACGAATGTTAAATTAAAATAATTTATCATAGAATAAACAATATTTCAAATTTAAATGTTCATGATTGATTACTTTAATATGGCCATAAGAGGTGAAACAAGTATATCTACGAGTAAAAACAGAAACCGACTTCAAATCAATGTATAGCCGTGAGCAAAAATAAAGGGTCGGTTAAGAAAGTTTGAATATCTCGGAAGATAAAGACGCTATTTTATTAAAAAAACATAAACTTAAACGAAAAAGGATATCTTAGTAAACTTGGACAATACAGTATTTTTCATTCAATTTTATTTTTATTTAAATTTTAGTACTTAGTGTCGCCTCTGGGAGGGCCACCCTCAATCCGACCCTTTATTTTTGCTCACGAGTACGTGTCGGAATCAAGCATTAAAATCTATGCGGGGTCGCTTTTTTTATTTCCGAAGTATCATAGTTATATCGCAAAGTTCTGGCTCCTATATATTCTTTCTTTTCTTTCACATTTCTACTCATTACGTTAATCAGTACTTATTTAGTTTTAAACTTTGATATATGACATACACAATATCTCTATAAACAGCATTCTAGCATACGATTTTTAGGATTTCCGTTACATATCTTCTGCCCTTTGCCAACAAAATTATAACGGGACCTAATCAAGACAAAAATACAAACATTAAAAAAAAAACGAACTGTGTACCTCCTTTTTCGCAGTCGCTTAACAAATCCTTGTTTTGCGTGTTATCGCAAACTGCCTCGCACAGATAAATGACATGTATGTTAATGATCGCATGATGTTCCACGAACTTTCTATTCATCGTCTTAAATGTGCTAATTTCTAGTAATGTTTATAGTTTTAAATATAGCCATGTTGCCTCCACGTGGCGATATAATAAAATCCAAATAAAATTTAATGAAAAATACTCAATTATCCAAGTTTACGTGAGATATCGTTTCGTTTAAGTTTATGTTTTTTAATGAAATATAAATAAATTAATAAAAATATTTTATTTTATTTTAAGGATATTTAAATGTCTATCTATGGTGTGGGTGCACCAAAATGGCGGATTATTTCGAACAACTTAGGGTTGAGATTTCGAGAAATGGACGTTTTCGAGTAGATAGGCGGATTAGAGGGGACTTCTAATAATCGAGGAAACCAAAGATGTTTTCAATAGTTAAGAACGATATCCAGATAGTAGAATACTGGAGTGTTAACGCTTCTTGCGTTAAACCTAGTCTCAACAGGTTAAGAAAAAATAATATGGGACCTAATTTAAGTGTGCCATTTCGAACAAAGTGAAAGCATAAAAAAAACAGATGAATTTCGACCGCCATCCTTTTTTAAGCTGTTTAACTAATTTTATTGAAGATTTTTTAATCAACTTAAAAAGAGAGAAAAAGAAAATGGACTAGGCTGATCACAGAAAAGTACCCGCGCCCAGAAAGAAAACCTGTTTGTTTTACAACTTAAAAGACGGGAGGATTGATGGAGGAAAGATTGCAGGACCCTCATGAATCAGGAAAGATCAAAACAGATCCGAATGGCAATAATTAGAAGAGGCCTATGTCCTAGGACAAGTTGACGAATTAAAAGACTAGACAACGGTGGCCGGTTTACAATACCTAGACGTGTCCAAGTCCTTGTAAAACATATAATATCTCTATACGAGTATTATTACTATAAATTGTGGCTTAAAAAGTTTCCATTGTAATTGATTGTCTGAGTTTCAAATTGGACAATTAATAATTGTATTATATTATATGTTAAGATAATGAACGAATTCGTAATAGAAAAGTATTAATCAATAGTATATTATATACTTAAGCATTTAAAAAACGCTACTTTTTCTGGTATAACTATAAAAAAACTTTTGTAGTTTTTGCAGTAAAAGTAAACGAAAAATCGTTTCCTCGCTTAAGGATGGCTTAGATTAGACACACGAGCGTATATACAATAGTAAACGCAACATAAATTTGCCTAAATCGCTTTGCAATGCAGCAGGTTACATTGATCCTAACGTTTGGCTTCGATAAATAAATCACTGAGTATTCAATGGTTTAGTGAATCATTGTTTTGGTAACATGTGCATTATTAATTTGGATCGGTATTTAATGAATTGTGTATCAAAAATATTATGATAAGTAGCTTAAAATTGAACGAAAAAAACAAAAAAAAATCTTACAAAACGACTTACTTTTATACTGAAGATATACTTGTTAATTATTATGTTGAGAAAAGAGAAGCTTTTTCATTAATGAAATCAGTGATTCCTTGCTTCAGATATTCATGGGCATACGAATAAAAAGAAAAATTATTTAAAAAAATAAGTTAACCTCTTTTTAAGAAAAATATCTTTGAGAAATTTTAAATTATAGATTGGAGCCTAGGCTAGTATGATTTAATTCCCGCTTTGGCTAGCCTATACGATTATGTTATAAAAAATATGCATGGCTGAATACTTCAAATGCAATTGACGAAACATTTCAGCAATGCTAAAGCGGAACTTATTTCCGCACATTGTGAATGATTTATAGTAGTACTTTGTGCATTATGCATATACGCGCATGTAACTGCGCTAGCTAGCTGAGGTTGCATCTCACATAATATACGGAATATATATAATATACGAAAGTGACAATTGTGTATGACAGAAAAATCTTGAGAGTAAAACAAACGTCGTAAAGACGCAGTGATTAAGGAGTATGCGACGTGACTTTGAATGACAGGATTAGAAATTGTGTTATGAAGGAAATGTGTGTCTTGAAAAATGTTGTTGTGGCTAGAATAGGACACATGTGTTATAATCTGTAGGTCTCGTAGAATAAAATAGTCCAACAACTAATACACTCGCTTTATTGAGACAGCGTAACGTTGTACAAAGAATTATTTATATCGAGTCAAACGTCACAACTGCGCGTCCTCGCCATCTTTTACAAAATTAATTAGAAGTCACATTAGGAACTAATAAGGTTAAACTATTGTTTACAATGCCAAGTTCATGTGACGATCAACTAAATTATTAATTATGAATTAAAGATACAATAAGGTTCAGGTAAATCATTAAGATATCATTGGAAGTAGTTATTATGTATAACAATCGCTGGGTGTCAGGTGTTGCCAGCTAACACATGTTTTAGTGGTTTGAATATGACTTATTTATGAACAAAGAAATGAAAAACGGCGACGGGTTTATTGAAATGATTTAAAGTTACCGATCAGTTGCCAGAAAAAACAGTCGACAATTTGGAAAGGCTGCTTGTTACAGGAAAAGTTGACAGTACAAGACCGCGAGGTCGGAGCCCGGAACACGCTGGAATGACCAGATCCGCACCACTAACGGCACGTCGGTTAGCGATGCTCTACGCACGACTGCAGATAGTGGATAATGGCGACGGATTACCAAAGGCAGACTGTTCCCATGAGATGGTCACGACCCTCAGCATTGAGGAAACCGACGCGAGGTGCTGGAGAAAGTTACCGTATATTATTGAATAAAAGTAATTTTTGTCCCGAAGTAATTTTTAATAATGCCCGAAATGTCGAACACTTATTGCGAATGAGTTACGAATATTATAACCGCTGCTAAGTGTTCGTACGAAGAGAAATGCGAAATAAATTCTAAATAAAGGAAATGATAAAATCTGTTAAAGTTATTCGATATGTTTTAATTATTTAATAATCGCGTACGAGAAGTCAGTATATAAGACGTCATACTTCAGTTCAAAAGATTCACCTCATCAAAGTAATGTAATTTCACTGATAATATAATAGCATACTCCGACCGTAAGTTTACGTAAAACAGATTGAGTATATTTAAAAGATAGGATTCTCTTTTATGTTAAAAGCTCTCTTGCTATGTATTTTGAAGGCAAGTAAACGTTTAAATCTATCCGACGAAGCTCTCCTAGGAATATGTGTATTTCTGAAGTCTTATATATATAAAAAACGTAGTCAAAGAGTTACGACTTCGACACGGTCTTGTGTTCCGTCAAGGGTTCGAGTCTTAGTCGGTTTATACCAAGAAGAATTCCGGTTTCTTAAGAACAAAAACATCACTAAGTAAAATTTAATGGGGTCAGTCCTTATCATATGTGGGACCTAAAAAGTTCGATGCATAACGTTGATCAGCTATATTAGTGTTTGAAATTACGATTAAGATGAAGCGGGGACCTATTTTCTTCATCCTAGGCGTAAAAGATTAAAACAAAATTACATTTTCACCACTATATGACCCTAATGGAACTAGAGCTAGTTCTACCAATTGTTAGAGCCGTGGTAGCTCAGTGTCCGGGCGGTTAGTTCAAGTTGCATAGTACGGCTAGCAAGCTCGATCCACGGTGCCGGCACCAATAAATTTGTTGTTGCAATTTTATGTACTGATTTACCACGCGCTCGGAGGTGAAGGAAAACATCGTGAGGAAATCTACATGTGGTAGAACATTTTTTCTTGTCGGAGTTTGTAATAGTATGCTAGCTTCTCCAGCTATGGAAGAAGCTACGACACTGTATAAAATTGTAAGACATTGTTTTTAAGCAATAAATGAGACTTTTGTTTGTATGGCGTGGCGGACATGCCTCTTATACTCTCTTTACAGAGAAGGCCTGTGCCCAACAGTGGGACATATATGTTATTAATATATAGGCTGTAACCTTAACTTTTTAACTTTAATAGTTAAGTTTTTTTGTATTCATTTGAACTTGTTGACAATTAACAAAGGTAAAGGTCTTTACAACTATGTTCAGAACGATGGGCGAGGCCATACTTAAGTTGGTCACTCTGTCCTGATAATAGCAGTATGCCGGTCTTGATAGTTCATATTTGTCTCATCAAATTGACTTTCCAGGATTCGTAGAATTTATTAATGTAATTAGACACACAAAACATGTATGCGAAAGTTTGTATACAACAAAACAAATTATAAACATAATTACGAAGAATATTATAAAAATATGTACACATTATGATTTTGAAATAAAATTACCAGTTACACTTAACATTACGAATGGATGACATATTTGACACGACACTCGAACTTCTGATAGTCAGGTCGTAAGTCATATAATTAACGAACATGCTATTGTTGGTAAATACCATAATATAATATTGTATTTAAGACTACATTTTAGCTGAGATCGCTCTTTGTATGCAAAATATTGAAAATGCATGAACTGAATATTAGATCAAATATTAGCTAAAGAGGCAAACTTACTCAAGTTAATTTGCTTCTATACTTCGCTATATATTGTATGGGTGTTTGGATGTGTTAGTTTACTACGTAATTGGTGTTTGATTGTAAAAAAATCGTTAATTATATACTGTATATATCGGTGACAAACTGAATTTTGTTATATGAATGAAAATGAATTGAAATGAGTATGAATTTTGCATTAATATGTATTTTCGCTATTTTTTGATATTTTTCACACATTTTTTGAGTTGTTCGGTACAGATCATCCTACTAGATTAACTAATAGCCTGTATTATGATAACACTTTACCTTACGTTGACTTCATTTTGCCGACTAATTATTAGTAATTATTATGTCTATACTGTATGTATATAAGTACAGAGGACCTGGATAAGCGAGCCTTGCTCGGTATTTTTTCTGGATAATTTTTTATTTTATTTAGAAACGAAATTAAAAAAAATATGTAAATAATGATGAAATATGAATAATATTTCTTCGATCTTACCGACATAATATAATAATAAAAATACATTATTATTATTACTATAATTACCTCCACATTGTATGGCTCGTACTCTATATTGAACTCGCTCTTCAATCCCGTTAGTGATACTTAACCGAGTACACCATTTTTTTTTCAAACTTTGTGATCAATTTCGTCTCTATCAAGTGATTGCCAAAGTGGTCTATACCGACCCCTTGTGGTCTATGACAAACTGCAAGGAGTCTACGTCAGCGAAATAAAAATTTGGGGATCCATGAAATGAAAATGGGGGTCCACGATAGTGGATCATAACACATACACTGATAGTACAACATTGACGCCAAATGTTGATAATTTATTATTAAAGCATTAGGTTCATCCTTCTCACTAAAAAATATTGACTTATTGCTTATGTTATTTTATTTATAGTTTATTTTATGTTTATTTAATGTTTCGTATATTTTACATAACAGATACAAAATTTTATTTTGAGTAGTTTTAATTTAAATTCAATTAATGAATGTATAAATTAACATGTGTTTTTACTTTCAGCTTTTAACACTAAACTTCACTAAAGTTAGAAATTTACAGGAAATCAATATCAGATAAGTAGGGGTCTACCCAACACGGAAAAACATGGCAAGGGGTCTACGACACAATAAAGTTTGGGGAACTCTGTTCTACTCGTATATGTTTAAACCATTGTCTGTTGCAACCTGATAAACCTATCTCTATGCTATATCTTTTTTTTTGACGTCAATACCAACAACTTTATTGATCTATCACTAAGTAACTATATGACAAACGAATTTTATAAGCAATTTTGATTCAAATTGATTAACGTTTGATTTGATTTGATGATCGGTTTTTATTATTACTCGTTAATATACTTAAAGTTTCATAGCTTTAATTATTGTAAAACATATGTAGGAGGGGGAGTAGTTTGAATAATTAAACAATGTACAAATAGTGGCTCGAAAATACTTCTTTTAATCCCACAATTATAGCACTTCGTTTGTCCACGTCGTAACTCGTAATGTCCATCTTTCTCTTTCTTCTTCTTTTATACTTTAATCAATTAATCGGATATAACTTAAAGTTTCTTTTAATAATTATATTCATATAGATATATAAATCATATATAAATAAAGAATTATATTCTTCATAATAGAATTAATAATACATGCTTACTCACAAGGTCTGAATATTAATTGTTTCACTTGAGATGCAGTATAGTGTGAAAATTGATGCCTGTATAGTATTTCCTTTATTCACGTTCTCTCAGCCACTTCAATTTGAAGGCAAGGGCAGTAATTAACAACGGTTGTTATATGCGAGCCAGTGGATTTACAGAAACTCCATTGTCTCGGCGAATTTGTGTTCGTTACACCTCGTGCTGCTAAAGATTTGTCCACGCCTCTGTGTCTATTGTTACTTGAAGATGGAAAGGATGGAAGGCTTTCACTACGACGGGTCGGGCTGTAATTGTTGAGAATATACAACGAATGTAAATTAGTCACCAAGTACTTGTGTGGTAAGTTTATGCTACCACAGTAAATTGCTATACACTAGAGCAATTTTTTTCTTTATTAAAAAGAAAACTATTAAATATATATAATTGAACGCTAGATAAAATGCAGTGGTTTGCCACTAGCACTAAAGTGTCCGTCTTGCGTACGTAAATAATGAATGTTTTGTCATGTGCTTTAATTTTTTGTTTGAGTTACATATTTTAATATATCTGAGGGTAATTCGTTAATTAACCTTGGCACGAGGTATCTTGCCATGCGCTCGCCGTACACATTTTTTGCGCCTATAGTATTAAGCTGGTAGCAATGTCGACCGCGTGCAAATAGGATGTTCCATTTTGGTTAAAGATAAAGTTAAATATCGCTATTTAAAAAGTCTTTTATCTTAGGTTAAGCTCAAAGTTAGTCTATAATTTATTTTGTCCCGTTTTTAGATTAAGTGCTACTTCTTTGTAACGAGAGTGTAGGCGAATAGTCGTGGCATTAGTGCTGATTGGTGGTTTTCACGTGTCTAAGAATATTTTAATTTTTTCTAAGACATGGAGGTTTTCTCACGATGGTTATCTTCACAACAGAACACGTGCTAAATCAGCATCAAAAGAAATAATAAAGTTCAACCTAAGGGCATGACAAACAGGGACGTAGCGGTCGCCGAGAAACTAATAACGATGCAACGGGGCGTCTACGACGCGTGAACCTGAGCTTTCTCCAACACCACCTTCAAAAATCAGGCATTAAAAAAAATTTAGTAACTCTTATTAACAAAACAAAGTAAACAATTGAAGTATATTAGAAAAGAGCATTGACAATAGTATGTGGTTGCGCTTTATTGAAAAAAAATATCAGCACTTAAATATCAACAAATAATATCAGTAGTGCTGGCATTGGATTTGCTAGCATACAACACGAAATGACCGCTCAGGCACTAAGTTAAAATATCTCTAACAATCTATTAGATACTAAATATTTCTTCACACAATACTCGCACACCTCACAAGTACTTGGAGAATTCCATGAAGGGTAACTCAATTCCATTCAATCTGCAAAGAAAACATCATTGTTCCATCTGGAACACCTTTTTAATAAAACGAGCACTGGATCTTATTTCTCGAATGAAAGAATGTTATCTTTTCCATTTAATCTTAGATTTTCGAAGCAGCGTACTCCAGTTTCAGAGATTGAATATGTAAAGCTTACAATGAGGAGCCATAGTACAAGGAAAAATGTGTCTTTTTTAAAATTACAAAGTTTTACACTTGTCTAGAGTCTAGAATAAAAATTGTTGTATTTTCAATTTTAGTTAAGTAACCATTTATAATATACTAGCTGATCTGGCAATCTTTGTACCGCCTTATTTTTGTTAGTACTAGAATCTCGAAGAGGTTTCGATTTGGATTCAGTATTCTATGTTTGACATTAATTATATGACGTATGGTCTGTTTGAAGCTGTCATTCGTTGGCTTAACAATTGAACGCCATTGTGTCTCATTCACTAACTTTTCTTTAATGAGGTTTTATAAAATCTGATTGTATTAAAAAATCTATATATCTATAAAAAACATCGTCCTTAAAATAACAAACGCAAAAAAGTAGATCTCATCCAATTTGGTGCAGTAATTCGGAAGTTATGCGCGTATATACAGACAAACATTCATTTTTAAATATAAAGATGTACATAGTGTGTATAGGTTTTATTTGATAAATAATAAAATGGACATAAAGCTTCTGTGGTTGACGATCTTGACTATTTATGATCATAAAGAGTGTATCTAAAGGATACAAGAGCAACAACGTATACCATAAAAATGTGCATAAATAAACGTTATTTTTATAATCACAAAGCATTTTAAATCTAAAAGTATTATTTATTTAATCGCTTATAATAATTAATATCGTTATTTCATTATTTATAAACAAAAATATCAAAGTTTTTTAACGAACTTATAAAAAATAACCAACATTATTTAAAGCCTAGCTATGTGTGGCCATAAAGCTGCCGCGATTTAAGCTCTAAAGCTTTTCCGTGAAACATTTTATCCGACAGCTGACCGCACGCCTCTGCGTTATAAATACACTTACACACGGAATACGGCGTTACTTTGTTTTATCTTAATCACCTCAATGTAACTCATGCTTTATACTTGGTATTGTAACACGGATTTAGAGAGATAACCATTGTTATCTTTCCTATCAACAAATTCTTCAATACGATTTTTAGGGGTTCCCTAGTTTATCATTCTGATGAAAATCTGGAGAGGCTGGTTGTAGTTAGGAACACCAAAAGTAAGGAAAAGAACAAGATGGACCGATCAGGTTAACACTCATCGTCCTCCAAATTTTGCAAGGTAAGAGACGCGCAGGAAACAAGCGGGAGCTATATCATCAACTCCACATGCAACCCCTGATGGTAACCACCATCCTCAGACGTGACTGATCGACACTAGACGTATATTTTTGGAACCTAAGGTCCTTTGTAAACGAAATTTATATGGGACCTAATTGAAACCAAATCCTCGAAAATGATACATAAATGACAGCGCTACGGGTGTATAAACATTAAAAAATACAGATTTGAATCGAGAGAATCTCCTTTTTGAAGTCAGTCAAATACACGTGATAACGGAATGTGTCTACTTCTTAAAGTGTCTTAAAGAAACTTAAATTATAGTGCTATCTGTTATTACATTGTGAAATAAAGTGAACAAATTTGAAGCATTAGTCAAGGGACCTGCTGTGGACAGGGTCATTAATTCTCTGACACTGTTAATCTTCCTTACTTCGATAAATACAAAAAAGTATCACATAAAAATATTCATTTTTTGTTATTCTTTGTCAGCATTATTGTAAGAGTTTCTTTTAACAATTGAGAATAAAGAAATTGGATATAAAAATCACATACAAAATATCACTGGTATAAAAGTTATGGTATGAAAATATGCACCTAGTAAAAGCATTTCACATTTCAATTTATGTTTTATTTCATCTATTAAAATTATAAAGAAACAATATATAATTAATTAATTTTATTTCCATAAAATAAATAAAAAGCCACGTCAGGCGTTTAACGTTCACGGATTCATCACGCACGTATGATTTACGCGACGTATTATAAATCATTCACTGTCCGCGCAGGTAATTTCCGCCATAATACTGAAGCGCTGTAACCGATAGTATTTGTACTATAATTAGTGTATACCCACTATTATCATAGATCAAATATCGGAAATACCCTCAATGGCCATGTAGCATTGTTACAATTCTTCTACGTGTTTATTAATACTATATTATCTTCTAGATTGTCTTGAGTTTTTATACTTAAAAATATTATTATAAAAACAACAATTACAAAGCCTTAATATAAAAACTCATGACCGTCATGTAGATTCTTTATCGTTATACGATATACTGGTATTCAAATTGTAGCAAGTAAAGGACACATTTAGGCAAGAATAATTTTATTTTTCATATTCAAATATTTATTTATACTTATTGTCAACCATTAAACTAACCTATATGCCAAGATAAAGAAAGGAAGTGGAAACTACATGGCGACCCGCAAGGAGAGTGGGCCTTATAAGACCAGCATGAGTGTAGTGGGCTCTTAGGGTAATGACAAATGATGTAATATTGCGAATGACCCCGCTATTCGTGCATGTATATTAAAAACAAAATACA
Organism: Meandrusa payeni; assembly: GCA_029286785.1. Taxonomy (NCBI): domain Eukaryota; kingdom Metazoa; phylum Arthropoda; class Insecta; order Lepidoptera; family Papilionidae; genus Meandrusa; species Meandrusa payeni. The sequence continues at coordinate 3,409,610 of JAGSMX010000027.1, forward strand.
ACCGAATTGCTAATTTCCTCCTTTTTTGAAGTCAGGTTAAATTCCCGAATTCAAACGAAAATATGGACGGGGAATTATTGAGAATTAGGTAACGTACTAATATACTAGCATGGGTCTATAGATTACGAGGACTTAACCTTGAGTTACAAATTACCTTTTCTTCTTCTAATTCTTGGTCGCCTCACTCTAGAGTAGTCGCGGTTATCACGATCCTGTGAATTGGACAGCAGCCTTTATTAACCTGAAATTATAAATGTAAGTGTTTTTCATTATTTAGTGAAATGGCAGTAATTTGTAACGACCATTGATGTCATGTGAAAATCTTCAACGAGCTTTAATTCATTCACGTCGCTCTTACGACGTTAAAATTATTTTCCATCGGAAAAGCTTCGCAAATTGCTACGCTGCATTTTTCATGAGCCAAGGAATATCGGACGCAATGAATCACTGATTTAATTACGGAAATAGCTTCTATTTCTCTCATCTGTGGTATGTATTTTTCAACGTCTGTTTTATTATTATTTTTTAGTATCTGGTCGGCCGGCTTTTTAATTAAAATTTTGTTTTAATTTGACTAAAAAGTGATACTCATTTAATTTCAATAAACTCTTAAGGTTTAATCACTCGTGTTTCTGTCTAGGCCTATGTCTTTACTATATCGATCCACCGGATAGGTGAGCGTTGTCTTTTTCCCTAGACCTACCCAACTACCAGCTTTTCTATGCCGGCAGGATTATAAGCGACGTATTCAAAATATTTGGCTCGAAATATCCGAGTTCCATTACAATGGATACGTGGGGTTGATGGAATTCGTAGAATGCACCTCCGAGACACACATTTCAAAAGCGTTGTTTTAACTGTAGGATGGAATGGAATATCATTAAATCCCATATGTGATAGAAGATGTGCATATTGTTGCCTTCGTTACACTGATACTCTTCATATGTCACACTGATTTCTGCACAATTTTTTTACCTTTAATACCTTAAATTTAAAAAAATTAAGGCTCTGGAATGCCCTGCCATCAAATGTACGTACAGCTGGAACTAAGGCCACATACAAACGTTTACTCTGCAATTTATACCTAAATAAGTAATCAATTCAAATTTAGCTTTTTCTTTCCTTATTCATCTATAGCATATAGTCATTTAAATAGTTTTATTGTATTATAAGTAAAATGGCGACCAACGTATTCCGATACGTTATTTAACCTTCCATTGTTACTTACTTGTCCTGTATATAGACAGCCGCCATTCTGTGTTAACACTAAACGGTTTTCTGTTAATTATTGAATGTCATAAAAGTGTCCTTTGTATTAAAGTTATATTTTAAAAGCTTTTTCCATTTTTGAACCTAAAAATATTTAATGTTACGTATAATAGTTATGGTAATGATTTTAATTTTTTTCATTTGTATGTAATTATGTATGTATATTTATTAATATATGTGTATTTACATATATTTTTGTCTAAGCGTTCACCCGTTAGTTTCTCTCTACGCAACTCCAAGGTGGACTGGCAGAGAATGCCTTTGGGCATTAAGTTCGCATATTTATACACCTTTATTTTGTGCAAATAAATTTTAGACAGATTTTTTGTACGTAAAAAAACATCATCGGTATAAACTATTTAGGATTCGATTTTGAAGTTAGATTATAAGTCAAAAGTCTAAGAAATAGGTTATCAGTGTCCCGCTATTTCAACATTGGAAGTTTGATAGAGTCTTAAAGTTAAATATATGGTAAAATGTTCATGAATATTAAATATACTGAACTCTAAAGCAAGTGTGTATGATTCGATTTATATTCGTAACTTGAACGGTAAAGCGATCGTAAAGACTTGACAACACATTCCGAACTCCGAGTCAATCTAACCCAAGTACTCTTCAAGTACACGCTCTTACGAATTCTACGTTAGTACGACGAATATTCTATCATGATTTAGCATACCGTAAAGGATTTATACTCACTTGACCTTTCAATGTGATGTTTGGGAAATCGATTTGGTCGTCCAATCCACGTCTACGAGCAGGGCTTTGTAAAGAAGATAATGCAATATGATATCCAACAAGAAAAGTGCCAGTGCAGCGGCTTTTGCAATCTTGCATAATCGTGCAAGTATCTACAGACGTAGAGTACATGCGTACTTATGTATTTCATATCATGAGTAAAATTTGCCCTCTGCATAAAAGCTTTGTGAGGGCGGCGGTAATCACTTAAACTGAAAACAAATATTCTCAAGAGTCACTAATATTTTGTACATCTGAAAATTTTATTGACGAACCGCACCTCAAAAGCTAAAATAGACCATAGCCAAAAAATAAAATAGAAAGGACAAATAGTTAAATAGAAAATAAAATAAAAACATCTGATTTTATTAAAATATCATGTTGTGCATATTCATAAAACATTTTCGGATAAGCTTGGAAGTTTATCTCTACCGAAAACTGCCACAACGCTTTAAATAAAAACTGGATTTTATGCGATATAAACCACTAGTTAAAATTCAAACCGCTCGTAAAAGAAAAGATAAATAAATAAACTGCCACCTTTAGCGGGGTAGACAATGCGCTATTGCCGTTCGCTTTTCAGCGTGACAAGGGAGTAGCTTAACGCCATATACCAGGCACAAATTTCAACCCGAGAATTTATTTTATATGAAAGAAGGCATTGGTACAAGCTGATACTAGAATTTATAAATAAATAAATAAATTTGATTGACTGGGGTTGAGTTAGATCTGACGACAAGAATTTGAAGCCTAGTCGGCTTACACCAATGAATTTCCATTAACCAGTTGAAATATCAATTAGTTGATGTTAAACATGTACATAACCTTACCTTATAACGGTAAGAAATTCTAACTTGCTACCGTTAAATGGCGACAGGCTAAACTCCGTTCACTTCCAGCATAGTATGTGTTAGTGATGTGATTAAAAATGGTATCTAAAAGCTATTTCAATAATTAAATCAAGAATTCACAGCGTTCGATGTTCCTTGTCTCATGAAAAATGCATCGTAACAATTTACGTAGCAAGCTAAGGACTTTTTCCGATGGTGAATGATCGGAGCATTTTTATGAGGTAACTGGCGTGAACCTGGCGTTTTTATTTATTTAACATTTTGTGTCATTAAATTGTACTTTATGTGTAAGAGGTGTACCGCTATTTACAAGTTTGTAAACAACTCGTACAACTCTAACCTCGTTAATATTTAAATTTTACTGTTAAAATTCTAGGACTTGCGCAATAGTGAATTATAAATGTTATTTATATTATATAACTTGTATAAAAAATAAGAAAGGCGAATAGTACTCTTCGAATATGTAAACAAAGATTCGTTAGGAACAATTGGCAGAAGGCAGTTTTTTCTCGAAATTAATCACAAAACTTCACATCCACAATATAATTTTACTTAATAACTAGCGTACCCAGCCCACTTCGACGGGCTAGATTTCTATTAGATTATATAAATATAAGATCCTACACCCATTTACATATCAGCAGCATCAGTAAACACATACATTCGCGGCGCTATAACTTACCTTGAATACTTCAAAATTCTTAATTATTATCTTCAATATACTTCAGTATACTTTATATACTTCATAATGATATAAATATACACAACGCATGTGTCAATACAAATTTGGGTTATAAAACAATATAATATCATCGTAAATAAAAGCTGTATTTAACAGTTCAAAAAGAGGAGTGCTCCGATCGCCACTAAAATATACAGGATTACTCACCAGATTAATCTGAAGATTCTCTGAAAGTTTCATTGAAATCGGTCCAGCCGTTTCGGAACCTATATGGAACATACCCACATACTTTCTCTTTTAAATATATAGATTTATTAAATGTGAGTAATGAAAGATTAAAAAATATGTATAAAAAGTCAAAAAAGTTACTAAACACGTTTCAGGGGTATACAAAAAAACAAAGTGACAGTATTACTTTGTGAATATGTTATAAATAAAAAATTAAAGAAGTAATTATCATATGTTATATGAGCAATGATGAATGAATATGTCAGATGATCGTAATATGACCGCTCTGGGGGATGATGCACTAGCATTTTACCCTAGTAATATTGCGGTTTCTCATCAACTTGTGTCGTATAAGTATGAAGCAATGAAGTAACTATCGATCTGATCAACCGCTTCATACCGTACTGTTAATTAAAGGGGTACTTTGTGTAATTGCAGGTTGTGGTCTGGTATAGTTGCAAGTAGTTGTGTACTATTTAACAGTACAATGAAAAACCACATATTCTTAGTAAACATGTGATGTTATAAACTTTAAACATATTATGACTGAAACATATTGGTTCATCATTAAAAAATTTAACTACATCCAGATACAAGATACGTGGTAGCAACACGCTAGCAATCTGAAATTTTCGGTACCGAAATCTCTCTGTCTTCCTTGGTCAGCTTTCCGGATTTTCGCTTTCCACTCCGCTCTGTTCCCGCCATCGTTTTTAGTAATCTTGCACTCCCTCATGTCTCTCGACACCACACTCTCCCACCTTATCTTGGGTCTTCCTCTGGATCTTCGACAGGGAAGGGAAAGTTTTAGTGCTAGGTTCCTTGCATAGTCGGGGTGCCTCCTCGTGTCCATATCAACACAGCCTACTCTCCTGGATCTTGTCGGCAATGTCGAGTACACCCAGGCTTCCTCGCACATACTCGTTGCGTATTTTATCACGCCTGGTTACGCCGAAATCAATTGTGTTCATTTAAATTTGAAGTAAATTTGTACCACGTTATTATAGGTCCCATTTCATTTTTCAATTTGAGAAGGGACAATTTATATACAATTGTCTTGGGTAATAGACACGCTGTTTATTTGTCATTTTTCGAATCATGGACGTTTTCGACTTATAGAAGTTCGACTATACATATTAGACGATTTTATACGGAATAAAAAAACAAGAAAAACCACATTTAAAGTTAATTCCTGCTTTTCCAAAATGTACAAATTAAAATTTTGATACTTTCTTTTCACATTGATATTATTGAGAAGTAAAAGCTATGGAGGTTGCATACAAAAAAAATATCATTTTTTTACATATATATTATGTATCTTTTTTATAATTTCTAAACAAGTGCTTTCCCACGATCTTACTTAATATTAAGTGAAAATGCAGTTTTGCACGGTGAGGTGCACTAATTTAGTAAATGCCTATTCACTCTACTCTTAAAACACTAACATTGTAATCGGAGGGAAAGGCAGACGTAGGCCAACTGTTCAAGTCCAATAATGAAACAAGTAGCAAAACGCTTCGTTCGAGTATTAGGGATGTTTACTACAAAAGGATGAAATCTAGCAGCTCGTCTTGCATCTACATCAATATAGACATACCAGCCAGAATTTTTAATCCTCTCCAAAAAGGTAGAGGTTATCAATAATTATTTTTTTGTACTTAAACCTCTGTTATTTATAAAATATAGATATTTCTTTTTTTTATTCCAAAAGGATTAGTTTCAAAAATGTTCCACATAAATTTTGTTGTCATAGGACCTTGAGTTCTGAAGATATCATAAAAATTGTTTAGAATAATGATTGTTGATATTGGTAGGCTTATGATAGTCTAAGACTAGAAAATCACTCCTTAATGACAACACGGCACAAATGTGGAAGATGGGAGATAATATAGGCGCTAGAGCTTCGTTATACGTAACGTAACGTAACGTAATTTAATCAGTCACTAGTGACCTGATATGACATTTACTGGTTTGTACATTTCAATATTTTTGTTGCAGAACGTCTGAATGTTTTGTACGAGCGCAACTGGACTCGCCTGGTCCACGAGCAGCTTCGGAAGTTCGAGTCCTCAATAGTGGCAGCAGCGAGACAGTCGCCCGAAACACAGCCTGCGGAGCTGACCTTAGATAATAAGTGGACTTTCTCAGGAGCCTTAATTTACTGTATAACTCTAATAACTACTATAGGTAAGAATCTTTTTTATACCCAGCCACTCTCACGGCTTCGCACTGAAAGTACGAACATCATTTAGCACGCATGCTGAAAACTGAACGATTAATGTGTTTGTCTTCCCCACTAAAATGGTCAAAAGGTCGACTAAGCTTATTTTCTTTAAATTTTTATTTAATATTTGAATTACTTTATGTCTTTATATCTAAAATACTAGCGGAATTTAATGGCATCGATAATAACCATGTACCATTATTCTCCGGATGAATACGGAACCATATTTTTATTTTTCGTAAACCTACCTCAAAGAGTACCATATAATGAAACCGTGAGAACGTGAATAAATTTTTCGTTCATATTTGTGCAAAGTTTATTGATCTTCAAAGCTCTCGTGTTTCAAGATACCGTACAAAATATAGAAATATTTTTATTTACTGCCAGCAAGGGTAGACTAAGCACTCTGAAAGCCAACGCCAATTAAACCAAATAAATCCCGTTTTATAAAAACGAAAAAACAAGTAGCTGGTCTAAGTATAAATATTATTACGAACTAAAAATTTTGATCAATTAATTCAATTTAAATTTGGAACACGTTTTTTGTATCACCTTTGGTTTATTAAGACGGGTCGATAAATTACTTAACTCGGATTTTAAATTTTTCAGCAAATAATTCTCTTAAAAACATTGAAGGATCAGTAGCCTAGTGGTTTAAGGACATCATCATCAGCCTGTTTCCATCCACTGCTGGAAATACGAGTAGGACTTCTCCCTTGCCTTCCACCACATAAGATCTTCAGCTTTCCGCAACCAGCCACTTCCGGCTATCCTTATAAGGTCGTCGGTCCATCTGGAGAGAGGGCGCCCCATGCTTCTGGGACCCATGTGCGGCCTCCATTCCAAGACTTTCCTCCCCCATATGCCGTCACTGACTCGGCAGAGATGGCTGGCCTACCGCCACTTCAACTTTAAGAGCTATGTCGTCTACTTTTGTTCTCCGTCGAATTTCTTCGTTTCGGATTCTATCCCTCAGAGAAATGTCGAGCATGGCTCTTTCCTAATGGTTTTAATACGATTTGCGAAACGTAAGTTCATAGATTCGAATCCACCGTTCGACTATTGACGTGAACCATCTCCTACCACAAGGTTAAAATTAGTTGCAATGGTGGAAAAATGTTAGCAATATTTGTGAAAAAAAAATATTTTTGAAAAATTTTAAAAATAAAGAAAAATATTATTTGAAAAAAAAATTAAGAATTTTAATAGGAAAGCATTAGTTTGCTGACGCTATACTCGGTACCAGTAATATGACTAGACTGTAACACCCTCCACCTTCAGCCTATGTTTACTCCTGAAAACTACCCATCCGGTCTATCACTAGACCATGGGAGTTAATAAATAGGACCCAAAAATTTATAAATCATGTTGCAATAACTACGGGAAATGGTGCAAAAAAATGTTGGGAATAGTTCTGTACATTTTACACCTACGCCATTAAATAACTTGTAACGTAAAGAAATCTTCTATCACAAAAGTTGTTAGATTATTTTCCTTTAATTTTACCAGGTTACGGGAATGTTTCTCCTCGAACACCAGCCGGGCGAGCTGCCACAGTCGCTTATGCAGCGGCTGGAGTACCTTTGACCTTAGCTTGCCTGGCGGGGCTCGGAGCATCGTTAGCTCGTCTAGCTAGAATTGCCTGGCTAAAGACAACTAAGAACAAAATTCCTAATACATGGAGAAAGGAAGGGGAAGTAAGTGCATGTAACATATATTGAAACATTAAATTAAGAAAAAAAATGAGAAAATTAATGAACATGCACATTATACAGACATAATTGTAAATTTATAAAAAATATGCCTTTTCCTATTCCAGCAGTCTATACAAGCGGCCTGAATGCAATTAGGCAGAATTTTTTTTTTATGCCTTTAAACTAGCGCTTGACCATGATCCCACCTGGTGTTAAGTGGTGATATAGTCGAAAGATAGTACGCGCTAGTTTAGTAAGTGCCTATTCACTCTACTCTTGAAGGCTCCCACGTCGTAATTGGACGGAAAGACTGACGCCGGCAACTTATTCCACTCCTTTGCTGTACGCACGATGAACGATGACTCAAATCGCTTCGTTCGGACGCGCGGAACATCAACTATGAAAGGGTGGAGACCCGCCGAGTGTCTAAACGTCCGAAGGTAGAATGGGGATGGGGGAATTAACTCGTGTAATTCCTGTGCACACTCTCCAAAATGTAATCTGTAAAACACCGAAAGGCTGGCCACCTTGCGCCTGTGCTCAAGACTATCTAGGTGTAGATCTTGGTCACCTATCAACTTTTGGCCCGCCTCTCCATGGAATCCAGTGCCGCGAGTTGGTATTTGGCTGCACCTGCCCAGATATGACAACAGTACTCCACACATGGCCGGATCTGTGCTTTATACAAAGTCAAAAGCTGTCCCGGTGTGAAGTACCGCCGTACCTTTGATAGGACTCCAAGCTTCCTAGCAGCTACCTTCGCTTTGGATTCAATGAACCGCCCGTAGTTAAGATTCGCAGACAATTCGATTCCTAGTAACTGTAGGCTGTCGGTAGATTCCAGAGATACATTCTGAAAAGTCGGAGCTAATGTGGACTGGCTCCTTTTGGCGGTGAATAAACATGATTGCGTTTTGGTGGCGTTGAACTGCACAAGATTGGCTATGCCCCAGGAGGAAGCTGCCTCGAGAGTGCAATTTGTACGCTCTACCATGGCCTCGCGTTCGGACTGTACTTGATCCTGACTGGTCCGCCCTACCGGGAGATATCTCTACAATAGTGCTGTCGTCTGCATACCCATAGATGCCGGGCGTCAACAGATCGTTTATGTGCAGCAGGAAAAGTGTTGCAGAGAGGATGGAACCTTGAGGAACACCGGCATTGGTCGTCATGGGCTCTGATGTACATCCGTCGATGACGACACGAAGCGATCGTTCACTCAGGAAGTTCTTAATCCACTCAATCAGACCCGGGGACAAGCCATAAGCTGGAAGTTTGCTAATTAGGCTTGCATGCCAAACCCTGTCAAATGCCTTTGAGATGTCGAGGGAGACAGCAATTGCTTCCCCGTTACTCTCTAGGGCTTCGCCTACAAAGTGAGTGACATATACTAGAAGGTCTCCCGTCGACCGGTTTCGGCGAAATCCGTATTGTCGGTCACTGAGGATATCATTTTGTTCTAGGTATGCGATAAGGCGGGAGTTCAATATACGTTCTATACTCTTGCAAAGTATAGAGGTTATTGAGATAGGACGGTAATTAGCAGGGTCAGCACGACTGCCTTTTTTGGGCACGGGTTGCACGTTAGCTGACTTCCAGGATTTAGGTACTATTCCAGTTTTGAACGAGAGGCGAATTAACAAACTATATAATTATATTTCAGATGTGTAGTTTTTTTCACTGTTTATTTCACCTATGAGTACGTTAGCACATGAAATTGCAATAAACAATTTCATTAGTGCCAGCGCCGATTGAATTTAACTGCGAATTGTCCGATTGAATAGCTGATTGTCTAGATACAGAGCTACGACTGCTCTAAATGATTTTCTCTTGCAAACTATTTGACAATACATCAATTTAATTTAACTTTTTAACTACGCATGCTAGGTGACTTGCATAAGTATAAGAGATATTAATAAACTTGGTGAAAAGCAGATAGCGATTGATATTTCTGTTTATTCTGTTAAGTTTAAAAGGACTTGAAGATGTTATTATTAAGCTTAGCATATATAGTTATAATAATTATTAATATTGATTGTAGACGCAATTGAAAGACATCACATATATTTAAATATATATATTTAACATAGTGTGATGTCTTATGATATCAATTTATAAAAACGCGTTGTAGAAATATTCTGCTTGTACGGCCCCGTGTAACGGGTTATGTACTAATTAGTCACGTTTTATTTTTCTACTTAAAGACTGTATACATATATAAGAAAAGGGGCAAACGATCTTAAGGCTCATCGGTTATTAAGTGATCACCGTCGCCCATGTACATGAACATCCACAACAACACAAGACCTGTAGTGCCTAACCTCCAGAGGATCCTTGCTCGATAGTCCCCATATCGTGTAGGTTGGGAAACAACCCTAGTGGCAGTTGTATTCCACGGGTTGATATTATTCAAGTCAGATCTAATAAAGCATGTTTAATATTATTATTTTTTCTGCGCAGCTGGAAAATCATTTTCAACTTCACGAGCAACAGCGTCTTATACCCCAGCCAGCCCCAAACAATCAATACACATCATTTCCACCTCGATCGCACAGATATGCTGGAACTGTTAAAGCGAGAGCTGGAGAAAAGGGACAGTATTCACAAGTATTTGAGAAGGCACCTGCAAGCCCTAGAGCAGCTACATTAGGCCGTGTGAAACGAAATATTTTATCCGATGCCGGAGGTACGAAATCACTATTCGACTTTTATCGTGAACTTCCTAGCACAAGCTTTAGCTTGGAATAGCTCTCAAGTAAATGTGTCTATTTGGAATATATTGCATATATTATTGTGAGCAGTAATAGTTTAGTAGCCCTACGATACGACTTGCAAGCAGATGGTTGAGGATTCGAATCCAGTTGGCTTCTACCATTGAGTTACCATTTTTTTAGTTTTTTAAGTACAAAAATTACTTGCTTAAAATGTATGCCCGATGCATGGTGTTGGTTTCTTCATCTGTCGAATATGAGATAGCGAAAGTCTGTCTACCCGGCAAGTGTTTGAAGGACATGAGAGCTTATTTATCTTTATTGTCATGTTGGTATCTATTAAGTCTTAGGTTACTTGTTTTAACTTTATCGCACAATATATTTTTTCAGAACCCCATTCATCAGGAAGTCTTCAAACGCAGACATTGGATCGGAAGAAAACCTTCAACAGTATGAAGTGTATGGCGACAATTCACGGTACGGGCAGAGGTCGTGTGAGGGGTCAGGTGCAACGACCGCGAGGGGTCGCTATTGAACAACTAATTGCTGAAGAATGTGGTGACATCATCATGAACAGTTGTCGAGAGGAAATTGATGATTCGGAAGATGCTGACGAAATGTATGTTACTGTTGAATATTCATTATGTTACCCTCAGTTTAGATTATATCAGATTGATTTTATTAGAATAACAAACTGTAACACTATTTTAAATTAGAAAAAAATAAATTTAAAAAGAATAATCTAATTACCTTTGAAACCAACCTTGATATCCACATGTTGATTCCTAAGTTACAAAAAAGGAGAGAAAGAGAAATAGTTAACAGAATTAAAAAAAGAATATTTACGAGCAAAACCAAAAACTTCTAAATGAATCAAACTTTCTAACGTTCATTGTTGTCTGTTTCGATTTTAGTAGGCTTAAGTGATCAATATATTTCAATAATGAATGTTATTAATTACAGAATTTGTCCACACGATACGCCTTCACGAGTGCCTTTAATATGGAATGAAGATAATCAGAAATTCAAGAGCTGTGCAGCAGCTCCTCCAAGTTGCAGTACATCCGCGAGTGTTCCACAGAACCCCGGCGTCGAACACTGTCACATACCCGTGGGTATTGTGTTATTCTTGCTCCTTGCGTATATATGCGTGGGCGCAACAGTATTCTCTGTTTGGGAGAACTGGAGCTTCCTTGACGCGACGTATTTCTGCTTTATAGCATTGGCAACTATCGGCTTCGGAGATTTCGTCCCAACCAGTTTCCTAACATCTAAACACAGCACGGAGAATTCTAAACACGAATACATTCAAATGATCGCGTGTTGCGCATATTTAGTTTTTGGACTTATTTTAATAGCAATGTCTTTCAGTCTTTTACAAGATGAAGTTGTTGCCAGATGCTCGCAGTTAGCTAATAGTCTCGGCATATCACGCCAATGACAGTACGAGAAAAGTGATTGCAGCTCATCCGACAATCACTTGAGGATGTTATGATTGTTATTGTAATGATATAATGCGTTGGACTTCGATGAATGACTTTTCTATACTTCTTGTACTATACGACATTGTATTCCATGTTTGATTTATGTCTGTCGACGGTTTGAGATTTTTACTGAAATTGTGACGCGTGATTGAGGTGCCGTTTGTTATGTAAATATTGTAAAAAAAACTATTCATAAAAGCAAGGCTGAAATTGTAATGATACAATAAAATTGTGTGAATTGTATATGATGCTTTTTTTACAAAACAATCCTACATAAATCTTTTCCCCTAATAATACTAAGCTTAATCATAAAATATGTACAATTTTATAATTTTAGTAAAGAAATTCAGTGTGATTTATTTAAGTATACGAGTATATTAATTAAGAGAAGCTGGAGATAAGTATATCGTATTCTATAGTTGTTGTGTTTAAATACAAGCAGTTAATTATATATATAAATGAATGTTTGTCTGTATGTCCGTTATAGAATCGTAAACTATGCATAAGCGGTGGAAAAGCGCGGAGATAGAAACATTAACATTTGTGTCCTAAATGCTCTATCGTTTGATATTCTACGTTGCATATTGTGTGTAATAATGTACCCGAAGTGGAGTGACTGAATGATATAACCGTTCCTTAGAGAACCAAACTAAACACTGTTTTCTGTAGGTTTATTGCATATATAAGTAATGCTACTAAGCAATTACACATTATTTCCACTAATAAGTAGTTCCAACAATCGCTATTTCGAGTGAAATACTCACTCTATGATTAACGGTTCGTTGAGAAACGACGTGTGCTCTATGAGTTTACGTTGTTCATTTTATTTTTCTTTTAAAACCATGAAGGTTTCGTTTCGATTTTCTTTCATAAATAAGACTAGCACTACAATGTAAAAGACAAGAAGAATCTTACCTTAGTCGTTACTTATGTAGGTAATTTTAATTTTTGTAACGAACCGTACATATTTTATCCAAAGTAGAGACGTGGCATAGCCAAGGTCGCTAAGTCTGAACTTCTGAACTCGATACAAGGGTCCCTTTGGCGCCCAACACCTACATTTTACGCACGGGCATTTTATAGGCTCCTTGAAGTCCTGAACTGCTATTCCATTTCATTTTTCTTATTAATTGTTCTCTAACGATTCTCTTACAAATGGCATAGTTTAAAAAACAAATGTTACTATGACAATACTGGTGTAGTCTGTCATATTAATAGCTTTAAGTATCGTAGATATATACTACTAGATTTTGATATTTTTTACGATTTTTATTTTTTTTAATATCATTTTTTTAACTTTCAAAGTTACAAAAATACTTCGAAAGCCAAGGCTAATAAATTCCAGTACTAATTGTAGTAATTTGAGAAGTAATCGTTAATTATGAGATCGCATGTTCTTTTTACCAATTAGTTTGTTCCCTTAAATAAATTACTTGAATTAAATCAATTTGAGGGTAGATTAACTATTTGAGTATAGAATCACTCAGTTCTGTTGTCAGTTATTTCTCAAAATACCAACATTTTTTTATATAATTTCACCGATATCTTTAATTTATGTAAGGAACAATGTTGTTAGTAATTATAGTGTTAAGTACACAATATTATTGCATCTGTCACTAACCTGATCTATGGTAGAGTTCGGAGTGTGATCGTGACGATACTGCGATAAGGATGGCGATCCTTACGGAGTTTGGCTCAGTTGTCTTCAAGCAGTTAAACCGGAGTACCTTGCGGAAGTGATCAGTGACGCCGTAACCCTGAAGCGGAGAACATGGGCGTGAGTTATTAACTTTCTCTCCATCATAAACGTATTATTATTTGTGTCTTAAATACTCTGTCGTTTGCGCTTTGTGCTCATTCTACGTTGCATTTTGTACGTGCCCCAATTGTGCCCCCAGTGATTTTTAAGTAGTGAACCGATTAAATGATTAGTAAGCCGATTGAACAATATAAGGGAACTGATTCTACCCGCACTATACTCACAATAGAGATTTAAGGTAAGCTGACTAAACATTTTACTATATTATGATAAGTTGCACTTATAAAAGCCTTCGGACTTGTATTATAGTACTAAAACCAATTGGTCATTGTTATAATAATAGTGGAATTCAATATTAATTCAATTATGCATCATCTGAATCTATTTACTCTCAGATGTAAACTTGGTCCTAACAAATTAATATCTTTATTATACAAATTAATATTATATTAGTGACTTCTATCGAAGTCTGGGGTGGAGCTAGGAAAACTATTTTACTCCGGCTAGAAAGAGCTCAGCGATCTCTGCTAAAAGTGATGACACAAAGCCCGTTTAGATTCCCAAAAAATTTGCTGCACGAAAAGTGCCAGGTGCTATCTATCTATAAGGCAATTATATATATTTAAACTGTTATGTTTACAACACCAACTTACGCCATATAATTGCAGTAATGTTAGTACTATATGGGTAATAATGAACATCTGCCGATCTACTAAATGTAGAACAGCCACTGCACGTCAACAGCAGCGCTTCAGAGCCACTTCCTTGTACAATAGGTTAAATAAAGTCTTAAAAATTCATCCTTTGTCGAGTCATAAATGTAAATTAGTTTGTAAAAAATATTTATTAGAGTTGAATTATATTCAGACTGAACGCCTCCTAATTTAATAAAATTTAATATAATATAAAACTAAGGAACATACACAAACACAAATTTACACACACACACACACACATTTATAAAATATTGTTATGATTTGTTATGCTCATATTTTATTGTACTTTTCAAATGGGAGAAGACACCGACCCCTGAAACACAGGTCCAATAGAACCTAGCTAAGGAGTCAGAGACTTCACGTTTCTTTGTTCAAACATTTTCTATGGTGACTAACAAAGATTTATTATTATTATTATTATAGTGACTGATTAATTATGTAATAAGTTACGAGCTGAGAATTTTGTGTGATTTCCAATTCACGGGTTGAAGTCTTATAAATACCACAATATTAATGCCAACAATTAATTTTGCATACGCAACATTAGTAAGTTGCTTATGCGATATCTGCGGTATCTTAATAGCTTGACAATGGCCATTTCAACGTTATAGACGCATTCAAGCACGTTGCTTGTTAATTAACTTGTATCGTGATCGAGTGACATTAATTGCGTTTAGCTTACAGTGAAGTCCATGAACCAAGATATGTTAAATTATGTATTCTTATTAAAGCAATCAATTTAAAAGCAGATGCAATTAGAATATAATAATGGATCTTTATTAATTTTGTAGACAATTATTTCATGAATTTTGTATAAATCTTTTAAATGTAAGCTTTCTATTCCATTGGTAAATAGTATATTTCTCTCAATATAACTTCGATAGTTCCGTGAACTCAATGACTTACGTAGTCAAGTAGAATAGATAATCGATCGAATCAAGTATAATAGATAGAAGATATAGAAGGTCAAGGGGATATAGATCAAGGATTATATATAATAGGGTCTAACGGTGCTTAAACGTTTTTTTGTTTTATTAATTAGGTTACAATTAAAAAATGTAGTACAATTTTTATTTATAAGGTATATCAAGCGTTGAATATACATAGTACAATATTAATGGTACATTTACTCAAATTTTTTAACTCAACTGCACTCCTCCTTGTCTCATTCAAGGTCTGGATCTGTATAGATTTATTTAGCTGAAGTTCATGCTTCATGCTCCGGTAGATTTTACCAATTGACCGTACGTAAGCAATCTCGCATGCGGTCAGTGGTTATATAGTGGACGCCGTGTAGTCGAAATTCGACCGTAAATCGGAAAAGGGACATTAACAATTCACATCCAGTCAATTTCACTGTAATTATTTCGTAATTATTTTAAAACTAATTTGCACCAGTTTTTTCGCGATCAATTTCTATATTATCAAATGATCGCAGATTTTTTATTCTTATGATTATAAATAACATTTTCCCCATCCCATTCCACCACTGAACTTCAAGACACACTTTCAGTAGTGTGTCTTTCATCCATTTTTTGTGTGAACATCCCTCAAACCCGAACAAAGTGCTGCGCTTTGTCTTGCATTATTTCTATAGCAAAGGGTTACAATAGTTTACCCGTGTCTGTCTGTCTTTCGAATTACAGTGTGCATGTTTTCAAAAATAGAGTGAATAGGGATTTACTAAGCCAGTGCAACTTACAATCCAGGACTGCAGTTCCACTTAACATCAGGGATCGTAGTTAGGCACTTGCTTAGGAAATTACTGGAATAGTTTGCGACGACTGTCTTTGACTCCATCTACAATATGGGTATTTCCAAGAGAAGAGTGAAAAGGCATTAACCTAAAAGCTATATCACGTCAAAAGCCGTCAAAAGTTTAGGGTACGGTCTGCAAATCGTATGGTCGCAGGGTCGAGTCGACCATTCGACTATTGACGTGAACCATCTCCTAGCGCAAAGTTAAGCTTAGTTGGAATGGTTGACAAGAATTTTAGTGATATTTCTGTAAAAAAAAAAAATTTTGCTAGCTTTCTATTTAAATATAATATATATATAAGATGTAAACGGAATAAGAATAAAAAACAAGAATAACTTGAATAAATTGTGACAAAGAATAAATTGTGTTGCTCTGTAATTCAAGAAACCACATTAAAAGTTTAGTCTTGCTTTTGCTAAACTGTGTAAATTAAATTTTGATATCTTTTATTCAATTTGAGGTCACTTACAAGTCTTTTTTCATTGACATCACAATACTAATAAAGGCTCCACTATGGAGGTCTCGTACAAGAAAATCGATATTATTATTTTTTACATATATACTCGTATATTTGATCGATTTATCTGAAACACCTGTTTGCACAATAATCGCATGCACTAGAGTAGGAGTTAAGCAAGTTACGAAGCTATAAACACATCTAGTAAAATAGTATAACAGCTAAGTCTTCGTTGCGGAACAAAAGCAGGAGTCGCTTCCATTTTTAAAATCCCGCACATTGTGCACCAGCGTGTATCCACCGGGACGGAATGAATGTTTTATCGCGACAATGGAAAATGTGAGATGTGAATAGAATACACAATATTAGAGTGGTCTATGAGTAAAAGCATTTTAAACAAATATATTTAAAAGTTAACAATCTAATACTGCTAATATATAAACCTTTTTTTTTTCTTAACGAGGAGAAAATCTTCAAAAAAATACCCCGCCTTCTGGGGGGAAGGCGGCGGTTATGTGGGGTTTTTACCCACTAAAACCTCCCCGGTGGCCCTTCCTCGGTGCATGGTGAGGGGCTCCAGGATCTCCAGTGGAACGCACCGGAGCCCCTCTGCACTGCACTCAAGGAGAGCTCTTCCCGGGGGGGGGCAGGTTCCTCCCCCCCTCTGCCCTCGCAGTGTAAGGCGACACGGGCCAGCCGATGTCGCCTTCTTCCCGGGTCCACCTTACTAATATATAAACCTACATCACACAATATAACACCCATCACTCAGAGGGGCAGACAGAGATCACGTACTTTCCATAACGATCCGACATAGCTCTTTCGCTTAAACACTCAGGAACACAATTTTTTTTCAGTCATTTTAACACACCCTACTAGGGTAATCAGAACAAACATAGCTTGTCAGCTAACTTTTATTTCTTATATAAGATGTCAATGTGCACTTGCGTCAATAGCCTAATGGTTTAGGGTACTGCCTGCGAATCGTAAGGTCGTGGGTTCGAATCCACCATTCGACTATTGACGTGAACCATCTCCTAGCACAAGCTTAAGCTTAGTTGAAATGGTTAACAAGTATATTACTAATATTTATAAATTAAAAAAGAAATATTGCTAACTTTCTTTAAAAAAACTTGGAATATGTTTTTATATTTTGTAGTCAAAGTTAAGTTTAAAAAGTGTATGAGTCATAGAATAATTGAAAAGGAGCTATAAATAAAGAAACTTATATTGTGTTGTTTGGTGACAAAAAATAATAATTGATAACTGAATAACTGTCGGATCGGAAAATCGATTGAATTGTAAATTCTCCTTTCTCACGGCGATCACGATCCTAAGTGATTTTATGTTTATAATAGAGTTGAGGCGTATTTATCATCACAGGTAAAATAAGCTAGCTAAAGCTATAAAAACTTGTAACATTTCTAAAATACTCTTTTCAGCATATACATCGTATAGTTGCAGTGAATAACATAGTACGCGTGACGCAGTCACAGTTCGGCACAAATAACAGGTCCGTCTCTGTCACGTGTACGTGTTGGAAAGTTGAGTAAGACAGGGATGCACTTATTATTTTTTAATAAAATCACGATTTCCATCTGTTGGAATACTACTTATTAGTTTTTTCCACATTTCATTGGATAATGGTGATATAGTCGAAAGATGGTACACGCTAGTTCAGTAAGTTCCTATTTACTTTACTTTTAATGGCTACCAAGTCGTTCTTGGACGGAAAGACTGACACCGGCAACTTGTTCCACTCCTTTGCTCTACGCACGATGAACGATTACTCAAATTGCTTCGTTCGGACGCGCGGAACATCGACTATGAAAGAGTGGAGACCCGCCGAACGTAATCGTTTGAAGCTAGAACAAGGATGGGGGAATTAACTCGTGTAATTCCTGTGCACACTCTCTAAAATGTAATCTATAAAACACCGAAAGGCTAGCCACCTTGCTCCGGTGTTATAAGTATGAAGAGTAAAACTTCAATTCGTAATTTGTATAATTAAGAATTTGTATGTATGTTTTAATAATATTTAAATCCCTGCTACAAATATTAATGCAGCAACTTTGTTTGCAGTATACTTAGTAAATATAAGTATAAGTAAATTAAATTTATTCTTTTATTCTTTGTTATTTAATTGTGAGAATATACATTTCTCGTTAAGTCGATCGTAACAATCAGCGTTCCATTTTCTCCCAGTCAGTAAACGTCGATGTGACGTGAAACAATAGAAGGACCTGGTCCCGTTTGCCTCTCCGCCTATACAATGCGACAGTCATTCAGACCGCTGGCAACATGGCTTTTATTGAAGCAGTAATGGAAACTGTGCGAGTATCGAATGAAATACGTAAACGTTTACCTGTCAACTGCTCAGATGCGTACTACTTTAGTATTGTAGACAATACTTGCTTTTGAAAGCCAGCTTCATAACTAGCCATGAATATTGACACGAATTAAAAATTCTGATTTATATTTTTTTCTTAATTAAAATTTGGAACACGTTTATAAATGTAAATCAAATCAATCAAAGTTGAAACGTGTTTCAAATTTGAATTATCACAACAAATTTGTTTAGAAATCTCTAGTGATTTCCGGTGTTTTTTTTCTTCCGTCGAAAATGAAGCTAGTATTGGAATGCCACAACCTAAACTGTTTAAAATCTATATGAAACCTTAGTGATTTCTAATTTAGATATTTTTCTTAATTCAAATTTGGAACGCGTCTATTATGTAGAAGTTTCTAACTTCTGCCGATATTCGACTGTTTAATTTTTTTTCTCCCTGGAAATTGAAAGTCACGATCCAGGAATGCAATTCCACTTAACATCAGTTGGGATCGTGGTCAAACACTAAACTTTGTTTAATTACTTTGAAAGTATATAAGTAAAAACATTTACTGTAATGGCGTTATTTAATTATTTAATAACATAAAACAATTTAACTTTAATATAACACAACTATATTACAAAAAATAGCTTATATTTTCAAATTAAAAAATAATTTATTAATAATAAAATTCTCGATAAAATAACTATATTCTACAATATTTTTTTATAAAAAAAATACTTGTAACATTTTGCTATAAAAATTACAGAAGACATATTATTTTTTTAATGACGAACTACACAGATTGGCCAGAGAAGCTGGCCTTGACTGCTTCACCGGATTGAGAGGTGGCATAGCTCTTAGGTCGCTTAGCCTGAACCTCTATGAGTGTGGTTTACAAGACATATTATGCATCATAACTAGTCAAGTGTTCCGACTTAGACGGTTTAAAGTTTTGGTTTCAAACTATTATCTTTTAAAAGTCCGTTCAATTGATAATTGTAATTCCATTGTTTGTTTACCAATTTGACACTTGGTTAATCAGTTATAAGGCAAAAGAAACCAGAGTGAAATGAGTAAAATAATAAGGCGCTTTTACAAAAAGCAGGCCGACATCAAAACGGAATTAATGATCCGTGAACTTCCACTATTCAAGCTTGAGTGCCCGGATATGACGAGTTATGTCTTTGCAACACTACTATAAAATATATATTGTTATGTCTAGAACAACTAACAATATGGATAATTAAACATAATTTTGCTAAAATGGGACCCAATTTACTTTAATATAATTACTTTATTATAATACATTCTAAAAATAGATAATTTAAAGAACTAATTTTTACATTATCTACTTATTGAATCCCAACGTAAGCATGATCTTTGGTTTTATTTTTAAAAATTGCTAAATTTTTTTAATAAATACTCCTTAATATTCTCGTTAGTCCACTTAATATGTGGACCTTCAACGAGTCTACTCCTTCGACAAAGGCCGGCAACGCACCTGCAGCTCCTCCTGTGTGATTCATGGTAGCATAGCACGGGTCGTCTACGAGGTTCTAGGAACCTCGCAGGTACGTGCCTCGGGGTATGACCCCATTACCGGGGTAACCGTCGCAGGGGGCGTTCCCCTGGTCATGGGTACCGTTTAGGACGATTTTTTTAGAAATAACTATTTTTACGTCGAGGCTAATCATTCAAGCGTCAGCCACGACAAATCTATACTATAATAACTACGCCCTCCCGATGTCGGTTGAGATGTAGGTCGAGGTGGGGAGGGGGAGGCGAGTGGAAGCCTAATTGTTCAAAACTAGAAAAGGGAATTTTGAACCTACGTTGTTCATGGGCGACGGTGATCACTTAAGATCAGCTTCATATAAATTTTGTAATTCTAAACAATCTTACGAATTATTACTAAATAAATTCGGTATGCTCTCTCTTGAATCAAGAATAATGCTCTTGGATCAAACTCTTCTTTACAACATTTGTCAAAATAAATTGGATTGCAATGCACTCGACAATCACATATGTATACGTGTTCCCAGCCATTCGAAACGCATTCGTGAGCTTCATTCACATAAACTTTTTGCTATTCAGTCAAGTAAAACAAGCGCAGGCGCACGCGCACCTCTTAATCGCATCATGGAATTGTATAACAATAACTTTAACAATATAGATATATTTGGCTTAACTCCTTCCAAATTTAGAAAAGCTTTACAAGAGATTTTGTTAACTTAACTATTTTCCATTTTGACTGTTTTTTCTTATTTTCTATTATTAATTTAATCCTATCTCTGTAACTTTTATGTAGTAATCTGTGGATGACGGTGTTGTTTGTACAATAACCAACGATATGTTTAGTAATTTATAATTTTTCTTTAGACTTTAATTTACTTTATTGCTCATACTTTTCTGTGATTTATTATAATTGTACAAATGTTTGTTGTCCTGAATAAAGAGAAAAAAAAAGATCAGGTCAGATCATCAGATCAGAAACAGCTTGTTTGCCCGTTCTCCTATTTAAAAAAATATTTCAAATAATCTTAACCTTGTAGTAGGATATGGTTCACGTCAATAGTCGGGTTTAAAACTGGCCTTATGTTTTGCAGACCGTACCCTAAACCATTAGGCTATTATAAAGTAGCGGCTCGCCGTCCACCACAATAATTAAAATGTTTTTAATATTTACTACACAAGATTACGTAATGAGCTGATCTGAAAAATGCCTGATAACATCTATCGATCTAGCCGTTACAGAGACCACAGATAATATACATACACATCGATTTACATAATATTTATCAAATAGATTTGCATTGTGTAGATCGATTTTGAAGTTAGTCTGTTTGTGTAGTACTTGTACTTCCCCCACGGTTCATTCCACCGTGAATGACTACAATTCAGAGACAATGAGTTTCTGAGCGTTCTCGTCTGCATTCATTTACTGAAACGTCGTCGCTTTAGAAAAAAAAGACAATGGCAGGATTCACTACCGCTTTAAGCTCCCTCTTTACCGCTGCGGATCTATAGCTGTGAAAATGTGGCTCGTTTTATGGGATTGTTGGTGTTAAATACTATACTACCTGTATTAATATTTATACGTTACGTTTAAAAAGTTAAAAAAAGTTTTTTTCCAACCAACTTCAAGAAAGGAGGTTCTCAATTCGTCTGTATTTTTTATGTTTGTTTCTTCATAATTTTCGAATGGGTGAACCGATTTTGATGAATATTTTTTATTTTAGAGCTAGTGTTTCCGAAATGATAATTTGGTCTAATTCTGACAGTGGCATCTATGAGAAAACCATAAAATTCTTAAATTTGCATCAAGTATGTGCACCACAAATTTGTGGATAACTGGTCGACAACTGGTTTTGATGATTCATGTCTTATTGGAAAGGATGTACTTCAAGGGTAGTTTGGTCAGGTTTTCATTAATTCTATTTCGTAATATTCCTACGATAATTCGTAAATACAAAGACGACGTCCGCGCGTTATAGCGTTTAACGTTTGTTTCGATTTGAATTAGATTTTTTAAAAAAATAAACTACAATTTTTCTTAACTATATCAAATAATTTGAAGCTCTTGCAAGAAGATGGTTAGGTTTTAGAAACTTTATTCTCACTTAAGACATTACCTACTACTAAATTTACAAAATGTATTAAAGACAGCTTATTTAGTTAATTTAGTTAATAAGTATTTATTAGTTCATTTATTTCCTTATTCTTCTTAATTTTGTTGATAGTGTTTTCGTTTTTTTAAGTGTTGCACGTTAAAATAATAATGATAACCATTTATTTTCTTTAAACTCGTGTCGTTCCGATGCTGGTGTGCGTTCACCTCTCCGTCGTGTGGTGGATATATACAATAAGTACTTCGCAGATGTTGATTTGTTTTCATTGCCTACTACTAAATTTAGAAAATGTATTAAAGACAGCTTATTTAGTTAATTTAGGTAATAAGTATTTATTACTTCATTTATTTCCTTATTCTTCTTCTTAATTTTGTTGATAGTGTTTTCGTTTTTTTAAGTGTTGCACGTTAAAATAATAATGATAATAATTTGCGGATAATGTTGTTGGTAGTGCAGTTACATATTTTATTTCTATTATGTCTTTTATAATATGAATTGTGCTATTGTTTATTGTCCCAAATAAAGAGAAAAAAAAATTACAAATCACTTACAGGAGAACAATAAATAAATAATAAAAGAAAACAATATTATCGCCGTAACACGAAGGAAGGAATCCATAACGTATTCATTTGCTTGGATATGTTTAACCAGTTAAGAGAAATTTAGCGCGGTGAATTTTGAATGCGCTAAGTGTATTTACCCTCTTGACGTATGAGGATATTTAGTTGTATAGTTGTGCTCCTTCCAAACAAATCGGTTTTACTGTAATTTGTTCTTACTTTCCGCCTAGTTCACGTCAATAATCGAATTGTAAATTGTTAACACTATCTAGTACGTAGCAACTCTGTTAAAACAAAACTATCATTGTGATACTTATTAAATATTAATACGCAGTACAGAAAATTACAGTTAAGTTAATAAATATAAATTGTTATTTGTCACTTAACGCCTTGTATAAATCATTGCATGTAAAATATATATAATTTTAAGGCAGCCCGTTGTATGTCACGACATTTTCTTTTTTAAGTAAGTTAGTTATTCACACCAAGAAACTAATTTCACGATATTATTTTAATATGACCCCTGGTAGAATTTACACACATTACAGAAATTGCTAGCATTCCTTTTTTTTAAATATATATTG
The DNA here is from genome assembly GCA_029286785.1 of Meandrusa payeni. NCBI lineage: Eukaryota > Metazoa > Arthropoda > Insecta > Lepidoptera > Papilionidae > Meandrusa > Meandrusa payeni. Next base: position 3,433,288 of record JAGSMX010000027.1, read on the forward strand.
TTTATTTACATACCGTCATATTATATATAGTTGGCGATTTTTTTAAGTGGATGTATTCCTTTGCTAGGCAAGAAAAGGGACAATGTTAGGCCTATTGTTTTAACTGTCACCACAATGAGAAGAAAAATCGAAATAATGAGACACAGAACTTCGTTAAAAGGAACAGAAATTTATGTATTTGAGGATTTTACTTCAAAATTTTTATAAAAAGAAAAGAGCTTCGAGGCGAATTAACAGAAAGGAAAGAAAAAGGAGAACATGTGCTTTTAAAATACGACCAAATCGTTACAATGACACCTCGTCACATTTATGAAGCGCTAAAAGAGCAAAATCAGCAAAGAAAATCGGAAACAAAGTAAATCCCCAGAAGTATCGGGAAAAAATAGTTCTTCGATTACATCTTCGAGTTTAGTAAAAAAGAACAAAACGATTGAATCATATCGAAATCAAACTTCGAAATCGAATGCAAACAAATATGCTGTTCAATCGAACTCTTTGTACAAAGAACACAAAAAGATTCATTCTCTCAAAATTAGCAATTAATTCCGGCCCCCTCCGTCACTGAAAATGATATTAAAAATGTGAAACAAATCTCTCCCAATCCGGCTGGTCTCCGTGGTAGTAGACCGCCCCCCTCCATCAAAAACTCAATATTATACATAAATACATTCTATGTAAAGTCCCTACTAGGAACTCAGGAAACAGGGAACGTCAGGAGCAGCTAGAATATGTTTTGGAAAAAATTTACTGGGATGTTTTAGGACTGTCGGAAATTATGAAAGAAGGAACACATATTATGGCATCACATGGACGAGATTTGCTAGGGACAGATAGTGTAAGATGGAGGAGGCCTTTGTCCAATTATGGGCATCCAATGCATGCAATTCTTAAGGATTTTTAATTTTATTTTTTAATCAATTCTTTTTTATCTTATTTTTTTATTGTTAATTTTATTTAATGTACTCAAATTTTAATTTATTGAAATCAAATTTATTTTGTAACGAAATAATTAATTGATACCAATTTTTATGTCATGTAGATTCTCACATTGGAAATAAAAGGCTTTATTATTATTCCTTTGCTAGAATATCCTGGATTTTCAAATCTACAAGTTTTAATACAATGTATTTATTATTAGTATTTGATACAATTCATAATATATATTTAGTGACTGAAGATGAAATTTTAATCTCGATGATTATAAGAATGATGATAAAAAAGACACTGAAATAAACTTTGTATACGTTTCAAGCTTACATAACAAACTATAAACTACCCTCAATTTTACGTGACAACTATTACTTAGACGCAATAAATCTTTACCACTTTTCGTTTAACTACGTATTGCGGGCTATTATTTACGATAAAGATCGAGCATTGTTTACTCAGATGCTAGAGTTAAACGCGCTAACTAACCTAGTGGGCTTTATCACGCCACGTTAACTCGCGCAATGCCAAGAAAAACTACGTCACCAATTAATAATAAAACAAATGAATTTTTAGGGCTTTTGTCTCTATATTAGAAAACCCTGTCAAACAATATCGATTTACTTTAACCAGATTGGCGAAGTATTAAAAAAAGAATTACCTTTAACTAGGGGTACCCACGAGCGTATATATATATTATATGTATGTAAAGTAACAATATAGAACCTCTTTACTTATATATTTTTTTTGTATTTTTATAATTTCAAATGTAAAATTTCACTGTAATATAATGTGTCATTTATATATAAGATAGAACTCGAATACGGACATTAAATGTTCTTTTATAATAATGTCTTTATGTTTGTTTGAAATAAAAGACAAAACTGCATTTCTTTATAATATTTAGAAAAACAACATACAGTGACAGTTTACATTTCAAATTATAAAAATACAAAAAAGAAATAAAAATAAGTAAAGAGGTTTTATATCTTTACTTTACATGTATGCAACATTACTCCTTAATACGTTTTAAACGTCTTCCCTCATTAATTAATACGTCAGAGGCAAATGATATGGTTGTATTAGTAAAATAGTATAATGTTACAATTATCCAACAGCGCCATTATAAAAATAAACTTGTTACACAATTACACATAAAGTATATTTCAAAAAAACACCTTGCATGTTATAAGGATCTAAAAGTCACACCATCACTCATGATAAACTACGATTACTTCGATGCGAAACTAAATCCACTTTAATATTATTTTTTTTTAATTTTTACTAATGACGGTTTACGCACAATTCTGATAAGGTTATAATAAGAAGTAAGTATTAAAATTGAGCTGAAAATATAAATGGTATTTTATCTAATAAATGTAGAACAGCCACTGCACGTCAACAGCAGCGCTTCAGAGCCACTTCCTTGTACAATAGGTTAAATAAAGTCTTGAAAATTCATCCTTTGTCGAATCATAAATTTAAATTAGTTTGTAAAAAATATTTACTAGAGTTGAATTATATTCAGACTGAACGCCTCCTAATTTAATAAAATTTAATATAATATAAAGCTGAGGGACATACACAAACACAAATTTACACACACACACACACCAACGCACACACACACATTTATAAAATATTGTTATGATTTGTTATGCTCATATTTTATTGTATTTTATTGTGCTTTTCAAATGGGAGAAGACACTGACCCATGAAACACAGGTGCTATAGAACCTAGCTCAGGAATCAGGGACTTCACGTTTCTTTGTTCAAACATTTTCTATGGTGACTAATATAGATTTATTTATTTATTTATCTATAAATAAGCCAAAAATAGTCCTAAAGTGGGTAAAGTATCTTACTGACTTGACTTTAATCACGTCAAAACAATGTTTCTTTTATCTTATTATTAAATGAATATCGCTCAAATATTACTTCCGGTCATAAAATATATTAACTTTAGAAAATGATGCATTACAATAGTAGATCTTGGCAAATATGGATACAAAAGTTTTTGTAGGGTAGTTTTATTAAAATTTGTTAAATTTACTTTTGCTGAAATAAAAAAAAAAGTCGTAAGTCTTTTAATTTTCTTGTCCGTTTGAACTATATTCTACAAGGAGTTTTAAATCAATACAATTACCCCTCTACGAGCTACGAGAAAAGCTACGCGTGCATGATCTTCGGTTGCATGTCCACATAACGTAGCCGTCCTTTATTTAATGAAAAGCAGCGGTAGTATAATTCCAGTTTAGATTTGTTCATTCATTAAAGTCATCATTAAAACTAGTTTCATTTGCAGCGGACAGACCTTTTCTCCTTCTGTAACTGCTTTGATGTAGTAAAATTGGTAAAGTTTTGAATGTAGCTTTTGGCTACGTGAAGTTTCTCTAATGTGGTTATATTGTGTTCACTTTGAAGCTGGACGTTAAGTTTGCCGATATGAATAAATTTAATTTAAAGCAAATTAAAAAGCTCCCACAACTGTATTATCAAATATGGTAGTTAAAGACGTCGGACAATTTAAGTTGCATGGAATCAAAAGACCTAACTTCCTATTTTCAATCAGTTTTAGCTATGTGATTTTATAGAAAATAGATAGAGATAGCAATTGCTCTCAAGCTTATGTCCCATATGTGACAAGTCATGCGCCCATCGTCATACACAGGACACAAATTTTACCAAGTGATATTTTTTTACATAAGAAACCGAAAGCGAAAACTCATACGTCAAAGCTGGCTGGATTCAAATCTCCGACTATAACATAGCTTAGCCATCGAGACAAAATATTTTTTTAAATATTGTTTGCAATTTTTTTTTCACTAATATTTGCATTGGCAAAGAATGTTAATACATTCTTTGCCAACCATTCCAACTAAGCTAAAGCTTCTGCTAGGAATTGAATTATTTAGATTAGTTTTATTCAATCGCATTGATACATGAATTCAATTTATGTAAACCTTTAAGCTCAGCTTTTATAATAAATCTTAAGATCCTTTTTCAATCTGTTTTCAGTTTTAGCAGTTTGTGTTTCAAACAATCATCAATTGTTGGGGAATCTGATTAACAAAATTTCAATTTGGATTTAATTTTACTCAGACTCGTAGATTGTTGAATGACTACTGTTAAGAAACAATAAGGTTGTCTCATTGGTAACTCAATTTATTCATAATCCTTTTATTATTATACTACTATACGCTTATATTTAATTTGCAATGTTAAATAAGAACTCATTTCTCTTATCTTTTTATATTAAAAAAAGAAAGCTAGCAATATTTTTTTTTTAGAAATATAAGTTACAATCTTGTTAACCATTCCAACTAAGCTTAAGCTTAGCTTATTATAAGAGTTTAAATTTTAAATGTTCTAAAGGCATACATTTTTATTGTAAGCATGACCATATTCTACACTTAGGATTACTTCACAATAATGAAAGCGTAGACATGATATATTTCAATTGTGTACTTTCACATCATTTTAACCCTATCGGGGTAGCCAGCAATGGCTCTGCAGTTTCCACCCAGCTAATTGAGTTCCATATTATTATTTTTTTTTCTAAAAATAAAATCTCTGATCTAAGATAATAAAGTCAAAAGCGTACATCCAAATCTTATATGCTTTTAATTATTAACCCAGTATCTTTTATTTTTGAACGAAGTTCCTTAATAAAAAAAATTATTAAGGAGCGTTACGGAGGGGTACCCTAGTTGGAATAAAACGTCCGTAACGTTAAAGAAAAACGTAAGGTTTATTTCTACTAAGCACGTTGTTCAACTGTTTGACCAAACTCTTTGCGCTTTAACTTTGAATAAAGCTTTTTACTTAACAATTTTAATTACTTATAGTAATTAATTATTTTTTATGTGTGATTTCTTTTCTTTTACGTTATTTGTTATTTTCTATAATAGAAAATTTCCTACATACTTTTAAGTACTTAAATAAAAATAAACCAAGAAAATATATATAAAATTAAGCAATATTTTCTTTTCAAGTTGTGTTGCTTCTATATTATCCGAAACACAAGTTAGGCTTGTGCTGAGAAGTGGTTCACGTCAAAAGTAGAAGAATGATTAGAATCTACGATCTTACTTTTTGCAGACCCTTCCTTAATCCATTAGGCTATTAACGCTTCAAATACACACGTTATAAAAGCGTTGTATTTTTTGGCTCGTAGAATAAGGCTATGGTATCCCTGCATGTCGTAAAAGGCGAATAAAAGGGGCCTCGGGTTCACTAAGCGACAAGCGTGGGGGCCTTTGTTGTTCACTAAAGTGGACCCGGGAAGAAGGCCGCATCGGCTGGCACGTGTGACCTTGCACCTCGAGGGCACAGGGGAAAGGTGCGTGAAACTTCCCTCCGGTGCGTTCCACTGGATATTCTGGAGCCCCTCACCATGCACCGAGGATGGGTATTTAGTGGGTAAGAACCCCACATAACCGCGCCTTCCCCCTCGGCGGTGTATCTTGTTGAAGATTTTCCCCTCGTCAACAAAAAAAAAGTATCACAGCAGCAATAGAAAATGCTAGCTAGATAAGGCAATGCGTGCCGATTATTTAATATATGACCTAGAAACATGTATTGCTGTTTTTGTGGATTTAATCTATCCCCAACATGGGCAAAGCAGTGCGTGTTTATCCGAATATCTTCCTCAAGTGGTACCGCAGATGGCAACTTTGTTCATTGGATTCAGGATTTAATAAAAAATGTTGTGAAACTCTGCAGCTGCTTCAATAGTTTTTGTACAGAAACTACCTCTTTTATTAGAAATTAAGATAGTGATACAGCTAGTACAAATTATAAAATGGCTTTGTCGTAATAACCGTTAATATAGCCGTGAGCAAAAACAAAGGGTCGGTTAAGGAAGTTTGAATATCTCGGTATATAAAGATGTTAGCTAACTGACTTAAATTGTGCATGATAGACAATTAAATATCCTTAAATAAAAATAAACTATTTTTATTAATTTATTTAGATTTCATTAAACAACATAAACTTAAACGAAAAAGGATCTAAAATATATCTAGAATTTCTTATGTAAGCTTGGATAATATAGTATTTTACGTGGCGCACTATGGCCCTTATACTCTTTTTACAGAGAAGACCTGTGCCTAGCTGTGGGACCTGTATAAATGTATAGGCTATAATTTTTCCCTGATGAAAAAAAGGGTTCGACTTTTTTTTTTACTTCTGCACTTGACTATGATCCCACCTGATGTTAAGTGGAAATGCAGTCCTGGATGGCGAGGCGCACTAGCTTAGTAAATGCCTATTCACTGTACTCTTGAAAATACGCACATTGTAATCTGAGGGAAAGACAGACGCGGGCAAACAAAAGCGTCAATAGCCAAATGGTTTAAGGTACGGTCTGCAAATCATAAGGTCGTAGGTTCGAATTCACCTTTCCACTATTGACGTAAACCATCTCCTAGCACAAGTTAAAGCTCAGTTGGAGTGGTTAACAAAAATGTTAGTAATGTTTTCTGAAAAAAAAAGAAATATTGCTAGCTTTCTTTAAAATAAAAACTGTTCCAGTCCTTTGCTGTACGAATAATGAAAGACGAAGCAAAGCGCTTCGTTCGGGTTTTAAGGGATCTTCACAACAAAAGGATGAAATCTTGTAGTGCGTCTTGAAGTCCAATGGTGGAACGGGGATGGGGAATTAGATTATATAGTTGCTGAGCACACTCTCCAAAATGCAATCTGTAGAAAACCGAAAGGCTAGCTACCTTGCGTTAGTGCTCAAAACTGAGCAGACTTACAATCGGTAGTTGATCGATTGGAAAAGGATACTGAAAATGTTCTAAGTTATATAAAAGACAATATTTTTCATATATTTTTATTATAATACAGGAAACTTTCCTTCGTCATAATGCTATATTAATAAATTGTTTCTTTCATAATACGCTGTTGCTCTCTACAATGTTTTTTATGTAACAATAGGCTATAACAACTACTGGATAATATTAATATCAGAGTTTTTAATTCTTTGTCGATTTTCTGTGAGCATAGTCCTTAGCTTATGCAGTTTCTAGATCCCCTAGCTAGGCTGGCTAGCGGTCAGGGCCTTTCAATTTCCTTTCTTTCATATATCATCTCTTATTTATCAATACACTTCACATTTTACGTAACACTTACGAGTAACTTATTACATTTTCCCTTATATAATGCTTATATATTCTACTTCATATTTTTAAATCTTATTTTTACTGTTTCTTTTTTGTTCTACAGGCTTAAACTTTTACGTTATTTTAACTTCTAATACTTAACCTAACTTAAATTACTTAAATCTAATTCGCGGTGCGAGCTCCTTAGCTCTACTTATTTGCCTTATATATTAGGTAAAAAAAATTCGTCTAGATTTTTTTCATACATAACGGCAATTTCATAGACCAAAGAAATTGCGGTTTTTATGAAAAATTTTAAACGAATTATTTTATGTATTTTGTATTTGTATTAATCGAAGTAATCGCCCATGTAATCAATGCATCTTTGCCAACGCAGTGGCAGTCTATTGATGCCCTTTTTTAAAAAATCAGCTGGACGGGAGGCAAAAAATTCTTCAAAGGCATTTTATACTGCCTCTCGGGTATTGAATTTTTTTCCCTTCTAGAAGTTATCCAAATTCTGTAAAAGTAGTAGTCTGTTGGCGCAAGGTCTGGTGATTAGGGCGGATGACGGAGAGCTTCCAACCCCAGTTATTGCAACTTGCAGACAATATGACAAGACAATTTCGTCTATTAATTTCACCTAAGACGAGGTTCCTGGGGAATTTCTAAATTCACTGATGTAAGCTTAGCTATATAGCTTATAGCTTCCCTATATATTCATTATTTTAGAATTCAATTATTTTTAAGCACATTGTCTATAAAAAGGATTTTACTACGTGTTCAAAGGTTATGAAGGTAATGGAAAACGTGACTTTTTTCTAACTTTATAAAACGAAATTGACTTTCATTATCACGACTTTATACGGCAAACAGGGTGAAAATTGTGTTGGCGTGCATGTATAGCGAAAAGCTTTATACCCTATCATACATGAAATAATCAAATAAGTTTAATCAATCTAATAAGCTTCGTGAAAAGCGGATAAGAATTACTGTCTACCCTAGTCTTGGAGTTTGACTTTAATTAGGATAACTTTTCTGAGTTAACTTTTCTTTACAAACTCTTCCATAGTTCAAATAGCACATTTTAATTCCGCGAACTAATAACCGAAAGGCAGGAAAGTTATTTTTTACTTATATAAAAAAATCTTGACTTACAATCCCCGTTGGTAAAAACATGTTCTCTCTATAACTGGAAAAGAAAATGATAAATATATAAAATATAAGTATGAATTAGAGATGAAACGGATATCCGGTAACTATCCGGTATCCGGCCTATCCGGCCTTGTTTTCACTATCCGGCCGGATATTGATTACTATCCGGTATCCGGATAGTATAATTTTAAAAATCTCATTATTTTACTCAAGGCAAATCAATCATACTCCAATAGGTTATGGACACCGTTTTTTAATTTTTATAATCGCACATCAAAAATCAAATTTTCCGCATTTGTTGGTAAGAGGCGACTCCGCTTACGTGCTATCCGAATGCGCCTGAATATATCTGATCTCGTTACCGCGCCAATATTCAAATCAAACTGATCGCGTCAACGCAATAAAGGGCCGAATATCCGGTATCCGGTATCCGGCCACACTACTATCCGTTTCATCTCTAGTATGAATATATATTATATATAAATATATATGTCTCTCTGGTTTAAATTCCCAGTGGTGTGTACTATTACTGGTATAGATGGTAAATGATATCGTATGTACATATAAGATAATTTTCAACCTCATTAAAAAAGCAGTTCTCGTATGTACTTTCGTTTGTATGAATCGATTTGGATGATTTTTATTCGATGTTTTTTTATTTGAAAGGTGGTGCTTCCAATGGTGAAATGGGACCACCATTTCAATTTAGTCTAATTCATCTTTCCTCAGCATGTGTGCGACAAATGGTCGAACTGAATATCACCGCAACCTTTTACGATGATTCATTCTTTATTAGAATGAATATAATTAAAAGGTCAATAGCCTAATGATGTAGGGTACGGTCTGCGAATCATAAGGTCGTGGGTTCGATTCCACCATTCGACTATTGACGTGAACCATCTCCTGGCACAAGCACAAGCTTAGTTGAAATGGTTCACAAGAATGTTAGTAATATTTCTGAAAAAAAAAACAAATATTGCTAGCTTTCTTACCAAGGTAGTTTGATGACATGTTGGTTAAATTATGATTAATTCCATTTCGTAATCTTCTTCTATGTCGTAACCTCATGACTGAGGGACGTGACTATGGTGCGTTGCCCTGACCACCATTTCTTTCCAGACATTTCTGTCTTGCGCCATTTGGAGGGATGATTGTAGGGTAGCTTCCGTAGCGTCCTGAGTTGTGTATGTCCATCTTGCAGGTGAGCTCTCTGTCGCTCTCTTCCCTTCCACACAACCAGTAATAATCAGCCTTTCCAGACTGGGTCTCGCCTGACCGTCTGTCCGAAGAACTTGAGGCTCTGCCTACAGATTGTTGAGAGCCGTGTTGTTATATTCATTTCTCTAATATTCCTGTTCTATTTTTATGTCATTTGTAGTATTACTGTGTGGTATGAATATATGAGAGATATATAAATACCAAATTAAAGTTATATTGATATGATTGTTATCGTCGTTTTTTTTTGGAATCTCTAATTTTGATCTACTGAAATATCTTCTCTTAGTCACGGTTTGTCCTTATTTTTTCAAAAGCTAGGAATATTTCTTTTTAAAAGAAACTATTACTAACATTCTTGTTAACAATTCCAACTAAGCTAAAACTTGTGCTAGGAGATGGTTCACGTCATAGTCGAATGGTGAATTCGAAACTACGACCTTACGATTCGCAGGTCGCACCCTAAACCATTAGGCTATTGACGCTTCAATTCTTATTGACAACACAATATATTATATGTACTTACTGGCAGCACACAATATTTACTTATTGGCAACGCATTGCTCGCAATCTTCCTTTTCTAAAATATGTACTATTTACAAACGGTGATAGTTCTAACGTAATAGTCAACAGAATACTTTCGTTAATGTTTAAAAAACCACAAATTAAGTAATTTGCACGAAATATATGAAATGATAAAATGATTTCATTTTCTCGTAACAAAACTTTGTAATTGGATAGCGGATGACGGATAAACTTTTATTTCATCTTACTTAATCAAAATGTTCTGTTTTTAAGATTAAGCCCTAAACTCTGGACACCAAAGTTTGAAGGGATACAATCGTCTTTGTCTCAGGTCATTTTCATTGTAATGAAATCACTCCTACACTACTCTTGTTTATTTTACCCAAATTTATATGGTGGCTAAGAATAAAGTCTGACTGAAGATGAATTTATTTATTATAAACATAACATATACTAACTAATAAAGAAAATATTTAATAGATATTACAAAATATTTACAAAATATTTACAAAATATTTACAAAATATTTACAAAATATTTACAAAATATTTACAAAATATTTACAAAATATTTACAAAATATTTACAAAATATTTACAAAATATTTACAAAATATTTACAAAATATTTACAAAATATTTACAAAATATTTACAAAATATTTACAAAATATTTACAAAATATTTACAAAATATTTACAAAATATTTACAAAATATTTACAAAATATTTACAAAATATTTACAAAATATTTACAAAATATTTACAAAATATTTACAAAATATTTACAAAATATTTACAAAATATTTACAAAATATTTACAAAATATTTACAAAATATTTACAAAATATTTACAAAATATTTACAAAATATTTACAAAATATTTACAAAATATTTACAAAATATTTACAAAATATTTACAAAATATTTACAAAATATTTACAAAATATTTACAAAATATTTACAAAATATTTACAAAATATTTACAAAATATTTACAAAATATTTACAAAATATTTACAAAATATTTACAAAATATTTACAAAATATTTACAAAATATTTACAAAATATTTACAAAATATTTACAAAATATTTACAAAATATTTACAAAATATTTACAAAATATTTACAAAATATTTACAAAATATTTACAAAATATTTACAAAATATTTACAAAATATTTACAAAATATTTACAAAATATTTACAAAATATTTACAAAATATTTACAAAATATTTACAAAATATTTACAAAATATTTACAAAATATTTACAAAATATTTACAAAATATTTACAAAATATTTACAAAATATTTACAAAATATTTACAAAATATTTACAAAATATTTACTATTTACAAACGGTGATAGTTCTAACGCAATAGTCAACAGAATACTTTCGTTAATGTTTAAAAACCACAAATTAAGTAATTTGCACGAAATATATGAAATGATAAAATGATTTCATTTTCTCGTAACAAAACTTTGTAATTGGATAGCGGATGACGGATAAACTTTTATTTCATCTTACTTAATCAAAATGTTCTGTTTTAAGATTAAGCCCTAAACTCTGGACACCAAACTTTGAAGGGATACATTCGTCTTTGTCTCAGGTCATTTTTATGTCATGTAGATTCTCACATTGGAAATAAAAGGCTTTATTATTATTCCTTTGCTAGAATATCCTGGATTTTCAAATCTACAAGTTTTAATACAATGTATTTATTATTAGTATTTGATACAATTCATAATATATATTTAGTGACTGAAGATGAAATCTTAATCTCGATGATTATAAAAATGATGATAAATATATAAAATATAAGTATGAATTAGAGATGAAACGGATATCCGGTAACTATCCGGTATCCGGCCACACTACTATCCGTTTCATCTCTAGTATGAATATATATATAATATATATAAATATATCCTGTCTCTCTGGTTTAAATTCCCAGTGGTGTGTACTATTACTGGTATAGATGGTAAATGATATCGTATGTACATATAAGATAATTTTCAACCTCATTAAAAAAGCAGTTCTCGTATGTACTTTCGTTTGTATGAATCGATTTGGATGATTTTTATTCGATGTTTTTTTTATTTGAAAGGTGGTGCTTCCAATGGTGAAATGGGACCACCATTTCAATTTAGTCTAATTCATCTTTCCTCAGCATGTGTGCGACAAATGGTCGAACTGAATATCACCGCAACCTTTTACGATTATTCATTCTTTATTAGAAATTAAGATAGTGATACAGCTAGTACAAATTATAAAATGGCTTTGTTGTAATAACCGTTAATATAGTCGTGAGCAAAAACAAAGGGTCGGTTAAGGAAGTTTGAATATCTCGGTATATAAAGATGTTAGCTAACTGATATAAATTGTGCATGATAGACAATTAAATATCCTTAAATAAAAATAAAATATTTTTATTTAAGGATATTTAAAACGAAAAGGATCTAAAATATATCTAGAATATCTTATGTAAGCTTGGATAATATAGTATTTTACGTGGCGCACTATGGCCCTTATACTCTTTGTACAGAGAAGACCTGTGCCCAGCTGAGGGACCTGTATAAATGTATAGGCTATAATTTTTCCCTAATGAATAAAAGGGTTCGACTTTTTTTTTTACTTCTGCACTTGACTATGATCCCACCTGATGTTAAGTGGACATACATCCCTGGACGGTAAGGCGCACTAGCTTAGTAAATGCCTATTCACTCTACTCTTGAAAATACGCACATTGTAATTCGAGGGAAAGACAGACGCGGGCAAACAAAAGCGTCAATAGCCTAATGGTTTAGGGTACGGTCTGCAAATCGTAAGGTCGTAGGTTCGAATTCACCATTCCACTATTGACGTAAACCATCTCCTAACGCAGTTTAAGCGCAGTTGGAATGGTTAACAAGAATGTTAGTAATGTTTTCTGAAAAAAAATATTGCTAGCTTTCTTATCAAGGTAGTTTGATGACATGTTGGTTAAATTATGATTAATTCCATTTCGTAATCTTCTTCTATGTCGTAACCTCATGACTGAGGGACGTGACTATGGTGCGTTGTCCTGGCCACCATTTCTTTCCAGACATTTCTGTCTTGCGCCATTTGGAGGGATGATTGTAGGGTAGCTTCCGTAGCGTCCTGAGTTGTGTATGTTCATCTTGCAGGTGAGCGCCCTGTCGCACTCTTTCCTTCCACACAACCAGTAATAATCAGCCTTTCCAGACTGGGTCTCGCCTGACCGTCTGTCCGAAGAACTTGAGGCTCTGCCTACAGATTGTTGAGAGCCGTGTTGTTATATTCATTTCGTAATATTCCTATTCTATTTTAAGTCATTTGTAGTATTACTGTGTGGCATGAATATATGAGAGCATATATAAATACCACGTTAAAGTTATATTGATATGATTGTTATCTTCGTTTTTTTGGAATCTTTAATTTTGATCTAATGAAATATCGATAGTCAAGGTTTTCAATTTTGTTCCAATCGGATTTATGTTTAATCTGTGAAATTTATATTTGCTCGAAATAATACAATTTCCGTTTACGGTGAAACATTACAAATTTAATCACATTCGAGGGATACGTCTTGCAAAAAATTGTGTGATGGAAGATTTTATCGGTGCTTATTCCACAATAATGAAAGCGTAGACATGATATATTTCAATTGTGTACTTTCACATCATTTTAACCCTATCGGGGTAGCCAGCAATGGCTCTGCAGTTTCCACCCAGCTAATTGAGTTCCATATTATTATTTTTTTTTCTAAAAATAAAATCTCTGATCTAAGATAATAAAGTCAAAAGCGTATATCCAAATCTTATATGCTTTTAATTATTAACCCAGTATCTTTTATTTTTGAACGAAGTTTCTTAATAAAAAAAAAATTATTAAGGAGCGTTACGGAGGGGTACCCTAGTTGGAATAAAACGTCCGTAACATTAAAGAAAAACGTAAGGTTTATTTCTACTAAGCACGTTGTTCAACTGTTTGACCAAACTCTTTGCGCTTTAACTTTGAATAAAGCTTTTTACTTAACAATTTGAATTACTTATAGTAATTAATTATTTTTAATTGTTATTTTATTTCATGTATTCAAATTTTAATTTATTGAAATCAAATTTACTTTGTAACGAAATAATTAATTTTTATGTAATGTAGATTCTCACATTGGAAATAAAAGGCTTTATTATTATATACAAGTTTTAATACAATGTATTTATTATTAGTATTTGATACAATTCATAATATATATTTAGTGACTGAAGATGAAATCTTAATCGATGATGACAAAAATAAAGACAAATTAACTTTGTATACGTTTCAAGCTTACATAACAAACTATAAACTACCCTCAATTTTACGTGACAACTATTACTTAGACGCAATAAATCTTTACCACTTTTCGTTTAACTACGTATTGCGGGCTATTATTTACGATAAAGATCGAGCATTGTTTACTCAGATGCTAGAGTTAAACGCGCTAACTAACCTAGTGGGCTTTATCACGCCACGTTAACTCGCGCAATGCCAAGAAAAACTACGTCACCAATTAATAATAAAACAAATGAATTTTTAGGGCTTTTGTCTCTATATTAGAAAACCCTGTCAAACAATATCGATTTACTTTAACCAGATTGGCGAAGTATTAAAAAAAGAACTACCTTTAACTAGGGGTTCCCACGAGCGTATGTATATATTATATGTATGTAAAGTAACGATATAGAACCTCTTTACTTATATATTTTTTTTGTATTTTTATAATTTCAAATGTAAAATTTCACTGTAATATAATGTGTCATTTATATATAAGATAGAATTGGAATACGGACATTAAATGTTCTTTTATAATAATGTCTTTATGTTTGTTTGAAATAAAAGACAAAACTGCATTTCTTTATAATATTTAGAAAAACAACATACAGTGACAGTTTACATTTCAAATTATAAAATGGCTTTGTTGTAATAACCGTTAATATAGCCGTGAGCAAAAACAAAGGGTCGGTTAAGGAAGTTTGAATATCTCGGTATATAAAGATGTTAGCTAACTGACATAAATTGTGCATGATAGACAATTAAATATCCTTAAATAAAAATAAAATATTTTATTAATTATTTTACTACGTCGAAACCTTAAAAACTTTAAAACTCTCTTTATAAAAGTTTTTCCTTATTTTTTTTTCAAAGAAAGCTAGGAATATTTCTTTTTAAAAGAAACTATTACTAACATTCTTGTTAACAATTCCAACTAAGCTTAAACTTGTGCTAGGAGATGGTTCACGTCAATAGTCGAATGGTGGACTCGAAACTAAGACCTTACGATTCGCAGATCGTACCCTAAACCATTAGGCTATTGACGCTTCAATCCTTTTTGACAATATATTATATGTACTTACTGGCAACGCAATACTCGCAATCTTCCTTTCTAAAATATGTACTATTTACAAACGGTAATAGTTCTAACGTAAAAGTCAACAGAATACTTTCGTTAATGTTTAAAAAACCACAAATTAAGTAATTTGCACGAAATATATGAAATGATAAAATGATTTCATTTTCTCGTAACAAAACTTTGTAATTGGATAGCGGATGACGGATAAACTTTTATTTCATCTTACTTAATCAAAATGTTCTGTTTTTAAGATTAAGCCCTAAACTCTGGACACCAAAGTTTGAAGGGATACAATCGTCTTTGTCTCTCAGGTCATTTTCATTGTAATGAAATCACTCCGTTTCGAGTGTAACAGTAAGAAGATATTGTTTGTTATACTCAAATTTATATGGTGGCTAAGAATTAAATCTGACTGAAGATGAATTTATTTATTATAAACATAACATATACTAACTACTAAAGAAATATTTACAATTTAATAGATATTACAAAATATTTACAAAAAATATAACTGTGCCAAACCGTCATCGTTGGCAATGTGCCCAAAGCTGGTAGCATTGCCACGTTGTATGGCAATGCTTAGCCTCTGTGCAAAGGCAATAAGCCAGGGGGTCACCAGATGTGTCGACCAACTTCTTAGCTAACACATTAAAAAAGTGGTGTGCACTAGGACCCTACGGACCCAAAGTTTCTTTCCCAAACGGCTCAAATATGAAACCCGTATTCTAGGATACTATATTTGCGCCGCAGTCTGACTTATACCAATGATTAAATGTTTCTGATTTTTGGCTGGTAAGTAAAATGTCAAATATAGAATAGGATAGAAAACAATGTAACATTATGAGAGAGAGTTCATATCAAATTAATTTACTATTGCATTATCATTTTGTTATAAGGAATCATTTTATTTTTTGTATATTTTTAAGTTAATTCTTGTAATTAATAAGTAATAAAAAATAAGTAGTAAAATTATTGTTATTCTTAGTTATTTTTATATTTTATCTTTGTTATGGTTCTAATTGAATTAAACAAAAATTTTTACGCCATACCTTCTGTAATTAAATACGGATAGTTCGTAACCTTCGTTCCAACCTGCATCTTGTTTAAGGAGAAGAAAGGTTAGGCACAATTGGATATATATATATATATATAAATAAATTAGTTACAAATCCTACGAGTCCTGCATTCCTCATTATACTAAAAATTTGTATGCTTTTATCTGCCGTGAAGTAAAATGGAACGATTTCAATTAGCGCTGGAAAGGATCCAAGCTCGTTAACGTGCTCGCAATAGCGATGTTTCCTAAGCGCTAAATGAATATTTAGTCTCCGCTTATTTGCTTCAAACGCATGTTGTTCCCAGTGTATCAGTTTTCAAGCGCTCTATTGTGAAAATAGAACGAAAAATTACATATCAAACTAGACCTCCACATAACACTACTTATGTCTAGAAGATGAAGTACTAGGAGTATTACATACATGTATTTGCTAGTCAAAATAGATTTTAAAGCGACTATATTGTAAAACAAGTGACTATCCTTAGTGTAAGATAGCATAGTTTTAGAGATTTCAGGATAGGTCAGCTTATGGTTTTTGCAGCCCTGTAGTTCTGGGCTGTCATGAATAAGACTACGGTATCCCCTACCTGTCGTACAAGGCGACTAAAAGGGGCCTCGGGTTCACTGGGCGACAAGGGCGGGGGCCTGCGTCGTCCACCAAAGTGGACCCGGGAAGAAGGCGACATCGGCTGGCCCGTGTAGCCTTGCACTATGAGGGCACAGGGGGAGGGAGTAAACCCGCCCCGGGACGTGCTTTCTTGAGCACAGTGCAGAGGGGCTCCGGTGCGTCCCACGTGAAATCCCGGAGCCCCTCGTCATGCACCGAGGAAAGGGCCACCGGGAGGTTTTCTAATAAATTAAAATAAATAATACCTAAAGCACCAACGCCCTTGATCCAGAAGGGTAGATATAGACGGAGTAGATTACAGATTTCCGTTTTACACGAACCTGGCATATATATTTCTCTCGCTTTCTTCACATCCATAAATCTTCGTATTAATGAAGACTGATCGAGTTTATACGCAGACCCCAAGAGAAGTTTCCGTATTAGTCAAAAGCGTACAACGCAGCCGGCTCAGGTGTATCGAGATGAAATAAAATGAATAATTGTATCTGCCATCACCCTGTTTAGTTCATATAATAATGTTCTTCCACAGATCGGTTGCCTGGAAGAGATCGCCCTTAGCGATAAGGTCCCCCATGGTACAACAAAATGTAAATTGTATAATAGTTCTAGTAATTTGCTTTTTGTTTGATTTTGGTGTACATTAA
Source organism: Meandrusa payeni (assembly GCA_029286785.1). Classification (NCBI taxonomy): domain Eukaryota; kingdom Metazoa; phylum Arthropoda; class Insecta; order Lepidoptera; family Papilionidae; genus Meandrusa; species Meandrusa payeni. The sequence continues at coordinate 3,450,935 of JAGSMX010000027.1, forward strand.
AGCAATGTCTACTGTAATAATTTGTAGGTCCTGTGGAATAAAATAGTCCAATATCTAGTACACTTGCTTTATTGAGACAGCGAAACGTTGTACAAGGGATTATTTTAACGAATACCGTCACAACTGCGCGTTCTCACAATCTTTTTAGAAAATTAATTAGAAGTCAGATTAGGAACTAATACCGTTAAATTATTGTTTATAATGCCAAGTTAATATGATGATCAACTAAGTTATGAATTAAAGATACAAGAAGGTTCAGGAAGGAGAATAGAATAGAACATTTAATCGACACACGAACACAGAAACAACAGGTTATACAAGACAAAAAAACAACATAAATAATAGTAAATTGTGAAAAATTTTAAAAAGAATAAAATTTACCTTGTGCCGAAAAGGCGTTAGCTCAGCATTTGCTGTACTCACACATGTAGCGCAGCGCTGATTTTCAGACAAAAAACCTGTGAGAACTAAGAACTAAGGCGGACATGAACCGGTTGTGTATAAATAATGTTTACATACACTTTTATTTAAATTATACATAAATATATAACACAATATTTAACATAAATATAGACTTAAAAATATAAACAAATGACATAATAAATAACATAAATTACATCATTAATAAAATGTTAAATAAACGATTTGTCGTAATTGATGTTGGCGTGCTTACGTTGAGATTCAATTAGGAAGTATTTTAATTTGTTTTTGAATGTTAGTAATGTTTTTGTCAATCACTAAGATATCATTGGACGTTGTTAGTATGCATAATAATCGCTGGGTGCCATGCTAGCTAACACTACCTATTGTTATCGTTACTTAAATGAAACGCAATCTTTTAAAGTAAATTTAAAATGTTATTATTTAATGTAGTCACTAAACATGGTCCCAAACAATACAAATTCTACGTGGTGTTTTTCAAAGGAGCACTATTTGATTTCCCCCTTGGATTGTCGTAAAAGTGTGTACAGACGGCTATAACAAATCTTTCATAATATTTCACACAAAGCTTTATGGTGTCATCCAATGAATCGGAAAAAAGAAACGAATTACTTGCATTAGATATTATTTATTTCTTATCATTCTTCATGTTATAAGATGATATTCTTGTTCGATAAATTTATGTTGATAGATGGATAGAAATACAAACTGTTTCTTGGGACATCTTTTAATCTACTTGAAGTGTTTATATATCTTTGTAATCATTAACGAAACAATTATAACCTGAGCAACGCAAGATGTTTTTACAAGTTGAATTATAAAAGTATATAAAAAAAACCCTCTGCTAAAAATTGATTTGAATGTATTTTTGTTGCCACAAAATCACGGCTCGCATTTCGAATGAATCCTAATGGATTACTTGCTATAAAATATTCACAAAACGGGATTGCTTTCAAGAAAATTATGACATCGCCTTTCTATAACAATTGAGAAATACACTTGCATTTATTTCGGGTTCTTGCTTCCAAAAATTGCAATGATTTAAAATTACAAGTTGTAAATGAAACTATTTTAATAACTTACAAGATCACTCAACATGGTGCCTGGTTGTCTCACCTCTTATTAAATAAATAAAACCCGTTGATGTTAAAAGGAAGTGGAGGTGTTTTTTAAATCAAATGAATTGTAAGATTTTCTCTTCATCTTCTTGTGGCTACCAGCTTTTTAAGGTTGCCATCCCCTCTATGCATTATATGCCCGAAATATGACAGTCTGGTCTTTATGGAGAGAATAGATACATTTGTGCGCTTGGCAGTCCACGATATTCGTAGTATTCGCCTCCAGCACCACATCTCGAATGCATCTATTCTCTGTCTTTCTCTCAAACTCAGTATCACGCCAACCAATTTAGATGATTCATTTTTATTAGAAAGGATGTACATCTAGTGTAATTTGAACAGAGATTCGTTGTATTCCTAAGATAATTCAGAAATATAAAGAGGAAAGTCGGATTTTTTTAATGGTAAATATACTTTTTTTTATTAAGTAAAAATATCTAATGGACAATTCGTTCCCTGGCAATTCAGTTAGTATGAATTGAGTTTGCTTTGAAGCATGACGAAATGGTTTGTACTACACTCAGCTTAGTTGGAAGAGCTTTTGATTCGCCCGCCGTCAACTCTACAAGTGTCGTTTTGATTACTAACACGATTTGTTTTATTGAAGGATAGCGCTCGCTGACGATAGAATATTTTTTTGCAGTAAAACAAAGTCCTGCAATTCTGTTGCATATATTAGGTTGTCAAATATCTCCCTTTCGCCTTTTGTGTCATGCGGCACCCAAACATCAAGCTTTTTTTTGTATCCAGCCTTCTGCAGATGGTTTAAAATGGTTTGGTGACTAACTCCCATCTCCTGGGCGATGTCACGAGATGCCACATGCCGGTCTAACTCGATGTAGTCCATGATTTGATCGGTATTTGTCGTCACAGGTCTTCCGCCGGCTGGCTTATCCATGGTGTCGTTTTCACCGGCTCTGAATCGTCGAAACCATTCCTCCGTGGTTCGAAGTGATATAGTACCATCCCCCCAAAACACCATTAATCTCACGGAACGTTTCTCTAGCGGATTTGCCTTTAACGAAGGAAAACTTTAAAATAGCGCGAATTTCGGCGTTAGTGAAGTCCATGTTTACACGTCTATAACTGTTGAACGCAATATCCAAACTAATTATGCATAGCGTCGTTTTGTAGGTTATGTCAAGACCTTTCAAATTATGTATAGTATTGCTAGATACGAGCTCTGTAGCGCTTTGTACATAGCCGCGAAATTCAAAAGACAAAAAGGCGGAAGGGAGATATTTGACAACCTATTATTAGTCCAGGTCTGCTAATAGCATCCATGACAAAATTATATAAGTCCTATATTTTTATTAAGATGTGCGCGACAAATTGACAAATAACTCAATAGCACGCCAATCGATTTCGATGATTAATTTCTTATAGGAAAGAATGTACTTCAAAGGTAATTAAAAAGATGAGAAATTGATTAGGTTCTGATTAAATCTATTTCGTAATATTCATATTATATTTTAAGTTAGTTTACTATTTATAAATATACTTGTTCATATTTCTTTCTTTCACAAACATGAATTAAAGTGGTAAGTACTTTGATAAAGCATTGTCAATTGTCAGTCGTACTTTTTTATATACAGTAGCCCGTGTAATAATATGAATGAATTAATCTTTGCGTCGATAACTAAATAAAGAGTACGAATATTTTATACGTATGTTCAGCTTCAGGCAGTAATTTACTGACTTCCTAGTCCGCTATATTATTAAAAACGGTCGACTGCTCCGTCCGTTTGCACAGTGTTCACTGAGACACCGTGGCCTGTAATTTTGTGCAGTAAGATTATTTACAGTCGATTTGAATTTCAAAGCATCATGATTGCAATCAAGTAGAAAGATATCTTGGTGAACAGCAGTTGAGAAGGTGAAAATTGCCGCTTCCTGGGACAATATGCTTAAACAAACTCAATTAAGAATTTAAATTAAAGCGTCAATGGCCTATGGGTACATCTGTATTCTATATTTTCCACAAATAATTGGACTATAATTTGAAAAATATATATATAGTTAATAAGTTTAATTTAGTAAATTTTTAAGCGTTTCTCACTATTCCCTAAAATGTTTCTCAAATATTCTAGCTTCCGGAAAGCAAATTTTACGAGACGCTTTAAAGAAATCTCAAAGGTATGTAAATCTTCTAGCCATTGGAAAAGGGAAATTGAATTCAGCAGGAATTTCGCGATCGGTTCAACACATAGATTGCTAAAGTTATAGCATATAATATCAATGAATGTTTATCTTATAGTATCGTTTAATAAAAAAATTATCGAGCAAATTAATTTTCAACATTGCATAATCAGAAGTCAAGTTATGAGGATTAAGAAATTTATTTTTTTAAAAGAATTACACAATTCACTTGCGTAAGAACAAATATTCCAAGTTATTTTACTAAGCGTACAGTTTTCAAAATGGTCAAAGTTAAGTTATAACGTAATTTAAGGAATAAAAACGACAAACTGGTTTATATTATTCACTATGTGTATAATATATATTATATTGACCTTAGTCCGTGACAGGTTTTAATCTATTACAGGTATCACAAGTATCCAAATATTTGCACAAAATCCGAATTCTATATTCTTCATATCTAATTTTATTATTAGACTACCAATGTAACCTTGCTGTGTATTTAAATAACATAAATTGTAATTTCAATATTTATATAGACGTATCTGTTTATGCAAAGATAAATGTATATTTATTTACAAAGTTTAGTTGGAAGAAAATTATGATATAGCATTAAATTCTCCTTTGTACATATATTTTGGTGCACTTAAGGATTTATTTGTCTTATTAAAAATATAATAAAAAAAAACCCAAAACGAATACAAAATCAAAGTCTAGACTATACTCAACAAACGTCAGCAAAATTGTTTGCATTTAGCTCCATGCAAAGAAAAACGAGCGGTTGACTTCTCATTGTATTAGCAGGTAGCTTCCGACATTCTGCCAATTATGCCAAAATAAACACAACGTAAGGAGCTCAAAGCTTAAAACATTGCATTATTCTGAGACGAGTGCAGAAAAGTTACAAAAGGAGCAAAATGCACATACGTATGCCATGCAATATGTCTGACATATTTTCAAAAGAACTTTGCCAATTAATACAAGCACAAATGCTAACTTCCATTCAACTCTTTTCTATCGAGCAAACAAATCAATTAGAATGCCACAGATTATAAAAACATCACAGGCTTTGTGTGCTAAAACGGCGGTATCAATGCAATCAACTACGCAATATACGAATAAATTGCGAGTGAATCGCGCACCTACAAATTGATAGACAGCGTCATGAATGTGAACGAGATTATAAATATTTAAATGGAGCAATCTGTTGGACCCCTCTGGTGTCGTTACACCGACATAGAATGTCACTCAAAATTGGCACACGGATAATTCTTTTTCGAAATATTAATCCGTCTTAACTTAGCAATGAACAGGACTGGCTGTCAAAATACTTATGGCAAATTAAAATTTACTTATAAAAACAATCCTGGACTGAGAAAAAAATAACTTTCAATATTATTAATAATAATATGAGGTAATTTGTGAAGACCGAAAGGGGAAAAATCACTAAGTACCTTGACTTGGCTCACGAAGTGACCGCCATGTGCGATGTGGATTCGACGATCATTGTCCCGATAGTCGTTTCTGCAAACCGTCTTAAAGCGAAAAGTCTCGAGCAACATCTTCGGCACGGCACGCATCGTCAAGAGGTTTCTCTCTGTATCGCCCTAACCACCGGTTGCTTGGGCCCTGCTTCGTTGCCGGTGGCACATACTAATAATGTTTTTATATTTTGTATGATATTTTTGTGCGTTTTATTTTTTATATAAATATTATAAAAACTTAACCTAAGGCTTCAAAATAAATAAAAACATAAGGGAATAGATAGAATGTATCAGACACTCCATTTTAGATCTTGGCAGCATTTTAGACATTGCAAGTAAATCTTCCGGCTTGCAATCACAGCGCTTTGAGATTCAAATAGACTCAAAAGTTTCCTGTTACTATACGAAATTCTAAGGTACTGTGATTCAATGTACCCAAATCAGAAACTTTGTGGCTTTTGTATAAATATAAAAATGTATATACATCCAACTAGGTCATGTACTTATGTACACGTATTTTAAAACGCTTCATTATTTCCAGAAGCTTATACTGCATTTATAAATATCTAATATAAATTGTTGTTTCCAATATTTTCAATATTTTATTATATAATTTAAACTTTATACGTTTAATTATCATATTATTTATTTTATTTTTAATTTAATAATATATTTATTTACGAAAATTTTTCATCTTTTATTTTATTGTATAAAATATATTTTAATATCTTAACTATTTTATTCATGTATCATATTTATTATACTCTTATTGTCTGTTTATATACCAAATAAAAGTAGTATTGCGCGCGCACGTCCAGGTAGTCCCGGGCACCGCTGAAAATCAGCGCTGTCGGATCCTTGCGGCAGCATATGCTGAGACGGTATCCGATATTGGCAATCATATGTTTTGTATTACTTGTCCGTGTAACTTTAACTGTGTTTTGTCTATTTTTCATTATTTTTTAATGTGTGTTATATTCTGTCTGTGATGTGTTTTTGTATTGTGATGTCTATTTCTATGTCTATTATTAATTAACGTGTCACGTTTTCTTATGAAAAATATTTTAAACATAAAAACAGGTTTTTATAAAAAAAAATTAAATATTTTTTTTATAAAAATTATTATGTATGGTATTTTTATGTATTTTACTTTTTATTTTAATTTTGTAAAAGCCTCACCTAAAATTTAAGTATAAATAAAAAATATAGCATAAAATAAGTCGAATTTAAACAAGGGTGGATCTTAGTAGGTTAAATGCGCTGCTTTGGAATGCGCTGCCAACAAATATACGTACAGCTGGAACTAAATCTACTTTCAAACATTTACTATGGAAGCTTTACCTAAGCAAGGAATAATTTGTCAATTTTCTCATATAGCTTGCACCCGTTACTTTGTCTCTTCACAACCCCAAGGTAGACTGGCAGAGAATGCCTACTGGCATTAAGTCCGCCTATTTGTACCTTTATTTTTGTATTGTGTGCAAATAAAGAATAAATAAATAAATTAACAATACTCGTAAAATAAACTCGAAATATTCATTAATTAATTAATTTAACAAAATTATGAATATTTCGTTTAAATTACATTTAATATTTACATTAAAATTCGTAACAAGATTTAAATAATGAAAATTTTCATTCAAACATAAACATTAAGCAGAAAATATTTTCATTTTGTAAAACCATATTAATACGTAAAGTAAGAGAGATCTCGACATCTCTCGGGATTTAAATACTTTTTAAAACTATTAACTAGAGTAAAGAGGTGTGTAATCACTTTTGCAAGGTGCTAATTTAACTTTTTCATTTCCTAAAAGATTTTAAATATGTAGGCAGAATTTTATTTTGTTGCAAGCGAACATACAGAAGACTTTTAAACATACACGTGTAATGTTTCAACTTAAGATAACCACCAGACTGTCCACTACCTGTTACTGGCGAGTCCTCGGCTACTTTGGCCCTATTGCCCGAAGGCAACCAGATAATTTGGAAAAAATGGTTGTTGTAGGGAGGATTGAGGGCAAAATATCACGGGGCCGGTCACCTACCCGCTGGTCCGACCAAATCAAAAATGGATAATCTAAGGGGCTTTCAAAAGCTAAACTAACTTTGAGTGCCACTTCGGGAAGCGTTGGCGCTGGGAGAAGAAGTGACTGAAGAAACTCCAGCAAAACTCCTAAGATCTAAGGGGTGGGTCCTGCCCATAAAATAGCGGTAACGCGCAAGGATTATTCGCAACCTCAAAAGGTCGTGAATGAACGCTTTGTGGATTTGTAGAGATCTCGGCTGTGCAATGGTAATCGAGTCGTCCGGATCGTCAAGAACGTGTCTCTGTCTCAAGGCGACGCGACGCAATTTACTATAGCAAGATTTATAAGTGGCGGCACTTAAATAGACTTATGGTGGGTTTGAACCAAAGACCAAATATTTTGAACACCTTAAAATTATTGTCCTTCTATTGGCCCTCTATTAGCTGTTAAGGCCTTCTGATATTTTATCCCATTCTTTGTAAATAGTTTACACATAGCTTATTTTTTACGTACTTTAAAAAAGCGATGACATCGATAACAAGAGATGACTTGTTGAGTCAAATACTAAGTTAATAGTAAATCTTCGAAAAATCATTACATATAAGTAAATTGTAACAAGACTTAAACATAAACAGAGAATGTCTCGGATTCAGTGTCTGAAACAGTAGGTGCAACATCATTATTGTTCTCGACTTCCCTTGTTAAACTAACGACACGTTTGTGAATCCTGACTCGGTTGACAATCTCGTTTGCACGATTCTAGGCTCCCTTTAATTTATCCTTTATACTATTTACACAATATTAATGACACACATAAACATTTTATTCACATGTAAAGGGATAGATAACGTACAGTTTTTAGTTGCGGTGCAATATATGTACAAACTCCGCAATTGACTTCTGACGAAAACCACTTCCAAGCTTGTTAAAAAATCGTAAAAGTAATTAATACAAAAGTATCATGTGGGATAGTAAAAAAATACATTGCAAGTAAACGACTTGCTTATAAAACTCTCTACCTGTAACTTTCCTTATCCGGGCTCTTGTCATCCGCTACAGTGGACCCTGGAAGAAGGAGACATTGGCTGGTCCGTGTCGCCTTAGCACTGCGAGGGTGCTGGGGAAGGAGTTAGCCTCCCGGGACGTGCTTTAAAATAAAGTGCAGAGGGGCTCTGGTGCGTTCCACTGGAGATCCCGGAGCGCCTCACCGAGGAAGGGCCACCAGTTTTAGTTTTTAGTAGAAGGCGGGGCTTCTATTTGAAGATTTCTCCCCCGTTAACAAAAAAATCAACGAAGTATCACGACCTCGCAGAATACCGTAGTTATATTAAGTGGTAACTACTGCGTTTTGCTCGGTGAGTAAGCCGCCGCCTATCTCTACATAAAATAGGTCGACGGCCCACCTGTTCGTAGGCAACGGCAATCACTTGGCATGCATTGAGCTTCATACAAAAATCTAACTTCATTATGTATTTTTCAATCCTACAATCTATACTAATAGACGAGAAGACGTATTTTTCATACCTTTTATTGCAAAAACTACAAAAAAGATAGGCATAAAAGTTATACTAAGATGCAGCATGTTCAGCAAAATTATCTAATATATCATTGACTAATCATTAGAAATGTATATTTTTTTGTTCTAAAATATAATTTACCACTTGATAAAGACAGAGATTGAGAAGCTATGTGTACTATGAAATACATTTAAATAAATTTAGTTATAATATAAATGTCTGCGTAAGGACGGTATTCAAACTAACAAAAACAAAGAAATACCCCAAGTAGGGTATAAAAATAATATCTGTGACATCTCAGTATAGAGTGATCAATACCATCTGAATGACTTTGTACGTCGGTTTACGTACGGCTTCTCTTTAGCCCGATCAGAAGTGGATTATGTAGATTATGATGATGTGATTTTATAAATAATAATAAATAAGAACTTGTAATAGTTGTAATTGTGTAGTTATAACGTGTGTCTCCTCGGGGCAGACAAGAACAGAGCGACGTGTCAAAGCACTATTGGAATCATCTGGAGCCGTACTGCTGAACTACAGTCGAGCCATGTAAGTTATTTATTATTGTCATTCTATTACTGTACTATATGCTAACGTCACTTGTTATTTTAACTTTCCCAAGTCCCGAAAAAGAAAAGGGACACGAATGCTTTGATTGTCATTATCTACTTTGAATAATGATTAGATGTAAACATCGATATACCCACATTCTATTCAAGTTGCGCTAATATTAGTAATCGATCAAATTTATTCCTCTATTAGGACATATCCTATATGCATCACATACATCTATTATGACATATATTTTCGTCTTTTGTTCAGGCAGTAACAAATAACAGAAGTTAAATCACTACTATTACACTGTGATACATACGCTTCGGTGCATGGAGGAATTTACAGGAACTTAGTCTTAGAACGCAAACCATAAAGAAAACTTTTTTAACAACTTGTAAGTGTCAATAGCCTTATAGTTTAGGATACGGTCTGTAAAACGTAAGGACATAGATTCGAATCCACTATTCGGCTATTGACGTAAATCATATAACACAAACTGAAGCTTATAGTATATTTTTTATATTTATGAAGAAAATCCCAGGTATCTGGGCGCAAGGCGCTCGGACGTTAAATTTGTGACAACGAATCCTAGTACAATGATCACTCGGCACGGACTAACTATATTACAAAATTAAAATCAATATACAATTTATTTTTGATTTTGATTTAGAATCTATCATTATAAATTTACATTATCACGCACGACCGAGTAGAGCTGGTCGCATATTTTTTTCTTATTTAGAAATTATTTATCTTACTTGTTCGATTATTTTATTTCTCAGCGCTCTCACTCACTATCGGCGCTACCCCCCTCTCTAATGCTGTGTTCACGCTCACACACATTCAGACACGCACATATATACGTACATCGATTGTGAATGATCGGTACTCTCGGCTTAAGCGCAGCGGGACACGACCGTAACGCTACTTTTAGTGAATGCCACCCGCTATCATCAATTTATAAGACGTTGTCACGTCAAAAAATTTTACAAGCATTCTTTTTAAGACAAAAAAACAACATAGCTTTGAATGATAAAATAGCAATCTGATTTTGTCAATTAAACAAATTTGAAGCTTTTAAATCAAATGCATTATTTTAAAACTCCAACTTCAAAGGGAATTGTACATGTATTTTAAATACTGTTCATCAAACATTCATTTTTTATCGTGGAGTGGCAATGCAATTACAACCGTATAAATTTCCGTCGGAAAATAAATGAGGCGTATCAATCCGGTTTACTTCGATTTTCATGAAATATACAGTTCTTTTTTTATATTCCTCCGTTCAATGTTAAGAGAAAGTTCGTTTATATACTTAGCGTAAGTAAATCATAATAGAGATTCAGGATAAGCGCGTGATCAACATCTTTTGTAGTACATGTAGTAAAATCTGAGAAAGAAAAGTTTACCCATTTAAGAGTATAGATTTTTTTTCTGAGAGAACTATACAGATTGGCCAGGCGGCCCCAAAAGTGTCTCTAGGTTTTGGAGAGGTAACACAGCGCTTAGGTCGCTTAGCCTGAACCTCTTTAGATAGGACACAATCCGGGCGGACTCAACTTGCACAGTACGCTAGCAACCCGAGTTCGATCCCCGGTGCCAAATAGTAGACTCGAGGCCCTGGATACATAAAGAATGAGAAGATAAATAGAGCAAAATTTACATACCTATATATAGCAAAAAGTTACGTTTGCTAAATACATGTATATACGTATTTAGAACTGTCTCCCCTTAACTCCGATCTACCATCCTTTATGCATTATAATATAGTCAATTGATGTGTTTGTCATGTTTTCAAAGAGCTGAATAAGTAGATTCAGGAACTTAGGTGAAAAATGAGCAAAAACGTGCGCAGGTAACGGTTAGCCATTGTTAAAGACGCATCCATCATAGTTTTTCATGCGCCACGTCTTCGAAGGTGGATGAGGTAAATCCTTTGTCAGTATTCTATTTGTATACACGTCTCAGATGCTACATAGAGGTAACATGTATATAAATTGTTTACACAAAATACGATCGAAAGTACAATTACGTATACACTTGATAATTTTTTAATAAATAAACACTGGCAGTTATAATGACTGCCAATAGAAGTGACAACTCATAACTAACTTGTACTTATAACGGACAAAGAAGTATTAAGTTAGTTATTAAGCTACACCATGTAGTTTATATCTAACTAGCGTACCAAAACCCGCTTTGCCGGGCTAGATTTTGCTTTATTTTATTTTAACAATATACTTACATCATTAAATGTTTAATTTAACTCTCACAATATATTAAATTATTCATTTCTCTCCGTATTCATTCTCTTCTATTCTCTTCTCGAGCGGGTGAAGATCATTACCTACACCCATATACATATCAGCAGCATCAGTAAACGGATACATTCGCGGCGCTATAACTTACCTTGAATACTTCAAAATCCTTAATTATTATCTTTAATATACTCCATTGTACTTCAATATGATTCATAATGACATAAATATACACAACGCATGTGTCAATACAAATTTGGGTTATAGAACAATAAATTATCATCATGGTAAATAAAAGCTGTATTTGACAGTTCAAAAAGAGGAGTGCTCCCACTGTCACAAAACTTTACAGGATTGCTCGCCAGATCAATATGAAGTTTCCCTGAAATTTCCTTGAAATCCTGCCGTTTCGGAGCCTATATGGAACATACCCAAACACTTCCTCTTTTATATATGGAGATATTTCTTTCTAAGTCTAATATTTTTTTTATTGTAATATTTTCTAATCTAATATCTTTTTTAAAATTATGCTTACAAAATGCATTAAGTCATTTAAAACACATTACACACACTGGCATGTATTTGATACATATAAATAAGTTTGTTATATGGTCGCTTGGCAACGGTAACTATGTAAGTAACTATGACAAATAATTACTGACAGTCATTAAATGCAAGTCGCTTACAACGGCTCCTTTTGGAAATTGTTGGGAAAGACCCATGTGCAGCGGTGAATATTGCCGCTGAAATGGTGGAAAACGATGAGTAGTGATTGCAATGCTCGCATTTCTGACTTAAAGTCGAATTTCGACTATAGGACAACCACTAGAATACCATAATGCATAGAAATATACACATAGAAGATATGTAGATTTATTAATAGATAATTAGTTACATATATTTAGATATGTTTTGAATCCTTGATATATAAATACATGTAAAGACTATATGATAGATAATTTGTACACATGAACGGTACTGTACGATGTGTGCCTTTAAGTAATGACTTTGGATTAATCTTTTTATACGCTTATTCGGTACTCTTTCGACATTATCTAGTTAAATGTTCCAAAGATGTATCGACTGTACTGTAAACGAGGAATTGAAAATACCAGCTTTAAGTCTAGGGACAGAAATTACGATGATAAATGTAGATATATCTTATCTGAATTTAATTCTTTTCCGCAACTCAAATTAAAAATCTCTTAAAGTGTTACTGTACCCCTTAATAGCTACGTATGGCGACAACTAAACTTCTTATGATATAATACTGTAACAAAAGCTTTAATATATATTAAAAGATAGTTAGCAAAATACTTGCCTAACTCTACTTAATTAACTTAATATAACCCTCTGTCGACATTTCAAAAGCTCGTAAAACTTAGAATAACTTAACAACGTTAACATTTTATTTATACTTCTGAATTATTGCTGTTAACTGAAATAGCATTATTTGAAATTCTCACGTTCTTTTGACTCTAGAGAGGTAGACAGAGACAGTTTTCAATGGCAGCTTTTCACCAAACTTAATATGATAGGTGGTGAGCCCGTGTCATACAACGAGCACAAACTCTTGCTAAATGATTTTTGTATTAAAAAAATGGTAATTCTGAGATCGAACCCCCAACTATATATAGATTGTAAGTTGAACCGTTTAACCACTGGGCCATCATTGCTACGAGTAATTATGCCACATGAAATAATTCAATATTAATTATACTCTTATTCGAATTAATTTTCTATATTTTTTTAATTTACTATTTTTATAAAAAATGTCTTATGTACGCGTGTTAGGTGTTATACTTATTTGGTATCATTTAAAAAAAAATAATTGCATGCAAATTAATTACAATAAAATATTAAAAGTATATAGTAGGTAAATAAATAAGTCAACACAGTCAATAAAGTTCAGTTTAAAATTGAAAAATTAAATAAATAAATATTATATTTATTAAATAATTAAATTTTAATTTATAAATTATATTGGAGCACTTGGAAATTAAGCACAATTTTTTTACAATGCAGCTTCAACTTTCTGTCATCATTCTTTCATAAGGCGTCTAGAGAAATATAATATCAAAAAAAATATGGTAATTTGTATTTGTTAAGATCATTGATATGGAAAGTTCACTTACCTAAAGCGTCTTTTTAAAATATGTTCATTCCGTCAGTTTATTAATTTAGCCTTAGTTGTGAAGACTTATAAACGGTTTTATTTCTAGTATGTAAGATTTCTCTGTTGGTCTTCGTTTCAAAATAAAATAAGAAAAGGTATAGGCAAATATTATTTATACACCGTTTTAAGTGAATCCTTAATGTTATTCTGAAAGCTTTCACGTTAACTGTTTCCAAGATCGAATAATGCCTTGTCATATATTTCAATATATGAAACCTTTAAATCTGCAAAGATGTATAAGAATAAACGTTTTATCTTCAGAAAACCCCTCTCAAAGATAGTAAGATAAGATTTACCATAAAATGTAAATTAAAAATGACTTAAATAGAAACGACACGTGTTATTATAAACAACAGTTACTTAACTAAAAAGCTCAAAAGATTTCAGAATAAATTGTGTTCACATGTGTATACGTGTAATTATAATACGCCATACGAAAACAGAATCCATATTTACTTGCCGTAATTATTATATTTGCGCACGGTAATCCTGGGGACCACTGAAAATCAGCGCTGCCGCATTCTTCCCACAGCACATACTGAGACGATGACCAATATTGGCATCATATCCTCTTCGTCTTTTCCTTCCTTTAATTGTTCAGCGTTAATCTTTCTTTTTTTAATTTTGTTTTTGCTATATTTTATGTAATGTATATAATATATGTAATGTGTTTGTATATTGTGATGCCGATACTTATCCCATATCACAGATGGTACCTAATAAGTGAGGTAAAAGAGGTTAGCGATTTTTTTCTCTGTCGTTAGAGTTAAAAGAATGTAAGAGCTTATGTTTTAGAACTGATACCATACCAAAATTTCAAAATCCCTCACAAACTGCTACAATATTGTAAAGTTTAATATTGATGATTCCCAGCGGTGGGAACTGTATGAATCGACTAAGTTGAAAGTCTGAATTACTTTACGAGTTTGATAACTTATTTGATGTGTTGATCAAAGAGGTTATCGTTACTACGTTACATACCTGAAAACTTTGTTCGATTGATATTTGATTTTGATATGCTGTTTCATTTATCGAAGCAAGGAATGTTTCGACTATACAGTGTTATCGGCTATATAACTCAAATCTAATTTGAAAATGACATACGATTAGTCAGTAGACATAAATATTTTTACTTCTTGAATACAGAGAACACCAGGAAATAGCAGAGGCGCTTAAACAATAAGTTAGACCGTCACCCACTTCATTCGCCGAGTAGTACGAAGAAGTTTAGTGTACCTCTATTTCACATTGATATGCTGCTAGCTTATTGTACAGACAATTATTCCAATCTGAAAGTACGAGTAGAAATGGTTACGGTAGCTCTAAAACACTATTATTTGCCTTGCTTCCTGAAGAAAACAAGTGAAAGGTCACAACGGTGCATAGATTGAAGTCGGGACATTTTCCTGCAATTTTTTTTGCACGTTGGATGCGGAAGGCCGAGTCACCGAACTGTGAGATTTACCAAGTGGTGGATGATGTGCACCACATAATGGGGGAATGTGTCAAACATGAAGCGGAAAGAAAGTCGTAAATAGATAGTCTAAACAACATGTGAGTGTTTTCTTAATGCTGCTGTCTGACCCGACCTCAGAGGGAGTGAGGAAGCTAGTGGCCATGGCCATACAACATTGATGACTTTCTTTCTCGCTTCATGCGACCGATGTGTGTGTGTGCGTAGGTTAGGGTATGATGGGGCTGACATGCCCAAAAGGGCAAAAGTCCCATCTTTGAGTTCCTAGTTTCAAGTTACTCGAGTTAAGATAAAAAACCACTTTCATTTGTCGTTGTGTGACACATTACTGTGTCATCGAAGTATAGTGCAAATATTGGGCATACGTTAGTTCTTAACTAAAGATCTCGCAGTACGCCCAAGAAACGCAGGCTTGACGTCCTGAAATTTTTTAGATATATATATATATATATTATAGAGAACAATCACACAAAAGGGAAGGCTGGGCAAAGTGAAGTAGACTCGATAGGAAAACGGTAGTATGCCAGAAAATTGCCAGACGAGAAGAAGTAATTACTATTACATTTTCATTCAATTTATTAACATTCCATTTCACCAAACCAATCTAGGCTAGACTTTGTGTCATCAAGCTATTGATGAGTTGATAATCTCAAAGTTACATTCATTTCACCAGTGGCGTGTTCGTTGAGAATCCGAAAGCTCATTGGAACGAGACCACATTAACTGCAGGCCTTAAGATTCGGAAGAAAGTCTATCACTTCCCTCATCCCTTAGATGTTAGGAGCGTTGCTGGAGTTTCTTCAACCACTTCTTCTCCCAGCGCCAACGCTTCCCGAAGTGGCACTCAAAGTTAGTTTAGCTTTTGAATGTCCCTTAGATTATCCATGAAATAGCAACTGACCGAGTCGTGTTTCGGCCTTAGAACATAGCAGGCTAAGCGACCTAAGAGCTATGCCACCTCTCAATCCGGTAAAGCAGTCAAGGCCCGCTTCTCTTGCCAACCTCTGTAGTTCGTCATAAAAAAAATCAATTGCTTCAAATAATTTAATAAATATTTTTAGAGGATTAAATAATATAATAAATATTTCCCGAGGAAATAAAACGGATACTGTTTGAAGTACTCGACACGGCACAGAACAAAATTACGTTCGTAAGTGGCGTTACCGTTGTGCGCATTAGTTGGAAATCTGCTCTTATAACGTTCTGAATGTGACAGTAACAGACAAGTCACGTACTACGAGTAGAAAGGTTTCGAACGAGAATTATATGCATGAAAATTTCACATTAAAGTTATTTTTTCCTATTCTTTTAAGCAAATGATGACTATTGTGAGACTTGATAACCGACAAATATTTTTTTTTAATAAAAGAAAGCTAGCAATATTTCTTTTTTTTTTCAGAAATATTACTAACAATCTTGTTAACCATTCCGACTAAGCTTAAGCTTGTGCTAGGACATGGTTCACGGCAATAGTCGAATGGTGGATTCGTATTCGCAGGCCGTACCCTAAACCATTAGGCTCAATAGCGTCAATACGCTACAACTAAATATGACTAGGGATATGATATAACAAAAATATGACTAGGGATTACACATGCCTCAGTCTCCCTTGCCTTCTGTATACATACAAATGTATAAAAATCTGTTTGTAATGTGAAAATAATCGCTTTTTACCTAAATTTGAATGTTTATACGGTACATATAGCAAAATATCTATATATTTATTTTATTTTTTTTGACCCCATTTAGGGTCCTATGAGCCTGTTGCTAAAATTTGTGCAACAACGTTGGTCTCTTTGTAAAATATATATATATAACAAAATATCTAAATCATCTGTTTGTTCAGGCTAAACGGCTGAGCCGATTCTGACGGTACTTTACTGGCAGATAGCCAATGTGATAAATATTAATATAGGCTTTTAATTTGTAAAAAATCTCAAATTATCTATACAAATAAATAAAACCATTAAATTTTGCATACAAGGGGTACAGAACATACTTTTTAATCGCAAGTAATACTGCGGGGCGCAACAAGTTTATATTAAAAATTAAACTGTAAAAACCGTAATATTTTTTATCCAATATACCCTTATGATATACCCTTTGATAAAAATAACATGGTTAAGGATATCGGATCAGTTGGTAATAAATTTATGTTTATACATATACAAATATATACGTAGAAATAATAAGCTGTCACGTCCTTTTAGCTTTTAACGGGATAGACAGAGACAGCTGTCCTTTTGAGAAAATTAGGATAGGCAGAGATAACAATCGCTCCTTCCTCCTTTTTTTTTTTTGTTCACGGGGAGGAAATCTTCAGAAAGATACCCCGCCTTCTGGGGGGAAGGCGGCGGTTATGTGGGGTTCTTACCCACTAAAACCTCCCCGGTGGCCCTTTCCTCGGTGCATGACGAGGGGCTCCGGGATCTCCAGTGGAACGCACCGGAGCCCCTCTGCACTGTGCTCAAGGAGAGCTCGTCCCGGGGGGGGAGGTTACTCCCTCCCCCCCTGTGCCCTCGCAGTGCAAGGCGACACGGGCCAGCCGATGTCGCCTTCTTCCCGGGTCCACTTTGGTGGACGACTCAGGCCCCCACCCTTGTCGCCCAGTGAACCCGAGGCCCCTTTTAGTCGCCTTCTACGACAGGCAGGGGATACTTCTTGGGGAGTCTTATTCTTGAGAGCCCAGAACTACAGGGCTGCGGGCCGGTCTGCCACCAGCCCGCCTGCGCCATCTCCGAACGGGATCGGCCCTCTCCCGATCCCGTTCTGCGGTCTCCTTCTGGGTCATTACTGACTCGCAGAAGGAGACCTCGCTCCTTCCTCCTTTGATTAAGCTTACCAGGTCATTAATGTGACATATGGTTAGGTTAGTTCTATACACCAGAAGCAAGTAAATGATTTGTTTTGTATAAAAGAAATGGAATGAAGGCTGGAATCTGAACTCCCTATCATATGATTGTTAAGCGGAACGTTATCATTGCTTTATCCCCTTTAAATAAGAATTCTTACTAAACGTATAAAACGTTTCTCCTAAAAGCTGATCACTCGGTAAAGCTCGGCCATTACTTCAAGTAACTTTTGATTAAAACGCAATCAAGCGTATAATTCTGCCTTCACTGCAATTCACTAAGGAACCTCCACTGGTATTCATTCGGAGTTAAATATTATCGTGTGTACTTCATTAATTACTTAAAATTCTTAATTTTGATATGTAATATCCTCGTATCGTCGGCGATGCTGGTGGTGAATTGAGAAACGGATAAAGCTATTAGGTTGCTTAGCCTTACCTTTGATGGTTGGTAACTCAACTCCGTAAGGGATAACCTCTGTTTTGGCAGTTACTTTTACGAATATCACATCATTCCGATCTGAGGGTGGTCCTAAAGACGTCGTCGCACATATTGTTCAATTGCTTTCTACGCTAAAATTCCAGAAACATATTTAAGAATAGAACTTCGTCCCTATCTGGTGTCCCACGACACCTCATGGTTTTATTTAGGAAAAAGGGCAAAGGAGCATTTGGCTAACCTGATCTTAAGTAATCACCGTCGCCCATGTACATTCACAAAACTTGAGGAGCTACAGGTGCGTTGTCAGCCCTCGCGAATGTCCCTAATTCGTTATGTTCTGAAACACCCTGGTGATTCCACAAGTTGGCAGTGCGTGGGAGAAAGTTACGCGAAAAACGTACAGTCGTTGAACGCCAACCATCAAGATGGTGGCGGTGGAATTTGGAATTCTGCCGAGATGTGCGGTAATGGAAATCGGTAGCTGGGATGATTCCGAACAATTCCTCAGGTTGCTTAGCCTTAGGTTTGATGGTTGTTAACTCAACCCCTGTGAGGGATAACCTCTGTTTTGGCAGTTACTTTTACGAATATCACATCATTCCGATCTCAGGGTGCCCTAAAAGACGTCGTCGCACATATCGTTCAATTGCTTTCTACGCTAAAAATTCAGAAACATATTTAAGAATAGAACTTCGTCCCTATCTGGTGTCCCACGACACCTCATGGTTTTTTTTATTTAGGAAAAAGGGCAAAGGAGCATTTGGCTAACCTGATCTTAAGTAATCACCGTCGCCCATGTACATTCACAATACTAGAGGAGCTACAGGTGCGTTGTCAGCCCTCGCGAATGTCCCCAATTCGTTATGTTCTGAAACACCGCTGGTGATTCCACAACTTCCATCCTATAATTTATATTCTGTAGAATATTAAACCGTGAGTTTCTGATGTTACATAGTGAAGAATAAAAAGTTTTTAGATCATTTGTAATCTGCAGCGCTCAGTCCAACTTTATGTTGGAAGCGAGTCTCCAACTTGTTATGCTGTTGATGAAACAACAAGTAACTGAACGCAAAACTGTCGGGAGCAACTTAGACGCGTAAACAGACCAACGGCACAGTATTGTAAGAAGTTAACATCGTCAACTTTGCTAATTTTAAATAGTTAAGTAGAACTAAACTTTCTTATGAAAAGCACTATATCTCTGAACCAAAGTGGGATAGCGAAAATATTCTCATTCCCCAATTATAGTAAAACCCAAGTGTGAAGGCGAGCTACGATTTTTAACCGACTTCGAAAAAGCAAGAGTTTATGTATTTGTTACTTCATAACTTTCGAATGGGTGAAGCTATTAGAATGATTTTGTTTTATCGAAATCTGGTGCTTTCCGTTTAATCCCATTCAATTCCATTTCATCTAATTTACAGTTCCAATTTGATCCAATTCTAAAAATGGCATGCATGTGAAAACCATATAAGCCTTAAATTTGCATTAACAATGTGCGCGACGAAAAATGGACGAATAACTCAATATCATGCTAACCGATTTCGATGAACCATTTTTTATTGGAAAGGATGTACTTTAAGGGTGATATGATGTTAGTTTGGTTAGGTTCTGATTTATTCTATTTCATAATATTCCCACGATAATTCGGAAATACAAAGGGGGCATCCGCGCTTAATAACCTTTAACGATTGATTAGATTTGAAGTCCATTTTTGTTTTACTCGTAAATATACTTATTGAAGAAAAATACGACTTTTTCGTTTTAATAAATAGTCTTGATGAAATGAAGGTCAAAATTCTACAATAATCTTCAATCAACTCTTTAGGGACCATGCCCTGAGAGTTTATTTTTCTCTAATCTCCATCTTCTTCTTTCTTCGTCTTGTTTACGCCTTGTTCTTGGTAAACATACCAACTCTCTTTCAGGACTGATGATGCTTATTAGTGATGGATTTAATGAACTTAAATTATTTATGAACGTAGAATATACCTTACTCTATCTGTTGCTAGATAATAAATTCATTAAATTGTATCTTTCTCGGAAAATATAAAATTATACGAGCCACCGCAATCAACGTTGGCCGCAATTCAATTAAAACTTGTCCATGACCGTTGCTATTTCATATTCGTAAAGAAGCTATCGTTCTAAGAAATTTATAATATTTGTGAGATGATTTTTCTTTAATATTTTTTAATATATCCTGATCATTGTAATGTAAGCTATATTAAATAATTCTTTAAAAAAATACAAAAGCAATTTGTTATAACATGAACAAACCATATAAGTCTTACATTTATATATAAAATTGAATGGCAATATTTTGTTTGAGTTAAAATACATACGCACTCACTCAACTACACTCAACACACACACAACACACAAACACGCACACACAGTCTAAATACTAAAACCTTAGTATTTTAAAAAAGATTATTTTTAAACATTTGTACATAGTAATGGGAGAAGACGCTGACTTCTGAACCACAGGTCTATCAGTACCTAGCTCGGGATTCAAGGACTTCAAATTTTTGTGTATATTTTTGCGCGACAAATGGTCTAATTACTTAATGTTACCAATCGATTCCGATGATTCATTTTTTATCAGAAAGGATTTACGACAAGAGTAGTTTGATGTAAATATGTTTCGGTTTGGTTTGGTCGTTAATATACTTGTTAAAAACCAGAAGAGGCTACGAAATTAAACAAAATGGGAGCCATTTCAACGATTAAACGATGTTTTGAAATGAAAAACTTATAAAATATGTATATTAACTATCTAATAATCATATAATATCTAAGTATAATATAATAAAATGGAATATACACTAACAGAAATCGAGGACAAGTTATTTTTTTAAAAAGCACGTATTTTGAAATATCAAGGTAAGTCTTAGCATTAAACTCTACTGACTTTTTAAAAGTGAAGCATGCTTTAACAATGAAACAAAGAGAAATAAGAATTTAAAACTCAAAAGCGAACCCTTAATTTTATACCGAGCAGGTAAATGCTTTCCACATATCTGCTAAGTACTGGAATAATTTCTAATAATTAGCTAAATTAGGCTGCATAAGTAACTTTACGAATTTCACATATACTCGTATTTCTGAGAGACTTGTGGTTTTGTCTGAAAAACCTGTCGGTTTTTGTCGAAGAAGTACGTTTAATTAGACATTTTCTAACTCTTTTTCGTCTAACATAAACTATGAATATGAAATTCAAGATATGAATATAATTTCTTCAAATAAAATAGTTTTGAACATTTGAAAGTTATATATCTACAATAGTAATATATAATGAATATACTTTTTTTTAAAAAATGCTAGAAATTTTTCTATTACAAATATTATTAAAATTCTCATTAACCATTTCAACTAAGCTTAAGCTTGTGCTGGGTGTTATTTCACGTCATTGATTCACATCGAAAGTTGAGACTCACCGTACACCATTAGGCTATTGATGCTTCAGCTTTAGGACCTTCTCGCCTTTATCTGTAAACTGACCTTAAGAAAAGTGTGCACCATTAATTTAGTAGACTTGATGGTCGCTTGTTCGAATCCCAAATCCCTTGCTCAAAGTTTGTGTCCAGTATATGATAAAATGTATATCCGGTTTATGGCTTTCGAAAGCTGTCTGTCTATCTAAAGGTTGTGAGAGCTTATTTTTATATATTTATTTTCTTAGTTCTTAAATAAAAGTAAGACAGACAATGTAGTCGCCGTAATATTGCTGTGTCATAAATTTACAATACGAAAAGTTCCGTAAAAAAAACACATACACACAACCACACACAATACATCCCACAGAGACGAATGTATATTTATTTACCTATATATTTATTTTATATAATACCGCTCAAGAAATGCACATATCTGGAAATTCTATACTCCCAAGATACAAGCGTCTGCGCGTCTTAGTTTGGGGGTTAATTTTCTAGTACAGAGAGCTGGAATGGTTTTATACTGTTCACATGTTGGCCTGTTTAATTCGTGAAATATATACAATGTAAATAAGTTAACAACTATATTTCTATTTTTATTGTCAAATATTCTTTTATACGTTATCAAATGGAACACTATTCCAATTTCCTTAATAAATTTCTTCAATAATAGATACCTAAGAATATTCAGCCAGATGAACCAACCGGGAGAGTGGATTAAATTGAACGCCTCGTTGAGTTGATAATTCAATTAAGGATACCAACAAAGAAAAGAAAATGCTCTTTTAAAGAACTTTTTATATTTCATTACATTTACATTTTTGTTGACGTCATTAAAAACACGATCTATATAGCATATTTAATAATTATACCTTAGTTCTTACTATTAGGTAGTGAGACATCAGAACTAATAAGCTGAGTGAATAGCGGACAATGAAAACCGTCTCTGTCTACTCATCTGAGAGCAACATGAGAGCTTATCTTTACAATATATTATTATTCATTTTAAAGGTGGTTATTTATGTAAGTTATTTATGTTACAGCCCTGTAGTTCTGGGCTCTTAAGAATAAGACTACGGTATCCCCTGCCTGTCGTAGAAGGCGACTAAAAGGGGGCTCGGGTTCACTGGGCGACAAGGGTGGGGGCCTTTGTCGTCCGCCAAGGTGGACCCGGGAAGAAGGCGACATCGGCTGGCCCGTGTCGCCTTGCACTGCGAGGGCAGAGGGGGGGAGGGAGTAACCTCCCCCCCTCGGGACGTGCTCTCCTTGAGCACAGTGTAGAGGGGCTCCGGTGCGTTCCTCTGGAGATCCCGGAGCCCCTCGTCATGCACCGAGGAAAGGGCCACCGTGGAGGTTTTAGTGGGTAAAAACCCCACATAACCGCCGCCTTCCCCCCAGAAGGCGGGGTATCTTTTTGAAGATTTCCTCCTCGTAAACAAAAAAAAAAGTTATTTATGTTAAGTATGTGGTTATAATGATTTCAAATGAAAAATTGTATATATACTTCTTGTTCATGGTCAATGAAAATTGTTCAAAAGAATGGACTTTTTTTTAAATTTATTATACATATATTCAATAACATTTAGTTAAATTATTACGCCAAACTGCCAGGGCAGTTTATTGGCGAAAACTGAACCGATAAATCTATACACTATTTACCATTATTACCCATAAAATACTATAAAAAAAAAGCAAATAGAATAAATACCAATACATACTACTACACAATAATAATTAATGCTATACATATAATATCTAATTTATTTACAATATTCGGCAGCGTAGGTACTTAGTAGCTGCGTTTTAAATTTTGGTCTTATTGTTGTTTTATTGCAGGTAGTCTTCTGCAAGTTCATATGAATTGTATTTTCGCGGTACTAAGTACCTACGCGTCCGTTCCCCAAAGTAGTTTATCGCGCTTGGTTCTTCGTAAATATTACATGCGTCTTAAATTTCCATAAACATATTTTTAACAAGAAAATCATTTAAATCATTTGTGTTGTTCTCAGTTGCTACTAAATATTTAATTTTTTGTTTAACTGGCAGAATACCACTCTATTTAAATAATAAATTGTATTAACCTTTCTGTTTACAATTCTTTATTTAATTATGCCTCTAGGAAACAATAATATCGCGATATGATATAATATTAAAAATGGATTGAAACCATTTGATTTACGAAGGTATTACACAGGTTTTATAATGATTATAAATTTCCATGTTAACTATTAAAGTTTGCTTTGCAGTGCAAAATGCAATTAAAAGTTTAAACCAAACTCAATACATGGCGTATGGTACAACTATGTATCGGACAATAGTCAAATATGTTGTTAACACATATAGACGGAAGTTTTGAATGTATATCGCGGATTGGCAGACTTCGCATGTTCCTCACGATGTTTTCCTTCACCGCCTTACGCGTGGTAAATCATCAAATAAAATTAACACATTCAATTATCTTTTGTGAACCTGACTTCTAACACTCGGCGAGCTGGTCGGATTTGTGAGGTAGCAATCTGTCCGTCTGCACTTGCTAGGCGAATTATGTTTACCTAGCTTCTACTGTTTATAAAAAAATTAATAAAGTATAGAATTTGTATCCTCTATCGCACCGAGAATGTAAAACTAAATTCACCAACTACATGCAAAATTTAACTTATAAAGACACTGAAGCAATTATGTCTGGATGCTTGTGATACACACACATACTCACACACACATATATACACACACACCACACACACACACATGCACAATAATTTATCTATATCTTTTGTCTTCTAATAATATGTACATAATTATAAGTTTAATTTGTATTTACATTGTTTGTGTCTCGAGGTGAGCGTATTATAATATTTCTTTTTCTTGGGTCCAAATAAAATTTTATTAATTTATTTAAAAAAAAAAAAGAACAAAATCATTGCTGCAGGCTGGGGTTGAACTCGGGTTGCTAGGGCACTATGCAACTTGAGCGACCGCTCGTGCAGTGAGGTAACAAATGGTTCTAACCTTACTTGTTTCACTTGTTTAGTGGATTCAAATGATTGGATTTGTATTCTGAGCACCATACAGGATAACAGGGTCGTGAGACTATCTAGTCTCTATAGTTTTTTCAGTTAAAATAAGTAAGCTTTTTTAGTAATTTATCTTTATTTTTAGTAACAAAACACTTATTAAATTATTTAAGCCGTAATAAACTTTTATATACTACTAATAATAAATTCGAAAATAATAAATAAATAGAATACGGACCCATGTTTTATTAAATTTAAAAACTAACGTTCTTTTTTCACCAAGAAATTTCTGTCAAAATAACTTTAGCGAGATGATACAGATTTAAAGTAAGATAAATTGTCACTGATTATATCCAATCACCTGTTACCATTTTGTAACAGCAAGAGGGTGGGAAACCTTTTAAGTTTAGATTGATAACGTAGCAAGGTAACGACGCACTCTCATAGCTAAGCACCTAAGAGTAAAGAAGTTATAAATTAATGGACCATCATATATAAAAGATTAATCTTTTGAATTAGTATACTTACGGCTTACATTTTCTGTCAACTAAGTTCGATTGTCTTATTCAAATATGCACCAAAAATGTCAAATAACCGCTTCTCTCCGAGGTAATGACTATGACTATGTCTATTTTTAATAACTTTAATTTGGACTCGCATCTATAAAACCCAACGTTGATTCTTTTTTAAAGCAAATTTAGATACGACACAATTGTGATATTTTTCTCGGTCACCGTGACAACTACTATATTTAATTGTAACCTCCTTTCATGTTCAATTAAAAAAAAAAACTAAAAGATAATTTATTTTGATGTTCGAATTCTGTCTTATTACGAGATAGGGTATATATAGTGAACTTATTGGTCTACGGCTGTACGTACATAAAGTAAGAATCACCATTAGACTAAATTAAAGTTCACTATTTATTATCACAAGTTTTAGCTTAAGATTGCTTAAAAAGATGTTAGTGAAAATATGGGATCATTTCCATCGTAGATTTAACAGTTTTTTTTTACAAAAATGTATTTATCATTCTATAATTTATCCCGTGAAACAGTTTATTTTGTCGACTATATAGGTCTCAAATAATTTCACTCTTAAGTAAAAGCAAACAACGGTTGATGTAAAATTTATGAGGTTGTTTAATTTTTCACAGCGTTAATCTTAGCTATTTTCTCTCGTATCATATTTTGATACAATTTTGCAATACTCCGTATATGTCGCTTTTCCGTTCTACAATTTTGCAATCTTAAATGTTATTGTAATTGTCTATAATTTATTATAATTTTAGGTTCGTGGGGTCCTAGTGTGCACTACCTTTTTAATGTGATAGCTAAGAAGTTGGTCGACATATCTGGTGACCAGAGAGCCGACTTATGCCTTGCACAGACGTTAAGCATTGTCATACAACGTAGCAATGCTACCAGCCTTCTGGGCACGCTGCCAATCGACGACTGTTTGGCTATATTTTATGGAAATATTTTGTAATATACCTATTATAAATATTTCACTTAATCTTAATTCATTTACAATGTGTGAACAAGTAATGTACTTAAAATTCCTTACAAATACATTAATGTGTATGTGTGTATCATGGTAAATTATAATTGTAATTTTATTTTGTATTCCTATAGTCCTCCAGATTACAGGATTTTAATTATGATAGTGTTAATGCTGACCATCAATTAACACTATCATAATTAAAGTGATATCACATTAAAACTCGGAAATAAATTCCTATAAATGAGTATATATTTGAAATGATTACATAATTAAGCAAACATTTGAACACAATTGTAGCATTATATGGAAAAAATAAATTTTAAACTTCAAAAAATGGGATTAACAATTTCTGTGCATTTCGTAATCATTTTATGCACTCCTAGTATCGTTATTATTAAACATATTCAAAAAAAAATAGATTAAAAAAAGGTTTGGTTTCATATATTCATTTTGTTGCGACCTTGGATTCCGAAATATACCAGAAAAAACAAAAACACTGTATACTTGTAATCTATTTCATTCTCTCGCGGGGTGAATCCTATTCATGAATGCATTTGTCTCTTTTTACTGTCGCTTTTTCGTTTTATCGAATTTTCAACTCACAATGGTGTTAAAGAAGTTTCACTTAAAACACTGTGGAGCGTCCGGAAGTTGTTGTTAAGTCGTAACACGTTCCCTTCCCGCAATTAAGGTTTGGCGAGCATCCCGCAATCAGGTAACGGGCCCGTAAACCAGTTAGCCGGATTTACGAGGTGACGTAAAATCACACAGTGTTACAGTTTATTGCGTCAACGCAGAGAACAAGCTCCAAAAATAATACTGTGAAAAAATTACGGTGATGAATATAATTCCAAGACAACTTTTAATGTAAACTTTCCTCAACTAACCTCCAAATATTTCAATTTGAAGCGTCAATAGCCTAATGGTACGCTTAGTTGGTAGGTGCAAACCCTAAGTCGTAGGTTCGAATCGACTATTGACGTAAACCATCTCCCAGCACAAGCTGGAGAGGATCCCCGGCATTGACACTGGACAATTTAATGGGAGATTAAGCGAGGAATATTGGAAATACCGTATTCCTCCTCGATATACAAGACCAGACTGTCCACTACGTGTCTACTACCGAAGTCAATGGAAGTCGATTATCCACTTACCACGATCCTTAGATATGAGCACACACCATTCCAACAGCTTAAGCTATGTTGGAATGACGAAGCCTGTTAGTAATATTTAAAAAAAATTGTTTGCTTTTTTTAAAAAGAAAGGAACCACCTCCTTTTTTAATGTTTGTGTATTTATAGCACGGTCATCCGATTTGTTTGAATATTATATTGTACAAAAAATCACTTAGTGTTACAGTATAACTAAGATGACATAGACCAGAAGCTTCAAAAGTAAAGATTAAAAAAATATATGATGATGAAGTTAATTTGGAATTAATCCATCCTTCAACCGACTTCAAAAAAACGGATATTTTTTAATAGTTTGTGCACTTACAGCTTCGTAATCTGATCTAGATTTTTTGATGAACATTATTTTGATCTCGTCTGATATAATTGATAGGCCCGTACCACCCCCACCGCGAACACTTTGAAGGAGCCTCTAATGTACTCATTTCGGACTTTATCGATTCTCGTAGCTCCCGCTCGTAGCATCTTCATTCCAGTAGTATCTGGTAATAGTCTAGAAGTCTAATTCTTGGTTAAGTTCCATTATTAAGTTATTAATTTTTTAAATTATTAAGTTCCATATTTCAAAACACATATTTAATATATGAAAAATAATTTTAACTTAACAATATCATACACTTAATGAAAGAAACATTTTAAGCGAGTCATTTATACCGTAGTGAATTGCAAAATACGCAAGCATCTGAGCGTGTTTAGCAACGAATGCTAATGCCCCCTATTTAATTAATGTAATGCGGGCTCACGACAGCTTTTCATGTACACTCGATGGGACTGCGGGCTAAGGTATACAAAATTATGCCTCGTATAGTCATAATTATGTATGCCGTAATTGTATTCGGTTTTACGGTTGCATACTATTCATTACAAGCGACCCTTTTTTTTTTTGTTCACGCGGGGGAATCTTTTTATAGACCATCCTCCGATACCCTGGGTGGGCCCGGAGGGATGTGTGGGACTCGGCCTGGGCAGCCCCTACCCACTAAACCTAACTACACTAAAAGCGAATGCCATCAGCCGTTATGAGCGGGGTGCCCCGGATCTGTCAGCGACAGGACACCCCAACGACCGGCCGGTCCCGGCAAAGACCGGACTTCATCCTCAAAGGGGACTTCTCCGGCACTCAGAGAAGTCCCGACGACGCCGAAGCATGCTGGGGCCAGGTTATTACAGGCCAGGTAATTGTTACAAGCGACCCGCCTTAACTTCGCACGTGTGAAATATTTGTGTACTCGGTATGTTGTGGAACTATTAATAATACTTCATGTATGATTGGAATATATAATATGACAGTCAGAGATTTTGAAAGAGATGCCTATACTAGAAATTTAGGATAAAAAGGAGAGGACTATCTCTGTAGACAATCAGTGCACAGTTTAGAATAAGACTGTTATGGTGGAGGAAAAGCCCTTTACGAGTGAACCTCTGAAACAAAGTCAATAAGTCGTTATTAATTTACCTCTAAAACTCTTGATGTTTTCTTAAAATCTGTCAATAATATGATAAAATATGTTGTGTGCGATGTTTGAGCAAGGAAGCCCACACTAGGCACATGCGACAATTACACTCTTGACCTTAAATGCCATTTTGCGAAGAGTAAGTACTCGGACAAGAAGTAGCTGTAGAAACTCCAGCAACGCTCCTATGTAACGGTTGGGGTCTCCCATAAAGGTATACTTGTAGACATCATTTAATTATTTATTTATTAATATTTACCGTAACAATAGAACACGTTTCACATTCTTTCATCTCTGTAGTTCTGGGCTCTCAAGAATAAGACTACGGTATCCTCTGCCTGTCGTATAAGGCGACTAAAATGGGCCTCGGGTTCACTGGGCGACAAGGGTGGGGACCTTTGTCGTCCGCTAAGGTGGACCCGGGAAGAAGGCGACATCGGCTGGCCCGTGTAGCCTTGCACTGCGAGGGCACAGGGGGGGAGGGAGTAACCTCCCCCGGGACGTGCTCTTCTTGAGCACAGTGCAGAGGGACTCCGGTGCGTTCCACTCGAGGTGCCGGAGCCCCTCGTCATGCACCGAGGAAAGGGCCACCGGGGGTTTTAGTGCGTAAAACTCCACATAACCACCGCCTTCCCCAGAAGGCGGGGTATCTTTTTGAAGATTTACTCCCCGTTAACAAAAAAAAAAAACGTTTCACATTCTTTAATACTTTTACAAAATTATGCTACCTTAAAACGTGCGGGTAATTAACGAGGAATGTACCTTTGTGGTATTTCGCTCATTATGAACCAAAACTTTATATACTCGTCGCTTAAGTACTTGGGAATCACCCGGCTGCGCTCAAACATTATAATATTAAATAAATGTTATGTGTTACTTATGTTATGTTTACTTAATAGCATTCTTGTTAAGTACACCAAACAGCCTTAAGCTTGTGCCAAGAGATGCTTCACGTCAGTAGTCGAATGGTGGATTGGATCCTACGGCCTTACGTTTAGCAGACCTATACAAATGGAAATATATGTGTAATGAAAGCCGCCGTTATATCGATGTCACTATCCCACCCCGAATCCAACTATAGATTAGACCATAGACACAAGCTGTCAAACATGGCTGATCCCATAGACAAAGCACCGATTTTGCCATTAAACTGAGTGTTACTCCATGAATAATATTGTTTATAAAACAATTAGATGTAATAAGTTTGGTGAAAATAGGACGAAAGCTGTCTCTGTACTCCGCTATGGTTAAAATGAACAAAGAGTTTGTATAAAAACCGTAAATATACTTTTATTCAAACAGTAATATAAATATGAGAAGTTATAATGAATCGCAATCAATTGCTTCTTGTCGGTTGACATTTTTTCTAATTCACGCAAGGTCTTCCGCACATTAGTGTTAAAAATTGTGCAGTAATTTTGGCTAATTTAATTAATTTAGTACTGATATTTCTATTTCTTTATAATTTATTAAAATATTTTTGTAACTAATTAATAATAAAATCGTTACGTTTCTTTATAGCGAATGTTGTGTACACCTGTAATTGGCATACACAACAGGACTTAGTTTGTAAACTTGATTATTACAACAATGTATGCTTGTGTAATGCTGTTGGTGTATCTTATTAAATAAAAAAATAAATTGCATCAATTTGATTGCCAGACATTCTAATTAATTCTAAAGCTGCTATATAATATGCTACGGTGTGAATGGATTTATTTAATTCTAAAGCTTCTATTAACAGAGCACGTTAGCATGTAATTCCATAGTAAGTATGTACGAGAGACACGTGGAACACAGACTGTTGACGGCTCATATGCACGTATCTGTCTAACACATTCGTAATTATTTTCATATTATAAATAATTTACGTAGTCTCAAAATTCACTCAAATGAAAACCACATTAAAATCGGTTTAAAGCCTTATTAGAATAAATGAATACGCAACATTCTATAACAAACAGTGCGGCCACATTTCGTGATACTTATATATTTTAGTAGGTATTAGAGCTTTAGTTAAAGTTAAAGCCTTTATATATATAACATGTGTGCCCCACTGTTGGGCGCAGGCCTTCTCGGTAAAGAGAGTATAAAGGCATAGTCCTCCACGCGGCCCTAGAGCGGATTGGCAGACTTCACAAGCCTTAGAAAAATGTTCTAAGACATGTAGGTTTCCTCACGATGTATTCCTTCACCGCCAAGCGCGTAGTAAATCAGCACATAAAATTGCAACAACAAATTTATTGGTGCCGGCACCGGAAATCGAACTCGAGTTGCTAGAATACTATCCCGGACTATGAGCTACCAGGGCTCTGAGCTTCACATACTTCCATACTATCTGAAGGTCTTATGGTTTCTGGTGGGTTTTTTCGTAGCTTCAAAGCCACTATTCAACTATTAAACCACAAACCAATACACTTTCTTATTTCGGAGATGATAATTCACGTGGGTATTCGGTAAAGACAGGATTCTGCCCAGCAGTATACTAATGCTATTATTAGTACATAGATTTAACATGAATGACAAAAGACGTTACACGTCATGTACACATTAAGACGCTATGTAATATATTGTTTATTGTTTTATTTTATGTAGCAAAGAATAGTAACAAATATTCGTTATAATTAACTTTATTATTGTTAAAGTAATTAACTTCATCAAGCTTCAGACAGGTTTATAAATTATAAGATATAATATTTAGCTGAGTTTCTACCCACGGGAATGTCTCGTACCTAATTTCTCGTCGTACCACGGAAAGTCGTTTTAGTTAAACGGACTGTAAAACCGATACCAAGTTACGATGTTGCGGCTGTAACCTTAATTAGGACTTGATGTTTCATAAATTTAAATTCATTAAACGTTTTATTTGTAATAACAAGTCCAAAATGGGTTGTGTGGCTGTAAACCCATTGTAAGTTTCAAATGAGCGTTGGGTTTATAATCCTCACGCGTTACCGCTATTTTATGGACAGGCCCCACCCCTTAGATGTTAGGAGCGTTGCTGGAGTTTCTTCGGCCACTTCTTCTCCCAGCGCCAACGCTTCCCGAAGTGGCACTCAAAGTTAGTTTAGCTTTTGAATGTCTCTTAGATTATCCGTGAAATAGCAACCGACCGAGTCGTCGTTCGGCCCTCTCGGGCGCCCTCGGATCGGAATGCTTACGCGTAACATAGTAACCGTCCAAGCCGAGGTTACCCCTCACCGGGGGGACCCTTGTGTCGAGTTACTAGCGATAGAGGTTCAACTATGCCACCTCTCAATCCGGTGAAGCAGTCAAGGCCAGCTTCTCTGGCCAATCTGTGTAGTTCCTCATTAAAAAAAAAAAACTTCGACATTCGGATTTGGGGACACTTCTCGTACTTATCTTCAATAGGTACAGCAGCAACAGTTGTGTTACAAAACTAAAATAGAACAAAAACAAAATACGACTTCAAATCGAATCAAACGTTAGACGCTATGACGCATTCTTTTTATTTCCAAATTATCGTAAGAATATTACAAAATAGAATCACAACCTCACAAAACTTTCATCAAATTACTCTTAAAGTACATCCTTTCCAATAAAAATTATTCATCGAATGATCAGTTGGCGTAATAAAGAGCTATTCGTCCATTTGGGGTGCGCATACTTGATGCAAATTTAACACTTAAATTTCCCATATTTTCCCATGCCATAGTCAGAATTGGCCCAAATTGAAATAGGACACTAGCTTTCCAAAAAAGTCATCAAAATCAGTTGTTATGAGTTAACAAACATAAAATAAAACATACAGATGAAATGAGAACATCCTCTTTTTGAAGTCAGTGGAAAAGATTAGGTAAGTGACAAGAAATATAAGAAGGAGAAATCGTACGTCACAGACGTTAGAATACTTCAAATAGTTCCATTCATATCATAACATATACTTTTGAATGGATATTTCACTATACAATCAACAATTACCACGTACTGTTATTCTTCTTGTTCATGTGTCTCTCCATCACTGAAGGTCGGCAGTCAGTTTTCTAAACTTCTCCTTATTCATGGCTAAGCGGAATAGTGCTTTCTTCTTCCCAGTAGTTTCTTCCATCTTCCCACCCCTCTTTTTCCTGCTATTTTTCCCATTATTATCAATTGCAGCAGGCGGCACCTATCATGTCGCAGGATATCCTAGGTACGAGATCTTACGCTGCTTGAATATTTTGACCAATACGGTGCTCTTCTGCATTCGAGCAAGAACCTCAACATTGGATACCTTATCCGTTCAGCTTACACGGATTATCCTCCGATACGTCCACTTTCCGAAGGCTTCGATTCTTTTTCGCAAATTTTCTGCTACGGTCCATGCCTCGCATCCATATAGTACTGTAAATAGAGATGTATAGATAAATAAATGAAGATTGTAATTGACATAATCCCTTTGAAAAGCTGGCGAGATTTTCCTCTGATTTTATTACACTCTGCCGAGAGTTAATCGCTCGTTTGGTATGATAGTCCTCGATTTACACATACTGTAATACAAAGGTTTATTTGGACCCTTTTGCTTGCTTCAAGGTCGTGTCAGTTTTAGACATTTCGTTTCAGAATATCAGTGACTATCTATTCATTTAATAAGAAAACTGTAAACTATTTTTGTAAAAGTTAAATTTTACAAAAATAGTTCTCAGCCTTTATATATATAATATATGTCCCACTGTTGGGCGCAGGCCTTCTCTGTATAGAGAGTATAAGGGCATAGTCCGTCACGCGGCCATAGTGCGGGTTGGCAGACTTAGAAAAATTTTCTAAGACATGTAGGAAGCCTAGTTCTTACGATGTTTTCTTTCACCGCCGAGCACGTGGTAAATCAGGACAAAAAAATGCAACACCAAAATGATTGGTGCCGGCACCGAGGATCGAACTCTGGTTGCTAGCGTACTATGCAACTTGAGCCAACCCGGACACTGAGCTACCACGGCTCGTATATCTGTAAAATAAAAATAAATCTAGAGACGTGGCCAAGATTGCTGCCCGTCAAATGGTTACAAACTTTTTACTTAATACATAAAAATAAACCAAAAATTTTATAAAGTTAAAACTAAAATGATACCATCATCAAACGCCATAACTTGGGAGCATTATAGGTTAATTTTAGAGCAAAATTGAGAGAGCGTGACGTCGCCTCATTTCTTACGAAAAATAAGATAAAAACTGGAAAATATTCGTAATAGTACTTTTAATTAATAATTTATTGAAACAGTAATGTCTAAAAAAGCGTGTTACTTGATTCGATCAAAGTGGAACAGCCACTCTGCTATCGTGGCGATAAAGGAAGTAAGTAGAGTATTTTTTATAGAAAATGTAAGCTGACATAAAACCCTACTTTGATTCAGTACAGTACATTACGACGCGTAAGTACGGTCCCGGTAAAAATTCCAAAACGACCCTTCCTATTTGGTTTTGTATGCGCGCGTGTTTATGTACGAAAGTGCCCCCATATAGAAGTGCCCCTATGAGGGATCTACATGTTTTATTATGTTCACGTGCGAAAGAAAATAGTTCACGGGTACTGCAGCATTGAATTGAATAGACTCTCATTTTCACGAATACGTATTGAGACGCTATGAGAATTTTAATTCAGCCCAATTGATTTTCAGGAAATCCTGTCACAATTTTTTTTATAGAACAACATACCTATTTTCATGAGATCCGCGAAATATCTTCGGAATGTAAGGTGCAATAACAATAAAACTGTAATCGTACATTTTAAGGGTATTGAACCCTAATAGGTTAGGGTTCGAATCCACTATTCGACAATTGACGTGAACCTTCTTCTTGAACAAGCTTAACCTTATTTGGAATGGTTTACAAGAATGTTAGTAATATTACTAAAAAAATATATTTTTAGCAATTTTTAAATAAGGAACCATATTGAAATGTGTTCCTATTTATTTAAATCATATTTTGATTTAAATAAAAAACTACCTAACCTAAAGTACTTCTTAATTGAAAGAATGTGGAAGGTAGATTTGGCTACCTTCCACTTAAAAAAAAATTACCTTCCACAATTAGTCTAGTATATACTATAAATTAGCAATAAAAGAGCTCGCAGAAGGTAATACGTTAGGCGCTTATATTTTTTATTAAAGATTAAAGCGTAGATTTGATTTGAATTCATTTTTGTTGCAATCCATACATTACAATTACTTGGGATCTTGGTCAAAGGCAACTGTACTTTTCTGCGGGACAGCTTTTAACACTTTATAAAGTTCAAATCCGGTCGTGTGTAAAATACTGCTGTCACATGTCACAAGGCAGGCGCTACTAAATGCAATCTCGCAGCGGTGGACTCGGTGGAAAGGCGGGTTAAGTGGCTATTTGGTGACGCAACTGAAACCAATTGTTCAGTCTTGAGCAAAGGCGTAAGGTATCTAGCCTTACGGTTTTCTACAGATTACATTTTGGAGAGTGTGCTTACGAACTATATGATCTAATTCTCCCATCCCCGTTCCACCACAGGACTTCTAGTCACTGCGGGATTTCATCCTTTTTTTGTGAACATCCCTCAAACCTGAACGAAGCGCTTTGCTTCGTCTTTCATTATTCTTAAGGACTAGAATAGTTTGCCCGTGTCTGTCTTTCCCTCCGATTACAATCCGGGTATTTTCAAGAGTAGAGTGAACAGGCATTTGCTAAGCTAGTGCGCCATACCATCCAGGGCTGCATTTCCACTTACCATCAGGTGGGATCGTAGTCAATCAATTGCTTAGAAAGAATAAAAAAAAAGTCAACTATATTTATATGAAACTTTCTTAATTTTATCGCCCCAACACAGTATATAAAATTGCAATTCTACGACACAAACTAGTTAAAGTGTTACTTTAACTACACGAAATTACTTTTCGAGCCACAAAGAGGGTGAAATTAAAAAATAAAACATCCTCTCTAAACCAATTTATTCGTAAATGAAGTAATCAAGAGTATTCATTAACCAGAAATTAAAGATCGCCTGAGAGCGCAACGTGATTCTGACTTACGGACTGACAGGTCATTTTTTACCATTTAAACTACGTTATAAAAATATTGTATACGATTTTTTTTCTCATGCCAACAAGTTTATTTACGAGTAAAAAAAACAACTTCGAATCAGACGTTATTTTTTTTTATTTACTAAAATTATTAAAATAAAATATTTCCGAATTATCGTAGGAATATTACGAAATAGAATTAATCAGAACCTCACCAAGGTCTCATTAAACAATCCTTGAGGTACGTCTTTTCGAATAAATAGTGAATCATCGAAATCGGTTGGCGTGATATTGTGTTATTCGTCCATTTGTCGCCATATATGATTTTCAT
The DNA here is from genome assembly GCA_029286785.1 of Meandrusa payeni. Classification (NCBI taxonomy): domain Eukaryota; kingdom Metazoa; phylum Arthropoda; class Insecta; order Lepidoptera; family Papilionidae; genus Meandrusa; species Meandrusa payeni. The sequence goes on from JAGSMX010000027.1 coordinate 3,487,341, forward strand.
GTGGATGCCATTATCAGGATTCGAATGCCATACTGAACACCACACGGGAAGTACCACCTTTCAATAAAAAAAAGAATCATCAAAAACGGTTCACGTAGTCCAAAGTTATGAGGTAACAAACATAAAAAAATACATACAGACTTGAGACATTGGAAACCTTTTCCTTTTTTGAAGTCGGTTGAAAATTTATCTGACAAAGGGGATATCTATATTTAGCTACATATAATGCAATTATCTATCGTTCCACAGTTAGTTTCTCGTATTTAATTCGTTACTTATTTTAATTAAGACATAATTATGCTTTAAATTCCTGTGGCCATTAGGAAATCACACACAATAAATACTTTTAAAATCAAAGTTAAAAGATATATAATATATGTAAATATATATATACATATATATATATTATATGTATGTATGTATGTTTGTATGTAAATATTTATTATCAGTATTTAAGTATATCTTTTTATAAACTCCCGCCGCTTCTTTTTATTATTCCTCTCCATCCAAAGGTTGCCTGGAAGAGATCGCTTTTAGCGATAAGGCCGCCCATTGTTTATGTATTTTAATTATATTTTCTTTTTTTTTATTTTAGTTCATAAGTGTAAACAATAAAGAGTTTATAAATAAATAAATATATAAATACATGAATTGTGCTGTATAAATATATAAACGCATGAGCATCTCGCAAAATACTAGAGTAGAAAATATGTATCTATGTATGTAGATATTTATACTTCTGCTTTTGGTCCAACAAGTTAGGTAACCAATTTTTTGTACGTTACGTAAGCTGGCAACGCATTAACAATCCCTTTAGTAGACATTTGAGAGAGGTGGATATTCTTTACATCATAAGTCTTCTTCCAACATAAAAGCAAAGCAATCATTACTTCAATTCAGTTCCGATCATTAAACTAGTGCCAAGTTAACATTCACAGTACAGAGCTGTTCCGTTTATGTTACTTCTTTGATGGCAAAGTAATAAAACTTTTGATTTTCGATTTTAACTTTGGTCTCTAATAACTTTGTCTTATAGAATGCGATCTAACCCCCTTGACTCACTCAGTACTCATGTAAACGATATTTAATTCAGAATGTAAACGGTATTTAAATTAAATATGACATGTATCGTGTGATATGTGACATTTGACACGTGACACATGACAAAAATATCGGGTCATTTGACCTTTTGACACATTATTTTTTTATTTCACATTATATACTAGCGTACTCAGCCTGCTTCGCCAGGCTAGATTTTGCTTTATTGTATTTAAGCAATAAACTTACATCATTAAATGTTTAATTTATCTCACAATATATTAAATTATTCATTTCTCTCCGTATTCATCCTCTCCTCGAGCGGGTCAAGATCACTAGTTACACCCATGTACATATTAGTAAATACAATATCACTCTTATCATTTATACAAAACATATCTTTAATAAACTTTACTATAAATTATTAAACTTCATTATACTTCAATTCAAAAAGATATAAATAAATAACTTTTCCAAATAACCGTAAGTTGTATGACGTTGCAGACAAAAGTTTTCGCAGATTAAAACTGCAATGTAGCTGTCATTTGCAGCGAGTGGCCACGATATCCTATGAAATTGCCTGCTCCATGCATACAAGTGAAACGATAACACGATGAAGCAGAAAATAAACACAATTCTCTCTCATCTTTATTGAAAATTTTCTAGTTGATAGTAGTCCGTGGGGTTCGCTGGAGTTAAAGGAATTTACGATCCTCAACTTTCAACATCCAGCCACTTTCAAGTGTTGGTTATACTCGTAAATAGTGCGGATTTTAATAGCAATATAATATGTTCGCATAAAATAATATTATCATAAATGGAAAGGCCATTTTAAAGTGTTCTAAAACGTATGTTTAAGACGATATTTATTTTCTTTTTTGAAATAAAAAGTAGCGATATGGTAATACATATATTATTTTCAAACAATATTTGAAATTATATGAACTTCAACACTACTAAAGCAGAAAAAGCAAATTACAGTAATAAATACTATCAAACTTCACATTGAGTACGTAATAACCCTGACATAGTCTAAACAATGACATCCGAATAAGAACAAGGAGTTTGATTTATCAAAGACACTTGGCAAATCCTTGTGCCAAATTTGAGAAATATATTCAAAGAAATCAATAAAAAATTGTATGATTCCATATTTGTTACTCTGCGGCTTTATTAAGGGGTGAAAGAATTTAGAACGGTGCATATTGATTTTTTCAAATTAGAGTTATAATAAAAAAAAGCAATTACGAAACACAAACAACCAATCGAAAATATCAAGTATATTTATAAGTAAAAACAAACACTGAATACAAATTCGACGATCATTGTTCCGATAGTCATTACTGCGAAAGGTTTTCTGGTGAAAAGTCTGGAACAACAACTCAAGGGACTTTCACTAGGTGACTGGGTTTAGTGTCAGATACAGAAGGCGGTAGTTCTGGACACGCACAGTCAGTTGGTTTCTCTCTATGTCGCTCTAACCATCTATTTCATTCATTATAATTTGGGCTGTCAACATACAACTTAAAGGATCGCCCGACCACTCGGTTACCACGTATCTGGAATTTAAGTGCGTGATATTTAATGGTAACTATATGTAATGGAAACTCTATCCGGAAAGCCTGAATATTGACTTTACTAACGCAAAATCCTTATATATTAATTATCTCCCGCAAGAATTAATCAAGTAACCGAAGCGCTGTATCAGATTTAGCTTGCTTAGTTTAGTCTACTCGGCTTTTAATAATTAACACAATTTAATTATAACTAGCGATTCAACCACCTTTCTAAGTAATTTGATATTTCTATAAATTTCTGAATTTTTACTTAATTTATTCAACACAATTGCACTTACCTTTACAGATTGTAATAACCTTTTTTTTTGTTAACGGTCAGGAAATCTTCAAAAAGATAACCCTTGTCGCCCAGTGTACCCGAGGCCCCTTTTAGTCGCCTTCTACGACAGGCAGGGGATACCGTAGACTTATTCTTGAGAGCCCAGAACTACAGGGCTGTCAGATTGTAATAACCTTTTTTTTTGTGGACGGGGAGGAGATCTTCACAAAGATACCCCGCCTTCTGGGGAGAAGGCGGCGGTTATGTAGGGTTCTTACCCACTAAAACCTCCCCGGTGGCCCTTTCCTCGGTGCATGACGAAGGGGCTCCGGGATCTCCTGTGGAATGCGCCGGAGCCCCTCTGCACTGTGTTCGAGGAGACCACGTCCCGGGGGAGGGAGACTACTCCCTTCCCCCTGTGCCCTCGCAGCGCAAGGCGACACGGGCCAGCCGATGTCACCTTCTTCCCGGGTCCACCTTAGCGGACTACAAAGGCCCCCACCCTTGTCGCCCAGTGAACCCGACGCCCCTTTTAGTCGCCTTCTACGACAGGCAGGGGATACCGTAGTCTTATTCTTGAGAGCCCAAAACTACAGGGCTGTCAGATTGTAATAACCTAATACTACAGTCATGGTACTACTTAAACTAAGTTACTGCTTAACTTATCACATGAAACCCTTGTGAATTCATTCGTGGAACATTAAAAGATATCTATTGTTTTACAAATGTCATTGAGCGCCCTAAGTGCGCGCGTCACTGGCGCGTATTGCAACAACTTCGTGCGCGCGTGGGTCCGCCAAAATTAAATTATAATACTAAGTGACACATTGACTGTGACGTAAAAATATCAATGAAAAATACCTGTGACAAAATACTATATGACAGCAGTCACTGCTCCTATTAAATGTGACTAATAAGTAGCATAGCAGATGGAGTTAAATAGCGATTTTATTATAGAAAGCGCATCTCTGTCTTACTCACCTTTCTAACGCGTAGGTGACGGAGACGGGCCAATTAATTGTCCCGATCTGTGACTGCGTCACGCGTACTACAATATTCACTTCTACTATACGATATATTTGTCGCCGAATAGAGTATTTTTAGACCTGTTACAAATCACAGGTATGATTGATGTCTTGTCACAGTGACTAACTGTGACTGTTTTTGTAGCTAGTATTTTACCTGTGACGATAAATATGCCTCAAGTGGATCCGGGACACACAACCGCATCGTTTGCCGTTCGCCTGGGTTGTGTATCTCATCACGAAGCACTTTTAATAAATAAGTGGCGAGAGCCACTTCCCTTCTTTCTTCAAGCTTGTAATAGCCTTTCATATCTAATATAAATATTGTTGGATTCAATAATGGGTAACCCGGATACATATTAAACTGTTTAAAATAAATAAATCTAATAAACTTATTTTGAATACGTTCTACCATTAAATTATATTTAATTCAATGAATGGTAACACTTGCCCATATATTTCTCTTATACCCAGGGTTGACTGGTGAACTTAATTTTAAAGTGTTCCAATAAGACTAAATAAATAATACAGTATTCTGTATTGTTCTAGATTTTAAAATACAACGTTGTATTTCAATCTTCTTGTACATTGTAATGACGAGCGATAAAGCCATTCATTTCCTGAAAATCTTGCAAGACGTATCTCGCTATTGTGATGAAACTGGTATCACTTAGACATAAATTCAAATTGTATACTTTTGTGAGATTGCGTGTATATTTAATAAGAATGAAAAATGCAGTGATAGATAGAACTTTATGATTCAAATCCCAGAATTGCCATTTTTCGGTTTGTTAAGTACAAACAAATTATTTTCTAAAATATTTTTGTCCGGCGTATGGCGATTAGCTCACTCCCTGTCACTAATGGGACCCAATAAGCGACAGTGAGAACCGGACATCATTAAGTGCGCCTTTGTACATGTACAATTTACATTAAAGTATTTGGTACAATTTATAATAAAGGGTGCGAAAACCAAGCACAAACGAATTGAAAACCCCCTTAATTTTTTGAAGTTAATTAATAACAGGTTTTAGGCCAGTGGAAGGACATGCGTATATGAATTTGAGAAATTAAAATTATGAAAGCTGTAAGCTTTATTTTCGAAGCGTGAACGACGGTAGTAACACGGCGGTGCAACCACATCAAGCTGAATAGTGCACTAATAAATTAATAATAGCACCATCTATTTAAACCAGTTGACATTAAATACTATAAAACAGGCCTAAAGAAGTTTAACTTCAAAAATTATCTAACTATCTATGCACAGTTTTCAATATGTCAATGATCAAGTTAACAAATTCAACTACCAATAATACGTTCGTAGAGGTGACCTTTTGTAATAATCTGAGTTATAAGACTTATATTTGTCCCACTGCTGGGCAGAGGCCTTCTCTGTAAAGAGAGTATAAGGGCACAGTCCGCCACGCGGCCCTAATGTGGATTGGCAGACTTCACATGTCGTAGAAAAATTTTCTAAGACATGTAGGTTTCCTCACGATGTTTTCCTTCACCGCCGAGCGCGTGGTTAATCAGCACATAAAATTGCAACAACAAATTTATTGGTGCCGGCACCGGGGATCGAACTCGGGTTGCTAGCGTACTATGCAACAAGAGCCAACCGCCCGGACACTGAGCTACCACGGCTCTATATGATCTATATCTATATTTGCTACTAATTATGTTGTAGTAGAATTAAAAAAACAAACGGAATGAATCTGACGACAGGATATGAAGATTGAAAGCTTGGGCTCGCTGTTACGTTATGTCTGAAAATGCAATCACAGTACAGCAAATGAAACTTCAAACAAAGCGGACGGCGAGATCAAAAAGAAATCTAATTTCCCTCCGTCCGAGCAAAGAGCAAATGGCCTGGCAGTCCTGAAATAAGCCTACGTCGATCTGATTAAACGCACCAAACTTAGATAGATAGATAAATCCTTTATTGCACCAAATAAAATGTACAAAGGCGAACATAATGCTAATTAGCATTTTCTTCCAGCTAACCTTTAGTGGTTAAGAGCAGGCTAAGTGTAGTGCCGCTAAAAATAGCGTTTTAAAACTATTATATAAATAAATAAATATACATTTACATATACATAAATAGATACTTCTATATAAATATAATAATATACATACACATGGAATATATACAACGACAATAAATATACCAGTAATTTTTCATTGTTTGAGTAGAAAGTATTCAGATACACGCGATTTAAAGACATTAGTTGACGAAGCCTCCCTAATCTCAATCGGCAAACTATTCCATAGTTTTATAGCTGTACAGGTAAAAGAATTGCCATAGAAATTCGTGTGACATTCGGGGAATGTTAAAAATTTATTATAGAAGGTTCGCGGTTCGCGGCCAACGAACTGTTTTAGTACAAAGCGCTCACGAAGATATTCTGGAGACCAAGTGTTATGAATTATGTTATATAACATGGTAAGTGTGTGTACATCTCGCCTGTTGCGGATGTTGAGCCACTTCAGCTGAGCCCGGTAGTGTGACACATGGTCATATTTACGTATTCCGAAGATAAACCTTATATAAAACTTAAGTGCGATTCGTTCGAAAAAAAAAACTAACCTGTCATTTCCTTTAAACTGAACAGGGTATTCAGACTTACGACTTATATGTTGTGCAAGTTTGTTAAAAAATACAAGTGTATGTAAAATTTTAATTAAGTTAATTATGTGCTATTAAGACTTACACATTAGTCTTAATTAGAAGTTACAAGGCGACGTCAAAGTTCCCAAACTTGAACCCTTTTAAGTAAATTTGCACCGTAAACTCTTTAGGAGGCTTACGTGACAAGTATATTCAGAAAACAAAGTAAAATAAGTTAAAAAAGTATGCGTAATATTACTTAATTTAGGCGAATAAATTACCGAATACGATTAAAATATAGCATCTGTTATTTAGTTAAAAAAAGACAAGTATATTTCAGACTAAAGACAAAAAATGACTTCAATCGAATCAATAAACGAAAATAGTAAACGCTATTACGCGTGGGCGATACAAAGAGGGCGAACGTCCGAGTTATAGTACAACTTAACCAAAGTCTCATAAGACTACCCATCAAGTCAATATTTTCCAATAAATGAATCATCGAAATCGGTTGTGGTGCTATTGAGTTATTCCGTCCATTTTTCGCGCCTATACTTAATACAAATTTAATACATATGGTTTTCTCATGAATGCCATTGTCATTGGGAATAAAGGATCTGCGAATCGTAAAGTCGTGGTTTCAAATCCACCATTCGACTATTAAACTATCTCCTAACTTAAGCCTAAGCTTATTTGGAATGGTTAAAACAACAGTGTTAATAATATTTCTGGAAAAGAAAATTCTTAGCAAATTTAAAAAAAAAATTGTTGCCGGTATACAGCACTACCAGTAACTACTACCTACCTGTATATAATAAACTGGGTGTTAAGGGGTTAACAAAAGCCGACTTTGTCTACCCCGTTACGGTTAAAAGGGCTTAATCTGGCAATAAATGGCTAGCGACCAAATTATTATCATAGAATTAAAAAACTCAAAAAGAAATTAAGAAGTTTTCAGGGAGAAACATAATAATTTAAAGCGTATACACATAAAAATACCTCTCAGAACTGAAGTGTTTCTCTCTAATATTGCCATGCTTAAAGTACTCTCATAATTCATACAAGAACATGCGAAATAAGCGGGAAAATTCTATTACGTAATCGTATTATAATATTGATGGACTCACAAGAGATAACTCGATCTCTTTCGCATGATTGCTTCCGAGTTATGAAAACTGACGCTCATGACTGACGATTCGATTTCTGAATTATATAAAGCTTCATAAACAAACATACGGGCAAATTATTCGGGGAATCGCATTACACGATGGGGTAAAGTTATAAAACTTTCGGGAAACAAATTCACGTAGGTTTTTAAAAAAAAAACTAATGTCGATAATTGGTTTTAAAGAAAACCATTTATTAAAAAAAAAAACAATTATGACGATGCGGTAGTAAAGTTAAGTATCCGAATTAGAGATGTACCTTTTTGTATATCTCATTTGTTGCAAATTTATAGATAAGTGAACTTTTTACTCTAAGTTACGAACAGTTATCATATCATCATCATAGCCAAGTGTAATTGGCAAGCCACCTGTCCTGACCCAATATGCTTGGTGTAAAATTCCTATCTCAGTCTAACCTACAACGATTAAAAGGACATGAGAGAAAGAGAGTTTTGAGCTAGGCAGAGAAAAAAGAATCTTAAAGAGGCAATGGGGTTCACATATGAAACCTAATTAGCTTGGTGAAAAGCGTACAGCGAAAGTTGTGGTTAAAATTATATGAAAGCTTTAAAATCGTATATATTTTTTTTTGAAGTTATAGTTCTTTAGGCGCGTTATGAAAATGTAATGACAGTAACAAGTTGAAGCTGCAGTTGAAATAATTGTGCTATTTTTAGGTTAGCTTTCTATTTGTATTATTTATTTATTTAAATTAAAATATTTAAATATATAAATATATTTTTTAAATTAAATTTATCATTTTTTTTATAAAATAACTGAACTTTATTGACACTGGTGACAATCCTTTTTCAGACCTTTTATTATTTTCTTATTATTAATTATTTTCATGCAATTAAAAACTTTTTAATTATTACACAGAAGTATGTGTGTACTATTTAACTGTAACATTTTTAAGTATATTATGTACACAAACAATAGGTTTTACTAGAGTCAAATCGGTTAAAAGTTACTTATTTTAAAATGAAAATATAAAGTATCTAGCACGGTTAATTTTGTAGGATAATATTAAAAGTAGGACATTGCCCTGCGTCTGTTTGCACAGTTTTCAATACGAGAGCTTTTCTGGTTTTTCCATTGACTGAATTGCAGTACTCAGTTGTTTGATTTAATTTCAAGAGGATTTTCATTCTGTTTGGGTTAAAATGCGCTTTGATTGCTATGATGTATTTCTAAGTAGATCTAATTCATACGTACAACTACAAAAATAATTTTCAGGCAAACATCTAATAATCTATATATACAAAAGAGAAAGTGTGTGGATGTATTCCATAATGGCTCCGAAACGGCTAGATCTATTTAAATGAAACTTTCAGAGAATCTTCAGATTAACCTGGAGAGTAATCCTGTAAAGTTTAGTCACGATCGGAGCACTCCTCTTTTTGTAGTTCAAAAAGAGGAGTGCTCCGATCCGACTCCGACTCTCCTCAAACAAGCCATCCGTCGTACTTTTATTTCTGGCATTAACTTGAGCCCAATAAGTACTTGTATAAATGATAACAGCGATATTGTATTTACTGATATGTACATGGGTGTAGGTAATGATCTTCACCCGCTCGAGAAGAATACAAGAAATGAATGCTTGTGATGACTAATAGCGAGAAATTAATATTTTACGTACAAAAAGTCACTTGCTAAAATAATGCCTTTCGAAAGAGAGTATTATAGCGCCTCAGTGCGGAATAGTAGACTTCACATGACTTTGACAAATTTCCCATTCATGCAAATTGCTTCACGATGTTTTCTCATTACCGTCCATCAAATGAAAAAATAATTATAAGGTTGTCAAATATCTCCCTTCCGCCTTTTTGTCTTTTGAATTTCGCGGCTATGTACAAAGCGCCGCGAATTTCGGCGTTAGTGAACTCCATGTTTACACGTCTATAACTGTTGAACGCAATATCCAAACTAATTATGCATAGCGTCGTTTTGTAGGTTATGTCAAGACCTTTCAAATTATGTATAGTATTGCTAGATACGAGCTCTGTAGCGCTTTGTACATAGCCGCGAAATTCAAAAGACAAAAAGGCGGAAGGGAGATATTTGACAACCTATTATAACATACAGTTGGTGCTTGCACCGGAATCAAACTCACGTTGCCAACGAACCAAAACTGAAGACTTGTCCTCGTCTATTGGGCTATCACGGTACCGTATCATGTCCATTTTTATACATAATAAACATTAATTAACCCAGGAAGAATATACTTTCCGCGTTGTTTTACGAGACCGGAAACTTTTGACGTTGCCTTGCAACTTTTAATGAAGACTAATGTATGTTTTTGATTAACTTAGTTAAAGTGAGGTTAATTAAGTGCTGGCTCCGTAAACCAAAGCTTGTTCTAAGTCTCATATTACATGAACATCTTAAGTTCAATCGACAGCTCCGACTACAACCAAATACCTAAAACTTTTACTGCTAGACGGTAGAGGTAATTATAGATAGACTATTGCTCATATTTTAAGTATAAGTACAATCAATTTAAGTAGAAACTAAGCTTAACCTTAAAGTGGGCAAGCTAGTTATACATAAATATATTATAACACATATCTAAATAAGGAAAGTAGTGTCAGTTTAGTATATGATGAACAGATGTTTCTACCCAAAAATCCTCAATTCACTATTTGTAAGCAACATCTTTCTCTAAATGAGACTATAGTAAATCAATTTTCAAAGTCTACGATGCAAAACAGTCATTTGTAATTAAAACAGTGGAAACGCAGACTATTCTTAGCTGTCCCTTTTGCGGTCAAGCTGCCAGATACTCTGTTCAATAGATGCAATCAGTCTAGAATCGTGCTTCGTTGCAGACTTTGGAGGCCAGTGTTCATCAGTGGACTAAAACAAGTGTTCTAATGAGGAATTTAAGTGTTATTGTCTTCTATTTTTATCAACCGACTTCAAAAGGAAGAGGTTCTCAATTCTTCTGTATTTTTTTATCATGGTTACCGCATAACTTTTGACTGGGTGAACCGATTTTGATGATTATATTTTTATTTGAAAGCTGGTCCTTCCCGTGTAGTCCCCTTTAAATTTAGTCCAATTCTGGCAGTGGAATCCTTGAGAAAATCTTAAAAGTATTCAATCTGCAAGTATATGCGCCATAAATGGACGAATAACTCAATTTCACACCGACCGATTTCGTGATTGATTTTTTATTGGAAATAATGTACTTCAAGAGTAGTTTGATGAAAGTTTGGTTAGGTTTTGATTTATTTTATTTCGTAATATTTTTACAATAATTAATACTAAGAGGGCGTCCGCGCGTAATGACGTTTAACGTTTAACTCTAAGTCGGGTTTTGTTTTTTACTCGTAAATATACGTGTTTTTATGTAAGATACATATGCCAATATATTTTTCTCTCTCTTCCGTGTACTGGTAAAAATATCACTAAGGCAAGGGTCACCTCCTCATCCAAAAGCCAAATATAGATAACACACACTTGAGATTTATCCAAAGAGCCATTTTTAATGAATGCTTTGCTTCTATAGCAAAGTATATTACAAATCTCTCGACTTTGTCTCTAACAAGTCTGTTAGGTTAAAAGTTAAAGTTACAGCCTTTATATATATAATATATATGTCTCACTGCTGGGCACAGGCCTTCTCTGTAAAGAGAGTAAAAGGGCATAGTCCGCCACGCGGCCTTAATGCGGATTGGCAGACTTCACATGTCGTAGAAAAATTTTCTAAGACATGTAGGTTTCCTCACGATATTTTCCTTCACCGCCGAGCGCGTGGTTAATCAGCACATAAAATTGCAGCAACAAATTTATTGGTGCCGGCACCGGGAGCCAACCGCCCGGACACTGAGCTACCACGGCTCACCAAACCGTAAAATTATTGTTATACTTATAAAGAACAAAAATATTTAAGATTATAATTAATTATAAAAGTAATATCCGAGAGTGAGAGCCTTAGTCGAGGTCTGAAAGAGCATCTGCATTAATTAATAATTATTAAAAATATGTCACACGTCTTACAATAATTTACTATTATATATAAGCACAGATAAAAAAAACTAGAAGGATTACTGCCGACGTCTCCTTTATTTATTCCAGAAACAAATTTTATGCAAAGAATCAAGTTTCAGCGATATATTGTACAACTTTGACAAGAAACAAACGAATGTTAAGACGTCGGAAAATTCGACGTGTTTTTGTTTTTCTCCAATAAACTAGAGCAATGTAAAGACTTTCTGTTATTTAAACTGAGTTACTGACTTATGACAGTATAAATAGTTATCGTGGCTTATTTATGTTATTCGTATCAACTTAACGCAAACGTTTAAAAATTCTAGAGACATCCATTCTCCGACACAAAATTCATTCCACACACAAACCTATGACAGTTTGAGAAATTTATTTCCTTAAAAGAATTGCGTTTCTATTTTAATGTCCATTATTATGTTATTTTGTTATTTCATACCTTTTATACCCTTTATTAATTTGTTTGATTTCTTAAATTACGGATAACTTTGATATTATTATTAATTTTTTTATCGTTAGATTGCAACCACAGATCTGTGTCCGTGCTCTTTTCCAATACACTTAAATTGTTCACTCTGCATTTATTAAAAAAGTGCCACTTCTACAGTTATTATTTTCCTTTTTATTTTTTTTAAATATAATGCCTGACTTTGGAGGTGGCCAGAGATCGCTCCGATTCACGCGTCGCAAACGCCCCGCTACATTGCTATTAGCTTTTCCGCGACCGCTGTGTCCCTGCTTCTCATGGCCATTTTCAGGTTGTAGTCCACTATCCTCTCCCTTGATGCGGCCGTTGCCACTTTAATATTATTTTAAAAACTGCTACTATTTTAAATTATCCTTAAGTAAGTGAATTTATTGAATTTCTTATGGTATTTAAGTCTTATTTTCACATTGTTTCTTTAATAATAACTTTAAAGGCCATACATTATAGTCGCCACTAATATTCTTGACATATCCGCTTTCTTATCTGGCTAACCACAATAGAGTATAGATTTTTATTCCCCCACTTCGTCATTTTTACCAGTCTATCATATAAGTGTCTTCCAGTGAAACTGTAAATACCATTAGTGTAGTAACACCACGAAACTCCGCTAATATTTATTCATTACCGACGTAACGAATTAATTTTTCTTCTGGTTTCCGGTACAATTTTTACTTCGGTCGTTAGGTAAGGTGACGCCTTACGGCAATACAATTCATTAGAGTTCTACGCAGGATACAATGGTCTCATGTAAAATTTATAAGGGACAAAGTTACCTTTTAGGCTCGAAATGAATAAAATAATACAACTGAAGTAAGGCGCTCCATTTGTATAATTCACTTAAGGGAAGTTGACTTATGAACGAAGTTAATGAATACCACGTTTCCAGGTGATTGACCATTCTAGAATACTGTTAAATTAAATTCATTGGCTACATTTCAATCCTTGAGGAACGGCATAAAACAACGATTGTCGATTGTTTGGGCTAGTATTATCGCATAGTTTGGTCACGTTTGTAAACGGAATGATGTAGACCACACTACCAGATAAAAACCACCAATAAAACCAGCTCAGAATAACAGTGGACGTCTAGTTTTTTTTTCTTTATTTATTGGGGACTCTTGCCCTTTTGGGCATATCAGCTCCATCATACCCTAACCTACGCACGTACTTAACGGTCGCATGAAGCGAGAAAGAAAGTCATGGCCAGTGGCCAAGCCACCAGCCTCCTCGTTTTGTGGTGCACATCATCCGCCACTTGGCAAATGTCACCGTTCGGTGACTCGTCCGCATCCGATGGACGTCTAGTAAAAGAGGATTGGAGACGCCTAGTAAAGTGTGACATCTCTGTAAGGACTGCAGTGTAAAGAAGAAGAGAAGAGAAATTAAGTGGCAATATGACACTATCAATTGGCAAATAAAAAGTTACAGCCAAGAGGCTACGAATTTAACTAGATAGACTCTAGCAATTGAAGCTCGATGTGGTGCAGAAAATCAAATAGCGTTTTCAATTGTTTATTTATTTATATAACTAGTGAAATATCTCTACTAAGCCAGATTGCAGATATATATTAAAAAGCATATATTATTTGACAGGGCTATAAGCGTCAGATGAAAATCCTCTTCGTGTCATAACTTTGTTTTACTTATGTAGTAGCTCTCAAGTCTTATGGTGTAAATATGGATGTAGTAATAGATGGAAACAAATAGTTGACGTCAATACTATCGTGATATAACTGCAAAATCCGTACCGTCAAAATTGCTTTGCACGCAGAATTCTCCGCGGCAGTTTGAAATTACCAGCCATTTGAATTGAAATATGATTATGAAGCTAAATTTATTGACCAGTTCAGCTGTTATGAACCGTAGCAACAAATCCAATGAAATTTTGCATAGGTTCGAATTGATTTTATTGAAATATAAGTGGGAAAACTTGGCGAATGGCACAATTGACTATGCCACAGAAAACAGTGTACAAATTTTGTGTACATACAAAGATATAGGCAAACAAAGTTTTAGTATTTGAGTCAAGTTTCAAAGGCCTAATGGCTTAGGGTACGGTCTGCTTAATTCACGTGAACCATCTTCTAGCACAAGCTTAAGCTTAGTTGGAATGGTTAACAAGATTGTTAGTAATATTTATGAAAAAAAAGAAATATTGCTAGCTTTCTTTTTAAAAATAAATAAATAAAAAGATTCACTAAAAACTTATCGAAAACATAAACCTTTTAGGCTATAAAAAGCAACAATTTACCCATACATTCTTCTTCTTAGTCGGTGACACCTTGGCAGAGTGGTCATGGACATCACTCCTACTCCTCTTTTAAAAATTCCCTCTTCACTCTACTATTGAAGACACCTACATTGTAATCGACGGAAAAGACGTCGGCAAACTATTCCAGTCCATTCCTGTATGAATAGTGAAGGACGAAGCAAAGCGTTCGGGTTTGAGGGATGTTAACAACAAAGGGATGAAATCCAGCAGTGCGTCTTGAAGTCCGATGGTGGAACGGGGATTGGGGAATGAGATCATGTAATGAGCACACTCTTCAAAATGCTTTCTATAAAAATGTGATACTATCGAATATTAGCCCTGAAATGTTTTAACATTCAAAAGTAACACGCCGAATACCGAAAAAGTTAATGCAGTATTATATCAAGTCAATAGAGATCGGTAAAGATTGTTTAACAAACATCGTATAAGTTGTGTATTTGACTTAACATACAAATGAAGTCAAATATGCATGCGAATATCAAACTTTCTGTTTTTAAATCATTGGCTATGACAGCTAACTTAACTTCAATAACGGAATCTCAGCGCACGGTTCAAGCTATACACGCTATAGGTTTTAAAAAAAAAGAAAGCTCTCTGTGATTTAAAGATATATAAATACAAGTGTCGCTAAGCACCAAATACCACACATTGAAGAGGTTCAGGCTAAGCGTCTTAAGAGCTATGCCACCTCTCAATCCAGTGAAGCAGTCAAGGCCAGCTTTTTAAAAATAAATAAATAAAAGATTCACTAAAACTTATCGAAAACATAAACCTTTTAGGCTATAAAAAGCAACAATTTACCCATACATTCTTCTTCTTAGTCGGTGACACCTTGGCAGGGTGGTCATGGACATCACTCCTACTCCTCTTTTAAAAATTTCCTCTTCACTCTACAATTGAAGACACCTACATTGTAATCGATGGAAAAGACGTCGGCAAACTATTCTAGTCCATTCCTGTATGAATAGTGAAGGACGAAGCAAAGCGTTCGGGTTTGAGGGATGTTAACAACAAAGGGAAGAAATCCAGCAGTGCGTCTTGAAGTCCGATGGTGGAACGGGGATTGGGGAATAAGATCACGTAATGACCACACTCTTCAAAATGCTTTCTATAAAAATGTGATACTATCGAATATTAGCCCTGAAAATGTTTTAACATTCAAAAGTAACACGCCGAATACCGAAAGAGTTAATGCAGAATTATATCAAGTCAATAGAGATGGGTAAAGTTTGTTTAACAAACATCGTATTAGTTGTGTATTTGACGTAACTTACAAATGAAATCAAATATGCATGCGAATATCAAACTTTCTGTTTTTAAATCATTGGCTATGAAAGCTAACTTAACTTCAATAACGGAATCTCAGTGCAACGTTCAAGCTATAAACGCTATAGGTTTTAAAAAAAATCCGTAGAAAGCTATCTGTGATTTTAAAGTATAAATTCAAGTGTCGCTAAGCAACCAAATACCACACATTGAAGATGTTCAAGCTAAGCGTCTTAAGAGCTATGCCACCTCTCAATCCGGTGAAGCAATCAAGGCCAGCTTTTTTAAGAAAACCACACATTGACTATCATGTTTACAATTTATGTAAATGATTTGTATCACTTATTTTCCATACATTTTAGCTATCTGCATATCTTACTCTAACAAGCTGTATCGAAGCCAAATCTCAAACTATAACTAAACTACATATAAACTCACTGTGCAAATTTTAGCATTGCACGATTCCGCCTTAGTTATTATTTTATACCAAATTATAACATATCTTTATTTACCACTTAAAATAATATTAAAATAATTAAGTATAAATTTTACGCTTAATAAGCTTTCGTCTTTTGTTTTAAAAGGGTATCCTTTTGGACATAAAGACAAAGATTAAGCGAGCATGCTTAGACAAGTTATGCTCTGTATTATATTTGATTAGCAGATTTGTTGTTTAAAAGGGTTTAATCACTTATTATTTGGGGACCCATTAATTAGAATAAATTATGGAATAAAGATTTTCTTATCTGAAGACAATCGATCACCACAGCCATGAAGTCACAAACACTTCATGTTTAATAAAGTTGATAATTTTTTTTTTAAAATCAAGATTCCAAGTCGTATGTCGTCGTTATTGTCATTATAATTTTAATTTACGACTTGTACGTAAAATGTTTTCCTTTTTACACCAAATTTTATTTGTTTTATGTCGTGGCATATACAGCAACGAACCCTTTGAAGAAATATATGAAGGTAATAAATAATTTTAACGCCCGTGTCCTGCTTCCCCTTATTTAATATTGGTCAGCCTTTTATAGGATTTCAATAATAATTTTCCCAATATTTCCATACAACTTCTTTTTTATCCTTTTATTCTAGCAGGGTAGACAAAGACAGCCATTTTCTATTTTCACCACGCTTCGCTATCGCCTTAAAACTGGTAATTTTAGTAAGATTTTTTTTTATCTATGTTGAAAAATCGAAATCTCATTGGTACAAGCATGCTGATATTCGATCGGACCGGACCAGATCAATGCTTTTACATGTTCTTCTAATTATAAGGCGTATTCGCTTAACCTGTTAGCGGAACCCTTTTTCTTTAAAAAGTTTGCGAGGATTAGATATACTTTGTAAGAATATTTCATATGTATTTTTATATGTTTTCATCAACTTGATTATTTCATTTTACTGTCTGATAATAAAAGAAAAGCTGACAGACAACAGTTTCACTAAATTTGAGAAGTGGCTGAACGTTTCCGCTGCTTTGCTTATATTCGGAGCTAGACCGGCCCGCAGCCCTGTAGTTCTGGGCTCACAAGAATAAGACTACGGAATCCCCTGCCTGTCGTAGAAGGCGACTAAAAGGGGCCTCGGGTTCACTGGGCGTTTAGTGGAGTTTTAGTGGGTGAAAACCTCATATAACCTCGCCTTTGGGGTATTTTGTTGAAGATTTTCTCTCCGTGAACAAAAAAAAACGGTTACTCTAATCGAGTTAGTATTTTGATCTGAAGGCGCCCAAAGGGCACCCAGAGTTAACCTCTGTATGTATTGAATAAACGTTTCTGAATAATTGTAACTTTGTAGCATGTTGGTCGTATGGCTTCCCCAAAGGAAGCTTTGATGTTGTAATAAATATAATGTTTAGTCGTATAACGTTTATTTGTTATAATTTGTGTATGGTTCTGGCTTACACATCTTTATTATGAGGCCGAAAAGGTATTCTTCAAGACCGTTATACTATTTTTTTGATGAACGTACACTGATTGATCAGAGAAGAACAGTTTCACCAGGTTCGACAGATGGCAGAACTCTGAGGTCACTCAGCATGACTCTCTATTGAGGGCAACGCTGCGCCAAATCCGATAAGCAACGAATCCGATTAGACTCGCTTGACGCAAAAATAGTTTGGTGTATGTGCATATGTGTGTTTGTGTGTTACGCATTTATATTTTATTATTCGTGATTTAAAAACCATGGTTATTTTACATTTGAACTTAAAGAGGTAGTAGATATTAATTTTATTATATAAATAGGAACCTAAACGCAAAATAATTAAAATTTAATTAATTTTCCTTTAAAGAGGTACATCACACATTTTGTCATCGAAAATATTATCGCGTTAAAAGTGTCATGATTGTGACGTGATTTTTCTTTTCTCTAAATTCAAAAATCTTTTTACTCTAAATTATTCATTATTGTATATTATTGCAGCTGCCATTAAAACATAAAGAAAACGTAAACATGTAACGATATGTTATTCACATCAACACCTCGGTGACTGCAACTCATATGACAAGAGAATTCATTAACGTGAGGGAAGGAACACAAAAAGCTTTCAAAGATTTACGTTCACGAAAGTTGGATTGGATCCGCTATTCGTCACAGAGCTGTTGTTAACATAAAATTAAAGTGTTATATTCAACCGACGTGTGTGTTACCAGTGATGATATACGGAACAGAAACGTGGTCTCTCATTATGGGCCTCATAAGCTAGCTCAAAGTCGCACAACTAGCTATGGAGAGGGCTATGCTCGGAGTATCTCCACGAGATCAAATCAGGAATGAGGAGATCTATAGACGAACGAAGGTAACCGACATAGCTCGCCGGATAAGCAAGTTGAAGTGGCAATGGGCAGGGCACATAGCGCGTAGAACAGATGGCCGATGGGGCCGAAAGTTCTCGATTGGAGACCACGAACTAGCAAGCGCAGTGTGGGACGTCCACCCGCAAGGTGGTCTGACCACCTCATAAAGGTCGCAGGACGCAGCTGGATGCGGGCCGCTTACAACCGGTCCTTTTGGAAATCGTTGGGGGAGGCCTATGTCCAGCAGTGGATGTTCTACGGCTGAAATTATGATGATGATGATGATTCAACCGAAATGGGAGAAGGTTATCAATTCGTCTATTTGTTTTTTTTTATTATTGTTATCTCATAACTTTCGATTGTGTGAACCGATTTTGATGATTGCTTTTTTGTTTGAAAGCTGATGCTTCAAATACTACTTTCTTTTGGTCTTACTATTTTCAATTTGGTCTAATTCTAACATAGACATGAGAAAAATGAGTGCCACAAAAGATATAATAAGGACAGCTGGCACAAATTGGTGAAAAGTAGCCCTAGATAGAAATAAATGGACTTCTTTGAAGGAGGCCTTCACCCGCGGAGGGGTTCTTGTTACTAGTAATATATAAGTAAAAATATTTTAATTTCACATGTAAAAAAAAACAAGAAATGAAAGACTTTTTATTTTATTTATTTATTTATGTGCGCCACAAATTGACGAATAGCTCAATATCACGCCAAC
Organism: Meandrusa payeni; assembly: GCA_029286785.1. Classification (NCBI taxonomy): domain Eukaryota; kingdom Metazoa; phylum Arthropoda; class Insecta; order Lepidoptera; family Papilionidae; genus Meandrusa; species Meandrusa payeni. The sequence goes on from JAGSMX010000027.1 coordinate 3,506,572, forward strand.
CGGTTTAAATTATTCATTTTTTATTGGAAAGGATGTACTTTAAGAGTAGTTTCATTAAAGTTTGGTTACGTTCTGATGAATTTTATTTCGTAATATTCCTACGGATATTCCTAATATTTAATTCGGATACATAATACAAAGAGGGTGTCTAATGTGATGAAGTCTGTTTTTGTTTTTGCTCGTAAATTTACTTGCCATTATTTATTACTCTGCTTTTAAATTAAAAATAAAATATTTTACCGTATTATTTAAAACGCGAGAAAGTTGTAAGGTGTAACGAGTACATATTTGTTTCATCCCAAACAGCCGTGGAAGTCAGTGGTGACGTTTCCTCGAACAGTCGTTACGGGAAACTTTCGAACTACGTGTATTATGAAAGTTGTCTGTTCACCGAAAGAGTTTTCAAGTTCTTTCGTAAGTTAGATTGCGCCCATAAAAGATGGCAGTATGTTAACCAGAATAATGTGAAGGTTACCCTTAAATTTTAAAAGTTACAACTTTATATAGTTGTATGTAATGATATAGTATTTGTAAACGAGCTTACGGTTCACTTGTTCTTAACTGATCACCGTCGTCCATGACATAAACGACACCGGATAAGCTGGAGGTGCGTTACCGGGCATGAGAAGGAAGTAAGCTCGTGTTTTGAAGGACCCCAATCCGTTCAAGTGTGGAAACACTGCTGGTGACCACTGATGCCACAAGCTGATAGTGCTTGGAAGAAAGTCACGCGAAAGCCGTACCGTCATGGGACGTGAGGTACCACGGCTGGTTAGGATTCAATAAGGACCATCCATCAATCACGAATTAAATTGAACCACTCAATCGCAATTACTGCTTAAGAGAAAAGAGAGCCGTGGTAGCTCAGTGTCCGGGCGACCGCCTCAAGATGCGTGGTGCTCTAGCAACCCGAGATCGATCCCTAGTGGCCGGCATCAATGACTATTTGTTGTAATTTTAATTGTTTCTTTACCACGTCCTCTACTGTGAAGGAAAACATCGTGAGATAACCTTTTATTTTATTGTTGTTTTGTTGGGGGCAGGGCGTAGTTATGAGAGGTTCTTACTCACTAAAACCTCTGGAGCCCCTCTGTACTATGCTATACAGAACGTCCCGGGGAGGTTAATTCGTGAGGCAACCCAACACCCTCGCAGTGCAAGGCGACACGGACCAGGCGATGTCGAATTCATCCGAGGTCCACTTTAGCGGAACAGAAACACCCCCACACTTATCGCCCCGTAAACCCAAGGCCTCTTTTCGCCTTCTACGACAGGCAGGGGATACCGTAGCCTTATTCTACGAGCCCAGAACTACGGGACTGGTCGTGAGTCTACACGTATTATAAAATGACATCTGAATTATGACAATCCGCGCTTAGGCCATGCTCTTTACAAAGAAGTAAACGTGTGTGTAACGTTAACTGCTTCAAAATGTACTAAATATGACATGACTTAAAAATAGAAAATTCTCCATAAGATATTCGATAATTCCTTAAATAGACTATTATCGTTAAGATATTAATTAGGATTCTTACATAACTGGTATCAATACGTCAAGCGTAATGCCTTTAATTAAGTCAATGTCAGCTTTATTTCATCTCTAAATAAAACAATTTCTCCGTTGCTCACGTCGAGGAAAATTAGATTTCTTTTTGATCTCGCCGTCCGCTCTGTCCGTTGTTTCATTTGCTTCACTGTGATTGCTTCCAGCAATAACGTGTGAACTACTAGGTCATGCAATTTTCACGTCTCGCTGTTACTTAGTTTCTAATCACTTTCCATTCGTTTTGTTCGTGGTGTGATAAAACCTGTCCTTTCCTAAATTAGAGTAACAGTATGCATATTTCATCCCACTATTGGCCTTCTAGGCATATACAGAGTATAAGACTTCATATCCCTTAGAAAATTACCTGATGGTTTTCTCACAAAGTTTTCATGCACCGTGGAAAACGTGGTAAATCAGCACTTAAAATTGCATTAAAAAAATTTCTTTGGTGCCGGGAAACTACCACGGTACGATCGAAATTTTATACATATAGTTACTTTAGCCAAATTCAATAAATTACATCGTACAGTTTTGATTGAAATATTGAGATAAATTCTACCAAACAGTAGGGCAATTAAATGGGTGGCTTTAAATCAACAAAATAGAACATATCCTTGAGTATTCCTGTTAAGTCGTACAATTCCAATTGTCTTTTCCCTATAAAGGTCAAGGTCAACCTTAAGGTCTTAATAGATGTTAGCTGTAATATTTGATTACACTAAAAAAAGGTTTTAAGTAACAAAAAGATCTCCAATTTAGAGTTTCTGTGACAGGTTAGACTAACTGATTAATCACAGCCCTGTAGTTCTGGGCTCTTAAGAATAAGACTACGGTATCCCCTGCCTGTCGTACAAGGCGACTAAAAGGGGCCTCGGGTTCACTGGGCGACAAGGGTGGGGCCTTTGTCGTCTGCCAAGTTGGACCCGGGAAGAAGGCGACATCGGCTGGCCCGTGTCGCCTTGCGCTGCGAGGGCACAGGGGGAGAGAGTAACCTCGTGCTCTCCTTGAGCACAGTACTGAGGGGCTCCGGTGCGTTCCACTGGAGATCCCGGAGCCCCTCGTCATGCACCGAGGAAAGGGCCACCGGGGAGGTTTTAGTGGGTAAGAACCCCACATAACCGCCGCCTTCCCCCCAGAAGGCGGGGTATCTTTCTGAAGATTTCCTCCCCGTCAACAAAAAAAAAAACTGAATAATCTGCCCCGCGCAATAGATATGTGTATTTGTATTTCATTTGAATTCCCCAAATCATATATTAATTATATTCACATTCGATAGCTGCTCTTTGAAATTAATTGCGTTTCAGTATGAGACAGGCGGTCTATTTGTATTATTAATTAACGTCGATATATAATATACAACGTCGTTTACTAAACTGGTAATTAATGGATAACATACAACGGTGTAATAAAGCACACCAATTTTTGTTAATGTCGAAAATTATTAAACATTAGCTATACTAACAAATACATTTCTGAAGTCTCGTCTTTCGGAACAATTCATTCAGATACTCCCTTGAAACTGAATTAGTAATCCGAGATTAATTAAGCTTGAAATATTAACAGGGAAATAAAGAAATATAATGTCTTGGCACAATGTACAAGCAAACGCGATCTCTCTCTGAACTACTACTCTTATTAGTACTGTTAGATCAGTAGTTAATTCACCATTCGACTACTGCCGTGATCCAAGTCCTAGTACAAACTTAAGCTTAGTTGGAATGGTTAACAAGATTGTTAGTAATATTTCTGAAAAGACAAGAAAAGAATTATTGCAAGCCATCTTTCTAAAAAAAAAAATAAAAGAAAAAAGAAAAGTAGACCGTATAGACTACGGTATCCCCTGCCTGTCGTAGAAGACGACTAAAAGGGGCCTCGGGTTCACTGGGCGACAAGGGTGGGGGCCTTTGTCGTCTGCCAAGGTGGACCCGGGAAGAAGGCGACGGCTGGCCCTCGTCATGCACCGAGGAAAGGGCCACCGGGGGTGTTTTAGTGGGAAAGAACATAACGGCCGCCTTCCCCCCAGAAGGCGGGGTATCTTTCCAGTGTACATATCTACTTAAGAACACAAAATTAAGCTATTTCTTAAGGTAAAGTATTAATTTAGATAAGTATATAAACACGTGGAGGAATATTTGTAGCCACCAGATAGATTAATAGTGTATGTGATCGTGTGTGTAAAAATTATGAAAATACTAATCAATACTTTGTATAAATTTAAAAAGTATATGAACACTAATACGCTTATTACTTGTACCAATCCTATCATACCACTGCTAAAGTTAATTCAGTTTTCATAGCTAGAAAATTAATAAACCAAATTGGCAACCAAAGAGTTAATTACTTCTTATTTTATTCCCAGAATTTACATTGAGCTGAAACATTAGGTGTGTGCAATTGCGAATATTTTGTTATAAGATTAACATTGTTTCTAGCCTTTTATTAAGATATGAAAATGGAAAAACTTTAAAATGTTATCTTAGCACAGCCTCTCATCTTTCGACGCGGTAGTCCTAGGCCTACAAAAATAGATAATCCCTGTTGTAAAAGGCGACTATATAAGGCCATCTGATTCACGAGCTACATGAGTAGCAGACCCTTATAGCCCCGTTTTATCGCGATAAAAGTGGACCCGTGAAGTAGTCATCACGGAGCGCTCCTATGTTTTCTTAGTGCTGTGGGAGTCATACTACAAAAAAAGCGCTTGATGTTAGGTAATTACAGTATGTAGTATACAATAAATATACTATTAATAAGTTATAAATTTCTCCAGGCTTCATATCAACAACTTCTATAGCTGATGGTTCATCATTTCAGCCGTAGAACATCCACTGCTGGACATAGGCCTTTTTGTTAACGGGGAGGAAATCTTCAAAAGATACCCCGCCTTCTGGGGAAGGCGGCGGTTATGTGGGGTTTTACCCACTAAAACCTCCCAGTGGCCCTTTCCTCGGTGCATGACGAGGGGCTCCGGGATCTCCAGTGAACGCACCGGAGCCCCTCTGCACTGTGCTCAAGGAGAGCACGTCCCGGGGTTACTCCCTCCCCTGTGCCCTCGCAGTGCAAGGCGACAGGGGATACCGTGTAGACTACGGTATCCCCTGCCTGTCGTAGAAGGCGACTAAAGGGGCCTCGGGTTCACTGGGCGACAAGGGTGGGGGCCTTTGTCGTCTGCCAAGTTGGACCCGGGAAGAAGGCGACGGCTGGCCCTCGTCATGCACCGAGGAAAGGGCCCCGGGGAGGTTTTAGTGGGTAAGAACATAACGGCCGCCTTCCCCAGAAGGTAGGGTATCTTTCCAGTGTACATCTACTTAAGAACACAAAATTAAGCTATTTCTTAAGGTAAAGTATTAATTTAGATAAGTATATAAACACGTGGAGGAATATTTGTAGCCACCAGATAGATTAATAGTGTATGTGATCGTGTGTGTAAAAATTATGAAAATACTAATCAATACTTTGTATAAATTTAAAAAGTATATGAACACTAATACGCTTATTACTTGTACCAATCCTATCATACCACTGCTAAAGTTAATTCAGTTTTCATAGCTAGAAAATTAATAAACCAAATTGGCAACCAAAGAGTTAATTACTTCTTATTTTATTCCCAGAATTTACATTGAGCTGAAACATTAGGTGTGTGCAATTGCGAATATTTTGTTATAAGATTAACATTGTTTCTAGCCTTTTATTAAGATATGAAAATGGAAAAACTTTAAAATGTTATCTTAGCACAGCCTGTCATCTTTCGACGCAGTAGTCCTAGGCTTACAAAAATAGATAATCCCTGTTGTAAAAGGCGACTATATAAGGCCATCTGATTCACGAGCTACATGAGTAGCAGACCCTTATAGCCCCGTTTTATCGCGATAAAAGTGGACCCGTGAAGTAGTCATCACGGAGCGGTCCTATGTTTTCTTAGTGCTGTGGGAGGAAATGCTCTTCTGGGAGGTGCTTCGGGTCATACTACAAAAAAAAGCGCTTGATGTTAGTAAACTACAGTATGTAGTATACAAAAAATATACTATTAATAAGTTATAAATTTCTCCAGGCTTTATATCAACAACTTCTATAGCTGATGGTTCATCATCATTTCAGCCGTAGAACATCCACTGCTGGACATAGGCCTTTTTTTTTTGTTGACGGGGAGGAAATCTTCAAAAAGATACCCCGCCTTATGGGGGGAAGGCGGCGGTTATGTGGGGTTTTACCCACTAAAACCTCCCTGTGGCCCTTTGCTCGGTGCATGACGAGAGGCTCCGGGATCTCCAGTGAACGTACCGGAGCCCCTCTGCACTGTGCTCAAGGAGAGCACGTCCCGGGGTTACTGTGACCTCGCAGTGCAAGGCGACACGGGCCAGCCGAAGTCGCTTTCTTCCCGGGTCCACTTTGGTGTACGACTCAGGCCCCCACCCTTGTCGCCCAGTGAATGTGGCCCCTTTTAGTCGCCTTGTTCGACAGGCAGGGGATACCGTAGACTTATTCTTGAGAGCCCAGAACTACAGGGCTGGCTGGACATAGGCCTCCCCAACGATTTCCAAAAGGACCGGTTGTAAGCAGCCCGCCAGATGGTTATGATCTGTATATATTATATATAAGAAAATATACAATTTTATTGTTTGTTTAACTGGTCTGATTAAAATATTGTACTACATATATTGTTGAGTTGTAGTATAAACTAATAGTTTAGACAAATTAAAACGATAAAATGCACACTATTTCATATTAAAACTCAATTCTTCGAATGATTTTATTTCAATAGAAAACATTAAATATCTCGGTTCTCTTTTCCCAAAGCATTTAATTACGCTTCATTAGGTAAAAATAAATTTTTATTGCGCCTCGGCTAATCGTCAACTTTGTCGTCCAAATTTCTTGTAAAGTTTGTATTCAACAGCTTCTAACTTCTTAACTTTCTCAGACATCGGCGTTCTAATTTGTAAACTTTTTTTTGATGTTGATCAGGGTGTGTAGAATTTGTTTAATTATTTTAACATAATTTCTTCCTCTGTGGATTATCAGCGATCACTTAACAGTAGTTCAGCTAATGGTCGTTTGCCTTGTTCTATTAAAAAAGCAATCCTCAACAATATCTACTTACCCATGTAAAGTTATTTTTATCTTCTTCTCTATCTTATAATTGTTTTACATATTTTTTTCTGTCATAAAAGCAACTACACTTGATATTCTTCCAATAAAACATTAAATGACCCTTATGTGTGTGTGTGGAGTCATCTACAAGGTTCACGGGAACCTCGCAGGTACGGGCCTCGGGGTGTTACCCCATTACCCGGGTTATCAGCGCAGGGGGCGACTGCTCCTCTGGTCTTGGGTACCGTTTTAACACGGATTTTTTAGGCATAACTATTTTTGCGTCGAGGCTAATCCCTCAAGCGTCAGCCGCGACGAATCTATCTTCTACGCCCTCCCGTCCTCTCGGTCTCGATTGAGACGGAGGTCGAGAGGGGGCCTATGAGTTCAAAAGCTCCCTAGAATAGGGGAATTTGAACCTACAAATGACCCTTGTGTCCTGTTACTAGCTATACAGGTTCAGGCTACGTAAAAGCTATGCCGCCTCTCAATCCGGTTAAACAGTCAACGACAGCTTCTCTGACCAATTTGTGTAGTTTGTCAAATAAAAAAAATCTCTCGGGTGTACAGTAACCACCCATGCCAAGGCCTCTTCACTGGCGCCCTTTGAAATGATATTCTATGTTCTTCTAATTCGTCTGTCTGAATGTCGTGTATATTATCACTTATTATTATAGCCGTCATAAAAGCATGTTACAAAATAATTGAAGCAAGTTTACATTGTATAACTTAACGTAGCACAGTACATCCAAGTAAATGACGCATCTCAACGTTGTTTAAATGCGAAGTCACGAACTTGATTTAAGATAATTGACTGCCAATGGCTCGTGATAAGATCTGCGGCTTGTGAAACTGTGTTGACGTTGTTTACAACTGTTGCGAATATTTCTTTTGTAATTTAAAGGCATTTTAAATCGTTCGCTGGGACGTACACCACGTTTGATAACAATATCTATAATCACATCTCACATTATCATGTTTGATAATGTGAGATACCTATAGAAGAAAATAAAGTGGTAAACGAAAAATCGAGGTAATCTCAGCCTACCCTTTTAGAAGGTAAGCTTGAGTGCTTATGTTAAGTTTGTAAGCTTTAGTGTAAGCAAAATTTGTCGTTGAACTAATTTTCAAACTTCTCCAGCCTACCAGTTCCCGTGGGTATTAAGTTACGCAATGTGAAATCAAGTTATCGGAAGCCAATCCGTCACACCGATATTGCGAATTTGATCGATATGTTATAAGATTGTTTAAAGAGTATATCTCGTACTGCAAATATTTCGAAGAATACGATGATACGAAAATGTGTTGTTTATATTTTTATATACTACATATTGTCCTAGCAATATTGCACTTTAGGCAAACATATATTTAACCGAGTACATACATATATATTTTAAACAAGTATCTTCTAGTAGTATTCTAATCGAATAAAACGGTAAGCGCTATTAAGCGTAGACGATTCCATTGTACTTCAGAATTATCGTAGCAATTATACGAAATAGAATTAATCAGAACCTAACTTTTCTAAAAAAATGAATCATCGTAATCAGTTGGCGTAATATGGAGTTATACGTCCATTTGTTGCGCCCATACTTTATTCAAATTTAAGACATATGGTTTTCTCATAGATGCCGTTGTCAGATTTGGACCAAAATTAAAATGGACGACACGAAAAGCACCAGCTTTTAAATAAAAAATAATCATCAAAAGCGGTTCACCGACCGAGCTCTGAGGAAACAAACTCAAAAACGTACAGACAAATTGAGAAACTCCTCCTTTTTTGAAGTCGGTTTAAAATAGTTTTTTTTTAAGTTGGGGTAAAGATTGCAGACAGACTCATTATTCAATTTTATTTATTTGTATAGACTACATAAACATGTAGTGATGATTAATTCGCTTGGTCTCTTCTAAAATAAATATCGAAGTACCGACTGTAACACAATTTAGAAAATGTGTCGATTGAATTCACGCTAGCGCAGAGCCGAAACTGTTTTAGTGTACGGTCACTAAAGCTCATGTGAAACGTACGCTTGGTTCCACCGACGACAGCAAATTAATAATGTTTGACATACCTACACGATTTGATTGGATTCGAGGGAGGTACTCGACTAAATAGAATATGCGACATATTTTGTTTTGATCTTAGTAAACGGATATTATTTACCAGTTAGTATCTTAATATTTTAGTTAATTAATCTTGGTACACTCCCATCCTGAATTCATTCCGTTCTAAATATCTAAACCATTTGATTTATAGAACGGTCATGGCATGTTCTCAATTTATCTGATTTTTTTCAATGTTTGTGTACTCATTAGCTGTCATTTGTGATCGAATTTTGAATTGTCAAATAGGATATCGTTTCTATTAGGTCTCATATGATTGTTTTGACATAGGAAATTCATATTTTGTTTGTTGATTGTGATATTGGCAGGTATATTTTATTGTGGTTTTTTTTGTTACTACTGTAGTTTATACTTGTGATTGAAGTAACACTTTTTTTTAAAAAAATCTTGTGCGTTCTTTATATTATGTGTTTACTTTGTTAGTGTAACTTATTTAAATATATTATATATTATATTAATAGGATAAACAAAATCTTAAAAATCCATCCTCTATCGAGCCGTAAATACAAAATAATCTCTAAAAAGTGGTTACTTGAGTTAAATTGTAATCAGACTGAACCTCTCCTAATTTATTTTAATAAATGGTTAATCTACACATAAATCCCATAATATTTATTAAAACATACATATGGCTGAAAGAGATACACAAACACACATATTATACACACACTCAAACATAGATATTTACACTATCGTTAATTCTTTTATTGTGTTATCAAGATGGGAGAAGACACTGGCTGCAGAAACATAGGTCCAATAGTACCTAACTCAGGAGTCAGGGACTTCACATTTCTTTCTTGAATCATTGTTTTGTTGACGAATAAAGATTATAATATTATTATTACAAATAAATAAATTGAAGACTAGCATTTACTTCTTAACGACTAGCACAAATGTGGAAGAAGAAAAAAATATAAGCACTTCAGAACATCATTACATAACTATGAATAATTCAGTTCTAAGAAAGCGATTGCGCACAGTTGTTTTTTGATCCGTCACGTTTGATTTGATTTTTAATTCGTTTTTGTTTTTATTTTATTTAATTTTTTACTTACTTCTACACGTGGAGATCAAGAGTGGAATAGATAATAGTGATCTATTCCACTCCTAATTCCAATTCAATCATACATCAAACAAAAAAAAAACAGATAAACAAAACCATTTGATAACATCACATCATATTAACCAACATGCATTAAAACACAATCCCCGTTTAATTAACGTAAGCTTACTAAGATCCCTAAGTGACCCGATATACAACGATAAAACAAATTGGATTCCATTTTAATCTTGTTTTTATGGGTCGTTGCGTATTACAATAGAGTAAATGGAAGTAATCAAAGGTTTAAAACTTAGATAGGCGCTTACGAATTTTTTTTAATGGGTGACGTAGCATAGAAATGAGATTCTAAAGACCTACTTCTTTATTAAACGTTGATATCATAACATGAATTCTTCTGTTCTCTGTTTGATAGCAGTTGTAATCACTCAACGCCGAATGAAACATATTCTCCTTTATCGCTTCTAGAAAACAAATCAATTGCGTATAGAAAAACTTATTATACAAAATACTAATAATACTAATATTTTATATAAAACACTTTTTATTCTCTTTTTTCTGATCTGATCAGCCAGGCAGTCTCTAAAGTTTCACCGGGTTTTTTGGCTCATCTTAGGTCACTTAGTCTGGAATCTCTTTAAGGAGTAACAAGCTGCAAGGACCCCCGAGGTTTTTTTTATGACGAACTATACAGATTGGCCAAAGAAGCTGGTCTTGACTGCTACACCGGATTGAGATATGGCATAGCTCTTAGGTCCTTTAGCCTGAACCTCTATTTCTAGTAACTCTACACAAGGGTCCCCCCGGTGAGGGGAAAAACTCCCAAAGTCCCCTACCTCGACTTATGCCCAATATTCTCTTCTAGAGAAAGAAAGAAAAAGATTTTCCAACAGTGTTAAGACCACTTCAATGGCTTATATTGCACAGCACTAAAACTTCTACTGCACCCTTGAAGTAGTTTCATTCACCCGCAGCCCTGTAGTTCTGGGCTCTCAAGAATAAGACTACGGTATCCCCTGCCTGTCGTATAAGGCGACTAAAAGGGGCCTCGGGTTCACTGGGCGACAAGGGTGGGGGCCTTTGTCGTCCGCTAAGGTGGACCCGGGAAGAAGGCGACATCGGCTGGCCCGTGTAGCCTTGCACTATGAGGGCACAGGGGGGGAGGGAGAAACCTCCCCCCCCGGGACGTGCTCTCCTTGAGCACAGTGCAGAGGGGCTCCGGTGCGTTCCACTGGAGATCCCGGAGCCCCTCGCCCCGTTAACAAAAAAAAAAAAAAAAGATTCATTCACCCATTTCTCGCGCACTTACTTTAATGCAAATTTAAGACACATATGGTTTTCTCATGGATACCATTTTCATAATTAGACCAAATTACAATGTGATCACACTGGATGTATCAACTTTTGAATAAAAAAATATCAGCGGGGTTCGCCCAAAAAAAAAAAACGTACAGGCAAATTTTATTATATATTTAACCTCCTTCTTTTTTGAATTCGGTTGAAAAAATAAAAAGCGGGACCATGAATGAGAAATTGCTTCTTTTGGTAAAATAACGTTTACCTTAAGAAATTTTCAGAGATAGCTATAATTTCCAACAGCTTTCACACAGCTCATGAAAAATTCATTACGGGGCAGTATTCATGCAAAGCTTTAACTAAAATGAGTTTAGAAAATATGCATAAGCTGCTTAAGGCACTTTTCTTATTAAAGAAAAATAAATATACACTGCAATCCACAGGGGTAGGCAGAGAATACAAATATTAGAATCGTGCTTTTATGTATGTATAAAAATTTCAACTTTTACTTGAAAAGGATTTCTTTTTGAGGATATCGCATAGACTTGTAAGAAGCAGAATTACGGAGCACTTAAAAAAACGTTCTCAAAGCTCTATATGAAGATGTTCAAACCACTATGAAAGGGAAATTGAATTTGTACAGAATTTTGTGATCGTTTCAACCTGTTACCGAGCTACAGCGTTGTATTCAAACACATTTTTTTAACTGGCATAGAATTTTTTCACGTTGTTTTAAAAAAAAATCCTCTACACTACTGCCGAGTAGGCCAAGCTTACTAGATCCTATTTGGGACAGAAGGTGAAGCCAATACTTACATGTAAAAACAGTTTAAAACAACATTTCCGAACCTGTACCTATTTGGGACCTTCCAGAAACGAGCCTACTCCTTTCTCGTGTTGTGGATGCTCATAGGCGACTGTGAGTCACTTAAGATCACGTGGGCCGTATGTTTGTTTGACCCTATAAAAAATAACTAAACACAACACTAACTAAACTAAATACTGCTATGAACAAAAAAATATTCGGTGTCAAATTATGTACAAACAAAAAAAACATTTTTATTATATAAATATCCCACAATAATATCATTACCAAATAATAAAATTACAATCATGAGTGGGGGAGTGGTGTCCAAACTAGGAACAAACCTGTGAGATTGATCAACAGTCCCACACCCCACGCGAATGTGTGTGTGTGGATGTGCGTGTATACATGTTTTCCCAAGCCCAATATCACCTATAATGTGAACATGTAAAATTCATTAATTTTTAAACCTAAGGATCCTAGTCAAGTTAAGACTCTTGAAGTTGGTGAAATTACTTCACTTTGAAAGATTGCATTATATTGGCAAAAAGGTCGCCCTTGCCCGCATTTAGTTCAAGATTATTGTTTACTCAAATTGATTATTTTAATGTAGCATGCAGGGCAAAATAATATATGCGTATTAAATAAATAAGAGCTGTAACTGCTTAACATATATTTAATTAAATATATAAACTTTCAAGCATATATTAAGCCACCTGCCGTAATAATATATGTGAAGATAGTAAATGGGTACAGAATTACGTGGGCGACCAGGAATAACGCTACAATTAACATAGAAATGTGTTGCGTGACTCTGCTCGGCCCCTTTTAGCTAAATTACAAAAGACAACACATGAAAGCCCTCAGATAAGAGCGGCCAATGTCGAATAAAATTATAAGCCCTAAAACCGTACCTTTCATACTTTTAGAGGAGATATTAAGCTCTTGGCCTATATTGCAAGTTTCTGTAGATATTTTGCGCTTAAAAGACTTAGTGGACAAACATCAGACATTCCACGCACAACCAACCAACCAGTCGAATGAGTCGTCACACCAAAATGCCCTACTTATTTCCTGTGTTCTAGATGTAACAGGAGACGACAGTTTCTTATGGTTAGGTGACAGTTGGTTCTTTTGTAACTTTTCCGATTTAAAAGAAATTACAGGCATTTCGCTCACAGTGACAGAATTGATTCTACCTGTACCTCAACACAGAAAGACAAATATAGAGATTGTTTGAAAATGTTTCTATATAAATGGTAAATCAGCATGCAGACCGGCACGGGAAGTTTAGCATAGCTCTCATATGTACTTACTTCGTACGAGTACCTCTTATTAGCTGGTCTGCTTCTTTGGCCAATAAGCGTAGTTTCGTCACCAAAAAACCTGAATAAGTGTGTGGATGATTTTAAAAATTGTGTCTGTGAACATCAACATTGATTTTTATGAACTGAACCAAAAAAAAAATAGCAAACTTGGAAGACGTCTGGAAATATTTAAAGTGATTTAAGTCATAAAAACTTTAAGAACATACATTTAATGCAGTGAGTGAGAAATTTTATTTTATTTTAATGTTTTAATTTTGGTTTTTACGAGGATTCTTGGAACTCAGACGTGGGTCACATTTGCATGTTAATTATAATTATGGACTGCCCCATGTTAAATGAAATGGAGAAATTTTAAACAGTCCCTAAGCGAGTAATTCTTCTAAGCGTGCAATAGTTTCTAGACTATTCCATTTAAGTATACAATTGCACTATAGTAAGAATTTATGAATGAATGAATGAATGAATGAATATTCTTTATTGTGCAACAATTAAAAACAAAATACATCACAGAAATAGTAACTACAATTTTCACATTAGACAAGGTCATTGCATGCGCAATGGGCGGTCTTATCGCTAAGAGCGATCTCTTCCAGACAACCTTTGTATGGACAGAAACTTACGTCTAAAAATATTTTAGTGGGTCTGTGATTATATTTATTTTAATACAAAACAACAATATTTTACTTACTTAGTTTACTTAGTTTGATGATAAATATTAAAAAAATAACGTAACCTGCATCAATAACTTTATAGATTCATCACTCAGCAACTATATAACATAAAAGATAAATATATACAATATTTAAATGTAACTACTATTGTATGAATGGTCTCACATGTTATTTTAAAGTTATGTAAATATTTTGTTGTATAATTATGGTCCTTCAAAATTATCATTGATTTAATTCTGCTGTGCGTATTTTTAAATGTAAGTTTTTATTTTTATTAGGAAATACGGAAACAGAGCTTACAGGTAACCTAATTCTAAGTGATCATCGTCCCCTTAAACATCCACGACACCAAATACCTACCGTATAACAAAAACATACATTGTGATGGCGTTTCGGAATACGGACCCGAAGGCAACCGGATTTATAAACGGAGCAACCATAACAATTAAAATTCAAATTAAGAAGGCACGGACGATCAGGTCCATGGAAAAGTAGTTTTATATAATAAAAAAAATCCATACGATGTATGGATGCTGAAGAATCATGAAGTATGTGCTAGGTCTGTATAAAATGGAAAGTGTTGTTACTGCCCACACCACTACATCACGAGTGTTCTATTATATTTCTAAACTTTCTAACCGATAACTCCGTCCTATGTTAGCATTTTAAAGATTTTTGCAGAATTTTTATTTTGATTTACAGCAGTTGAGGGTAGTCAATAAATTTCGCTGCATGACCGTATTTCATTTGTAAGGCCACTTAATTTTAAACTACTGCTGGAAATTAAACGTGCGAAGCAATTTCATCGTTGAGATTGCGTCGTTAAAACGCAATAGCACCCGTAACCCATTTATCTTCTTTTATTTACTAAAACTGCCTAATAAACAATGAGTATACGATAAAATTAAATTGATGATCGCAGCGTATCTATATCACATAAGGAACTGGCCTCTTTGTTTTATGCGTGGTAACTCCACTAACCCCGGTGGCCCTTTCCTCGGTGCATGACGAGGGGCTCCGGGATCTCCAGTGGAACGCACCCCTCTGCACTGTGCTCAAGGAGAGCACGACCCAGGGGAGGTTACTCCCTCCCCCCCTGTGAACTTGCAATGCAAGGCGACACGGGCCGGCCGATCTCGCCTTCTTCCCGGGTCCACCTTAGCGGACGACAAAGGCCCCAACCTTGTCACCCAGTGTCGCCCTTTTTAGTCGCCTTCTACGACAGGCAGGGGATACCGTAGTCTTATTCTTGAGAGCCCAGAACTGCAGGGCTGGGGGCGTATAAGCCGGAACAGGACAGCGACAGCGGAGTAACTCAGTGCAAGGATCCCAAACTCTCGGCCAAAAACGGCCCAAGTGTCCTCTTGCGACTGTACTCCTGCCAAAAGAGTGGTAATAAAAATGCTCGCGGTCTCGATCAATAAGTGTAATAACTCTTCATCTCTTTCTCGCTTCAGAAGCGTCTCCACTACCATAGGTTGGCCTTCAGCTCAGCGGAAATATCTCTTTCTAATGCTAGTCTAAAACGCTACACGCTGGTGATACTGGCAATACTACTACACCCTGTGACTTGCAACCAGGTAAACTCACGTACCAGTAACCAGTATGTTACGAAATACCATTTTGCAAGATCCCATCTCTCGTACATTCTCGTTGAGATTAATACAAATCTTTCTCTTCGATTATAAAGTGGATGTTTTCAAGCGTAGAGTGAATAGGCATTTACTAAGCTAGTGCGTCTTACCATCTACGACTATGTTGCCAATAAACATCAGGTGGGATAGTAGTTAAGTACTTCATTGTTTTGTTTGTCCTAGGGTTCTCTATTGACATTACAAGTCAGTTTTGCCGCCATTTAATTTTTTCGTCCGCTTTTTCTCATTGAAAACGAAACGGAAAATCCCCCTCGATAACTTTTGAAGCTCTTTTTTTTTAATGACTCATTACACAGATTGGCTGACTGCTTCACTGGATTGAGAGGTGGCATAGCTCTTAGGTCGCTTAGCCTGAACCTCTATTGCTAGTAACTCGACACAAGGGTCCCCCCGATGACCTCGGCTTGGACGGTTACTATGTTACGCGTAAGCATGCCGATCCGAGGGCGCCCGAGAGGGCCGGACCACGACTCGGTCGGTTGCTATTTCACGTATAATCTAGACGTTCACCTTTCAATACCACATTGCAAGGTGAACGAGTTGTGTGTGTTGTTGTGTGTGGTGAAGTTGAAGAAATCTCCGTGCTAACAAATACCATCAGACGTAAAAGCATTTGAAGCCCCAAAACAATGTACGTATTGTAATAAAATATTTTTATTATTAAATTTTAAAATAGCTTGTAAAATCCAAAATTACGGACGGCTTAAAAAAGGTGCAATTATGTTAATTTCATCGTTGCCTTTATTAAGTTATTGGCTCGAAATTGACCCTTACACCCGTGATTACAGTTATTTCCATCGTCATAAATTGCGCTCTCAGTGCGATTACATCTAAAGCCGGTACCAAATGAAGTTATTAAAAAAAATTATACACATAATAACGGGGCAGCATTTAACATTATTCAAAATAAGAAGAGGTTATCATAATACAGAAAGAAGAAAATGGAATAATTTGTTAGGATTTGAATTTCAAGAAAAGAGTTACGAAATAAGCAAAGTATTCATCTCTTAACAAAAAAGATTATAATTAATAATAATATTTTAATTTATACACATACGAAATGTTGCCTTAATTATATGGGGTTGTCATAAGCAAAAAATATAACAGGTCTCAGACTTCGTTCTGGGCATCTCCCATCTAACAGTTTCACATTTCTAATAAAAAAAACATCTTCACCAAACTGCATGGAGTGCGGAATAGAGAACGTTCATCACGTACTGGTGGAATGTGTCAGGAACGAAGCTCTGAGAGCTCAATTGTTAGCTAAATATAAGATTAAATGTAGAGATGTCGGGTTTTAAGACAGATTCCTAGCTTCTCCAGCTATGGAAGAAGCTAGGATACTGTAAAATATTGTAAGACAAATTTATTAAGTAATAAGTGACGACAACTGAATGCTGAGCATCCAGACAAACCTGGGATAGGTTTTTGGGATGCGCTTTTTTTTGTAAATTTTATTGGTAAAATGTATTAAATAAATTAAAAAAAAAGTAAGGCTTTTGTGTTTATAATATCTATTGTCCTATGAGGATGATATTTTCTAATAGAAAAAATAAATAAAAAATATATATATTTGAATATTTTGTATAGTATATAAGTATTAAGTATGTTACTGTCACAATTTTTTCATAACGCGCCTAAGGAAGCATAACTGCAGGGTATATCTATCTACCACGGTAAGGGAAAAAAGATTCTAAAAGCTATATTTTTATAAATTTTAAGGCTTTAACCATTACATCAAAATTGCTATGAAACTCACATCGTGGATAATAATCAGCTCGGAGGAAATAACACCATCTCTGCCGACTGATTGCTTCTGAAATAGCAAAGGATACAATCCTATTTAGATCAAAAATTCAACCTTCTCATAAGCTAAAAATGTTTATGTGTTACTAATTGGTATGTAATAATAATAAAATAAAACAATAAAACTTTCAGAAATAAAACAAAATTCGGTCCAAACTACAAACCACTTCATCTTAATATTTTATGACTGTTGTTAGTTCTTAACTTCTATAACTTTAACGCATTGAGAGATATCAGAGTTCTTATAGTGCTTAGCCCGAATCTGTATTATTATTAAAATAGCACAAGGGAAAAAGAGTCGAGGGTGCTCGAGAGGACCAAACCGATTATCAGAAGTTTCGATAGAGTTACAATAATATCTAGAGCGTAAATTAATATGATTGCCCTTTGGGTAGCCTTGCCGCTGGGCAAAGAAATGACATAAGAAACTCCAGCTAGAAATATTCTATCATTAAGCAAATCGTGTGACGGCAATGCGAATAAGTTTGCAACCTTTTACGGCGAGGGATGTAAGAAATTGCTATTCTGCATACATACAAATTACTTGCTAAAACATGATGTTGGAGTCAACTCATATATGGGATCTAATAGGCTTGTTTAAAAGCAACAATTACTGTCTCTGTCTATGTCTAAGGAAGTAAAAGGAGTTATTACTCAGACTTGTTATTTTAACGTAAAAATCTAAGAGAACGCAGACAACGGCCATACGAATGGAAACACAATGATGTAGTTTCAAAAAACGAAATTCAAAACACAACGTCGATAACAGGTGGCGGCGTTCAGAGAAGCATCTATCAAAGTTTTTCACGACTAACGTCTTCGGGAACGAAGAAAAACCAGGCTAAGAGTATACAAAGGATACTTTAACTTTTTTGTACCACGAGCCGGGTTCTATACAAACATTTCTTGTTTTTTAATTATTTACCAACATAGCAAAGAATTAATTTTATATATAGTTACATATATGAGTACTATCAGTGCGTGGATGACCGAGCTTTGCTCGATTTTAAATTGATTGATGGTGTTTTTTAGAAATTATATTTAGATACGAACGATAATTAACAAATAATGAGAAAATTTTAATAATATTTTTCGATCTATTTATTTATTAAATAATATGAACTAGTTATTTAAATAAAAAATCATTAAAGCTATTCGTTAAACATTTTATTACTTCTTGGTCTAACGTCAAGGAAAATACTTAGTTTTGCTTAACAACGCCATCTACTGACGTAGCTATAGTGTATACTCACGTGCATACCATTTCATGAAAATCGTTAAGCCGTTTTTTTATATTAAGTACCTGACCACGATCCCGTTAAGTGGAAATGCAATCCTGGATGGCAAGGCGCACTAGCTTAGCAAATGTCTAATCACTCTACTCTTAAAAATACCCACATTGAAATCAGAGGGAAAGGCAGTGGTGGGCAAACCATTCAAGACCTTTGCCGTACGAATAATGAAAGACGAAGCAAAGCGCTTCCTTCAGCAAGCATGAAATCCAGCAGTGCGACTTGAAGTCCGTTGATGGAACGGGATTGGGGATCTCCTAAATTTAGAATATGTATTTGCGAGAATTGCTAATTTAAAGGTATATGATACATAAGGACCTAATAAACTTGGTGAAAGGTGGACAGTGAATGCTGACTCAGACGACTTCTCTGAAAAAAGGGTTAACAGGACGTGAGAGCTTATTAAAAATGCTACTTATACTGTAAAGTTTCAAGCAATCAGTAAAACCATTAACTATCCAATTACAAAACTCTCGGTTATGAAACAATGGTTTTAAATGCCCACAAGACAAAAGAAATGTTTTCGTTAAAAGCCTTAATGTCTCCATTCTTTCATCCATTTCCAACAATGATTCCGTGCAATGAACAATGAAGTCATTAAAGACAATAAAAATTAAAATTAAGAGCTGTTTATTGTTGAAATAAAAATTGAGTTTAATAATGAAAATTGAAACTAATAAAATTTAATGGTGATTTTTTTTATGATGAACTACACAGATTGGTCAGAGAAGCTGGCCTTGACTGCTTGATTGAGAGGTGGCATACATAGCTCTTAGGTCGGATAGCGTGAACCTCTATCGCTAGTAACTCGACACAAGGGTCCCCCCCGGTGAGGAACCTCCGCTTGGACGGTTACTATGTTACGCGTAAGCGTTCCGATCCGAGGGCGCCCGAGAGGGCCGAACCACGACTCGGTCGGTAGCTATTCCACAGATAATCTAAGAGACATTCAAAAAGCTAAACTAACTTTGAGTGCCACTTCGGGAAGCTTTGGCGCTGGGAGAAGAAATGGCCGAAGAAACTCCAGCAACGCTCCTAGCATCTAAGGGGTAAAAACGCGGTTATTCGCAACCTCCGAATGTCGCGAATGGACGCTTTGTGGATTTGTTAATGGTAATGTTTAAATGCATTGTACTCCGGTTGCATAGTACGATAGAAACTCGAATGAATATGTTTTTGCAATTTTAAGTGCTGATTTATCACCCGCTCGGCTGTGATTCTTACGCAACATCGTGAGCAAACTAACTAGAATTTTCTAAGACATGTGAAGTCTGCCATTTCGCGCTAGACTTATATTGATTGGTCTTACCAATGCAACACTCTCAGCATTTTTCTTTTTAAGTTAAATGCTACCTTTTACTATAATTGACAACCTGCACTAAAAATTACACATTTATTTGTGTTGATTTTTTTGGAAAGGATCTACGATAAACGGAAAGAAGACCTGTACAATTTCACCAGGTTTTTAAGAGCAGGCCGATTTCTTTAGGCGCTTCATCGGGACCCTCAATTGGAGTAAATCGGCGCAATAGTTCAAAACACCGACTAAAAGGCCGTATTTTCGATCGATTCGCAAGCTATCACTGCTTTTTATTACACGATATATACAATTACGTCGTTTATATATTTTCTGGTTACAAATATACAGATATTGTTATCAAATTGAAAAATTGTACAAACAAAGAGATTCTAAGAATCGGCTTTTGGCACATTCGCGACGTAGCAGGTGCAAATCCGATTCCCCTTGTTACACTAACGATGCACCTGTAAATCCGAATTCGTCCATCTTTTTTGCTATTTTCTTGTCTAAATTTTTCGGTGATAAATGATAATTTTATGGATATCCCATGGCTAAAGGCACCGTTAAAACCGAATTATGTTTATCAACACGTATACAAGAATGTTTTCGATTAAAGTTATCAAATTTATCTCATTCAAATGCTACCGCATTATTAATTCGCGACTCAAGAATCTGAATAATTAAAATCTTTTCAAGTTTACCTTATTGTTGCTCGACAGAACAAAACCCTTAATTAGGACAATTATTCAAGCAACGTTGAGTGAAATTTGAAGAAAATTGACTCTGTAGTCGAATTTAAATTATTTATTTAACAATACTGTTTACTGAAAAATCATCTTATGTTTTGTATTCACACAAAAAAAATTGTTAAATTAAAACATTTGATGTAAAATTTCAAAATGAAAATATCCCTGTTATGTTGGTGGCTTATTGTCCCCATTACCTTCAATATATAACTCAAATAAATAACTCATGTGACTCAATTTATTAATTAAAATATTGTGTATGTAATCAACAATAGACATTATTGTAATTTATATCGTATACATAAATATATTATTCATTTATACACATATTATATTTATTGTATTTATAGATTATGTATATATGCTATGTAGAGAAAGTAGTACTAATTTTATGTAAAGAAAATACAATTACAGCCTTTTTATATATATAATATATATATCCCACTGTTGGGCGCAGGCTTTCTCTGTAAAGAGAGTATAAGGGCATAGTCCACTACGCGGTCCTAGTGCGGATTGACAGACTTCACAAGCCTTAGAAATTTTTTTAAGACATGTAGGTTTCCTCACGATGTTTTCCTTTACCCCCGAGCGCGTGGTGAATCAGCACATAACAAATTGCAATAGCAAATTTATTGGTGACGGCACCGGGGTTCGAAATCGGGTTACTAGGTAAATATATTTTTAAATGCAACTTGAGCCAACGCCCGGACACTGAGCTACCACGGCTCTGTAAAGAAAATAATAGAATATAATTCATGTACCCGCGTACATCATTGAGTAGTCCTGAGTAGCGCTGAAAATCAGCGCTGTTGCAACCTAGCGACGGCACATGCTGAGATGGCATCTAATTGGAATAACGTTTTATTGTCCGTTTTTTTCTATCCTTGTTTTTCTGTTGTACCACTATAATTTTTAGATATGTTTCATATTTTGTTTGTAATGTGCCAATAAACAAAATGTATCTAATAACTAAGCGATTGTTATCTCTTACAAAACAAATAATTTTCTATTATTTAACTCAAGTTTGTTTTGAGAGAAATTGTTTTAAAAAAGTACAATATTTATACTACCTAAAGTGGTCTCATAGGTAACCCACAATAAAACTTAATATAAATTTAAGGGTTTATTGTAATAAAGTACGAAAGAGAATAACATTTACAATCACAGGGGATTAATATGTCTCCAAATAGACACGGAGGGTTATAAAAACGAATAGGCAACCGAATTACGATTCTTCAATATAGAACATTCGAGAAACGAAACATCGATTTGTTTTTTTTTTTTTTATTTATTTAATACATTTTACATTAAAATTAACACTATAAAGAGCATCCCAAAAACCTTTCCCAGGTTTGTCTGGATGCTCACCATTCAGTCCTCGTCCATTTTTATAGTAATACTGATTTAAAAGAAAATACCGCAACACCTCGTCACGAGCCGTTGCGAGCATCTTTTGCAAACGAACGCACACACCCATCGTAAGCGAAGACGCCTCAATGCGTGTGAGCGCTCGATACAGGCTGCTCTTAATATAAATATATATTTTTTTTTTACACATATCTCTCTTTCACTACTTACAATATAAATATATATATTTTTTTACACATGT
Source organism: Meandrusa payeni (assembly GCA_029286785.1). Lineage (NCBI taxonomy): Eukaryota > Metazoa > Arthropoda > Insecta > Lepidoptera > Papilionidae > Meandrusa > Meandrusa payeni. The sequence continues at coordinate 3,528,901 of JAGSMX010000027.1, forward strand.
TATAAAAAATATTTTTTTAAAACAGTTTTAATGTTTTTGTTGTCAATGTCCTTCCTCGTTTGTATTGGGAGTTTATTCATTAGTGTCGGTATTAAGTATTGCGATGTTCGCTTACCATATATGTTAGAATGAGATGGTGTTTTCAGTTTTTTATGGGTTATACTTCTTGTATTGGTGGGGTGATCAATGGGTATTTGAATCTCAGTTCGAAAATATTGTTCTGCTAGGAGGTTGTATTGGACTTTTTTGTTTACAGGAATCACTCCGCAGAATTTAAATAGTTTTTCAGGATTATGTATTAATCGTATACTTTTTAAGATCTCTAAATCTAAAGACTATTGAGAGTAAAGATACAAATTCAATAAAATAAATGATTAGAAGCTGGGAAATTCATAACAATTTGAAGAATAAGGACCCGCTAGTCCAGCGTAGAAATTCCACGCTCAAGGTGGTCTGACCACCTAATAAAGGCCGCAGGACGCAGCTGGATGCAAGCCAACTACGATGGATTCTTTTGGAAATCGTTGAGGGATGCCTATGTCCAGCAGTGGATGATCTGAATTATGATGATGATGATTAACAATTCAAAATCGAAAATTCGTGTGAAAAATATCTTGACCAATTTTTATCACAACAAGTATATTTATACGAGCAAAAACAAAAACCGACTTCAAATCGAAACAAACGTCAAACGCTAATTCGTGCCAAAGTCCTCTTTGTAATTCCTAATTGCCGTAGAAATATTACGAAATTACATTATTCCGAACCTTACTTTAGTATAATATTATATTTCTTTATTTTATATTATAATCCAATAGTTATAATAATAATTTTATATTTTTTATCTTATAATTTAGTTTAAGGTTGTTATTTGGTAGTTGTTTGAAGTAGTGATGAGTCTTGGTTACTTTTGAATAAATGAATTATTATTATTATTACCAAACTTTCATAATACTGCTCTCAAATAACATCCTTTCCAATAAAAAATAAATCATTGAAATCGGTTGGAGTGATATTGAGTTATTCGTCCATTTGTGGCGCACATACGATTAATGTAAATTTAACACTTGTATGCATTTCTCATGCCATTGTAAGAATTGGAGCAAATTGAAATAGGAAACATCAGCTTTCAAAGAATTTAAAAATCATCAAAATCAAAAAAATGTCACTTTCTCTTCACTTCACGTCCATTCACCTGCGACAACTTCTTCTTCATTGCTGAAGGTCCTTTTTTTATTGTCCTCTGCGGTCAATTGTCAATAACCAAAGCCATTATAGTTATTGACAGGCCTGTGACCGTCTTACCTGCGTCTGACCGCCTGGTGAGTGACCACGTGCTCTTTTTCCGCTCACCTGGCCAACAACCGTAAGTTATGCTGCTAGTATTTATGTAAGCGAAGTGTCCAACGGGGTAGACTGGGATACATAAATAGTGGAAAGTGAACGTACTATTGTTGTGTAACCCGAACGAAACCGATATTTTAATGTGTTTAGAAATATTTAGATGTCAATGTTTGAAATCGTCTTAAGCAAGTCACGTTTAGTTCTATTTAAGTTACAAGTGGAAACAAATATACCCGCGATAAACTTTCTCTTGCTAAATCACTGGCTATGAAAGCTAAATTAATTTCCATAACGGAATCTAAGCGAACAGTGCAAGTGACAGATGGTAGTGTTTTTTTTAATTATCTCAGTCACAAATTCTAATTTCAGTTGAAATTTTTTTTACTTTCTGTCTCCATTGGACTAATTATATCTGTTTATGTTTGAAACATAGATCAAAGTACACGGAAGTATAGACATTAAAAATATATTCGGCACTATTGTTAAACTATCAGATATCACAATAATGTTACGAAGTTCTGGCGTCTATCGTCTTCCTCTTTCTCATTCCTACTCATTTTCGTTAATGAATATTTACCTAAGCTTATTGTCTCAATCGAAAAACATTCTTTATACGGTCTTTAGGCGTTGAGTATATCTTAGGAACCCAAGTTTCCAATTTTTTTATAAAATACAGAATAGCTAGATAAGTGACTTTAGCTTTGGCTTTACCGGATTGAGAGATGTCATAGCTAAGCTTTCAATAGAGACCCTTTTAAAAAAATCTAAATTGGTTTATAAATGAGTGCACAAACTAACAAATATATTTACGGGTAAAAACAAAAACAGACTCAAACGTTGAACAGTGTTACCCGTGGACGACCTGTTTGTTTTTCCGAATTATCGTAGAAATATTACTAATTAGATTTAATCAGACCTTACCAATCTTTCATCACTACTCTTGAACTGCACCCTTTCCGATAAAAATTAATCATCGGAATCGGTTAGAGTGATGTCGAGTTATTTCTACATTTGTGGCGCACATACCTGATGCAAATTTTTATGGTTTTCTCATAGATACCATTATCAGAATTAAATGAAACCGGCAGCTTTCAAATAAAAAAAGAATCATCAAAATCAGATCACCTGTACAAAGTTATGAGGTAACCAACATACAAACAAAAACATATAGACGGTTCAAGAATTACAGTAGAGACAACTTTCTTCTCTTTTTGAATTCGATTAAAAATTCATTATATAGATTTTTATCAAAATAAAGAGAATTTTCGTTTATTTAAGATATTGCTCTTACTGCTTGATTATCACCAAAATTCGCACAATTTTATAACTTGGACCAAATCATAATATTTCTTTATTTGCCACTTAATATTTGAGCTTAATTAAATTCTCAGATAATAGGGTTTTAAGAGGCTATCCTTTCGGAGTTAAAGACTCTGAAATTAGAAGATTAAACAGACATTTGAAGTTATAGAAGCATTTCAACAATCTTAAATTCTAACATATTAAATGGCAGGATAAAATAATATATTTAATTCTCACATCTTTCCCTACCCTAAAGTGATTATTAGATATAAGACATAGGGTTCCACAAAAACCCCACCCCGGCCTTAATATTATTTAATTAAATATAAATATTTACCTAGCTCAACAGCCAAAGTGCTAAAACGCGAGCAAAACTACGGCTTCTTATAAAGGTAGCTTTGATGTCGCTGTACCAAATACATCAATAGGCTGTTATTGAAATATTTTACAACAATGCTTTCTACGCAGTAATTTACCTAATGTATAATTTGGTAGCGGGAGTGGTGACGATATCTCTATTATGGGTCTTATTTACTAAAGTAATATTAAAACAAAATTTTAGAGTCATTTTAGAAACGAAATTCCTTACGGCGGGCTTGGATGAGATACGGCTTTGCTGCGCGCCGAAAGAATTGTGAGACTAAAACCATAAGCGAAATATATAACGGAAGTACTATAGTCGTATAAACGGCGATAGCGTCACTATTAAGCATGTCGTTCAACCTTCGCCGGGCTAGATTTTGCTTTATTTTATTTAAACTTCATCATAGTAAATAAAAGCTGTATTTGACAGTTCAAGGGGTCCTCCTCACCAAACTTTACAGGAGTACTCGGCAGGTCAATCAGAAGATTCCCTAAAAGTTTCATTAAAATCGATCCAGCCGTTTCGGAGCCTTTAGGGAACATACCCACACACTTTCTCTTTTATATATATAGAAGGTTGAATGAAATATGTTTTCTTTTTATGTATACTTATTACTTAGTCCATTATTATCATTAGAATAGAATAATACGCAAGCCAACTTGAATAAACCCTAATGGATTATGCTTACGGTGTAATTTTCAGAAAATTATATTACTTTTAAGAAAGCATATCTCGTATTTTGTGATAATAAAACAAGCCTTCTTACTTGGTTACTTGGTGGTTAGACTACCTGTTATATCACAGATATTGGCTTCGATTCCCAAACGAAGTAAAATTACGGCACGGCAATGAACATAATATACACATAGCTTGAACAATTGTTTAACAACACACTATAAGAGTCAGAATAACAGCGCCTTGTTTGGTCATTTCCGGTTTTTAATTTTTTTTCGGACCAAGAAACTGAAAAATGTCAAATTTGTGGCCGGTGTAAGGTCACTACGTGATGATCTTATTCTTGAGAGCACAGAACTACAGGGCTGATTTAACCTTAACATTTTAACCTTATACCAAATTATAACAACCGCATCAGAAACCGTTGCAATAATAAATAAAAATACTACGCCACGAAAAGGAAAGAATTCCGGGCATTTAGGAAATAATAGGAAATCAGAATCTTTATCCCTGTCTATAATATTTCCACAGGGAAATAAAACAGATGCCATTTGAACTGTTAAAACGGTACAGAACAAAATTACTTTTGTAAGCAGCTGAAAGGGTTAGCGACTTAGCTGGAAATCTGATCTCGTGAGAGTTTTCATGTGCTATTTCCGGACAAAGGAACCAATATAGGCAGTGTGATATAACAGAATTGTAACACAATTAATAAAGTAAACATAAAATGAAGCATCAATAGCCATATTGTTTAGGGTACGATCTGCGAATCGTAAGGTCGTAGGTTCGAATCCACCATTCGGCTATTGACGTGAACCATCTCCTAGCAAAAGCTTCAGCTTAGTTGGAATGGTTAACAAGAATGTTAGTAGTATTTATGAACAAAAAGAAATATTTTTTTGTTAAAGAAAGAAAAAACGGACAAATAGGATATAGGATATGATGCCAACATTGGACCACCGTCTGCCCGCCTACCCAAAGTCGTGCGTTTACATGAAATTTATACAGATGAACAAAGGAATATATATATATATATATATATATATATATATATATATATATATAATACAATAAATATAATACGTGTAGAAATAGTTATTAGATTTATGTATATTATATACAATAAAAAATAAATAAACAAAATAATTTCATAAATAAATATATTATACATGAAGGACAGGCAGAGATTAGTATAGTATATATATTATATTGTAGTCTATATGTTTATTTTACGTTTTACGAAACATGTTTTCTAATTGTTTATTTTTAACTTTATTGCGAATAATGTCAGACAGTGCGGAGGCGGAATTTTAAATTAAGGACGCACCCATATCATTCTCGGCTGCATGTGATAGCGGTTCTTGCGGAACTTGTTTGTTCTCTTATTTTTGTTATTTCATGAGAACTGAACGTAGAGGTATATAGAATTTTTTTATGGGGTGTAAACTAGTGCTTGACCACGATCCCACCTGATGTTAAATGGTGATATCGTCGAAAGATGGTACGCGCTAGTTTAGTAAATGCCTATTCTTTAAGGCGTGTGGGTTCCTGTTCGCTTCACCGTGAGTGTCGGGGGCAACTCCACGGTTACTGACGCCCCTCCGACACGAGCTGAAAACCCTTTGGGGTTCTTACTTTACCTATATTATACATATTCCTTTTGATCATTGACTGCATATTGTACTTTATTTTTTCGTATATTTGGTTTTCTTCGCAATGAAACAGTTTTATGCAGAAGCTAATGTAAATTAACAAGTCTCACAACAATTATAACTTGCATTGCTTCGTCCAACTTCACGTTGTAAACGAGGTCACAACTTGTTATAATGTTGTTGAAGCAACTAGCTACTGGAAACTTGAAAAGGGCAATTCATTAATTTCTCCACGAATATTACTAGAAGTAAACGATTGTTCTATGCTATATATGTGTCCGATGGCTTCACTGATCTTAAATTGATATTTATATAAAATTGGTGTATTTACGCATCCTAAAAACTATATAACAATTTTTCAAAAATAATCGTATGGTTTTCTAGATATTTTGATCCCCGTAACAACATAGTGCGATGATATAATACAGCCTATAACCGCCCCATGTAAACTGGCTATCTTAGCAAAGGAAGAATTTTTCTAAGATTAACTTTTGATTGACTTTTTTATTTTTATTGACTAACTACACAGTTGGCCAAAGAAGCTGGCCTTGACTGCTTCACCAGATTGAGAGGTGGCATAGCTCTTAGATCGCTTAGCCTGAACCTCTATCGCTAGTAACTCGACACAAGGGTCCCCCAGGTTAGGGGTAACCTCAGCTTGCACAGTTGCTATGTTACGCGTGAGCATTCCGATCCGAGGACGCCCGAGAGGGCCACTCGGCCGGTAGCTAGACAGCTTGGAGGGTTACTATCACATGTACTAAAATTATATCGCGTTTTGAGTGAAATAGAATTGTCCTATCTCGGGGTAACGTTTCCATTATCATTTTTATTAACGAACGAGAACGAGCGCCTGCTCGGTGCTCGCGGCAATTTTTGCGATGCTGTATTTCCATAAATTTTATGAGTATGAAAATGAAATTAGAAACCTGAGACTTTCTCGTATTTATCTCAACTTGTATTCCGTTTAAGGATAAAAGCAAATTAATAATAAGCTCTTGTGTGATTTATTCCTTATTCGAAATGCGGTAGAATCATATGCCCTTATCCTACTCATATACGAGAGCGTATAGAGGCTTAAAAAGTCGCCTAGCCCGAATGTCTGTAGATACTAAATTGGTAATTTGAACCCTCTGTGAGGGGGATATCCTGTTGCCGCAATTATGTCCTTTCATTTTTGACCGAAAAAGAAAATTTAATCTTTATGATACCTGTTTAAGGATGTGTAGTAATACCTCAAAACTCCACTAGATGGCGTTACAAAACAACGTTGCCTACCTGCCATAAAAATATTTTTCTATCCATTGGACTGGAATTTATATCTAGTTACCTTTTGCATATAAAGTTAATTTTTTGCTTTCTCCATAAAACCCATATATGTCCAAAAAAGGCAGGGAAATGCACGCATAATATTATAGCGTATTGTGACGAGTATGCCATTTTTCTGGACATAATATCGTTATGAATATTCTAAGTGAGGTCAGAGATATTAAATCCTTTGTTAAGTAACATTGAGGCGGCTTCACCCAAATCCCTTTGATCCTCCTAAAATAATATTAAAGAGCACTTCATTCCACTAAAATTGACCTTATAAATTTGCATGTTAATTATCAATAAAAGATCCCTTAAAAATAAATATTCAGCTCGATGAATCCACTTGGAGAGATGATTAAGTCGAGCGCCTCGTTAAGTTAACAAAATAATTAAGGATTGTATCTGAAATGGAATAAGAATATTATTTCTAAGTTTTTTTTTACAATTTTGAGAGCTTTGGCTAAGCATCCGAGTGGTTGGCTCATGTTGCATAGCGTACTAGCCCGAGTTCAATCCCCGGTGCCGGCACCAACAAATTTGCTGTTGCAATTTTATGTGCTTATTTACCACGCGCTCGACGGTGAGGGAAAACATCGTAAGGAAACCTACGTATCTTAAAAAATTCTAAACCATGTGAAGTCTGCCAACCCTCACTAGGTCCATGTGGCGGACTATGCCGTTATACTCTCTTCGCAGAGAAGGCGTGCCCCCAACAGTGGGACATATATATTATATATATAAAGGCTGTAACTTTAACTTAATTTTACTTAAATTGTAATTGTGTTGTTGTCCCCGCTGACATTAAGTTATAACGGCACATTAATAGTTCTACAGGTCTAGCTGGTTTATTTAAGATGCTCTACAGAGCTCTTTAGGGTAGTAATATTGGGTCTAGAAGCCATTAATATTCTTAATGCAATTAATAAATCAAGGGCGATGCATTATGTAGATCTGTCATTAAAAAGGAAGTAAAGAAAATTTTGGGTATATTAATAAATATATGGTCACATCGAATTGGTTTAGTTAATGTCGGAACAGAGCGAAAAGGTAACTAATTCTACCACCATGCAGGAGCAGCAGCAAAGAATAGAGGGAATCTATTAATATTTTTGTACAATATTTTAAAGCAATAACAGAAAATTACTTTTAATAATTCCATTACGTACCCTCACTCGTAAATTTTATGAGAAAATAAACCTAACATTTGATAGTAAAATAAAAAAGAACAAACCATTTAATGATGATAATAAAATGTGATCAACGGTTTGTGGTTTTTATCACAAATATTGCCAGTATCTCAGCTTCGTATTTCTTTAAAAGAAATTCGAACGAAATTCTTTAATCAGTCCGTATCTTCTATGATCTACGGAGCAGATATTTAGACTCTCGGTCCACAAGCTAAATAACATATAGCAAGCGGTAGACAGAGTTATGCTAGAATAGAAATGCCCAGCCCTGTAAGACGTGAACCATCTCCTAGCACAAGCTTAAGCTTAGTTGGAATAGTTAACAAGAATGTTTTTTGTTTCTCTTTAATCAGGACAAAAAACTGATTTACAATTATAATACGAGGGCTGCACTGAAAATTTCGGGAATCAAGGAAGTGTCACAACATTACTATTTAAAAATGTATTTATTGCTTTTCGAAGTAATCTCCGCGAAAGTTGCCTGAATTTCGCCGTATGTCACATGTCGATCTTCCTCAATCATCTTATGCACAGCATCAACGTTTTCTTGTGTGACTGCAGTTTTTGGACGACCTTGTCGGGGATCATCATTCAGCTTGACACGTCCACGTTGAAATTCGGCAAACCCGCGATAAATTGTGGTTTTAGATGGGGCTTCATCACCAAATGCAGAAATCATCCGGTCAACACACTGTCTTTGTGTTAAACCACTTCGAAAGTCATAATAAATTATCGCTTTTGAATTTTCTGGAGTCAATTCCATTTTCTTAACGACTAAAAAAGTTTGACAAGACCGAGAATCTTTTTTTAAATAAATAAATGGTATTCGATTTTCAAAACCAAAAAGTTTGCACTTAAAAAGATTTTAATATGACAGGAATAATGGAAATATTCTATTCCCGATACTTTTAGTGCAGTCTATGTAAATAAACAGTAAAATTAAATTAAGTATAAAGAAAAATTATAAATAACCATAAACATATCGTTGGTAATTGTAATATTTTTCTAAAAAAAAAATATTGCTAGCTTTCTTTAAAAAATAAAATAAACGTGTAACATAAAATGATTCATACATATTCTCATTAGCAAAAACAAAAACTCACCAACATTCACTTATATTAAAACAACATAAAGGTAAACTTATACCGGTCGTCGCCAGGCGCATTACATCCAATTTTAATTGTATTGAACTACACCACAACGATGATACGTGGACTCCCAAACAATATATTAATTAATTATTAATGCTTCGTTCGAAATACCCACTATATTCTCTAGAATAACTAAAACGATAGATTTGTAGAATATTCGTGTTTATATATTTTTATATTTTACTATCGTGCCTAGCCCGCTTCGCTGGTCTAGATGTAGCTTTATTTTATTTAGATAATAAACTTACATCATTAAAAATTTTATTTAACTCTAACAATATACTAAATTATTGATTTCTCTACGTATTCATTCTCTTCTCGAGCGGGTGAAGATTATTATCTACACCCATGTCATTTATACAAAACATATCGGGCTCAGTGTCAGAAATAAAAGTACGACCTATGGCTTGTTTGAAAGTTCAAACCAAACTTTACAGGAGTACTAGCCAGGTCAATCTGAAGATTTCCTGAAAGTTTCATTGGAATCGGTCTAGCCGTTTCGTAGCCTATATAGAACATACCCCACACACTTTCTCTTTTATATATATATAGATTATTGGATAAACTGTGAAACTAATTTAACCGATTTTAATAAATCTTTCACTAATTCATTATTCAGAAACAACAGACACTATATTTTGAAGGAGTGTCCAGTGGAAAAGTTGGTTAAATTAGGACAACATGTCGTTCCGTTTAACAATTCTAAAGTGACATGTTTATAACTTAAATTTTATAACAAATAAATAGTTCTTGTGCTCTTGTATTTAGTATGTAAAGCGTGTCTTCTATGTTTCCACACTAAAATCTAACACAGTGTGATTTTACGTCACCTCGTAAATTCAACTAACTAGTTTACGAACCTGTTACCTGATTACAGACGCTACGACAAAACTTAATTGTTAGAAGTGAACGTGTCACGGTAACAACGGCTTCTGGATTTCATTAAATTATCACGCTTACTAAATATAATAACAAATTTGGTTATCATATACAGTAACAGTGGTATGATAGAGCCGTGGTAGCTCAGCGTGCGGTAGGTCACTTCAAGTTGCATAGTACTCTAGCAACCAGAGTTCGAATCCCGATATCATTAATAATTAATTTGAAACATTGTGAGAAAACCTACTTGAAAATTTTCTAAGATATATTTTTTTTAAAAGAAAGCTAGCAATATTTCTTTTTTTTAGAAAAATATTAGTAACATTCTTGTTATCCATTCCAACTAAGTTTAAGCTTATGCTAGGAGATGGTTCACGTTAATAGTCGAATGGTGGATTCGAACCTACGAACTTACGATTCGCAGACCGTATGCGTACCTAGAGGAGCACATACCATAAACGGCTAATCGGCTTTCGCTATTCGGATTTCACCAATCTAAGATCCTATACGTGATAGATGGCGAACTTCACATTAGTTAAATGTTTTTTCTATATAAGGGTTAATTAGGGAAACTTACCACTTTGACATGTTAATTACAAAGTTGTTAAGGGAAAGTTAAGGGACACGATTTAACTTGTACGTCCAACTTTAAACTATTGCGGTCTACGACCTTCCCCGCCTCACTAGTAGATAATCATTGCTAAACTACCAAACTCTTCCATAGTTTTCGTGTGCATTGTACCCATGCTTTTCTTTATAAATTGTTTTAGGGTTTTAAGTAACTTCAAAAAACCCCAAGTGTCTGAGAGCAAGGCGCTCGGACGTTAAATTCATGACAACGTATCCTACCATACGTTATTCCAACAAAATTGAAGTTTTTTTTCGACTTCACTGAGCACAAATTTGCGTTCTCTATCTCCCTCATAACGCGCTCTCGCTTACACCCTTTCAACTTTTGCACTATCAGCAATACTCGGGAACTCGCGGCGTAACGAGCGTAACGGGACATTTTGCGCGAATGACATCCAGTATTAATCAATTTATAACACAAAAAACCTTCAATTGATCTTAATTTTTTTGTTCAAAGTCATGACGGCGTGAGTGCTTTTATTAATTTACTAGCTGAACTCCGCGGTGTTACCCGCGATTAAAACTATTTTTTTCTACAACAATCAGCTAAGTTAATATTTATTACATCAACTATCTGCCAGTGAAAGTCCCGTCAAAATCGGTTCAGAGATTAACTGGAAAAAACAGACAGATGAACAGATAATTTTTTAATGTAATTTGGTGTTGTACCGTATATGTATGTAGACAAAAAAGGTTTTTTTTATATTACAAATAGACACTCCATTTTATATATTTGTATAGATTTAAGCATTCAAAATAAAGAGAACAAACCGCGAAGCGAATTATCAACATTCCTTGCGGTAAATACTCGGAGACTTTGAAAGTTTAGTAATTAAGTAGGTTCATAAATAACAACAAAAATTCATTAACACGACTACCAGACTTTCTCTTGTTGGAAATTTTAAGTAAATAAATTCATTAATATTAAATTAAGGTCTAAATTCATTCACTAAATTCAAATGGTTGTGTTCTGAAATAAATTAATTATTTTACCCAATCCTTTTGACTTTAATTAGAAGATATTTCATAACATTATTTTTTACGGTTAAATTTTCAACCGACTTCAAAAAAGGAGGAAGTTCTCAATTCATCTATATTTGGTTTTTTAATTTAGTCACCATAATCATAACTTTCGTCCGGGTGGACCGATTTTGATGATTCTTTTTTTATTTGAATTTGAAAGCTGGTGCTTCCCATTTGGTCGTATTTCAATTTAATCCAATTCTGATAATGGCATCCATGAGAAAACCATATAAGTCTTAAGTTTGCATTAAGTGTGTGCGCGACAAATGGACTTTCTAATAAAGGGTTAAGGTCGAGGGTAATTTGGTCAGCCCTGTAGTTCTGGGCTCTCAACTACGGTATCCCTTGCCTGTCGTACAAGGCGACTAAAAGGGACCTCGGGTTCACTGGGCGACAAGGGTGGGGGCCTGAGTCGTCCACCAAATTGGACCCGGCAAGAAGGCGACATCTGCTGGCCCGTGTCGCCCCCCGGAACGTGCTCTCCTTGAGCACAGTGCAGAGGGGCTCCGGTGCGTTCCACTGGAGATGGAAAAGGCCACCGGGGAGGTTTTAGTGGGTAAGAACCCCACATAACCGCCCCACATAAGGCGGGGTATCTTTGTAAAGATTTCCTCCTCGTCAACAAAAAAAAAGAGGATAATTTGATAAGAGTTTGGTTAATTTCTGATAAATTCTATTTCGTAATATTCCTACGATAATTCGGAAATACAAAGAGGGCGTATTAGCGCTTATTCGATTTGAAAACGGTTTTTGTTTTCACTCGTAAATATACTTGTCTTAAAGCTGGTACTGTACTGGTATTGGTATACAATATTATATCCATAATTCATAATTAATTTTTAGTTAATCATCATATTAATTTGACATTTTAAACAATAATTTAACTGGTATATTATATATATTATAATTGGTTTGTAATCTGACTTCTAATTATGTAAGTATATTAGTATATATGTAAAATATAGGTATAAAACGGGTGGGGACACGCCATTGTGGCACTATTTCTTTGTATATTAACTACTTGTTCAACGTTACGCTGTCAAAATATAACGCCACAGTCGAAACTGGATTAATGATCTAAAACATTACCCAAAATAGGTAATAACTATAAATGAGAATAAATGAGAGCGTCCTTATGTATTAGCGCTTAAAACGTCACTGACGGTAATACGTTTAAAGTTTTTGTCACTTATATTTTCAACTTTTTAATTATATTTAGCGTAGATATGATTTGATGTCGGCTTTTGTTTTACACGTTTATAGTAAATCTTAACGATTTCGTCTTTTTTTTTTACTAACCGTACACGGATCTTTTAAGTTGATTCTATAGCAGCTATTTAGTTACCCGGTGTAGGTATTATTCACACATTTTATGAGCGAGGGTGCGAAATTGAATTTATAAACGCAATTTTCTTCAAGTGCTTATACGTTAATACTTTTGGGGCATATTATTAAGTCTCACAGATACTAAGTTAGAAGCAAAGTGTCTTATTTTATTTTCATAATTATCATAAAAGTGTAATTATCATCTCATTTTGGACCAAAATGGTTCATTTTCTATTTTTCTAGCAGGAATAATAAATACTTTTTTTTTACATTCTACCATGAGTATAGATATAGTGAGAAAAGATTTTACTTCGTAATTTTTCGGAAAAGTTCGTATTTATCGTGGTCTCTCAAAGGTCCATATTAATTGATTTGAAAATGTCACTTATTTAATACGATCATTGATTAACAGTACGGATGTCATCGTATTCCAGTAGAGATCGAGTTTTCCCGGAGGAAAATAATTTCTCACTACATTACAGACAAGGACTGGAACTGAATGCCCGCGTCTGTCTTTCCCTCAATTACGATGTAGGTGATTTGTAAGAATAGAGAGAATAGACATTTACTAAGCGCAGTGTAAAACTGCGTTTACACTGAACATCAAATGCGATCTTAGCACTTGCTTACAAAGTAAAAAAAGTATCTACTAGTCCGTATAATAGTTATTCCTCCTGAGAAAGGTATTAGAAATACAGGATTATTTTATGTTCCATATCACCGTACAAATTATGACAAAAGTCCCATTATAAAAAGATTACCCCACCTATATAATAATATGAAAACTTTAGTGATGTAGATATTTTTCACCTATAAAAAAGTAAACTTTAAAAATAAAATCATCTATGTACTTAGTCTTATTTAATTTAGATAAACATTAAAATGTATAAGAACGTAATCATGTTTGACGCTTCATAATTTAACTTTTTTTTTTTTTTGTGTTCACGGGGAGGAAATCTTCAGAAAGATACCCCGCCTTCTGGGGAAGGCGGCGGTTATGTGGGGTTCTTACCCACTAAAACCTCCCCGGTGGCCCTTTCCTCGGTGCATGACGAGGGGCTCAGGATCTCAGTGGAACGCACCGGAGCCCCTCTGCACTGTGCTCAAGAAGAGCACGTCCCGGGGAGGTTAGTCCCTCCCCTGTGCCCTCGCAGCGCAAGGCGACACGGGCCAGCTGATGTCGCCTTCTTCCCAGGTCCACTTTGGTGGACGACTCAGGCCCCCACCCTTGTCGCCCAGTGAACCCGAGGCCCCTTTTAGTCGCCTTCTACGACAGGCAGGGGATACCGTAGTCTTATTCTTGAGAGCCCAGAACTACAGAATAGCAGCTTAACTTAACTTTCATAAATTGTCTCTCATAATGCAGTTATGCACCTGCTGGCTAATTTATCGGTTTTGTGTCCACTTGTTTTTTATTTATTATTTGATTAAATTAGCTTTTGTGTATACTATTATAAATAAACAAATATACAACGAGAGAAAAGTATTAGAAAGCATTTTCGTTTCGTTCGTCTTCTCAATCTAAATTATTAGAATAAACCAAAACAATTTAGCTTAACTTGCTTCGGAACGCATTATCTAAATGAGATTGCCCAATTATTATTTTTTATCGCCGCAAATGGAACGAGGTTCTATTCACTTTCTTTTACGGTGAATATTTTCGCCGCTATATAACTTCGTTTTCGTATTTAGAACGCGGGTAGGTCATAAATACGTGCGGACGTGTTTCTGTTGCTCTAAGATCTAATTAATTATTTAAAGTAATAACTCACCAAAATATTGCATATATTATTAAATATTGAAGCTTATTACGCCATGCACTAGTGAATTAGCACTGAACTACCACGCTGGAACAACTTTTTACGTAACATTAATATTGGACTATCATCATGACGTCACTTGCTGCTATAACCGAAGCTCAGAGGTCACTGGAAACACTAATCACGCACAGGATGGCAGAATTTGAAAAGCAACTAGGCTCCAGCCCTAATGAGGATGTTGCTGCCAACAAAATCAGCCAGGATTTTTCTGCTTTTCGTAGTTATGTTCAGGATATGTTCAACCTCCTTCGGAAACAAATAGTTGAGGTCAGCCGATCAGTGGATATTATAGAAACAAGGCACCGTAAGAAGTTTTTACTCTTAAATGGAATATCTGAACAAGCGGAGGAAGATGTGCCTGCCCTTGTAGTTGGCATTCTCCACAAGCATCTGGGGATGTCTAATATATCAGTATCCTCTGTTCGAACCGCTCACAGGTTTGGTGTCCCAAAAACGAACAGCAATCGGCCAGTAATCCTTCGCTTCACAGATTCGTCGCTCCGTGCAGCTGTGTGGACCAAGAAGAAAATGTTCAAAGGTACTTCGTTTAGTTTGTCGGAATTTCTGACAAAGGACAGGCAAAATCTCTTTGTTCAAGCTCGCAAACACTTTGGTATCAGAAACGTCTGGTCGTCTGACGGTAATATCAACATTAAATTGCCTGACGGGTCACGACGGCGTCTCCACACTATGGATGACCTTGACCGGCTAATATGCAATTATCCCAAGCTTGGCTGTGATGAAGAGCCGCAACCAGTAACCGGAACAACTAGTGGGTCCTCGATTCGCAAAGAACAAATTACACGAACGAGGCGCGCGGCGAAAAATAAGTAGATGAGTTTGTTTACTATTGATGCGTCGAGTGTTCCGTGTTCACTAAATACTTTAACTCGTTATAAACACCGCGCGACTGTGTTGTCTGTTTTGCTGCGCGGCGCTGACCGATAGCAGTGCAGTAAACAAATATTAACGTTATTAGAATTGCATAGTGTCGATACTCGTTACTCTTAACTCGTAGTATTGATGTTATTTCTTATAAATGTCGGTGAATGTTATTTTTTTTTTCTTTTCCTCATTTTATTTGAGATGACATTATGACGGTTACTATACGTTGTGCGCTCATTTAAATGTTTGTTTACTGTCTTTTGCAAGATTAAACATGATAGATGTTAGTTATTTAGTATTCTTTCTTACAAGTTTTTTTTAATTACTTAACTATGTATCTTGCAGAATTCACCAATGATTATAGCACATTTAAATATTTGATGTTGTAAATACCGGCGGGTTTGGTAGTAGTGCTAATTAAGCTATATTATATATTATACTTATAATTTAATTTGCTATTTGATATTGTCATAGTATTTATTATTATATTTATAATTATTTACCTATATTATATATATTTGTGTTATGATGGACTCTGATAGTAATGGCTCATTTGTCTCTGCGAACACCAGCAACAGTTCTTATTTTTCAATCACTGACTCGGATTCTGAAGTAACTGCTCTTCGCTCTCTTCTTACTCAAAATTTGACAATTATTCTAAAATTTAAACGTATGTCATATTAATGCTCAGAGTATTCCGCAACATTACACCGATCTTGTTGATACTTTTGATATTCCGAACATCCACGCCTTACTCATCTCAGAGTTGGTTAAAGCCCAATTTTCTTTCTACTTATTGTGGAATACCTGGTTTTGTTTTGGTGCGAAATGATCGTACTAGTAAGCGTGGCGGTGGTGTTGCTATGTATTTGCGTTCTGGCATTCCCTACAAAATATTACTAACTTCTTCTTCTGATAATTCGGGAGTAGCAGAATATATATTTGTTGAGGTAACCTTAACTGGAACTAAAGTCATTCTTGGTACGGTTTACTGTCCGCCAGACATGAGCAACTTTAATGACCTTGAAACAACCCTTCTTTCTATTTGTTCTGAATATCAACATCACGTTATAATGGGTGACTTCAACACTAATCTAGTAGTTGATACTGCTAGCTCACGGGCACTGCGCACTATTATCGAGGCGGCTAACCTCTCATTGCTTCCCTTGGATCCCACCCACCATAACCTTAACACGGCAGATACCTTAATTGACTTAATCTTGGTTTCATCAGAACAACATGTTGCTTTTCATGGCCAATTTCCAGCTCCTGCTTTCTCGCGGCATGACCTGCTTTACACTTCCTATAAAATTCAACCGCCAAAAGTGATACCAGTAACCGTACACCTGCGTAATCTAGCTAGGTTAGACATTGAAGCTCTGCATCGGGATGCTTCTTTGATTGATTGGACTGACATCTTTAATGCAGACACCATTGATAATAAAGTGACATCTTTCAATTTAAAATTTGTAATCTATTTGACAAGCATGCGCCAGTGCGAACTGTTAGGTTGAGACGTTCACCGGCCCTTGGATCACTGACGATGTCCGTAAAGCTATGGCTAAGCGTGATTACACATTCCAAAAGTTTAAACAAAATAGATGTGATCTCAAATGGGCTCAATTTAAGGCTGCTAGAAACCGGTGTAATCAGATGGTACGAACTGCAAAACGCCGATATATTCACAGTAATATACAAAATTCTTCCATGAAGGATTCATGGAAGTTTCTGAAATCGTTAGGTATAGGGAGTACTATTACTGATATTGACCCTGCGGTGGTCTGCATTAATCAGTTAAATGCTCACTTTTCTTCTGCTCCCCAAATGCATGCCACCACCAGGCTGAATACAATTTCCTACCTTCTATCCTTATCACAACATCATAACAACACATTTGAGTTTTCGCCTATTTCCGATGAGGACGTAAGAAAGACAGTATACTCTATTAAGTCCACGGCAGTTGGCTGTGATGAAATAAGTAGAATTATGATCACCTTAATTCTTGACCATGTTGCTCCTTTTATCACTCACATCGTCAATTATTCCCTGTCTTCTGGATGTTTCCCTTCTCTTTGGCGGAAAGCATTTGTTCGTCCTCTTCCTAAAATTAGTAATCCCCAATCTCCTGCACACTTTCGCCCAATATCAATACTTCCTTTCCTATCCAAAGTACTTGAGGCTGTTGTGCAAAAACAAGTTTCCGCGTATATTTTAAGCAAAAACTGAAGTATGTACCAGTCTGGATTTAGACCTGGACACAGTACTGCGACTGCACTACTAAAGGTTGTTGAAGATATCCGAGCCGGTATGGAGGAGTCGCGATTGACTGTATTAGTTTTAATAGACTTCTCTAACGCATTTAATGCTGTCGATCACGATATACTTCTTACCGTATTGGATATTCTGGGTTTCTCCTCATCAACACGAGACTGGTTTTCATCGTATCTGCGTGGTCGTCAGCAAGCAGTCCGGACGGGTCAAACTATTTCGGATTGGTGTCCACTGTCTGCTGGTGTTCCACAAGGTGGAATCCTTTCTCCTCTTCTATTTTCTGTATTCATTAATCTTATAACTACTCACATCCGCAGTTCGTATCATTTGTATGCCGATGACCTTCAAATTTATGCTCAGAGTGACGTTACAAATATCAATGATGCAATAGTTAGTGTAAATAATGACCTCTATAGTATTCTTGATTGGAGCAATAAGTTTGGGATATCAGTTAATCCCATTAAGTGTCAGGCCATTATCGTAGGGAGTTCCGCCAGCTATCAAATTAGATGTAGGTTCTTTGCCCTCAATATGTTTTAATAGTATCACAGTTCCCTACACAACAACAGTCAAAACCTTGGTTTAATATTGGATAATACTTTGAGCTGGCGACCGCAGATCATTGAAGTTAGTAAGAAGGTAACCAATACTCTGCGCTGTCTGTATCGCTTCAAAAATCTTCTACCAGCGTCCACTAAGACAATACTTATTCAGAGCTTGATCTTACCTTTACTGGATTATGCCGATGTATGTTATACTGATCTTACTCATGAACTTCTCAGCAAATTGGATCGCCTACTCAACAATTCTATTCGCTTCATCTTTGGCATACGCAAGTACGACCATATTTCTTTCTTTCGCTCTCAGCTTAAGTGGCTTCCAATGTCTCAACGACGATCCTTCAGAACACTTTGTACATTATATTCTATTTTACGTGATCCATTTGCACCTGAATACTTGAAATGTAAATTTCAGTATCAGGGTGATTCACACGACCGTTGTCTTCGTTCTACTGATAGTAATTTTCTCCATATTTCTTCCTGTCACACTGATTTTATGTATAAATCCTTTACCTTTACCGCAATAAGACTTTGGAATGCGCTGCCAACAAATTTACGTACAGCTGGAACTAAATCTACTTTCAAACATTTACTTTGGAAGCTTTACCTAAGCAAGGAATAGTTTGTCAATTGCTGTCCCTATCCATCTATAATTCTATATATATGTATTTATATATGTATTTATATATGTATCTATTTATTATTATATATAATTATTATGTTTATATGTTTAATTTATTTGTAAGTATGCATGTATTTATTATAGTTTTCTTTTATTTATTATTTTCTCATATAGCTTGCACCCGTTACTTTGTCTCTTCACAACCCCAAGGTAGACTGGCAGAGAATGCCTACTGGCATTAAGTCCGCCTATTTGTACCTTTATTTTTTTGTATTGTGTGCAAATAAAGAATAAATAAATAAATAAATAAATAAAACTTCAGGCTGCTTTATCAAAGGGAACGTTAATGATATTTTTGTTATTCAACTCTCTTAGAATTAATTTCTTACGTATTATTTTATTTCTTTATCGTAATATTCACATATGTATTACATGTACATTTTGTTATTTGTCCATTTCCTTCTTAACCACTATATTGCTCAATAGGCGATTTTTAATATTTTTTATAACGAAGGTTTTTATAAAATATTCATTTTTATTATTTTGAAAAAATGCTATGAATTATTTTTCCACAAATATTACTAATATTCTTGTCAGATTCTTGTTAGGTGATGGTATTATGGTTGGCTTACGATTCGCAGATCTTATCCTAAACCATTAAGACGCTTAATATACATCTGTAGTATTTGACCGAGTGCATGAGATCAACTTCACCAGATTGAATAGTGTCCGAGCTCTTGTAGTGCTCAGTCTGAACCTCACTTAGCCCAAGAAAACAATCACTAACTGCTATGCTAGGGGTGATAAAAAATCTTCAATTCCATTACTAGAAATTTTATAGCAACTACTAACATGATTGTTATCCCGGGAAACGTTGACGTTGAGAGAAATTGCCGAAAAAACTTAGAAAACTAGTAACGGTTCTATCGATAAAGAGTGATTTTTACCTTACCAGTGCGAAAATGCAGCATTTACGGGCCATGCCACTCACGTTTCATTATGAAACCAATCTTTTCCATTCATATCAAATATCATTCCATCATTAACAAATATTTGAAATACTAAATAAATAATGAAAATATAATTAATCAGAACCTAATCAAACTCTCATCAAATAATATAAGAGTAATTAAATAGTAGTCTCTTAAAGTACACCCTGTGCAATAAAAAAATAATCATCGAAATCTGTCGTGATATTGAGTTATCTGTCCATATTTGTGGCGCACATGCTTGATGAAACTTTGAGACATATATGGTTTTCGTGGATCCTACTATCAGAGCAATGAATCCCTCGCTTTCAAATAAAAAGGAATCATGAAAATCGGTTCACCCAGTCGAAAGTTATGAAGTAACAAACATAAAAAAGTACACACGAATTGAGAACTTCCTCTTTTTTTTTTGAAGTCAGTTGAAAACAAGCAGTTTAGAACAAGAGAGTTTCCCACATTAAGGAATAATCTTTAACTTAATGAGTAGCTTAAATACAGAGACTGAAATAGTTCGCCACGTAATTAAACTAATCCATCCAAGTTCTGACCACTGCCCTTGCGGTCTGCGTCCCTTTGAGCCCTAGGGATAATTAATGGTCCACTGTTAAAACTAATAAAACGTTAAATTTCTTCGATTCATTAAACACTTCGTAATTAACAGAACGACATGAATACATTATAATCTTACCTTTTACTCGCACTCGACTCGTTATTCTTCAAACAAATGATCAATAACAAAAGAGTGATAGATATTATAGTTAATTAGAGACGTGGTAGCGCAGTGTAGAGCCGTGGTAGCTCTGTTTAGAGCCTTGGTAGCGCCGTGTAGAGCCGTCGTAGCTCGGTGTAGAGCCATGGTAGCGCAGGTAGAGCCGTGGTAGCTCTGTGTAGAGCCTTGGTAGCGCAGTGTAGAGCCGTGTTTTGTGTTATTTTAAATAATTATTCAACAGTAACTTTTATAATTAATTAACTCTATATATTTTATATATATTTATAACTATATATCTTTATAACTAATTAATTGTGGTAGCACAGTTGTCCATGCGGTCGCCTCAAGTTGCATGGTACGCTAGCAACCCGACTTCGATCTGCGGTGCCGGCAATAAATTATCAATAAATTTGTTGTTGCAATTTTATGTGCTGATTAACCAGTGGCTCTGCGGCGAAGGAAAACATCGTAAACCTACATGTCCTACAATTTTTTTCTAAGACATGTGAAGTCACTAAGGGCGCGTGACGGACTATATGTCCAGAGAAGGCCTGTGCCCAGCAGTGGGCCAAATACTGTTAACAACTGTTACTTTAACTTTATATTTAATGACAAAATTCTGTCCGAAACGTGATAAATTATTTTTATACATATTTATATAATTTGTAAAAAAAATTATATAATATAGTAATGAAGTTAGAATAGAACTAATATAAAATATTTGTATACCAACTGTGAGAAATAAAATTGTCATCATGTTGGTTACCATATTTCTCGCAAATAAACCATTATTATTGTTGTATCCTACTCTTTTAAAATATACGGACCGAAGCCAAGTAACGTAATTAAAATTAGGTAATGTTGGAATTGACATGAGGATTACGGCTTTTTGTAACTGCAAGAGTGTGAATGGATTGATCCCAATGAAATAATCATGTACAGGAAATAATTTATTAATATTATTAATAGAATGAGCCGTCGTAGCTCAGTGTCCGGGCGGTTGGCTCAAGTTGCGTAGTACGCTAGCAACCCGAGTTCGATCTACGGTGCCGGCAATAAATTATCAATAAATTTGTTGTTGCAATTTTATGTGCTGATTTACCACGCGCTCGGCGGTGAAGGAAAACATCGTAAACCTACATGTCCTAGAAATTTTTCCTAAGACATGTGAAGTCTGCCAATCCGCATTAGGGCCGCGTGGCGGACTATGCCCTTATACTCTCTTTACAGAGAAGGCCTGCGCCCAACAGTGGGACATGTATAAAGGCTGTAACTTTAACTTAACTTATTAATAGAATATAATTTTACTTCATCACAATCCTTATGTTTGCTTACTTATATCTGTTTTGTTTCATCAAAGAAATTCATCGTATTTAATTCAATGCTATCAAGTGATTAAAAGCTACTTAAATAAACATGATAAAGCCAAGTTTAAGAATTGTGTTATAAGGAACGGATTTTACATTCATTCCTTCACAAGACCACGTGAAAGAACATGTTGAGCTCACAGAATCTTAATTAAATAGCTCACATTAACCCTCGTTAATAAACGCTTGAGTGCGTGTTTAGCAAATCTTTCTCCTTTAAACATCCAGCCGTGCCATTGACTAAAGAAATTGGAAGTGGAAAATGTTAAAGATATTAATTGACAATGTCAGCGTGATTCGTACAATATTATGGGAAGATGAAATGAAAAGTAGTAGTTTAGAGATGAAAGTTATTTGCTGTTGTAAGTTAGTTGCTGGAGTTTCTTTGGCCACTTCTCCCAGAGCCAACGCTTCCTTTAGTGGAATATAAGTTAGTTTAGCTTAGATTATCCCAAATACAGCCCTGTAGTTCTGGGTTCTCAAGAATAAGACTACGGTGTCCCCTGCCTGTCGTACAAGGAGACTAAAAGGGGCCTTGGGTTCACTGGGAGACAAGGGTGGGAGCCTGAGTCGTCCACCAAAGTGGACCCGGAAAGAAGGCGACATCGGCTGGCCCGTGTCGCCCCCCGGGACGTGCTCTCCTTGAGCACAGTGCAGAGGGGCTCCGGTGCGTTCCACTGGAGATCCCGGAGCCCCTCGTCATGCACCGAGGAAAGGGCCACCGGGGAGGTTTTAGTGGGTAAAAACTCCACATAACCGCCGCCTTCCGAAGGCGGGGTATCTTTTTGAAGATTTCCTCCCCGTTAACAAAAAAAAAAGATTATTCCAAATAATTTCTATTAATAGCTACCGACCGAGTTGTAGTTCGGACCTCTCGGACGCCCTCGAATCGAAATGCTTACGCGTAACATAGTAACCGTCCAAGCCAAGGTTACCCCTCACCGGGGACCCTTGTGTCGAGTTACTAGCTAATAGAGGTTCAGGCTTAGCGACCTAAGAGCTATGCCAATCTCAATCCGGTCGGTTTAGTTATATTGATTCCGATCTACGCAGAATACGCTCGCTGTGTCTTAAGGTCAAATAAATAATAAATACATTTAAATTACAATTTCATTTATTAAATAAGATTCTAAGAAAATAAATAGAACTCTAAGTTTTCGTTCCTATTTCTTTCTTCAATTGTTTAGCCGCCGTGTACAAATCGTATTTGACCTTTGGATAACCTTGTAGCAAATCTTGCCAATCCTTATACCTTAGAGAAACTACGTCAACGACCTGAAATAACCGATTTTTCTCTTGGAAATACAGAATAAAAAACTATAAAAAAACGAGTGTACAATAGACACAAGTAAAACTTCTTTAGCTTCGTATATATTTATGTAAAATACATAATCAATATCTTCAACAAGATACCCTGCTTTATGAGGAAGAAAGAATGTGAGGCTCTTACTCACTAAAACCCTCCCGGTGGCCCTCTTCGATGCATTGCGATAGGCTCAAGGATCGCCAGTTAAACGCACCGAAGCCCATGTGCTGCACTATGCTCTGAAACACGTTCCGAGGGAGGTTCCACGGGACCACCAGTGTCGCGTACTTCCCGGATCCGCTAAAGGCCCCTTATCGCTCGTGAACCCGAGAACCTTTTAGTCGCAATTTATGACAGACAGGGGATACCGTGGCCTTATTTTATCAGCCCAGGACTGCTGCTATTCTAAGTAACTTTTTTCAAGGGTCCCCGTAATTGAACCTCGGTTCGGGCTGTTTCTCTCTTCCGGACTAACATGCTGACTCGGTGAAATGAAAACACTGAGTTATACGAGAGATGATTAAGTTATTTAAGCATAATGATTAAAATTACAATTAATATAATTACCGTTCGGGATACGTAGGAATATTGAAATGGGGAGTTTGGAAATAGACCGGGTATAAAACCGAAATAGTCGTTAGTAGTCAATAGCGTTAGAAGCTTTTTTTCGCCGCTGGAAAACAAAAGTTAATTTATTTTATTTATTTATTATAACTTAATACAAAAATATTTCTTCACGCCATAAAAACCGTAATGGTCCATGCACTGCACGTTCGGCGTAACATAATCACATGTTAAAAGAGAAAAAAAAAGAAATTTCAATATTAAAAAAGTACGAAAAAAGAAAGAGTATTACTGTGTGTAGTAAGTAAGTGAGGGTAGTTAATTTTTGTATTTTACATTTCTTGACTTACTCGCACGTCGTACTCGATTGGTCAAATAGTACACATGAATTATCAATTGAAATTTCTTACGTAATCTTAATTTTAGAAGCGTAGACACACATTACAATATCAAATTTAATCTTTTAATTTGTTGGTACGAAAACAAGTTCTAACACACATCTATTAATGTATCCTCATGGTGTTTACGTTTGCAACAAATAATTTCGTTGACACCGGCACCGGAGATCAAATCAATCGATTCTAGCCTCCTATGCAACTTGAGAAAACCGCCCGGCTATGATATTCTAAGTAAAATTTGATGTACAAAGTCCACCGTACCTTCTGTCTTTACCCCACTTTTCAACTTCTCCTTCGTGAATGAAATATATACAAGAAAATATATCACCTTCTTGCACAATCAACTTCCCTAAAAAAATGGACAAGCGTTAGGCAATTTATATCATGTGGTTTAAGTATATAATAATCATACCTGGAAATATAACAACTCTATTTAATTTCGTCACCAGTTGACGAACGAAGTAATGTGGAAGATCCCTCAACAGTGGGGGCGTCTTCAGATGGTAAAGATAAAGCGCTCCAAGGATATCTTCACGAAGACATTGTGGGGCATTTTGTACCAACTCTGGTAGCCAATTACCTGAAATCCAGTTTAATTTTTGCGTTTGTGTAAAACGGTACAACATTGATATACCTACGCTCTTATGTTGGGGTTTAAATCGCAGTTAAGTCAACAGTATGCAAGTATATTTCCGAGTAAAAACAAAAACTGACTTCAAATACAAAAATAGTAGAAATAGCCTGTATCGCACACACACATTGAGGCGTCTTCGCGTACTATATGTGTGTGCGTTAGTTTGCAAAAAATGCTTACAACAACTCGTGACGACGACGGATTGTCACTGTCAATATTAACACTATGCGGAGAAATTGTACAAGAACTGAGAGATCATTTGGACAAACCTAAAATAAGTTTTAAGATGCTTCTTAATTTGTATTATAATGTGTAAAATAAATTAAATAAATTAATTAAATAATTAAAAAAAAAACATGGAGCCGTGGTTCGACCCTCTCGGACGCCCTCGGATCGGAATGCTTACACTTTACAAGTAACGAGCTGAATCGGAGTTACCCCTCATCGGAAAGGTCCTTGTCTTGTTACGAAGAATAGAGAAATCAGGCTATGCGACCTCTCAATTCAGTAAAACAGTCATTGCCATCTTCCCTTGTTAATTTGAGTAGTTTCTCCAATAAACAATCAAACGTGACTAAGCAAGAATTAAATACACGCGGAGGCTTTTTATTTTCGGAGCATCATAATTATATTATGAAGTTAAAAGAATATTTAACTAGTCTTTGGAATATCATAAGCCTATCAATATCGAAAGGACTAAAGCTATTTTAAAAAAGATTTAAATAATGAACTACCTCTCTGCCTTTGCCACAAATGCTTCGCATAATTTTCCACTGTTTGCAATAGAATCGGTGACAGGCCGGTTTGTTTCAAAAATGTCAGAATCTTTATGACCTTGTAATCATATTTGTATAATTCATTGAATTTTGTATAGACAGCACTAATGGCGATGCTTAAAACCCATATATCCAGCACATATATGAGTACATTGATAATAATTTTGTAATAGACTTGCTTTTCATTTAGTGATACAACCTGGAATATTGAAGACAGTTTATATTGCAACACTTATTTGTACTTCTTACCCAGGAATTACATTAACTAATTCCCCCATCCATGTTCCACCATCCGACTTCAAGACGTTTGACATTTCATCCTTTTGTTGTGGATACCCATTAAACCCGAACGATTTAACAAAGCACTTTACTTTGTCCTTTTTTTTTTGTTAACGAGGAGGAAATCTTTAGAAAGATACCCCGCCTTCTGGGGGGAAGGCGGCGGTTATGTGGGGTTTTTACCCACTAAAACCTCCCTGGTGGCCCTTCCTCGGTGCATGGTGAGGGGCTTCAGGATCTCCAGTGGAACGCACCGGAGCTCTTCTGCACTGTGCTCATAGAGAGCACTTCCCGGGGGAGGTTACTCCCTCCCCCCCTGTGGCCTCGCAGTGCAAGGCGACACGGGCCAGCCGATGTCGCCTTCTTCCCGGCTCCTCCCTGGCGGACGACAAAGGCCCCCACCCTTGTCGCCCAATGAACCCGAGGCCCCTTTTAGTCGCCTTCTACGACAGGCAGGGGATACCGTGGTCTTATTCTTGAGAGCCCAGAACTACAGGGTTACTTTACTTTGTCCTAGTTATTTATTAGTACAGCAAACGACTGGAAAATAGTTTGCCCGCGCCCATGTTTTTAAGAGGAGAGTCAATAAGCATTAACTAAGCTATTATCAACCAGGACTGCATTTTCACTTCACATCAGGTCGGACTATAATCCCGGTCAAGCACTTGCTTAGAAAGTATTAAAAAATACAACTTCGGAAAGGCAAACGCCGCAGTGGGACGCCCTTAGACGAGGTGGAAGTGTGGCCAGGGATCGTGCTCAATGGATTGCTTTGTCCACTTGACCACTTCCAACTAAAATACTAACGATATAAATGCTTATTAGGATAAATAAGAAACTTACAGAATCCATCTCGGTGCTCGTATACAAGACCAACACATAAGACATCGATACAACGTAATCGGCAATCCAGTGCTTCGGAACAATAAAACCATATTGCAATTTGCCGTTCACTCGAAAAGATTTCGTCGTTTTTGCACAACCTAAATTAAAACGATGCTATGAAAAATATACAAAAATACATAATATATATATAGAGAGTAATACCTAGATTTAGATAAGGCCTGGGTAATAAACATCAAAAATATACTGACGAATTGAGAACCTACTCCTTTTTTACAAGTCCATTGAAAAAGCAGCATGGGAGTGTAGCGATTATATTTATACATTTTCGCCGTAATTCGTAATACATTTACAAATATTACAAACCTCCGCCTTTTCTGTCTTTTGGCAACATCCATTCACTGTAATCAATAGAGGCATTTATATAATCTGGTATATCCGGCAAATGCACAGGAAACTCGGCATCTAGAATGTGAAAGTCAAGTGTAATTTGCCTTATATATTTCGTATTTGCCGTATATAGAGAGTGTTAGTTGTTAAGGTCCCGGCGTACTGAAAAAAACGCTGGCAACTGATCCATTCCTGTATGAACAAATGTTATGAAAACAACTCTCACGTCCGTTTAGCCCTGTTTTTCAGCGGGGCAGAGAAGGACAGCAACTGTCAGGTTTTTACCAGACTTATTAGGGCTTATATGTGACAGGTTATGAGATTTTAGGAGCATAGAAACTTGTTAGTACAAGCGCTAATTGGGCCTTTAACCCTCGGCTTTAATATCTCAGCCTTAGACCTTAAATGCATAGACTTAATCTAAGACATCTGTAGCGGATGATCTGCATCTACTAGCTTCTGTCTAGTGCGTCTCTAACGACCGTGTAAAACTTGGAGGCCGAGTCTTTGGCTTGATAGATCCATTTGGTTCCGGTATCCATTGGTGAACTAAGATCTTTTGCCTTCCGTATCCCGATTGACAATCAGTATCTCCAGTCTTTCGTCGACACTTTATTTACCTTTATATAATTTTTCTTTATGTACCTTATATTTTAAACATTACCTCTGCATGCTATGATCATCCAGCCGCAAGTCATCGCGTGGAGAGCCAATACGACGGATAAAAATTTCAACAAGACTGGTCCAACTCTGCTCTATAAATAATTTGGACATTTTTACGGAATAAAACGAGGACTAAAAGTACTTTTACGAAAAGTATCTACTTTATCTACTAAGTACTTTTTTTTTTTTATAAAAATTAAAAAATATTAAATTTTTTCTTACAAAAACTTTCTAAGACATGTAGGTTTTCTCACGATGTTTACCTTCACCGCCGAACGCGTGGTAAATCTATCTATATATAAAAAAAGTGTGTGGGTCTGTTCCATATAGGCTCCGAAACGGCTGGACCGATTTCAATTAAACTTTCAGGGAATCTTAAGATTAACCTGGCCAGTAATCCTATAATCCAGTTTGGTGACGATGGGAGCAGTCCTCTTCTTGAACTGCCCATTACAGTTTTTATTTACTATGGTGATATTCTATTTTATAACCCAAATTTGTATTAACACATGCGTTGTTTATATTTTTGTCATTATGAACCACAATGAAGGACATGGAGTATATTGAAGTATACTGAAGTATATTAAAGGTAATAATTGAGGATTTTGAGGTTTTCAAGGTAAGTTATAGCACCTCAAATGTATCCGTCCCTACTGCTGATATATACGTTACGGTGTAGGTAATGATCTTCTACCACTCAAAAAGAGAATGAATATGGAGATAAATGAATAATTTAATATATTGTGAGAGTTAAATTAAATATTTAATTATGTAAGTTCATTGATTAAACAAAATAAAGCAAAATCTAGCCTGGCGAAGCGGGCTGTGTACGCTAGTCAGCATATAAAATTGAAACAAACAAATTCATTGATGGACACTGAACTGGAGTATAAATTGTTGGTGTCGCTTTGATCATTTAAAACAAGAAGGTCTATGTATAAGGGAAGAGATACAGTACCTGGAATCCTGTACAGAAGTAGCAGTGAAAATCATAGAGTGAGCGAAGTCTGAGCAACCTGGCTAATTGGTACCACCAATTGCGAAGTATTAAGGTCAGGAGAGGCACGAGAAGAGTTATGAGATCAATATAGCAACTCCAATAGAGCAGTTTCCTGTGCTTTAGTAATCGCATCACGCATTGACCGTCTACGACAGCAAGCTCGGCCTGCAAATGTGGTGCTTATTAACCGACTTCAAAAAGAGGAAGTTTACAATTCCTCTGTATTTTTTTACACTGATAATACCGTCAATTAAGAACTGATATTTTATAAAGGATATCGTTGTATTAATTTTGTTGAAGCAAGTCATATAGTTACGCTGACGGGCAACTGCCAAAAAAACTTGTTGAGATATTGGCAGGTTTATCACAATCTGCATGAGAGCAGAATGCTAATATTTTTTAAAATTATGCCTACAAAATGAATTAATTTAATAAACTAACATCACACTACCATACATTTATAAACCGTAACTATGGTAAATAATTTGTTCATATAGTTAATATAGTATTTAAATAAAAAAATCATTCTATTTCTTTTATAGAGCGCCTACTAGTATTTAAAAGGAAATTTTTATTTTTATATAGATATAGATATAAATATATATTCCACTGTTGGGCACAGGCCTTCTCTGTATAGAGAGTTGAAGGATATAGTCCGCCACGCGGCCCTAGTGCCGATGGGCAGACTTCACATGTCTTAGAACAGCGCGTGGTGAATCAGCATATAAAATTGCAACAACAAATTTATCGTGTCACCGGAGTTCGAACTAGGGTTCTATGTTTAGTTCGAATTAGCGTACTATGCAATTAGAGGCGACCGCCCTCACACAGATACCACGAGTCTCGCGGACTAAATAACAGATTTACCAAGTGTCAAATTGGATAACATACAATAGTATTATACGTGAAATGAAATAGTAATAGAAAATTATTATTATTTAAACTTTAATAGTAAAATTTGGGGGCTTTGGCCGTAATACGACTGAAGGCCCTGACCGAGCCGAAGTTACACACTTTGGTTACTAGTATTTATTCAAAATTAAATATAAAAGTGACAAATAACTTACTGTGAAAAATTCGGAGAGAAAACTCAAGAAATGTATTGCATCGAGCGCTGATAGAAAGAGAAACATTTTGAATCTAACGTCGTTTGGCACAGTCATCAGAACGAGCACAACTACGGAAGTAACGACCGGCTCAATGAGCCAAGTTAAGAACAGCCACGTGCAGTACCAGTTTCCGTTCGACGCCTCTACGAACGTCTCCATCCACTGTAAAAATACTCATTTCCGATTTCATATACTTTTTAACCGATTTCAAAAAAGGATTTTTTAATTGTTTATCCATTCATAGCGCCGTTCTTTATGACCCGTTAAATAATTCTATTCAAAAGTGACAAATGAGAAGGTTCTACGAACAGTCATCGAGAAGCGCAACATATTGCAGACCATCAAGATGAGAAAAGTGTCGTATCTCGGTCACGTGTTTAGGCACAAGACATATGACCTTCTTCAACTTATTTTGATAGGCAAAGTCGCTGGTCGCAAAGAAAGTCGCAAAAGAAGCGTTGGTCGTAGAAAGAAGTCATGGCTGCGGAACATAAGAGAGTGAACCGGAATTGCGAGTGCCGCCCAACTGTTTCGCCTCGCAAGACAGAAAGAGATATGGTGAACTGACTGCCAACCATCGCTAGTCTGAGGCACTTTAAGAAGAAAAGAAATAATTTTTTGAAAGATTTTAATTAGGGAGTGAATTCCGAAGTTATATCGAACTCCCAAAAGTCAATAACAGTATAAGAACCAGGACTTCTATCTTATCTTATTTCGCTAAATAAAAGTGAGCGACCGTACGTAATGACGTTTTATGATTAGATTTGATGTCGGTTTTGTTCTTGCTCGTAGTTATACATGTTTAAAAGTTAAAGGTACAGCCTATACATATATGTTCCACTGTTATGTACAGGCCTTCTCTCTCAAGAGCGTGCAAGACACTAGTGCTAATTGTCAGATTTCACATGGCTTCTTAAATATTCTATCACATGTAGGTTTCTCATGATGTTTCTCTTCACAGTCGAACGCGTCGTTAATCAGCACTTAAAATTGCAACAATAAATTGATTGAAAGCCGACGACGGGGATTAACTCGGATTTGCTAGCTTTGTAGTTATCAAATTACTAGACTACGGCTCTATACACTTGATTCTGTTTCTTCATGTCCATTACTGAAGGTAGGCAGTTGGTCTTTTAAACACCTGCTCGTTCATTGCTAAGTGGAAATGTTCTGCGATTGTTTTTATTTCAGTCTATTTTCTGATGTTCCTTAGCCATCACCTCTTTCTTCTTTCCCAACCTATTATACGTAATATATATGTCCCACTGTTGGGCGCAGGCCTTCTCTGTAAATAGAGTATAAGGGCATAGTACGCCACGCGGCCCTAGTGCGTATAGGCACACTTCACATACTTTAGAAAAATTTGTAAGACATGTAGGTTTCCTCCTTAACCGCCGAGCTCGTGATAAATCAGCACATAAAGTTGCAACAACAAATTTATTGGTGTCGTTTGGATACAACTCGGGTTGCTAGCGTACTATGCAACTTGAGCCAACCGCCCGGACACTGAGCTACCACGGTGTCTTGTTTAAAACTTCTTAATTATAAAGATTAGTTTTATTGACTTACAGGTAATTTTATTGTTTTATTTCCACGCAGTATGTATTGTATGGTATTGTGAGGATTTTCTGTAATAACACTTTTCAACGGCATAAAGTCGTGTTTTGCGTGATTTTCAAGCTTTCCTCTTGTCTAAAATGGATTACACTTTAATATTATATTGTTACTCAGGTAAAAGAATACTGATTTGAAAGCTTTAGACTCTGAAAGGAGGTGACGCAGCTAAAACCAATTGAATCTGTATAAAACCCGTTTAGTATTTTACACGATGATCAGGAATTAAATGATCTAATTACATCATCCCCCTTCCAGCATCGGACTTCGAGACGCACTGCTGAAGTTCATTCTTTAGTTGTGGACATCCCTCAAACCCAAACGAAGCGCTTTGCTTCATCTTTCATTATTCATACAGCAAATGATGTCATACTTTCCCCGCGTCTGTCTGTCTTCTCTGTCCGTTTACAATGTGGGTGTTTTCAAGAATAGACCAAATAGGTATTTACTAAGCTAGTGCGCCTTACTATTCAAGACTTAATTTTTACTGACTACCTCACAAAGACACACCTCGTAGTAGTGAGGCTTAGTGGTCCAAATATAAGCTGTTGTACTAAGAATACTAGAATACTAGAAACTATTAACAAAACCTCATGATTTAGAGCATCTTGGAAGTCGGCGATGGGTATTAATAACACGTCCGCATAACCTTCTGCGTGGGCAGATACACGCACAGGTCTTGGCTTCACGCCATCAAGTTGGCCAAAAATTGCACCCTGGTGAGTGAAAAGCATTTCAAGAGCGTAATTACGTAGCACAAAACCCAAGGTCTATCAAATCGAAATGTGTAACATTCTTTTGTAAGGAAGCATCTAACTGGAACGCTCACGGAACCCCTGTTTTATGACCGGCTCCTTGTATATAGTATCTCTTTATAAGTATCTGTATATATAAAAGAGAAAGTGCGTGGGTATGTTCCAAATAGGCTCCGAAAGTACTGGACCGATTTCAATGAAACTTTCAGGGAATCTTTGGTTTGATTTGGCGAGTAATACTATAAGTTTGGTGACGATCGGGCACTCCTCTTTTTGAACTGTCAAAAAAGCCATACCTCGTACTTTTATTTCTGACATTAACTTGTGCCCGATATTTTTGTATAAATGATGAGCATGATATTGTTTTTACTGATATGTACATGGGTGTAGGTAATGATCTTCACCCGCTCGAGAAGAGAATGAATACGGAGAGAAATAAATAATTTAATATATTGTGAGAGTTAAATTAAATATTTAATGATGTAAGTTTATTGTTTAAATAAAATAAAGCAAAATCTAGCCCGGCGAAGCGGGCTGGGTACGCTAGTAGACTATTATCTCACAAATCTCAGAATAGCCGTAGATAAATAAAACCAAAGAGGTCAAATTGAACTGAAGGTGCTCCGTTAGATGTGTGGCGTATCTAGGAAGATACGGAACGCCAACATCCGTGGTAGCTTCGGTGTTCGTGACATTTCGGAAAAGCTGCAGGAGAGTAGGCTCAGATGATATGGTCACGTAATTCGGAAGCCTAAGGTGTACGTGTCTGTCCCTAGAGATTTCTGGACCATAGTCACGCGACTGTAGTAAAATGTTCCGGCTGGATGTCGTGCGCAGGAACATAACCTCCAAAAATCTAATTAAAAGGATGTCAAAGACCGAGCAAAATGGAAGAGAAGATCAAAAGCCGACCGTGGCTCAAGCCGGGGTTAGAAGTATAGAAATAGAAGCATACATAAAAATTGTTAAACAAAATTTAGTTTAGTCTTTGTATAGAGTACTTTTGTTAGAACTGCCAGTTTTTCTCCACTCCTCGTAACAGCGATTCTTCCACGATGGATGACATACACCCACGGCGCCAAATCCATCTCTCTTAGTATCTCTTGGCCCGGCAGGAAGTAAATCTGCCTCGAAGCAGTTGCTAGGTGTCTCTCAAGCTGTTCACCTGCTTGTAGTCTAGTGTTAAGTGCTGCAAATGTTCTGATAAATACAATACTAGGTTATTATAATACTTGAGTTATCCTTACTATTATAATTAGATGATATACAGTATAAATGATAAAAGATTACTTCCCACCCTCTTTATCCTAACGTGGTAGGTAGATATAATAATGGATATTCCATTATATATATATATATATATATATATATATATATATATATATATATATATATATATATTATAGTAATGGATATTCCATATATCAGGATATCAGGGGCGTTCCTGTAATTTCTTTGGTCACTTCTCCCAGCGCCAACGCTTTTCAACGTGGTATTTAAAGGTACACAGCTAGAATGTCTAGATAGTCTTCCGATAAAAGCTACCGACCGAGTTGTGTTTTAGACCTGTCGGCCGCCCTCGGTTCACAACGCTAACGCTAGAGTAACCGTCCAAGGCGAGGTCCCTTCTCGGAGGCTCTTGGACCGTGTTTTTCCAATAGAAGTTCATGCTTAACGACCTACGATTTCTGCCACCTCTCACCCGGTGAAACAACGTTGGTTAAATACTCGTTAGCGTGAGTTAGTTGTGATTTGTGCCCTGGATTATATTTAGGATCAGCGAACTTTATTAAGACTTGTCGTTTAATAAAATCACTGACAAAGAAATAAGGCTATTCATTGGTGAAATTCGTAAGTTCAGCGAGTGTAGTTTAAGCTATATGATATAAAGATATAACTTAATTGAATATAAGTTTAAAATACGTACGCTTTATAAAAATAATAACTTAAATCTTGTCTGAATGCAACACCAATACGTTCACTCATTAAGTTCTGCACATCAATTCCTTTTGTTCTAAAAAGTGAAATTCAATGTAAAGCGAAGTGTTTGACGTCAATGTATGACCTACACCATGTTGATGGTTGGCGTTCCACAACCGTACATTTTTCGCATAACTCTCTTCCACGCACTGTCAACCTGTGTAGTCTTTCCAAACCTATACGATTTGGGGACCCTCAGAACAACCTACTCCTATCTCAAAGTCCGGCAACGCTTCTGCAGTTCCTTCGAAGTTGTGAATGATCGTGGGCAACGATAGTCACTTAAGATCATGCGAGCCGTAAGCTCATGTGCCCCTTTTCCTATAAAAAAATAGTTTATGGGGCAATGTTTGATTTTATTTATAAATTTAATTACAGTGGTTTCGATCTACGTAAAGTCCACGCAACCTTAAGGTGATGTGCTTGGTTGATGATTTATTTTGTTAATCACCGATTCCCAAATTGCATTTTTTTTATTTCCTGGGATTCCTTCCTTCCTTTCGTAATATAGTTACGACTATTACTCATGAGTCACCCTTAAAGAAATCTTAAACTTTTAACAAGTGAACCACGATAAAACCATTAATTATTCAATGAGTAACATTAGTGTTAATATGAATACCTTTAAAAAAATATTACAGAACCATATATGAGCAATTTACCTTTTCCAAACATATATAAAATGATCTTGAACATAATCGATAAATGCTGAGTTCACTCTTTCAGCTTCAAGATACTTTTTCAATTGAAAAACTCCATGCTGGTAAAGCGTGTTACCACGACAGCTTAATACCATTAACGTCACACAGTAGCATAACACAAACCTGAATAATAATGGATAAGAAATTATTATATTTTATTAACTTATATTATTTATAAACACGGGCGCAGATCTTTAAGCCAGGATATTCTTCGACTTCCTTAGCATTGTACGTTGCGAGCTAATACATCGTCGCATAATTTTTTTAGTATATAATAATCCAACATCAGTAAAAAAATGATAGAAGTCGTACGCACCAAAACAGCATCCAAGCATCAGCAACACTATGGCAATGCTAATATCTTTACGATTCCTTTCAAACATTCCCAAATCAATCCTCATGAGACCGCTTTGTGCGAAATTTAAACTTTGAGCAAAGATCTTAAATAAAAGTGAATAAATTAAAATTCATTCACATGAAAATTACTAGAAGCAGTGATAGTTTAGTGACTAAATGGAGACTTACGACCTATTCGTCGCTGTACGATACGATGGTCAAAAGTTCAAATCCCAATCGGTTTGTACACCAATTGCCGTTTTTTTTCGGTTTTTTAAGTACAATACACTTGTTAACAAGTATATTTACGAGCAAACACAAAAAGCGATCTTCAATTCGAATCAGACATTAAGCACTATTACGCGCGGACGCCCTCTTTGTATTACCAAATTATCATGGGAATATTATGAAGTTGGCGTTAAATTGAGTTATTCGTTCATTTGTCGCGCACATAATGCAGATTAAAACTTATATGGTTTTCTCATGGATGCCATAGTCAGAATTTTACTAATAATAATATAGAACTAAAAGAGCATCAGTTCACTGTTCACTGTCACATAGAGGTTCAGCCTAAGCGATCTAAGAGCTGTGCCACCTCTCAAATCCGGTGAAGCAGTAAAGGCCAGCTTCTCTGTGCCAACTGTGATAGTTCGTCCAAAAAAACTGTCACATATAACCTAATAACATTTGTGAAAAGCTTACAGATTATAAAAGCTATATCTTATTTCGGTGATAAAAAATTCAAGCCGAAATTAAAAAGTTAACTCTACGAGTCGTATTAAAATTCACCCGAGTTGGAAAAGCTAGTTAAGTTAAACTGTTATTAGTAACGTGTAAATTAAATACATCTGTTCAAAACATTATTTTTAAGCGACAGGAAAATGTTATGTGTTTTGTTAAAATTAAATTAAACAATGAATTTCGAACAAAACTTACCATACCAATATTTTCGTGTGTAATAGAGTCATTTTTAGAGATATTGGTGAAGCTTGGAAGCCAACACCTACTTATGAGGGTCGCATTGATCAGTGTGCCTTGCACATCCCAATGAAAACTGACGCACATTCTGATAAAATAGTGGCTGGCAGCGAACATAACGAGAATGGAAATAAGTAGCCATTTAAACATCTAATAAACGACATAAATATCAAATGTTATGTGTTATAATATTCAAATGTTAATATTTATTTTAAAACAAAATTGCATATATCTGTATTATTAAATATGGAATAACAATGATCATAATTTTGATTTAGATTTACAATATAATCAAGTTTACTATCCAATCTGACTTTTTAAACTTTCTAAGCACGTGCTTGACTACAATCCCACCTGATGTGAAGTGGAATTACAGTACTGGATGGTAAGGCGCACTAGCTTAGTAAATGCCTATTCACTCTACTCTTGAAAAGACAGATGCGGGCAAACTATTACAGTCCCTTGCTGTACGAACAATGAAAGACGAAGCAAAGCGCTTCTTTCGGGTTCGAGGGATGTTCACAACAAAAGGATAAAAACCTGTATAAATATATAGGGTATTAGGAGACAATGAAACAGAGTTCTCAGTTCAAAAACTGATACCGCGCCATAAAAAATTTCTTGCCGCCTCTTTGGCGCCGCCGCCTCTCCGCGCCTCGGTATTCGTTGACCCGAGCATCAACTGTGTTTGGACTTTGTGTTTCATTGCTGTTTTCCTTAAAAAATTGATTTTTTCTGTCCCATCATCAAAGGTGTCATTAGTACTATCGTCTGTCTTCGTTTTCGGAAGCGGTCTCCTAATACCCTGAATAACTGGCTAGTTAGTACTATTATACCTATACTACTTCCAAAATATGTTAGAAGATTATACGGTATACTAGAGGTTAAATATAATATATTTGGACGATTATATCCTAAACTATTATGTTATATAGCCGATTACCGTTGAGAAGCAGGAGAATTTGATATCTTGATCAATCTTTATTAATAATGTACAACGCATTATTAATCAATATTACGTTACCGTACCGGTATCGTAAGTTGTAAGAGATACAATAGTGTTCTGACTCGAGAGTATCCACGCACACACATGACACGAAGCACAGCTCATAAATGAAATTACTAGACATTCTAAATCTACTGATAACATTATAGCCACTTTGGCTTCACAAAGTGTTCGCACTGGTGGAGAAAAAGCAGAAAAAACCCCAGCAACGTTTCTAAAATTATCAAGGAAGAGTGTTTTGGACTATATTTAAATTACTAAATCAATAAAATACAAAATACTAACCATAATGTAAGCGATGTTTGCCAATGGATTATCAGCCAAGTAATCAAAATAACCATAAACAATATACAAATGTGCAAATTTGCTGAAAGTGCTTATGAACAACGCAACATCCTCTTCGATAGATATACTCATCAAGACGTAATATATCTGATGAACGGGTATTATCCCAATGGTATCGATTAAAAACGTACGAGTCAGATAGTGTTTAACACAAGAACTAAAATCCGATATGAGAAGGCCACGATCATCGTAATAGGGCATCTGAAATTAATTATTCAATAAATATGTAAACAAATTTAGTTTAGATGTATTCTATTACTAGCATTAAATCGAGCGAAATGTAGTTTTAGATAACAAAATGCACCAGTTTAATAAATGCGTATTCACTTGAAGACAATATTTTAATCGAAGATAGAATAGCGCAGCCAATTTAGTCCAATCCTTAAAGTGCCGTT
The DNA here is from genome assembly GCA_029286785.1 of Meandrusa payeni. Lineage (NCBI taxonomy): Eukaryota > Metazoa > Arthropoda > Insecta > Lepidoptera > Papilionidae > Meandrusa > Meandrusa payeni. The sequence goes on from JAGSMX010000027.1 coordinate 3,567,043, forward strand.
AAGGATTGGAACTAATCCAAAGCTTAGCGAAGAATGAAGTGATGTGAAACTTACAAAAAACTTCATTGTGATATCGATCAATGTTACACTGTCGCAAAAAGCATCGACAATGATCAACGGCCACCTCCAGTAAGCGCCAGCACCACCTTCGAAAAAAAAATCAAATGATGTTTAAAATGCCTTTCCAAAGGAATCTTAGAAGAGAACATCAATTCATTTTTAAACTTTTAAACGACTTCAAAAAAGAGGAAGTTTACAATTCGTCAGTTTTTTTAATGTTTCTTACCTCTTAACTTTCCACTGAGTCAGGGGTAGGCAACGTCAAAACGTTGGTCGGAAAAGTCAAAAATTACAATTTGCAAAATTTCAAACTTTGTAAAGAGACACAATTTTTTCTCACTAACAATAAAAAGTACTTGCACAAATACATTTAGTAAAATATACGAAAGAAATACCTTGTAATGCCCTCGATATAATAGACAAACATACTGTTAGTACTCGAAACAGCATCCAGCCGCGCCAGAATCTGTAAGTAAAAAGTAGAAAAAACCAAATCTCGTGTGTACCGTTAACGCGTTTTCTTTATAATTGATTTTCTTTTTGTAACGTTAATCTCGTTGACCTAATGTGTGTTTCTTAGCAACGCCATTTCCTGAAGTATACTTCCTATATCCTATACCCGGATAGAACTAGATTTTCTAAAAATGAATCCTAGCTAGATCGATTTATCGCTTCTAAGCTCATTGCACGCTAAATGTCATGAAAATCGATAGAGCCGTTTCAGCAATTTCTAAATACCTTATTTAATCTATTCTCTATATATATATATATATATATATATATATATAAGAGAAAGTGTGTGGGTTTGTTCCGTATAAGCTCCGAAACTGCCGGACCGATTTCAATGAAACTTACACGGAATCCTGAGATTGACCTGGCTAGTAATCTTGTACAGTTTGGTGACGATCGGAGTACTCCTTTTTTTGAACTATCAAATAGCAATCCTCTTTTTGAAGTGTCAAATACAGCTTTTACTTACTTTGATGATATTCTATAGTTTTATAACTCAAATTTGTATTGATACATGCGTTATGTATATTTATGTTATGTTAGTTATGAGTATATTGAGGTAATAGTTGTTAATCCCTAAATGATAATAATGATATTGTATTTACTACTGTACATGGGTGTAGGTAATAATCTTCACCCGCTCGAGAAGAGGGTCAATAAGGAGAAAAATGAATAATCTAATATATTGTGTGAGTTAAATTATATATTTAATGATGTAAGTTAATTGTGTTATTTAAAATGAACAAAATCTTGTTGCTTAAAAATGCTCGTTTAAATTTTAGATACATACTTTGAATTAGGCGGTATAGTCAATAATGACAAGTAAAGAGTCCCATAATCCGGACGTTCCATTTCAAGGTTTTCGTCAATTGAATTTCTCATTCGGTGAGGATGGCGAGATTTCTTCTGATACTGTAATAGAAAACAACTATTTTTACGAGCAAAAACAAAAACCAACTTCAAATCGAATCAAATGTTATACGCTATTACACGCGCCATCTTGCGTCCATTTGTTGCGCACATATTTAATGCAAATGTAAGACTTCTCATGAATTCCATAGTAAGAATTGGAACAAAATGAAATGGGCTTTCAAATAAAAAAAATCATCAATATCTGTTCACCTCGTCGAAAGTTATGAGGAGTGCAGGTCCGGGTGGGGTCGGAGATGAAATATCTTGGCCTCACCCTGACAGTCGCTGGGGCTTCGAAGTGCACTTCGACCGCTTGGTCCCCAAGATCGATAAGGCAGTGGGTGCTCTGCACAGACTGCTGCCTAATCTTGGGGCCCCAGGAGGAGTCCGCCGCCTCTACGGAGGTCTCGTGCGATCCATGGCCCTCTACGGGGCGCCCGTGTGGTGTAACCGCTTCACGGGCGTCCGGCGCTGCAGAGCTAAGCTCCTTAGCCTGCAGCGCAAGATGGCCATTCGATCGCACGAGGATACCGTACGGTATCATACGAGGCGGCCACTATCCTGGCTCGGTTCCCGCCGCTCGACATTTTGGCGGAGCTGGACGCGCGTGTGTACACGCGCGTCCGGGCTGTCGACGGCGGGCCGGGCCGCCCCTGGATGCGGTGCGTCGGCAGGAGCACAGGCGGGCGATAGAGGTCTGGCGCGAGCGGCTCTCGGAGCGTCGTTGCTCGCGCCAACGCATCGTCTGTGCCTTCCTGCCGAACTTCGAAGCCTGGCTTCGCAGGAGGAACGAGGCGCACGTCACCTACCGACTGACACAGGTACTCACCGGGCACGGGTGCTTCGGTGAGTACCTGAACAGGATAGGGCGCGAACCGACCGCGCAATGCCACCATTGTGGCTGTGACCGGGATTCCGCGCAGCACACGCTAGCCGTGTGCCCCGCGTGGGAGGCGGAGCGGCGGATCCTGGTCCAGCATATCGGGCAAGACCTCTCCCCGCCGGCGGCAGTAGCGGCTGCGCTGGCGGGGAGATCAAAATGGAAGGCGCTGGTCTCCTTCTGCGAGTCAGTAATGACCCAGAAGGAGACCGCAGAACGGGATCGGGAGAGGGCCGATCCCGTTCGGAGATGGCGCAGGCGGGCCGGTGGCAGACCGGCCCGCAGCCCTGTAGTTCTGGGCTCTCAAGAATAAGACTACGGTATCCCCTGCCTGTCGTAGAAGGCGACTAAAGGGGCCTCGGGTTCACTGGGCGGCAAGGGTGGGGTTCGAGTCGTCCACCAAAGTGGACCCGGGAAGAAGGCGACATCGGCTGGCCCGTGTCGCCTTGCGCTGCGAGGGCACAGGGGGGGAGGGAGTAACCTCCCCCGGGACGTGCTCTCCTTGAGCACAGTGCAGAGGGGCTCCGGTGCGTTCCACTGGAGATCCTGGAGCCCCTCGTCATGCACCGAGGAAAGGGCCACCGGGGAGGTTTTAGTGGGTAAGAACCCCACATAACCGCCGCCTTCCCCCCAGAAGGCGGGGTATCTTTCTGAAGATTTCCTCCCCGTGAACAAAAAAAAAAAAAAAAAAAAAGTTATGAGGTAACAAACATACAACACTAACACAGACCCTAATTAGACACAACTACAGATCATTTGAGAACCTCCTCCTTTTTTGAAGTCGGTAGATAAAAGATAGAGATGCGTAGAGGGGATGGCAACCTTGAAAAGCTGGTCATCGTTGGCAATACAGAAGGCAAGAGAACAAGAGGCCGGTCGCCAACACGATGGTCTGACCAAGTTAAAGGTGCCATCTCCTCTCCTAATCTCTACCAGCTGGTGAGGGCTGCCTCGGACCGAAACCGATGGAGGCAGATTGTTCATTTGAGGGGCTCTAGTGACCACGATCCTCAGAAATGAGTGAACGACAAAGAAGAAGATAAAAGATAACTCTACATAAGTACCAACTAAGAATGGAAACCCTGACCATCGTAAGTCCTACGCTTATTTATTATTTACTATAAATATTTATATTTTGTATTTACTTAATAGTTACGAAAAACTACAACAAAACATATTAAAAATCATATCTTAATATAAGTTTCCGAATATCTATCCGATTAAAAACGTTGGGTATTTATTACATATTATCAACCATCGACGATTTAAAAAATCTACGACATGGCAGATATCAGTTTCTATTCCTTGCTATACAAGAAATCTCTTCCGTTTTAACTCTAGCGGTATTGGCAGAGATAGCAGTCGCTGCTCGCTTTTAAGTAAATTTATGGGTTTCCAAAATGTAACATGACAACCTCTCGTAGTAACGTTATTTAATTGTGACGTGACACAAAAATAATAATAATAGCTCTTAATAGCGTTAATAAATATGCAGATAAATTGATAATCTCCTTCTTTTAAAGTCGGTTAAAAATTATATGCGCATATGGCATAGAGGCGATAAATTAATCTAGAATGTTTTCCCCTCTGTTGATTTTTTTATGAAGAATTACACAGAGAAGCTAGCCTTGACTGCTTCGCTGGATTGGGAGGTGGCATAGCTCTTACTCGTAGGTCGCTTAGCCTGAACCTCTATCGCTAGTAACTCGACACAAGGGTCCCCCGGGGTAACCTTGGCTTTTACCTTTGTCGAAAAACACATTCTAACGATCAATGGATTAATAATAAAAAGAGTAAGTAAAACAAACAAACTCACTTCTCTATGTTTCTGTATATGGTCTTGCGTCATCTGTTCAAATCTAGACTTAAATTCTTTCAAGCATACCTTGAAATGTGCCCATTCAAGTGGATAATGTTTCAATATCTTAAAGAATTCTGTTCTATTTATGAAAAGGACCTGCAAGAGTTAAAATAAGAACGTAATGTGATAAATTTAAAAACAAAAAAAACTGTATAAGTTGTCTGCCATCAAGCCGTAATGTTTCACATACTAATATGATACGATACTATTACATACGCAGCGGGCAGTCCTATCGCTAAGAGCGATCTCTTTATATAATCTATAACAATTTGGAATTTATTTCAATTCTTACGAAACTTTTTTTAATCAGCTAGTCAACTTTCACAGAATTTATTTAGAATATGCGACATTTCAGTCGAGATAAATTTGGCGTGGCAGATTATACATAGAAAAAAAGCTTCTTCCTAAGAGAGGGACATTTATGTGCTAGTACTTAATTTTATCTTTCGGTTAGGTTAACAATAAAAAAAAATACGTAGTAAGTACTAGTATTCTAGAGGCTAGGTTTGTTTTTATTACCCGGGAAGAAGGCGACATCGGCTAGCCCGTGTCGCCTTGCACTGCGAGGGCAGAGGAGGGGAGGGAGTAACCTCCCCCCCCCTGGGAAGAGCTCTCCTTGAGTACAGTGCAGAGGGTTCGGCCCTCTCGGGCGCCCTGGGATCGGCATGCTTACGCATAACATAGTAACCGTCCAAGCCGAGGTTACCCCGAGGACCCTTGTGTCGAGTTACTAGCAATCTCTAGGTTCAGGCTAAGCGACCTAAGAGCTATGCCACCTCTCAATCCGGTGAAGCAGTCAAGGCCAGCTTCTCTGGCCAATCTGTGTAGTTGGTCATAAAAAAAAATGAAAAATACGTAGAGAAAGAAAAAATAAATTACCTCGCATTCAGTATAAGCCTTGTACGTTCTAAGCGGAGGTTTATTAAAAAAAACCGAAGTAAATGCGAGCATATCGCCTGGTTTATAAAACCTTTTAATCACTTCACCATTGTCATCATGGTGTTCACTTTCTATATAGCCCTGTTAAAAAAAGTAAAGTAAATAAATGACATCTAAGCTATTTAAAAGGGTTAATACCCTAACGGATCAGAGTGAGGTCCGCGAAACATATGGTTGTAGTTTCCTACATTCAATGCGAAACTTCTTTTAATCAAACTAAAAAGAATGTAATAATATGGTGTCCCCTTAGACGTAAGGAGCGTTGCTGGAGTTTCTTTAGCCACTTCTTCTCCCAGCGCCAACGCTTCCCGAATAGGCACTCAAAGTTAGTTTAGCTTTTGTATGTCCCATAGATTATCCGTGAAATAGCAACCGACCGAATCGTGGTTCCACCCTCTCGGGCGCCCTCGGATCGAAATGCTTACGCGTAACATAGTAACCGTCCAAGCCGAGGTTACCCCTCACCGGGGACCTTTGTGTCGAGTTACTGGTGATAGAGGTTCAGGCTAAGCGACCTAAGAGCTATGCCACCTCTCAACCCGTTCAAGCAGTCAAGGCCAGCTTCTCTGGCCAATCTGTGTAGTTCGTCATTTAAAAAAATGGATTCAGCAGTACCATCAAAAGATGGCGCTGTCAGAGAAACAAGAAGTACACTGCAAACAGAATACCGTGATGAAGAAGTGTTTCTACTGATTTCTAGAAGAGGTTACTAATAAGGTTTTATATGTCGTGAGCACATAACATCGTCACTAGTAAACAGAATTCCGTACTAATGTTATCGGGTTGTAAAGCAATACTTGGTATCGTTCTTTGAGATAGATGGAATACATAACTCCCGTATTCAGAAACCTATTATAATGGGCCAGATAAATCTGTGATATAATTGAGAGCAATTTTGATAGATTTAAAAACTTAAATTGGATTATGTAAGAACAGAATCCCAACGTTAACGTTGTATTGTCTAAAAATACCGAATTACAGGGACGGAAAGACTAAGGAAGGCTTCATAATTAATGATTAATTATTTATATCTATAGTTTATTTAAAGTATTCTCTAAACTATACAGGAGTTAACTTTTTTATGATATTCTAAAGATAATAATATTGTTTTGATCATTCTCTATTCTATCTTGATCTACAGTATTGCAATCCTATGTTAATCTATTGTTAAACTCAGTCCAACATCAAAGATAGCCGCCTTCATTCATATATGGGAGCCTCAGAAAGGGAAATAGGTCATCGGCTAACTCAGTGGTGGGCAAACTACGGCCCGCGGGCCAAATCTGGCCCGTTAAAGTGTTTCATCCGGCCCGCCAAGTGTTTTTTGAGTTAATATTTTTGATGTGTTGCAATCGGTATTGTATAATTTGTTCTGTTTTTATTTATATCAGTAGTGTTTACAAGGTTTACAACCTTTTAACATTTTTACTTTGTTTAAAAAATACTTATAACGTCGTAAATTTTTACGTAAAAAGACAAAAAAAATTGCCACCAGCAATTTGTGTAATTTGCTAAATTAGCCATTAATTTTTTTGTTAAAAAGATTTAATAAACTAAAAGTTTTTTTCGGTAAAATTTCGGCCCGTTAAATTTTTTTTTACAATTTGTGGCCCGCCAACCAAAAAGTTTGCCCACCACTGGGCTAACTTATTGTGTTCCGTTTCTCCAGATTAATCTATATGTAAATAAAATTTTCTGATACTTACTTGCACAAGCCAAGTCACATTTTTCGGCTGTAGACCAAAAGTAATAACCGTTGATAGTCTAGGAAGCAATATGAACTTAGCGTGGTAGGCAAGCTCCTAATGAATTCTTTTTTAGCAAATTGAAAAGGCACCGAGTCTTTTATAATATTTTCAGCAACTTCACCATGTACCTTCCAGTATATATCGTAGGGTTCATTTTTCAATAAATTAGGATATAAAACATCCATCCCCTTATAATATTTCCAATGGCAAGTCACGTATCGGATTAACCGTTTTAATAGTTCCGGGTGTATTTTGAACTGCTTATAATGTAGTGCAACATTCATAACAAAGTATTGATAATTGGATACTCCTGTGTTGCTTGCGTGAAATATTCCAATTAAAGCTGTTTTACAATATAAGAACATTAAATAGCCTAAATAAATTGTAAATGTTGACATATAAACATCTGTCAAATTTGTTGTAGCGTAATCGGAAAAAAGGAATTCTAAAATCCACTTAACGAATACATCAAACATATTGCGAACGTTGTAATTACATTTATCTTCAGTATCTCCCACATCGCAAAAGAAGGTGCCGAAAAAACTGGTAGGATTAAGTTCAGGAATTATTTGTACCAGTGCAAATGTTATATAACTACCCACGTAGACAAATATTAAGTGGATAAAACAAACTTTGATTATAACGTGAGGGAGTGGATCTCTTCCAAAACTCCAGCTAGGAAAAAGGACGTATAATTTTAATAGACGATTAAATTGTACTGTGTAGTAGTATTCTTCTTTTCCAATGAGCGTCATGAGACTCTCAAACCATATCGCTGATAAGATGTCAATTAAAAACTTTACGCTTTTGAAACGCGCAAACATTACCGCAACAAAATACACACGGACTGTTTCCTGAGTTTCCATTGAAGTTATAACTGACACACATACGTCGGATACGTACACAAAGTCAGCCCAAAATTGAAAAAAGTTAAACCAAACTGGTACTACCACCCTCGTGATATTTGGTGGATAAAGAATCAAAACAAGAAAAACAGTGGTTGTAACAATTCTGTTCCACACCACACTGAAACTAGAATTTGGCACCAAAATCAATGGAAAATTGACGCTTGCGAACAAAGAATTCTTCTGCAATTCTGCTTCTGTAGATAACACTAATTGCCCGAGATATTTTGCGCAGTGGTAGGCGACTTCTTCTGTCGGTAACTTAACGCACGCTTTAGTAGGAATTTTTTTCATGTTCCAATGAGATACAACTTCTGATATCTCCCACCATCGCCTTTTAATCCAAGCAATTCCTTCATCTTCTGCTCTATCTAACCCTCTTACGTGCTTCTTACAAGCGTATAGTGTACGAGCGTGCTTTATTTTATCTTTAACACGATGTAAAATAATTTTTCGATCATCCGGAAATTTATGTAACGACTTTAGAATATCCGCACGAGGCAAATAAAACACTTCGCAGTACGTTAGACAGCGTACCATAATTTTTCGTTTCAAAGGTGATATAAAAAAACTTATATCTCCAAAGATAGTACCACTTGTGACGGATATTATAGGCGTTATCTCGTCATCAGTCGAAATCAATTGTACTATTCCAGACTTTATGTAATATAAATGTGTTTGACAGTGGGGTCCAACGAAAAATCTTGAACCTGGTAATTTATAGTCCAAATGTATATAATCACATAGCCATTTTTGGTATGGATTGGATGTTCTTCGCAAAGTAGGACTGTGATAGAAGACAGACCAGACAAGATCGAGTTTGATATCAGTTCTTAAATATCGAGGCAGTTCAAATATAATATCAGGTATACGTGTTATACCACAATGCTGTTTCCACATTAGAGCATAGAAATTTTCCACGTCAACATATGCTTTAGGCGAAGGATTCCGTCTCTTAGTTTCGCCTATTATTGTCTGTATCCGTGGGTAGAATGAATAAATAGAGCGCAATTTCAACAGCGATTCAGCGACCATTTTGGGCATAATAACAAAAGTCGTCAAAAGATAGAAAAATACCATCAGTATACAAAAAAATAAATATTCCAAGAGAGTTGACGCCTTAATTTCGTCGTACATATAATTTAAAGGAAAGAAAAAAATATAGGATGCTGCATAAATGTACGTTGTATATATTTCACTTGTCTCGTTTAGCTGAAAAGAAAATTATTACAATAATATATTTTATTATACTTTCTAAGTGTGAAACGTGTTTGATCGATCCCACCTCATGTTAGGTGGATATGCAGAACTAAATGGTAACGTGCTCTAGCTTAATAAATGTTAATAAAACAGACGCCGGCAAACTATTCCAGTGCTTTGCTGCACGAATAATGAAAAACGAAACAAAGCGCTTCCTTCGCCTGGTTTCGGTATAAAACAATAAAATTTATGTTATTTGTGATAAACAGCCATATAACCATAGAAATTGTGCGTCCTTTTTTTGACGAACCTGCACAGTTTGGCTAGATAATTTGACTTTTAGTTTGGTCGCTTAACCTGATCCTCTTTGCTTAGTAATATGATACAACCACGATACGGTCAGTTTCTTTTCTAGGGGATAACTGATTTATAAAACATGACGCCTCCTTAACTTTACATTAGTTGTAATTTAAAAAAATACTATTTACAGGGACTAGAGGCTGTGATAGTAGACTATGATGTCTCACCATCGACTCACCCTATTGCATATCGGACCCTAGAAGCTTGACGAAAAATAAAAATTGGTTCATGTCTCTGTCCACCCCACAAATATTAGAATGTTGAATTAAACTTTTATGATATAGTAAAGTATTACATACCTTGTGCATGACAAATTTCCGCCAGTCTTTATAATACTTAGTGTCATTGCATGTATCGCATAAACCGATGTATGTTATTAATAATAGAAAGCATGTGATGCAGTTAATACAAATAATATTAATAATTGTAAAACCGACACTAAGTTTAACATAGTCATGTGTTGTGAGCAACGAGAAATAATCAGCCACTCGGTAAATGCTGAAATTAGTTAATTTCTTAAGAAAAAAAACATTGTTCGTATATTTTTTTGATATATTATTTCCTGCTGCATTCATTACATACATGTTTTTAATAAAGGGACAAGTTGAACAAGGGTCATCATCCAGCCCTGTCGGTCTGGGCTCTCAAGAATAAGACTACGGTATCCCCTGCCTGTCGTACAAGGCGACTAAAAGGGGCCCTGGGTTCACTGGGCGACAAGGGTGGGGGCCTGCGTCGTCCACCAAAGTGGACCCGGGAAGAAGGCGACATCGGCTGGCCGTCAACAAAAAAGGGTCATCTACGCATTAAAAGGACGTGGGAGAGCATTCATTTTCGAATTGGTCGCTAAATAAGGTGTTGCAATTACTTACGTGACAAATTCAATAAAAGACAATATATTAGGCCAGAACTCTACATCCGTACACATGGCATTGATCATTAGGCGAAAGAATGGAATCAAACACAACAAATCAATCAAAAGCAAGTAAGCTGGTTTAGGTAAAAATTCGCGTCGCATTGCTTCGTCGGTTACCTGTCTAAAAAATAAACATAAAAGATAGTTAATATTTAATTTAAAAAATGTTCACTCCGACCCATAAACAAAACGAAACGCAAAACTATAATATGCTTTCACTTCAAACGATATTCTGCATTTGGCACTTCCATAAACGTGCCGACCAATCCATGCGACAGCAGAAGCCGCTACAGTTGCATTACGAGTAATGGATAAGATAAGTGAGAAAATAAGTCAGAATATGCAAAAATCTAGAACTAGGTAGCGGTATAAGTCCTCCAGTTCATAGAATTTTTATATCCAAATTAAAGACTTGTGAAGGTGAAATATCTAATGTAAAACATAAAATAAAAATATGAAATGTCCGAATTCATAAGTTACATTTCACAAGTACTCTAGTAGTGTTCGATAATTTATGATATTTGTCAGTACTGTCTAGATAATATGAAACTATAATGATAAACCAATCACAAGACTAACAATAAAAAATAAACTTCGAGTCTGCGAAAGCTGGAGTAACGCAGAAGATGCTCTTAAATTCTCATTACCTGATTGGGGTAGGTAGATCAATCGCTATCCACTTTTCGCTGATCTTATTCGATCAAAACTATAACAGGGTGGGCCGTTAGGGGAACATTATTAGGAAGTCATTTGTTTGTACTAAAGACATTGGCAACGCATTAAACAGCGGGATTCGACGACCAATAGACAGTTTGTTAGTAAAGTAAAATAAAAAGTACGCACTAGAAATCTGTGTTATAAAAAACAATTTGCTTACCTATGCATTATATGGAGGCATGTGTCGATACCGTAGATGAGGTCACAGCCATAAATGTAAAAATATTTAATAATGAATAAGTAGACGTTATTATCTAGTACGTCCCAACAATACACGATTGGATAAACTGACTGTAACGGGCCCTAGAAAAGTAAAACTATAGAATCAATTTATTACCACGCTTATAATAGCTTTACCTGTATAATTGTTTGTTTGTATATAACCTATTCTTTTAAACATAATTTTGAACGGACAGATAATATTTAAACTATGCAGACTATTCAAGAACAGAAGTTGCTTAAAATGAAGTAAGAATTTGATAAATTTATCTCAATATCCTGATCAAGGTCGCCAAGACTAAATAAAAAATCTTTAATTTATATCAGAGCCATAAAAGCATGTTTTTTAGTTATTTTAATACATTGAAAGCCGAAGTAGCCAATGTAAACTATTTTAAACGTATATTATATACTGCATTATCAGGATTGTTGCAATGGTGTGTCACAAGGCTCTTTGGAAACCTTTAAAACCCACATGGTCTTCATGTCTAGGTGATACATTTCTAAGCTTTACCAAGTTTATTTTTAATTCAATAAAAAAGGCAATCTCTTAGGTTCTTAGGTATATTCTATTATTTAATAGACGATTGATTAACTGGATTCACTAATAGAAATGGATGGTGATGATTTAGTAATAATTTTTGCCTCTATCATTCTATATCTTCTTCTAATACTAAACTTTATCTCGAGCAAGGAGCAGTTCCTCTATTCTGCTCAATCTTTAGCATCCTTAACAGTCCCATCACTCTATTATTCTATCATTTCTAAGCAAGTGCTTGACTACGATCCCATCGGATATTAAGTAGAAATGCAGTCCTGAATGGTACTAGCTTAGTAAATGTCTATTCACTTTACTCTTGAAAACACCTACATTGTAACTCTGCTCATTCAAATACCTATTCACTACTGTAGGCTGGGGAGCCCAACGAACTCATCTCTGTCGTAACGAATCGTCCTATCAAACATTGTAATGAGAGGAATGTAAATATAAAATATGAGCTTACAAAAATACTTTTCACAATCACCGACAACAGAACCATGAACTTGAAAACGGGATGGAATGGAAGAAATAACAAATTGCTCCAACGTATGTAGGAGTCTTCCAAAGTTACATCATCGTCGTCATCATCATCAGCATCGTAATTTTCTATTACCGTTGTTGATTTCATTGTTACAGTTGTTGGTACATAAGTTGATATTTATTTCGAAGTCTATCTAGCTGTATCTAGTTTACAATTACGAAGACCGTCACATTAAATGACAGTCTTAATCGCTGTATATCAAGGATTTTGACATTTATATCAGAAATTTAAGCGGACAGTACTCAACAACAAACTCTTTGTATGTAACGGTATTAATATCAAAATGGTATGGCCACATAAACCGCAGGCTACCAGGCTACGGTTTACGTCAATTTGCAAGGCCCAAGATCCTGAGGCAGGCCCAACAAAGGCTGGATGTTGTGAAGGCGGATATGTATGAGAACCATCTAATAAATTAAGATGCCGGCTTCTCGTATATACATGTAATATCTTATATAGCTTTATCATTATGAATTGCTGTTTTTCAGTTTTTTAAGTTCAAAAAATCACTTGCAAAAATTTATGCCCCCTGTATGGCTCACCAGATCTCACTTATAATAGGGACTCTAAGAAGCTTGGTGAAAAGCGCAAGCTGTCCGTTTCACCTGTAACATCTAAAGTTGAGCTTTAGTACAATCATTGCGAAATCAATATTTTTCAACGACTGTTTAGGAGTAGGCCGACTATGCTGATGTGTTTTTGCCCGAATAGTGGCAAAAATTTTCGATTTACAATTCTGCAAAATGTATTTCCTCTAATTCTATAACGCGTAGCGCTGAAAAGTTCTCCACCATACCACAAGGGCCGAGGAATGGTATATACTCGTACAGCTGGTTGCAAACCCCATCCAACCAATCCTTTTCCAAATCGTTGGGGGAGGCCTATGTCCAGCAGTGGATTTCCAATTGATGAGTCCTTTATCGTAAACCTTACTTCCAATTGGAGATGGCGAAGAAAAATGAGTGAATACTGACTATACTATTATATATCCGTATTTTAAGCAACAGAATTGTTTATGTATAGATTCAGACTACATTTAAAAGAAGAGATAAAGTGTAAATTAAATTTTAAGTAATAAGAAAAATAGATAATTAATGTATATGATATAGAAAATAAGAGTACAGAATTGGTTCACAATTAATGATGTTTGTGCACAAACGTCAAATAAATATATAGACATGTCGTAAACCTCCTTTATTGAAGTCGATTAAAAAAAACATCATATAGATATCAAGTATTTTATTATATAACTAAGCATTTAATTTTCGACATAGAATTTGTTTTTAAAAAGATAAATCAACAGTTAATGCTTAATTCATGGTGATGTAATCTTTGCACAGTTTGGGGACGTGATGCTGCGCGACTGCGGCGCGTCGCGGGAGAGTTGCGACGTCATCTCCAGATGCCGCGCGCACGTGGTACGCTTGCAAGCGACACGTGCCACTCAACATGCGTCCTACCACTCTAAAGTAGAAATATATGTGACATTTATCACTCAGTACATACTTAATGCGTGGAAAAAAGGTTAACACACATACGTAATACAAATATCTGTATCTACATATCGGATGTAGACACGTAGTTGATCGTATTTTGAACTAAGACTTCTCTATGACGAATACGTTACGAAAAGTGTGATCGTGCGAGACGAGTGGAAGTTAATAGGGAGATAGAAGTTAGTAAAGATAGAAAAATAGAGAGAGAGAGAATTACTTTTCGTGTTTCATTGCAGGGGCAAGAGATGGACCCAGTTAATTTATATATCTAAGACCCAAAGCAGGCTTATTGTCTGTACCACAATATAGGAGGAAAAGAGGGCAATGCGCGCGCACATTTTCTTTCTTTCTTGAACAATGGTATATATATATAAAATTTTGTGTAAACAAATATACATTTAGATTGTTTAGAGTGTTCATGGCCGACGGTTATTTTTAAGCGCAGTATCTCATGTACCATTAGCTTGTTTATCCCTTCACTCTGACATGAACATCCACAACATCAATGGAGTAACTGGTACATAAAGGAGTTATGTAGGCTCATTTTTTGAAGAGCAATGTTAAATATCCAACATATGTCCCAAAAGCCTGCATGTTTTAAGACACGTATATATAAGCGAAATAACTTACTGCACAGTGCAAGCACTTAAAAGTGCAAAACACTTTTAACAATAAAAGTATAGTACATTAGAAATAAATTGAATTCTCACCTAACCGTACAAGGCAATTTCAGTTCGGGCAAAAGAAAATCGATTTCGTAATAAACAACTTGCATGGCCGGTCCATTTTCATCTCTTATGACTAAAATTTTCTCACAAGATGTCCCCGCTCTCACATTAACGCATTTAGCTAAAAGGATATGTAATAAAAATAACTTAAATCTTAAAGCTCTTACATGTTTCGCTTTTAATTACAATGATTTCAGTACACTGAACGGTTTGAAATCACAAAAATCCTTTAAATTATTATGGTATTTATATATACATATATTTTAATCTCCGTTAAAAATTCAAGGCTAAGCGCATAAGTGTACTCCTCCTCGCAAATCCAGTGAAACTGTTGCGGTCAATAGAAAAAAGCTGTAAAAATTAAGCTTCGACGATCCTACTTTATTAGGTATATCTGAGTTAACATATTTAACATCAGGTGGGATCATGGTCGAAAATCGTAGTAAGCCGTTAGGATAAATAAGCCATCACGTCATTACGAAAAGATATTTATAAATTTAGAAAACGAAAAATCTTTCAAATAAAAACAGGCCATTCGCGACCGTCAGAGGTAGCGAACAATCCTTGCGCGATATAAATATTTTATTGGAGCATTGCTGGAGTTTCTTCGGTCACTTCTTCTCCCAGCGCCAACGCTTCCCGAAGTGGCATTTAAGTTAGTTTAGCTTAGATTGTCCCTTATAGATTTTATTAATAAAATAGCTACCGACCGAGTCGCGGTTCGGCCCTCTCGGGCGCCCTCGGAATGCTTACGCGAAACATAGTAACCGTCCAAACAGAGGTTACCCCTCACCAGCTAACGACTTAAGAGCTATGCCACCTCTCAATACGGTAAATCAGTAAAGGCTCTCTGGCCAACTGTGTAGTTCGTCCATAAAAAAAATCCTTTGGCAACTGGTATTTTCTGATCCCCTGACATTATAAAGGATAATTCGCCATTATATTTTTATAACTGAAAAATTCGTGTGTATATAGATATACGAAATAGCATTAACTCACCGACGACTTCGTAAAGTATCAAAACGCCGACATCCTGCAAAGCCTTGTGCCATTTGAGCACCTTCTCTACAGGCCCGGAAAATGCTCTGGCACCGCTTTTATACAGTGCCTGAACAAATTCTATCGTTCAATGTAAACAATCTATTACGTATACGTGCTAATGATCACACAGGCAATACGATAAATGAAACAATTAAAAAGTTTTTAAGAAAAATTTATCGGTATTATAATAAAAACTATTAAAGGAGGATCTATATACAAAGAAATAGGATTGAATGTCTGTTTGCAATATTAATGCGCCTTTTCCCAACATTCATATTATGAATACGGTATATACGGTACATTACCAAAATAACATTTTTTACAATTTTTGTACGTCTGTTTGTTCCGAAACGGCTGGACCTATTTTGACGGCACTTTCACTGGTAGCTGATGTAATAAGGAGTTACTTAGACATTCATTTTAGAAAAAAATCGCGTTTTTTACTAGAAACGGGACAAACGTGCCTACTACGAGAAGGGGTGTTGTTTAATAATATATTATTAAAAAAAATTATGTTTTGGAGGGTTATAAAGAAAAAAAATATGCTCTCACGTCCTTTTATACCGCAACGGGGCAGACAGAGATTTTCGCTGTCCGCTTTTCAGTAAGCTTGTTAGATCCCATCTATCGCATAACATACGATTTTTTTGTACTTAAGAAATGGAATCGAACCTGCACCCATCTTCTTTATACTATTTTTTTTTATGGCGAATTAATTGTGGTTTCAAATTCCCTGTCTTAACTAAGGAATTTGGCTAAGGAGCTCGAAACGTGAATTTAAAATTATGATTGAGCCGCTATAAAATCCATAAAAATTATATGAACAGTATATTCCTAGAAAAGATCGCTCTTAGCGAATAGATCACCCATTGTACAAAGAATTGTAAATTGTACATTGGTTTTGTAATTTGTTTGTTATTTGATTTTGGTGCACAATAAAGTTATATCTATCTATTAAAGTAAAACATACCGCACGTTTATCGAATCGTGACTGTTGCAGATTTCGTGCCTCGATTTTCGCAAGACCAATGTCCACTGGTTTTTTAAAATGTTCTGAAAAAATATGCTAACAAATGGAAAGAGACTTTCTACAAAACGAACAGTATATATTTCTTCTTTTATAAAATATATTTAATATTAATAATCTAATACTGTATTCTATTTGAAAAGTATGTCCTCGGACGTATTAATAAAAAAAAACAATAAAAATTAGAAACATACCATTTACAGGCATCGAAGTGAAGTTCAAGTTATTCTCTTCTTTATATGTCATAGGCGCCGCGGTATTACCGTAAATATAAGATTGTTTCGGTTGAATTACTTGGATGGATGATTTTTCTGAGCACGAAAAAGAATTGAACGATTAAAACAAAGACTATTGGAAATCTGACGGCCCATCGTGATTCTATTAAAATTTCATAAGTCATCTACATCCCTGTAGTTCTGGGCTCGTAGAATAAGGCTACGGTATCCCCTGCCTGTCGTAGATGGCGACTAAAAGGGGCTTTGGGCACTGCGATGGAATAGGGGGGAGAGATCACGCTCACCGAGAGCACAGTGCAGAGGGGCTCCGGTGCGTTCCATTGGATCTCGGAGCCAGTGGTATGCCATCGGTAAAACATAGCGGCACCGATGAACTAAAAGACTACTTAAACTAGCAAATATTGACCACTAAGGTACCAGTGAACGTTCATTATGGACACAGTTGGTTTATAGCACACTCAAATGCTTTAAGAGGTATTCATAGGCGTGACGCATTTTCGTTTGCTAAACGATAATTATTTAGTTTGTTTTTGTACCTTTTGCAGTAAGTGCAGTTGCATTCACGTACTTCCTTATACCAGATTTTTCGGGACCCACAAAATTTTTGTTCATATATTTACCATAAACCACTGCATTTGACGGGTCTGCAGTTACACGATTGTGATCACCTTGAATGTTTTCTTGCCCTTAAATACCAGAGGCAATAGACATAGACATTTTATTTATTGGCATTACAAATACAAACACATTACAGACATTACATAAAATGTATCAAAAAAAGAACATTTTTTTTTGTTAAATTTTATGATTTATGTAGGTTGCGCTTTTTCTCAGCTTATAGCCGGTCTTATGTGTGCATTACGTCTTGATACTTCAAGAAAAAGATTGCCACTTCCCAATCGCTAGTATATAAATATATAGTAATATACATAATAATAAATACATACAATAATGTTATACCCACTAACTGTTTGATTGGTCTGCTATGTCTAAACTATTGCTATTATATACGTTATCTCCTAGGGCTTAGGCTTATTATTGTTCATGAGTGTATGCCACCTGTTTCTGTAGGATTATGATGTTCATTTGTGCGTCAAGGTTTTCACAATATATTTTTTTAATTTAACAATATGACGAGTACGCGAGCCACCAAAGAGCACACGAATGGGCAGAAAACCTAAGCCCTACTACCTGAATGAAGTGTCCTAATTAAAATGCCTTTCCAGTGACAGTCGCCATGGCTGACATCAGCCTGGACCCCTGTTGCACCCACCACAATGGGGATTATAGCTGTGCGTGATTATGAACATTGTGTTACGCCTCTATCGTGTGAGCAATTCTATCCAGCGTTCGCAATATAACCAGCAAAAATACAATAGAGCTTGAGAACTTATGAAAAAAACAAAAAGCTAAATAAAAAAAATACCTGAAGCTATGTAGGAACTGCTATTCCCAGAATACGATGCTAAATAGCAGGCATCGATTCCAGGCACAATGTGACCAGGGTTTTGTATTATCTAAGGGGATAAACCACATTGTGTGAAAGAAGGTTTATTTAAAAAACACAAAACAAAATGATTAAGCAAACAACAAAGTTAATCCCTTGTTCTTCTAAAACAATACCTCAGACTCAGCCTCAACGTCCCTTTGACGTTGAAGTAACCTTAATTAAAATGTTAGGAGTTTTCGTGGCTTCGCAAAGATGAATAAAAAACCTATTTAAAAAAGAAGCCTTGGTAAGTTTAAAACAAGGCAATTACGTTGTGAGACGTTTTTTTACCTACAACCTTCTTTGTCTTTGAAACGTATATTTTTGCATATTTATTTATTATCTATATTAGACTGTTAAAATTCTATTGGAGCCGCCCCTTAACCCGTTCTTTGTGCAGAGGTTCCCAACCTCGTGCCGAACGATTTGTATATGCTCGCCGCTATTCGACACAGACTGATTTTTTTCTTAAACATTAATTAAAAATGCAAATTATTGCTACGTAATAAATACATTTCTCTGGGTGTTATGCAATTTGAAAATAATAATTTTATTATTTTGAAACATTTTGTTTATTATTTATTAATAAATTATGAATATAAGAAAATTAATGATGGGAAAATGAGAAGTTATGGAAAGAGTTGGTCGATTAAAAATAAGTGGTGCCCGCCACTCGACCGATATTTTAGAATGTGCTCTAGAGTACAAAAAAGTTGGGAACCTCTGTTGCAAAAAACGATTTACCTATCTATATATCTATTTTTTTGTTTCATCAATGACTATTTCAAACACATATTTAGAGTAGTCATGTGTGCTAACAATATTTTTTTGACAAATATTACTAACGTTAACCATTCCAAATAAGTTTTAAAAAATCCCGAATCAGATTCAAAAAGGTTTTAATTAAGAGAAACGTTGTATATACTTACAAATCCCGGCTTATTCACACATTGAGCGTTTGGAAAGACCGGTCGGTAAAATGTGTTTTCAGACCTGTAATTAATACAGTACCTGTAATAATTAACAGACATATCCCCATAAATGGGGTTCTATTACCAATTTTCTTTAATCTTTAGGATTATAAAAAGACTAACGGATTTCGTAGTCCATGATATTTATTCTTAAAGTGAAACGAACTATGTTGCACAGTATATTGGATGAATGAAATCCAATCATAAACACAATGAATTACCCTTTTTGAGAAACTGTGTTTGAGCTAACATTGCGCATGAAAGGGATTCGAATCTCTGCTTATCAAATTGTAGATACCTAGCTACTGGACTATCACAACTTTTTTCGATGTCGAATTCATAAGCTTGTGACAGTATATTAATCAGTCAAATTTAAGCAAATTAACTTACCCTAACAGAGCTACGTTATTGCCTCCCGCACTTGTTGATGGTTGCGCAATCATTTGATTTGCCTGTGGATTCCCTGAAAACAATGTTTTGGAAAACTTACTATAGCTAGTACTGAATTATCACTTGTTATTCTATTATGTTCCCACTGTAAAAGAATCTCACTTCTCAATGTTGTAACAACGTAAAACTTTCAACTACTATTTATGGTAATAGAATAAAGAAGTAAAAAAGTTAACAAGGTTGATGCTTTAATAACAATTTTATTATTACCAACAACAGGTCGTTGTTCTCGTATCACGTATCGATCCATGTTATTTTCTTATATTTGTTATTATGATTCTAAATTTATTTGTAACAAATGTTCGACTTAAGCTGTAAAAAAGACTAACTTTAGAGAAATAAGTTTTTATATTTCGATAACCGTTTCTGTTTCTATTAAATTCGTTCTTTCTATTTCCCGGGTTTTCTTTTTTTTTAATTTTTTAATGGTTTATAAGCACTGGCATATTACGGATAATTTTACTTCTATTTATTATGTCATTAAAAGAGCATAAATACGTGTAATATTAAATTGTTGCATTCAATAAAAAGTATGAAAAAAATTGTTGTAAGACATTTTTATCAAATATTTTATGTCAGTATTAGTGTACTGTAATTTTGTAAGCTTATTTTTTCTTTTAATTTCGTATTTACTATGTTGGGGCAAATTTCGAATATCTCCCAATTACTACAAGTCAAATATATTTTAGCATTAGTACAAACATACTCAAAACATTTTTAAACTGTATTAAAGTTAAGACCCTAGTTGTAGTAAATTATAGTTCCTACTGGGCTTAACCTCTAAGGTCTAGCTGCGATTATACCGCCCTTTCCTTATGATGCAACCGAATTCTATTCCAACATTTTATATGATATGTAAAATCGTCTGCTGTTAAGTAATAATTGTGTACTGTCACTGTCATCGACTGTTAGTTAATTACGGTGCGGTGACAGTATGTGACAGCAGTCTTTTAAGTTTGCTTAAATTCATATTGATATTTACTTTGATTCTCAGATTATTATCTGACTTTCTTGTATTTAGATATTTATAATGGAGCTGCAAGATACTTATTATAACAAATCTGAATACGTTGAAACTGTACGTAAATGACTGTGAAGTTTTTTGAATATTAGTCATTATCAATTTATTCTTATATGCATTGTGTTTTGTTTTAGGCTTCTGGAAATAAAGTAAGCAGGCAAACAGTTCTATGTGGATCGCAGAACATTGTCCTTCATGGAAAAGTTATTGTACAAAGTGATGCTATTATAAGAGGGGATTTGGCAAATGTAAAAACTGGAAGATTTTGTATTATTAGCAAAGGCTCTGTTATACGACCTCCATTCAAAAAATTTAGCAAAGGGTGAGGTATTTTTTAATTTAAACATATTTATTGTATTAGTAAGACTGGTTATAAATCTAAAGTAATGGTTTGAGAAAGAATTAGTGGACAGTGGCCACCATCAACATAATAGGTGAATGGATTTGTTTTCTGTTGATACACACTCAGCAGTGCAATGCGCTCGTGCTGGGCTTAATATATGGAAGTGAGAGTTGGGTATGACAGAATAAGCAAGGAGCGAAAGAGTGATGTTAGTAAATTTTTCCAATCCTTTGTATGAATAATGAAGATGAAGTTGGCACATAGTGTAATAGTGTGACTTTAAATAGTAAAATGTCATCATCATTCGAATTATTCTGGGTGGCATGTACCAATTTTTTTTAAAAATTATGTACAATTGAGTATTGTTACCATATATTCATTGTCAAGAGATAGATTGATAAGTAAGCAAGGTTACTAAGTTATCTCTATCTCACATAATTATTTGATGTATATATAATATTATATAATATTAATAAAGTTTTAACAGCATGATCATTCATTGTTATTTTGCATTACAGTGTGGCTTTTTTCCCGCTTCAAATGGGTGATCATGTGTTTGTTGGTGAAAACACAGTTGTGAATGCAGCAGTGGTCGGCTCCTATGTATATATTGGAAAAAATGTTGTTATAGTATGTATTTAGACCAAGTTTAATCTTAATTTCTATATAAATAACAAGTAAGCAGCATACCTGATATTGAATCATTACTACTACATAATTTAAAACAATAAGAGTAGTATCTAGACGGTACATGATAAATAAGGTATAACATTTTCTTAATTGGTAGTCTATTCATTTAAAAAGCTTCAGGGCGATTAAGTTTAAGGAATAGAATGGAAGGGAATACAGAAAAATATTGTATAACAGAAATGGGCAGTACTAATTTACAGACCACTAAGATGAAATAAAGAAAAGCAAAGGTGAACTGTAGTTCCTATTATATTTTTATGTTTTATGTTGTACCTTGCCAGAAGGTCTGATTTATTCAACAATATTGCAACAATAATAGCTTTAATGGAAAAATATACATAAAAAAGTTGATTATTTAAATGACAGAAGTGCTAGTTACATGGCTAGTATTTCTATTTATTTATTTCATACCTCTTTTAAAGTAAAAAAAATAAAATTTATTATAATTTATGTTTGTTATTTATTAGATATTATTGTTTGTTATTTTCTTATTGATTCGGGTTACTCATGTGTACAGACTTTACACTATATAAGAATGATGTATTCAACAGATGTCCTATTTTTTCCTGTGCATTAAAATTATTTTTTGTTTTCAGGGTCGGAGGTGTGTTTTAAAAGATTGTTGTATGATTGAAGATAATTCAGTGCTACCAGCAGAAACGGTTGTTCCATCATTTGCAAGGTATTCTGGCAGCCCTGCACGTCATATTACCACATTACCCGAGGCCATGCCTGATCTAATGACAGAATTTACAAAGAGTTATTACCAACATTTCTTATCAATAACAGTCACTTGATTAACTTTTTGTTTGTATAAAATAAATATAATGTTATATTAAGATATTTATTGTTTAATAAGAGTTAAAATGTACCTTTTTTAAACACTGCTTAGGCTTTTTTGAATAAAATAATTGCAGCTTAATTTTTAGTTTTTTATTTTAAGTTGTTGCAAGTATTAAATATAATACCTAATACTTTATGTTAATTAACTCAATACTCATCATGTCTAATTACCAGAATGTTGCAACAGTTGCATCCATGCAACTGTTTACATTCTGGTAATAGTGCTATTTATAAAAGTGAAAACTTCATGTTTTACATTAACTCCATCAGAATAAAAAATACTACTTAGAAAAGATTTAGACATAAGTACTAAAAGTTGCTCTTTTCCCTTCTAATAAAATAATTGTTTTAAAGCGAAAGTCGATTTGGTTATGAAGTTCACTTCCTTCGTAAAAAGTGACTATTTTTTTAATATTTGTATATTTCAGAGAAACTTTAGCAAATAATATATTCAAAAGATTTTCAACACACAAATGGTGGTCAAGACTTATGGTCAGATAAGTAGATGAGATGAACAAATTTAACAACAATCCAAACATCAAAAAACCGTCGAGATGCCTTCTTAAATAATTGGGCAATAAATTTACAGATTGTAAAAAGGGAAAAAAATTGTAAAGCTGAAAATTTGGTTTTACTTTACCGATAGGAATCAATTTACTGATCAGAAATATGTGATTTATCCGTGGGTGTATGTTTATTTAGTTTTTAGTTACCTACCAAATAATTTATCTGTTATAAAAACTCAAAATATCGATAACGTCTACAACCCTATTTCGCACAGATTCCTTTTGTATATATAAGATTATAGAGATATAGTTCCTATTTGTACTGAAACATTGAAACGTAAGCTGTTTTGACAGTTTTAGAATTTTAAGACAAACTTTAATATTCTTAATGCCTTTTATATGTACTAAATATTTCCCAAGATGGTAATAGCAAAATAAGCTATGTATTAAATAATCGTCCGAAACTATTATATACCCAGGAATATGGAATACCATTACTCGGATCTTTGTATACCATCTGATCATCTGTTGACTGGTTAGTATAGTTTTAGTCAGAATCATAAGTATCGAGGGCAACATGTCAAAAGTCGGTTTCGCCGGTACTAATTTTAATTTATACATTTGATGCTGTTAATAACATATTTCGCACTGATATGTTTGCTTAACTGTAATAATATGGGCTTATTGTTCACGAGCGTTGCCCAAAGTTTTATGGGTGTTGAGTTTTGTTTCACGGTTGTGACATCACCCTCGCTTTTTCTTAAATAACATACACGCTCAGATTTAAATTATCTTAATATTGCACTTTAGTATGTCACCAACATTGATTAATGAGTTTGTTGAGAGTGTCTCAAGTGTCCGAGTGTTCAATTCTTCAAACTTCAATTTTCTCAGCTTATCGATAATTTTATATGATATATATTTTTTTTGTTGAATATTTTATGGCCTTGGTAACAAGACCTTTAAGCCAAGTCTTTTTTAAAACACATACACTTACTTACGTCTAAGATCTTTATTTGATATATAATTTTCATTAATGATGATATGATATATCATTTTCATTAATCCATGCCTATGTTGAAGAAAATATGGTTGATGTTGCTTTAACATAGTTTTGTCAATTATAATAATTCAAATTTGTTTTATAATTTTCAAGACAATTGTCACGAATTATGTTTATGCAAAGTGCAAATAGAATAATTGTACCTGTATTAGTTAAAAAAATAAATATTATTATACATTCTAAGATGGTATCATCTTAATTCATCCAGCTTTCCTGACATTGGTTTCCAGATCACTATGGAAGAGAATATTCACAGCAATACTTAGTACCGACACAAGAAGCGGAATATGAAGCACGGAGTAGTGTTTTGGTGGATGGTGGGGAAAGGTATGGAGTATCTGCGGTAGTATTTGACAAATATGAAGAATTAATATGGATGGGAAATCAAGGAGTAAGTGAAAATTGAAAAGTAGTTATAAGATATCACATCTAATTATTTTAAATGTTCTGTAATAAAAACTTTTCACTTTTATCTTTAGGGCCATGTTACCTCATATTATGGCCCCAGTATGCAGAAGTACACTTCTTTCCAAATACATGAGTCCGAGGAAGTTAGGGATATTTTAACAGTTGAAAAGGGAATTTATGCATTGACAAAAACAACTCTACGTCATCAAATACGTAGAGGAATACCGAAGCACACTCACAGGTACAACCATTCAATATAATTGCGCTAACACCAAGAAAATTTACCATTATTTAAAAAGCAATAATGTACTAATACTTAATGTTAACATATTTCTACTAAAAATCAGGTAAAGTGTGAAAAATATGGTAGGTAAGGATCATAGTTAAACAGAATGCAAAAACACTGCCTCGATGGCTAGAAAAAGTGCCTAGTGAAAATTTCTAGTTTGAGAAACGATCATACCCATAGTATACTTCTATGAAGTGTCAATTTGTTGTATTTAGTCTTATGGTTTAGGGTGCAGTCTACGAAATATATCTGTGATCTATGGTGATACCATTAAATTTGAATAATAGATTATCCTAGCTTCTTGTATATTGTTTCACTAAAATAATATGAAAATATTATGTGTGAAATTACATTACAAAGTTTAAAGAGGCATTGAGCACACATTATAATATATCTGGTAATTTAGCGGCACTACAAATTTCTAAGACATTAATTCCACTATACATAGAGTGAATGAGTCTATTATTGTTTTTGTTGTTGCATGACTTGTTGTATTGACTCAGATAATACCATCAACTCAATAATAAACACTTCTGTGTAATTGTGTGATGAGCACAGCAGTGGACAACTACTGTTTCTTTTATAAATATTTGCATTATAGTCAAACAATAATTGTAACAAGCCATTTCCTAAATTATAGATTCTATATTTTATAGTCTTCTATATTGACTTCATACATACATAATAGGGGTCTTAGTTCTCTCTGTGAGATGTGAAATCACTTCTGTGTTTAAAATAAGTTTTTTCTTTAATTATTTGCCACAGTCACAAGTGACAAAGTTCAAAGTTTAACTGTGATAAAATCAAATTATATGATAAAATAAATATGATTAAACTTGGTATCAAGAAATACAAGGGTTAATTTTTTTCAAAGTATAAGTAAAAAATTTTAGATAAATTAATATTGAATTTGAAATACTTATTACAGATCACAGAATATGACTGATATGCAGTGTTTACTTCAAGTAAACCCTACAAAGGTATTGATGGGAGGTCATCAAAATAAATTATTGGATTTGGATCTCAATAAAATGTCTGAAACTGTAATAGTAAGCTCATAATTATTATTCTATTCTAGTTTATCTGAAGCATTTATGAATCTATATGTATAAAAGACAAAGTGCCATACACTTTCTCTTTTGTCAATTGAACTTTCAATTAAACTTTCAGGAAATCTTCAGATTGACCTTTTTATAGTAAATAGGCTCACGTTTGGCTTCTATCTTGCTTGATGGAAGGCGAAGATAAAACCTAGGATGGAGCACGTGAGCCTATAAGGTGTCTGTTCACATTGGACTTAAAGGTGTCCAGATTGTACCCGTGAGGAAAGACTGAACGCGGCAGAGAGTTCCATTCCTTAGCGGTCCGCATAAGGAAGGTGGAGGCAAACCGCTTCGTGCGTTTTGATGGAATGTACGACGTAAGGGTGGGACTGCTCGCCGCGCCTAGTCGTTCGGTGATGGAAAGGGGAGGGTATTAGGTCATGCAAAACCTCCGCACACTCGCCGAAATGCACCCGATAAAAACCGAAAGGCAGGCCACTCGTCTCACGGTGTGCGAGGCTCTGAATTTATTTACTATGATGATATTCTATTGTTTTATAACCCAAATTTGTACTGACACATGCATTGTGTATATTTTTGTTCATCCACTCAAGAAGAGAATACAAGAAATGAATATGGACAGAATTGAACAATTCAATATATTGTGAGAGTTACATTAAATATTTAATGATGTAAGTTTATTGTTTGATCCATATGAAACTGTTGACATAATTTTTGGTGTAATGATTTCAAATTAAAAACATTCATTACTCCATTACTCCATTTATCAAATAAATTCTTTTACAAATCAGAAATATTTATGTACTGTTTGAATGGAGAAGTAAAATTACATATATTATTAAGGGTTTCAGGATTTTACTGTTCAGGACAGAAGCTTGTGAGCTACCTTCATTTAACTTTCATAATTCCATTTTGCTTCGTAATCACAAACTTTGTAGTCTCATAATATTGTCCTTCACATACTTTGTATCTCATTGATCTTTGAAAGGATGATCTGAGATGATGAGATTTTATTTGTGTGTTTATTTACAGCCTATAAAAGAAGATGGTTGTGTAGTTTTGCGCAGTGGTGGTGGTGCTTTGGTGGCGTGCGGTAGTGCTAACGGGAATGTCGCACTTCGTGATCTTAGAACACCAAATGCTGAGCACACATTCAGGGCACATACTGCATGCTTGTCAGATTTGGATATGCAGGGAGACTTGCTGATATCATGCGGCTTTACGCAGTCGTAAGTAATTTCACTTGATATTTTTAAGCTATATTTAGCTTCTTTTTAGGTGCGTGATATATGTGTAGTTAACAGCTTCCAATCAACACTTGTACCTAACATTTTTTTTAAAGGAATGCCACAATTTTCAATCACTTTTAATTGCAAATTCTCAAAAGACAGTCTCGTCAGACACGCTCTAACAGTGAATTTGGAATAAGAGAAAATGACTACTAGAGGTACCTAGGTCTAAGTCTTTCCTTCCTTCCAGAGTCGGTGGTGTAGCTATGGCAGAGCCCTATGTTGTGGTTTGGGATGTACGCTGTCTAAGAGGAACATCGAACATGGAGGGCGCCTGGTCGCTGCACACACCAGCTCCTCCCCTACTCTTGCATTTCTTGCCGGCATTTTCTGGAAGAGCTGTCTCCTTATCTGGGGACGGCCACGCCGCTTTGCTGCTTGTGAATGCTCCGCAAGAGAAACAGTCTGTATTTCAGGTGAGTGATTATTTTGAAGGAAAATCCGGGGTAATTTTATAGAATAGAACAACAACTGTTTAGTATATATACCCTACAAATGTTTAATGTTAACAGCCAATGTGTTCTATTCATGAATATTTATTGTGACTCATCCAGAGTTGATTCAAGCTTCTCCTTAGTTTGGAAGTTAATGTTCTTATAAATCTTGGGCCCCTAATTGGATTACATGCTGTATACATACTCTAGTTTGTTTTTAATAAATTTTACTGCATATTGTTATGTTACTGCACATTAACATTATTGTGTATTCCCAAATAGTCATAATATAAACTTCTGATGTTTTCAATACCCTAATTCTACATTTGTCCTTGCTGTGTTTAAGAAGTACTTAGTCTTGAATTGTTATACCAATTAGGCGTTTCCTGGAATATCTTTGTAACCTAAGGTCTAAGGCCAACAATGTAAGTAAACCCTTTGAACATGAAAATCAAAATCGATTGACAAGTGACAGAATTAGTGCACAAACATAAATAAAAACACATGAATTTAGAACTGACGCTAAAAGCGAAGGTGAGATCGAGGATTGATGTATTCGAAATGTGGTTGCTGGCTCTGAATGATGAGAATATCCTGGACGGAACGTCGCACAAACGTGTCAATCCTCTTAAAGTTGGACACAGCTATCAACAATCTGTAGGCAGATAGTCTTCAAGTTCTTCGGACACACAGTCAGGCGAGACCCAGACAGTATGGAAAGGCTGATTACTAGTTGTGTGGAAGGAAAGAGAGCGAGAGGGCAGTCTCCTACAAGATGGCCATACAGAACTCAGGATGCTACGGGAGCTATACTACAATCATCCATCCAAATGGCGCAAGACAGAAATGTCTGGAAAGAAATGGTGGCCAGGGCGTCCATAGTCGCGTCCTTCAGTCATGACGTTACCACATAGAAGAAGAAGAATTTAGAACCTCCTTTATCGAAGTCGGTTAAAACGATTTTTATTTCAGGTGGACACCCAAAGCTCTCAATGCACGGTCATGGACGTGTCTGCATCTAGCCAAGCTCTCGTGTTCGGGGACCAAGGGGGCCGTCTCCACTTGTTTACACCACAACACAACCATGAACCTATATTTAATAGCTTCTCAAGGTTAGCTTAGCTCAATTTATTACTTTGTCTTGGTGTACCATTTTGGTTTATCTTAATTTAATGTTAATTTTACATACAAGTATGTTGCCAACTTATAAAATAAGTTTTTTTTTTATTTATTTATTTACAAGGATTTTTTCTATGAGAAAATATCATCCTCATAGGACAAGAGATACTTTAAAAACGTTGTCTTACAATTTTATACAGTATCCTAGCTTCCATACTGTTACAAAATCCGATATCTCTGCGGCTAATCTTAAATTTAGCTAACAATTCAGCTCTCAAAGCTTCCTTCCTACATCCTACACATTCCACCAGTACGTGATGCACTCCATGCAGTTTGGTGAAGACGATTTTTTTGATTAGAAATGTGAAACTGTTAGATTGAATATGTTCGGAACGAAGTCTGAGAGCTGTTACAGTATCATTTTTTGTTAATTAACAATTTTCGTTACATATAAGTTGATAGTAACAAAAAACAGTCTATTAACTGTTTAAACCTATTATTATGTACATGTTTTATTTAAGACATCTTTATTTACTAAATACTGTACAATACAATGATGCATTTCCAACCTATTTTTAAAGTTATAGGAAATATATTTATACATTTTTTTTTAAAGAAACCTACTAATATTTCTTTTTTTTTTCAGAAATATTACTAACAATCTTGTTAACCATTCCAACTAAGCTTAAGCTTGTTCTAGGAAATGGTTCACGGCAATAGTCGAATGGTGGATTCGAACCCACGACCTTACAATCCGCAGACCGTACCCTAAACCATTAGGCTATTGACGCCGTTATTAATTCTCTATATTAATTCTATGCCATTTGATGTCATTGAGTAATTTATTTTTTACCCGTAACAGTTAATTCCAATATATATAATTTTACTATTAGTTGACGCTATGTACCCAACCGACATACACCTCACTCTCTTTCCTCAACGATTCTTTTAATAGAAAAATGGGCAAACGATCATCGCCGTTGTTTATAAATATCCACAACAACAGAGGTGCTCTAAGTATGTTGCCATTCAGAATCCTACTTGTTTAAAGGTCCCCAATTCGTTCGGAAGCATCTGGCGACAACTGATACTACAAATGGGATTTGTGTGGCAGAGCACACAATTTTTGGAACGCCAATTATTAAGGTTTCTTTCCACCAGTGAAGTACTGTGTAAAGATTTTTTGAGGAATGAGTAAGATTTAATTTTTTTTTTAATTTAGGGAAACGGAGTTCGCCGAACAAGTGGCAGGATTGCCAATGGCGAGTTTCAACGACACGAACTTTCGGTTTTCATCCGTTAACCTTCCGCCCCTGACATCTGGCACCAAATGGTTCAACGAGTTGCCGCCGGAGTTCTTCAAAAAACAGTACAGGTCAGGTTGTCTTAGTGTATAAGTTTTATTGCTTTAACTCTTATGAGACTGAATAAGCTTTGTGAAAAGTGGATAGCGAAAGATGTCACTGTCTACCCGCTAGGATTAAATGGACGATGGAACTAACATAGTCATCTTTCTTCCATATTTGTGCTCGCTGTCGTTATTAAATATTCGAAAAATATTTGATTTAGCTTTACTGCTTTTACTGCGCCCTGTGCAATTTGAGTCAATTACTTTCAGGAAACCAAAGCAGATCGACTTTGAAGTACTGAAATCAATGAAGATGCAAGGGCCTATCGGCTATGCTCCCAATCCGAGGACTAGCAAGCGGAACCAGGTATGCTGGAGTAGCTCGTGATAGGGTAATATCTTATTTCCTCTATTATTATATATATATATCCATTTTCAGATACCTTACGTAGAAGATAAATTAGAAGATTTGAACGCAGCGAAGCAAAATGACTCATTTAGCACGCAACCTATACCAAATCATTATAAAAAGGTAACCATATTTATCTTTACAATTATCGCCCGTCTGTCTGTTTATTCCGGCTAATCTCTAGCAGATCTTTCACTAGCAGATAGCTGATATAATAAGGAGTAACGTGGCTACGTTCATTTTAGATAAATTCTTAATTTAAAAATAATAAAATAATTAAATGTTGCATACATTACGGTTACTATGTTACGCGTAAGCATTCCGATCCGAAGGCGAGCGGGCCGAACCACGACTCTGTCGGTTGCTATTTCACGGATAATGTAGGGACATTCAAAAACTGGACATACGTTTTAATTGCGGGTGCAGCTAGTAAATAAATATAACAAGCTTTCAAGACCTTGTAACTCTATCAGGGCAGACAGGGACAGCTTTTGCATTCCGCCTTTCCAAGCCCACCATTATATAACATAAAAAAACCGACCAGATCGTCCACCCCCTTAGATGCTATACTAAGTCCATATTAGGAGATCGCATCCGAAAATTAAGACAGACGATAGTACTAATGACACCTTTGATGATGGGACGGAAAAAAATCGATTCTGATAAAAAAAATCAAATGTTTAAAAAAACAGCAATGAAACACAAAGTCAACGAAATGAAAAATAGTTAAAGCCGGGGCGCGGAGGGCTGTTATACCGCGCCATAAAAGAATTCCTGCCGCTTCTTTAATTTAAGCTCTAGCCGCCTAATAAAATTTAACTTACGATTCCATTTAATGTCGGTCTTTGATTTTACTCGTAATTATATTTGTTGTTTTTCCAGTCCACACTAATTTATTCTCTATTTTTGCTTAACTCAGTTGGATCTCCACTACAACAAACATGGACCGAATGATGAATTAGAAGTTTACAACAGAACCAGTCTGCCGGGCCTTGAAGCAACTATACCCAACTCCTACTGTAATCCTATGCTCCAGGTAATGTTTTTTTGTTAGTAAAGTATATCCTATCATCTATATATCTAGATTTATGTAGTTATATGCGTATCTATTTATTGTTACATAAAGTTATTATGGTTATGTTTTTAATATATTTATATGTATATACTGGGTATTAGGAGACCGCTTACGAAGACATACTATAATACTACTGACACCTTTTATGATGGGACGGAAAAAAATGTTTTGTTTAAAAAAACAGCAATGAAACAGAAAGTGAAAATAGCTGATGCTCGGGTCAACGAACGCCGGCGCGCGGAGGGGTTAGCTGCGGTCAGCTGTCAGCATCAACTGTGTGTTACATTACCATATATCGCGTAAGAATTTTATTTCAAAAGAGTTTTTTGTAGGTAAAAAACGTTGAACCCGCGACCATAAGGTCGTGTGCTGCTGTTAATGTATTTAAAATCAAACACTAATTATATATATAAAATCATTTAATACAGGTACTGTATTACATACCGCCGTTGAAAGCAACGCTATTGGCACACACGTGCGCCAAAGAGTTCTGCCTTACTTGTGAATTAGGTGAGTTATGTTTTCTTTACGACTTATTATAATTTTACTCTCACTTCTCCCAGCCCCACCGCTTCCTGAAGTAGCGTTTACAGCTAATTTAGTTCAATGTCCCTTAACTAAACCGTGCCATGACCACTCTGTAAAGTGTGATACCGACGAACAAGAATTGCTTCAATCTAATATTATCGAATTATCTCATATCGATATTTAAATCGACTTTTGATCCGATAACCAAATATTGTATGTATGTATTTCACTACAACCCTACTCTCCGCAATAGCTAACTGCGGTTTTTCTTTGAATATATCGATATATTTTATGCATGCAGCATCCTAGGAAGCAGTATAGGACCACGTCAATTTTCGGATGGTAGATTAAAACTTTTCTTTTTGTTGACGGGGGCAATCTTCTCCTTTCACCTCTAGTAGATACCCCGCCTTCTGGGGGGAAGGCGGGGTTATGTGGTATTCTTACCCACTAACCTCCACTGGCCTCCTCGGTGAATGGTGAGGGGCTCCGGGATCTCCAGCAGATATCGCCTTCATCCCGGCTCCACGTCAGCGGACGTCAAAGGCCCCCTTGTCGCCCGAGGCACCTTTTAGTCGCCTTTTACGACAGGCAGGGGATACTATAGCATACTAGTTTTATAAATTTTATAATAATTATTTTTATCTATATATTTTTTGCATGGAACATCCTAGAAAATAGAATAGGATCACGTCAATTTTCGAATGGTGGATTAAAACCTACCTTATGTTTTGCAGACCGTACCATCACGTTACTGACAATTCAAAATTAGATCAAATGACTAAATGTATTGGATTAAATTATTCAGACGAATTAGAAAAATCAGACAGACAATATGTATTAGACGGTAGATTCTAAATCTGGTATGATTTTTAGGCTTCCTCTTTCGCATGCTGGACACGTCCAAAGGCGCTGCTTGCCAGGCGAACAACTTTCTTCGCGCCTTCCGCACAGTACCTGAAGCTGCTGCTCTTGGGCTTATTCTCACAGAACGGGCTGAAACAAGGCCCGATCTATTGGCGCTCATTCAGGTAGCCTCATATTGTATATGTATACCAACCAACCAGTGCAGAAAAGTCGAAGAAAAGGTGGTCTTATTGGATTATTTATTAATAAAAAACAACAGTTACATAGCCATTAATGCCACAAAATTGTTGTACTTCACGTTGTATAGTTATTATAAAATTTAAATTTTTAAATGTTAATTTTGTAGGCATTGAATCTTCTTAGATCTCAAAAGTCCAGAGTTCCGAAGATATACTAGGGAACTATTAAAAGTCCTATAGAATAATGTGTTTTGATTAAGATATAGGTAGGTTTTTAGTCGATCAAGATATCATTTAACTTCTTAAACACAACGAGAAGAGATTGTAGGCGCCTGAACTTCTTTATAACTTATAACATACTTCGGATTTAAAAGAGACCGTCCGCACGTAGTAGCTGGTCACCGACGCTAAGATGTTAAGAGCATTGCTGGAGTTTCTTCGGCCACTTCTTCTCCCAGCGCCAACGCTTCCCGAAGTGTCACCTAAAGTTTGTCTCTGTGAAATAGCAATTATCTTTTTAATAATTGCTATTTCACAGATAATGTAAGGGATTACATTATCCGTGAAATAGCAACCAACCGAGTCGTGGTTCAGCCGTCTCGGGCGCCCTCAGAACGGAATGCTTACGCGTGACATAGTAACCGTCCAAGCCGAGGTTACCGTCACCGAGGAGACCCTTGTGTACGGTTACTAGCGATAGGGGTTCAGGCCAAGCGACCTAAGAGCTATGGTATCTCTCAATCCGGTGAAGGCCAGCTTCTCTAGCCAACTTGTAGTTCGTCAAAAAATGTACATTAACGTTCATCTCTAGAGCAGATTTGATTTGAAATCGATTTTTGTTTTCATTCGTAAATATACATGTTGGTCAGCACTATAATCAAAGTGTGACTAGGAGTAAAAAATTGTGAAAGACCCGGATCGTTTTGTTGCTTTTATTGTGGTAAAAAGCATTGTTTACAATTAATATTGCGAACATTTATCATTTAACTATTGTCAATACATTTTCAGAGTTGGAACCGTTTCATATTGCATCAGATTCACTCCGAAATACTGGAGACGCGAAAGAAGGAGAAAGTTATATTAAATCAAAACTCAAGTCCGCCTAAGTCCGGACGAGTTAATCTTAAATTTCACAGAGCGTTGAATGGACAGTACAAAGATGCATTTCAATATACCGAATTGGAATTCCTTGGGCCGGCTGATTTTGACAAAGAAGAAAGAGAGATTGATGTTTGGAAAGCAATAAAGGAAGGTATGTTTGCTATCGACAACTACGATGCCAATGAACGTTCATTTTGTACACAATTGGTAGTTCATTGGTGGGACTATGGTTCACCGTTTGTACGCCAATCGTGTGTTCTTGATATTTATAATTTGACTAGCGTACCCAGCTCGCTTAGATTTTGCTTTATTTTAACAATAAACTTACATCATTAAATATTTAAATCTATTATATTTATAATTTAACTCTCACAATATATTAAATTATTCATTTGTCTCCATATTTATTCTCTTCTATTCTCTTCTCGAGCGGGTGAAGATCACTTCACCTACACCCATGTACATATCAGCAGCATCAGTTAACGTATACATTCCCGGCGCTATAACTTACCTTGAATACTTAAAAATCCTTAATTATTATCTTTAATATACTTCAGTGTACTTCAATATCCTCCATTGTACTTCAATACGGTTCATAATGATATAAATATACACAACGCATGTGTCAATACAAATATGGGTTATAAAACAATAAAATATCATCATAGTAAATAAAAGCTGTATTTGACAGTTCAGGGAGTGCACCGATCGTCACCAAACTTAACAGGATTACTCGCCAGGTCTATCTGAAGAAAAAAATTCTAAGACATGTAGGTTTCCTCACGATGTTTTACTTCACCGCCGACCGCGTGGTAAATCATCACATAAAATTGCAACAGCAAGTTTATTGATGCCGGCACCGAGGATCGAACTCGAGTTTTACCAGTGTTTAAAATTTTTACACTTTCATTGTCTTGTTTTTCATTTATCATTAATGTATACAGTAAGTACAGGGTCAACGATTTCGAGCAATTTAAGCCTTCCTTTAACGTTTTACCAATCTGGTTGATATACATTCGCCTAGGACTGCGGATAATCGTGAAGTGCATATTATGGTACGTCATTATATGTTCCAGCTAATATTGGAATGGAACAAGTTTCAACCGGTGACCAGGAGCTATCGAGCAATCGGCACGTCGAGCGGGAGGAATCGGAGATTTCACAGCTGTTTGCAATCGGCCGTCACCAGCTAAATCGGTGCCTCAAGTGTAATAAAGAGGTAAACATTTATTTAACAGCACTTACATTAGGTTAGTTCCTCCTCCTTCTTGCATCGTTTTACTCATTGCTGAGGGTCGTGACCTCCACAAATTATGTGGCGGACGATCGCTTTCCACCTGTTGCGGTCTTTGGCGGTGTGAAATGCTTCGTGGACTCTCTTGTTCATGTTGTTACTGATTTAGTCTCTCCAACGCATAGGGCTCCTCCCTCTTGGTCGTCTTCCCTGTACTTTGCCTGTGACCAGGAGTGTTTCCAGTGTATCGTTTTTCTTGGCTATGTGACCGAAGAATTCGAAAACCCTACGGAGATAGACCATTGACTGACGGTGACTCCTACTGCCCGGAGAATTGACACATTTGTGCGGTGGGCTTTCCAAGGTACTCGTAACATTCTTCTCCAGCACTACATCTCAAATGCTTAGTTTAGTTAGAGCATTAATATACCCAATCTTTCTGTACGGAGACGAGACATGGACAATTCGAGCGAGAGAAAGACAGAGGTATACGCATTCGAGATGTGGTACTGGAGGATAAAATATCGTGGACATTACAAGCTTACAAATTTATCTATTGTCTTCAAACTTTACATAAAGACCAGACTGTCCACCACGTGTCTACAGCGCGCACTTACCTATTTCGGGCATTTAATGCGTAGAGCCTTGATTAGCTGGTCATCGTTGACACGACAGAAGGTAAGATGATAAGAGGAAGATCACCAACATGATGGTCCGATCATAGGTGCCATCTCCTTTGCTAATGTCTACCAGCTGCCGAGAGCTGCCTGGGACTGGAGTCGACGTCGGCAGATGGTTCGTATAACGGGCTCCGGTGACGATCCTTAAAAATGAGGGAATGACATGGAAAAAGGCTTACATTTATCTGTCACTTATAGAGCGTAATGACCACGTATAAAAAAAGAAAGAACCGCGAATTGTTGCAGACCGTCAAACGGAGAAAAGTGGCCTACCGAAGTCATGTCTTGCGACGCGAAAGATATAAGCTTCTCCAACTGATTATTAAGGGCAAAATAGAAGGGAAGAGACGCGCTGGACGTAGGAAAAAGTCTTGGTTGCGTAACTTCAGAGAGTGGACCGGTTTGCTGAGCTGACGGCCAACCTCCAGTAATGGAGAGGCATTTGAAAAAGAAGAAGACCACGTATGCCGCCCAGGGGAGGTGACTATTAAGCGACTTGTGGTCCAGGGAAATGTCAGGCCACTAGGAAGAATCTATGAGAGGGATTAATTAAAAAATACTGGCAATAAATGGCTCACGGGGTCGATATCCACTTTGGGCATCCCTGGTCTTGACGGAGGGCATTAGATGTCTCTCATGCATTTCAGGAAGAACGCGAGTCGGTGGTGCTGGCATGCGCACTGCAGTACCCTGGCGGTGCGCGTGATGGCGGTGAGGCGCGTGGGGGCTTCGTGGAGCTGGTGCAGGCGTCGCTGTCGGCGCGCCGCAGCACGCCCGCCTGGTGCGACGCGTGCTCGCGCTTCACGCCCACCGCGCAGCGCGGACGCCTCGCAAGGTAATTGTGCCACTTGATTGCGAGTAGTGCACGAATGAGTATATATGTGCCATTATTTGTGTATGCGTGTGTGTATGCTTGTAAAATTATATGCTAACGAATAGGTTCATATACAACCTAATTGCTAGTATGTATCTAGTGGGGTTGTGTATCCATATACATTAAGTATGTGTGTATTAGTCAACAATCGTGTATGGTGGTAATCGCGAGATCGAGATCGTCCTCAAGCATATATCGTCGATTAAATGGAAAACTGACATTTTCAGATTAACTGTTAACAATATTTTTACATGGATAAAAGACACTTTAAGAAATTAAACGTGAAGCTCACTAGATGTCACCAGGAAGGGTCTTTTGTTAAACGTGCACTTCCAGCAGTTCTTTAATTTCTTCTTTATTTCATCTCCCTCCCAGTTTTTCTGTTTTTATATAAAGCTTTATCGAGGTGTTGGGGGAGGGGGTGACATCTAAAATATTCTAGACGTCGGTAATTCGAAAATAAAATGAAAACGCCACAAAACGCGCAAAAATAGTTTAATTCGATATTGAAACATAACTTTTGTATTATTTTTTGCAGATTACCTCCAATATTGGCAATCAACTGCGGCGGGGTGACGGCGCATGAAAAGGCATATTGGTCAAAAGGCTATCCAAAAGATGTAGGTAGTTCAAAATTCTTTTAACTTTTACGATCACTACGGACTCATACAATATATGAGTTATGTGTACCCAGAACACTTGGGCTTTACCCAGCATCTTAACTACTTTCTGATAAATTAAACAGTTTGTACGTTTTTAAAATTTATCTTAGAACTTGCTATGAAAACAGATTTAGTATGTTGGATTCTTAATATAATCTCCTCTATATATATTTGTTGAATTATATATATATATATATATACATACAGTAAATATGTGTGTATCAGTCAACAATCGTGTATGGTGGTAATCGCAAAATGGTGGTCATCCTCAAGCATATATCGTCGATTAAATGGAAAACTGACATTTTCAGAATAACTGTTAACAATATTTTTATATGGATAAAAGACACTTTAAGAAATTAAACGTGAAGCTCACTAGATGTCACCAGGAAGGGTCTTTTGTTAAACGTGCACTTCCAGCAGTTCTTTAATTTCTTCTTTATTTCATCTCCCTCCTAGTTTTTCTGTTTTTATATAAAGCTTTATCGAGGTGTTGGGGGAGGGGGTGAGATCTAAAATATTCGAGACGTCGGTAATTCGAAAATAAAATGAAAACGCCACAAAACGCGCAAAAATAGTTTAATTCAATATTGAAACATAACTTTTGTATTATTTTTTGCAGATTACCTCCAATATTGGCAATCAACTGCGGCGGGGTGACGGCGCATGAAAAGGCATATTGGTCAAAAGGCTATCCAAAAGATGTAGGTAGTTCAAAATTCTTTTAACTTTTACGATCACTACGGACTCATACAATATATGAGTTATGTGTACCCAGAACACTTGGGCTTTCCCCAGCATCTCAACCACTTTCTGATGAATTAAACAGTTTTTAAAATTTATCTTAGAACTTCCTGTGAAAACAGATTTAGTATGTTGGATTCTTAATATAATCTCTATATATATTTGTTGAATTATATATATCTATTAACTAAGCAGTTAATGTTTTATATATGTATAGTGATATGTATATATTTGTATTCTTCATAAACATAGTGTATGTATGTTGGGTATCCTTGAATTACTTTGTAACTTTGAATAAAACTTTTGACGGTAAAAGAAGGAAGTTTCTTTTTTTTTGTTTGAATTTGTTGCAATTTTAAGTGCTGATTTGATCACGCCCTCGGCGGTGTTGGAAAACATCTTCAGGAAATCTGCATGTTTTAAAAATTATACTACGAGATGTGATGACGCAGTGGGGTTACGTAGTCTATACCCTTATATGTAAAGAGCATAGAAAGCTTGCCCAAACTAAGCCAAGCCCACGCGAAGGACCAACAATAGGCTAGATAGATAGATATATGTATAGGCTGTAACTATAACTTTTTTAACTAACTTTTTCCATGATACCTTCTATACGTTTTAGAGTCTTACGTACAAATTCTATTAAAATTTGTTTCCGGCTTATGACTCCATGTCTGTGTTGTGTCCCTTCTGAGACATATGTGATTTAAAAAGCCTGATGTCCTATCACTCAAACGGCTGCTTTAAGGATCTATCTTATCTTTGATCGTTCATTTGAATGCAAGTTGAAACGAGATTAATTTTTATGTGGTGTGGGAATTTACCACTATATGACTACATACTACGTAGGAGCATATTTCTGACATACGGGTATTGAGCGTAGAGAACTTTATGAATGATATTCCGTACAGATGCTACTAGCGGCACGGTTCAGAGTTATCAATAGTTGATACACAAATATGTATGTGCTATCCAAACCAGGAGGGAGTGGTGAACGCTTTGGTCCTGAGGGTCTTTAAGACCGACATCACGACAACTATCACGCATGCGCGCTCTCACACAAAACAGACTCACTGTGTTTAATATTATTGTTTACTTATTTTAATATTATTTTTTTCATTAATACGATAAATGTTTTCAAAGCGTTTTTTTAAATGTAGCAACAAAATATTTTGGAAAAGATCAATTAATTAGAGTATTTTCTTGATATAGGTCTAACTATATTGTCGTGTAAGTGCAATATGGCTG
This sequence comes from Meandrusa payeni, assembly GCA_029286785.1. Lineage (NCBI taxonomy): Eukaryota > Metazoa > Arthropoda > Insecta > Lepidoptera > Papilionidae > Meandrusa > Meandrusa payeni. Next base: position 3,606,808 of record JAGSMX010000027.1, read on the forward strand.
TGGCAAAAGCATTTTAGGGTCACAAAATTGCTTGACCTTAACGTGTAAGAGTCAAAAACGTTCTCAACCGCTTCACGTTATGAGACATGAAAAATAAATAAATCTAATTGCGGGATGTTAAATGCTTAAGTAATATGTAACTAAATAAAGTTTAAACTCCTATTACAGGCGGAAGCAGTCAAAAGAGGCTTGAGCGCAAAGCCATGTCGGTACGGTGTGCACTGCGCTCGTCCTGGTTGTCGGTTCAAACATCCTGACAGGTATACTATGTCAGAAAAAAAACACGTGCCATTACATTTTATATTTAGTGATCACCGATACTTTCTTTTTGTTGAATTGGGGGAAATCTTCTACAAGATAGCCTTTTGGAAGGTTATGTGAGATTTGGTGGCCATTCTCGGTGCATGGTGAGGGGATCCGCGATCTTTTGTGGAATGCACGGATGCCCTTCTGTACCGTGGCTTGAAGCACGTCCCAAGGGAGAATCACACCCTGCCCCAGCACCCAAGGGGTCCGACGGCAACACAACCCACACCGTATCGCCTTCCCGTTGGATCCGTGGACAGAGTAGCGGACGAGAGCGGGGCCTTGTCTTCCATAAACCCAAAAGATCACCGACATCTACGCCAATAGAGGTCGCACTTTGTGAGCTGCCTTTATAGAACGGAGACAACGGATCACAAGAGGGTAACCGAGCATACTGACCCAAAGTGAAGGTTTTATGGCCTGGTAACAAGACTTTTAAGCTGTCTTTTTAAAACAATTCTTACGTCTAAGATGAAAATAAAAGATGGATCCACTCCACCACCAGTGGTTGTTGTTGTTAAATTACTAATGCGTAAGAGTGTATCTGGATGGTAGATTATCTATTTTAAAATATTTCTTTCCCAGACCTGTGTCGTCTCCGTCTGGATCTTCAAAGAGTTCACAGCAAGACACAAATTGCGTGCTGCCGCTCCAACTGCTGATAAGCCTGCAATCCGATGGCGACGTTGCTATTAACGAAAAGGTGTTTGCTTTTAAAATTTTGTTTGAAGTTATATGTATATCTATAATTAATTATTATATGTAATTACTAGCCTTTTTTTTTTTTGTTTACGGGGAGGAAATCTTCAGAAAGATACCCCGCCTTCTGGGGAAGGCGGCGGTTATGTGGGGTTCTTAGGTTTTAGGTTTTAGAAACTTTATTCTCACTAAAGACATTAAAGGTCACTTACGTGAGAACAATAAAAAATATTTTATAAAACAATAAGTTCGCTTGCATATGGAACAACACCTAACGCATTCATTTGCTTTGGGACGATTAACTGTCGTTAAGGAATTTAACAAGTTGCATTTTGAATGCGCTAAGTGTGTATACCCGCTTAACGTGTGCTGGTATTTTGTTATACAGCTATGCTCCTTCAAAACAAATTGATCGTTTACCGTAATTCGTTCTAACTTTTGGTATTACAAGAAAACTAGCGCGTCGGTTGCTGCGTTTTTTAGAATTTTTGGTAAAAGAGATGTTGGTATTAGTCGTTTTATCTATAATTTTCCTAATGAGAATACATGTACTGTATTTATATAATTGCTTGATATTCATGATTTTAGTCGCTTTGTAGAGATCAGAAGTCGGTGTCAAGAAAGGGAATCGGTAAAGGATTTTTATAATTTTATTTTGCAATATTTGAAGTTCAGAAAGTTTTGTTTTTGAAGCAGCACCCCATATTTCCACAAGATATAGTAGGTGTGGTTTAATTAAGCTGTTATATATAGTATGCCTTAAATTTTCCGGAATACATCGATTTAAATTACGAATTGGGCCAAAAAGTGATATTATTTTACCTTTTATGTGATCAATATGAGTTTTCCATGTTAAATTACTGTCAAGTTGTAAACCTAGATATTTTCATGTTGTTTTGTTGCAAAGGTATATTATTAATTACAAGGGGGCTATGCAAAGGTATTTTTTTGTTTTTAGCTTTAAAAATAACGTAACATGTTTTCGAGATGTTAATTGTTAGAAGATTATGTTGAAACCATGTGAATATAGAATTTAAGTCTTCTTGAGCTTGAGAGATAAGAGTATGAATCGAAGATCCAAAATAGAATAAGCAAGTGTCATCCGCATATAGTGTAATGTGGCCATGTAGACCAATTTCCTGAATATTATTGATATAAATTATAAAAAGCAAGGGACCTAATATGGATCCTTGTGGAATGCCACATGTGATAGGTAATTCATTACTTTGGCAATTTTCAAGTTTTACTACTTGCGACCTATTAGTGATATATGATTGAAACATTTTAAAGGCATTGCCAGTAACGCCTATACATCCTAATTTTTTTAAAAGCAGTTCGTGGCTTACGGTATCAAATGCTTTTTTGAGATCGATAAATATGCCTAGGACAATGTTTTTAGAATCAATGTTTTGTTTTATTTTGGTGACTAGGTCGATCGTTGCGGTAAGTGTATTACTTTTTGGTCTAAAACCGTATTGGCGTTCAGATATAAAGTTAATAGCCTCTAGGTGTTTTTCTAAGCGGTTGTGTAATATTTTTCAAGTATTTTGAGATCACAGGAAGTACAGAAATAGGACGGTAGTTTCCTGGATCCGTTTTGGTCCTGATTTGTAAATAGGAGTGACTTTAGCAATTTTAAAGAATCAGGAAATATGCCTTCCAATAAAAGTTTATTAAAACAAATGGATAAGTTACAGGCTAAACTACGCGTTAAATACTTTATTACTTTAGTACCAACACCGTCTAGTCCTACACTACAATTTGTTTCTAGTTTTTTATTATGTTTGTAACTTCCGTATTAGTGCATGGATTAAAGAGGACAATTTAGGGCGTCTTGGCACAAAGGTGTAGGTAAGGCATTTAAAAAATTATCATGAAAACTTTTAGGTATTTCTTTTGCTAATATGGGACCAATGGTCGAAAAGTACTGATTAAATATATGACAGATGTCATTTAGATTTGTTATTTCTTTTGAGTCTACTATAATTTTGGAAGGAACACAACTTTGTCTTATTCTATTATTTGCTAATGTATTTACAAGATTCCAAATTTTTTTAGGTTTGTTGTTACATTTTAAAAATTGTTTGTAATAATACTCATCCTTTGCAACTTTGATCAATTTAACCACAAAAGCCCTCTTGGTCTTAAATTCATTCCTCAGTATGTCATCTCCTTCGTCCTTCTTATGTTTGGTCCACAAAACATTCCTTTGGTTGATTTCTTCTATAATATTTTTATTTATCCAATCATTTTGAGGTGGGTTGTTTATTTTAGTCTTTAGAACCATGCTTTCTGTTATCATATTCTTTATTTTCTCTTCTAGCCTCACGTAGTCGCTGTTATGTTCATCAATATTTACTGTATCTATTAATGCATCTAGTTTCGCGTAGTCTATTGCTTTATACTGGCTACGTAGTCTTGGTGGAGATTTCACTTTCTTAAGCCGTAAATAAATCTGCTTATGGTCCGAAAGTGAGGATTCGATTATTGCCATATGAAAATAATCATTTTTTAGATTAGTAGTGACGTGGTCTATGATCGATTTCTTTAGAGACGAATGTCTAGTACAATGTTTAACGGAAATTTTATTGACTAATCTATGACCCACTTCTTTCAGAAGATGTTTATATTCGGTTGATTTTGTGTCTTTAGTCAATAAATCTATGTTAAAGTCTCCTAATACAATTGCTCTATTTCTCTGATGCAATTGAGGATAATAAATCTGTAAAAAGTCTTTGAAATTTGTGCTGCCGGGTTTATATACGACTCCCACATCGACAGCATATTTTTCTAACCGGACCCATAGATAGTTGTTTCCTCCAATATAGCATGATTCAGATAAGCTGTGTTTAATATTATTATGTACATAGGCTGACACGCCACCACCCCTTGATCCAATTCTGTAGTTATAATAGTGCGTATAATTAGGTATAGAAAGTTCTATGGCTTGGGAGTCTGATCCTATCCATGTTTCTGTTAGCATGATAACGTGTGTTCTTACCCACTAAAACCTCCCGGTGGCCCTTTCCTCGGTGCATGACGAGGGGCTCCGGGATCTCCAGTGGAACGCACCGGAGCCCCTCTGCACTGTGCTCAAGGAGAGCACGTCCCGGGGGGAGGTTACTCCCCCCCCCCCTGTGCCCTCGCAGCGCAAGGCGACACGGGCCAGCCGATGTCGCCTTCTTCCCGGGTCCACTTTGGTGGACGACTCAAACCCCACCCTTGTCGCCCAGTGAACCCGAGGCCCCTTTTAGTCGCCTTATACGACAGGCAGGGGATACCGTAGTCTTATTCTTGAGAGCCCAGAACTACAGGGCTGAGGTAATTACTAGCCTACCCAGCCCGCTTTACCGGGTTAGATTTTGCTTTATTTTATTTAAACAATAAACGTACATCATTAAATATTTAATTTAACTCTCACAATGTATTAAATTATTAATTTCTCTCCATATTCATTCTCTTCTATTCTCTTCTCGAGCGGGATCATTACCTACACCCTACACATATCAATTTCAGTAGTACATATCAGTAAATACAATATTATTCTTAACATTTATACAAAAATATATCAGGCTCAAGTTAATGTCAGAAATATAAGTGATATTACAGTGATATGATAATCATGAACCATTACATGTTTGCAGAGGAGCTAACTCCAGAACCCAACCGCTTAGAAGTTAACAAACACAAGAAAAAGTTGAAGGCCCGTTCCGAAGAAGAATACAGCCTGAGTGCGGCCGTCGTGTGCGTGGAAGACAACCCCAAAAACTTGGTCGCGTACATTCAAGTCCCCCGGGACAACGAGCCGGTGTGGTATCTGTTTAATGATTTGAGGTATATACACTAAGAAAGATTTTTTTTATTTTTGCGTGTAACAAAATGCTAACGGAACGGACACTCTGGAGCCACACGGGTCGGCAACGGAATAGTGTCGGACTCCAACCAACAAAAAATCTTCACACTGTATTCTATCACAATATGTACGGTCACGGGATAACATCAATCGGTGCCCGGATTACACGGGGCCACCTTAACCAAGAAAATTGCTAAAAACCCTTTTTTTGTTGACGGGGAGGAAATCTTCAAAAAGATACCCCGCCTTCTGGGGGAAGGCAGCGGTTATGTGGGGGTTTAACGCACTAAAACCCCCCTCGGTCCTTCCTCGGTGCATGGTGAGGGGCTCCAGGATCTCCAGTGGAACGCACCGGAGCCCTTATGCACTGTGCTCTTCGGAGAGCACGTTCCGGGGGGGAGAAAGAGGTTACTCCCTCCGTCCTGTGCACTCGCATCACGGGCCAGCCGATATCGCCTTCTTCCCGGGTCCACTTCAGCGGATGACAAAGGCCTCCATCCTTGTCGCCCAGTGAACCCGAGGCGCCTTTTAGTCACCTTCGATGACAGGCAGGGGATTCCGTAGTGTTATTCTATAGAAACCAGAACTACAAAGCTGAAACCCTACTTCAATCTTTTTAAACTTTTGTGTAACTAATATTTCAAGTAGATATATATTAGATTTTTATTTCGTTTACTAACTCTTTAACTCATTGGAACCTTGCAGTTCGTGACATAACAGACAAACTTGTTCAAATGCTTCAACAAAACCCTCATCAAACTACCCTTGATGCTTTAAGGGTAGTGTGATGAGTGTTTGGCTAGGTTCTGATTAATTCTACTTCGTAATATTCCTATTTATCTTGAAGTTGGTTTTTGTTTTTACTCATAAATATGCTTGTGTTATTTGGGACGAAAAGCTAATTATAGTTATATAGCCTGCTTTTTGTAACTTTCCCAGCATTGTTCCCGTCAGTGCTGACGAAGTGGTTCAGTTCAGCGCGTGGTGGAAGTCTCCCTGCGTGTTGTTCTATACCGCCACATGCGCGAGGAACGCCCACAGCGAACCCGGCCAGACCTCATAGCATTTACTTACGTATGGTCCTTACAGCCATCAGTGAGTCTCGACTTTTTCCTTTTATTTAAATACAAATTAATAAATGACCTTTTAACCGTAGCGGGGTAGGCAGAGACAGCAGGCAGGTTGCCGTAGACCGGGCATAAATTTTTAGTTATAGCGACCATCAGATCATAATTCAAACCGCGTAGCTATTAAGTTATCACTGCTTCTAAGAATACGACGTTTTATTTTAATAAGGTACTTGTATGTGAGTAGATAGAAGAGGTGAAAGTTTTATGTCTATGGGAATTTAACTTACCATTGAACATTTTACCAAAAGTGACTGGTAGTGTCGGTGACTGCAAAAGTGATTGGTAGTGTCGGTCGCTGTAAAAGTGACTGGTAGTATCGGTGACTGCAAAAGTGATTGATAGTGTCGGTGGCTGTAAAAGAGACTGGTGGTGTCGGTGACGGTAAAAGTGACTTGTAGTGTCGGTGACTGTAAAAGTGACTGGAGGTTGACGAAATTTTATGTAATACATAAATGTTTATTTCGGAATTCGATACGCGAACTATCGTCAGTTTATATTATTTTTCTATACAAACTTTTGCATTGCATTTATAGATTAGATTTGTTTAATAGCGTTATGTTACACTTGTACCTCTATTGTATGGTTATTCCAATAGAGAACTTTTCGACTCCATCATTAAGATTGGAGACCACGGACCGGCAAGCGCAGCGTGAGACGGTCTGATGATACCATAAAGGCCAACGATGAAAGGATGCAAGTCGCTTAGATCCGGGCCGGATTTAAATAATTTGAAAGGTGTTGTCCAGCAGTGGATGTCCTTCGACTGATAAGATGCACTTAATCCTTACTTAACTATAAAAAAAAACAATTCAATTTTACTAAGGGAGTACGTTAAGATATGTCCATTTTCCACAGAGCTGCGAGGCCATACGACCTACGAGACATGTATCGTCAAATCACGAGTCCAATCTTCAGCTACGCCGATTGAATCCTTTACCACTAAGAAGTTAGCAACGTGCGTACTATTACGAATCACATCGGAATATAATTCATTCAGTCACGCCTTTATTTGCGCTTAAAATAGCTCAATTCTAAAGGCGTGTCTACATTTGAAGGCCTAATTTAGCAAGTCAGTATGGTTAAGAGTAAACATTTTAAAAGGTTTTGGATCAGAAGCACTATTTTCAGCCATAGGACATCCTTTGAGTAAGACTTTCCCAATGATTTCCAAAAGTACTGAAATAAAACTTGCTAAATGATGTCTTTACCTCTATCAGAAGCGTCAATAGCCTAATGGTTTAGGGTACGGTCTGCAAATCGTATGGTCGTCGGTTCGAATCCACCACGACTATTGCAGTGAACCATCTCCTAGTACAAGCTTAAGCTTAGTTGAGAAGGTTAACAAGAATGTTAGTAAAATTTATGAAAAAAAAGAAATATTGCTAGCTTTCTTTAAAAAAAAATATTAAATTAAGTTGAAAAACAAATCAGTCTTTTGAAGGGAATACTATTAAAAATAGTATATAAAGCTAAGTATATTGAAGTTTTTGAAATGGACGTCATAATTGCATGTTTATTATGTTGGTATAATTTCCCAAAATTATGATATTAAAGTTACAGCCTTTATATACGTCCCACCGCTGGGCACAGGCGTTCTTTATAAAGGGAGTATAAGGGCATAGTCGGTCATGCGGTCCTAGTGCGAATTGGGACTTCACATGTCTTAGAATTTTTTTCTAGGACATGTAGGATTCCTTACGATAGGTTTCCTTCACCGTCGGGCGCGTAGTAATTTAGCATTTAAAATTGCAATTTATTTGTGCCGGCACCGGGTTAGAGCTCTAGTTGCTAGCGTACTATGCAACTTGAGCCAGACACTGAGCCACCACGACATGAACGATGATCGAAATGATATTGTTTTCCTAAAATGCAATCTTCTTCTCTTGGTGCCATCTCCTATCGAAGGTTGGCGTCCATCATGTCGATTGGGACCCTCTACACAGCAGCTCAAAATAAAGAACACGTTCGTATTGAACCATTGGCGTAGATTTTTAAGCCAAGATGTTCTTCTCCTTCCCGGATTTCTTTTCCCTTGTATCTTTCCTGTAACAAATCGTATTTAGGATAGGACGCATATGCCCTAGGTATTCCAGCTTTCGTCTTTTAAGAACATCAATCTTTTCAATTCTTTACAGCACTACTTCGTTACGTACTTTGTCTCTCCAGAATATCCTAATAATAAAATGCAATCCAAAGTCTAAATGGCAACACAAAGTGATGCGGGCCGTGACTTTGTCACCCTGACAGCCTGACAGCGTATAGAGCCCCGAGTCTAATTGATTAAATTATATGAAAATGAACGAACAGTTGTCGGTTTTCATACGTTTTGGTAATATGCTAGTTAAGATATGCCATGGTTTTCCAATGGCATACCATGAACATTTCAATATTGTTTTCTATTTCTATAGATTAAATTACCTTTACTTTAACTATACATATAAAACAATATATAATACTAATTAAATATATAACAATACTTAACAATATAATTGCTATTTTAAAAAATATTATATTATTAAAAATAATTGTTTCAATTGCTGGAAGTGTCTAGCCTAGATTTAGGGTACAGTCTGCCAATCGTATCGCCACAGGTCGTGTGACTTTTGACGTGAACCATTTCCTAAAACCGGCCTAAGCTTATTTGTAATGGTTAGCAAAATGTGAATAATATTTGTAAAAGAAAAATATTGTTAGTTTTCTTTTTAAAAAAATAGCTATTCATTTATATTGTATATTACTACGTCTTCCATAAATGCCGATATATTTTATTAATAATCAAATAGTTGTAAAGATATCAAAAAGATAAAAATTACATATCAAAAAATTGATTTTTACGGTTTTTTCACATGACTAGTGTGTAATATTTTGGTTTCATAGTGGATATGTCATTGACAAATGACTCGGGGCCCTGAATGTATGTTTGTTCCCAAATATAAACTGTTTTATAAGTACAATGCTTATCAGAATAATTCTAATTTCTTTCAAGTTAAGGCAACAATCTTCAATGGTTTTTTTCACAAAACATTACTAACATTCTTGTTAACCATTTCAACTAAGAGCTTGTGCTAGGAAATGGATCCTTCCGAAATGTATCCTTTTATTGTTAAAGTCCCACATAAGCAGATGAAGCGCTATACTTTTATTTCTCTAACACAAAATAATTGGTAATGTTGGTGTCTTCAAGACAATAAAACGAAAGACGAATAGGCATTCACCAAGCTAGCAACAAAGACTATCTCTTATCGGTTGGCTGGGATTGTGATCAAAACAGGGCCGGATTTAGAAGTCTGGAGCTCAGGCCACAAATTATTTTCGAAATAAAATTACCAATTTTTGTTGACATTTTAATAAACCAATTTATTTTAAAAGCAAGTAATAGATTTTTCAACATTTAACAAACATATATAAATATAAAAAAGCCTCGAGGCCTCTATTGTGAGGGCCCCTCTCTTGTGGAATCCCCGTGGCAGTGTGAATGTCCCCCTGTATCCGGCCCTGAATAAAAACTAAGTATAGATTTTTCCATAAATGTCTCATGTCTATACATGAGTAGTCATAACATAAGGACTAAGCACTTTTTTTAACTTAGACGGTCAGTGGTCGAATCTCAGCCGATTTGTACCAATTAACTTCCGTTTTAGGCTTTTAAATACAATAAACCTTATGTGAAATTCCTGTTTTATGGCGTTGGTCATGTATAATTCGATTGAATAGAAAAATGACACATTTAAAAATTTCAAAATTGAAAAAGACTCTTTCTTGTGACATCTAGTGAGCTTCACGTTTAATTTCTTAAAGTGTCTTTTATCGTTTTAAAAATATTGTTAACAGTAGGCTCTTTTTAGTATTAATGTAATTTTAAAATTTTGAAAAATGTCATTTTCTATTTAACCGTCGATATGCGACTTAACTCACTCATCTTGTAAAGCGGGTAACAATTCGTACCTCTATCAGCAAGCACAGTAAAAATGTTGTAGGGGCTTATATCTGACCAAACATATTATATTTTTTTTATTGTTAGATCGCAACCACAGACCTGTGTCCGTGCTCTTTTCAATACACTTAAATTGTTCACTCTGCGTTTATTAAAGAGTGCCACCTCTATAGTTACTATTTTCCTTTTTGTATATATATAATGCCTGAATTTGGAGGTGGCCAGAGATCGCTCCGGTTCACGCGTCGCGGACGCCCGCTGCATTGCTATTAGCTTCTCCGCGACCGCTGTGTCCCTGCTTCTCATGGCCATCTTTAGGTTGTAGTCCACTATCCTCTCCCTTGATGCGGCCATTGCCCTTGTCATTAGTCTTCCTGTGGCGTCGTCCAGTCATCTATATAATAGACACAGCTGACGGTGTGTCGGGATATCGCCACTACAGCATGTTGGACGCTGTAGTGCAGTTGCAGTTTTTTCAACATATTATATTGCGATGGTTGCAATACAAATACTCGGTACTTGTGTTTTTTTTTTAATTTAATCACGGTGTATAAGTGAAGCGGATTCAAGGAAGACTGATCGAATCCGAAATTGATGAACGATGCGATCGAGTAGCCATAGATTGCATTAACGTAATTCCACTAAGTTTATATGTAAGTTTTTATATTGTAATTGTGATTGTTAGCTTAAGAGATTTCTAGAGTGGCTCAGAAATGTTTCAATATTGAATGATCGAATTGAACTAAGTATTAGCGGGGTCTTAATTTTACATTTAAATGTTCTTTCTCGAAACTTCCAAATAGATTTAAACGTAAAATTAAACATCGATACAATACGACATAGTTTTATTCAAGGTTTTGAACGGATCAAATAACACTATTTGCGTGTCTTACAGAGTTTTCTTAAATGACAGATATAAAATATTTTTATACATAAATTATCAGAGCGTCTTAACATTTGAAATGCTGAATAAATGTGAAGATTTAAAAAGCCTGCCAGTTACGAGAGGGGAAGACGGGGTATATTTTTAATCTACTTCAAAAGGAGGTTTTCAATTCGGTTGTATTATTTTTAACGAACTCATAAGCAAGCTCAAAGTCGCACAACGAGCTATAGAGAGGGCTATGCTCGGAGTATCTCTACGAGATCATTTCAGGAAGGAGGAGATCCGTAGACGAACGAAGGTAACCGACATAGCTCGCCGGGTAAGCAAGTTGATGTGGCAATGCGCAGGGCACATAACGCGTAGAACAGATGACCGATGGGTCCGATTCTCGATGGGGACCACGGAACAGTAAGCGCAGTGTAGGACACGACCCGCAAGGTGGTCTGACGACCTCGTAAAGGTCGCAGGACGCAGCAGGATGCGGGCCGCTTACAACTGGTCCTTTTGGAAATCGTAGGGAGGCTTATGTCCAGCAGTGGAGGTTTTAAGGCTGAAATGATGATGATGGTTTTTAACGTCTTTCACACATTATCAACGCGCGCGAAATCAACTGTCACTAGCGGTGTTTCCGAACCTATCGGGTCGGAATGCTGACGCGTAACATAGTAACCGTCCAAGCCGAGGTTACCCCTTACCGGGGGGACCCTTGTGTCGAGTTACTGGAGATAGATGTTGAGGCTAAGCGACCTAAGAGCTACGCCACCTCTCAATCCGGTGAAGTACTCAAGGCCAACTTCTCTGGCCAATCTGTGTAGTCCGTCAAAAAAATGAACAGATTCGTACAAGACGCTGTGCGTTTGGCGTCTTACGTTCAATTACGGCTCGCTTAGTAATTGCACCATTATTTCAATTAGTTTTAAAATTTCTCCCTTGATATTATTTTAAATTTTACATTCAGAATGTTTAATTTGCTTAAAAGTAAGACTGAGCGTTGATAAAGATGAGTGGGCGTAAACGATTAAATGTGTGGACTTTTTTTGCTGTACAAATATTCGGCAATTTTATCGAATATTCGGCGCATCGCTAGTAGAATGATTTCACTGGGATTATCTGTGACTAAGTTGTCATCACGATTTTATGCCTTAAATAGGCATTCTAATAATATAAGAATCATTTGGAAAATCATCATCTTTCTGAACTATTTACATTTCTGTTCGTGTATAACGGTCAGTATTTTTGATTCTCATATTTCTTTTGTTATTCCTATATTTTGAATTTAAAACTTGGGTCGATGGTGATTTAAATAAAGTTTTAATATTGAGTGTATTTTGTGTTTTATTGCGCTTAAATTTGAACTACAAAAGGGTACAACGGCCAATAGTGACCGGCATCTGTACTAACATCGATAAACCCCCGTTCCACCGTCTGACTTCTAGACGCACTGCAGGATTTCTTCCTTTTGTTGTGATCATCCCTCTAACCCGTACGAAGCGCTTTGCTTCGTCTTTCATTATTCGTACAGCAAAGGACTGGGATAGTTTGCCCGCGTCTGTCGAGCATGTAATATAACTTGTTCCTTCGGAAATAAGAGTGTATTAATTTGTAGGTCTCGTGGAATAAAATAGTCCAACAACTAATACACTCGATTTATTGAGACAGCGTAACGTTGTACAAGAATTATTTATAACGAGTACCGTGACAACTGCGTGTCCTCACAATCTTTATACAAAATTAATTAGAAGTTAGAAAACGAACTAATAAAGTTAAATTATTGTTTACAATGCCAAGTCAATGTGGCGATCAACTAAAATATTAATTATGAATTAAAGATACAATAAGGTTCAGGTAAATCACTAAGATATCATTGGAAGTAGTTGTTATGCGTAACAATCGCTCGGTGACATGTGTTGCCAGCTAACAGCCTTCTTGGCGAAGTAATGTTTAATGCGTCACTGACGGTCAGACGGTTACATTTACATTCATTTTTAGTGTAGTCTTGGTTTGTACTCGTAAAAATACTTGATGTGGACATCCCTCGGAATCAACAATGTTTCGATCATTAGATATTTTATTTATTAGCTTTACAACAATGATAAACACATTACATACAAAATATAACGCACATTAAAAAAAAAGAAAAATAATCAGAATATAATTAAAGGAAGGAACGGACAATAGGACATGATACCAACATTGGATATCGTCTCAGTACGTGCTATATAGCAAGGATGCGACAGCGCTGATTTTCAGCTGTGCCCAGGACTACCCAATGTCAATGTGACATCTATACAATCTAAAAATAAATATAAAACACTTTCTCGACGTTGGCGTGTCTCATGTCTCTTGACATTAAATTATGAAAAATGTTTAAAATCTCATAATATGTATTTGAACTAATTGGAAAAATAAATACAATAAACATCAACCAGAAAAACCCACCAAAATGCAAATATGTATGGAAAAATCTTGTTTCACAAAACCAACATGACGTGATGTTGACACGCCTAAGGAAGAGGAAAGTATTTTGGAGGTTGAATATGTTAATAATGGCAGGCAGCACTTGTCACATTTGAATTCGAAAATTTCGAATATTAGAATAATGATTTGAATTTAATAACAGACGATTGTCTTCTTTAGAAAAAACAATAGACTTCTCATCAAGACATCAACAGGAAAACCATCTCGGAATAAATATGTTATAATAGTGAAAGTTTACAATATATATATATATACAATATGAAAAAAGTGTTTTAAAATAGCCCCTCTCCTCAACCTCCAGAGTCCAGATCCAACTATATAAGAAAGAACCCCCAACAGCATATGCGCCCAGAAAATTAAAAAAAGTAAAATATCTATTATTGTTTACTGATTTAAAGCCTACAACATAATCGCGAAGATGAAGATAGAGAAGTTCGAGAAGGCGATATGGGAAGAAACGGAGATAATGTAGTTCGAGAAGGTGATATAGGAAGAAATAATAGGAATGGAGTTAATAAAGTTCAAGAAGATGTTGTTACAAGGCGAAATAATAAAAGAAGAAATAAAAATCGAAAAGAGGAAGGATTAAAAAAGAATTAAAATTTATTAAAGAAGATTCAATCGCAGATCATTGATACCAAGAAATATTGAAAGGTAATGAAAAAATGTTTTATATGCAATAAAACAGGACATATAGCAATGGTCCGCAATAATAAAAAATATGAGACCTGCAGCAAATCAGGACATAATACAAATGAATGCTATCGAAACAAAATTTGGTCACAGATTAGAGATATTTTAAGAAAAGATTACTAAGAATAAAGTTTCAAAGTTGTGTGTTGTCGTTGTGTTTCAATATTTTCAAAAGTGGACTTAGTGTTTCGGAGGAAAATTAGTTAATAAGTTTTATAGCGGGTGTTTTTCAATTCAACAGTTAAGGAGATATTAGATTCAACTATAAATGAGAGAACCCCCACAAAGTAAACGAAAACGAACGCCCACAACTTCCGCCTGCATCGTCTAGCTCCTCGCCAACATCGTCGGGTGACCAGGTTATTACTCCGCTTGAAACCAGCGAGTCGAGCGTAGACCCGGGACTCCGATGTTGCTCTTTCTTGGCAAGTGCGGATCGAGAGGCGTATCAGCACGGTTAGGACTCTCATTGCCAAGTTAATCTTCAAAGGCGGTAATAGCCGCTCCCGAATCATGCTCTTCGTGAACCTTCGCGGCGACTGGTATCAGTCGTCGTGATTATAACTTGGATCATGGAGCGTATTGACTTCCTGAAGCAGAAAGTCTATGCGTGGGCAGGGCGTATTCGGTAAAACGGGTGGATAGATTTCAGCAGAATCGTTACATCCGAAGTGACCAAAGGAAGGTGTATCGAATGTGGAATGGAACTAAACGTGTGCTCGGCTAGTCAGTCATGCCAGTCGAGCACACCGCGGGTGATTGGATGAGTGTTGTTGAACGAGAGTATAGAGTCCATGAGGACTGTTACTACCAGCCCCTATAACGTAAATTGTGCTATCCACATGGTTCAGGACTGGACAGGTCCTGGGCTGGATGGGTTGCACAACTTTAGGATAAAGTGGATTCGAAGCTCACATGATCGTTTGGCAACACAATTTCAAAGCGCTCTCGAAGCTGGATGTGGATTGACTGCAGGAAGGCCTATGATTCAGTGCTTCATTCATGGTTGGAGAGGGTCTAAGAGTTGTATAAAGTTGTACAACTTTATGACACTTTTTAGGCATGTATGAGACAGTCACAGTTCTTCGTCAACATGGTGGTGGAGATTGCAGTTCTGTTTCGTTGGACAAAATAAGGATTAAGCGTGGCATTTTCCAGGAGGACAGTTTGAATCCGTTATGGTTCTGCCTAACTCTGAACTCCGTATTAGCACTCTACTGAAGCATTCGGGGCTAGGCTACCGACTCCGAGGAGGCGGAGAGATCATTTCTCATCTGTTGTATATGCATAATCTCAAGCTATTTGCACCAATATGTTCATACTTGTTGGAGCTACTGAAAATTACAGAAGTTTTCAGTAGTGCCATCAAAATGGAATTTCATGTAGAAAAATGTGCGGTCATGCATGTTCAACGGGGGAAAATTGTAAATTAAACCAATTTACAACTCTTAGGTTGTAACCTAAGGTGGTAACCTAAACCTACAAATATCTTGATATGTCACAATCTTTGGGTATTGTGGATGGAAGGAAGGATTAAAAAGAATTAAAATTTATTAAAGAAGATTCAATCGCAGATCATTGATACCAAGAAATATTGAAAGGTAATGAAAAAATGTTTTATATGCAATAAAACAGGACATATAGCAATGGTCCGCAATAATAAAAAATATGAGACCTGCAGCAAATCAGGACAATACAAATGAATGCTATAGAAACAAAATTTGGTCACAGATTGCAGATATTTTAGCAAAAAGATTACCGAGAATAAAGTTTCAAAGTTGTCAGAAAAAACTGGTGTCATAGTGAGATAGGATTTAATATTTTCAAGAGTGGACTTTGTGTTTCGGGGGAAAATTAGTTAATAAGTTTTATAGCGGGTGTTTTTCAATTCAACAGTTAAGGAGGTGTTAGATTCAACTATAAAAGAGAGAACCCTCCAACAAAGTAAACGAAAACGAACGCCGACAACCTCCGCCTGCATCGTCTAGCTCCTCGCCAACATCGTCGGGTGACCAGGTCATTACTCCGCTTGAAACCAGCGAGCCGAGCGAAGACCCGGGACTCCGATGTTGCTCCTTCTTGGCAAGTGCGGATCGAGAGGCGTATCAGCACGGTTAGGACTCTCATTGCCAAGTTAATCTTCAAAGGCAGTAATAGCAGCTCCCGAATCATGCTCTTCGTGAACCTTCGCGGAGACTGGTATCAGTCGTCGTGATTATATGACTTGGATCATGGAGCGTATTGACTTCCTGAAGCAGAAAGTCTATGCGTGGGCAGGGCGTATTCGGTAAAACGGGTGGATAGATTTCAGCAGAATCGTCACATCCGAAGTAACCAAAGGAAGGTGTATCGAATGTGGAATGGAACTAAACGTGTGCTCGGCTAGGAGTTGCCGGATGCTACTGTCATGAGTAACTTCTGGCGTAGTATCTGGTCGATGCCAGTCGAGCACACCGCGGGTGATTGGATGAGTGTTGTTGAACGAGAGTATAGAGTCCATGGGGGCTGTTCTACCAGCCCCTATAACGTAAATTGTGCTATCCACATGGTTCAGGACTGGACAGGTCCTGGGCTGGATGGGTTGCACAACTTTAGGATAAAGTGGATTCGAAGCTCACATGATCGTTTGGCAACACAATTTCAAAGCGCTCTCGAAGCTGGATGTGGATTGACTGCAGGAAGGCCTATGATTCAGTGCTTCATTCATGGTTGGAGAGGGTCTAAGAGTTGTATAAAGTTGTACAACTTTATGACACTTTTTAGGCATGTATGAGACAGTCACAGTTCTTCGTCAACATGGTGGTGGAGATTGCAGTTCTGTTTCGTTGGACAAAATAAGGATTAAGCGTGGCATTTTCCAGGAGGACAGTTTGAATCCGTTGTGGTTCTGCCTAACTCTGAACTCCGAACTGAAGCATTCGGGGCTGGGCTAGCGACTCCGAGGAGGCGGAGAGATCATTTCTCATCTGTTGTATATGCATAATCTCAAGCTATTTGCACCAATATGTTCATACTTGTTGAAGTTACTGAAAATTACAGAAGTTTTCAGTAGTGCCATCAAAATGGAATTTCATGTAGAAAAATGTGTGGTCATGCATGTACAACGGGGAAAATTGTAAATTAAACCAATTTACAACTCTTAGGTTGTAACCTAAGGTGGTAACCTAAACCTACAAATATCTTGATATGTCACAATCTTTGGGTATTGTGGATGGGGGCATTAAGCAGGCGGTGAAGGAGCAGTCTTTGGTCGGGGGATAATAAGGTGCGCGCCTTCAACGCTTGGGTGATGCCCTTGCTCATATACTCCGTTGACATTCCAAGATGGACTCAGACTGAGCTAGATCCAGGGCGGATAGACGTTGAGGTGTGCCCGAGATGGGCAGCGCAGCGCCATGACATGGTATCTGCCATCGGTGGTGTAGACGTGTCGCTTCCGAGCCTCGCTCTTGCGATGGTCTCGAGCGACAGGTCTTGGACGGCGGTCGCCTCCTTCTGTGAGACGGTCATGTCCCAGAAGGAGGCTGACGAGCGGGTCAGGAGGAGCGCAGAGGCTCCCCTCCGCAGGCTACGTATCGGGGTGCGCAGGAGGCGTTAAGAACGCCTCCTCTTGCCACCCGTAATCCCGAAAGTGGGGCCAGGATGGGTACCTGGCCCCAGCATGCTCGGCGTCGTCGGGACTTCTCTGAGTGCCGGAGAAGTCCCCTTTGAGGATGAAGTCCGGTCTTGCCGGGACCGGCCGGTCGTTGGGGTGTCCTGTTGCTGACAGATCCGGGGCACCCGCTCATAACGGCTGATGGCATTCGCGGAAGGTTTAGTGGGTAGGGGCTGCCCAGGCCGAGTCCCACACATCCCTCCGGGCCCACCCAGGGTACCGAAGGATGGTCTGTAAAAGATTCCCCGCGTGAACAAAAAAGGGCGGATAGACGGGTGTGGCTATTGCTTACAAGGCATCGCATGCTTCGCCCACGTTCCACGCGAGTGCATAGTAATGGCGAGGTGTGCAGTGTTAGAGGATATTTCCTAAGCAACGGGCGTGGGAGGCACCGTGACGTAACCTTACGCCACTCTTCTTGGCAAAAGACAACTGGCGCAAACCTAGTGTTGACCACCGAGGGCCGCAAGAATGTATGAAAGAGCAAGGAGCTTCACGGTCGCGTCTACCGGGCCTTAAGGAACTGGCTACGTTTCGGTAACCTCTTTGGGGAAACCGAAGATTTTGTCTGTGCAATTTCAGACAAGGTTATGATGACGAACAACTTCAGGAAATATATCGTGAGGGAGGGAACGGTCGACATTTGTCGGGCATGCCGCCGTCCCGGAGAATCATTCAGGCATATTATTTCCTGTTGTTCTCATCTAGGTAACGGTGAGTACTTGCACAGACATAATCTCGTAGCCAGAATTATTCACCAGCAAACTGCTCTTCGATATGATCTTGTGGAGTCCGAGGTGCCGTACTATAAATTCACACTGGCGCCAGTTCTCGAAAATGGTCATATACGTGTACACATAGTTATTAGATTTATGTATATTAAATGCAATAAAATAATAGATGTACATAATATTTTAGTAAATAAATATTTTATACTATCAAAACCATTTTATTTAAGACAGTGAGAGTAAGTGAGACATTACTGTCTCACTCTCTACTCTCTTACGAGAGGAGATAACACTCCCCCAATATCCCCATATTTATCTTAGTAACTTTAAGATCAGATATTTAATTTTAAACGCATTTACAGATTTACTATCGATTAGGCGGTGGCAAGTTATAACTTGGTGGCCAGGTATCCGGTACCACGGAACGCAGCAGTTCGGTGTTTCTGAATTTGTAAAATACTTTTTTTTAGCTCTAAGTAAACATCTACTATCTTCGTTCCGCTATTTAAACTTTTAGTACAAATATTTAGGCTGTTTAGGGTTTATGCATTATTGCAAAATGCAAGTAATTTCTGAGGGTTATTAAGTACTCTCCAATACGTTGCATTATAAATAGCTTAAAAAAAATTAATAAAGAATAAAGTTAACAATAAAGATTTAATAAAATATGTATATAAATGCTATATAGCTGGCAACACATCGTGCGCGATGCTTTTACTGCTTAGCGTTATAGGTTATCTAGTCTACTTATTATAATAATCTTTAAGCACTTTACACTCGGCCTTATGATGCTCGTCCAATACATGGGTCCTCTCCAATCTGCTCATCGCGACCTTCTCTATTTCCTCGTACACCGTTGGATAACAAGCTATAGTACTGTCAAAGTCTCCCTTCTCCAGCTTGTACAGCTCGCAGTTCGTCACCGCGACTGCTGTGGCTGTGCGCAGTTTGTGCTTCATAATCAGACCTATTTCACCGAAAAATTCACCGTCTTCCAAGTGACACACCTCCCTGCCCGACTCCGAATATATCGCCACTGTGCCCTTATCGATGAAGAACATGCAGTCACCTGTTAAACAAGGAAGCTTTCAAAATTGAAATCCCTGAATACGCAGTGTATTAGGTCGTAACAATTATCCTCCGATTACAATCCGGGTATTTTCAAGTGTAGAGTGAATAGGCATAGGCAGGCAGTCAAGCACTCGCTTAGAAAGTATAAAAAAAACACCTCAGTTTACAGAATGTGCCAGTTACTTATCTGATCGGCCTGCAGGTCTCTACAGTTTCACTGGATTTTTTGACGGGTGATCGAGACCGCTTCTTGAACCTCTATAGGATTAACTCAGTCCAAGGATTCTCGGTTCTTATACCTTTCACGAAAGTTTATTTGGTTGCCAGCGAGGACTCCTGTCAATTTCATAGAACAGGGACCAAACGACGTTTGCATGTCCAACCTATGTTGCGTACGCAGAGTTTATAAGCAAGGCAAATTTTGTAGACCTTTGTGGTTATTCATTTCTTTTATTATTGTTAAAAATGTGTGTCGTTTTCCAGCTGGCATAGACTTAGATTTAGTGTTTATTTTTCAAGTACAAACAATTCGTAAAATTGTACCTGCTATGGCTTTGATCGCATTCGCAAAACAAAAGATAATGCTAGAAACGTAACGGACAAAGAACATTCTCTTTCACATTGTATAAAGTTGTTGATTACCAATGGTATTTATCTTCATTATAACGTCGCCCGCAATGTAAATAACCATTTGCAATCTCATCCCCACGTCCAACAGTAGAGCGCGTGGGATGTGTTTCAAAAATGCCACATCTCGCATCAGCTGCCGGCCGCTGTACATGATTAAATCTTCACGGAGCTGCCCCGAAACACAAGACATCATACGAGACTCCTGTAATAAAATACAGTATTTATGCTGATTTTTGAGAAAAGCCCTCCCCCCCCCCCCTTTGATCCAGGATCTCCCAAGAGAGTCGCAGGCTCATAATTCCTCCCCTAAAACCTCCCGATGGCCCTCTTTCATAATGAGGGGATCCGGGACCTCCAGTGGACCGCACCGGAGGTTACCCCTCCCAGCACCCACGCAGTGTTAAGACTATCAGTGTCGGGTTCTTCCCGGGTCTCCTGTAGCGGACGACGAAGGCCCCCCACCCTTATCGCTCGTGTACTAGAGGTCTCTTTTAGTCGCCTTTTGCGGAATTCAGGATACCATAGCACGGGACCACTCCCTGTTCCTTTCTCTTGACTTACGTGTTCAATGCTCCTAAGTCCAATCTAACAAGATTCTTCGTTTCAAAGTTCCTGGGTCTATATGTCATGTAATGTACTAACCACAAAAAAGTGTGACTGAAAGCGCAAGGCGTAGAATTTGAGTATCTTCTTCTTGATGTGCGACGGATACTTTTTCTGGTTCATGTAGTTCTCTACCTGCTGCTCCATCATGAAATACTTCGCGCGCGCAGACTCCGATCCAAACAGGACAATTATATATTTAAATGTACAATGCAAAACTAATATCTGTAAAGGCGTACGAAACAAATAGAAAATCCAGCAGACGGTTTTTATATACTTTCAAAGCACATTTGATGATTTGATTTGATAACACAACTGATGTCAAGTAGAAATGCAGATGGTATGGCGCACTAGCTTAGTAAATGCCTATTCATTCTACTATTGAAAACATCCTCAATAAGACACAATAACGTGGCCATTTGCGTAAATATCTTTGCAATGATAATTACCTTCGCAATTACCCAGGCCACGATGAAGAAGTTCTCGAAGCATCCTTCCGTTTTTAAGAGGTTTAAATTTGCGTTGCCCCGTAACATGCCCACTGTAACAATACACCTTTGTAAATTACGAATTGAAATTTATACGAAATATATAACCTGTCTCAATGTTACCTTCATTTAGCATTATCTACCTACAACAATACACAAACATACATTAGTAATAAACAAGTTTACTTAAAATTATGTCTTATAGTGTATTGTATATGGATTCGATTTCATGTTTTTATCCTTTTAGCCGAGCATATAAGGAGCTATATGTGACAGAGGGTAAGCCCATCGCGATACATCTACCACAAAACATTTTCTCTAATATTATATTCCCATATATACACTTTCTAGTGAAAATCCTACTCGTCAGGGGTTGTAAAATTTACCAATACGTACCGGCTCTGTCGAAAGCGTAAATAAATCTGGTAGTTGAAGTCTCATTCCACAGGTTTCCTATAGATATCCAGGAGCAATTGCGCGGACTAAGCGGCGTAAAGCTCTGCTCGTGTATGTATTCCACCACAAATTGAAAGTACACGTTCCACGTCAGATATGATAATAGGTACATAGTCAATTCAATCATAGTTCTTGACACGATCTGTAAATATTGATGTCTATAACAGTTATTTCTTCTTTATACCACCATTGAAACGGCCTTTGTTGCATCAAAGGGCAACTCGGTCGGGGTAAGTAACACAACCTCACAAAGTAGGCATTGACTCGATATATATATAAGACGTATACGGAATAAGAATTAAAAAAAAAACAAGAATAACTTTGTGTTGTTCTATTGTTGTTGAAGATTTTATGGTTCAAAGCGTCCATTCGCGACCGTCGGAGGTTGCGAATAATCCTTGCGCGTTACCGCTATTTTATGGGCAGGCCTCACCCCTTAGATGCTAGGAGCGTTGCTGGAGTTTCTTCGGCCACTTTTTCTCCCAGCGCCAACGCTTCCCGAAGGGGCACTCAACGTTAGTTTAGCTTTCGAATGTCACTTAGATTATCCGTGAAATAGCAACCGACCGAGTCGTGGTTCGGCCCTCTCGGGCGCCCTCGGATCGGAATGCTTACGCGTAACATAGTAACCGTCCAAGCCGATAGAGGTTCAGGCTAAGCGACCTAAGAGCCCAATGCCACCTCTCAATCCGGTGAAGCAGTCAAGGCCAGCTTCTCTGGCCAATATGTGTAGTTCGTCAAAGAAAAAAGATTTTATGGCTTGGTAAAAAGACCTTTAAGCCAAGTCTTTCTTAAAACACTTAATTCTTCCCATGACTCCGCGCGCCATTTTCGTTTCCTATAACGCGCCTAAAATGTCTGTGTTGCTTATATTTGACGTGACTGATAATATCTTTTTTCATTGATATCATAACAAACCTCCATAGACTCTACTATGGAGGTTTCATACAAGACAATAAATATTATAATTTTTTTCGATATATATTAAATATTATACATAGATATTAAACACATATATAAGTTAAATATAAATAAATCTAGAACGACTTTAAATCTATATTCAGATCAATATTTTATCGTTATAGCCTTGCATACTATACATACTCAAAATTATTTTTAATGATCACATAACACACATAAAAAATAAAGCTTTTCAACTTTACGGATTTGTGATGCGAACGTGTTCTTCTTTTATAAATCCTAACACATTCCTAATTTTATATAAAGCTTTAGTTAGATCTCAAGTTGAATACGCCTCAGCGATATGGAATCCGATATACAATAAGTACAGTCAGCAACTGGAGTGTGTTCAACGTAAATTTTTAAGATCAATTTCATATAAATTTTGTAATTCTAAACAATCTTACGAATTATTACTAAATAAATTCGGTATGCTCTCTCTTGAATCAAGAAGAATGCTCTTGGATCAAACTCTTCTTTACAACATCTGTCAAAATAAATTGGATTGCAATGAACTCGTCAATCACATATGTATACGTGTTCCCAGCCATTCGAAACGCATTCGTGAGCTTCATCCACATAAACTTTTGCTATTCAGTCAAATTAAAAACAAGCGCAGGCGCACGCGCACCTCTTAATCGCATCATGGAATTGTATAACAATAACTTTAACAATATAGATATATTTGGCTTAACTCCTTCCAAATTTAGAAAAACTTTACAAGAGATTTTGTTAACTTAACTATTTTCCATTTTGACTGTTTTTTCTTATTTTCTATCATTAATTTAATTCTATCTCTGTAACTTTTATGTAGTAATCTGTGGATGACGGTGTTGTTTGTACAATGACCAACGATATGTTTAGTAATTTATAATTTTTCTTTATACTTTAATTTACTTTATTGCTACTACTTTTCTGTGACTTATTATAATTGTACAAATGTTTGTTGTCCTGAATAAAGAGAAAAAAAAAAAAATACTAAGTATACACAAAAAATAAAAACGACTCCTCCATTTAGATGTATGTATGTAATATCGATGTTTATAATAAACGCAATCGCGGCGGGCAGTACCTGCGTTACAAAGACGTGCTCAAGCGTCATCTAGCTGCCTGTAACATACAGACTAACAGGTGGGAGAGCTTCGCCTCAATGCGACCAGAGTGGCGCTCTCGTGTCAAAGCAGGTGTGACGGATTTTGAAAAGAACCGTCTCATTGATCTAGACGCAAAACGCCACGAAAGGAAATCTCGCCCCAAGTCCTCCTACAACTATACCTACAATGTCACCGGTCAGCTATATTGTGTCACTGGCGACTGAGTATTCAAGAGCATGTTCGGCTTCGCAAGCCATATCAGGGCTCATGCCCGAAGCTAGTTCAGTTGGTTAGCGAAGGTCGCCGTCACCGGTCACGGTGTGGAATACATATGTATATACATTAATTTTCTACAAATATTTAATTTTATTATGGATTTTCATTGATAATATAAATAATATAATATATCTTTGAATAGATTTTTTAATTTTACTCATTATTTAAGTATCGGATACATCAGTAAATAATGTGGTCTTTTGTAAGATCGAGAAATAGCTTCTTTTTTTTTAAAAGAAAGCTAGCAATATTTCTTTTTTTTTCAGAAATATTACTAACAATCTCGTTAACCATTCCAACTAAGCTTAAGCTTGTGCTAGGACATGGTTCACGGCAATAGTCCAATGGTGGATTCGAACCTACGACCTTACGATTCGCAGGCCGTACCCTAAATCATTAGGCTATTGACGCTTCAAAAGCTTTATAGTATAAGAAATAAAATATATGTTTACATGAAAATTAGAAATATTTCTAGAGAAAACTGCATCGATCGTTGTTCTATTGTTGTGGTTAGTTCTAATTTATCTTGTAGAAAGTTTACCAAGAGTTGTTACCATCGGATGCGAAATTAACATTGAAATCTCCTAAAAATAGGCCCTCTCAACTTCCATTTGCCTGTTCCAATCACACTTTTCGTCACGCATTTACCAGCTTACTCCCCGAGTCAAGCGTGCGTAAAGAAGTTTTACTTCAAAAAGTCACTCACCCCAACTTTTCGTACAGTGACCAAATTCTTCACGTATACGTAAAGAATTGGTATTCTAAAAATTTTTAGAGATTCCAGCACCAGGCGGAATGTGATGCTATTGCATTTGTAAATCAGATCCAGACACGACATGGAGGAAGCCATGTCAATTAGGAACCATGTGCAGGCGTACTTCTTGGCAATCTTTCCTAGATCTAACACCACTCGTTGGCATGTATTACCCTCTATGTAGCCGGTGAAGAAATTCACGAGAACGTTAAAGAAATAGAAAACATCCAACAACTTGACAATGGTCATTAAATAGCTCTGAAAATAAAAATGAAAACTTTAAGCTGTGATTAAATTGTATGTTGAAAAAAGGTGTACCTGAAACAACACGATAGTGGCAATAAATTAATGATTTATGATTTAATATGATTTTATTTCAAACCAAAAATTCATGTACAAACCAGTTCGATAATAGCCGCAGAAGTAAAAACTGTGTCGCAGCTATTAACGCCCATCTCCAAACAGTTAAATACAAATTCAAATTTAGTAGCATGTAGATAGTTATAGTTAGTTAGTTAGGACGGCCACAGTTCCTTGTTTCTGGATTCACTTCAAAGCTTACCTAGCTACACTTAATGGGAGTGGGATTACGGCGGAATGTGGCTTGGCCTTGCACTTTTTCTCCTGACTGACCTGTTCTTGACAGCGTAGAAGTAGTTCTTGGTAAACGACAATATAGCCCCTTTTAATTATGTTTGTTGTCCATTTATAATTAAACGACTTAAAATGCAAAAGATTGTAAAATCGGTTGTATTTTCATCTTTATTCCCTCAAAACTATACAGTTTATAATGCAATTTAAAAAAATATTTATAATCGGTCAGCATGTGCATTAGGAAAGTATATATGGGCCGTAATCTAATCTATACACAGATTATACCTATAAACAGCTTACGATGACGAATAAAGATTAAAAAAGAAATATAATTTTAAATTAAGTGTATTTGAACGTCAGAGAGTTGTACATTTTTTGGTAATAGAATATATTAAGGTGTCATTTTACTTATTGGATCTGATATACGAAAAATGAAGAATTTGGTTTCTGATAAAAGATATATATATATATAAAAGATTTAAAGCATAACATATTATTTCCGACAAACACGAAGTATTGCGGTGGCAGCCCGCACCGCAGTTGTCCCATTCACCAAATGAGTTCATTTAGCGCAATGCAATTTGTGGCTTGTACTAAATATTCAGGGCATACGAGCTTTTGTTCATTGCGGTATTCGTGACTTCTCATATTTAAATATAAAACTTATGATAAAATTTACTAAGGATATTTAATACATAAATATTACATAAGAAAAAACTACTTTTTATATTATTACGGATCTTATCGCGGCTTAACCAGCATATATAAGCAGATATTATTAGGGTGGGGACGTGGTCAGTTGATAAATCTATGCAACAAGAGATTCCAAAGCTGAATGAATCTATGTTATTTAGGGAGAATTGTCTGAAACATATTGCAATCTATTTTTCACATAACTTTCTTGAATCGGTACAGAAATGGCGGGATTATGAGTGCACAAACACTAAAATAATACGGACACAGACACCAATTTTTGGAGTTATTTGTTAGTGACTATTTTTTAATAATCTGAAAGTAATTAAAGTTATATCTTATAACTACACACGTACCGGCTTATTGGGATTGGTTCTGCTAAATATAATAGCTAGACTAGCGTTAGTTAACAGCATCACTGTGATAAAAAAAGTTTCCAGCCACAACCGGAGCTTACTGTACGGGTGTATAGAGAACGGATAGTGTTTGTACTGTCTTTGTTTTTCCATACGTAAGGCAGCATAAGACCTAAATAAAAAAAAATCGTCATGATGAACAACAAAGTAATTGATGGTTCTATTCTAAACTATTTTTACAAAAAAAGAATGCTAGGAATATAATAAATATTAGTAACACACCCTTATATTTATTTTACCTCTCCTGTCCTAGGGTTACCTGAAAGAGATCGCTCATAGACATAAGGAGGACAGGAGCGTTGGTGTGTCGTTGCCACTCTCCCTATCCCCCGCGACTCAGCAGTGCCGCACCGCGGATTCGGTGTGGTGGGGCTGCGACTCTCCTGCTGCGGCCGTTTGGCTAGCGGTGGGGCCAAACATTTTGGCCACCGCTGGGGGCTAAGTGAGCGAGGTGGCAGCTCGCATTCCTGGCCCCCAAGGTCTCCAGGTGATGAAATCATCACCTGCTTACGAAGGCCATGGAGGCAGACGCGTCTTATGTTCGGGCGCGCCTTGCTTGGATGGGGATAGGGGATGATGGGATAAAACGCCTCAAGCCGTGGATATATTTTCGTTCCCATAGCCCCGCCATACTCGACCTTGGTGGAACATCTTGTGGGCTTTAGTCGGTGAGTACCCGACATAACTCTTCCTTGCCCCGGAGGACGAGTACGCGGCTAGCCACGTTCCCCACAAGTAAAACAAAAAATTAACCCTGTAGGACAGGATAGGTAAAATAATTAGATAGAGTAATAAGAAAAGTCAAGAATAAATAAATAATAGGAAGAGTTATTTATAATAAGGACAGAGCTTTATTTATATTAGAAATAGACATATGCAATATGAATACTGACCTAAACATATTTTGAGCTCTGACATCGCCCGCATGCACCGCAGTTATATTCAGTATGAATTTTCTAAGTCGACTGCACTGTATTTCATAGGTGGATATTTTGTCTGTAGGTAAGTAACATTTATGTCCTTGGAAATAGCCATGCGATGTGACATCGGCTGTTACCTCCACTTCGTTTGCTTCGTAAACTTTAGAATATCTCGTAGCAAACATTTTTCTTTATATATTATACTTAATTGAAATATCATTAATACTTAACTAAAAATAGTGTCGGAAGTCTCAGATCGAATACTATAAAACTTTTGTGATTTATTCTAACGTCATAAAATTTACTTTTATATTGTTAAGAAATATAAGATTAAGGAGGTTTTATAACATGTTTACGACATATCAATACAGCGAAAACATCATGTATAATTTTTTTACAAATGATTTAATATTACATTATCTAACTTGCAATTTAATTATTACGCGTTAAGATACACGCTCGGCTTTTTGTTATATCCCATTTATATCTATACACAACAGTCTTAGTAGAGTCGGATGATACGCAATATGCGTACAGAAAAAAAATGAGAACATATGGCCGTCGTAAATATTTCCAAAATTATATTTATTTATTGATGATGAAGCTTTTAGTTTTTTAGCTAACCAGCTTTTAAAACATTGAAAAGCAGCTAAATTATTTTTTTACCATTCACAAATAACGTCCGATGAAATGTAAAGATATTCAGGTGTGAATTTTCTATAACCAGATGATTAAAACCCGATGCGGATATTTATGTTCGATAGAGAGAGAGATCGAGAGAGACAGAGGTAGTGTAAGATATCTTGTTATACTTAATACACACACTACTATTTCGTCAAGGCATATTACTTCCTGGTATCCTAGCAGCACGTACCTATACCGTACCGTATTTCGACGGTTCTAACATATTTTGTCAAACTTGAAACCCAATACGCTCATAACATAATGAAAAACACACGTATTATAGTGTCTAGTAGTATTAAGAAAACTATTAAGTGTAATAATTTAAATACACCCTAGTAAGAATCACTAACTTCCGTGATAAGTATTTATAAAATAAATTGTGTATATATTAATAAGATATTGGGTACTCCTTGACAATTGTTAGCTAGCAACATATAGCACTCAGCTATTGTTATGCATAATAAATAATTCCAATGATACGTTATTGAAGCATCAATAACCTAAAATGGTTTAGTGTCCGGCCTGCGAATCGTAAGATCGTGGGTTTTAGTCCACCATTCGACTATTGCCGTGAACCATGTCCTAGCACAAGCTTAAGCTTAGTTGGAATGGTTAACAAGATTGTTAGTAATATTTCTGAAAAAACAAAAAAAAGAAGCTAGATGAAAAAAAACAAAAGAAAGAAAAAGATGCTAGCTTTCTTTTTTTGGACCTTATTGTATCTTTAATTCGTAATTAATAATTTTATTGATCATCATATTAACTTGGCATTGTAAACATTAATTTAACTTTATTAGTTTGTAATTTGACTTCATGGTGAGGATACGCCGTTGGACGGTATTCGTTAAAATAATTCTTTGTATAAAGTTACGCCGTCTGAATAAAGTGAGTGTATTAGTTATTGGACTATTTCATTCCACAAGACCTATAAGTTATTACACAATATTTAAGTTTAATTTATTTAAGTTTGTAGCAAAATAAATAAAAAAAAATAAACAGCACCAATCGATAGTATAGTTATAGTAGTATCGTTCCTTCACTTTGTATTTATTTAGTAAGTATTTTAGCTTCTTCAGACAAAACAAAAAATGAAAACGAAAATAATATTAACGAAGAAATAAAAATACAGCAATTACTTTGTTTATTATTAATTAGTTTATTAAATAAATAGCATAAAATATTTTCCAGTTATTTTTATTGCTTTATCAATCTCCAGGGTAGTATGTTTCGCTTTCCTAATTTCCAAAAGTCCGCACAGAAGTTTGAGCAAAAAGTTGCATTTAATATAACATCTTCAGTGCTGTCTATAAGCTTAATTTTTCTGTAAGAATTGATTAATAATTAATAAAATAATTACAATTACAATATTAAAACAATTCAATGATAATGCTTTAATAACTTACTCTATGCAAAATTCGTAATGCACATAGTCGAATATCGGTTTCTTGCAATAAGCATTATCGCATTTCGAAATAGGTCCATTGCACAATTCAGATTTAACGAAATGCGGTAAAAATTCTAAGAATTTCACAACAATATCACTTGGTACATAATAGGGTTTCTTACTTTCAAAATTTCTTAAAGAATCGTCACCAGTATTTCCAATTGTATCCATTTTATTTCCATTTAAATCACAGATTGCTTCAAAATCGGTATCAATTTCAAATTCATCTAAAGTTTTTTCCAGGCTAGATATTGTACTATCGTTTTGATTATTAAAGTTATCTAGAAAAAATTGATTTCCATCTGAATATATACTGAAGTATGTTGTAAATTGATTTACAGAAGCACAAATCATTTGATACACAACTCTTTTTGCTAGTTCAAAGAGGCTCGGTGGTGATTTGATTCCTACTTCAATAATATTATTATATTGTGGTGGACAGATGATGTCTATTTCCCATTCGCGGGAGTCCTGGTGAATAGTTAATCGACAGGTGTTGTTACGCGAAAGGTTCTGGTTTCCCGTTATGTTTAAGCATCTGAAATAATATTACAAACTGTTTTTATTGCTTTCGTGTTATTTTTTTGGTCCACCATCTTTCACGTGTAGGACTCCAATTTTGAGAAGCAAATATAATTTGCTTTATGCCTGGAATTCCGACTTGGAACGTGGAATTAAAATTGGGAACAAATGTCTTATACAGCTCGCCTGAATGTTGTGCCTGCATCCATTCAGCGATAGCTGGTTATGTCAGAAAAAGCATAAGAGTATAAAGAATATTAATACGTATGCCAAGTATGACTGTGGGCAAGTGTGTATTGAAAGATGATTGTGTGACTGGAATAGAGAAAAGCACGTAGCGGTGGTTTAGGAAAATAGAAAGGATAAATGAGCAAAGAGAGACGGGAAAAAATGTATGAATAAATGTGATTGGCAATGTAGGTAGAAGAGTCCCTGGATGAATGTGTATGGAACAGATATATTGGATGATGAACGATTACAGTGTGAAAGTACTCTTGATTCAACGTACAAACTGAAAGTCCGTCCGTTTCGACTTATTTGCTAGTGTATGATGTATTCTTAACGGCAGAAAGACGACAAGGACTGTTCTGTATTTAATTAATGCTTTGCAGATATATTTCTATGTCAAGTATTTTTTTATAATGACTTAAATAAAGCAAGAAAAGAATTTTGATTTTAATCATTAAATAAATGTGAAATACTAAAAACTAATAAAAGACCACAGCAAAACATACGTATAAATAAAGTTTTTTCAATCTCGGATTTCAGTTGGCAAACCGGAATAGTTGATACAACAGCGAAAAACGTCGTAAAGACAAAATTATCAATAGTTACCCTATATTCAAACTTCTAGTTGGATGTTCACGAAACATGTGATACCACAGGGAATAAGGAATCGTCTTCAGGTCAGGGTTTCGCCAAAATCGAAACTCGCAATGATAGTAGTTGTAAACTGGTCTTTGCGGTAACCATTGCAGCTTGTTGTCTGTGAAAAAAACAAATTTGAATTAGAAATTGTATATCTTTATTGCAATTTTGAATATCAAATGCCTTAAATACTATATCTGATCATTCTATAATTGAATTTACACATTTCCGTCTTTCAGTTTGGTGACCGTTGTACGCCGATGTGCTTATTCTGTCACATATGTTACTTGGGGTTTTTTTTTATAAAAAAAATAGATAAAAGGTTTTAAAACCCACTTAAAACCTTTCTTTAAACAAATATCCGACCACACAAAGGCCAATACCGCCCATTCCACGCATGCAATGACATGGACATATGTGAAAATTGTAAATTTATTACTACTGTGATGTATTTTTTGATTGTTGTGCAATAAAGTATATTCATTCATTCATTCAAGCTCAAGGAAAAATATATAGCGATGGCTGTCCAGTCAAGTGCTTGGAGTCAAATCCCAGACGGCTACATTCTTATGTACTACTTAAGTTTGTGCCCGGCATATCGCGAGGCTCACATATGGGATGTTATAAGGATAGGTGAAAAATTATAGCTGTCACTGTCTACCCTCCTAAAAATATGGTTAAAAGCACGTGAAATTTTATTTATCATTTTGAAAAAATAAGGTATTAGAATTTTTGGTTTTTTAAAGTTTCAAATATAATTAAATAAAAGTACCGATACCAGAAACTTGGTGTGTATCAATTTCATTATATATTAATTAAACAGATCGATGAAAAAAGATTAAAAAATATGATTTTGTCATAGCTGAACTTTCAAACGAAATATATAATCATCGTGTTTTACTAGTGTAGCCCTTTCATTTGATACCCATATTGAGGGGGTTAAGGAAAAATAAGTAATCCGCCATTTTGTATCGGCGGCCATCTTAGATTTATAATGTTATTGATTTTATTATCATTGTCATCTAAATTAACTGTATGTACCAAATTTCTTTTGATCAATATGACAACGGGAAGGTTGGCTTAAATTTCAATTTCTAATTTTGACCCAAATAAACAAATAAATTCCGTACGGGTCGAGCTAAATAAAACCGTTTAAAAATACAACTCATTTTAATAAGCTCGCTACCGTTTAAAAATCCAGCACTAATAACGCCAGCACTCACAACACATTGCAAAACTCTACGCGTATGTAGATTTATTAAAATCTATTTTTCGAGCCATCCGATTCTTTCGAAAGACGCATTAGGATCATAAACATTACCGTTGCATGAAGCGGGTCACGCAAATCAATGAGGAAGCATTAAATTTGATATATCATACTGACGGTTTGCGTTAGAAGGCGCTAAAATGGACTGGATTTTCACAATTTTACGAGCGGCACTAAAATGTACAAATCAAACTCCAAGCTCGTGTAGTAGTGCTACTTTGAGATCTGTAAGCGTAATGTTATTCAATAGAACTGTTTTTCACGGAACCCGTAATTGAAGTTAGTTATTTAACCGACTACAAAAATAAAGAGGTTTTATATTTATCTGTATGCTTTTTTTATGTGCACTCATACCATCATTTCAGTTGAATGTGAAATCTTCACATTACATTCATACATCACAAATTAAAGGAAATTGTTATGCATAGCCTCAAAGCTGGGATTCGAATTCTAACATTTGCCTAAATACTGAACCGTCAATGCTAGATAACAAGACAATTCAAATCAGATAAATAAAATAATTAATCACTGACTAACTTGTATTGAATCTAAATAAGATGAAATTTCAACGTGCCAATTGTACTTGGAATTGCAATTGTAATTGTAATTGGAATACATATCTGAATTGATAGATAAATAGCTGTCGATGAAAGCTTTTTGCCAAGCTTTTTGTGTACCATATGTGACCATATGGGAGGCTGCCCCGTCCCCTTACTCCGGTGGCACATTTTTAGCAAATATTTTTTTTGTACTTAAAAATCAAAAGGCGATCATACGATACTAAGTCAATATATTGATGACGATTAAAAAAAATGAGTTAATTGAGAAAAATGTCCAAATTACTTTTCCTCAATCAACACAAGGAATGTTAGGGTACAATATATCTGATCATTACAGCCATAATAATTTTATTTATGTAAAAAAAAATAATTGATCATATATACCGCCATGCTAATAGAGAAGTTAATAATTAAATATATTTTTTTATTGAAAAACTCACTCGTCACTCGTTCAGCGAAATACGAATAAATTAATTCAATGATTACCACAAACCGAAAGATATCGGAGTGCTCTCAACTCGGCGATCCTCGGCGGCAACCACCGTAGCTCGTTCTCATCCAATACGAGGAACTTCAGTCTCCTCACCTCGCCGATCTCGTCCGGGATGCACCTCAATCGATTCCCGCTCACATCCAAGCACTTCAAGCAGCGCAACTCTGATATCTCTCCCGGCAATTCCGTGATATCGTTGCCGGTTAAATACAAACTTTCCAGGTTCCGCAGTTTGCCAATATCGTTCGGGACATGCGATATTAGATTCTCTTTCAAATAAATATCTGTTACTTCGGTTTCCTCGCCCCTCAGTTGCTCCAAGGGGAATCTCGTGAAGCCCCTGTAATTCCAGTGGAGTACTGTGCTCGATTTTTCCACATTCATTTTTTATTAGCAAATCGCTACCTTATTTGTAGAAAAACTAAAGTATTTCTATCGGATACTTTAGTTGTGTTTTAATAAATTTAAATTAATTTGAGCCCACTAATAAGTCACTTACTAATTCACTTTAAAATTACTTGATTGATTTATCAATTAACGTTTAAGAACACTTGCTTATAATAACGTAACACAATTATAATTATTTAAATTCAACTTGTTGTCGTTTAAGTTACAACTATAATTATTTATTAATCTTTATAAATAATTTATCATTGATACGGGCTTCCCACATTCCCGTACAGTGTACACTGCATCATATAACACGTACGGGCGTAAGGCAGATTATTTTTAAACAGTAGCAAGGTCTTTCATTTGCTCCTCATTTAAAATTAGATCGGGGGAGTTTCGGAGATTTATAATTTATAGCAAACAATATCTTTTGCGACTGCAAAAGATAATAGAAGCAGCCGATATTAACAGTGTTTGAACACGCTCTTGTCATTATAATGTAACTAGAACAGCCCCAATACGTAAAACCAACCAGGGAGGCTGTCATAATAAATATTAATACACATTTTTTTGTGACGAACTACACAGATTAGCCATAGAAGCTGACTTTTACTGCTTCACCGGTTTGTGAAGTGGCATCTTAGGTCGCTTAGCCTGATCCTCTAATGCCAGTAATTCAGCTTGGGTAGTTATTATAGATAGGAATGATAACGCGTACATAGCATTCCGATCCGAGAGCGCTCCAGACCACGACTTGGTCGGTTGCTATTTAACGAATATCTATACACATAACTTGTTGACCATTTCAACTAAAACTAAACTTGTGCTAGGTGATGATTCACGAATGGTGGATTTGAACCATTACATTTCGCAGACTTTCCTATAAAACATTAAGCGTCAATAGCTTAAATTATATATTAAAATGAGTGAATCCTAATACTTAATCCTTCGTCTTTACGATATGGTTGGTGGTTTAGAATCCCAGTTGTCTGTAAAAGATAGGGAAGTCCGTGCATTAGTAGTAAAAACAGAAAGAAAAACTTAATAAAAATGTACTAGATTAAGAAATAAATGTAAAAAAAAGAAATAAAATAAGAAAAGGAGAAAAGAAAGATGAGGAATGATAAAACAAAAAACTTTTAGAAGAAGAGTGACCAAAGAGCGAAGAAAGAAGACTAGAATGACAACTGCCACGACCCAAAGAAGTCGGGGAAAAGAAATGACTTAGGCTGTTTTCCCAAAACTAAATAAAGCGAACTAGGTTGACATTTAATGACTCTGCGCGATCAACGAATAGAGGACTATCAGTATTTAGGTTTCGTAAGTATAAAAAATCACTTACAAAAATTTGTGAATACCTTTGGACGGTTTGTTACATGAACCTTATAATTTTGATAAAAGTGGACCGTGTCCATCCCGTTCAAAGGGTCATGTAAATACGTGAAAACTTTGTGTACCTCTTAAAAATATTGCGCACTCGGAGATTTGTGAGATTGGATATACGAGTAGTTTGAAGTTTGTAAGTAGTACAGACTATAATTTATATAACAAATACATTTAATAAGCGAAAAATTAATTTTTCATTTATCAATTAGGTAACTAATACTTATGAACGCTTAGAATACTGATAAATAAATCGTCTCTGTATTCGATGTCAATTGATGGAATCCGTAAATTGTGGTGCTGGAGGAGAATGTTGCGAGTACCTTGGACAGCCCACCGCACAAATGCGTCAATTCTCCGGGAAGTGGGTGTCACTGTCAAATTATCAATGGTCTGTCCATTTTCGAATTCTTCGGTCACATAGCTAGGAAAACCGATACCTTGGAAACACTCCTAGTCACAGGCAAAGTATAGGGAAAACGACCAAGAGGGAGGAGCCCTATGCGTTGGACAGACCAAATTAGCACTAACACCAGCAGGAGAGTCCACGAGGCATTTCACACCGCCAAAGACCGCAACAGGTGGAAAGCGATCGTCCGCCACATAATTCGTGGAGGTCACGACCCTCAGCAATGAGGAAAACGACGCAAGGAGGAGGAGTAAAATTCGTTTCAATTAAACAGTAATTTTCGCATAGATGTGAGATGTCGATATTCTTGGCACAAATAAAAATTATCCAACGGCCCAAGTCAAGGTTTCCTCTCGGTCAGTTATTTTTATAGGAAAAACAGGGCAAACCAAAAGGGGCAAATGGCTTCCCTAAGTGATCACGGAAGCCCATAAATATCCACAATATCAGAGGAGCAGCAGGTACGTGACCTTCGTTTGAGAAAGGACTAGGACTTCTTGCTCGTCTCCAACTCGCATCAGCTGAATGCCAAGAAAAACTCATTGATACAATATGCCATAGATTTTGCACGTCATATCTGTCATCTAGACAGTAAACAAAATAAACATTTCATTGTGCCACAAACACAAGTGCCAGACGTCTCGTGTAGGCTAACACTTCAAAAATAACTCCAAATTTATTTAGAACTCGTTGAAAAGGTTTATTGTTTGTACAAAATATTTCACACAAAAATATCGGTAGCCAATAACGGGAGCGATGCGTTCGACGCCAGGCCGTGCGGTTGGCGGACTTCCAAACAACGCGACGGCCGAGGGCGTTTCACCAGTTACGATAAACAATGAAAATACGCGTCACCTGTTGTCCAAAATGAGATATACGTATCGTAAACATGCCTTTTTTAATAAACGAACGTTACTAGTAAAACCAGTAATAGCTTCGAGGCTAAGCAGTTTAGCTATATATATTTAAAATTTAAAAAATATATCCACATTCATACACATTCATACACACTGACACATATGCACACTCACACACATACATATAATTATTTTATATTAAGTAACTTTAAAAAAATGAGCTTATTGTTTGATATGTTTTGTTTTTGAAAATAAAGATTTTTTTGTGACAAACGTACATTGATTGGCCGGAGACAGCTTCTTCTCACACAGCAAACGGATTTCAACGATTCAACGGATTTGAGACGCAAGAGATTTGTACCGTTATTGAGAGCAACACGGTGCAAATACCCACGAGAGGGGACTTTGACTTGGAGGGTTAATCTAACCCCGTTCGCTTCTAATACGTTACGAAAAGGGTAATATAGATCCTTAAAAAATAAGTGTGAATCAAGCAAAAAGGCACCCTTACTTGTACATATTGGGATAAAATTAAAAAAAAATCCTGTTAGCATTCCGATCCAGCACCATAGCGTCTGACAGGGCCGAACCACAATTCCTGGGACACTTTTCCACAATTTATCGGGAGACATTCGATTGGATTTCTGTTTTGTTGCGATTGTTAAGCATAATAACTACTCGTACTTCCAATGATATCTTAGTGATTTACCTGAACCTTATTGTATCTTTAATTACTAAAAAAACACTATCGATTTGATAAACATTTACTTTTAAAAGATTTACAGACACATGTAAACGTAGTTAAATATTTTTATATCATTAAAAAGTTTAAAATATTATTCATCTTTAAATTCTACATACAATGAGAAAGACGTGTACTTCAAATTGTCACTAAAAAGAAAGCGACATGAGTAAAAATTCTTAGATTATAGACATCTTACTAACAATGAATCAGACTTTGAAATTGATTATCATTAGAACGTGAAGCGAAAAACAACGTATAAGATTTCAATAATGTCATTCTTCCCAATCCGAATGAATTATTTACACGAATATAATCAAATAATATACATCTGATAATTACGACGGAAAATGTTATTGCAATATTAACGACATTGCCAGTGGGACTAGACATCGAAGAGCATTACATAGCATACATTTTTGACATAATAAAACTTATCATCATGACTTTAGAAGGCACTAGGAAGTTTCTATGATATAATGACTGAGGGACATCGCAGATTACAACGATTTAATAAAATCATTACAGCTGTCTGATATACAATGCGCTTTACAGGGAATAAATCATTGAATTACCACATAATGTCAGAAAAGACACGTCACAAGTTACTTTAGGCGTTTATCGTCTAGTCGTCGTCTCTGTCGTGCACTGGCATTAGCATCAAAAGGAAATATATGTGTCTAGGTTTTTCGTCAGTCTTGAACTAAGATATTATGCTATATATATACAATAAAAAAAAATATACAATAAAAAACAAGAATGCGTTGCTCTGTATTTCAAGAAACCACATTAAAAGTTCCTTCCTGTTTTTGCTAAACTATGTTATTTAAATTAAACAAAGACATCTATTCGACATTACTGATAAATCTTTTTCATTTAAATCACAACTTCATTATGGAGGTTTCGTACAAATTAAAATATAAAATACAAATTAAAAAATAAATATTATTATTTTTTACATATATATCTATTTCCCTAATTTGTAAAGGGTTGCTACAATAGACTGATATTTATAATTATTTTTTTTATAAGATATTAAGTTTTATATAAACTTTACCGTCATTGAAACCACAATAAACGAATAAATTATAAATAAAACCTTCCCTTATGAGAAGCTGTCATCATCGTTGATATCGATCAGTCATTAAAATTATCATAAATATATTGACTTACATCTACATACTTCGTTTATGGATATCGTCGGAAATGTGTCATAAATCATTCATAGTGAAATATGAACACGTGTACTATTTTATACGAATATATTCTTGTTGAATGAGAGTCATAAATAATATGAAGCTGTGAAACCACTCAACTCACTAACACAAAACGTCTTTTATGTTTGTTTGTCTGTAAACAATCGTCATAAACAACCCAAGTCACAGCATGTAAAATAAAACCCTAGTTGTTATGCTCTCAAATTGTTATGTTATTAAGTTTTTGCTTAAAATTGTACAAAATTGTAAGTACAATTCATTTTTTTTAAAAAGAAAGTTAGCAGTATTTCTTTCTTTTTTCAAAAAATATTACTATCATTCGTGTTAACCATTCCATCTAAGCTTAAGCTTGTGCTAGGAGATGGTTCACGTCAATAGTCGAATGGTGGATTCGAACCTACGACCTTACGAATCGAAGACCGTATCCTAAACCATAAGGCTATTGACGTTTTCATTTTAAAATCTGTACATAAAATAAATCATTAACAATTGACGAAATCATATAAAATCTTAAATTAAAAGATTCATTTTTAAAATTAACAGAAAATAATTGTAACATAAAATTACTACAGTTTCACAAATGGAAACTTTATAGAAACTTTACTTTACCAATGAAATTATTGCGAATAATTTTACACTAAAAAATTTAAAAGTAAAATGGTAAACACGTTAAGAGGAAAGCTTCCAAGTTGTCAAGCTCTGTTATTTCGTTTTAAAAATATTAAATGACGGAGGTAAATTATAGCATATTTCTAAATGAAATACATGATTTCTCAGTTAAAACGAAAACAATAAAATAGATAATTTTAAAGCATGTCATTTTGAAAATATAAACCGCTGTTGTCGCTCCGGTAGATAAAAATATGTCTAGGATATTAATAATATTTAATTTACTTGACAATTCATTGAATTCTAAAAATATGTCCCTATATATTTTTTAAATTGCATGGTACTATTACGTTAAAACAATAAACAGTATAATTTTTTTTAAGGAAACCAGGTAATATTTCTTTTTTACACGAAATATTATTAACATTCTTGTTAACCATTCCAACTAAGCTTAAGCTTATACTAGATGGTTCACGTCAATAGTCGAATAGTGGATTCGAAACTACGACCTTATGTATAAACGATTAGCAGACCGTACCCTAAACCATTTGGCTATTGAAAATCGAAATATTAATCAACGTTAAAGGCTATTAACGGCTTTAATGTTAATTAACATTTCGTCTAGTGGTTTAAGCCGTTCCACTATCTCCTAATTAAATGTGGAATAATTAGGAAAGAAATTTATGTTTATGAAAGTTTGTTAGTATTCCTAATAAAAAACTAGTACTCTACTTCTTCATGAATTCCTTCACTCTTTCTACTTTAGTTTTAGCTTGTTAAGTGAAATAGCTGACTGCCAAACACTTCATAAAGAGATCTGTAACGCACCTACAATTCCCTTTTCTTGTTTGTTCGTTAGTGTTTGTGATTACTTTAAATCAAGTAAGACTTCCACCGTATTATATAAAAGAATACCGAGTCGACTTGTTCAGCATAACCGACTTAAATTATAACATTAGTATACAATTGACTAGATTTGAATGCGTGCTTTATATGACTAGGCGTATGAATACTTTGAGATACACTGTAGGCTATATAATCCGATTACATTTAACATTAATTTGTCCTTCTTGCTTTTGCTAGACATGCTAGAATAGTGTTTATATTATATACTTAATAAAAAACAATTCCAAAGACACTGAAGGTCATTATGTAATATAAAGTATTGAAAAAGTTGGGAGTAAAATCTTATAAAGTACAACATAAGCGCGTCACCTAGAGTGGTAAACAGAGAGATCACGAAATATCACATAAAACGATCTTGATTCCTTTTATTTTATACATTCTCGTCAGTTTATGGCAAACAAGCGTTTGAAAACCTATTACTAACAATATAGATGTAATGAGAAATTGTTTTCCTTCGTGAAAACTCGGATCTTTATCGGAATACGATGACACCCGAACTTGTAAGATCGTATTAAATGAGTGATATTTTCATATCCATTAGTATGGAGCTATTTGTAACAATAAATACGAACTCTTCCGAAAAATTACGAAGAATTTTTTTTTCTCACTACTACTAATCCAATTAAAATATACATCAGTAAAAAGTTCTAATGTAAAAATTGGATTAACCTTCACGCTCATTTTTTTTATGAATATTTTATGGCTTGGTAACAAGACCTCTAAGCCAAGTCTTTTTTAAAACAAATACACTTATTTATTACGTCTAAGATGAAAGTGAACATGTAAGTTAGATGATCCCCCCCATGAGTCCCCGCGCCATTTTTTTCTTTTCGATCAACAGATTTGTTGTTGAATATTTTATGGCTTGGTAACAAGACCTCTAAATAAGTCTTTTTAAAACAAATACACTTATTTATTACGTCTAAGATGAAAATGAAAATGTAAGTTAGATGATCCCCCCCATGAGACCCCGCGCCATTTTTTTCTTTTCGATCAACAGATTTGTTGTTGAATATTTTATGCCTTGGTAACAAGACCTCTAAGCCAAGTCTTTTTTTAAAACAAATACACTTATTTATTACGTCTAAGATGAAAATGAAAATGTAAGTTAGATGATCCCCCCCATGAGACCCCGCGCCATTTTTTTCTTTTCGATCAACAGATTTGTTGTTGAATATTTTATGCCTTGGTAACAAGACCTCTAAGCCAAGTCTTTTTTTAAAACAAATACACTTATTTATTACGTCTAAGATGAAAGTGAACATGTAAGTTAGATGATCCCCATGAGTCCCTGCGCCATTTTTTTTCTTTTCGATCAACAGATTTGTTGTTGAATATTTTATGGCTTGGTAACAAGACCTCTAAGCCAAGTCTTTTTTTAAAACAAATACACTTATTTATTACGTCTAAGATGAAAGTGAACATGTAAGTTAGATGATCCCCCCCATGAGTCCCCGCGCCATTTTTTTCTTTTCGATCAACAGATTTGTTGTTGAATATTTTATGGCTTGGTAACAAGACCTCTAAGCCAAGTCTTTTTTTAAAACAAATACACTTATTTATTACGTCTAAGATGAAAATGAACATGTAAGTTAGATGATCCCCCCATGAGACCCCGCGCCATTTTTTTCTTTTCGATCAACAGATTTGTTGTTGAATATTTTATGGCTTGGTAACAAGACCTTTAAGCCAAGTCTTTTTCAAAAGAAATACACTTATTTATTACGTCTAAGATGAAAATGTAAGTTAGATGGGGGGGGGGGGGCCATGAGCCCGCGCGCCATTTTTTCCCTTCACGCTCATTGGACAAGTGTACCACAGATTATGGTAATAAAAAGTCATAACTATATATTTTTGAATAAAAAATACAGAATATATTTATTTCTGGCTAGAAATTCGATGACGTGTTAATTTAAAATGTAATTATCTTATTGTTAAAGTACAAAATGTTTAGTTAATTTAAGTTTGAAATAGCTACATTTAATTGTAAAGCTTAAAATTTGTAATTAAATAAAGAAATTTTGTATCACATTTTTTTTAATTATTTTTTCATTGTTTATCGATTAATTAAATATTATAATGAAATCGATTCTTTGTCAAAGGTATTTTGCGTTGTTCGAGTTAATTCAAAATCTACGTATAATACGAACGCGGCGGCCTTTTCCGTCGCCCTCGTCGTCACTATCGAAGGATCCCTGTCGACTTCCCAGCATCAGCGCTTGGATCTCAGGATTTTGGGGTAAAGCTGGGAAGGAAGACCTCCTGACCATTGGAACTGGCCTAGCACCTGGAAAACAAAGACATTTTTAATGATTTTTAAATCAATACTATTGCAATATAATTAATTTTTATCTTTTTCGAAAAACTAAACTTGTTGCTAGCATTTGCAATAGAAAACATTTCATGACCGTTGAGTATTATGGTTAGAATACATTTAAAAAAAAACTTTATGATAGATTGCTAAGTTAAAAGTTAAAATAAAGGACAAATGGTGCAGATTTGTGGCCGTTCTATGAACGGGGTTACCATGTGATAGCTTCATGACATCAGACTATATTCACTCCTGTTGTTAAAGTTAATGTTACAGACTTTATAAATCTCCCACGGTTGGGCGCTGGTCTTCTCTGTAAAGATAGTAAAGGACATAATCTGCCACGCAGCCCTAGTGCGGATTGGCTCACTTCACATGTCTTAGAATTTTTTCTAAGTTTTCTCACAATGTTTTCCTTCACCGCCGAGCGTGTAGTAAATCTAATGCCGGCACCGGAGTCGAACTCGGGTTGCTAACGTAGTGTACTGTACTGTACCGCCCGGCCACTGAACTGGCACGGTTCTAAAACGACAACCATTCCAAATAAGCATAGTCAATAGACAAGAATTGCAAGAAAGGCGGTTACGGACCTGTCATTTTGGTGCCGTAAGTGACTTTCATTTGTCTATTCTAATAAAAAAAAAACATAGGAAGAAAGCAAATGGGGTAAATGAATGTGTTTTAAGCCTTAAAGCTTTAAATTAGATGCCGATATACTTT
The DNA here is from genome assembly GCA_029286785.1 of Meandrusa payeni. Taxonomy (NCBI): domain Eukaryota; kingdom Metazoa; phylum Arthropoda; class Insecta; order Lepidoptera; family Papilionidae; genus Meandrusa; species Meandrusa payeni. The sequence goes on from JAGSMX010000027.1 coordinate 3,649,506, forward strand.
TAACACTACCTAAATGGATTGTTGAAGCAGAACAATTCCACACTCAGTAAAGCCCTATGTATGTCTGTAGGATCAAAATATTCACACGTACGCAACTAGATGCGAGCATTTCAAATCCATATTATTAGATGATTATGTAACTATACGTACAAATGCAAGCTTGTGTTCAATCGTTCGGAACCATAGATAACTAATGAGCTATGAAAGCTGTTGAAAATATTGTAATTTTTACTTGTACAATTAAGTACTTTGATTATATGCTTCGGATTCTGTTTAAAATTAAAAAAAAAATTAAGTCGTTTCAAATTTGACGGCAATTTGAGTATACAAACTTGAGAACAGATGAATTGTGAAACCTTTTTTATAGTCGGGTGAAAACAACTGGTTTCAAAATATGACAATGAACCAACTACAACAAAGTACTCCGAATTCATCAATTTGCGGCATTATGTGAAGCTTGCTTGTTCTACGTTCTTCGTCTACGTTTCAACCTATCTGTGATGTTCTAACTGCCAAACTCTTTATATAAAATGGCTTATCATCTTCTGAAATTATTTAGTAGATGTTTTGCGGACGGCACATAACATGAAATGTATATTGTTCTCCTCCCATCCGTGAAATAGGAACCGACCGAGTCGTGGTTCGGCCCTCTCGGGCACCCTCGGATCGGAATGCTTACGCGTAACATAGTAACCGTCCAAGCCGAGGTTACCTCACCGGGGGGACCCTTGTGTCGAGTTACTAGCGTTAGAAGTTAAAGCTAAGCGACCTAAGAGCTATGCCACCTCTCAATCCCGTGAAGCAATCAAGGCCAGCTTCTCTGGCCAATCTGTGTAGTTCGTCATTAAAAAAAAATGTTCCTAGAAACGCTTCCGTAGATATGTGGTAAAATAATGCAATAATTTACAAATGCTAAACTAGAAGCAAAGATCACATGCAATTGCTGGCTTCTAACTAAAAGTGTAAATAAATATATTACCTGCAAGTCTTTTTCATTCATCAGACAGGCCTTGATTAATAAAACAGAAGTTTAAAATCAATCAGAGAAAAGAATAGATTAGATAAACATATAACATTCACAGCATGTAAAACAATTCATTCGAATCATTAAAAGTATTTACGGGTTAGATTTAGAAAGAAATATTTGCACATATTCGTACATTTGTGGTGCTATAACATTTATAATGCTATTAAAAATCTAAATACTTACCGAACAGTTTTGCAACGGATTGCCTTTTGACAATTTTTGCTTCAGATGACGGCGTGTCGGCAACAGATGAAGGCATCGAACATTCTCCTGAACCCTTTTTGTCACTCAGATACGAGTTAATTGAATCACCTCTTGTGTAATGTCTACTCTCCCGAGGACTCTTCCTTTCATCCTTGGTATCCGTAGTTACCGTTTCTGCTATTTGAAATAGCTGGAGGTTAAACTTGCTGGATTCCCTACGCAATGTTTTCTTGTTAGCGAACTCCGCTAAAGAGTGTCTTCTGCCGCCGTCAGGATTAAGCTTCATTCTCGCTCTTTCTTCCTCTTTCACTTTAAGCACATCTAGTACAGCGTTCACAATTAAAATGATGAGGAAAGTTGTGATTCCTATCACTGTGAGAGTATTGTTTTCAGGCTCCATATTATCCTTTTTCTTTTTCCTTCCCTTAGCTAATGGCCTCTCGGTAAACACTTGCAATGCACTGCACGCATCTTTAAGATATAATGGAATGGTCTTCGTTTTCACATCAGCTGTCGCTTCAGATTTGTTCTTGATTATTTCTGGTGGAAACTTAATTGTTTTCTCCTTGCCGTCTACCGTGGCCCCGTTCCCATTGTGTGTCACGAACCACATGTTAACACAGTAAAAGCAGTAAAATAGTAATGAGAGGATGAAAAACAAGATCTTACGTTCGTTCATGTTTACATTTCAGAAGCACAGCTTTGTTTTGACGCAGTCTGGCAAGTGTGGGCGTTTCTATGCACGTACACTATTATTTTAAAGACACCAATGCCCTGGCTACGCTTGATTAGCACTGATTTTCCTTTATTCTCTTCTGATTTATTTATTAATGTTACAAGTGCGCACAGAGTTTGTGCTACGTCAGGTCTTAATTTGCGGATCGCGACCACTATCCCCTGCGCATGTGCGGGATTTAAGCTGGGTCGTACAGGTCGAGCTCGCTGTAGTTGCCTCTGTCTGTACACGTCTGCACACAGCGACGTTGGCATCAATGTTTCAGGGGCCTTAACACTGTACAATGCTCGAAATGGTTATATATGAAATAATTGCCTTTCATAGATTCTTTATTCTCATCAATATAATTCCATGATCTAGTATTTATTATTATCATTAGATATTATAAAAAGAATAATAAAATAATACTAGTTTCCACCTTTTGTATGTTTATAGGAGTTTGAACTATATCTGATACTAATGGAAGATTCAGTACAGCTTCAATAATGGAGTTTGATTGATTTAAGCACGATGTTTGTGATTACATTTTTATATAAACGAGCATAAATGCAAGTATCAACTTTCATTGTATTATAATTTAACTTTTTTTTGTTGTATTACAATATATTATGTATTTAAAATATATTTTATATATTTTTTTCTCAAACTGGAAATAAAATACCACGTTTTCTTACGAAGTACACTTAAGGTACTGTTAAATATATTTCTTGTGGCATCAAAGTAGGCTGAAGTTATCTGTAATATTTGATTTGCATATACACATATTTAATAGATTTGAAACAATTGTTTTGATAATTTGATAAGAATGAAATTATAGTGATGATATAATTTAATAAATAAAATAGACCGTTTATTGTCCTTTTCAATGCATTATCAATTTTGTAACAACTAGATAGACAACTAGTCGGGTACAATAGACTGGTAACCAATTATTACTAAGTAACCATTCACTAAGTCACTTTACACTCGCACTTTTTCCACTAAAAGGTATTAGACACGTTCTAAAAATGCGTCAACATCGAAACGTGTGACTGCACCCGTGATGTAAACTCGACATGTAATGTGTTATCTGGAAGAATTGTCACTTTACATTGTTTGTTGAGATTATTTTTATTGAGATACCCTCGTTTGACGCGACAAGATAATACTCGGCTACGCGAGCATGTCCGCTCTGCGCTACGTTGTACATTTTAAATATTTTTAACCGACTTCAAAAAAGGAGTTTCGGCTGGGCGAACCGATTTTGATGATGCTTTTTGTATTTGAACGCAATGATTTCAACACATAAAATTCAAATAAACTTTTACATCGGAGCAGGAATGGGGATCGAATTCCGGCTGCTACAAAACATTGATTTAACACGGTCACTCGTCTGTCTCTGTGCACCCAGCTAGGGTTAAACGAATGTGAAAGCTTTACTCTTCTATATTGTGTTACGCTTCGAGATGCAGTCTTTTGGCTATCGCAGAAATACGTGTAAGTGTACTAACATATAATGTTTGAAGTTCATCGGTCCGGTACAGAACGGGGACTGTGGTTTTGTTGTTATTTGTACTGTTGCTTGTCACAGTCATTAGAAGTATTCTTTTTTGTTAACATATAAACCGGATGTGCTGCTTGACCCAGTTTGAAAAAAAGAAAATAATTTTAAAACTTTATTTGCTAGATGTTACACATTTACAAATATCTTTCCGTCTCTGCCTGTCTATCCCGCCAAAAAGACCTAAGAATAAGGACGTGAAAGTTTTTTTGTTATTGTGTATGTCAATGGGACTAATAAGTACGGTGAAAAAGAAGCAATAATGATCTCTGTCTATCCCACAAATGGTAAAAGCACTTGAGAGCTTACTTAAAAAAAACGCAATTAATAACGGCTAAACATCCAACTAACCTCTAAGATACAGTCATTTTCACATTTGTATCACAAACAAACCAAAACTTATAAATACTCGCATAAAGATTTATTTCTATAATCAATTTTTGTCCCAGAGGCAATTCCATTCGTATCGCTCGCGAACTCGGGAAATAAGCGAAAAAAAAAGGATCATCTCCAAATGTTAGGGGACGTAACGATGTAGGCTTGAGATTTTGCTTAGCCCGTAAAGATTGATGAGTAATGTTTCATTATTTTTCTTTTATTTGATGAAAGAACCGATAATTGATGCAGAAAAGCCACCCAACTTAGGTAATGTCTTATGACACGAAAACTATCAGCTTCTCTAAATGATAATGATGGGCAAAATAGCAGCGCGCTGGACATAGAAAATGTCGTAGTTAAGAAATATGAGAGAGTGGACCAGCATTGGCAGCTTGAACAACTGAAATAGTTGGCACACGAAAGAGATAATTTCGCTGAGCTGTCCAACCTCCTGGAGTGAAGAAACATTAGAAGAATAAGACGTAAAAGCTTAATTTTCGTTTTATTAGTTTCTCTTACAAGAGCTGTAAACTATTTCTACTAATGACCGTTACCCGAGTACTAGATGACTAGGGTTGCGATATAGCCGAAATTATATCGACAATTAATTTTACTATAATCAATAAGATATAACTTCTAATGGTGAATATCATTTGAATATCTAACATATAATGAGATTCTTAATGATATACTAAAACGAAGCAGATGTATTTCCACTATTGATATTGATGACAAATAGTGTTTTGTCGTTTATATATGCGGTGTAGTGTGAATCGCTTAAAGTCATTGGTTCTATACAACTCCACGTTGAGCTGAACGTGAGCAACGATACTCTGACTGAAGCATCTGATAAGGGATTAATTCCAACAGCTGGCATTAAATAGACATTAATTAATTCGTCTAGATTATGGCCGTCGTAAGTTAGTCGCTTACTAAAAGTGTTAACGAGCGACAAGATTTGGAGCTTTTATCCACGCAAAAGTGCACTGGGAAAGAAGGCAACATGAAGTGGTTCTTTGTTTAGGGACCTCCAGGGACGTGGACTCTGTGCAGAAGGGTACTGGTGCGTTCCTTCGTACGCAACAAAATAAACATGTGACCTAATTTAAAGTAGAACTCTTTCAAACAATAAAACATCAAAATTGGTTACGAGTGCACATACACCTTTTTTTAATTCAGTTAAAACTGACCCAGGAAATATGAACAGATATAAAGAAACTGTGCGAATTGGTCACACTAATGCCATAACAAAGTGTGGCTAGAGATAAATTGTGTGAAAGCTGTCCCCAATATTAGCTTTTTGAAATATCAATTGCATTTTTATATCGTCAGATAAGGTACGAGTGCACAGCTTAGGATGCCTGGAGTGTTATTGATTGATCATATCTAGATAACAGCCGATGGCTTTATTGAAATAAACATTGTGTTATTAATAAAAACACTTACGTCCTTGAACCAGAGACGATGGATGACTGTTTGCCACGATCTCTTTCTTCGTTTACAATAACGTTAATAATCGTAAAGCGAAGTTAATGGCTGTGCCATCCTACTACGTCCGATGGCATGCAGGCCAGCTTCACTGGTCAAGTTTCCAAATAAACAAGTGAAGCTGGCCTGTACTGTTTCACCGTTTTTGAGAGAAAACTTAGATACCAGAGCCTGGGAGTAACTCCACTCAAGGGTTACTCTAGGCACGTTAGCATTACTGTTTCTGGTTCCTTAAATTGCGTTATTAATTTCAATTTCCCTAGTTTGATTTATTGCTATTTTATATTAACAGGCGTTGTTACATTTATTAACATGCAAGCTATTATGTTGTCGTAGCTGTAGCCGGGCAGACAGAGGCATCAATTGAATCTGCTTTTTACCAGGTCTATTTGGTCCGGGCAGTATGCCCATCGCTTTACTGGGAATAAAATTTAGCAAGTGCTTCGTTTGTGTGTGAGAAATCGGAAATTCTTGTTATAAGATGGCCGATTTAATTTATGGTGTATTAAGTATATATATATATATATATTTAGGTTCAAAAATGGAAAAGCTTCTAAAATACAATTTTAATACAAAATACACTTTTATGAATTTCAATTATTAACAAAATAAATCTCTACATTAATACACAAAATGGCTGTCTACACACAGGACATGTAAGTAACAATCAAAAGCAAAATAACTAAATGGCACAAGACACCGCCTATACAGAGACCTGACCATCACGACAGCTGACAGGCAAATATGTCCGATGTCGGATCAACGTTCCTTACGTATAGAAATTCGTTGGTGGGACGAGAAACATTTCTTAGTTATTAACGGCATATTAACATTTTTAAAATTCAAATCCTCTACACCAATCGTAAAATTTTGTTTCGTGAAATTGTCTTTTACTTGATTAAAATCGACTTTTCAATGCGAAAAACGCAATGCGACCCGATAAAATGCGACAACGAAAAAAAATAACATTTCGATATTGGATGGCAGAAGGATTTCCATTTCGCGCGTCACCACATCCCGTTGCATATTGAAATATGCACTCGGCGTACAATTCCGCCTCATTTTGTATGTAAATGAGATACAAAAAAGACTGAAAACAAAAACGTATCATTGATATCAACGCTATTTACAACCGTGAGCAAAAATAAAGGGTCGGTTAAGAATGTTTGAATATCTCGGAAAACGCTAGCTAACTGAAATAAATTGTGCACGATAGACAATTAAAAATCCATCATATATCCATCATCCTATCATAATATTTTTATTAATTTATTTATATTTCATTAAAAAATATAAACTTAAACGAAAAAGGATCAATGGTCTCCTGAATGATCTCCTATCTCAAAGGTCGGCAACGCACCTACAGCTCCTCTGGTGCTGTGGATGTTCATGGGCGACGGTGATCACTTAAGATCAGGTGAGCCGTATGCTCGTTTGCCACTTTTCATATAAAAAAAAGGACATCTTACGTAAACTTGGATAATACAGTATTTTTCATTAAGTTTTATTTTTATTTAAATTTTAGTACTTAGTGTTGCCTCCAAGTAGCTCTAGCTAGCAGTTAGCTAGCGTCTTTAACTTCCGAGATAATCAAACTTTCTTAACCGTAAAAATAAAAAAAAGAGCAGTAGTAGTCGATGTCCGGGTGGTCGCCTTAAATTTCGATGTACGTTAACAATTCGAGTTTGATCCCTGGTGCCGGCACCAATGAATTGGTTTGCAATTTTAGGAAAACATTTTGAAGTCTGCGAATCTGCACTAGTGTGGACTATGCTCCTTATACTTTAATTAGTTATATTGAATTTAAAGTCTACACGCTTCAAACAGGAGGTGGTTCTCAATTACCTCATAACTATAGACTGAATGAACTGATTTTGATGGTTTTTTTTAAGGCTGGTACTTCCCATGTTTGGTCCAATTCTGACAATGGCTTTCATGAGAAAACCATATGTGTTAAATTTGCATCATGTACGTGCGCGATATATGGACGAATAACTCAATATCACGCCGACCGATTTCGATGATTCATTTATTATTGGAAAGGATGTACTTCAAGGGTAGTTCAATGAGAGTTTGGATAGGTGCTTATTAATTCTATTTGTAAATACACAGAAGAACGTCGATAAATAGATTTACATAGTGTTAAATTTTCATCAAGTACGTGAGCGATAAATGGACGAATAACTCAATATCACGTCGACCGATTTCGATGATTCATTTATTATTGGAAAGGATGTACTTCAAGGGTAGTTCAATAAGAGTTTGGATAGGTGCTTATTAATTCTATTTGTAAATACACAGAAGAACGTCGGATTTCAAGTCGGTTTTTGTTTTTACTCGTAAATACTAATATTACTAGTACACTAAGATAATAGGGTTGCGAGAGAATATGTTTCTCATCTATACACGAGATATGTTATTTTTCAATTCTCAAGTATCAAATTATGAAAGAGGGTAACCTTGGTAACGTAGCATTTAATGAAAGCAGATGGTGTTCCGAAATTTCAATTACTTAAGGGAACATTTCGCCGGTTATGCCTTAATGAATTTATAATTAGACTCAGCTTGACGAAAATTAAATAAAGTTCTCGGTTTTATATTGCTTAGTTACACCTAAAATAATAAGCAGTTATAACCGTCGCGGTTACCTAGATCTTCATGTTACCCCAATTGTTAAGTAGTTTATTCAGGTGGAACCTATAGCATATAAAACCTATAGAATTTAATACAAATTCAAAAACGAATGATATCGACCTCGTTTGTCAAAGTGTTGGCATGTTTAAAAAGTCACTTACCTATAAATAGTTTTCTTTATTAGTTTGGCCTCGCTATTAAATTGCTTTACTGCGATGGCATTAACTTTAAAACTATTCACTGTTTTTCTATATTGTATTCTAAAAATGCTTATTAATAAATAACTAAACTTATAAATAAACCTGGTTATGTATGGTATGGCTATGAGCCGTGGTAGCTCAGTGACCGGGCGGTCGTCGAAAATATCGTGTAGACATATACGAGTTAGAAAATTTCCTAGGACATGTGACCGCGTGGCGGAATATACCTTTATCCTCTTTACAAAGAAAGCATGTCCCTTTATATATGTGCTTTTAATAAAATACGTATATAACATTAAACATATAAATCATAAATGTAAATTAGTTTGTAAAAAATATTTACTAGAGTTGAATTATATTCAGACTGAACGCCTCCTAATTTAATAAAATTTAATATAATATAAAGCTGAGGGACATACACAAACACAAATTTACACACACACACACCAACACACACACACACACACATTTATAAAATATTGTTATCATTTGTTATGCTCATATTTTATTGTATTTTATTGTGCTTTTCAAATGGGAGAAGACACTGACCCCTGAAACACAGGTCCAATAGAACCTAGCTCAGGAGTCAGGGACTTCATATTTCATTATTTAAACATTTTCCATGGTGACTAATAAAGATTTATTATTATTTATTTATTTATAAATAGCAGAAGTGTGTAGCCGATCTAGTCACCCGTCTACATTCCATCCATTAACGCAGTTTTTCATATTATACTAGTCCTGTAAAATCTTCCCTGACCTTGAATATTCGAAATAATATTTTTTGTCTATAAGCTGCGCGAGACACACATGCGGCATGACGCCGCGGGGTGAAGGTGGCGCGGGTGGCGAGGAAGAACCCCCCGCGCGCCCCGTACCACCCGCCGGCTCAACCGACGCGGGCGCCTCGACGAGTGGTACAAAAAAATACAGCATCTGCCGCGCACGACACTTTTACCGCGAATAAACATCGTTCCGCACGATTCGCGAATCGTAGAATACTCCTTCCGTTCATGTATACTCGTACTCAAAGGTGAACTACTAACTTACCGGATTGTGTAATTTTATGTTTATACTGTGTAGTGTAAATGTTTGTATATAAATTGTAAATAGACAATTCTGCAATCTCATTTCTCGCGGGCGGCACCTTGTGGTCGCTCGCGCGACGAACCCGTAGTTCCCTGAAAGTGTATATTTAGATGAATCATTGGTTAATATAAAACTAACTGTAATTGAAACTAAAAATATCTTTGAGATCCGTTGAGTTCGATACCGCCTCATTAAATATGAAACGCAAATGCTGAATTGAATCTCCGTAAACCATTCTGTAAATACCTTTCCGGTGAGAGTTTCGCAAAAACGTCTAATATCGTCTTTTCTATTTCTGTTTTATGCAAGAAAAGTTTAATGAGTTGTAAAGAGAACGTATCAGCTTGATATATTGTCTAGTGACTGGGCTTCAAGACATACGATTCGGAAGTCAGTGGTTCAAATCTGAGTCGGTCTGTAACCAATGAGTTTCTCCATTCAATCTCTTTTGTACACAATAATCAATTTATTAAAAAGCATAAACTTAACCGATCGCCACATGGAGGCAACACTAAGTACTAAAATTTTAATAAAAATAAAATTTAATGAAAAATACTGTATTATCCAAATTTACGTAAGATATCCTTTTTCGTTTATGTTTATGCTTATTAATTAAATATAAGTTAGTTACAGCCTTCATATATGTCCCTCTGTTGGGCACAGGCCTTCTCTGTTAAGAGAGTATAAGGGCATAGTCCGCCACGCGGCCCTAGTGCGGATTGGCAGACTTCACATGTCTTCGAAAAATTTTCTAAGACGTGTAGGTTTCCTCACGACGTTTTCCTTCACCGTTGAGCGCATGGTAAATCAGCAACAACAAATTATTGGTGCCGGCACCGGGGATCGAACTTGGGTTGCTAGCGTATTATACAACTTGAGGCGACCGCCCGGACACTGAGCTACCACGGCTCTTTATATTATATTATATATTAGGAAATATAAGTAAATTATTAAAAATATTTAATTTTATTTGAAGGATATTTAATTGTCTACCATGCACCATTTATTTCTGTCACCTAGCGTCTTTATCTTCAGAGATATTGAAACTTTCTTAACCGACCCTTTATTCCGACCCGTTCACCACTGTATTTATTTCCAGTGCAACGATGAGTGAAGTTAATGATTACTACTTCTCTGTGCTCATAACATTAATAGTATAAGGCGAGAGACTTTTTATATTTTAACAACAAAAGTTGAGAAAGCTCTTTGTCGACCCTTTAAAGATTTTTACCCCGAAATAAAAAGATGTAGGAGTAAAAGCGTATTTACTTAAAATAATGAGCGTAGAAAATTGCTCGAAATGATTGAATCAATTCCACTCTAATAAGCAGTATCATTTCCACAACTCGGCGTATAACGGAAAATGTAAACCCTTCAAAGCGTGCCCACTCTACAAACATATGTAACGATGTGTACTTTGTGTGTTTTGTGATGTTTACACGCGGTATCATTTATAATTAAAGTTTAATGATCTGTGTAATACAAATGCTTCTCAAAATTATTTGATACAGTCATTTGAAAAATTGAGTGTGATCTTTGTGGCAATTACCACGAAACAAAGGTTTGATTGGAAGTAGAATGGTCGAGCCGGTAAGCTACAATAACACCGCGGAAAATTAGCGCTGTCGCATTAGCACATACTGCGATGGTGTCCAATGGTATCATATCCTATTTGTCCGTTATTCTGTCGTTCTTTTAAGTGTATTTTATTTTTCTTTCTTTTTTAATGTGTGTTATAATTTGTATGTAATGTGTTGTATATTATAATACCAATAAATAACATGTCTATGTCTATAACTATAGCGTAGCAAATCCCTAAGACTCTCCTCCCCCGCTCCGAAAGGTTCTCGGCTTGTCGTGCCGGGGGGCTCAGTCACCCACGGTGGAGTTAAGAGGAACAGCACGTCATTCCACGAGCTCTCCGCACCCCACCATCACAGTGTTTTGGTGGACCGTGGGGAAGTGACGTTTGATTTGGTTTATTGTAAGTTGGTTTCACTGTTATTTAAGTTTGTTGTTTGTATATATTTTAGGATGATTAGTTTATTGTTTTGGTGATTAAGTTTTTTTAAATAAAAATGTTTATTTCCATCCATGCGATCTATTTACAAATTTTGGTTGAAACCTTCTAGTAAGCATAAAAATATGCTTGTGTTAGAAGATCTCGCTCTTCCATAGCAAACTTATTATATAATACAGGGTTTTTTTTTACCATACGAAAAGCGTTCTTTTAGTTGTTCATATGTATTTTGTTGTATAACTGACATGATTGTTTCGCAAACTGTTGTGTAGCAAAATTAGTTAATTACATTTATATTTTTCAGATTTGTTTAATTACGTGTTATCGAATTGTTTTAAGTCGTCTATGATGTAGTTGACCTACATCTGTATGGGTGCCTTATGGATGTGTGTATGTGTTTGTTTTTTCAATTAATAACGATCTTAATGCAGTAGCAAATAAATTGGAAAGTAGCAAGGTAGGCAATCGAAATGGGAAAAGATTTCCATTTCACGCGGCGATGCATTCGGCCGCACCTTGAAATATGCAATCGGTGTATTGCGAACCCGAGGGCGTGAAGTAAATAACGACAAAGATAGCATAGTAACAGTAGGTAAATCTATTTATCAATTTTGGTCGGTGTTTTGGTAACACTGTATTATACGTACTGCAAAACTACAGAAAGAATAGAAATCATACTTATGTCAGGTGTTTGGAGGTTTTATGTACACAAATAAATTAATTTGGAGTATCTGTAATATTAAAACAATCTTTTTACTGCATGCATGTAAGTGTATTTCTTTTTCTAAAAAGATAGCTAGCAATATTTCTTTTTTTAATATTACTAGCAATCTTGTTAACCATTCCAACTTTGCTTAAGTTTGTGCTAGGACATGGTTCACGGCAATAGTCGAATGGTGGATTCGAACCCACGACCTTACGATTCGCAGGCCGTACACTAAACCATTGGCCTATTGACGCTTCGAATACGATTATATACGATACATTTACCGAAATAAGATTTTTACAGTTTTTTATATCTGTCTGTATGTTCCGGCTAATCTTTGGAACGTATGGACCGATTTTGACTTTCACTAGCAATTGGAGCAGTAGTTTCAGAAAAAAAAATAGTTTTTGATCCCACCGCGGGGCGCAGTTATTGTACAAACGTTAGTTTTCTCTATTTTGTTTCTGTCTGATGTTGCGTCTGATATAAGTATGCATAGTTAATCCTTGATTAAGTTCAAGCGCTTATTTTTTTTATTAATTTTTGATAAATGATTGTTAACGAACGTCGAACGGAGATAAATGTTATTTTGGTATACGTACCGTATTCACATTGATATAGAAATATGGTTATTTTAATATTGCAAACAGACACTCCAATTTCATTTATTTGTATAGTGAAAAGGATTGTTAGAACGTAATGTTAAGAAAGTCAAAGTCTCTTTAATTTCATAGAACAATAAAACATAATAAATTGTTTAATTGACCTTTATTGGTTTTGAATAACAGAAGATGAGGAAAAAACCAAAATTCAATCACCGTTTTAAAGAGAATCCATTATCGGATACATAGTTGGAGCCAGTGATACTCTTCGCCTTGTCGCTAGCCAGGTACATGATCAATTCACCTATCTCCTCCGGCTGACTCACTCTGTTCAAAATTGTACCAGGCGCGAAGTTCTCCCAAGAGATATGGGATTCGGGGACCCCTGAGTTCCGTATGATATTTGTCTGAACTGGCCCGGGACTGACAGAGTTCACTCTGACACCGTATTTGCCCAATTCCAAAGCAACACCTTGACTGAAAAGGTTCAATGCCGCCTTCGATATACCGTATGGTAGCAACACAGGCTTACTCGGCGTGAATAAACCTCCGATACTGCATACGTTGACGATGTTACCCTTGCTCTCAATTAAATGTTCCGCACAAAGGGATGTCAAATGTATGACAGCGCGCATGTTGGTCGCCATTACTTCGTCATATGCGCTCAACATATTCCCCAATCCGATAGTCCCATAACGGATTATCCCAGCGTTGTTCACTAGTACATCGATCTTGCCGAATTCTTTGATGGTCTGATCGACGATTTTCTTCGTTTCAGTTTCATTGGACACATCGGCTTTCACGATGAGATGTTTCGTCACACAAAGAGTAGCGACGCTGTTCAGATTTGTCTCGTTCCGATCAACGAGAACTACATTGGCTTTTTCTTTAGAAAATAGAGTGGCTGTAGCGGCTCCGATACCAGAACCGGCACCTGTTATTATCACAACTTTATTTTCAAAACTCATTTTAGAAATGCTCCACGAGATCGGACTGTGGTCGACGCACTCGTATAAGATTGTTCAACATTGCGTACAAGACAGTGTTATAAATGTGGTTACGTTAATGGTTAATGCATTAAGATATCGCTTAGGTAACCGCAAATGAGATTATAGTCATAGAATATAATTTGACAATGACTTGTGATTATTAAAAAGCGACTCACATATAACAATGATATTTTTCAAACATTAACAACTAGTCAATTCTCCGTTCTAATCGAAATAATTACAAACGGAGAGATGGGATATTTATATCGCAAATGAAGCGTGTTTTGGAAAAGGTTTTCGTCGAGAAGGATCTTTCGTAGTGGAGAGATATAGCTAGCAGCTTAGCTAAGTAGCAATACCTTATTTATAAAAAAGTAAGAGCTTTTGAGCAAACTCGGGCGTGATGCTCTAAAACCCGAGCCACTAACCGCTATACAGTATAACAGCAACAAAAAGCAAAACTAGCAATGTAAGCCACTGGAACCCACATCAAATTGTAGTATCATCACCATTTCACACAAAACAATTGTTTGATAATAATAATAAATCATTTATTCCTCACCGTAATCCACAGTAGTTACTTGAGATAATTATATAATTAAAAACATATACACATTTGGTGGATAATTTTGATGAACATTGATTTTACGCAACAAAATGTAAATAACGCGTTATTTAAAAATAAAAGTTAGTTAATAGTTAAAGGTAGTTACAGCCTTGTACATATGAGGGATATTGGGCACAGGACTTATCTGTAAAGAGAGTATAAGGGCATAATCCGCCCCGCGGCCCTCGTGCAGATTGGCAGACTTCATATGCCTTAGAAACATTTTCTAATACGTATAGGTTTCCCCACGAGATTTTCCTTCACCGCCAAGCGCACGGTAAATCAGCAGAACAAATAAAATTGCAACAACAAATTTATTGGTGCCGCCACCAATGATAGAACTGGGGTTGCTAGCGTACTATGCACCTTGAGTCAACCGCGTGGACAATGAGTTATCACGGCACTGTTTACAAATAAGAGCTGCTTCTCTTCTTCTTTCAGAATAGAAAATCATTAATTTTATGGATAGTAAAATCATTAAAACATCGGAGTCATTCGCTATGACCAATATTTTTGAATTAGGTGGCGCTTTTGATATATGGAACAAAGAGAATATAATCGCCATGCTGAATAGAACATCATATCTGCCTCTTCTTGTTGATGTAAATAATCTTCTTTACGTTTGAGAACGTGATTTAGATTGTTTTTTTTTAAACTGGCAACCCCATAGTTGCGCAGTTGTGAAAGTAGGCAACCTTGACGTTTTCAATTCTGTTACGTGTATTCTTTTAACTAATACACAAATGTTTTACATAACCGATGAGAGTAGTTTAAATAAATATAATTAAAATAATCATCTATCATGTATTGCTTATCAATAATAAATAACAGGTGAGGGTATAAATATATACCGGACTATAAACAAAAGAAATCTCGAAGAATACTTTGGCCTTAGGTCAGGTTGTCAATTAGAATTAAAAGGTAGCATTTAACACAACAAAAGACAAAATGCTCAAATTGTTGCTTTAGCCCAAATACATAGGACACATTTATGCATTATATACAAATGTATATAAAAACGCTTATGCGTAACATGCTTCATGTTACGGTTTAAGTATTACGTCTATTCCATGTATATCTAGTCTACTACTTTCTGTCGTCTTTACAGTAAAATGTAACAAAAAAACGACTCCCCATTTATTAGTATATATTAGTTTTATACTAATAAAATCTGAAGTTAACAAACCAGTTAGATTGATCAAACACCTTTGATTACCACGCCGCAAGGGGAAGGAACACCGCAAAGGGATCCTTCAATAGCGCTCCTCGACTTGCCACTAATGAACTCAAAAGCTTACGACAGAGATAGCCTCTTTAAGCACTCCATTTACAGGACTGAATTATTCATTTGAGATATTCAATTCCAATGCTGGTTTAGATTTCAATTTGTATTTTATATTTTTTTTCCTTATTCAGTATTAGTCTTTCGATTGAGGACGAATATAAAGTAAAATTCATTAAATGTTATTGCCATTAATTCAACTATTTCAATTTCAATGCACCTCGACCATTTTCGCTCTTCTTCTGCAGTTCTTTCTCCCAGCGCCACGCTTACCGAAATGCCGATAAGGTTAATATAGTCTCTATATATAATCACTAGAAATTTTAGTAATCCTATGGATCTGCGATCTGGATTCAGTATGCTGTCGCGTCTAGAGTAATTTTAGACTAATTCAAAACACTCATCCAACTTTCAATCGAGAGATTGAAAGAGTCCAGGCAACCAAAGGTAATTAAAATATATTTATTTATTAGAAAAAATACAACACCATTACAGCTTAGCCAATTCGATGCCGATCAACACAAATCTTTTATAAAATTAAAAAAAATAATAGAAAAAACAACAAACATTCGAAAATAATAATAATAAGACAATAATAATAAAAGTGACAACTCACACATTCATCGCCTCAACATTTCAGCCACAGGCAGCCTTTGTGAACCTCGGCTGGTCACACCAAAATATATCAATATGTTACAATATAAATTAATAATCCTAACAGCGCGCGACATGGGAGCATTCGTGGACAGGTTGGTCTTGGAAGTGGCCTCTAGTAACTACGTAGGGCTAAGACGCATGTAAACGAATCTATCTGGCGTCCGCAACTGCAACGCAGCCAGTACTTCCGGATGGTGCACCCAGCCTCGCAGCACCCTCCATACGTACTGAACGAGCGCGACATCTCTTCTCACCTGTATTCACACCGGTATTCTACAGGTGACTTTTGATGGCGCTTTCCCGATTGTGAACACTCTTTGATGCAGTAGTTGTGATCTGCTGACGTGGCTTCAACCTAGTCGGATTTGAGGATGCTTACAAATTTTTATTGAATACATTAAAAATCACGGTTCTCTCCAATAGTTCAATGGCAATTTTTTTAAGCAAATAAAAGATATTGATAATTGATTAAAGTCAAAATCAAAATCATCGCCATACTAACTTGCATACTATATGCACACACACACACCCAAAACACGCACATACCTTACACACTGCATGCACACACATAATCTCATTGACACATTGTAAAGAAATTGCGAATGAACTATGTGCAAGCAGTTTTTGCTTGTACAGTGTTTCTCGTCAACAAAACAAACCCTACGAACAAAAAGCTACCTTAACGTATTCAACACGCCCTATTATAAACATGAAGCTACTCTAATCCTTTAATGCGAAATACAAATAAATTTATATAAGGCCACTTAGACTAGAAGGTGTAAGGGATATCATCTTCATGTCCTGTTAACTAATGAATTTAATACATCAAAGGCTGAACCTGTTTATGATAGATGATAGAGGTTGAAATGTGGGCTTCTATATCATGCATAGTGGCACAGGAAATTGTAGCGGTCATACATTTCGTACAAAATTTATTGTCTCTATTAACGCTAGAGGTTAAGTTCGCCCGCACCTCGCAAATTGAACTATCAATTATTCGTGGTTTGTTTTAAATATTAATAGCATTGGCAGAGTCGTGGTAATATACAAAATTATACCTGCATCCCACAAAATTGGTTTAAAACTTAATGTATACCTTTTTAAGTTACTTTACAAAATTAATCAAAAAAATAATGGTATATAAGTATCTGTGGTTAAAGGTCGCTGTTGCAAAATCACAAAGTCTCCTTAGATGGCTCGTTTTTCCTTAATGTTGATCGAGCATCAGTTAAAACGTTTAAATAACATCAGGCCATATGTCGTGGAAAAATGTCAACTTGTCGTAAATTTAATAGATTTGTGAATTCGTAAGACTCGATAACAAACTTAATTTACCAGTCAATAAATAAATTAGTTCTCAAACTTATGTAAGTTTAGTCCCAATTATATGTATATCAGACAGTATATTCTTGGAGAATGCAAACGTATGTATTAATTTAAAATGTTAAGCAAAGAATCTTAGCTACGGTCAACGTATAACACGTTTATTTTCATAAAAAGAATAAAAAAAAAATATTTTCATTTAATTCACTTTAATTTGTTATGATTATCAGAAGATGAGGAATAAAGAAAACTTCAATTACCGTTTCAAGGTCATTCCATTATCGGAAACAAAGTTGGAGCCAGTGATACTCTTTGCCTTGTCGCTAGCGAGGAACATGATCAATTCACCTATCTCCTCTGGCTGACCCACTCTTTTTAAAATTGTAGCAGGGGCGAAGTGCTCCCAAGAGAGATTTGATTCGGGAATCCCTGCATTCTGTATGATATTTGTCACAACTGGCCCGGGGCTGACAGTGTTCACTCTAACGCCGTATTCGCCCAATTCCAAAGCAACGCCTTGACTGAAAAGGTTCAACGCCGCTTTTGATATGCAGTAAGGTAACAACGCAGGCTTATTCGGTACGATAGTACCTCCGATACTGGATACGTTGATGATGTTACCCTTGCTCTCAATTAAATGTTCCGCACACAGGGACGTCAAATGTATGACGGCGCGCATGTTCGTCGCCATTACTTCGTCATATATGGTTAATATATTACCCATTCCAATACTGCCATGTCGGACTAATCCAGCATTGTTCACTAGTATATCCATCTTGCCGAATTCTTTGATGGTCTGATCGACGATGTTCTTCGTTTCTATTTCGTTAGATACATCGGCTTTGACGATGAGATGTTTCGTTACACAAAGAGCAGCGACGCTGTACAGGTTAGTCTCATTCCTTCCAACGAGAACTACATTGGCTTTTTCTTTAGAAAAGAGAATTGCAGTGGCCGCTCCGATACCAGAGCTTGCACCTGTTATTATCACGACTTTGTTTTCAAAACTCATTTTGGCAATGCTTGGCGAGATTGAACAGAGGTCGACGCTTATTGAATGATTGTTCAACATTGTGTACAAGTCATTTTTATAAACGTTTATACTTTAATGGTTAATGCATTAAGATAATGAAAATTATACCGCAAATGAGTTTTTGGTCGCATTTAGTAATTGTTCGGTCCATTACTTTATTTAAATAGTAATAGGCCGAACTATAATTGGTGGACAATTATTATTAATATACAAACATACAAAGAACTGTATTATGTAGTGACAACAGTATTAGGGACAGTCTCGTGGTAAAGCGGTATGACGAACTTCTTTAATCGGACGCTTGTGCCCAGTCTATGATGCGGAGCCATGGTGTTTGTTTCCACTAATAGGCTGTCTATTCCGCTAGGATATGCAAAAGACGTCAGAGCCTATTACGCATTTTGTGGGGCGAACTTCGCACGTATTGTTACTAACGCTTTTATTTAGGAAAGGTGGCAGGTATTTTATAGTACCAAGGAAAATATATAGTATTTTTTTTAATAATATTTTACGTGAGGAATATGATGTGGTCTGTGGATTGTTTTATAGTTCTGGGCTCTCAAGAATAAGACTACGGTATCCCCTGCCTGGAACCTCGCCCCCCCCCCCTCGGGAAGTGCTCTCCTTGAGCATAGTGCAGAGGAGCTCCGGTGCGTTCCACTAGAGATCCCGGAGCCCCTCACCATGCACCGAGAAAGAGCCACCAGGGAGGTTTTAGTGGGTAAAAACCCCACATAACCGCCGCCTTCCCCCCAGAAGGCGGGATATCTTTTTGAAGATTTCCTCCTCGTTAACAAAAAAAAAAACAAAAAAAATTCCAGTGGGAATTTTCATGACAATTAAATCAACAGTGTACTCTCTTTCTAATGAGACTCCTATAAAAAAGGCAATCCTGGATATTATAGTAAATCTATGAAAGTGTTATATAATAAGTAAGACAATGACTTAGCAACTTGAATCGTGGCCAGATAAGCTCTGCTGGAGTCGTGATACACCTTTTACAGCAACTACACTTACAATAAATTTTACATAAAATGAATAAGTAAATAAAACTGTAACGCAAATGATAATAGTAAGTTTGATTTTATATATAGACATCATTTATCAGTTTGATTTATGAATAGGAACTGATATTCGGACCGTAGGTAAGGAACAAAATTGCCGCAAAGCATTTTGTAACTCTAACCAAACTGCTTGATGCGCATTTCTGCCTTTGAGGGGATTTCAAATGATTTGTTCTAAAATTTCAAGTAAGTTTGTAAATGGAAAAGGAATGGCATGCTTTTTGCAAGTATTCAATTGTAATAGTAATTTCTGAGAATATTCTATTCTCTATCTCAATACATAGACCAAGAAAAGAGCAGATTTAGTTTATGTTGTTGATCAAACCATTGCAAAGTCAATGTTTCATCGTATGTCATTTGCAAAAAATGACATACATTATTATGTGTTTTTAGAATCAGAGATCAAGATCTTCTAGATATAGCAAAGGGTTAAATGTTAATATTTTTTAATCGAATAAAATTAATTTTCAACCGACTTCAAGAAAGGGGGAAGTTCTCAATTCTCTGTCTTGTCTGCATGTTTTCTTTATGGTGAATTGATTTTTATGATTATTTTTTTATTTGAAAACTGGTGCTTCCCCTGTTGTCGTTCCATTTAAATCTTGTCCAATTCTGACAGTGGGTTCTATGAGACAACCATATATGTTTTATATTTGCATAAAGTATGTGTGCGACAAATGGACGAATTACTAAATATCATGCCAATTCGATTATTAATTTTTATTGGATAGGACTTAAGAGAAGTTTGATTAATTGTATTTCGTAATATTGCTACGATAATTCAGAAATACAAAGAGGGCGTCCGCTCGTATTAGTGTTTAACGTTTGCTTCGGTTGGAGTCGTTTTTTGTGTTTGCCCGTAAATAAGCTCGTAACCTTTTACAGCATATTCCGTGTATAACGTTTTCAAAAATACAAGAAATCCTCCTCTTAATGTATATATATTTTTGTTTGTACACTTTGAGTAATGGTTTCTTGTTATCATTTCTGTATAATATTTGTTTGACTAGAGTAACATTCGTATGACAAATGATGCCGTATCGGGGGTGAGATCACAATTTATAGCGATGTACGGGACGTGTAGAGGCCCGTTTATTATACATCCAGGTAGGTCGTAGATAAACGCTGATAAATGAAATCTATGCGATATTTTATCACTACAGGATGATTTATTTTTGATTGCATGCTGTCCACTACAATAAGACAAATGTATAAGTGTATTTTTAAGGTGTTTAAAATCAATATAATTGACAAATTCAAGATCAAGAATCAAGGATCAAATGACATTTTTTATACTTTCTAAACAAGTCCTTGATCACGAATCCACCTGATGTTAAATGGGAATGCTGTCGTGGATGGTAAGGCGCACTAGCTTAATAAATGCATAGTGACTCTTCTCTTGAAAATACCCACATAGTTATCAGAGGGAAAGACAGAATAGGCGATGTGACATCTAATCCAGTAATCTAGAATAGTAATTGTTTACTGATATTGTCACGCAAAGAAGACAGCAGTGTATCATGTTGATATAAAATTGAATTTATTAGTAAAAGTTCGTTTCCCAAAATGAAATCATATTTAACAATTCGCCAATCTGCGAGAATTCAATAATGCTGAAATTGAGACCACTACCAGGCGGGTGCGCTACCCGCTGCCGCCTCATTAAGGGCGCGTTCAGATTCAAATAGAAAAAAGAAAAATCCCCGGAGCCATTTACCGACTTACGATTGGCTATTGAGAGCAGTTCCCGTTGCGAACGACGCAGCCAGATAGAATTTATTGAAAATTGGCTTCCATTGAAGACAAAAGTCGTACGCTCGTTCACCATATAAATAGTCAGATCAAGTGACTACGAAGTTAATTGGCTCACTCAGTAGTTTAAATTTATATTTAAATATATATAAGTGATTAAATTTCTCTTTTCGTGAAATGTTTTTATTAATGTTTATAGACATAGACATATTCTTTATTGGCACAAAATAAGAAATACCTCAAAACAGATTAAAAATACAGTTAAAGAAAGAAAAACGGACAAATAGGGCATAAAATGACTTATAAATTGGCTTCATCAATTTCGGACACCGTCTCAGCATATACCGTCGCAGGGATGCGACAGCGTTGATTTTCAGCTATACCCAGGACTACCCAAAGTCATGCGTGCGCAATACTACATTTACATGGAATTTATACAGACGAATTAAAAGAAAAAAAACATATATAATACAATAAATATAATACGTGTATAAATAGTTATTAAATTTATGTATATTATATACAATAAAACAATAGATGAACAAATTTTCATAAATAAGTTTAAAAATAACTAAACGTATAAAGTTTATATTATATATTGAAATATTTATCAGTAAGTTTATGAAGGGGCAAGCAAGTATACGACTACTATGAAGATAAACTGATCACCGGCCCCATAAACACCTAGCAAAAATTTGCAGGAGCCTTGCCTTAATGTGACAGAAGTCATAGACCGAGCTTGTTCGGCCCTCTTAGCGCCCCCGGATGAGAACATTATCGCGTTCGCTAACCTTTTTTTTTTGTTAACGGGGAGGAAATCTTCAGAAAGATACCCCGCCTTCTGGGGAAGGCGGCGGTTATGTGGGGTTTTTACCCACTAAAACCTCCCCGGTGGCCCTTCCTCGGTGCATGGTAAGGGGCTCCGGGATCTCCAGTGGAACGCACCGGAGCCCCTCTACATTATGCTCAAGGAGAGCACGTCCCTTCGGTCAAGACGACATCGGCTGGCCTGTGCCCTCGCAGTGCAAGGCGACACAGGCCAACCAATGTTGCCTTCTTCCCGGGTCCACCATAGCGGTCGGCCAGTGAACACGAAGCCCCTTTTAATCGCCTTCTACGACAGGCAGGGGATACCGTAGTCTTATTCTTGAGAGCCCAGAACTACAAGGCTGAATATAACCTTTTTTTTTTGTTGACGGGGAGGAAATCTTCACAAAGATACCCCGCCTTCTGGGGGGAAGGTGACGGTTATGTGGGGTTCATACCCACTAAAACCTCCCCGGTGGCCCTTTCCTCGGTGCATGACGAGGGGCTCCGGGATCTCACGTGGAACGCACCGGAGCCCCTCTGCACTGTGCTCGAGGAGAGCACGTCCAGGGGGGGATTTTACTCCCTCCCCCCCTGTGCCGGCAAATCGGCACGGGCCATCCGATGTCGCCTTCTTCCCGGGTCCACTTTGGTGGACGACGCAGGCCCTTGTCGCCCATTTAACCAACCTAACCTAACAGTTTAGGTATCTTTCAAATTCCTGTGTTACTGTTGACACCTAGTACAGTGTACAGAAAAAATGTTGCCGACCTTCTTTGTAAAGTGTCCGGAGTCACCGTTGAGTAAGGCATGGAGCGAAACACAGCGTTATAAAACATCAGAGGTAAAATAATTTTACCGCGTTATGTCCGGGATGGTTTATTGATTAAGTTTCAATGTCAACTACATTGACAAATTGAACTAGGTGTTTCTGTAATCCTGGTGCATTCATTTCGAGAGCGCGTTGT
This sequence comes from Meandrusa payeni, assembly GCA_029286785.1. NCBI lineage: Eukaryota > Metazoa > Arthropoda > Insecta > Lepidoptera > Papilionidae > Meandrusa > Meandrusa payeni. The sequence continues at coordinate 3,672,612 of JAGSMX010000027.1, forward strand.
TTGCTTTGTGTACTTAGCAATTTTATGTTTTATGTACGGAGTATCAAGCGCTACAGCGATTTAACACGGGAATTGTAAACGGAGAAATGTGTCCAAATACAACGCCTGCCTAATGAACTAGAAAGCTTGCAAACCGCAGCCGCTGGAGTTTTGTGTTCGCTTGATTCGCAATTCTGAATTTAGATTACAAACGTAATACTAAGGATAATTTCAAAAAACCGTTCACCAAATATCACACATAAATCTGTGCCGATTGAAATTAGTTTGGCTTCGACAATTAATGTATTTAAATCGCGTGTATCTGAATACTATCTAGTTACAAAGTAAAAATAATTAACTAGTATATAGATATACTACCGTTAATTTATGCTTCATTGGTTATTTTTTATTTTTCTAAAACATCAGCTATTCAACTACTTTCACTGGCATGAACAAATTAAACCACTTGCTCTTTTTTACGGATTTAATGCTATACGAAAGCAGAAGTTTGTTGCATGAAGCGTATAAAATTAAAAAAAATCTCCTGGTTAATTCCTTAAAAGTTTTTCCATTAAACATAATGAGAATCTAACTTTGCCACATCCCGTGTGACGGATTGCGTTAGCGTTAATCTTGATTTATGATTAAATTAAAAAAAGGGACGGGGAAACACCTTTTAGCAAACTTTTTTTTAGAATACATGTGGTATTTCTTAAATGCCTCTAAAGCGTTATATCATGAAGTAAAATTGCCTCTCCCGCTCGATAGTCGTATTATAATTTGTAAAGGTTCAGAAATAAATATAAATAACAAGTAAGTAGCAATTTTCTCTTGAAGCTTTCGGCGCTCCATTTAGATGAATAATGGAAATCATCGGTGGCTTCACCACTTCAAATTTCTAATCTATTCCGTTCAACAAGGCTAAAGTTGTACTCAAACTGGAATAACCTTAAGATATAACGATATAATATTGTTTTAATTAAAATTAAATCCCTTTTAAAGCCCTTATTTTAAATTGCAAAACGAATGTCTAACGGTTATATACTAGTAACTTGAAATGTCAGTGTCGCATTAACCACTTTGCAGTCAAACATTTGAAGTGCACAAAGCACTTCCGCAAGCAAGTAAATACTCTCTAAATTATTATTGATCGATTTTGTTTCTCAGACCGCATCCCAAAGGGTAAGGCTATTAACGTTCAAGATTTATATCATAATATCAGCCATAGAACATCCACTGGGGTATAAACCTCTCCCCAGCTATTACCAGAAGGACCGGTTATAAGCGGCTTGCATCCAGCTGCATCCTTAAGGGCGGAGTTAGTCGATAGATTCGTCGTGGATGACGTTTGAGGATTAGTCTCGACGTAAAAATAGTTATTCCTAAAAAATCCGTCTTAAACGGTACCCACGACCAGGGGAGCAGTTACCCCCTGCGTTGATTACCCGGGTAATGGGGTCAATACCCCGGGGCCAGTACCTGCGAGGTTCCTTGAACCTCGTAGACGACCCGACTTCACTTGCCTGCATCCTTAATGAGAGAGTCGTCAGACCATTTTGCGGTTGGTTATTCTAGGATTAGCTTGCCGGCCCGTGGTGTCCCATCGTGTCTATTCTACACCCAATGTGCTCAGCCCATTGCCACTGCAACTTGCTAGCAGAGTGAGCTATGTCGATTACTTTCGGTCGTCTGCGAATCTACTCATTTCTGATATCAGATAGCAGACATAGCTCGTGCATAGCTCTTTGCATTCCTCATTGTGCGACTTTGAACTTAGTTATATTGCAATATCTCATGTCAAACAATCCAACCAGTCAAACTTTGAGAAAATGAGGTCAATCATCGAATCGAAAAGGTAGAGTTCTGGAAGCTTCGCAATGTATTTGCGCTTAAAATATCTCTATACTTCGTATAAGTCGAAAGTCAACATAGATTTGCATAAACAAGCTTAAAACAGCTTTTATGATAAGTTGAAAATTTACTCATTACATTGTTTTAATGTTTTAAAGTAATTTTAACTCTAAATTAGAATAAATTAACCCACATAAATTAAATGGCGTGCTACTTAGAAGTGATTGCGGTCGCATCGGCTTAATTAAATTATTAGTAGAAACTGTATTACTTTTACAATTAGTTTACCAAATTTACTGACTATTTTAATTAAAAAATATTTTACGAATGTATGTGGGTTTTAAGCGTTGTTCAAAGCTAGGTTTAGTATAGGCTAAGTATAGCTAGGCGTCGCTATAACAATCAACAAACTTCAATTAAATCTCACTAGAATTTGCTGTATTCCTAACATTAGACACTAATTACAATTGAATATTTTGTTTGTTGTATGAATATTTGATCGAGGCTATAAAAATTACGATAAAAGCACTCCCCAGTCCAGTCCAGTCGGCGGAGACGTGTGATCAGAGACCGGTAGATTATAATTATTAACAGCTCTGAAACATCTCGCGTCTTGTCTCTCATACTTGTTCGTAGGATCCCTAGTAGGTTAATATGCGACACTACCACTCACTTTTGCGACACAATTTTTTTCGTGTCTTTCTTCCCTCATTCATCCTTTCTACATTCTCATCTAATTCATACTTCTTCTATTCTAGTCATCACTTTTTTTTCACCCTATACTGTTTCCTTATCATCAATATAATGTTAACACGTGAAGCAAAAACTTTGTACGTCCTTCTTAAGAAAATTGCGGACGGTGGAATATGAAAATTGCCACACTTATAAAGACTGCAGAATGCTAATATTTTTAAAACTATGCATACAAAGGCAATAAATCAATAAAAAACATTACACACACTACCATGCGTTGGATATACTTTTTTTTTTGACGAACTACACAGATTGGCCAGAGAAGCTGGCCTTGACTGCTTCACCGGATTGAGTGGTGGCATAGCTCTTAGGTCGCTTAGCCTGAACCTCTATCGCTAGTAACTCGACACAAGGGTCCCCCCGGTGGGTAACCTCTGTTTGGACGGTTACTATGTTACGCGTAAGCATTCCAGTCCGAGGGCGCCCGAGAGGGCCGAACCACGACTCGGTCGGTCGCTATTTCACGGATAATCTAAGGGACATTCGAAAGCTAAACTAACTTTGAGTGCCACTTCGGGAAGCGTTGGCGCCGGGAGAAGTGGCCGAAGAAACTCCAGCAACGCTCCTAGCATCTAAGGGGTGGGGCCTGCCCATAAAATAGCGGTAACACGCGAGGATCATTCGCAACCTCCGACGGTCGCGAATGGACGCTTTGAGGATTTATAAAGATTTAGCCTGTGTAATGGTAATCGCGTCGTCCGGATCGTCAAGAAGTTGGATATACATACACGCGGATATTATATGGTAGCTTGTTAACGGTTAAGTAATTATGATAATTTTTTTTTTACTGACTTATGTACTAAATTCAGAGTTTTATTGCCCCTTGTCATTTTTAATCTAAGTATAGTCTGCCTATGCTATATCTAGTTCCCCCAACGTGGGTGGTTAGGGATATTTTCCATTCATCTCTTTCTTACATCTCTCAATAATGTTACATAGTTATACATTGTTCTTAAGCTTATTCATATTTTCCTATTACATTTTTATATCTATCCTTACTCTACCTTTAATTTAAAATACACTTCATACATATTCCACTTATTGTATTCTCTAATTTTTTAATTTAGCAATCTTGCACTTATTCTTAGCCTACCGTTATTTATTCTTCTTACCGGCTTATTACAAAATTTTCTCTTACTTATCTCTATATTTCTCTATTTATTAACTTTCTCTATATACATACTTATTATTTTTATTGTTACATTTTCTTATTTCCTGCTATACACTGTGTTTGTGCTCTCTACAACCCTTGCGTCAGCAATACGTGTAGAGAGCTCCTTTGATACTAATTTTTATTTCTCTTTATAACCTTTTCTACAACTTTTTGCAGTAGATCAAGAATTTATGTCTTCTTTTTATGATAAATATTATGATAAATAATTATCACATTCACCGAATAAGTCGCGAGGTGCAAATTGTGTGATTTCAATTTCCAATTCCTATGCTATAACATCAGTAATATAAATAGTTCACCAATGAATATTGCGTCGACATGACCTATATATTATTAACAACTAAACCTGTCCCTTTATTTATTTAGCAATGGCGTCACTACTTATATTCAATATGTAGCTTTAAAATGACTACGTTAAATGACACTCGGCTTTTTCGGCATGTTTCCAATATTATTAAAAAAATAATGCGCTCCTCACACTTTTGCGGACAATTTATGAACATAAGAAGCGCAAATGGAGGTTTATTAAAAGAATAATTCACGAATCTCTTGTACTTGGGGAAAATATTAAGTGAATATTTCACAGAAGCTATTGTTAAAGAAAAGCGGATATTAAATTATAATTCAAAATTGTATCGCTATACAAAGGCGTTCAATAAGTAATGAGAATGCTTATGCCGTATTTCCCCTAAATTTTAAGAAATGTTTACTTTTTTACTGGTTGTTTTGTAATAGAATGTTGGTGCTAGTGTTTCGTAACGTCTGTAAGATCATGGAAGTTTTAATCGCATTTTTAAATTCGCTTAGTTTAATTCCATTATACCATTCATAGCTGCTGCGCCGGGCTAGATTTTGCTTTATTTTATTTAAACAATAAACTTACATCATTAAATATTTAATTAAACTCTCACAATATATTAAATTATTCACTCCTCTTCGTATTCATTCTCTTTTATTTTCTTCTCGAGCGGGTGTAGATCATTTATACAAAAACATATCGGGCTCAGATTAATGTCAGAAATAAAAGTACGACATATAGCTTGTTTGACAGTTCAAAAAGAGGAGTGCAATCAATCATCACCAAACTTCACAGGATTATTCGCCAGGTCAATCTGAAGATTCTCTGAAAGTTCCATTGGAATCGGTCCAGCCGTTTCGGAGCCTAAATGGAACATACGCACACACTTCTCTTTTATTTATGTAGACTTTTTGATCTAAGGTGATTAAGGATCATGTAAGTAAGGTGAAACACCGCTGGCGACAGTTGATTCCACAAGTTGACAGTGCGTGGGAGAAAATTACGCGAAAAAAGTACAGTCGTGGAACGTCAACCATCAAGATAGTGGTGGTGGAATTTGGAATTCTGGCGAGATGTGCGGTAATGGAAATCGGTAGCTGGGATGATTCCGAACAATTCCTCAGAACACTCCCCATGGTAAATGCGATACAGGATGCAAAGAGAACCGACATCTCTTCGCAAACTCAGAGGGTCGAGTCGATCGAAAAGACCTTGATCGTTGACTATTCGAGCAGCTCTACGTTGTACACGGTCAAACGGAAGAAGTTGGTATTGGGGAGCCCCGGCCCAGAGATGCGAACAGTATTCCATATGAGGCCGTACTTGCGCCTTGTAAAGTTGGAGACGGTGGGCAGGCGTGAAATACTGAAAAGCATTTTAAATTGTAACGAACAAATTCATGCTGCCACCGGAGATCGAACTCGGGTGGCAGTAAGCGTACTGTGCAATCTAAGACGACCGCCCGGATACTGAGCTACCACCATTCTTGAGACGAAGAGTTAGTAAGTTAGAGTAATTTGCCATTAAAGGGCTGCCTCTCCTCTAACATAAAGTCGGCATTGTGGTCAAGTTCACTAGTTACAATTCGGTTCCTGTATTTTCAATTATGCCTTGACCCGTGACGAAAAAAGCACAAGCTTCTTATATATTGTGTGCAATGACGTACGCGAATGTTTGTTTTTTTTATATTGAGGGGCGTTTCTGTGTCGTGCGATATGAAATATTTGCTGAATATTTCCATTAGAACCGGCTTCATGAATTATTCCCTTAATAAAGCGGTTTTTTCGCTAAGCGTGTTCATAAATTGTCCTCTTGATGGTCGTTTAAATGTTTTTTTTTCCTTATCGATAGCGGAAAAATGAGAGAGCACACGGACTTAATCTTGCGTGATTAATTTAGTAAATGTATATTAAAAGTTTTTTTTTTGGTAAGATCCAAGAAGAGAAGAAACAAGTATATTTAAGAATAAAAACAAACACCTACTTCAAATCGAGTCAAACGTTAAATGTTATTCCGCGAATGAATCGTGGATGTGGAAGAATACTGAGAATAAAACCAGACAGGTGTTTAGTTATTGTGAAAGAAAATCAATCTCTGTTGGCCTCTGTATGTCAAGGGCGAGAGGGATTTTATTTCTTTGTTAACTAGATCCCAGTGATTGGATCCTTCAGATTTGAAAACCTACTATAGGTTTTCAAAGCTATCTATCTAAATCTTCAGCCCTGTAGTTCTGGGCTCTTAAGAATAAGACTACGGTATGCCCTGCCTGTCGTACAAGGCGACTAAAAGGGGCCTCGGGTTCACTGGGCGACAAGGGTGGGGGCCTGAGTCGTCCACCAAATTGGACCCGGGAAGAAGGCGACAACGGCTGGCCCGTGTCGCCTTGCGCTGCGAGGGCACAGGGGGGAGGGAGTAACTTCCCCCCTCCCCCGGGATGTGCTCTCCTTGAGCACAGTGTAGTGGGGCTCCGGTGCGTTCCACTGGAGATCCCGGAGCCCCTCGTCATGCACCGAGGAAAGGGCCACCGGGGAGGTTTTAGGGTTTTCAAATCTGAAGGATGTAAGGTCATGATCATTATGGACGATCGAACGATTCCTATGTCAATCGTCTTCGCTAATTAAATAAAAACTAAGTAAAAACGCAGGTAGATAATTCATCGGAGATTATGTCCCTGATATTAAGGGGACAATTACGAAGGACGCCAGCGTTTACCTTAAATTGTGAAATTATACGCGCTTCGTGAATTATATTCGTAATTACCCGCTTTCCCTTAGCTAAGCGTGTTCATAAATTGCTCGTCGATGTGGGCGTTTCATTTGTTAGTCCCTTCGTAAACAGAGGAAAAAATTGGATGAAAATATAACGCGTGTTTAGCTTATCAGGGTAGGTTCGTAACAGAAGAAAGTTTGGACGTGATGCTGGATTTACTTCTGCTACTTCTTGTAAATAAATCCGAATTATGAAGGCCCTATTATACGACAAAGTTGAAAACGACTTTGGTCTGACAACATTTATAAAGAAACATGTATGATATTTTAAACAAAGTTTTTGTTTAGAAATACATGCTATTTTATTTACGCAGGCGTCTTCTTACATAATAATTAAATTTAAAAATTACGAGCTTTCAAAGAATCATATATTTTGATTGCACATTGAGTTCAAGACAAAGACATGTGCAAATAAGAAATACGAATCCTTATCATGGTTATGAGGTATGTCTGTATTCCTAAATTCTATATTGCAAACTGCAATGGGAAGGCAAACTAAATTGTTAATTGATTAAATAGCTGAAGAACGGACTTTAGGCTAGCCCGTCATTTCGTAGCATTCATAGCCTTCTGTAATGTGGAAGAAGAAGTAGGCAGGAGTTACATGATCCTTAATTTCCTAACCCCTATTTCACCATCGGACATAAAGATGCGTGGCTAGTTTCCATGCTTTTGGACGTCTAAAAGCATCGAACGAAGCGTTGCGTATAGCAAAAGCTTGAAATAGAATATTTAAAGGCACGAGCCAAGAGGCGTTTACTAAACTAGCACTGTACAATATACAGGTACGTATCGTCAAAAACTCATTTCGAAATTATTTAAAAAAGCAATTATACTATAATTGGCTGAAAATGTTTACAGTTTGAAAATTGAAATTGCTATCCTTCTATAAGTCACTTTAATCGTTTTAATAATAAGACCGAATAATGACGATAATGAATAAATAAAGCTTTGAGTCTTTATAGTCTAAGAGGAACATGGAAATTGAATTTTGTATACCATGTATTTCACATTATACGAGGAGCGAAAATTCAATTTTAATGTTATTCTATTCTAGGACACTTCACAATGTCTCAGAATTTTACAGAAATAATTTATTAGCCTTCATAAAAGTTGTTGGCACGGTGCCATCGTCACGTTATAAAAGCTTTCAATTTTCTACAGCTTTCTAGGAAGAATTTGTCCAAAAAGCTCTACTGAATTTTAAATTATTTTCCAACCTGTATTTGAGACATGAACACATAATATTCAGACACAGGCTTGGCAGAGAGAGATCGAGCCCGATGAAAACGACGAGTTTTCTCCATTTTGCCGATTCTTTGGCAAGTTTTCACGACGTCAAGCCTATCGCGCGATCTTGGGCTTTGTATATTGAAGTCTAGAGATCTATTTAGAGACTGATAAAGGAGTCCAGTGGCTTAGCTACAACATAGCTTGCTTGTTATAAATTAAATTCAAAATTGTAGAGGTCACAGAACCGGCGTAAATGTCTAAGAATGTTGTCCGGGAAGTGTTGTAGATAAAGAAAGACTAAATATTTTGTGGTTTATTGTCGCCTGTTGATATAATTCTTATTGTTATGTATATCAATACGGAAACACAAACTTTGTACTCTTTCTTAAGAAAATAGCGTGGACAGAGAAGAATGAAATTTCCCATACATAGTTTATTTAGATAAAGAGAGCAGAATGCTAATTTTTTTTTAAAATTATGCTTACAAAATGCATTAAATCAATAAAAAAAAACCGCGTGGTAAATCAGCGCATAAAATTGCAACAACAAATTTAGTGGTGCCGGCACCGGGGATCGAACTCGGCTTGCTAGCGTACTATGCAACTTGAGCCAACCGCCCGGACACAGAGCTACCGCGGCTCTACTGAGCTAATTTTTTTTTAAATTTTACACAATCAAACACATCACAAATGCACAATTACAAAACACATTAGCTTAAGTATGTTACAATTTCTTTTATAGATTAATTCATTAAGGGAGTTGTTGGTTGCCTTGAACAAACGCTTTCGTCTTCACTCTTTAATTTATACAACTAAATAGTATTGATTATATCTGATACGCTTTACAACAGATAATCACATACCACTTTCTGACCATAAATTTACATAATTATCATTTTGCCCGCGTCTCGGCCTGCCTTACTTGTTACATAAATGAATATTTTTACCACAAGTCTCTCTACGCGGAGCATTTGTCATAGTGTAACTCAGATCTAATTTTCAGTATTTTTCTTAATAATATAAAGCGAATAAACGAGCAGGTCTACTATTACAACTGTGGTAAAATGAACGTTCGATGACGTCATAGGTTGTTCTTGTTCGGATAATCTGTTATTACCATAATACTACTCTAGTTTACCGATGGCTTAACATTGAAACTTGAATATTGTTTCAAGATATTGTTATGTTGTTTGTCTTACATTGTGACATATTCAAAATTGACGGAAGCACCCTCCAACGAGCTTCCGGCAAGGGTTGGTGCGGTAATTCTCCCGCACTTCCCACCACCACTTTTCGCACACCAACGATGTATACAAGGGATGATTCCGTATTGCCATCTTTTCGGCAAGTCAAATCTCTCCGGCAAAAGTCAAGAAAGGCGTCTCAAAGAAGCCCTCGATTTTTATACCAAACAATATATACTCTTACACATCGTGGTACCAAATCAGAGCCTAATTCTATGCTCTCAGAACTACGGATTTAGTATACTTACGTAGAAAACCTGTGAAAGCTACTTCGAGTCTTATTTACTATCGGTGCGAATTCATATTTTATGAATTATACATATTTATAAGTATTCAAGAGTTCCAGTCACATACGATATGTTAAGCTGACAATTGTTTCTGTTAACGATAAAATTAACGTTAACCTTAGAGACAAAGGTGACCGGCTCGACCGCGTTGCGCGGCTGTGTGCATTGAAAGGGAGTTTTTGTGATACTTTTTGTTGACACTAATAGATATTACGAAGCGTCACGATCGACTAAATTCGCAGGATGGTATCATTATCAGTCATACTAAAAACAGAAATTTTAAAGCTTTTTTTGTATCGAAATAGTGGCCAACGAGCAAGTGGTTAGCCTTATATTTATTTCTTTGAAGCTGACTTTTACTGCTTTATTGAATTGAGAGGTGACATAGCTATTAGATCGCTTAGCGTGAACCTCTATTGTAGTAACCCAACAGAGGGGTCCCCACTGGTAGGGGTAACCTCGGCTTGGACGGTTACTATAATACGCGTGAGTATTTTGAGAAAAGAGTGGGCTCTACTATGGAATTCCAAGCAGAATCATTTAGAAAGCGCATTAGGCCTTCTCTTTCCGTCACCACTACGGTCGAAGCTACTAAAGAAAGCGACTAAATCGGTACATCAACACAAATATCAAGCGATTGCCTCGAGCCAGTCTCACCATATTTACCCGTAATTAGGTTTCAAAAACTGACCTTGAGTAACACAAAGCCACGCCTACTAAGACCAGAAATTGTCACAACTTATGATTTGAAACATACGTTTCCTAATTAAAGTTAAAGTTAGAGTTACAGTCTTTATATATAATATATATGTGCCACTGTTGGGCGAGAGGAACAACAAATTTATTGGCGCCATCGGGGATCGTACTCGGGTTTCTAGCGTACTATGCAACTTGAGGCGACCACCCGGACACTGAGCTACCACGACTCTGTGTATGCTCTTTTACCTGATTAACTCTGCTTAAATATTACGATATAACAGAAAATCGTACACCATACTTAGGTAGTCGAATACTGGCCCCAACTGGTTCGCTGTCGCCCATACCCTGTACTAATAGCCACGATGCCTCACACAGATGCATCATTTTTTTACACATTATACACAATTCAATGGACCAGACAAATGCCGAGATCAGGTTTAATAATATTTAACCTTGAAAACATTTTATCAGGGAAATCAAAATTATTAGCTCCGACCGGTTTTCGATTTTTATTGTTTGCAGACGTTCATTTAGATGCTATAGTGACTTATTTTATAAAAAAAAACTTTTCTTGTTATTTAAATGTATATAAATAGCCTATTGGTTTAGTGTAACGTTAACGAGGTACGGTTGTTGGTTCAAATCAACTATTCGGCTATCAACGTAGACCAGTATCTAAATTGAACATAAGCTGATATGTCTAAAAATCAAAATTCGGTACACAAATGATGGAGAAATGAATGCTAGATCTCTAGATTTATTTTTTATTGCTAGCATAACATTTATACACGTATAACAAAAAGTATTTCTACGAGTTAAAATAAAAAAAAACGCCTATAAATCCAATAAGAATATTTTTCGAAATAGAATTAAGCAGAACCTAATTAAATTCTCATCAAACTACTTTTGAAAAAAACCTTTTTTAAATTGATCATTAAAATCAGTTGGCGTGATATTGAGTTATTCATATATTCGTCGAGCACATACTTAAAGCAAATTTAAGACTTATATGGTTTTGACAGGGAAGCCACTGTCGGAACTGGAAGAAATTAAAATCGAAGCACACGGGAGGCAGCTTTGAAACAAAAGAATCATCGAAATCGATTCACGCATCGGGAGGTTAAAAAATCGTACAGACGAATTGAGAAGCTCCTCCATTTTAGAAGTCGGTTGAAAAATGAAATATTGAATATTCAATTGAATGAATAATGAAACGTGTTTGGAAATGCTTAAATTCGTAGCCGTATTAACCACGTACCAGGTACATGTACTTGTTTAGAAATTATAAAGGTCTTTTACACAACAAGAGATGAGCCTACGGGCATAAATCATCATAAATGTATAATACAGCTACTAGAATGGAGACCTCGAACTGGGAACAGAAATGTGGGCAGACCACCGGCACGATGGACGGACGACCTAAGAAAGGTAGGTAGGCACAAGACCGCAAAGAGTGGAGTTCTATGGAAGAGGCCTACACTCAGCAGTGGGTGGCAAGAGGCTGAAAAAGAAAGAAAGAGATAATACAGCTGGGATTTGAACTGTCTACTCCGCTAGGGATAGAAAGTCGTAGAAGGTCATTTCATACAGCTCATTGAATAAATCGATAAAAGTGTCGACAATCTATTTCTGTCTACCCCGATTGGATTAGAAATTCGTGAGGGATATTTTTATTATCTTCATTTAATGCATTTGATTTTCTTAGCTGGACTCACTAATATCATATTTTACATGCAAACATACACTTTTATTTTCCATTGGCGTGCCCAAGGAATTCCAATGAAAAATTGGCTATTTAATTATGTACGACACGTGTTCAATGCGTGGGAAGTCTCGTCTTACGAGCGGGCGGTTCGTGTCGCCGACTAGTTTGTATACCGGCATAGAACACTCTGACCTCACCAAAGGCAAGCAACATCTTAAATTGTAAATATCTTTTTTTAAGTATCTACGAAATATTTTACATCTGCATATTTATAAGTAGACGTTCAAAGTAAACGTACTAACTACTAACCTCTATACTAATAAATGTACTCATTTGCCATTTAAATTATCCGTGAAATAGCAATCAACCGAGTTGTGGTTAGGCCCTCTCGGGCGCCCTCGGATCGGAATGAAACGAATGAAACGCATAACATAGTAACCGTCCAAGCTGAGGTTACCCCTCACTGGGGGGACCCTTGTGTCGAGTCGATGCCCTGCCTGTCGTACAAGGCAACTAAAAGGGGCCTCGGGTTCACTGGGCGACAAGGGTGGGGGCCTGAGTCGTCCACCAAAGTGGACCCGGGAAGAAGGCGATATCGGCTGGCCCGTGTCGCCTTGCGCTGCGAGGGCACAGGGGATATGCTCTCCTTGAGCACAGTGCAGAGGGGCTCCGGTGCGTTCCACTGGAGATCCCGGAGCCCCTCGTCATGCACCGAGGAAAGGGCCACCGGGGCGGTTTTAGTGTGTAAAAACCCCACATAACCCAGCCTTCCCCCCCCCGAAGGCGGGGTATCTTTCTGAAGATATCCTCCCCGTCAACAAAAAAAAAAGGACCTAAGAGCTATGCCACCTCTCAATCCGGTGAAGCCGTCAAGGCCAGCTTCTCTGGCCGATCTGTGTAGTTCGTCATAAAAAAAATTAATTGCTAGTATATATTTTGTTTTGTTTCACTTTGAAGGTGGAGGTTCTCAATTCGTTTGAATTTTTTATGTTTGTTACCTAATAACTTTCGGCTGGGTGAACTGATTTTGATAATGGCTGTGAATGACTTATAGGAAAGTTCTGACAATAAGATCCATGAGACCATATAAGTCTTAAATTTGCATTAAGTCTGTGCGCGAGAAATGGGCAAATAACTCAACATTACGCCAACCGATTTCAACGATAAATTTTTTGTTGAAAGATGTACTTCAAGGGTAGTTTGATGAGAGTTTAGTTAGGGTCTGATTAATTCTATTTCTTAATATTCCCAGGATAATTGGGAAATACGTTTAACGTTTGATTCGATTTGAAGTTGGTTTTTGGTTAAATATACTTGTTGTTTGGTTAATCGTTTTGTTTGTAAATTATACGAATTACATAATGATGAAAATATTTCATTGATATATAATAAATAAAAATCACGAATAAAATTTGTTTATTCATTCCAATCTAACCATTAGCTTAGTGTTTAAACGGTTAAAATGACATTTTTATAAAAATGAAATCTAGCTAAATTGATTTATCGTTCCGGAAACCCTTCGCTTACTAAATTTCATGAAAATCGTTGAAGCCGTTTCGGAGAGATTCATATTATATACATGCAAACACACACTTTAATTTTCCATTGGCATGCCCAAGGAATTCCAATGAAAAATTGGCTATTTAATTATGTACGACACGTGTTCAATGCGTGGGAAGTCTCGTCTTACGACCGGGCGGTTCGTGTCGTCGACTAGTTTGTATACCGGCATAGAACACTCTGACCTCACCAAAGGCAAGCAACATCTTAAATTGTAAATATCTTTTTAAGTATCTACGAAATATTTTACATCTGCATATTTATAAGTAGACGTTCAAAGTAAACGTACTAACTACTAACCTCTATACTAATAAATGTACTCATTTGCCATTTAAATTATCCGTGAAATAGCAATCAACCGAGTTGTGGTTAGGCCCTCTCAGGCGCCCTCGGATCGGAATGAAACGAATGAAACGCATAACATAGTAACCGTCCAAGCTGAGGTTACCCCTCACTGGAGGACCCTTGTGTCGAGTCGATGCCCTGCCTGTCGTACAAGGCAACTAAAAGGGGCCTCAGGATCACTGGGCGACAAGGGTGGGGCCTGAGTCGTCCACCAAAGTGGACCCGGGAAGAAGGCGACATCGGCTGGCCCGTGTCGCCTTGCGCTGCGAGGGCACAGGGGATATGCTCTCCTTGAGCACAGTGCAGAGGGCTCGGTGCGTTCCACTGGAGATCCCGGAGCCCCTCGTCATGCACCGAGGAAAGGGCCACCGGGGCGGTTTTAGTGTGTAAAAACCCCACATAACCCAGCCTTCCCCCCAAGAGGCGGGGTATCTTTCTGAAGATATCCTCCCCGTCAACAAAAAAAAAAGGACCTAAGAGCTATGCCACCTCTCAATCCGGTGAAGCCGTCAAGGCCAGCTTCTCTGGCCGATCTGTGTAATTAGTCCTAAAAAAATAAATTGCTAGTATATATTTTGTTTTGTTTCACTTTGAAAGGTTCTTCGTTTTTTCGTTTGAATTTTTATGTTTGTTGCCTAATAACTTTCGGCTGGGTGAACTGATTTTGATATTGGCTGTGAATGACTTATAGGAAAGTTCTGACAATAAGGTCCATGAGACCATATAAGTCTTAAATTTGCATTAAGTCTGTGCGCGACAAATGGGCAAATAACTCAATATTACGCCAACCGATTTCGACGATTGAAATTTTTTGTTGAAAGATGTACTTCAAGGATAGTTTGATGAGAGTTTGGTTAGGTTCTGATTAATTCTCTTTCGTAATATTTCCAGAATAATTCGGAAATACGTTTAACGTTTGATTCGATTTGAAGTTGGTTTTTGTTTTTGCTTGTAAATATACTTGTTGTTTGGTTAATCGTATTGTTTGTAAATTATACGAATTACATAATGATGAATATATTTTATTGATTATAATAAATAAAAATCACGAATAAAATTTGTTTATTCATTCCAATCTAACCATTAGCTTAGTGTTTAAACGGTTAAAATGACATTTTTTTATAAAAATGAAATCTAGCTAAATTGATTTATCGTTCCGGAAACATACTAAATTTCATGAAAATCGTTGAAGCCGTTTCGGAGAGATTCATATTATATACATAAATACAAGTATCAAACCTCAAAGACATGTGAGCGCCTCTTATGGAATTTTGCCCCTGCCTATTGGCATTATATGTTAATAATATCCTGTGGAGCCCCATTCATTATTTATATCTAGTTTTATCGCTAATTTGTATTCTTAATTATGTGCTTCGTCTGGAAAAATCCTCTTCCAAATATGTGATAACTCGAAACTGAATGAGGCCTTTGCCCTGCGTGGGACGTTTGAGCTTATATAATATCTATTTAATACGTTACTGAAGCGAACTTTTCTATTTAAATGTCAATCATTATGTTTGTTTCGCAATTATTTACTCTCTCGTTAATTTCACATTCAATATGAGTTTTAACAGACATATTTTAATACATCAACTTTTTATTGAAATTTTACAAACGTCCTATACAAACCATATACAGGGTATTAGAAGACCATTTCCGAAAACGAAGACACGACGATAGTACTAATGACACATTTGTTGATGGGACGAAAAAAAATCGATCCTGTTTAAAAAAATCATATTTCTCTTCATCATAATCAATTTTAAATTCATCTCTTTCTCAATTTGTCTGTAGGTATTTTGATTATTCGTTTTATTTGAAAGCTAGTATCCGTGTGGTCCCATTTAAATTTTGTCTATTTCTGACATTGGATCCCCACGAGATAACCATATAAGTGTTAAATTTTCGTCAAGTAAATGCGCCTTAAATGGACGGATATCTCAATATCACGCCAATCGATTTCGATGATTTATTTTTTTGTTAAAAAGAAAGTACTTCAAGAGCAGTTTGATGAGAGTTTCGCTAGGTTCTTATTTATTGCATTTCGTAATATTCCAACAATAATTCAGGCGTCCGCGTGGAATAACGTTTAACCTTTGATTCGAAGTGAAGTCGGTTTTTGTTTTTACTCGTAAATAAACTTGTTAACTATGTTTATTTAATATACATATTACAAGGACAACTATTATATGTGTGTACAATGATAAAAATATGATAAATGAAATAATATAATCATTTTACTTGTTGCGCACAGACATTCGCAGGGCAGATGGTAAGTTGAGAGTAGATCATGCTTAGAAGCGTAGTCTTGGGAAGGCGTATGTACAGTTACGGAAATATTATGGCTAGATATTTATCTTGTAATTCTGATGTTCCCAACGTCACACAAAAATAATTTAGGGTGTATTCTTTACAACATATGGCAACATCATAGGATCGTTGCAAAATTTTGCCCTTGCAGAAATAATCTTTTAAATTAAATCGGGAAAGAGTTTAAAGCAGTAGTGTAAGCTTAGATGTATAAGCAAGTCCTATGTACATATACATATGCATAGGTCGCTGGTTCATATTCGGCTCGAAGGACCACAAAGCATTAAGTATAGTCGAGGCTTGAAATTATTGATAATGGCGATTGATTGAAATCGTACAAGATAAATATAGTGCTGACACAATGGGTGGAGCAATAGAAGAAAAAGAGTGTTGCAATTAAAAATACAACCACACATGCCACAATAATAACAAAAACACCACACAATATTTTATGTTTTGTACTAAACACATATATATACATGTGACTTGATGTTTTAATTCCAGTTAAAATTAATGTAAAGGTAAAGCCGCGTGATAATAATAGCGTGAAATTAATGACCTAAACATGTTTGGGATCGCCGGCCAAATGTCAAGTGTATAGAGCCGGTAAAAGGCTTAAAAAAAAGACAAAAAATTGACCTTTTCTATCAATACCGATGTAACAGTGATATCATTGTATATAACAAAGAATATAAAAGGATTTTTAATTAAAAAACACAATTATAGCGTTTCGTCAGTAGAACGTGAAGGTACTGAACATGGTGAGTTTCTCAATTTCATAATTAAAATATTAAATTAACAAAATTTTAATTAGAAGTACAGATTCTTTGCAACAGTACTCTCTTATTGTCGTTTGTAATGAAACCAGCTCTGTGTCCAATTTATATGCAAAGGTTATCTTTAATGGCGGTTACGTAAGAAATTGGAAATATTCAGTGACCGACAAGTGTTAAATCCTCATCTTTTGGACAGACTTAAAGGTCACGTGTTTGCTAATGTGACGCGCTCTGATCGACTGTTAATTTATACGTCAAATTAATTCTAATTCAACGAAATTAAGTTGATATTTAAAGTTTCGCGAAATTATTCTTGTGTTCCAATATTTAATTTCGTAGCAATGATTTCGAATAAAATTATGACTGTCGATACTGTTTTAACATAAAGCATTATGTAGTTTGCACAATGCTTTGTGCCGTAATAAAGTGTTATATAACGTTAGTAAAATGCCTCAGCCCTGTAGTTCTGGGCTCTCAAGAATAAGACTAGGGTATCCTCTGCCTGTCGTAGAAGGCGACAAAAAAGACGCCTCGGGTCCATTGGGCGAAAAGGGTGGGGCCTTTGTCGTCCGCCAAGGTGGACCCGGGAAGAAGGCGACATCGGCTGGCCCGTGTCGCCTTGCACTGCGAGGGCACTGGGGAGGAAGTAACCTCCTACCCCGGGAAGTGCTCTCCTTGAGCACAGTGCAGAGGGGCTCCGGTGCGTTCCACTGGAGATACAGGAGCCCCTCACCATGCGCCGAGGAAGGGCCAGCGGGGAGGTTTTAGTGGGTAAAAACCCCACAACCGCCGCCTTCCCCCCAGAAGACGGGGTATCTTTTTGAAGATTTCTCCTTGTTAACAAAAAAAAAGTAAAATGCCAGATTGTATCTTCATGTTACACGAATCGTCTTACATTAAGCTTACACTACTGCTTTAAACTCTCTCTCGATTCAATTAAAATAAAATATAAAAAGATTATATTGAGATTATCTCTGCAAGGGCCAAAAGCTTTTGCAGTGACCCTATGATGTTGCGTAAACACGATATCAAGCGTAAACACCCTAAAACATTTTTTGTGCTATGTTATGCCTAACATCAGAATTACAAGATAATCTAGCGGGATATATATATTAATTTTCAGATATAATTTTATAATTATTATATTAATAATTTATAATTATTCCAGGGGGCAATTAACGATAATAATTTGTAATTACCCCTCCTGGAATGGTTAATTTTATATATATATATATAATTATATATATATATATATATATATATTATATATTGGTATAATATTAAAAACCTTTATCGAAACATTCTGCAAATTCTTCTTAATATTGTGTAAATATCTCCGGTAGAAGATAACAATCAAACAAAAGATTAATTATCTATCTAACATAATACCTTTAAAACATCAATTCTTGTATAAATTTAAATTTTTTGAATCTCCTATTAATTTTTAGAGAATGTCGTTATATCGGTGTTTACAAAAAGCTACTTCTGTAGATAGCATTGCTAAGCAATACTAAGCCTGAGCTTAGTTTGATAATATATTAGACCAAGAAAATCAATTTCCTGGTTATTAACCAGATTTTTTTCTTAAAGAAAGCTAGCAATATTTCTTTTTTTTATAAATATTACTAACATTCTCGTTACCCATTCCAACTAAGCTTAAGTTTGTGCTAGGAGATGGTTCACGTGATTAGTAGAATGGTGGATTCGAACCCACGGCCTTACGATTCGCAGACCGTACCCTCAACAATTAGGCTATTGACGCTATTTATATAAACAGTTTATATTTTCTTTTCGTAATGTCGGCAAGATCGAAAAATATAATTTATATTCTATTATATTATAGTTATTATTCTTATCTAAATTTTGTTTTTTAAAAACTAATTTTTAAAAATGTTCTGTTTTTTTTAAATAATAAGCACCCCAGGCCGAGTATTTCTCAGTGTTTTTTTGTTAATTTTTTTAAATTTAACAAAAAATACTGAGCAATGCTCGGCCATGCAGATGCTTATAGATTAAAAAGAGAAAATGAGATGTTTAGATTTTTTTCAGAAATTCCTTGTTGTTGCATTATGCGCCCTTGGCTGCGCTTACGGCCTGGTTCCAGATCCCCAAGCCGCAGTTGTACGGAGTGACTATCATCATAACCCAGAGGGTGGTTATCAGTTTGTCTACGAAACTGAAAACGGTATTTCAGCCCACGCCGAGGGACAAATAAGAACTTTGGGCAAGGTACTGAATTAGCTTTATTTATTTCACATCATCAAATACATACAGAACAAATAATACTGGACAGCATATTGAACTTTTTTGTTGATTGCATGCAGCCCATAGCATCATGCTCGTAGACATTCTTGTAGTCCAATAGAAACGTGTCAAAAGATGCATGTGAGTATAACGAGATTTACCAACGATTATATAAATAACCAGCGTACCCAGCCCGCTTCGCCGAGGTAAATTTTGCTTTATTTTATTTAAACAATAAACTGGCATCAATAAAAATTGATTTTAACTCTCACAATATATTGAATTATTCATTTCTCTCATTCTCTTCTCGAGCGGGTAAAGATCTTTACCTACGGCCACGTACATGCAATATACTTCAATATGGTTTATAATTACGTAAATATACACAACGCATGTGACAATACAAATTTGAGTTATAAAACAATAGAATATCATCATAGTACATAAAAGCTTTATTTGACAGTACAAAAAAAGAAGTGCTTCGATCGTCACCAAACTTTACAGGATTACTCGCCAGGTCAATTTGAAGATTCCCTGAACGTTTAATTGATATCGGTCAAGCCGTTTCAAAGCCTATACGGAACAAACCCACACACTCTTATGTATATAATATATAAAGATGTAGGAAATAATTCAATGTCCTGACAAAATATTTAATTAAAATGCTAAGAATTTTTTTTATAAAATTACTAAAATTCTCGTCTACAATTCGAAACGAGCTTATTTATTTATTTCAGTCAAAGATCAGGGTCTCTCCGATCGACTTGACCCTCTTGGTCTGCGAAGAGATGTCGGGGCTGTTTGTATTCTCTATCGTATTTACCACGGGGAGTGTTCTGAGGAGTTCGGACACCGACACCAACTACATTGTTGGCATTCCACTCCTGTACGTTTCTCGCGTAATTTTCTTCCACGCAATTTTCACTGTGGAATCAACTGTCGCCAGCGGTGTTGCCGAACCTTTACGATTTGGTTACCTTAAAAAAACTAGCCTACTCCTAATGCAATGGCTGGCAACGCACCTGCAGCTTCTCATGTGCTGTGGACGTTCAAAGGCCACGGTGATCGCTTAAGATCTGGTGAGCCGTAAGCTCCTTTGCCACTTTTCCTATATAAAAAAATGATATTTTTGTTCCAGGATGAGGTTGCCCACCAAGTACAAGGTTCGGTCTCATATCTGTCGCCTGATGGACAAAAAATTGAGACTACTTATGTAGCTGACGAATTCGGCTACCAACCAAAGGTATATTTAATTTTAAATAACAATGCAGTTTTATAAGTAGTTGCAATAGTGTTATGATTTACTAAAAACCAATTGTTACTAGCGAATAAACTAATCGTTATTGAAATAAATGAAAGAATTATAGATAATATTATAAATATAGAAGGTGAGGGATGTGGTTGTTGGAAATTGAAGCAAGTGGATGAGTTTGTTTGAATGGATTGTATGTTTATTAGAGATGGTAGAATTTATAAGGTGAAAATAGACTAGCTTTGTATACAATATTGGGAAGGTAGAAAGAGTGTAATAAGGCACGACTGGGGCAACGCCCTCATATTGTACATTTATTGTTAAACTACGAGTTTACTCGTAAAACTCGTAGTAACAGTATTAATGCAAAATAATTAACAATTATTAAAAGGTAATATAAATTGATACATGTTGATGGTATGGGAAAGAATAATAATTATTTTGTTTCTAAACAGGGTGATCATTTGCCGACCACTCCAGCCCCGATCCCCATTCCTGACTACATTCTTCGTGCCTTGGAATACATAGCTGCTCATCCCTATAAAGAGCCTGTCGTAAAGAACTAAGTGTCTCAGTTTGATATTTCGAACACATGTTATGCTTGTATTACGACAAATCTGCCTAAAAATTTATTGACACAGCCACAAATAAGTATTGGAATACCTTAAAATACTACAACAGAAATGTGATGTAATATCTGCTTGATTATTGTTTATGTAATAAACTGTACATTTTTGTTTTTCAATTGTTTCTTTATTACCTAATCGATGTTCAATTTTGCAGTACAATTTCATACTTGAGATTAGTAAGTTTTTCTATGCACCATGTCATCACATTCATTGTCATTCTAGATTGACTGTCTTAAATGCTGTTTTTCAACTGACTTCAACCCGACGAAAGGTGTGACGTGTTTGTTACCGCATAACTTTTGACGAGGTGAATTGTTTTTATGATTGTTCTAATATTTGAAAGCTGATGCTTCCCGTGTGGTCCCATTTAAATTTGGTCCATTTATAACAATGGTGTTCATGAGAAAACCATACAGATCTTAAATTTGCATCGAGTATGTGCGCGAGAAATGGACGAGTAACGCAATATCACGCAAACAGGTTTCGATGATTCGTTTTTTTATTGAAAAAGCTATACCTGAAAGCTTGTTTGATAATAGTTTGATTAGATTCTGATTTCTATTTCCTAATCTATTTAAAGTCGGTTTCTGAATTTACTCGTAAATATACTTATTTAGTTATTGAAAATGTTTAATAGCAATTAGTAAAGTTTACAACATTCTCATTAAATTTTGCTTGAAAATCTGCCATCTCGCAACTTTGGATTAGGTGGGAAGGTGGGCTAACAGGTTAATTGGTGATTCAGCTCTACAGAAAGCACTTTGGAGAGTGTTCTCATGAATTACATAATTAAATTCTTGTCTGTTGGATTGTGTCCTTTTGTTGTGGACATCCCTCAAACCCGAACGACGCTTTGCTTTGTCTTTCATTATTCGCACAGCAAAGCATTGGAATAGATCGATCGCGTCTGTACAACACTCCGATTACAAGTGTTTTCAAGAGCAGAATGAATAGGCGTTAACCAAGCTAGTGGGCCTATTATCCATAACTGCATTTCCACTTAACATTAGGAAAGATCATGGTCAAGTACTTTTTTTGGAATTATAAAAAAAGTTTTTGATTTATAATAAATCGAGCACATTTTATTCAAATTACATATTTTAAACTTTACCTCGTTTAAATTTTGTTTTTTCATTTACAATAATTTTAAAATCAATAAAAATAAACTATTAATTAGAATTAGAGAGACATTTCATCTTCTTAAACAAAACCCATAGCCATATTACGCACGCCATATTACAGTAGCACATCGCCGGTCGCATAAACGACGTAATGAGATGGGTGAAGAGTGGACTACGAAAAGTGTCCCTGTCTATCCAGTTAGGGTTAAAAGATTCTTGGGTGCTGGCTCGCGCCGCCGGCCTGAGGGGAAGACTAAGACGGCTGTTCACCAGCTGTCTGAAGTCTTTCCCTCGGGCTGGAAGGAGGCTAAGATGGTGCTGATTAAGAAGTACGGTAGGACCGCGGAGTCTCCCCATCGTACCGACCCATATGTCTGCTGGACGAGGCGGGCAAAATATTTGAACGAATAATTGCCGCCCGCCTCAACTCGCACCTGCGGCAAGTAGGCCCCGACCTGTCGGAATGCCACTACGGCTTCCGGCAGGCGCCAAGTTGGAATATTAAATTATTGCAAATAAAGGGTAAAAAGGCATTGTAAAAAGACGATATAATTTTCTATAGTATACTTCGTTTCTAATTCTTTCTAATTCGTTTTTACAATTTCATAAGAATAAACAAAAACAAAGTAATTCATGATATTAACAATTTTCTACAGGCAGTGTATCTTTGTACTAGGCCGGTGTCGTGGTGTATAAGCTTAAGCGCTGGTCTTCTTGATGTACTCTGCTGGTGGGGTGTGAGACGCGATGTACTCCAAGCTGCGGAGGATCAGTTCTGGGATTGCTGGGGAACGGGGATGTGGCTACCCTGTTGTTGGAAAATAAAAATATTAGTCCACAAGTCAATCTAGGTATGAAGAGAATTTAAAATCGTATAAATGTGTATACCTCGAAATTAAATACTATATTTAAATTACGACTCGAACACTACACATACCAACTACTTACCGAGAACGATGTCGTAATCATATACGGTCTATAATTAAGAATTGATGGCACCAGTCTAGATTTTAAAGATCAAGGACTAACAAATTACTTGATCGACGGGAAAAATGTTAGTATGATAATCGGATATTGTGAAATGACCACGACTAAAACAAAACGCTGTCACGTTGTCTAATAAGGTGAAGAGCACAGATTCTTAATATCTATTTTTTCCTATGCTTATTTGGTGTATAACTGAGGATTTCCTGATCATAAAATATTTACAGTGGCAACGTATCCCTCCTCGCCGGCGGTGTAAGTGGTCTCAACTGGGGTGCCATCGGGGGCGGTGTAGCGGGATGATCCCTGGACTGCGATGAAAGCATTGTCCTGGTAAAAAAAACATTATAATTATTATTTATCTATAGAAGAGCATACAATGAAATAAATATTAAGTGTTGCAAGTTGTTAATAATCAAACAATTTTTTGAACAAGAAATATAAAAATGTCTTTTATGCTTTAAAATAATATGTAAATAGTAAAAAAATTACTTACAGTGTTGGCGTTTACTAAGGTGCCAGTAGCTTGGGCAGCGATGCCATTGCCGGTTTCGTAGGCGTATTGGTAGGAACCCTCGGGGCTGATTTCATAGTCGGACCGCACAATGGGGGCCTGGGACTCGTCGGTTCTGATGACATCAGCGTTGGCCAGAGCGACGGCCGCAACGAGAACGACTAAGAATTTCTAAAAACACAACTCAATTGAAACAGATATTCAATGACGATTCGTTTAAAACCATGTTTTATTAATGATCGAATAATTAAATATTTATCGTTATTTTTAGAAGCTTACCATTTTGAATGAGTTTACTGTTTCAGATTCAGTGACAGTCTGACTTCGAACGGTGATTCGATGTCTTTTTATAGGTGGCTCACGTCCAGAATACAAGTTGCTATCACTATTTAAAAAATATTCTGTTATATGTAGTAAAATTTGTAAAACAAATTATATGGTAAATTTTTCATTGGGGAGAATATTAGTGATATATGAATGGTACATATAATTACAATAATTAATTGAACAGAAAAGAAGTATCAAATAGAGCTCTGTGTGTCCGCTAGCAATCCGAGTTCGATCCCCGGTGCCGGCACCAATAAATTTGTTGTTGCAATTTTATGTGCTGATTTACCACGCGCTAGGCGGTGAAGGAAAACATCGTGAGGAAACCTACATGTGTTGGAATTTTTTTCTAAGACATGTGAAGTCTGCCAGCCCGCTCTTGGGCCGCGTGGCGAACTTTGCCCTTTACTCTCTTTACAGAGAAGACCTGCGCCCAACAGTGGGACATATATAACATATATATAAAGGCTGTAACTTTAACTCTTATGGCAAGAATGCCATATCGTGTGCAAAATATTATGTTAAGGAATAAGTGATATTCAAGTCCTTGTACAAATGTGATTACGCTGATTTAAATTTTCACAATAAAAACTTTTGTTTAATCATTCCATAAATTAGTATTGTTGCGGTACTTTAGAAGGTTCGATCGTTAGCATAATCTTCTCACACTATGAAAGAAAACAAAACACAAAACCGATTTTGGTTAAATTTACAGTTAAATTAACTAACTCATTTTTACTTTATTTTTACTATTTCGCCAGGGAAGAAAGGGTATTTTGAAGGAATATGATTTTGGAAAGAAAATAATACAGCTTAGTCTTGTTTGGTTGAATTTGATATAATAGGAACAAGAGATATTCTAGATTTCCAATAAATAACTGTCCAAATAAGTTCATTTCGCGTCGCGATAATTTTTTCGAATTCAGATTTGTAGCAAAATTTTCTTTCTACTATATCAAATAAATAATATAGTAGAAAGTAACTTTATAAGTTACAGACGTTTATAAGAACGTCTCTAAAGGTATTACTCATTTCTAGGTAAGCCGTTAGTTTATATATATATATATACGTTTTTATGAATCTTTATTTGCTTTTTAACCGACTTCAAAAAAGGAGGAGTTCTCAATTGAACTGTAGGTTTTTTATGTTTGTACCTCATAACTTTCGACTGGATGAACCGCTTTGATGATTCTTTTTTTATTTAAGAGCTGTTGCTTTCCATATGGTCCAATTCTGACAGTGGCATACATGAGAAAACCGTTCTAGTGTTATGAATGCAACTTTAAGACTTGCATGGTTTTATCACTATTGCCATTGTCAGAATTGGATGCACTCCACTGAAAGCATTTAGACATAGACATTTATTTATTGGCATCACAATACAAAAACACATCACAGACAGAATATAACACACATTAAAAAATAATGAAAAATAGACAAAACACAGTAAAAGTTACATGGACAAATAATACAAGACATATGATGCAAATATCGGTCACCGTCTCAACATATGCTTTTTTTTGTTAACGGGGAGGAAATCTTCAAAAAGATACCTCACCTTCTGGGGGGAAGGCGGCGGTTATGTGGGGTTTTTACCCACTAAAACCTCCCCTGTGGCCCTTTCCTCGGTGCATGACGAGGGGCTCCGCGATCTCCAGTGGAGCCCCTCTGCACTGTGCTCAAGGAGAGCACGTCCTGGGGGGGAGGTCACTCCCTCCCCCTCTATGCCCTCATAGTGCAAGGCTACACGGGCCAGCCGATGTCGCCTTCTTCCCGGGTCCACCTTAGCGGACGACACAAACGCCCCCACCCTTATCGCCCAGTGAACCCGAGGCTCCGATTTACAGCGGTGCCCGGGACTACCTACAAGATATAAAAAAGAGTCGTCAAAATAGGTTCACCCAGTCGAAAGTTGTGAGGTAAAAAACGTAAAAAAACATACAGTCGAATTGAGAACCTCCTTTTTTGAAGTTGGTTAAAAAACTCATTTTTCCACTAGGACTCAAAACCCCGATGTTTATATTGTTCGTGTCACAGCATCATCTATGTTTTAACATCATCGTATATAGCTAAGTGGTTAATTAATTACAGTAATTAAATATCTACGGGTTATGCCTTCACACCCAGTGAAATAGTCGCCGTCGTCACCTTTAATTCTATAAAAAAAATGTGTTAACCTTCGCCTTCTCGATTATTAATTTAACATATGCAGACCACAAAAGGTTATTATTACCTGATATGTGATATTTTTCTAAATGTATTCAAAACGTGTAGCGGGTGAGCACGATGCTTCTTGATACTTGTGATTCAAGGCCGCCCAATAGTGTAACCTATATAAATTAATAAAATAGCTTATCGAGTAAATTGGAGTACAAAAATCTATTACTTCGGTGTCGTACTCAATCCTAGACACAATTTTGGGCCACCCAAAGGTTTTTAACCATGGAGTTTAAAGGACATTAAATAAATGTAACACTATTTTTTTTATAATTAAAATATATAATTTAAGATATAAGTGTTTTTTTTTATTTTTTAAGTTTAATTTTATAACATTTTAATGGAAGTCATTTTGTACACTGTTCCCCAAAATTAAACTGTTCAGAATTTCATTCTTTAAAATAATGCTAGCAAATTTTGTTAAAAATATTCTTCCATTCCAAATAAGCTTAAGCTTGTGCTACGAGATGGTTGATATCTATAGTCGAATGATGGATTCGAACATACAACTACTTTGTGCAGACCGCTGCCTACACCATTAGGCTATTGACACAAAGCCAATATTCATTTGAAGCTTTTATGGCCTGGGAACACCTATAAGCTAAAGTGTTTTTAAAAGTTTTCACTTAATTATCACTTCTACGATGAAAATGATCAATGACACAAAAACGTTTATCATATGTTTAATAATAAAATAAAAATAATTTTTATTTTATTTTTTCTAATCTAATCTATCTGATGGCTACAAATATTCCTACGTGTCTATCTATTTCTCTATATCAATACCAATAATGTTCTTGAGTAGTTATGTACACTCCTTTTGAATAAGTAATGGGGTGGAGGGTTGATTACTTGAGACACGAGATTCGTCCTACTTCAAATATCAATCCACCATGATCTATTTATTATTATGTATATTGTTTCATCCGTATGTGTATTAATTTTTTATAATTTATCTTAAGTCACTACTGCGGATTATGGTGAGGAATAAATGATTCATTATTTATTATTATTATTTAAAACCACAAAATAGTCTTATACAGTACAATTCTAGTGTACTATAATAGTAGCATTAAAGTTTAATTAACAGACTTTAAAAAAATAATATATATGTCCCACAGTTGGGCGCAGGGGCCTTCTCTGTTAAGAGAGTATAAGGGCATAGTCCAATAAAAAAAACCTAGTGCGAATTGCCAGACTTCATATGCCTTAGAAAATATTTCTAAGACATGTAGGTTTCCTCACGATGTTTTCCTTCACCGCCGAAAGCGTGGTGAAGCAATACATAAAATTGCAACAACAAATTTATTGGTGACGTGGCACAGGATCGAAGTCGGTTTACTAGCGTACTATGCAACTTGAGGGAACGCAGGGCTCGCAGCAGGCATCGCTAGCAGCATGAATAAAATAAAATTGTGTCAATGCGTTTAGCAAAGACCTTCCAATCAAATTAGACATTTAGGTTCCAAATTTAAATTAGTTTTTTTTTTCTTAGAATAAAAATCATTTTGTAATTTGTTTTATATTTGTGTGCGGCGTATGTCAAACCCATATAAACACACACACGTATAAAACAATTACAAAATAACTGTGTCATTGTTTTACATTTATAAGAGTGTGTATGTTTGCGTCTGCTGAGATGATGTGCATACTAAGACAACTGTAAAAATTATTTTTTCGAAATAATGAAAAGTAATTTTCTATCAAGTTTTTTATTAAAAAAAATTACTAAATAAATTTTCCTAGCGAAATTTTTTTTTACAAAAATATCTAATTTATTTGCTAACCGTTCCAACTAAGCCTGAGCTTGTGCTAGGACATGGTTCACATCACTAGTCGAA
Source organism: Meandrusa payeni (assembly GCA_029286785.1). NCBI lineage: Eukaryota > Metazoa > Arthropoda > Insecta > Lepidoptera > Papilionidae > Meandrusa > Meandrusa payeni. The sequence continues at coordinate 3,700,722 of JAGSMX010000027.1, forward strand.
TGGTAGATTCCAACTTACGGTCTTACGTTACGAGTACTCGTACTCAGGCCGTTGAGCTGACCGTGTATTGTCTATATTTGGCTCTTTTGAATGACAAGGTTAACGACCACTGCTCTAGATGGTTGGTGGCATAATAAGGGTGGACGTTAAAAGTTTTAACGAGTACATAGTTATTTACGAGTAAAACAGCGACTTCAAATCGAATCAAATTCTATTTATATTTCCGAAATATCGAAGGAATATTACGAAATATAATTCGAATCAGAACTGATTTATTGTGGTTAAAACAAAAAAAAATTGCGATAAAAACCAACTCCGATACATACTGCATTTAATCGTATAAGTATGATATCTATTCCTTTTGTCATTTTTCATTAAAGGTTAATAAAAAAGTTTCCTCCTTAATTAGATTACATGACACTAAACATATATATTTACGAGTAAAACATAAATCAACTTAAAATGAAACTTAACGTAATGGTTTAACTACGCTTCTGGGGCCTATATTATGCATATAAAAGTTTCACCCCAGTATCGTTAATTTGCTCCTAAGAATTGAAGATGATTGGATGAGATTCTGTTTACCTTACCGTAGACTCCACAGTCAGAACCTTTTTTTGTTAACGATGAGGAAATCTTCAAAAAGATACCCCGCCTTCAGGGGGAAGGCGGCGGTTATGTGGGGTTTTTACCCACTAAAACCTCCCCGGTGGCCCTTCCTCGGTGCATGGTGAGGGGCTCCGGGATCACCAGTGGAACGCACCGGAGCCCCCCTGCACTGTGCTCAAGGAGAGCACTTCCCGGGGGGAGGTTTTCCCTCCCCCCTGTGCCCTCGCAGTGCAAAGCGACACGGGCCAGTCGATGTCGCCTTCTTCCCGGGTCCACCTTGACGGACCCTTGTCGCCCAGTGAACCCGAGGCCCCTTTTAGTCGTCTTCTACGACAGGCAGGGGATACCGTAGTCTTATTCTTGAGAGCCCAGAACTACAGGGCTGCCACAGTCAAAACCTAACCAAACGCCCGTCAAACTACCGTGAAAATATATCTATCGATATATTGAAATATATCTTTTCCAATAAAAAAAATCGTCTAAATCGGCTGGCGTTTTATTGAATTATTCGTCCATTTGTTGCTCACATACATACTTAATGCACATTTAAGACTTATATGGATTTCTCATAAACGCCATTACCAGAACTGGAAGCACCAACTTTCAAATAAAAAAGAATCATCAACATTCGTTAACATTCAAAGTACATTGTAAAATACATCTATTAAATATTTGACAAATGTGTCTAATTGTTGGTTTAACTAGACAAATATGGTAAAATACGTGGGGCTAAACGTAATTATTCCATAACGTAAAATAAAGTTACACTCAAGTTGACGCTAATAATATGAAGCGTCAATAGCTCAATGATTTAGGGTACGGTCTGCGAATCGTAAGGTCGTAGTTTCGAATCCGCCATTCGGCTATTGCCGTGAACCACCTCCTAGCACGAGCTTAAGGTTAGTTGGAAGGGTTATGTTCATGATATTTTTGGAAAAAAAGATATATAATTAGCATTCTTTAAGAAAAATGTTGTCACAGTTTAGTTAGGCTGAATGAGTTGCCTAATATTTTGGAGGCATTTTTATGATTGTAGAATTAACTAGCGTAAATGAATCAAATATCGTTATACATATTTAACCAAATTCAAAGAAGACGACTTTCTCAATTCGTCTTTTTAAAATATCCATGTTTTGTTTATATTATTAGGTGTACAAATGAATTTTCGCCGTTTTGAGAAAGATGACAAAAAACAATGGAAAGTTATTTATACATCTATTATAAACCAAAGAACTAATAATAATCTTACGGAAAGAGCTAAATGGAAAAAAAGAGAGTATTAACGTCTGAATTTCGTTAATATATATCATACTTCGATCATATGCAATGGCAAAGAGCGTCCGGGTAGCCTTTAATGTTTGATTCGTAACATTTGATTTGATTTGAATTGGGTTTGAATTTTTACTCGTAAATATACAGGCAATAAGTTCAAGACAAAACTACAACCTATGTATATGGAAGATAGAGCTTGAAAGAGTACGCTCGTAGCGATAACGCCGCCCTTGCCCACTTTTAAATTAATTCTTTGTACTTTATGTTAAAATTGAGCAATAAATAATTTGTCTATCAATCTATCTCTTAAATATGTTAAAATTCGCTGTTAAGCAGAGCGAGAGGTCAAGGACAAATCTAAATCATTAAACATTGTGTTCTTCTACGTACTGGCTCACGCTGGCCTATGTTCCCTACGAGATGCCGAAACATGGAACTTATTTTTAAGTCGTCTTATTTTAGATGGTATTCGGAACTTCATCTCGGACAATAATGTACTGCAACACTTTATAAAAAAAATACCTTAAAAATTGTAGATAAATTAAAATATATCCTCCTTTTTGAAGTCGGTTAGATAACTAACGTAAGAAGAGCCACTACACTAATCAATCATCTAGTCTTACTAGGTAGCTGGAATACTACTACTCTGTCATTTGTCCGATAATATAGTTTGGCAACGCCCCAGCAGTTCACATTGACTTCACATTTCTTAGAAAAAAAATTCTAGGACATTTAGGCTTCCTCACCATAATTTCCTTCACTGCCGACCGCGTTAAATCAGCACATAAAATTGCAACATAAAATTTATTGGTGCCGGCACCGGGGATCGAACTCGGGTTCCTAGCCATGCTACTCGAGGCGACCGACCGGACTCTGAGCTAACACGGCTCTTCATTCAATTCACCAGTAAATTTTAGAAAATATGTAGCTCTAAAAAATATCCAGACGATCACCTGAAGTTGCATGGTACGCTAGCAACCCAAGTGTACCCCGGCGCCGGTACAAAGAAATTTTAAATGCTGATTTACCACGCGTTCAGCTCAGTGAAGGAAAACAATTGTGAAGACATTCTGCATTAGGTCCGCATGGCGTCCTAATGCGAATGTCTTTAAAAAGGCGTGCCCTTGCACTTTCTTAGAAACTTTCAACTGTAACTTAAACTTTTAAAAGTTCAATAGAAGCTTTCCAAAAGCAATATCTTAAACAACACAATTACTTACTCGTATATTATTTTTATCTAAGTTATATAAGGAAGCCATTTAATGATTGAGATAATTTATGACTCCGCGAGTATTCAAATGTATAATCTATGACCGACGCGACAAGTTCACACAAAAACAAGAAAATAATCAATTCACATCTTGATTCTGGACGCAAGCTACGTACCTATATAAGGACATCGAATCACCGTTCGAAATCAGACTGTCACTGAATCAGACTCAGTAAACCTACTTCATTCAAAATGGTAAGCTTTTTTTTAAATATAAATAATAAAATTAGAAACATTAAACAGTAAAGAAAATAAATTTAATCTTATTATGGTTTTAAAAAATTGTACCAAACTATTGTTTCGTATCATCAGAAATTCCTAGTCGTCTTAGCCGCGGCCGTCGCCCTGGTCAGCGCAGATGTTGCTCATATCGTAAGAACCGACGAGTCCCAGGCCCCCATCGTGCGGTCCGACTATGAAATCGCCCCCGAGGGTTCCTACCAATACGCCTACGAAACCGGCAATGGCATCGCTGCCCAAGCTACTGGCACCTTGGTGAACGCTAACACTGTAAGTTATTTTTTTACTATATACATATTATTTTGAAGCATAAAAGAGATTTTTCATTTTCTTGTTCAAAAAATTGTTTGATTATTAACAACTTGCAACACTTAATATTTATTTCATTGTATGCTCTTCTATAGATAAATAATAATTATAATGTTTTTTTTTTACCAGGACAATGCTTTCATCGCAGTCCAGGGATCATCCCGCTACACCGCTCCCGATGGCACCCCAGTTGAGACCACTTACACCGCCGGCGAGGAGGGATACGTTGCCACTGTAAATATTTTATGATCATAAAATCCTCAGTTATACACCAAATAAGCATAGGAAAAAATACATATTAAGAATCTGTGCTATTCACCTTATTAGACAACGTGACAGCGTTTTGTTTTAGTCGTGGTCATTTCACAATATCCGATTATCATACTAACATTTTTCCCGTCGATCAAGTAATTTGTTAGTCCTTGATCTTTAAAATCTAGACTGGTGCCATCAATTCTTAATTATAGACCGTATATGATTACGACATCGTTCTCGGTAAGTAGTTGCTATGTGTAGTGTTCGAGTCGTAATTTAAATATAGTATTTAATTTCGAGGTATACACATTTATACGATTTTAAATTATCTTCATACCTAGATTGACTTGTGGACTAATATTTTTATTTTCCAACAACAGGGTAGCCACATCCCCGTTCCCCAGCAATCCCAGAACTGATCCTCCGCAGCTTGGAGTACATCGCGTCTCACACCCCACCAGCAGAGTACATCAAGAAGACCAGCGCTTAAGCTTATACACCACGACACCGGCCTAGTACAAAGATACACTGCCTGTAGAAAATTGTTAATATCATGAATTATGTTTTTGTTTTTGTTTATTCTTATGTGACTGTAAAAACGAATAGGATTTTGAAATGAAGTACACTATAGAAAATTATATGGTCTTTCTATTGTAACACCTTTGATAGAGCCTAGAAGCTGCTCAGGTTATGCGGTATAAAGGCGTGGATTCGAGTCCGACGTAACAAAAAAGTTATGTTTTTGGTTTTCTAAAGTAAAATAAAATATTTTTTAAATGTGTATTACGATATGAGCGTAAATATAACTTGGTAAACTCTTTAAAAAGCGGATGGAGATAGAGAATAAAGATAATAGGGAATGCTGATACACCTTTCTATCTTCTTTAAATGACTTATGATAGAGGTTCAGATAATAGCTTGGTCTTCAGACATTGATGACCAGCTAATGTAAAGATGGTTTTTGGTATTATAATTAACTTACGTATTCTCAGCATTACGTAACTGTATCAACAAATCGATAAATCAAAACATGTTTATATATAATTTAGTAGTATACAAACAGTTGATTTCATTTTAAAATGATAAATTCAAATTTTATTTGCCCATTATGATTATAATAAATTTATTTATGCAGATCTCAGGGTCCAAAATAACATTTTAATGATTATTTACATTTTACATTCAATCCTTTTTAGTCAGTATCCATTCAAAATGTATGTTGAAATTCCTTTATTATATACCTATATAAGTATATAGCATATGTTATACATCTTCGAATTTATCCATAATACACAAAAACATAAAAACTTAGGAGTTGTGCTAGGAAACTAGCATCGTGTTCCTGCGCACCTTCGACAAGGTAAAGGAGTGAACAGCTCCGGCTTCACCCCTACACAGAGATGAGGTTCGTGTGGATGAGCTGATGCCGTCGGAGCTACGGAAGTGTGCTAACGCGCGCGCAAGGGTGGATATATATTTCCCCACGTAAAAAAAAAGGAAATTTGCATCAAGTCACAAAAAAGTGAATATAATGTGTAAAGAAAAGAAAAAAGATAACAATGGCGAACTAATTACCTTAGATAATTTGAGGTCGCTTACCTATTTCCTTTTAAAAATGCTGTCATCTTATTTAGGCTTATTCTCCTTTTTAACCGACTTAAAAAAGGAAGTTTTCAATTGTTTTTTTTTTATAATCGAGCTTTCTTCGAAACGAGTTTTAGAAGTTTTATTATTAAGTTACATAATCTATTTAAAAAATAAAATCATGTTACAAAGAATGTTATATTTACTTCAATAGTAAATTTATTTCATAAACAATTTACCAATTTCATATGATAATTTTAATTTTAGAATTTCAGGTTTGTTAAATCTTTTTCTGAGTTGTCAAAGTTGTCGAAATTATTAATAGTTGAATTTATTTACTTAAATAACTAATTAAAAAAATCATACAGTAACAAAGATATTAGATAAGATATTTAGATTATTATTATTATTTTATTTTTATGCGTGTAAACTAGCGCTTGACCATGATCCCACCTGGTGTTAAGTGGTGTTATAGTCGAAAGATGGTACGCGCTAGTTTAGTAAGTGCCTATTTACTCTACTCTTGAAGGCTCCCACGTCGTACTTGGATGGAAAGGCCGGCAACTTATTCCACTCCTTTGCTGTACACACGATGAACGATAACTCAAATCGCTTCGTTCGGACGCGCGGAACATCGACTATAAAAGGGTGGAGACCCGCCGAGTGTCTAAACTACCGAAGGTAGAATGGGGATGTGGGAATTAACTCGTGTAATTCCTGTGCACACTCTCCAAAATGTAATCTGTAAAACACCGAAAGGCTGGCCACCTTGCGCATGTGCTCAAGACTATCTGGGTGTAGATCTTGGTCACCTATCAACTTTTTGGCCCGCCTCTCCGTGGAATCCAGTGCCGCGAGTTGGTATTTGGCTGCACCTGCCCAGATATGACAACAGTACTCCACACATGGCCGGATCAGTGCTTTATACAAAGTCAAAAGCTGTCCCGGTGTGAAGTACCGCCGTACCTTTGATAAGACTCCAAGCTTCCATTTTACCACATAAACAATTAATTTTTTTGCAATTTCTTTTATATTTTTAAATACAATTTTGGGGTTGTTAAATGGAGTTGATAGAAGCTATGGAAATTTTTTATAGTATAATTTATTTATCTACATAATCAATTTACAAAGATGACATGGCAACAAATATTTAAATATTTAGATTATTTTAAATATTTATCTTTTTTCAAATGGAAGTTAATTAAAAATTTTGGATGTAGTGATTTGGATATAGGATAGAGGATTGTTAAACTTTTTAGGCGACTCGATAAAGCTGTGGAAATGTTTAATAGTTTAATTTATTTTATTTCAAAATCACAGGGCTACAGGTCCTATTTTTATTGTTTAAATATTTATAATGTATGACTTCACTTGTAAGACTTTTATGTCAAGCTTTACAATAAAGTTGGAAATATTTAATAGTTTTTATATTTCGATTCGTGATCAAATTATAAAAATCCCCTGGCAACGGACATGTCAATGTTAAATATTTACAATTTTTAAGCTTTGTGTTTATGCAAAATGAAACGTTTACGTTTGTAAACATTTCACGTTAAATGTCAAGCCAGTGGTTTGATGTCGTAAAATTGAAATCCTATCTGTAGGCATTACTAAAGTTCATGTGACGATGAATGATGCAACTACGATTATGTATGGAATCTTCGATTTGTTTTATTTTTCAAAACAAACAACTATCTTATGATTCTGTGATAGAAAAAAGTCTGTTCGTCGTTTTTTTATAGGAAAAGGGACAAACGAGGTAAATGCTCAACTGGTCTTAAGTGATTTTTTTTAAATTATATTTCGATTTTTTTTTTATAAATATTACTAACATTCTTGTTAACCATTCCAACTAAGCTTAAGCTTGTGCTAGGAGATGGTTCACGTCAATAGTGGAATGGTAGATTCGAACCCACGACCTTACGATTAGCAGACCGTACCTTAAACTTTATCGTAACTTAAGCTTTTATCGTAGCCCATAAACAAGTACAACACCGGAGTAGCTACAGGTTGTAGTCGTTAATGTTAAGATATAACAAATCCTTAAAACGCATGCATTCTAACGCGCTCGCTTAGAATTACAGCAAACACCGCGTTCTAGAAGATTCTTTCCTATTAAAGAAGAAGCATTAATGTGTTTTAACCTTTTAATAATGTCTGGCTTTCTAGACAATTTTAGCTCCAAAAATCCCAAAAAAAGATTTTCAAAGTACACAAATCTTAAATCTGATCATTTGTATGTCGACAAAAAATTCGTCGAAGCTTTGAAATCGGTCTAAGAAGGAATTAATGACTGATATTTATTTGCAATGACATGGTAGCATGAAGAAGTTCATTAAAACGTCTGTTCAACATATTTAGATCAATTAATGAAAATGAAATTCATCACAAGTTTTTTTTTTTTTTGTTCACGCGGTGGAATCTTTTTATAGACCATCCTCCGATACCCTGGGTGGGCCCGGAGGGATGTGTGGGACTCGGCCTGGGCAGCCCCTACCCACTAAACCTTCCGCGAATGCCATCAGCCGTTATGAGCGGGGTGCCCCGGATGTGTCAGCGACTGGACACCCCAACGGCCAGCCGGTCCCGGCAAAGACCGGACTTCATCCTCAAAGGGGACTTCTCCGGCACTCAGAGAAGTCCCGACGACGCCGAAGCATGCTGGGGCCAGGTACCCATCCTGGCCCCGCTCCGGATTACGGGGGCGGCAAGAGGAGCCGTTCGTAACGCCTCCTGCGCACCCCGATACGTCGCCTGCGGAGTCACAAGTTTAATAAACACGAATTAATCTCGTGAACAATTAATACATAACCAAATTTTTAATTCTAACTATTACGAGTACGTCAATCGAGATATGCTTTAGGAAGCTGGTTAGTGGCGGAACTGTTTAAGATCTAATCTTTATAATATAAGACATGAACTTAACGTGGAAAGTCTTTCGGTGTTTTGAAGATTACAATTTAGTGTGCGTTTTGGTTGCGTTAATTGCATGTTTCCGTTATTAACTTACATTATTCTCCTATAATCGTTAGTCGAGACGCATAGTGGATTTCCAACTTAAAATTGAGGTCTCTTACCCGTGAAATAGCAAACGAACGAGCCGTAGTTCAGCCCCCTCGGGTACCCTCGGATCGGAATGCTCTTGCGTTAAAGTTTTTTTTTTAAAGAAAGCTAGCAATTTTCTTTTTTTTCAGAAATATTATTAACAATCTTGTTAACCATTCCAACTAAGCTTAAGCTTGTACTAGGACATGGTTCACGGCAATAGTCGAATGGTCGAACCCACGACCTTACGATTCGCAGGCCCTAAACCATTAGGCTATTGACGCGAGTAACCGCCCAAGCCGAGATTACTTCTCACCGAGGACCCTTGTGGCGAGGTTTAGGCTACTTTGTATAGGTTAGTCAAAAAAGAGGTTAGTAGTCGGCAGTTGTCTGACGAAAGTCAATCTATAACACATAGAATGTGACAAGTTTATCTTGACAAATAATAAAATATAAAATGAAATCTCTGCATTGTCACAGTTCATTGTACTATTCAAATATCATTAATATTTTTACTTTTAGCTGTTAGCGAGGGAAGTAATAATATCTATCAAAAATATTAATCTTACAACAGAGACAAATAGCTCTTAAGAACAATAGCTTCGGTAAAAAACATTATCACGATTATATTTTCGTCTTGAAGGAGGTCCACAATTCGTTTATATTTTGTAATAAACATTGAGTGCAGTCATTTACTTTTATTTATTTTTGAGTTATTTTCTTGTTTGACAGAGTTGACTTAAAGAAAAATTCCCCGAGGAAAAGCTAAAAAATTTCTTCACAAAATTAGGATCCCAAAGAAAATAAGGAAGAAATATTAATATTATAAAAAATATAAAACAGTAAATTTCAAATATATTAAAAATAAATATATTAAACGTCAATTTTCCCCATTTAGCACGCGGAAAATAAGAACAACCTATAATAATTAGACCTTTGTAATAACCAACCCAGTTTGACGTGACGTGATGTTTTGAAATGTAAAAATAAATTTGAACCTAGCGTCAATCATTAAATTCACTCGACAATTTCTTACTATTATTTTTTGTTCTTTTCTCTCTTATTCTCTCATTTCATCTCTCTCATTTGGATTCCTCTTTTTCCCACTATAATACATAACTATAACAAAACACTTTACTACATCATGGCGAATGTGCGCCAAGACATTTGAAGTACACCCTTTCCAATAAAAAATTGAACATCGAAATTAGCTGACGGGATACTCGTCCATTTGTTGCAAAAATACTTAATGCAAATATAAGACTTAAATGGTTTTCATGTATGCCATTGTCAGAGCTGGACCAACTTCCATTCAAATGGGACTACACGAAAAACACCAGCTTTCATACAAAATAGGAATTACAGAAATCGGTTCACCCAATCGAAAGTTATAGTATAACAAACATAAAAATACGTACAGACGGATGAAGAAGGTTCTAACCTCCTCCTTTTTTTAAGGTGGATGAAAAGAGGGCGTTCGAAGAGTTTAACTATTTGAAGCTTGTGTAAGTTTTTACTGGTAAATTTACTAGTAATTCGTGAAAATTGTGTACTTACGATTAAACGTGTTTATAATTTAGGTCATGTTAAAATTATTCATTATAAAATGTGCTAATATTTCTAATATAAGCAATACAATTAGAGACAAGATAAGCCGAAATAAAAAAAAAGTAATACCAATTTGGGTGTTGCACGTCGATTTCAAGTTTAGCGGGTCACGAGTGTAACTGACCAATAGCATAAACGTCTTTAATGCTTCTTAGATGTCGGAGTCTATGACCACACAACGTCTAATAGAAAGTGAAATGACGCCATTACGCGTTCACGTGTAATTGTTTGACTATTAATTATATTAATTGGCAACGAAAACTATTAGCCTAATATACCAACATTTTAAAATGACGGCCGCCAAATAAGCAAATTTTTATATTCGCAGAGAATTTTGCTACTTGAAGGGTTACTTAGAAGCCCTAACGACTTCGTTAAAACAACTTTTGATTTCAAATATAGTATACAACATCATGATAATATTTTAATTTTGGACAAAAATAAACTTACCTTTTTAGCCTATAGCCTACAAAGCTTTTTACAATCATGATTTTTTTTAAATAAATGCACTGACGCTTTTTTCGTTGGTCACGGTATTGGCTAACATCTCGCTTATTGCATATCCATATCCACCACATCTTATTGCATAATTGTTCGTCAGTTCCTAGTACATCTGACGTCACCCTTCTATAGTATAACATCATAAGTGCACATAATAAATGTATTTATTGAATGTTCAACACAATTTGAATTATATTATGGATGACTGAGCTTTGCTCGGAATTTTTCCTTCATAAATCGTCTTTTTAGGTAATTGTAATTAGATACAAATCTCATGATTATGGAATATGAATAATTCTTTTCGGTCTTACCTATATTATAATTAAAAAAATATGAACAGGTTATTTAAATAGAAAATAACTGGTGCTATTAGTTTTAACATTTTATTATTTCTTGGTCTAACGTCAAATTCATTGTAGTGGTTTTTTTTAAGAAGTAGCTTTAGTGTATATTCGTATATTATATTTAAAAATATTCTCTAAAAATCAATTCTAAGTGGCGTTCCCTTAGGTCACTAATCCTGAATCTCAATTATGAGTAACATAGCAAGAGATCGTCGCCAAAAGACGACTTCTGCTTTGGCCTTAAGGCGTTATGACAGGCCGATTCAAAGGCCTTCGAAATAACCGAAGCACGACTCGGTTAGTGATCTATTTCAAAATAAAATATTTAAATGCGGACCATGTGACTTCATAGAAATCGTCACGTAATGATAAAACAGTTTTGAAAAAATTAAAAAAAAAAAAACAAATTTTTGTCGTTCTTAGCCTGAAAACTTCGCCAGAATGAGAGGTTATAGAGTTATTGAGATTTTACGCTGAGCCTATATTATAAACATCAAAGCGTAAAGTCCCCAGAAACGAAAACTTGACTTGTGTTATCATTCTAAGCAAGATATTATTTCGTTTGTACGCGTGAAGGCCGAGCAACGCCTCTGTCAGATGCTTCAATCGGTTTACTTGAAACTTGGCTCTGTGATTTCGAAATATATTGAGGAACATAAAAAAAATAAAGTATAAAAGTCAATCAATGAAAAAAGACCTTGCTGGTTTGATGCCACGTTTATTATTCTGTTTATTATCTACCTATATTCGTAGACACTATTGTTAGAAGACATGTATATGGAAATGATGGATTCACGCCATGACCTTTTCCAACTTAATAAGATACTAAATATTCAGTTGAAACACGTGAGAATAGCAATACGTATATAGCATTAAAAACGTGTATTCTGAATCACAACGATTTGAAATGTATATTGCATTGCATTGTCGTTTAAAATAAAAAGTTAATATCTGTTATCAAACTAAATATACTATAGGTGTAATACGTGAACCCCAAGCCTACAAACATCTGAAAAAGGGATTCCAGCTGCATTGACAATCAAACCTATAATGCAGAGTTGAGTCGCCCACAACTCAAACAGCAAGTGCGGAAGAACAACATACCTCATTTCATGCTAAAATTCAGCGGTCTCTCTTTACCTTTAGATTTAGTTTTACTAAATTGTATTTATTAATGCTTTAGTAGAGAAAGATACTCTTTCAACCGACTTGAAATAAGAAGGAGGTTGTCAATTTATGTGAATTTTTTTTAGAGTCCGAGAGAGACCGAACTATTTTTTGTTACAAAGGAAATAGTAATTTCAAAGATCAATGAAGTAAATAAAAAATATTACGACAATTACGCGATTATGCATTACAATAAAACAAATTTACGAATTTTGTCGCTGTTTAAAAGTTGTTCATGGACACGTGGGAAGATTTAAAATTTACAACAATTTACAATTACAAATAACTTAAAATTATATTTATTTCTAGTACTTTATTAAGTATATCACTTTGACGTGGATTATATACTTTATTAAGTACATAATATATGACAAAATTCTAATAAAATAATTTTAGATCTGAGTTGAACTAACCGTTCAAAAATTGCAATCACTATCATATCATATGTAATTGTAGTCTAATAGTAATTTTGTTGGTATGTAACCTTGGGTTCCAGAGATAAAAAACCACCTTAAAATCGTATGGAAGACCGCTCGTTGATTGAGATATTGGTAGGTTTATGACAATCTGAGACTAGTTAAGAACTACTTAAATTCAAAAAGCACAAATGTGGAAGGAGAAATGGAAAATATGCGACAAAATTTACAGGTAATATAACATAATAACTATGATACTACCGAAACAAAATAGTACGTCCGCGCATAGTTTTATGTTGGATTCATCACGTTTGATTTGATTTGTAGTCGGTTTTTTTATATATAACTATAACTATTTATTTTACAGTTCCTTGTTAATGACATTTTAAAGTGGACATGCTTATGTGGCCTAGAAAAATCTTAATTTCGAGACACAAGGAACTTCAGTAAATATGTACTTAGCATTAGCAAATATGGAAGTAAGCTTCTGAAATAAAACCAACAACTTTATTAAATGATAATGGTCATCACTTCATCTCTATTGTCATCTAAATTACAAAGTATATTTATACTGCGAAGAATACTCGTATAATTTATACTGCGATCATAAAAAAAATAAAAAAGGATGCTAACAATTTTTTTTTTTGCAAATATTATTAACTTTCTTGGTAACCATTCCAGATAAGCTGAGGCTTCTGTTAGGAGATGGTTCACGTCAATAGTCGAATGGCGGATTCAAACGCACGACCTTACGATTCGCAGCCCGTACCTTAAACCATTAGGCTATTGACGCTTAAACACAGAAGATATTGCACTAGTTGAATGTAAGCGTCAATAACCTAATGGTTTAGGGTACGACCTGCAAATTGTAAGGTCGTGGGTTCGAATCCACCATTGGACTATTGCCGTGAACCATGTCCGTTAGTAATATTCCTGAAAAAAATTGCTGAAGAAATATTGCTAGCTTTCTTCTAAAAAAAAAAATATCTAATCCAGACAAATAATTTACTCGCGACTTGACTCTCGTCATGCAGAAAAGTTTGGACCTCATCAAAATATTGCATTTATTTTGGTGGGTTGCAAACTTTCTTTAAAAAGAGATTAAGAGAAATACTTAGCCTCGTTGCTTAGCTAGCTTGTTGTGTATAAGCAGAAATATTTAAAATGTTTTTAAACAGAAAAATAAATTTCATCTTAGTTCAATAAGATCCTTCTGACATAAAATTTATTATATGTTAAAGAAATATAGGACCAGTTTAAAGACATCTGCGATGTTGCCGTTTGAGAGTTATTTAAAATAAAAATTACAGTCTTCGGTCTATGTCAAAGGTGAAGGACAAAAAAATAACGCACGAGTTTTACGTTATTGGAGATTTAAAATATTCGTATTTCATACTTGTATCACGAATCATTTGTATTTTAGATTATATGTTAAAGTAAGGGACTGGGAAGTCATTATATTAAATATTATCATAATATTAATACTATTATGAAGTTAAAGCCTTTATATATGTCCCAGTGCTGGGCACAGGCCTTCTCTATAACGAGGGTTTAAGGGCATAGTCCTCCTACTGCGGATTGGCAGACTTCACATGTGTTAGAAAAAAATTCATGACATGTAGGTTTCGTCACGATGTTGTCCTTCACCGCCGAGCACGTGGTAAATCAGAACATAAAAGTGCAACAGCAAATATATTGGTGCCGGCACCGGGGATCAAACTCGGGTTGCTAGCGTATAGCTATGCACTGAGCTACCACGGCTCTATTATCGTAACATTAATACTATTATATAATATTAATTGATACATGAAGCAAAAGCTTTGTATACCATCTTACGAAATTAGTATGAAAATGACAGTTATAGTTTACATAGAGGAATGCATAATGCAATTTTGTTTTATTATGCATACGAAAAGCATAAAATCAATAAAAAATTACACACACTACCATGCGTTTGATACACAAACATGCGGATATTATTATGTTACTTGGTAACGGAATAATTAATGACACATAATTACTGACAGACTCACCGAATAAGTTAAGAGATAATTATGTGCGATTTCAATGTTGCTATTTCTGGGTTAAAGTCGAATTTAGACTAAAGGCCGGCTATCAGTATTAATTTACGATGGCCTCACCTCCTGTCATATAGGACACTAATGAGCTTGGTTAAAGTGGACAATGTAAGCTAATACTATGAATAGAGACATTATCTACCCCGCTAGGGTTAAAAGGACGTGAGAGTTTATATTGTATTAAAAAAATAAACAAAGTATGCCGAGTGAAGAGGTGAAAATGTGGACAGACATTGTAGACCAATTGAAGCATCTCGCCGAGCCGTCGGCTCTCTCGGGAAATTGTGCAGAATGCTATTGTGTCTGACCCTCTCGAGGGTCTTAGCTAAGCGAAAAATTACTCATTACAAAGGTCCAAGCTAAGCGCTAAAAAGCCTCATCCCATCTCACAACATGGTGAGGCTGCAATATTTTTTGGGATTACAACGGCCATTTAAAAAATATTAAATACCAAATTTATCCTATAAACTTAATTATTAAAATAATTATCACATTGCTTCGTCTTAAGTGAATATGTTACGAATCTTTTTTCTTTTATAATTACAAATCACTAAGTAGTGATTTGTAATTAATTATGAAAACCCATACTGTATACTGTATATACGTGTATATATGTGTGTTTTTATTCTTAACCTTTTAAACAAACTTCAACCACACAAATTTCATTGGAAAACGTAAAATCATTGTATTATGTTTGCATCTATAATAAGATGCATAGAGTATATAATAGATTTAGAAAACAAGTAAGCTTTCATAGCCTTTTCACCGTAGTGGGAGAGACAGTAACAACAATCAATTTCAATAGCAAGTAAAAAAGGAACACTTTTTATTTTTACTTAAATAAAATATCAAGCAATAACAAATATCTAAACATAGAAATCCATTACTACATTACTGAGATATTATATGGCCTAGTGCCTTTTTTTTGTTAACGGGAAGGAAATCTTCAAAAAGATACCCCGGCGGTTATGTGGGGTTTTTACCCAATAAAACCTCCCCGGTGGCCCTTTCCGTGGTGCATGACGAGAGGCTCCGAGATCTCTGCCCTATGCTCAAGGCTCGTCCCGGGGGTTGCTCCCTCCCCTCCCGTGCACTCGCAGTGCAAGGCGACACGGGACAGCCGATGTCGTCTTCTTCCCGGGTCCACCTTAGCGGACAACAAAGGCCCCCACCCTTGTCGCCCAGTGAACCCTTGAGCCCTTTTAGTCGCCTTCTACGACAGGCAGGGGATACCGTGGTCTTATTTTTGAGAGCCCAGAACTACAGGGTTGGGTCTAAGCTGGCCTAGTGCCTTTTTTTTTTTTGTTTACGGGGAGGAAATCTTCAGAAAGATACCCCGCCTTCTGGGGAAAGCGGTGGTTATGTGGGGTTTTACCCAATAAAACCTCCCCGGTGGCCCTTTCCTCGGTGCATGACGAGAGGCTCCGGGATCTCCAGTGGAAACTGGAGATCCCGGAGCCCCTCTGCACTGTGCTCAAGGCTCGTCCCGGGGGTTGCTCCCTCCCCTCCCGTGCACTCGCAGTGCAAGGCGACACGGGACAGCCGATGTCGCCTTCTTCCCGGGTCCACCTTAGCGGACAACAAAGGCCCCCACCCTTGTCGCCCAGTGAACCCTTGAGCCCTTTTAGTCGCCTTCTACGACAGGCAGGGGATACCGTAGTCTTATTTTTAAGAGCCCAGAACTACAGGGCTGGGCCTAAGCTGGCCTAGTGTCTAAGCTCACTAACTAACCTGAAAACTCTACGTAATTTGATTGTTTTTTAAGTAAAAAGAATACTCAAGGAAAGTTGTCACTCGCTGTTAAAACGACGTGAGAGCTTATTAATATTAATATTATTTAATTAAATTAGAATAGAAGCTTAATAAGCTATTTAAGTGAATCAAATAAGGAAAATTCTAGAGAGATGCAGCACCGTGGCCATTATTTACTGTGTCATGAAATACTAGTTAATGGTATTCACCTTGCGAAAAGCCACAAGTCATATTGAAGATCAGAGCTTTCTTGCCAAATAATGCAAATTAAGATACGTAGAGACGTTTCGTAGTCAAGACGGGAGTATATAAGACGCAGCACTCTGGTGTAACGATCACAGTTACACACAGTCTGTTAACTTTGACACACAAAACATGGTGAGTGTATACGATTGCATCACATCCACGATCTTTTAGATGAACGATACCGCAATGAATACTCGTGTGCTAACCAAGTTTAAAGGGCAATTGGCTTATACAATCGGCTGTATAATTTTTGTATTGCTTGTTTTGAATTCTTTGTTATATATATATTGTTTAACAAACCAATTTATATGTAACTATTATTAATATAATTATGTAACAAACATAATTATATAAAATTACATACTACTTGGATGACTAGCTTTACTCGTCATTTTTTTTGGGGATTGTTTTTGACAATTTTCAAAGATCTTTTAGGCATTTTAAGTAAACATTTATTTTATAAGTCATATAAGTAAATATTTTTTTGATTTAACATCAAACCCAACTCATTGCCCTACTGGTGCTCAGCAACGACAATCCTCTTAATTAATAATAAGGCATACGCGGACAAAACGACATTTTCTAAAAAAAATCCCAGCTAATTGGGGTCGTAATTTTATATTTTATTATAACAGTAACGTATTTATTTGAATGTAAAATCCGTTAGATAAATGCGAAATTAGTATCCTTATCCAATTAGAGATGTACCATTTCATCCGACAATGATGGATGGATGGAAAAAGTTGATAGCGTTTAACGGATGCGAAAGATTGAGCCTAGTATCACACCACGCCGGTAACAAATTTTAAATTAAAAAAAATTACAAAAAAAATGCCTTTTAACCCTAGCGGGGTAAACAGAGTTCTCGCTGTCCGCTTTTCACCAATCGGTCCCAAATGTAACAGTTGGCGAAATGTTTAGCAAGTCATTATTTTGTACTTAACTGAAAAACGTGAATTCATTGGTGTCTGACAGCTTGAATTCAATTTGTTAATTCAAACTCAGTCATAATGCTACCTTTGCCACTGCTTATTACGTTTTTTTGTGATTTTTATAGAAATTGTTTATTGCAGAAAACCTTCGTAGCAATCCTTGCCCTCGTGGCCGTCGCTGCAGCGCAGACTAACTATGTGCGGTCCCCTGAGGCCGATGCGGTTATCTTAAGTCAAGACGCCGATGTCTTCCCAGACAAATACAATTTCCGTTATGAAACCAGCAACGGTATCTCTGGCGCTGAGTCTGGACAACTGAAGAACGTTGGTCGCGTAAGTATCATACTATCAATGGTTTACTTTAATTGTTTAAAAAATACAGACGAATTGACCATCTCCTTTTCGTGTCGGTACTGGGAATCGAGTTCGGCCCTTTCGGGCACCCTCGAATTGGAATGCTTACGCGTAACATAGTAACCGTCCAAGCCGAGGTTACCCCTCACCGGGGGGACCCTTGAGTCGAGGTACTAGCGATAGAGGTTCAGGCTAAGCGACCTAAGAACTATGCTACCTCTCAATCCGGTGAAGCAGTCAAGGCCAGCTTCTCTGGCCAATCTGTGTAGTTCGTCAAAAAAACAACTCGGCACAAATACCTATTTAGATGCATTTGCAAATTCCAATTCATTAAAACGGTTTCCAAGTAACGAAATAGGAATTGCTCGTTTAATGTTATAAGAGATATAATTTTAAATCTGATAAAAAGTGTTAACGTCTTGTTTGTTACGGGTTACCGATTAAGTTGCGTAAAATTTATTACCAGGTAAATCCGTGACCGTGGTATTTACTTCATGGTCAGAGGTTGTTAAATCGTGGGAGCTGTCTTGAATGTATTTCGAAAAAGATGTGACCACATGTTTAAGACATATCCTCATTTGTATTCAGTTAACTTATTTAAATATAGAATACCGAAATAGCAAACTGACACTCGTTTTAAAGTAACGTAACGACTCTTCAATGTTAATGTAATATTCGTTTTTCTGTTTGTCGCTTTCTTTTATATTTTTTTTGTATAAAGTTTAATTGCGTTTCTTTAAATCGCGTGTATCTGAATACTTTCTTCTCAAACAATGAAAAGAACAAACTGGTATACACTATCGTTTATTTATTCCATGTATATTTATTTAGCTTTGTAATATATATAAATATTTTTCTTTTTTTTAACGGCACTACCCTTAACTTGAAGAAAATACTAAATAGAATTAAGTTCGCCTTTGTACATGTATTTTGGTGCAATAAAGGATTTATCTATCTATCTATCTAATTGCCAGAACTAACATTTTGTTCTATGTATAAGATAGATTCCCTTGTACTATTATAGTAGGCTGAAAATAAATCTATTGTTGACCGTTAATGCGCAGTCGAAATGAAGGTATCACAGGGGAGTGAAAAAGGCGTGGGCCAGCATGCGCCAGCGCTTATTGGCTCTCCTGCCGTACCCCCCGCACCGATACCATACCCCGCTCGCTCCTGGTGTACAGTCGCTTTCCAAATTAACATAAGTTATTTGACTTTTCTGTTAACTTTTAGTTTTTTTTATTGACAGTTATAGTTTGTATATATATAACATTGTAATAACTAACTTAAATGAACTATCATAAACATAAAAAAGTACAAAGTAAACTTGTAGTAACGCAGTGAGATTGGAGAAATAAATAATTGCGTGCGTTTCGCTCAACGCTCGAGTTATTTAACGCCAACTATACTCATTGTCAGATGTATATTTATATATGACGAGTTATTACCTTAAATAAGTAAATGTATAATTTGTTGCTCTCATATAGGAATTTGTATAAAAATTGTCCGTTATTGCAGGAGGACGAAGCTTTGGAAGTCCAGGGTGAAAACGAATATACCGGGACCGATGGTGTATTGTACAGAGTTACCTTCATTGCTAACGAGAACGGATACCAACCACAGGTAAGTTCACACACTCGTTGTTATTCTTTTTAAGGGATTTAGTGTCGGGGCATCATAACGTTCAAATGCACGTGACTCTTGTTTTGGATTGAGTAAGAGAAATGCTATTAAAATTTATGAAAGTGTTGATATCTATGGAAATGAATAAAGTTAATGTGTCTGTTTGTAATATAAAAATAACCTTTTTACTACATGCAAATTAATGTATATACGGTACAGATACCAAAATTAAATAATTTACGATTTCTGTCTGTCTGTCTGTTTGGTCCGAATAATCTCTGGATTCCGATATTGGCGGAACTTTTACTGGCAGACAGCTGATATAATAAGAAATAACTAAGGCTATTTTAGAAAACATTTAACTAAATAGTTTTGACTCGCGAGTAGTTACTGACTAACTACTACTTGCAGTTGCAAAAACCGGGAAATACCACGATCTCGGTATTTTGGTGTGTACTTGTTTGCGTTGGTATCGAGGTCAAGTGAGCAGGGCGCGATTATAGATATTATATTTATTTTGTATTGTTATTGCTAAATTGAACGTATAAAGTGGACATTTCTAGGAGCCCTCGTTAGACGTTAATGGCTCGTCGGCATATAGTTACTGTCATTTATTTTATTTCTTTGTTTCAGGGTGCCCATCTCCCCACACCTCCCCCACCTCAAGATATCCCAGACTACATCCTCCGCTCCATTGAGTACAACCGTCTTCACGCCAAACCTGAAAGCAGTAGTCGCTAATCGGAATAATTAGATTATGTTACATATACAATACTCAACTTTCTCAAGATAGCTACTGCCTATTGAATAATGTCTAGTCGCTCTGTAATAGTATAATTAAAAAGATTCACAACTATTCGTATCTTTAATTAACCTCCTTTTAAAACATATAAAAACAATTTTCGAGTTAAAATAAAAACCGACTTCAAATCGAAACAAACGTTAAGGGATATTACGTAGTTAGTTAGCCAGCTTTAAATCACCAAAGGCTAGCTGGAAGAAAAAGGTGTATAACATTAAAATCTCCTTTATACAAACATTTGAGTACAAAGAAGGATTTATCTTTTTTTTTTGTTAACGAGGAGGAAATCTTCAGAGAGATATCACGTCTTCTGGGGGGAAGGCGGCGGTTATGTGGGGTTTTTACCCTCTAAAACCTCCCCGGTGGCCCTTCCTCGGTGCATGGTGAGGGGCTCCGGGATCACCAGTGGAACGCACTGGAGCCCCTCTGCACTGTGCTCAGGGAGAGGACTTGCCGGGGGGAGGTTACTCCCCCCTGTGCCCTCGCAGTGCAAGGCGGCACGGGCCAGCCGATGTCGCCTTCTTCCCGGGTCCACCTTGGCCCCGTGGCCCCTTTTAGTCGCCTTCTACGACAGGCAGGGGATACCGTAGTCTTATTCTTGAGAGCCCAGAACTACAGGGCTGAAAGAAGAATTTATCTAGACAGATAGACATTTTTACATTCAAACAATCTATTGAATAACACGACACTGACGTGTGTAGAGTACCGATTGATACGAAACTGTTTTACTCACCTGCTGTTAAAAATTTTGTATGCAATGAATACCCAAGTGTGTTCTGGATGTCCGAAAGCCCTGATCGGAAGTACATTCCTACAGTGTTGCCGCTGTCCTGACAAGTACCACTATACATGTATAAACCTTAAGAAAAGGAGTTTGATAAATTAGATAAAGCATTTAAAGATAGTTGGGTGTGCCCATCCTGCCGTTGTAAGGAGCCTAAGCAGGGTGACAACACAAATACACCTGTACGTGCACAAGTTTTGCAGCACCCTCCCCACCGACAGACTGCACACAGAGCACTGGGCTACTGCAGGATAACGTGACATTACGTTCCAAGCCCCGATCTCCATGCGCTTGCTTATCGGCGGATGCAATTAGAGACATCATCAGAGAGGAACTCGATAGGAAATTCGACGCTGCCATACAAAATATACATCTCAAAATAGATAAATTAGAAGAATCGTTGCTTACTTTTAAGGCTGAAAGGGACACAATTATAATCGAAGCCGAGTCTCAAAAAACATTAATACTCCAGCTTCAGAACGAATCAACTACCCTACGTGCTTCGATCTGCGACCTTTCAAACCGGTTACGGCAGCAGGAGCAATTGTCTCGCTCTAATAACCTGGAGCTCCAGTGTGTACCCGAAAATAAAAACGAAAACATATACACCACGGTACAGCAGCTCGGAAAAATCATCAAGTGTCCGATATCGGATACCGATCTACAGTATTGCAGCCGTATCGCTAAGCTAAATACCGCTAGCCCTCGACCTCGATCCATCTTGGTGAGATTTAACAGCCGCCGAATTCGCGATACGTTTCTAGCCGGGGTTATTAAACATAATAAAATAACCCGAGCGATAAGCTGAATACCAGTCACCTGGGCTACGGGGGCGAAGAAGACTCCTGTGTTTGTTTCAGACATCTCACCTCTGAGGCGAAGGCGCTGCATGCAGCAGCTCGTCTGAAGGCGAGAGAGCTGAACTACAGATTCGTGTGGGTGCGGGACGGCAGAGTTTTCTCAGAAAAGTGACACTTCCAGCTTTATACTGGTCAAGGATCTGAGCGTACTCAGTAACTTATCCTAATCTGTTTTTTTTTTATTGCCTTGCCTAACACTTGTATACTTTTGTTTTTTTTTTCTTTTGGAGGTTTGATGATTAATTTTTACTATCAAAACGTAAGAGGTCTGAGAACGAAAACTATTGAATTCTTTAACAATAATGTTTGTAATAATTATGACGTTATCGTGCTAAGCGAGACTTGGCTAAATAGCAGCGTCTTCGATTCTGAGCTATTTGACGGTCGTTATGTCGTTTATAGACGTGATAGGGGAGGCTAGTGGTTTCCATGCCAATAAGAACGGCGGGGTGTTTTGATTGCCATAAGTAGGAAACTAAACTCCAGGCGACTGCAAGACTTCGAATCTAAATGCGAGGATCTGTGGGTGGAGGTCGAGTACTGCAATATTAAGGGTTCCTCTGAGCGGTTGCATCTTTGTGCAGTTTATCTTCCTCCTCCAATTCAGAGACACATTTTGGATGAGTTTATTGTTAATTGTAATCGCATTTTCGAAAAGAACAATCTGGATAAGGCTACGTTTATTGGCGATTTTAACTTGGGTTCCATCGATTGGAATTTTTCTATTGGCGCAGACCTATTGGTTAATTCTATGGACAATAGTTCTTTCTCTGCTATGCTCCTTGATTTCTGCATGTTAAACAATTTGAAACAATACAATTATGTTACGAATACTAAAGGTAGAATTCTGGACCTAATTATTAGTAACACCAAGGTATTCAATCTATGTATTAATGATAGCCCCCTAACCAAACCTGATGATCTTCACCCCCCTATACAATTCTCTATTGTATCTAACCGTCAAACTTATCTCAGAGGTAATAAGGTTGAGTATTTTAACTTTTTCAAAGGTGACTATACGAAAATTGTGCACGACCTAAATGACCTTCACTGGGAAAAGAGTTTGAGACCTGTGCTACTGTTAACGACATGCTTTCAGTGTTCTATGCTCTCCTACACAAAGTACTCATAAAACACATACCCAAAATTACGAGAGGGTCGCGTTGTTATCCAATCTGGTTCTCTCGAGATCTAATTTGTATTCTCCGTGAAAGCTCAAGTATCGTAATAAGTTGCGTAAATTTAATTATAACCCTCTCGATAAGATAGCTTTTACATTGGCCAAAAAACGATCTGAGCGACTAATGACATCGTGTTATCATAGATACATTGAAAGTTTAGAACAAAACTTGCGATCTAACCCTAAGCTCTTTTGGTCATTCATTAAGAGGAAGAAGAAAAATTTTAATACATATCCAGATCAAATGTTTTACAATGAGAAATCTTCCACCACTGGCGCCGATATCTGCAATCTATTCGCTCATAATTTTAAGTCCAATTACGCTCCCTCTTCTAACGTGTCCACCTCAGTGTTCGAGAGTTGCCCTCAACTAACCAGTAGTTTTTGACAACTATAAAATTTAAAGATGATCAAGTCTTAAAGGTCTTAAAAGACTTGACTTATACAAAGGTGCAGGGTCCGACGGTATTCCAGCGGTGTTTGCGGCAAGATCAGCTCCAGCTTTGGCGAAGCCGTTGTGTCTAATTTACAATAAATCGCTCAGTACCGGTATTTTCCCATCTGACTGGAAAGTAGCTTTAGTAGTCCCTTTGTTCAAAGCGGCCAAAAGACCAAGTCAAAATTACAGGCCGATCTCCATTCTGCCGATCTTTGCTAAAGTATTCGAACAACTGCTCCATCCCTTAATGTATTGGCATCTCAAGCAGGTATTCAACCCAAATCAGCATGGTTTCGTTTGTGCTAAATCTACCGCTACCAACCTAACTTCGTTTATTAATGACATATCATTAATTTTGGACAACCGCTCTTCCGCTGACGCTATATACACCGACTTCAGCAAGGCCTTTGACCGAGTTAATCACCAAATTCTTTTTAAAAAACTTTCTGATGTTGGAATCGCTGAACCTTTTCTGAGCTGGTGCAAATCATATCTTTTGGATAGATCCTTTAAAGTAGTGGTCAATGGTTACTGCTCTGACACTTTTTCAGCGAGTTCTGGGGTGCCTCAGGGGTCTCATCTCGGTCCATTGCTATTTAACATATTTATAAACGACATAGGAAATTGCTTTCATCATTCACGGTATTATTTATTTGATGATTTAAAGTTTTATAACACTGTCAACTCTTGTGCTGATACCAAACTTCTACAAGAAGATTTAAACCGCTTGGTTGCTTGGTGTGACTCTAATTATATGGATTTAAATATTTCGAAATGTTATTGCATGCGGTTCTCAAGAAATAAAAATAACGCATTGACTACTAGTTACAAAATAAAATCACAAAACATTGCGAGAGTACAAACAATAAGAGACTTGGGAGTCCTGCTTGACACTAAACTAAAATTTAAGGATCATATTGATAAAGTGTGCTCCAATGGTTTCAAAAATCTAGGATTCATTCTTCGCAATTGTAAGGACTTCAAATCACATAAAACCAAAATACTCTTGTTTAACTCGTTTGTTCGCTCCGGCTTGGAGTATTGCAGTGTCGCATGGAATCCATTTTACAAAGTTTATATCGATAGACTCGAGAGCGTCCAAAAAAGATTTTTATGGCATTTAGCATACTCTGCTAATTTGGGAAAGGTGCTTTCGTCACACCAACAGAGATTAAATTATTTCAGAATAGCCTCACTTGCGGATCGAAGACGCATGCTAGACCTCACATTCCTCTATAAGGTTGCAAATGGCATTTTTGACACCCCTGAGCTTCTCTCCGCCGTAGCTTTTACTGTACCGTCGCGGTTACCTAGACCTTCACGATACCAATTGTTGAGAAGCAGTTTATTCCGATCGAACCTAGGTAAGAATGCGCCCTTAAATAGAATTAGTATAGAATTCAACTCTTTTTCTAAAACGGACGATATCGACCTCTTTTCTCCTAGTATAAGTATGTATAAACATTCACTAATCTACAAATAGTTTTTTTTTAGTTAATTTTTAATTTCAAATTTAGATTTATTTTTACTTTTGTGTTAATTTTATTTTTATCTTACATTGTCACTCGCCAATTAATTGCTTGCAATCTACGCCTATAACTGCGATGGCATTAACTTCACAACTTTTCACTCTTTTATGTATTGTTTGTTAAAATGTTCATTGTGTTGGTGTAATAAATAAATAAATAAATAAATAAATAAATAAATAAATAAATAAATACGAAGGATGTTTTGTGATTTATGAAATCTGCTGTTTTGTCGAGAGTAATCTTAAAATTGTAAACTTAAGCTTGAAAACATGAAAAAATATCGAAAATTAATTGTATTTAAATATATATTTTCTTATCAATATCTTAGTATTCTTAATTAAATTGACAACGTACAAATAATAAATCAGAGTACGAAGAGTTATGTGACGAGAAGTATCCGAAGATCATTCCGATTACGTTCTCGACGGACATAAGGTGAATACTAATGGATTAATAAAATCCGTTATGATGTCACATAGGAAACTAAGATAATCGTCTATAAATAGATTTAAAAAATTATTTTTATAATATATGATATGTATCATAATAATACTTATGTTTTACAGTGTATAAGGAATATTCTGAATGTATAAAGGGTCGGGTGTGATATGGGAGCATTTGTCTGGGTAATAATTTTTTTTTTTTTAAAAAAGAAAGTTAGCAATTTTTTTTTCTCAAATATTACTAACATTCTTGTTAACCATTCCAACTAAGCTTAAGCCTG
Organism: Meandrusa payeni; assembly: GCA_029286785.1. Lineage (NCBI taxonomy): Eukaryota > Metazoa > Arthropoda > Insecta > Lepidoptera > Papilionidae > Meandrusa > Meandrusa payeni. The sequence goes on from JAGSMX010000027.1 coordinate 3,726,645, forward strand.
TCCTAGGAGATGATTTACGTCAATAGTCGAATGGTGGATTCGAACCTACAACCTTACGATTAGCAGGTACCCGCACCCTAAACCATTAGGCTATTATAATTCATTTGTATTGCCGTAAAAAAACATAACATTTAAAATAACGGCAATTTAAGTTTGACAAAATTGGATGATTTTGGCATGTTGGGAACAATGCACTACCTCAGCTCTTCGCGATATGAAGTGTGCCGTATGTGTATGTACCTAAATCATTATATTCTTATAATTTTATTGTAAATAAAACTAGCTTACCCAGGCCGCTTCGTCGGGGGAGATTTTGCTTTATATTATTTAAACAATAAACTGACATCTTTTTTTTGGACGAACTAACTCAGTTGGCACAGAGAAGCTGGCCTTTACTGCTTCACCGGATTGAGAGGTGGCACAGCTCTTAGATCTCTTAGCCTGAGCCTCTTAAACTGACATCATTAAATATTTAATTTTATTCATTCCCTTCTATTCTCTTCTCGAGCGGGTGAAGATCATTTCCTACACCCATGTCCATATCAGCAGTATCAGTTAACGTATACATTCGCGGCGCTATAACTTACCTTGAATACTTCAAAATTCTTAATTATTATCTTTAATATACTTCATTACGAGTATATAATACATCAATATACTCCATTGTACATCAATATACTCCATTGTACTTCAATGGTTCATAATGACATAAATACACAACGTATGTGACAAATTTGGGTTATAAAACAATAGAATATCATCATAGTAAATAAAAGCTGTATTTGACAATTTAATAAGAGGAGTGCTCCGATCGTAAACAAACTTTACAGGATTACTCGGTAGATCAATCTGAAGATTCCCTGAAAGTTTCACTGAAATCGGTTCAGCCGTTTCGGAGCATATATGGAAAATACCCGCACACTTTCTCTTTCATATATAGATTTAATATGCAACCTTTTGTAAACAAACACATACACACAACGATTAAAGTAAATTACATTATATGTTTTTAATTTTACTAAATTTGTATTTGTATTTAAATGTTCGGAGATGGGCGATTTTGGTTTAAAAAAAAAATATTTATTTATTTATTTATTATTATATATAGAAGATAATAAAGTCTGCGAAATTTATTTAATATTTAGAGACTCACAGAATTTGTAATACAAATTTCTGCCGATCCAAAAGTCGCCTGGAAGAGATTGTTCTTAGCAATAAGGCAGCATTATCATTTACTTGCATTGCGCATGCAATTATATTAGATATAGTACGATTGTATGTAAAATTTATAGTTTATATTATGTACCACATACAATTAGCAAGTACAAAATATGCAATAAATGTCACATGGTCAAAGTGGGCCTGAGTCGTAGATAATTCTACTTACATTTATTTATCTGTATTATTTCGTTATGTATCGGTTATTTCATGTGTCGATCTGTAAAATATAAATTTTTTTTAGTGCATGTACATCTATAAGATTGTAAAGCAGAACGTGTAGCCGTTAGGCATATTTATTAGTCGTTTAAAATGTTATGAAATTTAATTGAAAAGTTCCATTGGTACGAGACGCTGGAAAATTTCTCCGTAAATCGAAACCTTAAACCACAGTCCCCGAAGCAAGCGAGCGTACATCCGTCCGATAGCATCGGCTTAGTGTTCTTGTTCCATTTTTCAATACAGGAATACAGTGAAAAAGTCTGATTTCGGACGGCCACTCAGTGTAGACTCTGGCATATTCACCAATGGATAGATATTGAGTGTAAAAGGTATAAAATCGAAGGTCTTGGTAAGGTGGACGTCTATTTTAGAAACAAGTGTTATCATCTAGCGGGGATTTTAAATAGAACAGTTTTGTTCACATTCTTTTCAGTCCATGTTATGTTACTAATATAGTAAAGTAAACATATGATGGATTTGAATTATCATAGTAATCAGCAATTTTTTTTGTGTACGATGAGTAGAAAGTTCCGTGATATATCTTCGGAAGCATAGCTTTTTTCTTTTATTCGTCTATTCCCAAAAAAGGACATGGGACCTTATTAAAATTAAACGCACTAAGGAATTCAAAAAAAGTCTCGGTTATTACACCCATTCACCTGGACTAGTGCCCACTCTAAAATGGATACTCGACTTTAACCCAGGAATTGGAGCATACGGCAGTGGCCTCCTTCTGCGAGACAGTCATGTCCCAGAAGGAGGCCGACGAGCAGGTCAGGGAGGATAGCCCAGGGGCTTCGTCCCTCCCTAGGCGGCAAGTCGGGGTGCGCGTTCAGTATCAATAGCGGGACAGCTTTTAACGCTTTATAAAGCTCAAGTCCGGTCGTGTGTAGAATACTGCTGTCACATTTGGGCAGGCGCTGCTAAATGCCATCTCGCAGCTTTGTACTCGGTGGAAGGGCGAGCTAAGTGGCTATTTGGTGGAGCACCTGAAACCAATCTGCTCAGTCTTGAGCACAGGCGTAAGGTAGCTAGCCTTTCGGTTTTCTACAGATTACACTTTGGAGAGTGTGCCCAGGAATTACACGATCTAATCACCCCATCCCCATTCCCCATCCTATCGGACTTCAAAACATAGTGTTGGATTTCATTCCTTTGTTCGCCCGGTCTGCGCGCATGCCTCCCACAGACATATCCATTGGTTACAGGTCATACAAAATCGTTTCCTGCGACGAACCACGGGTGCGCCGTGATTCGTACGGAATCGAGAGCTCCACGTGGACACGGGGTTACTGACAGTAGCCCAATTCTTTAAGCATGCATTTAGACGGTTTTTCTAGACTGCCAAAAAACATACTAATAAACTTCTTGTAAGTGCCGTCACTTACACGCCTTTCTCTATCTCTAAATTTCGACGCGTCGCCCGGAGTCCGAGACATGTTCTCGACGATCCGGACGACGCGATCACCATTGCACAGGCTAGATCGCTACAAGCACACAAAGAGTCCATTCGCGACCGCATCGCAACCTGAACCTCTATGGTTAGTTCAGGCTAAGCGAGCTAAGAGCTATGCCACCTCTCAATCCGTCGAAGCAGTAAAGGCTATAGTAACTTCTTAACTTATAAATATAAATTAAAAAAAGTAAAGTTTATAGAATGATAATATCATAATATTTCGTAAGAAACGAGCGCTTTGCAAAGTTTTAATTAAAGTTCAGTCATCCATTGCATTCGATTAGTAAAGTTTTGTCGTAGGTCGAAGTGAGACACGGCTTACTCCGTGTGATATTCAACAGATTTCAACAAGCTTCGTCATTATAAAGCTTTTTACAAGTGAATATACATAAATATACTTTCATCTGAGTCAGTGTAGATGAAAACTTAGAACACAATGAACTTTCTTTTATAGTAAAAGTGGAAAACGAGCTTAAGCTCACCTGGTATTAAGTAATTACCGTCGGCAATTAACATCCACAGCACTAGTGGAGCTGCAGATGCGTTGTCGGCCTTGGAGATAGGAGTACGCTCGTTTCTTGAAGGTTCCCAAATCGTAAAGTTTCTGAGACACCGCTGGCGATAGTTGATTCCACAAGTTGACAATGCGTGGAAGAAAATTACGTGAGAAACGTACAGTCGTAGAACGCCAACCATCAAGATGATATATTTTGATATTTCTTTTATATACTTTAGACTGTGTATACGATTTATATTCTCAAAAAAATTCTCTCAGCAATACGGTACCGTAGAGACTACGAACAGAATTTAACCCAAGGAAAGCCATCGCTGTGTTTTTGTGTAGGACGACTCTTTTTAGTGGCGACAATAAATAACGAAAACTCGGTGTTGGTCCAAAAAGGTTTTGTTGAAGGTTTAACGTCTCTCCGAGGCATAGACTTTTAGGAACGTTTGCCATAAAATATGTTGACTGAAATGTACATTTTACAAACAATCTTGTTATAGGAAAAGTTTATAATAATTCTATTTATTCATCTAATATATGTGTGTAATATTTATGAACTGATTGATTATCTGATGAAGAAGCAGGCAACCCTTATTGACTCTACTATGAAGTTTTTGGGCAACTTATGGGATAAACCAGGTGAAATGTAGACTGTCCTGTCGCTGACAGATCCGGGACACCCCGCTCATAACGGCTGATGGCATTCGCGGTAGGTTTAGTGGGTATGGGCTGCCCAGGCCGAGTCCCACACATCCCTCCGGGCCCACCCAGGGTACCGGAGGATGGTTAATAACTCGATTCCCCCGCGTTAACAAAAAAAAAAGGTGAAATGTAGACAGCAGATGCTATTTCTGCCTAACCCATTAGATTTAAAGGACAAGCGACTTATGTATGATACTCCTTTTTACAAAAGCATTCATCCTAATGATTTTGACGAGTTCTGTATATCTTCGAAACTCATGATCATATATCTAGTTAAACCAAATCCTGTCATATTCAAAATTGGTGCAATTGCCGGTATGAGTATACAAAAATTAAAAAAAATAAAGGCTAATTGATATATGTTTAGAAGTCGGTTAGTAACCAAATGAAAAAGGTATGCTGCCACGTTCAAGTGGTAGCATAACTAAAGCATTTTATAATTTTCCCGGCTGGAACACTAACCGCAGAGTAAAAATGTCGTCTTCGTTAAAAATTTACACAAAGGTAAAAGAGAGCCGTGTCGTTTTACATTTTGTAGCAAACAGAATTTTATTTTATACAAGTCCACACGCCTTCAATGCGAACCAGTCACTTCGTTTAGACACAAAAAGCTCTTTTGTACTGCAACACGGATAAATTCGTAATTTGTAATTAATGGCGGTGCGGGTCGAAATCTGTCGCAAAAAGTTTTTAGGACAACAAACTGGCAATTAGATGACTACGAGGCGCTCATGACCATAATATCATTAGAATACAGCGCTTTTGTCTTGTCATTTCTAAAAAAAAGTATACCAACGTTATGATTTTTTGTTTTAATGACATTTGTTTATTATCTGTAATACTTTGACAGTTGAGACTTTTTACTTACGTATAACCGTTTCACAGATCCTTAGAAATGCTGGCTTTATTTAAAATCACTAGTTGGTATTTTACACTGACTACTATAATTTAAATACAGAGACTTTAATTTTCGACATGATATTCAAAACATTATTTGACAAAATGTTTATTTATGAATGAAATATATTTTATACAAAACTGTAACACAAAGAGCCATAAATACTGGCGAGAGTTTTGTTCAATAATTAAAAAAAACAATCGTAAATATTGCGCCTGACGATATCTAGAGATTGATCAACACGGTTGATTTGCCGATACGATTTAGAAAGGCTGTTAATATGAAAAACCGGAAAACAAAAGCTTACTACAGGGTTTCTGCTATACTCCATTAATTCTGCTATATGCTCGCTTAGTAATAGTGCTATCTTTTCATGCGTTGAAGTAACTATTTAATATTTATTTGCACAAAATAAAAGTGTCCAAAAAGGGCCTTAATTACGGATGACATTCTCTGCCAGTCTATATATATATATATATATATATACATATATATATATATAAATATGTATAGAAACAGAAAAAAGAAATTTTAAATCTATTCCTTGTTTATTAGCTATTTGAAAATTGTGCAAAAAGCGTACGTATAAATTTTTCCTATTATATTTATAAACAACATATAAAACTAATCGTTGGAGCAGCTTTAGAGATAAGAAATATAATATATGAATTGCTCGTTTAAATGTATAAGGTAGGTCGGGTTATAATTTGTACGTTGTTAATTTGCGCTTCTCATCGTATCAAGCCAGTTCGATCATCTCGTATCTTCATTCGTAAACGGATCAGATCGTTCAAGCAATAAATAGCTACGCTATACTATATCGGGCATAATAATACGTTGTTAAGGCTTTATTTGTTAAGCCCTTCTAAAACTTCTACCAATAGTTGAAGGATGTTTTATTGTCCCTTTTGACGACGAACTACACATATCGGCCAGAGAAGCTGGTCTTGACTACTTCACCGGATTGAGAGGTGGCATTACTTAGCCTTAGGTCGCCTGGCCTGAACCTCTATCGCTAGTAACTCGACACGACGGTTACTATGTTACACGTAAGCACTACGATTCGAGGCTCGTCCACGACTCGGTCGGTTGCTATTTCAGGGATAATCTAAGAGACATTCAAAAGCTACGGAGAAAACGTCCCCTGTACCTAATGATCTTTGTACCAAGTATATTTACTAGGTACAAAGATCAGATAGAGATTTTAGTGGGCAAGAACCCCATTTAACCCTGCTCTCCCCCCAAACGGAAGGGGAATCTTGTTGAAGATTTCCCCCCGTCAATAAAAAAAGGAGATGGTTCACGACATTAGGCGAAGGGTAGGTTCGATTCTAAGACCTTATGTTTCACAGACCGCGTCCTAAGTCTGGGCTATTGATGCTTAAAATTCGTTTTCGTTTTAGATAGTAGTGAAATTCGTAGCCTTTTAGATTCATGGAATAAGCTTACGTTTATATTAAACGAATTTCTTTCTTTTTATGTTTCATTTTCAATGGATGATCGTAAAAATGTATTCCTGTGGTTCGCGAATATTTTAAGGCCTTATTTCCAGCGTGGGGCACGCCATTAATTTCAAATAACAAATTCCTCCTGCGTCGAAGTATAAAACAGCCGTAAAAGACACTACTGGGCTTTCCTGAAATGAAATAAAAAAAAACCTTTCCTTAATCCCTATAAAATGAATTGATACCTAAACATTGTTTATTTAGGCTAGTAAAATATTTTATTGTGGTGTAAATATTATTGAAAATTTTCCTTTTTAGATATATCCTGCTTTAGTATTTTACTCGTATGTTTAATTTACATCAACTGAAACTACCGAATAAACTCGGGCAGCGTGCGGTTACATGCGCACACACGGGGCACCACACAGAAAGGCACAAGCTCTCAAGTAAAGAAGGATCATCAAAATTAGTCCCGTAATGGCATATAAGATTGTCTGTGTTTCAGCTCTGTAGTTCTGGGATCTCAAGAATAAGTCTACGGTATCCCCTGCCTGTCGTAGAAGGCGACTAAAAGGGGCCACGGATTCACTGGGCGACAAGGGCCTTTGTCGTCCGCCAAGGTGGACCCGGGAAGAATAAGAATAATATAATAAATATCCTTTATTAATTAACAAAATTATAACAAACAGTATTACTAATTACACTTTTTTTTTACTGCGAGTATTAGTTCTACTTAAGTTTCACTGCCACCTAAACTAGGGATTTCCTGTGCGATAGGTGGCAGTCCTTCCTCCCATGGTTATTTATATAACTAACATCGTAATTATATCATTTTTTTTTATGTGCGAGCGTGTGTGTGCTTGTGTGCGCGCGGGTATGTGTATGTGTGTATAGGAGGGGAGGGAGTAACCTTCCCCCCCGGAAGTGCCCTCCTTGAGCACAGTGCAGAGGGACTCTGGTGCGTTCCGCTGGAAATCCCGGAGCCCCTTACCATGCACCGAGGAAGGGCTAGCAGGGAGGTTTTAGTGGGTAAAAACCCCCCATTACCGCCGTCTTCCCCCCAGAAGGCGTGGTATCTTTTTGAAGATTTCCTCCCCGTTAACAAAAAAAATTGTCCGAAATATTTTTTATTAATAAAATAGCTACCGACCGAGTTGTGGTTCGGGCCCTCTCGGGTGCCCTCGGATCGGATTGATTACGCGTCACATAGTAACAGTCCAAGCCGAGATTACCCCTCACCGTTGTGTCGAGTTACTATTGCTAATAGAGGTTCAGGCTAAGCGACCTAATAGCTATGTCACCTCTCAATCCGGTGAAGCAGTAAAAGCAAGACTCTAGCCAACTGTGTAGTTCGTCCATAAAAAACATCAAAATTGGTTTATCCAGTCGAAAGGTATGAGGTAACAAAAATAAAACAAAAACCATACAGACGAGTTAATAAACATAGTTAATAACATCGCTCTTTTTTAAGTCGATTGAAAAACGGGTAATTGTCCAAGCAAGTTTCATAGTTCTATAGAGATATACTTATTTTTGGTAATCGAAAAAAAATCGGCGTAAAAAAGCATTACGTGTTGGGTACATGTATAGGTCAATTTAATTTCTTATATGACTCCAATTAATTTGCATTAACTGTAGACACCATGTACGTGATAACACACAATGCGTATTATTCAACGTTACCCGGCGTAGGATGGACATAATCTGCGAAAATTATGCAGTGCTTTATGACCGGTAATGAGATTATAACAGTTCGGCTCTCAGTGTTATTACGCGAACACGTGATAAGGGAATACATAAAGTGAATTAATAACAATAGCTACACATCACCTATCAAATATTTTTGATAAATTCATATTCTAATATAAAGCTAATAATATGACATGAAGTATTGTTTTGAAATTGATACGAATAGTTCATGTCTAAGTAAATTTTATTAAATTGAGTTAACAGACATAATTCGTAGCTATAATTTTTTTTTGGACGACACAGTTGGCCAGAGAAGCTGTCATATAAGAGACATTAAATTGACCTATATATGTACCCAACACGTAATGCTTTTATACGCCGATTTTTTTTCGATTACCAAAAATAAGTGTAACTCTATAAAACTATGAAACTTGCTTGTAATTACCCGTTTTTCAATCGACTTAAAAAAAGAGCGGTGTTATTAACTCGTCTGTATGGTTTTTGTTTTATATTTGTTACCTCATAACTTTCGACTGGATAAACCAATTTTGATGTTTTTTATGGACGAACTACACAGTTTGCCAGGGAGTCTTGCTTTTACTGCTTCACCGGATTGAGAGGTGACATAGCTATTGGGTCGCTTAGCCTGAACCTCTATTAGGTGGTAACTCGACACAATGGTCCCCTATTATTACGCGTTAACAGTCCGATCCGAGGGCGCCCGAGAAGGCCGAACCACTACTCGGTCGGTAGCTATTTTATTAACTATTTGGGACAATCTAAGCTAAACTAACTTATATGCCACTTCGGGAAGCGTTAACGCTGGGAGAAGAAGTGGCCGAAGAAACTCCAGCAACGCTTCTAATCTTATCGAGGGGGTGGAGTTTTCCCATAAAATACTTATATCGCGCAAGGATTTTTCGCAACCTCCGACGGTCGCGAATGGACGCTTTGTAGATTTGTAAAGATCTAGCCTGGGCATATATATGGTATGTCGTCATAATATAAAAGTTAAAGTTACTGCCTAAACAGTGTATAAGGGCATAGTCTGTCACGCGGTTCTAGTGCCTAGTGACGGTCTTCACAAGTCTTAGAAAATTATCGAAAGCATGTAGGTTTTCTCACGATGTTCTCCTTTACCGCTCTAGAGACTAGACTGGATACTTTTTTTTTTATACGTGTGTAACAAAATGCGGATGCACACCCCGAAGCCATAAGGGCCGGCGACGGCGGTAGTGTCGGGCTCCAACCGACTAAAAATCTTCACACGGTATTCCCCCATACGACCATGTATGTGGGGGTCACGGGATAACATCCCACAGTTCTTCCGCAACCCCCGGCCGTGCCCGTACTCCGGGCCCTACCTAGGAGGGGTGAGAAGCACTAGACTGGATACTGTTACTTAGTGTAGCAACCCAAGTTAGATCCCCGGTGTCGATACCAATTAATTTGTTTGCTGCAATTTTAAGTGCTGATTTACAACGCATTATCTAGAAATATATTAAAACGACTTTAGGTAATTATCATTTAAGTACGTCTGTACCCCTGGGCTGATGATGTATTCGTAAAAGGCTACTAAATTAGGCTGTTGAGGAGGGATTTTTACTGCGACAAGAAAATCCTAAGTTAATGCCTTAAGACTAGAGCATAAAATACATGCAATATTTAAATATATACAATGGAATTTCAATTAGAGGCTTGGAGAATTCTCAGCCGAGAAAATGGAATTGCCGGGGATAAGATTGAAATTTTCATTTGAAGATTCTATTTATGTTAATCGCTGCTTATTGATTTTACTTAACGGTTGGGTGCTAATGACATGCACGGCTAGTACGACGCTGCGGATACAAGGTCGGTTTTTAATTCCAGAACAATATAATTCGTTTTCGACTTTATTTACAAGTAAAAACGAAAAACGACTTCACTTGGTGCTGTGGATGTTCATGGGCGACGAAGATCACTTAAGATCAGAGGAGCCTTAAGCTGTTTTGCCTTTTTTCCTTTAAAAAATCGTCTCAAAGGTTACAAGCTATTACGCGTATGAATATTGTATGAACGCGTCTTAAATTCCCATTTCTAGTAATATAATTTGATCCAGTTCGCACAAAGACATCCATGAGGAAACCACACAAGTCTTAAATTTGTAATGTATGTACGCGACAAAAAGACGAATAACTCAATATCACGCCAACCGATTCGATGATTGACTTTTTGTACGTGGAAAGTATGTACTCCAAGGGTAGTTTAATGAGAGTTTAGGTTAGGTTAGGTACAGCCCTGTAGTTCTGGGCTCTCAAGAATAAGACTACAGTACCCCCTGCCTGTACAAGGCGACTAAAAGGGGCCTCGGGTTCACTGGGCGACAAGGGTGGGGGCCTGAGTCGTCCACCAAAGTGGACCCGGGAAGAAGGCGACATCGCCTGGCCCGTGGGAGAGGGAGTAACCTCCCCCCCGGGACGTGCTCTCCTTGAGCACAGTGCACAGGGGCTCCGGTGCGTTCCACTGGAGATCCCGGAGCCCCTCGTCATGCACCGAGGAAAGGGCCACCGGGGAGGTTTTAGTGGGTAAGAACCCCACATAACCGCCGCCTTCCCCCCAGAAGGCGGGGTATCTTTGTGAAGATTTTCTCCCCGTCAACAAAAAAAAATTCAAAAAAAAAAAAAGGTTAGGTTGTGATTAATTTTTCCTATGATAATTTGGAAATATAAAGTCTGAACGTAATATCGTTTAACGTTATTAATTATAATTATACTTGTATTTTATCTTCTTTCACATTCGTGCTTGTTGTCGTTATAGAGTACTTACATCTTAAGTCTTGGATTATAATAAATCTACCAAATTCCAAATGGGTGCATAAATAACATTAAAAACAAATACAAATGAATGGACAACCTCCACCTTTTTTGAAGGATAACAATGAATATGCCGTAACACATCATGTATACTAATTCGTCACTGGCGACAAACAAAGCGACCTTCTGACATGGGTGCATCCGAGCTAATTGCGTCAAAGCACTTGGCTCGATGAATTTCCAATGTGAATACCCAACACATTTTCGAGCTAATAGAATTACAGGACTTAATTGATAGCTTTATATTTGTCATTGTGAAATTCTATACGTGGTTTTGACGTTCTATGAAATAATGAACTAAAACGATTACTAATATTGATTTAACTTTGCGTCACAATCATGCATGTATGACAAGATCCAAGTCGACCTATCAGACGGATAGGAAGACGCTACCTACTACAATTCAAATTTCACATTCATACATTTCACTAACCTGACAACCCTTCTTTTTATAACATAAAGCGACGACCTGTAGTGGTGTAGTATATAGAGTAGCGTTGTTATTTCTTTATTCCTTTATATTACTAACAACCTTCCAAGCAAATATAACCTAATACATAAATATTAGATTAACAATTAGACGGATGATTAAATGGATCAAATCGAATCGCGTATTAATAGAATTTCCGTTTTTGGTTTAAGGAAAATTTAAAGCTACAGACTATATATTATATATGTCCCACTATTGGGTAAAGGCTTTCTCTAGAAATAGGGTATAAGGGTATAGTCCACTATGCGGCCATTGTTTGCCGTATTGGCTGATTTCACATGTCTTAAAAATTTTCTGACACATGTTTTCCTTCACAGCCAAGCGTCTGACAAATTTTTACTTTAAGCTTATTACTTATTCTACTACGTATCCTTTGTCAGATAAGGTACATAAAAGGCACGGTGGAAAGCAGATAAGCTTTGTCTATCCTGCAAGGATTTAAACGACGTGAGACCTTATATATTTATTTATACCTTTAGTTCAACAAAATAACAATAACTTTAACCCCGTTGTGACGGTTACCGGTGTGAACAACAAAATAGCATAGATTGCAACAATATATCACTCTGCTATCTAACCAGTGCGAAACTTTTGTCGGCCGTTGATCCACAAAAAATCGTTACGTCGTTTTACGGCTATCCCGGACGTAATTAATGGCCGTCGATACTGAAATGTGTCTATACAACACGTTGAACCTGCACTCAATTCCATAAATTTCATTCGATTGTAGAATTATTTCTATGTAAGAGCATAGCCACGCGGCCCTAGTACGGATTGGCGGACTTCACAAGCCTTAGAAAATGTTCTAACATTTGTTTGTTCATGATGTTTTGCTATCCCCGTCGACCGCGTCATAGAAAAGTATTAAATATGATTATTATAATGCCTATTGGCATTAGGCAAAAGGCTACGAACTACGAACTAGCCAAAAAATTATTAAATTTTAATTGCTTAAAATTTATGTTTTTATTAATTTAGAAAAAATAAAAGTTTTCCCCGAAAGAACGAGCTCTGGAGTTGATTTTTATTGCAAAGACTGTTTATTCGTTAGTATTGTACACGCGTTTATATTGAAAATTATCAGTTGAGCGGGGTGAATACGAAGTGGGTAGAACAATATTGCAATGCTACTCGGGTTGAATGTTGAGTTACCTTGTTAGCTAATTGCTTAGCGTAAGAGAAATGCTTGATAGAAATTCAATAAATTCACGAGTACCGCATATATTACATTGATTACCTATAGTCCATAGAAACCTCAAGCCACGGTGAGTTTTGCAATTTTTAGGACCTAAAATTGATTGCGTTTTTAGAACGGGAGACCTTATTATCTGTACTAATAAATCAGTAGACTATTTTATCAGTTTTTACTGCAGAGCTAAGTAAATGATAAACATGATGCATAAAATGTAGTGAGATTCTATTGTTTTGCCGTATAAAAAGTTTCTATCAATATATATATAACAACAATAATAGTCGAATGTTGAATTCGAAACAAAAATAATAATGAACAAATTTGATTTGTTCAAACACACATTTTATCAAGGAAACCAAAAAACTAATTGGTTCAGACTTCATTAAGTAAAAAGATTAGCCATTATCACCAGCGATCGCTATCTTTGCTTACCCTGCTTAAAAAGGGATAGATGTACATGATAACTTTTCATTTGAAAATGAATAAAAAATGTTAGGCTCCAACATTTTTATTAGCTTTTTTTTTACTGTTGAATCGCAACCACAGACCCATGTCCGTGCTCTTTTCCAATGCACTTTAATTGTTCACTCTGGATTTATTAGTAGAGTGCCATCTCTACAGTTACTATTTTCCTTTTTATATATTTATATATATATATATATATATATATTGCCTGAATTTGGAGGTGGCCAGAGAACGCTCCGGTTCACACGTCGCAAACGCCTCGCTGCATTGCTATTAGCTTCTCCGCGACCGCTGCGTCCCTGCTTCTCATGGCCATTTTTACGTTGTGGTTCATTATTCTCTCCCTTGATGCGGCTATTACCCTTGTCACCAGTCTTCCTGTAGCTTTTTATTAGCTTGCTCTTGTAAAGCTCAGCCTGGACTTCTATTATGTGTGACTTAGCACGTTAACCATTACTCTAAGCGCGATTGCATTCGGAGTCATAAGCTGCCGTGAAAAATGAGTCGTATATGGATGATTGAATATGTTTTTTTTTATATTAATAAGGCACTGTATTATTTAATGTTTTTTGTGATATATTATCAAATCATTTTAGTTATTACTTAGGTATATCCTAACGTTGTATGCTCTGTAATAAATTAAAAGGAAGGTTAAACCTTTTTTTTTTCATTAGTCGAGCGGAACGAAATTGTTAATAATGGCTTACGATAGAACCCTAATATTCATAAAATATTAAAATTTTTAATTAAAGTGAAGTCAGCCGTTACATTAGCTCGGCAAAGTTTCATTTTTAGTTACCATAGAGATCGGTAAGTACTACAAAAAGGTCCTTTTTAATTTTTTTTATTTATACCTATCGCATACACCATATAACCCGGTCTGAAGGCAGGGATATCTTGTTGTTCCCACCTGTCAACAAAAAAATAAATTACCGTAAGAATAATACGCAAAGGTATGCTGGCGATTGTTGCATGGCACAAGCGTATGATAATCATAAGCAAAATGGACGGCAAATTTATTCAGGCAAGGGTGCTAACAAAATGGTCTTACACAATTGTGAATACGGTAGGTAAAGCGTGCGATCTACTCTGCTAACTCCACCTACCGGCTGGAGTAGGTTGATTATGAATCAGCCTTGTAGATCTGGGCTCGTAGAATAAGATTACGGTATCCCCTGCCTGTCGTAGAAGGTGACTAAAAGGGGCCTCGGTTCACTGGGCGACAAGGGTGAGGGCTTTTGTCGTCCGCCAAAGTGGACCCGGGAAGAAGGCGACATCGGCCTCGCCCGTGTCGTCTTGCACTGCTAGGGCACAGGGGGGAGGGATAAACCACCCCCCGGGACGTGCTCTCCTAAGAGCACAGTGCAGAGGGGCTCCGGTTCGTTCCTCTGGAGATCCCGGAGCCCCTCTTTATGCACCGAGGAAGGGCCACCGGGGGGGTTTTAGTGGGTTAAGATTTCCCCCGCGTCCACAAAAAAAAAGATTGGTTATAAGGTCATGATCCTCAGCAGTGGCAGGACGAAGAAGAAGTAGATTACTATTTTTCATCGCTTTATCGCCTCTACAGGATTTTCGTTTCAAGTTTATGAATGTTTTTACAGTTAACTGATTTGTAAGGTGGTCTATTTGAATAAAAAACATCGATCGATACAGACCGGTATTTCGTTCTTTCCCCATTTCATTACATTTTTCGGGCATGAAATTCCTTATGAAAAAGCTTTGAAGTTAAAATAAACATGTATATGTACGTAAACAATAAACGACGAAACTGCAAAAAACTAAAAACTACTCCATAAATATTTGCGCTGCTGTATTTTTGCATGCACTGTTTTGAAATAACAAACAAGAGAACGTGTATTTACTCTATGCATTTGTTATTTCAGTACAGTTTTTGAAGTCAAAAATTATTTGAAAGATTCAATACAGTTTCACCGATATACTGCTCAAAAATAAATAAAGAGGAACCGTGACTAGCATATTTTGAATACGGTAATAGTATAAATTAAAATTATCATATCTTTCTCGAGTTATTCCATTTGGTGCATATTACCACGCATAAAATGTGACATTAGCATGGCAAATGCCTAAGTATATAAGACACAAATAATAAAACATTTATATATACTTGAGAGCAATTAATGCGGGTCATCTAAAGAAACCTATATTGGATACTAAGAATGCTAGCTTAATAAAATAAACGGTGTTTTATAGACAATATAGACAGTAGTATAGTCTAATACACAGATGACTGTGACGACGCCACAGGAAGACTGGTGACAAGGGCAACGGTCGCATCAAAAAGAAAATAATAGACTACAACCTAAAAATAGCAATGAGAAACAGGGACGCAGCGGTCAAGCACTTCAGCGTTACGGCTTCACCAACTCTGTAGAACCAAAAGAACTCCGAATGCTTTAACTGCTTAAAGGCAACTAAGACAAGCTTCGCTAGGAACGCCATTCTCGGTATGGTCTCGACCCGCGATCAAACCATAGACAAACACATGAATGGCTAATGCCATAGACAACGCGCCGGTATTGCCATTAGATTAAATATTGCCCCACGAATAATATTTATTAATTTATTTATTTATTAAGTAAGATACACCAACAGCATTACACAAGCATACATTGTTGTAATAATCAAGTTTACAAACTAAGTCCTAATCCAATTACCTAACAACAACTTTGGTATAATGATATCTGTTAACATACACTAATCATTGTTTTTCTTTCCTCCAATCCATGTTTCGCAGACGAATATATATCGATAGACTATTGAAGTTAAAATAAGGTTATTGTTTAGCAACCAAGCATATAAATGCAGATTAAGGTAATATGCTAATGGGACTAAAAGCCCAAATTAGTTATTAAATGCTTGAGCAATCTGGTACGCTTACTAATGAGAACAAACAATCGCATGCAAGCTCGCTATAAGGGCTGACTGTCATTGATACTTTTCAACCGACTTCAAAAAAGGGGGTGGTTCTCAATTCGTTGGTATTTGTTTTGTTTGAATGCTGAAAGCTTGCTTCCCAAGCGATCTCATTTCAATTTGGTCTAATTAGGAGAATGGTATCCATGAGAAAATCATATGAATGTTGTTATATCTATATATAGGTATATTATATGGTATATCATATGTGTGATAGTTAAATATGCATCAAGTATGTGCGCCTCAAATTGTCGAATTTTTTCGAAACCGATTTCGATGATTCATTTTTATTGGATAGGATGTACTTTAAGATTAGTGTGGTGAAAGTTTGGTTTGGTTCCGATTAATTCTATTTCGTAATATTTCTACGATAATTTGGAAATACAAAGAGGGCATCGGCGCTTAATAGCGTTTAACGTTTGATTCGATTTGAAGTCAGTTTTTGTTTATGCTCGTAAATATACTTGTTGAAGTAGCACATCTAAGTACAGCTAATATAATTTTGTCAGTCTGATTCGATTATTTTCAGAATATTTGATTCTACCATTATATTATCGTAACTAATTGGTCTTATTATTTTGTGCACAACACTATTTCAAGTGAATGCCGAATGCCAAATTCGTTGATAAAATATTCAAGGCAAAACATGCTAGTTTCATTCCCCGCACCGCTTCATACGCATGAATATACATCTAAATATATATAAAAGAGAAAGTGTGTGGGTATGTTCCATATAGTCTCCGAAACGGCTGTACCGATATCAATGAAACTTTCAGGGAATCATCAGACTGACGTGGCGAGTAATATAAGTTTGGAGACGATCGGAGCACTCCTCTTTTTGAACTGTCAAATACAGCTTTTATTTACTATAATACTACTACTACGGGTATGATATCGTATTTACTGATATGTACATGGGTGTAGGTTAATAGTTGTTAGTAGAGAGAAATGATTTAAGTTTATTGTTTAAATAAAATAAAGCAAAATCTAGCCAGGCGAAGCGGACTGGGTACGCTAGTATAGTATAAAATACGTATGTTTATGTAACTTGTTAACGAAAGAGATTTGTAGGAAACGTACCTGAGAGTAAGGAAATAAATGTGATTGAAATTTTATCGGCACCTGTTTCGCCCATTTCCTTCGTCTCGAATTCGATAATATGCCCTGGAAATTAAATATGGATACGCCGCCAGCTACTAATATTATTTTTCCAATTGTAATTCGAAAATATTCATTAATTTTTTCCTCTTAAATTGAAAATTGTTACATAATTTTTTTCCATGTTGGGAATCTAGGAAATAATATATACAATAATCTTTTAGCTATAGCAAGTATATTTCATTATATCTATATAAATAAATAAATAAAATTTGAGTTCCGTTTGTAATATTACAATAACCGCCGTAACTCAATAGCCACAGTTGAAAAAAATTGAATTTATTCATAAAGAGTAAGTTGAGTAAACATTTCAAGAGCAACAGGAGTTCTATTAAAATAAGATATAACTTTTAATCATTTAATAAGGCACGGATTATTGTTCTCTACGTCCATAGCTTTTAGATTAAAAAAAATTAGCAAACTTTTTTCTTTGTTTCTGTCTAGAATACGAGAACAAGCAATTCACTTCGGAACTTTTACTGGAAATAGACATGATACTCTAAAACGAAGCCCACCTTATCGATTTGCATTGGTTATTTGTAGTCACGCGATGCTGTCTTCGAATGAAAAATGTTCTAGTTAGAAGCGAATAGAAGTTGTAATTTAGACCCAAGTTGTAAAAATGTCTTGTAACTTTCACCATAAGCACTAAACAATAATTATCGGGAATAAGTCACAAGTAAGTTTTTGAATAAAATATGAGATATTAAGACAATATTATGGAATGACAAATTTAATTATTATTTTCAATTTCTCAACAATAAAATTAATTTAAATTGAAAGACGAACTAGAAGGCATACAAAATTTATGTTTTGAACTTCGACCTTGGTTTGTGAAGTTTGATCACGTTACCGAGTCCACGACTCAAGTAAAGGGTTTTTTTAAAGGGTAATGTAAGAAAATAATCACCAATTATGTTCAAAAACTTAAATATGCTGGAAGACGCATTTGCTCCTTTATATAACACAAAACATATTTGCCACACAAACCTACAAATCCATACACAAAATTTCTATTCGCACAAATAACACAGTCCCACATCTATGCATCCACAAACACTGCCACTGTGATAAAAATTCGATTGTGCAGCATTTTACATTTAATTTACAGCCACTAAATTCAATAATGGTTATTTAATTTTAAAAACCCGTTACATTTAAAATAGTTATAATAAAGTGAGAATCGTATTGTACCTTTAAAGTATATTTATTTTATTTTATTGTAAATGGTAGTGATCAGTATCTCTTTATGCTTATGTTTAAGGTACTTTTAAATGAACCTACTCGAAAAATGGCCTGCGCTTTAAAAACCTTATTAGCGCGCATGCGCGGCAACAATGGCGTGGAACAAATGACAGTTGTGACAACAATCCATCGGGGGGATTTTGTAATTTTCTACGTCTAATTATTATTGGTTTATTTCGATCATATAAAAATGTAGCTTTATTGTTGTTTGAAAGTAGGCATGTGTGATTAATAAATCTATTCAGTGATATAATATTTTTCGTTAACACGTTTGAGGTTAGGTGCAACTTGTCTTGTGTTTACGTTTTATTTTGATGTGAACTTGTAAATAGTAGGAATCCCAGACATTCTGTTTCGACTACATGGTGCTATATTATATGTGTGGTTTAAGTAGTGTATTGAAATGAAATTGGGCTGTTGGTGTGCGATAAATAACAACAAAGGATATAGAGGTAAGTGTAAAATATTAAATTATAAATTTGAAGCTACAAGCGTTCGTATTTCAATCGGGTAGGCAGAGGTTACCTTATTTTTATTATTCAATTATGTATTATTAATACAAAGTAATATTGTACCATGTACACCTTGTTACTATATAGTTTAATTGGGCTTAAGAAACTATTTATTGAGAGGGGTAAAAATGAGTTACACAATTTTAATAGTATTAATTATTATTTGAATGTTGAACTGTCTTTTTTAAAGTTTTTATTTATATCCAATGTTAATTTGGTTGGTACAGGAACATCGAGGTATTCCCAAGATGTACCAGAGACTCATAAAATATTTTTTTGGAGAAGCTGGCCTTGATTGCTTCACTGGATTGAGAGGTGGCATAACTCTAAGGTCGCTTAGCCTGAACCTCTATGGCACTAAGGTAACCTCGGCTTGGACGGTTACTATACTACGCGTAAGCATTCCGATCCGAGGGCGCCCTAGAAGGCTGAACCACGACTCGGTCGGTTGCTATTTCACGGATAATCATAAAACTCGTCTAGTAGAATGTTTGTTTATTGGGATCTTGGTAGGATAATATAGGCGCCAGAATTTCTTAATGTTACGACGCTCTCTTTTATTTCCAAAGTAGCATTTAAGACTGCAAGTAGTATATTACTCCGGGAATAAAAGAGAGTGTAGGTTGGTATTTGTATTGTGTTTTTGTTTATACTCGTAAATAAATTTGTAACATACGTTTTAAGATCGTATAATATCTTAAAAAGGATTTATATTATTCACGGGTTCCGAGTATTCGGAGAAAATTCACGGACACATTTGCTGTGCGCTCGCCGTGAAATGATTCGTCACGACATATTCTTGATTGGATTCCATAGTTTGGATGTTTTGGGAAGCTTGATTAGAATTTACAGTGTCAACTCATGACAAATTCGTAATGTTTAGTTTTGATAGAAAACGGTATGCTAACTCGTTACTCAATAGAATTTATTTTGCCATGCAGATAAACACGATGCATATGCAACACTCTAATGATGCTAAATGATACTCTCTGCACGCTACTTAATTATGTGTGTAAAAGAGCAGGGGCTCCCAAACTTATTTTGAAATCGCATTATGAGAAAGATTGGGAACCTCTACTCTCCTCTTTCGAACGCTTACGGCTGACCTGTTCCTAGGTATGATGACGTGATTCATACAAAGCCGAGGTTACCCCTCACCGGTGAGACCCTTATGTCGAGTTACAAGCGATAGAGGTTCAGGCTAAGTGACTTAAGAATTATGCCACCTCTCTATCCGGTGAAGCAGTCAAGGCCAGATTTTCTGGCCAATCTGTGTAATTTGTCAAAAAAAAACACTTAAACTAAAAGAGTCTAGTTGCGTTGGCAACATTTTATGAAGAGTTGATTTTGTTTGCTTTAATATTATGAATTTTGACGGATTTAAAAAAGGAGTAGGTTCTCATTTCGTCCGTTGTTCTTTTTATGTTTGTTATCTCATAACTTTCGACCGGGTGAATCGATTTTGATAATTCTTTTTTTGTTTGAAAGCTGATGCTTCCCATGTCGTCACATTTTTATTTAGTCCAGTTCTGATAATGGCATCCATGAGAAAATCATATAAGTCCTAAATTTGCATTGTGTGCGCAACAACGAATAACTCAGAATTCCCGATTTCTTTGATTCATTTTTTATTGGAAAGGATGTTCTTCAAAGGATATTTGATGATACTTTGGTTAGCTTTTGATTAATTCTATTTCGTAATATTTGTATGTCATTTTATATTGCCGGGTTTTTGTTTTGATTCGTAAATATACTTGTTTCGTATTAAAGTGTCTATTAGGTCCTATGTAAATTTTGTTGGCATGTGAACTTGAGTTGCGAAGATATGCCAAAAACTAAAAATCGTATGCTCTGTTTAAAATCGTTATTCGTTGGCTTAACAACTGAAAGTCATTCTGTCTCATTAACTGACTTCTTTAATGAGGTTTTATAACATGATTTTAAAAAAAAAATTATATACAAATGTTGTTCTAAAAAAAAACCACAAAAGGTAAGAAGCATCCAATTTGGTGCAGTACTTCGGAAGTTGTGCGCGTTCATACATGTCGGCGATTCATTTTTTATATAGATTTGTACATAAGCATTTAATAATGGCTTATTCTAGGCATCGAATGTAATAAATGTGTTATGCGAATACTGGATTGAATTATTTAAACAAAATCTCAGCCCCTGTGTTCTCGAAGGCACACGAGTCCATTCTTCAACTGAATAAACAAAAGGAAATCAAATTATTCACTGCTCTCGTCGGTTGCCGTCATAGATTTATTCTGCCCACCTAGAACTAATTTGATGGGACACTACCGACCTGAGCACAGATCTGTAACTGTCAAGTTTGTAATATTCCATTATAGTTTTAAATATAATAGTGCAGAGTCGACCTCTTCATTTGCCTTGGTTCCCGAAGGAAACAAGTAGAATGTATATCACATCGGTGCACAGATTGAGGTCAGGACACTTCCCTACAGAGTTTTTGTACAAAACGGATGCGGAAGGCTGAGTCACCGAACTGTGACATTTGTCAAGTGGTGGATGATGTGCACCACATAATGGAAGAATGTGCTACACATGAAGAGGAAAGAAAGTCATTAATAGATAGTCTAAAACTGAGGCAGCAACATGTGGGTGTTTTCTTAATGCTGTTGTCTGGCCCGACCTCAGAGGGAGCGAGGAAGCTGGTGGCTATGGCCATACAACATTGATGACTTTCTTTCTCGCTTCATGCGACCAATGTGTGTGTGCGTAGTTTAGGGTACGATGGGGCTGACATGCCCAAAAAGGCAAGTAAAGAACTATTGACGACGTGTTACGGATTGTTCACTGTCAAGTGTTCAGCATTTAGACAAAACTCAAATAGATTTTTAAGATGCTCCTTTATTTGTAATGTAATTGTCTTATATATATAAAAAATATATAAGATGTGTAGCATTTCAGAATTTCAATGAAGTCGACCATCTTTTGATAAATCTTGCCTGTTCAGCTTAGTGTATTTTTTTTATTAAGAGTAATCTTTATTACTTATTTTTCTGTAAAAATACGTTTGTTCCTAATTTGATTGTGTGAAGAAGGCTGATTTTTTACGCTCATCATAAGAGTATTTCACTCTTTCGGCGGTTATCGTTACCTTTTGGGACAATCTGTGAACGCCAATAAGACAATTATTTTTTTGGACGAACTAACACAGTTGGCCAGAGAAACTGGCCTTTACTGCTTCACCGGATTTAGAGGTAGCATTTTTTTTTTTGTTAACGGGGAGGAAATCTTCAAAAAGATACCCCGCCTTCTGGGGGGAAGGCGGCGGTTATGTGGGGTTTTTACCCACTAAAACCTCCCCGGTGGCCCTTTCCTCGGTGCATGACGAGGGGCTCCGGGATCTCCAGTGGAACGCACCGGAGCCCCTCTGCACTGTGCTCAAGGAGAGCACGTCCCGGGGGGGGAGGATTCTCCCTCCCCCCCTGTGCCCTCATAGTGCAAGGCTACACGGGCCAGCCGATGTCGCCTTCTTCCCGGGTCCACTTTGGTGGACGACTCAGGCCCCCACCCTTGTCGCCCAGTGAACCCGAGGCCCCTTTTAGTCGCCTTGTACGACAGGCAGGGGATACCGTAGTCTTATTCTTGAGAGCCCAGAACTACAGGGCTGAGAGGTAGCATAGCCTGACTGAACCTCTGACAATTTAATGTCATAAACAGATTTATATAAATATCTTGTACTTTTTTTTTTTTTTAAATCGAGTGGTATTTAAAAAATCCTTTATTGATTTATAAAAGACAAATATAAATTCGGCGGCGGCAGTTGTGTAAATAAACGAATTGGATGGTGGTACAGTTTAATGTTAATTCAATCGTTGCGCGCTGTTCGCTACGGCCGCCGTGAATAAGCGGCGAACGAATTGAAACACTATTATAAGGTTTCCACGTAAATCAATATTTGCATTGTGTTAATACATTAACTGGGCGTATTTAAAATACACTGGAGTAGTTTATATCTGACAGGTACGAGACTTGAAAAATGAAAAAGCTAGCAATATTTCTTTTTTTTACAAGAAATATTACTATACATTCTTGTTAATCATTCCATGTCGTAGAAGGCGACTAAAAGGGGCCTCGGGTTCACTGGGCGACAAGGGGCCTTTGTCGTCGGCCAAGGTGGACCCGGGAAGAAGGCGACATCGGCTGGCCCGTGCCGCCTTTGCACTGCGAGGGCAGAGGGGGGGAGGGAGTAACCTCCCCCATCGGGACGTGCTCTCCTTGAGCGCAGTGCAGAGGGCTCAGTGCGTTCCTCTGGAGATCCCGGAGCCCCTCGTCATACACCGAGGAAAGGGCCACCGGGGAGGTTTTAGTGGGTAAAAACCCCACATAACCGCCGCCTTCCCCCCAGAAGGCGGGGTATCTTTTTGAAGATTTCCTCCTCGTAAACAAAAAAAAAACCATTCCAACTAAGCTTAAGCTTGTGCTAGGAGATGGTTCACGTCAATAGTCGAATGGTGGATTCGATTTTTTTTAATGTTACCAAAGAATTTTTTCACAAATCTACTGACAATCTTGTTAACATTTCCAACTAAGTTCAACCAGCAGGTAGATAGCTGTCGTTATAAGGAGTGACTAAGGCTATTTTTTATTTAACCGATTTCAAAAAAGGAGGTTATTGATCAGATATGCCGGCACCAATAAATTTGTTTCTGTAATTTTATGTGCTAATTTACCACGCGTTCGGCGGTGAAGGTAAATATCGTAAGAAAACTTACATGTCCTAAAAAAATTTCTAAGAAATGTGAAATCTGCTATTCCGTACTAGGGCCGCGTGGCAGACTATGCCTTTATACTCTCTTTAGAAGGCCTCTACCTGTTATCTTTAACATACTATATATTGTTATAATAATTAGTCGGGTAGTCTGTGTTTATTAATCATCCCACTAATTCCTCTTAAATTATAAATGAGAAAGTTGGAATGGATGTATGTATGTTTGTTACTTAGTCACACCTGAACGGATGAACGGATCTGGATGAAATTTGACACAGAGATAGATTATAGTCTGGAATAACACATAGGCCATTTTTAACCGACCTTAAAAAGAAGGTTATTGGTTTAGTTAAAGTGATTTATCTTTTAATTGGTAGTTTTTCGAATTTCTGGTGGACATGTATGTCAAAATAGAGAGTAAACGCTTGAGATACATAGTGTTTGAGACCAGGTTGCGAGCAAAGTGATGGACTTTTGGTCGCAAAGACGACAAAAAACGAAATAATATTTTTCTACTATTCCACGCGGATGAAGTCGCGGGCAGAGCTACTAATATAATACATTGGACGTCGCTTTTGGTGTGAAAATTAAATCTTGCTAATAATTGAACTCAAACAGCTCCTTTGTAAACAAACACATTGGATTAAGTGGCTGAGAGCTATAACACAATTACCCACGACCGCTAAATTGCTGACGTAATTTTCGTCACAGAAGAGCTCGATTTTACTAAGAATGAGAAATTATACGTATAGTGCTTAGCTTTTTTAAAATTGCCAAATTGGGTGCCCTCGCCTTATTCCGACCCTATACGCAGTATTGTGAATTCATTCGTTTTCCGGCATTCTTGGGCTATCTCACGTCGGAATGCTTACGCGTAACATAGTAACCGTCCAAGCGGAGGTCACACCTCACCGGGGGGACCCTTGTGTCGAGTTACTAGGGATAGAGGTTCAGGCTAAGCCACCTTTTGATTTGGTGAAGTAGTCAAGGCCAACTTCTCTGTCCAATCTGTGTAGTTGGTCAAAAAAATCATTTGTTTTCCGGTTTGAAAGTTGTTGTACTAGTGAAATTATTGTGCTAATAAGACTTGTTATATGATTATGTATTGTGTATTACGTAGAATTATTTAGATAAAAATGTTTCTACTGTGTGCACATTTTTAAATTTTTTTCTTTCTTTTCAATATGTTTCTACAATCATTTATATAATATATAAACAATAAGACAATAATAAGTCGTTTAACGACACTGTTTCCTGCGCTACCGTGTACTACGTTTTTTGTTGATACATATTTGGGAAAGCACCAATGGAGGAGCAATTATACTAAATACAAAGTACTAAATAGAAGCGACAAGCGAAAGTGTTAGTGACATGCACTTTGCGAATTTACCCGCCACATAGATGAGGCAGATCGTATTGGAAAATATCACATGATTGTGTTCCACTTAAAACTGTATAAGCCTAGAATTGCTAACGTACTCTACAACTTAGGGCGTGTTCTCTGATACTGAATTACCACGACTTACGTAAATGTAAGAAGAAATAATTCTTTATATATACTTTATACAGCTCCGCCACGTCTAACACAGACAGAAAAATATTTCTTTTACCTGTCGGAAACGCGTATTCAAATTGGTTCCAATTACATCGTCTCGTTGTGCGTCTACCTTCCAGAGCCCTTCTGCCGCTATAGAATATTTAAGGAAAGGAAATTACCTCGAGATTATAGAATTTTAACTGTAGTTTTTACTGATTTCAAAAATAAAATGGAGGAAGTTATCAATTCGTCTTTTTTTAGTGTTTGTTGTGTATTAATACCACCGTTG
The DNA here is from genome assembly GCA_029286785.1 of Meandrusa payeni. Taxonomy (NCBI): domain Eukaryota; kingdom Metazoa; phylum Arthropoda; class Insecta; order Lepidoptera; family Papilionidae; genus Meandrusa; species Meandrusa payeni. The sequence continues at coordinate 3,752,192 of JAGSMX010000027.1, forward strand.
TTTATGAAACGATTCTTCAAATGTTTCTGTTTGAATGGTTTTAATTAGGTCCAATATGATTGTTTTTGGCATAGTACCATGGGTTCTAAAACTATTCCACGAAACCCCTAAAAATCATATGGAGTTATGGCTTGTTGATTGAAATATTTGAAGACTTGTGAGAATATAAGAGCAAGTAGGTATTGATTAGATATAGGTATAGATTCTAGAATATCAAGCAATTATATAAATATAGTACATGTATTCTCATTAGGAAAATTATAGATAAAACGATTAATACCAACATCTCTTTTACTAAAAATTCTAAAAAACGCAGCAACCGACGCGCTAGCTTTCTTGTAATACCAAAAGTTAGAACGAATTACGGTAAAAGATCAATTTGTTTTGAAGGAGCACAGCTGTATAACAAAATACCAGCACACGTCAAGAGGGTATACACACTTAGCGCATTCAAAATGCAACTTGTTAAATTCCTTAACGACAGCTAATCGTCCCAAAGCAAATGAATGCGTTAGGAGTTCTTCCATATGCAAGCGAACTTATTGTTTTATAATATTAGTTATTTTATTGTTCTCATGTAAGTGATCTTTAATGTCTATAGTGAGAATAAAGTTTCTAAAACCTGATTATAGGTTTGATTGGATTTCAACTTAGTTTTTGTTTTTACTGTTTAAATTTACTTTTATTTAATAATTTATTCCATACTATTAAATTAGTATACGTAATGTTTTCTTCAACAAAACAGTATTTTAATGGCTTAGCATTTGACTTACAATCTAAAAGTCGGTGAATACTTTGTACTAATCACCTTTGGTTTTAAGTTTCTTACGTACAAATAATCGTTAGGACGCCTTGTCGCACGTGTCAGCAAATCCCCCAAAGGTTTGGGTAAAACGACCGTGGAAGATCCACAACATTTCTTTATGCCAAAAACTAAAATTATTCTCTGTGACATCAATTGTTTTTTTTTTTATATTTTAAAACGAAACGCACTTAAAATATCGATACATGTGTAATAATTCAACTGAATTTATTGATCAACTAGCCGTAACCACCGATATTAATAAATAAAGCGTAGGCAAGGGAAAACAGGTAGTAATTAATAATTTTCATCGATAAAATAAATTCGAGGTTACGTTTCACTGAGCACGAATCGAATAGCCGATATTAATATAAATTGGAATCAAATTTGTCGCAAATGTGCAATTAAAATTTAAAGCATATCAATTTTCAACCGACTTCAAAAAAGGAGGAGGTTTTCAATTCGTCTGTGTATTATGTGGTGGTGCTTCCCATGTCCTATTTCAATCTGGTCCAATTCTAACAATGACATGTATGGGAAAACCATTATAAGTCTTAAATTTGCACTAAGCAAGCACAAATGGACGAATAAATCAATATCACGCCAAACGATTTAGATATTTTTTTTTTCATTTGAAAAAATGTACTTCAAGGGTGTTTTGAATGCATGAATGAATGAATATTCTTTATTGCGCAACAATTAAAAACAAAATACATCACAGAAATAGTAACTACAATTTTCACATTAGACAAGGTCATTGCATGCGCAATGGGTGGTCTTATCGCTAAGAGCGATCTCTTCCAGACAACCTTTGTATGGACAGAAACTTTCGTCTAAAAATATTTTAGTGGGTCTGTGATTATATTTATTTAATACAAAACAACAATATACATATATATAAACATACGCATTTATCAATATATACACATACTATTAATAATAATAATATATAAATAAATATGCTAAACATACAACAAATACCTAAGTATATATATTTATAAAGATAGAATGTGCCTATGTACTAGGTTCTTAAAAGCTGTCAAGGATTTTGTGCATCATATGCTTCTGCTTCCACTGAGAAAGATTTGATCAAAAATTTTGCATGCTCTGACATTTTAAGTGACACTTTGGTTAGGTTCTGATTAATTCTAATTCGTAATATACCTATTCGATTTGAAGTCGTTTTTTGTTTTTGCTCGTAAATATACTTGTTGATATCTAAAGAACAAAACTAAACGGTGAAATAAAATATTTTATGAACCATCAAAGGCTTAGCACTTACTAAAGGTGCGTAGGTAAGACAGAAACATGTTCATAAGGATATGCATATTTTAAGGAAATGTGGGAAAAAGATCAATTTCTGGACTTAATACATTCAGCTACTTGCTGTTAAGTAAGCCAATCTTCGATAGCTTGCGGGACGGGCGGCCAGTCCGTGCTGTCAACTACTCGTAATGTGCAATTCATGGCACGTTCGCTTTGAAATTATGTGACAGCACCACAATCTAATTCTGCGGTACATGCAAAGAATTCAAATGAGGCGACAATCACATTAAAGCTATGATACGATTATAGTTGGCAATCTTCAATGTTTATTCGAGGGCAATTAATGCGTTTAAGAGGCTAGTTTCGTCTTCATCATTAGTGACGACAAGAGTTATAATGTAACAGGGTTAAAATGTTCTACATTTCCTAGATATAACAGCAAATTTAACCTGGGAACTTCACAAAGAGCCGGCTAGCACCTCTAGATTCACGTTTTTTTTTAATTCCACCCACAATGCTGCAGCTAATATCCATAGGCACGGTCAAGTGGGAAGGTAGTATGATAAATTTTTATATCCTCCAGTTACTAATAGAGTTGAAAGATACGAAATACAGAATGGAATACAAAGACCTTACTATCTATTGTCGAGGAAACATTTGGATAAAGTCATGGCGTGACTGTTAATCCACTTATAGAGCACAGCCGCGAATTAAATTAGCCGCGAAGAAATTATACCAACTCATAGTATTACCTTTTATTAATGATCTAGGAGTAATAAACAAAGAATAATAAACGAAGCAGATTTTTTCATTATCGTGTGTAACAAAATACTAACGGAACCCAAACCCCGGAGCGAAATGGGACGGCAACGGGGCAGTGTCGGACACCAACCGACTAAAAATCTTCACACGGATTCCATCACGTTCGAGGGCCACGGGATAACAGCAAACAGTTCTTCCTCAACCCCCAGTCGCTGCCCGGATTGCACGGGCCTACCTCGGGGAACGGGAGCAGATTTGGCTAGTAAAACGAAGTTATGTAAGGGATCACGATAACTGAGTTATTGGATGATAAGTCTCCAAATTTTGGAAATTCGCCAGGTAGAATTTAGCATATAGCAAAACAAAAAGAAATCATTATACATGTACGACATATTTTAAATATAAATTACCGGCGTTTCAATGTTCTTCGAGATGTGGTGCTGGCGAAGGATGTTATGGATCTCATGGACTGCACATTGTACAACATATCCATCCTTAACGAACTTAAAATTACAGCTAGGCTGTCCACCATATGCCTACACAGGATGCTGGAATACTTTGGTCACATTGCCAGAAAAAACTGTGATAACTTGGAAAGGCCATTTGCAACTGGAAAAATTGACGGGACAAGACCGCGAGGTCGAAGCCCGCGACACGATGAACTGACCAGATCAGCACCACTCTCGGCACGGCGGTTAGCGATGCCCTGCGCACGGCTGGCAGACAGAGGAAAATGGCGACGGATCACCAAAGATTGACTGTTCCCACGAGATGGTTACGAACCTCAGCATTGAGTAAAACCGACGCGACGAGGAGGAGGGGGAGACCAGCGTTTCAAAATTTTCACTATTGCATTTTATTAATGAGCCAGCTTCTTTACCGAAGGTCGACAACGTACTCGTAGATAGTGAGACGATTTTTAAAACATCTATGACGTTTGAGTGCATTTATCTCATCTGTTCAAAAAGCAATGGTTCATTGTGAATATAGTTCAATCTAACAATAATTACCATCATCTATATCTATCGTAGACGAATTATCAAAATTCCGTGTCAATAACAAATTTGTATTGTACATAAGTAAACAGTATGTACTAAATGAGCAAATTAAATTAGAATCGATTCCTGTGGATAAATGTACTCGATTCCCGTGGCTATTTGATAGTCCGACGTGATTTGCATTCGTTGAACACACCGCAGATTAGATGACGGCACTGTCACCTAATCCCATTGTAAACGTGAATTGAATCCGATTGTCAGTGTGTTGATTCTAAAACAGGGATGTCCGTCCCTGGTCACTGTTCCATGAATGGCTGAATTGAATTAACTAGGTAATTCACAACTGAAATTATACATTGTTTTTGTACACTTACACAGAATATTTGAAGCGACTTTAAAGAAGGTTTAAAAGAACCATTCGTTTTGCGCTCTCCATCAAATTTATTATATCCTACATGTGTCAACCGAGACCAAAACCGAGCAAAGCTCGGTCATCCAGGTACTTTTACTTTTAATAAGATCGCGCGATTTTATATTCTTTACACGACTGCCAAATAGAGCGAGATGTGCCAATTTCTCAAATTGTATATTTTGTTATTCTTATAAGACAGCACGATACCTCTTACCGCCTTCATAACTGTGTAAGACCATTTTGTAGGCGCCCTTCGCAAAGCACGTTCTCCAGACAATGACAAGAACGCATAAAAACGTCCAAAGAAGGTGAGTGGTCTTTGGTGGCAGATTTCAGGTACCCATGTGGCTCTATAGCTCCTTTAGTAAGGACCATTATGAAAAGTTCAATTAACCATTTAATTCTAGTTATTTGAGCCACAACTAGTTTATACGCAAGCTTTGGTAACAGTAGTATAAATTGTGGTGAATTCAAATCAAATTCGATTGATTTAAATTTGAATTTTTCGGTAGTAGGCCCAACAACTTTTCGACCTAGAATTATGAACGACATCCTCGAATTTAAACAGTCATTCACCGTAACTTATCACTAAAATGACACGATCATAGTTGACGTCTCTAGCACGTTTGGAATTTTTAATTGAAATAAAATAAAGACAGACATTCCTGAAATAACACAAGCAGACGTGGTTAAACGAACTACGTCTATCTTAATTATCTCTCGCTGGGAATAGATCAGAATTAAAACGATTTTCAGGTTTTAATACAATAAGTAATTATCGATGGGAAACCCTAGTCAAGTGAGATTTAGTCACGAATGTATAATGAAGCTATTAAGTGAAGTTTGCAATATGATCCTCTTGCATCGGAATGTGAACGGAAAAAGAGGCGATTGTTTAAAACATAGTGCGAGTTGGTTTTAATTTATTTTATTATTTTATATTAAATAGTAGCTTATATATATAGCTTATATATTATATAGCTGTATGATCGATATGCATTAGCCTAAAAAAAGATTTATATAAAGAAGACGGACATTTATGTATTTATTCTGATGCCACATTACAGCAAGCAGTGATATCGTAATTGTAGTATATTGTAGTGCAGGTAGGATTCGAACTTAGAACATAAGCAATAGCACTTTTTTTAATTTTGTTATTTTCAAACGACTTCCAACTTCGTCTGCATTTTTTTATGCTTGTTACCGCATTACTTTCGATTGGGTGAACCGATTTTGGTGATTCTTTTTTTATTTGAAATCTGGTACTTCCCACGTGGCCCCATTTATAAATTGGTCCGATTCTGACAATGGCATCCATGATAAAAACATATCAGTATTAAATTTGCATCCAGTATGTCCGAGAGCCGAGATGTATGTGCGTATAAGAGTTTGTTTAGGTTCTGATTGATTCTATTTCGTAATATTCCTACGATAATTCGGAAATACAAAAGGGCTTCCGCGCGTAATAACGTTTAACTTTTGATTTGATTGGAGTCGGTTTTTGTTTTTCCTCGTAAATATACTTGTAAGGCCTTAGCCCATATGACATACGTGATGTATTAAGCTAGGTACCAAACGAAAAGCGATTGACGTCAGTCTATCCACTAAAGGAGAAAGGATACGAGTCCTTGCTTTCATTATCAGCCGTACGTTATAAAGTTTTAGTAAAATTTCAGAACGAAAAACACGAATGGTGAAACAATCCCTTACACAGAAATAATAAATCGAACAGTCCCTAAATTAATTTTCCCCGGCTACAACCATGCACACGTATAATTTATTACTTTTGTGATTAATTCGTTTCATATCAAATCGAGCAAAACCTTTTTCCTCATATTACAATGCATTTTCGCGTGATATTATATGTAATACAACCTCCCTTCGGCATACCCTTGCTCAAAATTGAGTTTTCTTTTTTAATCTTTGGCGTAGACGTGGCGTCACGCAATTATTTGTACCAATACGTTTATATAATTTTTATCCCGGCTTCCAATTTTTATGGCAATTCATTTACTTGTACGGCTATTAAACTTTGGAATAGCCTGCCGTTAGAGATTAATTATTCGCGAACTAAACGCGTGTATCTAACTTACCACTCAAACAGTTGAAATGACAAACTGTTATATATTTTAGCTTTCTTAAACTATATATATATATATATATTATTATAAATAATATATATAATATAATATATATAATATAATATAATATAATATATATATATATATATATATTATATATATTTTATAATTATGTTGACCTATCTGTGCATGTATATGTAATTATACATATAAGATCAGCACTTCCCTTAACCTACTTTTGCCAAATAGCATTAAGTTTACCTGTATATTTATCTTGGTGTAATATACGATTTATCTATCAATCCTATATTATACATAACTAACCTGAACCAATAATAATATTAAAAAATAAGCACTAACGTCCTGTTAAACCTTCTCTAGCGGAGTAGACAGACATATCAATCACTCTCTCCAATCAATTTTCACCGAGCTTAATTAGATCCACATATAACATTTGATTAGCCTATCGCCATACACCGGGCATAGCTTTTAGCAAGTTATTTGAGCTATAGTGACTTACAGTTCTGACAGTTGAATACCGGCTCTTTTGTGCCAATGAGTTTCCATTATTCGGATTACATTTATTACCTAGTAAAATTAATGGCAAGTCGTATCTCAAAACCAAATAGAGAATAATGGTTTGAGAAGACAACGTGCTTCGTGGAGCTTCAGTGAGCTGTTTCTCAATAGAAATACGCCTGTGTACTGCTTAAAAATAATAATAATTCTGGCTACTTTACTTTAGCCATAAAACGCCGTTAATGTCTACAAAATTCAAGACATTTTAACAAAATCGATAAACTCCTGTAGTATCTAATTACCCTCGCCTCTATTCCTTAGCCACCTCATTTCTTTACTTAAAAGGGCGTCAAAATGAATTATGGCATTTCATTAAGCTAAAACGCCGTCTTATAGTTGCTTACAATGCTCCGTAATTTATAGAGTAGCTTCCCGATTCGTTAGGGTCGATAAGTACTTTGATTTTTGTGTAGTCCAGTTTTAACATAGCCAATTACACGGCTATGTTAAAACTATTGTATGAGTTTCAATCCCATATGATGTGTTCAGTAAATCGTCGTGCACTGAACACAAAATTTTAGTGGTTTTTCTTACCGAAAGACTAAAAAATTTATTGTAACAAATTGGCTGGGATCGGACACACGACTATAAGATCGAAATTATAATTGCTTAGCCACTAGACCAACATTTTTGTGATTAATTTAAGACAGAACACTAAAATTTACATATAGAAATAATATGTTCTATGGTTGAAACCCACCTCGAACTGAACTGTTTTATTTTTTTGTAAATAAAAAAAATACAGCTTTTTTTTCTCAGTAATTGCGACGTTTTTTTTACAATAAAAAAATTGCAATTGTTGTTCAAACAAATACTTGAAATAGTATAAAGAAAAAAATTGGCAATCGTATGGACAGCTGATAGAAGTGAAAACATAACTTTTTTTAAATTTTAATTCACATAATTTAACAACATGAATAAAAACAATGCTAGCTTTCTTTTTTTTTAATCTAGTTTTCACTTCTATTGCCACTCCAAGCAACAATTCTATTTATTCTGAAAGCGGAGGAGCGTATATGGTAGAAGGGATTGGAGAAGGCCTATTTCCAACAGTGGATAGACACTGATGATGATGATGATGGTTTATTTATTATTCAAATATACTACGACCTGCTCAAGTTGCTGGCAAAATATAAATAGAATTTAAGCATGTTAGTGACGCGAACCCATAAGACAAACATCAATTTTCTCGTACCAGAAAGTGCTCTAACGCGACTAAAGAAGTTCTCACTTTAATAAATTTATCCCTCTTTGAAAAAACAAAACAGCTGCCAATAAACTAATGGGAATCCTAAATCAGATAACCGAGCGACGTTGGCAGCTTGAAAGTTGTAAACTTTCCGGTGGTCTACGTCTAAATCCGATTCGACCGATGGAATCAAATTTAAATTGTATAATGCTCCAATTCATTGCTATTTTCGTTTATTTTTACTTTGTTTTGTTTAATACTAAAGGTTCGCCCTCGTTTTATTATACTAGCGTACCCAGCTCGGTCCCGGCCGCCGGGCTAGATTTTGCTTTATTTTATTTAAACAATAAACTTACATCATTAAACTAGATTTAATCTATTACAATATATAAAATTATTTATTTCTCTCCGTATTCATTCTCTTCTCGAGCGGGTGAAGATCATTACCTACACCCATGTAGATATGAGTAAATACAATATCATTCTTATCATTTATTCAAAAACATATCAGGCTCAAGTTAATGTCAGAAATAAAAGTATAACGTATATACAGGATTACTCGCCAGGTCTGAAGATACCCTGAAAGTTTCATTGGAATCGGTCCAGCTGTTTCGGAGCCTATATGGAACATACCCACACAATTTCTCTTTTATATATATAGATAGTTGATAATTCAAATGTCAAATTGTTGAATGGAACAAATTTGTAATAGAATATGTGGATTCTAGGTGTGTTTTTTTCTAATTTTTGAGTAATTTGCTTACGTAAGAAAAATTACTTGCTTAAATATCGCCCTTATGCGAATGGCACATATACATATGAGCCATACCCTGTCACATCTTGATGAGAAGCCGACAGCGAAAGATGTCTCTATCTACCCGCTACATATAAAAGGTCGTGAGATCTTGTATATTATTTAGAAACCATTTATTAATATCATCATATTATGTTTTTATTCCGTGTTTTCAATTTCTGATGATATAATCTTTATTTAATAAATGACTTGTATAAAGTATTTAAAGTTGTTGATAATAATTAAGGTGTTGTCGGAGACAGAAGTGGCCGTAAAATGGTTACCTTAATGGATATTTTGATAAGAGAACTGCGATAACTGTCGCGCATAGCAAATGAAAATGGGCCCTCACAGAATAGAAGAAAGAGGTCATAAATTAGGGAATTTCGTGTTTTAATTCTAAATTTTCAGATATAGATCTCTTTAGGAATTTAAAGAAATGTTTGTCGTATATATCTAATTTTTCTATTGCATTATGATGAAGATCTAAGAAATAATACTTTACACAACATCGGCATGAAATTATTTAGTTAACTTGTTAATAGACTTACATGTAAATAGCCTAGAAGTAATTGGAACTCGTAGGAGGGGCCTTGACATGGGGAGGGTTTCTTATAAATTATTATAGAATAGTAAGTATAGGTATTAGATTTTACTTAAAGAAAAAACAATAAATATGTTTTATTTTCTTTATTTATAATATTTTTTACTTCATGAATCAGTTAAGCAGTCAATTCTCTTACAAATCCTCTTTCATTTCCTTCTTCTGATATCTTGGTGTGATCATAGCTTAAGCTGAATACTTGACATCAGGTCACTAACATTATTTTCTCTTCTCTTTTTCTTAATAAAAAAAATCTGAAAAATGTATGAATATATGACATAAACCTAACCTAAACCTAATAAAGGTTAAATATTCTGTGTAACCAAGCAAGCCAGAAACTTGACATCAAGAAAGCTATCATTTATATTTTCTTTAAAGTAAATTAAGTCCTCAAATTTAGTGATAATTTTATTCTACCACTTGAATTAAAACATCTTGTGACAAGAGAATGCTGTCTGATGAATGAATGGTTGAACAGATCTACATTATACGCTTGTTAAATTTCTCCTCAATTAGAAACTACACTTTGAACAATTACGCAATCGTTTAAGATACAATTTACAGCGACAGAGTCATGAAATTCATTAATGCTTATCACGGACTGTGAATTATTATCTTATATTCACAGAGTAATCCTATCACACTTGTTATTTAAAAAAAGAAAGAAGAATTGTTCTATACAATAATGACAAAAACATAGACTAACAAAATTCGTGAAACTGAAGGCCGGCCACACGGTGAACGAAGAGAAATATGAATGTCATGAAAATAATATAAGCAATTCTCCGAAACGAAGAGATTCAGCGGATAACCAACGGCTTTCAAAATATACAAGTTAAAGTAGCAGTGAGTTAGCTACATTTATCAATTCAGAAACAATAGATAAAAATGGAAGGCTTGGAATATAGCGCGTACAAGTTTCAAGGGACACTAGCGCGCACTGACTGATGATGATAATGATAGACACGTAAAAGAACTAGTTCTAATCTAGATCTAGCACAAACAGAAATTTCAATTTATTCATTTGTATATATATATTTATCAATAATAAGAAGGGTTAGAATTTCGTATGAATGGACAATCGCATAAAGTTTGCTAAAACGCTGCATTGAACTTCTATTATAGTAAAGTTGCCAACTTTTTGACCTCCGGCTACATAAATGTTTGTGTCTAGTTGAAATTTGTTATGTTGGAGTTAAATTTAATTAATCAACAATATTTCATGTCATAGTATACATTAAACTGTTACCATTTTACGTTAGTGTTCATTGTTAGACTTTCGTTGCATTTATTTCGTATCTAAGGTCAAGTTCATTTTAGGTTAATACCTTTTTTATCTGTATATATTCTTTACGATGAGATTCAAATTATTTGAATAAATTAAGAATTCCTCGTTTAAAGATAATACTTTAATCTTTTTCACTGTAATATTGTCGTTATATTTTGTTGTCATCTGTTAAAATAATATTAACATCGCAGGGTGTATTCATGATAATAAAAACATAAATAAGCTGCTATGTACGTAGCACAACAATTCTAAAACAAATTATTTATTCAAGCACAAACAAGCAACTCTGAACAAGATTTAAATTTATCTTCGTAAAGTTTTACAAACTGCTGTAAATAGTGGGTTAAACAAATTTATTGTGTAATTTTACACGTTTATGACAGGATTAGCATGTTTTATTTGCCTCGTTTTTGCGGGATGAAATATAAACGAAGAGTCATTGTATCTCTCTAATTTACATTGTTTGTGTATTATATTAAGTCTCATTATGTACCAGTAGAGTATTGGTAGCTTAACTTGGAACTAAAGAGATAGCCGAGTGGCCAAGACTTCGAATCTAAAACGAATCTGATTGCTTGGGTGTTTTAAATCCCAGCCGCCTTTTATTGATAAGTTTATGAATTTTTCTGAGTTTCTAGTAAAGTAACACAAGCAACACGTATGGTTATGGTTACAGATTTATATATATATATATATATTTATCAATAATAAGAAGGGTTAGAATTTCGTATGAATGGACAATCGCATAAAGTTTGCTAGAACGCTGCATTGAACTTCTATTACAGTAAAGTTGCCAACTTGTACGGTTCAAACTTTTTGACCACTGGCTACATCTATATTTGTGTCTAGTTGAAGTTTGTTATGTTGGAGTTAAATTTAATTAATCAACAATATTTCATGTCATAGTATACATTAAACTGTTACCATTTTACGTTAGTGTTCATTGTTAGACTTTCGTTGCATTTATTTCGTATCTAAGGTCAAGTTCATTTTAGGTTAATACCTTTTTTATCTGTATATATTCTTTACGATGAGATTCAAATTATTTGAATAAATTAAGAATTCCTCGTTTAAAGATAATACTTTAATCTTTTTCACTGTAATATTGTCGTTATATTTTGTTGTCATCTGTTAAAATAATATTAACATCGCAGGGTGTATTCATGATAATAAAAACATAAATAAGCTGCTATGTACGTAGCACAACAATTCTAAAACAAATTATTTATTCAAGCACAAACAAGCAACTCTGAACAAGATTTAAATTTATCTTCGTAAAGTTTTACAAACTGCTGTAAATAGTGGGTTAAACAAATTTATTGTGTAATATTACACGTTTATGACAGGATTAGCATGTTTTATTTGCCTCGTTTGTGCGGGAAGAAATATAAACGAAGAGTCATTGTATCTCTCTAATTTACATTGTTTGTGTAATATCTTAAGTCTCATTATGTACACATGTAATAGTACCAGTAGAGTATTGGTAGCTTAACTTGGAACTAAAGAGATAGCCGAGTGGCCAAGACTTCGACTCTGAAACGAATCTGATTGCTTGGGTGTTTTAAATCCCAGCCGCCTTTTATTGATAAGTTTATGAATTTTTATGACTTTCTAGTAAAGTAACACAAGCAACACACGTATGGTTATGGTTACAGCTTTATATATATATATGTATCACTGCTGGGCGCAGGCCTTCCCTGTAAAGAGGGTATTAGGAATATAGTCTACCACGCAACCCTAGTGCAGATTGGCAGACATGCCTAAGAATTTCTAACATATTTAGGTTTCTTCACGATGTTTTCCTTCACCGCTGAGCGCTTGGTAAATCACACATAAAATTGCAACAGAAAATTTTATTGGTGCCGCTCGGGTTGCTAGCGTACTATGCAACTTGAGCCAACCGCCCGGACACTGAGCTACCATGGCTTCCTATTATCATAATATGTAATAAAATGGGAGAAGACACTGGTTGGTGAATCACAGGTGCAATAGCAGCTTATATTTCTTTTTGTGCATTTATTTATTGATTAGCAATAAAGTTTTTTTTTAGTTACGTACGAAACCCACAGCAAAATTGGTTCTTGGTGAATGGCGATGAAATCACACAGGTGACGTCCCTTATGTAACCCGATAAGCTTCGTAAAAAGCGGATAGCTACTGCTATCTCTGCATATGCCGTTGGTGTTAAAAGGATGTGAGAGTTCATTACTTTTAAATCTATTGATTCTATGAGCCATGGTTCCCAGTTAATCACTGCTTAAAGTAAATTTTATTTTGCTGATAACATTTTTTAACCCCTTTTGATTTTGTACGAAATTAAATTGATAGTAATTTGAAGTCCACTTAAATTTAAGTGCGGTTGAAATTATAAATTACCTCGTTCCCCGTTCATTTGATCAAAGTGCACATCATTCCATCAGTGTATTTTTGATATAAGTAGCTTAATGTGACTACAAAAGAGAAGAGAACACTTTTGTCCATTGCATTTTCATCGCTAATTATTTAATCAATACTGAGTGTCAAACTTTGCTCTGGCCCGAACATACAGATAAAAAGCTTCGTGTAATTAAAATAGATATGGACGGTATTTCATGAAATTTTATACATTCGAAGCAAGTAGCTGAATAAATCTATTATTCACTCTACTCTTGAAAATACTCACATTGAAATCGGAGAGAAAGACAGACGCGGGCAAACTATTCCAGACCTTTGCTGTACAAATAATGAAAGACAAAGCAAAGCGCTTCGTTTGAGGTATCTTATCAGCAATCAAAACAATAATCATGTTCTTAACTCTGGTCTCCCTAATACCGTTCTTTGACTTTGAATTTAAATGATAGTCCTAGACATTCTTTCAGATTTACTCGAATTGTTTGGACTGTGTTTTACTTTTTAAATTCTTTATCATTACGTTTAAGATAAATATTTAATATATTTATATCTTTGTGGTTTCTGTGTATTGAATAAAGTCAATATCCCGGAACCATTTATATGTGTGCCGTATAAAGATTAAATAATTACAAGAAGCCACTTGACATCATCTCTTTGTTTTAAGATATCGTGTGGTTTCGGAATAAGTCACCCTTTAACCTGACTGCTAAGTGCAAAGTCAATAGCGTTCGCAATTTGTGGATGTTGACAGTAAACAGTGCAACCATGCTCCGGCGAGGACAAGAGCCGTGCATATGTAATGAAGCAATTCAGCTGACAGTATAATATATTCATATTGATTCTATGAGCTTGCAATTTACGCCAAAAGTTTAGGGATTTAATGTCTTAGCTTTGTCCTATCTAAAAAGATGATTGATAACATGCATTAGAAATATCTTGATTTGTTTCGGTCTGTCTTATTTCCTTTTTGTTTGTTTTGTTTTACGTCTTAAGAATTCCAGTGACAACGCTTGGGTGGGTCGTGTTACCTTGAAACATATTTCTATGTTCCTAGTATTGTTCAAATTCTATATTTAAAAAATGCGTCAGAGACAAGAGGTGGTTTCCCATCCACGTCCAATCGGCCCTAGTGTGGAATGACATGCATGTCTCCACATGCTTAGTGATAAGATTCCCCTTAGATGTTAGGAGCGTTACTGGAGTTTCTTCGGCCACTTCTTCTCCCGCTTCCCGAAGTGGCACACAAAGATGGCTTAGCTTTTGAATGTCAGATTATCCGTGAAATAGCAACCGACCGAGTCGTGGTTCGACCCTCTTGGGCGCCCTCGGGTCGGAATGCTTACGCGTAACATAGTAACCGTTCAAGCCGAGGTTACCCCTCACCGGGGGACCCTTGTGTCGAGTTACTAGCGACAGAGGTTCAGACTAAGCGACCTAAGAGCTATGCCACCTCTCAATCCGGTGAAGCAGTCAAGGCCAGCTTCTGTGGCCAATCTGTGTAGTTCGTCATAAAAAAATAGTGATAAGTAATTTGGACAAAAGGGTACTGCGCAATAGTTTACCATATAACGTACAGTGTACGCAATTAGTGTTTGTTAATTGTTTACATGGAATTGCGAGCCACTGACTAACGAAACCACGAATACGTAATGAATTGTCTAAGTGCTCCACTAACGCGCTTCCATTTCTAACCACGGTTAAGGCTACATGTAGAATGCTTGCGCTTTTTATTTAAAATACTAGCGTACCCAGCCCGGGTTAGATTTTGCTTTATTTTTTTTAAACAATAAACTTACATCATTGAATATTTCATTTAACTTTCATAATACATAAAATTATTCATTATTTTCTATTCTCTTCTCGAGTGGGTGAAGATCAATACCTACACCCATGTACATATCAGTAAATACAATATTATACCCGCAGTAGTAGTATAATACATAGTAAATAAAAGCTGTATTTGACAGTTCAAAAAGTGGAGTGCTCTGATCTTTACAAAAATTTAAACGGCTTTATCGCCAGGTCAAGGTCTTTTCAGGTCTGAAGATTCCCTGAAAGTTTCATTGGAATCGATCCAGCCGTTTCGGTGCTTATACTGAACAAACCCACACATTTTCTCTTTTACATATATATAGATTGTTTACGGTGACTTTAAAAAATTAACCATTCGCTTTAAACTTTCGTCCTATTTTTAATAAATACAATATAATTAAAATCAATACTTAAATGTATTTTTATCAATATTAAAACTTCATTCTTCATCTTCATTAGCCATTATATACATAGTCGAGCTAACCGTTCGTAATTTCCAAAATAAAATTCGTGAATTCTCGTTGCATCTTGTACATGTAACAACCATATATTTTTCTCGTAGCTCATTTTCATATATAACTAGACAAAATAATGCCACGTAGCCCTTGAATGCTGTTCTCAACAATTCCGCAAAGTTTCTCGAAACATCGCATTGAATCAAGTATCCGGCAAAATATACAACTCGCAGTCGCTGAACGAATCTGACCGCTATCACAAACTAGTGGCTTTACTTCGTCTACAGTCTTTGAAACTTTCTGGAGTTGAAACATGAGAATGGAAAATTTAGCTCTTTTATTGTAGTTTTGCTATTAGAAGAAGGACTAATAATATTTATTTATTTATTTATTTATAAACTCTTTATTGTTTACACTTATGACAAATAAAAAAAAAGAAAATATAATTAAAAACATAAACAATGGGCGGCCTTATCGCTAAAAGCGATCTCTTCCAGGCAACCTTTGGATGGAGAGGAATAATAAAAAGAAGCGGCGGGAGTTTATAAAAAGTAGATATACTAAAATACTGATAATAAATATTTACATACATACATACATACATATAATATAGGTATAAATATATACATATATATATATATATATTATGAAGAAACAAAACGTGTGTAAAAGTATTACATATAATATATTTATATAATATATGTATATTATATTTTACATATAATATACATATATATCGTAACAGTATAAATTATGTTAGGTGGACTTATCTAAGTAAAACTTTTAACTTTGATTTTAAAAGTATTTATTGTCTGTGATTTCCTAATGGCCACAGGAAGAGAGTTCCACAGACGGACAGCGCGTACAGTAAATGAGTTACTGTAAAAGTTGGTGTCATGCGGAGATATTTTAGCATGAGATTCTCTGATGATCGCAAATTCAACGAATTCGAACCGTGAAGGAATTGAAAACGTTCCTTCAGATAAGATGGATATGACGGTGTAAATAGAATGTTATAAAGAAGGAGAGTATATGAGAGTTCCGGCGAAGTCTAATGGGAAGCCACTTGAGCTTATAACGAAACTGGGAAATATGGTCGTACTTACGCAAGCCAAAGATAAATCTGATACAAAAGTTTTGTAAACGCTCAAGCTTATTTAGCTGGTCCTCGGTGAGATCTAGATAGCAGGCGTCAGCATAGTCAAGAATGGGAAGCAAAGAGATTGTGCAAGCGCAGTCTTAGTGGTAGTAGGAAGAAAATTACGCATCCTCATCAAGGAACCTGCAGCAGCATACAGCTTGCGGCTGGTAACCTGTAGATGAGGAGCCCAGCTCAAGTGCCGATCCATGGTTAGGCCCAAATTTTTAACTGTATCGCTGAATGGGATGTTAGTTCCGTTAAATAAAACTTGGGGTAGCGAAGTCCAGTCCACTCTAGATAGTAATCGTGAACTACCTATTGCAAGGTCTAATAATACTTAGGCTGTGTTACTAATGTTAAATCATTATTAACATCATTTTTTTTTGTGACTACTACGACTACTGTTTCATCGGCTTGAGAGAATAGTTCTTAGGTCGCTTAGCTTGTTCTACTATTGCTAGTAACTCTACACAAGGGTCCCCCGGTGAGGGGTAACCTCTTACGGTTACTATGTTATATGTAATAACATCCACTAACGCCGGAGGGATTGTAGGTGCGTTGCCGCCGACTTTTGATTTGAGCCGTCGGCCTACCACTCATCATTATATTGATAAGAAAATAATATTAAAATTTGTGTTATACTTATATAAATACGAGATTCGGTTGGGTGAGCGAGCACCGTGACAGATAGGAATAACGTGACAAAGAGAGAAGAAGGATACAGAACGGAGAGTGAATGTTGACAATAGAATGAATGGAGCACTTAATTGATTTACTGTGTAAGTCAATGTTGAATCTCTTTATTGCACTTTAATAAAAAAGACATAGAAGTCATGTTTTCACAATATTGCGTTAAGAGTTTACAGCTTTAAGCTTTAAGTATTATACTTTTGATGCGCACTGACCTAAATACTGAAAAACTTAAAGAATCTAGACTCGTTCTAACGTACAGTTTGACCTATATATTTACTGTAATGGTTTTTATTTTAAGTACTTTATATTGTAAATTACTAGAAAAGGAAATGTGCATGAAGATCATATTTAAATCAAACTTGATATGGCTATAGAAGGAAGGCTTCATAGATTTTGTGTTATAGAAGTGAACTTAAACTCGACAAAAAATCTCAGTAATGAATCAAATAAATGACATTGTTTTTAAATAAGAACAAAATGGGAACTTAGTTTTCTTATTTAAACAAGGATCAGAAACTCTCTTCTTAACTAAGCTCCTTGTGTAAACATGTTAACATAATAACCAATGGAAATAATATTGTGACGTTAACGTAATGCGATGGGTACACTATTCGATCTATGTTTCCGAACAAATTCGAGTTGGGGACCTATTACAGTCATATCAAATATGATACCATTACCAAATACGTCAAATATTTATACACACACGCTTGTGTGCGTGGTACGCCTTCGTTAAACCACAGTGGCACCAATGAATTGAAAGGCTATTAGAACAAGCAAATGTCAACCACTATGAAGCCGATGAACGGCCATTTTGTACACGATTGGTTTACAAGACTTAAGAACCTTCAATAAACGAGCCTACTCAAAGGCCACACACTTGCAGCTCCTCCGGTGTTGTGGAAGTTCATTATCATTAGCACCTTTACTTTAAATAAATATGAAATTGTAATGGCACTATCACTTAGTTTTGCAACTCACGGAAGGTTACAGTTACAGCCTTTATGTATATAATATATATGTCCCGCTGTTGGGCGCAGGCCTTCTCCGTAAAGAGAGTATAAGGCCACCACGCGGCCCTAGTGCGGATTGGCAAACTTCACTTGCCTTAGAAGTTTTTTCTAAGACATGTAGGTTTCCTCACGATGTTTTCCTTCGAGCGCGTGGTTAATCAGCACATAAAATTGCAACAATTATATTAATTTATTGGTACCAGTACCGGGTATCGAACTCGGGTTGCTAGAGTACTATGCAACTTGAGCCAACCGCCCAGACACTGAGCTACCACGGCTCCACATACGTTTTTTAAACATAAGTTTATTATTCGATAATTACATGGGACGAAATAGTGATGTTACTTTTTGCATTATTATATATTATATCTTTAATTTTATTATAAAATGTCAAACAATTCAGAGGTATAAAATTATTCAATCAATAACGCAATATTTTAAATTATTATACCTTAAGTAATCAATTACTTAATAAATATAATTTAAAGTTGTATTTACTTTATTGTAATAAGAATAAAATGACAAAGCGAATTTTAAAGTGAAATTAACTGAAAAACGCAATTTAAATGTAAAAGCAGGTATTCGGCTGCCGAATGCATAAATATTGCCTTTTAAAAACAGTAATTACATTTTCCATTTTCATTGAGGTGGTAAATATGAAATTTTAATGCATGAATTTTCAGTTAAAAAAAAAAAGAAATGTTTATTCATTATATACGAGTAAGTACTTACTTTCAATTTATTAATAAATATCGTCATTATGTCTTTGTATTTATTTTCTATAAATAATATATTCTTAATATTACGTTATACTTAAATGAAGATCCAGACACTATTCTACTGATGTTAAATTATTTCCTTGGTTTTAGAATATATTTTTTTTAATTTAATTATTTACACTTATTGTAACACCGTAAACGCCGTAGCCGTAGCCTAGTCTAGTAGTCCTGGGCTTATAGAATAAGGCCCCCTGCCTTTGTTGTTCGTTACAGTGGACCCGGGAAAACGGTGACTTTACTGGTTCCGTGTCGCATTAGCACTGCGATCGTGCTGGGGGAAGGAGTAAGGAGGACAGTGGAGGACCCCGCCTTCTAGGGGGAAAGCCGGGTTATGTGAAGTTCTTACTTAGCGGGGGGCTCCGAGATCTCCAGTGGAACGCACCGGAGCCCCTCTGCACTGTGCTCAAGGAGAACACGTCCCGGGGGGAGTGTGCCCTCGCAGTGCAAGGCAACTCGGGCCAGCCGATGTCGACACGTGAACCCCACGATAAAAGGCCCCCACCCTTGTTGCCCAGTGAACCCGAGGCCCCTTTTAGTCGCCTTCTACGACTGGTATAGGGGGTACTGTAGTCTTATTATTGAAAGCCCAAACAGGGCTGAACCATTCCAACTTAGCTTAAGTTTGTGCTACGAGATGGTTCACGTCACTAGTTGAATGGTAGGTTCAAACCTAAGTTTCACAATTGCACGCTATCTGATTAGTCTATAGCTTGACTCTGTCCAGTGATCGTAAGCCTAAATGAACCGTCTTTTCGGCATTAATTGGTTAACAATGTTGAAAATATGCCAAAATGCTGTTAAATAACAACTGCCGCAATAGGCACCAAGGTTCCATTCAAGCAATTAGTGTATGTGGAGAACAATGACGTCACAGAGTGTCGTGCACGGGACCCACGAATATGTAATTAAGCAATTAAGTGGCGGTCGAGCTTTCCGCGCTACGGCTACGAGCTACGAGAACGTGCTCCTGAATCACACTAATTGTTTACGCACTTGCGGTTTTCATTTAACTGCTAATTTAATGGCCACGTACACTTGAATTTCATTACGATATTGTTGAAAGACAGAGACCACCTTTTTTTTGTATAAATTTTATTAGTTTTTTTTATGGATCACGGGACAAACGAACATGTGGCTTTTAAGTATTCCCGCCCACAAACAACTACTAGAGGAATTGGGTGCGTTGGCAATTTAATATAAAGAGTTGGGTACATCACGATCATCCAGCGAAACGCAGACTTCACGTCGATATTCAATACACGTAAAACTCACACAAACCACCCCATTTAGTCCTGAACTATGTGTTAAAGTATCCATTAGCTACCACCTTGCTCTGGTTAAATGATTCGCTCGAATACCAATAGCTTGAAATTTATGCTATTACTTGAACGGGAACTTTGTGGTGTAAGTTCCAATTAATGGAGTCCTAAACTATGTGTGGTGAATTTGACCCAGCTGCTGTTAAGCACGTGGCTTGGTAGCGCCTGTATAATTAATAATATTTTGCAACAAATGTAATTTACACATAGTATAAAAGGCAAGTGTAAAAAACGTAGAATATATTATAATCCAAAAAGTTATTTGTTCCAAAACTGTATATAATCGAACCCTATTGCCTGTGTGTTTTCGAGCCTTATATATTCTAAAATTTCTTAGCAAATGTTACATTCTCTTATTTATAAACATTATCGACAACGATCCCCACGATATCCTCGAAATATCCTTTTAAATTGGTATGTTCTGGCATATCTCGCGTGATTCGCGTTCATGAGATAAGAATTTAAAAACAAGTTTTCGTAACAAGGTAATACTGTAGATGGAATTTTTTCCCTTTTCTTTCTTCATTCTTTTTGGACTCTATTTAGAAAATTGGAATTTTCCAGGACAAAAAATTTGGGTAAATAAAATGTAAATTGGCGAAGGTAAACCTATTGATTGAATCGACAACTTAGCAATGCTTTCAGCAGAAATATATTTAGCAAAAAAACAAGATAGCAATATTCATATTAACAATCGTGTACACGACTGTAACTGAAAATATTTTTTCGAAAACTTTGTAATTTCGTTGGCTAATGAATAGCGAGTCTCCTTTGTCTTTTAGTCACTTGAAATTTACGTGAAGATATTTTAAACTAGACTTAACCAACGGTGAAGCGTAAAGTTATCAGAAAATCTATTCAGTACTGTAGATCTAATTACCAGAGTCTGCTAACACTAAGACACACCATTTCTCTAGATAGCAGGAGCGTCAAAATGAATTATGGCACTTCATTTAGCTAAAATGTTGCTTTATAGTGTCTCAAAATGCGCCATTATTTAAAGGGAGTAGCCGTCGCCCTATTTATTAAGGTCGCCAACAATTCATCCAACAATGTCGGGATTTTTGTTAACCAACTATATTCACAAACGGCAGATGATTAACGCAGTGGTTACTCATATTAGTTTTTTTTGACGAACTATACAGATTGGCCAGAGAAGCTGGCATTGACTGCTTCACCGAATTGAGAGGTGGCATAGATCTTAGGTCGCTTAGCCTGAACCTCTATTGGTAATAACTCGACACAAGGGTCCCCCCGGTGAGGGGTAACCTCGGCTTGGACGGTTACTATGTTACGCGTAAGCATTCCGATCCGAGGGCGCCCGAGAGGGCCGAACCACCACTCGGTCGGTTGCTATTTCACGGATAATGTAAGAGACATTCAAGAACTAAACTAACTTTGAGTGCCACTTCGGAACTCATATTAGTATTTAAATTATTGTAGTCTTAAATTACAATCTCAAGCTTAAACAGCTAGAATAGGCAAATAATAATTAAAATGAAGACGTTAAAATAACAAATTTTTGACTCGTTTTCGTTTGCTTTTCTATTGTATTTTTTTCTATGTACCGTAACGGAATCTTTCAACTTAATTTTTACTTTTAGACGTTTGTTTGTTTATTTTTTATCTTATTTTACAAACATAGTGGATTATATAATTCTATATTATATATAGAATATTATATATTATTATTCTATATATTTTAATATGGACTGTAACATTGAATCACTGGCGCTATAGACCATAAATGGCCATGTTTATTATAGAACTAGCGTACCCAGCCCGCTTCGACGGGCTACATTTTGCTTTATTTTATTTAAACAATAAACTCTCACAATATATTAAATTATTCATGTCATCCGTATTCATTCTCTTCTCGAGCGGGTGAAGATCATTACCTACACCCATGTATTATGTGTACATGTACAAATACAATATCATTCTTATTATTTACATAAAAACATATGGGGCTCAAGTTAATGTCAGAAATAAAAGTACATATGGCTTGTTTCACAGTTCAAAAAGAGCAGTGCTCCGATCGTCACCAACTTTACAGGATTACTAAGGTCAATCTGGAGATACCCTGAAAATTTCATTGAAATCGGTTTAGCCGTTTCGGATCCTATATGGAACATACCCACACACTTTCTCTTTTATATATATATACTGAGTTCGATAAAAGTGTTATAAAAAGCCTCCAAATCGTTTTTATGTACGATGTTAACACGAAGAATTAGTTCTTAGTCAAAAAGAGATTTTCATTTTAAATACATTTTAATGTGTTGATAGACTTTTTAATAGGTCGTAAAAATGTTACCTTAATGTAAATTACGATAAGAGAATTGTGTTATCGGTTGCCGTAAACGAATGAAAAGGTCTGTTCAAACAAAAAACATGGACTTAATTTAGACGCGAGCAAAAACCGTCGGTTAAGAAAGTTTGAATATCTCGGAAGATAAACATAGCTAACTGAAATAAATTGTGCACGATAGACAATTAAAAATCCTCGATTGCGTCCATGTGGCGGCACTAAGTACTAAAATTTAAATAAAAATAAATATAAATAAATTAATAAAATTATTTTATTTTATTTTAAGCATATTTTTAGCATTTTTTTTGTATTTAAGATATCGAAATAATTTGAACTCTATACAAGTGGTTTTATACTTAAAATTTGTAGAAGAAATATAAGTTCGACCTATTTTACTATACGTAGAATATTAATTATAAGGTTACACCTGCTCCCAACCCTCTTTTTCCCACCTTTGTGGTTTTGAAATCATTTTTTATTGTACAATAGATTTTGACGGGTGACTTGGTTTTTTTTTATATATTTCATTTCGTCCCACTTATTGTGGAATAGCATTTTAGCTGACGTAATCTTATTCCCTATACCTATCTATATACTTTACATTTTTTGTTACTTTTTTTTATAAAACTAACAAATTTTTTTTACAAATTTTACTAGGATTTTTGTTAATCATTCCAACTAAGCTTAAGTTTGTGCTAGGAAGGTTCACCTCAATAGTCCACTGGTAGACTTAGACCTACGCCCTTACATCTCACAGACCGTGCCCTAAACCAGTAGGCTATATTATAAACGGTTTAGCGACACTGAGGTTAACTCTCAGGTAAATTACAATATAAGCGCTCCATCTGACAGCTTTCCCGATTTGCCTTCCAAAATTTAGCTATTTCGTATTGCAATTATGTTACTAAAAATCAGTTTATCGACTATGTCGCAAATTAATGGAATCTCTTAATAAAATTGAAGCACTTTAGCTTAATGTAAGAACTGAATTAAGCACTTAATAAACGAATAATGAACTCTTATGTCAGGAGATCGTGGTAATTAAATCAAGGTTATATTTAAAAAAAAATCTCGTTCAAGTATATGTCGAAAATTGCAATTGTATTGGACTCCGTGGCAGTAAGTTATTTTTGCCATTTAATTTATTATGTTTTTAACCGACTTCAAAATGAGGTGACTTGTCAATTCGGTTGTATTATTATTTTAATTTATTTTGATTATTTTTAACAAACAGTCGTTGTTAAACGGTAATATAATAATAGAATATAACATATGACATACATATATATGTAACAACAATACAAATATTTGTTATTTCATTATCATATAGTATTTAGAGCTTAAACAATAACATAATATAAAAAACAATATGTTAAGAGAGACTTTTTTTATTTTTTCATAAATATTATATTAACAAGAGACTGTTACGTATTCCATGGAGGGCAAAAAGAACTAACAAGTCCATTCTCCGACAACTTAAGATCACCAACAGACTGTCCACTACCTGCTATAGGCGAGTCTTTAACTACGAGTACTTTGGTCACATTGCCCGAAGGCACCAGATAATTTAGAGAAAATGGTTTTTCTAGGGAAAATCGAGGGCCGTACCCTAAACTATAAGCTACTGACGCTAGAAAAAATTAAAAAAAGTAAAAAAATTGTTACCACATTTTCCTTTTTCAAACGTTTCTTGGTTAATGTTTAAAAAGTTTTGATATAAATTAACGTCACAAAAGATTTTATTACAAGATATAGATAGATGTTATTGTGTTATTTTTTTATCTTCATTACTACGTGATTAGTGAACGGATTTTATAATTAATTTTATCGATAGAGTAGATGAATAAGAACACGTGAACAAAATTTCTAGTACCATGCAGAACTGGAAGAAGTTTTGTTTACTACAATATAGCTTAAGAACTTCAATTTCATGTGTACGAGATTTAAAAGGTAGAAACTTTGTCGGAACGTTGCATAGCGGGACCGCCGCAACAAAGTTTCCGGCTCGTAAGTTGAAAACGTAAGTCGACCAACGGTTGCACTTCCATTCGCGACCGACTGAAGTGTGTAGAATTTGATTTTAAACATATGAACTTTCGTGTTTTCTACGAGGTCAGAAAAATAGCAAAATGAAAGCAGTTTGAATAAAAACATTTTTATTGTATGTGAACACTTGTGGGTCTCGTGGAGTGACTTTTCAACCGATTTCTATTTATTTTTTAAAGAGACTGGTATTCTAACACTTCCATCATTATATATTTACGAAAATATAATGTATGAACGGAAAAATATATGCCATTACCGGTATAAGAGTGCTATAGATAATTTAAATACAAGAAATAGATATAAAATTGTAATGTCTAGATTTAGACTGAAAAACTAAAAATTCATTCGTGGCAAATGGTTTGATATTTTATTATAAAATCCCGAGTAGAATCATTGAGTTACTGATGGCAACATTATGTTGATGACAAGAGCGTAGGGGAAGAAGCTGCCCAAGCGCTTCCTGGTCACTGCAAATTGGTTGATTTGTAATGTTTTTATGATTTTGTTTAATTGTATAAAATTGCCTCTGAGTTTAGCCTTATTAATTGTATTTATATTCTGTATTATGACTTTCGTGAGTGCTCCATTGGACCTATATGAATAAATTTATTTTGATTTTGATTTCAAAAAAGGAAGAGGATCTCCATTCGTCTGTATATTTTGTTTTCTTTCGACTAGGTGAACCGATTTTATTGATTCTTTTTTTATTTGGAAGCTAGTACTTCCCGTATGTTTCCAATCTAGTCCAGGTGTAACAATGGCATCCATGAGAAAACTATTTACGTCTTAAATTTGCATTAAGTATGTGCGTGACAAATGGACGACATTTTCTATTGGATAGGATGAACTTCAAAAAAAAGTTTGATGAGAATTTGTTAGGTTAGCTATTTCGTCATATTCATACTCTATTTGAAGTCTGTTTTTGATTTTACTAGTAAATATACTTGTTATTCAGACATTATAAGAAATATGCAAAGAATTACTTTGATAAAATATCGCCACAATTTTGATCTATGTTTATGAAAGAGTTAGATTGTATTAAGTGAAAGTGCGGGATCTACTGCCTACCCATTTGGGTGACGGACGTTAGTATTTGTGTATCTGTGTGTATGTTATAATCTCTTAAAAACTTTTTATCCCGGGGGGCTAGGATCATTCCGTTTGTAAATAGGCAATTAAAAACAAAAAAATTATTGGTGCCGGAACTGGGCATAGAACCCGGGTTAATGTAATATTATTGCAAGCAATTGAAGGAGGACACTGAGCCACAACAGCTTTGACAAGCAAATCTAGTAATATAATTATGCGACCTGTTTAAGTTTTTACAGTAAAAGTTTAATAATTCTAGATTGGAAAGTTAAAAAAGTTTTATTGAAAGGTGTTTTATATTTTTATGTTAAAATTTTACCAGTGCTATAATTAAAGAGATTCAAGTTCAACCTTTTTAACTTCCATTAAATCTGTAGTCGCGATCAGATGAAACAATGTCCGACGTTATAAAAAGACTCGTAAAATTGTTACCTTAATGAGCCTTTAGATAAGTGAGATGATAACAGTCACCTTAAACGTTTAAAAAGGTCTTGGAATAACGTTTTGAGAAATGTATAAATAGAAAGATTTACGGAATTAATCTCCTCTGGCTAAAAGCTATTCTCTACGTTCATTGCATAGACAATTAATGTCTACATGTTTAAACGTCTTACCATCAGAAGCGCTGATGCTACTTCTATTTATTTTACAAAGTTGTGACGCAAAGCTATAGTATGTTCTCTTTCTTTTACCACATTCGTGCTCGTTATTGTAAGTCGTGGAAGAGTTAATAGCCCAATGGTCTACGAATCGTAAAGTCGTAGTTTCCACCATTCGACTATTCACCATCCTCTAATACAAGCTAAATCGTAGTTGGAATGGTTAACAAGTTAGTTATATTTCTAAAAAAGAATAGAAATATTGATAGCTTTTTCTTAAAAAAATCTACCTACCTCAATTGATCCGCATTACTTTCTACCATTTGTAGGAGTGGTATACCTTCATAATCTAAGTTCTAATGCCAACAAAATCAACGTTGACTCTAATCTTGATCTAAAAAAGGATAAAATCAATTCAATAGAGGCTTCGAAGGATATTCCAGTCATGTGTAGAATACTGTTGTCACATTTGAGCTGGCGCAGCTAAATACATCTTGCAGCTTTGGACTCGATGGAAAGGCGGCCTAAGAGGTTAGTTAATGATACAGCTAAAACCAATCTGCTCAGTCTGGACCACAGATAAGGTGGCTAGCCTTTCGGTTTTACACTTGGAGAGTGTGCTCAGGAAAAACATAGATGATACACATGAATGAATTATATTCTACCATCAGACTTCAAGACGAAATTCTGGATTACATCCTTTTGTTGTGGACATCCCTCAAACCCGAATGAAACGTTTTGCTTTGTCTTTCATTATTCATACAGCAAAGGACTTTGGAGGATTTGCCCGCGTCTGTCTTTCCCTCCGATTATAATGTGCGTATTTTCAAAAATCAAAAATCAATCGTGGACACAAACAAAAAAAAGAGGGCACAAACATTAAAAACAATACAAATTTATAAATCGTCTTTATCATTTTGGAGTCGGTAAAAAGTAGGAAGTTTATTTGTGATAAAATTTTTCATCAGAAATTTCCCCCTTTTTATATTGAGACAATTCAACGTATTTCATTTTAATGTTTCGGTTATTTGGAAGTTGCAGGAAACAATTACCGTTATTTACGAGCACGCACCCAAAATGTTCGGCTAGCGCTTCCTTACTTTGTTGTACGTTCGTGATTCCACGGACCCTCATTGCACCGTCCAATTATAAATATTTCAATTTTTCCACGAATTGGCACATTTCTTCGTTCATTAATTTTGTAATTGATTTTTTTTATTATTTATATTTTACATTAATAATCTAACCAGATTGGTTGCGTAGTAAAGAAGGGTGAAGACCTGCTGGAGTTCATTCTTTTGTTGTTAACATCCTTTAAAACCAAACGAAGCGCTTTACATCGTCTTTTATTATTCGTACAGCAAATGACTGGAATAGTTTTCCCGTGTCTGTGTTTCCCTCCGATTATAATGTGCGTATTTTCAAAATCAATCGTGGACACAAACAAAAAATAGGGCACAAACATTAAAACAATACAAATTTATAACTCGTCTTTATCATTTTGGAGTCGGTAAATAAAAGGAAGTTTATTTGTGATAAAATTTTTCATCAGAAATTTCCCCCTTTTTATATTGAGACAATTCAACGTATTTCATTTTAATGTTTCGGTTATTTGGAAGTTGCAGGAAACAATTACCGTTATTTACGAGCACGCACCCAAAATGTTCGGTTAGCGCTTCCTTACTTTGTTGTACGTTCGTGATTCCACGGACCCTCATTGCACCGTCCAATTATAAATATTTCAATTTTTCCACGAATTGGCACATTTCTTCGTTCATTAATTTTGTAATAGAATTTTGTATTATTTATATTTTACATTAATAATCTAACCAGATTGGTTGCGTAGTAAAGAAGGGTGAAGACCTGCTGGAGTTCATTATTTTGTTGTTAACATCCTCTAAAACCAAACGAAGCGCTTTACATCGTCTTTTATTATTCGTACAGCAAATGACTGGAATAGTTTTCCCGTGTCTGTGTTTCCCTCCGATTACATTGTGGTTGTTTTTAACAGTAGATCGAATACTTTATTATTTTATAAGAGTATATTTAAAAGCGCCTTTTACATTTGTTAAGGCAATATATTTAAAAAGCTCTTTGCTATCAAAATTTTAGTAGAATAAAATAGTTTATTACAACATTCGTAATTTAAAAATGAATGAACTGAAGATTTATATGATTATGGTGCATTACTAATATTAAGTATAAATTAAATTTCGCTATAACATACATGAAAGGCAAAAACCGACGCAGTACTTTTTTGTACGCATTATAAATAATGAAGAAAACCCTGTGTGTAGGGGACTTTTTGCGCCTTACAAACCGATGATGGATAGGGGTTGTGGTAATTAAATCACTTATAATTACTCTTATACTCTTTAAAATATATCTTTCGTTACTGATTAGAGACACTAGGCTTAAAATTTTATTGTTGGCGATTCGATTTCTAGGCGGCTTGCACACTCACTGGCTTAGTAAAGAAAAAAACGAGTGTGCTTTAGACCACACGACTGAGTAAAGTAAAATACTTCTTTAGATTTGATTATGTATGTATGTAACAGGCATGCACTATCGTAGATATACGAAACGTAATTGGCTATGAGAGAAAGAAACCGTGTCCTCGCCTCTCTCTTGCCTTTTCAACAATATACGAGATGAACAACAGAAATAACTCTCTCTTTGTCAATCTTTACTAACATATATCTCCCTTTTAACTTCCGTTCGCCTCATACAATTTTCGTAACGCATTCGCTAGCTTACTCCCAAAGTCAAAAGTGCGTAAAGAAGTTTTTTTAAATAAATAACTACAACAATTACGTCTAATTATGGCAATGGGTTTACCACCTGTAACATGTAGGATCTAGATATGCTTGTTTTATTTATAAGTATCAATGAGAAACTTGCATTACAGAAAATTGAATAGCAAATTAACTTATAGGAATTAATTCTCTCTCCTCCGTCCCTGTGGTGGGCTTTAAATGAATATATTCAAAGTAATTCATAATGTTCTAATCGCTTTCCACAGTAATACACTGTATGCATATTCATCTGGTTAATCTGAATCCATTAGATGGGAGACAGTTTGCTAAATTGTCGGTCGGGTTGTCTACTTTCAGCGTCTTTAGCATACTAAATGTTGTGCTAGCTGAACGCTATAGCGATGTATGATGCTTAATTACTTATATAGCTTAAATATTATCACTTTTCGATCTTATCTCACGAAGTAGGATTTCTAGTCGGTAAAATCACTTAATAAAATTAGTGCACAATACACAGTAACCGATTCACTCCTTGTCATTTATGCACAAATAATGTCTGTAGTATTTATTAAAGATAAAAATTATTTTCCTGCACTTTACTATTTCTTATTATATTCTCTCTAAATAAGATATCATATTTTATTTGTAGCAACACTGTCAACAATAAGGCAACGGTAATTAAATACAATTTGGTTAATACAAAAAGTACTCTTACAGATTAAAAGTGACTCCACATCCAATTACACGCCTAACGTTTTCAAAGCGATCCCACACAAAATAAACCTTAAGTTTAATTTGAACATTCTTATAAGTTCATTTATAAATTACAACGTTTTTTCACACAATTTCTTTTATAAAAATTCATAGTTTATCAGTATTTTTATAGTAAAAGGAGCAAACGACCTTACGGTTCACATGATCTTAAGTGACCTTTTTCGCTTACACCACTACACCAGAGAAGCTGCAGGTGCATTATCATCCTTTGAGGAAGGAGTAGGCTCGTTTCTTGAAAGTCCCGGAATCGTATAAGTTCGGAAACATCGATGATGACAACCGATTCCACCAAATTAATAGTGCGCGGAAGAAAACTACGCGAAAACGTACGGTGTGCATAAAACACCACG
This sequence comes from Meandrusa payeni, assembly GCA_029286785.1. NCBI lineage: Eukaryota > Metazoa > Arthropoda > Insecta > Lepidoptera > Papilionidae > Meandrusa > Meandrusa payeni. Next base: position 3,782,494 of record JAGSMX010000027.1, read on the forward strand.
TTATTTTTAATAAGATAATTTATCTTCTATATGGTAGGTCCAACCTACGACTGTATGTTTTAATTATGTCAGTAAGCATTTAAATATTCATGCCAGTTGTTGTGAAAAAGATTAAACGGTATAGAAATAATACAGGGACTGTTTGCTTGTGTTTCATTACTATATAAAATTTCTAGATCCTAATTCCACTAAATTAAAACGTAATGAAGGATGAGATAGCTTTAACCACCGTTGTTTATCTCATCTGGTTGCATTAAATCCGGATTTTAGTGTTTAAACGTCGGATTAGGCACACCACTCACGGCCGCTTTGTATCTCGGCGGACGTATTTTAGGCTCCACAAAAGACGTTTTGTGCTTGCTCCAAGATATTATAATTTGTAGCTCGCTTTGTGTATGGAGCGATGATTTATCTTTCTATTATCTTAGGCTACATTTTCGTTGGTATCATGCCCAGGTGGTTTATTTTCTTTCATATCAAATTATCTTTCTAGGTCATTTTACCATAATACGTTTGTTTTAATCTAGGACAATGAAAAGTTCTTTGAACTCAATTTCGAATTCCAATCCTCATTACAATTAAGCACCAAATGAGCCTCTTTACGCAACATTCAAGTCACCGGCGGGACCCTTGTGTCGAGTTACTAGCGATAGAGGTTCACGCTAAGCGACCTAAGAGCTATACCACCAGCTTCTCTGGCAGTTCTGTGTAGTTCGTCATAAAAAATCGACATTCAAGTCTTAAAAGTACGTTTGAGTTTTTGTGTATTTGAAATACTTGAGTTTAGTCTTTGTGATACTTTGTGTGTTTAAATTAAATGTTATTGAAGTCTTCCGATTCGTTAAAATCAAGTAAATAAAGATATTTATAGGTTTCGAGGTGTATTTGGATTTATCCATAGATTCTTCATAAAATAGGTCTTTGACACTTATCTTCTGATACGAGTAATTTAGGTAGAGAGTGTTAAAGTGTCAAAGTGTAGAGAGATCTAGAAAGATAATAAAATGAATGAAATGAATACCACTCTCGAATAAACACCTCTGTTCAACACCAATATATCTCTTAACCGGGAATAGTAACAAGAACACGCGGTCTATGTCTAAATATAATTGTTTTTAACAGTGCATAATATTTATGCACAGAGTCATTTCGTAATCGCAGCTTCTTGACGTCTTATTAATTAATTCAATTCAGCAGCTAGCCTATTACACGACGCCATTTATTTGAAAGCCTAATTTTCGCTTAATGTTACACTTAAACGTCTTGATGAAAATGAAATTAATATTTAATTAAATTAACTTGAATTGTTTGAATTTCTTTTGAAGTTCGTTATTACATTGTCAAGCTGTCCTTATTAAATTATGATAATAGAAAATATGTATTTCCCGAAGTGGCACCCAAAATTAGTTTAGTTTTTTGAATGTCCTTTACATTATTCGTGTAACAACCGACCGAGTCGTGGTTCGGCCACACTCTTGTGTCCAGTTACTAGCGATAGAGGTTCAGCTTAATCGACCTAAGAGCTATGCCACCTCTCAATCCGGAGAAGCAGTCAACGCCAGCTTCTATGGCCAATCTGTGTAGTTTATCCAAATAAAAAAATAGAAAATATGTTTCACTGCTATGTTGTTCGGGTATTTATTTATTTAATGAGATTAGTGGTAAATAAAAGTTGACAACATAGTGACTTCATACGAATATTAATTTTAACTAATTACTTTACCTTTGAAAGTGCAACGAGTACAAGAACCTTTACCATCACCTTTTTTATTTATTTTTTTAAAAAGAAGAAAGCTAGCAATATTTCCTTTTTATTTTCAGACATATTACTAACAATCTTGTTAACCATTCCAACTAAGCTTAAGCTTGTGCTAGGACATGGTTTACGGCAATAGTCCAATGGTGGATTCGAACCCACGACCTTACAATTCGCAGGCCGTACCCTAAACATTAGGCTATTGACGCGAACCCACGACCTTTAAAACAAATATTGTATTATGCCACATGTTATTTAATATGTTATAACTATCATGTTTGTGTATTCCTTTCTATAGTGTTTTTTTGCAGTGACAGTTGACAAATTAATATAGCTATATATAAATTTTACTTTCCATTTACCGTACCAGATCTCATTTCGGTCAAAAATGTATACGTTATTTTGTCAGCTCGAAATCACTTGTCAAGCCTTTGGGGCGACTTGTAATTGATTTTCTTACAAAGTTAAAAGGTTGAGTTAAATTGTGCCTGTGATAAAGCATTTTGTTTTCGCTTAGACGATGCCTGTTTAATAAATGTTTATGAAATATTCTATAAGAAATTGTATAGACCCGTGGCTTACGTGATAGGCCATAGATGATTTATAAATATTTAAGGACTTTAATAATTAATAAATCATCTATGGATTATATTAATCATCTATGGCCGTGGTAGCTCAGTGTCCGGGCGGTCGGCTCAAATTGCATGGTTCGCTAGAAACCCAAGTTCGATCCCCGGTGCCCAATAAATTTGTATTTGCAATTTTATGTGCTGATTTATCACACGCTCGGTGGTGAAGGAAAACATCGTGAGGAAACCTACATGCCTAAGAAATTTTTTCTAAGACATGTGAAGTCTGCCAATCCGCACTAGGGCCGTGTGGCGGACTATGCCCTTATACTCTCTTTACAGACAGTGGCAGACATATATAAAAGCTGTAACTAACTAAGTATGGATTAATATACAGGGTGTCCCAGAATATAACCTCGCACTACGTGAAAGACTCTCATGAGAAGCCAGTAAAAAAATCAGTGGTTTGATGGGCGATTTTATCAAGATTCTGAAATATAATATATGGGTATTAAAATAATACTTAATTACGCGTTTTTTTGCGAAAGATGACTTATTTCATTAATGTGTCCTTTAAGTAAAGGTATAAGAAACAATTATTTATTTGAGTAAATTATGTTTAAAGACACTTTTATCTTTAGACAGAAATAGTAGCTTATTTTCTTCGTGTAGGAACCACATCCCCCGTAAAATATTGACTACAATCTCGAAACACAATGTCGAAAAATACCACTCAGGTTAGTATGTTTTTAGTGTTTTCATAAAATGGTTGCTACTCGAGTAATAATGCTTTACAATAATATATTTTACTAATAGTTTTTTATCGTAGTAATACATAGGCTATAATTTATAAAGATATAATATGAATGATCAAAAATGTAACGATAATAACAAAAATCTGTCATCTGCGAGCTTTTCTGGTGTGCGCTGCAAAACCTGTTGGAGTTCACGGATATAATTTATGATGGAAATGATTAAGCCATTATCTCCAAAATAGTTAACCATGTACACAATAATTGATAATTTATTTATAACGCACATTTGATAGTAACAAATTGGTAGCTATATCAAAATAAATACTTTTAACACAATTGATATTTAAAACTGATTAGGTACAGAAAAGGAATCTTTTAATCGAGTGTAATGCCGCGAGGCGCAGGTAGTAATGAATTAATGTTTCTTGCGTATAAAAAAGCTTAGGTACTTCCTAAAGGTAATTATAATGGGTTATTGGCTCATCCATGTTTAAACATACAAGCTTATTCTTTATATCTCTACGTATCCATTTTTCATTTAGTTTTAAAGCTTCGTCTTTTGTGTATTATCTTAAATCACTTAAAAGGCCTCATAAATATTTTACTGTTTCCTAAGTGCCTTACATTATGCATAAAGCTCTAATCTCCTTTAAACCTCGTCGGTCTGTGTCACTCAAGGTATACATAAAACTCAATAAATTTTGCTTTTAGGGTTCCTTGGTATATTTTTAACTCAAAATGTTTTTATCGACATTCCTCTTCCTGCAGCTTCCAAGTTTATATCAGCCGATCTATTTATAGCAGTCGTTAGCTTGGCCTAAAACATAAGCATGGTTACCATTACTTTTTCCTAGTCTTCTTTTACATGTTCTAAGCAAATGCTTGACCACGATCCCACCTGATGTTTAGTAGAAATCCAGTCCTGGATGGTAAGGCGCAGTTAAATAAATGCACTCTACTCTTGAAAATATTCACATTGTAATCGGAGGGAAAGACAGACGCGGGTAAACTACTCCAGCCCATTGCTGTCGAGTAATTTTTTGGCGTAAGAATGTGTTTAGTTGAAATCGAACCCTCAACCCCAGATTCTTTTCTACTTTTGTTTGGATAACAAATTAAATACGAAAAAACATCACGGTCACGGCACTGATAAGATAAAATTGTGAACACTGTTTCTCAAAACATAGTGTGTTTTATTGTAAATGACTTGAATGGAGAATAATGCGATTTTTTTTAAATAAAAAAGAAATCTTTAGAAAAACTGATGTCTACGATTCGTCTTCCGGTCGATTTTATCCACTGTCTTTGAGATGGGATATGAATGTTGCAAATTATATAGTTCAAATATAACGTATATATTTTAATAATGTACATCGTAATTATTTCACCAAATTATGGTGATGATGATTTCACTAGCTGATCGAAACTATAATAGATTTAAAATTATCGTTAAACACGTTAACGGTAATATGTCGTTAGTGAAATGTCTTATATTATCTCTAGGACAGTTACCCCTCACCGGGGGGACCCCTGTGTTGAGTTACTACCGTCCGAATCAACGCCTGCGATATGCTGCTGAAACGGAACGAACTCGACCCATTCTTGAAGCGGATGGTGACTGGCGACGAAAAATGGATCACATACGACAATATCAAGCGAAAACGGTCGTGGTCGAAGGCCGGTGAATCGTCCCAAATAGTGGCCAAGCCGCGAATTACGGCGTTAGTGAACTTCATGTTTACACGTCTATAACTGTTGAACGCAATATCCAAACTAATTATGCATAGCGTCGTTTTGTAGGTTATGTCAAGACCTTTCAAATTATGTATAGTATTGCTAGATACGAGCTCTGTAGCGCTTTGTACATAGCCGCGAAATTCAAAAGACAAAAAGGCGGAAGGGAGATATTTGACAACCTATTATATAAATAAAAAATATTTTTTTTATAGTTTCAGTTACACCAAAAAAGTTGTTGATTTATTTATGTGTTTATTTCTTTACTTTTCATTATCAAATTTTATTACATATTTTTGAATGTTAAGTTAGCCTTTAAATATAAAATGTACTAAGTAAATTCCTTAAACAAGCTGTTTTAAATATATTGTTAGGTACATAGTACGTTAGCTTCCTATTAAATAAATAAATAGGTCATATTTAATAATATTCGCAGACATTTTCCAAGAATGTAGTCTCGGTTTCAGAAGAAACTTATGTTCGTTTTTATTTAACATTTACGTTCTTTCGTAGATTATGGTTCGTTTATATTTCGGTCTATATTTCCGTCTGTGTATAATGCCTCCAAGAGAAAAGCGAATAGGCATTCACTTGGCTTCCACATTTCGAGTCTAATACAGTTATACATTTCAACGCTAGGCGGGATTGTATCAAAAAGCTGGCCGCCAAAATGAATCCATTTCAAATAGCGTAATAGTGTCTGATCGATATAAGTTAGCAGATGAAAGTTACCAACTTTCGTGCCGTACCACATTGTCACGCTCCAACAAAGTTTGTTCGTTTACTCGAATGTGTCAAATTGAAATCGAAAAAGTTAAATCATCGTTATTATTTCGGAACATATTATTTTTTGATATAATTTATAACGGAATAATCGGTGATGCATTTGAATGATTACAGTAACCGCTTAAGCCGAGTTAGCTAAGCAACAAAGAGCTGTGTAACTACTCAAATGCCGTTTCCACTGTAACTATCCCAACTAACAGCGTAGGTTCGTTCGCATAGGTGTTACGGTATCCCCTGCCTGTCGTAGAAGGCGACTAGAAGGGGCCTCGTGTTCACTGGGCGAAAAGGGTGGGGGTCTTTGTCGTCCGTCAAAGTGAACCCGGGAAGAAGGCGACATCGCCTGGCCCGTGTCGCTTTTCAGTGCGAGGGCACAGGGGGGGAGGGATTAACCTCGTCCCCGGGACGTGCTCTCCGAGGAGCGCAGTGCAGATGGGCTCCGGTGCGTTCCTCTGGAGATTCCGGAGCCCTGCACCATGCACTGCAAGATTTCTCCCCAGTAAAAAAAGGTGTTTTTACGCTTAGTGAAGCTTTCAATGTATTGAATTTCAATGAATTTAAGTCTTGAAATGGGATTCACTGTAATCAGACTTCGATAGTTTCCGTTCAAATAAGCTTAGGCTTGTGTTAGGAAATGGGTCACATCAATAGTCGAACGGTGGATTTGTACCCATGACCATATATTTTGCAGACCGTACTTTAAATCATTAGGCTATTGCTACTTAACAGCGGTGGGTCGATTTGGTGAATTATATAACGCATAGATGTGTCGGTGATACATTAATTTAACTTGTCAGATACAGTATTCTATTACACTGTTAAGAAACAATGCCCGTCATCATATTAATTAATACACTTTGTCAATAACACTACCCTTCTTCTGCTAACCGCGCCTCAATCGGTTTTCTATTAATATTATTATTATGGGATTACTCGCAAAATCTAGAAACGGTATCAATTGCAATCACCATACGCAAATAATTAATATTTAAACAAAACGGAAATTTAGACTTATATATATAAACTCTCACGTCCTTTAACTCTTTAATGGTGTAGACAGTGCTAATCGCTGTGCGCTTTTCTTCAAGCTTAATAGGTCTCATAGACAAAAGGTGAGCACATAGCCATATCTCGTGAGTTTTTATACATAAGAAACCTAAAACAGATGTTCATTGGTACAAAGCAGTGGGGATTCGAACCCATAGGGGCGTAGGATCTTAAAAAGGGAGTGCTTAGCCGTTATGCTTTTAATTTGTAATATCAACGTATTTGACGGTGTGTGTTTAATTCGTGAAATGTATCAAAATATGTTAGTAAATATATTCTATTTCTATTTGTGTTTGTGACCGGTGAATACTTTTTTTTTACGCGGTGGAATCCTTTTTACGGTCCATCCTCCGGAACCCTGGGTGGGCCCGGAGGGATGTGTGGGAATCGGTCTCGGCGACCCCTACCCACTAAACCTTCCGCGAATGCCATCAGCCGTTACTTCTCCGGCAATTAGAGAAGTCCCGACGACGCCGAAGCATTAGTGGGGCCAGTTACCCAGCGTGGCCCCGCTTCGGATTACGGGGGCAGCGAAAGGAGGCGTCGGTATCGCCTCCTGCGCACTCCGACTCGCCGCCTGCGGATTATCACTTTCAGCGTCAAAGATAAGAAAAATTTGGCGTTTTTCTTATGTTTTGTTTTTTCAACCGACTCCAAAATTCAATTTTTTATGTTTGTTACCGCATAACTTTAGATCGGGTGAACCGATATTGATGATTCTTTTTTTATTAAAAAACTCGTGAGTGCCTTCGTCTTGATTTGGTCCAATTTTGACAATGGGGTCCATGAGAAAACCAAATAATTCTTTAATTCTTAAATTTTTTTTGCATCAAGTATGTGCACCATAAATGGACGAATACCAATATCCCGCCACGGGTTTCGATGATTCATTTTTTATTGGAAAGGATGTACATCGAGAGTAGTTTAATGTGAGTTTTGTTACGTTCTGAATAATTCTATATCGTAATAATCCGGTAAGTTTCCATCAATCTTTAAACAGGTCTTAACTACGGCTATCTGTGAGACAGGTTATAAGTAATACCTTCTAACAATAAGCTAATATTCCAAAGCCGAGTGTGTGCAAGTGATTTTTGGTTTATAGACCGCTCCAGACATCAATTTGTTGCTTCTAGTTATTTATTAAAATCTAAATTGAGTCTGAAATAAACCAATAATGGTATAAGGTTAAAATCAGTTGTCAAGCCTCCGAGGCAAACTCTAATTTGTTTGCCAACGAAGTTTACAGGACAAATTAAATTGTAGCAAGCGACAAAGAGTTTGTTTAGATTTAGACGCGGCTATTTGTAGCCATTCAAAATAGCATTGATTTTGTTTTAAAGTACGGAGTATTTGCGTAGAAACCTTTTTTTTTAATTAATAAAATATTTACAAATGTGTATATATTTTTTAGCAGTACATATATTATAGCACAAGCTTAAGCGTAGTTGGAATTTTTAAAAATAATGTTTGTAATATTTATGAAAAAATAATAATATAACTACTATGGATAACTTTTTGTGTTTTATAAAAGATATAATGACCACGATAAATGAAGATCGAAGAAGAACTGAGCTGAAATTAAGGAAGTTATGTACGTGACCAACCTGAAACCAATGTGCTGCTTAAGGTCTTGCAGGAGTAAGGTGGCTAGCCTTTCGATGATTTATAGAATGCATTTTGGAAAGTCAGAAATTATATGATCTAATCCTACGATCGGACTTCAAAAGCACTGCTTGACTGCATCTTATGTTGTGAACAGCTCCTAAATCCGAACAAAAGCGCTTTATTTTATCTCTCATTATTCGTACATCAGAAGACTCGAATAGTTTGACTACTTTGTCTGTCCCATACACAGTGTTGGTGGTTTCTGAATTTCCACTTATATGGGATCGTGGACGCTCGCTTTGAAAGTAGAACGAGAAAAATCCCAGGTGTCTGGGCGCAAGGCGCTCAGACGTTCAGTACGTGACAACGTATCCTAGGTACACACGTTATTACAACAAAATTAAAGTATTTTTTTTTACTTAAATGAGTAAAAATTTGCGTTCTTTATCTCTCTCATACCGCGCTCTCGCTTACACGATTTTAAACGGCGCGGTATTTGCCGCATCGTGCACTATCGGAAATTCTCGGGAACTCTCGAATATCAGGACGCGAATTACCTTGAACTTACAGATCATAGCCTAAAGAGACCTAAACCTAAGCTTGTGTGCTCGAATAGGTTTTTACACTCTTCCCACGGTAGTGTAGGTACTCATCTAACAATGATATTATGTAAAAGAGAATTCGCCCGACCCATTCACGTTAAAAAATATTGATCAAATATTACTCTAACTTTTATTAGCGTATCATATTTTTCGTCTAAATCACCTGAAAGGCTCATAAAAATTTCACTGGTCGTAGAGAGAGTGCTTACATTACCCGTAAAACTTTAATCCCCTTGAGGCGTTGGTCTGTGTCGACTTCTATGATGTATAAATACAGTAAAATTACCTGTTAGGACTTTATAGACGCTTTTTATAGCTCCTGTATTTTTTGAAAGAGTTGGCTTTTTTAATTGCTGCCAATATGAATTAGATGTTGATCCACCAGTAAAATAGTGCTTCCATTTTTTTCTTATCTATATAAATCTTCAAGAGATACTCTGCCTTATTAAAAGGCGACGGTTATGGATAATTCCTCTTAAATCCTCTTTAATCTCTTTATTAAAACCTTTTAGTAATTGGTGCCTCCAGGATCTCTAATAACCTATAGACTTAACATATCATGTTAATTTGAATGTCAATAACAGTGCAAAAGTTCAATGCAGAGTATTTAAAATATTGTTTTAATATTTTGTACGCGCACAACTATTTTCAACCGACTTCAAAAAAGGAGGTTCTTAATTCGTCTGTATGTTTTTGTTTATGTTTTTAACCGTGTAACTTTCGGTGAACCGATTTCGATGATAATGTTTTGTTTGAAAGCTGTTGCTTCTCGTGTGGTCCCATTTCAATTTGATCCAATTCTGACATTGTCACCCATGAGAAAAACTATATGAGTCTTAAATTTGCGTTAAGTGTGTGCCTAAGAAGTGAACGAATAACTAAATATCACGCTAAAAGGTTTCGATGAGTCATTTTTATTGAAAAGGATGAACATAAAGGGTAGTTTTATGCAGGTTTAGTTAGGTTCAGATTAATACTATTTCGCAATATTCTTATTCGACTCGAAGTCGATTTTTGTTTTTAGTCGTAAATATCCTGGTATAATATAATATTCAGATATTACATTCGTAGTCATAGTAAAACATTATTAAGTTTAAAAGTTAAAGTTACAGCCTTTATATACGTAATATATATGTCCCACTGTTGGGCGCGGGCCTTCTCTGTAAAGAGAGTATAAGGACATAGTCCACTACGCGGCCCTACTGCGGTTTAGCAGACTTCACATGCCTTAGAAAAATTTTCTAAGACATGTAGGTTTCCTCACGATGTTTTCCTTCACCGCCGTACGCGTGATAAATCTACACATAAAATTGCAACAACAAAGTTATTGGTACTGATACCGGGGATTGAACTCGGGTTGCGTACGGTAGCGTACTATGCAACTTGATCCAACCGCCCGGACACTGAGCTACCACGGCTCTCATAACAATATTTTATTCCTTATATTTAATTTAATGTGTATAAGTTTCTGTATTTGTTCTATTTATAGATATATTTTCCTTTTGAAACATCAAATGAACACAGATTTAAACTCATGTGATAGCTAGGTAGCGGGATTCTCGATTGTGCAATCTGCAGTAAAGCTGTCGGATTCTGCACGCTTGTTACACAATGCTTGCAGATGAAATCTTTCTATGCGACATGTGTGTGACGTTGACACATACTAAAAGTGGACAATTTACACGGTATCCTCATTGTAATTTTGTTGATGGATTAAGCCTCAACAACTCTTTTTATCCGACTTCAAAAATGAGGTGATTCTCAATCTCATGTAGGGTTTTTCTTACAGAAATTTAGACTGGGTGAACCGATTTCGATGATTCTTTCACATTTGAAAGCTGTTGCTTCCCATGTGGTCTTATTTTATTTTAAGCGTCAATAGTCTAATAATGGTTTAGGGTACGGCCTGCGAATTTTAAGGTCGTAGGTTCGGGTCAAGCTTAAGCTTAGCTGGAATGGTTAACAAGACTGTTATAGTAAATAATGTTTGTGTATTTTTGTCAAAAAATTGTTGTTAGCATTCATAAAAAAAATGAGACTTGAAGCTTCTGCATTTCGTTCCGTGAGGATCCCGCACCCCAACTCTTCATTGAAAACGCACCAGCAATTTTGATTAAACCGTTTAATCGAAAATAATAATTCTCTTAAATCAAAATTTTCTTTTTGATAACATTTCTATTACTCCTTTTGCTCTTACTGACGTTTGCTAAAATTTATTGTCATCTTCGAAGGTTTAACATCGATAACACGATATTTTTTCTGTAAATGGCTTAATCTTTAATGTAATTTTTCTGCAAACAGTGATTTATTTATAACTATGTTTCAGTTTATGTCTTTTTTCTAGTCTTATACGTTATTATACTTAAATAAAGACAATCTGCTTAACTGACTGCTATTGCTTCCGCTCGGGAATAATCACAACACCAGCGAAGTTACCAGGCAGAACCTACTCCTTTCTCAAAGGCCTAGAACCCATCTGCAGCAACACTAGAGTTGTTAGCAGAGAAAGCAGTGCATTAAAAATAATGTGAGTTGAGAGCCCACCACTGGACATAAAAAAAAAAAATTAAATTTAGAAGAAACTAAGAGGTAGTATAAGAAATCGAAAATAGCAAAATAGTATTATATAAAAATAGCATAGACAGATAGATAAGGCAATTATAAGATAAGAATAAAAGAATAAGTGTTAACATACACTTATTCTTTTATTCTTATCTTAGAAATAGAAATATAATAAGTGAAAGTAGAAATAAGTTGTATAAAAGATGAATGTAAGATTGCAAAATATATAAGGGATGAGAGGAAAGGCATGGGAGAAAAACTGCCCTAACCTATCCACGTTAGGGGAAATAGAAATAGCATAGGCATACTACGTTCTATACTTAGATTAAAAAGGACAAGGGGCAATAAAACTCTGAATTTAGATATAAGTCAGTAGTAATGCCTATTGTTACAAAAAAAAAAAACACTAGAGTTGTGGATGGTCATGTTCACAGTTATCACTTAATATCAGGTGAGCCGTGTGATCGTTTGCCCCATCTCCTATAAAAGCCATTATGGTTACGCCTTGAGTCACCTCATTAGCCTGGCGAAACGCAAGAGAGAACGAAAAACAAATTACAAAACAGTACAATATCGAATTGTATCTTCTATAAGAATATATACGAGTAAAAACAAAAACTGTCTTCAAATAGAACCAAACTATCATCAAACCACCGTTCAAGTACATACTTTCCGTTTGTCATAAACATACTTAATCCAAATTTAAGACTCATATTGTTTGCTCATGGATTCCATTGTCAGAATCGATAAATTGGATCAAAATTAAATGGAAACACATGTGAAGCATCAGCTTTCAAATGAAAAATGAAACATTAAAATTGGTCGAAACTTGTGAGGTGACAAATATAATACAAAGATACAGACGAATTGAGAACCTCCTTCTTTTTTTAAAACGATTGAAATCGAACTATAGTTACAACAATTCATATGACAAAGACCCCGAAATATGTATTTAAATATTCTGTTAGACGGCATAATTGTACTCCGGGGAGCGCGTAGCATTGTTGGACAAACGTATTATCAGATAAGAGACGCTCGAGCTGCTTATTTGCTTTTACACAAACGCTATTTGCGTAGTTAAAATTGTTCGAGTACAGTGGTCGCACTTTATTGCCAGTTGTCATACAGCGTACAGTAAATAATAAAGGATTAATAGGATTTTTATTTCATCCCCCGTTGATAAAGGAAGAAGTGATAGACAACGTAATGTGTTGGTAGACGTACGTCCAGTAATCAGGCGCAGCTGGACTACGTTTTGAAATTTTGCTACTTGTAACTAGCTACGCTACTATCACAAGTTGTACGGAACATATGATCGGTCGAATGTAGTCTTGCAGTAGCATGATAGTACTGGCAGGAGATCTCCCAACTAAGATTATACGAGTCGAAGGTTTAAGCGCCAATAATTTAGGGTACGGTTTGCGAAACATAAATTCATAGGTTCGAATATACCATTTGACTATTGACGTGACACAAGTTTAGCTTAAGCTTATTTATAAAAAAATATTGTAAGCATTAAAAAAAGGGTTTGAATCCCATTCAGCTTTTATCTATGATTTCTTTAATACCCGTATTAAGATAATACCTGTTTCAATCTCTCACGTTTTTAGAACCTTTTTTAACGGAGTAGGCAGAAACACGGCAATTACAAAGTGACGCAACATGCACTTAAATATGTTCATATGGTAAGTATCATAGACTACCAATAACAAAAAGGCGCTAAACGAATTTTTGATATAAAAAAATCAACTCCAGCTCCGCACAGTTGCTAGCCACTTCGAAAAAGTTATTTTAGACCAATAATTTCACGAGCTATATCGGTAAAGGGTTGAAGGAGGGCCAAGTCAAAATCACTCAAAGCCGACGAACCTGATGCGGAGATGTATGGATGTGAATAGACATGTGCCAGGACTAAATCTGTTATCACTGCCTGGCCTTTTGGGTCAAAATTTTAGAGCCGAGTCATAACTCGATAACAATGTAACGATCGAAATGAGATAATCGCCTCTTGATATAAAGGTCCAGTGAAATTGGGTGGAGACAATAGCTTGGGACTGAGCTCATATTACCTTGAGGTCGAAGACAAACGATATGAATTGTACAATTACCACATTAATATTAAAATCGAATTGTCGAAACACAAACGATTAGTCTATAGGAAACATTTTATGCTTTACGATAATCGGGACTATCTTAATAAATTTATCTTATTGTACATCTTTTTTAATTCGTAGCACTGACTGAAAGTAATTAACGATATTTTTTATTCTTAAATTTCCAACGTTTCGGGTACTTTGCAGTGCCAGTGGTCAAAAGAGAGATGTTTATATCAATATCAGTGTTATACTTGCCATATTTAAGCTGCGACAGCCTGCTAATCCTAGCCTAGTAGATTTTATATAGAGTAATAATTTTTGTAGGTTCTCTTATAGAAAAAAGTATACTATTACGCATAGAATTTAGGTTACAAAGTATGTAACGGAGAGTTGGCAAGTAAACTACAATGAAAATTAAATTTATTAAATAGTTCGGAACGATCACGCGACTTTGAGGAATATTGTAAAAGCACCTTTTTTTTTGTTTTACTTGTGGGAACGTACCTGCCCGCGTAATCGTTTCCCGAGGGAAGGACGTGTTATGTCGGGCCCTCACCGACCAAACCCACAAGATGTTCCACCGCCGTCACATATGGCGGGGCTACGGGATCGCTTGCGCACGCACCGCGCCCCTGCCTGAGACTTGGATGCTCTGCGGCATCCCCGTCCCGGGGGAAGACGGGCGTCCCCCTCACTGCCTCCGAAGGCAAGACGCGCTGGAACATAGGACGCGCCTTCCTCCACGACCTTCATAAGCGGATGATGTACTCCCCCGAGTCCATCACCTGGGAGGCCTTGGGGGCCGGGAATACGAGCTGCCACCTCGCCTACCCAGCCCCCAGCGGCGGATAAGATGTGCGGTGCGGCACCGCTTAGTCGCGGGGATAGGGCGAGTGGCAACGCAACACCAACACTCCTCTTCCCCCGCGACTCCACCCCGGCCACGAAGGGCGGACAACCGCCCCCCGCAGCCCTCCGACACACTCGTGGCGGACTCCAAAAGCCCGCCAGGTGCTGCCGCCTCGGCCGGCCCTTCCACGCGGGCCGGCTGTGGGTTCCTTCGCTTCACCGTGGGTGTTGGGGGCCACTCCACGGTTACTGAGCCCCTCCGGCACGACAAGCCGAGAACCCTTCGGGGAAGCACCTTAGGCAAACATATCAAATATTGACATCCAAAGGCAAAACAAGGACGGGAATTTTAGGACTTTTAAAACAAAAAATATGATTTTATTAATGCTGATTACTACTATTTATTTATTTAATCCAGGAAACTTACAGCTATTCAATACCTCTTATATAATTTACAGATATATCACTAGTTTAGCAGATAACAAGTTTTCACATAAGTTAGGAAAAAACTAGAGATTGCAAACTTTAGGTAACACAGTATTGGAAAATTGCATCATGGTCCCGCAGACAAAACTTCACCAAATATTATAAAAAGCTTACGTATGGAGGCATCGCTGACGCGAAATAGGTCGCCATTATTGTACTTCTTACAAAGGTTATTGAATTCGTTACATGATCTTATAAAATAGTTATATAAAATAGGGTTTGTTCCGTATTGGCTCCGAAACGGCTGGACCAATTTAAATGAAATTTCAGGGAATCTTCAGATTGACCTAGCCAGTAACCCTGTAGTTTGGTGACGATTGGAGCACTCCTCTTTTTGAACTGTCAAATATCGGAGAAATCCTCTTTTTCTGTCAAATACGGCTTTTATTTACTTTGATGATATTCGATTGTTTCATAACCCAAATTTGTATTGACACATGCGTTGTGTTTATTTATGACATTATGAACCATATCAAAGTACAAGATATTAAAAATTAAAGTAAAAATACAGTATATTGAAGTATAATAAATCCCTAAATTAAAAGAATGATATTGTATTTACTGATATTTTTTTATTTAAATCAACAAAAATTATAACACCGTTACAGATAATACCAATATGATGTTATAAAAACTTAGTTAAATATATATTATTAAAATTAAAACAAAAAAAAGCAGCTTGATGTATTGACTATAATATATAGATATAATAGAGTCAAATACCTTCTACGCATTTGTAGCAGCTTCGATAAACACAGACTCTGTGCAACAAAATGTATGGTATGATATGATATGATGATAAGTACATGGGCGTAGGTAATGAGGTTCACCCGCTCGAGAAAAAAATAAAAGAATAAGAAAAGAATGAATACGGAGAAAATGAATAATTTAATATATTGTTAGAGTTAAATAAAATAAAACAAAATCAAGCCCAGCGAAGAGGACTGGGTACGCTAGTAAACATATAAAACCGTATACAATTAGCCGTACCTTCTATTTGTTAATACAAGGTCACTTCCTTTTTATCAGTTACGATTTATGCCTATACTACATTTTTTATTTAAAATCGAACGCGCAATAGGTAAATGATCGGTGTAACTGTTAAATTTGTCAATTTCAAGGCAGTAAACTTTTATGTTCACGTCGATTAGTGGTACTAAGACAAACATAGTAAATGTCAGGTTGACATATGAATCTTTTAACCTGAATTAAATTACGAGATTTTAAAGATCATTATCAGCGTAGTCATGTTACACAATTCTTGTAATAGATAAATTTTCCTTGAGCTAATTAAATACCACGCTTGAAAACAGATTACATTACACAACAAACGTTTACCTTGCTTAGTATTTACTGCAGCATTAACAGTATTTGCAAATTTAAAACAGTAATACAAATTCATGTCAATATGAAATTTAATTGTATTGTATTCTTAAATCATTCCTCTATCCATCGGTAGCGGAAGATGGCGATTAAGACTAGACTTTGAAGGATGAAAATTAACACTTTGTTTGAATTCTTTTGTAAGTTGTCCATAACACCTTATTTCTTATACTGCGACAGTATTTACTAGAGATGAAACGGATATCCGGTAACTATCCGGTATCCGGTATCCGGTATCCGGTATCCGGTATCCGGTATCCGGTATCCGGTATCCGGTATCCGGTATCCGGTATCCGGTATCCGGTATCCGGTATCCGGCCGGATACCGGATAGTATAATTTTAAAAATCTCATTATTTTACTCATGGCAAATCGATCATACTCCAATAGGTTATGGACACCGTTTATTTTAATTTTATAATCGCACATCAAAATGTTTGTTTTATTAATTATTAGTTTAATACTCAAAATTAACAAGTGGCAAATTGTGGTGAATAAATACCAAATTTTCCGCATTTGTTGGTAAGAGGCGACTCCGCTTACGTGCGATCCGAATGCGCCTGAATATATCCGATCTCGTTGACCGCGCCAATATTCAAATCAAACTGATCGCGTCAACGCAATAAAGGGCCGAATATCCGGCAGCCGGATATCCGGCGCTCCGGCCTAGCTTGCCGAATATCCGGTATCCGGTATCCGGCCACACTACTATCCGTTTCATCTCTAGTATTTACCTTACCTTTACTCGATTACCTTTACTCATTGGTGACGGATCTGCATCACTTAACGTTGCAGACTATTAGACTGTGGAATGCGATTCCTAATTCTGTTCGACTTGCTAAGACGAAGGGTCTTTTCTTGTTAACAGTCTGTTTTTTGTTAACAGGGGGGAAATCTTCAACAAGATACCTCGCCTTCGACCCAGAAAGGGGTATCTTGGGGTATATTAAATTAAATAAATTAAATTCAAGTATTTAAATTCAAATAATTAACGATTTATGAAAAATTTATAGTATAATTATACTACTTATATTATATATATACTATTATATTAATTATAATACTTACGATGGGTGTGTGCGTTCGTTTGCAAAGATGCTCACAACGGCTCGTGACGAGGTGTTGCGGTATTTTCTTTTAAATCAGTATTACTATAAAATGGACGAGGACTGAATGGTGAGCATCCAGACAAACCTGAGAAAGGTTTTGGGATGCTCTTTATAGTGTAAATTTTATTGTAAAATGTATTAAATAAATAAATAAAAAAAAAAAAAAACAAAACTGTATATAAACACAGGGTGAAATTTCATTTCTTGGCGTTCAATGCAGTACTATGTAAAGTATACACGATACTAAGCAATCGGGTAAATCTTTCTGTGTCTGTCATAGCTAACAATACAAACATGGCAATTAGCACATGTCATTTGCATCATCATTTGCGAGAGAATAAGCTTTCACCATATCACATCATCCTTCATTCACTAATGGTAAATGAGGCAATATTTTGTAATAACAGAACAACCAGCGTGATTTCTGTCGCTCGTTTAACGAAAGGACTCAAGTATTGTCGATGCAAACAGCTAAACTCGTTATTTAACGAATTTAAGCTGAAATCAACTCTTAATATCAGGCTATTGTGCAGTGTCAAGAACTAAGCGTATACCATAAAACTGGATACTGGAGATATATATTAGTTTTCTGTTTTTTCCACCAACACATTGTAACAGCAATGGCAGACTGGTAGATTTCAGGGCTGATAGAGATTTAGCAAATAATTCTTAAATGATATAGTTTGTGTGATTTTAGCTCGATTATTCATACAAAAGTACAAAAAAGCACTAAAATATTTAACCAAAAGATAAGAAAAAAGAAGTCAAGTGGTGCTTTGTTTTTATAGTGACCATTAACCTTGAAACGTTGTTACAGGAAAGTTATACGCCTCGGGGGGTGGGAATAAATAGCGTGGAAAGATCTACGACCACAATTTTTTTTTTACCAAATTTACCTTTGGGTTTATACTGAATTTTTATTTTATTTGTGTATTTTATTATATTTGTAGATACGTAGACGGTATTCGAATTTCAAAAAAATAATTCAAAAATAATTTAGTCACATAGTCACATCTCAGTGCAAAATAATCTGTCACAGAGCCTGACTTTGTCTGCGGCTTCAGTTATGTCTCTGTCTGTAACTTAATCTATGTCAGGTAGGGTGTGATGGTGAATTTTGAGTAAGAATAAATGGATATTTTCGAGAGAACCTGCGATACTTGTGTTTGAACAGTTGAAGTATGTTAATCCTATAGTTGTACAGTTGAACACGTCGCTAGATTAGTAGTTAGAGCCGCAATGCTGAATTAAGAATCAATTAATCTTGTCCTTCATGAAATAAATCGAGAGCATTTAGTAACAACGTATGTTAGTGAAATATATTTTTAATCAGGCTTTAAAATATATGCATTAAAGCATATGGGCTCGTAAAAAAATAATTACTTCTCTTAAAAAAGAAACCATAAACTAGCGAAGCGAAAACGAAGTTCACTGGTGCCGTCATAAAATTTCATGACCAAATTGAATATAATGCGATTGTGCTCTGAATAATTTATCAATTTAATTCATTACTCGAACCCTTTCTTGTACCTAATAATCCTGAAATTCACCAAAAAGTTTATATATACTTAAGTAATGCACGATGTTAGAACAAGACCCAAATTTCCCAATCTCTACTGAATTTGTCAGTGCATTAGTAATGTACTCGTTAAGTCTATAAAGTCCCCATGTATGTTTATAATATCGTCAAAATGGAACGCCAAAATTATTTTGACAAAGATGGTGGGTTCACCAAAAATAACTGTGGTTAAGTATACACATAAATATTAAATACACCGATTATCAATTCGCCTGTTAAACCTATTAGAGTCAAGTTTAAAAGTAAGGTTAAAAGTTGCGAAACTTAATAGATAACCCGATGTGCTTTACTTAGTCTTTTATCATTCGTACAGCAAAGGTTTGGGATAGCTTGCTCTAGTCTGCCTTGCCATTTGATTTCAATGTATATTTAGTAGGTTGAATAGGCATTTACATAGACATAACTTCGCATATGTGCTTGTGCTGTGTCTTTACGGGCTGGACGTGGTCCTGCTATCCTATTGATAGCCATCATTACTATATCTGTGATCATCGGTTGGATTAACAGTATATTACCAGTAAAAACGGATACTGACTAAAAATCAAATGTTTGATATCCCATTGACCATCAGTGACGAATTAGACGTTACTACTTACGCTTCCCTTTATTCCTAAAGTATTAGGTGCTCAGGGCGTTTTGTTATATTGGACATCACAAATATCTTCGCTTTGGTTAGGAATTCCAATTTCAAATTTATACAGCTATTTACTTATGCATTTGTCTTTCGAAAACCGTAATCCATTTGTTTTTTCCATCTTTAGTTTTTTCTTGGCGTCACTCAGTTTACAAAATGGAATACTTAAAATATCGCGTTATTTACGAGTACGAGATCCGCCGTGGCACCAGCGCTGCTGAAATGGCTTGGGCGATTAATGCCAAATCAACAGTTACAAAACGCCAATTTGATATGTTAGGACCTAATATCATAATTATATTACAAAGTTCTAGCACCTTTTTTTTTTTTTGTTCACGCGGGGGAATCTTTTTATAGACAATCCTCCGGTACCCTGGGTGGGCCCGGAGGGATGTGTGGGACTCGGCCTGGGCCCCAGCCACTAAACCTTACGAGAATGCCATCAGCCGTTTTGAGCGGGGTGCCCCGGATCTGTCAGCGACAGGACACCCCAACGACCGGCCGGTCCCGGCAAAGACCGGACTTCATCCTCAAAGGGGACTTCTCCGGCACTCAGAGAAGTCCCGACGACGCCGAAGCATGCTGGGGCTAGGTACCCATCCTGGTCCCGCTTCGGATTACGGGGGCGGCAAGAGGAGGCGTTCGTAACGCCTCCTGCGTACCCCGATACGTCGCCTGCGAAAGTTCTAGCACCTACTTTACGAACGTTGTTACTGACCTTGTCTTTAATTGTCATAATTGGCATAAGAATGGTCAATAATTACTAGTTTTAATAGCCTTTTTGTTCATTGGTGCCACTAGGGTTTATCGATAGGTTGCCACTGCCACACAAATAGTATTTGAAATATTTGGTTCGTGATGAAATTATAATTGATAATGACTATAATATATCGGTTTCATAATGAAATATCATTATGAAACCGATATATATCCGACTCGGGGCCTTGGCTACATGTTGGTACAATATAGATTCCTGTGTGTTTGAAAATTAAGGCCGATACAGAAAAGAAAAACACAAGAACAGCTGGCATTCCTACCTACGTTTGCAATTCAGTAACTGACATTGTCGTTTAATTTTATATGAATAATACACATGCATACAAAACACTCATGCGCAGGTAATTAGATACACCTAAGTAAACTCAAAATACATTCAACATTATCGTCCACCGACCTAAGGCAACACTCGTACAAAACTTGTGTAAACAATAGATGATAATGAACCCAGTGTGTGTTGACCCTGTGATAACATATCTATACGATGCAGCCGACGCAATCGGAAGTGTCCATTGTGGTCAACTTTATCAGCGCGAAACAGCTGGAGTCCACTGGGAACCTTTAAATCGTTTTGAAATATCCGTTTATTACTGCGACCACGTTTTCTAAATTATATGTACAGCTCAAACGCACAAGCAAAAACAAACTTAACAAGCTAATTGGTATAAAACATCGCCTATAGATATCCGTATTATCTCAGTGATGATTGTAAAATGTAGATCAATCTACCTTTTCTACCTAAAGTAAGAAGGATGAAAGATGCAAAAGGTGGGAGAGTAAGAAGTACGTTGTAACTTTACCTGATTCCCGGATGAAAAAGGGGATCTAAGGCATATTCATAAATGCAGTAGTGTTCTCCAGAATGATGTGTTAGCTAGCAACACATGGCACCCAGTGATTGTTATGCATAATAACTACTTCCAATGATATCTTAAAGATACCAGAACCTTATTTTATCTTTAATTCATAATTAATAATTTTTTTGAGCAACTTGGCATTGTTAACAATAATTTAACTTTATTAGATCGTAATCTGACTTCTAATTAATTTTGTATGAAGACTGTGAGGAGGCCCAGTTGTGACGGTATTCGTTAAAATAATTCTTTGTACAATGTTACGCTGTCTGAATAAAGCGAGTGTACTAGTTATTGGACTGTTTTACTACACAAGACCTACAAGTTATTAACGTTTTTTTTTAAAGTTCTGATGATTCAAGTACAGAATATAATCCAGTATTGTTTGAGTATTTTTACTAGAATTTACCAAAAAAATGAAACATTGCATGGAAGTTTTTAATTTGTTATTGTAAACTTAGCAAGTGAAATAAATTAAATCAATTAGTAATTTAAGTTCTAAGACTTAAAATAAAATAAGTATTTATAACCGGTTTCACTTTTAGCAGTAAGTGTCAAGCGTATATATTGGCCGTATCGCAGCTGGTCGGTCTACTATCTAGAAAGGGTAATAATAAAGATAAGGTTTAGGTTACAACGAAGCCCTAATGCGGTACAGTCTTCACGTACCTTTGAGTTTTCCGATATTTTAATTCATTGTCGAGCATGTGACATGTAAACATTTAAAATTATAATTAACTCTGAATTGCCCTTTTACTGTCAAACTTATTGTGAATTCTATCGTCATATTGTAATACTACTGTAACTCGTAAAACATAATAAACATAATGAGATTTGTATTAGAAAACAATGTGATGAAAAATACAATACACTTAAGTTGTGTAAGGATTTTTTCTGTAACAAAAAAAAACAAAGGCGTTGATTGATTCCACCCTCTTCAATCATTGAAGTAAAGAATGCTCAAAGATTGTTTTTGCTTTCAAGTCCGACCAATTCAAGGAAAAAATTGTATTCATATAAAATATTTTTTGAATATTTCTTCGAAATTTTAGAACAACGCCGTCCTAGTTCAAAAGATCAGCATAAAATAGAACAACAAATTCCCTGTTTTATCCATTTCAAATTAAAATCAGAACTCCTCAGTCGTAACTAGATTTATGTTCATTTATTTACTAGTGCGCCCCGCGGTGTTACCCATGATTAAAAAAAGTATGTCCTGTTCTGTAAATTTAATGATGATCGGTTGAATAGTTAGGACGTGAAAGCATTACAAACTCAGTTTATATTCCAATAGTAACGATGTCAACCATAATATCGCGCCCTCTGTTGTTTATCGTCATAACTATTCAAATATTTCTCCAAATGATGTAGTGTAAAAGACAATGTTTATCTACTTTATATTGATTTAAGAATCAATTTGGTACTACGAAGTGTGCGATAATTTATTTGAAATAAATTATCAATTTTTATTGTATTTTGGTTCACTATTTTGGTGACAATGGCTTACACATAAAGATAGTTATACAATTGTGGACTTTTTTGTAGGACTGTTTAAGATACAAATTGTCATCATACATTATATCCGCGTAATTGATACGGTTTTTGCACGCCAGAATAGCTGGCAGATGGCACATGATTTCTTACTTGTCGTTTTATTTTGAATATTTCACACTATATCTTTCTAGCATACATGTTACTCTGATGTGTACACTATAACACAATAAAATAATATAAAAAAAAATTGCATACCTTGATATAAGAAAAGAGAAGAATCCAGCTCTAGGCGACTAAAAGGGGCCTCGGGTTCACTGGGCGACAAGGGTGGGGGCCTTTGTTGTCCGCTAAGGTGGACCCGGGAAGAAGGTGACATCGGCTGGCCCGTGTAGCCTTGCACTGTGAGGGCACAGGGGGGGAGGGAGTAACCTCCCCCTCCGGGACGTGCTCTCCTTGAGCACAGTGCAGAGGGGCTCCTGTGCGTTCCACTGGAGATCCCGGAGCCCCTCGTCATGCACCGAGGAAAGGGCCACCGGGGAGGTTTTAGTGGGTAAAAACTCCACATAACCGCCGCCTTCCCCCCAGAAGGCGGGGTATCTTTTGAAGATTTCCTCCCCGTTAACAAAAAAAAAAGAAAAGAAAAAGTAATTAAGGTGTCTTCAGAAGTGCAAAATAGGCATTGATTAAGATAGCTCGCTCTACCATTAATAGCTTTATATGTCATAAAGCCTTAGAAAAACATTGTGGCAAGATTATTCTTGGTTTTGTATTTGAAATGAAATATATTTTTATATAGTCCGCGTTAAATCTTGATGGAAATTTTATTATAACAAGTAGAAAGTTAGATTATATCCAAACACATTTTGATTAAACTTTCTGAATTTACCTAACACAGCGAGACACCTAAAACGTAATGTTCTTGCCACACAGACGATGAAACGGAAAGTTTCAACTACATCTGTGACATTCTACTTGGAGAACGACCAGTCGTTTAGCGAAGAGTTAATGTGCGTATTTAATCCGGGATAACCATCAAGCAAGTAACGGATTTCATTATGACTATTCATATATTCCAATTTTATCATCTACTTAGGAATTTTTTTTAAAGAAAGCTAGCAATATATTTTTTTTTTCAGAAATGTTACTAACAATCTTGTTAACCATTCCAACTAAGCTTAAGCTTGTGCTAGGAGATGTATTTTATGTATTTAATATTTATTTGTACTTTTTATTACTACAAAATGGATTTAATGTCGAAATGAAATCTCGTCCAGTAGGCCCTTACGGTTGTGTAGCGACAAAGTAACGGGTGCAAACTTATAGAAAAAAAGTAAAATTAAATAATATATAAATATGCATACGTACATACATATATAGCTATATGGTATATATATAAAGGTATCTTTCGTTATTTTTGTTTAAAATACCTAATAAAATATTGCGTCCATACCTATGATATTTTTTCAATTGAACTATTTATTTAATTAGTTGAATTATTGGTCATTATTGCCGATGTAATTTCGTTATTTGCTAATTGTTGTTCAGTAGTAAATATTAACATACGAAGTTTTTTGTTTTCAATTTAGCTAAATTTGACACGATTATTTCGTATTAGCAAAAATAATACAACGCCCACCCAACTGTTATACGATACACATAAATTATTTAACAATAAAATTTTCAGTAATAACTTAATAATTTATCTAGTAATAATGCACAAAAAGAATTCTGTGAACGCCATGAATTCTGAATATTGTAGGAGACTTTACAAACTTATTCACTGACACAATGTCCAACCAAATTTGATTGTAGTTCTAGAGCCCTGAGTCTGCTAATTGCCAGTGACGACTTCATTATGAAACCGATCTATTGCAGTCATATTAGTTATCATTTATCATTTCCAAATATTAAATACTATGCAGCACAAATATGTTTACCTCGAGTTTTTAGATGTACTAAATTCAAGAAAAAAGAAAAAGATGCTAATGAACGTTCTTTTAGCACACAATTAGTTAAGCAAACTCGGGGCTCTGGAAACTTGGTAAAATGTCATTGCTGAGAAGACATAGTCTTTGAACTTGTCCACCTGGCTTCTATTTACTAGATTTTAAACATAATGAGGGGTAACGTTATAAATGAGGAATTGAATAGTCCTTGACAGATTCCTACAGTAAACAGAGTTCGCTTTGACCTCTGTGCGGGTGACCGTTGCTGGCATTTACAGTTGAGTGCTTCCGTGCATTCGATATCATGTTGTACCGCTCGCCAATTGCCGTGAGTAGCATTTGATCGTATAAGGGGGCCGTTACTAGATCCTCGTGGAATTTATGATTTTTTTATTTTTAAATCCTGCAGTTTCGGTTCTGAAATATGTTAAGTGCCTGTTAACCACTGATATTTGTTTCAATAGCATTTTTGAAAATATATAAAAAAGAATATCATTCGAACTGTAAAGGAATACCAAAATATCTATAAGTGTGCTGTGTATTTTGACATACGGCACAGAAACGTGATCTTTTACTACGGGCCTTATAAATAAGCTCAAAGTCACACAACGTGCTATAGAGGGGCTATGCTCGGGATATATCTACGAGATCATATCAGGAATGAGGAGATCCGTAGACGAACAAAGGTCACGAAGGACAGAGCCCACTGTAAGCAATTTGAAGTGCCAATGGGCAATGCACATAGAAAAGTTATGGATTGGACACCATGAACCGCAGCGTAAAACATCCCTACTCAAGGTGGTCTGATGGCCTCATAAAGGCCACAAAACACAGCTGGATGCAAGTCGCTTACAACTGGTCCTTTTGGAAATTTGATTGTGGCCTGTGCTTAGCAGTGGATGTTCTACGGCTGAAATGATGATAATGATATAACTTGTGCTTAATCTATATGTTGAAATCGAGGTGTGAAATGTATATTTCCTATAGACTGCTTTTAAAAGCTTAAAATATGGTTATTTTGTAACTATCAAATAAAACAGTAAAATTGATCAGTTTAATCAGGCGCGATCGCTTCAAACCGTATCACAATAGTGCGAGGTACGACGGGCTACGATAAGCGGAGTGACCACTTGATAACAGAACGCCGCACACGCTCGTTTGTGCCTGTTGTTATGTTGTTGTACCGTCCTTTGAATTTGGTAGGTCTAACTTTTAACAGACTTCAAAATAGAAAGACGTTTTCGATTCGTTTGTACATACCCCGATATTTGTGGGCTGCATTTTTTCTTCGAAAGGGTTTGCTTTAAATTAAGTGTAATATTAATAGGACCTTGGTTTTTGAAGATTCACTAGGGAATTCCTACGATTAGTATGGAAGTATGATTTGAGATATTGGTAGGTTTAAGACAATTTAAAACTAAGTAAAATTCTTCTTATCAACAATGAGCATTTCTGAAATCTAGCAGTAGTAGTCTGAATTAGTTGGCAATTGTGGTATGGAATGTTAATGACAATATTATTAGATTTAGAATAAATTAAACATTAAAGTAATTACAATAATTTTGCAATATATAGTGCAATTAATAGCATTCCACAATCACTCAAGAAGGATACCTGTATCGATTTTCATTATGATAGTTAGGTTGATGTATGTTACGTTTTTACATTTTGAAAATGAAAATGAAAAAGAAAGTCAAAATGTATTCCGTGTAATTATTATTATATTATTTTTATTTCATCGTATAAAGTTATTTTAGACGGTTCGAAAGTCGGATTCAGTCGTCTTCGGCTGTTTCTATTTCTGTAAACTCGCTTATTCATTGATTTCTGTTTTCATTGATTGAGTATTTATTATTATATACATCCGTCATTTGGTTAATCCGTTCTGATTACTCTGATAATAAATTACCCGAACTAAAGCAATTACGAAGCGAGGTAACCCATTAGAGCTAATGTCAAAGTACAAAATTGTTCTCCAAATCGCTTAGACACTGCGAAGACATGATAAATGACTTAAATGTATATAGATGTGAAAGCCTAGGGATAGAAAACCTGTCACGAAGATAACGCTTTTACTCAGTCAGAGTAGACAGATACTGAAATTTCTAACGCTCATGAACATTCAGAGCAAAGAGTTATGCCACCTCTCAATCACTAAGATAAAGTTTGTCCCATTAATAATTATAAAACATTTTTTATTACTTATTCCCATTGTTATCTTGGCCGTACAATTTACAATAGAATAAACAAAAACCTTAAAATTTATCCTATGAACAACTGCCAGTGTAACTTCTAACATGGCTAGAAAACCAAATACCAGATGATATAGAAAAATTAATAGCATTAAGATTTATTTAAAATACAAATATTTATATATTACTTATATTCACATAATGTTTATATATTTTATAAATTCATATTTTGTAACGACACACAAACACAAAATTGTTATATAATTTTCCTTAAGTCCGTACGTACAGTGGTCACCCAGTGAATACTTATATATATATACTTATACTTACTTATAGAGTATTATTATTATATATATATTATATTTATATATTATTGTCAATACATTATGCAAATCATAATACAATAATAATACATAATTAAATATATTTAAGTTTTTATAACATCATATTGGTATCATCTGTAATTTTAGTTGATTTAAATAAATAAATAAATAATCTTTTTGAGCACACGTCCAACACTTGTAACTGTATGGATCATTTTTGGAAGTGGCTAACGTCTTAGATACAGGCTCGGTCTAGTTTAGACGTTAGAAAATCCAAAAAAATAGTGTCAATTTCATTTTATCTTAAAATCACATTGTTTTAAGAGTAATAATATAAGCATTTCATTTCAAAAATATTTTTAATTTTTTTTTAATTTAGGTGAAATAGTCAAAGTAAGCATCTCTGGCTAAACAGTGTGGTCCGCCAATTTTATTTTTCTGTCTTTTTTTTGTTCAGTCCCAGTCATATAGGTTTGGAAACACTAGTGGTGTCAGTCTACATATAGTTTGAGCTTGGAAAATAACCATATTCCTCATCTATCATAGATTTTTCAACAAAACAAAAGTAAAATGCTGATTACTATTTCAAAGCGCTGATTGCGCTGGGTGATATAGGAAAATAAAGGTGAGAGAAATCTGGTGCTATGAAACATAACGTCCGCAAATCTCACAGGTAATTTACATAAGCTACATTGCTGGACAAAAATTTCCACGTAGAACAAACTAATATGGTATAGAACGCAACGGGAATTGGCTATCAGATCTTTTGAAAATAATTAGTACTATTTTTTTAATAGTTAATTTTTCCATACCCAATTTAATCAATTTTTTTTATAGCAGCGCTTTTTACGTTGGCTTAATAAATTCCGATTAACAATTTTAATTGATGCTGAAAATTAGGTTCAAATTAACGCGGTTTCTGGAACTGCTAGGACTGCTTACCGCGGCTTGTTATATATTTTTATTCTTTTGTCAGTATATATTTCATTAAAATTAGGCTGGATAGGATATTCTAGGCTATAAATACAGTTATGTGACAAAACTTGTCATATACGCAGCAAAGGGAATTCGTAACCCCTGCTCACCCATTTAGTTCGTGGGCGTGCATGGTTTATTTTCTTGTTTGAAGTAAATTCATTGAGAATTGTCCACTTGTACATTTTATCTTTATTATGTTTTGATTAATAATCTCCATTATCCCACATTATTAAATGTAGTTTAATATAGACATTTGTACATGGATGCATATTTTATTTTTTATTTTATTTCTTTCGAAACTAATAAAAAGCAAATACTTTCAAGATTACTTTACTTTTCTTTTTTTTTCATTACTAGATTTCTAGTATATTTATATTATATATTCGAGAGTTTGTTACGTTCCTCTTTATGTAGTAATGTATTTTGTTACAATTTGTACTATTTAATTCTTAAAACTAATTATTTTGGGCAAACATCGAGCAAATATCTCAAGTTTTTCACCGCAGAATGTTATCAAAAGCGTTGAACGGAAGCCGAGTGCGATGCGCGCATCTAGCTGCCGCATCCCGTTTCACTCCGTCCTCCAATCGCCTCCGACCTCCGGCCAAGAGGACCCCAGTGCCTCTGTCCTCCTCAGTCGTATTCTGCGCGTCGCTACGGCCAGACGTGCGCTCACTCCGCGCGTACAACTCGCGAGCTTTCGAATTTTACCTGTGGATTGTTAGTGACATGTGCTGTTGAAATATACTATATAAGTGGTACTCTGGATTAGCGTTGATCACCTGCCCGCCGAACAGAGTTTCAAGCTAATATTCAAGGTCGGTGTGTTTTACGCTTTGCGAATAGTAATGTGATTGGATGCATTCGGAATGTCACTTGTCCGGTCCTTATGATGTTCGGTCAGTTAAGGATTGTTTTGTTAGCGGTGTGATTTATTTCTATGCTCTCCTGTCAAGCAGTTCATTGACTCCTCGGCAACTTGGCACTTGAATGTTTTTTTTTCCCGCTGTATGTTTTTCGACCGGCGTAAAGCGTGGGATGTTCCGTGTCCGTTTCATCTTTATACAACTCTTTAATCTTTTCTTTTTATTTTTACAAACGTTAATTTTTAAGAACATATCGGAAATAAAATACCGTATTCGGAGCAAAGCTCGAAAACTATTACAGTTTCTTAGTTATCCTTGTTTTTAATTTAATATTCACGTATGCGATCTTCGTCCATACACGTTGCAAGTTAAAGACCATTATGCTATACGTATACACCGTCAGTAAATCTTCGATACGTGATTCTAAAGTAAAGGTAATATGCTCTGACCTCAGTCGTTGAATTAAAATCATCTTTGAGCTGTATTTCCCAATAAATTAGTCATTGATGAATAATATCCTTTCTAATGAAAACTGTTAGTTACTAATACTGGCGGTGGTTTTATTTTTTAATAACTTATTGCTTGACGGTATTTAATATTTACATAAATGTACAATTTTTTCATTAGTTCGTACGTTTATATTTTGTCTACAACAACAAGAATCATCGTAAACAATTTTTGATTTAAAATCGTTATCAAAAAGATTTAGACCGTGTTATCGATCTATCTACTCACTTATCATCGATTGTGGCGACTCAAATCGAGTTAACCTTAGTTTTTTTAAATTTTATATAAAGGCATTATGAATAATTCATTCGAAATATGATAATGCTAAATGTCTCCCGTTTTGTGAAATCAATGTTACGACATTTCTTAGTTTACGTTTTAACGTTATGTTGAAAATAACTGTTTACTATTCACCTATTAGCTGGTGATCGCGAGTTTAAAGGCTGTATTTCAAAAGTCAGTAAAATAAACTCAATACAAATTGCGTTCTTCATTTTTTGAATTGATAATTAAACATGAAACAGGTTCAAAGTATCGGTGCCTTAATTAAAACCAAGCGTCATCGCGAGGCATCTCGGCTTCTGGCACATTATTCTGGACTATGTACAATTATTTCTTTAAAAAATAACAATATTCTGTTTTAAAAATTACTAACATTTTAAATACTGATTGACTCGACCTCAGAGGGAGCAAGGAAGCTGATGGCTATGGCCATACAACATTGATGACTTTCTTTCTCGTGTGTGTGCGTAGGTTAGGGTATGATGGGGCTGACATGCTCAAAAGGGTAAAGGTCCCCCATAAATAAAGAAAAAAAATCAAATAAGTTTCATCTAGCAGATGAATCACGTCAATAGCCGAACAGTGGGTTTTAAACTACGATCCTACGTTTCCAAACCGTACCCTAAACGTTAAGGCGTAAAGACCTTTTCAAGTTCAATCATGTTAATTGTAAATGCAATAGTCGAATTAAAAAATAAAATAATCGTCTTACCTAAAACAGACCACTTAAACCCAGAACAAGTTGTCTACTTTGAAGTCGATTTTAAAATGGAACTACTCGAAATAAACTTCGAGGTTTAGGCTAAGCGATCTAAGAGCTGTGCCACCTCTCAAATCCGGTGAAGCAGTAAGGGCCAGCTTCTCTGTGCTAACTGTGATAGTTCGTCCAAAAAACAAAAAAAAAACTTTTGTATAATATTTATGTGTTATTCTGAGATTTATTATGTGTATGTATGTATGTATACCTACTATTTATAGTGGCTTTGTGTATAAATGTTCATTTATAATAATAAACATAAAAAATGATTATTAAAAGGAATCTTAGATGCGTTAAACTAATGGCATTCTATAATGACTAGGCTTAAAACGATGCTTCGCCGAGGCCGTCGACATGTCAAGGAAAACATTGTATATCTCTTCATCATTACGATATTTACACACAATGAACTTGCGGGCATCCGACTATTTCCTTTGCGCCGAGGTTACAAAAAATTATATACCGTTTTTGTAACGTATGCCTGGCTGGTATAACAATTATTGGAAATATCTTATCGGAAACGATTCTGACGAATATGAGCACTTTACGTATAGTTTTATCTACATAACGGTTTTCTCTTTAAGAATATATGGTTAGTTTGTGGTAACGCTGAATAAAATATACTATCCTATAGCTATCCTACTAAATCCAATTTGAGATCTTTAGCGTCCTCATTGTGAGTTTTTTTTCTAACGTGACCGCTTTCATTTTGGACATTGTACAATTACATTCAGTTAGACGTAGAAGGCGACTAAAAGAGGCCTCGGGTTCACTGGGCGACAAGGGTGGGGGCCTTTATCGTCCGCCAAAGTGGACCCGGAAAGAAGGCGACATCGGCTGGCCCGTGTCGTCCCCCCGGGACGTGCTCTCCGAAGAGCAGAGTGCAGAGTGGCATGCACCGAGGAAGGGTCCTCGGGGTTTTAGTGGGTAAAAACCCCACATAACCGCCGCCTTCTCCCCAGAAGACGGGGTATCTTGTTGAAATTTTCCACGAGTCAACAAAAAAAAAAGGTTTAGTTAGACTTATTTTTTTATCGCTGATTATTGTTATTAACCTGAAGGCTTTAAGAACATCACTGTATTGCGAAAATGTGGACTCAGAATGAAATTCTACTATAAGTAGTTTAGCATAAAGGATCCGAGAGGAAACTTTGGTTTGGACCTTTTCTTGTAAAAATTACTAACGAGGATTTGATTTGCCCCAAATCCATCACACTTTTTTCACTATGGTTGCCTGATGGCTTACTGACTGTTAACCTTTATGTTATATATGTTCCACTTTAAAGCACAGGCCTTCTCTGTAAAGACAGTATAAGGTAATAGTCCGCCTCGCGGCCAGACTTCACTTATCTTAGAAATATTTTCTCAGACATGTAGGTTTCCTCACGATGTTTTCCTTCACCACGACAATTGATATGTAATTGGTGGGTAGTTGTAAATGTTGTGTTAAAATTGTGCAATAGAAGACTTGGGCCTGCGGTGTCGCATTACTAACGTAACCTAATGTAGAATACGACATTTTTATTAGACAAATCATATATTCTGAAGTGTCGATAGCCTAATGGTTTGTAGTACAAAAGCCGTGGTTAAGGACGTTGTCGTTAAGGAGTACTTGTATCTAGTCTTGGATTGTCAAACTGCAGAATACTATAATAAAATCTGGAGCGCTGATTACATTCTTTGTGTAGTCGGTATGTATCAGGGTACCCTGATCAACATAATACCGACGTGTGCCTTGATCTTGGCCTTTTAGGCTTTTTTTGGTATTATTATTTTTTTCGATAAAACAATTCAAAGACGTTTTAAATATGATTACACGCAAAGAAAGATTTGAAAACCTCTTTTTTTGAAGCAGTTAATAGATTAAATCGCGATAAAACCCGTAAAATTTGTTTTATTCAATGTTTATCGTTTACGGTTAAGAATAATATGCAAGTAAGATATCGTTACTTAACAATCGTTGAACCATTCACCTTTTTTGCTTAGGCAAAGTTTTAAAAATAAACTTTTACTACAAAAACAGTGACCATTAAATAACAAAACACCGAAATGTAAGTTAAAACTGTTATATATCGTATAAGTACAAGCAATTTGCCAAGAAATATCCCTGTACACATAAATGATAACTGTCGGAATAAATTTTCTCCAACTTTTTCCCCGTGAAGCTCGGTTATCCAATCATAAATCTGGTCGCAAAGTTATTGCATTAAATAATATGATAACAATAACGGTAATGTATTATGTAGCTTTCAAGAAATACATTACATGACTTGTGTACGATTGTGTCAAAAAATATAATCCAATATACATGCTTCGATTTGACAAATAGATTTAGTCATTTTTTTCATAACTGGCAGATTTATATTGGGGGCTGCCCTTTTTTTAAAGATAAAGAGGCAAACTAGCTTGTTAACAACACCAGAGAAGCGGCAGGTGCGTTGACAGGCCTTTGAGAAAGAAAAGACGGTCTAAGTCGTATCGATTAGAAAACTAAGGACTACTGATTCCACAAGTTGGAAGTGCTTGAAAGTTACCCGAAAAACGTATAGTTATAGAACATCTACTGTCACGACGGTGTCGATGGAATTTGGAATTCTACCAAGATTTGCAATAATGTATTTTACACCTTTAGACCATAATTCGAATACTTCTTGACTATGACTGTTTCATTTAATTTAATCATATCCAACCTTGATCCATGTTATTTTAAATTTAGTTTAGTTCGTTTTAAATTATTACAATTGGTAAATTTAGATTTTGTAAATGATATCACAATGTAAAGTTTTAATACAATCTGAACTAACTTGTTGTTTTTGTTTAAAAATAACAAAGTATACATTCAGAAGCGATACGAAAACAAACTGTGTACAAATTTAGTTTTATTTTGTGTTGCAGACGTTTTCGTACAATTCTAGAATTGCATGTAGGTGAGCTCTGAGGAAAAAAACCTCAGAAGCTCATTAAGTACGCCCCACACGTGCGGCGCGCTGCAGTGGCTCAAAAAGTATTTAAAAGCTTTTGTTTTCTGCTAAACGCTTTTGTTGTTTGCCAACAAGATATAAAAAAAAATAATGTCAGCGATGTGGAATCATCCAAACCTGATTTGTAATCGAATACCAATTCCATTGCGTCCTCCGGTAGACATTACGTAAATGTAATCTTCAATTTAATGTACCCCGCCTTTTTAATGACACCTGAACTTTCGTTTACGATGACGTCGTCAGCTTCGCTTTTGCGAGGTGAATTTCGAAGAAGATACTTGATTTCATAAGCTGGTTTAGGTTTTGTATTGGACTATATTTTCACTGTTATTTTTTACTGTTAAATGAGAAATTCACCATTCTTTATTGCGCCAAAGTACATGTACATAAGCGAACTTAATGTTTCAACCCACCATTTTCTTCCAGCGTACCTTTGGTGTTTAAGAGCAGGGTAGGGGTAGTGGCACCAATAAAAATGGGGTTTTAAAATCTCATGTAAATAAATAAATATACATTAATATATCATCAATACCCTCTCTCCTCATCAATAAATAAACGATATATCAGTTTGTCATTTTCACTGTTTGAGTCGACCTGATTATTATTAGGTTCCTAGTAATTTAGGTTAAAAATTTTTTAGAGTTTAAATTTGTACAATGTTTAGCTTAGATTGAACGGTTTAATTTTAAAACATCTTGCTCTAAAAGGCAATGGGTATAATGCATCGTTTTAATATTTCTGAGTTGTCAACTCAGCCAGGATTTAGCCGTCGGGACGGGCAGCTGCAAGGATGTATTAGCGGGAGGGCGCGAGCTACAAATGGTGGGACGGTTTTAAACAATCGTCGTAAATTCACCGAGGCGGTTCGGCGAGGTGTTTAATTATACAAAGCAATGCGTCTTGAGGTTCCCGTTCGTACGCAGTTAGGGGAATATCTATCCGGAACGGGAAACTTCGTCTACACTGTGATTTTCTTAATATAAACCACACTCACACCAATCGTAAATCATTTTTTAATATAACCAATGTAAGAAATCTCCCTCTTCTATCTAAATAACACCAAAAAAATGCTAGATGTGTTGTTAACATTTCTAAGACAACTTCTCTCAATGAGCAAAATGCAAAAATTTGTTCACATCGATAATCTTCGGCGTAGTTGTTCTTTGTCGATTATTCTGGTATATATTGTTTAATACAATTAGATTATAAGATATAGCATATAATAACATATTAGATGCTAAGTTTAAATTCACCATTCGTCTTCTTATTTTTTGTCGCCCTTATAAAACTAATTTGTATTATCGAACTAATAGACTTATCATATGTAGTAAAAGTATTTTATATAGTTGGCTAAGGGTATATAACCTAACCAGTAAGCATCTAGAGCTAAACTACTTGTATTATGTATTTAAAACTGGAAAGTGTATTAGTTGTGTTCGTCCAGATAATATAAATTTATGTAAAATGAGCCGTAGTCATTCACTAATCAGTCTCTAATTGATTCTCCTGTAGTGAGACGTCCGAAATGTTGCCATTAATTAATTTAATGGCAACATTTCTGACGTCTCATGTCGTCATGTTGACACATGAAAAATAAGGATATCTATTTCTTTTGTCGTAACCGAGGTAATTAGAAGCGTTCTCATGAAGCTATGGTGATGTCTATCTATTTTAAAAACGTGAGCGGTGTTCGTCAGTAATCTTAAAAAGAGAAATTAGTTACTGTTTGAGAGAGAAACTAAATAAGAACGAAGAATTAAGTATAAAGAGAGAATGAAATTAGTAATGTTGTAATGTGTAACGGCCGAGACAAACATTTTTTGCAAGGGAAGTTCTATTAAAGCGCGCAATTTGAGGCTAGGAGGTACAAGTTATAATAGAATACGAAGAATTGATGAATTGTGTAGTTGGAAGACAGGACTCATAATTAAGCAGAAACACTCGCTTCTATTAGAGCCTTGATCAACTTGGGACCTGACTAGTGGCTATTAACGGCCTAGTTCAAGCTCTCAGGAACGAACACTTAGGTAGTTGCTCTAGAGTCTTTGTTGCTAGAATGAAATTTGATATACGTTTTAAATTTAAACCTATTTGGCAGTTTGTGAACTTTAGTATGCTGAACAAAATCTACATGTAACATCTTGAAGGCTATTAGTACAATGATATGAGTGGCATATTGTTTGAAACTCAAGTTACGCGAATCTAACTCCCATTTAGTATGACGCAAGTTGTCGTGAAGCGAAAGTAATTACATTCTACCGCTGGGAAAGAACGTCTGCGGTCTTTAATGTAAACTTTTTGATCCAGATTAAGACTTCATACTTGTATACAGATTTGGAATTGCAATATCCTTTTAATTACTTTTACTATCCTTCTTTTAAGTCACTGGCAACGTCGAAAAACTGCACCTTGTCTCCTTATAGGGATTTAGGCGTTTGTTAGTTCCAATGGATTTCACTGGTGAAGACTCGCGTGCAAAATCTTCGCTTAGGGGGACTTCATAGGTGATGACGATATCTATTGTCCGCACAGTTCAGTTATAGCCTGAAGAAATAAGTGTACATATATGTATATGTAAAATCATGTACAATTTACTATCCTTTAAAACATAAAATGTTAAAATATGTAATAAAATATCTAATAAGCGTCGTTAATTTATTTTATATCATAATGAGCATAACAGTACATAAGTAGTAACAGTTAAACAAATGTAATTATGTTTTTATTTGTGATAAACGTTGTATAAATTTAGAGCTTTAAATTATTCAATACTAGTTGACCCGGCGAACTTTGTTCCGCCTTAATGGCAATAAATAAGCAGATTGTGTTTTTTTTTATTGGAATTTTATTATTTTAAAAATAGAAAAAAAATTAAATAACTACATTAATCATTCATTATTATTTCTGTATTTTAGTACATAGGTTGCTTTTCACTAAAGTAATTTATTATTTTAAATAATTTTTATTTTGTGGGCGATTACCGAGGGGCTAATTATACGTCTCATTGAGTATCCAGTTTTCAATATCTTAGGTAAAAAATATCTCTTAGTAATATAAGATATTATTATTATCAATAGTCTTTATTTTGTAAGCAATAACCGATTGGCTTAACCTAAAAGACTTATATCTTATTGAGTATCCGATTTTCGATTTCTTAGGTACTAAATATCTCTTAGACTTCAATTTTTTAGCTCAGAATTTGCTGAAGCCGACGTAAGGTAATTTACTAACATACGAATGAATAAGAATATAATAATAAACACGCATGCCTTGGATCTAGAGGCCAGGTTTTAAGTAGGTTCCATTTTTCACGGTTTTGGGACACCTATCTAGTATCTAGTATTATTTTCATTCATAATTAGTGACAAGTCTTTTAGTTCGTAAATATTATTGTGATGACGGTGCATTCCAGTGATGACAAATTCCATACAGAGAGATTTACTCATGAATCCTATACTATAAATAGGCATGTTCCACTTTTAATTTACCGATGTTAAGAGTGAACGGGATTGACAAAGGACACTAGAATATGTATTCCCTATATAGGAAGGGTAGGATGAATTGGATTGTAAATATTAATATACCCGATAGTATGATTCTTCTTGTTCGTTCCCTCACTGCTGAGGATCGCGACCACGTACAAGCCCCATTGAGTGCGGTCATAGGCGGAGTGGACCGCAAGCTGCATGCTGCCTCCCCTTCATGATCGTGTGCGACCATTTTGTAGGCGCCCTACCCTGAGCACGTTTGCCGTATGTATGATATGATAGTATGATACCGAACGTATATAAGTATTACTTTATATTTCTTTATTATTTCGTAATGCGTCGTACTTAAATAAACTTTTGCAAGATTTAATAACTTTGGTGTCGTTTGTTCTTGTTACTTTTAAAACACAAGATTGATTGTGATTCCGTGATTTTTTGTTACTAATTGTCTGTAGAGCTTCTTACATTCTAACCGGAACGAGGACCGTGGGAAATTCTGGAATATTCATTTGATGTTCTTTTTAAATAGCAGTCGGTGTTGAGAGCGGCCGAGTGAACGTGATTCGATTTGCGCTCTGCGGTCAGTGCTGGGGCCATTAACTTGTGTTTCAACGTATTTCTAGTTTCCCCGAACTAATTATTGCGGTAAATTTATTGTTATGTTGTTTCCGTTGTTAGAGACCACTGAATGAGCGGCAGATTTTATGGTATTCAATAGTCGTCACTCTAAAATCACTTTTGTACTGCCCCGCTAACCCTTACCACCAGTTAGTTGTTCGTAAGTGGCTCCACTTACAACCCCAATACAAAATGTAAGTTTCTGCGGCCTCTTTGGAGATCTAACCACGTCCTCCGCGACTCAAATGACGCAACGACGTAAACTTAAGCTAAAATTAAATAAATTCTCAAAACACAGGCATCGTACTTAAGCCGCACAACACGGCAAACCGCACAAAGTTTCTTGGATACATGAGAGCGCTGATGGTGTTTCTTCTGCCACGTTTTAGCATCAGCTGATCTCCCTTTCGGGTAACTCGAGTTGGGCCGATTTCGCTTAGTTATTCATAATAGAGGTCTAGACTACATGGTCTAAGAGTTAAACCACTAGAAGTTTAAAGCCTTCGTTCTACAAGTGGCAATCACCATATAACGGCAAGACAAACCCGGGGTTAATGGATGAGAATAAAAGGCGTATATGAATAGATTACTTCTCGATATTCTTTACCCGAAGGATAGGTTCAACTCAAGATGGGAATATATAACATCTTAAATGATAATGATATTAGTCTAATGGCTGGATGTTAGATTTACGATCTAAATGATAAGATAATCTTTTACTGTCATAAGTGTGTACAATGTCAAGTGTTGAGGTCAAACATAGGTCAGATCCAACCGATGACCTATTTTGAATGTTCAATAATAAATTAGAATTGAATGCTTTGTATATTGTTTGACTAAATACTACAGAAACATTATATTATGAAGGAAATAACCATTACGTTTTTTTAATTAAGTTTTTACGCTAATTATTAAAACCAGTGATAACACCTTATCTTAAGTTTGATAACAATTTCTAGTAGAAGAGAAGATATATGGATTCACCACCATTACTTTTTTCGTACAAGTATTAAATTAGTTATTTTACATATACGTTAAAATTAACTATCTAGTATATTTCTTATTCATTTATATTATATACAATTATAAGTAAGTTCAAAGTCGCACAAGGAGCTCCAGAGACGGCTTCAGGTTTCTCTACGAGATCATATTAGAAATAAGGAGACCAGAACATGAACGAAGAAAAACTATATAGGCTACCGTAGTATATGCAAGTTGAAGTGGCAATAGCCCCTGGCTATTAGATACCATAGCTATATATTAGATACATAGCGCGTAGAACAGCTGACTGAGGGGGCCAAAAACCTCTCAATTAGAGACCACAATGATGGCAAGCTCTGTGTACGCCGTCCATATGCAAGGTGATAAAACCCCATAAAAGTCCTGCGGCGACGCTAGATGTAAGCAACCATGGCACAGAGTATAAAATAAAGATAATTTTAAAATGTTGCCAACAAGTAATTTCTGGTTGTTTGACTGAACGACTTTATATTACTGATATTCATTAATTTAATAATTATCCTTTTTCTGATTAACGGTCGAACTTCGACCAGAGACGACGATTAATACAAAATAATTTGGTACAATGTATGTATGGTGCATATAAAATAAGTTAATTAGGAACATAATACGTGAGGAAACCGATAGTATTGTGAATTAAGTCACGCCGCTTGCCTAATCGTTGAACTGCTCTGTTATGCTGATAAATATAGCAGTTGCCTCGTTGGTTCGTAGGAAATGTGATATTATGCATTTTAAATTAAGCATTTGACTGAAGTATGAATCGGAAATCATATTGCGCTTAGAGGGACGTCCCAAGACAACATTACCTTCTAGGAGTCCTGGCAAGTTACTACTAGTGCCTAGGAAGTACACCGTGGTGTTAACACGTCTACATGCTTGTGCTATTTAATCCTACTCGGAAAGGCTTTGTAACCGCAAATAGCGACTGTACGCTGGACGATGGCTTATCGCGGCTGAGCCTCTATGATCTCGTCTATGGAATAGCGATAGAGAGACGTTATAATAGAGGGTCAGATTTCGCGCAATACGTGGACAACTGTTGAAGAAGAAATTCACTAATCATCAATAAATCCTTTGGTGTTGCAGTTCTACATCGCCTGCAGTGGTGACTACCTCATTCTGTAACATCTGATGACTTGCTAGAAGTTAATTATTTCTTATATATTGGAATCCTAATACTCTTCTTAGCTCTTTTTTTACTTTGAACTTTAAATTTTATAGTGCATTTGTTTGTTTGTAACGCTTTCAACCGATCATCATTAAATAATGTATACAAGGGTATAGAAAAAACTTATTCTTTAATCGCGAGTAACAGCGCGGGGCGCAGCTAGTCTTGTAAAAAGTAGATCAAAATGAAAATGCGCTAGTGCAATATCGAATATTTGACGCAATTAACATATTATCTTGTTAGTCCGCTTTTACTAAAAATTAACATTAAAATTATTCACAGTGTTAAAAACCAGCTAATTTCAAGCGGCGTTTAATGCGATATTCAAATTTGAAATACTTGATTAGTAATTTGATGCCGTACGTTGCTCGTGCGTAACACTTCTGTGGCGAATCTTATAATGTTATGTAGTTAATTATACGAAAAATATGCCTACATATCGTTATATACCGAACTTTATCCCGGGTCATTGAAAGATATATCCTCTTGCCGCCCCCGTAATCCGAAGCGGGGCCAGGATGGGTACCTGGCCCCAGCATGCCCTTTGAGGATGAAGTCCGGTCTTTGCCGGGACCGGCCGGTCGTTGGGGTGTCCTGTCGCTGACAGATCCGGGGCACCCCGCTCATAACGGCTGATGGCATTCGCGGAAGGTTTAGTGGGTAGGGGCTGCCCAGGCCGAGTCCCACACATCCCTCCGGGCCCACCCAGGGTACCTGAGGATGGTCTATAAAAAGATTCCCCCGCGTGAACAAAAAAAAAAAAAAGATATTTAAAAAAAATCCTTCCTTGGCGTGAACAGTAATGTTATTAAATGCATACTTATACTACACGTTATGAATGTTAGATTAAAGTCTATGTATGTTTTAGTTAGCCTATATTATAAACGAGAGATCCGGTCTCGTTACAGGCTACATATATATGTTGCCTATTCTTGGGCGCAGCACTGTAAAGGACATAGTCTGCCACGCGGCCCTAGTGGGGATTGGCAGACTACAGCAGTCTTGGAAAAAAATTCTTGCGCCTAGATTCTTTTTCTTCTTCCATTCATTATTATCATCAATCGTTCATGCTTGTTATCCTTATGGAATACTTACCTAGTCTTGGATTAGCATAAACCTACCAATATTTTTGATTGAGATTCATATATTCAGAAGAATTATTTATACGATTTTAGCTCCTTCGTATATTTCGGAATCTAAAACGAAATTAATGTGAGGTACCTAATTGAAAGCAAACCAAAAAATCATTTAGTTCAACTCCTTTTTGAAGTCGTTTAAAATTTCATTCTAAGTATTTGAAACATCTGCATGCGTTCATTGTATACTATTAGCATGTAATTAAAGAGTTACTCAACCGCTTCTGTAGTAATGCAAATTTGCCAACGACAATAATCAATAGAAAATTTTTAAGCAAGTTAATGTGTCGAACCATTATACACAAAATCATCTTGAATACGGAGTACATTTAAACTCACAATTTGCATTCAAAATAGCAATTATTCTATGTAGTTTCAAATATACAACGTATAAACAAAACATTTTTGCTTGATTTCTACGAACCACAACAGACACCGCTAGAATCGGCTGCACCAATTGTTGTCCCGCCATTATTATTGTTCGGATGTAATCGCGAGTGGAAGCGAACGTTTCCGATGTACAAGTTGATTAACATGAGGGTGTTGTGAAAGGGAAATTGCCCTCATATTGTGTCCCACTTGTATATATTATATACAGTTGCACAACAATTTCAATATTATGCCATCAATAAACTTGCTTAATAGTTTTCTATTATGCATCAAAACAGTATAAATTTTATTTTCAACCGTTTTGCAACTTTTTAACTTTTTCGTAATTAAAAGTTGACTGATTGTCGGGGATATTCCGTTACTAAATTAGCCCAGGATTTTAAGATATCCTTGTATAATTTTATACCTAGTAAAATAAACGTATGAATGAGGCTTAACTGCACGCGGTCCAAATCTAAACAAATTATGTTGTTGAAGATATCCGAAAGACGTTTCAGTTGAATTTGGATATACCTAACGCAAGACACGCAAAAAGATACTAGAAATGAAATATAACACCGATAATATTCAAGTATTAATAGTAATTTATGTATCGAATGAATACCAAAACTCGTTTAAAAATATCTAATTTGTTTAATCGACTTCAACTAACATGAAAAGTTAAAAAAAATTGTATATCGCGTCTTAATATGTTGTCGTCAAGGAAAATTAAAAAAAATGTAATAGATAGCTATGCAAATTTTTTACATTTATTTGCTAACATGTTAGTAATATTGGTTCATCTATTGAATTGTTTTCTGTTAAGTAACACGATTTTATAAATTATTATGGATACTCTGAACTCTGCTGCTAAGATAAAAAATCTATTAATAAAAAGGGGAATAACCTCAAAACTTACGAGGTTCTCGTTGATCAATGATAAGACGCAGACTTTCTAAGCAAGTGCTTGACGGCAATCACTAACCACTAGCTTAGTAAAAGCCTATTCACTCTACTGTTGAAAACATCCATATTGTAATCGGAGGGTAAGACAGAGCAGGACGAACTATTCCAATCCTTTAAAACCGTCCAAACCAATTCGTTCGGGTTTGAGGGTCCGTAACAATTGGATGAAATCCAGCAGTATGTCTAGACGTTCGATGGAATGAAGATGGAGGAATTCAAGGATGAGATCATGTAATTTTATGTAATTCCTGAGCACACTCTCCAAAATGCATTTATGGTATCTAAGGCGTACCATGATCATTTGACAGCGAGACCAAAATTCGGAAAGCATACAAATTTTAAAATTGAAGAAATTTCTTTTTTTCTTTATTGTCGCGTAGCAACTTATATTCAGAAAGGCAACACCCATAGGTTTACATTCATATATTATCTGAACGTTATTTATTGACATAGTTGACGCCGTTAGATAAAGACTAGAAACAGAAAAACTGATGTTTTCGCATTTCCTATTCCCCGATCACTAAGTTAAGTGATCTTGTTTTAGTCCTCTGCGGAAGGAAGCCTCCTTTCAAACCAGCGATTTAAAAATTTTAACTAAAGCTTCAGTACAACAGAGTAGACAATTATAGTACAATAGAAAAGAGCACGGACACAAGTCTGTGGTTGCGCTTTATTGGATAAGAAAAAAACAAAAATTTGAGTGATATTTAAAAAAAAATTATTGATAAAGTCCTTTTTTATCAAAAAAGAGAGAACCATGGTCTCTTCACCTATCCCTCTGAATTACATTCATTTATGATGAAAAACAATATAGAAAGAGCCCTTTGGAACTTATGACTGCATATCGGATGGACTACGGTCAACACCGTAGGCTTTTCGGATTTTATCTTTGGGTGCATCAGGAAAATTGATTGTTTGCTTTGCTCTGGATTGCTCAGACTATGTGTCATGAATTCCGCATTGCTCATTATTTAAATACGGAAAGTTAAGTAACAACAGAGAGAATATATACAAAACTGTCGTAAAACGAAAAATTATATACAAAAGCAAAATACATGTCATGCTCTCTTTAAAAAGTTTGGCCCGGTTCATACTTGAAGCAAGCCGGTCACGTTTGCTTTAAATTCTCAAGATTGTTTTAGTCTACCGTCTCGGAGCAAAATGAATGTCAACGGTTGTTTGTCTCACTTATAAAGAAACCATCTACGAAACATTATTTTGATTTGAAAGGCGAAAGAAGAATGGAAAGAACATCTTTGTGACATCATGTCAGATTATGAAAATATTTAAGCAAGGCTACTACTGAACTGAATATATGCGTAGCTTTGAGTCTAAGATACGATTACGATTTGATGGTCGGGATATAAATTTAAATCGGCTTGTACCCATATGTAAAAATTCCCATCGTGGATCATTTGCACTACAAAGAGCCTAATAAACTCAGTACAAAGCAGATTACTGTAGCTATCTTTGCTTCTAATCCTACTAAAAATCCTTATTTTGTTGGCCACATTAAGAAGAAAAAAGAAGCAAGATTGAAATTATTATTGTACATTACACCGGGTACATATTTAATTAATGCACCAACTGCACGAATAGGTCATCAAAACGGGGAAGTACCGACCACGCAGAATGGTAGTATACTAATACTACTATACTAATACGCCTGTGGTTCACCTAGCAATGATTTTCCTCTAGGAGCTTTAGGTGGGCGGCGGGATCACTTAAGATCAGGTAAGCCGCATTCTCGTTTGTCTCATTGTTAATATCAGAATCTAAATTATAGATATTTCTTGATAGCAGTCAATTTTAAATAGCGTTAATTTCAAATAAATAGTACATTGGATGAGAAATTTTACACTTCCAAAGATCTACTAATCAATATTATTTACCACAGATACTACATTCGGAAAGAAATTAAGTAATATGCAATTCGGTAATATCTGAAAATTCAGTTCACTAGTTTACACGTGTCTATTTCATAATTTAACAAGCGTCGTAAACATACCGCGTCCGGTAAAGCAATAAACTTGAAAGTGAACTAATTTTAGAAACATCACTACCGATCGCTAGGTTATATACATTGGAACGAGTACGACTCGACTGCGTCCGATCTCGCCGTCGATTTCTGACCGGAATAATTCAACGGCAGACTTCTGACCGCGTCGAGATTGACTGTTAATGTTAAAATAGGATCGAACTTACTGCAATGACGTTCAATTAATTTCAGTGACGTTCAATTATACAAAATACAGGAAATGTTGCCGTGAGCAAAAGAAAGGGTCGGTTAAGACATTTTGAATATCTCGGAAGATAATCATTAAATTTTGTTCA
Organism: Meandrusa payeni; assembly: GCA_029286785.1. Taxonomy (NCBI): domain Eukaryota; kingdom Metazoa; phylum Arthropoda; class Insecta; order Lepidoptera; family Papilionidae; genus Meandrusa; species Meandrusa payeni. The sequence continues at coordinate 3,827,101 of JAGSMX010000027.1, forward strand.
TTGATGAAAATATTATGTCCAAGTGGCGAATGTACTACAATTTAAATAAAAATAAAATTTAATGAAAAATACTGTATTATCCAAGATTACGTAGGATATCCTTTTCTTTTCAGTTTATGTTTTTTAATAAAATATAAATAAATTAATAAAAAAAATATTTTAAGGATATTCAAGTGTCTATCATGCACAATTTATGTTACAATATATTTATGATGTTTCCTACGTTAACAGCTGAATCATTTTTATACCTTTTTGTAAGTATTTAAAGAGCATTGAGTAGCAGCTGTAGTATGTGGTAAAGCTACTGACCGAGTTGAGGCTCGGCTCTCACGGCTCCCCTGAATCGGAATACTTAAACGAGGTAACTAACCGCCTCATAGGTTAATATCCTACAAAAACGTGTCTGTATGAATATGTCTATCAACTGCTTAGCATATAACACCTTGACCTTTATAAGTGTTTTTTTATGCATAAAGGCAGTGCACACGCAGCAAGCACCTCTTGTGTTGTGGATTACCCTTTTTCCAAAAAAAAAATGCATAATTGCTCCTATACTTCACGCTAAGAAATCGTGGTACTTCCTCTATTGTGCAATCTCATTCCTGAAACAGCAGAAGCATCACTACTACCTTCATTCAATAGTTGAAAAGCGTGCTATTAACAAATCGGAATTTTTGTTTCCAAATAATAAAGCTATTACAATTTAAATTAAATCCAGTTTCTAGGTGCAATTTTCTACAAGCCAGGGGGTAGGTTGTAATTTCATTCTCATTCCAAGCTCTATATTTTTCTTGAAAGAGGATGCACGAGTATTCATTAGAGAGTAAGATTATAATCGACAAAGCATTCGCCGTCGGACAAGAAACGAGTGCTTTGCCAAGAGATGCACTACCAACAGGTTTTCGCCGGCTACTATGAAGGCTATCGACCGCTGACTATTATGGTTTATTTTTTCTTATCTGCAAACTTTATATTATTCCAGAAATAACTTAACCACTGATGCAATAATTGCTTCTAAACGTTTAATATCCAATATATATTTATTCGAAAGGTCTCATTGATTTCATTTATCATTTAAGGGTTTAGATTATTATCAAAGCCTTGTCTTTACCGATACAAATTTCAATTGATGCTATCTATTTTTGTTTTGTTTTATAATGCCATTAACGTAATCTTTGTGTGTTAATGGATCGTGTGATATATATGCCGTAATTTAAGTGATACTCTAGTATTCAAGCATTATTTATAGACAGTTTTCTACGTAATTAGCCACAGTTTTCCGTTGAATTGCTCTTAACTCACCTTATACGATAGCGAATATCATCGCGTACGATTCCATAGTAATGGCAGACTCAGTAGTCATGTGGGAGCGCGATGTCACTAGAGGCCATTCGTCGGTCAAGTGTACCTGTTTAACCGCATAAGGTAGTTTGCGCTACTAACGACTCAGGCGGTTGGACGTCGGGTGTCGTGTTTGCTACGTATCTGTTGGGCGGCGGTTCTGTGATTGCCGTGAGAGTATGGCTGCTCCCGTCGCATTAAAGTATGAAAGAACCGGTCGATGTTACTCGATAAAAATGAAGATATTCGCAATTTGTTTCTATTTATATATTTTTGTTGATATTTGTGAACTCAATTACTTCCAATTATGTTTCATGTAAACTTATGTTTTATATAAAAGTAGCTGTACCTGCTCGCGTTGCTACTCCACTAACTAAAATAAATTTGAAGGAAATACATTTCACAAATATTGGGGGACATTCGCTGTTCGTTTGCTGTTTTAGTTTCAATTCAACTGTCACGGCAATATATGAAACTCATGGTAGTGGCGCCATCTGTCAGTACCAACTCAGAAACCTTCGAAAATGGCGGATTGATTGGCGCGCGTGCCACACTCGGCTTTACGATCAAGAACAATGAAGACGTGGCTTCGGCCTTTAAAACTACCAAAATTATCTTATTCAAGACATGGCTGTATGGGCTAAAGTCTTTTTGCCTTTCCTATTAGGGATAAACCAATAAACCTAATCCCTCAGAAACCTTCGTAGACTCATGCACAACACTTTGCTGAAGTTACATGATCAACAGTATAGCTTATGATCTATACCTTTATAGATAGATAGATATATATATCTATCTATATATAAAGGACATACAGACAAATATTAAATTTATATAAGCTCACTCCTGATAAGCTCACTTTTATTTATTTTATGAAATATTTATTTTTACATACTTACATTTTACATATCATGCACATATTTATTACACACACATTAATTTTCTCCCGCCAAGACAAAGCAATAGCCTGGTTTAGGGAGATAATGAACCCAGAGTTAGTCTTACGGGCTAATTATTAATAATATTTATGTGATTGAGCGTGTATGTGGAGAGAATTATGAAAGTAAGATAAATCCTAGGATGGTACACGTGAGTCCATGAGGTGTTTGTTTGTGATAGTATGTTAGATGTAGTTCTAGGGATTTAGTATATAAACAAACAAATACACAATTTTGCCTATTTTGTGTATTACCTACTTCACTATGATAAAACATTTTTTTTTAAATAGGACCTGCGTTTTCCAACTTTAACAACTAAGCATAAATATCATTCGATCTCAACCAGACTCACTTAGTTGAACAACTTAATTATGGTGATTACTAAAAGTTTAACGACCTTTGGCGTTCGCGTATCTGCATATTGCTTTCACGCCCTGGTAGCTCCAGCTAAGTTCTGTGGACACTGTGGTATCACTTAGTATAACATTCTCGTTTTTAACCCACTCTTATCGATCTCAACGAGCTTTTTGTTACTCTTAGAGACGTCAGGTCTTAAAATAGGGCGTCTGCACTTTGCACGAGTAACGTTTGATTCGTCACGTTTGATTTGATTTGTTTTCTTTTCTTTTTTGTTTTTAGTCGTTAATATACTTGTATAACTATACTATCTTTCTTTACATCATATAGTTGTTGGTTCAAATCCCAACTGGCTAGTGCCAATGAGTTTTGCGTTTTTCGTTTTTTTAGTTGCAAAAAATCACTTAGTAAAATTTGTGCATATTGTATGGCGATGGGCTCCCACTTGTAACATATGGGTCCTGATAAAGTTGGTGAAATATGGACAGCTTTGTCTATTTGTGGCTGTGTGAAAATAAATAAGATTATAAATGAAGGAGATAAGAAATAACACACGTATAATAGAATTCAATCACATTGAAAATCATTTTGAATTCGTTTAAAAATAATTTCGTTCAATATTTCCAGAACATGCGTTATATTTCTAAAGAAATTTAAAACTCTAATAATAAAAAAATCAATTTTGAAAACAAGTTGTAAACGTTTAGTTTAGCGGTTCTATTCGGTCGGGTTATCGTGCGCGCGGCCGTTTGTAGCAACAATAACCCGCTTATCAAAAGCAACCACCATTACATTACGTTTACAGCGCGGCCCGTTGCAGTGATTTTGAGGCGAATTCCAAGTAGACGGAGCTGTTTTCAACGTTTTCACGCCGTAATATAGTCAACCGAAAAATTTCCCCGTTGCTTTTAGAAGACGTTTACGTTAAAGTTTCAACCTATATGTATATCCCATTGTCGACCATTCTTTTACAGGCATTCTCAGCAAACAGAGTATAAGGACAAAGTCCGCCAAATGCCCTTAGTGCGGATTGGCAGACTTCACATCTCTTACAAAATTTGTAGGTTGGTGAGAGATAAATACACACACCCATAACAACGATGCACGCTCACGCACACACACGTATCTCGGTGAAACTTATTATTATTTTGTTTATAAAATGGGAGAAATTTAAAAAATGGGACACTGACTACTAACACATAGGTCCAATAGTTACAGGAGTTAGGGACTTTCTGATGATACCAATAAACATTTACTGATTTATTTCCTCGCGATGTATTCCTTCACCGCCGAACGCGTAGTAAATCAGCACTTAAATTTGGCAAATTAATTCATTGACGCCGACGCCGTGGATAAAACTCGAGTCGCTAGGTACTGTGCAAACACTGAGCGGACTGTCCGGACACTGAGCTACCACAACTCTCGAGACTTTTAGTGAATGAAAAATGGACGAATGATTTTTGTGTACCTTAAAACCAGTAAAACGTTTTTATGGTTCGATACCCGACCGTGAAAAGGAAGCTACTAACTTGAGATAATAGTGACCATCAATTATTAGACAAAAGTTTTGAATTAAGATTGAGTACAAACAAGTGACCTGTAGATATTATCTGTTCAAATAATTTAATAGTCATTTTAATTTTGTAGTAATTTTTATTGGCGCCTATAATTAGGGCAAATATAGGCATGAGTAATCTAAAATTAGACAACACCATATAATAAGTGGTTAATAGACAGATTAGATTAGCAAATCAGTAACGTATCTGATTATAGTTAGTAGATACTACCATCAAAGAGAATTTTCAAGATAGTTTTTATATTAAAATAGGCAGAAGCCTTCCTTTTCATTAGGGATAGACTCTTGAATTATCAAGAGTCCCTCTCACATAGTAATATTAGTTCAAAAGACCAAACGAAAAGGTATTTACTAAGCATGTGCGCTTTACCATCCAATACTAGCATCGGGATCAAGCTCTTGCTTAGAACATAAAAAATAATATATTGCTGAGAAGAGATGCGCGGTATAATTGTGTTATCGGTAATATTTATCTGTAGGCACGTAAATTATTAACCTATGAGCTCATAACGAAAGGTGGGAGCCCCATTTTTCGATTTCTTGTTTGATAAAAATTTAATCTGCAGCATAAATGAAGGTTTTGCATAATATAAGTATCATATTACGTTTTAATATAGGTATAACAAAATGTCCATTTTAGCTTTTTACAGATTACCATTCGAATTATTTAAAACATTCATCGTTTAAATTTGGTCCGCGTCCTGATTGCGGTGACTGTTATTGAAATCTGCTGCCGCAAGTAATGAGTCTGTTTACGATTAGTCACATCAGCGGAAATGACAGTTCATTGACACAAATAAACCTATGCGACTGTGTACTACACCAAAAGAGTACTTTTTCTTAAAACTATTCACACGGCTTCTCACATTGGCGATTGTGAGGCATTAAAAACTAGGCTGCGAAACAGTTTGCGTAACTGAAGTGCATTTTCTATGGAATTGCAATAAAAGCTACACAATCGAAATGTAATGTAATTACATCGATAAGCATCACACAGGGATACAGTTACTTGTTTTGTTTCAATGTTTGCGCTTTAATGCATTTCAAATTTGCAAACATATTTTTTCAGTACATTTAAGAAAGGTATGGTTTAGTTCGGACTAATAGAAAGGATGAATAAGGATAATATGACACAGAAAACATAGAAGTCGGTAGAGGGCGCTCTAGAAGGAGGTAGAAGGACCAGCTATATATTAAATAAGATGTATTAATATGATGTATGGAGGTGAATGAGCGAAGGAGATGTATCAGGATCATACAAAGTGGAAATCCGTGATCTCTGCCTGCCTCTCCGGGTGACGGGCGTGATTCACATGTATGTGGGCTTAAAGACTTTATTACTCATTAAAGACATCACATCCACTGACAATGAGCATACAAAAAATTTCATAATAGTGTAGACTTAAAGTGATCGACAAGTCTTTAAAATATATTGTCCAAGATATGTTTTTGTAGTTTTTGTTTCAAAATATATATATAGATAGACAATCTAATACATAGATTAATATAGATAATAATAATATAAATATACAAATGCTAAAAGCGTTTATATATATGTGTGAATCTTTTATATTACGACACTATTGAAAACTATTAGGCCAAAATCGGATAATGACGTCGTAATAACTAATGGAGCTCTTTAACAGATTACAGTAATTTAAAGCAACATTATAAATATTAAATAATGGATATAATTAATTAGTGACAGTCTAAGGACTGATTGTTCGACTTCACGATCTTATTGTCGGAAATTCAAATGAGTATCCGTTTTACGGTTTTCTACGTTAAAAAAAATTGTATGTCGTGTGCGATGTATGGGTCTCTGTCTATCCCGCCAAAAAGGGTTAAACGGGTGTGAGAGCTTTTTTAAATTAGTTAACGCTTATATTAATATTCTATTTTGTTGCCATATCTTTTTATATCAATAATTTAGGTTCTATTTTTAAATAAGTTGTGTTGTCTTAAGTGGAAAAACTGACCTATTTATCAAATTAACATATGAAGTGTCTATTCTTTAGTCTTCAATGCAGTGAAGTATTGACAATGAAGTGTTTACCAAACATAAGACACTAATCCGAAACACTAGCTACGTTATTGAATATTCAATTTTAGTATATTTATAATTGAATATCGTCAATAACGTGCCTTTATATCCTTGGCAATCGATCCATTTGCATTTCTTCTTTTACCTTAATGAATTTAATATTTCCAAAAATAGTATGGAAATATACAAAAAATGGAGCAGCTTCCAACCAACAATTCCAACACTACTGTAACCGAAGCGTGTATGACTTTTGAATACAGTAGCAAATTTAAAAGGAGAAATAATTAAAATCGTTTTAATTGAGCATTTAATGTTTTTTCCAAAATAAAACGTTAATGCAAACGCCATAATGAAGCAATTCCCACGGTGTAAACAAATGAAACTGTGGTGGATCCTTGGTAAGATATTCTCGCTTTTAGTGACTGCGGGAATCACGGGGGATTCAAGCGAAGCTAAGTGACGCGAGGGTAATGAGACAGCAAACTTGAAAACTCTCATTTAATCTGTTAATGTAAGCATAAGTAACTACTTAGAGGCGTTTAGTTATGTAAATACATTAGGACCAACGTGTGTTACGTACCCCACATAGTTATGTTAGATATAAATTCATAGTTCACAGACTGAAATAATTGGCAGACAAACATAATAAACGGTGGGAAGTTTGTTACTACATTTATTGTTTTCGACTATTTGGTAATTAATTAATTCTTCTAAAATATTCTTCTTTTCAACTTGAGAAATTAACAGACTAAGAACAAACATTGTAATTACGACAACGGTATGTACTCCAGCATTGATAGGAGCTGGAAGTAAGAAATAATTTATTGAAAGAGTGACCGAAAGAGCAAGAAATGACTCGATTAGTTTAGCGTTCCCCCGAAGTGGCACTCAAAGTTAGTTTAGCTTTTGAATGTCTCTTAGATTATCCGTGAAATAGCAACCGGCCGAGTCGTGGTTCGGCCCTCTCGGGCGCCCACGGATCGGCATGCTTACGCGTAACATAGTAACCGTCCAAGCCGAGGTTACCCCTCACCGGGGGGACCCTTGTGTCGAGTTACTAGCAATAGAGGTTCAGGCTAAGCGACCTAAGAGCTGTGCCACCTCTCAATCCGGTGAAGCAGTCAAGGCCAGCCTCCCTGGCCAATCTGTGTAGTTCGTCATAAAAAAAAATCGATTAGTTGCTTTAGATATTTAGATGGGATACTAATAATGCATGCATTTTTGAATTCATTTATTTCGTTTGTATTAATTAAAGTACTGCTAAGATATTTTTGTACGTCGTATGATGTATGAAAATTTAAAAAATATTTTTCCTAATGAAGTTTTCAACATTGCTAATAAATTCAGTCAATTTATATTTAATGTACTTCTAATCGTCTTCTAAACGTCATAATTCGCAACCCGAATGTCGCAGATGCCTTCGAGTTTGGCGTTTTGGGTCCAATAATTGGAGATGTTACGGCCCCAGGCCCGGTCCTCCGTTAAATATTGACCCAAAGAGGCCATTAGTGCCCCGTTTCAAACGTCGATAAGCCATCTTTAGACGTTCGAGGATATAGTTTAGAGATTATGGAAGTTTGTTGCAAATTGTAGATTGAATTGTAGATCTTCATTATCGTAGATATTTAATGTTAGTCTGTATTTGGAAATTGTTTACAAAATTGGTAATATTACATTTTGTTATGTACAGGACTAATAGGTCATTAAAATAAACCTTCTTCTATACAAAAAAAAGTTTTTTTTTATTTGATAATTGTCTTTAGTTGAGACCTGTGGAAAATAACCGCAAATATGGTACATTTGCATTAAAGCGGACAATATGAAGTAAGTAGGCCGCCTGTAATGTCTGAAAGAACTTCAGGACTACGGTAACGAGCCCACAAGCCACGCCAATACCATTAACCGATGCAATTGTATTTAACTTGCTTGCATATAATTTTACTGCGTCTGTTATCTCGACAAGCACTTAAAGCGCTTAATTATCTGTTAAAATTATTAACGCCATTACGATAACAATTGTTGCAGTGTTGTTAACACGCATGTAACGAACGTTTATATACGTTTATGTCGGTCCGATATTTCAATAATGTGAAGTTTCTATTCGACCTTGTTTTCGCACTTGTTTATAGAATTAACTACTTGTAAAAAATTGCTAGCTCGTTCGCTATAAATAATCGACTACCTTATAAATACGCATGGGAAACTATTCCTAATTAAGGAACAAATAACATACATTTTTCAGGTACTATAATAAAATAAACTAATGTAATTAAAATCTTTCACGCTCTTGACCTAAGCCAATCCCTTTACTTATTCTATTTAATCCATTTCCGTGTTTCATGTCCAAACCTCTGACATATCAGGCATACCTTTCTCAATTCAATCACAGCATCGTCTATTTAGTCAAACATTTACGTGACACTTAGTTACTAACCGTATATTTAATTATTGTGGTAGGATGATTTGGAGCTTTCGCTTCATCATTAATAAAATAACAATGTTACTTCATATGCGACGTTGGGATGTAATATTTTAATATTTGAAACAATTAGTCAATCGTAGGTTCATAGGTGAAGTATTAACGAACAAATTCTCACTTCTGGAAAGGACGGTCGTTGTTTATTGTTTTGATTAGTCTCATCGATTCGCATCCATTGTCCTCGTGCGTGTTGTCAAAAGATTGTTTGGAAATAATGAGTCACTTCTATTCATTGCGGATCTTCATTCATTGTAGCCGACCTCATTAATTTTACATGTTCTGTTACTGAATTGATGCATGCGATAAATTTTCGAATGCTTCTCTGTTCTAATTGTTTCATCTGTGTGATGTGCGTAATGCTCTGTCATTTGCCTTAATATCCTCGTCAATGACTGCTCATTTGTGCACCTATTCATGATTTCGTCTTCACTATTCGACGCCCGAACAAGCCAGAAGCGGGTCATTCTCACAAGTCACGTAGGTATTTCATATTGTGTTACATTGATGTCTACAATTGATAAATGGATAGCAAATGCTCTCGCTTCCCTACATTGGCCTGATTGCGTCTCTACAACATTCGTTTTGTGCGATTGAGAGACGATTATTTGATACTTATATTTTGTTCAGTGGAATCAAAGTTTTAGGTATAATATTAGGAAACAATTCAATAGGAAATGTTTTTATTCGCAACATCCAATAAGTGATAGTTTTATAGTCTAACCTAATAAGGTAATAGGATCGAATTTACCACTGACATGTTTGGTATTTAAGTAAAATACAATATTCTAGTATTCTTGATTGCGTCTCAACAACATTAGTTTTTTGATAAATATTTTCCTAAGAGCCAGTTCGTAAGTTTTATGGTCTAAGATGTTTATAATTAAGGTCATAAGTTCGATCTTAGTAACCTATATAATCAGAAACATTAGTTTAGTAGAACAGTTTAATGTTAAAGTACAATGTTCCTAGTATTACTTAGGAGATTATGGATTTTTATTTGACATATTCAAACCTCTCTCGCCTCTTTTGACGATTACATACGATGAAAATGAATGAATGTATGATGAAAATATTTATATATTACTCCCTAATCAGTTATGAGATAATTTGTTTGCAACGATATTATTTCTATTCGTATATGCCGTTATCTTATGCAAACGCATGTAACATTCATCGTTCATCTAGTGTTGCCTGATAAAGTTGATACACACATAAAATTGCAGTTCCAAATATTTCCATATAGTGACCAAACAGGCCCTACTCGACTTAATGCTTTACCTCAAAAAGGAGAGGCTTTGTTCTTTTGTTTATCATATGTTTTGTAAAGGCCTTGTATAACTATAGTAAAAGTAAGCAGGTTAAATATATCGATGTATATAATGACAAAATTAGGTTATATAAGCTAATGTGTGTATGTATATGATATACATACATATATTGAAATAATTATATTAAATGCCACATGATATAAACATGTATATGTAAACGCTACAAACAGTTGTGGTTCGGGATGCTTTCGCGCTTTGAGTAGCCGCCTTTTTGTTAACGGGGAGGAAATCTTCAAAAAGATACCCCGCCTTCTGGGGGGAATGCGGCGGTTATGTAGGGTTTTTACCCACTAAAACCTCCCCGGTGGCCCTTTCCTCGGTGCGTGACGAGGGGCTCCGGGATCTCCAGTGGAACGCACCATAGCAACTGCACTGTGCTCAAGGAGATCACGCTCGGAATGCTTACGCGTAACATAGTAGTCGTCCACGCCGAGGTTACACCAAATACTACTTACGGTTACTAGCTAATAGATGTTCAGGCTAAGCAATCTAAGAGCTATGCCATCTCTCAATCCGGTGAAGCAGTAAAGGCCAGCCTCACTGGTCAACTGTCTAGTTCGTCCATAGAAAAATATCAGAATAGTGCATTCCCAAAAAAAAAACAAATCTTTGTTGAATAGTTGTACATACTGTATGTTAGACGAATTAGTACACACATTTTGTTCTACTGTTTCTAGTCCGCAATTAAATTATATTTTAATTGCTCTACTCATCATCTTCAATGGTTGTAGATTGAAGCAAATTGACGTACGAGTGTTGCCTTACGAATAATAAAAAGTGGAATGAACCGTTATGGCCTCGACGGAATATGTAGAATCTTTCCAGCTTTGACCGAGGCACGCGGTCGGACCGTTATAGCGCTTGACCATTCGTGCTGTATTGTTCTTGACACGTGTGGTGTGCTCTGGAATTAGGAACGGCGCCTGGTGATCCTTTAAACGAATACATTGTTAACGAATGTGCGCTATAAAAAAAGATTATACTCAACATCTGTAACGATTACTTATACTGATGTTAAACATATGTGAAATACTTCAAATTTAACAAACAAATATTCTTAATAGACCGTTTCGTGTATCAAATACAAAGAGGTATTTTTAAAACTATAAAATCCCATATGTGACACGTGCTGAGCCCATCGTATTTTATTAATATAGACGTTATCTGTGTATGTATATATAAATTTATGTTTATTTATCTAAATAAGATTCTTAAAACGCTATTTGTACCGACATTATCCTTTGTCTCCTCTTAACAACCAAAGTAAGCTGAAAGAAAATGCTAAATAGCGTCTTCACCTTTGTACATTTAATTTGGCAATATAGTATTTATCTATCTATCTATCTACCAATGTTGGCAGGCTACGCAGCTCATTGGTACAAGCCGACTAAAATATTGCAAAGTTGAATGTTTAAACGTTTATACAGACGGGTATTTGGATGTGTTTACTTTAGGAGATAGATATAAACTTTCACGAACTATTGTTTGCATAGTATAGAAATAATTTGTATGTTGTTTACATCGAAAAGATTTATAAAAATTCTCTGAAACTAAAATTCCATTAAAATGCGATGCCTACTTGAGTAGAAATATGTACGTAAACAAACAGAATGCATCCTGTTAAGTGTTCTCAGGAATTACATGATGTAATTCCCCATCTCCGTTCCACCATCGGACTTCACGACGTACTGCTGTATTTCATCCTTTTGTTGTGTAAGATGCACTTTGTCTTTCATTATTCGTACAGCAAAGGACTGGAATGGTTTGGCCGCTTTTGCCTATCCTTCCCTCGCTTAACATCAAGTGGGATCGTGGGTCAAGTACTTGCTTAGAAAGAAAAAAATAAACAAATTAGACAAGGTTTTATTTCACAGTATTTATTGCTTAAGTTAAGGTTGCTAATAAACGTAAAAAGGATAAGCGTTTAACAAGAAAGCCAAACATTGCAATTCAACTCCATATTTTCTCATGGAAGTGGGCTATATTTGGTACTACACGCTATAAATATTTCGGGCGGTAACATTTTTTTCACGGGTTATTTTATTATATATATAAATTAATTGATTTATATGGTTTTTTGATTTCATTTATATACTCGGATATTTATTAATTATAATTTTATCATATGCTAACATATACAAAGGAATAACATCATTATCATTATCAAGAAACAGCGTGGTCTTCGGAACCCAAAGTCCAATGAAAACAATGGACATGGACCTAATTGACAGTAGACCCTTTCAAACATAAAAAATACAGACAAATTGAGAAGAGAAAAAGGATTGATACAATAAATTAAAGTTAATTAGTCCGTGTCTATCATTTTTTTTTTGTTATAAACGGAAATGTGTACATTTCCGTTCATGATAACTTTACAACAAAATATGTCAATACCGGTTGTTCTAGACAAAGATAAAACAATATAATAAACATTTTCTATATTACAATTGGAATTGGATAACTAAACGTATGTGAGCAAACGCTCGCCCAATAAACCCCTTTTAAATAATAAAATAAAATAAAAATAATAAATAAAATTTTATTTGGACAAAAGAAAAAGAAATACCACAATACAGAACGTACGTAAACTGCTACAGTAGTTGGCAACTGTGTCGCAGCAGTTTACGCCCACCTCGAGACACAAACAATATAAACATACAAATAAAACTTATAATTATATACATATTATTAGAGGAAAAAAGATATAGATACATTATTGTGCATATGTGTGTGTGTGTGTGTGCGTGTGTGTGTATATGTGTGTGTGTGAGTATGTGTGTGCATCACAAGCATCCAGACATAATTGCTTCAGTGTCATTATAAGTTAAATTATGCATTGCAAATAACACAGCAAATACTCGATTATATAACAAGTAAAAGTATTTTAATTCCTCCAACGTGCCCAATAAGTCCCCCACTGAATAATGTGGATATACAATGGTTACACTCTGTAAGAAAGATGGGCTTTGTTTCTCGACAATAAGAAGCTTAAGTGTGTAGGAAATGCTCTGAAAATAGATTGCTTTAAAATGTTTTCGTTATTAATTATTCCACATAACAGCACAACCTATCCGTTCCTTAGTACAGTACCCTCAATATATACAACAAAAATTGCAGCATCAGTTGACATATTCAATACCAGAAAACTTTCATTTAAAAATGTGTTGTTGAGGCCATTACACACACGCATTCGCACCACGATATCACTGACGACTTCACTTAAAACTCAGTCTTATGAGCAAATTGAAATCCCTTTTGAAGTATGCACCAAAATCCTTACAATGCTGGAATCCGGCCGGATCAGCTCGATACAGCCAGGACTGATACATAAGCCGATCGAAACATTTGACCAAGCTGTAATGAAGAAGTCCTCTCGGTCATACCGGACCAAACCCGAGTTCACTTTCAGGCTGATCCTGGTCAAATCCTGGGCTAACAATGACTATCGTCCATAAACTATTTTTGACTTAAGTGTAGTTTTAAACTGCTTTAAAAAGTATAATTACACCCAGTATCCCAGTGCTATACATAGGTCTCTCTAGAAATCCTAGTCTTCTCCCTATAGAGACTATGAGTGCATAGGTTAACGGTTCTCAACCTTTTTTACTCAGCGACGCACTAATCAAATAATGTTTGTATTTGTAAATTTTCTATATGCTAAAATGTCGAGACACGATGATTGTGAACGTTTAGTTTAGTCCATCATGGTCCTAGTGCGGATTGACAGACATCATCTTACAAGAATTTTTCAAACATCCAGGCTTCGTCTCGATGTCCCTTCATCACAGCGCATGAGGTAAACCGTAAAACATGCATTACAACGAGATGTCAAATATTATAAAATACTAATCATAAACTATCTATAACTACAAAGTAAATAATATATACTGGTATTACTTTACTGTTATCTTTTAACATGATTAACTCAACATACAAATGGACGTGTAGCAGGACTGACTATAAAAGGTGATAAAATAAAAAGCGACGCAAAAACATTACAATACAAACTATATTTCGATCGCGTCATTAATAGACAATTGATCGAGTGAACGATTCCAGACACGTACTTAGAACGCGTCTGTTCTTTGAAGTTATTCAGAAAATATCACTATTTACGTGCCAGCGAAACATACTGAGTATTTATTGATACTCAATGGAGGGTAGAGCAACTTTTGTTCCGAACAGAAACTAATACAGATGTTATCAAAGAAGTTTGAAATAAAATTGTCGAGTGTTGTGAAGGCGGGGACGCTTTATTTTTATTAAATAAGTAATGCTTGTAATTCTTACAGTCCAATGTTGAAACTGGAGAGACGTCCTGATCTCGTTATGCCTTAGTCTCACACAACGACTATTTAAACGATAAATTTCGACTTTCCTTGAGCGAACAGTGCAGTACAGGAATAGCATATCTGTTTCAGATTAACCTTCAATTACAATATCTTCAGCAGAAAAGTGGATAGGCATTTCCTAGACTGGTCACGGTTTACCACAGAAGGCTGCAACTTATATATTTATATATCTTAGATACTAGACATCCGTTGGTGTAAGGACATGCTTAGAAATTACGGAAAAAAAATGTCAATCCGAATAACATCTCCACTTCAAATTCAGTCTATTACTAATGTAGTTAAGAATTGGTATTATAGAAATCTAAACTACATGAATATGTTTGTTTTAGAGTTGAAAGTGTCATTTAAACAGGACCCTTTTTCAACCGACTTCAAAAAAGGAGGTTTTAATTCGTCCGTATTTTTTATGTTTGTTACGATTTTGTGAGTTATTTTTTTATTTAAAAGCTGCTACTTTCCGTGTAGTCTCGTTTCAATTTGGTCCATTTCTGACATTACGCTTTGTAAATATAAAGCTAAATTAATGTAATTAATCTTGTGTTGTTGCCAGTATTATGAATGTCATCAATACCCAAAGTAACCCGACGCCTAAGGCTGCACACACAAGGTCGTGGCTGTCGACCGCGACGCTCATAAAATAGTCTCATTATAATTTCTCATTCACAACTTATTATTACGTGATCGTTCGTAGTTGGAGGCAATATTTTGTTTCAATTAAACGCGCCGTGTTACTGATAAACATCGCCTTGGAAACCCTTATCATTGTAAAGGAATAAAGAGGTAAATTACAATTTATGCCTCCCTAATGAATTCCACGTCAGTTATGGTTGGTAGGCCTACTAATTTACCAAGGAGACTGCCTGGCTGGAGATGGTGAAGGGTCTCGAGAGACCCTTGGGGCCGACCGTATAAAAGGGTGCGGGAGAAATTCCGCACCCGGTCGGCCCCTCTCACCGGAGTGCTCCAGCCAGAGCTCCTGGGGAGGATAGTCGGGGAACTCTTCCCCGACGCCCCTGTGGGTTTCACTCCCCCCAGGATGGCTCGGCAGACGCCGGACGTCGAAGACGTCCCGCCACCACCCGTCACGGATACCGAAATGGAGGCAGTTTTGACCTGCCTCCAGAGTAGGCGGAGGGCACCGGGTCCGGACGGGGTGCACGGAAAGGTTTTGGCCCTTTCCCTCGTGCACCTCGGTCAGGCCCTTCGGGAGCTGTTCGACCGCTGTTTGCGGTCGGGGCAGTTCCCGGGGGCCTGGAAAGAGGGTCGGCTGTGCCTTCTCCCGAAGGACAGTCGGCCCCGGACTCGGCTTCGGCGGTTCGACCGGTTGTGTTGCTGGACGAGGCTGGCAAGGCCCTGGAGAGGGTCGTGGCTCGCCGCCTCGTCCAGCATATGGAGGAAGGTCCGGGCCCGAAACTCTATGAGTTTCAATTCGGGTTCCGGGCCCGCCGGTCGACCGTCGACGCCCTCCGACGCCTGCGGGCGGTGACGGAAGAGGCGGGGCGTCAGGGAGAGGTAGTGTTGGCGGTGTCACTGGACATCGCCAATGCCTTCAACAGTCTCCCGCATGCGGTGATACAGGCGGCACTCGTATATTTCGGAGTGCCCCTGTATCTCAGGAGGCTGTTGGGCGCCTACCTCTCCCAGAGGAGGGTGGCATTTGAGGACCGGAGGGTCAGTCAGGTGGAGAAAAGTCGAGCGCGGTGTCCCACAAGGATCGGTGTTGGGGCCGATTCTGTGGGACATCGGCTACGATTAATCCTGCGGAGCCGTCTCCTCCCGGGATGGGTGTCATCTGCTATGCAGATGACACCCTCGTATACCCCGGGGAAAGGCGTATAAGGAGGCGGCGCGGCTGGCCGAGGTCGGTGTGGGCCTCGTGGTCAGCCGCATAGAGAGGTTAGGGCTTCGGGTAAAACTGGAGAAGACCGAAGCCCTCCTCTTCCGCAGGACCGGACGTAAGGACCCCTCCGGGTGCCACCCTCCTCATCGGAGGAGATAGAGTGAGGGTGAGTTCCCAGATGAAGTATCTGGGACTCACCCTCGATGGAGGATGGACCTTCGGACCCCACTTCAAACAGTTGGGGCCGAAGGTCCTGAGGACGGCAGCCGCGCTGGGAAGTCTCCTCCCGAACCTCGGAGGACCCAGCGCGGTGAGCAGGAGGCTGTACTCTGGGGTCTGTCGGAGTATGGCCACGTACGGTGCCCCCATCTGGGCGGGTGACCTGTCTCGCGGCAATCGCTCACAGCTGCGCAGGGCGCAGCGGATTGCCGCGATCAGGGTCATCCGGGGGTACCGTACGATCTCGTGGGCGGCAGCTACTGCGCTTGCCGGCGATCCGCCGTGGGAGCTCGTGGCGGGGTTCTGGCCGAGGTGTCCGACTATGTCTCGGATAGGAGGGCCCTCGGAGAGAACCCTCTGCCAGAAGAGGTCCGGCGGATCCGTCGGTTAGGTGAGGTAGCACTATGCCGGAGGTGGGAGGAGGACCTGGCGCATCACCCGTACGGCTTACGTACAACGGGTGCTCTGCGCCCGGTCCTGAGCGTTGGATGCGCAGAAAGCGCAAACCTCTCACCTTCCGTCTGACGCAGGTGTTCACGGGGCATGGCTGCTTCGGGGACTACCTGTGTCGGACGGCCCGACGGGAGGCTGATGAGCGGTGCCATGATTGTGGCGCTGCGGTGGACTCTGCCCAGCACACCCTGGAGGTGTGCCCGAGATGGGCAGCGCAGCGTTGCGACTTGGCATCCGCCATCGGTGGAGTAGACCTGTCGCTTCCGAGCCTCGCACTTGCGATGGTACGGAGCGACAGGTCTTGGTCGGCGGTCGCCTCCTTCTGCGAGACAGTCATGTCCCAGAAGGAGGCCGACGAGCGGGTCAGGGAGGGGAGCCGTGGGGCTCCCTCCCTCCGCAGGCGACGAGTCGGGGTGCGCAGGAGGCGTTTCAAACGCCTCCTCTCGCTGCCCTCTGTATTCGAAGCGGGGCCAGGATGGGAACCTGGCCCCAGCATGCTTCGGCGTCGTCGGGACTTCTCTGAGTGCCGGAGGAGTCCCTTCGAGGGTGAAGTCCGGTCTTGCCGAGACCGGCCGGTCGTTGGGGTGTCCTGTCGCTGACAGATCCGGGGCACCCGCTCATAACGGCTGATGGCATTCGCGGTAGGTTTAGTGGGTATGGGCTGCTCAGGCCGAGTCCTGACACATCCCTCCGGGCCCACCCAGGGTACCGGAGGATGGTTAATAACTCGATTCCCCGCGTTAACAAAAAAAAAAGGCCTACTAATTTAGAGGTATTTATTGTGCTTTAACTTCGCTGCTCACTTCGCAAATACCTCAAAGCCTGAAGACGAAGGTCTTCAACCAGTACGTCCTCCCAGTTATGACCTATGGTGTAGAGACTTGGACTCTGACCGCTGGGCTGGTCCACAAATTGAAAGTCGCACAACGAGCGATGGAAAGGGCTATGCTCGGCATTTCTCTAAGGGATAGAATCCGAAACGAAGAAATTCGACGGAGAACAAAGGTAGTCGACATAGCTCTTAAAATAAGCAAGTTGAAGTGGCAGTGGGCCGGCCACATCTGCCGAGTCAGTGATGGTAGATGGGGGAGGAAAGTCTTGGAATGGAGGCCGCGCATGGGTCGGAGAAGTGTAGGGCGCCCTCCCTCCAGATGGACCGACGACCTTGTAAGGATAGCCGGAAGTGGCTGGATGCGTAAAGCGGAGGATCGTATATGGTGGAAGGCATTGGGGAAGGCCTATATCCAGCAGTGGGTAGACACAGGCTGATGATGATTGTGCTTTATATATTTCAAGTCATATAAATTGTTAGTATTTGTCTGTGAGTTATTCATGCAGGGAATACTATGACCTCACACAAAATCGTCATGAAGTACACAGTAGATATAACACTCTTAAAGCTAAGCTGAGTCATATGGTGTCATGGAACAACAGGTATGAACTTAGTTCCTTCGGATAACATAGAAGCAACTTAATTTGTAACGAAATATACTGCTTAATTTTATACATATTTTCTTGAGTTTTCTATGTAGCTGATTCCATTTTATTTACGACCATGAAAGTATTTTAGAAAATAACAAATATCGTAAAATAAAAGAAATCAAACAATAAATATTAATTTAAATTATTGAGTAAAATAAAAAAAGTTCTTTTTTTGTTTTCGACAATATAAAATTACGTAAATAATAGTAATACTTATTAATAATTCGTTAAAGCGCCACCTATGATCAGAGTTGAACTACATGCTTAATAGACACGCGACCGGCCGCCGTGTATGCGACTATAGCACTTCCGTTATATATTTTTCTTACGGTTTTAGTCTCACATTATTTTCCAAATTTCCGTAATTGGACATGGAGGAGCTGTTAGAATTAGAAGCTAGTCTTCTCAAAATAACTCTCGCAAGAATACGGGTTATTTAGTGACACAGATAAATGCAATCCGCACAGCATTTAGCACAGACGTAAAACAGCTGCCCTCTCAGTATTAAACACATTACAATATTGAATGTGCTCATCATTTAATTGTCTTACCTTATTCGGACATCAAGACGCATAGCAGGTTTTCATCGTTTTGTTGAGAATGTATCGCGCTTTCGAATGCAATGTTTAGCTTCTTTTTTTAATTCATACACTAAAGGAATGGAATAACTTGTCTGTGTCAGTGTGAAAGACTGGTCAGCGTTGGTTTCGATGTGGATATTTTCAACAAGTATTTTAATGTTCGTTGTTATTAAGGAGTCTAACATTGTCAGTACTACCAATATATCAATTAGTAATCATTCTTCCATACGTTTTTTAGTTTCCTGATGTACTTACGGAACCCAAGGTCTTTTTCTTCTTTTTTTTGTGTTGACGGGGAGGAAATCTTCAGAAAGATACATAGCCGCCGCCTTCCCCAGTAGGCGACGATGTCGCCTTCTTCTCGGGTCCACCGTGGTGGACGACTCAGGCACCCACCCGCCCAGTGAATCCGAGGCCCCTTTTAGTCGCCTTACTACGACAGACAAGGGAATACCGTAGTCTTATTCTTGAGAGCCCAAAACTACAGGGCTGGTGGAACCCAAGGTCCTATGCCAACTTAATATGAGAAGGCAAAATCCTTTTGGAACAAAAAAGCATATTGAGTGCAAAGAATACTGACAAATTATGAACGTCCTCTTTTTTGAAGTGGGTTCAAATAGTAAGGAACCTATGTGCCTGAGATTATTAACAATGTATAATACTTAGTCGTAAGCCATTTCAAGGAGACAGTAATAAATTTAAACATTGTGTTAATAAATATGGTATACTTACTCCGTGAAACTTTTACCCTTGCTTACGTATTTGAAAAAAAATTAAGGAAAATAAAGAAATACACTGAAAAATACTGTTTATTCATTTTTAAACTAATGTCATTGACTATAAGGACCTGTTTAAGTTATTGGTGGTGTTTCACATTATGAGGGTCCCCTCGTACAAGTGCTCCGAGTCCCAACGGAACCGGTACACACGTTTTTGCGAATGTCAAGTTCATTTTTTACCATATGGTATTAATGGGAATTAATTGTTATGCGTAGAACGTACGCACGTATAAATTTCTAAGTAACGCATAACTTTGTTTATAGATATTGTCCTGGTTATATATAGAATTGTTTATAAGTTAAGGGTAAGGATATATGTATTACTTTCCCAGGTCCCGTGTTAATCGTGGTGTGGTAGGACTAGGGAACTCCTATACCTGACATTCTTAACGACAACGAATGTGGATAGATAATGTAGACATCAGAACTTCGTAAATGAAAGACATCGGAAGAGTGCACGTTCGTAGTTTTTAAATGGACACATGATGGTGAGACCAGGCCAGTAATGGACCTGCAGTTCCTCTGCTGTGGCGGATGTTAAGGGATGATAGTAATCATTTAAGATCAGATAAGCCCTGTGAAAAAAGATTTTTGCCACTTTCAAGACTATATTTTTACTCTTTAGTTAACATTTACGTGTAAATTTTAATTGAAGTCGGTTTTTGTTTTTATTTGTACTTTAAATATTCCAAATAAACTTAAATTAAGTCAGTAATAGAATGGTCAAATCTACGACCTTTAACAGACAGTATCCTAAATCATTATGCTTCAAAAGCTTAATATACTTGTTATACAAATAAAAAGCAACCGAGTGTAAAGACTTCACAAGTGCTCTGTAACAAAGTTTGATTTTGTTACGCCAATACAAAAGTACAATTAAATTCAATTGAAATAACATTACCTAATGAATAAAGAATCGGCACGTTTCTTTTCACACGCGCGCCGCAACCTGCCGCATTAGGAAACCTGTTAAATATATGTACCGTTACCGTTGGCTCCGATGGTGGCATCTGTATGATGTTGCCTTTATTGGATTAGTCTTTACGGTCAATGACTGGACTTTTATCGATTATGTTTGTGATTGAAAGTACATCGGAATGTCATTCTATACTATGTTTAATTATCTGTACATGCGGACATTATACGCAATGAGAATGTGAAGAATTTTCTTCATCAAAAACGACATTCAATTATTTACATTTTTAATATATGTATTTGTAATAATATCACATACATACACAGTATTGTGCGGATATATTTTTGCAATCATCTTCAATTGAGTAATCGAATAGCGAATAGTCGGGATGTTCTGATTGCGGTTGAATTATGAATTTACGATAAATACGTTCATTGTTACATTCGACCTTTTGTTCGGCAAAATTATTGCAGATGTTACGCAATATCTATTGTTCCCCCTGTGTATGTGTTGATACAACTTTTGCTTCTGTGAATCGAGCTCATTTATTCGATATAATTATTCGGAAGCGGTGGTCTTCAGACAACAGTGCGCCGATTGTATCATTAATCCACGTCAACATAGTTTTAAACCTTAATGAAAGTGTTTAGAATTCAAATTTGGCTACATCAAATCAGATTTGGAACACTAGGTATTAATCAGGCGTAATATAAAAGGATGATGTTATGTAAGATACGGTAAATAGCGATTTTAATGTTGCTAATTTTACGCTTTACTTTTAGTAATACTCTCTATGGAAATTAGAAACGATTTGACAAAATAATTGTCATTTAATTCACATTAAGCGGATGTCAAAGTGGAACGATGTAATTCAACATCTAAACTATTTTTATTAGAGGTATATCCGAACGTTAAAATGCAACTTCAATAATAAAAGTTTCGGTAAAGAAATGGCCGACGAAAGAATAAGAAAACTTAATATGAAAAAACATATATTTTGATCATTTTATTTCAGAACCTTACTTTGCTATATTTTTAACAGAAGTCAATAAACTTTGTACATGTGGTGTGCTTAGGAAATAAAAAATATGTTTATAAAGCTAGCAGAATTGCAGTACATTACATTTAGTTATTCTCCTTCTTACCCTAAACCCGGTTCGAACCTGGGTCGGCTGATTAATTCCTCCACATTGCCCGGTCTTTCGCATCCTCAACAGTTAAACTCTATGAATCGTTTCCTGTTATACAACATCCAGACAAAGGAGCATCTTCATTTAGATAACATTAAAATGCTGGATATGCCAGCAAAGGGCAGGCCACGTTTCGCCTTCATACAGGGGTATAGAACAGATGGCCGATGGGGCCGACAAGTTCTCGATTGGAGACCACGGACCGGCAAGCGTAGCGTTGGACGTCCACACGCTAGGTGGTCTACCGATCTCATAAAGAGCGCAGGAAATCGTTGGGGAGCCTAGCGGTGGATGTTTTATGGCTGAAATGATGATGATGATTGGCGTACAGGACGAATGATGGTTTTGTTATTAACCCTAAACATAACAATGTATAGTACATTGCTTTTCATTCCTCACATTCCTTTCCATGCATAGTATAACATACTATGCATGGAAAGTATAACATACTATGCATGGAAAGGAAAGATCTCTTTACTTAAATCTATTCTTTAATTGTATTTTATAATAATTATTCAAATGTTTAATGTCACAATTGTCAGTGTCGTGACATTTATTTAAAAGAGATAGAGATGGAATAAGGACATTAAATGTTGTTTCTCTAAATATTCTACAGAAACGCTGTCTTTAATTTCGTGTATACAAATACATTCCTAATAATGCGATAATCACTGTACGTGTAGCACTGAATATATTAGAATAGTAGCGTAGAATAGTAGCGTCCAAAATACGTATGTTCATATCAGGATTTTTTATTTAAATACAAAATATTACGATTTAAATATATTTTTGATATTTTTGGATATACATTTTTTTACCTTTTTCAAAAACAATCTTGCCACAATAAGGGTTAACCGTTAGCAATATAAACTTGCGAGTAAATATTTGGTACACTGTTGTGCACAGCAAAAAAATTATTTAACCATTAAATGTAATCAGTAAATGATACAACAGTTAATGGGAATATAAAATAAAGGCGAAATGACCATTTTATAAGTATATTTATGTCACATAAATTAGATATAAAACTATTTAAAAGCATCGTAGATGTGTTTAATGATAACATAAATTATAAATAATATTGCCTCGAATAAGATTAAAACACTAACAATATTTTTTTCACCTTAATAATTGTTAACATAATACCAAATGTAAATTCTATAGAGCATCCGTCACGTTTGTCTTGACTACGTCACACATGACGCTGAATTTTTCTGTTCTGGAATCTACAATTGAACAAAGAGAGCGCTTCATTCATAACCGTCTTTATCTTTTGAACTGACGGATATACGATATTAGATTCAATTCTCAGCCACCAGTTTCTTTTGTATAGCTTGTAGGTTTACTTGAAATGTTTTATCCTCTGTTGTTATATCAACATATGCAAATTAGACTGGCGATAATGAAAAAAACTTTATTATTTGTTTGCTTTTGCATACGCCAAATGATTATTTAAATTACGAATGTTGATAAAATTAGATATATGACGCAGAAGGTACATATCCAACGCAGAATAGAAAACAATAAATATTTTTAGTCTACCGTCCATCTGTAATTATTTATTTTTATTCTGACCTCATATAGATATGTGGATATGATAGATATATGCAGAATAAATTTATAGTTTCTTAAAGTCTTGTAGTTGTTGGTAGCAGTAAGTAGCAGCCTTCTTTTCTAATAAATTTATGTCGCTTATTATTTATTTCGATAGACTCGATCATCTTTGACATCAATCGGTGTTCTTTTGCTAAGATTTTGTGGTATACATTTGATGTAATGGCGTGGCCTGAAACTGACCCCACCACCATGTGTGACCAATATCAAGGATGAGTGTGTGTGTTCTTTTAATTCGGTTTTTATGACTGCTTTAGTCTGTGTTATAAGAGAGTTCACATACACAATCAAGCTTGTATACTCAAGCAACTTTCAGACATTACATTTGACAAATGGTAAAAATTCACTTGTTCTTTTTCTTTGTTGGCTTGAAGTATGTTTTGTGACACCATGAAGTACACAGAGAAATAAAAAGTGCTATAAGAGAGAGACTATAAACATCAAAGTCGTTTTCTTCAATAACTAATATTCGTGTATATAGAGGAAGTCAGAAGGGGATGAAAAGATGAAATGATACAGGGTCATCTCTACTGCCGATCTATTAGGCTAATACGGCCACGAGATTTCTTTTAACGCAAATTCATCCTATCTTATTTACATCCGTTCCAATAAAGATGCGTTGTCATTGCTTCTGTACGAATGAAATATGTAAAGTCATACACAAAAGGATACATTTACATTGAGAATTATATTTATAACGAAGTCAAGAATTAGAAAACATTATTAGTATGCTGTTATAGACACTATAATAAGTGGAATCAGCGAATACCTGTTCATTGAAGACACGACGCGTTGACTCAGTGGGTCATCTTGTGGGACCATCGCCACTTTCTATATGACCTTTGGCTAGACGGTCACCGACAGTCAATAGGTCGTGATGATGCCGCCGCTTTGTGCTTTCAATACCGTGGTATGAAAGCTGTCTATACGCCTTTTGTATTCCCGCCTGGTATTTCGTTCCACTTGTGGGGAAGCTTAAAAATATATATTGTTTGAAATAAAAGGAAACACATTAAAGCGAGATTCTCTTACCATATAAGTTTTTAATATAATAGCGAAGTCGCTTAGGATTTGCTCTACGATCTTGATATTGGAAGTTCGAAAACGCGCCCATTTGTAACGATAACTTTCTGTTTTCAGATTCTTACGTTGTAAAATTTACTAAACTTTGTACCTGGTATATATTTGGTGATGGGCTCATTTCCTGTCACCTGCACCTCACCTTAGCCCATTAACTATTAATTGTATATTTCATGAAATTTAAATTAGTTTTTATTCTCTATTGATGTCGTTATTCATAATGAAACATTAATATTATATTCCGAGAGTAAGAGCACGAGTTAACCGCAATTAAAAGATTACCTACTTAAGCAGCAATGGAATTCGCGCGTAAGAAAGTAGAGAGAAACACGCAATCTAGTATTTCAAAGCACAAAAGCCTAAACCTGTTACGTATTTACATATTGGATCTAAACGAGCGTAATATTAAGGTTAACGTTCCTGACACAGCGGAACACGGCGATATTTGCTATATCGTTAGTTTTTGACGCCTGGCCCCCTACTCTTGACCTACATAATAGCAGCCACTGGGTATGGCAATATTTCTTTTTTCTTGTTCTTTTGTTTGTCACACTTGTAAATTTTTTCGACGAGTTTCGGTGAAAGCAATCTCGATACTATTCTCCTGACAGTAGTCGGAATGGGAACGTGAATATGAATAATGTTTTGAGTAAATTGGGCTATTCGTTTTGCATATGAATATAAAAATATTATGTATATGTAAAGAGCAGTGAAAGCTTAGTTGACTAACCAACTAACGATCTAATGATCAGTGTTCCAAGCTGGCTTGTTTCAATTAATTTCCATTATTCTGTTTCTCAAGTAAAAAATATCAATCGCAAAAATTTGTTCTTGATGTAAGGCTGTAAGCACATCTCCTGTCAAAAATGGGAACTTCATTCTGCTGGTTGCCGCTATGACCGTCTGAACATATGAATGACCCAGTATAATAATTGCAAGTTACATTTTTGGTTGTTATTTTTATTAATATTTTTTTTGGTTTCAGGTAAAAATTGTGCGGCTTTTATTTTGGATTGGAATGGTAAATAATGTCTGCTGAAACAAATCGTTATAATATACATTAAACCACAAACCGATACCAAAAGACCGTTACGTCTTTCGTCCGGTAAACGAGGGTGCCGGCATCCTAATTTTTCATAATATAGGTTGGCAATGTACCAGCAGGCCATCGGAAGGATACTATAGATCTGCATACTGGTTTACCCATTCCCTCATATAAAAGTAGTCACGTCCTTTTAATGTTAGCGGGTTAGTCAGAGATAACTTTCGCTGTCCGCTTTTCGCTTCGCTTCTTCGCAAGTGACTAGTGGTAAACCTCCATGGGCGCGAAATCATAAAAAAAGTTTGAGCTAAATTATCAAAATCCGATAAACATTGTCATTCCTGATGAGAAAATTACTTTGAAACAAGACTATTTAAATGATTATCATATGTAAAGATTTTGTTGAAACATTAAATCTTACATTTAAATTAAATGAAATGACACAATACTGATTAGTTTATTTGACACTCGTATTAATACCGCCAATGTATATCATACAGTGAATTAAGCTCAGCATTTACAGTAAAATTCGAGAACACAACGCTAGGATGCTCGATAAATTGAAATAGCGAATATCGGGATTGTTTTAAATTAATAATTAGGATAATTTCACTTGATAAATTGTCGCGGGATGTCCTATGGGATTATTCTGTAACACCAACTCATTGAAATATTTTAGCGAACATGAAGCGAAACCATTAGGCCATTAGGCGTTTGACTTACGACCTGAAATGGACATTGCAAATCCCAGTAGGATTTTTGACAATTTGTCTTACAATATTGAAAAGTGATGTTTTTATCCTACGTTTAATTAACTGAACTCTTTCAGTATCTCTGTAATTAATGCGATAAATAGAAAGCTGCAAGTATCGTGAAAGGTAAACACAAACATTTGTTAACTGTGTTGATTAAAACCCCGTGAAAGGCCTATGCAGTTTCCCGGCTGATTAGTGTAGATTATTAAAAAAAAAACCCTTCTCCTTTACCTGATGTTATTAAGAGATACTGGGTCTTAGTTTAATATAGTCACTTTGACAACCACCACTGAGTATGCTATTGGAAAACTATAGTGGAACAACTGAACTAGCAAATTATCAATACTAACAATTGGTGAACTGACATACTCGTAGAACAAAAATTGACAACTATGATGTTACTAGGATATGATGTTAGTGATAGTTCATTTTTACTCAATTGTAATAGTATACTTGGTGCCCTGCTATTTTAATTTCAATAAGTACACTAGTGAGTATTTTAATTACATTAGATTATATCGTTGGAGGCGCGAAGCTTTTTAAGTATTGCCTGCACATTTAAATGAATTCTCGTTTCTTCTACAATGAGGAGTGTATTCATCCGTTACCTTTTAGGTTACTAAATTATACCTTAATCTGAAGTACTCAGTCTACGGGTCATTAAATACGATTGATCTGCCCGAATCTAGACTATTTATACAAACAGAATTAATGTACTAACGTCTTACGATATATAGATAAACGATGCACATCAGTGTTGACTACTTGTAGGGACAATTGAATAAAATTGAAGAATATAACAGGAAGACTGTAACACGAGGACATTCAAACAAAAATATACAGTTATTATCCTTGGCTATTGGCTACGATTTCACTTCATTTTATATCAACGTCTAAAATATCCAAAAACATTATGCTTGAAAACAATCAATTAGATATATTTGTACTCTATCTTCATTACTCTATTAACGGTGCTGCCGTTTATAATACACATTTCCATTCAACCGCATTCGTCTAGTCCATGTGAACTTGGTCTGAACTTAATTTCAAAATGCATTGCGAATGGCGTGGCGGTCTCCACAGAGATCGTTACTACGGTCATTAAGCTATAGCCGTTACAAATTTCCACGATGATGTCATTTCTGTAATGGTATTTACTTTAACTGATTGTTTTGGTGAAATCCTTGCATAATCATGCTTGAATAATTTATTACTTACGGTTATTAAAGTACGAAACATATAGTTTTAGAAAGAGTAGGTAATTTCATTTTAAATCGTTTGAAATTTGATGCAACTCCATTGATGAAGATTATAAATAAAATTGTAATTATTATTCATACATAAATAATAAGCATTCAGATACAGCTTGCTAGCATCGCCTTCATAATAAGCTCTCACGTCCTTGAAAAGCTTTTTAGCGGGGTAGACATAGACAGTTATTGCTGTTCGCTTTATACCAGGATTAAAAGTTTCCGTTTGTGTTATGTCGTCATCTCACACGGATTCACACACAGAGTGGTGATGTCAGAATTACTCAAGGAGCAAGGAACATCTACAGTGGTAATCCGTTATCGCAGCCTACCTCTCTGGGTCGATAGCATTGCTTTATTATTAATATTTATACTTATAGTGTTTCAAATTACAAGAATAAGATATCAGTGTGAATCATTAGTATATTGTAATTGAAATATTTTTCCTCCAAAATTAATGTATATGTATTTGGAGAAATTCCGATTGTGACTGTGATTAATTTGTATATAAGCAACTATACATTGTGAATTTTCAGAATTCAAGAGTATAAGCTTCTTTATCTTAATATGAATTCCGAATCCTATTGGTATTAAAAGAAACAAGACACTCAAATGGATTATGTAAAGTTTTATGTCTCCAAGGCGATCCTTAAATTCTAGAAGATCCGTTTTATTATTATATCAATATCACTCAAGTAAAGTGAGGTTTTATACGACACTCTTTATAACATAACATAAAACAAGACATCAAAAGGAATTCAATCTCTTCCTGTTATAGACAAGCTGGAACAAATTGTAGTTTTGTTAATGTCAACGTTATTTCTGATTTCCAACAGTATAACAAAATCTAATATAAATCTTGAAATAATATTCACAGTAACTTAACAAAACTAATTTAGTTAATGTTTTAATGTATTTGTGTATTTTTTGATTAACAAATAGTTATGATGTTCAAACGCAATGATAGGTGTTCGATTTACGGTCCGATATTTGCACTTTAGAATCACAATTGGCTTGTATTTTCTCTTTAAGTACAAATAAAGATTAGCTAAATTTTTTACCTGTCATATGTGACAGGTAAAAAATTCAGTCCTAATAACCTTGGCGAAGAGTGGACGGCAGAAGCTGCCTCTGCCTACCCCGCTAGGTTCAAAACCTTGGTGTATGACGAGGGGCTCCGGGATCTCCAGTGGAACGCACCGGAGCCCCTCTGCACTGTGCTCAAGGAGAGCACGCCCCGGGGGGGAGGTTACTCCCTCCCCCCCGTGCCCTCGCAGCGCAAGGCGACACGGGCCAGCCGATGTCGCATTCTTCCCGGGTCCACTTTGGTGGACGACTCAGGCCCCCACCCTTGTCGCCCAGTGAACCCGAGGCCCCTTTTAGTCGCCTTGTACGACAGGTAGGGGATACCGTAGTCTTATTCTTGAGAGCCCAGAACTACAGGGCTGATGGCATGAATTAGGTTCAAAACCTATGTTAATCTTGTAACAAGCAAATAGTCCTAATTTCTCCAGTAGGAATACTGACCGCCTTGTATCAATAACTAATTAAAAGTTTTGCAACTGGTCCATCATAAGTAACGTTGCTCAAAACAAGCTGTGTTGTAATAATTGTTTGAAAGAATAACAAAGTCTCATTACTTACATCGTTATAAGTATTTAATTTTTCGTAGTTACCGGTACGAAATTTGAATAAAAGTTATTTTTCTATACAAATATATAAGATTAGGGTGTCTGTTTGTATGAAAATTACCGCTTTTTACTATATGTGTTTAAATGTATACGGTGCATATACCAAAATAACATTTTTAACCATTTTTATCTGTCTATTTGTTCTGGCTAATCTCTGAACGGCCAATTCCGTCAAAATCTGACGGGACTTTCACTACCAGGTGGATAGATAGATAGATAAATCATTTATTGCACCAAAGTATATATATAAAGGCGAACTCAATGCTATTTAGCATTTTCTTCCAGCTGACCTTTAGTGGTTAAGTGCAGGCTAAGAATAGTGCCGCTAAAAATAGCATTTTAAAATATTATTTAGATAAATTCATATACATACATATAATACATAGACGAAAATATTTATACCAGTTAGTATTTTTTCTTTGTTTGAGTAGAAAGTATTCAGTTACAAGACAGTTATAGATGATATAGTAAGGAGTAACTTTTTTTAGTAAAATTTAAATTAATAGTTTTTAATCACGGGTAACACCGCGGGGCGCAGCTGGTTTATGATATATGTTTTAAACTTATCTAGGAGTAAGAACGAAAATACGACGGTCGTTTCTCTCGTGTGCTTTATGTTAAAATTACAGAAATTCATTTCTACATTTGTACGTCTAAAATTCCAATGAAGTTAAAACAGTGGCCATAAACCCGTTGTAATTAGATTTTAGCATACGATCGCAACGTACGAAATTTAATTAGCAACTTTTATTATGCCTACTTATTTATACGTAGATTTTATTCGCTTCGAAGTAACCATTTAAAACCAACGCTTTAAACAAGTATTAAGGACGTTGTTTTGATTTGATTCATGTGATATGCATTACCATGAAATTAAAAAAATAATGTTTATTTTTCTTGGTCACTTAATGACACTTTACTATTTTATTCTCTATTAATTTATTTTTTTATTCACTTCTTGATTATAATTATTTCCTCTTATTTTTTCTCTGTTGTGCCATTTATTTCTTCTCCCAGCGCCAATGATTCCCGAAGTGATTGTGTGACCCCAATGATTCCGATAAAAGCTACCGGCCGAGTCGTGGTTCGGTCCTCTCGGCGCCTTCGAATATGCTAACACCATTAGAGTAAGCGTCCAAGACGAGTCCCCTACCGCGGGCATTTGCACCGTTTTGCTCTCTATAGAGGTACAGGATAAACAATCAAAGATCTTGTACCAACGCCCAAATCTGATGAAAATGTTGCGTCCGTCTTTTCTGGCCAAGCGTAGATTCGACACTAAAAGGAAGTTGGTGTGTGAATGGTTTTTATTTTGTTTGCTATCTCGTCAAATTCTTATGGAGGTCACACTCACATTTAGTGCACTATGTAACGCTTTATTTTTGGATGTCTTAAGGCATAGAACTGTATAGAAATGCTGACTATAGTTAACGAATATATACCCAACGAAGAGTTCAATTCTTTGCATAGTAGGACAAGTTTTAGTACAGCTTTAGTATGTTTTATAATAATAATAGAAATATGAATTCAAGCATATATTCTAAATTTCATCATCAGCGTTTATTTGAGATATATTTTAACAACTAAGTAATATCGTTAGTACTAAGAAATTGAATAAATAGATTCTTAATTAATTCCTCCATCCCCGTTCCACCATAGACTTATAACTTCTACACGTGAACATCCCTAAAACCCGAATCGCTTTGCTTCGTCTTTCATTATTCGTGTACAGCAAAGGACTGGAATAGTTTACCCGCTTCTGTCTTTCCCTCCGATTACAATGTGGGTATCTTCAAGAGAGCGAAAAGGCATTTACTAAGCTAGTGCGCCTTACCATCCAGGACTGCATTTCCACTTAACAACAGGTGGGAACGTAGTCAAGCACTTGCTTGGAAAATATAAGAAAAATCATCGTTACATATTCGAAACGGGAAGTTTGTTATCTGCACATGGAAGGAAAAACAATTCAGCAGTCTAGATTGATCGCGAAATATGATAATATTTTGATATCTAATCGCAATAAATTAAACGGTTGATTCATTTCCTGGCCCTGTCGAAAGTACTCTATATTTATTTGAAGACTAACCTCCCAGTGAAAGGTTTTATGCAACGGCTTGTGTAAGAGCACAGTCGACCGCAGTTGAACCGAAGATGTTTACGGTCTTATTTTAGCGTATGTGTGACGACACTTTCTACACAAACAATTTGCTTCGGCAAGTTGCAGTGAATTTATAACATTATCTTATTAATACATTTCTTTGTCTTGCTATTGAATGCCATTATTTTGCGACGGTCAAAGGAATAAATTTAAATTAATACAACGGATTTTATTGCGTTTTCTTTGAATAATTTGACTTTACTCGACTTCATCGATTTTGATTTCATCTTGAACTTCTATATTAAGTAACGTGCTATATGAGTCTCTCAGGGGAATCTCAGCTCGAGGGTGCCTGACAGGGCCGAATCACGCCTTCAGTTTCTATGTAAATTATATTTACAAGACATTCTAGAATTACATCTAACGCAGCGTCAATAGTGAACACAAACATCACCTACGAGTAGCATGAGCTTAACCTTAGGTGGAATTGTTTTCAAGAATATTAGGAATATTTGTGATAAAAAATATTGTTAGAATTATTAAAATTTCGGGAAGTGTTGATGCTGCTTGTTTATATTTTCTTCCTATCTCCTTTTTACATTTGTGCTCGTTGTCGTTAAGGAGTTTTACCAAGTTTTGGATTTTCATAAACCTTACGAGATTTCGGAACGCAAGCCCCTGTGCCAATAAAAAAATATACGAATAGATATCAAACGTTTTCAATAATATAAAAATCAAAATAATTATATGAATTACGGCGCTGTGATTACACAAACATTAAAAAAGATAACCACCTCTTGTGTCCGAATCGGTTAAACTGAGCTTAAGACTGGTTAATTATTACACTATGTTATTAGACTGACTTAAGTACAATTGAACCATTAAAACAATGTGGCATTAAACTACTTTATTATCGTCAATTAAAAGGCTTGACTACTAAACCTGTTCTTGATTTACTTGTCGCTGCGACTTAATTCCAAGCGAGGTTGCTTAACTTGAACTTGTCTACTTGTTGACCTTAAATTATGGATTCAGCATTTCAGTGATTATATTTATTGTCTCGTCCAGCATACATTCTGTTTACATTCCACTCGTGTATTTTTAATATCTTTTTTCAATTATAGTTATTATCGCTCTTAAAATGTCTACTTGCTTTATAAAATAACATAAGCGTTGTAATTTGTGTGTAGTAGACGCGAGTGTAGTGTGTACTTAGATCAATGATTCTCAACCACTGTGCCGTAGCACTTTTGTGTGCCGCCAAATTTTGCAAATATACAATAATGTTAATATTATTAAATTATATCATTTAAAAAGAAAAATATTTTTAACATGAATATATATTATTATTTCGTATATTTAAAATAATAAGTAATATATAAGTAAATAATTTTTATCTTTTTCTTTGTGTGCCGCCAAATTTTGAAATCGTTAAATATGTGCCGCAACAAAAAAAAAGGTTGAGAATCACTGACTTAGATAAATACATTCTTTTTTTATTTTTGTTTAATTCAAACATATTACAAAAAAGTTATAAGATGCTAGAGCCACCACATGCCCGACCATTTAGCTAGTACGTAATATATTTCAACCGACGTCAATAAAGGAGGAGGTTCTCAATGTGTTTTTCTCCTGTGTATGTTTTTTTTATATTTGTCACCTCGTCCCTTTGGACTGGATGGACCCATGTTGATGATTTCTTTTATCTGAAAGCTGGCACTTCCCGTGTGCTAGGAGCACACTTAAATTTGGACAAATAAGTCTTAAATTTGCAAGAATTATGTGCGCGTCAAATGGACGAATAACTCAACATAATTCCAATTTCGATGATTCATTTTTTATTGGAAAGGATGTACTTCGACGGTAGTTTAATGATTATTTGTTTAGATTCTGATTAATTCTATTTCGTAATCTACGATAATTCGGAAATACAAAGAAGGTGTGTCTGCACGTATGGTTTGATTCGTTTTCAAGTCTGATTTTGTTTGTACTCGTAAATATACTTATTAAACGTTCGAATAAAGAGAAGACATTTGCATATTAAATTAAGTTGAATATTTTGTTCTATTAAAAGAACCACGCAGGTGATTCGTCTAATTTTAAGTGATGATAAGCGAAATGCAAAATATGCGAATTTACTACAACATAAATATTCAAGGTAACTAATAAATTTATAAATCGTTGTTAATTGGTTTTAGTGTAAAAGCAAATTAAAATTCGGTGTAAGTGGACCTCATCTTTAATGCATTTATATAGATAGATAGATAAATCCTTTATTGCACCTAATAAAATGTACAAAGGCGAACTTAATGCTAATTAGCATTTTCTTCCAGCTAACCTTTAGTGGTTAAGAGCAGGCTAAGGGTAGTGCCGCTAAAAATAGCATTTTAAAACTATTATATAAATAAATAAATATACATAAATAGATACTTCTATTTAAATATAATAATATACATACACATGGAATATATATAACGACAATAAATATACCACTTTGTAATAAAATCTTTATGAATAGCGTATACCATTTGCCATCCCTGTCTACTCCTTAAGGTTAATAGGACGGGAGAGCTTGTATTATTTACGAGAGCTTCGGCCTCGGTCAAATGAGGTAAATACAATAGAATTATATGTCAATTGAACGAATTTGTATTAAAGAATTTTTATTTTTAAACCAAACAGAACTTTTCAAACACGCTAAAGATTATGGTATAAGAATCATGTATGTCACAAGAAAAAGTTTTGCCATTAATTAGTATAAAATTGAAAAAGCAAGAGATCAAACTAGCGTTAGAGAGATCGTAACAGATCCGTGGTAGCTCAGTGTCCGTGCGGTTGGCTCAAGTTACGTAGTACGCTAGCAACCCGAGTTCGATCCCCGGTGCCGGTACCAATAAATTTGTTGTTGCAATTTTATGTGCTGATTTACCACGCGCCTGGCGGTGAAGGAAAACATCGTGAGGAAACGTACATGTTTTAGAAAATTTTTCTACGGCATGTGAAGTCTGCCAATCCGCATTAGGGCCACGTAGCGGACTATGCCCTTATATTGTCTTTACAGAGAAGGCTTGCGCCCAACAGTGGGACAAGGCTGTAACTTTAACTTTAAACTAGCGTTACTAGCTACTGACAAATTTCAGGCTCAAGCCGAGACATTAAGTTTCCACGCGTACCTTCCTTTATGCGTATATATACTGAAAATATCGTTACAGACAAACAAAGATTCATACTTGTATCTTTTAGATTACATGAATACAAGATGTTGCTCAATATCTAATCTGCTTGATTTGTAAACGAACATACTTAAATGTCAAATCAATCAATCTTAACTTCAGTAAATTAATTCAAGTTTATCAAAGACGTGCCTCATATTCATCCAATATAATGCTTAACATGACATCAAAAACCAATTAACAATAATATATAAGTTTATTACTTACCTTGAAAGCGACTCAGTGTTTATGTTGTAAGCGTATTTAATATCTTATATAATACTTCATAGTATTTAATTAAAATGTATCATTAATAACAAAAACTATGAAGAGTTGGCTTGTCGGCACTTCGATTTTTTTTTATGACGAATTACACAGGTTGGCCAGAGAAGCTGGCCTTGACTGCTTCACCGGATTGAGAGGTGGCATAGCTCTTAGGTCGCTAGTAACTCGACACAAGGGTCCCCCCGGTGAGGGGTAGCCTCGGCTTGGACGGTTACTATGTTACGCGTAAGCATTCCGACCCGAGGGCGCCCGAGAGGGCCAAACCACGACTCGGTCGGTTGCTATTTCACGGATAGTCTAAGAGACATTCAAAAGCTAAACTTACTTTGAGTGGCACTTCGGGAAATTCGATCACCAGGCGAAACGCTACAGTATACCTTAACCACTTCATGTCGGTATTCTGTGAGGTCGTCGTACTTCCCAAATATTATATACGAGTATATTTACGAGAAAAAACAAAAACCATCTCCAAATCGAATCAAAAAATAAGACGTAACAATAATCAAATTTAAGACCTAATGTTTTCTCAATGATCCCATTGCCAGAACTGAACCGAATTGAACTGCATAAAATAGGACTACACGGGAAGCATCAGCTTCCAATTAAAAAGAATCATCAAAATCTGTTCATTCAATTGAAAGTCATGAGGTAACAAACAAAAAAGCAGTCGATTTGAGAACCTGCTCCTTTTGAAGTCGGTTAAAAATGATTGATGAATGAAATATTTATAATATAAAATGGGTTTGGTGTATGTGTATGATTTAGTAATGGTTTCGTATAATTTTAAAGCAAGACTTTTTACGGTTTCTCATAATTATTACTTTAATATAAAAATATATTGTGCCATCATTGGAAGGAATTATTACTTTTTATGTCTGTTTGTCATTTGCAAAGCAAAGGGTTTTGCTTAAATCTTCACTAAAATTATGTGGTTAAGTACTTATCTCATCTTCAATTCTTCATTTTGATCTTAGACCTCCTAGGCTCGAGGGTACTTGACAATAGTCCTTCCATTGTCATCTAATCACGGCTCTTTCAAATGCTTCAATCGGATGAGAACTTTAAGTGTTCATTTTTAGTTTATTTACGTATATCCTTGCAAAATTACTCTTAACTAGAACAAAACTATAACAATACTTGGTTTTTAAATGATCTAATTGCCTATTCCGTATAATGAAGTGTAGAACTTGGCTGCTAGAAAAAAAACGTATAATAATTTTATTTCAACCGCTGCGATGTTTTTTGTTGCAATAGGTTAAGTGTCGTCACCAAGATTCCGTAGTGCGACCTCATTGGAGACTGGAGGACTAGAGGGGGAAAGGTCAGGCGGCCGCTATGCCGGTATGCCATCTTTGTGAACTACAAATGCGACGACCTTTAAGCATATTCAAATAACTTTGTTCCATAGAATCATCGAGCTTTCGAATCGTTGGTTACATTTGTGTCCGGCATTATAAAATTCATGGTCGGCTTCTGACCTGAGAGTAGACCGTATTTAGTTTGATATTTAACGATTGTCTAACCACATGTTATGTCACATTTAAATCAGTCGCTTCCTAATATGAAAGATGCCTTACATAATATTACTACTTATATTGTTATTGTTTATAACACGTTACATCGATCATGATCACGGCGGGAGAGGCGAGTGAGGAGGTCGACATCCCACTGACATAGTAGTTAGTCGAAGTATCTATACCAGGTAGGGAGGTGTTTCGTCATCGACGGTAAAGACGTTTACGTTAATTTTAGCGTAGATTGGATTTGAAAACTGTTTTTAATAATAATAATAACTTTATTTCAAGCGTATACATTGCTCATAATTTTGTTAGTCTTACTAATAACTAGTAACAATAAAATACATACTAATATCTTTGTTTTATTTACAATTATTTCAATGACACGTGCAGCCTTAGGCAGTGATTAATATACTTGCAATCTAGTGCACATGCAATCATTCCCAAAATGTTGTTGGGGCTGGCTCGCACCCTGCGCACCAGGGATGCGCATCTTTTCCGCATCGTAGCATAAAGGCAATCGACTCGCGCTTCAGCAAACATCCCTGATGCGCTACAGAAGCGCGACAGCCCCATCAACACTCTGAATGCGATGTTGATGTTTTTGTCTTTACTTGTTAATATAATTGTATTCTTCTTTAACCAACGATTATATGAGCGTAGATGTATGGATGTGAATGAAGCGTCCAAGTTCGGTACAAAGTGGAACTCCGTGATCTCTACCTACTCTCGGGACGTGTTTGTATTTGTTGCGTTTTAAATAAATAAAATACTGCGCAGTCGTAATGATTCACCACGGATGCGCACGGTTGGCATTTAAAGAAAACAATAGACTTAACTGGCAAAAAATATAACTCATGACGAGGCCGCAACGGTACATCCGTGTCTGAAGGAATATAATAACAAAAACATTTTGGGAAGGTCTCGATATATGTTCCAAACTGTAACGTTATACGCTATTTAGACATAGACATTTCATTTATTGGCATAATAATACAAAAACACATTACAGACAGAATATAACACACATTAAAATAGAATGAAAAATAAATAAAATACAGTTAAAGTTACACGGACAAATAGTACATACAACATATGATGCCAATATTGACAATATTGACACCGTCTCAGCATATGCAGTCGCAAGGATGCAACAAAGCTGATTTTCAGCGGTGCCTGGGATTACCTAAAAACGTGCGCGCGCAATACTACTTTTATATGAAAATTATACAGACAATAAGAGAGATAATAAATATGATACATGAAGTTATAGTATACTGTATATACAGATATCGTATGCGAGAACAGTAAACAGTAGGAGAGTGATAAAAAAAATAATCGGAGTTGAATGAACAAAAAGGTCGATATAACTCTCAGCATTGCAATGCTGCATCTATCGTGGTAGTGGCAGATAATGTGCAGACTGCGGGAATATTTTGGAATGGCGCATGGGTCATAGAGCGTCCTGCTCTATATAACGGCTGAAAATGTGTAACGTAGGATTGGATATGGGTGTCCCCATTTTTTTTGGGTGCCTATGTCCAGCAGATTCTTCCATTAACTTAGTTCAAACCTGGTGGGATCAAAAGTCAAAAGGTCAAACATTGTGTACTTGTATGAAACAAAAATACATTCAGGGTTTGTTTATTTAAAACATGTAAAAGTGAACCTAGTATAAAATTAAAATTTTCGCGTGTGTTATCAGTTACCGTGACGATGATGTAGGCAGGTGCATATAAAAATGTCATGAATATTCAAATGGTTCTAGTAAAAAGAATGTTCTGGAAAATTATTAGATTACAAACGCATTGGGATATATTGCGTTATTAAGTATCAAACCTGTTCCGTTGAAAACGAGTCGCGCAATACATTACATATTCAAGAAGCAGAACTATGATACGGTTATGCGTGAATCCCGATTTACCGCTTTTATTCGGTTTTATAAGTAGCTTTGTTGCATTTGAAAATGATCGCCCATTGTGAAAAACCATCCCATTATTGTTTGTTATACGTTTGAGGTCATCCTGGAAACATGCTACGAGATTTTACGACCTATTTCGAATCGAGCGCAGATTTAAGCATATACGAGGTAACTAATACGTTTCGTTAGAATATGGAAACATATTACGACAGCTCTGTAGCATCGGCTGGTCCATGTCGCCTTCACCATGCACCAAGGAATGGCCACCGGGGAGGAGGGGGGGTTTAGTGGTTAAAAATCCCAGATAATTAACTCCTTTTCCCACATAATTCTGGGGGGAAGGAGGGGTAGCTTATTGAAGATCACCCCCTCCCCCTCTTTAAATAAATAAATAGTAACCATATTACGAAAAATTGTCAGATATCGTCGTCGGTGAACATTTTTACAGTCCAAGGAAATATCATTATCATACCAGAGAGGGCTTTTCATATAAGGAAAATTCTATTAGATCCAGCCAAAAAAACATCTATATTAGTCTTTGAACTACAAAGCCTATTTTCATACTCGCATAAGTTTATGTAATTATAAAAACAGGCACTTAATTTAGGCTGCTTATTCCAAGTTTGTATTTATTCCTTGTTAAGTATAGTTAACATAAAAATATAAAAATAGAGAAAGAGAAAGATAGATTGCATATCTCAGGTCAGTATATAACGAAAATTGATAATCTCTGCCTGTTCCATCCAGAATGTAGGTCGTGAGACCTTTTATTTACGAATTACTAAGACTAATTCTGAGCCACTGATTTCAAATCTGATTTCTTAACACAATCTTGGTATTATGTATTGTTTATTTGAAATTAAAAATCATAGAGCAACACGTCGAGGCTCATAAATTTTATTTAGTGAAAGCAAAAACTTTCAAGAAGTTTCTTCTGTTTTTTATCACTATGAAGATGCAAATGTTGCGTTCGTATTCCAACTACGAAATGTGAGTTGTTCTTAAAGGTCAAATGAATAGTGATGGGCAGTCGTCGACGGTAAATCTGAATTTGAAAGTATAATTTGCGTTCGAAGCTGATGTTATGACATAAGATTTACGAGTAATACGAATAATACTTGTCTGATGAAAGAGGATTTCTTATCGCAAATGTGGGTATCCTTTAGTTTGTCATTTAATTTCAACAGTCTATCTAGTATGTAAGAGATGTAAAGTAAATAAATACTTATAAACGACTAAATTTAAGTGCCGTATCGTACCACTTCTAATTATATTGTTACGTATCGTTTACAATGAAAATAACTTTAGATAAATAACTTAGTTATCGCCTACTGCTCTTGACTTCATGTTCACATAGGTGGTGTCAAGAAATTGATTCCCTACCCTACCTTTCCGATTCTATTACTCATTTATAAGTATTCATTCTCTTCGTCACTCTTTCTTCAGTCATTCTTTCTACACCATTGACGTATACCTTGATTCTGATCACGACATTCTCTCTCAATGATTTGTTCAATATGTTTATATTATCTCGACGTTTCCTAACCCTTCAAATCGTATCTTATTCAATGATAATTCATAGTGGGATGTCGTTGATACACTTTTCTTCCGATAATGTGAAAGTAAAATGGAATACCCGTTCGGTTTTCTTGCAAACAAAAAAATGATGCATTGTTTAACTTCCTTAAAATAATCTACTTACAAGCAAATAGGGTTTTGTTAACAAATAGTTAAAGTTCTAACATATTGCTGTCTAACTTAACAAAAACTTCTAACTGATTCCATTACCATACACATATAAGAATTACGGTCAATACCCCAGTTGGGTATAAAATGAAATTTTTTATATGTGTACTAGTGATAATAATGGCTATTCGCTTCCTTCCGAGTTTTTAGGTCCCTCGTGTGACAATGCGAGCAAGTGTGAATGTGAGTATCATACAGTAGATATTGTACTGAGAAATAGATTTACGAGTAAAAACAACTTCAAATTATTTCTACGCTAAAACGTGTCACCATCAGTGGCGAATTAAATGATACTATGATCACGCGCTCTCTTATATTTTCGAAGTTCGAATATTACGAAGTGTATGAGAGAACTCTGTCTCTTCTTTCTCATTCGTGGTCGTTGTCATTTTATACTACTTACGTAGTCTTGTCGTAAACCTACCTTCTATACGATTTTTGAGTTCCTTGTATATAGAAACTCAAGGTCCAATACCAAAAAGAAAAATATATCATGAACATGAACGCCACAAATTGAAAGAAAACTTAACTTTTAAACAAAAAATATTAAAATCAGTTCATAAATGATAAGTGCACAAACTTTTAAGACAAATATTCAATTATCAACTTCACCTTCTCTGAAGTCGGTTGGAAACTTAAAAAAAAAACCTCTAAAATTTCTTTAGTTACCGTTATTTGTATTTATTAATCCAGCATTTCAGAAATCATTTCAAACAGGCATCAGCTGCCGCGTATTTGTAAATCTGAAATAAATTTTCTCCTATCCATCGGCATGGCCTTTTCGCCAGTATAAATTCACTGCCGTATCAATAATACGTCTCCCGGGCGTTTCAATTTAGAATTGATCGTAAGGAGAATGGGGAAGGGAAGATTGATATTTCAGATTTTTTCCCGAACGGTCCCCCGGAGGCCTCACAAGTGAGTGATCGGTTCAGTATGTCCCCAGCTAATGATATCCGAAGCTTATCGGCTCGCCCGTCGCGCGTCATTTTTACGGATTCCACCGGATTTATGTAAATTTGTTTTGTCAGCGACCTGCCTTGTTACATCGGTGGATCTGTTGCGATATCGCTGATATTGATACCGCTGGCTTTTCGCTTTCATAAAATGAAATGCTCAATTTTTTATATTCGTGTCTCTTACATCGAAAAGGATTTTACGAGGCGAGCAAATAAAGATATTCTGTGAACAGTGTCATGTACTACTTACTTCTATATTTTATGCTATATAAGGTTTCCTATCATTTTAACTGATTTGTACGTACCATAGATCTTACAAGTTAAGGAGGGTGAGCTTATCGCCTTGAAACTGCGTGCAAATTTTAATCGTAAGCCGGCTAAGATTCCATCCTCGACCGGTCCGGTCTTAGGTCTAATTTAGCCATTAGATGTATTACTGCTTCTTACTCAGACTAAACTGTATTTAGTGTTATTGTATTTATTGTGAAGAATGACTGCAAGAATTAGAATAAATGAAGCTCTGCACTCAATTCTGTATTTGTAGCCACCTTTATGTAAGGAAGGAGAAGAAATATAGTTAGTAGTAGGAAGTCAGTGGAGATGTGGTAGTAAAAATATGATAGTGAAATTAATACCGTAGATAATAAACATGCGGCTTTCTTCTTTCTTTAATGTGTGCTTCGATGATTTAGGCATAGGAAAGGAAAGAAAAAAAAAGAAAGTTTATGATGCAAAAGTGAGTGGCAGTGTCAAGTTAGGGACGTACTACGCGACGTAAGTGAACGTGACGTATTACAAGGAACGGCAACAAATATATGTTATGTACTCTGGGTCATGGTGTTGGGGTTTAATAAGATGCTTGCTTCAATAATTCATGGAACATATTACAACTTTACCAGTTCAGATACCGAGCTTATTATTAATATCCACACAGGTACACACACCGCTATCAGTTAGAGTCAGATTATACTTAGCGATGTAATTTAGGTACACGGTCTCTAGGCGGAAGATTGATTGTCA
Organism: Meandrusa payeni; assembly: GCA_029286785.1. Classification (NCBI taxonomy): domain Eukaryota; kingdom Metazoa; phylum Arthropoda; class Insecta; order Lepidoptera; family Papilionidae; genus Meandrusa; species Meandrusa payeni. Next base: position 3,869,166 of record JAGSMX010000027.1, read on the forward strand.
AACAACGTTATAATTTTGAGGATTACGTACACGCTGCTTAACTCAATAATGGAGCGTCTTGTCGTATTCAATGAACGTGCCCATGATTGCTTGTGATAGGGTTAGAGGAGAACGAAGTGTTATGAAATGAGGCGTCTGGATTACAATGCAGTCTTTGCTAGCTTTGAATAGAACTTTGAGAACTCTTCAATAAAGTTTTATGGAATAAGTTTTATCCAAGTTGTTTAATATGCACCTCGAAAAAATGATAACGTTATGTTATGTAAAATGATCGTGAAAAACTACTGCACTGATTTTGACAATCAATGAACTGCGTGCATTGTGCATCCAATCTCAATCTCTAATTAATTTATCCAATTCTAAACAAAAGAATAATTTGCTAAAAAAATCAAGCTATTAATTTAAATATATAATTACTAAAAGAAATATTTCAACTAAAAGGAGATAACAATACGTGACAGGTGAGAAAAACCATGCATGGACATATTTTTTGTACTTAAAAATCCAAAAACAAACTCAGTGATGCAAGTTGACTTGAATCGAACTATCATATCGTTAAGAAAACCGCTTAGCCACTACGCTATTATAGTTGTTATGAACTCTATGGATTCGTAACAGCTGTGACTATATGTGTGACTGAAGTAAGTGGTTATGTTGTAGAATAGAATCGGCGAGGTAGACAGAGACATCTTTCGCTGTCCATTTTTCACCAAGCTTCTAAGCTCTTATGTAGCAGATGTGTAAGCCCATCGCAATACACTAGGAAAAAACTTTTAGCAAGTGATTTTTTTGTATTTAAAAAACGGCAATTCATTGGTACCAAGCCATTTGGGATTCAAACTCGCGGTCATCTAGATCTTAAGTTGAAATCGATCGTTGTATAAAAATGACATGCTTCAATATACCGCGTATCGCGTACGTTAGGCCAATATCGATTTGCGACCTTATGATTGTGGCGATAGAAGTAAATATTTCCGTGTACCCTGCTAGAGTTTAAAGTGTGCGAAAGCTTGTGTATATTTACATAAAATTTCATGTGGTTTCGAATAAGAATATTCAATCAACCATAGGAATACCTGTTTATGTAGTCGATCACGCTAGTATCCAATTACGTAAGACTGTTAAGCGTGTCTTGGATTAGTTATCGGAGAATAGCGCCGGAACTATGTACCCACGCCAATGTACGCTATACCTGATACTATGGGCATGAGATTAGGGGAGTATGCACGGACGGCGTGTGATTGATGTCGTGGTGGATGAGACGGAACGCCCAGCTAATGCCATTCGATATCACTCCGCCGTCATTACTTTGACCGTGTAATTTGTGACTTCGTTTGGAGAATAGCTTTGTAATTCTGTTCTATGCGATCTCAAATCCTTTTGACAATAGACTATGGCGCCTAGCAACTACCCTAAGTTAGCAATTGCCGAACAAAAATTTAAGATAGTCTTTTTGTACATGACATGGTAACATTCCATAATATGGTAACATATTTTAAACAAATAGTATATCAACGAGACAAATAAAAACCTTCAAATACTTTAAATCAAATAATTGACGGATAAAACACTACTACGTGCAGACGCTCGCTTTAATTTCCTAAGTATCTTATGTAAGGAAAGATCATATCTCCCTTGAGTCATTCCCCGGTGGTGAGACGTTTCATGGTGCTCATTCTTAAGCATAAAAGGCGACGTTAGCATAGTTAACTACGAGGGGTTCAATTGCTTGGAGATCACTGAGAAGCTCCGCTTGGAGCGCCATTCTCTACCCGGTATCGTCACGACCCCAAAAAACCTCCCCGGTGGCCCTTTCCTCGGTGTATGACGTGGGGCTCCGGGATCTCCCGTGCAACGCACCGGAGCCCCTCTGCACTGTGCTCAAGGAGAGCACGTCCCGGGGGGAGGTTACTCCCTCCCCCCCTGTGCCCGCGCAGCGCGAGGCGACACGGGCCAGCCGATGTCGCCTTCTTCCCGGGTCCACTTTGGTAGACGACGCAGGCCCCCACCCTTGTCGCCCAGTGAACCCGAGGCCCCTTTTATTCGCCTTGTACGACAGGCAGGGGATACCGTAGTCTTATTCTTGAGAGCCCAGAACTACAGGGCTGATCGTCACGACCACACACCCAACCCAACCATAGACTGCCTAGAGGCTGAGGCCATAGACAAAGCGTCAGTACAGCCATTAAAGTAATATTGCCTCGTGAATTATATTGTTTATCCAACACTTGATTATATTAATAAGTCAAGGCGCTTAAATTATTTCTTATACAAGCTCATTGTCGCTAAGGATTACTTACCTAGTCTGAGATTGTTGTAAATATACTAATATCTCAATGGAGAAGCATTATTCCGTATGATTTGAGTTCAGTAACATTCATCGTTTGGACATGAATTGTCGATGTTGGTTTTACGAATACAGTCTGTATGATAACTAGTAGGTAACCTATTTTCGAAACATAATGCATTACGTGTAATTTCGTTTCGCACTCAATGAAAATGACATGAAAGCGAGTGTAATATTTATGTTGGTGACTGTATTTAGACAACTCTAATGCAATGTTGTGGCAATTCCAATTCAAGCGGCACATTATCACGGCTAGTGGGCGTGAAGAGATAAACGCATCCCGTGCACGGTTTGTTTAACAAAACGTTTTTTGTAAGCGGTTCGATTGGTATCGTGCTTTTTATATGTAATTCCTAAGTAATGTTTGTTGTCTATAGTTATTAGTGCAAATATTTTGCTTATTTTTGAATATTCAATTATAGTAAGAATTCATTATATATATCAATTAAGATTTATGTAGTTGTGACCAAATGTTTAGTTTCTTACCAAATAAGGTGTATGCTGATGAGCTAACCTTTTGTCAAGCATGCGACCAAGAAGTTCGGTAAAAATGGGATTAAAATTGGTAATTCTGACCTTTTTTAAATGTATTCGACGATTGTTTTAGAACATGTTCTAAAAAAGTTTGTTAATTGCCTGATTCGGAATAATAGATAGTTAGAAATAGTTTCTAAAAAATTTCAAAACAGACTTTTCTTTATCTTTGAACCACTCTATTTTGAATAAAATTTGTTTTGAAATGTTTGTCTAGAAATAAGACGAACAATTGCACATACATGTATTCGAACGTGATTATTCAAATCTCATGCAAATTCATTCGCAACACGACATTGAATATAGAGCATACACAACACTCCTTAAACACTAACCTTAATAATTTTAGAAAGGTAACATATAGATTTACAATAACTAATGATGCATTCTTTTTTTTCAGGTAAACTGGCTGAAAGGTATTCAAATGGCAAAAATTTGCAACGTAAAGTAGGAGGGGCCCAATAATGAAATTCTTATTCGCAGTAGAGAGAAAGAGCAGCGCCGAGTTAGTAATATGAATACAGACATAAATTACCAGTCTCTGAAATTACGAGGGGATTTGGATAGATTCCAAAATTAAGTCGACCCGTATGCGGCACCTTTGTGCCGAGTGTTATCTTTTAAATTTAGAAATTAATACTTAGAAATATGAAATTTAACCATTACCAAGCGTATGACTTCATGATAGTATAGTAATATCTCACATTCCTTTCACTCTAGCGGGGTGGATTTAGACAACAATCGCTAACTATTATATATCTGATGATATGATATATAGAATTTTTCAGACCTCATGTGGCAGTGATCCAATTCATATAACTCATTGGTGTAAGTCGGTTCGGATTCAAACCAACGACCGATAGATCGTAAAGCGTACGCTCAAACTGCTGTTTTCGTTAAAACCATGTTAGCTGTAAGGACATATACCAAGCCCTTATCTGTCATAGATGAAGGATGTGCTTATCGTTACGGGCTCGGCTAGTAGCAAACCCTCCTTTTATAAGATACTAGGGTAAAACTGTTGTTCATGATCTCTACTGCAGGAATCTTACTCTCATGTCTATTTTGCTCCAGTTCTCGTGTATGGAACCCTAAGGAGTACATTGGAAACCTGTGTCTATCCCTGTACTACGGCCTCAGGGCCATCCTAAAATGCGCTAGCTGGATATTGTACGGCCCTGAAATAACCTTTAACGATCTGTCTGAATAGGATGCTAAAGATTGGGCAAAATGGAGGAGAAGGACAAAGAAAGCTGACCCTGGCCTAAGCCGGGATTAGGCTAGAAAGAAGAAGATACGTATATAGTAATTTCATAACCATGACTTAACGTCTCTAGAAAAATTAACAGTATAAACAATCATGTTAGACAATTTTAGAGTCAATTATTTTGTCAATTTGAACTTTAGGTGCTGACTGTCTTTTAAGTGGAATAAACGTATCATTCGACTATATTTTAACTAATCGAAGCAGTTGACTGTTGATATCAAAGCCTCCTTTGTAATCCGAATGGATTTCTACGCTCTGATTCCAATTTGATGTCATGTGAATAGGGTGTTGAATATTACGGTATTGCACGTAATCCTGATGACAATTTGTTGCATATCTAAAGCTATGGTACTGATGGAAGCGACCCTCTATTAGTGTTTAGTAGTACCGTAGCATAGTACGTTTGTGTAATAATGATCTTGAATGATTGCATTTCTTGGTGGTTGTTAATACTTGAGAACAGACTTAATGAGTTGTCTCATTTTTTGTTACCTTATACTGCAAAAATTACAGAAGAACAGACATGATACTTACACTATAAGATACAGTGTGTCTCGGAGAATGTTTTAGTATATTATTCACGCAACCAGAGAGATTGGCACAGATCGTGAACATTATCACACATCTTTTGCTTCATTCACATCAATCTGTAAATACATAATAGTCGGCTAAGGGTATTCATTACCTGCCCCTTTTAATAACATTTATTGATTTGCATTATCTGTTGTTCTAACTTAAACAATTCCAGTAAAAGCAATTACATGTATATAAATTTCGTCTGAAACGGCTATTACATTTGCCTGAGGCGTTTGGCGCGCGACCAATACGCTGGTGTCGAGCGCATATGGCATAATAATGTCGTTTAGTAAGGAATGCGCCGTTCGGTATAATCAATATGTGGCCATTAACTGTTGGTCTGTGACCGTAATCACCGTTTAACTGATGGCAACTGTTACCTTGAAATAACAATTTCGGGATGACATAATTTTGACTGCGCAACTATCAATGTTTATCTTACTGGATTGTGGATTTTATTGCTCTCGTATGTCCTTCCAATCCTAGCAGGGTAGACAGAGACAGCTTTCAACTGGGACAAATTTGTATTTTGTAGATAAGCAAACGTAACCGTTTGTTCACAAGGCCAAGGATTCAAACCCACTACCATCAGAAAAAGCCAAACTTCGCCATTAGGCTGTCATTGATTTTTTTCTGGACATTTTTTATTTGTATTTGTTTAGAACTAAGGTATTGAGCGTTAATAGACCAAATTTTAGGGGTTTCGAGTACTTCCGAATTCCCGGAACATAAAATTTCCAACGTTTTCAAAACGTTTCTGTTTCCGTTTTTTTGTAAAAAAAAGGAACTAAAATTTCGTGAATATATAGATATGTAAAACGGAATATGATTCTAGTATTATACTGATGATACTTGTATTATAGTTTTTCTTTATAATACAAGTAGATTTTTTGTAATTGTAAGTGATACGTCAATAGTAATTCTTTATCTTAAGTTGATTTCGGGTAAATACGTGGGAATTTTTTTTCCAAAATTTATCTTTATCAAGAAAACGAACGTATAAATCTGATTAGGTTCAAACATTTTATAATATGATTACGACTGGAATGTGATTTAATTAATTCGTTGATAAAGTATTTTTAAGAAATTCTTTAGGACTATCAAATAATATGTAATAATATAAGACTTTGCTTTTTTTTTATTTAACCAATAAACTTATATTATTAAATATTTAATTTAAGTCTCAAAATATATTAAAATTATTCATTTCTCTCCGTAATCATTCTCTTTTATTCTCTTCTCGAGTGGGTGAAGATCATTACTTACACCAATGTTCATATCAGTAAATACAATATCATACTTGTAGTAGTAGTGTCACAGTAAATAAAAGCTGTATTTGACAGTTCAAAAAGAGAATTGCTCCGATAGTCACCAAACTTTACACGATTACTCGTCAGGTTAATCTCAAGATTCCCTGAAAGTTTCATTGAAATCGGTCCAGCCGTTCTCTCTTATATATATAGATTTTTTAATTTTTTTAAGAATTTCCTATCATCAAGTGGATATCGGAAGTGCATTACATTAATAGAGGGACGCGGTTAAACTTAGATAAGCAAATAGCAAACTAGCAAATGCAGTAAATTTTTCTTGCATCCACATTGCTTTCCAAGTTGCAAGTAAATTCTTCATTTCATACGGAAAATCAACTATTGATAATCTTTTTTAAGTCCTGTCAAGTAATGTTGATGGTAATTTAGAAGTAATAACGGCACATGATAAAGGTGCGCATAGAAAAATATATTATTAACAATGATTCACGCAAGTGCATTCCCACGACCCGGTATTGTAATAGGTCTTATGTAACGCATTATACGTGTTCACTTTTTTTAGTTCTGTGTTAATCTTAACCCAAATGTCGCAAACGGTCCCAATTGCAGTGTATGCAGCGCTTTCTAACATATTTAAATATATTATTATCTAACACAGCGTTGGACAATTTGGAAACTCTGTTTTGCTTCCATCAAAAACGACTTTGTCTTAAATCGTTTGTTTGTCTTAAAAAAGTTGACAGCTGTGGTAGCTCAGTGTATGGCGGTCGCCTCAAGTTGCATAGTACGCTAGCAGTCTGAATTCGATCTCCGGTGCCGACACAAATGAAGTTGTGTGTTGCAATTTTAAGTGCTGATCTACCACGCGCTCCGCGGCGAAGGAAATCTTAGAAAATTGCCCTAGGGCCGCTAGTAAATAACGTTAACTTTTAACATAACTTAAGTGTCTGTAACCTAATGTCATACAGTGCGTTTTAGGAAACATAAGATTGATAAAAATACTTCCTTAACAACTAATATAGAATGGTATCTAAGATTTATCAAATATTTATTAATCAGTCAAGACCTCGTTCGCATTATAGCGCAAAGGAGAAATCGTCTAATTCATCTACTGGTGACGAGGTATTTCAAATTAGTTTCAAGGAACACGTGTATGTTAATTATTTTCGTGAATATATCTGTAAGATGTTCTGGCAGTTAAACATACCGCGTTGAGAAATTAGATTAACGTACGTATTGAGAATATTAAGGTTCAGATTTTTGGTTTTTTAAATGGAAAAAATGTTTTGCTATAATTTATGTTGAGTGATGGTGTGTGTGTGAAGTGTTAACATTTGAGGCTAAGGCTTTTTAAAGAAAATAATGCTAAAAATTGTCTTTAGAAAAAAGCTAGCTAAACTCGTAACATTGGGAATGTTACGAGTTTAGCTAGCTTAAATTTGTGCAAAGAGATGGTTCATATTAACAGTCGAATAGAAGCTGCCCTAAGCTATTAGGCTATTGACGCTTCTTAATTTTTAATTAAAAAGTAATATCCTATTTATGTCTTACCCCAATGCCGAAGAAACTTCTCACCTCTAAGAAAATCTTAAGGTTTGTTCAAAATGTTTTACTTCACCGCCGATATTTGCCGAAACGGGACAATCATGCAGTTTACGTGAATAAATTGTAACACAAACACATTCGCTATACTTAGTTACCGTCAATGAAGTTTTCTGCTAGAAATCTTAGTGTGTCGAGGATAATGGACATTGTTACAAATACAAAGTATATAAGTACTGGCCAGAGATTATTCTTAAGTTATAGATGGAAAATTAAAAAGAAGACAAATGTCTTACATCAGGTTTCGTTATTTAAACATTAGCAAAAATTACGACAAACGAAAACATGTTTAATAAAACGGTACCTACTTTTTTAAATTGGCAAATTCGAACTAAAATATGTTATTGGCATAAACCAATTGGTCGGTTCGATTCCACTACAATCAGATCGCAAACCTAATTTCAATATCAATTTCATATCTACTGTTTTATTAGCTAAACGAAATTGCATCACCTTTTAAAAATAAATTTAAATATTATCCAATAATGTCAAAAGTTAAATGCCAATAAACCTAAATCAAAAATATGGGATGGTACATGTGTGGAAAGATCTTTATCTAACGACGATTTCAACATTTAATTTAATACGATGGAGCAATTTATAACTTACTATTAAATAAATCTCCGTTTTTTGCACAAATAACGTTAAATATTATAAGATTGATGTTTGAAGTTGCGACTAATGGCGTTCATATTACTTCATGCGGAGTGGAGGGAGAAAACTGCGTAATATGAAGACTTTAAAGAAGGCTTTTTCTTTGATTACAATGTTGGTGTTTTCAAGAGTATAGTGAATAGCTATTTCCTAAGCTAGTGTGTCTTACCATCCAGGAATATTCCATTTCCACTAAACATCAGGTGGGATCGCGAAGTGAATAGTGCCTGCAGTATAGCAGTTTTAACCTGCACCTTTAAAGTGGCTTTGAATATCGAGTATCTAGTTCAACGTGTTGAAAAATTTCATTGAAATAGTAAAATTAAGTCTATTGGTTGTCACGCAATATAAAAGTAAACACTCACCTCCTTGAAAAAGAGGGGAGTACCGTCTGGCAACATCCTGGCACTCTTCTCTCGCTTGTTCCATATCTATACTTATTTTGTATCTTCATATAGATTCTGCTAGGATTCTCCCTACCGATACTACCTTGCACCATAACTTTTTCTTTCCTCATTAATTTCCTTTCCATGTGTTATCATTTTTGTTTTTTGTTACAACATCCTCTTTTATTTCACATAATGACAGAATCTCTACGCTTGGTATTGATAATTCTTATTCTGTCACACCCTTACCTTCCTATATACTTTACTACTACACTATACCTACACTATACTACACACATACCTTCACTTCCGTACTGTAAAGACGGCACCAGTATAGCTTTACAGCTATATATTCATTCTGGCTTCTTAACGGGGAGGATCTTATAGTCTCGTAGAATATCTTTGCATCTGTTTACCGTCTCACCTTTTTGTGACATTTCTATCTTTCTTTTATCTCTTTCGATCATCTCTCAATGTCACAATTAGAGTGTTTCAAGGTTGTCACGTTTTATATTATTCGTTGTTCAAGTTTATAACATATGCGTGTGTTTATCGTAACTTCAGAGATATTATAATTAGATTAATAATATCCATTTTGTTTACATAATGAATGTAGTAAACTTACCATATCTTCTTAAGTGTTGTTCGGTTAACTTTGGAACAACATTAAGTCAAAGCCGTTCCGTTCAATGTTGGTTCGACCTCAAACAGTAAACTAGTTAGTTTTGAAACTCATATATGTCAGCGAAGATGTTGCGGCATACCTTGACGATATTCTCATATTGTGTTGAGATTCTTGTTCCGCGTTTTGAAACGGTAGTTGAACGCTTTCATGAAACTTTAGATAAAGTCAATTGTGTTAAACTTTGGTATGAGAAATGTTATTACATTGATTAAAAAGTTTCTTCTTATACTGCTGTCATTAAAACCGTTTAATGTAATGTATAAAATATATTTAAATACCTTTTACCCTATTAATCGAAATAAAAAGTTTCATCATGTTGTTTGAAAGATGAAGAAAATTAAGTGTACGTACATAATGCATCCAGAAAAAATAGATTCGTCACGTGCTAAAGAAGGTAGAAAAGTCCTAGAAACAAATGCATACGTAACATGTATTTGTATCTGACGTAGTGAAAATTGTGACATAAATCTGCGCCTACTGCTTTATTCCTTAGGTTGGACATTAACTAAATGTTGACGCGAATTCGTGGATTTGAAAACTTTTATGAATAATAAAAGGATAATATTGCAAATTAAATGCGGTAACCAACACGATAAAGGACATAAATCCTACTCTTTCTCTCTCCTCATTCACACACACACACACACTTATCCATATAAAGCAATATTTTTTATTTTTAACGTTCCGTGGATGCTTAATGAATTTATGAACAATTTTATTATTAACATTACTAACATTCTTGTTAACCATTCCAACTAAGCTTAAGCTTGTGCTAGGAGATGGTTCACGTCAATAACCGAATGGTGGATTCGAACCTACGACCTTACAATTCGCAGACCGTACTCTAAACCATTAGGCTATTGATGCTTAGATTGATTAAGTAATAATACGGTTTAGCTTAAGAATCAATGTAATACATTATTGTGGATTCGATTTTTAATGTAGTCTATGTCAAATAAAGGCTTTGTGTTATTATTATAATTGAGTTAAAAAATTGATCAGTGTATTGGTATAATAGGAGCATATGTAACAGTAATGGGGAAAGATAAGAAAAATATATTTCAAGTGAATAACACATTTGTAGTAGCTGTAACTTTACTGTATTGGTTTGGCGACGATCCTGGAAAACCTCTGCGTTAAAGCAACTGTATCGCTCAAAGTTTTCAATATATCACCGATCGGAATATCTAATAACAACGCTTACAATTTCTTTAGGTATCCTATCGACATCTGTTGCCTCTAGTACTTAAAAAGTTATTAAATAAATAATAAAACCTTTTTTTTATCCCACACACAATACCTGGTATACATTTTTATAGATTATTGTGAAACATGTTAGTAATTGGATGGTGGGAGACAGGGGCTAAAACTAAGTTAACTTGTGTTATGAGTCCTGTGGCTCTCTTTTTGGACAATTAGCGTAACTTAGTATATCATACTTATCTTGGTATTTGTTAATTTTTTTTTCTGTTTCATTATAGACTAGTTCTAAAAGCTAAAATTGAATTTTGATGTGTTAAATATGTTTAGTAATTTATTTATTTTACATTATATTGTATCACAATTATCCGGGATAGTCAAAATATAGCTGTTACATCTTTTTGCGATGACTATCAGATTTTCTGAGTATGTTGAAGCAAACTAGCAAATGGAACTTTTATGGTTAACTCTAAAGTATAAGATTCGCACCCCGACATTAAGGCATTAAAAAATGATTCCTTTAATTGCCGAAAAGTTTAAGTAGTAGTTCTTCAGAGGATATAATTTATGCTCTGAAAAACACTACATTAACCTTTTTGTTAGAAAAAAAAAACAATTACCGAGTAGACTCAAAGTATAGTGACCGCGTCAGTGCTAATTTGCCTAACATTTTTAACCTAGTTTCAAGACTTATCACATGTCACTTGACGTGGGCTATCACACCCGACGTTACTCAACATTGTGTATAAAACTTCATGAATGAGTAAATACGTGTGGACCGATCGCGTGTAGCCCAAGCGTGTGACATTAACGCCCATTTACATTCATGACGGTGACGGTGAATACGACTTAATCTACCAACGGCTGTATTCACATAATTTAAAAAAAGACGGCTTGTCGATCAAAACGAAGAAGGCGGAAAATTGTATATGTCGTCCTATTTGAAGACGTGACTTAAGACATTTTGGACGCATGTAACTTTATCTACGTTTATATTACGTGGGCTTCGAAACTGTTTTCGTTATTCGGAGGCATTCCCTTAAATAGAACGATGTAAATGCAATTTCCAATACGCCTCGTACGTCGCCTACGGGACTTTTTTTACAAGTATACAATTTGTTTTCTTACTTTATGTATAGAATCGCTTTGTTGTAATGACTAAGCTATGAACATTTATTTAAGATCCGGTTCCGCTTTCGATTGTAATTTTTCATTGGAAGAATGCGCGTCCCGATTTCACTTTTAAAATGAAGATGCGAATACCTTTTAACTTTTTACATTAGTAAATTTATACCACAAGTAATTTGTTAACATTGGCTAAAATTAGACACTGCTCCTGTTATTTTTCTTTTAAGTTTATCATTTCTGATTTTCCCAATTTATGCTATCAGGCGAATCACTGAGCCTTTGTTGAAATGTTGTTTTTTTTGGAGAGCAACCCAATTGATTAAAAATATGCTCAGAATGCATGTCAAAATAAATAAATAACGATACGCCGTTAACCCAGAAGAGTAGGCAGAGATTACAGATTTCAATTTCGTAAAATTTTGTTAAGCCTCTCGTTTCCGCTAACCATACGTTTTTAGCATTTATGGTTCGTTTGTTCTGATTACTTTTAATTGCACTCTTCTTCAGGGTATTTCAACTTTTGTTTGTATTTAAATTTGCTGATTTCCTGTTCTGACACTTTTGTAACATAGATTTTTTCGTCTTTTTTTTTCATTCATCCTTTGGCGACACAGCAGCTTCTGTTACACCTGTACCTCTTAACCCATAATTTCAAATTCTGTCATCGAGAGGCACGATTCCATTCTTTTCATCTCTCAATCACCGCATAATTCACACACATAACACTTTCATTTAAGTATCATGCTTTAGTACCCATACCTAACTCATTCTCCCTTACGTTGAAGTGCGTACGAGAACAACATTCTGTATTGTCGTCCACTCTTCATTCTATATCGTTACCGTTTCTCCCATCATAAAAAGAATTTGTAAATCTTAATAAATAAATCCCTACCTAATAATACACCACAGTATATATTCTGAATGACTGTTGAAAATCAACCGGCCATAGAGAATTCGCACATAGCGCTATTTCGACTCCAAATTGAGTTATGAAAAATTGGATTAGCTCGTCCGTACACCGGTCAGCCGCGGACACGGCTCCCGTAACATCAACCGGACGGGAGCGCAGTTCCGTAACTAAATTGCGCCGTCTACCTGGAAATGTGCAGTTGGAATTCCGGAGTGGACACGCGTAGGGTAGCTCGACGAAATTGTTTGAAAACCGTTCTCACAACTTCTATTTCAACTCACGATAACGTCAATTTGACATCTGAAAGCTTAGTGGCCTTCATTTATATTCGTCGTGGCACTTCGTTAAGGGAAGGTTAAGGATTCTTCGTACCCCTCACAGCCTCCTAAAGGATAATTAAGTAACAATTTTCTTTTTAAAATCAAATGCAAAGACTATGATAAAATTAATATATTGCAAATTTTGGGAATTATAATAGTAGGCAGTTTAATAATAGGCACAAAATAACTTACTTGATTTCGGCATTATTCCGACTATGACAGGTAATAGTAGTACTTAGCGCAACGACTTAGACAAATTCTTGCCGTAATAAAATTAGCGTTACTAGTGCAGTATTTTTGTCTATCTACTGGCGGAATAAAGGCAGCAAGCATTCTCTCTTTCCTTAAACACACGTATCCATCTATAGCCTTAAACGCCTTTTTTTAGTGGGTTAGACAGAGAAAATAATCAGTATCCGCAATTCATAAAATTTTTTACGTCATTGCCATACACGGGAAGCAAATTTTAGCAAGAGTTGCTGTGTAAGCAAAAGTAGAAATAGAAATCATTGTTATAAACCAGATGGGACTCAAAACCCTACCAAACACCGTTCACCGCTTTAATTCATTCACGAGTTACAGCGTTTGGACCAAATGACGAGCGCTTAGCTAATCATAAACGGAGCCATTGTTAGCAGGTGATAGGCATAAAATGTAAAATTGTTGGTACAAGTCATCCTGCACAAACGGCAGCGACCAAATAACTGGTCTTGTTTGAAAACTAATTTTACGCATTTCAACGCGTTTAATTTTTAAAATTTAAGCTCCCGGAGTTTCACGTACTTTAGACATGCTCGTTGGAACCGGAGGCGCCAAGTACTGACGTGCTTAATAGGCTGCTGTAATGATGTTGCAAAAAATGACGGTAGCCCAACACTGTGTTTACTTCGTAGTCTCAGGTATTATGCTTCGTGAAGGCTTGTGTTTTCTCAAATCTAATTGTCTAGTCTTCTTCTTCTTCAGCCTAGTAATTTCCCTGCCTACCAACCAGAGTCCGCTTTTCTGCTTAACCTACTCCACTTTCGTCCTCCTGTGTTAGTTCTTATTGTTTAGTGTTCATAAAATTTTATCTCAAATATAAGTAATTACATACATAGTACGATAAAATAAATTACAATACAATTTTAAAAATTTGTTTATATAATATACCTTAATATGCTTAATCACCTCTAGCTAGTTATCAAACAGAAAACCTCAAAGTATATTTTTTCAAATATCAAGCGCAGTTTCAAAGGGACAATAGATTACTCTTACAATTACTATCTACTAATAATTCCAGATACACACAACACTTTTAACATTATTTCCGACACTCTCGACCGTTATGAGTATTGATGCCCTAGTGGCTAAACAGGTTGATTTGATTTACGACACATGATGAAACATGACACGACTAACAAACTGCTTTGCTGTCTTTCATTATTCGTACAGCAAAGTATTGGAATAGATTTCCGCGTCTGTCTTTCACATAGATTGCAATGTGGGTGTCTTCAAGAGTAGAATAATGAGGTATTTACTAAGCTAGTTCGCCTTAGCATCCAGGATTGCATTTCCAATTACCATGATGTGAGCTCGTGGTCTAACACTTACTATGAAAAAATAAAAAAAATCACAAATCATTTTCTTAGTTGCTGCAATTTTGTGCTTCCAAGAGCTTAGTTTCTAAAGATCAAGAAGTTATTCCTGTAACTATTTTCACATATATGTAGGAATTCAAACAGCTTTGAATACTTTTCCAATACACTTGCAGGCTTGTGTACAACTAGCCTTAGCTACGGTCATGTAATCTACCCACAATAAAACAAGAGCGATAACACTCAAAAGCTGCACATGTGGCCTGTATCTAGTTGGATTGTGGACGAGCGGTCGTAAAGCCGGTGTCATCTCATCACTGGCCCGAGAGCCGCTCGTATATCCAACACCTATATACCAGCGTTATCTGTTTAACATAATGGCTGTGAAGATATTGGACTCGATACGATTTTTATTCGACGCCCGTTTCTCGTTCGTGTAGCCCCCGTCTTATTTGCTGCTTATCGATCATGCGGACCCAACGAGATCTACCCAACCGTAACTTTTTTCTTTAACCAAACACCTGCTCATCCAGTCTTTATAGATAAACTGTTATAGTTCTACCTTCAGAGGTAAATATCGGATAGTAATTTATTTAACATTTTTAAATACTTTGAATATTTAAGCTCGTGTTTATAAATGCTAAGAAGTCACATTTTTACTGAATTTGTATCTTTATTTTAACGTTAGATTTTTTAGGATGGATTTTATGCTGCTAGCCTGGAGGATAAAGGATAGCAATAGGATTCGAATCCTAATCCTAGATTATTGGAGTCAGGTCGTAAATTGAAGGCTCAGCCACTATTGTATCATGGCCTTATCTATTATTTGATTTATTTAAATTATTAGTTCGCATGCAAGTCCCCGGAACTGACGAAATGTACACGGACCGAGTAAAATTGAACTCCTTAATCTCTGCCCACTCCTATGGGTCTAGGGCAAGAGTGCGTTAATTATTTACTTATTATTTTCGAACGACTTCAAAAGGAGGAGGTTATTTTTATTTACTTTCGACTGGGTGAACCGATTTTGATGATTCTTTTTTAATTTGAAAGCTGGTGCTTTCCTTGTAGGATCATTTAAATTTGGTCAAATTCTTACAGTTACATGAGAAAACGATGATTCATTTTATTTGAAAGTATGTACTTTAAGAGTAATTTGATGAAGGTTAGATGAGGCTCTGATTAATTCGATTTCGTGATATTTGTACGATAATTCGGAAATACAAAAAGGTCGCGTCCGCACGTAATGGCGCTTAAAGTTTTATTTCATTCATCGATTTGAAGTCGGTTTTTGTTATTAATCGTAAATATACTTGTTAAATTAATAAATAAAAGACCTGAATTAGTAAAAGATAAATTCATGTAGACGTCTATCTCATATATAACGTTAAGATCGAGTCATTTCACTTGTATAAAGTTCGCATAGTATGCTCTCCGTACACAACATTTGCAGAGCTCTTCACTTAGTTGGAATGTCAGACCATTAATACGAACTGAGGTACGCATTAGACGGAGTCCAAAGGGATTAAACCCGCTGTCCTTGTCGTCTGAGAATATTTGTATTCAAAGTACGACTTTTGCGTGGGATCCGTTTCATAAGGGACTATATTTAAAGGCTTTACGATTCCACCCAGCCGTAATATTATTGTTTCCATAGTTCATATTTTATACAATAGTTTGCCAACTTCTTAATGTATTAAATATCTGTTATGTGTAACATTATAAAAACTTTTACAACATTCGTTATTTTGTATGGTAAACAAAATCTATGTACGTACAAAACGTTTCAAGTAATTTAGGTCTATTGAACACTACTAAAACTTAGAACCTAGTACTATTGTTAAAATATTAATAGACTAATTGAGAATTCTCTTATCATGTCTTTTCGATATGGTATTTCTGAAGAGTTTAAAAAATTATAAGTCTATTTTTTTCCTTTCAGAAGTCTTTACAATAAACGATTGGCAACAGATTTTAAGCTCCCGATCAGAATTTTTTTTATTCTCATTAGAGAGTAACCCAGCGATGTTATTCAACACGTTATTAACGAAGGTGGCCAATACAAAATCGACTATTTAAACAGAAAGTCGATCGAACAAGTTACCTTTCCAAACGCCATAATCATAATAAAGTTTCCCGTAAAATTCTTACGATAGGATCGTTGAAACTTTCCTGACGATAAGAACTCACTTGTTCCTCCCTGTATTACTTTATGGGACGCATCGAATTCCCCCGGATCACTTTCATATTTAGGTATTACCGATTTAGTAGCAATTCATATGCGAAACGATCCTGTAACGGGCGCCTATAAATATTTATGCCTTCGTGGGGGATATATTCAGTGAATGCAAATTTTTATTTCACGAAACGCCTATAAAAAGTGAAAGCATGCAGATGAAATTATGTGACGTTTGCTTATCGTCCGTAAATTAAACAAATATTATGTATAATAGTAATAAGCTCTGATCCCTGTTTACCCTAACTGGGTAGGCAGAGACTGGTTCCACTGTCTGCTTTTCACTACGTTTAATACGAGAGAACCAATCGCCATTCACCCATCACAAATTTAATTTAACAATTTTTCAACTTAAATAAACAGTAAAACCAGCAAATAATTGGTATCAGCCGATTGGAAATCAAACTTGGGGCCATCGGATCGTAATTCTAATTTGTTAGCCACCAAGCTATCACTGTTTAAGTGGAATGTTACAGTTCTTCGTTTCACCCTGTAACAGGTTCAATTGTCTCTCTCTTAAAAACTGTAACGGTAAAGTTATGGTCTAACGGGGAAGATAGAGACAGCAATAACTAACGTCTTTTTACTGAGCTTCCTAAGATCCATATGTGATAGGGCCTAAGCCATTCTTCCCAAAAATCTCATTGGTACTAGCCGGTTGAAATTACAATTCCCTACCGTCAGATCGTTAGTCGAATGCAAGTGAACACTAAACTGCGATAGTTTAGTTAGGCTTCTAATATAAATAAAAAGCTATTAAAATACTTCTCAAATAATTTTATTAAGATAAGTGCTAAGCATTGTTTGGGCAATTCCATTTCACACGTCACGTACTGTTTGCTAAGTCTATTTACACTTTCCTCTAACACTTAACTGACGTCTCTGTTTATTTTTAGTCGCCCAATACAAAGTTAAAACATTAAATTTTTCCTTTATTTATTTTGGCGAGTGAAAATGTGTGAAAAAACGTATTACTAGATAAATTATTACAATATTATTGTTTCCAACATCATCAGCCAGCATCAATCAATATATATCCTTAAAAAGTCGTCGGTCTGTCTGGAGAAAGGCCTCCATCAATCACATCTCTCAATCCCTTTTGAATCTTATCTTGCAGATCAGCCAGGCTCTCCCACTACTTAGACATGTTCGTCTTCAGGCATTTCGAGGTGACAAAGCCCCTAGCAACTTAGTGCCTTGGTTTACGAGAAGGTACGTCGGCTTGCCCCTTACTCGAAGGTACCCAAAACGGCAAAAACATGTTCGGTTGCTTCATTCAGATTATAAAGGTAACCTAAATGTGGTTAACCAAATTTATAAACCTGTAATGTTCGGCGTTTGTTTCAATCTCTAGCCACACTATACAAGGCTTCGTGGATTTAATTTTCTTTTCGGGGTAAAATAACATTTTTGCTAAAGAGTTACTTAATTACACCTTGTATTTTATTTGTCGGGAAAGGAAATAGAACAGGCGTTCAATTTGATGCTCAAGTGGGTTTCACCTTCAATATCAACATTAGTAGCATTTTAATATGTATCTATTTGTTTTAGTTCACCTTTTCAACTAAGTATACATTTTATGATTTTGGTAATCTAGATTAATTTAAAGAAGTAGAATAACAGATAACTTATTCGTTGATTCTTATGTTATACGGAATACATTTTGTGTTAATTCGTGTAAGTGTTTATTCGGAATTCATGTTAGTGTTTAAAAATACAAAGCAGTAAAGGATTGGAACGATTTGCCCGTGCCAGGCCTTCCCTCCGATATCCATACAATGATAAACTACCGGTTTTAAAAATAAAAGCATTTAGTTTACTAACTTCTACATCTGCACTTAAGATTAGTAGAAATTTTAAAAAAGACTATCGGATCACATTAATATAAATCAATCCATGTTAGCAATGGCGAAATATCCAATCAATGAGTCAGAAATTAAACGTTTAAATACCCAATGATTGTGTTAGTTAATACGTATTACATGTAAATTTGATAGATCTATTTAGTGGTAGTAAAGAGTTTAACGATGAATGTTTTTCCAATCAATTGTCTCAAATGACAATGTGTCAAACAAGGCACGCCTGACAAAACAATGTTCTATTGGTGACCGTTTTAAAATATAAAGGTACAGTGCTGGGTATAATAGTATAAGCATCATATATTTAATGATTTTTTTTTTATTTTTTCGTTTCTTCGAAACAAATTACTGTCCATCCAAAGTTTATCTGGAAGAGATCAAAAGAATCAAAATGGCAACTATAGATTATTATTTACGTGATGTATTTATTAATTGGTGTACAATAAATTATATTCATTCATTCATTCATCGTATCAGTTACATAGTACGTTACTAACCGGACTTCGAGTCCCAGTGGTAAAATAAATTTGTTGCCAAAGGTCTTGCAGATGTGTATCGGCGGCACCTTGTAAAATATACCTTTTTACGCTAGTATTCTGAGAGGCTGTCTAATTTTTCTTTTATGCCGACTCATTCACTCTATTCGTTCTACAAAAGAAATCACTTCAATGGCTCTACTAATGTTGATTTTTAAATTAAAAACCCAAAAACCCAAATACCAAAATTCCCACATTTGGGGCTGTGCTTTCTTTATGTTTATAATATGTTATTATTACCACTTTTCCTTAAATCTCTCAATCTTATTACATAAGCGAGAATATTAGCGGTGAAAATCGATACTATACATATATGTATTGAAACGTATGAACATGATGTTTAATTGGTGATTTAATTTGCGGTTCGCGTAACGTAAATAATTTGTTTGCGTGTATGTATTCCCGAAACGAGATTAGCTTCGTAAATCCCCCTAGGGTAAGATTTCGCAGGGTTTCGGTGGCACTAATTTAATCGTAGCGGCTTTGAGTTCATTTATAGTACATATATTCAAACTTATCCATGCGGAAATTTTATGTCTTTCATATCTTTGTTTTCCTGGTAATTTTCCATTCATTGAGTTCCTATGGAGACCATAAATAAATATTCCATTCATCCTATTGAAATAATACCATTAATGTCTAACTTTCTCTCCCGTTTAAGCATTTAATTTGAAACAAAATTATGCGGATCTTAAATTTCGCAATTCTTACGCTATACCGACCTCAAAATGTTTGTAAACTTATATAGTTTTTAAATTCAATGTAATGGGCTTTTATCTACCAGTATTTATTAAATAAATTAAAAAAAATCAATTATAGTCTTGAGGGTAAGTGGATTGACATACGATCTGATGGTCGCGGATTCGAATACCACTCGGCTTGTTTTTATGTATGGCCGTTGTTTAAATTTTTTAAAGATCTTATATCTTCATAGTTTTCAGTAAAATGCTCATATCAAAAAAAAAAAAAAAAAATGTCGGATATTTTTAATTTTTTTTTTCGAGCCTGTCTAAAATGACGTTAAATTACAGGACTCCTGTATATATATATATGGTGTAATTTGAATTTTGTAACTTTGCGAATCACTAAAGAGTTGTAGGCGACTCAATTTTTCGCTATACGAGTACGAGTATATGGCTTACCGTGTGGCTCCTTTGTCCAAAAAAAAATTGCGTTCGTTATATCCGTTCTACTGCTTATTACGGGATAACGTACACGCTTTAGTAGCTCTAATAGGGTCAAAAGCTGCTGTCTATCCTGCTAGAGTTTCTATAAGGAGATGAGAGCTTGTAATAAGATATTTAATAAAAAAAAATTATAATAGAGAGAAATGTAATAAGTGTGTTTCGCCTATATTTTAAGCCAGATGCATTTCCACTTTACGTTCAACATTGTTCAGTAATGCATCCATTTATAAATCATTCTCAGCATAACATGCGCTTGTTTGATTTACGTCGCTCTTAGTTTACTTAACACAATATTCCGTTCAGCATTTTCGCCGAGCATACTCAAGAAAATGAGATTTTACTCGAGACTCAGAAATGTACTCTTAGTTTGGTTTAGTTGTGCCCCTTTTAAATAGAAAATAGTTTGAATTGTTGCCGACGGTCGCCGGTCGCTACCGGCTCAAAGAGGCCATTTTTGAAAGGGATTGATTTGGAGCACAAGGAGAAGTCTAGTTATTACAAGATTCTATTCCCTTTTATAAAGATACATAGTTAATTAAAAATGTAAATAAATAATACAAAGACGAGCGTATCTGTATGTATAAGTAAATAAATTGGTTATTACCATTTTTTTAAGATAATGGTGTATTGTGTTAAAACATCGATTAATTACGTTAATTTGCGAGATGTATATGAGATCGTTCCGCGATAAGTATGTGTAATTTATAGTGGAGCATGATGTAAAACGCCGTATCGATAGCACGCTAGTTTGGACTTTACTACTAAATGATAACACTTCGCAATTTAGCATACCAACGACCTATTTACAAATCGCAGTCGTAACATTAGACCGGTCTGCAATGTATTTGCTAGCACGTGTAATATTTATCACAGTAACTTCATTATCGACATTATCATACACAATTATAATACACCGGAAGCGTCCGGAATATCCAGATAATAGAATTAATATCAACGATATTTGGCCATAGACATTTTATTTATTGGCATCACATTACAAACAATTTATAAAATTCTGTGAAGAAGTACCTCTCTTGGAAGTCTCTTCTTCTCCTTGGTCGCCTCACTCTTGTCAGAGTGGTCGTGGTTTTCATGATCCGGTCGATTGGGCAGCAGACATCACCCGCGATACGACATATTGTCGATATGTCTCGTGGTCTGTCTTAGTGCCTTCCACTTCACCCCTGCACTATAAGACGCTTTAAGGAGTTGTTTCCACGTCGATTAACATGCTCTAATAATTTAAGCTTTCTGTGCATGAGTAGATATAAGACTATGATAAGGAGAATAAAACAAAATACAAAAATTAAAATGAAGACACATGATCCCAAACAAACACGCTGGAGAAAAAATTAGTAGGAAATTGACATTAAAAAACACATTACAAATCTATATATATAAAAAAGAAAGTGTGTGGGTTTGATCCGTATAGTAGGCTCCGAAACGGCTGGACCGATTTCAATGAAACTTTCAGGGAATCTTCAGATTGACCTAGCAGTTTCCTGTAAAGTTTGGTGAAGATCGGAGCACTCTTCTTTAGCAGCCATGCGTTGTACTTTTATTCCTGACATTAACTTGAGACCAATAGATTTTTGTATAAATCATAATAATTATATTGTTGGTAATTGATATGTACTACACTGTATATATGAGTAAGAGGTAAGTACCTTAAGACCTTGGCCTCCTCACGGCCGATCGACGTAGGTCCTCCAAAAAAACATATTGAATAACAAGCATAACTGACCTTTTTATTAAGACACCAAAAATCTGAATCATATGGCGAAATGAATTACAAAAATACACCTATCTATAACCTATACCTGTTAGTTGTGGACATTTTACAATTAAAGGAAACAAAATTAAAAAGGAAAAAAAATATAACTTACACTTTTTACGGCAACATAATTAAAAGCCAAAGAAGAACGCTTTAAGGTGAATGGGCACAAAAGTTTTGTCCCTATACAGTCTCAAAGGATATTTCGCGTTCGCTCGACTAAATTGAAGTTTTGCAAGGATTTTACCCAGCGCACGCTTAGTCAGTAATTTTGATGGAATGACTCAAATTATACTTTGCTGATAGCACTTGCCTTGCTTAGCATTTCTCTTGTCTTTGAAATACAGATTTCAGTCCCGCGAGGAAAGTGGTGAAGACCTGGAGATAAAGTTGAAAACTGTAGCGTTTTTTTTGTTTTGTAGCAAAAATAAGTAAGTTTGCACCGGGGAGATTTTGTTGTAATACGCCTGTTTGTTATAATAAACTATACTGCTCTCTTTATTTTATACTTACTAAACAAATTGAACTTGCCCACGATCCCGCCTGTTGTTAACTGGAATTGCAGCCCTGGATGGTAAGGCTACACACACTAGCTAAGTAAACGCCTATAACCTATTCAAGTCTACTCTTGAAAACTCTACTCTAGACAACAAAGTCATCATTAATTTCATGGTATTCTTTGTTTCAGGTACGATTCCAGTTACAAATTCAAGTAATTTTTTATGGGACCACAGATTATACAGTTAGATTAGTTTCTCTGTTATTATGCGATGCATAGTAGAGGGTAAGCGCTTTAAAATCTGATTTACCTTCTCATTAGATAATGTTAAATAGAAAATGTGTAGCTACAAGTAAACATTCGCATATTTTTATTGTCACCTTTCGTTATCGGTGAAAATCTTAGGTGTAAAATCAGAGTTGATTGTGGATGCTGTGTCGCAATGCAGTGATACGCGATAGATAGTGGAGAGTGCGCTCGTATCGAATCGAAAATTATAATTAGTTATTGTTTTCGTAACACACATTTTATTATTAACTTTAAATATATTATTTTAATTATTGCACAGACGGTCTTGTAACTGGGACGATGGAGCCGATTTTGGTTATTGTTCTATCAAATAGCAACCCTATTTCTCCGGCATTGCTTTAAGCGATATATGTACATCGGTCACTCTAGATCTAGCCTCCACTTCACGTGGTTCATCCAATTATAGGTGAATACATCGCCTTAGTAGGAGTCCTTAAAATTGTAGAAATCTATTACTGTTGCTACGAGAGGACTAACTATGTAAAATGCTACCTATAATTTAGGGGGGAAGCAATCCGGTAGGCTAATTATATACAGGGTATTAGGAAACCGCTTCCGAAAACGAAGACAGTCGATAGTATTAGTGAACATAGCTTTATTGCCTTTTTATGTGCCTGCATATATTGCTAACTGTGTCGGTACAGAAAATTGCCAGCCCCAAATAAAGGTCGCGAATTGATATGGCTTTGAGGTTGGGAATTTTATTCGAACCTGTTAACAGATGCGTGTTTCGCTTTCTGTACGGTCGTTGTCTACTCGTTTATTCAAATTTAATTATTTTTCAACTGCGTATCAGTTACTGGAAACAGTTCAACTCGGTTGCAATGCGGCGACGCTATAGGCATGCAAAGCGTGCTGCGTGTGTTTAAATACGGAGGAGGTATTCTCAATTCATCATATAGATTTTTATGTTTGTTTCTACATAACCTTGGAACGGGTAAACCGATTTTGATGATTATTTTTTGAAAGCTGGCACTTCCCATGTGGTCCCATTTCAAATAGGTCCAATTCTGACAATGGCATCCATGAGAATTCCTATAAGTCTTAAATTTACATTAGGTATGTGCGGTACAAATGGGCGAATAACTCAATATCACTCCAACCGATTTTGATGATTCATTTTTAGTGGAAAGGATGTACTTCAGAGGTAGTTTGATGATAGTTTGATTAGGTTCTGATTAATTCTATTTCGTAATATTCCCATTTTATTTGAAGCCGGGTCTTAACCGGGAATAAAAACAAACTGCATAATTTTTATCTAAACGTATGTATATGGATCTCTTAGAAGTATACCGGGACCTTGTATAATGGAAACAGTTAATCTTTTTGTCTACCTTTCGATCACATGCATGTGTGCCTTTGTCACGTATCCCTGTCTAAACACATTTATCACGGTAAATATTTATGCCACCAATCCTTATCTACCTAGCTAAATACATTGCATTTTTTGCGTAGAATGCATGAGAAATTCCACAGTATTACTATTAATTACCTTTACTAATTTCATATAAGCAATTTAATCGTATTTTAAGAATGGACACGGAAACTTGGCTTAATGGGTAGTAGGAAACATTATGAAGCATCATGCGTAAACATTAGAAAGATATTCGGTAGCAAACATAAAAAATACATACGAATTGAGAAGCCGGTTGAAAAGTGTTTAATACACGTGAGAGCTTATTTCACTAACTCAATCACAATGCGTACCACCCGATATTCGGATCTGATTAATCAATTACCTGACATTTATATTCCCTGTCAGTTTGAAGCGGTCCCCAATCGAAAGGTTGTGGGGACGTGGAAAGAGCATCGAACCGGTCAGTACTGATTGAACGGAAACGAGTCATTTCGTTCAACTGATATGATAAATTTATGAAACGGGAAATACTAAATATAAATAAGACCTTATCCGATATTATTAGGTGGAATAACGTAGCATTGGGCCAGTCTGTCCCTTCTCATGTATAATTCAATAAGCAATGTAACATTTTTTTATAAGAAAATTAATATGGCTCACTTGCTTTTAAGACATCTGTAACATTTTAAACTGACTTCAAATTAAATCATGCTTGTTCTGTGATAATTAAAAATTATCTTAGGACTAAGTATTAATAACTCACTCTATCCCCAAGTATTCCATAATTCGTTTTCCAACTATTAAAACTTTCATAACACCCAACTTGGCGTTAATTTTATCATTTTTCTAGCATCATAAAGAGCGTGGAAAGAAATTGTTGAAAAGTTTGCTCATAAAGATTCTAAGTTTGGAGTCTGTTGAAGTTTTTGTTTAAATTTGCCTATTAGTGCATCACTGTAAAAATAATTATGCAGAATCTTATTAAAATGTTGGCCGAGGTAGCCTTATTAAGTACTAGACACGCCAGACAGAATCTGTGTTTTTTAAAACCAGCCAAAAAAACTGATCGCTACAGTGTCACCGCGATTTGAGAGCTGGCAGAGATCTTCAGTGGATTAGCCTGAACTTCTATTAGAAGTAACACGATGCAAGGGGTCTCGTCGTGGTTGGTAACTCTAAAAACGTTGGCATTACGATCCGAGGGCACTCGAAAGGGCTTATCATTATCTTTTTCTTGTGCCTAGCGTTTTCCCGGCCAGGGTCCGCTTTTCTACTTAGTCTCCTCCACTTTACCCGGTCTTTCGGCATCCTCGTTTGTTACGTGGTTCACTAACATGTCTGCTTTAACAACGTCCAGCCAGCGTTTACCATTATAGGCCTATTAAATAGAATATTTATCTGATTCATAAGAAGCGAAGATACATGGTTGTGTGTCAATAGTCAATAAGGCGAGACATAAGTTTCTGAAGCCTGAATCTTGTTGTTTTTTTGGATTGAGTAAATGGGAGGTGATAGCAGTAGGAAACACCTGAGAAAGAGTTAAGTAATATCTTCAGGTATTCTACGCGGTCATAAAATCGTTCAATGTCATTAAGGTGATTAATAATAAATAATTGTATCTCTATCGTAATAAAACAAATATTACGGATTGCGACGTCCATTTCTCTGTTTACTTAATTTGGGTTAGTAAAAGCGTTTTTTATTTTTATCTTAAAAATGCAATATATTTTTATATAGTGTATATAAGACCAAGTTAAATTCTCCTTGTAATCCAGTGCACAATAAATGCGGTGGGCACCTAGAACGAAGCTTAATGCCAAATTAATTGAAGTTGTTTGGTGCAAGTTTAGCTGCAAAGTCCGCAGTTGGGAACTATGTACGATGAACTAATTGGTGAAGAAAATCTTCCCTCTAAATCAAAAGCACATGATCGAACTTTTGAGCGCGCCCGGTTGTAAAGTTTTAGTGTACTCATCGAAGTTTCACTTGAAAGATTAACAAAGCCATACAGGAATGTATGAAAGCTTTTATGAGAATAATCCTCGCGCGTTACCGCTATTTTATGGGAAGGCCCCACCCTTAGTTGTTAGGAGCGTTGCTGGCCCTCTAGGGCGCTTTCGGATCGGAATGCTTACGCGTAACATAGTAACCCTCCAAGCCGAGGTTCAAATCAAATCAAACCTTAAGCGCTTTAGTTCAGGCTTAGCGACCTAAAAGCTATGCCACCTCTCAGTCGAGCAGTCAATGCCAGCTTTTCTGGCCAATCTGTGTAGATCGACAAAAAAAAATCTTTTGTGAGTTACGCACATCTTTCAGAGAAAAAGGAAATAAAAATAAACGGCAACCAACGTAATTACTCTATTGATTTTGTATTAATTACCTTTTGATTAGTCCTTTTCGTAGAAGTTCCTTTTATTTAAATTTTTACAATCATCGTTTATACTAAGAATTTCTTGTGGATTTTACGTACGGATTACAAAATGGAGCGAACGAACAGGACTTGCGTAATGAAATCCGCATTTTTAATCCTTTGTTATTAACACTAAATAACAAAACAAAACGGCAGGAAGACATTGGTGTCTTTGCTTGGATTTTACCCTTACACGAATTTAAATTTCACACAGCTATAAAAAACATACAATTGAATAATAATAGAATCAGTTTTTATTTTAACGCAAGATTTTATAAAAAAAATTACCTTTATTATAATAAGATAATTCAAATTTTAGAACAGAATCGATATCGTCGTTTTAACTTACCTATACTGCCAACCCTTTCGTATAGAAAGTAGTTTGGATTGTTGCCAGAAGCCCTCCGTTTGAAGCAGGATCAAAAAGCCCGTTTTAAAGGGGATCGATTTACAATACAAAGAAATCCTAAGCAACTTTAGTTCCGTATTATATCTATATACACTTAAATATTGATACCATACCTGACGTAAATTTAACACAGTGTTACCTACGGTGACGTACAGATCATCAGCGTCTAGCAATCAGTTCGTCTACATCCAGCAGCTTACCCATCAAGCACTGGTCAATCAAAAGATGTGGCAGACCAAACTAACCGAGCGCTAACTTTATCTCTTCTAAATATCTGATCATCTCAAGGATCCTATTAATATTATTAACGTTAATGTTTGCGAGTATATATGTGAATTGTTACTCTTTCACGCAAAAACTACTGAATCGATTATGACGAAACTTTACAATAATGTAGTTTACACGTCAGAGTAACACATAGGCTTTTTATTTCTTGTTTTAAAATAAATATGAAATATACTTTTTAACTATCGTACAAGAACCCCTCCGCAGTTGAAGGCCTTCTCCAAAGAAGTCCAGTTGCTTCTCTCTTAGGCTACATTAATCCAATCTGTACCAGCCGTCTTTATTATATCGTCCGCCCATCTCGTGAAAAGTCTTCCTCTATCACCTAAATGTAAACAAAAAATCCAAAAAAAATGATAATTTATTTCAAATGCACATTTGGTAAATTGGTCCAAAAAAAAAACAAATTGGTCCTTATATCAAAATAAATAATTGTATCGCATCTGGTATTTAAAGTAGATAAACTTTGTCTTACACTACAATATTTGGACAAATATTTGAATAGTAGTTGGATAACGAAGTCTGCGATATTTTGCTTCGACACTTTTGGAAAATAAACTAAGTCAGTTCGTTTACACGCCCTTACTATTAAACTAATTATCACTAAATGTGCATGAAAGCGGTACGGAAAATGACATAATTTTTTATCATGGGTAACAACGCGAGGCGCAGCTAGTATTAAGTAAAATATGTAGGTGTAAAGACGGCGTACTTTTTAAAGAGTATGTGTCCTATCGGGCTTTAGAATCTTTGTTTCTCATAAGAATAACAATTCACTTACATGAGAAAGTTACAATTAATACTAAAAAAACAATTATACATATTTCGGGCGTCTTTTCTTTTTTTTTTTGTTAACGAGGAGGAAATCTTCAGAAAGATACCCCGCCTTCTGGGGAAGGCGGCGGTTATATGGGGTTTTACCCACTAAAACCTCCCCGGTGGCCCTTCGTCGGTGCATGGTGAGGGGCTCCGGGATCTCCAGTGGAACGCACCGCAGCCCCTCTGCACTGTGCTCATAGAGAGCACTTCCCGGGGAGGTTACTCCTGCACCCCTGTCCCCTCGCAGTGCAAGGCGACACGGGCCAGCCGATGTCGCCTTCTTCCCGGGTCCACCTTGGCGGACGACAAAGGCCCTTGTCGCCCAATGAACCCGAGGCCCCTTTAGTCGCCTTCTACGACAGGCAGGGGATACCGTAGTTGTATTTCGGGCGTCTACAAACAACTTAACACTAATATAACTGACGAGGACAAAAAGTATATCTTATTATAACATATAAATTATAAGAGGAAATAAAAATGAAGTTAGAAAAAGAAGAAAGAAAAGGAAGTCATTGAAAGCGCGGGTATGTGTCTAAACTGTTCTAGGAATAGTAAAATTTGGATCTGGTATTAGATTAAAAGGCGTGCTCAGAGCTTATTGAATATTTTTCTAATATTTTAAATAATGGTATTGATTTAGACTCTCTTGTGTATTTCGGTAATTTGTTATAAATTTGAGAACCTTCGTATATAGTCGATATTCGTACAGACCTTTACTGATACTAACCAGTAATTTGAGTAACAAAACTGACGTAATCTTGCGGTTAATTATTTAGAAGAGAAGATATTTTAAATCTCTTCGAGTATAACAAATTTTTGTCTCGTTTATGTCTTTTTAATACGCTAGACGAGATGTATGAAAGATAATAAAGCATTCTTTGCGAAAGGAATTTTTTACAAAGCTTTTTCTTTTCTGCACAAAAATATGTTTGCTTTATTATATTATAATAGCCTTGTGAGAATTATTCTAGTACAAAAAAGTAACTTTAATTTCTTAACTTTAATCTGGTGAAGTTGTTAAAGCCTTCCGGGTAAGAGCGAATCAGTTTACATAACCTATGGGATTTTCATTATAACACCAAAAAAAAAACAGGTGGATGCAAGGCTCTTGGACGTTAAGTTCGTTTGCGTTATTTTTTCTACTTCACTGAGCATACATTTTCGTTCTCTATCTTTCTCATACTACGCTCTCGCTTACACACTTTGAACATATTGCACTATTGGCAATTCTCGGGAACTCACGGATCGAGCGTAACGGGACATTTTGCGCGTATGACATCCGGTACTCATTTATAAGACGTCACGTCAAAACTAACAAAACGTACAATATATATTTTAACTATAACTATAATGTTACTAACCATTTTAAATATAGTTACATATCTAGTTAACTGTAGTGTTATAAATAGTTATATACCTAGAGGTTTCCGTATCCTTCACGCGTAACTGAATCGATCGGGAACTTGACGGAACTTGTAATCCCTTTTTAACGAGTTACTTGCCCTTTCTCCTTTATTTGACGTATCTTAATTATATACGATAGAGAATAAGACATTTAAGTTATTCAATTTTGGATACGTAATCCAAAGGACTATTGACTTTATACATATATTGGACTTTATACATGTGTTTTTTTTTGTACACTTTCACAGCAAGTGCTTGACCTCGATCCCACGTTTAAGTGGAAATGCATTTCTAGTAAGCGACTGTAGCTTAGTAAATGGGTTACAGGAAGATTTAATACGTGGCTGTCTAAGACGTTATACGTTAATTTAGCACAAGAGAGGCTATGCTAGGGCCTTCCTTTATGTGTCCTGTCGCTGACAGATCTGGGGCACCCCGCTCATAACGGCTCATTGCGGAAGGTTTAGTGGGTAGGGGCTGCCCAGGCCGAGTCCCACATATGGTCTATAAAAGATTACCCCGCGTGAACAAAAAAGGGCCTTCCTCTATGCAAGACTGCAAGAGTATTCTATTCTATTATTTATGGGCGAGAGCGCTGGGGCAAATGTTTCATTGGAATTGCAAGCTTACAAGACTTGCTGTCAAGGGATTTTTATCCAAAATCATTATCTTAACTACAGTTCTTCAGGCTGTTGTTGTATGCATTGCTTCTAAGATACAAATATTTTCCCCCGTTTTGCTTCCTTTTCTTTAAGTATTAAGAAAAACGCGCAATCTTAATACTGATGTAATATGTTACTTTGATTTTTAAGGCCTGGTTTCTTCTAAATGACAGCAGGTGGTAAGAGAGGGCATATTAAAGAGGATTCAATTCCTCAGAAATATACGATACAGTACAATTGTTTATAACCTAAAACACACGTTTTGTATAGTGTAATCTTGATTAGGATTTCAACCTAACGACCTGATTTGGTAACTGGATACTCCGATCACTGATGCGTACGTCAATTTACAGTAACAAGGTAAAATGTACGTGGACGACCCACAAGGGGCCACGGTCCTTAACTTAATTTGAAGGGATTATGAAGCCGTCTGTTGTCCGCCTGTAGATATTTTCTTTTTATTTCTCGGACGTGCAGGTAAATACACCGGGTAATTCTTATGTTCGTAGCGTAGCATAATATCGTACAATTCAACTTTGGACCGATCCTGCCAAGAAATAGAATGAATTAATAATAATATAAAAACTTACGTTCTCTTACTCTAGTGAAATAGACAAAGACAATCTTCGCTGTCCTCTTTTATTCTAGCTTATTAGGTCCCAAATGCTTGTTTTTTTATACTTTTTCTTATAATTGATTTCCAAGTGTTGAATTGCATAAAAGACAAACAGATAGAGAGAATTACATATCAATCAAATTGTACAAATTTGTAATAGAAAATAAAAATTAAAATTAATGTTTTAGAAAAGTAAATATTATAATATATATTATCTACTAGACCCGTAATCAAAACACGCTGCATCTTATGAAATAATTATCATATCTATCCCTTTTATAGTTTTTTCTGTAAAATCTAACAAGAGAAACCCCGTCTATTAATATAGATACTTTACCTCTCCAATGGTATTCTTTCAAGTGCTCACTAAATTTCTGTTTCCGCGTAATAAATAAGAAGGGAAGCCTGCGAACTAATTTTGCGCAAAATTGGCGAATTTGCACCGTTAGGCCCTCGTCGCGTATTGTCTGCGGAGCGCGCGTCTCCTATATATACCGGGCGCTCGCGAAACTTTGACACATGGCCCTGCCATAAAACGCAGCGACGCCACCCGTGCGTAACACACACATCTGGTCACGCGTAAGTTTCCCTTTGTGCTTAAACAAAACGCAAACCACAATATTAAATTTATTTCTTTGTTCTTTTGTTTTAATATTAATATTTAACAAGTAGAACAGAGCCGTGGTAGATCAGCAGAGCCGTGTTAGCTCAGTAGTTCCATGGTAGCGTCTGGCGGTCGCTTACTAATAGTAAGTTAGCATACCGAATTCGATCCCTGGTGCCAATTGCAATTTTAAGTGATGATCTACCACGCGCTCGGCGGTGAAGGAAAACGTTATGAACAGTAAGGAAACCAACTTGTGTTAGAAAATTTTCTGAGGCATATCAAGTCTGCCAATCCGCATTAGGGTCGCGTGGCTGATGATGCCCTTATACTCTCTTTATTATTATATATGTAGCCGCCGTTAACAGTAAATATATTCGGTACTTTTCCGTCTTAAAAATATGGTTCTAAATTATTGTTTGTGAACTATTTCTGAAAATAACACCATTTATTTCAGTTATTCTTATTGCCTTGTATATATTAGCATTTGCAGGTACAAAAATGTTATTTGTTTAAGTTATATGTAAGGTATTTCTACTTTAAGACTTCGTGACTTGGAGGTTAGGTTACCAGTTTACACAGTCACGTTTTGTTCTTGATCGATTTTGACCTAAATAAGAACTTTTGTGTCAGATGAAGTCAAACAATGTATAAGTTAATATAAATTCTTCCGCCCTTGACCCAAAAAATCAAACAGAATAGAAATTGGATAATATTTGATACCAAGGAAAATCATCTATGAATTAAGATTACTATCCAAAAATAAAGTATCGGCTTAGCATTATAATGATTTTGAGTTTGATTCAATTTTTATGCCTTCGCTTCTTTAGTTCCATTTTTTTTAGGAAGCGAACATTCTAATCATTTATAAGTTCTCTTGGTCTAAAAAAGAGAATTTTAAAAGTAATTATTCATTAAAATGTAACTTAATTAAATTAAAATAATAACACGAAAAATTAAGTAACATGTTTTTCACCCACTCTAGAAGTAGTACAAGTCATTGGTGGGTTTAGAACTTAGATCCTTATGTATCGCAAGCAGAACCTTAAACCATTAGCCTATTGACGCCTCTGTTTTTGATATCTTAAGTTTTCGGTGTTACAGATGATATGAGCTTCATCTCATCCTAAATCATGTTAAGACATCCCACTAGCGCTTCGAATCCAAGTTTGAAGCTAAAATTAAATTGAAGTTTCAAAGTCTGGCGTAACCAACAATATAGAATGAACTTCACCAATTAAGATGAAGAAAATACATGCATAGCATCCAACTTACATGCTTAAAGTTTACTTATTGTTTTGCGGTAAAGTAAAATCAAACTATACGTTGCCTTATAATTTAAGCAATTTAATTTAAAATGTGGCTATTATTTAAAGTGAAAGTAAAGTAAGAGCCTACATATGTCCCACAATTGCGCACAGGTCTTCTCTGTAACGAGAGTATAAGGGCCACCACGCGACCTTAGCGCGAATCATAAGGTCGTAAAATCCACCATTCGACAGTTGAACTATCTCCTAGCAAAAACTTAAGCTTAGTTGGAATGATTAAGCAGAATGTTAGTAATATTTTCTGAAAAAATAAAGAAAAATTGCTAGCTTTCTTTCAAAAAAACAAATTGACAGACGTGCCTTAGCAAAGTTTGAAATACATGTAGGTTTCCTCACGATATTCTTCTTCACGGGTAAAACAAAGGCCGACTTCAAATCAAGTCAAACGTTAAACGCTTTAGTGGTTAAGCGATCTAAGAGCTAAGCCACCTCTCTATCCGGTGAAGGTCCGCTTCTCTGGGTAGGTTAGCTTGTCTGGTTGGTAACCTGTGTAGTTCGTCACAAAACATTAGTTAAACGCGGGGGACGCCCT
This sequence comes from Meandrusa payeni, assembly GCA_029286785.1. Taxonomy (NCBI): domain Eukaryota; kingdom Metazoa; phylum Arthropoda; class Insecta; order Lepidoptera; family Papilionidae; genus Meandrusa; species Meandrusa payeni. The sequence goes on from JAGSMX010000027.1 coordinate 3,902,443, forward strand.
CTTTGTACTTCGAATTTTCGTAGAAATATTACTAAATAGATAGCCAGATAATTAATCAGAACCATTTAGGGTATTTTACCATTGAAGTACATCCTTTCTTTTAAAAAATGATTTATCGAAATCGGTTGGCGTGACATTGAGTTATTCGTCGATTTGTCGCGTAGATACTTAATGCAAATTTAAAAATTTTATAGTATTCTCATGGATAATATTGTCAGAATTTGACTAAATGGGACGACAAAGGACCAGCAGCTTTCAAATAAAAAGAACCATCCAAATCGGTTCACCCTGACGAAAGTTATGCGGTAAAAAACATAATAAAAAAACTTCAAACGATTTGAGAACCTCATCCTTTTTTTAAGTCGGTTGAAAAGGGCTGTTAATATAGAAGAAAATTATTTTAAGATACTCAAGTAAATTGTATTCTAGATAAAATAAATTACATGCGTATTCAAATAACGTCGAGGCAAAATTGCTCCCAATATCTCTCGAGGGTACACTTAGGACTTCAGTTCTAACAGTTTAATCAAAATGGATTTACATAAGATTATTGTAATTAGATTTAATTGAACAAATAATTAGGAACATCGGTACCTACTGTCTTTAATATAAATTTATTTAAACATTACTGAATATTGTAATAATACATATTAGTTTGTATTCTTAGTACATTTTGTTGATCATGTGGTCTTAAAACGAAGTTATGAGAGATTGTTTTGGTTCTGATTGATGTTATTTCGTAATATTCGGAATCAGACAATTCGAAAATAAAAAGAGGGCGTGGGCGTTTAATAGCGTTTTACTTTTTATTCGATTTGAAGTCTCGTAAATATACTTAAACGGTATCTCATATCTACTGTATTTTCTTAATATTTTCTCTCCCTTTATTGATAATTTTCTCTGGCCTTAATATAATCTTTTCGTTACATTGTTCTAAGTTTACTTCCTTTAACGAAATATTTCTCTCGGCATTTTGTGTACACTCAAGGAAATGAGTTTTCTAGAAGCCGCTCGGCAAAGATACAACCCGATACTCTCTCTAATAAAAGCGCTTTCTGTAGTTACCAGGAAGGTTGAAAATCCGTGTCTAAAATTTTGCCGCTGCTAAGTTGCAATCCCTTGTACAAAGAAAATAGTTTGAGTTGTTGGTAGCAGCCTTGTAACAGCATCAAAGGCGAAACTTTTAAATAGATTGATTTCAGCTTAAGTCTTCAACCCAAGAATGGCAGGGCCACACAGAATACCGACGTGTAGTTAAGGTAAATTATTCTTCTTCGTTTCACATGATAGGAGAGGTGCTGTCGAACCCAACCCTCCATCCTCGGCAACCTATCTACAGTCCTTGTATAGGTGGCAGAATTATTTATAATCAGATGAGCCGCATGCTCGTTTATATAAAAATCAAAGGCATTTCTGTAATAGAAGCCTAAGTTGCTGCTCCTTGTTCAGCCATTCCAGACAGACAAAAATTGTAAAAAATATTAGTTTGGTATATGTATCGTATACATATATGCATGCAGTAAAAAGCGGTTATTTCGATATTACAAACGGACAATCCATTTATTTTGTGTAGATAAACAAGTACCAATAAAATACATATTGGTTTTTATTTTCATTTTAATTCCCTAATTTTTTTTTTTAAATAGAAAGCTAGTAATATTTTTTTTTCAGAAATATTACTAACAATCTTGTTAACCATTGGCGCAAAGTAGACGGCAAAAGCTGACTATGTAGACTACCTTTATGGTGTTAAATGAGCTGGAACCTTCCAAACTCCTTCCAAAAGCCGTGAACACCTTCCAAAATCACGCATATAATAAAAAATAACATGAACTCACTGTACTAAATACAACTAACATCTTTAATAAAGCATTGTACTATCTGTAGAGATAGAACTCTTTTTAACAAAACAAAGTAAACAAATAAAGAACATGAAAAAAGAGCACGGACACAAGTCTGTGGTTTCGCTTTATTGAATATAAAAAAAATTAACATGACAGCTTGTTAGCTGGAAATTCTTATTCAATTTACAGATAACCTATTGAACCTGATACCTATCGATTATGAATAAACATTAATGTCTCCTGTAGACAGCAATTCGACAGCAGATATTGTAGTATATTTAATGTTTGAAAGTCTATTATGTATTTTTTAAACATGTATTATTTTAAGTTTGTAAAATCATCACATTTCTTTCTCATGAGTCAGCATCAGCATACTTGTTGAATCCTTGTGTTATTGTAAGTCTGAAGATGACGCATTGCTTATTAAATTATCTTTGAACAATGACATTAACTTAATACGGACCAGCTGTTCGATTAGTGGAATCCAACAACATATTACTCATAGAGTTACATGTATTGTTATTGCATTCTGAAATGGCAATAGATTTTTATACATTTCAAGAGGTAAAAAACACTGCACAAATATAGATGGTGGTCTTGATGAGGCAGAAAATTGGGGTAAGTGTCGTAGCGATTCTAATGTGTTTTTCGTCGTTTCTGTCTCTTACTCAGCTCTTTTTTCTGTTGGAGTATAATACTTTTTAAATTTTAGAATGCAAAAGGGATGAAGCTTAAAACACTCGTGTTCATTTCAAAGGGTATTTTGCGTCTATCTTAATGTAGTAAAAGATTAATGTAGTAAAAGATTACCTTTTGCGCTTAGTCGGTAATGATCCAAATTTTACTTTGCTGAAACCACTTGTCTTCCCTCAGTCTTTTGCATTTTCAGTTTTATCTCCAGACAAAAGTAGCGGACTTGCCTTTTTATTATCTAAATAGTAAAATATAAAACCTTATCTCGGTTACTTGTTCTTCCCCGTTCTATTCAGAGTTATAAAGTTAGTTGTATCGATAGCATTTGTTTCGGGAACAGCTTTTGTGTACGCTAAGCCATGTTGAAAACGAACTTGATCGAACTTTGTAATCTCTGTATGATGAGTTGTTTGCCCTTTTTGTTTGTATGTTAACGCTGAGAGATTAACGAAATTGTTAAAAATAAAATCAATGTGTATGTAAGTATTGTTAAATTAATAATTCACGTAGGCTAGTAAACAGCGCCCAATTGTGTTGTGTAATATTCTTTCAAAGTTCAAGTTGTTTGAACAAAATGCGTAGACTCAGTCACGCGCTCTTTTTTAAAAAACTAATTACATGACTTTTTCAAATTACATTCAACAAAAAAACACACAAATACCACACGAGACGTAAAGATGACACAGTTGCCTATGACGAGAACATCGTACAGTGAAAAATATTTACAATACGACGGAGCCCAGCTGTACAACTAGCTTTTTTTTTGTTGACGGGGAGGAAATCTTCACAAAGATACCCCGCCTTCTGGGGGGAAAGCGGCGGTTATGTGGGGATCTTACCCACTAAAACCTGCCCGGTGGCCTATTCCTCGGTGCATGATGAGGGGCTCCGGGATCTCACGTGGAATGCACCGGAGCCCCTCTGCACTGTGCTCAAGGAGAGCACGTCCCGGGGGGAGGTTACTTACCCTGTGCCCTCGTAGTGCAAGGCGACACGGGCCAGTCGATGTCGCCTTCTTTCCGGGTCCACTTTGGTGGACGACGCAGCCGCCCACCCTTGTCGCTCAGTGAACCCGAGGCCCCTTTTAGTCGCCTTGTACGACAGACAGGGGATACCGTAGTCTTATTTTTGAGAGCCCAGAACTACAGGGCTGACAACTAGCTGCCTCAGCATGTCAAAAACTGTTCCTCAATAGGAAGTTTTAAAAATAGTCTTAAGTCATATTTATTAAACAACTATATTTAACTTTAGATCTCCAATAGTCTTAAGAAATTAATTTTAAGCAGTGATATGTCAGTTTTTGTTTTGCTCAAATATTTAAGTGAATATTGTTCATTCTTTTTTTAAGCAATAAATTTCTTTAAACCGACTTTTTCAAAAATGTATGGAAAGACAACGAGAACGACTTTATTTTTGTGTGCTATAACACAGCTAGTATCAAGAGCAGTGTTATCTTAGTGTGGCGTTTAACTGTCTGAGGCTTGTATTCCAATCGACTTGTATTGTATTTTCGGTTTCTTAAGTAAATAAATCATTTGCCAAAATGTATGTCCATTATATGGCTTACACCCTAAGACATATATACTAGTAGACTCAAAAGGAAAAGCTGTCTCTATTGAAGCCATGTCTAACTTGCAAGGGTTAAATGACGTAAATATATTTAATGGAAGAAGTGACAGACGAGTAATCGGCTCACCTTAAATGGCTACAAACGTTTACCATAGACATTCCAGATGTCTCAAATTCAGGTTGGTTTTCTACGAAATTATGATCCAACCCGAACTTAAGCTACAATAAAAGAAGTCACTGTAATGACTTTTGTTATTTTAAAAAAATGGTATTAAAAGTATTCTTACTTTAAATTATTAATTAAAATTAAATTCATATCAAAATTGCACGCACTTAAGGAAATCGAAATTGAGTGTTATTTTTTTGCTGAATCAATATGAACATAGATTAATAATTAAGCGTTCGTTTTATCCTTGCGCGTTACCGCTATTTTATGGGCAAGCCCCACCCCTTAGATGTTAGGAGCGTTGCTGGAGTTTCTTCGGCCACTTCTTCTCCCAGCGCCAACGCTTCCCGAAGTGGCACTCAAAGTTAGTTTAGCTTTTGAATGTCCCTTAGATTATCCGTGAAATAGCAACCGACCGAGTCGTGGTTCGGCCCTCTCGGGCGCCCTCGGATCGGAATGCTTACGCGTAACATAGTAACCGTCCAAGCCGAGGTTACCCCTCACCGGGGACCCTTGTGTCGAGTTACTAGCAATAGAGGTTCAGGCTAAGCGACCTAAGAGTTATGCCACCTCTCAATCCGGTGAAGCAGTCAAGGCCAGCTTCTCTGGCCAATCTGTGTAGTTCGTCATAAAAAAAAAAAATTAATCGTTCGTTTAATGTTATTCAGGACTAAGCACGTGTACATACGAAGTTTTGTAGCTCCTATGTGACACATTCATACGTATACATCTACGGTAACAGGGAGGTATTAAAAAAAGACAATATTGCACGTAAATGTCAAACGAGGAGCGCAAAATTTATTTTCGCCTCGTAAACTGAAACGTGCATCGTTTACCGTGCGTACGTTTTCTGCCGTTACGGTGTATGTATATATTTTTTTTTATTTTTCGAGGGTGTATCGGCAACTGACGCCACACGCCCTGTTTGCCGACGGAGCACGCCGGCAATTTAACGGATACGGCCGTCGTGGAACAAGTAATTACCCTTGTAACCAACTATCGGGTTATTTAAACTGCCTATTGCTTTTTTGAAAAGGTAAAAGTACTTTTAGTGTAATGTTAAACTCGCACAGTGTGTGACTTCCATTAGTAAGTAGTTTATCTCCTTTTTTGAACTCGTTTGGGAGCTAGGAGCTGGTCAATTCGTCTGGATGTTTTTTTATGTTTCCTTAATATTTTCGACTGTGTGAACCGATTTTGATGATTCTTTTTTTATTCGAGATCCCATGTGATCCCATTTAATTTTCTATTAAAAGGATGTAGTTCAAGAGTAGTTTTCTGTGAGTTTGGTAAGGTTCTGATTAATTCTCACACACATACATTAAGACATTTACACACATTTAAAAACAGATTTTATTTTTACCTTTATATATATTTTGTTACCTAACTTTTTTTTTATCTCTTTCTAAATGTTTACGGAAAATGACGGGAGAAGACATTAGCTCCTGAGATACAGCTTACGCTAGTTCGGGAGTTAAGGGACTCACCTTTATATGTATTGAACTTTTTTCTGATGTAAATAAACTATATAATATTATTATATTCTATTTCATAATATTCCTATAATTTGTCAACACAAAAGGACGTCCGCTTTAACGGTTGATTCGATTTGAGGTGGTTTCTGTTTTTGCTCTTAAACATAATCCACTCAATTGCCATTCTCACATGCTCATTGCTCATGCCATTCAAACATTTGAATTTCACTTATTTAATTGAAATAAGTAATACGCACTCCTGAAGCCCTAATAATCTGTCTGATAGGGCTACCTAGTGCAGATGCCAGTCTCTCACAAAGGAGGCTTATATATTGTGTAATTTTAAACTGTAACCTTTGTGAAAGTAACATACAAAACTATTATTATTATATATTATTGTTTTTATATAACTGTCCCAGTTTGCAATTTGTATGTAGTATTTTATTCTACATAGCTATGTTATAAAACAAATAAGCTTCTCCGCGTAACATATAAAAGGGAAGAGGGACCTAATGATATTAGCCTCCGGGTAAATCGTTTCCGTTCAATCAGACCTATAATCGGCTGGACGCTCCTTTCAAGTACTTATGACCTTGTGATTAGAGACTGGTCTGTACGGTGGGATATAAAGAAATTGGATTGATTTATTTTACACAAATAATGTAGTTTATTATGACATTATTCAAAAAGTTGATATATTTACGTGCTTCTGTATTTAATAATGAAAGTTATATCTTTTTACTTTCAAATCAAGAGTATGCAGGTTTCTTTTCATGTGTTTTCTAATTTGACAGTAACCATTATTATACTGGAAATATCACAAGGAGATAAAGATAAATAAAATTAAAAAAAATATATTGACAAAAGAAAATTAACAATACTGAATGTTCGTAAACCGCTACAGTAGTTGGTAACTGGTAACTGTTTAAATTAACTATTGGTTGTTCTATAGTCGAAATTCGTCTTTAACTCAGGAATCAGAAAGTTTAACAGTATCTATGAAATCACACATAATTCGCAGCTCGTAACTTCTTAGGTGAATCGGTCAGTCATAATTTATCATATTTACTTAAGCCATTTACGGCCATTTCGAGATACATACAAATAAAAAAACTAATCAAACTTATTACTAAATAGACAATATTAAACGACAATAAGTTATTATGTTCAAGTGTGCATGTGTGTGCGTGAGTGTATGTGTATGAATGTGCGTATGTGTGCATCACAAGGATCCAGAAATAAGATTTAATAAACGTCTATTTCTCAAAGGTTTTTTTTTTATCACCACAAATTCTTTATTCTGATACAATCCGCTGAAGTGTCAAATTTATTATTTTTTCAGCTTCATAAAAAACGCGTGAACGACATTGTTGCGAAAGTTCACTTATAAAGTTGAAAAGCTTACGCTGTGATAAAATCTTGACTAGAGTACTGGACGCAGCAATGCAAATGTATATCTATGCAAATGTACGGTTAATAAAATAAAAGTTAATAAGAAGAGAGGGTAGTATCTCTAGAGACTACGTATTTCCATTTTTCATGGTGCTGGCACACCTCTTTTCCTTCTTGCACTTCCACACATACGCATAGATAGATAGATAAATTCTTTATTGCACATACATGTACAAAACGAACTTAATGCTTTTAGCATTTTCTTCTTGTTATACTTCTGTGGATAAGAGCAGGTTAAGGATAGTGTCTCTAAAAATAGCTGATCTAGAATCCTATATATAACCATACAGATACGTCAATATAAATATAAGAATATACATTTTTTTAATACTTTCTAAGCAAGTGCTTGACTACGATCCCACCTGATGTTAAGTGGAAATGCAGTACTGGAAGTAAGGCGCACTAGCTTAGTAAATGTCTATTCACTCTACTCTTGAAAACACCCACATTGAGTCTTAGCATAAATAAACGATAGTACATATACCAGTTTGCGTAATCTACAAGCTGTTCCAGAGTTTTATAGCGGACATGATCTTTGATACGTAATCACCAATTTGGACGACATAGATTTGCCTAGGGCTTTCCATTCCCGTCAAGTCGAAGTATCTTTTGAACACTTCCCCCTAGATAACAAATATATTTACAAACAAAAAAACGGACTTCAAATCGAATCAAACGTTAAACGCTTGTATCCGAATTATCGTAGGAATTTTACGAAATAGAATTAATCAGAACCTAACCTTTTGAAGTGCATCAATAAAAAATCAATCGAAATCGGTTGGCGTGATGTTGAGTTATTCGTCCATTTGTGGGGCACTTGCACTTGGTTTTCTCATGGATCGCACTGTCAGAGTTGAACGAAATGGGACCACACGAGAAGTACCAGCTTTTAAATAAAAAAAAGAATCATCAAAATCGGTTCACCCAGTCGAAAGTTGTGGTAGAAAACATAAAAAAAATACAAACGAATTAAGAACTTCCTATTTTTGAAGTCGGTTGACAAAAAAGGCCATCAAGTAAGAATTATGTAGTTATTTCTCTTCTTTTTGCAAAAATGAAATGTTGTACAAAATGCGGATTTAATACCAAAAGGCATTTCTCTGTAGCCTACCTTGAGGTTGTGTGGAGACAAAGCATTATTAGAAACTTTAAACTTTTTTAATAAGCTAAGTGTAATTTCTCAAATGCAATCTATTTTATGCAGCAGAGTACTAGCTATTATGCTTCTTTTGTATGAAAAGTTTTTTTTTTAATTTCTAGACTATAACTTTGTTCTTGGATGTAATTTATTTAATTTGTCGCTAGCGACGGCTTGCAGGCGACGTCTCGGCTTGCTTCTTGTAGCAACAATATAACATCTTTAGCTGAACCATCTATCTCGTTTTTTGTCTTTGTTCTTGCCGCCGACGGAGTTGGTTGGTTGATTTTACAGAAACCACGATACAAAGGCATCCATGAACAACTTTATTATTTGAAAATTCCTTGTTGCTATTTTAAATTAACTAGTGGTTGCTCTATAGTCGAAATTAGACTTTAACTCCGACAATTTGACAGGATCATTGAAATCACACATAATTCGCAAATTGTAACTTGTTTGGTGAATCGGTCATCATTTATCATAGTTACTTAACCGTTGCTAATGGTTGATTAGCAACTCTCATAATATATTAAATTGATCACTTCTCTCACTATTCATTCTCTTATATTCTCTTCTCACGCGGGTGAAGATCATTACCTACACCAATGTACATATCATTAAATACAATATCATTCTTATCATTTATACAAAAACATATCGGGCTCAAGTTAATGTCAAAAATAAAAGACGTACGGCTTGTTTGACAGTTCAAAAAGAGGAGTGGTGTAATCATCACCAAACTTTACAGGATTACTCGCCAGGTCCATCTGAAAATTCCCTGAAATTTTAATTGAAATCGATCCAGCCGTTTCGGATCCTATATGGAACATACCTTTCTGTCTTATATATATACAGACCCTTTTTACGAGGTTTTTTAGGTCTCAAGTTTACTAGCAAAAGTGACGAGCCCCTCACTTTATACCATATATATAATATTTACAGTTTTAATTATAAATCCATTGGTTGAAGTGGACTAGAATTCGAACAAAAGAGAGAGCAGAGAAAACATTATCAATTCTTCTGTAACTTCTGTTGGCTCAGTCTTTTTGATTTTTTTCTGGTTAAAAGGGTTTTCATTTAATTCGGGCAAATGATTATTTTTAACTGGCATAGGACTTTGGGTTGTAAGTAAAAATAATACCAGAGAACTTCTAAAATTATATAAAAATGATGATTGACTTACAATGGACGACAAGGAGTACGAATTTGAAAAAGAACTTAGATATAAAACTTTGATTTTTCGCACTTATAAGAGTGTTTACATGCGCGTTTAGCGTATAATCCGTCACTGACCGTAAGACGTTCGCACATACGTTAATATGTAGTTGACGACTTGAAGTTGGTTTTTGTTTTTTACTTGCCAATATTCTTGTATTACCTAAACTCAAATTAATAAAAATAAAAAACAAGTAACATTGTCAAGACGCCCGCATAGGGGGCGGCGGAGAAAGAACGTGAGTGGTTTCAGCAATATCACTTCACACCGGGATCGCTCTCGCACCATTAACTGAGAAAGAAGCGATCGGGCAGAAGAGATTAAGTTCCATCGCGGCATTTAAACGACACTGCGACGCCACTCGTACAGGAGCTGGCGATGGAAATATATGTTTTTAAGCTCGAGAAAAAGTCGCTGTATATTACGTTAGATCGGGAACTGTTATTGAATATTTTGTATGCATGAATTTTGGTTTAAAATTGTCCTAATTTAGATTCACCCTAACAGATAACTTCTAAGTGAATGGATGTGGACTTTTTTCAACAAAATTAAATTAAAAAAGGATGTGACAAAAATGAGAAAGAAACAGGCTTATTTGTTTCCCACTGTTAGTCAAGAGCTTTCTATCTAAAGAATTGTAAAGCTCAGTTCTAGCATCTGTAAAAACTACATTAGACACATATACGATAGTACAAGATGTATATCGAAAAAACGTTTGTTTTTTTTATGTTTCTTCGCTCATAGCGCCATCATGAATCGATACGATACGAATAACTTGAAATGCAAACTGTCAATCGACATTATATGTGTGTATATTTTATCAAATGATAATAAATTTTTCAAAGAATACGCACAAGAATAATATTACAAGAGATCTGAAGATTTCCATTCTATAATCTGATAAATGTACCAAACATATGAATAGAGTGTTACGTACTCGTAAATGCTGTATAATCGGTATACGGCATTTGTAAGCGAACAATGTTTGACAGAGTCGTATTTCTATAGCAATCTTTATACAAAGGGATGATCTAACGAGATTGGGCCACTTTGTTCCCACCGAATATCTATAAACTATGACTTAATAATAACTACCCGCACAAATGACATGCAGGCAGGTTGTGCAGCTAAGTTTTAGTTCTGTAAAGCCACAAAAGAGCGATAACTTAACCTAATGTTAATTTTTTATGTTATTAATTGCCTAAGAGCACCTTCTGCTGCTATTATATTATTGGTACAGAATCCTTTTTTAGTCCTTTAGCTGGTATCACCTATCATATAGCAATTTTACCTATTGTAAGGTTTAGAATAAGGTCATCATCATCATTTTAGCAGTAAAGCATGCTTGACAAAAGCCGCCCCCAACGATTTCCAAAAGGACCGATTGTAAGTCAGACCACCTTGCGGGTGGACGTCCTACGCTGCCCTTGGCCGGTCCGTGGTCTCCGATCGACAAGTTTTCGGCGCCATCGGCCATCTGTTCTACGCGCTATGTGCCCTACCCATTGCCACTTCAACTTACTTACCCGGTGAACTATGTCGGTTACCTTCGTTCGACTACGGATCTCCTCATTCCTGATATGATCTCGTAGAGATACTCCGATCATAGCCGTCTCTATAGATCGTTGTGCGACTTTGATCTTAGAATAAGGTATGCCAAACGAATTGATACCCAAAAGTGAATGGTAATACACAAGGAACGGAGGCGAATGTATGTCGACCAGAATAGTGATAAAACTATTAAAGGACGACGGCAGAATTAGAGTAAGTCGACGATCATATACGAGTATGGGCAAGACGCGAGAGTAGAGTGCCAGGATCGTGAAAAATGGAAAATGCTAATCTCTACCTAACCCTATGGATCATTAACGTTAGTGATTTGTTTATACGGTGAGTCAAGCAGCCGCGCCCAACCCTTCTTTAAAGAAAAATTTGGCAACACACCTGCATCTTTATAACGTTTTATTTTATTTTTGAGTTAGGGATTGTCGTAAGGGTCCGTTAAAGTTGAGCTGAAAGAAAATGCTACCATAGCATTAAGTTTGCATTGGTTTGTACATTTTTTTCGTTTAATAATTTATATATCTTTATAGTTTTGGTTGTGTTTATTATTATAGTGTTCATTCGTGAGCGTTGAATATCATCTGTTTTTTATGAAGCAATAAAAAAATCTTCTACTAGTCTTACTTATTTTACTCTAGCTATCTCACAAGCGATAATCAAAAATGACTACCTATCAATATCAACAGATGTTTAAAATCTACCTTACAAATAACCAAACGACAATAGTCTATTAAGACATTTCACAGAGAAACACTTTATCAAACATAACGTTCTTACAAACATGTGGGAGCGAGATTTATTAGCCGTGCGCGAAGATTATTTAGATCTAAGTATGTAGCCTGGGGATGCGTGGTCGTGATAGCCCGTATTTATTACACGAGCGCGGGCCGACTATAGCGCTATAAGTTCATTCTTTAGCGTCGCCTTAGTCCATGAACTAGACAATACTAAGTTATATAACTTGACGTAAACGTCTCGGATTCTAGCAAGGACAACTATGCGTTTTATTCGCTTTTATACACACTTAAATTACAAGGATCGGTAATGCTCGAAGAATTCATGTTATCTGTATATACTAAATCTGACCATAAATACTGTCATAAAATGAAACAATACGGGGGCGTGGGGTGGGTGAAACAGAGACAGCTTTCGATGACTACCGAACAAGTGAAACTAAGCTTATTAAGCCCCATATGTGACAGCAAGCCATTACTGTACGTCGGACACAAAATTTTTAAAGGGATTTTTTGTACTTAAAAACTGAAAAAAAACTCAATCTATTGGTACAAGCCGACTGGTATTCGAATCAACGACTCACTCACCCTAAGGCTATCAATGCTTTTGTATTATATATACATGTATGTAGTTATAACCAATTATAGCCTAAAGGTTGAGAGTTCTACTGAATATTCCAATCGGATCATCGGGAGTTTTAGTCGGCTTTTACCAAAAGCATGCATCCCTCTACTATCATATGCAAAGTGGAAAAGGATTATATCTCCTACTATAGAGCTGTATATGATACCCGCAAAATGTAACAGTATTTAAGCATATATTTGTAAAGCGGTTTCAAACATAACACTAACAAATCGCTGTCACGTTTGTTTCAATGCGAAGCTGGCTTTGAAAAGGCGTGTTCAAGAGATGCTCGCCGCGACGTTTCCGCAAGTTTTACCGTTTCCCTTTATTTATGAGCTCTTCAAGAGCCAGGTGTGTCTCAGCAAAAGCAGTTCCCTGTGTCCCGTCCGCAATATAAAAGGCAGTATATTCTCATTTGGTTTTTCGTTTTGTTTCTTCTATTCTTATTTATCACATCAGCTAATAGTAGTGTATGTTTATAATTTATGCATAATATTAATTATTTTAATTTTCCAAAAAAGGTGTGATTTAGAGACCACATAAGTAAAGTAAAACTTATTTAGCACCATCTATATACATAAAATATAATATATGCATGATTGTTGAAGAGAAAAAATGAGCTGCACTATCTTGCTTCTACTCTGTGATACATACAATAGGTGTGCAGTTTGTTTTAGATATTCGAAACGTACCTGGCTATTAGAGTACAAAAGAAAATGTATGCTTGCACTTCTCTCTCTCTTGGCCTTACAGTAATAAACTTATATCTACCTCTCAACTTCAGGTGGCCATTCACTAGCTCACTCCCAAAAGCGTGAGTAAAGAAGTTTTATTTAAAAAATGTGATTGAAAGAAGAGAAAGAAGTTAGAGAGTAGAATTAATAGAACTTAAAAAATAAAAGCATAATACTCTGAATATAGCAGAAAAGCTTGAGTATTAAAGTAACATCCAAAAAAAAGTAAAAATATTTTGATTAACAAAACTTTACCTTAATGCATCCCAGCTACCGATTTCCATTACCGCACATCTCGGCAGAATTCCAAATTCCACCGCCACCATCTTGATGGTTGGCGTTCAACGACTGTACGTTTTTCGCGTAACTTTCTCCCACGCACTGTCAACTTGTGGAATCAACTGTCGCCAGCGGTGTTTCCGAACGTTTACGATTTAGGGACCTTCAATAAACGAGCCTATTCCTATCTCAAAGGTCGGCAACGCACCTACAGCTCCTCTGGTGCTGTGGATGTTCATGGGCGACGGTGATCACTTAAGATCAGGTGAGCCGTATGCTCGTTTGCCACTTTTCATTTAAAAAAAAATGTTCCAAACGAAACAAAATGGTATAAAATTTCTCGTCGGTAAAAATCGCTACTCGCTTCTTTACCGAGTGTGCTAAGTTAAAAAGATAAGATGGGCTTATAGTCATACACCCACCGACTGCAAATTGCACCATGATGTTTTTTTAGACATATGTGGATATACCGTTTAGGATTTAAATTCCCGACCGACAGAATCTCACCCAGTCAATAAATGTAAGTATAAGTTATCATAGTTAGTGTACCAAAACGACTTGAAACAGATTTATTCGTGATATTAAAAACAAAAGATTTTTGTTCGAAATCTAAAAGACTTTGTTCGGTAAAACACGCTTGTAAAAGCTTGAAAATATTATCAATGGTTTTTTTTTCATTTAGGCTAATGAGGCAACTGAATCTGCAAAGAGGTTCCATATCACGTAACCGTAAGTCAAACGCGTTTGAAAAAAAATAAGCTTGAAAAATAGAAGCCGCAAACGTGACATGACTGAGTGTGGGTTCCGACTTCAATAATTCTCTTTGAGGCGACACTTCTTTGAGCGTATGACATTCCGTTGGCAGTTTTGATACGATGCATGGCGATGTACGGTATGAATTCCGAATCAAAGTGAACGTTCGAAGAGATGTCGCGATGCAGCCAGTTACTGTATATTATCGGGTGTGGAAAGCTTTATAAATAATGAAATTCTCACAATTTTAATACATTTATGGGATGAAAGGCCGGACCAACGGACGGTGAATCTTGACCTCTTAGTAGACAAAGATTACGAATTTAAATTCTACAAGATTTTGGATACTTCTTACACATTCACATTTTCGCCGATTCTGAGGGACGTTTGATGTTGCTCATCTTCAATATATCACCAATATCTGTTACGTTAGCTTAAGGCCTTTAACCTCAGCCTGGTAAGATCCCAGCATAACCCGCCTTTCCCCAGAAGGATATCTTCTTGAAGATTTTTCCCCCGTGAGCAAATAAAAAGCCTTTAACCTACACCTAAAATAGCCTTATTAATTTTATAACATATCCTTTCCATTATTTCTACATGATTTAACTATCGAAACACTTTAGTCTTTATTTTTTCAATTTCTAATTCATTTCAGAGTCAGGTCTAGTATACTTTGTAATTTTTCAATATCTATAGTGTTAATTTTACACTCTTATTCTCTTACTCTTGCTTCTGTACGCTATAGGGGGTATCAGCACCGCAGTGTAATATACATCCCAGGTGTGATGTAGCACAGACATGATGACCTGATGAATCATTAGTCATACAAAAAATATAATAAATACAGCCATTGAATCATCTACTGAACTTTATTCAATCTTAAACAAACTAGGTGATGAAGTAACATAGACACAATGCATACATTATTATTGAAATAACCTTTGCTCGCCTGAATCATTCAGATATATACATGACCAAAGTAGTTTATTGCAATAAAAACAACACTATGAGAGAATAGATATTTTATCTAAATCTATAATGATCTTTTGCAAATGTCAACATGCACAACTAATAGCTACAGTAAGATAACACGATACCCGTCAGCTTTTATCTACTTTCATTAAAGCGCTTTATTGCCTAGAAGTCGGCTCTTTGTCTGAAATAATAAGCAGACGCTACGCTTGCCTTGACCCATATCGGGAAATAGCAGTTTGAATAACACGTTATTAAATCTACTATACATTGAATAATTACGTAATTTTCTTCAACATATATGAGAAGCTATCGATAGCGATATTCACAAACGACACCATACGACTCGAAGTGACTACCCCTTCGTAAAATTCATAAATGCATTTGTGCATTCATCAAAGCCTCTGCGGATATTATGCATGTCAATGGTATTGTCATTAACACTGATTTCCTCTTTTTCCTGTAAAAAATATTTAATAAGCAGCAATACACGTCTTATTTAAAGGGCTGGCATTTCTACTGTGTGCAGGTGTAACAAGGATCAACTTTTTTCACAGTATTATAAATGGGAAGAGCCAGCTTGTGGAATCAACTGTCGCCAGCGATGTTTCCGAACCGATGTTTGGGAACCTTCAAGAAACGAGCCTATTCCTATCTCAAAGGTCGGCAACGCACCTACAGCTCCTCTGGTGCTGTGGATGTTCATGGGCGACGGTGATCTCTTAAGATCAGGTGAGCTGTATGCTCGTTTGCCACTTTTCATATAAAAAAAGCTCACTAGATATAAAATTATAATCGAATCATCACCAGCAGTAGTTCAAAATCGCAGTTTTAAGCAGTACCAGGGCCATTGCAAAGGTTTTAGTCGCATATAAGGGCCGGCGCGACTGGGAAAGTAAAACGACTTCACAGTTTTCCCCTGGTATGTCTGCTAAGTGAACTAAACGAAATCGTTTGTGGGCGGTGACTTAATATGGTAAATTAAGGCAAACCGGCAAACCGAATACTAATGTGCCCCTTCTTCTACAACAAATAGCAACTTATAAACAGGGTCCTTCTTGGTATATCTCCATCTTCATAATTTACTCTTAAGAAGAAGATTCCTTTACCTTCATCTCCCAAACAATTCTTCTAATTAATACTGCCACAAGTATTTCATATCCTCATAAAAGTAGCTCTTTAAAACACAAGTCTAAATTTTTATAGTGGCATGTTCTTTGTAAACACGATAGTCAAAAGCTATTTACGAGCGCTGATTAAGCATAACGAAGCTACGTATTAGCATGACACATTTGTGTAACGCGCCGGCTGAAAGTCGTTTCGTGTTCTTTTTACCCGGGTTCCGTAATCGCAAACCCAACAATGAAATATGTCTGAGCTGCGCTTGTCGTCGAGTGGGGTATGCTCAACGATGATTTACGGCGTCACGCGATATTTATTTCTCGTTTTTATATGCTTGTCTGGCTGTTTAATACCGGATGGTGACTCAAAAGATTCACTTACCTCTTATCTAACTGCGAACAATGCGGTTCAGATGTGAAAGGAACATTGTTCAAACGATCTGTCTTTATATTTATGATATACACCATTAAAGGGTGGAAAGAATAATAGCTTTTGAGCATTTGGTGAACTTCATTCAACTGGTGAAAAACTTGAACTGAAAAACCTCACTTTGTTATATACAAGGGGTATACTATAAAAATTCAGAGATTTTATTAATTTATTAAGATCATATTGTTGATTGAACAGTCAAGCTACGTATTTTAGCACTCCCGTTATGCGTATGAGACGGTAATTTTTAAATTGAAAATTCTTTAGACGCGTTAGGCACTTTTTGGTAGGTGGAAATCTTATGGGTTTGCGTCAACGACATGCTAATGTAAATTAAAAAAAAGAAATCTACCATTAGTTCTGAGAATTAAAGAGAAAAAAAATGATTTATTAAAATCTGAAATTATATCATCCTCACCAGAGAACATGGTTCTCTTTACCGATTACTCTAGTACGGTACGCGAAGCGGTTCAGAACTATAAAAACTTCAATCCAAAGTGTAGGTATAAGTTACATCCTGAAATTAATACAAATGACTATAAATGAATACAATAACCATTGCGTCATAGTACACCGGACGTCACGAGAGTTGTCTGTCGAAACAGTAACATCGTTATGTATCTTATATCCTAACCGGTAAACCTGCCCTCCACAACGGGGATACCGCAACACTCCAATTGCCTGTGACCATAATTCTCCGACATTTCCGAAAATAAAAGCCCTCATTTGAATTTAACACGATTGAGGAACCCACGGTAATTGGCTCTCGTAACAAGGAATAATAACTTAAAGGAAGCAGGAATAAGTCTATTGTATCTTGTATTAGATTGGAAAGTCGCGAGTCACGTAAAATTAAACAAACTACGATGATTCAATTTGCCTCCGCAATCATAGATCTCGCTCGTCGCTTTGTGCTCCACATTACAATCTTAGACTGAGCTTATTCTACCCTGCGAACTGTTTGCGCCGTGGACTCTCACGGCTAATGGAATCGTGGGTAGGCTTTTGTTTTATTATTTACTAAAATACACAAAACAGTATTAACTCAATGGACGTGTCTTGTTCAATCTTACACAATGTTCTAGGCATTATTAAGGCTTTTGCAACCAGTTTTGTGTTGGTTTACACTTCATAGATAAGTTATATAATTTAAATTGCAAAAATGTTTATTTGGATCTCTCGACTTTCTTCTAGCGACAACATCTATTATCTGCATCTACATCTACATACAACTATGTCCAACCCGCGGTCGTGAGATAGAAAAACTTAGGAATAAACCAGCGTTCATAACGGAAAAATCTGATTTGTAATAATAATACGACAGGTGTGTCGTACTAACATAAGACGCCTAGCACTTTCCATGTAAAGTAGACGTTTTCAGATCACTTTCTGTCGAGGGAGCAGTGTGTAGTTACCGTAAAAAAAAGAGAAAATATTTTAAACGAGCACAAAAATGTGCTCGATGCAGTGTAGCGGTAACAAATGCGATCGTTCGAAGTTACGATATTAGTCCATTACGGACCCGACACGGTGTCTGCCCAAAATATGGATGCTTAAACGCGAACAAGCTTTAACAAAACATGAAACTGTAGTAACCGTCGTAGTATATTTTCATTTTCCATGCTTTCGCCCCCCACCTTATGGGCGACCGTGTGCCGAGTGGGAGCCGTAACGGTCTGCGCTAACAGTTTGATGTTTCTATATTGACTCTGACAGTATAAACTGTACGTACAATGGCCGACGCGTAAATAAATTTAGTTGTCGAAATCAACACAAGCAGAGACACGCAATGCTTTTTGCTGTTGTAGACAAAAAGGGTCTGGCTCAGAGTAATAATACGACCTCAAAGTATACCAGTACGGAGTAGTAAAAAATAAAATAACAGTCTATATATGTACCACTGTTAGGCACAGGCCTTCTTTGTAAAGAGAATATAAGGGCATAGACCACGCGACCCTGGTGCAAATTACCAGACTTTACTATCTGTAGTAAATTTTCTATGACATGCAGGTTTCTTTACAATGTTTTCTTTTAATAACCGATCACGTGGTAAATCAGCATGATTGATTAGATCAGTGCTGGCAGTACTGGAAGATCGAACACGGGTTGCTAGAGAACTTACTATTTAACTTGAGGCGATTGCTCGAGGAATCAATCTACTTACATCTCGAGAAATAACGAGTTGTTGAGCATTTTAGCAAACACACAGACATACTAAGCGACTTCGCCTCAGTATGTGTGGTTAATACAGGCTGTTCCAAGTTTCCGTGTCGCCTTGCGCTGTGAGGGCACAGGGGGGAGGGATTAACAACCCCTTCCCCCAGGGACGTGCTCTCCTAAGAGCACAGGGCAGAGGGGCTCCGGTGCGTTGCACTAGAGATCCCGAGCCCCTCACTATGCACGGAGTATGGACCATCGGGGGTTTTTAGTAGGTAAAAACCCTACATAACCCTGCCTTCCCCGCAAGGCGGGGTATCTTGTTGAAGATTCCCCCCTGTCAAAAAAAATGGCTGTTTCAAGTGTTTCTTCTAAAAAGTTTTTGTTTGTTGTGTTGTTACAATTTTTTTTAATAGATTTTTTGTGAAGATAAGTTCTTTTGTTTATTTAAGTTTCTCATTAATAAATACTCATATATTTACTGTAGTCTAAATATCTTTTATTTTGTGCGCAATATATTGTAAACATTAACGTGTTTTCGTAAATGTTTTACGCATGTTTACGAAAACATTCAATGACACTTTACTAAACGTTTTTATGATAAATAGACGGTCTAATATAAGCTTTATATTGTCCGCTGCCTTTTTTCCGAGATTCGTCCTAACTACATCTATTGTATTCTACTCATATAGAATCCATTAACGTATTTACTCATGACAATAAGGCTTTAAGACTAATGCTAATGGAATAAACAGAATCATGTTTATTTTGATAAGATATACGTACTCTTTTCAACGGACTTCAAAAAAGGAGGAGGCTCTCAATTTGTTTGTATGCTTTTTTTGTGTTTTTTTCTTCATTACTTTTGACTGGGTAAACAAATTTTGATGATTCTTTTTTTATTCGAAAGCTACTGCTTCCCATGTGGTCCCACTAAATTTGGTCCAATTCTGAAAATGCTATCCTTGAGAAAACCAAATAAGTCTTAAATTTGCATTAAGCATGTGCGCGACAAATGGACGAATAAATCAATATCACGCCAAACGATCTCGATGCTTCATTTATTCTGATTATTTTCAAGAGTAGTTTGATATTTCTTAATATTCCTACTATAGTTAAATTACGGAATACAAAGAGGGTTTTCGTACATATTAGCGTTTAACGTTTGATTCGATTTGAAGTCGGTTTTTGTGTTTTTACTAGTAAATATACTTGTGTTTCTGCAATAAATTAGTAGTATATTTTTCTTGATCTGCTCCCTTAAAACAAGTTTCGCTTCGCAGGAATTCGAATCAAGATTTATTGGACAAACCAATAGTGTTCTATTAAAAATTCGATTTCGGATCCGGATCGTCGATTTACGTACACTCCCGACACCGTCGTTTACCTGATACGGGATTGAAAACTGCAATGTATTGAATCCGTGCTGGGCATTTCTCTAGCACGTGTGACATTCCAGAAAATTGCATTCGCGACAAGAATACTTTATGCTCATACCAATGAAATTTCCATTTCACAAACCAACACGAAACTTCTGTTTGAACCTCGAAGTCCAATCCCAGAGACCCACATTTGATTTTGACAGAAGAAGATTTTTAACGCACATTATACAAAAACTGTGGAAAAGTTACGTGGTTAATGCCGATAATGATTACATGACGAGTGACAATATTAAAATATTACTAAAAAAAAAACACAAAAAGTAAAATTAAACTAAATTTTAAATAAGAATTAACTATGTAAAAAGAAATAGGACAAAAATTTGATTCCACTATGCAAGGAAATAGTTCACTACATCATTAGAAAACCACTCCTTTAATACGGACAGTAAAAAAATAAAATGATTTCTATGCTCTAGCCTAAAATATAAGACCGTGACAATGTATTAATAATAAAATTGCTACTGCTATTATTTAATAATAATAAAGCGGTTATTAATAATAAAATTGATATAGACATAAAATACGCTCGTTCTTTATGCTAGATTTCAAAATTGTACCTATCATTAATACAGGTCATTCCCTTTATTTTACGGAAATATCCTATACTTTTGAACATTGATAAACCAAGTAATAAATAAAGCTTCCGAGATACTTATTACAAGGAAATTCAATGAGAACATTGATAAAGGAAGCGGTACAAAGAGCTTCTATTTTTGTTTCGAACGTGAAAACTTGATTGCAACTAGAATTTATCGTCTTCTTTGAGAGTACTCCAACGTTACTTTGCGAAAATCTATATCAAGCAACCAAGTAACAGAATTCCAATTTGCTTTCTCTTGCAAGGTGCTTGTTGTATCAGCAAAGAAACTTTTCTGCGGTGCTCTTTTAAAAGAATAAAAGTCAAATGAAATACGCATTTTGAGCATTACTTTTACGATTTGATAGAGGTAGGTAACTCAGAATATTGGATGTTGTTTGGAAACAACAAATATTAAGGTAATAATATTTTTGATTAGAGACATGTTTATAACATTTAGCTGCGCCCCGTGTTAAGTTACTGCTAATTATGTCAGTTATCTGCCAGTGAAACTACCGTCAAAATCGGTCCAGTCGTTTCAGAGATTAGTTCTGAACAAACAGCCAGGTAGACAGAAAAAAACTGTCAAAGTGTTATATTGATATCTGTATTCATTCATATACCTGTAGTAAAAAACGGTTATTTTTATATTATAAACACTCCAATTTTATTTATTTGTATAGATAACTGTAAAGATGAAACGTAACTTTTATGATTAGATATCGTACTGCATTGGATATCGTTTGCAAACAACTCTTCAATTAATTTAATAATATTTTTATGTACTGGCGTTTTACTAAGTAGTAGTACGTAAGTTTGCGCGTTCACCGCCAAAAAGCCCCTTTGTCGCATCACCACTCTTCGGAAACACTCACCTTTGTGCCAAGCCAAACATTGGCATTCTGGGCGTCGATATTTCGAGTGTTGTCCAGTTTGGCGGTCATTTGGAGAGCAAGGCTAAAATGGCCTCCAAAAAACTCGGAGTACTCAACAGGGCCAAACAGTATTTCAAGCCGGCTCACCGCCTTAAACTGTATAAGGCACAGGTGCGGCCTCATATGGAATACTGTTCGCATCTCTGGGCCGGGGCTCCCCAATACCAACTTCTTCCGTTTGACCGTGTACAACGCAGAGCTGCTCGAATAGTCGACGATCAGGGTCTCTCCGATCAACTCGACCCTCTGAGTCTGCGAAGAGATGTCGGTTCTCTTTGCATCCTGTATCGCATTTACCATGGGGAGTGTTCTGAGGAATTGTTCGGAATCATCCCAGCTACCGATTTCCATTACCGCACATCTCGGCAGAATTCCAAATTCCACCGCCACCATCTTGATGGTTGGCGTTCAACGACTGTACGTTTTCGCGTAACTTTCTCCCACGCACTGCCAACTTGTGGAATCAACTGTCGCCAGCGGTGTTTCCGAACGTTTACGATTTAGGGACCTTCAAGAAACGAGCCTATTCCTATCTCAAAGGTCGGCAACGCACCTGCAGCTCCTCTGGTGCTGTGGATGTTCATGGGCGACGGTGATCACTTAAGATCAGGTGAGCCGTATGCTCGTTTGCCACTTTTCATATAAAAAAAAAAAAAAAAAAAAATACTAACATATAATTCTAAAGGTGAAATGGTCTACTTAAAATTATCCAACGTTGACTAACGAAGCCCAAGCCTTGATTTCTTTTCCTTTGTCTGTGGTGGAACCCTATGGATAACTCTCTATTGTTAGAGGGTCAGGCTGAGCGATCTAAGTGCGATAATTTCTTAACCCTCAATGTGGTGAGAAGTGACCGGGTTGTGAGAAGATTCAACCCGACAACCTGGCCGATGATCGATTACAGACATGACTATTGACCAATGTGAGGTCATCGCCACAAATCTTTAGCAGGTGATTCTACTGTAGTAATTAAAGCAATATACATAAAAAATATAAGAACTAAATACAAGAAAAACATAGCGTAGCAGAAATAATTGTACTGTATGTAAATACACACAACCAATTAGAATTTAAACAACTTCCTTTGCGGCGTTTTACAATTGGAAGCTTGAAAGCAATAACTATTGATCTTAAAGTAATATCTATTAAGTCTTGACGTGTACAGCTCTTGCCGCTTGGAAGTTAAAATCGCAGAGCACGGTCAAAAGATGAAAGCGCTTACTCGGCGTCGTCTTGATTTATTGGCTCCCCCTTTTCGCTGGCCTGAACTGCTTTGGAATCTTTTGCTTTAGCAATTTTGTTTTATGAAAATTGAAAGGAACTACTGTCTACATGAATATTGTTAGAGTTTTGTTCTTTTCCTTTTACAGAATTGTTTTAGCCTTGTTTTATTACATTATACTTGCGGACCTCTGTGTTCTTTACTTTCCGAATTTTAATTTCCGATTCTAAATTGTAGACAAACAAATTGCTTAATGACAATGGTCTCATTATTTTTTTTGTAACTTGAGAAGATTTTCGCAGAAACGCATTTATGAATGCTAAAGTTCACATCACTATCACTATAGTAGTGTTGTACTAATTTACGTCCGACGCCAATCGATATGTATACTCTACAGAATCAATTTTTAATGTAAGTACCCATTATTTAAGAACTTGAACTAGATCGAATCAGGATGTTCTAAATCAATTTGCATAAAATTTTCAAATGTGTTGTAATAACACCGACATATACACACTTAATGATAATTGCAAGATTATCGTAACTCGATTCTAATAAAAAAATATCTAATCTTAGATTAAATGTAATAAATAGATAACATTGTAATGAGTTAGGCAATCTATATCACGCATGTTTTGTAAAATATGAAAGGTCAATCCAACCTTACAACGTCAAATACAATAAGCAGTGATGCGTTCCATCAATTCACAAATATTCGGTTTCTTATGTACAAAAATAAATATTAGTCAAAATTTGTACCAAGTGTTGATAACGTTGGCTCACTGACGCTAGATATAGCTTCTAAAAGCTTGGTTGTAAGCGAATAGTGTTTGTTATCTCTATGTGCGTTGCTAGGGTTGACGTTTGTTTTTTCATTTTCGACCGACTTAAAAAAGAGATAATAAGACGTCTGAATGTTTTTGTTTTATTATGTGTGAAAGGATTTCGATTCCATTAGGTCTCATCTGAGTTATGTTTACATAGGATCTCGGACTCGGTAGAATATACCAGAGAGCTCCTAAAAAATCTTAGGAAGAAAGCTAGTTGATTGTGATGTTGGTATATTCATGAAAGACTAGGAATTTGGAGGAACTTCGAACTATAACTATGATACTTCAGAAATAACGTCCAAGCATTTTTAGGTCTACCTTCTACCGTTTAGTACTTCACTTGTACGTTGATAATATATTTTAAAACCAATTGCATTGTTACAATGAAATACTGATTTGCACCGTGTCCCGGGCGTATACTTGCGGTAATTGTGGCGCAAATGAGAATTTCCCACTTTTCCTGTTTCATTTTAAAAATTGCATCTCGCCGTACGTGAGTTTCATTCCAACTTACATATTGCCCGTTTTGTCGCGGCAAATGAAAGGTAAGCACTGGAATTGGATTTAAAAAGTTCAAACTTATCTCGTGAAGGCAAGGATGTGAGGATGTTTCCATGAAAACTTTATATCCCGCGCTAATCTAAACATTTGACTAAAATTAGGATGATTGGTATCCAATATCTGAGATATCGAATTCTGAGCGTTAATATTTGCGCTACAATTAGAAGTGGAACTGACTGAAGCTGGTCGAACACTACTTCAAAGAATATGAGAGTTGATGCATATTACACGACTATAGAATGTATAGTTTACTAAGTAATGTAATATACATTTATAGTATAGCAGTGCTGCATGTTTGGTCAGGTACGTGAGTGATAGGTTTGCAAATAAATGTATAGCAATAATTTAATATAACTACTCATAAAAAGATCGGCAAAGAAGAAAAATTTAATTGGTAGCCCTAAAGTCAATTCTACTATAATCCAGAAATTGGAACATTGAAATCACACAAAAGTTTTATCATATTCATACATCCTCCTCCTCCTTGCGTCGTTTTCCTCATTGCTGAGGGTCGTGACCTCCACGAATTATGTGGCGGCCGATCGCTTTCCACCTGTTGCGGTCTTTGACGGTGTGAAATGTCTCGTGGACTCTCCTGCTGGTGTTGGTGCTAATTTGGTCTGTGCAACGCATGGGGCTCCTCCCTCTTGATCGTTTTCCTGTACTTTGCCTGTGACCAGGAGTGTTTCCAAGGTATCGGTTTTCCTGGCTATGTGACCGAAGAATTCGAAAACCCTACGGAGACAGACCATTGACAATTTGACAGTGACACCCACTTCCCGGAGAATTGATATATAATGATGATTTTGTTGTTCTTTTGTTTGTAATCGTTTGCCACTTCTCCTTTAAAAAGGTTAAGTTCCAATTTGCATTTAGGCTTATTTTCACTTGCTTAATTTTTCGTTGTACGATGTGTATTGAACATTCAAAAAAGAAAAAGCTAATTTCCTCAAGCATTCTTCCCCGTTTATTGATTTATTTAAATAGATTAGAAAGTAAACAAAGATTTTCGGACAACATTTATTTGTTATTTAAGGGACTGATTACCGAACGAGGGGACGTATTTTAAATAGTGCCATTAGTAATTGTCAACATTTAGGTAATCTCCTGGGTTTGCACTTAAGCTGACATGGCTCCTGTTTATACGTCGGACCCTTCCCTGCCGTTAGACTAATTTAGTAGTTTAATGAGCCAAGCTTTAAATATACCTACCGTCGGAGAAGAAGGGTAATTAAGTGCTTAGTAGGAGAACATTTAAGTGTTTAGAGTTTAAATAATTACTTATCTAGCTTCAATAGACGTGACTTTTGTGTTTAGTAAATACAGTTGACATAATCCTAGTAGAAATTGTTGGTTATCTAATCAAATATAATAATATATTGTACTTTCATAGTTCTCTAAAAACTCGACCACTTATAATACCGGTAAAGTTGGAAAAGCTTTAAAAATATTTTATTTTTATTATAGTCGTTTGTATTATGTTTTAATTAATTGATGTAAAAAAAATAACATTCATATACTGTCAAATAGAATAATAAATTTTTAACATGTTTTTATAATGACTAGAATAGACATGAATTTGAAAATCGTACAAAAATATCGGTGTAGTCATTACCTACTAAAACTATTAAATGATAATTAATGTTCTTATAAGCTTGTGACTAAATGTTCGACTGTAACAATCGATTCAAAACAAAGTCAGTTTGTGGCTTTGTAGTTTGTTACGTATCATAAAATAAATTGCTAATGTTTGTGGTTGGTTCCTGATGGCTAAGTGAGCTCGTTGGAAAGCGGTTTGTTTTTTTTAATGAATTCCAACTAAATTTATTCTAAAAGCTAGGACATGGTTCACGTTAATAATCGAACGGTGGATTTGAACTTACGAGTACAACTTTACGTTTCGCAGACCGTACTTAGGCTATTAACTTTTCGTTATCTCTATCTAGCCGTTCCGAAAAATATATTAGAGTATATTATTTTCCGAGATTAAAGTCCTCCCAGCCATGACTTACGGTGCAGACTTGGGCGCTTAACGTTGGGCCGCACAAGCTGAAAGTCGCACAACGAGCGATGGAAAGAGCTGTGCTCGGCATTTCTCTAAAGAATAGAATCCGAAACGAAGAAATTCGACGGTGAACGAAGATAGTCGACGTAGCTCTTTAAATCAGCAAGTTGATGTGGCAGGCAGTGGGCCGGCCACATTTGCCGAGTCAGTGGCGCTAGATGGGGGAGGAAATTCTTGGAATGGAGGCCGGGCAGGGATCGAAGAAGCGTGAGGCGCCCTCCCTCCAGTTTGCCCGTCGACCTTGTGAGGATCCGGAAGTGGCTGGATGCGGAATGCGGAGAATCGTATGTGGTGGAAGGCATTGGGAAGGCCTATTTCCAGCAGTGGATAGACACAGGCTGATGATGATTATGATGATATTATTATGATATATTAGATTATGATATATCATTTATTTCTTATCATTTACGTTCACTTTTAATTAAAAATGATATTCTTCGCGTTTATAAGATAGAATTCCAGATGAATATTCACGTAGGTGGGAATGAATTTCTCCGTTCATGTATACTGCCGCTTAAGCTCTAATATCCTAGGTAGGAATGTAAAGCCGTCACTGATATGAGAGCGCTCTAAAGCCTTTGCCTTCGCCGACCGTGAAGAGTTAATGAGAAAGGCGGGATTCTATAAAAAAAACGTAGGTTTAATATCTCGATAGATTGCTTCGTCACTATTTCTATTTACATAATGCGTATAAGTGTGCTGTTTATAAGTGTACGATATTAAATATTTTACCCTTGTAATGCTTTTGTAACACTTTTTAATATTTACTTTTTGACGTATATTTAATCTATGTTTTCATTCAGCAGCCACAACTAAAGATAACAAGTAGGGAAAAAATTGAAAACCGACTTCTAATGGAATCAAATGTTAATCGCTTTTATGCGATGATGCTGTGTTTGTAATTCCGAATTTTTAGAACCTTACGTACAAACTTTAAGTACATCTTTTCCTAAATAAAATAATTAATCGAAATCCTTTGGCTTGATATAGAGTAATTAGTCCATTTGAGAAGCTAGTGTGGCCCCATATTGGTCAGTAATTAGTAACAGTAACAGTATCAGCAATTTGGTCTAGTGCTGACACTGGGATCCATAAGAAAACCATATAAGTCTTAAATTAGCAGCAAGTATGTGCACCACAAATGGACGGATAAATCAATATCACGCCAACCGATTTCGATGATTCACTTTTATTGAAAAAGATGTACTTTAAGGGTAGTTTGATGAGAGTTTTGTTAGGTTCTGATTGATTCTATTTTAAAATATTCCTACGATAATTCGGAAATGCAAAGAGGGCGTCCGCGCGTAATAGCGTTTGACATCTGATTCGATTTGCTCGTAAATATACTTATTATTACATGCATATAGAATGTTTATACGGTAAATAAACCAAAATAATATTTTTAACAATTTTGTTTATTTCTCCCGGATAAAATCTGGAACGGCTGGACCGATTTTGACGAAACTTTCACTGACAGATAGCTGATGTAATAAGGAATAAAGTAAGGCTATTGGCTACTTTTATTTTAGTAGAATTTAAATAATTACTTTTTCATCACGGGCAACACCGCGGTGCGCAGCAAGTTTCGCTAACCCAGTAATTTGACTAGCTACTGTGTTCTTTTAACAACACAGCAATTTTAATTCTAATGCTTGACACGGAAGCGGAGTAATGAGGAACTCGTGACTGATGCAATATCCATAATCAGTAAAGAGGAAAAAGAAGCAAGCGTGTGATGACGTGATCGTGATCAAGGATTAGAAGGTAAATGGTTTGCCGATGATGTGAAACACGACGCTAACGAAACCGGCTAATGGACGGATCGTACCGTGATGATGCGTGAAGTGTTATAATGATATGTGTAAATATGCTTACTCTAAAGTGTTGTAAGATACCTTTTTAAATTTACAACTTTTTATCGTTCATGTCACCAATTAAGTAAACTTGAAGGATAAAGAAGGAAATAGAGGGCAAAATATACTACATACCTCACTGTGTTTTAACTCTAGTGGGTTAGACAGAGATATAAAACTATCCACATTTGACTCCTTACCGGATATAAGATCTATCAAGTGATTTTTTGTTATTTAAACAGAAAAATGACAAATTTTATGAGCTTTTAGTATCGCATGTCTCCATAACCGGAGCGATGCTTTCATGCTAACTATATTTTTTCACAAATATTACTAACATTCTTGTTAACAATTTCAACTATGCTGAAGCCTGTGCTAGTTCGGTCACATTTAGCCCTGTAGTTTTGGGCTCGTAGAATAAGACTACGGTATCCCCTGCCTGTCCTAGAAGGCGACTAAAAGGGGCCTCGGGTGCATCCGTGTCGCCTTGCACTGCGAGGGCACAGGGGGGGAGGGATTCAACTCCCCGGAACGTGCTCTCCGAAGACCACAGTGCACAGGGGCTCCAGTGCGTTCCTCTGGAGATCCCGGAGCTCCTCACCATGCACCCAGGAATGGCCACCGGGGGTGTTTTTGTTGGTAAGAACCCCACATAAGGCATAATGTGGGGTATTTTGTTGAAGTTTTCGCCACCGTCAAAAGAAAAAAAAAAGAGTCGGTCACGTTAACAGTCGAGTGGTGTATCGACGTAGTAGCGCGTGTAGGAAGACTGTATCCTAAACCATTAGGCTATTTGTTTAAGTGTGTTAATGTGCTAATATTTTAGTCATCAAAAAAAGTCTAAAATAAACACATATTCTTCAACAAGACTAAGAGTAACGAGCTTCAACACGTTACGCTTACCGACGCGTGCTTATCCCATAATGATGCTTCTCCAGCCTAAGTATTTCTTTCATCTAAAATGACAGACTGCCTTTTTTGTGACTCGGCGTTTAATTAGGCCTTATAATAAATAGTTGTTACGAGTAGACAGACAAACTATAAAGACTTGTTTGTCTTAAAGTGTGTTCTAGCAATTTTCATTGGAGGCTTTCTTTTACTACTATTAACGATACTTTAGTTTATTTCAATTTTTTTTGTTTTTGGTCTGATCATAGTCGTTAGCCTAGTTCCTCTGATTAGGACGGTCAGGGCATTTGAGTTTCCTTTCTTTTGTTCATCATCTCTTAATTTCTATCTTTCTCCTTATTTCTATTATTACTACAATTTATTTATTAATATAACTTATTTACTACTGTTATTACATTTTCCTTATCTATAACATATATATTCTAACTCACATTTTACAACCTATGATTCCCAAATTGAAAGATGTATGTATTACCATATTTACCATGTTTTATCATATAGGCACAGGGTTTCTTTGTCAAGAGAGATTA
Organism: Meandrusa payeni; assembly: GCA_029286785.1. Lineage (NCBI taxonomy): Eukaryota > Metazoa > Arthropoda > Insecta > Lepidoptera > Papilionidae > Meandrusa > Meandrusa payeni. Next base: position 3,932,288 of record JAGSMX010000027.1, read on the forward strand.
GGGTTTAAGCTGCCACGCGACCCTATTATCACCTCACGATATTTTACCTTCACCGTAGCGCACGTCAAGAAATAAATTCTATGAACCATAGAAATTATCGGGAGATAATAGAGGAATCGACCTCGGGTTGCCTACGTACTATGCAACTAGAGGATAAAATATTTTCCCATTACTATATGCATATAGAAAATTTAATAAAAATATTGTTAATTTAACATTTAAAACGTTCAAGAAATCAACGTTATATAAACTAAATCCAGGTAAGAAGAAGGAGTAAGTTGAAGCGCTAAGCGCTGCAGAGATAACTGCGAGTTATACCAGTGAAAGAAGAAAGTTTTAATTGATGATCCTTGAAGAGGATATTAGGACGCTGTGTGGAAAGGTGGGCTTAGTACGGGAAGCTGTTTGCTACATTAAGCGCTTGTGTACAAACGTCCCAAATTGTTCGAAATGTGATCAGAGAACTGATACTTAACGGAAACTTCTTAAAACATATAATTAGGATAAAATAATCGATTTTCGCCGACCTTAAACGTTGTTTGTACTCTTAAATGTTTGTCACTTTTCTCAGTTTATTTATCATTAATATTCCGTGTGTTTCTATTTTTCAACGGTTTTCGTCATACGGTATAATATGACAATTAATTCTTAAATTGTATTGTATTGTGTAGTCTTTTTTTGTGTTGTATTTTTTATGCTCAAAAAACCGATAAACGTAAAACTAACGCCTCATCAGATCGCATGTCAAATGCTTAGCTTCTATGTTTTTAATGTTATAAAAAATCTTAGCTTTCTTTTTTTAAACGCAATAATATCATTTGAACGCGAGTCACTACTATAACAATGACCACAACTTCCAACTATATCAATTAGAGAGAAAATTAAGAATGAAATAAAGTTTAACGATAGCGGCGCTTCCGCCACAGTAGTTGGCAACCCTTAGCCACTTCGCTTCTGGCAACAAAAGTAATAGCGTGCAAGTTAACGACTGTTCCCAGTTCAGGTGACACTCGGAAGCCTTTTAGTGGAGTTTTGTCGCCGCGTCTCCTCTTTCCGCTCCACCCAACTTGGTCGACACTATTCAATAACTGACGATCAATTAAAACTTTGCTTTGCCTTCGGTTTATGAGGACTTTTGTCTAGAATTTAATTTGGAGGATTGAGAGTTTGATTAAAATCAAATTGCAATCAACGGTGCGCTTAGTTAAGAATTTTTAAGGATATATTCTATTGAAACACTGATTTCTTTGATTATTAATTTTTCTCATCTTAATGAATGTATAATTTATATACATTGATATAATATAATCTTTATTCATAACGAAATTTAAAAATTAAGCTCTTATTTAGTGACCTATTTATACCAAACTATTTTATCCCATGATAAACATATGTATACGAGGATGACGTAAGACGATTGCGATTTGGTCTGGGCATCAAAGACCAAACAGACTAAATATACTTTGTCTTTTTATAGCTGATTTTCGTTGGAAGGAGGTGGCCGAATGCCTGAGTTACTCGTTCAGAGTAAGTGCACCCTTATTATGAGTAACTTAGGGAAAAGGTCGGCGAGAGGGACCCTCAGCTAAGTTTTTTTAATGTTTTCTTGTAAGTAATATATAGTTCCAACATCGCATTGGTCGGACTGTAGTGAGGTTGTAATTTTGTCTAATAAATAAATAAATTAAAAGTAGGCTAGTAAACCATGTCTCGTTTACACGCGGCAGTTGGATTTATAGATGTAGTAGGGTATATAATAATATTTTTGCAATTTTGGGAAGCGTTGGAGCTAGCACAATTCGCAGAAGAAATTCCAGCGATGATTCTATCATTGATGATGGAAAATTTGCCTGTTATCAGAGATCTTCCTCGTTCCACCATCGGAGCTTAAGAAGTAGTCCTGGATTTCATCCTTCTGTTGTGAACATCCCTTAAACCCGAACAAAACGCTTTACTTCGTTTTTTTATTATTCGTACAGCAAAGGACTAGAATAGTTTGTCTTTCCCTCCGATCACAATGTGGACATTTGCAAGAGTAGAGTGAATAGGCATTTACTAAGCTAGTGCGCCTTACTATCAAGACTACATTTCCACTGAACATCAGGTAGGATCGTGTTTAAAGCACGTGCTACGAAAGTATAAAATAAAAGATCGTCAGGGGATGTAACGATATTAAAATTTTGAAGCATTGCAAGTGACGGCACTTCGGCTAATGGATTGTACCTATGTACTCTAAACCATTGTGGATTGCACGCATCTAAGTGACGAAGATTTATTTATTTATTTATTTATTTATTTATTTATTTATTTATTTATTTATTTATTTATTTATTTATTTATTTATTTATTTAAATCAACAAAATTATAACACCGTTACAGATAATACCAATATGATGTTATAAAAAATCTTAGCTTTCTTATTTTAAATGCAATAATATCATTTGAACGCGAGTCACTACTATAACAATGACCACAATTTCCAACTATATCAATTAGAGAGAAAATTAAGAATGAAATAAACTTTAACGATAGCGGCGCTTCCGCCACAGTAGTTGGCAACCCTTAGCCACTTCGCTTCTGGCAACAAAAGTAATAGCGTGCAAGTTAACGACTGTTCCCAGTTCAGGTGACACTCGGAAGCCTTTTAGTGGAGTTTTGTCGCCGCGTCTCCTCTTTCCGCTCCACCCAACTTGGTCGACACTATTCAATAACTGACGATCAATTAAAACTTTGCTTTGCCTTCGGTTTATGAGGACTTTTGTCTAGAATTTAATTTGGAGGATTGAGAGTTTGATTAAAATCAAATTGCAATCAACGGTGCGCTTAGTTGAGAATTTTTAAGGATATATTCTATTGAAATACTGATTTCTTTGATTATTAATTTTTCTCATCTTAATCTTATATACATTGATATAATATAATCTTTATTCGTAACGAAATTTAAAAATTTAACTGCTAATATTATGTGGAACTCTTATCTAGTGACCTATTTATACCAAATTATTTTAAACCATGATAAACATATGTATACGAGGATGACGTAAGACAACTGCAATTTGGTCTGGGCATCAAAGACCAAACAGACTAAATATACTATTTCTTAAGAGTATCTGTCACTGTCTTTTTATAGCTGATTTTCGATGTAAGGAGGTGGCCGAATGCCTGAGTTACTCGTTCAGAGTAAGTGCACCTTTATTATGAGTAACTTAGCGATAAGGTCGTCGAGAGGGACCCTCAGCTAAGTTTTTTTAATGTTTTCTTGTAAGTATTTTTTAGTTACAGCATCGCATTGGTCGGACTGCAGTGAGGTTGTAATTTTGTCTAATAAATAAATAAATTAAAAGTAGGCTGGTAAACCATGTCTCGTTTACATTCGGCAGTTGGATTTATAGATGTAGTAGGGTATATAATAATATTTTTGCAATTTCGGGAAGCGTTGGAGCTAGCACAATTCGCAGAATAAATTCCAGCGATGATTCTATCATTGATGAAGGAAAATTTGCCTGTTATCAGAGATCTTCCTCGTTCCACCATCGGAGCTTAAGAAGTAGTCCTGGATTTCATCCTTCTGTTGTGAACATCCCTTAAACCCGAACAAAACGCTTTACTTCGTTTTTTTATTATTCGTACAGCAAAGGACTAGAATAGTTTGTCTTTCCCTCCGATCACAATGTGGATATTTGCAAGAGTAGAGTGAATAGGCATTTACTAAGCTAGTGCGCCTTACCATCCAAGACTACATTTCCACTGAACATCAGGTAGGATCGTGTGTAAAGCACGTGCTACGAAAGTATAAAATAAAAGATCGTCAGGGGATGTAACGATATTAAAATTTTGAAACAGCATTGCAAGTGACGGCACTTCGGCTAATGGATTGTACCAATGTACTCTAAACCATTGTGGATTGCACGCATCTAAGTGATGAAGATGTATCGTGAAGTATGAAGAACCTGATGTTCATTCTACTTCAACCTCGTGTGTAGCGGTCATGGGTATTAATTAATTTATTTAAAAGAAAACCGATTTAATTATACGAAGTTGCTGTCTGTCATTCGACAATCCAATTATACGCAACATAATAGCTCTATAATTGCGTCTTATTACCATGATTACAAGTGGGGTCGGTATTTCGTGTTTTTATATGTTATTTACAACGTCGAAATGCCTGAATCGATTATAAAAACTATTCTAGTATTCATTCTAGTATATTTACATAATTTGGTACAACAGTTGAGTATGCCCTGTTCTATTTAGTTTTCAAAATTGAGCTTTTATTTTACTAATTCCGCTTTAACAGTTATAAAACAACAATAACTAAGTCTCTCAAGGCTCCTGCTGCTTGATCGATGATTGCCACTCCAGCTGCTGTATAAAAATAAGTTAATAATAATAATTATTAAATATATTGTATTAATTAAATGTAATCCTCATAGACAACGCCAACAATAGGAAGCGGTGAATATTATATCAAATCTTTATTATTGAAGGAAACAGAAAGCTAACATATTAATTTCCTTTATTAGTTACTGCAACGGGGGTCTAATATTACGTGCATAGGCTTTCATGATCGGAGAAGTACCAGTGTGTACCAGAAGTGCCCCGCAGAATACGGGCGTGGACTATCTTTTTTGTACTTTCTAAGCAAGCGCTTGATTTTAAGTGTAAATGCAGTCCTGCTCGGTAAGGCGTACTAACTTATTAAATGTCTAATCAATCTACTCTTGAAACTACCCTAATCGGAGGAAAAGAAAGACGCGGGTAAACTATTCCAGTAATAAATATTTCTGTACGAATAATGTAAGACGAAGCAAAGCGCTTAAAATCCAGCAGATCTTGATGTTCGATGGTGGAACATAGATTGCCCCAATTAGATCTTGTAATTTCTATGCGCTCTCCCCATAATGCATTCTATAGAACTCCGAAAGGCTAGCCACTTACGTACATATATATAATATTACGTACATGTATAATATTTTTTCAGATTACTGAGATAACCGAAAGCCTAAATGTTCATAAAAAATGTCAGCAACAAGTAATTCCTGCGGCGTTATTTTGTTTCCAAGTAGCGTTGATTAGTTAACATCAAATAAGATAAGTGGGCTGTCTACTCGTTTGCCCATTCGGCACAAAAACGGAAACTTAGTACATAAACGTAATAAGTAAAAACGATGCGATATTGTACATTAATAAGGCTGAGTAATGAAATAAAGTGCGACCTTCATTACTAGACATATTTCAGTCCCAAACCTTTATTAATCCAATGTTAAGTCAATTAGGCGTCGAGTCCCTTATTAAGGGCGGATATAGCGGATACATACGGATATAAGTACTTCGGGGCGCGTCGGGTCGGAAACTAAAATCGCGGCGCGGTCGCCCGCGGTCTAATGGGCCCCCGTAACGAGGGGCGTCGAGGGCCCTTGAAATCGCACAGACTCAGGGTTGCCAGCCTAAAGCATTCTCCGATCTCCGCTTTTTCTCTTTTTTAATTAGGCCGGAGAAAACGGACACTTGTACTGATTAAAGTGTAATTTTCTCTAATGAAAATTCCCTTTCCGTAGGTATTATTACTTAATATGTATTATTATTCTTCACGACTTCAAAGCCAATTGTTTGTCTCTTTTAGTGCTAAGCTGAGGATTCCGTGGTTAAACTCTAGTCTTCTGATATATGTGGGTACAGATAAATATTTCATAGCTTTCATGACGACGTTATCAATTCCTTGATTAATTATTTTATAAGTGCTAGCTCGAAACCCAAATGATTTGATACATGGAGCTAACTTATATACGACACAGATTAAAAGAAATTGAGTACGGCGTAACGATAGACTATCTTAAAATTGACTCGGTGCGAGTCTTAATCAATAGTTTTTTTTTATATTTGTATATAGAAAGAAAGTACATTAAATATATTTTATAAAGCAAATAAAACAAAGTAACAATAGTGAAAAGATGTTATACAAAATACATAAACATAACGTATAAATATGTAGATGCTAAATGAAACAGTATTTAAGATTAGTTTCATATTAATGAGAAAGAATCTTCCATTTACTTGAATCACTTATTACAATTTGTTTGTTTTCGAAAGGTTACCACAATTAAAAACCTAATGAGGTATTAAAAGGACCTAAGATAAGAAAAACTATCAGAAAAATGTAATTTTACATTTAAACCAAATAGTTTTTATTATTTAAAGCATTTTTGACTGTGTAATAACAAATTTTACACATTTGTCAATAATATTCAATATATAGTACTAGTAATTTATTTTACAAGAGAAATTCCAAAATAAAACAATAACGTCCTAGTGTTTATCATAAATAATTATATTTCGATTGATTGACAAATAATTTTGTCGGCAGTTGCGCAGCGGGGCAAATTAAACAAGAGGTAAGCTTTATAGCTTTTACAAACGGGATCACAAGAAAATACATTACCGGACTAATGGAACTGGCAAAAGCGAAACGGGAGGAAAAAAACCATTAAACATTTTCAATAAAGGGCGGTCGATGTCATTTCTTTTAGCCATTAATTCAGCTATTGTGAGTGACATGGGGCGATCGGCCACGAATTCAATCAATTGACCCAAACCGTGGCTTGATTTGAAAAGTGAGGGTCCGAAACTCCGACCCCGGGATCATTCGTTACGTGTAACATTATTGCCGATAGTATTGTGTCTAATGGGAAACCCGTTCGTTGTACGCAGATGGATTTAATGGATTATACTTTATTTTTTACCGTAGCTGAGTTGTCGAAGACAGCAAATGATAATTACTGCCAATTAAGATCCTTATGTAGAAACCCTAGAATACTTTGGCCACATTGTCAGTAATAACGGTGACACTTGCAAAAGCTAGTTATAGCAGGAAAAAATGATTAGGACCTATATTTAAAATTCTACCCCTATAATACTTTAGTTACATTGCAAGAGAAAGCAGTGACAACTTGGAAAAGCTAATTGTCACAGGAAAAATTGACGGGACAATACCTATAGAGCTCGAAGTCCGACACGCTGGACCAAATCCGCACAAATCTCGGCATGTCGGCAAGCAATGTATACCCACTAGATATTCACGACCCTCAGCATTGAGGAAACCGACGCGAGGAGGAGATGACCCATATGTGATAACTGGGTCTTGAGTCTGCTATTTTTCAGTGGCATTTCATTATGAAAACGATCTACCCACCACCTCCCATGGCCCCACCAACCTCGCGGTTATATGGGTCGAAACGCGGGAGGGTACGCGTGGTCTGGCCGTGTGGCCCCACACGCACCTTCTTGACTCCCTACAAGTTCTTTATCAGGGCCTTTCTCCACCATTCGAGCTCAACCCCTTAAGGGGCTTTACGGCACGCAACATAAGAGCTCGATCGACGGCGCCAGACGACGAGCTTTTAACGGGTCCTTCGTTTATGACAGGCGTGTGCAAATTCCCTGAACTTGAGGAAGTTGCCCTCCGAGGAGACCAGATCGCGGAAGTAGACCGGACCCGGACACGTACGTCTCAGACCGTTCAGTAGCCTAGCGCGCAAATCATCATACAGTGGGCACGACCACAGCACATGGTAGCGATCCTCTGCATCCTGTCCACAATCACACGCACTAACATCACATAAACGCATCTCGTGCAGCCTTTACGAAAATTTCCGTGACCCGTTAGGAGCTGCGAAGTCACATAATCCGGTGCGATCCAAGTTGCTTTTAGTCGGTCTGCAACCGCCGGGAAGAATTGATAAAGTTCTCTGCCTCGCGTTTCCCTCTGCCATCTTTCCTCCCATTCCTTGATTACGTCCATTCTTATTGCCCGTTTGCGTGCGTTTACCTCAGGTCTTGGTAAGTCCCTACCCTCCTGTTCACCCCTACCAGCACGGATAAGCTCCAGATCCGCGGGCAGCACCTCGGCTAGCACTGGCAGAGCCGGAGTACTTACGGATCTGTACGCCTTTGTCAGCAGCACTAGGGGTCCTCTTTGGGCTCTTAATAGGATCAAGCGGACACCATGGACACGTGCCCGCTCCCACCAGCATGCAGCCGCATACGTTAATGTCGATACGAACGTCCCGGTATATAAGATACGAAGCGCAGGATATTTTAAGCCCCATGAAGAAGCTGACACGCGCGACATTTTGCCAAAGCATCTTGCCGCGCGGCCAGCAATGATTCTCCCGTGCTCACCGAACGAAAGGCAGGAATCTATACATACACCAAGAACTATTGCGGACGTCACGGCTTTAATCGAGACTCCTGCCATCCTCATAACAGGAGGGCGTTGAAACCTGCCCTTTAAGGTCATTGTTTTTGACTTGTTGGGCGCAAATTCCAGCCGATTCCTGAATCCCCATTCTAATATTTTACCCACTGTGTCCGTTGCAAGGCGTTCGATTTGTGCTCGGGAGTCGGCCTCGATCAAAACCGTGACGTCATCTGCATATGCCACCATCTTAACACCATTTTCAACCGGAAGGCGAAGAAGGTCATCCATGAGGATGTTCCACAAATTCGGCCCAAGGACCGAACCCTGTGGGCATCCCATTGTGGATACCTTCCACGTAACAATATTTCCCAAAAACAGTCCAACACGTCGCCCAACAAAATAACCCGACAGCATCCGATAAACATTGGGGGGACAGCCTCCATTCTTTACTTTCAACAGAACCATAGGCCACCACGCGTTATCGAATGCTCCGGATATGTCGAGATACAATGCTTGGACATATTTTCGATTAGTATCCCTTGCCACGTCCAGAATCGTGCGTATCGCCGAGACGGTCGAGCGTCCCCTTGTAAACCCGTGCTGTGCGCTTGATATATTCGAGAATACTTGAGGCGCGCACGCAAGTATGACACGTTCGAGGATTTTGCCTAGTACCGGTAGCAGAGTAATCGGGCGGTATGCTTTAGGTCCGAGAGCGGCTTGTCATTGTTTTAGGCAAAATGATCAGTCGGCCTTCCTTCCATACATCTGGAAACACACCTTCTATCACACACTTTGCATACACCATCTGGAATTCCGCTGCGGCAACAGCCCACACTTCCTTCACCATTCGCGCTGTGACTCCATCAATTCCCGGAGAAGTGTTCGGAAGCGACCTCACTATAGCCCCAACGCATCACGGTTAAGGGGAGGCGCGTCAGGCCCACTCGGAATAGCAGAGGCCGCCAGTCGGACACTCCTGTGGTAAATGTTATCCCTAGATGGATCATCGTCGGGACAAAGAGCTTCCACGAGCGCCTTAACGGCTTCCCCTACACTTTCCGCATGGCCCCGGGCATATCTTGTGCCATTGATGACATTGGTAGGTGGATGGATTCTACCACTGGCAATCCTGTATGACTGACCCCATGGGTCAGTATTGCCACGCTCAACCAATCGCACAAAATGACTGTTTTCTGCCTCCCTCATCATGGTTCTATAAGCACGGCGGGCCGCACGAAATGCGTCTGAAAACGATCTATTACAGTCGTATCAATTATTATTCCATCAATACCAAACACTTCAAATACTAACACACGATTGGCGTGTCATTGGTACGCCAATTGCCACCATAGTGGCACCAACAACCTGAAAGACTACTAAAAGTAGCAAATATCGTCAGCAGATACCACTATAACGTCAATGAAAGTTTATTTTGTGTGCAATTGGTTTAGCAGACTGAGCGCTGGTGAGTCAAGCATATCGCTTGACGAGTGTAATGCGTAAAGTCACCTATCTTTTTAAGACTTTGCGCTCGATAGCAAAAAGGGGAGTCCGATAAGTTTCCTTAGGGAAAAAAATAATGATATAGAGGTCAACATTACATGCTCGTTTGATAGGAAGAACAAACTAATATCCAACGGTAGAACACGAAATTGAACCCATAAGCTATGTTCTATTATATTTAAAAGGCTTCAAGTCATACATTTGCCCGAGAAATTTGAGTACCACCGTCTATTTCCGCCTCCAAACAATAATATAAGTTACTTGGACATAGTGATAACTTAGTGTAAGTAATTAAGTTAGTTAAAATGACGTATCATCTTATGTGTAAATTATGCCTAAAGTCAAAAGATACACGCTTTTACGGAAACTAATATTAAATCTGAAAAATATTGGGCGCCACTGTTTGAATGTGAGAAGCAAATGGATTTCATTTACTTGGCCATTTTATTTACGAAAATATATGTACCGTTTTAATGAAAGCTGATTAACCCATTAGTTAGTATTACGTAAGCCACCATGCTGAAAACGATTTAGTCGAAACGTCCTCTTGCGTCAATGCAAGGTCGGCGACCCACATTGTAACAGGATGTGTGTAGTTACCTCGTTGAATCATATGCCTTTATTTAATCAAATTTCTTATATACCGATCAGGCATTGAAGCATCCGTATTTTTGGGTACTTAATATACCCACTTTTATTAGTCCCTATATATTGGGATACACAGAAAGGACAGAAACTATACGATATAAACGTAGTTAATTCATTATGATTCTTTTTGTTTATCTGTTTCAATTCAATTCACAATTTATGCCCCATTCTATAATAGGCTGGTAGTTATTTTTTTTACAAATAGAATTAATCGAAAAACTAAATACAAATCAACAAAATGATTTGCCAATAATATAACCGGCGTACAGCGATGAGTTTACCACATACCGCTTGATCGTTAAAAAGTTATCAGTGTATCCGATTTATGCCGACTTTACCCTCATAATAAGCTTGGTAAAAGGGGATATTGATTGATATCTAAGTACCCTGCTTTGCTTCCACGGACGGTACACCTTTTTTTATAATTATTCTCACTCCTGTTACATTATCAATTAATAAATGTGAATACATAACTATAATACATATATGTGTAACGTAGGTACGTGTAATAGATACATACATTTGTATTTATTAAAATAAACAATGGAGCCATGGTTGTTCGTTAGTTTTGTTTGTTTAAAAGTTAATATTATATTGTTAATAATATATTACATAATTGTGTTAATATTTACAATGTGCTCGATAGGCAAAGAAATATTTAACAAAATCTTTGTAAAACAAACGCAATCAAGATCTTCACGCAAATGCCTCTATTGTATACATATATAAAAAAGAGATATTTGTGTAATAATTATATATAATTTAATAACTACGTCATAAAAGTGGTAAGAAGCTACTCCAGGTACTACCGGGAAACCATAATTGCAGTTTCACATGACGGGGCCGGTTCGTCGTCGACAGCGGTCACGAAACGGTCACGTTGTGGTCGCTTTGATCCACTGCACTGATTCTGAACTACCTTCTTCTCATATCTGATTTTGGTATTTTCATGTGATAACGGGATTTAACAATGGAACAGAGCAGAAGTAAAATCAGCAAGGCAATATATGTAAAAGCAATAAAAAATAAATCATCGAAATCGGTTGGCATGATGTTAAGTTATTCGTCCAATTGTCGCGCACATACTTAAAGCAAATTTAAGACATATGATTTTCTCATGGAGGCCATTGTCAGAACTAGACCAATGTTAAATGTAACCATACAGGAAGCACCTTTTAAATAAAAAAGATTCATCAAAATCGGTCCACCCAAACAAAAGTTATAAGATAAAAAAAACATCAGACGAATTGAGAACCTTATAAATAATAAGCTCTCACATCTTTTAATGCTAAAGGTGAAGATGTACGCAGCTTATGCTGTCCGATTCTCCCCATGCTTATTAGGTTGGGACCTATATGACACATGAGATAAAAGTATACTTAAATATTGAGAACTTAAGTAAGGTGAAACCAGTAATTTATCAGTGTCCATTACTTTCTTAGGAAATTGATCGATGTGAGTAGCTCCTTCACGGAAGATTTATTTATGTAGAAGTAAACTATTCACATAATACGTAAATGACTAATTATATTGAAGTTTGTATGTTCAAATTGCTTTCGATTAAAAACGTTAATTTAGAGTAACAACTTTTATTAAGATGTAATAATGAGCGTTTTGTCATCATCATCAGTCCGTATCAATCCACTGCAGGAAATAGGCCTTCCCCAATGCCTTCCTCATACACGATTCTTAGCGTTATCATCGAAGGGTGACTTAGCGTTTTAATTACCGTTTGTTTAAATCCAATTACGTACTATTAGCGAAAACTGTCTGTTTAAAATCACGTAATTTACTTCCTTTTATCAAGGTCGTCGATCCAGATAGTTGTTATTTACCTCTTAAACAATATGATTTTATGTACCTAGTAAATATTTAATTGTTTTAGTAAGATCACTAAAATATACTTATTTTATAAAATAGTGTCTACATACATATTTTATCGGACAGAGATAGCTCCCACTTTCGCCTAACAGGACACATCTGTAATATTGTATAAGTCGCTAACACGCCACAGAGTTTATTAAGTGCTTTTTTTTCTTATTAAGAAACCGAAACTTATTGGTCTACAATCTATCTACAAGCTGGCTAGCATTCTCACCCTTGTAGTACTTTCGTTCATTCTTTGTGTTTAACGGCGTCCCGTATAATAACATTGACCTCCTAGACTCAATTAAGCAAAGAACGTGTTCGTTCATCGAATATATTTTCACCATTTATGTATAGTGTATTAATGTCTTCAAATTATTTTTTCAAGATAAGTATAACGTCATCAGTAGTATCAGCCTATATATATGCCACTATTGGGTAGGCACAACGGCTTAAAGGTTCAGACTAAGCGACCTAAGAGCTATGCCACCTCTCAATCCGGTTAAATAGTCAGCTTCTCTGGTTAATCAGTCTAAGATCTTAAAAAATAATAATCACAGGCATTATTATTATTTTTATTATTATTTATTATATATGTAAAGAGAGAGTATTAGGGCAAAGTCCATCTCGCGATGGTGGTGCGGATTGGCAGGAATTTACGTCTGTCAAAAATTTTCCCAGACCTGAAGATTTTTACAATGGTTGACTTCTCTTGGTAAATGAGCACGTACAATTTCATCAAACAATATCATTGTGCCAGCACAAGGAACGTACTTGGAATTGACTTGTGGAATGTGTGGACACTGAGCTGTGGTAAGCTCTAAAATAAGTATAATCAGACAAAATTGATCAGTTATGGGCGGGATGGACAGCAGCTCGGATAATGTAATGCACATTCTGAAGTATTGCTAACAGTGGAACTGGTATAACAAGTCTGAATACGGCATTATTTAACAGAATAAAAATATGATCGTAATAGTTGATGTAGTTTTGTGAAAGGAAGGTTTTATTAATTACCAGTTGAACTGGAATCCATAACTATTAAACGTGATGGACGGACTTTTATGAATAATCCGGACATAGTGATGACTTTATGTAATTAATCAAATTGTCCGATATACAAGATATACAAGCTTGTGTTATGTTCTTTATACTTGACTGTTTTGTACTAAAGAGGAAGTTTATGTTTACGCTACTTTGTTTTTACGCATTTGGTGAGTCTTTCTTTTTACCTCTTACTTTCACGCTGCGGTCAGAATCCCAGTGCGGGCTATACAAATACAGAAATAAACAAGCCGGGGAAAATACAGGCTTTCACAGAGTGGCGGCATCGTAACTTGGGTCAAGTAAAAAAGAGAAACTGCTGCCTATATTCGTTTCAGTGTTTAGCACAGACCTTCTCTCTAAATAAAGTATTAGATCATGTCCTCTATCAGTAGGACTTAGTGAAAATTCGACTACACGTGATATTGAAACTCATCCCTTATGAGGTCCCTCACGTGACAAAGGACAAGCCCGTTACAGTAAACCAGGCACAAATTAGTGAAAAAATCGAAAACGAAAGTTTTGATAGTAATGTTTAGACGGACATTGCAATTTGAACGCTGAGTTTAGAACTATCTATCTATAACCCATTAAATATGATAAGTGTTTTATGTACTCCTTAAAAAAGCATTTTATGAGAAGAAGCAATCTAGAACCTTGGCATTTCGTGCCCAACCTTGGTCCTTTGATTGGCAATGCATCACGGCAAAAAACGTGCATCACAGTTATGTGGTGAGATCAGAATCGAACTATTCAATTGTTTATGAGCTTCTAGACAGTTTAATTTAATATGAAACTAATGATTGCAATAAAAATTTTGACTATTACATAGTTCTATCAAAGAACTCGTAAAAAGGATAAAAACAGTTTGTGATTTTTTTTATACAATTTTTTCAAAAATTTGATTATATTCTGTATGCCTAAGGCACTATACATTGTACTTTTTAAATTCTGTAAGGCACATAAGTTTAAAAATAAGATAAATTAGAGATAAATTTAAGAATAAATCCTTTTAAACATAGTCTCATTTAAAATTCAAGTATAGAATAAGTGTTGAGAAAAAAAAATAAATAACATACCCCATCACGGTGTCATAAACACTTAAATTAAGAGTACTTGTGTACTTGTGCGAAAAATAGATACACATACAAAGTAGTCACCAATATTTAAAAAAATCATAACATCTCGATAAGTAACAAATTTGTGTTTAATTTTCATGTACGACTTAAATATTATTAAAATAAAAAACGTAGAATAGATATAACTAAATTATTAATTGAAAACACTAAAATATTGAACCTGTAAATAAAAAAATAGTTTGTATAAACTATAACTTCAAGACAAATAAAAATAAAAAGACTCCTAAATAATACTTGATCTAAGAACTAAGTCGACCTCCGTTTAAACACCATGAACTGCATGAAGGTCAAGCTATTAATAGATTAACAACGCGCATTACGTTTGAGTGAAAGTAACTTGAATAGCAGGTACAGTCATTGAAAATGTAGACGTAGGAGTTAATATCGAATGACTATATCTAATACTATCTTATGCAACAATACAACTACTAGATACCGTATGAATTTTTCAACGTTTCTACTACCACAAGATGCTCCTGATACATATTTTTTTATCTGATTAAATTACACACTTAACGACCGTATAAATGCGAAGTGAGCTTTTTTTTTTAAATACCATTTGCATGTTTTTTTTAAACCATAAAACTGGCCTGTGATAGTGAACTTGCTAATAAAAATATAAAGTAACCATTTATTAATGACCCGTTCCATAGTAACAACACATTTAATGGAAAATAACAACACGTTTATTTGAATATCATACTCGTTTGAAATTGTAATAAAATTATCTTCTGGCTTATTTCTGAGATAAGTTTATTTAAATTTGATAACGTTAACAACCTGTGTTTCTAGCAAAATGCATTAAAGACGAGCTCTACGAGTGTCATTATATCCATCTAGATGTATTTCCTGTTTTGTGTTCTTGAGTTCTTGGTATTCATGCATTTTATTTCTCGAGCACTTTGTACTTTTATCAGATCAGAATTTGCTCTGTCTTTTTTATTATTTTTATGGATCCATGGTAGTGCGTGCTGTCATGGAGTGTCCAACTGTCACGGACTAAAACCACTCCTCCTCTATTACAACAATAGTCCTTGCAGCCATTTGAGTTTTGTATTTTTGTATGTTTCTGCGTTTTGTTAGTTTTGTATCTACGTAGTCTTTAATATATTGTCTATCTTGTCTTTCTATTCTTAGTCCTCTGATCTCGCATTTTTCCATCTGCTCGATAGTTGTTTGGTCTCGATCTATTCCACCGAAGTTTTTAGCTCTAGGTAGGATCATCTCACTTGTATGATTTGGATAGGCTGTACCATTCTTAAACCGTTAATGGCCTAATCAATTTATTCCTTAGTTTTTGGATCGCAAGGTCGTCGATTTAGACTATTTACGTGAACCGTATTTGTTTTGGAATATTCCTAATCCATTTTTACAAAATAGTGGTAAGATAGAATATTTTATGAGACTTTATTTATTCGATGTTTATTTTTATTAAAATAGAAATTTTGATGTTGTCATGCCAGCCTATTCAATTTTGAGTTCTGGGAGAACACTTAATAATAATTGGGAGGTAAATAAAATGTGGGTATAAGGTTATTTAGTGTAGATAACAAGAATAGTAGTCATCGGATGCGTAACCACTCAAGGTGTAATTGCAATGAAGCAATATGATTGTTACATAAACAGATGCGCCACTGGGCAATGCTTTTGTCCCATTTCTACATCTCTTGGAATTTGAATTGTCTCTTTGCATGTTCACCATAGTACAGTGTAACATTCCTTACACGATTATTTTTATATTCATAGATAAATATACAAGTATTACCATCCAATTCAATCACCATAGTTTTTAGTACTGACTTAAATTTGTCATAAAGTTAAACTGCTCATGTTATATGAATTGGTGTAATAAACTTAACAGGGTTGTCGCGGCCCTTTCGGAATAAAAGATCAAATTCATGAATCGGCCGTACGTCCTGAAATAAAATTGGTAAATGTGGGCCCGCTCCGTGAATAGAATTTACGGAGGCAGCTTAAAAATTTATACCTAACACTTAATATTTTATATTACACCAAGAACAAGTTCTTCCCGAAGTGTATGTCACGATTTCTTTGAAAATGTATATAAAATTATGCGAGATACCGTCTCCCATGATTCTGAAAAGTTAATTGAATTATTAATCTCCGTCTCGAAGGTAATGTTATATTTTCTTGGTTTGAGTATTAGATTTATATTGAGCTAACACGTTAGATTAAAAAGGAATCTCTCAATGATTGTAATAAGTAAAATACATATAAAATACCTTCAAACACTTGGGAGTCAATGATCATTGTCTTCCTTGAAACGAATAAATTGTCACAGATGGTAAGCTAGTTTGGATGTAGCGCTGTTCTAGTGCGGGATCTGAGCTTCCTGAGAAATTATGTGATTAAATTACCAGCTTCCTTCAAGGCTGGGGCATTCGGGATTGTTATAAATAGTAGATATTCGGACACCATTACTGTAAATACTGGTGTTCCAGAAGGAAAAATCACCCGTTTTGCTAATACTGTATACCAAAGAAATGTTACAAATTAGTGTCAGTAAAAAATTCTAGACCTCCTTTAAAGTCGGCAACACTGCCGACTTATGTGATAATGATCTTCAACATGTGAATATTATTTAATATTAGGTAGGTACGATTAAGCATTTGCCTGTATTTCCAATAAATGAATTGTGAATAAATAGTTTTCATTTGTTTTTCCTCAATTAAATAATCCAATTCCGCAATCTGTGGTTCATAAATACACTCGCCAAGAGTATCATATTTATCACGGTGATAAATAGAGCCAGTTCTCCACTTACGTTGTAATTCAGAGGAGTACAGTCCCGGTTGACAGGGTCCCGTGTGTTTACCGCTGCCGGTCTAGTGCGGCTCAATTAAACGACCGCCGGCGGGCTCAGAGTGGCAGCGATTCGTTGAGGCGACATTGTGGTCCTCATTAAACGCCCGGATCCACCGCCCGAATGACGACCGAATTTTGAATACTTTTCGGTCGTTTTTTTCTGTTTCCCTTTGTTAAATTTCAGTCTGTTCGACGTAATTTATAACATGAACGTTGTTTGAAAAGGAAACAAAAATAAAATCAGATTGGCAATGATTTGTTTTATACGATGTACCTCACCTAGCTAATGTTAAGTTACCGCTTACAAGCACCTATCACAGGAGTTGTAGGTACGTGTATATTTTTATGGAGAGTTGACGTCGTCACTTCACACTTCACTTTACGACCCCATTCTTCGAGATTGTGTTACTTCAGTGAACCTCAATCGTACCGAGGAATGTGAGCAATGTATCTGTATGCCTCTGGTAGATATTTTTGGGCATCTATTCTTTAGACCGATTTCAAAACAATAAGTTATCATTATATTTTTACTAATCTAAATCCAAAGAATTAAATGCTCTATCGTTCTCTTATGCACCTTGTCATTAATTCTAGAAGCAAAACATTTGAACTTAAAAACGTGAGTAGAAAAATTATCTTTAATGAATTGTGAATGTGTTGCCATTTGGATTTTTGGTCTTTACAACATACACGCTTTAAATGTCAAAGATTAAATTTGCAACAAATATTGCAGCTACACCGTTGATAATACTTGAATATTTTGTCCGCTGCAGCGCAAATTCTTTTAGCGCAAGTAACTCCTCGTTTATGTCAAGGCCGTTCGTTCGCGCCTCGTGCCATCCTGTTCCCACTTTATTGCTGGCGTCGCGTAGCTGTTTGTATACAGATGTTTTTTATTGCATAAAATTTAATTAAAATGGCCTCTATCGTGAGAGGGCTTTCAATAAACGCATAGTGTATACGCGTAATTACGCATCATTTGGTTTTTGCTTATTTGTTTTGTTAAGTTGAGAGCTTATTATACACAAACAACGTATTTTTCATCATTATAACTATCCCATTTTTACGAATCTTGTTAGGTCCCGTTTGTAAGAGGAGATGAGACTTACAATAGAAATAAAAAAGAAGAAAAAGATTAACTTAGAAGTGTTACACCTTCAGCAATTTCAGTTACGGAACCCAAAAGTCTGTGAAGTTTTCTTTATTTTTTTTTCTGAGAAATAAATTTCCTTTCAAATAAATTCATTTCTTAATAGTAAGGTCGTAGCATAGTTGACGCCGTGCAGTACTAGAAGTTGATTGGTTTTCATCGGTGATACTTTCGCTGTATATCTATTAAGTAATATTAGGTAAATATAAATCAGAAGATACAGTGCTTTTATTAGAAAAGAAACACGTATCCCTACATAATATCCTTGATCTGATGTCCAAAACATTTCAATCAAAGCAACATCAGCGAACGGGGCACGTACGAAACTCATTTGCCAAACAAAACACAAACGATCGTAAAAAACGAATCAAGCCGTACACTCTTCGGCAACGAAGCTCGCTTTTTGTTGTTTCATGCATTTCCATGTTGTATGACGAGGCGTAAATGAAAGGAGCTGGAAAGAAAGCAATTTAAGTCTTGTCACTGGCAGCCGACGGTTGGCGGGCTGCACCTTAATTGCGAATACATTAGCCGAGTCGGGGCCAAGGGGATCGTGCCCGCACATATGGTCGAGTGTTCTCTAAACTTGTGACACTTTTAAGTAAGGGAGTTTTTATAACGGTATATATTGATTGGTAACGTAAACGTAGCTAGCTAGTGTGGTACCTTTTTTGTTAGCAAGACCCTTCTGTAATGAAGGTAAGGTTAGGTTACGTGCGTAACGCACCCGTGGTACCTTCCACAGCATACTGTGAGGGATTCAGGCATCTCCAGCAAAACTTATCGTTGTCCCTTTGTGTCAAGTGTGTGTTTGAGTGGAAGTCAAGGGAGAATACATCCCTTTGCATCCTTATTATGCTAATACTACGAGACCACTCCGTATTGCCTTTCTAGCGTTTCCACTTATACACGACAGACCCTTTTAGTCGCCCCCTAATACCACCTTAGACATCATTGTATTTTACATTTGGTAATGTTGTTTGTAGCAAACCACATTCGAATCGATGATGGCCGTTCTTCTAAAAAAATTTTACGGGTATTGTGCCTGATTTCGGAATCACTAACACTTTCCGTTATGCCTGAAGGATAACGGAAAGTGTTAGTGATAGTTTAACAAACGAAATTATAACTTACCGCACGAAGTAAAAGCTCGTTCTACTAAAACCATGTTTCAAATTAAATTTCTTCTTCGAGTGTTTCTCTGACGAAGCGAAGGTCAACCTTTTACAGATATATTGACATTATCTTTAAAAGTAGGTCACTATACACTCATTATGTGTACAAATTTATAATATTGGAGTGTCTGTTTGTAATATTAAAATAACCGCTTATTACTAATGCATGCATATGATTGTGTACACTGTACATATACTAAAATAATATTATTTATAATGTTCAACTCGTAATAATATTATTTATGCTGACTCCGGGCGTAGCTAGTCGGAACTACATCCATATTTGTTATGAGGTTGCATAAAAAAATTAAAAAAATTCATCATTCATGGCCTACTCTCGATCTTCCAATCTGATAGACTAACAACATTCCTTAAAAAAACCTAATTGTTTTGAATAAAATAACATTTATTTTCTTTTTATTTAAATTGCTAGATCTGTATTTGCATTCTATAACAAGTATTTCCTAATGGCGCGTCTTATACAGGGTGGCCCATAAGTCCTTTGAAAAGTAAAATTTGAATAAAACGAAGAGGGCGCGCGTGAGCGGTGCAGGGGAAGCGGGGGGAGTAACTTCGGTTTCTGGGAATTTAGTCGCGATGGAACGTTTTACCGGAGCGGACCGTGCGTTTTGTGTGCGCGAGTTTTATAAAAACGACAATTCGGCAACCGTTGCGCGGCGTAAATTTCGAGAACACAAAGGTTTACACAACTTTGACGACACTCCAACTCTTCAAACGATTAAGAACTGGGTTGCTAAGTTCGAGGAGACCGGTTCGACGTTAGATAAACCGCGGTTGGGTCGCCCAAGGACGTAACGTACGGAACAAAACATAGACACAGTGACACAGTCTATTCGCGAAAATCCGACACAGTCAACTCGTAAGCGCACCAGAGCATTAAACGTATCCAGGACATCGTTACAACGGATTTTGAAGAAAGACTTACATATGCACCCTTACAAAATTCAGTTGGTTCAAGAATTAAAGGAAACTGACGGTATTCTAAGACAAAATTATGCGAATGAAATGTTGAATCGGTTTACTTCCTTCAATAACATAATGTTCTCTGACGAGGCTCATTTCCATCTTAACGGGCATGTTAGTAAACAAAATTGCCGCTATTGGAGCTCCATCAATCCAAAACTTAAGCATCAGAAGCCCTTACATAGTCCGAAAGTGACTGTTTGGGTCGCTATGTCAGCCCATGGTATCCTAGGGCCTTATTTCTTTGAGGATGGCAGAGGGCGCGCAGTTACTGTTACGTCGGAGCGATATGTGGCTATGATCGAAGAGTTTTTCATACCAGAATTGCAAAACTTTTCAGGCTTTAATGCCAGGATGTGGTTTCAACAGGATGGGGCCACTTCTCACACCTCTAACACTGCTATGCCCGTTATCCGTCAACTTTTTCCTGGCAAAGTGATCTCTAAGAGAGGAGACATTTCCTGACCTCCACGTAGTCCAGATCTGACCCCGATGGATTTTCTTTGTGGGGCTGCCTTAATGCTAAAGTATACGACACAAACCCGCGGTCAATTGAGGCCCTAAAAGAAAACATCCGCAGAGAAATGACAAGCATTTCAGCAGTGACGTGCCGCGCAGTCATCGACAATTTTAGGCGTCGTTTGCAAGAGTGCCGTGATCGCAACGGATTACATTTAGAAGATGTTATTTTCAAAAATAATTCCCGTTTTTAAGCTTTTTTGTAAATAAAAATTTAATTCATAATGTAATTAGTTTTATTTTAATAATTTTTTCATATCAAAGGACTTATGGGCCACTCTGTATAAAACCACGATCACCATGAAAAACTCATTATTTGGTCTAAACGAGACGAGAACTCGCTGGCAACGTTATATAAAAAGAATATGCTTTCATTCAAAGTAAAATAGTCTGGTTGTTTTATTCGTTTAGAAACCGGTCAATAAAGAATATCAACTTTTGCATCTATCCAGTGTCTTGAACCTGGTTATACACCTGAATTGAAAGGTCAAACAAAACATGTTTGACTTCTCTACTTATAGTCTTTGTCGAGGCCTTTGAACTCGAATGGTGGGATCGTTGTTATACAGCTAGCGATATACAATTCGATGCTAAAATTTAATTGTAACTTTCTTCTGATTGTAATTTTGCTATAGTATATCGTCGCTGCTAAAATATGATTATGCATTTGATTGTAATTTTATCGTTGTTCCATTAATTAAGTGATGATCCATTTCCATTTATGAACTTTAAATACGTAATTTATACACTATAATGTTACTATTCTTACACTTTATTTTAATGTAAAACCACCAAATAGATCAAATTCTAACATAAGAGATGAGATTTTATGACCTTTAAATAGAACACTATTTTGCGAATTGATTGACGCGTTTCCTTGCAAATCAGTGTTTAGATAGGTCCTGTCATGTTCATGCCCGTGGGAGCTAAAACCTTGCAATGAAACGAAGACAACGTTATTGTCTCTGTCTATCCCGACGGTATAAAAACGTGCGAGCTTATTTTATTATTGGTCTGTTTACTCTTTCGTGTACTTTCACGTATAAAAAACACGCTAAACTGATATTCGATAAGCTAGGTTTTCACAATAGTCTGGTTCGAGACTTCTAAGAGCTTACCTCTTCACTTGGTGAAGTTTAAAAGCTTACGTGCCACCGACTATGCTACATTCAGCCATAAAAAAACTCCTTAAGAAACTGAGACAGCGGAAGTTCATTGGTACACCCCAGCTAAGATTCGTTCCAGAAATCCTCTAAAAGCTTATGGCTGCTGGAAAGAAGGATGGAAAAGCGCATGCAAGTGGCACTTACCCCGTGGTTAGACGTAATTAAGACGTTCACAAAACTGGCATTAACTAAAGCCGAGACCGCTGAGGACAAAGACACAAGGATCGTCAATCGAACGATCAACATTTTTTACTGAAGGTTGTGTCTAGTAGTAAGTACTAGACACAACCTTCAGTAATGAAGAGAACGAGTGAGAAAAAGGAACTTAGATTCTTCCCTCCACCGTCAGATTATTAGTAGAAACGTTTAGCTACTGCTGATGGTAGATTTCTCATGATATGCTGTCTGCAATGAATATACATAGACATAGATAAACAATTTACATAGAGTAAAATTAAAGTAATAATTACACTGATATTAATAATGAGCAAGGACGGCTTTATCACTTTGAGCGATCACTTCCAGGCAACGCTGTTGGACAGGAGAGTATGGATATGTTTATCTTTATGTACTCGTGTTGATTCGATCAAGTTTGCCTTTAAAATGTTTGGAACAGTAGAGAGGCTATATTAGCTAACATGCAGCCCAGGACATGTTCCATGTGCCAGGCGACGGCCAGGGGTCAACGTACCCGCCCTCCACTCCGCCCCTCCCTCTTGAGAGTTCTGCTAATGACATTTGCAACGCTATACATTGCACCGTGGCCGCCTCCGCAATTACGTGTTTTTATTTTCTATTTTCCATTATCGCCTACTTCCTTTTTACGGTGCTAAGGATTTTTATTATTCCCTTAATTATTTCCATGCCAGTTATTGTGCACTCAATTATTCAGAATACTTCAGCCTCATTATAGCTTTACTTGGTAGTGGTGGCGAGCCATTCCGCGAATCCTCTTTATTTATTTAGCTTGGTGGTTGTACTGTATTGCGGCAGTGACAACTTAGTGCTACGGTTTCCTGTGAGGAGGTTATGACACAGAAGGAAACGTCGGGGCGGGCAAGGCGCCTTCCTATCAGACCCGCTCCGGCGAAGACGACCAGGCGATAGAAGAAGGCAATTCGCCCGCCTCTTCGAATCACCTCAGTGGGGCCACTGGAGAGTTCAAGAACTCTCCGCCGGCTTGCACTACCCCACTCGATTGGGGGGTAGCCTCGTGAGTATGGCTTTCCTCCCACAGACGCTGGAGGCTTTGACTACTCACCATGGGAGGTTTTAGTCGGTATGGGCCGCTAGTAAGCCGATCCCGACATAACTTGCCCGTCTCCCCAAGTGTTAACTTAGTACTCTTTTATTAGGGGTACGCGTATACAGCTCATTTTAAGTGGTCCTGCCGCACACAAACAACTACGAAAGAGATTGCAGGTGCGTTGCCAAGCTATTAGAAACAGTTGGGTCACAGGCACCTCGCTTACGAGGTTAAACATAGAATTATGCCATTAATTATTATTTTTCAACCGATTTCAAAACAGGAAGGAGATTCTCAATTTGACTGTACTATTTTTTTTCTTTGCTACCTCAAAAGCTGGTGTTTCCCGTGTGATCCTATTTCGATTTCGTTCAATTCTGACAAAACCATAGAAGTCTTAAATTTGCATTAAGCATGTGCGCAACAAATGGTCGAATAACCCAATATCGCGCTAACCGATTTCGATGATTTTTTTTTTTGGAAAGAATGTACTTCAAGGGTAGTTTGACAAGAGTTTGGTTAGGTTCTGATTAGTTGTATTTTGTAATACAATACAATGCTTCGTAAATACAAATAGGACGTTCACGCGTAATATAGTTTTCAACGTTTGATTTGATTTGTAGTCGGATTTTTGATTTTACTCGTAAATGCTTACTAGTCAAAATAAAAATATATAGATTTCAGGAGAATAATTATTAACACATACTAAACCTTTTTCCACTTTATATATGTAACTAAAATATACAGCGTTTAGTACAGGTCCACACCTTCTGTATTTTGTAGTTAAAGGAAACAAAAAACGTCTCCTCATTTATTAGTATAGGTTTTATTAATATTTAATGTTTAAAATATTTTAAGACATAAATTTAAAGTCACGTCGTCAACGTTAATGATACAAAATTGAATGAATAAGTTGCGGGTTGTTGACCGTTATGCTAATTTAATTTTTCCAACAAAATGTAGGTTACATAATCTCTATTGGATTAAAAAGTTAGCCGCATAAGACCTATCGTACAACTTAGAAAGAAGCTTTTAGTTAATTGCTTCAGAAGGGGATCACACTAGTAACCAAGCAAACAGATATACATACAAGTATAATATATGCAATCCTTATTTTTTGGCCTCGAAACGTCATTTCCATATCGTACGTCTGTTGGCTTCATCAAAGTGACGGATCAAACATTAAATGCTACTAGGGGTGGACGTTCTTTATTACGAGGAATCATTGTTATACTACAATCAGAGAAGAATAGAAATAATATGACACGTTATACGATTTAACACCAACACTAATAGCAACATAATTTATACGTTCTTTTGCTATTTAATAATGTTAGGCGTTAAAAATTATATCGAGGGTTCGAGTTCTAATAAGGTATTACCAATTTCTTAAAGTTTTTACTCTTTTAAAGTACAAAAAATTTACTTGGTACATATACGAGTAGGACCTAATAAGTTAGGTGAATAAGCGTCAATAGCCAATTAGCTTAGGGTATGGTCTGCGAAACGTAACGTCGTAGGTTCTAATCCACTATTCGACTATTGACGTTAACCATAAACCATTAATAATATTTGTGAAATACAGTATTGTTAGCATTCTTCTTCTAAAAAAGCAGAAGACAATCTCCGTCTACTCTGTCTGCCGTTAGGGTAAAAAAGTAAGGTAAAGTGAGAGCTTTTTTTATTCCTTAATATGTTAAGTGCTGCAAAGTAACAATCCGTTTTTACTGTCAAGTATCAAAGTGCTCTGGTCGTATATGGAATATAACTTTGTCTGATTAAAGAATGTAAACGCATTAGAATGTTAAGTGGCGCTTTTTAGCCGGTTGGTTTTTTTAGTTTCGTTTACAAATGCCTTTTGCCTACAAATCGCGAAGTTCCCGCTTGAGAAATGGCTGCGACAGCCAACTCCGATAATGTAGCAAGCGGAGCAATCCATCAGCGGTGCGCCGGAAACCCCTCTCACCCCTTACACAAAGGCTCCTTTACGACCAAGTTCTGCCATTAGTACCTGAAAGAGATTTCGCTACTTGCCGTTTTTAGAGCCGTCAGCTCGTCAGCGATGTTTTCGTTGACTTAAATGTAACTTAGTGACATGTCGTTCATTTCACGTTTTATGCTGTCGGATTATGAAATTTTATAAAAGCTTCCGTCGGAGCTTTTGCCGTTTTTTTAAACATCTTTATGTTACAATTATCTATCATTCACTATGTTTTGGTAAATTTATATATATTTTATTTTTATTGTATATGGTTTTTAGTCGTGCATACTATTGTATATACGGAGTTCGAATGAGAGTTAGTTTCGATAATTTTTCCAAAGAAACCCTAAAAAAACTTTTGTTAAGCTTTGCGGGCGATACACAACAAAAATATAAGGGTATCCATATAATTTATAAACCTGTCAAAAGTGGACCGCTGTCTACTTCTCACCAAGCGTATTAGCCCATAAGCGGACACTTATATTAACAACTTCTACGTAAGAAACCGAAAACGGATACCGTATGGTACACACTGGCTAATTTGAAGAGAAGTCGAGCCCTTAGCCACTGTAAAAACATATGCAATAAGTAAAACAATTAAGCTAAATTGACTTAATCTAAGTTACAGTAATTGATTCATCGTGTTTTCTCTTACAGGTTCCAATTTGAAGAACATGGAAGTTAACTATACTCGTGCCTGGAAAGATCAGAGATGAATCAAAGAACTAGAAAAAAAACTGTCAACTCTTGGCGCGATCAGGCGAATTTATAGCCTCCACGCTCCAGTGACGGTGTAATGTGAAGAGGAAATTGGAAAGGACTTAACTGTCATATCTAAAAGGCATATCTCATCAAAGTTGTGAAAGAAAATAAAAAACATAACTCTCTGTATGAATGCTAGTCACCGTTTGTGATTGTAGTTATAAATGTTATTGCTCAAATTCCTTTAATAATAATTCCCGTAGCGATAGATATTTAAAGAATATTATTTAGAAGCATATCGAACGATATACTTTACTAGACTTGAAAAATAAAACGTTAGAATATACATATCGAAGGGTGTATAAAGATGAAATACTACAGTATGTTCTTCCTGCGTAGACGAACGTTAATACTGAAAGCAGTGTTGTTACTGACGGCGTTATGGTTCATGATAGCTTTGTTAACAACTAATGGCGGAAGTAGAAACTCTATCGTAGCACCGCCTGAATACGAAGATGCCGAAGCGAAACCATTAAAAATGGCAAAGCCCACGTCTGGGAAGAAAAAGAGTGAATCGTACGGAAACAATTTGTCGGATGGTAAGCATTACGAGAATATGGCGAGCATGCAGCATTATGGTGTAGGCACAATAATTAACTTTATAATTTACGTTTTTGTATTCATATCATTCAAAATAGAATGCATGATTTATCTTAAATAAATGTAAAAGCGAAACATTGCTCGAAAATGAAGCATCTTAAAGATTCTCTCAAGTTAATTCTATTCTTCACGTACTTCATTTTTTATTCAACAAGATCACTAATATTTACTACAACATCGTATAAAGAAAGTGAAGAAAGACTAGATATTTAATTATACATAATAAATAAATTTACAATGAATAGAATATAATTTCTTCATTTGATAAAGCACGTTTAGGTTTTTGTACAAGCAAGTACATCATCATCATCAGCCTATGTCTATTCACTGCTAGAAGTAGGCCTTCCCCAATGCCTTCCACCATATACGATTCTCCGCTTTCCGCATCCAGCCACTTCCGGCTATCCTTACAAGGTCGTCGGTCCATCTGGAGGACGGGCGCCCCACGCTTCTCCGACCCATGCGCGGCCTCCATTCCAAGACTTTCTTTTCCCATCTGCCGTCACTGAATCGGCAGATGGGGCCGGCTCACTGCCACTTCAACTTGCTGACTTTAAGAGCTATGTCGACTACTTTTGTTCTCCGTTGAATTTCTTCGTTTCGGATTCTATCCCTCAGAGAAATGCCGAGCATATCTCTTTCCATCGCACGTTGTGCGACTTTCAGTTTGTGGACCAGCCCAACGGTCCGAGTCCAAGTCTCTGCACCATACGTCATGGCTGGTAGGACGCACTGGTAACTAAGTACATAAGCGACTTCAATGGTAGAGACATCAACGCTGTTTAAATAGATCTTAAATAGGTTTTTTTTAATTTCCATTGTATCGTTGCCTTTAGATTATCCATCATTTGTCGTAAGAAAATAATTTCTCCCGTCTTATCTGCCTTTGTATCGTCACGCGATTGTTATGTGCTTAATAAATCACAAGCTCTCCTTATCCAGTATTATCTACATTCCTTTAGGAAACTCAATGGCGACGATTGTCTTTCGAATAGCAAGGCAATAGAAATGATAATGAGGGAAGACGTTACGGAATACTTGAATGAATACCAAATGAAGTTTCCCTCTTGTGCTTTATAACAATGTTTCGCTGTTCGTAATGGCATATTATGCCGTGTTTCTTGTGACTTGTGTTATATTGCATGCTAGCTTATTACGCACAGCTGTTTTATATAGTTTTAACAAAATGCATGACATTAAGCCTTTATTTACAACAGCGCGGACGCGGATTGATTGGATTGGTCGCATCGCTGGCGTGCCTGAAGGTAATTAAATAATTCCTGCTTCATTTAAAATACTACTACCTAAGAAGTTTTGCATTTATATCATCTAGTATCTAAAAGTATCAGGCTCACTGCCTTTGTGTCACAACAACAACTATTTCAACGGTATACGTGACAATATTTGTAGTATTAGAGCTACGTCGCAGTTTTTACTGTAGCGTGGATTGTGCGACTGAAAACGTCAAGACTAGAAACAGATTTTTACTTAGCCTACATATACAATTTGGTACATTCTTTTAAGACCTAGGCTAGCTTGTCTTCACTGCTTAAAAATCTCTGAATATATTGAGATAAAGAAACGCGTCAATTAGTTTTAATTAAAGCCACAAATTTGGGTTCCCTGACCTCTGATGTGAGATCTTATGCAATCTCAGTAATATTGTACCCCGTGTATTTATGACGAAATTAATTTATATATAGACGTTGCAACATTTTCATCTTTGACTTATGTAATAATAATAATGACTAACGAATTTGGTTGACCTTATTTTAATTATTTAAATAAAAGTGGCCATTGCGAGCCCTTGAAATAACAATAGTTGTTAGATAATATTTGGTTAGCAAAGAAATATAGTTCATTATATGAATGTTGTAAATAGATACACGGGTAACTAAGTTAGTCACTTTATCTCTGGTGTTGTTTTTAGTCGTAACGGTGGCGATCATTTTTGTTATAGAAAAAAAGTTCGTTCGTTTTTCTAGTAGAGTGAAGCAAGGTAAACTTTAAAATAACTTTTACTGTATATAATGGTTACCATTATTTGCAACAATATTTAGTATTTAAAATTAATGCTGAAAATAGTTAAGATTAGACAATAATAATGTATCTATGTAGAATTTTTTACCCAATGCTAACATTTATTTATTTTTAAAAATTTTATTTTAATATAATTTAATGTTAAATATACATGTACATGTTGCCGAACTAAATAGGATGATGGCGACAAAAAACACTCATTACACTTTCAAAATTCAAAGAAATGTTTTTTTAAATTTATTTTTAATAATTATTTTTGTGTATACCCTGCGATCTTTGCTATTACACAACATGAATTCAAGCTATATACGCGAGATTACTCTCGAATCAATGTCAAACAATTTTGTCGACCTAAAATGCATCCATCACAACTAAATTGTGCTTATACCATACGACAAGACTAAAACACTAATGAATTCATGTCATATTTTCTAAAAATCTCCATGATGCTGCTTTGAAAACAAATTTACGAGGTCCGGTCTGTACTCTGAATTTGTATACAGTCAAAATACCTCCTGAAAATATTACCAAAGGTTACTATTTAATTTATTCGTTGATTTATTTTATCAACTTCATAATTCAAATAAATAGTTTCATATTTTATTTCAATATCCTTGTTTTTTTTTTGTGGCATGAGGCAGGACTACTGACTTATTTGCTAGAAATCAGAGTTTATTGCCCCTTGTCATATTTTTCTCTGAGCATAGTCTGCCTATGCTATAGCTAGTTCCCCCAACGTGGGTGGTTAGGGATGTTTTCACTCATCACTTTCTTCCATCTCTTGTTAACACACACACAAAGAATATACTTTACAGTCACTCTTATTGTCTGTCTTCTATTTCTATATTATTTTACTTTTACTGTTACACTTATTATTATTTTCTATTATTATTACTATTTTATTCTTAACCTTTTACTCTATTAGTTTCCTATTTGACATTCTGACTCAAAATTTTTCAATATCCTTGTACGCGTAGTTTTAAAACATATATTTTTTTCAGTTCTATGTTAATTGTATGGTTTGTATAGAACCGATTGGTACATCGTTGGGTTTGTATTACCGATATGCTTAAACCTATATTTGATCACTTTGTCACCCTGTCAATAACCTTACTATAAGAAATATATATTTGGTGGGTTTTTAATTAGTGTGATGGTTGCCACTTTTGGCTTTTTACAACTTGTTTCAGCTATTTTTAGACGCAGATGACATTCCAAGCAATATGCCAAGGGATATTGACTTTCAATTGATACTAATCGATCGTATCCTACAGGGCTAGGCGTAATTGCAGCTCCGGGCTCCGACAACGCTCCCGGCGAACTTGGTCAGCCGGTTGTATTGCCAAAGAATATGAGCGAAGATGCCAAGCTAGCCGTGTCAGAGGGCTGGAAAAAGAACGCATTTAACCAATATGTCAGCGATTTGATTTCAATAAGAAGGAAGTTGCCCGATCCAAGGGATGAATGGTGAGATTTTGTTAGCTGTCCTTATTTTTCGTTGAAATTTAATCGTTTCACTGTCAAATCTTGCGATTTAAAAAACTCCAGATACTCGTAAACGAACACAGATTCATGCCAAGGATAATAATAACTGGATACTATTCCTAGCTGGGGATCCAATGTAAAATAAAATAAAACCTATGATACCTAAGCGAACCAATGTGAGACTTCAAAGTCCAAAACTCTGATCACCATTATCGAAACAAAAATAACATAATAAATAATTAAGATCAGACGGGTAACCTTAAACAACTATTGCAAAGAAATGTCAAAAGCTTTAGTGATTTAACGATCCGACTGGTACTAAGTTATTTAGTCATTACTAACTTTATGGAACATTGACTGATTGATTAAGATTTTTTTCGTTATCAAGTTTCGAAGCTGATAACAAACCTGCAAACATTTTTTTCTTCTTTATTTTTTATTCAATGAAGGTCTTATATTTGTAAAAGATAACATTATCATCCTCTGATTTTTATACTAAATGCAAGAAGAAATAAAATAAATAAATCGCAACAAGGTCAATTAAAGTGTCCAAAACACTGAAAATACATTACAGTTAATTATTCATGTCATGTTTCGCTTTGTGAGCAAATATCGTTGTTTACAGGTGTAAAAAACCCGGGCGCTACTTAGAAAACCTTCCTCAAACCTCTGTAGTCATATGTTTTCATAATGAGGCATGGTCAGTCCTTCTCAGAACAGTACATTCCGTGCTAGACAGATCGCCGGCTCACTTAATAAAGGAGATTATTCTCGTCGATGATTTCTCGGATATGCGTAAGTTGACATTTGACTTTAATAATTATAAATACTTTGTATAATTTTAAGGCGTCAATAATATCACGTCCGCGCATCCTCACAATCTTAATTCAAAATTCATTAGAAGTCAGATTAGAAACTAATAATGTTAAATTATTATTTACAATGCCAAGTTTATGTGATGTTCAACTATATTATTAATTGTAAAAAGGTTCAGGTAAATCACTAAGATATCAGTAGTTATTATGCATAACTATAGCTGGGTCCCATGTGTCGCTAGCTAACATGTGCTATTAAAGTTTATAGTTTAGAGTACGGTCTACGAAAACCACCATAAGATTATTGACGTTAACTATTTCTTATATTGTTTTGAAGCAGTTGCAAAGAATGCTAATATAATGTTTGGAAATTTCTTACAATAACCTACTATAGTAGTTTCTGCTTATGCTAAAGTATGTGAAGCTGAAACCATAACACTCTTAACATGAGTAAGCCTGTATCCAGTTGTTGAATAATATGCATTTCTTTTTAATTTGCAATGAAATTGAAGTTTTTTTTATTTATTTTTTTAATTTGGATCAATGAGGTTTTATAAATCTGTTACAGCTCACTTGATGCAACAATTGGATGATTACATGTCTTCACTTCCTAAAGTAAGAATAGTCCGAGCAACACGCCGTGAAGGCCTCATTAGAGCTAGACTTCTCGGCGCTCGCTACGTGACGGCACAGGTCCTAACTTATCTAGACAGTCACTGCGAATGCACTGAAGGTAATTACAAGCTAGAAAAGTTAAGACTTATCTGGTCAATACCTTTTTAAATCACTTTTTCTTTTGCAGGATGGTTGGAGCCGTTATTAGATAGGATTGCAAGAAACAAAACTACAGTAGTTTGCCCTGTTATCGACGTTATTGATGATAATACTTTAGAGTATCACTACAGGGACTCGTCTTCAGTCAATGTTGGCGGTTTCGACTGGAATCTCCAGTTCAATTGGCATCCAGTACCATCGAGAGAAAGAGCGAGACATCAGCATACAGCGGAGCCTGTGTGGTCTCCGACTATGGCTGGTGGTCTTTTTGCCATTGATAAAGATTTTTTCGAAAGACTAGGAACTTACGACAGCGGGTTCGACATATGGGGTGGTGAGAATTTGGAATTATCGTTCAAGACATGGATGTGCGGTGGAACTTTAGAAATCGTTCCATGTTCTCATGTTGGTCACATATTTAGAAAACGTTCTCCGTATAAATGGCGAACTGGTGTCAACGTATTAAAAAGAATTCTGTTCGTTTAGCAGAGGTACTGTGTGTTATATTAGCGTTTTTGACACAATATTTGTGACTTAAATGTTAATTACAATTGCTGAAATGAATTTCAGGTGTGGTTGGACGACTTTGCGAAGTATTATTACCAAAGAGTAGGTAACGACAAGGGTGACTATGGTGATATTAGTGGCAGGAAACAACTAAGAGAAAACCTTGGATGTAAATCCTTTGAATGGTACTTAAAGAATATTTATCCCGAATTATTTATCCCTGGAGAATCTGTCGCGCATGGTGAGGTATGTATTTTTCATTTTAATTTTCATGTTAATACTTGTCAACTATTTGCTTATCTTTGAAAATGTCATGTTTATTAATATAACATGACGACATATTGAAATGATAAGCTAATATGTCACATTGATTTTATCTTCATATGAGTGCAATAAATAATACGTGTACTTCCAAATTATTGCTTACGCAGATCAGAAATGTCGCCTTCCAAAAGACTTGTTTGGATTCTCCAACGCGCAAGTCCGACCACCATAAGCCTGTCGGACTATACCCGTGTCACCGGCAGGGAGGAAATCAGGTCTTTAGCCGTTCAAAAATTCGCATTATTGCGGCAGTACCACCGTTTTTGAACTGTTTGCGAGAGTTGTAATTCCGTCTCATTCTGTCTTTTCGCTATTGCACTCTCCCATCCTAAGCACATTTTTGTACACGATGACATATTACACTTACAACACGGAATGATTTGTTTCTTGATATTTTTGTAACACTGCATGCTAGATACAAAATCAAGCGTTCGTTAATGGTTTCTGTCTCGACGGAGAAACTCAAGACGAGAATGAAGTCGCAACTGCACCGCTAATGGTCCACAAGTGCCATCACCAGGGTGGTAATCAGGTATCGCTACAAAACGAAACACCGTTTGAAGTTGATTAGTTTGGTATTAATTTGGGTACCACATTATACGATCTTTTAACTTATTCAACTACAAAGAATAAGAGTAGGTAGTTTTAGTGGATCATTCATTTGCACTGTAACTTTATCGTCTGATGTGGGTCACAGCGATGGAGGTACAAGCACGCTTGCTTTGGCACGCCTTTTTAAAATTGTCGATGGCATTAGATCGCGAATCCTTCCACGGAAATGTGCATCGACTCTGGTGCTGTGCCCGAGGACATGAAGAAGCCAGTCAACGTCTGGCCTTGCCACGGGGAGTACGGCAATCAGGTTTGTCCTAGGCCGCCATCATTAGTAATACTTAATTAGCGCTTTTGCTTCATCGTAGTTGGTTGTTGGCGATCACCCTTCCTTATTCTGGTAAGTTGTTTAACATTGAGTATTCTAACTCGCATTTATAAACTAACATATTTCAGTATAAAGCTTGTCTTCCCATAGTTAACAGAGCATTTAAGTTTTTTTTATCACATTTATTGTCTTCTAATACCTACTAATACCGTATTTACTCTTGCAAACTTTCGTTTTATAAAGCGATTTTTTGTGTCCACAATTCTCTTGCATAACAGAATTGCTGCTTGGAGCTGTTCTCCAAATTTTGAATAAACACAAAGAAATATTATTATCTTACCGTGTAGTGATCGTCCTATCCGTTCTTAAACATTGGTACTGCCGCTAGGTTTACTCAATTAGCTAAGTGTAGATAACTTTTACTTACAATTATGTACTAATTATAATATTAATGAATATTTTACAGAATGAGTTAATTATGTGGAGAGAAGTATGTATTTTGTAGATGGAATTGATTTCTGTGCAAATTGAATTTGGGATTTGGTTCTTAAAGTTGCCACTTACTAAAAACCACATCGAGTAATTAGTGTTATGTATTTAAAATGTATACATATATCTAGTATATCTGTAGGTTTATTCATCTCAGATTTTTATATAATATGTTATTTATCAGTGATAGCCTATTGGCTAAGCGTTCGGCTTTACGATCTTGAGGTTGGGTTTCGAAACCCACCGGGCTTGTACCAATGAGTTTCCGTTTTTCGGTTTCTTATTTACGTACAAAAAATCACTTGGTAAACTCTGTACCCGTCATATGGTGATGGCCCCACCACTGGCATAGTCAAAAGCGAACAGCAATTGCTATCTCTGACTCCTGGGTTAAAAGCACGTAAGAGAATATAATATATTTTATATTTATTTATAGTACAAATATGTATTTTAAATCTTTGCTTATAATTTTTGATATTGGGAAAGGTAGTAAGCATGAATAACTAACAATAATGATTATCTGTTGATACCATCTCAATGAATAGTAACAAAAAATTATTTGTATTCTAAAAGGCTGTTGAAGATGAAGTTATTTCCAATTACAAATTCAAAATATCTATCGATATATAAAAGCAATAATATACAATATTACTTCCTACTCCTCTATAAACAATAAGATGAAGGTGATGGAGCTGTCATAAAAGATCAACTATATCAACGTACTATTTTGATATTTCAGTATTGGATGTATTCCAAGAACGGTGAAATACGTCGGGACGAGACATGTCTTGATTACTCAGGACACGATGTTGTCCTGTACCCTTGTCATGGGGCGAAGGGAAACCAACTGTGGCTGTACGATCCCAATGTAAGTTTTGATATGATCACTGACATCACATGTATCAGACACTGGTTTTAAAACAACGTACAAAAAATTCATACTGTCGAAAGAACAGAACGATCACAAAACCTAAAACAGCTAGCTGCAGGCTGCGGGCCTGGTCTGACGCGGTGCACGAGTACCGAAGGGGTAGGCTGAAAACTAGCACTGTGTGACATTATGTCACGCAGTACACGCTGAGCCTATTGCCTTTTGCCATTCCTTATAAGAGATTTTATTTTTTATTTTATTCTTTGTTTTTTTTTCTTTCTATAATTTTTTTTTCAAAGGGTGGTAATAAATGAGCTTTATTATTATTATCACGAAACACACATGTGCGATAACAGCCATCTATGTCTAGATTAATAGACGTAATATATCAATACACACACAACGGCCTTTGTCTTAATCCGTGTTCAGTGAGGATCTCTTCACTTCCCACGATTCACTACCTAAAGAGCCGATATAATAACATTTGCCTACCTATTTGAAACATACAATTTTACCTACTCTATAATGCAGTTGTTCAGTAAGTTTACCTTTCTCGTCCACGATAACTTACTTGCCCACCGTACTGTTGGTAGATCCTTTCTTATTGAAAGGAAATAACCGCTTTACAAATTTCAGTAATATTAGCTAGATAACGGTTTCTTTTGAAGTGAGTTTCTTTGCGCATGTTTATAAGAAGTTTGTTTTTTATAAGACAAAGTGGAAGAAATGAATTATAATCGTATCCACTTTGTTGTTGTTAAAATATTTTTACTGATTCTTAGTGATCACCGCCAACTTTAATAGGTGACGGTGATCACATCTCATTTCATTATCATCTATTAAATACTTGAACTATAAGATTACTTAAGAACTTACGAACGAACATAAGAACTTAAAGTTACTCTCTTCTTGAAGAATCCTAATCCATACCGATTTAGAAAAACTGTTGACATAAACTAATTCAATAAAATCGCTGTACGCAGTCAGAAAGTTTCCGAAAAATGTGTGTTTATGGCGGTTGACATTAAATGAACACAGTGATTTTATTTTAGACGTAAAATACAATTTCTCTCTAGCCTATTAAGTAAGCCAAGCTTCTTGGGATCAAATTTAGCCTTGCTTTCCAGCTCTTCAATATATATCGCTGTCATTGGTCTCGTTTTAAAATATCTATGTTCACAACTACTATCACTAGACCACTCTTTAAGTGCTGTTAGAGTTCCTCATAGGATCGCAGATGTTGCTGTTCGATAGAGATTGCTCTGTGTATCTCTAACCAGATCGTGTTGAAAGGGGAATTCTGTTTCTAATTTGTTAGCCAACTTTTAGAAGGTTGTATTATCTTACTCATCGTGTTGATCAGGCTGTAATTGATTATAACAATTTACAATACTTTGCAGACAAAATTACTAAAGCATGGTTCCAGCGAAAAATGCATGACGATATCTCGTAACAAGGACAAGATTATCATGGAGACGTGCAGTGATTCAGAACCACGGCAGATGTGGGTGATGGAGAATTTCAATATTGACCGGCTAAGTCCTGAGCTGACGGCCGATTAGCCGGAACTTGATGATGACGTGTTGTTTATATAAAACATACGCCAAAGTTTATAAAGGACTTCTTTGAAATTATACATTTTCTTAGACTTTGACTT
Source organism: Meandrusa payeni (assembly GCA_029286785.1). Classification (NCBI taxonomy): domain Eukaryota; kingdom Metazoa; phylum Arthropoda; class Insecta; order Lepidoptera; family Papilionidae; genus Meandrusa; species Meandrusa payeni. The sequence continues at coordinate 3,968,939 of JAGSMX010000027.1, forward strand.
GTCTGTCACGACTCACTTGTTGTTAAACGCATCGTGTGCTTCTATAGGTCACATAAGTGTAGCATATCATAATGTTATTTGACTGTATGAATGGATTTAATGTCTAATTATCATCAAGGTGTGTGCATTATTGACTTGTATTGCATAGCGGTATTTAGAAGAATTTAATCTTAATCTTTGACGACAGATTTCAATTGAAATGGAAAATTCCTTTTTTCTATACTGTTCCTTCGGTAATGTTTTTAGTTAAGTTTTATTGAGTTTTATCTTTTATTTGGTGTTATTCGATACTATCGAATATGAAGCCCTTGATAATTAACATATATGTATGTATATCCTTTATTTCACAATCTTATACTGAAAATGTTTTCCGATTAGCTTGTGTTTTATTATTTTAAATTATTTTTCCTGTTCACTTAAAGCGTTAATTTCTTGTCTGCTTTGTTTATGACCGCAAACTGTTTTTTTGTTAAGTTAACACAAAATCGCGTGGTACTCGAGTAAAGATAGTATTTTTCTTCAAGTATTAAATGAACCGTATAGATTGTAGTCTACTTACTTGTACATATCTTAAAACATATTAAAATATCCTACTGTGGATATAATAAAATAGACGAATTCGTAACTATAAATATAAATTTTGTCCGTGAATAGTGACTCGGCTTCTATTTAAACTTGTTCATCTTGTAATAAATAGTCGTCGTTATTTATATCTTAGAGAAAGATAGCTAAATATTTATATGATTAGGGTAGATTTCCTTTATTATTCCTTAACATTGAACTATATTCAATGTTTCAATTTGTAATTGTAAATGTGAATTTTTTTGTATAGATCTTGGTGTAGCGAATTTATTTCTGTTTTGAATTAATGGTCACATGCATTAGAAAAAATATATCAAAATTGACTGAATATTTTCATTGAATGTCAATATTTTTTTTCCAATAAATACTTTTTAATATTATAATTATTTTATAACACGATAATAATAATTTTATTTGTGTAGAAAACAAATTATTGAGCATAAATTCCTCAATTTAGTTTTGTAAACTTTTTTTTTTATTTCGTATTGTAAGTTTGACAAGTTTGAGATGTGCCAGTATTTTACTATTTTGTACCCCTTCATACATACTGCCAACTTGTCTTCCCATGTATTTATTTTCATTCATAATACTTTAAATTGTTAAAAGTGCATTTATGAGTTGTTTTAAAAAATGCATTTGTCAATAAATTTTTGTATGACATTGGCAACACTGTGAATTAAGTTTCACAATATCTGTATATATTTGTTTAGAATTTTCGTAATATGTGTATCTGTGGTAATATTAGTATCCGTGTTTCAAGATAACGGCGATAAGCAGTTGGTGTTGATTGGGACTTTTCCCCTTTCCGATAGTATAATAGTTCCGAGAGTAACGGTTCACGTATTTCTAACTGTATATATAATTCATGACTTTAATCTCTACACTTTCCAAACATCCTACTCGTGTAATAATAATGTTAGTTAATATAATTGTAAATAAAGTTCATTCATATATTTTTTTGGGTGATAGATTTAAATTGGAAGACAAAACTTGTATCAAATATTGCGATTGGGTTCCGATTGCGAATTATTTTTTAAAGTCATCAGTGTTGCAAATAAAGAAAATTAAACATAGTTCATAATACGTATATATATATAGGAAGAAAAAATTAAATGTGCCTTATATCTTTACGTAATAATTATATTTGAATGTTGAATATCTGTATATAATGCAATGTCTCCTAGTGTATAATAATACAATAGTTAGAATAACATCTAGATGGCGATAAAATAGACTTTGTAAAATAAAGCATTATGTTTGATTTGTATCTGATCGTTTCATTTTCAACCGACTTCAAAGGAGGAGTGCTTGGAGAACTTTCAACTGGGTTTTTTTTTATTTTAAATCTGGTGGTTGAAATCTGATCCAATTCTGACAATGGCATTCACGAGAGTACGTGTGCTACAAATGGACGAATAACTCAATACCACGCCATCCGATTTCGATGATTCATTTTTTTATTGGAAATGATGTAAGGTGTAGCTTGATGAGACTTTGGTTAGGTTCTGTACATTTCTTTATGTTTCTACGATAATTCCTCTTTGTAGAGGGCATTCTCGCGAATTCAATTAATTATTATAGCAGTGATAGCGTAGTAACTAAGAGGTTCGAACTGCGACCATCGGGTCGCGGGACGAATCCTAGTTGGCTTTTAGCAATGCATTGCCATTCTTTTTGCCAAAAAATAATTTGCTCATCAATTTTTAGTCGGTGTATAGAAATGGCCTCATCAACTTTCATATCTGGGCACTTAATAAGCTTGGTGAAAAGTAGACAGCGATCGCTGTTTCTGTCTACCACGCTAGAGTTAAAAATATGTGACAGCTTATAAATAGTTTTAATAAATAGTCATCTGATTGCTGAATTGAAAAAATGGCTTATTATCATTACCATATACCAATTCTTGTTAACATTCATATGAGCATAACGTTTGTCAAGTAATAAAGAATTTTATATCCAGTCCAAACATATTGTCGGCGCATAGATAGATAGATAAATCCTTTATTGCACCAAATAATATGTACAAAGGCGAACTTAATGCTATTTAGCATTTTCTTCCAACTAACCTTTAGTGGTTAAGACCAGGCTAAGGGTACTGCCGCTAAAAATAGCGTTTTAAAACTATTATATAGATAAATAAATGTACATAAATAGATACTTCAATATAAATATAATAATATACACATGAATATATAAACGACAATATATATACCAGTTTGTAATCTTTCATTGTTTGAGTAAAAAGTATTCAGATACTCGCGATTTAAAGACATTAGTTGACGAAGCCTCCCTAATCTCAATCGGCAAACTATTCCATAGTTTTATAGCTGTACAGGTAAAAGTATTGCCATAGAAATTCGTGTGACATTCGAGGAACGTTAAAAAATTGTTATAGAAGGAAGGAACCGTTTGAGTACGAAGCGCTCACGAAGATATTCTGGAGACCAAGTGTTATGAATTATGTTATATAACGTGGTAAGTGTGTGTACTCGCCTGTTGCGGATGTTGAGCCACTTCAGCTGGCCCCGGTAGTGTGACACATGGTCATATTTACAGTAGACGGTATTCGAACCTCAAAATAAATAATACCGCACAGTAGGGTACAAAAATAATGTAAGTGACATCAGTATCGAATAATCAATTACAGGGACTAACTTTGCCTGCGTCTATGATTTAAGTTATGACTCTCTCCGTCACCTAATCTAGGCTGGGTCAGGACGCTACAGTGAATTGAATGAATACTAGTGAATTGTATACTATTGTGAATAATTAGTCGTTTCCGACAGTGCTGGTGATGGTCGTGTTTGGGCAAGTATGTGGCCTTTCGGTAGTTGTGCAGTAACACTTCGAAGCTTATCAGAATTAATTGTTGGAGCTGTAATGGCGAGCTACAAGAAAGGTAAGTAACTTATTATTGCCGCTCTCTTATTTTGTTTTTATGTTTTAAATGTGTTGACTTAACGTATCTATCTTTTTTGTTGACCATGGGAAATTTTCAATATTCTTCTTATGAGGGATTTTTACCCACTAAAACCCCCCCGATGGCCTTCGGTCCATGGTGAGAGGCGCCGGGATCCCCAGTGGAACGCACCGGAGCCCCACTGCACTGTGCTCTCGTAAGCACGTTCCGGGGGGAAGGTTAATCCCTCCCGCCTGTGCCTCGCAGTGCAAGATCACACGGACCAGCCGGTGTCGCCTTCTTCCCGGGTCTACTTCGACGGACCTCAAACGCCCCACCCTTGTCGCCCAGTGAACCCGAGGCCCCTTTTAGTCGCCTTCTGGACAGGCACAGGATATCGTAGCCTTATTCTACGAGCCCAGAACTACAGATCTGGATCGTACTTATTTACGTATCTAACTATGCTAACGTCAGCCCTTCGGGAACTCTGTCAAATGATCAATGAACCTATCGCCCTGTTAATTTCAAGCCTGGATAAAAAAGGAAAGTCACGAACTTGCTAATTGTGATATATGTACTTTGAATAATAAGCATAAGTTGTAAATGTGGAAATATCAATGTACCCCTGATCGCAGGGTAACGTTAATAATGACTAATCTACCCTACTTAACCGCTTAGATCCATCCTTCTATTTCGAAATAAATATATATTTCTTAATTTAATTAAATATACAAACAAAGTGTTCTTTTCAAGTATTCAAAGGAAACAATAAGGAGTGTTGTCAGAAAGTTTTAATGTTATACGTTGAAAACAACATAATTTGATCTCCTTTTGGAGTATTTTAACTCTGTGATTATATAACTTATTTTGTAAAATGAACATTTTGATTAAAAATAATATTGTTTTGTATAACTTAATAATTTCACAACGGACACTAAAACACTGGTGTGAATTGATAGGCTTTAATGTCATCAGACAAGAAAGAATAGTTGTGTGAAAATTATCAGCTCATGTTTGGGGTAGCCACTATAATATTCTTATCACAATTTATGATAAGATTAACTCGTATTTTTGGCGAATTTCAAATTCTAAATTCATCTGTAATTGTTTTATTATATTTGTCACCTCAGAACTATTGCTAGGTGAACCGATTTTTACATGAATATGTTTATTGACACAAAAACAATATGTCTTAAATTTGCTTTAAGTATGTGCGAGATGATTAATTTCTTATTGCAAAAGACGTATTTTAAAGGTAGTTTGCCAAATATTTGCTTAGATTCTAATTCACTGTATATTGTAGTATTCCTATGATAATTCGGAAATACAAAGAGGGCGTCCCCGCTTAATAGAGTTCAACGTTTGATTCGATTTGAACATTTTTAAACGGAAATGCAGCGAGTAAAAAGGTGCAATGATTTCCAGGACTTCTTATGGGTATATAATATATTTTTTACATCAACTATCGAATTTCTGAAATCTAATATATTCAATTTGTTCATTTTGCGTGTGACGTACCTGGAATTAAAGGCGCTTCTTGGCGAAGTTGTGCTTAGTAATTACTTTAGCCGTAATGTATTCAGGCAAGCAGGGAAGTTTAAAGTGTACTAGTATCGAATTTCGGTATAGTTTTGTCTGTGGTGCATTTATATTCTGAGTAAGATCTTAACTAAGACACGAACTGCATTACTAATGTTTACGAAATCTGTGTTGTTTTATGTTCATATAAAACATTTAAAGTTAAAGTTACAGCCTTTATATATGTCCCACTGTTGGGCGCAGGCCTCCTCTGTAAAGAGAGTATAAGGGCATAGTCCGCCACGCGGCCCTAATGCGGATTGGCAGACTTCACATGCCGTAGAAAATTTTCTAAAACATGTAGGTTTCCTCACGATGTTTTCCTTAACCGCCGAGCGCGTGGTAAATCAGCACATAAAATTGCAACAACAAAGTTATTGGTACCGGCACCGGGGATCGAACTCGGGTTGCTAGCGTACTACGCAACGTGAGCCAACACCACGGACACTGAGCTACCACGGCTATAAATATATAAAACATTTAACAAGTACAAATTAAATTATTATTAAATTTATTATAATATTAACATATGTCCTGGAGTGTACAGAATCATCAATGATTAATAACTTATTATATTATATTTCTGAGATTTATCTCGACTAAAGTGTCAATAACAAAAACCTCTATGGAACATGGCTGGCTATTATTTAAAACCGTTTTATTAGCTCTCCAATACTGTATTAACAACTGATAACTTACTTTCTCCTTATTCACCACACCACAAAGGAAGCAGACAGAAATTAGTAATCGACCTGAACCTAAAACCTTAATAAGGTTAAGCCTTAATAAGGTTACCTTTTTTAAAATTTCCACAGAATTATTTAAAGCAAAATATTGTATTCATCATCCACATCATCATCATCTCACGATTTTAATTTTGGATTAATTATTGTTATTAAAAACATGTTATTGATATATATAAATGTTTAATTTAAATGGATTCTTTTTTTTTATCTATTATGATAACAAAAATGGTTCACTTTTGCACAGAGAAATTATCGCAAATATTCACGACTATCACCTCCTAAAGGATAAACGTTGAATTACCCTGACCAATAATCCTGTATATTGGACACAAGCGTAGTTACTTAAAGCTAGTAGAATTTGTTACTGCTTTAGAGTAACTCACAATCTTACGGTCTTACGTAATATATCATGCTGTCTTTGTTGAAACGAGAGTGTTTTGTTTTATGGACGAACTAACACAGTTGGCCAGAGAAGCTAGCCTTTACTGCTTCACCGTATTGAGTGGTGGCATAGCTCTTAGATCGCTTAGCCTGAACCTCTTAGGTAGTAACTCGACACAGGGGTCACCCCGGTGAGGGGGTAACCTCGGCTTGGGCGGTTACTATTTTTACGCGTTAGCAGTCCGATCCCCGAGAGGGCCGAACCGCGACTCGGTCGGTAGCTATTTTAATAACAAAAATCTATTACGACAATCTAAGCTAAACTAACTTATATGCCACTTAAGGAAGCGTTGGCGCTGGGAGAAGATGTGGCCGAAGAAACTCCAAAACGAGAGTGTATGAGAGGTTCAGACTTTTCTTCAGAGAATTAGAATTCGTTCTTTTTGACTGACATAATGATTATGTTTAGTGTCGAATATAATACTTTTACCTAATTTTTACGTTTAATTAATTTACCAAGTAAAATAAGCGAAAAGAGACGACGTGATCTTCAAACCACGGGTTAACGGATAAAAAAAAATAAATTAAAAAAAAATAACTGAGATGTTAAATTGGAAATACGCTTATTATCCAGGCATAGTAACACTGTATATTTCCTAAAAAGAGCATGTATTACGGAAGAGGACAAACCAAGATATATGTTTTATTTTAGTTACCTTTTTTAGCATTAAGAACCGTCTGAAAGCTTTGCTTGCACAAACAAAAACAGTCTCACGAGTTTAAAAGCGGACAAAGCAGAAAATTTTTATCGTAAGCCGCAACAATGTAATTTTAGTCGCATTTTTCGTGGTTAAGGGTAAACGGTACGAAAGAGCCAACATTGAAAAAAGTAATTTTCAACAAAAAATGCTACACTCAACGTAAACAAATGACAACAATATAATCATTGTTATGTAATAAAATCCTTTGGTATTTCTATAATTTTTATATTAACTAAGAAAATTATTTAAAAATAAATTCATTGTAGAAATTATACATACCAAAAAAGAAACATCGATAGTTAGACAGTGGGGTATGCCAAACATTTCGTATGAATCAAACGTGATTGAAATGAATCATTAACTTAATTAATCAACGGCATTAAATATTATAAAAGAAGTTATCTTTTATAATATTTAATTAATATAAAAAAAAAAATTATTCTTAATTTTTAATTCCATGGAAATTTCGTTAACTTTATACCCCATATATAACATTTAGAACCACCTCCTTTTTTGAAATCGGTTAAAAGAGAGGAGTTTCTGTATTTTTTATGTTTATTACCTCATAACATTCAACAAAGTGAACCGTTCTTGATGGTTCTTTTTTAATGAAAGTTGATGCTACAAGGGTGATTAGATGAGAATTGGTTAGGCTCTGATGAATTCGGAAATACAATAGTCCGCGCGTAATAGCGTCTAACATTTGATTCGATTTGAAACTAGTTTTTATTTTTACTCGTAAATATTTATAAGTATAATAAAAATTTCATTTAATTTACTTTCGGTTCAAGACTTATTTTAAAAGGAAAGCTTGAAAGTACTTTTAATCGTCCAACTAAATCAAAGATTTAGTTGAAAAAGATGGCCTTTTGGATATATTTCTTATAATAAAATTCGAAAAACAACTTTGTTTTCAGTGAGACAGCTTGAAGGAAGCATTTGTAATAATTTTGTATACAGTAATTGTTAAAATATGTCTGTTATCTTTTGTTTCTGTTTGTCTCCAATAAATAAATAAATAATTTTATTCTTTTGGATGACAAAGTTGCCGACCCCTGGGTATGTCACAATGAGGAAGGTAACATCATTTTCATAGAATACCAGTATGTGATAAGTGAAGGTAAATTATACACTTGCATTTCGATTTAATGGGCCATCATAGGGCGAAATGCAAGTGTATAATACCCTCAATACATCTCATATAAGAATACTGCATTTTCCACTCTTCCGTTATTTGTACGCTTTTATTTATATAAGCTCGCCTGTTAAGAGAGATGATGAGCTTTTTATAGACAAGTAAAGTAGGGCGGGATCTAAAAGGCGGTTGTGTATGCACACAAGTGCTCGTGTTGAATATTCCGTTGAAATTTTAATTGAAGTGAAAAAAATTCAAGCACTTTATTCCATATCGTGTTTTAAGTTAAATGCCCATTTTAATATAATAATTACCAAAGTCTTCAACCAGTGACCATCCAAAGCATGACCTACGGTACAGAGACTTTGACTCCGACCGTCGGCTGGTCTATAAGTGGAAAGTCGCACAACGAGCAAGGTAGTCGACATAGCTCTTAAAGTCAGCAAGTCGGCAGATGGATTAGGAAAGTCTTGGAATGGAGGCTGCGCATGGGTCGGAGAAGCGTGTGGCGCCCTCCAGATGGTCCTTATAAGGATAGCCGGAAGTGGCTGGATGCGGAAAGCGGAGGATCGTATACGGTGGAAGGCATTGGGGAAGGCCTGTTTCCAGCAGTGGATAAACACATGCTGGTGATGAATTATCATAGTATATAATGATAAAGACAAATAAACATTTGAAACATTATATTTAGTTTCAGAGTTAAATATCATCAATAAACTAAACAGGCTGGGAAATACGACTGGGTGTGGTTGTTCATCAGTCCCAAGTGGCGACACGCATTGGTACGCTTACTTATATAACACCCAAATGTTTTGGAAGGTGTACTTCCCATATCGCACGAGCCAATTTATGAAATTACCGTGTTTTTCCCAGTGAGCCGGGTATCTCTATTACAATTATATGATTATCAACGTACTACTTGTTATGGTTACCAACGAGTAAATATACTTATTAAATCTCAGTGATCACTATTCCCGCGGCGGCAGTTTGTTAAATAATTGCGTTACATTGAATGATACAATGACATAGCCGAGTCCAACGAAATTGAAAACTTTGTTCGCAATTTATTCAAAGCCCAAACAAAAGTTGTTAACTATTCTGTGCATGTAAAGCTTTGATATAAATTGCTTTTCTATATAATTTACACTAAAATTATATAATAATATAACTAAGGAAACTGCAACGACAAACACTTGAAATTAGTAAATCGTAGGGGCTCATATAAGGAAACTTATAAGTTATACTGCCACGTCTTATTATCAATTTCCTTTATTAATCACAGAAGATGTCTCCTTCTTCCCGGGACAAAGATCCCTCACCCTTGTCGCCCAGTGAACCCGAGGTCCCTTTTAGTCGCCTTCTACAACAGGCAGGGGATACCGTAGTCATATTCTACGAGCCCAGAGATACAAGGCTGATGCTATTATTCCTAGAGTAACAAAACGAGCTGAGGTTCCCCCTTGAAGACCCCCATTTTTAATTGGGGAAAGTTCATCCTTTCCAATAAAAAATGAATCATCGAAATCGATTGGCGTCATATTAAGTTATTCGTACTTTTGTCGCGCACACACTTAATGCAAAAAGACTTATATAGTTTCCTCAAGGCTACCATTGTCAGAACCGGACCAAAATAATATAGAAGCACCAGCTTTCAAATGAAAAAATTGAAAATCAGTTCACCCAGTCTAAAATTACGAGATAACAAACATAAAAAAAAACACACAGACGAATCGAGAACCTATTCCTTTTATTAAATCGGTTGAAAATTAAAATTCAGCCTCGATGGAATTAATAATTAGTATCATTTTAATGTGCTATTCTCAAATATAATGTAAACCGATATAAATTAAATTTTCATTTAAATTTATATAAGTTTAAATTATATTAAAATATATGTAGTTTTAAGCTGAATACACATGGCTACGCAAGGCTATATGACCATATTAACATTAGATATGGAATTTTAATAAGTGATTTCTCTTGTACGTTTATTACGTACCGACAAATGGAAACATTACACGAGTTGAATGCGATTCCAATCCCGACCATCAGATGGGTAGAACCATTAGCCATTTCTCTACTGTTCTCATATTATTTTATTACAAGCATAAGTTGATTTGCATAAAGAGGCGAATGGAAAAATAAATTGTGCATTTTTACCCTTATCGCAACATATTGTTAGAGGGGATCGAGAAAAATTGCTTAAATATTAAACGTTCGAAGCTGGCAGCTACTGCTGTAATCTTAAGTAGCTCTTATTACAGTGTACTTAGAGTGAGATTGTTATCGCCCCAGTGCTGGAATGTAACACACTTAAGTAAGGTCTAACAAATACCTTGTAGACGTGCAGAATTTGGACTAATATTATGAGTAAGTCACGCAAAGGAAAGTCTATAGCAGAACAGGCAAGCTACAGTTGTAGTAAGAAATTATTTTCCTTCGGGAAAACTCGGATCTTTATTGGAATACGATGACACCCGAACTGGTAAGGAATGATAGTATTAAATGAGTGACATTTTCATATCCATTTATATGGAGCTATTTGAGAGAGCACGATAAATACGAACTTTTCTGTAAAATTACGAAGGAAAATCATTTTTTTTTTGTAATAAAAGCTAGCAATATTCCTTTTTTTTTTCAGAAAACATTACTAACATTTCAAGTAAGCTTAAGCTTGTGCTTGGAGATAGTTCCTCGTCATGCACCGAGGAAAGGGCCACCGGGGAGGTTTTAGTGGGTAAAAACCCCACATAACCGCCGCGTTCCCCCCAAAAGGCGGGGTATCTTTTTGAAGATTTCCTCCCCGTTAAAAAAAAAGGAGATAGTTCACGTCAATAGTCGAATGCTGGATTCGAACCTTCAACTTTACGATTCGCAGACCGTACCCTTAACCATTAGGCTATTGACGCTCCATTTTTTTCATTATAGCTTTCCTCATTATTTCTATAACTATTTTAGTATAATATAGCCACAACACTAGAGATTTTGTAGGTGTGATGCGTAGGTGCGTAGATTCGTCGGTATGTATTTTTTATGTTTGTTAGTTACCTCATAACTTTTGACTGAGTGAATCTATTCGGATGATTCTTTTATTTGAAAGCTTTAAACTGACCTGAAAATTATATTTCCTAAATTTGAAAAAGTATTGGTGCAACGAATGTGCGCTCAATATCACGCCAACCGATTTCAAAGATTCATTTTGATTGCAAAGGATGTATGGTATAGGTATGATTTAGTAATATTCCTACGATATATCGGATCAAATATGAAAAATGTCATAATAATTCTGTGTACAATATTTTATCCGTACGTTTTATACGATCAAAATGTGAAGACGACGCATAATTAAAAAAAAACTACAATAGCGGCGATTAAAATGTAGAACGTTATATAAAGTCTAGTAAAAGTGGAATATATTCTGAATATACGTCAAAAGATATTTCAATTGTGTTCTGTCTTCAACTCCACGGCCTCAGGCTAACATAACTTGAGACAGTATCTTCTTGTTAAGTTATATTATGAGAGATACAGAGATAGCATTGATACCTACTTTCTATCGACCTTTTTGAGTCCAATTTGTGACAGCGAATGAAATGTGTTTTCTTTGAATGTCGCTTAGCTTTATCCATAGGAAAGGATGACGTAGCCCTGGTTCGGCCCTGTCGAGAATGGTTTTTCTTTGGGTTTTCCCCGGAAAAGTACATGTTTTCGCCCTTTCTGGTAAATTCTGTTTTCTCCTCTGATTGTGTGGGTTCAGAGATTTTTTTAAACTAGTATGTCTTTAACTTCTTTTATTAATGATTCTCTTTTATCTATAGGTATAATAGTTATTTAATAATCTGATATATTTGTTTTTCGTCGTCTTTACAGTCTTTTCTTTTATATTTTTTTCCTCACTACAAATCATATATAGTATATAACGTATATATGATTTGTAGTAAGGAAACTTGTATATATGTAATGTTATACAAGCTATATTGATTTAATTACCTATTGATTGTTTGTCTCCTCGTCTGTCTAGATATTATTAATTACGTTAATGAACTGGTTAGGCGTTACGTAATAACCGTATAAGCCGAGATTACTGCTCGGCGGGGCTCTTGTGTCGAGTTACTAGCAATACACAGGCTAAGTGACCTAGGTGTCATGCACCTCAGTCCGGTGAAACAGCCAAAGTCAGCCTTTCTGACACAAATAGAGAATACAGCCACACACAGAAACCAAAATGTTAAGTAGCGATATAGTCGAAAGATGGAAGAGCGCGTTAGCTTAGTAAATGCCTATTCACTCTACTCTTGAAGGCTTCCACGCCTTCTTCTTTCCATGCCGGCAACTTGTTCCACTCCTTTGCTGTATGCACGATGAACGATGACTCAAATCGCTTCGTTCGGACGAGCAGAACATCGACTATGAAAGGATGGAGAACCGCCGATGTCTAAACGTCCAAAGGAACAATGCGAGGCGGGGGAATTAACTCGTGTAATTCTGGTGAACACTCTCCAAAATGTAATCTGTAGAACACCGAATGGCCACCTTGCGTCCGTGCTCAAGACTATCTAAATGCAGATCTAGAACCTTTGACCGGAATTGTGGAAATAAATATCTATAACTTACAAAAATCTCTTAATACGTACCAAGATGAAAGAACTGTGAGGATTGCTTTTAATATCGCTAATGGAAAACAGCGGTTTACTTTGTATTCAAGCTGTACAAACTGTGTGTACAAACATATCTGTTTATGAGAAAAAAGTGTTTTCGTTTTCTAGAGTGCATCATTGTTTTTCTTTCTTCTTCACTACGATTTCTTTATCACGTTTTTTTAATAGTTTAATCAAAAATAACATTAACCTCTTACTTGGAATAGAGCTCTGTCACCTGACAATATTTTAAATTATTAAATCTGAAATTTTTCTAACGCATGTGATGTTTGCCTTTAGTAGAAAGGCTTATATGTGGCGGCACGTACAAGAAGTTTGTTAGAATGTTCCATGGCAGTCTCGAAAAACCGTCGATATGCCTGCCTGCTTAAACAATTGGGATATTGTCGTTATTTTATCAACGTGGAGCTTGCGATTACGTACGAATCACCCGTGGCTCGTCGCATAAAACGATTCACAATTACTTGTAACTTGTATGGATATAGGTTGCGGTTGTTTCCAGCAGTGGCAGTAGCAGCAACATGTCGTACATGATTTTTCTTTCCTATAGTGAAACAGTACCATAATTTCCTAACATACTCACGATGTTTGAGAATAATTCTAGAAGGAAAAGTGTGCAATAACGGATTTAAACAAAGCATACTCGCCCAATTTCAAAGTGCAATGGGTCTCGGCAGGTGTATTGTAAAACAAAACTTTTGTAATTATTATATTGATGGAATACGACACTTATGCTGAAAGCGAGCCAACACTGAATGTAATAAACGCAGGATAAATGCAAATTGAAGAATAAATTCCTCAGCAATGTCTTTCTCGAGCTCAGTATTTTTTTATTTTACCAACTTCGTCCGAAGTTTGATTTATCTCTCATAACATTATTAAGTTTTTATTTATTTTATTTATTAGACAGAAGAACTTACAGCACCATTACAGCTAAACCAATTCAGTGCTGTAGTCTACACAAATAATCAATCAAAATAATAACAATACAATAATAGTTAATCACAACATAAAAAAATCATTTAATTCAAGTGACAACTTAAACATTCATCATCTCAATATATCTATAAGTAGCCTCTGTGAACCTCGACTGGTCACACTGAAATATATCAATATGCTGTGAGAGAAAATTGACAATCCTAACAGCGCGTGACATGGGAGCATTGGTGGACAGGTTGGTCCTGGAAGTAGGCTCTAGCAACAACGCAGGGCGGCGACGCATGTGCAGGAATTTATCTGGCGCTCGCTTTAATAACGCTTAATGTGTTTAGTTTTACACCACTGTGTAAACAACATATTTGTCTGTATATAAACCTTAAAGATTATAAAGAGATATATATACGTTATTAGATAAAGGCTAAACGAAACTCTATCTATATAAGAATAAGAATGAAAGATGAACCATCAGATAGGAAATAATTCTTGTAACTCTTTCGCTGTCGAGGGAAAAAAAGGGTTTTATCCTTTGTTTAACATCCTAATGGCAACATTAAGGCAAATTAAGAGAAAGGTAGGCATTAACTCGAAAATGCTGCGTTTTTGTAAAATTAAAGGGGCCCATTGTTTTGAATTTGCCTACCTTCTCCTTCTTTTTATGTTACTTGGAATCTTTTCAATATTAACAGAATGTTGCTGTCGGTGCAATAATTTTAATTTAATTATGCTTATTAATATAAAGATGCATTTTTTAATGTCTTTCACGTCTTTTTCAACCTTACAGGATAGATGGAGACAGATAGCTAAATTGACAATCGTTATTCACAAAGTTACCATTACCTTTTTTTTCAAGATACCCTGCCTTCTGGAAGGAAGGCGGAGGTTGGGGCTTTTACCCACTAAAACCCCCCTGGTGACCCTTTCTCGGTGCATGGTGAGGGGCTCCGGGATCTCCAGAGGAACGCGCGGGCCAGCCGATGTCGCCTTCTTCCCGGGTCCACCTTAGCGGAAGACGAAAGCCCTCACCCTTGTCGCCCAGTGAACCCGAGGTGCCTTTTAGTCGCCCTCTACGACAGGTAAGGGATACCGTAGTCTTATTCTACGAGCCCAGAGCTACAGGGCTGAAGTTACCATTACCAACTATAATATTATATTAATATACGATCTGGTAACTGTTAAAGGTTGGTTTGTAGCTGTTAAGATATTTGTAAAAACCACTAAATTTGAGTTGTAAGTTACGAAACAAAGGAATTGAACAGTATGGACTCGAGAGTCAAACACGATTTGTATTTTCCTTTGTTTGTTTCGAGCTGGCGTTCCCTCTACTAACTATGTTGACTTTGCGGCGTGCATCTTACCTTAGTCTTAGTCGTTTCCTTGCCAAATTTATGTTTGGTAAGCACTTCGGTGTCTAGTTACGAATTCACGAAGTAGACTTTACCTGTATCAAGTGGTTCATCCATATGTCAGTTGAGTTTTATTACGAGAAATCCTTCTTTCATTTCTGCAACAACATCCAAACAAGTTTAGATTATTGCATTTATATACATAATAGTAATAAATGTTTATTAATTTACTAATATATTATATGTATTATACGAGGAGATTAAATATATGCTCTGCCTTAAATATAACATACAGAGATTTGGAAATCTTCATATCAATTATATAAATATTTTATAATAACATTCATGACTATATTCTGAGCAAATTAGAAATAATAAAACTTTAATATTACAGTTACTTGGATCGCAAGAGTGCCTCCGTAGCCTTGTATTCCAAACATTACAGCCATTTTAATAAAGATACTTAACAGTTGTATATATATATATATATATATACATATTATGTATTATTTAAAGTGCATATGGGGTTGGTAATAAATTTAATTCGTAGCCTTAGTAAACGCTTGTTATAACTTAAAAACATAAAATAAAGAAAAAACTAAATAATGACATGAAACTCTATAAACTTTCCAGATTATTCACAATAATGATTTACGTTCGCACCTCGTTTGCATTCCCATCGCATATGAAAATTCGCATTCCACTGCACTTTGCATTTTTATCAAGAACACATCTAACATGACATAATAAATGACTCGTGTGCTTATGAAAAGTTTTACGTGTCATGACAAATTATTTCAAATTTCGAATGAAAAGATTTTGTATAGAAGAACGGAAAAATAAGTCTACAATTCGGCTAAGCCTTAATACTGCTATTGTCACTAAATTTTGACTACGACCACCGTCCATTTATAGTTCAACTGTCATTGTGCTACAAACCGTAATCAATCAATTTCATAACAGCCTAATCGTTTAGAGAAGTGGTAGGTGAAATGCGGCTCCAGAGCCGCGTGTGGCTCTTTCGCTTCATAAGTGCTCTGGAACAAATATCCACAATGTCTATTACACAGATGACTGGGATGACGCCACAGGCAGATTGACAAAGGCAGCGGCCGCATCAAAAGAAAAAATCATCAACATCAGCCTGTGTCTATCCTCTGCTGGAAATATGCCTTCCCAATGCCTTCCACCATATACGATCCTTCACTTTCCGCATCCAGCCACTTCCGGCTATCCTTACAAGGTCGTCGGTCCATATGGAGGGGAGCCCTACGCTTCTCCGATCAAAGAAAAAATAATAGAGTACAAACTTAAAAATCGGCATGAGAAACAGGGTCGCAGCGGTCACGGAGAAACTAATAACAATGCAACAGGGCGTCACACAGGCGTGCAATACCACCTTCCAAAATCAGGCATCAAAAAATGGTAGTAACTGCAGTGGTAGCACACTTCAATGCATAAATGTATATATATATATATATATATATATATATATATATATATATATATATATATATATATATATATATATATATATATATATATATATATATATATATATATATATATATATATATATATATATATATATATATATATATATATATATATATATATATATATATATATATATATATATATATATATATATATATATATATATATATATATATATATATATATATATATATATATATATATATATATATATATATATATATATATATATATATATATATATATATATATATATATATATATATATATATATATATATATATATATATATATATATATATATATATATATATATATATATATATATATATATATATATATATATATATATATATATATATATATATATATATATATATATATATATATATATATATATATATATATATATATATATATATATATATATATATATATATATATATATATATATATATATATATATATATATATATATATATATATATATATATATATATATATATATATATATATATATATATATATATATATATATATATATATATATATATATATATATATATATATATATATATATATATATATATATATATATATATATATATATATATATATATATATATATATATATATATATATATATATATATATATATATATATATATATATATATATATATATATATATATATATATATATATATATATATATATATATATATATATATATATATATATATATATATATATATATATTTTATAATAACATTCATGACTATATTCTGAGCAAATTAGAAAATGTATGGGATGAAATTGTAATAAAGGGAGTGTATGTGTGTGTATAAGATTATAAATAAAATGTACTAAACTTTAATATTACAATTATTTGGATCGCAAGAGTGTCTCCATAGCCTTGTATTCCAAACATTACTGCCATTTTAATAAAGATACTTAACAGTTGTGACAGTTCAATGCATAAATGTATATATATATGTTATGTATTATTTAAAGTGCATATGGGGTTGGTAATAAATTCGTAGCCTTAGTAAAAGCTTGTTATAACTTAAAAACATAAAATAAAAAAAAAACTAAATAATGACATGAAACTCTATAAACTTTCAAGATTATTCACAATAATGATTTACGTTCGCACCTCGTTTGCATTCCCATCGCATATGAATATTCGCATTCCACTGCACTTCGCATTTTTATCAAGAACACATCTAACATGACATAATAAATGACTCGTGTGCTTATGAAAAGTTTTACGTGTCATGACAAATTATTTCAAATTTCGAATGAAAAGATTTTGTATAGAACGGAAAAATAAGTCTACAACTCGGCTAAGCCTTAATACTGCTATTGTCACTAAATTTTGACTACGACCACCGTCCAATTATAGTTCAACTGTCATTGTGCTACAAACCGTAATCAATCGATTTCATAACAGCCTAATCGTTTAGAGAAGTGGTAGGTGAAATGCGGCTCCAGAACCGCGTGTGGCTCTTTCGCTTAGTAAGTGCTCTGGAACAAATATCCACGGTGTCTATTACACAGATGACTGGGACGACGCCACAGGCAGATTGACAAAGGCAGCGGCCGCATCAAAAGAAAAAATCATAATCATCAGCCTGTGTCTGTCCACTGCTTGAAATATGCCTTCCCAATGCCTTCCTCCATATACGATCCTTCACTTTCCGCATCCAGCCACTTTCGGCTATCCTTACAAGGTCGTCGGTCCATCTGGAGGGGCGCCCTACCTTTCTCCGACCAAAGAAAAAATAATAGAGTACAAACTTAAAAATGGCCATGAGAAACAGGGACGCAGCGGTCACGGAGAAACTAATAACAATGCAACAGGGCGTCACACAGGCGTGCAATACCACCTTCCAAAATCAGGCATCAAAAAATGGTAGTAACTGCAGAGGTAGCACTCTTTTTAACAAAACAAAATAAAGTACATTGGAAAAGAGAACGGACAGACGCTTTACTATTTACATTAAAAAAAACTTGGTAAGACAAAATCAAAATTTTATTTATCAAAATCAACATCTTTTTTGATAAATTTTAAATTATTTAGTTAATTTAGTTAATAAGTATTTATTAGGTCATTTATTTCCGTATTCTTCTTCTTAATTAAAATTTTGTTGATAGTGTTTTTGTTTCACAAGTGTTGCACGTTAAAATAATAATGATAATAATTTGTGGATAATGTAGTTGGTAGTGCAGTTACATATTTTATTTCTATTATGTCTTTTATAATATCAATTGTGCTATTGTTTATTGTCCCAAATAAAAAGAAAAAAAAATTTTTTTTTTTCGTCTGGGTGAACCGTCTTTGATGATTCTTTTTATTTGAAAGCTGATGCTTCCCGTGTGGTCATTTATTTTTTGGATTCTGACTATTGGATACATGAGAAAACCATGTCTTAAATATGCATCAAGTATGTGCGCCACAAATGGATAATTACCACGCAAACAGATTTCGATGTTTCATTATTTATTGGAAAGTGTGTACTTCAAGAGTAGTTTGATGAAAGTAAGGTTACTTTTTGATAGAGTTTAATTTCGTAATATTTCTACGTTAATTGGGAAATACAAAAGGGCATCCACGCGTAATAGCGTTTAACGTTTGAATCGATTTGAAGTCGGTTTTGTTTTAACTCGTTAGTTTAGCTAATAAGTTCACCGACCACTGGTTTAGGCTTACGTAACGGTAAGGTCATAGGTTCGAATACGCTATTCGGCTGTTGACGTGAACCATCTTCTAGCAGAAATTCAAGCTCAGTTGGAATGGTTAACAAGAATGTTTGTAAAACCGTAGCTGCACAATTGAACTAGTAGATTACCTATTAATTTTTAACATCACTTCAGCTGTTTGATATCCACTGCTAGACAACTTTCCCCCAAAAATATCCAAAAGGAGCTGTTGTAAGAGGTTTCATTCTGCGGCTTTAATAAGGTTGTCAGACCCCCTTTAAGGTGGATGTCCTACGCTGTGCTTGAATACTTTTTATTATTATGCTAGTAAAATCTACAACTATAATCGAGATGACGTCAAAGAGAAATAATTTGACGTTATGTTAAAGTTTAAAATTAGTAAAATGTCTTAATTTGTCGTAATTATTAAAATTCGTCCCACTGCTGGGCACAGGCCTTCTCTGTTCAGAGAGTAAAAGGGCTTAGTTCGTCACGCGGCTATAGCGTGGATTGGCAGACTTCACATGTCATAGAATTTTTTTTAGACAGTGTCCTAACAATGTTTTCCTTCACCGCCGAGATCGTGGTGAATCAGCACATAAAATTGCATTAGCAAATTTATTGGCACCGTCACCAGGGATCGACCTCGGGTTGCTACCGTATGCAACTTGAGCTAACCGCCCGGACACTGAGCTACCACGGCTCCTCTCTTATGCCTTTCTCTTGACGTTATGTACATAATATACTATAATTACTTCAGCAGGATTCTCACTTCGACTCTAATTTTGCATTTGACGTTAAAGACAAGATTAATGTCAGGAACCTTAAGAGCTCATTAGTAGGATTGACGTGAAAATTAATTGATTTAGTGAGGCTTAGAAAGCGATTATAATTGGAGAAGTCGGTAACAATGGTATAGATATCGGAGGTACCACGCGTACACTGCCACTCCTTTTTGTGTCATTAATGTTTTCGTTTATCTTTTCTAATCTTCTTACGACAGCTCTTTGCTTTCTAGGGCATTGATTTTATCGTTCGCTTATTCTGCCGCACCAAATTCTCATTTCTTTATAAACGTGGCTTATTTTTTTTATAATTTCTAAGCAAGTGCTTGATAACGATCCCACCTGATGTTAAGCGGAAATGCAGTCCTGGATGGTAAGGCGCACTAGCTTAGTAAATGCCAGACAGACGCGGGCAAACTATTCCAGTCCTTTGCTGTACGAAGAATGAAAGACGAAGCCAATCGCTTCGTTCGGGTTTGAGGGATGTTCACAACAAAAGGATGAAATCCCGTAGTGCGTCTAGAAGTCCGATGGTGGAAAGGGGATGGGGGAATTAGATCATGTAGTTCCTGAGCACACCCTCCAAAATGCAATCTGTAGAAAACCGAAGGCTAGCTAGGCTACCTTACGCCTGTTCCCAAGACTGAGCAGATTGGTGTCAGCTGCGTCATCAAATAGCCCTTAGCCTGCCTCTCCACCGAGTCCAAAGCTGCGAGATGGCATTTAGCTGCGCCTGCCCAAATGTGACAGCAGTATTCTACACACGACCGGACTTGAGCTTTATAAAGTGTTAAAAGCTGTCCCGCAGAGAAGTACGGTTGCACTTTGACCAAGATTCAAATTCAAATTATACGAGTATAACTCTATCACATTTCTTGTCAATTCTTTCCATCTCTGCTGTTCCGTGTAGTAATTATTGTTAATGACATCGCAAGTACAACGTCTATACTACAAAGTCCTTTTTTATTATTTTCTTTCTTCTATTCTTGTTACGACAGCTCCTTGTAGGCAATACTTTTTCCTAATAAGTCTAACCCTTGTTTCTAGGGCATTGATTTTATCGTTCGCTTATTCTGTCGCACCAAATTCTAATTTCTTTATAAACGTGGCTTATTGGATAACTCTATCACATTTCTTGTCAATTCTTTCCATCTCTGCTGTTCCGTGTAGTAATTATTGTTAATGACATCGCAAGTACAACGTCTATACTACAAAGTCTTTTTTATTATTTTCTTTCTTCTATTCTTGTTACGACAGCTCCTTGTAGGCAATACTTTTTCCTAATAAGTCTAACCCTTGTTTCTAGGGCATTTATTTTATAGTTCGCTTATTCTCCCGCACCAAATTCTCATTTCTGTATAATCGTTATAAATGTGGCTTATTATATAACACTATCGCATTCCTTTTCCATTCTTTCCATCTTTGCAGTTCCATGTTGTAGTTATTAATTATAATATCGTAAGTACAACGTCTATACTACAATTTTTTTATTATTATTTTCTTTTAAAGAGTAGAAATAGTAACAAAATTGCTCGAGTAGCATTCACGGTTCTAAAACTTTACAAATTAACTCGGGAACCTGACTGGGTTTATTCGAAGAATTTTTATTAAGTTTCGAATGGCAATTGAATAGGAAAACTTTTCCATTTACAGCTCCTTAACGTGAACTGAATATTGTATGAATGGTTTTCGAAACCTAAATGTCAGACATCTCCATTGAAATCTCTCCAATTGAATTTGAGGTGCTAATTCCTTGTTAGTATAAGATTTATTTAATGAGATCTTTGAATCGGCAGTAATAGCCTAGTGATGATGTTCATGGTCGGGGGTTCGAATCTCTAACGGCTTGTATCAATGAGTTTCCGCTTTTCGTCTTCTTACGTATGACTTGCTAAAATTGTCTTACTTTTATTTCTGACATTAACTTGAGCCCGATATGTTTTTGTAGAAATGATAAGAATGATATTGTATTTACTGATATGGATGTGGCGACTTGCATTCGCCAATCACCAAAAAGTATTTTAGATGATAAAATTATTCATATTGTATTTGGAATTAGAAAATTTTTACAAGACATGTCAACATTTTTCATTCAACTTTTTATCTAGACTTTTCCGATAGTATATATTTCTAACGTAACAAAATGTAAAAAATATAATTTCCGTATTCCTCATCATTTCTGTGATATTTTTATTTACCGGTGGCACATTAGAAGGTCAAGATCACGTGCAAAAATAATAATGGGAGTGGCATTCCGCACTAATTAAAAATTTTCTAATTCCAAATACAATATGAATAATTTTATCATCTAAAATACTTTTTGGTGATTGGCGAATGCAAGTCGCCACATGTACATGGATGTAGGTAATGATCACCCGATCGAGAAGAGAATGAATACGGACAGAAATGAATAATTTAATATATTGTGAGAGTTAAATTAAATATTCAATGATGTGGGTTTATTGTTTAAATAAAATAAAACGATATGAAATTGTGGAAATGAATAATTGCGTGCTACTGTACACATGCGCAGTTATCCCTTTCTCGCTCTATGCTAAAGTTATTTGCCGCCAACTATATCGTTACTTAAATCATATCATTACCATAAAATTTACTTACTTAAATCAAATTAAATTATTCATTTATATAATATAGAATATATATATAACAAGTCATTAACATTTATCGTTGCATAAATTGCACACAAAAGCACCGCATGCCAACGAATTCAGCGCTCCCATACTTCTGAAATCCTAGTATTATTATTTCAAAGTTAAGGATGCCCACAACTTCAATTCGCATATTATTTTAACAATTGATACTCATGTCCCGTACGTATGTCCCACTTTAATCTGAACAACATAACGTCGCTCTAGTTGGTATATTCGGACAAATTCGGACTCTTGCAATATTTGGACGCTCAAAAATTTTGTTTCAAAATGTGAGTCCATAAACATGGTAGTGTGTTATTTTCATCGGTTACTTTTTTACTACAAGAAGCCTTTTAAATTCTCCTGATATCACTATAATAACGTTGATTTATTCAAACAAATGCAAATTTTAGACACATTTGCCTTGCGGTTATCACGATCGAGGTCGAGTTGAAGCGTCAATTGCTTAATGGTACAGTCTATGCAACTTAAGGTCGTAGGTTTTAATCCATAATTTGACTAGTTACCAAGAATGTTTGTAAAAAATATATATATTTTTATATATATATATATATAGTATAGTTGTCCACACCGTGACCGGTGACGGCGACCTTGACTAGCTTCGGGCATGAGCCCTGATATGGCTTGCGAAGCCGAACTTGCTCTTAAATGTTCGGTTTGAAGTGGCACAATATAGCTGACCGTAGGTGTAGTTGTAGGAGGACTTAGGGTGAGATTTCCTTTCTTGGCGTTTTGCGTGTATGTATGAATACTATCTATACCAAGTATATGTAATATGACGACGTAAACACATTGTATTAGTTCGTCTTAACTTTTTAAACGTTTATTCAGAAAATGTAAGATATTTTGAACACAACATATGAAATAAGTTGATTTACATAATAGGGCCAAAGTAAATTGTGGGTTTTACCCATCTCAAAGCATATTGTAAGTAGGGTACGTGAAAAATTGCTTCGACATCGCGCCCGGAAAACCAAACTCGCGTAAGATCAATTTTTATTACGTAACCCTTAAGTCGTCCGCGTAAAGTTCAAATTACTTTTTTGTATATAGAACAATGAAAAAAATAAATTGAAGTGATTTGAATCTGGTTTTATTTTTTTATTAGTGACGTAGCTACGTAGAGTATGTGCCATGTACGATTAATTTTCAATAGCGATATTTATCGATCTGTGGTCTTCGTTCATTGAGTGATCGACCTTACGTTTGGCAGACTGTACCCTAAACCATTAGGCTATTGACGCTTTCAAGTTTATTTCTGAGGTTACGAAAGCTTATCGTTTCAAACTCATACAAATAAACTTCAATATAACATTACAAAAAACAAAACCTCTCGTGTCTCCATAGTTTTCTGTTAAGTAGGGTATAAAATTTTTCTCGATATATGTCATTAAAAAATTCTGTCTAAAACGCTACCATTTAATCATTATTGACCATTCAATAGAATAATAACAAATAAAAGAGCTGTGGTAACTCAGTGTCCGGACGGTTGGCCCAAGTTGCATAGAATGCTCCCCCCGAAGGGTTCTCGGCTTATTGTGCCGGAGGGCTCAGTGGCCGTGGGGGCACTTACGAGATGATGAGATGGGCACTTGCCAGATGTGCTGAGTAAAGGGCCACCGGGGAGGTTTTGTGGGTAAAACCCCACATAACCGCCGCCTTCCCCCCAGAAGGCGGGGTATCTTTCTGAAGATTTCCTCCCCGTCAACAAAAAAAAATTTGCATAGTACGCTAGCAACCCGATTTCGATCTCCGGTGCCGGCACCAATAAATTTGTTGTTGCAACTTTATGTGCTGATTCACCACGCGCTGTCGGTGAAGGACAACATCGTGAGGAAACCTACATATCTTAGAAAAATTTTCTAAGGCATGTGATGTCGGCCAATCCGCACTAGGGCCACGTGGCAGACTATGCCCTAATACTCTCTTTGCAGAGAAGGCCCGCGCCCAACAGTGGGACGTATATATTTTAGATATAAAGGCTGTAACTTTAACTTTTAACTAACATAACTTTAACTTAAATGCATGCACACAAGTTTTCTCCGGCAATAAGTTTACACAAAGTGCTTACAAGGATCAGTACTGCTATTGTTCGCAACAATGCCATTGAAATGAGTGTCATCAACCGTCCAAGCCGAGGTTACCCCTCACCGGGGAACCTTGTGTCGAGTTACTAGCAATAGAGCTTCAGGCTAAGCGACCTAAGAGCTATGCCACCTCTCAATCCGGTGATGCAGTCAAGGCCAGCTTCTCTGGCCAATCTGTGTAGTTCGTCATAAAAAAGAAAGAGTGTTATAAAAGTGGTTGCACACTAGGAATTTATTTATACTCGTAGTATTTCGAGTCTTTTGATTTCTAGCTCGTTGAATAAGAGCAACTAACAAGTACACTCGTAAGCAAAAATAACGGGTCGGTTAAGAAAGTTTGAATATCTCGGAAGATAAAGACGCTAGCTAACTGAAATAAATTGTGCATGATAGACAATTAAATATCTTTAAAATAAAATAAGATTCTAACGATGTTTAATTGTCTATTTTTAGATTTTATTATATCGCCACATAGAGGCAACACTAAGTACTACAATTTAATTAAAAATAAAATTTAATGAAAAATACTGTATTATCCAAGTTTACGTAAGATATCGTTTTTCGTTTAAGTTTTTGTTTTTTAATGAAATATAAATAAATTAATAAAAATATTTTATTTTATTTTTAGTATATTTAATTGTCTATCATGCACAATTTCTTGATATTTCCAAATTATCATATGAACATTACGAAATAGAATAAAACAGAAATAACCAAACCCGTCAAATTATCCCTAAATTATTTCCTCTTCATTAAAAAATGAATCAACGAAATCGGTTAGCGTGATATTGAGTTATTTGTCCATTTGTCGCGCCCATACTTAATGCAAATTTTAGACTTATGTGGTTTTCTCAAGCATGCCATTGTCACCCAGTCTAAAGTTATGAGGTTACAAACATAAAAAAATACAAACGAATTGAAAGCCGTCATGAACTCTAGTGAATACGTATCGTACGTACGCATCAAGGGACAGGATAGTAGACTACAACTTGAAAATAGCCATGAGACAGGGACACAGCGGTCGTGGAGAAGCTAATAGCAATGCAGCGGGGCGTCTGCGACGCGTGAACCCAAAACGATCTCTGGCCACCTCCAAATTCAGGCATTATATAAAAAAAAAGGAAAATAGTAACTGTAGAAGTGGCACTTTTTTAATATATGCAGAGTAAACAATTTAAGTGTATTGGAAAAGAGCACGGACACAGGTCTGTGGTTGCAATCTAAGAATAAAAAAAAAAAAAAAGAATACGTAATGAAAGACAATTAGTAATTTGTTATGATATCGAGGTATAGAAAACGTTTGGAGTAAAAAAACCCGAATAAAGAGCTTTATCTCGTCTTTTATTATTTGTATAGCTTAGTAGACTAATATTTTACATTGAATATTTACAAAAACAAAAGCTTGTTGTATCAAAGTTTTATGTTAGCAAGCATTCGTAGCCGAATTGCGACTGTGCCATTTGCATTGCATATAAATCACCTTTGAGGAAGACGAGATTTGATCGAACTTTGGCATCTGACAAGTATAAACGAAAATAGTTTATTTTATATTTAGTTTATTAAATTGTCTATCATGCACAATTTATTGATATTTCCAAATTATCGTATGAATATTACGAAATAGAATAAAACAGAAATAACCAAACCTGTCAAATTATCCGTGAATTATTTCCTCTTCATTAAAAAATGAATCAACCAAATCGGTTAGCGTGATATCGAGTTATTTGTCCATTTGTCGCGCCCATTCTTCATGCAAATTTTAGACTTATGTGGTTTTCTCAAGCATGCCATTGTCACCCAGTCTAAAGTTATGATGTAACAAACATAAAAAAATACAAACGAATTGAAAGCCTTCTCTGGAAATGTAAAATTGGTACCATATACCGTCATGAACTCTAGTGAATACGTATCGTACGTACGCATCAAGGGAGAGGATAGTGGACCTGAAAATAGCCATGAGAAGCAGGGACACAGCGGTCGCGGAGAAGCTAATAGCAATGCAGCGGGGCGTCTGCGACGTGTAAACCCAAAACTAACTCTGGCCACCTCCAAATTCAGGAATTATATATAAAAAAAAAGGAAAGTAGTAACTGTAGAAGTGGCACTTTTTTAACATCTGCAGAGTAAACAATTTAAGTGTATTGGAAAAGAGCACGGACACAGATCTTTGGTTGCAATCTAAGAATAAAAAAAACATGAATACGTAATGAAAGACAATTAGTTATTTGTTATGATATCGAGGTATAGAAAACGATTGTAGTAAATAAACCCGAATAAAGAGCTTTATCTCGTCTTTTATTATTTGTATAGCTTAGTAGACTAATATTTTACATTGAATATTTACAAAAACAAAAGCTTGTTGTATCAAAGTTTTATGTTAGCAAGCATTCGTAGCCGAATTGCGACTGTGCCATTTGCATTGCATATAAATCACCTTTGAGGGAGACGAGATTTGATCGAACTTTGGCATCTGACAAGTATAAACGAAAATAGTTTATATCTTTTTGCTTTTTCTTGTTCATACATTTATCCCCAAGTAATAAGACTCCAGATTGATGAACAGCTCGCAGACAATGTAAAATCATGAATTTTTTTTGGTTAACATACATACTAAAGCAAGCTATATCCTATCTGAATACGATTCTGATATTTTATAATGATTGTAATAAGCCTGCTTAGAAAATGTCGCAACTATATTTTTATCTACTAGAACCTTAGCAGTCTAGAAGCGTCTTTATTATTTATTTTTAAGGGGCTCCTTTTTATAAAACTAGAACGTTTTAATAATACGAAGGGGCCTTTTTTTTTTGGTTCACGGGGGAAATCTTCAATAACATATCCCGCCTTCTTGGGGGAAGAGCGGCGGTTATGTGGGGTTTTTACCCACTAAAACCTCCCTCCGACCCTTCCTTGGTGCATGGCGTGAAGAGATACCGGAGATCTCCAGAGGAACGCACCGGAGCCCCTCTGCACTATGCTCTTAGGAGAGCACGTCCCAGAAGGAGGGGGCCTGCTGATGTCGCCTTTTTCCCGGGTACACCTTGGCGGACGACAAAGGCCCCCAACCTTGTCGTCCACTGAACCCGAGGCCCCTTTTAGTCGCCTTCTACGACAGGCAGGGGATGCCGTAGTCTTTCTTATTCTTGAGACCCCAGAACTACAGGATACGCAAAGGCCGACGTAAGTGGTTTACTTTTTGAGGGTTGTCTACCGTAATAATTATTACTATTATTTGTAGTCCTTCGAGCCGGAAGGCCCTTCTAAAGTCCTTACATGATATATAGTTTCAAGCCCATTCGGATTTGTACTCTCGACCGTATAATGCTTTGTACTCTCTTATATATTTGCCTAGTATTCTAATTGTTTTTCTTGTTATCCGATTGAAGCATTTGTACAAACGGGCGTCAACAACGACAAGGTTTCCCCGGGGCCTCTCCACACAATTACTTGTAATAAAGGTGCAGCTGAGGCACTCTAAAAGCTCTGCCACGTATATCATTGATGTTAGTTAATGTTACATACGAGTAGGTTGTATAATTTAATCAGAGATCAGTATTTTTAACTTTATTTAGTATATTTCGAATATAATTAGTACATAATTCAAGATAAATAATTAAAAACAGTGCTAGATTGGTAAATAATTAAATGATCTAATTCCACCATCGCACTCCTCGATTTGATCATATTGTTGTGGTCATCCATCAAATCCTAACGAAGCGCTTCGCTTCGTCTTTCATTATTTGTACAGCATACCATTAGAATAGTTTGGCCGTGTTTGTCTTTCCCTCCGATTACAATGTTGAATGAATTCTGACTGCCTCGTGTGGTAGTCGCCATTTCATTACCTCTGCTTGAATGGCAAGCTCCTGTTCTTATAAACACGCCCGCCTAAGAAAACAGCGCATGTGGCGTAGTCCCGCTCCGGGAGTAAGCCTTTTAAACAACAGTTAAAAGTATATTATATTATAATCAGTAATCACTATTAAGATTTAAAACATATAACTTAAATACTCATGTTACATATAAACAATTGTAGCTTATAATCTAGGTAATTATTAGTAGGCAACGAAAAGTATTTGCCACATACATTAAAATTTGAAATTGGCGACGGCAATATAAGCATTTTTTTACTCCCGCAGCGGGATTTAGCCACTTGAAGGATTTATGTATTTATAGCAATTTCAACTTTGGGTGTTGGTCATGTGGTATGAAATTAATATAAAAAACGTTTCGACTTTCTCGGCACGATGTTGAAACAATTTTTCACGATCCCTACTTACAATATGTTGCGAACAAGGCAAAACCCACAATTTATTTTACCTATTGCCGTATTATGGAAATCAATGTATATTCCTAGACATTTTGTTTAACAATGATAAAAGTTTTAACTTTGTATACAGTTTTCAGGTTGTACTTATTTATATTTAGAGCCGTGGTAGCTACCAGAGTTCCATCTAGTACTGGCAACAATGATTTTGCAATTTTAAGTGCCGATTTACCACTCGCTTGGCGGTGAAGGTAAAGCTCGTGTGGAAACCTATATGATTTAGAAAAAATCCGCAGTAGGTCCGCATGGCGGACTATGTCCTTTACTCTCTTTACAGAGAAGGCCTGTGCCCAACAGTGGGACATATATAAATTAGGCTAGGCATAAATTTAACTCTAACTTTTTTTTTACAAAGAATTGATTGTTAAAAGTTGTGCTTGATGTATACTATTATAATAACGTGTAGGTTTTGTGGAATGAAATATTCCAATAACTAGTACACTCGCTTTATTGAGACAGCTTAACGTTGTACAAAGAATTATTTTAACGAATACCAAATCGTTATACAAAATTAATTACTAGTCAGATTACAAACTAATAAAGTTAAATTATTATTTACAATGCCAAGTTTATGTGATTTTTTTAATGACGAACTACACAGATTGGCCAGAGAAGCTGGCCTTGACTGCTTCACCGGATTGAGAGGTGGCATAGCTCTTAGGTCGCTTAGTAACTCGACACAAGGGTCCCCCCGATTAGGGGTAACCCCGGCTTGGACGGTTACTATGTTATGCGTAAGCAATCCGATCCGAGGGCGCCCGAGAGGTCCAAACCACGACTTGGTCAGTTGCTATTTCTCGGATAATCTAAGGGACATTCATAAGCTAAACTAACTTTGAGTGCCACTTCGATAAGCGTTGGCGCTGGGAGAAGAAGTGGCCAAAGAAACTCCAGCAACGCTCCTAACATCTAAGGGGTGGGGCCTGCCCATGAAATAGCGGTAACGCGCGAGGATTATTGTGCTTATGTGATGTTCAACTAAATTATTATAATGAATTAAAGATACAATAAGGTTCAGTTAAATCACTCGAACGAATTTATTAAATAAAATAAATTTATATATATAAAGCGGAAAGTGTGATTATGTTCCATATAGGCTCCGAAACGGCTGGACCGTTTTGAATGAAACTTTCAGAGAATCTTTAGATTGACCTCGCGAGTAATCCTGTAAAGTTTCTAGTAGTATCATAGTAAATACAGCTTTTATTTACTATGATACAACTACTACGGGTATAATATCTTATTTACTGATATGTACATGGGTGTAAGTAATGATCTTAACCCGCGTAGAGAAAGAGAATACGAAGAGAAATGGATAAATTAACATTTTGTGAGAGGTAAATTAAATATTTAATGATGTAAGTTTATTGTTATATAGAATGTACGCTAGTTTACAATAAATGTTAGTAGAGTGACCTCATTTACCCATCTGTGGCTACAATACTTAAACTTGGATATTAAAAGTATCTAAATCTATTCTCTTTAAGAGTAAATTTTTATTATATAAACGAATTTTATCAGCTCATAAAACGCAACCCAAGAACGAACTCTTAGACTTATCGAGTGTGTGATAAACGCCTTGGGGAAAAATAAATAAAAACTTTTTGGAATATAATTGTGGGGCATGTGTGTACTTGTATATATATGTATGTATTATAGCTAAGTATTTGTATTAAGAAATATTGTTATATTTATAGATATTAGAGATTTGTCATCGTTTCTTTTTCTTTAAACTGATTTACCAAGATTAAGATTTTTAATATAATAGAATTGCGTGTCAATCGAACGAATTTATTAAATAAATAAATTTATATATATAAAACAGAAAGTGTGAGTATGTTCCATATAGCTCCGAAACGGCTGGACCGTTTTGAATGAAACTTTCAGGGAATCTTCAGATTGACCTGGCGACTAATCCTGTAAAGTTTCTAGTAGTATCATAGTAAATACAGCTTTTATTTACTATGAAACAACTACTACGGGTATAATATCTTATTTACTGATATGTACATGGGTGTAAGTAATGATCTTAACCCGCGAAGAGAAAGAGAATACGAAGAGAAATGGATAAATTAACATTTTGTGAGAGGTAAATTAAATATTTAATGATGTAAGTTTATTGTTATATAGAATGTACGCTAGTTTACTATAAATGTTAGTAGAGTGACTTCATTTACCCATCTGTGGCTACAATACTTAAACTTGGATATTAAAAAGTATCTAAATCTGTTCGCTTTAAGAGTAAATTTTTATTATATAAACGAATTTTATCAGCTCATAAAACGCAACCCAAAAACGAACTCTTAGACTTATCGAGTGTCTGATAAACGCCTTGGGGAAAAATAAACAAAAGAAGGACGCAGAAAAAAGAGCAAAATTTTCTTCATCCTGATATTGCGACGAAATAGTACGCCGTCGCGGTATTCCACTACTGTATCATTTATATGGAGGTATATCTTGCGTGCGAGATATTTGATTCCTGACAAAATATGATTGGATTGGCTGAAAGAATACATTTCAAATATGCGTATGTTATTTTGTCGTGAGATAAGTAAACTGCTCGCCTGATGGCAACTGTTTCGAATAACGTCAAAACGAAGATGGTTGCATTATCAACTATTAAGATTTCAGGATCAAGTACTATTTTACTTTATTTAATTTTCAAATCTTAGCGTTATATTATATATATATATATATAAAACAGAAAGTGTGAGTATGTTCCATATAGGCTCCGAAACGGCTGGACCGTTTTGAATGAAACTTTCAGAGAATCTTTAGATTGACCTGGCGAGTAATCCTGTAAAGTTTCTAGTAGTATCATAGTAAAATACAGCTTTTATTTACTATGATACAACTACTACGTATATGATATTATATTTACTGATATGTACATGGGTGTAAGTAATGATCTTCACCCGCTCGAGAAGAGAATATGAAGAGAAATGGATAAATTAACATTTTGTGAGAGGTAATTTAAATATTTAATGATGTAAGTTTATTGTTATATAGAATGTTCGCTAGTTTACAATAAATGTTAGTAGAGTGACCTCATTTACCCATCTGTGGCTACAATACTTAAACTTGGATATTAAAAGTATCTAAATCTATTCGCTTTAAGAGTAAATTTATATTATATAAACGAATTTTATCAGCTCATAAAACGCAACCCAAGAACGAACTCTTAGACTTATCGAGTGTGTGATAAACGCCTTGGGGAAAAATAAACAAAGAAGGACGCAGAAAAAGAGCAAAATTTTCTTCATCCTGATATTGCGACGAAATAGTACGCCGTCGCGGTATTCCACTACTGTATCATTTATATGGAGGTATATCTTGCGTGCGAGATATTTGATTCCTGACAAAATATGATTGGATTGGCTGAAAGAAATTCAAATATGCGTATATTATTTTGTTGTGAGATAAGTAAACTGCTCGCCTGATGGCAACTGTTTCGAATAACGTCAAAACGAAGATGGTTGCATTATCAATTATTAAGATTTCAGGTTCAAGTACTATTTTACTTTATTTAATTTTCAAATCTTAGCGTTATATTATATAATACAATTATAAATAGTAAAATACATAGAATGATGATGTCAGAATCAGTTATATAGTTGTTGTGTATCAATAATATCAGATACATACATCGGATATATTTTAGTAAAATAACAGATCCGGTCGGGTAGTACTTAGATAAATTACAATAGCAGCTAGACTTAATAGTTACATAACCATAATCTCAAGTACATTGCCTGGGTTATGGTATGTAGGTCGGGCAGTACATAAGAATACAGTAATTTAGTAAAAAAATAACACATTAAAATCACCATAAATATATTAGTATATGTATCTCATAGTACATGTAGTAATCAACTAGTACAGGCAAGGTAAATAACCAGAGTAGTAGTTAACTTGTATACTGAGGCGCTACCGGAGAAGCTCTTATACTATTGGGAGTCAACAACACTGTACAAATAAGGTGTAACTGGCAACTTCATTTGACATACATATAATCTAACGACACGAATCATTCGATAGTCAAAAGAGCAACTATATTACAATTATCTGACACGTGCATGTCCAGGAGTACGAACTTCTGTATCTACCTAGCGAAAGTCTCTTCAGGTACTGTTCGAGACTTTTCTCAAGGAGTTCGTTCGCAGAAACGACTACCGGGACAATGACCGTCGAATCCACATCCCACATGGCGGTTACCAAGCCAAATGAGGTACTTGGGGATTTTTCACCTTTCGGCCTTTACGAGGTCTGTCATGTGGGATAGTAATATCGACGAGCACCGTATATTGCGCAGACACATCACAAAATCAAGTTAATTGGCGATAATAGTCCTGTCTGCATTGTAAGTGGCGCCACTTATAAGCCTTTCTCTGCTAAATTCCGTCGCGGCGCCCGTAGGCCGAGACACGTTCTCGACGACCCAGACTATGCGATTACTGCACACACGGGCTAGATCTTTACAAATTCACAAACCGTCCAATCGGGACCGTCGGAGTTTGCGAATAATCCTCGCCCGTTACCGCTATTTTATGGGCAGGCCCCACCTCTTAGGAGTTTCTTCGGCCACTTCTTCTTCCAGCGTCAACGCTTCCCGAAGTGGCACTCAAACATCAGTTTTTGAATGTCCCTTAGATTATCCGTGAAATAGCAAGCGACCGAGTCGTGGTTTAGCAATTTAGGTCGCCGTCGGATCGGAATGCTTGCGCGTAAGATAGTAACCATCCAAGCCGAGGTTACCCCTCACCGGGGGAACCCTTGTGTCGAGTTATTAGCGATAGAGGTTCAGGCTAAGCGACCTAAGAGCTATGCCACCTCTCGATCCGGAGAAGCAGTCAAGGCCAGCTTAGCTTTTAAACAAAATAAAAGAGAAAAATTATACATTTATAACAGACTAACTTACGAATCTTAATCGATAAATGTAAACAATGTAATTGTTTTGTTCTCTTCTCTAGTAATTTGTACTAAGTATTATTACTCTATAAGAGTACATCATTATGATAATGAGTATTATAGTAGAGATATCTTAATTAAAATCTAATTTGCCTTTTGCACTGCTAGAAGATGGAATCTAACGCTTCTAAGGCTTTAAAATCTCCATTTAATATTCGCAGTCACACTCCAACTTTAGAAGGATTAGACTCTAACGTTGAAGATTAAATCCTCGGTTTCATGGATTTTAGTTACTATCACATTATATTTCGGTAGAAGAAATGCTATTGTATAAGTAATATGATTTATTCCAACCTTTTTTTTTTTGTTAACGGGGAGGAAATCTTCAAAAAGATACCCCGCCTTCTGGGGGAAAGGCGGCGGTTATGTGGGGTTTTTACCCACTAAAACCTCGCCGGTGGCCCTTTCCTCGGTGCATGACGAGGGGCTCCGGGATCTCCAGTGGAACGCACCGGAGCCCCTCTGCACTGTGCTCAAGGAGAGCACGTCCCGGGGGGGGAGGTTACTCCCTCCCTCCCCCCTTGTGCCCTCATAGTGCAAGGCCACAGGGGCCAGCCGATGTCGCCTTCTTCCCAGGTCCACCTTACCGGACGACAAAGGCCCCCATCCTTGTCGCCCAGTGAACCCGAGGCCCCTTTTAGTCGCCTTATACGACAGGCAGGGGATACCGTAGTCTTATTCTTGAGAGCCCAGAACTACAGGGCTGATGATTTATTCAAACCTATATTATGCAATCTTTAGATTGTTTTACTTGAAAATGTTTCACGAAATCTTAGTTATCCGCTTTTATTGGATTTAATTTTTTATAAAAATAACCGAATAACCTATATTTAGAACTATGTATTTTTTATATGTATATATATGTAAAGAAAAATATAATTTTCTTTTTATAAAATGTTGTCAAATGTCATCATGTCAACGAGACATTTGAAGTTATAAAATATATTTTTTTTTAAAGAAAGCTAGCAATATTTCTTTTTTTTTTTCAGAAATATTACTAATAATCTTGTTAACCATTCCAATTAAGCTTAAGCTTGTGCTAGGACATGGTTCACGGCAATAGTCGAATGGTGGATTCGAACCCACGACCTTACGATTCGCAGGCCGTACCCTAAACCATTAGGCTATTGACGCTTAATTTCAAAAATTCATGTACAATAGGGATAAATGTTGTAAATAATTGACATTAAATGTCGTTTCTTTAATAAAAAAAGAAACTCAGCTGTGTTTATTTATCAATTTAAATCCTATCTTATATATATATATTTATATATATACTTTAGTATCATTTACATAAGATTAGATTGTTACAGATAAATTTATTAGATGTTTTTACAATAACAAATTAAGATTCAAATATAAAATAAATTAACAACTTAACACAATTAAAAGAAACAGCTTTAATACGAAGTGAACCAACAAAAACAAAACGCTTTCAAAGAAAAAAAAAATAAAAAATTGGTTCATAAATGACGGGATTATGTGTGCACAAAAAAAATACAGGCATTTGATAATATCCTCCTTTTTTGAATTCGGTTAAAACATGTTAGTAGTGAAACGATGTACGTGATGTGACATAACGGGTATATAGAAACAGCTTTCCCTGGACACTTGTCACTAAGCTTATTAGGTCCCATTATGTGACAGTATCACGGATATTGGCTCACGCCTTATACACTTACACGGGGCACAAATGTTGTAGAAGTCATTTTTTTTGTATTTAAAAGCCCGTAAAAGCGGTAATTATTTGGTACAAACCATCTGAGAAACAAACCCGAGACCGTAAGTATGACCGCTTTGCCACGACGCTATCACTGCTATAGCAATAACATAATATAACGAAGTGGTGATATCACTCAACAATATTATTACGGAAAACCGTACAGTAATGTTGAAAGCATCCAAGCATATTTAAAATAATTATTAACGTTGGCAGTGCTTTCGCAATCCTATCAAACTTATATATTCAAGCTCCAGTGAATGTTACATTTTTATCACAAACACGTCTTGCACTGACATATTTATGACCCGTGTGAATTCGAACGAAGGCTTTATGCGTCTGTTATTGAAACCATATTTTGTATCCGGCCTTAAATATTAATATACGGGCTGATACATCGAAGTATAAACTTGTATTTAGATTAGGAGCTCAGGGCTACTATGCGTCGTTTGCTGTATAAGCGCGCCCTGTATATTTATTTATTTATTTAATAAGATACACCAACAGCATTACACAAGCATACATTGTTGTAATAATCAAGTTTACAAACTAAGTCCTGTTGTGTATGCCAATTACAGGTGTACACAACATTCGCTATAAAGAAACGTAACGATTTTATTATTAATAGTTACAAAAATATTTTAATAAATGATAAAGTAATAGAAATATCACTACTAAATTAATTAAATTAGCCAAAATTACTGCACAATTTTTAACACTAAGGTGCGGAAGACCTTGCGTGAATTAGAAAAAATGTCAACCGACGTGGACTTAGTGTTAAGGAGTTTATATGTAGCGGAAATCCTTGGCAAGGGCGAGTGCGACAGAAGGTTGGTTTTAGATTGCGGCACATCAAAAATCCTACAACAACGACTCCTTGGATATTTGAATGGCAATTCGAGTACCAGTCTACCTCAGTAAACCAGTAAACCTCTGTAATTGATAATAATTTACTTATTTATTACAGAATCCACATCATTTAGGTTATAAAGTTTATAATATATTAGGTATTTTACAAAAACAATATATAAATGTGCCAAACTGTCGTCGCTTGGCAGCGTGCCCAGAAGGCTGGTAGCATTGCCACGTTCTAAGGCAATGCTTAGCCTCTGTGCAATGTATAAGCCAGTCCTCTGGTCACCAGATGTGTCGACCAACTTCTTAGCGATCACATTAAAAAGGTGGTTATGTTTTGTATACCAACGTTCAATGTACTTACTGCCAACAAAGGGATTCATAATTTAATTCGTAATATTCCTACGATAATTCGTAAATCATAAACAAAGATGGCGTCCGAGGGTAATAGAGTTAAACGCTTAATTCGCATTCAGTCGGTTTTTGTTTTTGCTCGTTGACAGTAAGAAAGTAAATGTAGTGTTAAAAGGTTTTTAATATAAATGTAGAAAAAAATTATTAACTTTCTACAGAAATGTCTTGAAATACGGAAATATTTCCACGGCTCCCGTAGATTGAATATATGATTGAATTAATTTTCAAAGCATTTATTTCTTATTTATGAAATGTCAAATTGGAAACAAACAACACATTTACATGGAAGGGATTTAATTTGTCATAGAAAATATATTTTTTAATAAAATAAGCTTAGTTTCCAGAAGATTTTTTTTGGACGAATTGACACATTTGGCCAGAGAAGCTGGCCTTTACTGCTTCACCGGATTGAGAGGTGGCGTAGCTCTTAGATCGCTTAGCCTGAACCTCTATTAGGTGGTAACTCGACACAAGGGTCCCCCCGGTGAGGGGAAAACTTTCCAGACAAGTTAAAATAATATATTATACGCTAAATCGTCTCCAAAACGCTTTAATATTTATATTTTTTGATGTAGTTTTTAAGTTAAGCGAAATATATGTACACGTAATTTTCGTAGTTGCAATGTGGGTATTTTCTAGAGTGAATAAGCATTTTCTAAGTTAGTGCGCCCTAGCATCCAGGACTGCATCAGGCGGGATCGTAGTCAAGCACGTGCTTATAAAGTATAAAAATAATAGCGTAGTATAATTTGTAGGATGATACGTAGGTCTGCATTGCATGAATCCATTATGAGATTTAAACAAAGCACACAGTCCTCACAATTCTAAAGTTCAATGGATCCCGACAGGTGCATTGTGCGACTGAACTTAGCTGGATAATGGTTATTGTTATGGAATACTATTACATTTACGTTGGAAGGAAGCCAATACTCTACACAATACACTCAAGATAAGTGCAAATCGAAGAATAACAATCTCTTTCGATATCTTGAATGAAATTTTCTTCATGCGTTTTTAATATTGTTATTATAATAAAGAACTTTTCAGACGACAAGGGTCGGGGCCTTTGTCGTCAACTGAAGTGGTCCCGGGACGAAGACGACATCGGCTGGCCCGTGTCGCCTTGCAATGCGAGGGGGGCACAGGCAGGGACGGACAAACCTCCCTCCCGGGACGTGCTCTCTAAAGAGCACAGTGCAGAAGGGCTCCCGGAGCTCTTCCAGCCCGGATCCCGGATTTAAGTGGGTAAGAACCCCACATAAACTCGCCTCCCCCAGAAAGCGGAGTAACTTCTTGAAGATAGCATCACGATGACGTGCATCTCTCATCAACATCACGTGCATCTTCTGTAGTTAAAAAAAATGTA
Organism: Meandrusa payeni; assembly: GCA_029286785.1. Lineage (NCBI taxonomy): Eukaryota > Metazoa > Arthropoda > Insecta > Lepidoptera > Papilionidae > Meandrusa > Meandrusa payeni. The sequence continues at coordinate 4,007,354 of JAGSMX010000027.1, forward strand.
TTTTTTGTGATAGATCACCTATTTCATTATTGTATCGTCTAAATAAAGGTATAAAAAGCAATTACAGATGTTTGAGTAAATTATGGTTTAGTGATGCTTTTATCGATAGACAGAGATAGTCGTTTTTCTTTGTGCTGAAACCACATCCAACCTGTATACATATATGAAAATGGAAAAAAATGTTCCTTTATAAATCAACCGTCGAGTTGAAGCGATTGTTCCAGTGAGCGATAGGAATGAAAAATGTAACGTTAAATTCGACCGTGACAAACACACTGTGAGAGTAGAAATAAATGAGTCATCAATAATAATAAAATTGAATCAAACATTAAACTCGTGGACGTCCTCTTTGTATTTCCGAATTATCATAGAAATTTTACTAAATAAAATTAATCATAACATAACTAAAATCTTATCAAACTACCCTTGTAGTACATCTTTTCCAATAAAAATAATCGCAATCCATTGCTTTGATATTGAGTTATTCGTTCATTTATCGCGTGTTTTAATGTACATTTAAAACTTATATGGTTTTCTCACGGGAAGCACCAGCTTTAAAATAAATCTAATCATCAAACTCGGTTCACCTATTCGAAAATTCTGACATGACAAACATAAAATACATACGTATTGAGAACCTCCTCAGGTAAGTCGGTAGGTAAAGATGATAAATGTGATAATAACATAGAATTACTTTATAAAAATGTATATGTATAGGTAGTTGTCTAAAGTTAAAGTTAAAGTTACAGCCCTTATATATATAATATATATGTCCCACTGCTGGGCAGAGGCCTTCTCTGTAAAGAGAGTATAAGGGCATAGTCCGCCACGCGGCCCTAATGCGGATTGGCAGACTTCACATGTCGCAGAACAATTTTCTAAGACATGTAGGTTTCCTCACGATGTTTTCCTTCACCGCCGAGCGCGTGGTTAATCAGCACATAAAATTGCAACAACAAATTTATTGGTGGATAACCGGGGATCGAACTCGGGTTGCTAGCGTACTATGCAACTTGAGCCAACCGCCCGGACACTGAGCTACCACGGCTAGTAGGCAGGTAGTCTATGCATAGTTAAAATATGTACGGCGAGCGCACGGCAAGATACATCGTGCCTAGATTAATCAATGAACTACCCTCAGATATTAGGAATTGTATAACTCACAAAAACATTAAACGTATTTTAAAATGTTATTTAGGTACGCAAGACGGACACTTTGGCGCTAGTGACAAACCATTGCGGTTTATATAGAGTTAAGTTATATATATATTTCCTTTATTGTAAAATTTTATTTGTAATAAATTTAATTTTTTTTTTTTTATGTAATGTGCCTTGTTTCTTTAGTGCATAATTAAGATCCTACAATTCTCCTTAATGTTACAATGAGGATGTTAAACAAAGGATGAAATAAAAATGTTCCCCTACTCCATAGCTGTGGCAAGATTTATTTCCCGTCCTATAATTCGGCTTTATTCTTATTACAACATAACTACGGTCATAAACAGCATGACATTTTAAAAATAAAAGTGTGAATATAATGGCAACATTGGCTTCCTTTAAGGGTTAAATTTACATAGTGGTATTAAATCAAGTTAAGATACTTTGGTGGACATAAAGAAAGAAATAAAGGCAACATTTTTACGTAATCTTCAGATAGGGCAGGAAAAGCACTTTGTCATGCAGAGAAAAAATAAAAAAGAATTCAAATTTATTCCGTTTTCAGTCGAAGAGTCGGGCGTAAGTGTAAGGTTAGAAAACTTTTTTGTTTACCTGTTTACCAAACGTGACCAAACTTTTTACTAACCATTTAAATATTTAATTGAATTTTAAATATAATAATTCCATTAGTATAAAAGTAATTGAATTCTATGCCATAATTATAATAATTTATTTTTATAACATTTTATAATCTCAGGTTTGTAAATAAGGTTTTAACAATATTATTATAAAAAGGAAAATACATAAAAAACAATACAAAATATACAAAAAATAATAATATACGTAATAAATATATTAATTTAATTCGTTTTTAATTAATAATAATTTATTTTCTGCATTTTAACGCATTTTGATTTTACTATAAATTTTTATGTTACAGCCATTGAAGAGACTTCCACCGGTGAAGCTCTCCTTTTCTCTGACCCATCCTTTTGTGAATAATCGTGGGCGGCAGTAGTCACTTAGCATCAGGTGGTTTTCGATGACAAAACCGTTTTCTCTGGTCACACAGACGCTACCATTTAATCATTATTGACCATTCAATTGAACAATAACAAATAAAAGAGCCGTGTTTGCATTAAGTTGCATGGTACGCTAGCAACCCGAGTTCGATCCCCGATATTGGCACCAATAAATTTGTTGTTGCAATTTAATGTGCTGATTTACCACGTGCTCGGCGGTGAAGGAAAACGTCGTGAAACCCACATGTTCTAGAATTTTTTTAAGACTTGTGAAGTCTGCTAATTCTCACTAGGGCCGCGTGGCGGTCTATGCCTTTATTCTCTCTTTACAGAGAAGTCCTGCGCCCAGCAGTGGGACATATATAAAGGCTGTTACTATTACTACATAAGCCTATACACATCTCACTGTGAGCCTTCTGTATTATCTGTCACGTGTGAATTGGTGGACTTCTCGTCATCATCAGAAAATGTTCTAAGACACGCAGATTCATTGTAAATCAGATCTTAAAATTTTAACTAACAATTTCCTTAGAGGATCGAACTCTTGTTGCCACGCTACTTAAAACGACCGCTTAGATACTAAGCTACCATGTTCTTTGTACTATTTAAAATTTCTCAATGAGTGATATGTAGCATTTACTAAAACTTATGTAACAATTTCATTTTTAAATTAACAGGCTTTTTGCATGAAGCCGGCGACTATCAGGTGCAACTTGTTTATAAAACATATAGGGAATATTTTATGACGTTTTTGCGGATAACTTAGGTCTGAAGGAAGTTACACATTTAAAATTCAGGAGACCACGGCTAAACACGGAAACTCTCGCTACATGTTTCCGCCCCTTTTCACGCTTTTGTGACTTATTCAGGGCACTGCGAATAAATGTTGTCTTTGAAATGTCGTTTCAGCTTTATTACTCTATCTAGCTTAAATCTCGAATAGTTTTATAAGTTTTTATATCTTAAAATTGATTTAGATTTGATTTGATTGAGATAACATAGTTTTAAATATTGTTTGAGTGAATGATTATTTTTCAGTAGGTTTTCAATTCGTATGTATTTTTTTTATGTTTTGCGGTATAATAACTTTCGACTGGGTGAACCAATTTTGATGATTCTTTTTTTATTTGAAAGCTGGTGATTTCCGTGAGGCCCCATTTATTGGTCTTTTTGGTCTATTTCTGACAATGGTATCAATGAGAAAATGAAAATGTTACATTTTGATTAAGTATGTGCGTCGCAAGTGGACGAATAACTCAATATCACGGCAAACGATTTCGATGATTTATTTTTTATTGGAAAGGATGTACTTTGGAGTACTTTGATGAAAGTTAGGTTCTAATTAAGTTGAATTTCGTAATGTTCCTACGATAATTTGTAAATTTAAAAACGGCGTCCGCATGCAGTAACGTTTAACGTTTGATTCGATTGGAAGTCGGTTTTTGTTTGTAATCGTAAATATACTTGATTTACTATAAAAATATTTCAAGGAGAATTAATTTGAACTGCGCCACCTCATTAAAAATTCGCTCTGTTGGCTTGAATGAAAATTTGTTTGAAAAAAATTGTAAAGGCGCTAGAAAACGATGATCGTAGTTAGTGGGAAATAAAGTCGTCTTTGTTGCCACGCGCAGGACCGGCTAAAGACTGCATCATTAATCATACGAAATGGGATCTATCTCTTAGTGTACTGAGTGTAACGTAAAATTGTTATAATGCTCATTCAAACAAAACGGCCGTTTTTTATGTTTATAAACGGTAAAAACCGCATAAATTTCGACTGGGTAAACCGATTTTGATGATTCCGTATTTGATTTGCTTCTCGTCTGGTCCATCAGAATTTTGTCCAATTCTGATAATGGGATCCATGAGGAAACCAGTCTTAAATTTCCATCAAGTATTTGAGCCACAAATGGATGGATCACTCAATTCACTCAATATCACGCCAACCGATGTCGATGAGCGTTTGGTTAGGTTCTGATTCTATTTCTACGATGATGATTGATTATGTAGACAAAAACAAAGCTTGGGATCAAGTTGCTCTAACACAACATTATTAATTAATCATTATTGTAAAAAGTAAACGAATATTGTAAAAAAAATTAAAGACGTTAAAAAAAGCTCTACTAAGTTTTGTTGTGCAATTTTTCTTAGTGGATTGCCGTCCGAAATTGCACGGTAGGGAAAAATATTGGACGACTCAAAGTAGATTCTCGATCTCTATTGAATAATGATATTTTGACTTTGACTTCGGAAATACTAAAAGGATGTCCACGCATAATAGCGTTTAACATTTAATTTGATTTGAAGTCGGTTTTGTTTTTAATCGTAAATATACTGGATTTACTATAAAAATATTTGAAGGAAAATTAATTTGAACTGCGCCACGTCATTAAAAATTCGCTCTGTTGGCTTGAATGGAAATTTGTTTGAAAAAATTGTAAAGGCGCTAGAAAACGATGATCGTAGTTAGTGTGGAATAAAGTCGTCTTTGTTGCCACGTGCAGGACCGGCTAAAGACTGCATCATTAATCATACGAAATGGGATCTGTCTCTTAGTGTACTGAGAATAACGTAAAATTGTTATAATGCTCATTGAAACAAAACGGCCGTTTTTTATGTTCATAAACGCTAATAACCGCATAACTTTCGACTGGGTAAACCGATTTTGATGATTCCGTATTTGATTTGCTTCTCGTGTGGTCCATCAGAATTTTGTACAATTCTGATAATGGGATCCATGAGGAAACCAGTCTTAAATTTCCATCAAGTATTTGAGCCACAAATGGATGGATCACTCAATTCATTCAATATCATGCCAACCGATGTCGATGAGCGTTTGGTTAGGTTCTGATTCTATTTCTACGATGATGATTGATTATGTAGACAAAAACAAAGCTTGGGATCAAGTTGCTCTAACACAACGTTATTAATTAATCATTATTGTAAAAAGTAAACGAATATTGTAAAAAAATTTAAAGACGTTAAAAAAAGCTCTACTAAGTTTTGTTGTGCAATTTTTCTTAGTGGATTGCCGTCCGAAATTGCACGGTAGGGAAAAATATTGGACGATTGAAAGTAGATTCTCGATCTCTATTGAATAATGATATTTTGACTTTGACTTCGGAAATACTAAAAGCATGTCCACGCATAATAGCGTGTAACATTTAATTTGATTTGAAGTCGAAGTGTTTTAATAGTATTAAAACCAAACTCTTTCCGACAAAAATATCAAAATCAGATCAAAAAATGGCAATATTGTATTATGGTAATATATATACAATATTAAGGTAATATAGTGTCCAAAATAAAAAAAAGTACAGACGAATTGAGAAACTTTTCCTTTTATAGAGAGAATAAACTAAATTTAAGTAAAGGCGCCACCTCGTGCAGATTAATTTAAAAAACGCGTCCATTAACTGTGAATAAGGTACGATGCCAACACAATTCTATACTTCAATGGGTCTCTGCGGGTGCATTGTGCGATGAAAACTAACTATGGTATAGTATATTTGTTGTTATGGAATACTATTAAATGAATGTTGGAAGCAAGCCAGCGTTGAATTCACTAAATGCAGAATGGTTGCTAAGCTAAGAATACAATTAATTTAATCTGTGTATTTAATAGTTTTATCCAAAAAAAATTGACCATTAACTGGGTCTGTGTCTGTGTGGGACGACTGACATGACAATGGTCTTTATAATAAAATCTATTTATTTATTTATTTATTTAATAAGATACACCAACAGCATTACACAAGCATACATTGTTGTAATAATCAAGTTTACAAACTAAGTCCTGTTGTGTATGCCAATTACAGGTGGACACAACATTCGCTATAAAGAAACGTAACGATTTTATTATTAATGCTTACAAAAATATTTTAATAAATGATAAAGTAATAGAAATATCACTAATAAGTTAGTTAAATTAGCCAAAATTACTGCACAATTTTTAACACGAAGGTGCGGAAGACCTTGCGTGAATTAGAAAAATCAACCGACATGGACTTAGTGTTAAAGAGGTTAAATGTAGCGGAAATCCTTGGCAAGGGCGAGTGTGACAGAAGGTTGGTTTTAGATTGCGGCACATCAAAAATCCTACAACAACGACTCCTTGGATATTTGGATGGCACTCTAATGTGAATCTATGTAATTGTTGAAAGATTAATAAAATAGGGGTAGGATGAATTCTTAACGGATTATACTATTTGTAAGGATTTATATTAGAGAAGTATTCATCGAGACCATTATTTTCTAAAAGGTCAACAACGGCGCTTTCTCTGTGTTGAAGAATAAACATATGATATTATTTGTTTGAAATCATTAAATTTATTTGTATTATTTATCATATGCTACAAATCTGTCTTCGTTTCACGTTGGCTTATTCTACCATCTAACGAATTTACACAGTCCCTGGTGCTTCCCGTGTGGTCCGATTCAGACAATGGGATCCATGAGGAAACCAGTCTTAAATTTCCATCAAGTATTTGAGCCACAAATGGATGGATCACTCAATTCACTCAATATCACGCCAACCGATGTCGATGAGCGTTTGGTTAGGTTCTGATTCTATTTCTACGATGATGATTGATTATGTAGACAAAAACAAAGCTTGGGATCAAGTTGCTCTAACACAACGTTATTAATTAATCATTATTGTAAAAAGTAAACGAATATTGTAAAAAGTAAACGAATATTGTAAAAAGTAAACGAATATTGTAAAAAGTAAACGAATATTGTAAAAAGTAAACGAATATTGTAAAAAGTAAACGAATATTGTAAAAAGTAAACGAATATTGTAAAAAGTAAACGAATATTGTAAAAAAATTTAAAGACGTTAAAAAAAGCTCTACTAAGTTTTTTTGTGCAATTTTTCTTAGTGGATTGCCGTCCGAAATTGCACGGTAGAGAAAAAATATTGGACGATTCAAAGTAGATTCTCGATCTCTATTGAATAATGATATTTTGACTTTGACTTCGGAAATACTAAAAGGATGTCCACGCATAATAGCGTTTAACATTTAATTTGATTTGAAGTCGAAGTGTTTTAATAGTATTAAAACCAAACTCTTTCCGACAAAAAAATCAAAATCAGATCAAAAAATGGCAATATTGTATTATGGTAATATATATACAATATTAAGGTAATATAGTGTCCAAAAATTAAAAAAAAAGTACAGACGAATTGAGAAACTTTTCCTTTTATAGAGAGAATAAACTAAATTTAAGTATAGGCGCCACCTCGTGCAGATTAATTTAAAAAACGCGTCCATTAACTGTGAATAAGGTACGATGCCAACACAATTCTATACTTCAATGGGTCTCTGCGGGTGCATTGTGCGATGAAAACTAACTATGGTATAGTATATTTCTTGTTATGGAATACTATTAAATGAATGTTGGAAGCAAGCCAGCGTTGAATTCACTAAATGCAGAATGGTTGCTAAGCTAAGAATACAATTAATTTAATGTGTGTATTTAATAGTTTTATCCAAAACAAATTTGATCATTAACTGGGACTGTGTCTGTGTGGGACGACTGACATGACAATGGTCTTTATAGTAAAATCTATTTATTTATTTATTTATTTAATAAGATACACCAACAGCATTACACAAGCATACATTGTTGTAATAATCAAGTTTACAAACTAAGTCCTGTTGTGTATGCCAATTACAGGTGTACACAACATTCGCTATAAAGAAACGTAACGATTTTATTATTAATACTTACAAAAATATTTTAATTAATGATAAAGTAATAGAAATATCACTAGTAAGTTAATTAAATTAGCCAAAATTACTGCACAATTTTTAACACGAAGGTGCGGAAGACCTTGCGTGAATTAGAAAAATCAACCGACATGGACTTAGTGTTAAAGAGGTTAAATGTAGCGGAAATCCTTGGCAAGGGCGAGTGTGACAGAAGGTTGGTTTTAGATTGCGGCACATCAAAAATCCTACAACAACGACTCCTTGGATATTTGAATGGCACTCTAATGTGAATCTATGTAATTGTTGAAAGATTAATAAAATAGGGGTAGGATGAATTCTTAACGGATTATACTATTTGTAAGGATTTATATTAGAGAAGTATTCATCGAGATAAGAGACCATTATTTTCTAAAAGGTCAACAACGGCGTTTTCTCTGTGTTGAAGAATCATATGACATTATTTATTTGAAATCATTAAATTTATTTGTATTATTTATCATATGCTACAAATCTGTCTTCGTTTCACGTCGGCCTATTCTACCATCTAACGAATTTACACAGTCCCTGGTGCTTCCCGTGTGGTCCGATTCAGACAATGGGATCCATGAGAAAAACATATAGTAAGTCTTAAATTTGCATCAAGCATGTGCGCCACACTGACTGACATTTTTTGGTCACGTCTGCAGGCGTAATGACGAATCCATCGAACGCCTGGTAGTACAGGGTAAGCTGGAGGGCACCAGACCTAGGGGAAAATCACCTATGAGATGGACCAACCAGATAAGAACGGCTATGGATGTACCGTTGCATCAATGTGCGAAAAAAGCAGCGTACAGGGAGGAGTGGCGGCGGCTTGTGAAGCGGGTCACTGATACCTAATACGTGATAACCACAACGAGTCTGTAAAGACTCAAGCGACGAAGAAGAAGAAGATGTGCGCCACAAATGGACGAATAACTCAATATCACTTCAAGGGATTTCGTTCGTTTTTTTTGACATACTACACAGGTTGGCCAGAGATGCTGGCCTTGACGAGGTGGCATAGCTCTTAGGTCGCTTAGCCTGAACCTCTATCGCTAGTAACTCGAAGCCGAGGTAACCCCCGGTGAGGGGTAACTTCGGCTTGGACGGTTAGTATGTTACGCGTAAGCATCCGATTCCGAGGGCGCCCGAGAGAACCGAAACACGACTGAGTCGGTAGCTATTTCACGGATAATCAGTTTTTATTGAAAACGATGCATTTTAGGAGTAGTTTGATGAAAGTTTAATTTCGTAATATTCTTACGATGATTCGGATATACAAAAACGGTGTTCGCGCGTAATAGCGTTTGTTACGATTTGAAGTCGGTTTTTGTTTTTACTCGTAATAAATAAGCAACAATTCGTTATTGACTCACTTTTATAAAAGCAGCTTAATTGAATTTAATTAAATTTGTAAGTATGACCAAATGTCACATACTGAAAGCAAAGACCTAGTTTTACGTTCAACTGCATTGCACCACTTTGAGCTTAAACACCCGCCTCACTTGGGTGCGTTTAATCAAATTTTAGGTCACTACATTAGACTTTTAAATGTCAAGAGTAGTTTATTATAAAAAAATAAATCTTTGAATTTAAATCCACCGTCAGGCTAGAGATGTATTTTTAAACAATGCTATCTGCTGTATTACGTATAAACCAATTTATATCTGCTGAGTCTAAGCTGCAATCACTAATATAATAATATAAATTTTTATTTCATTAAAGTTTTATTAAATAGTATAGATAGTACAATGTTTTTTTAGGTACAAAATTTATTTATTTATACATTTATTACAGAACGAACGTTTTAAGTGAGGTCGTCAGTGATATAATGATAAAAATGCGAATGTGATGTGTGTATGAACGTGTGTATTATTTACTATTTGAGAGTAACTGAGTCAAGCTCCGGTAGGAACGCCATTGTGTCAGTGTCATCACGATCCCACTCCACACAGAGGCATGGCTTACTGGAATTATAGCCAGTATGGCCATTAAACTGAATGTTGCCACATGAATAATATGAATTACATAACACATTTATGAATGCAAAAAACGGCGATAGATCCAACCACACCCGACTATTAAAATGACACTACGGGAGTAGTGGTAATTTTATATTTTTCGAGGAATGTTAGCAAAATTTTGTCATACTCGTAAATGTTACTAACTTCTTGTTAACCATAGCAAATGAACTGAAGGTTGTGTAAAGTACGGTTCACATTGAATTTGGTGGGTTCAATGATCTTAATTTTGGTAAACCTTTTTTTTTTTTGTTAACGCGGGGAATCGAGTTATTAACCATCCTCCGGTGCCCTGGGTGGGCCCGGAGGGATGTGTGGACTCGGCCTGGGCAGCCCATACCCACTAAACCTACCGCGAATGCCATCAGCCGTTATGAGCGGGTGCCCCGGATCTGTCAGCGACAGGACACCCCAACGACCGGCCGGTCTCGGCAAGACCGGACTTCACCCTCGAAGGGGACTCCTCCGGCACTCAGAGAAGTCCCGACGACGCCGAAGCATGCTGGGGCCAGGTTCCCATCCTGGCCCCGCTTCGGATTACGGGGTAGCGAGAGGAGGCGTTTGAAACGCCTCCTGCGCACCCCGACTCGTCGCCTGCGGAGGGAGGAGCCCCACGGCTCCCTCCTGACCCGCTCGTCGGCCTCCTTCTGGGACATGACTGTCTCGCAGAAGGAGGCGACCGCCGACAAGACCTGTCGCTCCGTACCATCGCAAGTGCGAGGCTCGGAAGCGACAGGTCTACTCCACCGATGGCGGATGCCAAGTCGCAACGCTGCGCTGCCCATCTCGGGCACACCTCCAGGGTGTGCTGGGCAGAGTCCACCGCAGCGCCACAATCATGGCACCGCTCATCAGCCTCCCGTCGGGCCGTCCGACACAGGTAGTCCCCGAAGCAGCCATGCCCCGTGAACACCTGCGTCAGACGGAAGGTGAGAGGTTTGCGCTTCCTGCGCATCCAACGCTCAGGACCGGGCGCAGAGCACCCGTTGTACGTAAACCATACGGGTGATGCGCCAGGTCCTCCTCCCACCTCCGGCATAGTGCTACCTCACCTAACCGACGAATCCGCCGGACCTCTTCTGGCAGAGGGTTCTCTCCGAGGGCCCTCCTATCCGAGACATAGTCGGACACCTCGGCCAGAACCCCGCCACGAGCTCCCACGGCGGATCGCCGGCAAGCGCAGTAGCTGCCGCCCACGAGACCGTACGGTACCCCCGGATGACCCTGATCGCGGCAATCCGCTGCGCCCTGCGCAGCTGTGCGCGATTGCCGCGAGACAGGTCACCCGCCCAGATGGGGCACCGTACGTGGCCATACTCCGACAGACCCCAGAGTACAGCCTCCTGCACACCGCGCTGGGTCCTCCGAGGTTCGGGAGGAGACTTCCCAGCGCGGCTGCCGTCCTCAGGACCTTCGGCCCCAACTGTTCGAAGTGGGGTCCGAAGGTCCATCTTCCATCGAGGTGAGTCCCAGATACTTCATCTGGGAACTCACCTCACTCTATCTCCTCCAATGAGGAGGGTGGCACCCGGAGGGGTCCTTTACGTCCGGTCCTGCGGAAGAGGAGGGCTTCGGTCTTCTCCAGCTTTACCCGAAGCCTAACCTCTCTATGCGGCTGACCACGAGGCCTACACCGACCTCGGCCAGCCGCGCCGCCTCCTTATACGCCTTTCCCCGGGAATATACGAGGGTGTCATCTGCATAGCAGATGACACCCATCCCGGGGAGGAGACGGCTCCGCAGGACCCAGTCGTAGCCGATGTCCCACAGAATCGGCCCCAACACCGATCCTTGTGGGACACCGCACTCGACTTTTCTCCACCTGACTGACCCCTCCGGTCCTCGAATGCCCCTCCTCTGGGAGAGGTAGGCGCCCAACAGCCTCCTGAGATACAGGGGCACTCCGAAATATACGAGTGCCGCCTGTATCACCGCATGCGGGAGACTGTTGAAGGCATTGGCGATGTCCAGTGACACCGCCAACACTACCTCTCCCTGACGCCCCGCCTCTTCCGTCACCGCCCGCAGGCGTCGGAGGGCGTCGACGGTCGACCGGCGGGCCCGGAACCCGAATTGAAACTCATAGAGTTTCGGGCCCGGACCTTCCTCCATATGCTGGACGAGGCGGCGAGCCACGACCCTCTCCAGGGCCTTGCCAGCCTCGTCCAGCAACACAACCGGTCGAACCGCCGAAGCCGAGTCCGGGGCCGACTGTCCTTCGGGAGAAGGCACAGCCGACCCTCTTTCCAGGCCCTCGGGAACTGCCCCGACCGCAGACAGCGGTCGAACAGCTCCCGAAGGGCCTGACCGAGGTGCACGAGGGAAAGGGCCAAAACCTTTCCGTGCACCCCGTCCGGACCCGGTGCCCTCCGCCTACTCTGGAGGCAGGTCAGAACTTCCTCCATTTCGGTATCCGTGACGGGTGGTGGCGGGACGTCTTCGACGTCCGGCGTCTGCCGAGCCATCCTGGGGGGAGTGAAACCCGCAGGGGCGTCGGGGAAGAGTTCCCCGACTATCCTCCCCAGGAGCTCTGGCTGGAGCACTCCGGTGAGAGGGCCGACCGGGTGCGGAATTTCTCCCGCACCCTTTATACGGTCGGCCCCAAGGGTCTCTCTCGAGACCCTTCACCATCTCCAGCCAGGCAGTCTCCTTGGCTCGGCAGATGGCCAGCTGCAGGATCTTCTTTTTCTCCACGTAGACCCTGTACAGCCGACCATCTCTCTCCACATCCTGGGGTCGGCGCCGCCTGCTTCGGGTGTACGCCCTACGGGCCCCGTTGCAGGCGACGCGGAGGTCGGCAATTTCTGCCGACCACCAGAAGACCGCCCGCCTAGGGGGGGGGACGCCCAACGCGGGGCATGGCCGCTCTGCAGACGTTGTGTAAAACGTCGCAGAAGCGGCCAGCCGCATCGTCCACCCCCCCGTCTTCTGTTGGCGGGAGGCCCCAGCGGCCGACAATGGCCGCCTCTAATGCCAGTTCCCGGTTGAGCTTTATGAGCGCCCAACGCGGGAACCGGCTTCGACCCCAGGAACCTTATATATTTGTGGTCCGAAAGTGTCTCCACCTCCATCTCAACTCTCCACCCCTCCACCTGCCGTGCGACGGCCGGAGTGGCGAACGACAAGTCCACCACTGAACCTCCCGACCGCCGCACGCATGTGTGGGCTGTCCCAACATTGAGAAGGGACAGCCCGGCAGCTAGCGCCCACTCCTCCACCTCCCTCCCTTTCGGGTTCGTGCGGGGGTTGCCCCAAGCCGTGGACTTGGCATTGAAGTCCCCCAGCACGAACACCTGGAGTGGCGCTAGCTGCCCCACCACCGGCCCGAGAGCGTCGAGAAATCGCTCAAGGGCCGGCAGGTCGCGGTTCGGAGAGAAGTAGACTCCGACCAGAGCCACCTCTCCCCGAACCGCCGCCACGTACCCGTGGCCCCTCGCTTTGGGGACGAGGGGCGGGCCTACTCCAGGCCTCACGGTGATGGCAACGGAGCTGTCCAGATCCCCACCCAATGAGGAAGGGAGGGGACAAAGTACGGCTCCGCCATCACCGCGAGATCGACGCCCCACTCCGCCATGGACTGCAGGAAGAGATCCTGCGCCGCGGCGGGAGTGGTTGGCGTTCGCCTGGAGTAGGTTGAGATGTCTGGCCATCAACCAGACATCTCAACGTCCCTCGAGCTCCCGGCCCGTTGGGGTTGGGCGGGGAGCTTTCCACGGGTGGATGGGGGTGGCATGACATGCCCCATCACGTGGCCGGCAGGCCTGCCTGCATCGGCGCAGACCGCACAGTGCGGTGGCGCCGAGCAGGCAGCCGCCTTGTGCCTTCTGACCGCAGCGATAACATAGATCGCTGCGGTCGACCTGGTGGGGCACGTGCCAGCCACGTGCCCCAGACCCAGGCATCTGTAACAATGCCTGGGTCTTGGCTCCAGGAAGTGGAGGTGCACTCGGCTCCACCCCACCGCGATGCTACCCAGCTGCAGCAGCTTTTTCGCCGCTACAGCCGGGCACTCCACGAGGGCGGAGCCCATCCCTTGCGGGCCATTGCCGGTGCGCATGCTCCGGACAATGACCTGCGCGGCAGTGCACCCCCCTTCCCGTGCCAGCGCGGCCGTGAGGCGGACCACAGTGGTGGTGTCATTGAGGCCCGTGACTCGCATATCGGCGTTTTCACGGGCCTCGACACCTCCACCTCCTCTGTGAGGACCGTCCTCAAACGGTCCGCCAGGGCATCGGCCTTCTCCGAGCTGGTGGAGCCTGGCACCTCAATTAGGCGCGCTCCGGTCGCCGATTGGCGGATCCGGAGCGGCCCAATGCCCAGCTCTGCCAGGTCCACCGCTCGTTCAGCCTTTAATAGGGCCGAGGCATACGTCACCCCCTTTGTTGCTGCCTCAGGCCGCAGTTTAATGACTACGGCCTGAGAGCGAGGGAGGACGACTTGCGGCTTCCTCAGGCCCTCCTTCGCCGGTGGTGCCGCCGCCCCGGCTACCGTCTTCTTGACGGGTGCCTTGCGGCGGACCACCTCCGTCCACTCCATCGGGTTACTCCCCGATGGAGCGGACGGGCCCCCTGAGGCTGCCGCCGTCGCCTTTGACGTTGAGGGACCAGAGGTTGATGGACCAAAAGGAGTCCACTCAACCCCCGATGCACCTCCACTTTTTCCCTTACCCTTCCCCTTTCCCTTGGGTGTCCTGGGAGGGGGAAGGGCCGGAAACTCCTCCGCCTCGTGCCCTCCCTTTGGCTGGGCTGAAGGCTCTACCCCCGAGCGCGCAGCAGGTTTATCTGCTGCACGCTCAATGGCGGCCCTCGTCGCCCTCGCCAAGGGCCTTTCATCACCCGCTAGAGGTGGGCGGCAGACCCGTTGCGGGAGCCGGGACTCCAATTCCGAGAGGCGCCCATCTACCAGGTTGCCCACCAACCTGGCGATGTTCGCCTCTAGGTCTTGGAGTTGATCCCGGCTCACGGGATTCTCCTTCGCGCTCCTTCGGCTCTCCTCAAACTCCCTGCGGTGCGCACGGACCTCCTCCCGCAGGTTAGCCACCTCCCGCTGGAGCCGATTATTGTCGGCTCTTAGACGGCGGGTTTCTTCGGCCTCCGTGCGCACCACAAGGTTGTCAAGGACGTCCTTCACGAAGGAGGACGCCCTCTTAATCTTACTGGAGTACCCCTTGAGGGCGGTACTCTTCCCGATCAGCTCCAGGATAACCCCGAGCTGACCCTCTGCCGCCAACAAGAGGTCCTCCGGACCCATTGCCCCCAGATCAGAGGGGAGTTCTACCTCCCTCCCCTCTTTCTCCCTCCCAGCTTCCCCTTTCCTGAACCTGTTTTCGAGGGCAGCCGCGAAACAGCCTCAGTCTCCTCCACCTTTTTTCTCGCAAAGCCACCCTTGCTTTCGCAAGGGTGTCTGCGACTCCCGCGAAACTCCTTTTGGGGAGGACACCTTTCCTTCGCCTTCCTTTTCCCCGATCCTCCCCGTTTCGGTGTCGGAGCCGGAGGCGGCCGACATCTCAGAGAACAATCTCTTTCCGTGGCCCAGATCCGACTCCGACAGCGACGTCACCGACAAACTCCCTAGAGGTCTCTGGTCCCTGCAGTCTCCCCTACCAGTGAACTTCGACCCCCTGCGAGTGGTTCGTCGTCCGAGTCGCTCACGCCCTCGTCCGACGGAAGCACTCTTCCTCATCATAAATCCCCCTCGACGAGCGACCCCGCCCGGATCCCCCTTTCCCCGATCTCCTACTCATCCCGCACGCCGGACAAAACAAACACCAAATAACAAAACAACACAACAATATCAAAACAGAATAACAAAGTAACAAGATAAAACAACCCCAAAATAAAACAACCCCCAGATAAAACAAACAACCCCAAGCTACAAAGAACAACCCCAAGAATAAAACAACCCCCAGATAAAATAAAACAACCCCAAGCTACAAAGAACAACCCCAAGACCATAAAACACACCGACTACAAAAACACCTAAATAAAATGTGGAACGCTTCACGAATTTTGGTAAACCGTACCTTAACCCTAAATAAGGCTAAGGAAGCTTGATTGATGACAATTTTATTAAAATTTGGTTAAATAAAATATGAACCGCCGTCAACCAGTGTGCATAATAGTGTATATGACGACATCCTTCCACACCTCGCTCGCTTTATAAAAGTGACTTCACCTTTATACCTAATATTTTCATATTACCCTTAGTACAACTCTATGGATTTCTTTCGTGTTCGTCATTTAAAAAAAATACATGCAAATATAGCATAAAGCACGTGACCAGCATAGCAGTTGCCTTTATACACAAAGGCAGTGTTGACTGAAGTAAAGAGCCTTTGCATATTTAACCCCCCCGTGGTACAGGTACAAAGCTGGCTGGAATATAGAGAGGTCTACTTAAAATTTATTCTATTATTGTTCCAAATGCAATGAATTATCAGTATTAATTAAAATCGGGTTACATATTCTAATATTCTACATCCTTTTCGTAGTTAAGACAAAGAAGGTTACAGTATTTTTCATTAAATTATATTTTTATTTAAATTTTAGTACTTAGTGTTGCCTAAGTTAGATGGGGGAGGAAAGTCTTGGAATGGAGGCCGCGCATGTTTCGGAGAAGTGTAGGGCGCCCTCCCTCCAGATGGACCGACGACCTTGTAAGGGTAGCCGGAAGTGTCTGGATGCGGAAAGCGGAGGATCGTATATGGTGGAAGGTATTGGGGCTATATCCAGCAGTGGGTAGACACAAGCTGATGATGATGATGATGAAGGTAAGTACTAAAATTTAAATAAAAATTCTGTATCATCAAAGTTTACAGAAGATATCCTTTTTGATTTAAGTTTTTGTTTTTTATTGAAATATAAACAAATAATTAAAAATATTTTATTTTACTTTAAAGATGTTTCATTGTCTATGATGCACAATTTAATTCAGTTAGCTACCGTCTTTATCTTCCGAGATATTCAAACTTGTTTAACCGACCCTTTATTTTTGCTCATGGCTATACATACAATTCACTTCATTTTAAATCTACCTACCCACAGCTTTCGCTGTCCGCTTTTCATTAAGCTTTATAGGTCTCATATGTGACAGATATTGAGCCTATTGCCAAACATTGGGCACAAATTTATAGCAATGTTTTTTGTACTTAAAAAATCGAAAAGCGGTAATTTATCGCTACCAACGGATTTCTTAAAAATCTTTCAAATCCAAAACGGTAGACTTACCGAGTCGATAAACAAATTCAGTGGTTTTTGATTTTTCATTGAATTAACGGGAACAGGAAAATTTTCATGCCTTTTTAGGTTAGATTATTGACCGTAACGTTTTAATAATAACATCATTAATCTCTATGTCATAAAATATGCATATTATTTAATGATAAATTTGAATTTTGAAACTTTTACATAACCTTTTTACATAATTTTCATTTTCTTTTTAACATTTTTATCATTTACAACAACTATATTATGAAATTTCTGCGTAGAGAGTGTCTAAAAACTGTTCCGTACGTCGCGCTCACATTTTATTAAACCAATTAAGTTTTTGCCAACATTGCCGAAATTTTATTCACGTCGGCCTTTTATATTTTATTGATAATTATCTGGATTTCCAGTACATTGGCAAAATACAGTCCAGTCTCCCATAGTTGTTTTTTTTACTAAGCACAAGCAGCCCCATTCTTAAGAGATTATTTAGTAATAGTCCGCAATACCACCCGCAATAATGAGGTACTACTTTACTATAGACTATACTTGCATCTTCGTTATGACCATACAAGCACAATTTGTAGGTTAAAGCGTGGGCATGCGTGTACCCCCGTCCATCTGGCTAAGCTACACATTAGAGACAGTTCTCCCTTTTTGAATGTGGACTTGACTTCCTGAAGTGGCATATAAGTTAGTTTAGCTTAGATTGTCCCTATAGATTTTTGTTGCCGATGGGGGGTAACCTCGGCTTGGACGGTTACTGTGTTACGCGTAAGCATTCCGATCCGAGGGCGCCCGAAAGGGCCGAACCACGACTCGGTCGGTAGCTATTTCACGGATATTCTAAGGGACATTCGAAAACTAAACTAACTTTGAGTGCCACTTCGGGAAGCGTTGACGCTGGGAGAAGAAGTGGCCGAAGAAACTCCAGCAACGCTCCTAGCATCTAAGGGTGGGGCCTGTCCATACGATAATAAACTCATGTCTACTCAACTCTAACGTGGTAAATAGAGATATCAATTGCTTTCTACGATTACGCTGCGTGGTATAAGACCATTCTGGCAAATGTTAGTTATTTTTGTATGTAACTGAAAACGGTATTTCATTGGTACAAGCCGAGGGTTTCGAACACCTTTAGAGACTGCTCTACCAACCAAATATATAAACCTTGTCATAGATTGGATGCTTTGGGCTAAATTTCGAATTACCCAAAAGTGTAAGTTTGAAATTTTAATAAAAGTTTCTGTAGTCCTCTATACATATAACAAAATATTACAACTACATATAAAAAATTATGCCATTAAATAAGATTTAACAGTTAAGTGAAAATTGTTAACTTCTAGTTTTTGAAGGCACTTGAACTGCACTGGCACTGAATTTAAAGAACGATGAAAGATAAAGAAATTTACTAAGCATTTTTTTATTAAACGTTTAATTTTGGCTTTATTCATTTCATCAATAGCGCTTGCGACAAGCTATGCGTCAAAGCGAACGCGTCATTTTTTACTCCTATCGCAGTTGGTAAAATTTGTTCCGCTTAGACTGTTAATTTATCATGTAACAGATGTCAGTAAATCTCTAAAGCTGTCCGTAGATATGCACATTTTGTACACTTCGTATATTGATTATTTTTTGTGTACAATAAATCCTTATAGCTTTTAAACTGGATGCAAACCGCTTGAGTCCTTTTCGAAATCGTTAGGGGAGGCTTATGTCCAACCTTGGCTTTCCTACATCGAAAATGATGAATGATAAGCCGGATAAAGTGGTTTACGACAGTTTTGGTTATAATTATCTTAACGCAGCGATATTCGAAAGAGAACCTGGATTTAAACCATTATTGAAGGAGCGATATCATTTTTACTTGAGGGTTCCTGATGGTGTCGAACCACGGCATATTCTGATGCTACACAAATGTAATTGTAGTGATAGTTATAATATTATAAGCAGTACATTATAGGAATCATTTTGTGATGCGGCGAAAATGCTAAAAGAATTGCTTGCGTTTACAGCAGGTTTGGTAATGGTTGTGTTTTGAGAATATGCATCCTTTTTTTGTTGACGGGGGAGAAATCTTCAACAAGAATCCCCGCCTTCTGGGGGTAAGGTGGGGTTATGTGGGGTTCTTACCAACTAAAATCCCCCGGGGCCCTTCCTCGGTGCATTATGAGGGGCTCTAAGATCTCTAGTGAAACGCACCGGAGCCCCTCTGCACTGTGCTCTCGGAGAGCACGTCCGGGGAGTTTAATCCTTTAATCCCTCTCCCCTGTGACCTCACAGAGTAAGGCGACACGGGCCACTCGATGTCGCCTTCTTCCCGGGTCCACCTTGACGGACGATAAAAGATCCTTTTTAGTCGTGTTCTACGACAGGTAGGGGATACCGCAGTCTTATTCTACGACTCCCGATCTTGTCTTTAGATTGTCGAAAAGTTCGCACTACTAAACTTTAAATTTTAAAACTGTAATCTCCACGATAACATGATTATATCTCATAGAACAGTTATAGGCTATAATGGTTTTATTTTTGGAATAATCGTGCACATCTTTTAATTTATTTGTAGCTATTAAGTCTCGAATGAGTTTTAACCAACTGGCGTAAAGCGTTATAAAGTATTTGGTAACTCAATTTTGGTAAAACTGAAATTAGTGCAGCGCGATAGAATGCCCGCTTTTGACGATAAAACAACGCTTTTTATGTTCATTATATCGCCTACAGTTAGTTTCGGTTCTTTTTTTTATACTATCATAAAAATATATTCGCATAAAAAATTACACGACACAAAAATGAGATTGGTGTTGTTGAAACTTTGTATGGTTAACATTAACTTTGATATTGCCTTTTTACTGTGGTGATCAATGAAATATACGCAACAATACACAAATCACTAATTGCTTGTTTTGTTCAGATATTTATTTATAATCGTAATAAACTAGATCATACTATCGATTAATATTGACTAATCTGTTAAAAGAAAAACAATACAACAGTAATTTTTTTGAAAAAAAACACAAAACTGTAATGGTAAATCTCGATAAAATCCGTAAAAACAGTATTTTTTATATCAGTACAGTTGTTCTTTAGAAGGCAGAAAGATGGACGCAAACCTTTTTTTTATAACGACCTACACAGATTGGTTTGAAGGTGGCATAGCTCTTAGGTTGCTTAGGCTGAACCTCAATCGCAAGTAATTCATGAGTCCCCCCGGTAAGTAGTAATCTCGGCTTGTACGGTTACTATGTTACGCGTAAGAGGGCGCCCGAGAGGACCGAACCACGACTTGGTCGGTTGCTATTTCACGGGTAATCAAAATATAGTTACATTACCGTACTATTAGTATGACTATTTTTATACTAATAGTTACATTGTTAGTACGTAAAAATACAGAAAAACTCAATTAGATAGAGTGGTTGGCCATATCGGTTTCAAACTCTTGACAGTCAGATAGTAAGACAGAAGTAATCATTGCTTTTTTAGATGTTTTTGCATACTTTATTATCGGGTAATTAAACATTCTAACATTCTAAACATAATGTATTAAAGCAATATGACTGAGATATAAAGCCGACACTGGGCGACAAGGCTGGGGGCCTGCGTCGTCCATCAAAGTGGCCCCGGGAAGAAGGCGACATCGGCTAGCCCGTGTCGCCTTGCGCTGGGAGGGCACAGGGGGGAGGGAGTAACCTCCCCCGGGACGTGCTCTCCTTGAGCACAGTGCAGAGGGGCTCCGGTGCGTTCCACGTTGAGATCCCGGAGCCCCTCGTCATACACCGAGGAAAGGGCCACCGGGGAGGTTTTAGTGGATAAGAACCCCACATATATTTTTCTGAAGATTTCCTCCCCGTCAACAAAAAAAAGAAAGATATAAAGCCGAGGTAAACCGTCTCAGCGTTATCTTGAGCAAAATATTAAGCCATGTAATCAGGCCGATAATATATGAGGGTCAGAATAACTATGTAAGCAGAATCTCCAATCCATTTAGCTATAGCAAAGTTTATGAGCGAACGTCAAATTTATAGCCTGACAAATTTCTGTACTTAACTAACTTAACATGTTTGTGTTGTGTTGTTTGGTTTGTTTTGTTGTGCCAGCTAAAAATAGCGTTTTAAAAGCCTTATTTGGATAAATAAATGCATACTTACACATACGCGTCAATATATTATAGCCTAATTAATTCAACAACCTAAACCAGGTTGTAGAATCATAAGGTCGAAAAATCGAATCCACCATTTTACTGCTGGAGGTTGGACGTCAGCTCAGCGAAGTTATCCTTGTCGTGTGCCAAGCGAAACAGTTGTTCGACGTTGGCAATGCTTACTCCATTCTCTGATGGTTCGTAACCGTGACTTCCAGCGCGTCTCTTCCCGTCCTGTCTACTCCGCGGGGAGTTAAAAGATCTTGAGAGCTTATTTTTTTAGTCAAAAGAGATACTAATCTTTGTCCGGCCAATGACGATGGCTTCACCCTCTATCCGTGATACCAGAAGGAACCTGATATGTTCGATGATGCGTTTGTTATTTCTACTGATCCAGCTAAAAGTTAGAAGGTCGTCAAAGCTTATCTATTTAAATGTAAATCTATTGAAAAATTGATGCGATATTAATAATCATCGCTATCGGAATAAAGAGTAATATTCTTTATAATGTCCGAATGAAAGGAGGTAAGTATTCTTAAAATACTCTAGAAAAATGTGTTATTTCACGGCTGCCAAAACGTCTGCAGCAATGAAAGTTGTAAAAACATAAGTCGTGTGTGTATTCCCACATCGTATTACGTATTCACAAATGCAGTGTGCTACCTGCTGATTATGAATGTTACCTTTTCGAAAACACAATTTTAATATTATATGTGGACTGGCTTCCATTCTCACCTATTTTACGTACATATGTATGTTATACGTAGTTCTTGGGATGCAGACATGTTTCGAGTTCTCCGATGCAATTTTACATTTTTATAAGTGTAACTAGCGTACCCAGCCCGCTAGATTTTGCTTTACTTTATTTAAACAATAAACATAAATCATTAAATATTTAATTTAACTCTCACGATAAATTAAATTATTCATTTCTCTCTATATTCATGCTATTCTATTCTCTTCTCGAGCGGGTGAAGATCATTACCTACACCCATGTACAAATCAGTAAATACAATATCATTCTTATCATTTATACAAAAACATATGGGGCTCAAGTTAATGTCAGAAATAAAAGTACGACGTATTGCTTGTTTGCCAGTTCAAAAAGAGGAGTGCTTCGATCGTCACCAAATTTTACAATATTACTCGTCAGGTAAATCTGAAGATTCCCCGAAAGTTTCATTGAAATCGGTCCAGCCCTTCAAAGCCTATACGGATCAAACACACACACATTTTTTATATATATATATTTATATATATAGATTTCAACAGGTTTATTTTATCGGTGATGTTGAGAGCTATTTTATGTAAATAACTGTTGTTACATAATTACAATATTAATGGTATTCATTTATTGACTACAAAAAGTGAGTAAACGGACGAAATACAAAGGATAGACTTTGAAAAGATTTTATAATATTTGTATTATGTGTATTGTCATTTCATCCACTTAGCAGTTAGCAGCTTCCATATGTATTTTAAAATAAAAAAATATTTTTTTTAATTAAAAATATCCATAGTTATTCAGGCTACCAAAGCGATCATTACAATCGAGGACATACCACGACTTCGCAGTATTCTGGCGTGAAGTAGACATATAAAATCTTCATTCTGCATCTGGACTTAGTAAGGTTGTTAAAGGAATGAACATCAAAAATATCACTCACTTCCTTTATTTATAATTTTTAAAGGGGTAGACAGAGACAGCAATTGTTGTCCTCTTTTCACCAATTATCCCTATTTGATTAAAGTACTATAGTTATTAAACTTAGAAAAATAGTCCCTAAATGTATTGGCGAGAAGTTAAATCAGTGTTACTTTTAAATACATTTATGAGACGAGATGTATTTAGGTGACGATATGTCTTTGAGCCTTATTATGCATTTCAACGTTTTTCTCTTTAATAATAACAAAATATATGTGTACATAGATGACTACTCTGTGGCATTGTAAACATTATTCTCAACTAAAATTCGTATTTCTGCAGGGACGCATTAAACTACGAAACGGTGTCAAAGCAACACTCCGGTATAATTCGTAACTGGAACGCAGTTTAAGGCTTGCATACGTATAAAATATTTATAATAATAAGTTTTCTAGTGTGAATGTTTTGTATAGTTGCGTAAACGTAGCGTAATCCTTTATCATAGAATCGAGGCTCTAAGTTCTCATTGTCATAGATGAGGTCGGCTTATCTCTAAGGATTAACAGTTGGCTGAGTTGAAGTGGCAGTTTTGCAGCAAAATGCTACTGAGCATAGAATAAACGACTTAAATAAATCTTTCAAAGGCGATTGCACATACCGTTTACTAGATAAATTATACATTGTATTGATGTATATACTTACATTATACAGCATGACTATTATATTTCATTATAAAACGTAACCCATCCCTTCTCACTCACTCGTACTCATATTTGGTCAACCTACACGCACTTCAACTCCTACACACATTAGCACACGGAAACACACACACATTCTATTTGATCTCATACATTTTTTTATTGTCACACACATGTGGACTCTTTTTAGCTTAAGTAAATATTATAGAACTTTAAAATTAATCCTCTGAAAACGGGCGTTTATAACTACGTCACAGTTTGTATATACGTGTATTCTGTTCTGTTCCTATTAAAAACATGTTAATCTATTCGTTTTGCATTTAAATGGATAATATTGTGTTACATCAGCCATGTCTCTCGTATGTGTAGTTCAAACAAACGCCAAGTGTTACATGATAGATCAGCGCACTAAACGAATTGCTTGTATTGAGCGCCGATGAAAAATGACACATCCTGTATGATATATGACTAGTCAATGAACCCGTTTACACGATGTGAAGTCAACGATAACTCTTTGTGTTTTAAATAGACTTGTTTTAGCTAATTTATATTATGAAACTGTTCATCTCAAATTAGTAAAGTACTGGGATTAAAGACTAGATTTAAAGAAAAATATCGTAGTAATTTAAAAAAAGATAAGTGATCTTATATAATTTTCACTACAAAATTGCTTACTCGTATTAATCAATATAAACCATAAACGTGAAATTATCCAGATGTTTTCATTTACTGCATTGGAAAGGAGAGTTATTTTAATTGATTTTTTAATCTTTACGACTTTAGTTTTTTTTTTAATAAGCTGTGCATTGTGTAACAACTGACAAGCGACAAAAGTTTGTGACGCAATTGTTACATTAGTTTTTTAAAAATTATTTTCAGCTTTTGTATAGGAAATCCAGTTTGCTCCAAGCTGTCGCACTCGCAAAAACTAAATTTTTACATCTGAAGCGTTGTGAAATACTCAAGCTTTTTCAGTACTTCATTTAAATACTTCTACTGTTTGGATAAATAATCACTTTCAAATACTATATAATTCAAATGGTTTGCGGTATTTTTCAACTGACTTCAAAAAAGGAGGTTGTTCTGAGAACATTTATCGTTATTTAACGTTATCAAGAATATTAGATAAACACCATATAACAGTAAGTCTGCGGCTACCCTAGAATGTCACTCCTCGCAAACACAAGAAAGATTCTATAAATAAATATACTATAACGCTAACAAACATGACAAAAACTGTTTTGTTCTATTAACAAACAACAGTAAAAATGTCGCCATTAAATAGTAGATAATGATTATCATGATATTCTTGTTTGTAATGTTGCTAACTCTTATTAATTCATATTTTAAATCCCAAATTAATTACTTGCTCGGAGATTTGTGTATATTGGAGTTAGTATATAATCTCTTCCGATCTTAATCCTGACGTAAGATGGAGTGTGACGCTGAATATTAAGCAGACCGCAGATTATGTGGTCTTTACGCTAAGTGTTATTAAGGTGCAATTGTTATTTAACACAGTTTTGGATATATAGATAGATATAACTTTATTGTACACTAAAAGTTAACATGACAAATAATAAATAATACAGAAATAAAGTATTTTTTAATTACTTGTATGTACATAATAGGCTATATTAGAAGACTTCTGTTTGTCTCTTTGGAGTTACATCGCCAATTTATCCATTAGCCTTAAAGGTACTTATATACTTATAGGTTTATATAACCACGACTTTTGGGTAGTCCTGGGCACCGCTGAAAATCAACGCTGTCGCATCCTTGCGACGGCATATGCTTAGACGGTATCCAATATTGGCATCATTTTTTTTTCCACTAAACTTTCCGCGAATGCCATAGGCCGTTGTAATTGGAGTGCCCCGGATCTTTTAGCAACAGGACAACCCAACGACCGGCCGTGCTCGCCGCCTGTGGAGGGAGAAGCCCCTGGGCCTCCCTGACCCGCTCGTCGGCCTTCTTCCGGGACATGACTGTCTCGCAGCAGGAGGCCAGTGCCGTTCAGGACCTCTCACTCGCGAGCATCGCGCGAACGACGCGACAGGTCCAATCCACCGATCATGTCTTATGTACTATTTGTCCGTTTTTTTCTTTAACTGTATTTTTTTCTGTCTTTTTGACGTGTTTATATTGTGCCAATATGGAATATGTCTACGTCTATGTCCTGTGTACTTACTATCTAAATTATACCCATTACATGGGCCTATTTACCTAGGTTTCTTTAAATATTTACATTATTATTTATGTATATCATTATTTTGTGCATTTAAATAGGTTGATTCGGTGGTTGATTTGGTGATTCGACGTATAACAGTTAGGAAGTGATAGGGTGACTATCCCTATATGCATTATGCAAAAGTGAACCGTTTTCAACCGACTTAAAACGGAGGTAGTTATCAATTCGTCTGTATGTTTTTTTTATGTTAATGACCTCATAACTATCGACTGGCTGAACCGATTTAGATGATCCTTTTTTATTTGAAAGCTGGTGCTTCCTGTGTGGTCTCATTTCTAATTTGTTGTCCAATTCTGACAATGGTATTCATGACAAAACCAACAAACAAATAACTCAATATCACGCCAACCGATTTCGACGTTTCATTTTTTAAATTTTGAAACGATGTACTTCAAGAGTAGTTCGATGGGAGTTTGGTTAAGTTCTGTTTAATTCTATTTCGGTAATTCGGAAATACAGAGAGGGCGTCCGCGTATTAATAACGTTTAACGTTTGATTCATGTCTTCTTTTCAAAATAGAAATGGCAATTTCGACGAAGAACGAGAACGAAAAGAATTAACTTAAAATCGGAGGAAGACGGCGCGGTTCGACTTACAATTTCACAGTTGGAGGTTCAAATTTCAGTCAGCAAGAAACTAAAAAACGAAAACTCATTGGTACAAAATAATGAGTTCTCGTTTTCCAGTTTCTTCAGTACAACAAAATGACTTTTTTTTATTTGTACTCGGTGTATAGCGATGGATATACGAGTAAGTACACAAGTCACTAATAGTACGCTAGCAGCCCGAATTCGATCCCCGGTGCCGGCACCAATAAATTTGCTGTTGCAATTTTATGTGCTGATTTACCACGCGCTCGGCGGTGAATGAAAACATCAGGACAATTTTTTTTTACAAATATTACTATTATTCTTATTATCAATTCCAACTAAGCTTAAGCTTGTACTAGGAGATCTTGGACTGAGCTGTCGCTTCCGAGCCTCGCTCTTGCGATGGCCTCGAGCGACAGGTCTTGGACGGCGGTCGCCTCCTTCTGCGAGACGGTCATGTCCCAGAAGGAGGCTCACGAGCGGGTCAGGGAGTGGAGAGCAGAGGCTCCCCCCCTCCGCAGGCGGAGTATCGGGGTACGCAGGAGGCGTTACGAACGCCTCCTCTTGCCGCCCCCGTAATCCGAAGCGGGGCCAGGATGGGTACCTACATGCTTACCAGCATGCTTCGGCGTCGTCGGGACTTCTCTGAGTGCCGGAGAAGTCCCCTTTGAGGATGAAGTCCGGTCTTTGCCGGGACCGGCCGGTCGTTGTCGCTGACAGATCCGGGGCACCCCGCTCATAACGGCTGATGGCATTCGCGGAAGGTTTAGTGGGTAGGGGCTGCCCAGGCCGAGTCCCACACATCCCTCCGGGCCCACCCAGGGTACCGGAGGATGGTCTATAAAAAGATTCCCCCGCGTGAAAAAAAAAAAAGGAGACCTTGGACTATTCACATCAACAAAAGATTAGTGGATTGGAACCAAACTTACGAGTACGTTTCACAGGCCGTAACCTAAACCTTTAAGTTATTGATGTTTTCTTAAAAACACTCTTCAAAAGTCAATGTCTACAACACCTTAATATTATTTCGTCATTAAATCTTTATTTCACAATATTTCAAGAAATAAATAATAGATGTCGTTAACGTTGACCAGCTTAGTTAGACGGAGAAATAATATTCCTGCAGGGAGCTATTAAACTGCAAAATGGTGTAGTTGCAGCATCCTGCTCTGGCCATTATTCTGTAAGCAGTTCATAGTTCAAACTGCGTTTATGTCTCTTTGTGTTTTAAATAGACTTTTCTTTGCTAATTTATATTTATGTTAGGAACCTGCTCGTATCAAATTAGCAAACTAATGTATTTAATTTCACAAAAAATATCGTGGTATTTAAAAAAAAATGACTCTGATCTTGCATAATTTACACTACAAGATTATACACTAGAAGCTTATAAATCAATATCAAAAGGCAACTTTTTAACTTAGCCTCAACTTGGATCAGCTAAGATGATATAAAATCCTGTATCGAACACTCACACACATTTAGGCATCTTCCTGTACTATATGTGCGTGCGTTCGTTTGTAAAAATCGCTCACAATAACTCGTGACGACGACGGATTGTTCACTGCCAATATTACCATAAAATAGGTTTTTAAGTTGCTCCATAATTTGTATTGTAATTTTTTTATATCCTTTCTAAGCAAGTGCTTGACTACGATCCCACCTGATGTAAAGTGGAAATGCAGTCCTGGATGCGCACTAGCTTAGTAAATGCCTATTCACTCTACTCTTGTAAATGCGTAAAATATTTTAAATAAATAAATAAAAATGGTTATCCGATAGCGTACCTTTAGCACTTCGATGTTGTTTCAAATATTGCCATTCGTTAATCTCGTACATAATAAAATTTTCTAAATGTACGAGGATACATTTAAATTTAATAGCAATATTAAGAAAAAACAATTGAAAATTACATTACCAAAAATTAAATTAATAGATTACAAAATTTGGCATAATGGTAATTGAATTGTAATTGGTTGGTCTCGCAAGCACTATGTAACTTGAGGCTAGTTCACTGGCTACCAAGGCTTTGACTAATTGATTTAGATTTCTTAGCCCGATTTTCTTAATATATATAAATGTAAGCATTAAATGCCCAATATAAACAGTAACTGAAAATATATATATTTTTTTATAATCCCGCCTGCTCACGGCGGAGTTATAAAAGACACGTTTTGTCGTAAATGAAAAGAAAGACATCAATGGGAATAGAAGGCTTTGTGCGCTTCTCACATACATAATGGGCTTCCTGCGTAGTCTATAAAAACTCATTAAAACGAGTACGCACCCAAGTATCTTCATAGTATTGACCTTCACATTGTGAATATGTTCCTTACTACCTGAATAAAATGGCGAGATCGTAGCTCGTCGATCGTTTCTAGAAGGAAGTTTTAGTATACGAGAGGGATCAAAGCTTTACGTGCGCTAATACAAGTCTAGCTTAACATCTATCGTCACAAAGGAACAGACTGCCAACACCTTCATTGAACATGTCAAATACATCATAGATAACTTAAAACAATTCAATAACACGTAAAAAAATAAACAAACATGAAAAAAGGTACCGAATCAAACAAAACCAACTCACTTAAACATTTGAATAACCTAATATTTATTAAGCTTAAATAAACCTTTTTTTTTTGTTTACGGGGAGGAAAATCTTCAAAAAGATACCCCGCCTTCTGAAGGGAAGGTGGCGGATATTCGGGGTTTTTACCTACTACCTCTTACTGGGCGGGTTCGCTCCGCAGCACGCGCGTCCGCCAGACGCCAGCTTTTGAACAGTTAGCTCTACATCGCCTCACCCTCGAACTCCGTCTCAATGGAGACCGACAGGTCGGGACGGCGTAGCGGACAGATTCGCGCGGCTGACGCTTGAGGGATTAGCCTCGACGTAAAAAAAGTTATTTCTAAAAAATCCGTCTTACACGGTACCCACGACCAGGGGAGCAGTCGCCCCCCGCGCTGATTAATGTGGTCAATACCCCGAGGCCCGTACCTGCGAGGTTCCCTTGAATCTCGTAGACGACCCGTGATGATGAAACCAAGTACGCCATCTTTCTCAAAATTGCGGAAAGTTATTACCCAACATAATTATATATATTACAAAATAAAGTCCAAAGCTTAAATTTCCCCAGCTCAATATTTGAGTAGTTGAACGTGTCAGTATTAAGCGTATTGATTGGAACTCCAGTGTCGAGGACGCGGTAACCGCTAGCATCGTATCCATATTCATTATTTTTGATACCTTAAGCTTAATTTTCGTTTATGTTTGGGACGTACGACATGACGACTAATAATTACGTAATTTAACAAGTATATTTACGAGTAAAAACAAAAATCGACTTCAAATAGAAAAGGTATATTACGAAAGAGAATTAACAAGAACCTATTCAAACTACTCTTGAAGTACAGGATGTACAGGGTTACTTCAAAGGTAATTTTCCAATAAAAAAATGAGTCATCAGAATTGGTTCACCCAGTCAAAAATTTAGAGCTAACAAACAAAAAAAAATCAAACGATTTTTTTTTAAATAAAGCTCGGATTATTTTTTTAAATTATTGTTAACCATTCCAACTATGCTTAAGCTTGTGCTAGGAGATGATTCACGTCAATAGTCAAATGGTGGATTCGAACCTACAACTTTACGATTCACAGACAATACCCTAAACCATTAGGTTATTGACGCTTCATCAATTGAAAACATCGTCCTTTTTGAAGTCGTTTGAAAAATAATTTGTACTATAAAGATACTATTCACGGTTAAAGTCACCACCTGCGCATAGCCAAAGCCGAGTAATTTCTCTATATACTAGTATATTGTAAAAACTGTATTGTTTGTCGTTATAAATATGATTCCCGTATGTAGAACGCATTGAGACAGATTTACGTGTTAATTTACATAATTTATTTCAATAACTAATTTTCATTCAGTTCAATACCAATAGTCTTTTAAGTGTCTTCTAACTAATAAGGCCAGTGCCCAGCAGTGGGACCTATATAAAGGCTGTAACTTTAGTGAGCTCCATTTCTTTACTTCATCAATGCCATCTCGCAGCTTTGGACTCGGTGGAGAGGCGGGCTAAGAGGCTATTTGGTGACGCAGCTGAAACCAATCTGCTCAGTCTTGAGCACAGGCGTAAGGTAGCTAGCCTTTCGGTTTTCTACAGATTGCATTTTGGAGAGTGTGCTCAGGAACTACATGATCTAATTCCCCCATCCCCTTTCCACCATCGGACTTCTAGACGCACTGCGGGATTTCATCCTTTCGTTGTGAACATCCCTCAAACCCGAACGAAGCGATTTGCTTCGTCTTTCATTCTTCGTACAGCAAAGGACTGGAATAGTTTGCCCGCGTCTGTCTTTCCTTCCGATTACAATGTGGGTATTTTCAAGAGTAGAGTGAATAGGCATTTACTAAGCTAGTGCGCCTTACCTGGATCAGGACTGCATTTCCGCTTAACATCAGGTGGGATCGTAGTCAAGCACTTGCTTAGAAATTATAAAAAAAATAGCGGTATGTCGGTATTGGATTTCTTGTGTTTAGTGAAAACCAACAAAAATTCTTGCTGAGAGATTCATTCGATTCAGCATTGGTTTGTTAATTGTACGAATGATTTTGGTGTTTAATTGTGCAGCATTATTATTAATAACAATGAGTTTTAATTTTAAAAAAAGTTCAGTGGTTGTGCAGAAGCCAGACGTTCAACTTATTGGCATCTGACAACGTTCTTTGTCTCCTCTACGCGAGCGGTATTTTCATTTGACAAATTTTAACTGGTATGACGTAATTTCAAGATGGTTCCGGATGAATTTCGAATTAAACTTCTCGTCAATCTGTCCGTTTTCAGGAATTTGCCTACTGTACATAATTGCAAATTGTAATTCTGGATTTTCCTCGATATAAATTGTTTTGTTCAATTCACACTTTATAATTTAATCAAGAAGAAGGAATGCTTTTTCTGAACTATGTTCTTGCCGGGGATTTGTGTCAATAATAGTTAGTTTTGATATTACAAAGGGAACTCACATTTTGAGACTGTAAATTTACTTATTTATATCCAAATTATATCGTTATAAATCGAATCGGATGAATGTAAATCGTTAAAGGATTTACGGAAATATTACTTACTTATATTACTTTTGAAGAATTACTTTAGCGTGGAAAAAATATTGGGGTTTGAAAGAAATAATAAAAAATAACACAATTATTAGAAGCATAAAAAAATTATATGAAACGGTAATATTACCGTGCCTAACATATGGCTGCCAGACGTGGGCATTGAGGAAAGAAGATGAAGAAAAACTTTCTACATGTCAACGTAAAATGAAAGAAAAGCATGCTATAATTATATAAGTTGAATAGTACGCTAGCAACCCGAATTTAATGCCCGGTGCCGGCACCAATAAATTTGCTGTTGCAATTTTATGTGCTGATTTACCACGCGCTCGGCGGTGAAGGAAAACATTGTGAGGAAACCTATATGTCTTAGAATTTTTTTTAGTAAGTCTGCACTAGGGCCGCGTGTTGGACTATGCCGCGCAACAGTAGGATAAATTATAAAATTTAACACGGATCATAATAACAGATAGATTTGTAGTGTATCTGATCGTGTGTGTGTAAGTATGCGAATGAAAGGTTAATTAAGATATTTTAAATAACTTCTGAACATCCTATCAGAATAATGTGTTTTATTATATAAATGATCATTATGCAACGAGTTTGTTTTGTTATATTGCCACATACTTACATAACATTAATAGAAACAAAATAGTTTATCCCACTCTATTGAAACAGATCCCGAACGACATTTCCAATTATCCGTTGTCAGAAATCGTGAAGTGGATTTCTGTCCGTCGGATAATACCAAAGTATTCTCTTTAATTCCATTCGTGATATCCTAAACGTGTTGTTTTAACAAAATAATCCATGAAAGCGAAATAAAGGAGATATAAAATAATTTATTAGTTTTATTTGAGACAAAATAACGTTCAAATACAACTCTTTATAAGTGAAATACTCTGCCCACATTAATGGAGCTGTGTCCAGAATACTGAACTGAATTCCAATAATTAGCAAGACAGATAGATACATAAAACTTGATTATACACCAAAATCAAACAGCAAATTACAGAACTTATCTTAGTTCTGTAATTTGCTGTTTGCTATTTGTAGTAAGAGCGATCTCTTTCAGGCAACCTTTGTATGGCGAGAAATGAATAAAACAGGAAATAATCAACACTTGATATGCCCTCTCGGGCGCCCTCGGATCGGACTGCTAACGCGTAATAATGGTAACCGTCCAAGCCGAGGTTACCCCTCACCGGTGGGACCCTTGTGTCGAGTTACCACCTAATAGAGGTTCAGGCTAAGCGATCTAAGAGCTGTGCCACCTCTCAAATCCGGTGAAGCAGTAAAGGCCAGCTTTTCTGCGTCAACTGTGTTAGTTCGTCAAAAAAAAACACTTAATAGATTCAGATTCAGATTCAGATTTTATTGGTAACATAATAAATTACAAGTCAATTATTTACTACAAATTATTACAAATTATTAGTATTACATTAGATTATTAAATTAAAAAAATAATAATGAAAAAATAGTACATCGAAAAAATAAAATTATTTAATTTGAACTTTCATTAGTTAATTCCTCCACACTGTAAAATGCCCTCTCAACCAGCCATATATAACCAGTAATATACATGATACGTTACACATAATTATACGTATAAATAAAATATACATAATATATATCATAGATCCATCTTGATTGATGGTGACACGTTAAGAGATTTTTAAAAGCTTCATTACTTCAGCCTACAACGTAAATGCATTTTATATATAATATAAAATTAGTAAACATAATTAAAATATTAATTGAAATTATTATAATATTCCATAAAATATTTGGCATCCAACAATCATACCAGACATAATATCATAAAGCTTCCTAAAAGTTTACCGCAGCCCGGTTATCCGGAAATTGAATTTATAAGCTCAGGTGATGGATTCATCTAACTTTTAGCATAAGAAATATTAATACTCAAACATTCTTATGTAAAAGTTCATGAATATAATTGAATTTCTCACACATGTTCTTAATAATTTCAACCACGGATGAATATTTTCTTCAATTCCATGTCAGATTAACAATAGTATTTCGGGATTCGCGAAAACGTCAATAGCCGAATGGTGCACAAAAATACGGTCTGCGAATGGTTATTCTGGTTTTTACTATTTCCGACTTTCATTAAAACTTATAAAATTTCATTAAATCTTTTTCTTTTTATTTATTCAAATTGAAGACGTTTATTTATCCCATTGAACGCCTACCTTACATTTAAATTGGTTAAATGTTATCATAAGGAAGTAACGCTGACTACGGACTTTTTTCCGTTATCTGTGAAGGTACAACAAAAATAATCTCGGTCAGATTACAGAGCTTTGACTCTTATTCGGGACAAAATTAGGCCGTAAATGCTGAGGCATCGTGGACCAGTAATGCCACTGAGAAAGGTTTCTTTAATTTAACCTCTCCTACGCTTAAGTAGGGGTATTAAATTGAAGCAAGACAAAGTCGTTTTAGTGCGCTTAAAAAAGGATAACATTGAGACAGAAGGTATCGTAAAATAAATCTCAAACATTGGTTTCTATTGCTTTGGTGGTAAAATCATCTAAATTCAGTTAAATACAGTAAGTTAGATGAGAACACAAACTGTATATTCTTTTATTTCACGCAAAGCAAAACCCCCTTGTGCCCTCGCAGTGCAAGGCTACACGGGCCAGCCGATGTCGCCTTCTTCCCGGGTCGACCTTAGCGAATGACAAAGGCCCCAACCCTTGTCGCCCAGTGAACCTGAGGCCCCTTTAGTCGCCTTCTACGATAGGCAGGGGATACCGTTGTCTTATTCTTGAGAGCCCAGAACTGTACCCAGGGCTGTACTTACTAATCCTAGTCGCAGGTCGCCCCTTTTGCGCAATAGATGTTAGGATGAACATGAATGAATATTTAGCCTTACACCGGAAACTTTACATGATAGTGTAATGCCAGTGGCAGATGTTAAAGTTACAGCATTTATATACATAATATTTATGGTCCCACTGTTGGGAGCAGGCCTTCTCTGTATATAGACTATGAGGGCATAGTCCACCACGCAGCCCTAGTGCGGATTGGCACATGCGTTAGACAAAATTTTCTAAAACATGAAGGTTTCCTCACATAACAAATCAGCACATTAAATTGCAACAACAAATTTATCACCGGGGATCGAACTCAGGTTGCTATCGTACTATGCAACTTGAGCAACTGCCCAGACACTGAGCCCACGGCCACATCGGTCACCACGGCTCGTGACCGATGTGGCCTCCATTAATTATGTTGACAGACATATTCGAATCATATGGCATAACTTTTAGGGTCCTTAGCCTAAACCTCCATTCTTAGTACTCGACACTAAGCTAACTAGACATGTGCCCAAATGAGGGATATATATATATATATATATATTTATTTATTATATATATATATATATATATAATAAATAAATAAATAATAAAATCTTTATTTTCAAAACAAAAACATATAAAGCAAGTATACAATGTTTGGATCTTCTTTTAAGTATAAAATATACTTGTGCCAGAAGATCTAGCTCTTCCTTAACCATATCATATATTTTTTTTGTTTTATAGTTAATTAGTTTAAAGTAATTATATGTATGTATGTGTGTTTGTGAATGTGTGTATTTATGTGAGATTACAATAAAAATTTACAAAAGATATATATATATGCTAAAACTTTAACTTTTTATACACGTTCTGACCTGACACCTTTTCAGAAGGGCGTGATTCTTCTTATTAAAGTATTTTTTACAAAGAAAAAAATGACATTAAAATGGTTTCATATTGTTCAATTACAACGTTCATAATCCTATAAGCTCAAAACATAATTAAATATTCTCCTAACAGGTGTGACGGGGCGTAAGCCAAATTAATGTGTTAGAATTTGTCTGCGGCGTAACTGAATTCATATAATTTAATACCTACCTACCTAGGCATTGTTATACTGTTAATTTGGAAATATTCACATTAATTTTGACAT
Source organism: Meandrusa payeni (assembly GCA_029286785.1). NCBI lineage: Eukaryota > Metazoa > Arthropoda > Insecta > Lepidoptera > Papilionidae > Meandrusa > Meandrusa payeni. Next base: position 4,042,918 of record JAGSMX010000027.1, read on the forward strand.
GTCGTCATGGACACAAAGAGGACTAAAGCTAGTGATTTCCATAGCAGTCAACTATTAACTTAACTAGCATATTTAAGAGTAAAAACAAAAAAACTTTAAATTGAACTAAACGTTACATTTACGCGCCCGTATTTAGACTTATTGTAGGAAAATAAAGAAATAAAGTGAATCAGAACCTAACCAAACTCTCATCAAACCAATCATGAAGTACATCCTTTCCAGTAAAACATGAATCATCGAAATCGGCTGGCATAATATTGACTTATTCGTCCATTTCTCTTGCACACGGGGGAAGGCGGCGGTTATGTGGGGTTTTTACCCACTAAAACCTCCCCGGTGGCCCTTCCTCGGTGCATGGTGAGGGGCTCCATGATCTCCAGTGGAACGCACCGGAGCCCCTCTGCACTGTGCTCAAGGAGAGCACTTCCCGGGGGGGGAGGTTACACCCTCCCCCCCTGTGCCCTCGCAGTGCAAGGCGACACGGGCCAGCCGATGTCACCTTCTTCCCGGGTCCACCTTGGCGGACGACAAAGGCCCCCACTCTTGCCGCCCAGTGAACCCGAGGCCCCTTTTTGTCGCCTTCTACGACAGGCAGGGGGATACCGTAGTCTTAACATTACACATACCAACTGCGAATTTAATAATGATATGGTTTACTCATTGATGCCATTGTCAAATTGAAATGAGACCACATTTCCACTAACAGCACCAGCTTTCAAATAAAGAAAGAATCATCAAAATCGCTTCATGCAGTCCAAATGTATGAGGTAACAAACATAAAAGACATACGAATTGAGAGACTCCTTTTTTTAAGTCGGTTGATATAATAGGTAAAGTGCACGTTAAATTTGAAGTCGTTTTTGTATGAAAGAAATGTTTGATTATTAAATTTATATCGTTTATACTAAATACATAGAAAAACACCGCGGCCAAAAACATTATTTTAAAAAGCCTGGTCGGATATATTTGTGGTCAGTTCTCTAATGACAATTGAACTGGAAAACTTTTCTATTTTCATCGAACATCGTGACTGGAATACTAAATCTGCCCTCCTGTTCTCGGTGTTATTGGAACACATTTTAAATCAAGTCTGAATTTATTATTTAATTAAGTTCTGTTAATATATAATTATATCTTTGGAATTTATTTCTAGACTCTCTAATTATATTCCATTGTAAAAATATTCCTTAAGTTCTGCGTCACGAACAAAACTTATCAACAAAAAAATTAACTTAATTTCATTCCAGGAACAAAATGAAAATAAACATATTTTAACCGACTTCAAAAAAGGAGGAAGTACTCAAATTGTCTGCATTTTTTTACCTTTTTTTTATTTTTTTTTCACGAGGAGGAAATCTTCAGAAAGATGCCCGGCCTTCTGGGGGGAAGGCGGCGGTTATGTGGGGTTTTTACCCACTAAAACCTCCCCGGTGGCCCTTCCTCGGTGCATGGTGAGGGGCTCCGGGATCTCCAGTGGAACGCACCGGAGCCCCTCTGCGCTGTGCTCAAGGAGAGCACTTCCCGGGGGGCATTTTTTTTTTACCTAGTAACCTTCGACTAGCTGATCCGATTTTTTTTTCATTTATTCTTTTCCGAACCACGACTCGGTCGAAAGCTTTTGTCGAAAGACTAAAGACATTTAAATATCAAACTGGTTTTGAGACTGCTTCGAGAAGCGTTGCCGCTGGGAGAAGTAGCTGAAGAAATTCTATATAAATGATATAATTGTATATTTGTTTTTTGGTATTCGTCTTTCGATTCAATTGTCTTCAGATTTGCTTATGTATGTGATGTATGTATGTAATAGCTTTGCCTAAGACAATTAAGTATATCGAATACCAGCTAGTTTGAACCAATGATGTTTCCTTTTGCTTCATTACAGTTGTAAACAAACTCGGTGAAAATCAATTACTGATTGATACACATGTAGATATCATATAGATAGAAACTCATCTATTCTGTGATAAATATATATTTATTATACAGTATGTTAATTCTAAAACGTGAGAGAGTACTAGTTTAATTCCTTTTCCTCGACAACCTCAATTTGAGTCTTGTTATTCTATATATAAATATTTCCTTTCCTAGCCATATATAATATTAATATTTATATTTCTAATTATATCATTAGGAGCTATATTTTTATAGCTATAAGCAATATTTTCTCTCTCTATAAATATATATGCGTCAATAGCCTAATGTACGGTACGGTCTGCGAATCGTAAGATCGTGGGTTCGAATCCATCATTCGACTATTGCCGTGAACCATGTCCTAGCACAAGCTTAAGCTTAGTTGGAATGGTTAATACGATTGTTAGTAATATTTTTGAAAAAAAAAAGAAATATAAATATTATATATATATATATATAGAGAGAGAGAAAATATAGGTTAATATCATCTGGCAGGAAAAAATAAAAATATATCTCCATGTTTAATTGTAACTAAAAAATATCCTACGAAAATGTTGACGTTCTGATCATAAATTTACAAAATGGAAGTGTTACAATTGAAAATTACGTTGGAAATCTCAGAGAGACCAAAAACCTGAAATTTATTTCGCAGGTACGAACGGAACGCTTCCGTGCTTAGCTGTGGTCTGCTGTATTTAAATGAGCTATTTCCTGCCGCCTATCTGTGAAAATGTCACATGAGTTGCCTCTCTGGTGTTCCAACTTGCTTCACTTAGCATAATAAATGCTATTGAAATAAAAAAAATAAGTAACATAAGCTCAAACTCCCTTACTTAATACCTTCTAACCTTACCAGGATAGGCAGAAACAACTTTCGCTATCCGCTCATCGCGGATTCAGCCACAGAACATCCAATGCTGGACTTAGACCTTCCCAACGATTTGCAAAAGGACTTGTTATAAGCGGCTTGCATCAAGCTGCGCTCTACGTCCTTATGAGGTCGTTAGACCACCTTACCTTGCCTACGCTGGGCTTGAGGAGAACTTTTCTGACACATTGGCCCTTTTTTTTGTTAATGGGAAGGAAATCTTCAAAAAGGCTGGGGTTATGTGGGGTTTTACTAAACCCTCGCTGCATGGTGGTGCGTTCCTCTGGAGATCCCGAAGCCCCTCTGCCCTGTGCTCAAGAGAGCATTTCCCGGGTGGAGAGGGGACTCCTCCCCTGTGCCCTCGCAGTGCAAGGCGACACGGGCCAACCGATGTTGCCTTCTTCCCGGGTCCATCTTGCAAGACGACAAAGGCCTTGTCGCTCAGTGAACCCTTGTACTCGAAACCTAAACTAAAAGATTACTTTTAATTGTCTATGGTTAATGATCGTACTATCTACACCTATTCCAATAACCGTACACTCAAACTTAGTCAATCTGATAGATAAGGCCTGTAAAACGAATGGTCGTAGTTTCAATCTGCTAGCTAGCACAACCTTAATATTATTAGGTAGTTAACGAGGACGTTAGTAACATTTCTACCACAACACATATAACAGAGACAGCCAGCGATTCGCCTTTCTCGAAGATTATAACGTCCAATTATGATTTTTTTACACAGAAAACTGAAAAATTTAGTCGTAACAATAATTTTACATTAGCGCAATAAAGTGTTATAAAATTTTGAACTTTGTCGTATCATTAGAGTAAATTTCGAAACTTCCGAATTTTCTTAGTATTCAAGTGGCCATTGAATAGGGAAAAATTCATTCACCCTCTTAGATGCAAACTGAATAATATATGAGGGCTTGGCTGTATGTTTTAGCAAATCCTTTTGGACTGAGAGATTTACGTCCCCTCCGACAAAATTAATAGTTTTATTCTTCTGCGACTTGAGAAAAGTTAAGTAAAAGAAAAATACACACTTCATTTTGTACTTATTATCAGTAATAAAATATTCTATTATTATTTTATGAAGAAAAGGGCAAGTAAGGTAAGTACAGTTATTGCGTTATTTTTGCTTTTTGCAAAAACAATGGCTTTGCTTTTATGGGGTATAAATTAGTGCTTGACCACGATCCCACCTGATATTAAGTGGTGATATAGTCGAAATATGGTACCCGCTAGTTTAAACAGGTAAACACCGAAAGGCTGGCCACCTTGCGCGTTTTATATTTTTATCATTTTAATATTTATTCCCTATTTTCTTTTGGAACCCAATTTTGTGAAGTAATTTTTTAATTTTTCCTTGGGGAAGTTTTCTTTGAGGGTCACTTTAAATTCTAGTGGCAAAATGTTAGCATATTGCATATTTACCTTTTATCGTATAAGTTTATTTATTTATTTAAAGTTACAGATAATACCAATATGATGTTATAAAAATTAAAACAAATAAAAAGCTGCTTTATGTATTGACAATAATATATAAATATAATAGAGTCAGACACCTTCTACGTATTTGTAGGCAGCTTCGACAAGCACAGACTCTGTGCAACAAAATATATCAATGTGCAGTGAGATGGTATTAACAAACCCAACCGCGCGCGATAGCGGAGAGTTTCTGGACAAGTTAGTCCTGGAGACAGGCAGTAGGAACAATGGTGGACGACAGCGCATGTACAGGTAACTGTCAGCATTTCACACTATTTGCTTAAATCGCGGCAATAATTTCTGTATACTGTAGAAGTCTCAATAGTGAAATCCAAATTGATGTTTATATTAAAAACCGTATGTATGAACTTATGAAGTAAGATCATTGTTTCTATAGCATCTAAACTAATTTAACTAGTTGCAAATTTTCAAACAAACAGATAACTAGACGTTCACAACCTCTGATCATTGTTGTTAGAAAATATAATTGCTTTTCTAGTACTGCAGCAGTAGTTTTGAGTTGCTTTGTTTTGAATAACATTTGTATTCTAATTATAATATTATCTTCTCTTTCTATCTATTATTTCTAATTATTATATAGCTTACTTAATAAAATTGACTGCTCTGTAGAGCGAATGATTCTTACATTTATTGAACACGACATATACAAAAGGATGAATTTCAGCAATGCGTCTTGACGTTTGATAGTGGAACAATTAACCTCGACTCACCTCACCTCACCAAAAGATCTCTTACCCCTCCTTTCTACTGAATCTAAGATTGCGAGATGGAATTTAGCAGCGCATGCCCAAATGTGACACATATTCTACACACAGCAGAACTGGAGCTTTGAACGTTAAATTCTGCAATAGAGGAAAACCATTAGATAGATAGATAAATCCTTTATTGCACCAAATAAAATGTACAAAGGCGAACTTAATGCTAAATAGCATTTTCTTCCAGTTAACCTTTAGTGGTTAAGAGCAGGGTAAGGGTAGTGCCGCTAAAAATAGCGTTTTAAAACTATTATATAAATAAATATATATTTACATATACATAAATAGATACTTCTATTTAAATATAATAATATACATACACATGGAATATATACAACGACAATAAATATACCAGCTTGTAATTTTTCATTATTTGAGTAGAAAGTATTCAGATACACGCGATTTAAAGACATTAGTTGACGAAGCCTCCCTTTTTTTTTTTTTTTGTTTACGGGGAGGAAATCTTCAGAAAGATACCCCGCCTTCTGGGGGGAAGGCGGCGGTTATGTGGGGTTCTTACCCACTAAAACCTCCCCGGTGGCCCTTTCCTCGGTGCATGACGAGGGGCTCCGGGATCTCCAGTGGAACGCACCGGAGCCCCTCTGCACTGTGCTCAAGGAGAGCACGTCCCGGGGGGGAGGTTACTCCCTCCCCCCTGTGCCCTCAGAGTGCAAGGCTACACGGGCCAGCCGATGTCGCCTTCTTCCCGGGTCCACTTTGGTGGACGACTCAAACCCCACCCTTGTCGCCCAGTGAACCCGAGGCCCTTTTAGTCGCCTTGTACGACAGGCAGGGGATACCGTAGTCTTATTCTTGAGAGCCCAGAACTACAGGGCTGGGATGAAGCCTCCTAATCTAACCAAACCATTGCACTTTGACCAGGATTAAAATTTTTACGCAGCTATCTAGAAACGAAGTACCAACAATACAGTGCATAAATAAAATAAATACAATATTATTGATTACGAACATTAGCTTTGGTTCAAGTTTCATACCAACCATTTCCTTATCCTCGGAATGTCTTCATAAAATCTAAGGTTTACGTCAACGTCGCAAACTTTGGAAGACATAAATTTCAGCGCGTCGGTCATAAACTTGCTGTAGCAAAATGAATTAGATAGAATTTGCTTACTAAGTTGTTTTAACCGGCGTATGACGCTTCAAATAATTTTATGCAATTAAAATTGAATGTAAAATTTGTAATCAGGACATTAATATTAATCAAAACAAAACAACTCCGAACTTCTGGTGCAGTACTAGAAAAGCAATTATATTTTCGAACAACAACCGTCAAACAGAGGCTGTGAAAGAGACGTCTAGTTATTTCAAGTTTGAAAATTTGCAAATAGTTAAATTAGTTTACGTGCTTTTAACGTAACAATTACGTTACTTGAAACGTTTTGTTAGCGTAATGTATATTAAATATACTCGTGAGCAAAAATAAAGAGACGGAATAAAGGGTCGGTTACGAAAGTGAGAATATCTCGCAAGATAAAGACGAGCTAACGAAATTAATTTTTGCATGATAGACAATTAAATATCCTTAAAAAAATGTATTTATATTTCATTAAAAAACATAAACTTAAACGAAAAAGGATATCTTACGTTATTTTGGATAATACAGTATGTTTTATTAAAGTTTATTGCTTAGTGTTGCCTCCATGTGGCGACAAAAAATAGTAAAAATATTTTATTTTATTTTAAGGATATTTAATTGTTTATTGCACAATTTATTTCAGGTAGCTAGCGTCTTTATCTTCCGAGATAGTCAAACTTTCTTAACCGACCCTCTATTTTTGCTCACGGCTATACTTTCGATAATGATACAGTGACAGGACAGTGGTTAAAGGGTTCGACTCCCGATTTGAAGATCGAGGATTCTAATCCTAGCTAGTTATTACCAATAAGTTTCTATTTTTCTACCGACTGCAAAAAAAGGCACAAGTTCATATTTCGTTTATATGTTTTTTTATGTTTATTAGCATGTAACTTTCGACTGGGTGAACCGATTTGGATGGTTCTTTTTTTATTTGATAGCCAAGCCAACTTTGATAATGGCGTCCATGAGAAAACCAAAGTCTAACAATTGCATTAAATATGTGCGCAGCAAATGGGCCGATAACTCAAAATCACGTTAACCGATATCGATGATACATTTTTTATCGTAAAAGATCGAAAATCTCAAAAGGTAGTTTGATGAGAGTTTGGTTAGGTTCTGATTAATTATATCTCCTAATATTCCTACGTGTAAGCGTGGACGTTTAATAGCGTGTAACGTTTGTTTCGATTTGAAGTCGGTTTCTGTTTTTACTAGTAAATATACTTGTATGGATATGAAAGTTTTTGGGTTCTCACTTGTCACATTTGTAATTTGATGGTTGGTAAAAATTGAAAACTGATATCTTAAAATTTTGTACTGTATTGTATATGCAATGAAGTCGCCACCTGTCCCACATGAGACCTAATAATCTTAGTGAAAAGCGGACAGCAAAAGTTACTTTCACTTACCCCGTTAGGATACAAATCTCATATCCTTGAGAGCTTATGATTATATTAATAATATTATGGTTACAACACCCTCTGTAGGTTAATACATCTAACATGTTTTTCGTTTCTATAGTAACGACTGCCTAAAGTCGTACTTCATGGCCTAAAATCTCCAGATCCTTGTTCCGTCTCGCTGTGATAAAGTTTAAAACGGCCTTAATGATAGTCGACTGGTAGGAGACGGCACCGCAAGAAGAAGACAGTTGTAAGTTCAACTTAATCGTTAAAAGCCATTTGCCCTTTCTTGGGACCAAACTACGTCTAACTAAATTTTATGTACGTCTCCATTTTGGCAAAAGCCACAATGCAAGCAAGATCAGTCCGTTAGAGACATTACTTCTAATGTTCTAACGGTATTTAAAGTCGTTAGATAAACACTGTTAACCCATTATTTTGGTCATTATTCTGGGTGTACGCGATAAACATCACGTAATAAAGTAATTAACTATCACATATTACAGTTAGTAATCAAATTACTCGTTTATTACTCCCCGATGTCTTCTATCAAATAAAGTCCTTAGCTTTTTACACCTAACTACTTCTAGTGACCCTCACGAGGTCTCGTTGACCCTAGATCCTCCCTAGGCAGTGCCTTGCGCTTCTCTTACATCATAAGTCTTCTTTCCTTCGTCATCTGCTGTCAATAACTCGCAGATGCAGCAAACCCAATGTATATCGTATCGATTCGAAGTCCATACCCGAGGGGGCGAGGTGGCAGCTCGTATTCCCGGCCGCCAAGGTCTCCAGGTGACCGACTCGGGGGAGTATGTCACCAACTTACAGAGGTCGTGGAGGAAGGCGCGTCCTATGTTCAGACGCGCCTTGCCTGGAGGGCAGCGAGGGGGAGGCTCGTCCTCCCCCGGGACGGAGCTGCCGCAAGGGGTCCAGGTCGCAGACGGGGCCGCGGTGCGTGCGCAAGCAATGCCGTAGCCCCGCCGTACGCGACACTGGTGGAACATCTTGTGGGTATGGTCGGTGAGGGCTCGTCTTTACCCCGGGGGACGATTACGCGGCTAGGTACGTTCCCACAAGTAAAACAAAGAAAAAGGAAAATTGCAGCTCTAGGTGTAGACATTGAGCAAATATCTTTAGTAGTTAAAGTCATTTTAATAGCTAAATTCTAGGATATACCATACTAAAAAGCGAATCTTATTCTCACGAATTAAAAAGTGATATTTTCCCATAAGACTCCATTCTCAAATTCCGTAATTTATCTCCAGTAACTGTATTTACGTATAAATATTTACAAATGAATCCCCGGAAGAACGATTGTCTAAAATTAAAACAGAATTACTTCAATCCGATGTAAAAAGCTATACGTCAGGGCGTAATACAACGAGCGTTAATATCTCGATCAATTAAGCGTGAAATAAGGTCACGTCATGTTACCCCGTGAGACATTGAATTATTCCTAGGCTCGGAGCTCTCCGAAGATTAATACACGTTCAAGTATGCTATAGTTATGTTCAAACTTTTTATATACCTACTATAATGTTTTGATATTTTGGTGTCTAGTTGAAAATCGAGGTGATTGATTGACACTGATTTTGGTATTTTTAAACGTTATTACTTTAGATTATATATTAAATTGTTGTCAAATATCTCCTTCCGCCTTTTGTGTCATGCGGCACCCAAACATCAAGCTTTTTGTATCCAGCCTTCTGCAGATGGTTTAAAATGGTTTGGTGACTAACTCCCATCTCCTGGGCGATGTCACGAGATGCCACATGCCGGTCTAACTCGATGTAGTCCATGATTTGATCGGTATTTGTCGTCACAGGTCTTCCGCCGGCTGGCTTATCCATGGTGTCGTTTCACCGGCTCTGAATCGTCGAAACCATTCCTCCGTGGTTCGAAGTGATAGAGTACCATCCCCAAAACACCATTAATCTCACGGAACGTTTCTCTAGCGGATTTGCCTTTAACGAAGGAAAACTTTAAAATAGCGCGAATTTCGGCGTTAGTGAACTTCATGTTTACACGTCTATAACTGTTGAACGCAATATCAAACTAATTATGCATAGCGTCGTTTTGTAGGTTATGTCAAGACCTTTCGTATGATGTATAGTATTGCTAGATACGAGCTCTGTAGCGCTTTGTAAATAGCCGCGAAATTCAAAGACAAAAAGGCGAAAGGGAGATATTTGACAACCAATATATATGCCACAAATTTTACAGCTATGATACTGGCTTAATGTTATACTACAATAGTTACGGGTTCGAATTCTTAATTAAACTAGATTTTATTATTTCTATAAAAACATAAAATTAATCAAGCATAAAATTGGTAGTCATAAGAATTGCCGATAGAAATGATAACATAACTTAGAATGTGATAGTTAAAATTTGAAAATTCATTTAAATAAAAATTATCTACAACAATCTGGTTTTCACATCTATTGAAAATCTGAGCAATAATTACATGCCAAGTGGTTGATGATGTGCACCATATAATGGGGGAATGGGCTAAACATGAAGCGGAAAGAAAGTCATTAATAGCTAGCTTAAAACTCAGGGAGCAACATGTGTGTGCTTTTTTAATGTTGTTGTCTGACCCGACCTAGAGGGAGCGAGGAAGCTGGTAGCTATGGCCATGCAACATTGATGATTTTCTCGCTTCATGCGATTGAAGTGTGTGTTACCAAGGGTATGATGGGGCTGACATGCCCAAAAAAGCAAAAGTCCCTAAAAATAAAGAAAAAATATATTATGGTCTGTACAAGATTATGACAAAATATAAATACAATATCAACATACCGGCAACGCGAGCTCATAAGATTTTCCCGTACAAAAAAGTGCTTATAATGTAGGAAATTTTCACTTCAAACTAGCCTTTGTGTCGAAGAGGACAGCGTGTATTATGTATGGTATATAGGATGGATTGGTGACTTAAAATTCAATGTAAGAGTAGCAAATGAATTCCGCAAAGAGAAGTGGGCTAGGAGTGAAAAGGTATCCCCTGCCTGTCGTAGAAGGCGACTAAAAGGGGCCTCGGGTTCATTGGGCGACAAGAGTGGGGCCTTTGTCGTCCGCCAAGGTGGACCCGGGAAGAAGGCGACATCGGCTGGCCCGTGTCGCCTTGCACTGCGAGGGCACAGGGGGGGAGGGAGAAACCTCCCCCGGGAAGTGCTCTCTATGAGCACAGTGCAGAGGGGCTCCGGTGCGTTCCACTGGAGATCCCGGAGCCCCTCACCATGCACCGAGGAAGGGCCACCGGGGAAGTTTTAGTGGGTAAAAACCCCACATAACCGCCGCCTTCCCCAAAAAAGGAGTGAAAAGGTATTTTCAGGTATTTAACGCTGTGTCTCAGTGTGTCGAGTTTTATTGTACGATACAAAATAGAGTTTGATTCTCACCACCGAAAACCACTTAATACTTAAACTAATACAATTTTTTATAGTAAAGCTTAATTTTAAATAATCATAGTCATCTGTACACAAACAATACCAAAGGAGCGGCAAAAGCATTGCATGCTTTTGAGAAAATAGTAGTCTAGTTTTTGAAGACACTCACAAAGGATGATAATTTTTACTACACCCTAATGCTCTCAGTGGACGTAAGCCCAAAATAATACTTTTTGTACGTCTATTAATTTTAACTTGGAGTTACCTAATAATAATAAATGAGACTCCACTTGGAGGTTAGAATAAAAATGAGTAAGATTACAAGGAATTTTCTGTCAAAGCGAATGAGTTAACAAGGCTTTATTCAGTATAAATGGGCTTGAATCTCCCTAGATTTATAACTATTTATATTCGTAAGAACCGTAATTCAAATATCGTAACTCATTATCTTGTTAGAAATTTACGGGTGTATCACAAATAAACTAAGTCTAAGCAAACTTACTATTCTGTGTTCAATATGCGTACGAGTACGTGCTTAACGTTTACTATTCAAATCCGAGTTTAGAATTTAATGTAAACTTTGTTGGGAAATATTGAATCAAAGCGCCCAATGTTTGACGTCACTGGCTCAGGGAAATATTTACCCCAACCAGAGATTTCGATTTATTAATTAACACTCCCCTGCAATGTTTGACGTCTAAGACATGTAGGTTTCCTCATGACGTTTCCTTCACCGAACACGTGCTAAATAAGTACTTAAAATTGGAACAATTTCGTTAGTATCCGCACTAGGGATCGAACTCCAGCCCTGTAGTTGTGGGCTCTCAAGAATAAGACTACGGTATCCCTGCCTGTCGTAGAAGGCGACTAAAAGGGGCCTCGGGTTCATTGGGCGACAAGAGTGGGGCCTTTTCGTCCGCCAAGGTGCGACTGCACTGCGAGGGCACAGGGGGAGGGAGTGGGTAAAAACCCCACATAACCGCCGCCTTCCCCCCAGAAGGCGGGGTATCTTTCTGAAGATTCCTCCTCGTTAACAAAAAAAAAAGGGATCGAACTCGGGTTAATTTAAGGCCCGGACATCGAGCTACCATGGCTCTATGTGCACGTCTAATGTTTTACGCAATATTAATTCTAAGTCTAATTCTATTGTACTCTTAAACCCCATTAAGTTTATTAACGTGGCTAGGAAACCCTCCATAATGCCCTTAGCAAGAATAATTAAATCCACAATAAATAAGGCTTAATGAACGTCTTTGAATGGAAACAGAAGTTAGCCGTGGCTTTAAGGGGGCTGAATGAAATTTGCAAACTTTGTGAAATTAAATAAATTTTAGAAGCAATTAATTCTCTTCTTCGCTTCTTTATATAACCCTTTACACAGTACTGTAAATTAATGTTCTATGGAATTTACATAGGTTTTCGGATCTTTACGAATGTTAAGCCACACAGCCAGCGGGGCCTAGCGTTGGAGGGAATTTGACAGCTGTAACGTACTAGTTAATATAGAGCATCACACACAGAGACAACGCGCGCGCCGTTTGACTAGGCGCCGCTTTTGTGCGGGAATATAGATTGAGTGCGGTGGAGTGGGTCGTAGTTTTTGTCTCTGTAGCACCCAAATCTATGACGGAAGCAGTATTCTCCATTAGTTAACTATGTGTGCTAGATATAGACTAATATCTATAGAACTAAATACCAAAATAAATACATCTCCAAAGTCCAAATATATATATTTATATAGTACATACATACGTTATTGAAATGTGGACGTATAGGAGGATGCTCCGTTTAAGCTGGACGGATAAGGTATCCAATGTTGAGGTTCTTGCCCGAATGCAGAAGAACACCGAATTGGTAAAAATAATTAAGCAGCGTAAGATCTCGTACTTAGGCCATATCCTGCGACATGACAGGTACCGCCTGCTGCAACTTCTTGTAATGGGAGGGGTGGGAAGAAGGAAAAAGTTATGGCTAAGGAACATCAGGGAATGGACCGGAATAAAAACAGTCGAAGCACTATCCCGCTTAGCCATGGATAAGGAGAAGATTAGAAGACTGACTGCCGACCTTGGAGAGGCACAAGAAGAAGAAGAAGAGATACATTGAAACCTAGGAAAAAAAAAAGCAAACTATATATAACAGATAGTAGATGGTCATAACAACAATACATCTTTAACAGTCTCCTGGTATATAACGTAACCAAAAAGCATAAAACAATATTCCATGGTCTTAAAATAACAAAGTAACATTCAAGTGTTTTCGTTCTCCCTTATATTAAGGAGGTACGATATTGTGTTGGACCTTAATCTAATTCCTTAATAGTTCATGTCTATATTTTAACCCAATGTAATTAATCTTAGTTTGGCCGATAATCCATCTTTTAGTAGGACCCTTTGGTCGAATAGACATCGCATCCATCTACTGCGACCCTAAATTTATCTTCACGTCAGGTATCATTAAAATAATAGAATACATTAACATATATTGATTTAAGTATATCCATATTCATTACAACTAAGTGTTAAAAGGCGTTAAATTTATGATGAAAAATAATTTCGTGTGGTCGTATTTTCTAGATAGGATGAAATTCGTTTAATTTTAAATTCTTATTCCTCTAGCTTATTTTCAATTTCAACGTGTACGAAGGTATTGAGTCTTCTTTATCATTCCCTCATTTCTGAGGATCGTGGCCTCAAATGTACAATCTGCCTCCATCGTCTTAGGTCCGAGGCAGTCCTCACTGGACTCACAAGCTGGTAGTGATTAGGAGAGGAGATGGCACCTTTTACTTGGTCAGACCATCTGGTTGGCGACCGGCCTCTTGTACTCTTGCCTTCTGTATTACCAACGATAATCAGCTGTAGACACGTAGTGGACAGTCTGGTCTTAATGGCGAGTTGGGAGTGATTAGATACATTTGAGCGCTTAGCAGTCTACGGCATTCGTAGCATTCGCAGCACCACATCTCGAATGCATCTATTCTCTGTCTTTCTCTTGGTTGATTTGTCCATGTGTCGACTCCGTACAGAAAGGTTGGAAATATTAATGCTCTAACTAACCGAGCCTTTCTTCTATAGCTTCTAGATTGAGTACTCTACTCTGAGGTATTGAGTAGGGGTTTATATATTACTATTTGCAGTTAATTGATTTGATTGTTAACGGTTATTTGAAGTTGCACGTCTAATCGCTTTATGGTATAAACAAAAGTTTAAACTAAAAGTTAAAGAAACATAGGATAAATTCTAAAGCGCTTGTTTCTATTTTGCCATCGCTTATCCCGCACTGAAATTGTATTTATTCGCGAGGATAAGCAAGAAAAAGCATCTATCTTCAATGTAAGCCGCTTACTCCGATAAATATAATATTTTTATATATAGCTTTTAATTAAAATTCCTTTTAAATAAGCGACATTCAAAAGCTAAACTATCTTTTAGTGCCACTTCGGGAAGTCATGGCGCTAGGAAAAGAAGTGGCCGAAGAAACTCGAGCAACGCTCCTGACATCTAACGGGTGGGTCCTCCCCATAAAATAGCGGTAATGCGCGAGGATTATTCGCAAACGCTTTGTGGATTTGTAAATATCTAGCCTGTGCAATGTTAATCGCTTCGTCCGGATCGTCGAGAGCGTGTCTCGGCCTCCGGGCGACACGACGGAATTTAGTAGAGTATAGCTTATAAGTGGCAACACTTACACGAAATTTGTTGTTTGTTGACAGCCTCAAAAAATCGTCGAGTGTGCTTAAAGGATTGGGCTATTGTCGGTAACCCCGTATCGACGTTGAGCTCGCGATTATGCACGAACCACGGAGCACCCGTGGCTCGTCGCAGGAAACGATTATGAATTACTTGTAATCTATGGATATGGTAGGTTTACGACAGTCTAAGACAGTGGTGGGCAAACTACGGCCCGCGGGCCAAATCTGGCCCGTCAAAGCACTTCATCCTGCCCGCCAAGAGTTTTTTGAGTTAATATTTTTGATTTGTTGTAATTTTTTTTCTGTATTTATATCAGTAGTTTTTATTAGGTTTAAAACCCTTAAAAATTCTTGGTTAGTTTAAAAAAAATTATAACGTCGTAAATTTTTACGTAAAAAGCCATGAAAAATTGTCACCAGCAATTTGTGTAATTTGCTAAATTAGCCTTTAATTTATTTTTGTTAAATATATTATATAGACCTTTTATTTGGCCCGTAATTTTTTTTTACAATTTGCGGCCCGCTAACCAAAAAGTTTGTCCACCTCTGGTCTAAGACTAGGAGTACACAATTACTACTTTACGAGCACTAATGATCAGAAGAAAGAAAATATAGGGGTAAATACTTCACTAATAAAGAAGATCGTAATAACGTTTAACGTTTGATTCGATTTGAAATCAAGTTTTGTTTTTACTTGTTTTCAGTTATTTAAACCGATTAGTTACACAAAGCACAACAGTGTTGTGGTACCTATTATAATATGAAAATAAAATGATTTGTTTAGGATAACCCATTTTGTCTAACACATTTTAAATTCCAAAATTTAATCATACAGACTTCGACTGGTGGCATTACTCGAGTTAATTAAAGATTTGTGATACAGGACACACAGGGATATACACACATACACTCACACACAGTAATGCAGGTACCACCTAAAATTAAAGAACAATTTCATAACAACGAAAAAACTTTTTAAACACTGTAACATCTTACCTATATACACAAAATAAAATACATCATGTTAAAGAATATTTCTTTAATGAAAAATTTTAACCAAAATGGAACATCCTCCTATATGCACACGTCGATATCGTCAAACCAGTTTAATACGATAGGCGCAAAAATGTGTATGGCGAGCGCACGGCAAGATACATCGTGCCTAGATTAATTAATGAACTACCCTCAGATATAAGGAATTGTATAACTAACAAAACATTAAGAGTATACTAAAAGTTATTTAGGAACGCAAGACGGACGCTTTGGCGCTAGTGACAAACCATTGCGATTTATATAGCGTTAAGTTACATGTATATTCCTTTATTGTAAAATTTTATTTGAAATAAATAAAAAAAAAAAAGGTAATGCAATATTTATTTACTATTAATATGTTTCTTTTTTTATTGTTTTTTAATTCGAAGTGCATACTTGGTTGACACTGGAATTTTTTTCTTATATAATGTAAATCTAAAGACTTAGATCTTGAATACGTTACCGACATATTTATTATATATTTATTCATAAGCTGTTGATTTTATTAAATAATAAGTAGTACTTGTAGGTACAGCCTTTATATATATGATATATGTCCCACTGCTGGGCGCAGGACTTCTATGTAAAGAGAGTATAAGGGCATTGTCTGTCACGAGGCCTAGTGCGGATTGGCAGACTTCATATGTCTTAGAAAAATTTTCTAAGACTTGTAGGTTTCCTCACGATGTTTTCCTTCACCGCCGAGCGCGTGGTAAGTCATCACATAAAACTGAACCAATGAGTTCATTGGTGCCGGCACACCGGGGATCGAAAACGGGTTGCTAGCGTACTATGCAACTCATGTAAAATAATAAATAATAGTAGTAAGATATTATATAATTAGTAAAAAGCGCCATCTATCACAGCTCGAGAGTACTACAAGCTGCCTCTGCACAAGTAAATAACCTGTATCCTTGCTTATTCAAGATCTAATAGTCAGTAAACTTTATAGATGTCGTTATGGTAAATAAATACCAAGCAGCTTACCAGCTTATTGCTAGATGAAATCAATTTCGTTGAATATCCGTGAAATAGCAACCGACCGAGTTGTAGTTCGGCCCTCTCGGGCACCCTCGGATCGGAATGCTTACGTGTAACATAGTAACCGTCCAAGCCGAGGTTACCCCTCACCGGGGGGACCCTTGTGTCGAGTTACTAGCAATAGAGGTTCAGGCTAAGCGACCTAAGAGCTGTGCCACCTCTCAATCCGGTGAAGCAGTTAACGCCAGCCTCTCTGGCCAGTCTGTGTAGTTCGTCATTAAAAAAAATCAATTTAGCTTTTATTTTACGAGTGGTAAGTATTAGCAAAGAAAGAATACCAATTGTTTTCTTTAAAAGCTATTATACCATTAGAATTATACCAAACAACAGTTGAAATGGATGTTAGCCGATTCCCACTTGAATTTGGATTGTGGACACATTGACCTCGGTAGTAAAAAAAGACCCACAAAGCAGGAATCAACACGCTAATCAATCACAATAGATGACTAATAACTCGGCCTATTTCAATATAGCTAAATGAAAATGATAGTACATACATTATTGTACCGTACATATACCAAAATGTATATATAACATGTTTTTGTAATTTTTGTCTGTCTGCGTGACAGTTGTTTAGGGTCATAATCGGTCCAGCCGTGCTACAGGCACCGAGCTGGAGAGGCTGGACCGATTATGACGGGACTTTAAGATAACTGATATAATAAGGAGTAAATTAGGATTCTTTTGCAAATTTAAATAAATAGTTTTTAGTCTCGGGTAATAAAGCGGGGCCATATAGCCATCGAACCATATAAACCAAACAAAATATGATTTTCTGATAATGTTACTTTCAACACAGAGTTCATCATATTTCAAATTATTCACCCCATAATCAGGGTTGATGTTTTCTTAAACTTAAAGGGTAGGTAATTTTATGCTGATTTTATGCATAAATCTTTTACCTTTAACGCAATAAGACTTTGGGATGCGCTGCCAACAAATGTACGTACAGCTGGAACTAAATCTACTTTCAAACATTTACTATGGAAGCTTTACCTAAGCAAGGAATAGTTTGACAATTGCTGTCCCTATCCATCTATAATTATATATATATATGTATTTATATATGTATCTATTTATTATTATATATAATTATTATGTTTATATATTTAATTTATTTGTAAATAGGTATGAATATTATATATTCATGCATTTATTATAGTTTTCTTTTATTCATTTTTTCTCACATAGCTTGCACCCGTTACTTTGTTTCTACACAATCCCAAGGTAGACTAGCAGAGAATGCCTACTGGCATTAAGTCCGCCTATTTGTACCTTTTTTTGTATTGTGTGCAAATAAAGAATAAATAAATAAATAAAATGAAGTTTAAAAGTTATATGGCTTTAAAATACAGTTACAATTACTCTACGTATCTTATTTGTTAAATTAGAACATGGACTAAAACTCGCATCCTTTATCGCCATAGCGTGGCGAACAAAGACGCGAGGTCCGCTTTTCACTAATCTTATTATGTCTCATATGTGATAGGGGGTGAGTCTAGCACCATAAACATAGAAATTATAAGCCAGTGTTTTTCTTACTTAATTATAAACATGAAATAGATTTCCGCTTATTGGCCTCCATTCATAGATTCCACTGTTGCTCATTGAAAACTTGCTTGACGACGTCCACACCGTTATATCGATATAAAATACGCGCATGCGCGATTCAGGTACGCATGCGCGGTACTTCCAATTTCTGTATCCATGTGTAGTCTCATCAGCTAGAACTTGTCATGCTTTAATAATAAGTGTTTATTACTTTAATATTCACTGGGTAGTTTCTCGTTCTACAAAGTGTATCATTTAATTTGTCACATCTCTGAGCAGTGTTTTGATTATCTTTTGAATTACGTTGTGATTGCTATCGAGTAAATTGCCTTAAGTCGTCACTTTTACTAACGCAACCAATCCTATAAGGATAGTTTGATAGCATTCGATTTTGGCAGCCGAAAAGGAAAAACTCAACAGGTAGGTTGGCGTTTAACATGTACTAATATCATAAAAACATAGATGTAAAGATTTAGGCGTGGGTGTTACTCTAGACGAACTGCGTGGGTGGACCATTTTGTCTCTCGTAGAGTTGGCGATTGTTGGTAAATAAATTTCATTTCTACTATCATCGTATTGATGACCTCCACGTAATAATCTAAAAATATACTTGTGTAGTTATTTGAATTAAATAATTTTGTAATTTTTTTATGAGTGTGTGTATGAGTCTTTTGGGGCATAAATGAACTTGTACTGCTTAAAAACAAATGTGTTCGTTCATTAACCGTTTTGAAAATCGATACGGTCCCCCGGTAACGCTTTCAGGTCGTTGCGTTTGTCTCATATTACGGTTAACGAGATGGGTTAATGGAAGAAAGTAGAACATTTAAATTACCCGTGAAAATTTACAATTATTTATTTAATGTATACATGTTAGTTCGTAATGTTTCTTTTTTAATTAACACATGTATTCAGCAATACAGGGTAAGTATTGGTCTTGTTAACTCATGCAATATAATTTAGCTACGATACCAATGCACTGTCTATGGGGACCGTAAAAGAAATTGAGCAATCTGTATGGAGTAAATATATGTTATTATTATTATTTAAAGTTACTATAACAGAGTGTGCACAAAGGCGGACTAAGTGCCATAGTGATATACGCTACCAGTCAATCCCAGAGAGAGAGAGAAACATATTTTCAAGTGTAATCATCAAGAAAAATATCAAAGACAGAAACAATACTTTAAAGTCTTTAGTTAGGTAAATTATCATTCAATTTGTTAGTATACACTGTGGCTTATGACGTCACTACCATGCCAAATAAATCAGTTCTAAATAGCATTAAGTCCTTCGTACTTTGGTGCTAGGATTTATCAATCTATAAACACTATTTTATCATTCCATAATTGACTTGAAAAATGATTTTTATTACATTAATCCAAACTACCTCAAAGCCTGAAGACAAAGGTCTTCAATCAGTGCGTCCTCCCAGCTATGACCTATGGTGCAGAGACTTGGACTGGGATGGGCTGGTCCACAAGCTGAAAGTCGCACAACGAGCGATGGAAAGAGTTATGCTCGGCATTTCTTCAAAGGATAGAATCCGAAAAGAAGAAATTCGACGGAGAACAAAAGTAGTCGACATAGCTCTTAAAGTCAGCAAGTTGAAGTGGCAGTGAGCCGGCCACATCTGCCGACTCAGTGATGGTAAATGGGGGAGGAAAGTCTGGGAATGGAGGCCGCGCATGGGTTGGAGAAGTGTAGGACGCCCTCCCTCCAGATGGACCGACGACCTTCTAAGGATAGCCGGAAGTGGCTGGATGCGTAAAGCGGAGGATCGTATATGGTGGAAGGCATTGGGGAAAGCCTAAATCCAGCAGTGGGTAGACACAGGCTGATGATGATGATGATGAATCCAAAATAATAACATGCTTTAAAAATATATTACTTAACTAGCTGCGATCCGATTTCTTATCCGCGATTAAAAATTATTTATTAAAATTTTCCAAAAGTATTTTCTAAACTTTTTTTTTTCTTACTTTTTTCTTATACTGTTTCCCGTCATAATCGGTCAAGCCTTTCTACAGATTAACCTGAACAAACAGACACACACACATACAAAACATTTAAAACATGTACATGTAAATGTACCTTTTGGTAAATGTACGGTACATAGTACAATCATTTGCATATAGTAAATAGTAAATCACTCCAATATATACTTGTATGGATAACTTGATATTTAAGTTATTTTAAAACTAAATAGCATTAATTTCGCCTCTGTACATATACTTTGGTGCAATAAAGGATTTATCTATCTATCTATTTTTTTTAATACCAATACATTTTTAAAATGAGCGGAATCTAGACACACTAGTTGCAGTGTTTCGTTATATATTTAACTAGCTATACGTCCGTGATTGTTTTTATCTATATTCTTAAAAAGCGGCGATAAGATTTTTAGTAGCTACTACCATTACTGTTCTTAATCACTAAAGGTTAGCTGGAAGAAAATGCTGAATAATATTGACTAATAATATTACTTGAATTAATAGGTAGTTATGTACTCTGGAGCATACGATGCGGTCATAGGAGTCGCGTAGGTTTAAGTCCAGCCCTGTAGTTATGGGCTCTCAATAATAAGTCTACGGTATCCCCTGCCAGTCGTAGAAAGCGACTAAAAGGGGCCTTGGGTTCACTGGGCGACAAGGCGGGGGCCTTTGTCGTCCGTTAAGGTGGACCCGGGAAGAAGGCGACATCGACTGGCCCGTGTCGTCTTGCACTACGAGGGCACAGGAGGGGAGAGCGGGAGTAACCTCCGCAGTGCTTGGAAGTGAAGTGAGCACAGTGCAGAGGGGATCCAGTGGGTTCCTCTGGAGATCCCGGAGCCCCTCACCATGCACCGAGGAAGGGCCACCGGGAAGGTTTTAGTGGGTAAAAACCCCACATAACCGCCGCCTTCCCCCCATATCTGGTATCTTTTTGAAGATTTCCTCCCCGTTAAAAAAAAGGTTTAAGTCAGAGTCGCTGTCCAAGCGTCTGCCCGACGAGTGGTTCTGAGTACGGCAAAAGATAAAGCTTCGCGTTATGCTTTTATAAACATAGATAATAAGTTTCCGTTTGGGATGCTGGTTCGATTTAAGTTAGTTATAGACTCACTCTCACATGTATCGTACATCTAATAGTTTTAAAATTTATTTTGTCTTTTTAAAAAATTAAATCCGTGGCTCCCAATCTCGACTAAGTATTTACTGTTTGCAGTGTCTGTTATTTCATCATATGGTGTAACATAAACAACGAATCTACTTCAATTTTTTGTGAATTTTTCGTATTACTTATTGAACAAATTAAAGATCATTAAAATCTGCGCGGCCTTTCTTGAGTAATAGGTGAAGTGGTGCTTCGAATTTTTGTTATATCTATAGTTAAGGACTATAGCAAGGACTAATTTTTAGTACTAGAAACAAAAAGTTATTGTCTTTTTAATATTTTTACCGCAGAGATCGGCTTTCGCGCAGCAATTGGCTCCAATACAAGAGGTAAAACAAAATTAACGGTGCTGTAGGCTGTTTTCGAGACGTCTTTAATTTCGTTTTTTTTACAATTTCATTTCAATACTTCGTAGTTAGGTTGATAGACTGCATAAATCGAGACTTTTTTATGGAAAATATCGTAAGGAAAATTGATTTTGCATGACAATTTCTTAATACGTATACTATCGTTGTGTTTTAGGATAAATGTAAGTATAAACTAGATGTTGTTGTATTTTGAATTTTTACAGTTTAAAGTTGAATAAAATTCTTCCGCATGAAAAAAAAATATACATATATATATATATATATAATTATATATATATATATATAGATATATATATATATATATATATATATATAGATTATATATACATATATATATATATATATATAGATTATATATACATATATATATATATATATATATATATATAGATTATATATACATATATATATATATATATAGATTATATATAAATATATATATATATATATAATTATATATATATATATATTATACGATTATTTCGCTTATTTTATGTTTAATATTCATTATTTATTTACCATTAGGCAATTTTCTTTATTAGCTGAAATATTTGATTTAATGATTTATTTTATAAAATGAAATTTCGTACCTTATTGCGTAATGCACTTAAAAATTACTACCACTACAATATTGTAAAGAAAATTTGGGATTGCTAACATAACATTAAACACCGGAGAGAGCCTAATAAAAGCGTCTTTTACGATTTTGTGGTCGGGTTTTATTGTTATCCCACCCGGTTTGTATCGATGGATTCTGGATATATCTGTAGATATATATGAGAATATAGACATTTTTAATGACTATTTGTCTAAAAATTTCTGCAGTATTTTCCAACAGGGTCACTTTAGGTCATATTGAGAATCTGATTAGTTCGGTAAAGGTAGGTGATGATTTCTAAATTTGTCTACTCCTAACTATATACAGTGAGAGATTCTTTATAATTTTGACACAATCAGTTTAATGGTAAAGGTGTTTAGTTTATTTATGTATTAATATATTAAGGATTAACCTCCCTCCCTGTGCCCTACTAGAGCACGGTGCAGAGGGGCGCCGGTGCTTCCCACTGGAGATTCCGGAGCCCCTCGTCATGCACCGAGGAAGGGCCACCGGGGAGGCTGTATTTTCTTTTCGTTTTTCATTTATTCGGTTTATGGCGATGGGATTTATGTTACATATGACAGTTAATATTAAAAACGGATAACTCTTAACGTTATCTTTGTCTACGCCGCTAAGTTATATGAACGTGAGAGATTATTTTTTTATAAAACATATAATTTTGCTATAATTTCCAAAAATCAAGATACATAGATATAGACGTACGCATATTATTTATTCGCACAAAATATGAAACACATCAAAAACAGAAAGAAATAAAATAAAAAAATACAACACAGGCCAATATTGGACACCGTCTCAGCATATGCCGGGATGTGACAGCACTGATTTGCAGCGATGCCCAGAACTACCCAAAGCCGTGCGCGCGCAATACTACATTTACATGGAATTTATACAGACAACAGACAATAAGAGTACAATAAATATAATACGTGTATAGTATAATAATATAGTAATGAGATTAATAAATATTATATGTAATAAAATAATAGATGAGCAAATTTTCATAAATAAATACAATATTACTTTAAAAAAAATTAATTAAACGTATAAAGTTATACGTTGTAGATACCTTTCAGTGGTATTAACTGTGACTGATAAAAGATGGAAAATGTTAACTTGAAATACTAAAACATTTTTTTTCCTTAGCCATCTTCCCAGCAACATCAAACCCTTATAATCGAAGAATTTGAACCGGATGTATTCCGTCAGCTCATCGAGTACATCCACACCGGATGTGTAACACTTCAGCCACGAACATTACTAGGTTTGTATTTCTTTACTTAATACGTTTTATTTTTTTTCGGGCTGTTGGGGGGCACATCCCACCACCTCCCATGGTATCATCAACCTTTTTTTTTTTTTGACGAACTACACAGATTGGCCAGAGAAGCTGGCCTTGACTGCTTCACCGGATTGAGAGGTGGCAGAGCTCTTAGGTCGCTTAGCCTGAACCTCTATCGCTAGTAACTCGACCAAGGGTCCCCCCGGTGGGGGGTAACCACGGCTTGGACGGTTAATCATCAACCTGGCGGTTATGCATATGGGCCGAAACGCGGCATGCGTGGTCTAGCTCCACGCGCAGCTCCTTACTCCTTACCCTTTGATTTAGCCTTTGTCAAGGCTTTCTTGAGGGGCTTTTTTATGACGAACTACACATATTGCCCAGAGAAGCTGACTTTGACTGTTTCTCCGGATTGGCATAGCTATTAGGTCGCTTAGCCTGAAACTCTAACTCGAGGGGCTTGACAGCACTGTAATATTTATATATTGTTTTTGGTGTTTCTATATCAAATCGTTTAAAAAACCTCTAACCACTGTTAATTCCACACAACGGCTATAAATGGAAGGAAATAACGCAGATAGTGTACCATAAATATAGAAATTATATCAACATGAATGATTATCGGAATGCAAAAAAAAATATTAAGTGATTTTGTTTTGCTCGAAAGTTCCGAAAACGGAATTTTACTAGACTTTTCAAATTGATTGAAATGAAAAATAAATTATAAAAACATTTTACTATGCTTAACCACGCGCTCGGCGGTGAAGGAAACATCGTGAAACCTACATGTCTTAGAAAAAATTTATAAGGCATGTGAAGTCTACCAATCCGCACTAGGGCCGTGTAGTGGACTATTCCCTTATACTCTCTTTACAGAGAAGGCCTGTGCCCAGCAGTGGGACATATATATTATATATATAAAGGCTGTAACTTTTACTATGCTAGTAAGAAACTACTAAATATAAAATAATTATTATATTGTATAATAAAGAATTTTATTTAAATTTAATTAAAAAAGTCCAACGTCATAGAAGAAAATTGATTATGCATACAAATTAAAAATAGACTTTATAGGTCATCAGTGAGTTTGTGACGGGAAAATTCTATTAAAAGGCGGCCATCTTACTTTGACGGGAATATAATATAATTACTCTGGTTGCGTTGGAAAATAAAACTTACAATATAAAACAATTATCTCTTTAAAATAATAGATGAGCAAATTTTCTTAAATAAATATATTATTAAGATTAAAAAAAATAAAAAAGAATTAAATTAAGCGTATAAAGTTATTTGTTATAGATACATTTCAGTGGTATAAACTGTGACAATAGATGGAAAATGATAAGTTGAAATACTGAAACAGTTTTTTTTCCTTAGCCGTCTACCCAGCAACAAAATTCTATTTAAAGGCGGCCATCTTACTTTGACGGGAATATAATATAATTACTCTGGTTGCGTTGGAAAATAAAACTTATAATATAAAACAATTATCTCTTTTACATGTAATTAAACATATAAATTTAAGTTGTTAGTTTTATGCAATCCTGTTTTTGTTCATTCCAAAAAGAATTTGATAATCATGGTGCCAAAGCCGATGGAGATTGCTACCTCTGTCTATATTTAATATAATATCATATAATCATTATGATTCAGTGACTCATATTAATTACTATAGGAAACTTTAAATGATATCAAAATGTGATATCATGACGAAATCAAAACGAAACGTGGATATGGTTTTGTATTTTATTAGTATTTTTATTTTTTTTTTAATACGATTTCTTTTTACTAATAAATTCCTGTAACTATGAATACATTTGTTTTCATTATTTCACAGGCGTGATGAATGCAGCGGACTATTACGGACTTGATGAACTTCGCAGGGCTTGCGCTGGCTTTGTACAATGCTGCATCACCGTGGACACAGTCTGCGCTCTTCTTGCATCAGCAGAGCGTTACATCCAGTATAAATGTACTAAATCCTTAGTTCAAAAGGTCAGTGATACTTTAACACATTTGTATAATAATTAACTATACGTAAGCCTTATCTGAAAACGGTAAATTGTTTTACCATATTTTTAATACTATAAGTATTCTCTCTACGTACGTACGTTCTCTCAGCGCCAACGCTTCCCGAAGCGGTGTTTAAAAGTTTGAGAAGTATATATGCAAAATTATAAACCGACTTCGAATTGTATTAAACGTTAAAACGTTTGCGTTTTTTGCGTTAAATTTACGCTATTACGCGCGGACGCCCTCTTCGTATTTACGAATTATCTTGGGAATATAACAAAATATAATTAATCCGAACCTAACTCAACTCTCATCAAACTACCAATTCCAATAAAAGTGAATCATCGAAGTCGGTTGGCGTGATTTTGAGTTATTCGTATATGTGTAGCGCATCGTCGGCGTCTCATGGAAGCCATTGTCAGAATTGAACCAAATTTAAATGAGCCCACACGTTAAGGCTTTCAAATAAAAATTGAGAATCTTCTTTTTTGAAGTCGCTTGAAACAAACATATACACGAATAGTATTCCTTCTCCTTTTTAAAAGTCGGTTGAGAATGAAAGCTACCGACCGAGTCGTGGTTTGGGTGTCCTCTTCTCGAACGCAACGTGGTTAGAGTAACCATCTTTTTTTTGTTGACGGGGGGAAATCTTCAACAAGATACCCCGCCTTCTGGGGGGCTGAGAAGGGGGGTTTGTACCGCCTATAATCCCCCCGGTGATCCTTCCTCGATGCATGGTGAGATGCTCCGGGATCTCCAGGGGAACTTACCGGAGCAGAGAAACCATCTAAGCTAAGGTCCTTTCTCGGGGACTCTTGTTCCGTCCGATCTCTTTAATAATGAATGCCCTCGACTTACTGTAGCGCTGTTGCTCAGCCTAATTATTCTAAACCATTTGGTTCACATGGTCGGCCTTCTCATATCCAGCCATTACCGTCATGTTCTATATTGATTTGGATATAATATAAACAGCCGATTTTATGGAACTATAATATGTTTTTCTATTAATTTCAGGTGTTGGAATTCGTCGACGAACATGGCAATGATGTACTGAACTTGGGCTCTTTTACACTTCTGCCCCAGCACGTCGTGCGTCTTATTTTGGCTAGAGATGAACTTAGAGCTGACGAGTTCACTAAATTCCAGGTGCGTAATTTATTTTGTCCATGTCCATCTATTTCCAAATTATCGTAGGAATATCACGAAATAGAATTAATCAGAACCTAACCAAACTCTCATCAAACTACTCTTGAAGTCCTTTCTAATAAAAAAATGAATCATCGAAATCGGTTGGTGTGATATTGAGTTAATCGCCCATTTGTGAATGCAAATTTAAAACATGATTTTGTCAAGGATGCCATTATCAGAATTGGACCAAATTGAAATGTGACCACACGCTCAGCACCAGCTTTCAAATAAAAAAAATCATCCAGGTTTACCCAGTCGAAATTTAGACGTCACAAACATACGCACGAATCGAGAACCTCGTTTGTAGTTTATAACACTTTGTCATTCCAGGCGGCACTTATGTGGGGCAAGAAGTACTGTGACACAAACCAGAGTATGTCACTTAAGGATGTGATTGGAAATTTTCTTGAATATATTCAGTTCCACAAGATCCCTGCTAATGTCCTTATGAGAGAGGTTCACCCATTGGGATTGGTACCTTACTCGATCATTATGAACGCTCTGGCATATCAGGTCTGTTATAATTTTGGCTATTAACACTCTGTACATTACATTACATTACATTGTATTTATATTACCTTCAAACATAATTTTATTAATTTAAAAATAATTTTAAGTGTTACATAGTTTTTTTGAGTGATATTTCTTTTAGCTAAAAAACTTAATAAATATTTGATTATAAGATTGTGGTTTAATACAAGTAACAACAAAAACAGACTAGCATTTTTGAATTATCATAGGAATATTACGTAAAGGAATTAATCGGAACCTAACAAAATTCCCATCAAAGTAACTCAATTTTTTCTAATAAATTACTCGTTCATTTGTCGCGCATGTACTGAATGCAAATATAAAACTTGTATGGCTTTGTCATGGATCCCGTCGTCAGAATTAGACCAATTTGAAATGTGACCACATAGGAAGCACCAGCTTTTGAATAAAAAAAAATAAGCAAAATCGCTTCACCGTGTCCAAAATTATGAGGTAAAAACTTGGAAAAAAAAAACAAATCGATGGATTGAGAACTTACTCTTTTTTTGAAGTGAGTTGAAAAACAATTAGTATGAAACGTTTTATTCTAAAAAATATAAAAGAGTTTAATTACGACCGAGATCAACGGTATTCTCTGCGTAGGATAAGTCAATACTTAGAACGCTATTGTTGCAGGCAGACCCGGCCAGCGTAGATCCAGGAAAACTTTCCCCGGCGAGGGTACGACGGGCGGGCCGTTCCATGTCTGTTCAATCCTCGCTTGACCCCTATGGATCCAACACCACCCTCTCTTCCACCGGCTCGAGCGATGTTCCGTCGTCTGACTCTAGGCACAACTAACGCGAGGGGAACTCCCCCCATCCCGCGCCCGATCCTGTCCCCGGCCCTTCCTCCGCCCCACCTACCGCAATTCCTCTCACCGAAAAACCAGAAAAGCTCGGCCTGTTCTCCTCTATTAAACGAGCTGCCAGTAAAAAGTTTGGAGACCGTCGTTCTCCAACACCTAAAACGCGAGAGCCTAGATCAAAATCGGATTCAGTTAAACACGCCGCATTGACAAGACAGATATCAGAAACCGTAGCCGCATCGGGCGACCCAACCTTTGAACGCTGTAAACCAAGGAAGCGTGATAGCGAAACAGAGTTCCCAGTAAGAAAGTCAACGTCAGAAATCTCCGAGAGTTTCCCATTCGTACGACGTGCACTTGCCGAAATAGAGAATGGATTAAATTACTTTAGAAAGTCCATAACATCAGAAGCAAGTGAACCTAAGGCACCATTAGCTCGAACTGAGCCAATAGTTGTAGTGGCAGCAGCAGATGATGACACGCCCTCTTCTCCACCACCTATGGGCTTGAAAGAACGTCGGGGGTCAAGAGGTTCACCGTGCGCGAACCTTCCACCGTTAATGTTGCCACCCGCTACACCGGATCCGTCCCCGGTCGGCTTTCTCCTAACCGACTATCACCACAAAGACCGAAAGAACCGGCAACTGCACCAGTTATTAGCAATCCACCTCGCCGCTCGAGAACTCGATCCGAAATGCCACCGGACCCTCCACCCAGGTCACCGCCAACTCCACGTCCGGCATCCGTCTCACCGAAGCATACGTTTGCCTTTAGGATAGTGTTGAAAAAAGTAGAAAGTACGCCGAATACTTCATTTGATCGCCCTGACCAATGAGAGTATCTCCTCTAAGCGCGGCCACTGGTCAGTGGTGGAGTACTCGAGGTCATAAACGCGCTTTTCTCCGTTTATTAGTAAAGCTAGAATAAAATTGAGCAAAAAGTTTTTTGATATACCAATGCAAATTTTGATGTAACTGAGCTACGAAATGTATTCCTTATGATGGGGGCTGGACCTCTGTTACTATAAATGTAGGTTTATATTTGGATAAGGTATCCATGAATAATATTTTGATCTGCGTAAAATTATTGCTCTATTATAATAAGATATTTTCTTGATGTTATAAAGTTAGATTAAGTAATATTGACTTGCGTAATATATAATAGTTTTTAAGTTTGAGACATTAAATTACTGAATTAATATAAATTAATTTAATATTTTGCTTCTAAATACCGCAGCTAGTAATGAATGCTATTGTATTTTGGAATCTGTACAAACTGTTTGTATATAATTATACTTTTACAAATGTCTAAATATTATAAATGAATGTAAAGATCTAAAACAATAAAATAGATAAGATTTAAGAAAAAAATATATACTTCACGTGTTTTTCTTAGATTGTAAGTTTTCTAAGGTTTTAAGCAATTGTGGAATGGGAGATTTTTTCACTCACTCATTGTCAGTACAGTATTGTGAACATAATGATTCTAGATGTTTCTGCGGTAGTCTTTTACCATTCTGCTTAGTACATAAGTTGCACAATCATGCTTATTATCTACACGTTGAGCTAAAGCTCTAGAAAAAAGCTAAATGCTATAGATTAGAAAGTACTAAAAATATCGCAAATAGGCTAAATGAAGAAAAGATAAGCTTAAAGTGTAAAAATCGGTAAAAAAAATTGCATTTTGCAAATTAAAATAACGTTCAAAATTACAAGGCATTTGCTTCAAATATTTATCTCTATATATCCTATAAATATACGTAGATAATGAAATAGATGAGAATAGTAGAATAAGTCTATTGAAATATTCAGGAAGTAAAGATTACCGATCTTTAACGAAACCTCCGCCATTGCTTTTGTTTTCGCTTGTAAAACTTATTTTATTATATCATATTTAAAGATACTATAGAATAAATTTCCAATTTGACAAGTAGTAATATACTACTGGCCAGAGGAGCTTGCTGGCTTGCTTCTTGAAGGCCTTGACTGCTTTATCGGATGCTTCAGGTCTTAGGTCGCTTAGCCTGAACCTCTATCGCTAGTAACTCGACAAGAGGGTCCATCCGGTGAGGGGTAACCTCGGCTTGGACGATTAAGTACTATGAATACGTATTAACATTTTCTGGCATTTAAAGTATATCAACCCGCACAAGGGCTGCGTGCCAAGCTATGCCATTATACTCCCTTTACAGAGAAGGTCTATGCCCAAAAGTGAGACATATATAGGCAGCAACTTAACCTAATTATATAGAGCGATGAAGGGAGATGATTCTATCTCCCACCCAAGAAATCATGTATTCGAGTTTGTTTTGACATGTCAATCTGTTTTTTATTCTACATATGACGTTTTATTTATGGCGAACTATACAGATTGGCCAGAGAAGCTGCCACCATTAGTAAAAGGAAGGTTACTCTCTCCCCCCTGTGCCCTCGCAGCGCAAGGCGACACGGGCCAGCCGATGTCGCCTTCTTCCCGGGTCCACTTTGGTGGACGACTCAGGCCCCCACCCTTGTCGCCCAGTGAACCCGAGGCCCCTTTTAATCGCCTTGTACGACAGGCAGGGGATACCGTAGTGTTATTCTTGAGAGCCCAGAACAACAGGGCTTAGTAGCCTCGGCTAATGTTTCTATGTTACGCGTAAGCATTCCAATCCAAGCCGAGCCTGAAAGGGCCAAACCAGGACTGTGTTAGTTGCTATTTCACGGATACAACATATAATTGTCATCGCTTCCCTGTATCTTATGTTTATTATGTTTTAATAAGTATTTAGGTTTGTTTTAACATTTATAGTGTAAGTTTTAAATATTTCAATGTTGTAGTTTCCTAAGTAATTTCTATTGATGTAGGTTGGTGTTTAGATTCGATTATAAATGGATGTTATTATAAAACTTATTGTAGCTTAAACGCATATATTTGTTGTTGAATATTTTATGGCTTGGTAACAAGACTTTTAAGCTAAGTCTTTTTTAAAACACACACTTATTTCTTACGTCTAAGATGAAAATGAAAATGTAAGTTAGATGATGTCCCCCATGAGTTCCCGCGCCATTTTTATTTTCTAAATGCATATATTAGCTCCTTCGTCGCAGAGTAGAATACCAAAATATGGAAGTCATTTAAAATTTAAGTATTAAATGTTTTGATAAATCAAGGTTTATTTAAAATAAAATGCTATACATATATTAATTGAATAAAAATTATTATCCAGGAAAAACTGTTTCCGGTATTGTTGTTGTATAAGCTGTTAGTTTTAAGATTATAATAATATAATATTTTTCGTAATCGTATTATAATAATTGGTAAAATGATTTAATGTCCAGTAAATTGGGCGAAATCAATGTAATGCACCAATTTATTTATACATTTTTTTGTTCCAGTCAAAGTTTAACTTGACTTTTATTAAGCGGGTTAAAGAGGTCTGGAATAACTTGCCAGAGAAGAATGAAGGTCTCTGAAAGAAGAGCAATTCTTCTTCTTGTTCAAATGCCTCTCCATTACTGGAGGTTGGCCGCCAGCTCAGCGAACTTATTCCTTTCGTGTGCCAAGCGAAACAGTTATTTGACGCTGCCGGTCCACTCTCTGATGGTTCGTAACCTCGAAACCTACGTCCAGCGCGTATTTTCCCTGCTATTTCAAAAGAGAAGAGTAATTATATTAAGAATAAGAGCAATTATAATTTAATATTTGCTCTCACGCTTCGCTGTGGCACATTATGTTGCATGCATGAGAAATGAGGGAAGGGAAGCAAGAAATCAATAAAATTTCGAATATATCAAAGTTATATTGCATAATAATTTGAATGAAACGTCATCGATCTTCATCTATTTTGTTATGATAACAACGCCATCTATGTTAATGACTGTTGAAAAAGCTGTTTTCTAGCAGTCAAAGATAAGTTACTAAAGCGAGAAATAGAAAAAATCTTTAAGGCTGGTTGTGCTGTCAAAATTTAAGCTAAAACGATGCCCCAAGCTTCTTGAGTTTTTGAAGCGTAAACATACCAACATAACGGTTTTATATATAGATTAATTGCAATTACGTGTTGCCAAAAAGTATTTACAATGACTTCACGTTAAGACTAATAAACAAAGAGTTTTTAATGCTGTTAAATACTGGCAAATGAAAATTAAATATATTTTACGTTGACGACAATTGTCACATCGCTAATAGTCGATTGTTGTTGTTTGTGTTTGAGTTTGTGTCGTTTTCTTCGCTCCAATTGGTAATTGTAATCATATATCTCAATACTATCCATTTTTATAATAAATCTACGCTATAATCCAGGTAACATTTAATAATTGATTTCTATGGCACAATACCAATAGTTCAGATTTTTCAACTTGTTAAACAGTTTGTGATGATACTTTTATAATATTTAAAAATTTACACAATATTTTTTTCTGTTAATTAAATTAGGGCTTTTGATGTCTTCTACTCGACTGTATCGATGTAAGTAACTGTTTTATATTTGTATCGTATGAATAAAAATGTGACCTTTGATAGTGTTTTTTCAAACATCTATATATCTCTTCAAAAGTCTAACACAAAATGACTGTAAATCTGGCTTTTTATAAATAATTACTGTTAGCCAGGTTTTTATAACGTCCAGCCCTGTAGTTCTGGGCTCTCAAGAATAAGACTACGGTATCCCCTGCCTGTCGTAGAAGGCGACTAAAAGGGGCCTCGGGCTCACTGGGCGACAAGGGGGCCTTTGTCGTCCGCCAAGGTGGACCCGGGAAGAAGGCGACATCGGCTGGCCCGTGTCGCCTTGCACTGCGAGGGCAGAGGGGGGGAGGGAGTAACCTCCCCCCGGGAAGTGCTCTCCTTGAGTACAGTGCAGAGGGGCGCCGGTGCGTTCTACTGGAGATCCCGGAGCCCCTCACCATGCACCGAGGAAAGGCCACCGGGGAGGTTTTAGTGGGTAAAAACCCCACATAACCGCCGCCTTCCCCCCAGAAGGCGGGGTATCTTTGAAGATTTCCTCCTCGTTAACAAAAAAAAAGGTTTTTATAACGTCACTAAAGTGAAAAGGAGCTGTGATCGAATGTATATCTGAATAACGCGAGAAAGGAGGTTTGCATGTGATGCGTCGGAAATACGAAAAATTTTGTCGCCTTCTGATCATTCTAGAGAGCATCATGGATTGGCGTGCATAACGGCAATGATTAATTCCAATAATAACATGTAATTTTTGCCTCGTGTTTCGCAAAAAGCTTTTTCACAGACATATCCTCTTCCACAATATGATATGTACATTCCGCTGAAATAATGAAGAATTTGAATACCTCAAATGTACAAGTGATAATTATTTTCCAAATTTAAATATAAGATTAAAGATTTACGATTTATTAGACCAAAAGCTGCGGCGATACCCGAAGCCATTAAAGAGGCTCCTACTGAAGACTTCTTCACGCAACTGTTCCAATATTTATTATACAAATAATATGTAAATTGAAAAAAAAACAATAAAATCCTATATTCCTTGAAGTGAAAAGATCACACCACGGGAGTGAGGCCATTTTGAAATTATATATGTGGTAAATACTTTTCGTTGCCAATTAGTAGTAGAGATAAAATAAAATAAAACATGCATATTAATAATAATGAGTCATAACATAACTATAAAAACATTAGCATATGTTTTTAAAAAAGATAATTTTTCGGAGTCTAGTACTCCCGGTGCGGACTATGCCACACGAGCATTTTGTTTTGTCGAGCAGGAACGGAAGCTTGTTACTCAAGTAGAAATAATTAAAATGGCGACTGCAGAACTAGAGGTTATCTAAGTCTATTTATAAGATCCAGATATTTTCAATGTGACCTAAGTATATAAACATCACCGAGTTCTAAAGTGGAATGTTTTTTTTCTATATTTATAGTAGTCGATACTCCAGTGTCCATTATATAATTTAGTTTCGCTTAGATTATCCTATTTGTTAATAAAATAGCTACCGTCTGAGTCGTGGTTTAGACCTCTCGGGCACCCTCGGATCGGAATGCTTACGCGTAACATAGTAACCGTCAAGCTGAGGTTACCCCTCACAGGGACCCTTGTGTCGAGTTACTAGCTAATAGAGGTTCAGTCTAAGCGACCTAAGAGAGCTATGCGAGCTCTTAATCCGGTGAAACAGTAAGGGCCAGCCTCTCTCTTCAGTAGATCGTCTATAAAAAAAAATCCAGTGTCCACTAATCACGAGAAACACAGAAACGGTAAACGATATTGTGTGAATATAAGCTCATAAAATATTTCGTTTAATTTCGACGGTATCTACGGCTTATTAATACGACAACCATATCCTCGAGGATAGTTTATTGCCACCGCTATTGGCATATGCGAAGCAATAATCATAAAAGTTACGGCTATCGTGATTAAATTATATTACCCCGAGCTTTATTCGTCATATGGAAGATAAACGGGAAATTATATAAATTAGAACAAAATATATATTTACAAATAAATAAAATTGGAGTGTCTGTTTGTAATATTGTAATATGTACAACTTAAGCGTTTACTGAATGTACAAAAAAGATTTTTATTGCACCTGAAGTACAATCACAACCTCGCCAAAACTTTGCTATTACGACTGAAAGTATAAAGATACATATAAATATATTTACATATATACATACATATATGTATATATATATTCTTTTCTCAGCTCTAAAGCTTTCCGCAGTTTCAATATTAAAAGTAGGATCGCTATTATAAACTGTATTCTACTAAACTGAATTCACATCTTTTACATGAGTAAATAAAGATGTGAATTCGTCTTTCGCATTAAGGGATCTCGTTAAAAATACGGTTAATTGCCGACACTTGAAGCCGGAGAGCTCGTTAATGTTTTAACGTTGTGGGTAACAAGGGATCGGGATGATAATTATATAGCGGGATCTCACATGGATGGGAATTTAATGTAAAGCTTTTAGTAGTATCATATTATTCCTAATTTAAATTGTTAAATGTTTTACTTAGATATGGCTAGTTTTTGTCATAGAATATTTTCTAACACATGTAGATTTCGTCGATTCGACCAATGTGCGTTAGTGATGACATACGGAATAGAAACGTGGTATCTCACTATGGGCCTCATAAGCAAGCTCAAAGTCGCACAACGAGCTATGAAGAGGGCTATGCTCGGAGTATCTCTACGAGATCAAATCAGGATTGAGGAGATCCGTAGACGAACGAAGGTAACCGACGTAGCTCGCCGGATAAGCAAGTTGAAGTGGCAATGGACAGGGCACATAGCGCGTAGAACAGATGGCCGATGGGGCTAAAAAGCTCTCGATTGGAGACCACGGACCAGCAAGCGCAGTGGGGGACGTCCACCCGCAAGGTGGTCTGATGATCTCATAAAGGTCGCTGGACGCAGCTGGATACGGGCCGCTTACAACCGGTCCTTTTGGAAATCGTTGGGGGAGGCCTGGACATATCCAGCAGTGGATGTTTTACAGCTGAAATGATGATGATGATGATGTAGATTTCTTCACGATGTTTTCCTTCGCTGTCTAGCTTGCGGTAAACCAGCACTTAAAATTTACTATCGAAGTCGGGTTGCCAACCTACTACTACGTACTACGTAGTTACTACCGATTGGAAGCGACCGCTCGGTCATTGAGACTCTACGGCTCTAAAGGTGATCTAATATAACAACTATATTATTCAATCTATCTGTCTTTCTTGTTATAAGATCTGTAAGTCGCAATAATAATTGTTAGTCCCTGGCAAAAAATTACGTAATATACGACAAGAGTAGTTACTACGCAACTTCCGGGTAACTCTATTTGATGAGATATAAGAATTATGCATGATAGTGTGATGGGTATAAGGAGGAGATCCATTAAACGAAGAAAAAAATCATGGTGAGTGGAACAGTATTGGCAGCAGGCTAGCAGTAGTTAGATATTTACAGAGAGAAAAGATTTCATGTGAAAATAATCAATGTAATTTTTAACTATATTCCTACTTTTCCACAATAAATAAAATAACGTTAAAAACTGAACTAGGCAATAAAGAAATTCCGAAAATATGTCATCTTAGCCCTGTAGTTCTGGGCTCGTAGAACAAGGCTACGGTATCCCCTGCATATCGTAGAAGGCGACTAAAAGGGGCCTCGGGTTCACTGAGCGACAAAGGTCGTCCTTTGTCGTCCGCTGAAGTGAATCCGGGAAGAAGGTGACATCGGCTGGCCCATGTGTCACCGATGCCCATGTGTTAGTGGGTAAGACCCCACATAACCTCCCTTTTCCCCAGAAGGCGGGGTATCTTCTTGATGACATCCCCCCCCTCAACAAAAAAAATGTCATCTTCCAAAAACATGAAACATAATAAAAAAGTGAATTAAAGAAAAAAATTCAAAAGGAAGGAAGTAAAGACAGAGGGTAATTTAATAATAATTGTAAGGTTACAGAGCGTGAATTAAGGTTAAAACGTTGTACTAAACACTGCTACATCAAAAGCGCTGCTCCTTTAAAAATAAAAAAGTCAGTAATAAATGTTTCTTCAAACTGTTGGTACCATTTCAAACGGTTTCACGACGGGAAACGTAATTTGATCCGGAAATTGCTTAGCAACTACTCTAGTCGTAAATTTTATGCCAGCCACTAACAATTGTTATCGCGACTTAAGAATCACATAAATAACATATATATATATATATAGAAATAAGTTAGATTGAATAATATAGTTATATATAAACCTATGTATTAGATTATTTATATTTTTATGGGCTATAAACTAGTGCTTGATTTTTTGACCATGATCCCATTTAATGTTAAGTGGTGATGTAGTCGTAAGATGATACGAGCTAGTTTAGTAAGTCTATTCACTCTACTCTTGAAGGCTCCCACGTCGTACTTGGACGGAAAGAATGACGCTGGCAACTTGTTCCACTCCTCTGCTGTACGCACGATGAACGAAGACTCAAATCGATTCGTTCGGACTCGCGGAACATTTCATGTGGCCATATATTAGAGCCATTATGGCTCAGTATCCGGGCGGTCGCCTCCAAATTCGGTATCAAGGTCGTCGCCAAATTTGTGAAAAGTGAAAAAAATGACTTATCACATGCTCGACGGTGAAGGAAAACCTCGTGGGGAAATCTACATGTGCTAGAACATATTGTAAGACATGTAAAGTCTTCTAATCTGCACTATGGCCACGGAGCGGACTATGCTCTTATACTCTCTGTACAACTTTTCCCAACAGCGTATATAATACAATTATATGCATATGTCGGCGCAAACCTTTTTTTTTTTTTTTTGTTCACGGGGAGGAAATCTTCAAGAAGATACCCCGCCTTCTGGGGGGAAGGCGGCGGTTATGTGGGGTTATTACCCACTAAAACCTCCCCGGTGGCCCTTTCCTCGGTGCATGACGAGGAGCTCCGGGATCTCCAGTGGAACGCACCGGAGCCCCTCTGCACGTTGCTCAAGGAGAGCACGTCCCGGGGGGGGAGGTTACTCCCTCCCCCCCTGTGCCCTCGCAGCGCAAGGCGACACGGGCCAGCCGGTGTCGCCTTCTTCCCGGGTCCACTTTGGTGGACGACTCAGGCCCCCACCCTTGTCGCCCAGTGAACCCGAGGCCCCTTTTAGTCGCCTTCTACGACAGGCAGGGGATACCGTAGTCTTATTCTTGAGAGCCCAGAACTACAGGGCTGCGGGCCGGTCTGCCACCGGCCCGCCTGCGCCATCTCCGAACGGGATCGGCCCTCTCCCGATCCCGTTCTGCGGTCTCCTTCTGCGTCATTACTGACTCACAGAAGGAGACCAGCGCCTTCCATTTAGATCTCCCCGCCAGCGCAGCCGCTACTGCCGCCGGCGGGGAGAGGTCTTGCCCGATATGCTGGACCAGGATCCGCCGCTCCGCCTCCCACGCGGAGCACACGGCTAGCGTGTGCTGCGCGGAATCCCGGTCGCAGCCACAATGGTGGCATTGCGCGGTCGGTTCGCGCCCTATCCTGTTCAGGTACTCACCGAAGCACCCGTGCCCGGTGAGTACCTGTGTCAGGCGGTATGTGACGTGCGCGTCATTCCTCCTTTAAGCCAGGCTTCGAAGTTCGGCAGGAAGGCACAGACGATGCGTTGGCGCGAGCAACGACGCTCTGAGAGCCGCTCGCGCCAGACCTCCATCGCCCGCCTGTGCTCCTGCCGACGCACCTCTCCCGCATCCAGGGGCGGCCCGGCCCCGCCGTCGACGGCCCGGACGCGCATGTACACACGCGCGTCCAGCTCCGCCAAAATGTCGAGCGGCGGGAACCGAGCCAGGATAGTGGCCGCCTCGTATGATACCGTACGGTATCCTCGTGCGATCGAATGGCCATCTTGCGCTGCAGGCTAAGTAACTTAGCTCTGCAGCGCCGGACGCCCGTGAAGCGGTTACACCACACGGGCGCCCCGTAGAGGGCCATGGATCGCACGAGACCTCCGTAGAGGCGGCGGACTCCTCCCTGGGGCCCCCAAGATTAGGCAGCAGTCTGTGCAGAGCACCCACTGCCTTATCGATCTTGGGGACCAAGCGGTCGAAGTGCACTTCGAAGCCCCAGCGACTGTCCAGGGTGAGGCCGAGATATTTCATCTCCGACCCCACCCGGACCAGCACGTCACCTACGCGAACCGACCGGCTGGGCGGTTCCTTAGCTCTTGGGAGCTTATGGAACCATAGCGCCTCAGTCTTGTGAGGCGCTACCCGTAGACCCAGCTCGTGGATTTTGTCCACGACGCATGCCACCCCAAGCTCGGCGAGCCGGATGGTGCTATCGAAATCCTCCCCGTCGGACATGACTAGCGTGTCGTCTGCATAGCAGACGACACTCACGCCGGCGGGGAGACCGACCCTAAGGACCGCGTCATATGCGAGGTTCCATAGCAGGGGCCCCAACACAGACCCCTGCGGAACCCGCAATTCACCTCCCTCCGATGGAACTCGTCCCGACCCATGTACTGGATGCACCTGCCATGCAGGTACGCCCCGACGATGCGCTGCAGGTAGGGAGGCACGTGGTGAAACACCAATGCCTCCTAATCGCTCCCCAGGGCAGCGTGTTGAACGCGTTGACTACGTCAATGTTGACGGCCAACGCCACGCCACCCCGGGTCACTACCTGCCCCGACCGTTGACGGACCCGGAGGATCGCGTCAACGGTCGACCGCGCCTGCCGGAAGCCATATTGGCATTCCGACAGGTCGGGGCCTACCTGCCGCAGGTGCGAGTTGAGGCGGGCGGCAATTATTCGTTCGAATAATTTGCCCGCCTCATCCAGCAGACATATGGGTCGGTACGCGGAGGGAGACTCCGCGGTCCTACCGTCCTTCTTTATCAGCACCATCCTAGCCTCCTTCCAGCCCGAAGGGAAGACTCCGACTTCCAGACAGCTGGTGAACAGCCGTCTAAGTCTCCCCCTCAGGCCGGCGGCGAGGCCAGCACCCAAGCCCTTCCGGGAATCCCGTCTGGGCCGGGTGCTGTATTGCGGGCCCTGAGGCGCCCCGTGGCTCGATCCAACTCCTCGGCAGTCACCCCCAGCTCGTCGGACCAGATGGTACGGTCCGACGGCATCGCTGGGGGTGCAGGGCTGGGTCCCTGGATCCTCGGGAAGAGTGTGTCTACCACACTCTCCACGAATGTAGGATCCAGGGTTTCCGTCACCGGAGGGACCCACGGTCTGAGCTTGCCCAGTACAATCTTGTACGGGCGCCCCCATGGGTCCCTCTCCAGCCCCTCGAGGAGTTCACTCCAGGATCGAGCCTTCGCGTCCTTGATCGCGCTTTGGAGCGCGATCGTGGCGCCTCTATACCCCGCATAAGCTCTCGCCGTTTCGTCGGCTGTGGCTCGCCTTCTTCTACGGGCTCTGGTGTACCGGCGTCGGGCCCGTGAGCAGTCCTCGCACAGCTGCTCTATGGCCTCCGACCACCAGTACACCGCCCGGAGCTTGGGGGACCCGGCCCGGGGCATCGCGACGTCGCAAATCGACGTCATTGTGCTCCGGAACCAGGTCGCCTCTTGTTCGGGATCGGGCAAGACCCCTTCTGTCCATGCCGCGACGATGGCAGCGGCCTCGAGCATATCAGCATCGAGCCGCTTGAGGGACCATCGCCGCGGTCGGCTGCTACCGTGCCGGCGGG
This sequence comes from Meandrusa payeni, assembly GCA_029286785.1. Lineage (NCBI taxonomy): Eukaryota > Metazoa > Arthropoda > Insecta > Lepidoptera > Papilionidae > Meandrusa > Meandrusa payeni. Next base: position 4,083,252 of record JAGSMX010000027.1, read on the forward strand.
CAGCACCTGCGGGAGGACGGAGGGCCACATCAAACATGATGTGGAGGTGGTCAGATAGTGTGACCACCTCCTCCGCCACCCTCCATCCCGACACCATGCGTACGGCAGAGGAAGTCGCCCACGACAGGTCGACGATCGACTCCCCCTGCCAACGCACGGAGGTGCTGACGGACCCCGGTTTAAAGCCGGAGGTCCAGTCCCGCCGCCCACTCTTGCACGGTCTCTCCCGCGCGCTGTCGGGCACACCCCCACGCTCTGGAATGAGCGTTGAAGTCACCAGGACAAGCACTGGACGCGGCGAGCATCTGCGAACGCAGTCGCCCACCGCATCCATGTACGCCTCGTAAGCGGCGAGGGTACAGCTGGGAGAGACGTAGCAGCCCACAACTGCCAGGGGACCCCATTGCACCGCAATGTAGCCCTGTCCTTAACGAGTAAGGAACAGGGCGGGTCCCCTGCGCCACCACCAGTAAATGGCGACAGAGCCTCCGTCGTCACCGAACCAGCGAGGATGGTCCGGGACTCGGTAAGGCTCTGCCACCACAACCAGAGACACTGACCACTGCGCGAGGGTCTGCATAAGCAGGTCCTGCGACCCTCGGCAGTGGTTCAGGTTGCCCTGGAGGATCCTCACCTTCACCCCGAAGGTGAGGCCTCCATGGCCTCCGGCACTGGGTGTGGCCTTGGTAGGGGAGCCTGCTTACTCCCCTCCCTTTTCTCCCTCTCTTCGGTGCGCAGCCCTTGGTCCCCAACCGATGGTTGGCCGGGCGACCAAGGTCTGCGCACAGCGAAACACTAAGGCGGCTGCCGTGCACTGCCGGGCCTTATGGCCGGGCTCGCCGCAAGCATAACACCGCGTGCTCCGGTCCTGTTCGCAGGTGCACGTGCTACGCACGTGCCCTGCTCCAGGCACCGGAAACACTGCAGTGGTCTCGCGGCGAGCACCACCAGCCTTGCGGCTGTCCACCCGATGCGGATGCGGTTCGCTGTCGCCAGCTTACGCACCGCACCGAGCGGACACCGCACCCACAGTGACCCCAGACGCAAAGGTGAGCGATGTATCTCGCCCACCTTCACGTCCGAGCTTGGCAGCCGCCCTGCTCGGCCACCGCTGCGACCACCTCGGCTGGAGTGATGGACTCGTCTAAGTCCATCACTCTCAGCTCGCCGGTCTTCACTGGACGTGCAATATGCACGTCCAGGTCGACCAGCCGCTCCCTCATGGTGGCCGCCAGCGCATCAGCCTTGGCCGAGCAGTCAGCGCCCGCTACCTCGAGGATGAGGGCCCCCGTGACGGCCCTCCTCGTGCGGACGGTCTCTATGCCGCAGTCTGCCAGTTTAATCCGCTGTTTAGCGGCTGACATGACTGCGGCATAGGACGCGTCACTATTCTCCGGCACGGTGACCGTAATGGCCGCCGTGCTCGGAAGCCTTCCGGGTTTAACCACCTTGGGCTTTGGCTTAGCCGCTGCCTTCGGGGGGGCCGCCTTCTTAGGCTGGGGCTTCGGTGCTGGGGCCGCCTTTTTGGCGGCCTTGCCCGCAGCCCTCTTCGCCTTCCGGCCGACGACCGTGGCCCAGGTCTCCCCTGCGGGAGACGGCTGGGCCTCCGCCTGTTGCGCCGAAGGCGCACTGGCCTTCGGCTGCGGTCGTCGGACCGGTGCCGCTTGAGCGGCCCCCTCCCTGCCGGCAGCCGCTGGTGCGGGCGCCATGTACTCGGAGAGTTTCCGGTCGATAAGAGCGCTGATGCGCTCCATCAACCGGCTCTCCGAAGACGCCCGCTCTACCAGCGCCGGCGGCAGCGGCTTTTTAAAGACCGCTGGCTTGGCACCAGCGGCCTTACTCGGCCCCGCCTCCTGGGACCCACTGGGACCCCCAGCCCGGCTCGGGCCCGCGACTGGCGGAGGGTGAGACGCCTCGCGATTACGCAAGGCGCCCAACTCCTGCGTCAGCCGCTCGACCCTCGCCGTCAGGTCGGAGAGCTGCGAACGTAGCTGCGCGTTTTCACGCTGCAGCGCGTCCGCAGCCGGAGGCTGCGACACCCTCCGAGCGAGCTCAGAGCTCGCCGCCTCCGCCTCAAGGGCCGCCACGCGCAAATGTTGCACGTACGTGCCCCTGAGGTTCCCCGACCTGTCGGAGATCTTCTCCACGGCCAACATGGAGGCCCTTATGCGACTGCACAGGTCCTCCGTTGGCCGCTCCGCCATCTCCCTGGCTAGATCTTCCGACCTAGGGAGATTGGCTTTTGATCTCCGTTTAGCTGGGGCCACCGTCGGGTCCCAGATCTCCGCCTCATCGTCCTCCTCAGCAGAGGCAGGCGGTGGAGACTTCTGCTTCCTCCGTTTTTTGGCCGCCCCGGAGGTCGAAGACCTCACCGAAGCGACCGACATAACGGAGGAGTCAGAATCCCCCCCGCTTTCCCTCTCTGGCACGACTGAGCGCGCGACAAAACGGCCGGATTTGGGGTCGCGCTGCGACACCCCAGCTCCAGCTCCCTCCACTACGCCGGTTCTGGGGTCGCTCTGCGACACCCCAGCTCCAGCTCCTCGACTCCGCCCTCACGGGCCACCTCCCTCCTGACTCCCTCAATTGGATTTTGATTAAGATTCATAATAAGTCCCACGATTATGGAGGAAATAAAAGTCCACCGGGGCAGAGACTCCTGTACCCACGGTAAGCCTTGGTATACCTCTCGGTATACCTACACACGGGTGTCGGCAGGTGCCCGCGGTCATTACAGTAGCGGTTGACAAGCCCCTCAACCATGCATCCCATAGCGCTGTTTTCTCCGCTTAGGATTGGGGAGTTTTTATAGAGGTACTCTCCTCGCGGCCCGGCCAATTAAGGCAAGACCCCCGCTCCGGGCAGAGCCGCTAGACATGATCAACGACACTCCGCCCGGTTTACGGTCTTTGGGCGGTGGCAGTGCGACTGGGTAGTCACACCACCTGCCCGGTGACAGGGTTAGTGAACACCGGGCCCGCCCTCCGTCCCTCTGGCGCGCCCTCTGCTATCAGAGGGACGCCCAGAAAAACCTCCGATTAGGCCGCGAAGCCTACCGGCACTTGTTGCTCGTTTAGCACTACCCGGGGGGCACGTGTAGGGTGTCATGGTTCAAGTATCTCCTACGGACGCGAGCAACTCCACCCCCATGTCGGCGCAAACCTAGCCCGACTCGCTGGACTGACCATATCCGCACCACTTTCGGCACCGTGTGTAGAGCAATGCTAAGATTGCTCTACACATGGTTGCAGAAGGGAAATGGCGACGGATCGCCAAAGACAGACTGTCCCACGAGATGGTGACGACCCTCAGCATTGAGGAGACCGACGCAACCTTTCGTCGGGGTGAACCGATTTTGTTGATACTTTTTATTTGAAGTCGGGTGGTTCCCGCGTTGTCCCATTTCAATAATGACCCGTGAGTAAACCATATGTCTTAAATTTGCAATAAGTATGTGCATGACAAATGGATGAATAACTCATTATCACGCCAACCGATGATGATTCTTTTTTTGGAAAGGATGTACTTTAAGGATAGTTTGATGAGAGTTTGGTCTGATTAATTCTATTTCGCAATTCTTACAAAAATTGGGCATCTATTTGTGTATCTGAATTTTCATTTCCTAACGTTTCATTCTATTTGAGTCGATATTTATTTTTACAATAACGCAAAGGTAGAATATTTTTATTATAATGTCGGAAAAGAGGTCGGTATAGGTATTGAATATTTTACTAAGTAAGCTTTATTATTGGATTGAAATACTACCGCAGTAGGTTATCCGATCTTGAAGGATGTGAGATATAAAGCTAAGTGCTCTCAACCTATCCAATTTAGATGGAAGCATGAAAGAATATTCACAAATTTGCGAAGAATATTCATAAATATAAATTAGTATATATATGTATACACATATATATATGCTAATGTAATATATATTGCTTAGTATTATTCACTTTTTTGTCACCTTAATTGTAAATTTACCTATAACGCTTATATATTTAAACAATAACCTATATCATTAAATAGCTTATGATTTAAGCATTTAAACCTTATATTGATAGCCTAGTACTTAATCCGTTGGACTTACATTCTGATGGGCGCGGGTTCGAATCCTAGTCGCCTTGAACAAATTAATTACCATATCGGTTTTTTAAGAAAAATAAATAACTTGCTAAATATATGTGTGTAGAGTTGGGCTCTTTCACCTGTCACATATGGGACCTGATAAGCATTTTGAAAAGCTGGCAGTGAAAGCTGTCTCTGTCTACCGTGCTAGGGTTAACATGACAATAGCTTTAATATTTATTTATAAGTTAAAAGTAAGACGCGAAAAATTAAAAAATTGCAGCGAAATTGATAGGCAGTGTTAGTAGTGCAGTATCAATTTGATTGTTAAATGATTTCCTTTAGAATGACATTTATCGATTACTTCATCACTATCAGGGTACAATAGTCTACTGCTAGACATAGAACTCTCCAATGGCCCCCACTGAGCACTATCCTCGGTCATTCTCTACGATTACGCCAACTGTGAAAAATCCCATGGTAGCTTCATCGTGCCGATTGGCGATCGGATGAGAGGACCCGATGGCGATCTCTTTCAAGGGCGTCTCCGTTTCAAGCCCCCTTTGGCTCAGAATTTCTGATTATGTTGTTGGGTTAGGTCTCATTCAACTTCCTCCCTCACCCGTTCACTCCCTAATTCCTATAAACTCACATCTAACGCCTAAAATGTTTGTGTATAGATATTTAGTTATATAATATTTGTCAGTATCGTTTTCATGTAACACTCTGCTTATTTAGTACCACTGTTTATAATCATTTTAGAAATTTAAGAAGTACATAAACAGTATGAAAAATCAAAAATTTTAAAATTATACTACGTTCAAAATCACATTGTTCATTCAACAACGAAAACATAATTTGTTTACCGTTCTACTCGCAGTTCTCAACTTTCCACAAGAAACTTTCTTAAGAACTTTTGTTACGTCCTTCGAAGTGTACTTGTACTTAAAGTTACTAACTTACATGCAAGTAAAGTAGAACGAGTGTTAATTTTCAGACGCAACAATACAATTCTAAAATTAGCTCGCTTTCTCTGCAGTCGATCTTTGAAGATATCAAGGCACGTGTTTTCTGTTCTTCTGTGAGATTCATTGACCTTAATCAGAATATAAGCAACAGAAGCCTTCAAGTGGAGCCATCAAATGTGGGTACATAACGAAAGAGTATCGCAAATGGTAAGCAAGAAAGAGGAGGTCCTTAATACTGTCAAGTAACGTAAGCTTTTACTTTGGTCTTTTAATGCGTAATAATAAATAAGACCTTTTTTTTGGGAAATCTTTCCAACTTCTGGGGGGAAAGCGGGATTACGTGAATCTCTCACTCTCTAAAACCCCCCCCGGTGGCCCCTTTTCGGTATGGCAAGGCGATATTCCAACTCATCATTCAAGGAAAAATCCAGAGTAAACGACCACTTGGAAGAAGACGTATTTCGTGGCACAATAATCTCCGGACATGGTCCAATGTGAGCACAAGATCCTTGTTCCATGCCGCTGTTTCAAAGATTAAAATAGACAACCTATGGTAGGAGATGTCGTCTTAAGAAGAAGTAAATTTTTAATAACTTTGGGTTACGTTGAAATTACGAGTAACTATTGTTTGAAGAAAATGAAAGCTTAAAATAAAGGCCGTGGTAGCTCGGTCTAGCGGTCGTCTCAAGTTAAATAGTATGCTAGGAACCCGAGTTCAATCCGGGCTACCGGCACCAGTGAATTTGTTTGTAGCAATTTTAAGCTAATTTTCCACACGCTTGGGGTAAAGGAAAACACGCTCCATATAGAGTATAAAGAACTTGTAATACAAATATTTTAAGTCATCTATTATAATTATTTGTTTTGTTGATTTTTCTTAATCGTATTAAATTAAAACATCTGACTTGTTTGTGTAACGTGTGTCTCAGATTCCTTAAAAGAGAATGTACAAATGTTTTTCTTAAAGTCAGATGGTTAGAAAGCTCTTTTGCTGATGAATCTTACATACACGGACAGAATATAAACAACTTTGAGTGGAACATTGCCAAGAAGTAAACAAAGGTAGACTTTACCTCTATATATTTTGTCATTTTCTCTATTTATCTTAGTATGCCGTTCAAATATACTATGATATAATATGGATATGCTTACCAGTGGACTATCACAGACTGTTGAAGATGATTAGGATAATATTAGTTAATTTGGTAATATAATAAAAGCTCCTACATAGATATCCAGACTTGCCCCTGCAAATTTTTTGTGATAAATACATATACAACAGTAGATACAGTAAATTATCGGTAATTGGTTTTTAATACTTGCTGTCTCATTCACATTTACGATCTTTTTATCGTCACGGTATTAATGAAGAAAACTCGAATTTAATCAAAAATTTTATAGGATTTTTTATGAGATTCGACAGTCGGCAATCGGATGAACTTTTGAGAGCTTTCTCTGCAACCAGTACAATTATTGCTTTGTAATGATGTAATTTGTAATAACTTTGTAATGTTATGGATAGAATGTTAGCTGAACGTGAAAGTACAATAGAACCATTTCTTTCGTAGAAACTTCATATTCTGTATAAATAATAATATAACTTGGTAGAAGAGAAAGCGTCAATAACTTAATGGTAATCTTTTAACACACCTTCCTCCTCGCGTCGGTTTCCTCAATGCTGAGGGTCGTGACCATCTCGTGGGAACAGTTTGGTTTTAGTGATCCGTCGCCATTTTCCTCTATCTGCAGCCGTGCGCAGAGCATCGCTAACCGACGTGCCTAGAGTGGTGCGGATCTGGTCAGTCCAACGTGTCGGGCTTCGACCTCGCGGTCTTGTCCCGTCAATTTTACCAGTCACAACTAGCCTTTCTAGGTTATTGCTGTTTTTTCTGGCAATGTGACCAAAGTATTCCAGCATCCTGCGTAGGCATATGGTGGACACTTTTAACACAAGCTAAAGCTTATTTGGAATCTTTACTAAAAATGTCATATATCATATTAAAAATTATACGACCGAAGGTCATCCATATAAGACATCTTTAGATCACATCACGATCCCGCAAACTTTATAAAGATAATCCAAGCCCAGGCTCTAATAAAATATCTTGCGATTTCCGTTGTACTTTGTGTATTTGCTATAGACTACAACGCTGAATATTATCCATTATACATGCTATTTCCTCGCATGCAAACTGGCAATATCAAATCCGTTCCGTCCTATCTAATTTACTAATCTAGAAATGTTAAGTGCTTGACTAAATTTATTTGGCATAACGGTTTTTGAATCTTTAATTCAAAAGATTTGTGTAAATTTTACGGCAAGTTTTGACGTCTTTAAAGGAATGAATATCGTGCAATTTCTGCGCGAATAGAAGGTTCTACCAATTAGCCGTCTTTTTATCAAATGTAAGACAGCGAGATGGTGTTTTATATCATCAGCATAATTTTAAATGGAAAGCAAGACGTTATTTAAACTTATTCGATTACCTTCTAATCAAGAATTATTCAAACTATTTCCATTATGAAATGTTCTTGAATACGACTATAATCATTTGATACTAAATGAAATGTTAATTTCAAGTATCTTTACTGTAACGTTTATTTTCATAGTTATATTTGAAATTAGAAAGTAACAATTGGTGTTAATTAACTGAACGAAATATATCATGATCACCGTCTATTATTCCTCTGCAAAATTAATATTATATATATTATTCTAATCAACCTAATTGCTCAACAGTTCGACTTACGATCTGAATCTGCTATTTTCCACTGATATTTATGAAACCAACTTATTTACAATCCAATTTTCATTGTGCAAAACATCGTAATCAAATATCTATTTTTTTTTGTTATGTAGTTTACAATTGAATTTTTTTATTATTTGGTATTAATTTATTGAAATATATTTGGAATAAATTATTATCTACGATATTAATAAATAGCAACAATTGAAACAACTGAACTAGCATATTACCGTAATTGATTAAAATCACCAACTGTGATGTCACTGAATTAGTTTAGCAGATTTGGAATCTTGGGGATGGTTAGGAGTTAGAAATCCAGATGGCTTTACTCTTATTAGTTTCAGTTCTTTAGCTACTTACTTAGAAAAATATCTGGTTAAAATTGACAAGTGTACGGCGATGGGCTCTCTTCCAATAACATTTTTTTTTCTTTACTTTTTAAGGACGTGTGTCCGTTTCATCGTAACCGCAGTGCGGACACCGCTTGGTCGCGGGGGATAGGGAAAATGGCAACGTAACACCAACACTCCTTTTCCCCGCAGCCCTTCGACACACTCGTGCCAAGAGCCCCCCAGGTGCTGCCTTCTCGGCCGGCGCTACCTCGCGGGCTGACGTGTGGGTTCCTCTTCGCTTCACAGTGGGTGTTGGGGGCCACTCCACGGTTACTGAGCCCTCTGGCACGACAAGTCGAAATCCCTTCGGAGGGAGAAAACGTAATCTAACCTAATTATACAAGACAAATAGGGCGATAGTCAATGATGGCCATAGCTACCAGATTCTTTGCTCCCGCTGATGCCGTTCGAACATCAACATTTATAAGGCACCTACAAGTTGTTCACTTACTGTAAGGCAAACCATCAACAACTTTCTTACCGCTTCATGTTTAACATAGGTTTCAAAATGTGACACACGTCATCCACTCCACGAGTTGATGAGTCGTGTTTTTCCAAACACATGTAAAAAGCGAACGGCAAAAGCTCTCCCTGTCAAGTACTCTAAGGTCGAAAAGACACGAGAGCTTATGATTTATTCACACTTATCAACCGTCAAACATAAAAAAGTTACATTACTCTTACGATAAAACAGTAAATTTTATTTCTTGAGGCGCGCAATATCTCAGGCTTTTACAGTATCCCAGATGTTTCAGGTAAGTAAAATCATTTCTTTATTTTATAAATCGCCTATCGTACCCAGCCCGATTCGCCCAGCTAGATCTTGCTTTTATTTAAAACAATAAACTTATATTATTAAATATTTAATTTATCTCTCACAATATACTAAATTATTAATTTCTCTCCGTATTCATTCTTTTCTATTCTCTTCTCGAGCGGGCGAAGATCATTACCTACACATACATATCGGTAAATGCAATATCATTCTTATCATTTATACAAAAACATATCAGGCTCAAGTTAATGTCAGAAATAAAATTACGACATCTGGCTTGTTTGACAGTTAAAAAAGAAGAGTACATCGATCGTCAACAAGCTTTACAGGATTACTCACTAAGTCAATCTGAAGATTCCCTGAAAGTTTCATTGAAATCGGTACAGCAGTTTCAGAGTCTATAAGGAACAAACCCACACACTAACTCTTTTATAAATATTATTAAAATTTTACTTTTAATTATTTTACATATTCTTTAAGACTAAAACGTTACAGCCTTTATATATGTCCCACTGAATGGGCGCAGGCCTTCTCTGTGAAGAGAGTATAAGGGCATAGTCCGCCACGCAGCCCTAATGCGGATTGGCAGACTTCACATGCAGTAGAAAAAAATTCTAAGACATGTAGGTTTCCTCACGATGTTTTCCTTCACCGCCGAGCGCGTGGTAAATCAGCACATAAAATTGCAACAACAAAATTATTGGTACCGGCTCCGGCGATCGAACTCGGCTACCACGGCTCTAAGACTAAGAGAAAGTAACTAAATATTATGATTTTATGTTTAAAAACATTTTTCCTGACACTTTTGTTTGTTTCGATATTTGCAGATATTCGAAAAATATTGTAACAAAACAACTGAATTCAAGTAATCGCCCGGAGCATTGTAGCTAACGAACTGAGAGTTTTTAAACAAATTCGAAACAACGCATTGAACAGTTCATAAAGCCCATATAATACAAAGGAAGTCTTTTAAAAGTATTTGTGTATTTGCTATGTGTATCAAATATTTTAAAAACATCATATTACTCTAAGCTTGTTGTATATATATAATTTACTATCAGTACGAATAAGGTGCCATGGACCTTTATGGTCGAGTACTTTTCCGACTTCAAAAGGAGGAGGTTTTTTTTATACTAAATAGGCTCACGTTTGGCTTCTATCTTGCTTGATGGAAGGCGAAGATAAAGCCTAGGATGGAGCACGTGAGCCTATAAGGTGTCTATTCACATTGGACTTAAAACTTGGAAAGACTGAACGCGGCAGAGAGTTCCATTCCTTAGCCGTCCGCATAAGGAAGGTGGAGGTATTGATGGAATGTCTACGACGTAAGGGTGGGAGGGGGGAAATTTCAATTAGTCTGTATTTTTTTATGTTAGTTACCACATAACTATAGACTGGGTGAATCGATTTTGACAATTATTTTTTTATTTAAAGCTGGTGCTTCTCGTGTAGTCCCATTTAAATTTGGCCCAATTCTGACAATGGGATCCATGAGAAAACCAAAAAAGTCTTAAATTTGCATCAAGTATGTACACGACAAATGGACGAATAACTCAAAATCACCTCAACCGATTTCAATGATTAACTTAATCGGAAAGAATGTACTTTAACAGTAGTTTGAGAAAAGTTGGTTATGTTCAGATTAATTTTATTTCGTAATATTCTTGCAATAATTCGGAAATATACAGAGGGTGTACTCGCGTATTCATATTTAACGTATAATTCTACTTGAAGTCAGTTTTTGTTTTTACTCGTAAATATATTTGTGTGGTACAAGCAGAAGGTACATGGTTAAAAAAAAAAAGAGATAAGTATAAAAAATATGTTGCTATCTCGTAATGTAATGTAATTTTACAACAAAATCAACATTTCACTCCATACACATTTTAGGTCAAGCGATCTGCGAAACATAAGTTGTAAACCATCCTTGCTTATTTTGAAGTGGTTAATGATTATAATATTAAATTTCCCGATAAGCCCTATTTTTAATTAAAATAAGGACATAAGGCTTTACATTCGTGCGACCAAAATCTTCATACCTGGCAACACTCTTGCAATCTTATTAGGTGTTTTTGGAAAACGGGAAGATTTATTTTTTTATCGATTAATTAAGTATCTTTATACAGCTATAGAAAGTATGTCTTTTTTCTTTTATAAAATTGAGAATAAAAACTCAATTAAAAAATAGGCAAAATGGAATACTAGTAATTTCATTTGCAGCTTGAAGAATTGTTATCTCCGATAGCGATGCGAGTGGTCGAGCATGGAGCAACTCTATTACGTGTTGGCCTCGAGAAAAATTGCTTTCAACTGTCCTCACGCCTCCACTCCACAAGCGCTCACCCATGCGTTAACAGATAATTAAATTTCAAAATAAACCCTTATTAACACGATACTTTCGTATTTACGGTTCTTCTAAAGCTGGTGCTTCGAGTGCCTTCCCGTTCTATTTTGGTTCTATTATGATAATGGTATGTGTAAGAAAACTATAATACTCTCAAATTTGCATTAAGTATGTGCGCGACAAATGGGCAAATAACTTAATAACACGCCAACAGATTTCGACGATTATTTTTTATTGGAAATCATTTATAGGTAGTTTGACGAGACTTTGGTTAGATTCTGATTAATTCTATTTCGTAATAATATTAATATCGATAATTTGGAAATACAAAGAGGGCGACCGATTGTAACAACGTTTAAAGTTTGATAAGATTTGAAATCGGTTTTTGTTTTTACTCGAAAATGGAGGTTGCAAGTGAACTTAATTTGTTTTTTAATCATATATATAACGGGCACAAATTGTACAAATTGTGCCCGTTATATGATAATTATACTTTTTCAGATAACAATGATAGTATAAGAAATAAAAGAAACAAATAAGAACAAATAAGTGAAATCAAATAATAAAATTATTAATATGTTTTATGACCTCTGCACCTGTCACATATGTGTCCTCACAAGCTTATTGCTGGATAATGAAAAGACGTGTTTATTATTAAATATTTGTATTGAAAACTAGGTTGTCCACCATATGCCTGCGCAGGATCCTAAAATATTTTGGTCAAATGAAACAGTGACGACTCGGAAAAACTATTTATAACGAGCAAAATCGACGGGACAAGACCTAGATGTCAAAGTCCAATTAGCTGGACTGACCAGTTCTGCACCACCATCGGCTACTCGGTTAGCAATGCTTTGTACAAGGCTGCAGATACGAGGCACTGACTGTTCCCACGAGTTAGTCACCACACTTATTGCGGAAATCGATGCGAGAAGGAGGAGGAAATAGAAATAAATATCTCTTGTTTATCATATATATATATATATATATATTAGGCTTAGAGCGTAAGTCGATGATATACCCAAATCAAAGGCGATATGCTTGTAGTATCTATTAAAATAATCTCCAAGCAAATCGTCATTCACGAGAGGGTGTCCTCTCGGCCCTTTGACTACACTTGTTATGAGTTGGGTTGAGTACCTGACCCTCTTACTTATTTTAGGCCTTTCTTAATTTTTATTTTAATAATAATACTTTATAAGAAATTATATATATATAAAGTCGAGATTTAGCAATTTTCCTTAGTCACTTTGTATATCATAGTACTCTCGCGCGAGCATCTAGAGAGTGCTCACTTATAAGCTATAATTAATTATTAATTATTTGACGGTTTATGTAAAACAACCTGACGAAACCTATGTTTCAGATATTCCACATTGAGTGTGTCAAATTCAGGGCTGCATAATGGAGTTTAGCCTTTAATAAAACATGTGTTCTTCTAAGTTTAGGTCTTTGTAGCCTCGCTTATGAAGCAACTTTTTTTTTTCGTATTCAATATTACGCCGTTTAAATTATTAATTATATGATATAAATTAATTTAAATTAAAGAATACACATGCTTGTAGAATTTTGTATTAAAATCATTAAAATAACAAGTGATGAAATAAATTTATACTTAATGTTTTAACTATTGGAAATATACCAAAATATTGTGAGAAATAATAAAACTTATGCTTGCCAAACGACATTGTAACTGGTTATTTAAATGAAACCCGACACTTTTATTAGAGACAACGCCTGCCCTCGGAATAAGATACTATAAACTAGATCGATCACGTTTCTTTTCAGCATCTGTTAAAATGGGGGAAGGAAGGAATTTATTAATGGCAGTTCTGCGACACGCCTAAATTATTCCATAATGTTGTTTATAATAATTTCAAAAATACTTACTTTGAATTTCGGTTCAAGCGAAATTCGTGAGACGAAAAAGCAACGTCAGCAAACACATTTATCATTCTTGACACATTCACTTCCCTCACATTTTCGTGTGGAAAGCTAAAGCATAAAATGTTTGCCCTCAAAACCAAATTTCCGGAAATTCGCCTAAGTTTTTTCCACGTGATATGAATTTTGTGACCAGAATTCAAAATGGTACGGAGAAGATTAATGCTGTGATACAGCATTAACTTTGTGGGTGGAGGACGTCCTAGGTCACCAATCCAGGCGATATATGTTGAATATTTAGTTACAGCCTTTATATATGTTTCACTGTTGGAGCGTTTAAAAAGCTGCAGGCCTTCTCTGTAAAGAGAGTACAAGGGCATAGTCCGCCACGTAGGCCTAGTGCGTATTGGCAGACTTCAAATATCTTAGAAAAAAATTCTTGGGCGTGTAGGTTTCCTCACGATATTTTCCTTCTCCTACGAGCGCGTGGTAAATCAGCACATAAAATTGCAACAACAAATTTATTGGTGCCGGCACCGGGGATCGAATTCGGGTTGCTAGCGCTTCGCAACTTGAGGCGACCGCCCGGACACTGAGCTACCACGGCAAGGATATGTTGATGTGGACTAAATTGACTAAGGTGACATTCCAAAGAAAGGCGTTAAACGTTCTATAAATCATCGGACATGTATGCGGAGATGTGTCCGGACGGTTCGTAATGCCATTACATAATCTATGCCCTCTGGCTAAAGTATCGCTTTTATTTATGTTTAATACAAATATGTGTAACATTACTTATCAACTTTCAAAACACATTTATTTTCTTTTGTTTACCTCACGGTGTTGTCATTTTTATGATGAATCTACTCTCATATTGCTTCTCTTCTCTCCTTCTCCAACCCGTGACCAGAAAGGCCGAAAAGCGCTCAGAATAATAATATTAGTGAATATTGAAGCGTCAATAATGGTTTAGGGTACGGCCTGCGAATCGTAACGTCGTGGGTTCGAATCCACCATCGGACTATTGCCGTGAACCATGTCCTAGTACAAGCTTAAGCTTAGTTGGAATGGTTAACAAGATTGTTAGTAATATTTCTGAAAAAAAAAGAAATATTGCTAGTTTTCTTTAAAAAAAATAAAATAAAGTGTTAATACGTGAGTGTTTTCTGATTTCCTACAGAAGGCATTCTAAGAATTTCATGGAAAGTAGATACCACGCGCATATTAAGCATTACTATATACAACAAATAATTTTATTGGCAGTAGTAGCGGAAATCGAACTCTGGTTGAGTGTGCTACACTTACGAGCTCATAATAGCCTAATTGATCAGTTAATATTTTTTTTGTTTACTTATTTATTTCTTAAACGAAGTTAAGTGAGACTATTTTCAACCGACTTCAAGAAAAGAGTTTTTTAAATCATCATTTTTGTTTATGTTTTCTCTTATTGTTATCTCATTACTTTCGACTGAGTGGTTATTTTGAAATATTCTTGCTATATTCGGAAATACAAAGGGGGCAACCGCTCGTAATAGTGTTTAACGTTTGAATCGATTTGAAGTCGGAAAATATTATTTTCATATAATATCGTGTTTTCGATGATTAAATTTAGAGCTATAGTCGAATGTAACGAACTTTTTGCGTGTTAACAATTAGCGTGAAACAGTCCCAATAGTGCAATATTCACGGTACAATGGCCGCCTATGCCAGCGCTATATGGTTGGTTACAATTGTATTCGTTTATACAACATTCTTATATGAAAAATACGTAAATTAAACTTGAGAAATTACTTATTATGTATGTTTGTTAACTCATAATTTTCAACTGGGTGAACCGATTTTGATGATTCTTAAATAAAAAAATAAAGTCAGAATTGGACTAATTTAAATAGTAAGTATGAGCCGTGGTAGCTCAGTGTCCGGGCGGTTGGCTCAAGTTGCATAGTACGCTAGCAACCCGAGTTCGATCCCCGGTGCCGGCACCAATAAATTTGTTGTCGCAATTTTATGTGCTGATTAACCACGCGCTCGGCGGTGAAGGAAAACATCGTGAGAAACCTACATGTCTTAGAAAATTTTTCTACGACATGTGAAGTCTACCAATCCGCATTAGGGCCGCGTGGCGGACTATGCCCTTATACTCTCTTTACAGAGAAGGCCTCTGCCCAGCAGTGGGACATATATATTATATATATCAAGGCTGTAATGGTGCTTATTATAATGCTTATGCAAATTCTAATAATAGCATTTATGGAAAACCGTATAAGTCATTAGCTTTAATTTGTGCGCCACAAATGGACGAATAACCCAATATCACGAAAACCGATTTCGATTATTCATATTATATTGGATTACATTTAAGAATAGTTTGATGAGAGTTCTGATTAATTTTATTTCCTAATATTCTTACGATAATTTGGAAATACTCATAGCGTAATAGCGTTTAACGTTCGAATCGATTTGAAGTCGGAAAATATTATTTTCATATAATATCGTGTTTTCGATGATTATATTTTCATTCGACTATAGCTCTAAATTTTAGAGCTATAGTCGAATGTAACGAACTTTTTGCGTGTTAACAATTAGCGTGAAACAGTCCCAATAGTGCAATATTCACGGTACAATGGCCGCCTATGCCAGCGCTATATGGTTGGTTACAATTGTATTCGTTTATACAACATTCTTATATGAAAAATACGTAAATTAAACTTGAGAAATTACTTATTATGTATGTTTGTTAACTCATAATTTTCAACTGGGTGAACCGATTTTGATGATTTTTAAATAAAAAAAAGTCAGAATTGGACTAAATTAAAGGGTAAGTAAGCCTGGTGCTTATTATAATGCTTATGCAAATTCTAATAATAGCATTTATGGAAAACCGTATAAGTCATTAGCTTTAATTTGTGCGCCACAAATGGACGAATAACCCAATATCACGAAAACCAATTTCGATTATTCATATTATATTGGAAAGGATTTTATTTAAGAATAGTTTGATGAGAGTTCTGATTAATGTTATTTCTTAATATTCTTACGATAATTCGGAAATACTCATAGCGTAATAGCGTTTAACGTTCGATTGAATTTGAAGTCGGATTTTTGTCCGTAAATATATATATTTTACAAGAAAATATATATATTAATAAATATATATAGACATAGACATTTATTGGCATCACAATACAAAAACACATCACAGACAGAATATAACACACATTAAAAAAGAATGAAAAATAGACAAAACACAGTTAAAGTTACACGGACATATGATGCCAATATCGGACACCGTCTCATCATATGCTGTCGCAAGGATGCGACAGCGCTGATTTTCAGCGGTGCCCGGGACAATAAGAGTATAATAAATATGATACATGAATAAAACAGTTATGAGATTAAAATATATTTTATACATGAAAATAATAGATGAAAAAATTTCATAAATAACTATATTTTTGAGTCAAAAATTAAACGTATAAAGTTTAAATTATATAATGAAATATTGAAAACAACAAGCCACCGATATCGCGGGGATATTATCTTTTTGTAACTTTAACATCAGGTGTTTTAATTTATTTTTAAAAGCGTTTACAGATTTACTGTCTCTTACGGGCGGTGGCAAATTATTCCAACTCTTGGTGGCCAAGTATCTGAAACTGTCCCGGAACGCAGCAGATCGGTATAGCGGATAAGAAATAATATAAAAAATCATTAATATATATGATCATATATATATATGATAATCATTATTATATATATATAAGTATGTATAATACTTTCTCCCCTTTTATAAAAGAAAAACGCGTCGCTTAAATTACAAGAGGGTTCTCCTTTACCCGATCCTATTTTCGTATACGAATATGTTGTACCTTATATTGAGCCGTTTCCGTTTTGCTAACATGTTGATTAATATCAAAGCCGCTAACGTTCGTGCACTGCTTACGTTTTTTTAATAATTTGTGATTTATTTCTACGCTGACTTTATAGTTGCCACGATTAATTATCCGCCTGTTCTAGTCGCTAAATTACTTTTTTATAATAATAGTCTAAATTGTGATAAGAAACTCTTTTCACAATTCAAATTCAAAACAATTCGTCAGCCATTCGAACCTCTGACATATTATGATCTTGACCTTGACCTCCAGTATCACCCAGTCCAGGTGTCGGCAACCCGCGGCTCGCGAGCCACATGCGGCTCTTTGGATGTAAAGCTACGTCTCTTTAGTACCAACTTTATTTGTGCAAGTACTATTTATTGTTGGCGAGAAAAAAAATGACAAAAATCAGTGTTGTTTTCGGTCCGATACTACTTAGGAACCCTCAATAAACCAGTCTACTCCTTTCTAAAGGGCCGGCAGCGAACCAACGTAATGTCATAATTTATTTTCTTTTAAAAAGTTGCCACGAAAGCTCGGAAGCTAAGCGTTCTACTTATGGTTGTTTTATGCGTACGAATGCCGGCTTGTACCAAGGCTAAAATTTGTGCCTATCTGTGTAGATAGATAAATCCTTTTGTATACTATAATGTACAAACGACTAACCGCGGTCTGCTTAAGAAGGTTATCAGAAACAGATAGCGATTGCTAACTCTCTCTACCCTATTACAAAAAGAGTAAAAACGACATTGTTCGTACGTCTTTGTACCGGCATTCTAGGTCAAACTGCTATTCCTATTGCTCCTACCAAGTAAAAAGTATTATTATACTTACTATATGATTAAATAGTGCTTTAGTAGTAGTTACAAGGCGCTATATCCTGGGCGTATCTGGCGACTGACCATTTTAGTGCTCTCGAAGTTATAACCTTTACAGAAAAATACTTTTCGTAATTGCCCTTACGGGATTCTTGGTCCCATATATACCGGTTCGAAGGATGCGGTAACATCCTTTCTCGAAGGCTCCCGAGAGGATAATACCACAGTTCAGGCATTTGCTTTATACAGAATAGATTTATCGTTATTGTCTTCAGTTTGATTCACATTGATGGGAAATAACCGGCGTTCTATTCCAGCCCTTAGGGAAAAGCATTGATATTGATCTTGTTTCTTAAATTGTAATGCCTCTGGGTGAAAGTGAATGTGAGATGTATGAATTAAATTAAAAAAATAAGGCATAGAAATTTCTATGTAATTGAATTCGGAAATTTAAAGATGGTGTTATATATATATATATATATACAATCTATATATAAAAGAGGAAGTATGTGGGTTTGTTCCGTATAGGCACCGAAACAGCTGAACGGATTTTAATGAATCTTTCAGGTAATCTTTTGACGATTGACTTGGCGAGTAATCCTATAAAGTTTGGTGACGATCGGAGCAATCCTCTTTTTGAACTATCAAATACAGCATAACTCGTCCAGGTCAATTTGAAGATTCCCTGAAAGTTTAATTGAAATCGGCCCAGCCGTTTCGGAGCCTATATGGAACAAACCTACACACTTTCTCTTTTATTTATATAGAAGAAGATTATTATAACCACAAAACAATTTGTAACCGCTAAAATAATCTTTCTGTACAATTGTTCAAATATATTGAAAGTCTGTTGTGTACTGTCATTCGAATAATTATGGGTGCTTGCCGACATAACAAGTATCAAGGGGAGTTGTGAGATTTTTAACGACCTTAATGAAAAGAAAAAAAATTACGAATTCTGTCGACAAAGTCGGCATGCACAGTGAAGTATACTTGACTTGAAGTGTTTTCTAAGCGAAACATAAGTACCTAGGAATTGTGGAATTATTTTTTATTTATTTATTAAAGAAGCTGTGGGATTGTTTAGTATAGAACCTTTTTCGTTGATTTTATAGTCAAATTTCAGCATATTTGCAGGAATGATATTTTCTAAATCAAATGTTAAGAAACATTTCTTATTGAACAATAATTACATTATTATTTTTAAGTAAATCGTGTCGTTATTTAAATTTTTATACTCATTTTATATTTATATGATATACTAAGTATAAAATTTGAAAAGTATATGTTTGACATTAGAATTTATGATTATTGATAGAAATTAATAAAAAAAGTTTGGATAGAAATAATAACTGGCAGCAAAAAAACATTTTTATTCATTTCATTTTTCACTTTTATTTTTTACGACTAACTGAATTTATTTATTCACAATTAATTGATTTCTTATTATTCAGAATGTAGGTAACTTTATTACCTGTGCAAAATGTCAACACTTAATACAAGATCATCACATTACCTCAATAATATCAAGAACTGGAACAGAAAAATACGCTCTGAATACTCGCCAGAAATAAAAAATACCATACCTATTTTAATCATATTATAACGTTTTAATTTTATTTATTTATTTATTCTTTATGTATACATAATAAAGAGAGGACAAATAGATGGACTTGATCTTAGAAGGCATTTTTTTAATACAAAATATTCTTTGCTATAAATATAAAAAGAAAACTATGATAGTATATAGTTATTTTGTATTATATATAGCTATATAAGTATCTAAGTATAGATGGATAAGGACAGTAAATGTCCCAGTCCTGTAGTTCTGGGCTCTTAAGAATAAGACTACGGTATCCCCTGCCTGTCGTACAAGGCGACTAAAAGGGGCCTCGGATTCACCGGGCGACAAGGGCGGGGGCCTGCGTCGTCCACCAAAGTGGACCCGGGACGAAGGCGACATCGGCTGGCCCGTGTAGCCTTGCGCTGCGAGGGTACAGGGGGGGACGGAGTAACCTCCCCCCCAGGACGTGCTCTCCTTGAGAACAGTGCAGAAGGGCTCCGGTGCGATCCACGTGAGATCCCGGAGCCACTCGTCATGCACCGAGGAAAGGGCCACAGAGGAGGTTTTAGTGGGTAAGAACCCCACATAACCGCCGCCTTCTCCCTAGAAGGCGGGGTATCTTTGTGAAGATTTCCTCCCCGTCAGCAAAAAAAAGGACAGTAAATGTCAAACTATTCCTTTTTATAAACGATTTATTTTATACGAGCGTCAAAAATATGTACTTTCCTTAATTCACATTTAACTAATGTGTGTTTAAAAGTGATAATATTTAATGTAATGCATCTGTTGCGTGTTAACAACATGCGTGGTCGTAAAATGTCCCACAGGAAATACCGTTATTAACGTGCATACTTATATTATATGCATACTACATTGTCTATATACTACGAGTATGTTTTTAAAATACATTGTATTTCACCTCGAGGTTACCATTATACTATCAAGAAATTATTTCAATTTATTATAAAAAAACAGTAAATAAATCATCAAATTAAGACAGCTTACCTCCATTCTAGTTGTAAAACTGTATGACGGCAAAGTCAAGCTGCAAGTCTATTGTGTACATTTAAACACACCTCAGGATAGGCTAAATCATCACAATATAACAAAGTTCTTGATACAAGATGAACGTATTTAAATTTTAAACCTTTCTTAGGCCTTATTTCGGTTGATCAAATTTATAAACTTCTGTTTTAGTCCATAATTCCGACAACATGATTAATAGCCAATTTGCGACGTCTTCCAATGGTCCACCCTTGAATAATTTATTACCTGTTCGTTTCGACCCTCTTCCTTCTAACCGAGATTTAGTACGGCTATCTTAACCGTCACTTTTAAAGGTTTTACGAAATTGTTTTCAAAGAACTCTTTTATTTGATCTTTCATCCAAATTGTACTCATTAGTAAGGTATAAACTCGTGAGCAAAAATAAAGGGTCGGTTAAGAAACTTCGAATACCTCGGAAGATAAAGACACTACCTAACTGAAATAATACATGATAGACAATTAAATATCCTTAAAACAAATAAAATATTTCATTAAAAAATAAAACATAAACGAAAAAGAATATGTTACGTAAACTTGGATAATACAGTATTTTTCAATTATTTTTAAAATTTACCACAATAATCATGTATACTGTGAATCTTTTGACTTAACGCGAATAATACTGATAAATGTATAAAATATATTTTAATCTAACAACTAGGTAATAATATTTATTTTATTTTAAATTACATGTTAGTACTTAGTGTTGCTTCCATGTGCTCTCAGTACGGCGTTCATTCGGTTTGCTCCTGAGGCTGTGTTGGGGAATATTCTCCCATTGCTCTACCAGCGCAGGTTTTAGCTCTCGAAGGGTGACTGGAAATGCTGAGATTGATATAATTATGCCGGGATGGCTGTTATATCAATCCCAACATCTTTGTATTATACAATACCTAATTTCGACAAATTTTTACGATCATACAAAAAACAAACAAACTATGATTTTTTTATTTTTAACCACATAAAAACCTATTTTTTTATATTTCAAATGATGTTATGGTTAAAGTTAATAGCAATAATCCCTATAAATATTTATTTATTAATGAATTTTTACCTATACTCGACAGACTTCCAAGAGGGCGAAGATAAGAACTTAGGCTCGAGGATCAGTTTGTTGTTTTAAATAGATTGTTATCTATTATGCTTTGATTAAGTACTGTTGTAGTTCAGGATTTCACACTTGAAAATTCTTAATAAAGGCCATAGCTTAAATAAAAGCCAGCCATATAAGTATTTTAAACGTCTCGTTTCATACTATATAATAAAGTTTATTTACTTAACTTAACATTCAGCTAACTTAGCTCTTAAGTAACTTTGTCATTACTTTCACGTTCACGTGGCAAGAGTACTAATACAAGTTTAGTACCTTTGTTCATAAGCTAATATTAATTGAATTTTAATCCTGTAGACCGTACGTACGTCCCGAGTAAATACCAGTGCTACTGAAAATTTAATGCAGTTTGACTTAGTACTGAACAGTTCACTTTAAGTTAGTTGGGCAAGAAAATGGCGTGCTTAAAACTGCTGCTACGTTGCTACGCCGTAGACCCAGAACCTCATTTCAATTATAATCAAATATAATTATTAGGAAAAGAAAGCGACTTGTTGTTTCTTATTATGTAATGATTGTTATATATAAATTATAACAGAGACACATATCTCCATGTAGACTTTTTGAAATAAATAAAATGAACTTTGGTACTTTTTTTTTTTCAATTGGTCCACGGGTCAATCTTTGTACGCAGAGAAATATTGTCTCATTTGTTCTACAAATGACGTAATAAATTTAAATTTATTTACTTATACAAAAAAGGAGTGCAATAAAAATTATTTCTACTACGAAATATTTCGTATTTGTTGATCATTTAAAATAAATCATTAAAAAGAATTGGAGTTGAACTCTAAAACCTTTAAATAATTAGTGTTTCATTCCTAAGCAACAACGGCAATAAAATTAACTTAGAACTGGACCATTCACATAAATAGACGTACATTTACACGTACCACACTCTCATTACTTTTTCCCCTGGGACGTTTTAGATCGATGCAAAAGGTTAATATCAAACAGGTGCAGCATAATGAACATGCAAGGCAAGAGTAAAGTAAAACTAAAGAATGATTTATGAATGAATGAATCATTTATTTATTTGATAATTTGCTTAAATACAATAATTTGGCAAGATATTGTATAACACTAAAATAACATAAAATAAAATAATTAAGTTAAAATTTGACATTTCAACGAACAAAAATGATGCAGCCGGTGCTTAAAAAAGCTCCGGCTTCCTTCCAGTTTCATACTATTTTTTTATGGTTTGTAAAAGCAGTGTATTGTGTTTGCGAATTGAGATTGTGTGGTTTTATGTACTAAATAGTATTCAGTAATTTTTATCTTTATAAATTTTGTGTCAGATTTCAAAATATGTACGTTGTATTTATTCATGTGGAGTTAATGCGGTAGATACCGGTAGTAAACGCCTTAAGTTTACGTAGTGATTTCTTTCTGAAGTAACAAGGAAACCAGAATAAGAAGCCAGCGGAGATCCAACCCACCGACCTGATCATAAAGTCAAAAGCTTAGCTAAAGCTAAAAGCTATCGTATTTGTTTGTTTTTACCGTTCGTAATAAATTCAAAATGTTTTGCAAAGTAAATCATATTACATTACTTTTTCCTTTATTTATGTTAACAAAAGTAAGACATCACAAATAAACGATCCTTAAGTTTGAGTTTCTACCAAGGTTTTACTTTATATGACTTTTTCAAGAATTACTGTTAAAACGTCACGTCTAAATGATTTATGAGACGAATAATTCCAGTGCCATATGTCATATTAGGTCGTAGCAGAACTTGATGGAGTAATGTTAAAACTTACAGCACTAATATGTTTGAGTTATGAACGTGTCAGATAATTGTACTGTAAATGATTCATTTTCCATGTTTAAATTATATAAAAGTCAAATGCACTTGCCAGTTACTCTTTATTTATAACAAATTACGAATATTTATTTATAATCAATAACGAAGCGCCAATAGCCTAATTGTTTAGGGTACGGTCTGCGAATCGTAAGGTTGTAGGTTCGAATCCACAATTCGACAATTGACGTCAACCATCTCCTAGCACAAGCTTAAGCTTAGTTGGAATGGTTAACAAGAATGTTAGTAATGTTGTCCTAAAAAAAAGAAGTATTACTAGCTTTATTAAAAAAAATTGTGTCATTGACAGACACAAAGACATATAGTATTTGTATATTAAAATACGAATAATTAGTTATTAATGTATGCACTGCTAAAACCAAAGAGTATTAAATATATATAACGTTTGTGAAAAGTTGTGTTATTGTCTCCCAAAAGTATAAGAGCAGTGGTACAGTTCATAGAGGCTCTTTGAGTTGCTCTCTGGTAACGTCACTTAGTTGTGTTCGTCGGTAGCGTCTCAAAGAAGTTTCCATTTTCATTTGTTTTTAAAGCTATTTGATAGCCTAATGTTTGACCGTTCGTCATTACCGTCATTTGATAGGGACTTCAAATTTCGCTATTTGATTTCAGTATCTTACTTATTACTTACAAAAAAAACGCTTAATAAAAATTGTCAATGGTGTATAGCGCAGATACAAAGTGGGAAATACTGTTTAATATTTTGTAAGTCTGCCATTTTCCTATCACTTCTATTAACCCTTGAAGTTCGCTTTGAATAAGATTTTACAGCATCTGTTTTATTAATATAGTTAAATCTATTTCAGAAACAAAAGGGTCCACTCTCCAGCAAACTGACTACTTCAGGTCACGTGATTTCAATGGACAACGATAGCGGCAACACGTCTACGGTAGACGGTATCACAAAAGCCTATTGTAGTCTAGCGTTGAATGCGACTGGCACGGCTTTTTATAACCAAGTGACATTTATCATTTCGATAAATCTGTAGTTTCCAGTGAGCAACATTGGGAATTTCCGTCTGCTAACTGTTATTTGATATCACCATTTTTTTTACGTCTGCTATTTTGCCGTTGTAACATTAAAATACGTAAAATTTAACATATAGATAGATAGATATAGCCCTAATGTACACCAAAACTAAACAACTAGCAAATTACAGAACTGGCTTAAATTTTGCAATTTTTTGTACAGTGGGCGACCTTATCGTTAAGTATTTTTTTTTACCAACTACACAGATTGGCCAGAGAAGCTGGCCGTGACTGCTTCACCAGATTGAGAGGTGGCACAGCTCTCAGGTCGCTTAGCCTGAACCTCTATCGCTAGTGACTCGACATAAGGGTCCCCCCAATGGAAGGTAGGAATATAGGTATATGATAGTTTAATCGATATGGATTGGTAATGGCGCCTCAACGGGTTTTAAAACTTTATAAGGACCATAACAGTTTAAGGAATGGTTAATGTATGTATTATATCCGTAACTAACACCTCTATTTACGGGTACTTGGCTGTCGTTAGTACTCAAATGCTAGTACGATATTAAACTTAACATTTAAAAAATGGTCGATCAAACCTGTCATTTATTTAATATGCGTTCGTGAGTGGCGTTGACCACTTAACATCAAAAATCTGAATTCTCGTTCAGCCCTATTCAATTTAAATTATGGTAGAATATTTGAAGCTGACTACTACTAAACTTAGATTTAAGCGGGACATATGTTTCCCTACTAAGAAAGGACCAAGTAAGTTAAGGCTTACATAAATTGACTTAAGGCAAACTATGTAAGCAAGCGGTAATTATTGTGTGTAAACTTGCTTAGTATTATGAAACCCCACGTGTTCGTAAGCTATTAAGCGGATCGAATTGTGTTACAAATATTACCCTAAGCAAGCTTATCCATAAATACGTTAGTTTCGTAAAGGCACCTGTGTAATAAATATTATCCTCTTAACATTGGTCGGTAAACCTGAGCCTAATTGTACAACATATGTATTAACTCAGTATCGTACCGGTCTAATATATATTCTCAAATCATGTTGACTTTGGCGAAGTTTCGTTTTCATCGATTGCTCAATTTTAATGAGAATATTTACTTTAGGCATTCATGATTTTTTAAAGTTATAAAGGGTAATAATTTTGCTTCTATATTCTTTCGATGTTTCGACACTCTAGTGTAATAACTTGTAGGTCTTGTGGAATGAAATAGACTAATAACTAAGATTCGCTTTATTCAGACGTCGTAACGTTGTACAAGGAATTATTTTAACGAATACCGTCACATTGGCGCGTCCTCGTCATCTATAAACTAAATTAATTTGCAAATATATATTAAATATACAATATTTTATTGGTTGTTGTATGTTTGTTGGTTGCAATGTTTGCAAATGGTTTGCAATGTTTCTCTTCTTCTTCATCTTTCTCATTCTGCATTTCTGAAGGCCGTGCTTATCTTGAAGCGCCTTCACCGAGACGTCGACGACCTACCACCACACCGCTCTGTCCTCGGTTTCTCTCATTGCGGTCGGAATGTCGAGTGCCACTATGTTTTTATTTGGGCAGACCAGCGAGTAGGTGATCGGCCCCGTGATCTTTTACCCTCGATTTTCCCTACAACAACCATTTTTTCTATATATCTGGTTGCCTTCGGGCAATGTGGCCAAAGTAGCATTGCAATTGGTTGGATAATAATTGGTATATTTGGTGCAATATATGGTGAGGGAACGATATAATTTCAGTGATACAGTTCTACGGGACCTTGAGAATAAGTCAAGATCCGAAAAATAATTTGACTGATGTATAGTACGTTAAACTTGTTATACATTAACCAAACTGCCGACAAACATTTGCTAGGAATATTTAAATCGAGTGCTCGGGAAGCGGAATGACTAAGTCTAAAATGTTGACATAAAAACCTGACCGAAAGTTGTATATTTTTACAGAACGCGACTCTGTTTGCCAGTGCTTAAATATTCAAACCAAATTCTAAGTTCAAAAAACGAAAAACAAATAACGTTATTTTTTCATACAACCATAATTAGAACGAATTTAGACAAAGTTTTTTCCACAAAAACATTTCAAGTATCAGAATGGAAAATCCATTAACATTTCAAACAGAAAATGTATAAATTCAATATATAAGCTGTTCTGTTTATTATGTGATAGATAGCGTTTTATTTTTTATTGCTTAAATGTGTAAAAACAAAAGAATAAATGTTTTTACGCAATGTATCATCACAGCTGCAACAATAGCCTTTGTTTATAAAAAACAAAAGGTTTTATATTCCCAGCTCTGCGGACTGCCATTATCATCAGCTGCCTAAAGAATATTATTTACATTCAAACATTTAGATTCAAAAGAACTTTTGAACATTCACATATGTTCAAAACCTAGTTTGTTAGTCTGATGGATTTTTTATGTCAATCATGTCACTGTCCCGGGCAGGTTGCTCCCTCCTCCAGCTCCCTTGCAGTGCGAAGTCGACGCAGGCCTGCCGATGTCGCCTTCTTCCCAGGTCCACTGTAGCGGACGACTAAGGCCTTCATCCAAGGCCCCTTTTAGTCGCCTTCTACGACAGACAGGGGATACCTACGAGCCTAGGGGCTGGATCTAAGTCACTATGAATGTTCCACTAGTTATACAATAATGTAAGCAACTGTAGTTCAAAGTTCTAGTAACAAAAGCATTGTTTGTCAGTATTACAACGTAACTTGCATGTCACAAGAGACTGGATCATCGTTGGAAATTAATGAGGCACGGCGTATACGGGCTGCATGACTGACCTGTTTCGTAATCTGTTTTAAGTCACGTTATGGTTGAAACAGTGACAGCATAGTGGCTAAATGTTCGCTTAACGATATGTAAGCCAGAGTTTCAAGTCTCAGGCGGCTTGTAACATTGAGTTTACGTTTTTTTGGTCCCTTAAATACAAAAGAATAATTTGATAAAATGTGTTCTTTTTGAAATGCAATAGACATGTTCATTGATCAATGTGATACAGTAGTGATACAATAGTGATACCAATTGAACAAAAATATTGCTTTAAATATAACTAAATCGCGAGTTTAATTTTTAATAAACTAATTAACTGTGGTAACACTTCGTCTTTTTTAATCGTCTACAATAATTTTATATATGATTATTATCATTAGAAGTACATATAAACAAGTTTGTATGAAATTAATTTAGTAAAGAAAATTGAACTTTTTAATCCTAGCGGGGTAGACTGAGGCATATTTTGCTCTCCGGTTATGGCCAGGCTTATTAACTCCCTTATGTGTCTGTTCTACTATTTCATTCTCGTTTACGTTCACTAATATTTTTTATAACAGTTTATTTGGACTTACCTATAAAGGGAACATTTACAAAAACTTTTATAGATAAAATGTTAAAGTTCTGCATATAATGATGTTACTGTATCTAAGTTATTAGGAGAATTAAAGCCTCCAAGTGATTTAACCTACTTAAGGTTACTCACGAAATGGTGAAGATCAGATTACAAATGCTTTTATTAACTAACTAGTCTACTCTTACCAAATACTGTTGTGATATTTGGGCGGGTGCTGCTAAATACTATCTCGGAAAGGTGGGCTAATTGGTGACGCAGTTGAAAACAATCTGCTCAGTCTTGACCAAAGGCGTATGGTAGCTAGCTTATCGGTTTTCTACAAATTGCATTTTGGAGAGTGTCCTCAGGAACTACATGATCTAATTCCCCCATCCCCGTTCCACCATCGAAGTTCAAGAAGGCTGGATTTCATCCCTTTGTTTTGAACATCCCTCAAACCCGAACGAAACGCTTTGCCTCGTCTTTCATTGTTCATACAGCAAGGGACTGGAATAGTTAGCTCGCCTGTCTTTCCTTCCGATTCCAATGTGGGTAGTCAAGCATTTGCTTAGAATTTATAAAAAAAAAACAAAGAAGTGAACAAATTTAAATAAATAATTGCTTTAGTTAAGAATTTTCCACCTTTTTTATATCCTCTTCAGAAATTAAAATCTTCTACGATTTTTTGTGTAAAATAAAACAACGTAGAAAGTCATAAGGATCATCCTTTTTTGAAGTGATAACTTTTTTACCCCCATTAAGCACTTTTGGTGAGGAAAAATCTTGTGGGTTCGCATCTCCAATATGCTAATGTTGTATTTATATTTTGTCGTGATCTTGAACAACCCCTAAAATATTTGAATAATAAATAAACCATATGTATATAATCGTTGCTCGGAGTGTAAATAGATGTGGAAACCAGACTAATGTTGATAATTTTATTTAAAAATTATGAAATTTCAAACCTTATTCTAAGTTTTTTACCTAGACCTTCACGTTACCAATTACTAAGAAGAAGTTTATTCAGGTCGAACGTAGGTAAGAATGCGCCTTTAAATAGACTCGGTATAGAATTTAATTCATTTTCAACAACGAATAATATTGAACTCTTTTGTCAAAGTTTTGGCACGTTTAACGTTTAAAAAGTCACTTACCTATTAAAAGTTAACTTTAATTTAAATTGATTTTACCTTTTATGTATTTTTAGTTCTAATTTAATATTGTCTCGCCAGTAAATCGCATGCAGTCTTCACCTGTAACTGCGATGGCATTATCCTTACAACTATTCACTGTTTTTCTATATTGTATGTTAAAAATACTAATTGTATTGGTGTTCAATAAATAAATGAACCATATGTATATAATGGTTGCTCGGAGTGTAAAAAGATGTGGAAACCATACTAATGTTGATCATTTTATTTAAACATTATGAAATTTAAAATCGTTACCAATTACTAAGAAGTAGTTTATTCAGGTCGAACGTAGGTAAGAATTAGCCTTTAAATAGACTTTCTATAGAATTTAATTCTTGAAAATGAATAATGTTGACCTCTTTTGTCAAAGTTTTGGCACGTTTAACGTTTAAAAAGTCACTAACCTATTAATAGTTAACTTTAATTTAAATTGATTTTACCTTTTATGTATTTTTAGTTCTAATTTAATATTGTCTCGCCAGTAAATCGCATGCAGTCTTCACCTGTAACTGCGATGGCATTATCCTTACAACTATTCACTGTTTTTCTATATTTTATGTTAAAAATACTAATTGTGTTGGTGATTCAATAAATAAATAAACAAGTTGTTAGTTTTCACTCCTATCGACATCTATCATAGATAGATTTTTTTATCGCCCAACTTTATAGCGTGGAGTTATTCACACACGAGTTCATCCTCTATCTAGACCATTTTGCTAGTGTGGACTAGTTACGATTTAGGGACCTTCAAGAAACGAGCCTATTCCTATCTCAAAGGTCGGCAACGCACCTACAGCTCCTCTGGTGCTGTGGATGTTCATGGGCGATGGTGATCACTTAAGATCAGGTGAGCCGTATGCTCGTTTGCCACTTTTCATATAAAAAAAATATATAAAAAGTTTTTTGTTGACGGGGAGGAAATCTTCACAAAGATGCCCCGCCTTCTGGGGAAGGCGGCGGTTATGTGGGGATCTAACCTCTAAAACCTCCCCGGTGGCCTTTCCTCATTGCATAACGAGGGGCTCCGGGATCTCACGTGGAAGGCACCGGATTATATAATTGATATTTCACTAGTTAAGCAGAAGTTTTCACATAATTTTTAGAAAAAAAATATACAAAATTGAGGTAACACAGGATTGGAAAACCGTATCATGGACCCGCAGGCAGAACTTCAATAAAAATACTTACAAAAGGCTTACGTATGGAGGCATCATTGACGTAAGATAAGTCGACATTATTGTTCTTCTTACAAATGTTATTCAATTCGTCACATGCTCTAATAAAGTAGCTATTGAATCGTAGACTTCGAGAAGGGAAAGAAAAATATAAGTTGTAAAATTATTCAGGACAATCCATGCGGATTTCAGCAATATTTGATAATAATCTTTCACATCATTAAGATCTTTTCTGTTACGCACCATTTTATACCACTCTTAAATTTATTTCCGAATTGCTATAGGAACTTTTCTCACTCGTTTTATTGAGATAAAATTAATGAAGGAGGTTGTTACGTTTCAATGAGCATTTTTAAAGAAGGGAAAATGTAACTTGAATTTTGTTTAACTTTGAAAAGCTTGTGAACTAATAGATTTTACGATCTCGCGGTTGAAATCCCGGATGAGTTGTGTTTTTCACAATCGTCATCATCATAAAAAGCTAAACTGATGATCCTCAAAGTTATCTGGGCGCTCAATGAAATACACAATCTGGACGGCATTCTATACTTCTGAAATCCTTCCTTAAATTTAGCTAAATAAATTTAAGTAAGGATTTGATTGCACAGATTAACCGTAGCCCCTGTAATCAATTTGTAACCTGCGCTTATAATCGGCTTTGTAGACAACAATGTTCCCTAAATCCGCTTTATCAATGTCCTTAAATCTCGGTCTAATGAAAACACATAAGGGTAATGGATAAGACTTTAGATGTTTAAATTCAAATATTGTTATATTTATATTACAGAGCCATGATAGTTAAGTGCCCAGACTGTCGCCTTAAGTTGTATACTATGATAGCAACCCAAGTTCGATTCCCAGTGTCTGCTCCTATATATTTCTTTTTTGCAATTAAGTGTTGTTCAACAACGCGCTCGGTGATGAAGGAAAACAATGTGAAGAAATCTATATATGTAACAATATTTTGTAAGACATGTGAAGTCGAACGCATCTGCACTAAGGCCCTTATACTCCGAATACAGAGAAAACTTAAGCCCAATGCGACTGTAACTTGAAATTTTATAGTAGAAGAAATAAGAAATTAAGAAAAAATAAATTGAGAAATGGATTGAGACAAAAAATAATTAAAATAGTTAATAACAAATTCAGGGAGGAATAGAAAGTTGAATAATTTAATAAACTTAGACGAAGAATGCAAGTAGAGTGAGTGAAAGAAGATAACAGAAGAGACACGACAAAATGTCGGTGGAAGTAGATATAATTTTGTCAAAATTAAAAAAAATGTAAATAACAATAATCGAGTGATTAAGTGGTGTGTCGAAATCCATGTCCAGGTGGAATCGTGGTCAAGCACTTGCTTATAAAGTAAAAAAATGCACCTACAAATGGAAAACTCAATGGCTGATAGCCTTATGTGTTATAAACAATATTTATAAATAACCATCTCATTCAATATCGTATAATAATATCATATAAATATACATTTATAATTCCTCTTTAAAACCTTAATGGTGAAACCTTATCGGTCTCATGTTCGATACTAAATGGTATCGAGAGAAGCTTAAAGAACAACTTGTTTCCCCTTTTCATTGCACCTACAAAGGTCTGTACACTGTCGTGCATTTACACGCCATACAAGCATTTTGAATTTAACTACAACGATGTACAATCGAGGTTACAATTTGAAGAGCATAGGTCAAGCAGGAGTCAGTCACATTTCATTTCAAATTTTAGAAGTTTTTTTTTTATGACGAACTACACAGATTGACCAGAGAAGCTGGCCTTGACTGTTTCACCGGATTGAGAGGAGGCATAGCTCTTAGGTCGCTTAGCCTGAACCTATATCGCTAGTAACTCGACAAGGGTATATATATTACGCGTAAGCATTCCGATCCGTGGGCGCCCGAGAAGGCCGAACCACGACTCGGTCAGTTGCTATTTCACGGATAATCTAAGGGACATTCAAAGCTAAACTAACTTCGAGCGCCACTTCAGGAAGTGTTGGCGTTGGGAGAAGAAGTGGCCGAAGAAACTCCAGCAGCGTTCCTAACATCTAAGGGGTGGGCCAGAAGTTACTCCAATTCCCATAAGCGTCAATAGCCTAACGATTTAGGGTATGGTCAGAAAACGTAAGTTTGTAGGTTCAAATCCATGCACAAGCTTAAACTTAGTTGGAATGGTCAACAAGAATGTAAAAAACTGTTTGTTTAAAAAATGATTACCTTTTTTGATATTAGATACGAAAACGAATTTACGAAACAAAATTTTCATTATGATTTATAAAGAATGTGTGTACTTTACAAAGACAACTGTGCTTAACTGACAGTAAGCTTTTACATCCTACCTTAAGTACAAGTACATTTACGAACAAAAATAAAAAAACCGACTTCAAATAAAATCAAAGGTTAAACGTTATTACGCAACGCTAAATAAAATTAATCAGAACCTAACCACACTTTCATCAAATTACTCTTGAAATACATCCTTTCCAATAAAAAATGAATCACTGAAATCGGTTGGTATTATATTGAGTTATTCGTCCATTTGTCGCGCACATACTTGATACAAATTTAATCTCATGGATCCCATTGTCAAAATTAGACCGTATTAAATAGGACCACACGGGAAGCACTGGCTTTCAAATAAAAAAAGAATCATCAAAAATAAAAAATACAGACGAAATTAGAACGTCCTCCTTTTTGAAGTATGTGAAAAAAGCATTTAAGTATAAGCTAGGTACAAAGTATCCTTGTTGACCGGGATTCCGCGCAGCACACGCTTGCCGTGTGCCCCGCGTGGGAGGCGGAGCGGCGGATCCTGGTCCAGCAGATCGGGCAAGACCTCTCCCCGCCGGCGGCAGTAGCGGCTGCGCTGGCGGGGAGATCTAAATGGAAGGCGCTGGTCTCCTTCTGCGAGTCAGTAATGGCCCAGAAGGAGACCGCAGAACGGGATCGGGAGAGGGCCGATCCCGTTCTGCGGGCTGTTCCCGGTCTGCCACCGGCCCGCAGCCCTTTAGTCCTGGGCTCTCAGGAATAAGACTACGGTATCCCCTGCCTGTCGTAGAAGGCGACTAAAAGAGGCCTCGGGTTCACTGGGCGACAAGAGTGGGGGCCTGCGTCGTCCACGAAAGTGGACCCGGGAAGAAGGCGACATCGGCTGGCCCGTGTCGCCTTTCGCTGCGAGGGCACAGGGGAGGAGGGAGTAACCTCCCCCCGGGACGTGCTCTCCTTGAGCACAGTGCAGAGGGGCTCCGGTGCGTTCCACGTGAGATCCCGGAACCCCTCGTCATGCACCGAGGAAAGGGCCACCGGGGAGGTTTTAGTGAGTAAGATCCCCACATAACCGCCGCCTTCCCCCCAGAAGGCGGGGTATCTTTGTGAAGATTTCCTCCCCGTCAAAAAAAAAAAAGGTACAAAGTATCCTTAAAAATGCACCCAACTGTACGGGGAGAATACTGGTATTAGTTACTAATGCGCATAATCGTATAGCCATTATCATTATCAGTCGACTTAACGACGTCGTTTGGAGAAAAACTTCTCGATTTGTTGTTGGTACATTCGAAACTAATACAGGATATAGCCTTATAGCAATTATCTTACTTAAGCACTTGAAGCATCGTATTTGTTGAAAGTAATTAAAAGATACATATAAATAATTTTTACTGTTTTTTTTTTATTTCTGGAATTCTCTTAATACCCTGCTATTTATTTTAACTGTCTCCTGTCCTACTAAGTTGCCTGGAAGAGATCGCTGAAAGGTTATAGGATAAGGGCCTTAGCCCACTTTTAGACTTAGTTTAGATGTTTTTAATTAATTAATTTATTTATTGAACATTTATATATAAAAATTCAATATATAAAAATTTAAAATTGTAACCTTAATGCCATCGCAGTTATAGGTGAAGACTGCATGCAATGTATAAATGGCGGGTGAAAATATTAAATTATTAATAAAAAACAACAAACAAAATTTTAAATTAAACTACATTTTAAATTAAAATTAAATAATAAAAAACCTATTTCTGGGTTAATGACTTTTTAATTATTGTAATTATTTTAAAATTAAACCAGTCTTTATTTTAAAATTAAATCTATCTGTCTAAAAATACGCCTAATATTCTATAGTAACTCCGTAAGATTTATGATTTTTTTCTTCGTCTCCTCTGTTGAGGATCGTGACAACTTCCGGCTCTAGCCTCCATTGTATGCAGTCATGTGCGGAGTGGACCGCAAGCTGCATGCTGCGTCTTACCGTTACGTGTGTGAGACCATTTTGTAGACGTGAGCATGAGCACGACTGCCGTCCATTTTGCCCAAAGTGATCCGCTTCTCCAGACAATGCTTTAAAGACGGCATAATGTGTCTCAAGAATCTGAGGGCTCTTTGAGAACTGAAGTCCTTTAGTATGGACTGATGACAGGTGACATTAAAAATTACCATATTACAAGGGAATACAGTATTTTGACGAAGGTACCGTTATGAATACAATACTCGTAATACAAGTATAATCCCTACCGCCAGTACTAAATCTAAGGAGTTAGCCAAAAGTTTTAGAGTATGGTCACCGAAGCATACACATTTGTGGTCCATACTATATATACGACTTGCTAGAAATATCCCAAAATTCCTTATATTATCTAATTTTTAAACTTGTGTCTGTTTCTTATTCGATTTAGATTCGTGTCGAGAACAAATGCCTTCAAAGAAATAAGAGAGCATTGTGTCCGCAAATAGAAATTGCATCGCTATTGTGTAATAAATTGGGAAGTAAGCAACACAATAAGAATTGTTGGATAAATTCGCTTACTTACCCATTGTTAGTGTAGTTAATATCGAAGCGAGATAAAATAAACTGGTTGTATATCATTGGAAAGATTGGAGAGATAGTCTGTAACAAACTCGGCATAAAAATGTCTCGTTTGGTATTGGTTAACAAACTGAGACTAGAATCAGTACCAAATTAAAAAAAGAGTATTTTTGTTTAATAGTTATAATTATAGTTAAAAATGTTATTAGTAATTTTTTTCTAAAATTTGAAAATTACTGATATTTTTACGAAATATTGCAGACACGCCTGATCATATGATCGATGTAATTTGGCGCAATATTTGTAAATTTGTTGAAATTATATATTATGTTATCATAGATTTAAGCAGAAATTTTTTATTTAAATGAGAACAATAAATCTATATATATGAAAGAGAAAGTGTGTGGGTTTGTTCCATATGGGCTCCGAAATGGCTGGACCGATTTCAATGAAACTTTCAGAGAATCTTAAGATTGACCGATTGGCGAGTAATCCTGTAAAGTTTGGTGAAGATCGGAGCACTCCTCTTTTTGAACTTTCAAACAAGCCATACGTCGTAATTTTATTTCTAGCATTAACTTGAGCCCGATATATTTTTGTATAACTGATAAGTATGATATTGTATTTACTGATATATACATGGGTAATGATCTTCACCCGCTCGAGAAGAGAATGAATACGGATAGAAATTAATAATTAAATAAATTGTGAGAGTTATATATGTTAAATTAATTATTTAATGATGTAAGTTTATTGTTTAATTAAAATAATCTATCCCATTGAAGCAGGCTGGGTAAGTAAGTAACTTAAGTATACTACATAAATAAATAAAACAATAAGTTCGATGTCACACGAAAGAAGGAGTCTCCTAACGCATTCATTTGCTTGGAAACGATGAGGTACTGTTGAGGATTTTAGCAAGTTGCATTTTGACTGCGCTAAATGTGTGTTTGGTTATTTTGTTGTATAGTTATGCTTTTGCAAAACAAATCGATTTTTTACCGTAATTTGTTTTAACTTTCGGTATGACAACGAAATAAGCACGTCGGTTGCTGAGATTTTTTAATATTTTTTAGTAAATGAGATGTTAGTATTAACTGTTTTGTCTATAATTTTCCTAATAACTAAACATTTAAAATAAACGAAGATGAAAGCTTATATAAACGGCCTCTTATGTAACAATTAAAATCTTTTGAGGTATTTCCGGTTCCAGTTACCTTTAACTTTTTTATTTGAATATTTAAATATCGTGTTTTCATTTGTCTTAAGAGTAAAACATTCTCTCTCTCTCTCTCTCTCAACTGAATCTAATCATTTTTTTGACATCGCTATAACATGTGATATTAAAATGCTATCAAAAATGATTGGTTTTAGGAAAAATAAACATAATAAGCCAAGCCAGTCCTGAGCTGTCAAAGATTAGAACAACCGTTATCCATCTTGTTTATAAATCATTTCTGCCCAACCCTAGTATTTTTAGGTACAAAAGTACGGAAACTTTTAATTGGAGCCTAAACCTAGCCAAATAGCTTATCCAAACAATTTCGCGTTTTTGCTTACGGGCTATTTAAAAATAAATAGTGATAAACCCTAATTTTAAACCATTTTTGGACCAAAAAGTTAAATAGTTGTAGTTTCAAACGCATGATCATACTAACGTAACTTTAGACACAATGGAACACAAAAGAAGCTTTGTAAATATTATTCAATCAAAATACTTTTAGCGTCACTGTGTGGACTCTGTTATTCCTGCCTTCTGTAATAATGCAAAGGGTAATTCAAATCAAGAGGCAATTGTTATTTAATCATCATCATCATTTCAGCCATAGAACATCCACTCCCGGACATAGTCCTCCCCAAGGATTTCCAAAAGGACCGGTTGAAAGTGGCTTGCATCCACCTGCGGCCTTTTTGAAGTCGTCAGACCACCTTGCGGGCTTTACCATCGTATATCATCACATATAATAGAAGCCTAAACGCGCATTTGATTTTAATAGAAAAAATCTAACAGGCATTGTATGTATTTGGTAGCAGAAATGACTTGTAGATAATGATCGGCAAATAAACATTTTCATATAACTGGCAGTCGCGATCGCTGGCATGCATTGTGAATGTAAA
The DNA here is from genome assembly GCA_029286785.1 of Meandrusa payeni. Taxonomy (NCBI): domain Eukaryota; kingdom Metazoa; phylum Arthropoda; class Insecta; order Lepidoptera; family Papilionidae; genus Meandrusa; species Meandrusa payeni. The sequence goes on from JAGSMX010000027.1 coordinate 4,120,283, forward strand.
TTGGATGTTAATCACATAATCAATACGATGTACCGTAGTAACGTTAGGTTCTTTTTAATTTTTAACTGGGTAGACAGAGACAACAAATTTGACAAACCAAATCAAATTAAAAAGCTAATACAATGCACAACATCACGGTACGGAAATACAAATTCCATCTAAATCATTGATTAGACTTGATTCTCAGTCGTCATTCTTCGTTTTTCGCGTAACTTTCTTCCACTCAATTTCAGCTCGTAAACTTGATACATAAAAAGACGAGCTTACTCCCTTCTCAAAGGCTAGCAATGAATTTGCAGCTTCTTTTGTTTTTTGGATGTTCATGGATGAATGGTTCAAAGGAAGGTGACCACTCAAGATTATGTAGATCGTAAGTTGATTTGCCTCATATTCTACAAAAAAAATAATTATGAAACAAGTATAAACAAGAACCGACTTAAAATCCAGTCAAACGTTAAACGTTATTACGGGCGCTCTCTTTGTATAATAAACGATAATTCGGAAGAATTATCATAGGAATTTAACAACATATAAAACATTAAAGTAGAAACATAAATATACTTTGAGTAGTGTTCTTGAGCCACATCCAGCTGCGCTGTTTGTATTTATGCGAGATTTTGCAGTAACCGTCCAAGCCGAGGTTACCCCTCACCCTTGTGTCGAGTTACTAGCGATAGAGGTTCAGGCTAAGCGACCCAAGAGCTATGCCACCTCTCAATCCTGTGAAGCAGTCAAGGCTAGCTTCTCTGGCCAATCTGTGTAGTTCGTCATTAAAAGAAAAAGCGAGATTTTGTTTAGTTGTAACGATAACCCCCAATTTTGTAACTAGATATAAATATTTTAGACTCGTGAATTTGTAAAATTCTTGAGTTATCAATAAAGTTTCTTTAACCCCAAATATAATTAATTAGAATCTTACCAAACTCTCATCAAACCTTGAAGTACATGCTTTCTAATAAAAATGAATAATCCAAATCAATTGGTGTAATATTATGTTATTCGTCCAGTTTCGCGAACATACGGAATGCTTTAAGACTTGAATAGTTTTCTCAAAGAAGTTTATTGGATTTTGAATGGGATCTTACTGAAAATATGAGCATTTAAATAAAAAAAAGGAATCATCAAAATCGGTTAACACAGTCGAAAGTTTGCAACAAATATAAAAGCATGGAGACGAATTGAGAACCTCCTAGTTTTTTGGTAGTCGGTTTTTTTTTTTTTTTTTTATTTATTAGTAGTCGTAATGTATTTAGTAGTAGTTTATTGGTAGTCGGTTGAAAAGATATAAATTTCCGGCGAATATAAATGTAAAAGAACAAGGAAATTTTGTACGAAGTAACAGATTCATTGAGCAGGGACAAGGAAAAATATGAAAAGTTAATGGCAAATCTCACGATTTCATGGATCGGTGGTTTTCATCCCTTGTCTGTTGACATTTCTTCTGTTGAAATGAAACAGTCATCGTTTTTAATGCGAACGGTAAAACGTTTGAATATTTTGCCCACGGTGTGACCTTTTAAAATATGACTTACAAGTATGTATTGATTCTTTGGTTTTTTTTTTATTATTCTTAGATTGCAACCACAGACCTGTGTCCGTGCTCTTTTCCAATACACTTAAATTGTTTACTCTGCATTTGTTAAAAAGTGCCACTTCTACAGTTACTATTTTCCTTATTTTTTTTTTTATTATATATACGAGTATAATGCCTGAATTTGGAGGTGGCCAGAGATCGTTTTGGGTTCACGCGTCGCAGACGTCCCGCTGCATTGCTATTAGCTTCTCCGCGACCGCTGTGTCCCTGCTTCTCATGGCCATTTTCAGGTTGTAGTCCACTATCCTCTCCCTTGATGCGGCCATTGCCTTTGTCATCAGTCTTCCTGTGGCGTCGTCACAGTCATCTGTATAATAGACACAGCTGACGGTGTGTCGGGATATCGCCACTACAGCATGTTGGACGCTGTCGTGCAGTTGCAGTTTTTCGTCACTGTTCTGATGATCACCACTGATCCGTACGTGAGGCCTTGGGCCTCGTGCACGGTAAGGATGCGCGAACCTGACCCCGATCCGTATCCCTGATTCTTTGTTTTATACCCGTCAACATTAATGATTATTTTTTAAAGAACTTTCAAAGTGTGACCACTTGATGTTAAGTAATCACAGCTGTCTATGGATTTCTGCAGCGTAAAAGCTAATTCTTATATTTATAGTCCTAATTTTGACTGCTAGACTTGACGACAAGACTTTGGCTCTAACGTCGTAATCACATTGAACAATCACCACCATCGCTTGGCCTTGGCTTGTAATTAAACAATCAGAAAAATAGTATAGTAAGTACATAATTAAAGAATATTGAAAACATAATAGTTACACTACTAAGGTTCATTAAAATCAGTGACTAGTAAATCAGTGGAAGGGGAAAAATGTAACACAATAGAAAGCCTATTAGGTAAGGCAGAATTTTCTATTTCACACGTAAATCTAATATAAAAGTTGTGTTTTCTAGGAACAAAGGAACTATATAATCTATTTTTTCTTTTTTACAACACGTTTCAAGCTCCGGTCTCCTAGGGTCTTAACTTATAATGAAATCGTACTCTTTTTATATAGTGTTAAAGAAAATGTACGGAAATATTTTACGGTTCACGTGCCTTATATATGGGAAATGGATCTTTTATTGATTATATTCTAAGTTTTTGTGCTTATCGATATCTACACTTATCGTATTTTAGGGAAGTTATTCGTAGATATTTACCAAACATTTTAATCGAGAGTCAATTGTGTAAAAGATATGAGTCAGAAATAAAGAAATTTGGTTGAGAACAATAGCTGCCGACTCACAAACCTAACATATGGAAGTGGTAGTGGCCCCATGTGTCAAGTCTTGTAACTTAGAACGGTGCATTTGATTGAAAAAAAGAGGATGATCAATGGACCGATGATCTCGTAAGTTATTGCCTACGAGGCTGACTCTAGCTTACTTTACAGGACGTGTCAGAATACAAACCGCAGGGCCACACTTGATGGATAACCTACCTCCTGTAGTACATCGTAAGATGTAAGTTACGATAATGATGGCGATGAATTAACAGACCTCAGTTATTCGAAGGATACTGATAGCAGTATTCGTCGTGATAAAGGTAATATGAAAATACGAAATACATTTCACTCAGTAATGATCAGTGATATAGACAATAAACAAATATATGTAAATAGAAAAATAACAGACAAAACAATAGTCTATAAAATTTGGTATGTTGATAGGTTCACGACGAATCAGTTAAATGTAACACAATAGTCAAAGTGTGAATCCGTGATAGCTTATGTGTCTAATGCCTAAGTGACGTATGTTCGCCTTTATTCTCTTATGTTCGGAATTTGAATCCCATTTTTCAGTTTCTTCAATAGAAACATCGCCTGCTAAGTTTTCCTATAAAGCTCGTTTATTGATAATTCAAAAATTTATAACTTTTTTTAAATAGTTTTTCGGCTCCGGTACAAAATTGGATCTTTCCAGTTAAGACATATCCGTTTTCTACCGTCAATGTTATTCTTTTAATTTTTGTTTCGATCTACGCAGAGTGAGCTTATACTCGTATTTATTTATTTAAATCAACAAAAATTATAACACCGTTACAGATAATACCAATATGATGTTATTCTTCTCTGTGTACTTGACTGGGGTGGGACTGCTTTTAAGCAACTGCAGTATAACTTATAAAATAAAACGATTACAATTTTTTAATATTTTATTTCATTGTGATAGTAAATAGATATCATAAGGATGTAAATATAATAATAGTTATATTATTTGTTAGAAATTATGTTTACATAATTATTTTACAATAAGTAGGTATATGAGCATAAATCGTGTCCTTTATAGATATGTACACCTTCAATCTAGATAAAATTACAGTTACTAAGATACCTGTTCATTATTTTGATCTACATGAATTTTAAAAACTGGAGAAAATGGTGAGTGAACATTCTTAGTGTCTAAAAACTAAATACAGAGTTCGTGGATATAAGATATTACTTAACGCACTATTTGATATAAAAGCTGCAATCTCCTTGGAAACAATTATTTCTTGGCACAAGATACCTTCTACCATTGATGCTAAATCTAAAGTAATATAATACATGTCACGTGAAAATATTAAATATATATATATACTAATCAATTGACATTAAGATAGAAGAAACAAATAGTAGAGTGGGATAGAGATAGACAAGAATTATTAAAATGTTACGTTTTTTAATAGCGAACGTTGTGTACACCAGTATAGATGTATTGAGAAATTATTTTCCTTCGGGAAAACTCGGATCTTCTTCCTCGATTTCCACAATAAATACGAACTTTTCCGAAAAGTTACGAAGGAAAATCTATTATCACTATATCTATAATTGGCATATACAACAGGACATTTTTGTAAATTTGTTTATTACTACAATGTATGCTGTGTAATTCTGTTGGTGTACCATATTAAATAAAGGGGCTGCGGCGGGAGAGGCGACTCTCCTGCTGCGGCCGTTTGGCTAGCGGCGGAGCCTAACATCTTGGCCGCCGCTGGGGGCTGGGCGGGCGAGGTGGCAGCTCGTATTCCCGGCCCCCAAGGCCTCCAGGTGACGGACTCGGGGGAGTTTGTCACCCACTTACGGAGGTCGTGGAGGAAGGCGCGTCCTATGTTCCGGCGCGCCTTGCCTGGAGGGCAGCGAGGGGGAGGCTCGACCTCCCCCGGGACGGGGATGCCGAAAGGCGTCCAGGTCGCAGGCGGGGCCGCGGTGCGTGCGCAAGCGATCCCGTAGCCTCGCCGTACGCGACACTGGTGGAACATCTTGTGGGTTTGGTCGGTGAGGGCCCGACATAACTCGTCCTTCCCCCGGGGGACGATTACGCGGCTAGGTACGTTCCCACAAGTAAACAAAAAAAATATTAAATAAATAAAATAGAGAATAATTTCAATTAATCTATAGGTGACATAATATACCTATCGTAAATATAACATTCGATTATGGCTGTGTCCTTACATTTGTAATTTTCATATTAGCGATATCATAAATCTTTATGTGATCTCTTGAAAATTACTTGATAACAAAATTAATACAAGAAAAATCACCACACTTATCTATCGGTCTAACAATAGTAATTTTTGCATTTTAAAAACAAGTGAAGGCAAAGACAATCGGGTGGATTGAACTTTAAATGGAGATTTAGCCTTTGATGGTAAATCATACTAGATTAGTAAATGGTAATTCAAACTAGAAAATACAAATTCGACAATTATTTGCTGTAAAGGAAAGTGCTTCGCCTTGTTTTGTGAAAAATATGGAATATATAAGTGTATACATATCATTCTTGCTGATTCTTCTAGTAAAATCGCGAAATATCCAATTGGTTTTTTTTTACAATTTCTATGTTAACAGTAATCCATAACCTACAAAGCTAGTTTTATGATACAAGTTATTCAACTCACACGCAATAGTAATTACTGCTATCGTTGTTTTATTTCATTCACTAGATAGTAATGCATAGGACTTTATTTAAAACTTCTTAAAATTCGGTGTTACCTATTACTAAAATTAACTTAATCTCACTATAATAATAATAATAATAAATCTTTATTAGTCACCAAAGAAAATGTTTAAACAAAGAAATGTGAAGTCCCTGACTCCTGAGCTAGGTTCAATTGGACCTGGGGTTCTAGCCGAGGTGTCCGACTATGTCTCGGATAGGAGGGCCCTCGGAGAGAACCCTCTGCCAGAAGAGGTCCGGCGGATCCGTCGGTTAGGTGAATGCATGCTTCGGCGTCGTCGGGACTTCTCTGAGTGCCGGAGGAGTCCCCTTAGAGGGTGAAGTCCGGTCTTGCCGAGACCGGCCGGTCGTTGGGGTGTCCTGTCGCTGACAGATCCGGGGCACCCGCTCATAACGGCTGATGGCATTCGCGGTAGGTTTAGTGGGTATGGGCTGCCCAGGCCGAGTCCCACACATCCCTCAGGCCCACCCAGGGTACCGGAGGATGGTTAATAACTCGATTCCCCGCGTTAACAAAAAAAAAAAAAGGTTCAATTGGACCTGTGTTTCAGGGGTCAGTGTCTTCTCCCATTTGAAAAGCACAATAAAATATGAGCATAACAAATGAAACAATATTTTATAAATTTGTGTATGTGTGTTGGTGTGTGTGTGTGTGTAAATTTGTGTTTGTGTATGTCCCTCAGCTTTATATTATATTAAATTTTATTAAATTAGGAGGCGTTCAGTCTGAATATAATCCAACTCTAGTAAATATTTTTTACAAACACTGTTCACTTGAACAAACAAATACATAAGTAAGTTATGACTACTTGATTTTAGTAAACAAAGGGTAATGAATTTATAAATGTGTACTATGAAACATGAGACTAATAATAATGGAGGGAATTAATAGTCTTAATTGTGAAGCCAATTTTGTGTCTGATTACCAATTATTTAAACAAACCTGTACAACACTTCTTTGTGTTGTATCTACACATAACTTGGATTATGTAATGTAAGTTAATGTTAAGTGATAATATTATGAGTACGGCAATTATATAGCAAAATATTTAGAAATAGTTCATTAGTATTGAATATATATTCTTATTGAAATAGGCGTACCTTCACTTCTTATCGAACATTGCTGTATCACTGGGGATAACATAATCCCCCATCAGTTATGACCTATTGTTAATTCTAAATATATAATAATGAACGCAAATACGAAATTAGAAAAAATCAATTACAATAAACCGACAAAAACGTCTATGTGTGTGTATTTCTAATTGTATTTGTATAAGTGGAAGTCCGTGATATCTGCTTACACCAGCGGGTGATGGGCGTGATTGTTTGTTTTTGTAGAATATTTAAAATTGTTTTTAGTTAAAATATCAATACGGAAATATTTATTTACACAATTTTTTCATTAAACACATACATGATACGCAAGTATTAAAAGAAAATCTTTTGTTCCTTCGTGTGTTTTTTTATATCTCAGCCAGTGTTTAAACACGAACCACGTTAGTATTGATGGTAAAGTGTATTAACTGTTAACACTTTTTTAAAGTCAGCTTAGTTGAAATTTAAGGTAGAAATAAATAGAGGCGAATCTTATTAAAGTTTAGGTGTTTGCGTAACAAAAGACTCAAAATGTAAAACATTAGGATAGTCTTGGACCTTAGGATGTCTACAACAGACATTGAATACTTCACCTGCCTTCGTGAGTATTGATTCTGATTGAAATCTTTATTGTACGAAATGAATTTCACCATAATAATTTACATACCATCTGGTCCCAAATCACCAGTACCAATCATATTGAATCCCGAGGATTGAAATGAAAAATGAACACTAGTAATAAAATATAATACGAAAATATTTAGTGCCATTAGATCTTTTATATCCTAAAAACAATATTGACTATTTACAAGTTAAACTTCCATAATTGACGTCATGGTTTCAAGTTTCAAGAAACCATTTAACCAACTTGTCGTAGAACGTTCAATCCTATAATTATAATCGTCAGCTCTAATCAAGAAATACATGATCTAAGAATAAATGTTAGTTCTAAGCACTTCTAACTAGTTCACTCCTCGATGTATTTCCTTTACTTCAACACACTTATATTATAACACCACGTGTAGTTATTACGTTTCATTGGACCAAAATTCAACCTTCAATACTCCACATAATACAATACACTAATAGATATTAAATTGATAGTTATAATTGTTAATAGCGACATACTTTGATAACTACTAGTAGATATTTAATATTACAAGATTACGAATCTGAAATTGTTAGCTATGTTATTATAATTTAATAATTGCATTCTACGAAACAAGAATCTATGGAGTTACCTACGATAGATAATCATTATTCGTGTATCTATATTAATTCTATATGTAATACTTACACGAAATTGTTTATGAGAATATAATTATAGACACCATTTATGTATAGTAACTATTAATAAGAGTGGCACTGTAAAAATTTAATAATGAATTTTGTGCACTTCTTACTGACTAATAAGGTGTATTTAGATATTAAATTACTTATGTTTACCTTTATCTTAACACTCAATAGAGAATAAGGGAATATAGTAGTACAAATCTTCTAAAGGAAACATGAAAAAAAAAACACTTCACACTAAACACTATGGTCCCTTCACAAGACACAGGTAAAAGTTTTCAGACGAAAATCGTTGTAGATTCGAGCGATTATTGCTAATACGCAAATAGTGGACACCTATTGAATAAACAAAAAAAATACACAGTTTCCAGGAATTCAAAGTTGCTCGTCGTCCGTCGGACTTTGTACAGGCGACGGCCACGGCGGTCTCATCTTTTCGAGCACATATTTCAACTGGAAACCGGTATGAAAATGCTACAGGTACTCGTCTATTTGGTCATAGTCCTCGTCTGGGGGCGACGGGCCGGAGACCGACAGGATAGGGAGGCCGAAGTGTCTAACCGTCTCGACACTGCCACTGTCGTCAGATTTGGCTTCTTCGCTGATCGTCTCCTCCCGCGGAGCTTTAGCTTTGCAAAGCCGCTCCGAGGAATCACTCATCGTTGTTAGAGGTATGTTGTCAGCAGATCTATAAGTAATATACTTTTATAACTTAATTTTACATGTAAAGTTTTCTTATTGAGTATTTATATTTAACTTAACGTTCTTCTAACGATCTAATGGCAAATCCCAGCCCTTTATAATAATCAGTTCTCATTTTTTTTAGTTCACTTACAAAATTGTGTGCCTCTAATGCTTATTAGATCTCAAATAATTATGACGTAGCGTAGGTGTAATGCATTTTTTTTGTAACTAAAAAACCAAAGAACGGAATGTCTTTGAGATAAACCAACTGGGATTTCAGTCCTCGACCCTAAGTTAAAGTGTAGTTTACTACAAATTTTCTGAAATTTCAATTATAATATGTAAATATTTTTAAATATAATTGTTATAAATATATTGATTAAATTAAAAGATTAATGGTGAAATATTATTATGATTAATAAGCATATAACAGACGAAATTTTTTTCATCGTATATTGAGTTTTTTTTTTGAGTAAAAACGGAATGTATCTGAAAATTATTGATCGTTATGTAATTTTAGCCATTTCTAAATTCAAAATCTTAATTCTAACCACAGAGAAGCTGACTGCTTCACCGGATTTAAAGGTGGCATAGCTTTTGAATCGCTTAGCCTGAACGTGTATTGTGTACCCAAAAGGGTACCTCCGGTGAGGTGTAACAAGGGGTGATAGGGCCGAATCACGGCTCGGTCGATTGCTCTATACTAATAAATAAAGATAAAGAAAAGTTAGTTAATTGAAAAAAAATACCTTGCTTTACGGCAAAGTTTAGATTGAGAGCCGTGTCGTCTTAGAAACTCGCTAGGATCGAAGCCAGCGAATCCGGTGGGCTCAGCCGAAACAAAGATGGCGGAGTTGACACGGGGCCGATTGCAGCGTGACAATAATCTCTCCTCGCACTCCAAGCTTTGCGTGTGTGTGTGCGACCACCGCATATGCTGCAACAAACATTCATATTAGTGATATGCATAAATACTTCGTTTTGTTTTTAATCTTACCTGCCAGTGTCAAAGTAAATTATAATCTTTACTTAATGATGATAAAATCATACCACTTTGGTATTAATGTAATGATTGTTTTAAAAGATATATCAAGTTCAAGGGATTGTTATTAAAATGGTTGCAGAATCAGGAATACACCCAAATTGAAAATATATTATTAACCTCATGATAAACACACACTCACTCACACAAACACACACATACACTACACATTCGCATAACTTCTCGACTATGACTGTAGTTCTTTCTCTTTTTTTTTTCCTTTTGCACACATTTTTTTTTTTTTTCATATATTTTTAATTATTAATTATCGCATAATTTACTTAACTTATTAAAAACTTATTGTACGTAGGACTTACTGTTTGTGACTCTGGAAGGCACTGTCTCCTGAGATGCAGGTACACTGTACCTAGTTCAGGAGACAGAGCTCCTGTATATGTAACATGTCTGTTTTGTGATATTAATAAAGTTATTATTAAAGTTATTATTATTATTCTCTCTCAGACTTTTTGGTTCAAAGTGAGGTAAAATTTTATCGAAATACTTTTCCAAACATGCTTGAATTGTGTCTGATTTTTAATACGTCACCCGTTGTCATAAGCATTTTAATTTCCGTTAAAAATAACTACAACGAAGTCTTTATCATATGCAGGTATAGAAAAGAGAAAAGATGTTCCGATCGTATTCTAATTTTTCGGAAAAGTTCGTATTTATCGTGCTCCCTACTCCATATTAATGGATGAAAATGTCACTCATTTAATACGATCATACATTAACAGTACGGGTGTCATCGTATTCCGTTAAAGATCCGAGTTTTCCCGAATGAAAATAATTTCACACTACATCTGTACACACTTTTAGACCCTTTAATAGGTATTTGTGAGCAGTGGGATTGATTATCATCGAGTAACCCCTGCAATCAATCGCTCCTTTCCACAATGAAATATGTCCTAATGTTATTACTAGGTTTCTCTTATCATTTTTTATCAGGGAGAACACGCTTTTACATTATAAAATATAATCAAATATTAGTATGTTATTAAAAAATAACAAAGAAGTGAATTTTTACGTATTACATTTTTTATCAAAATAAAGAGATGCGTGGAATCAACAATTTAAAGTACAAGCTTACAATATAAACAACATAAAGCCGCATGCCTAAAATAGAAGAATGAAGAATACGATGTAAGAACAGCAATGAAAATAAATAAGCTTTAAAACAACTTGATGAATTGGATTACTGCATTCAAGTTACATTTTATTCGTGAAACCGACCGTGTTGAGTCGTGGGTTGGCCCTCTCGGACGCCCTCGGATCGGAATGCATACGCGTAACATAATTACCCCTCACTGGGGGTACCCTTGTGTTGAGTTACTAGAATGGTTCAGGCTAAGCGACCTAAGAACTATGCTCTGAATCCTCACCGGATTAGAACAAACAGTTAAAGCTAGCTTCTCTAGCCAACCTGTGTAGTTTTTACACATACAGTTGACGACATATTTTGTTTAATTGATATAAAATACAAAAGTTTTAAAATTAAAAAGTACCCATACATTTTCTTGTCACAATAGTAAAACAATGATCTCTATAGATATTGTAAAGAAACGTGTAAGCAATATACAATTTACTTATATTATGGTATTTACAAATACCATCTTTGAGAAAAATCAAAATAAAGCTTTATTTTTCCCTAAACTACTATATACAAATCACACTATTTTACCATTTGGTAGTAGTTGTCTGTAATATGTCGCACCGGTGAAGACATGAATTCAAAGAAATTTTAATTATTAAAGAAAATCGAACGATATTAGAACGATACTTAGCCCTTTTTAACTTTCTATCCTTTTTTTTATTGTATGGGGAGGAAATCTTCAAAAAGATACCCCGCCTTCTGGGGGGAACGTGGCGGTTATGTGGGGTTTAACCCACTAAACTTTCCCCGGTAGCCCTTCCTCGGTGCATGGTGAGGGGCTCCGGGATCTCCAGAGGAACGCACCGGAGCTCCTCTGCACCGTACTCTTAGCAGAGCACGTCCCGGGGAGCACGTCCTCCCCGTGCCCTCGCAGTGCAAGGCGACACGGGCCAGCCGATGTCGCCTTCTTCCCGGGTCCACCTCAGGAGAACAAAGGCCTCCACCCTTGTAGCCCAGTGAACCCGAGGTCCCTTTTAGTCACCTTCTACGACAGGCAGCCGATACCGTAGTCTTATTCTTGAGTGCCCAGAACTACAGGACTGTTTTTGAGCTTTCTATCCTAGGTTATCGTAAGTCCCGTATTTACGAAAGTGTGTTAACGCGACCCCGTAGTTCCGAATAAAGGCATCGAGAGGAACACCGTGAGCTTTTGAGCTTTTAGTTGGTACGGGTCTGACATAACCTGTTTTTGCCCTTGCGAAGGAGGATATGAGTAGGCATTTCTCCACGTATAAAAAAGAGTATCATCTACTAGCACTGTTCTCTTTCTTCATTTATTATTTTCTTATCCTCATATCAAAGAGGCATCATACCTTACCCAATTCTTACACCGTTTTCTTAAGTCATTCTTTTGATTAATCTGTCTGTTCTTAGCATTATTATAACTAACGTTTTTATAATATTTAATAAAAATTAAGGCATTTTAAACACTGAACATTACCACATTTGTTCATACTATTTAATCGTTTTCATGTTTATTACCTTATTCTATAGAATAACTAGCGTACACATCAGTAAATATAATATCATTCTTATCATTTATACAAAAACATATCGGGCTCAAGTTAATGTCAGAAATAAAAGTACGACATATGTCTTGTTTTACAGTTCAAAAAGAGAAGTTTACTTTACTCGCCAGGTAAATCTAAAGATTCCCTGAAAGTTTCATTGAAATCAGTCTAGTCGTTTCGGAGCTTATATGGAACAAACCCACACACTTTCTCTTTTATATAATATAGAGATATACATATAGATAGCAAAATTGAGTATATCCTACTCTTCCAATTGTTTGCAACAGTTTGAAAATATGATAAACCAACAAACTGGCATATATATGTGTTATTGGCATCAAGGCAGCCCTGACAGAAGCCTGTGAGCAGGCATACAAAATTTATATAAACAGTTACTTAATTGTGCTACATTCATGCTTTTATAATTCAGCCAATAAAAATAAGTGATTTATTTGCTATTACTTAGTTTAAATAAAAGTTATGTGTTTCCATACCATGAGATCTCGTGAAACTGGCCCTAATAAATCTATATTATTATTCCCAAAGACATCATCATAATAATAGTAAAATCAAAACGGAAACCAGTGCAATATACGATGAGTCGATATACAAAATTTACACAAGACTCATGTACAAAAATTGTGAAGTAGACATGATTCAGTGAACTGCCCGTGCAACAAGACCGTGTCATATTTGGTGCGTGCGTGTATTGCAAATACGTGAGGTCCGTAACGCGGCTGGTAACACACTAGTAAGCGTGCTACTGCTTACTTGGTGGTCGCAACCGGCACAGCGGCATTGGCAATGGGGGCAAGCCCGCGCCCTAGCGCGGGCTGGACTCCGCTAGCTGCCGTGAGTTTGCTCGTCTGGCGCTGCGTGGAGCAGGGCAAACTGACATCCGCAGTCGCGGGCGCTCCGCCTCGGGTATTGGAAGCAACGGTCGAGAAGACAGCACACATCCTGCGCACCACACCGGTTAAGGAACAATTTTATCGGAAGCCGACTCCGACTTGGCTTGTTCAAACATATATGGAAATTTTTTGCTGAAAATTTTCTCTTAGATTTATCTAAAATAATTTGTTCTTTTAACTAGTTTTGCAAAAAATGTAACGACGTATTAGTGATCCCTCCAGTCGACAACTTTTTACATCTCTGCTTGTTGGTATTATGTCTATAAGACCATAACAATGTTTCAATTGATGTTTCCTACCGTATCAATGATTGGTCACTTTCTATTTATGGTAATCAAATGTGAAACTTATTATCTGGTCACCTAAAAACTATTTAATACCTTTAAGCTATTGAAAGCTGTAAGTTTTCCGGAAATAAATAAAAATAGCGTATAACGAGACCTCTAAAACGAGATCAATATTATTTTAAAAAAAATAATCTTAACACTTCCTGATTTTCGGTTTCATTTTTAGACCTTAGAGAACAACTGCCTACGGAATCTTAAATGACTTATTACATATGTAATTATCAATGCTGAATTTTGTTGATAGAATAACAAAAAGTTTTTACTACCGTTTAAGCTTTAAATTTTATACGAATATTTTAAATGGTAATTTTCAAGGACATTCGATAGATTCTCTACAAGCAAAGCTCAAGCACAATAAGCTTTATACAAAGCTTTGTCTGACATTTTATAAGCAGTGAGTACGAATAATTACTGAAGTATAATTTACTATTAAAGGCTTTGTCTGATGTCTATGAACAGAGAAATACTCCAAGATGAATTGTAAATGATCCAATATTAATTGATTTAGAATCTCACCTGCTTAAAATAAAGTCGCTGTTCAGTAGCAAATAAGAATAATCTTAATTTAATGTAGTCTTTAATTTTAATTAAAAATATATTATTGTAAAATATATAAAATAAAAAATATAATAAAATAAATTATTGTATTTTTTATTTTGATTTCATTGTCTTTTTTGTGCTCTTTACTTTTGTAACTCCCCATGCTTACACAATGTTACTTCCGTGCAGAAAGCAATAACTTACTGCAAACAATTTTGTTCTCCATAAGACAATTTAAAGAAAACATTTGTAATAATTTTTGTACGTCCTAAATATATGTAGTATATGTCTTGTAAAAAACTGCATAACGGCTCCTATCAATATTTTCGTTTTAATTAAAAAAAATTGTTACACTTCCTTAACCTTCACATTCAACTACACCACCCAATTAGTTCTTTTAGTATTTGAAAATACCTTTGAACAGTAAGTTTGAAAATTTATACTGGATAAAGTTTGAGCACTTCTACTAAAGCATTAAAATAATTAACTTAAACATGGTGTATGTATAAGTTATTTTGATTTGAAGTTGAACACAGACGGTGATGGTCAGTAATCATCACGTTTACGTATCTATATATTAGTTGCTATTGACGAGACAGTCAGATGGAATTCAAAATCGAAAAGCATTTTTTTCTTTAGTATTGTCGAGTATGGCAACACTGTTTGAAGCATCTCATAGAGATTCAGACGTGATTTAGTAGAGCTAAATGGTATGGCCGCTATCGTCAGGATACTATCGAGCCAAGAGTAACGACTCAACACGAGGATACAGGAAGTATTTCCCGGAGACATTGTGTAATTTTATCGATAATATTGGTTCAAGTTACGGTGAAGTTATAAAATTCTTTGATTTTCAGGAAACAGCTATGAACCATAAAAACAAACAGCCACGTATAATTCTAGCGATGAATGAAATATATAGAAATAATTAATTAACAAATAAAAATATAAATAAATTGTAAATATATTTGTTTTTAGTTGGTATTATCTGTAAGTTTGTATTATTAATTAACATAAAAATATACTAATTTATTTTATAATATCATATTTAAATATGATAAGAGAGCGTTTACATTAACACCAAAATAATATTAATTTTAATAACGATACGATAATACTGTTTCTGATTAAAAATTTTAGAGTAAATTGACAATTTTTTTTAATGAGTTTTTTTTCAATAATTGTAAATTCAAATCAATTTCAACTGAAAAAATGTATGGTATATCCATTATTTTCATTATCTAATTAATATATGAACCTAGTATAAACACGTTTCCAATGCAGATTTTATAATTATGCATTCATTTACAAAACTTTTAATGAAAGAAGAGATTGGTAGCGAATAAAATTGGTAGTAATATTGAACGTAAAATATGAAAAAAGAAATTGTTATTGCTTTGTTTATGCATCAAGTTTTGTTGTTAAATTGTACGTCATAACGTGCTTTGATATTTTTTTTCTCATGGACATAAAAATGCTTTTGCACATAACAGTAGTAAAATGTTTACGAACAATGAAGTGTTCATAAACTCCTTTTTTAAGATATCATTTTATATCGCAAATAGCAGTAATGTGATTCCATTAGTGAGGTGAAGCCGGAAAGGAATCTCCACTCCAGCCCCGACTGACAGATCTAAGTCGCTTAAGCAAATGAATTACATTAGCGTAGAGAAACAAGTTCGCGTGAATTATCCTAATATTATAATAGGACGATAGGAAGAAACGAGAGCTTGAATACCCTGCTATCAAGAATTTAGTGCACAGCCCAATACAATTATCAAATATTCATTTGTTTACGTTTTAATAATAATCGAACGGCCTTTTAACCCCTCACGGAGTAAACAGAGACAGCTTTAACTGTCCTCTTTTCCTCATCCATTATTACACCTACCAATCCAGGACTGCATTTCCAGTTAACATCAGGTGGGATCATGGTCAAGCATTTGCTTAGATAGTATATAAAAAAACCCTTTTAGATCCAATATGTGACTAATAATAGACGTCGTCCTACATTGGGCACATTGTGTTTTGATAGAACACGTGAAATTTTTGTACTAAAAAAACCGAAAATACTACAATTCATTGGTACAAATCGATTGGGATTGAAACCCGGGAACACCATTTCGTAAGTGAAATACCGTAGCCACTAAGTTACTTTATCACTGTTTACATTAATATATGTATATTATAGAATAATCAATACCACTGTCACTAAATCGCATCTTTGTGTGTGATCGTGTTATCATATCACGGTAGAAATTCATAGATTGCTTTTGTTTTATTAATAGATATATATTTTATAAATCAACGATTACCAGTTCCAAACAGCAATAAACGGATTATATGAGACATATAATTATCCATTACCGCACATCTCGGCAGAATTCCAAATTCCACCGCCATCATCTTGATGGTTGGCGTTCAACGACTGTACGTTTTCGCGTAACTTTCTCCCACGCACTGTCAACTTGTGGAATCAACTGTCGCCAGCGGTGTTTCCGAACGTTTACGATTTAGGGACCTTCAAGAAACGAGCCTATTCCTATCTCAAGGTCGGCACGCACCTACAGCTCCTCTGGTGCTGTGGATGTTCATGGGCGACGGTGATCACTTAAGATCAGGTGAGCCGTATGCTCGTTTGCCACTTTTCATATAAAAAAAAAAAATATATTTTTTCACACTGCTCATATCATTTTATAAAGAAATATAATCCCATGTTACTTTGGTAGGTCCATTGATAAGATCGACAAAAAAATGATAAATTACTCAATTTTAAATAATCAAAATGTTTTAAAATCATAAAAGCAATTTACGATTTCATTTAAAAGAATTTTTAGATCATTCTATAAAATCCCAACTGTTACACTGAAACATTAACCTGTATGGAGTTTATTTCCTACTGCAACTATCCGCAGGATTAACCGTGACCTTCGCGTTATAACTATGGTGCATTGCAGCTAGAAATCACATTGCCCAGCTTTAAATATCGCAGTCGCCGCCCTGCGACCTTCAAGCGTCAGAGCTTACAATTGAATAAATCTCCTCTATTGCTCGCTGTACATTAATCTTACATCTTTATCTGATTTAAAGGAATTTACAGGCTAACATTTTCCGCAACAAAGGCTGTTTTTAACGGCCTCCGTTATAGATAACGCTTCAAGTGTATTTTACATTCTCGCGAGAGGTATATTATCTCCATCACAATTCTCTTTTCAACCGACTTCAAAAAAGGCAGCAAAGCAGTTTTTCAATTCGTGTGTTTTTTTTATGTTTTATACTTCAGAACTTTCGAGTGGTTGAACCGATTGTGAGGATCTTTTTTTAATTCAAGTAACTGTAATCCAGTTCAGACAATGGCATCTATGATAAAGCCATACGTTTTAAATTTGGTTCTCAATTCCTTGTTGTGTTTATGCACTCATAACATCGGCATGTTTCTTGACTAATTTGGATTTTTGATAATTTAAAAGTTTTACTCTATTTAAAAAAAATACCATTCAATGCTAGGTAATTATACCAATGAACTCTTAAAAATCGCATTTAAGAATATTTGTTGATTGGGATTTGGTAGGTTTGTGACAAATGAAGACTATGTTAACGATATCAAGCACGAATGCGGAAAAATGAAGAGAATGTAGGCGCTATAAACTTTGTAATACACTCGTGAGCAAAAATTAAGGTCGGAATAAAGGGTCGGTTAAGAAAGTTTGATTATCTCGGTAGATAAAGACGCTAGCTAACTAAAATAAATTGTGCATGATAGACAATTAAATATCCGTAAAATAAAATAAAATATTTTTATTAATTTATTTATATTTCATGCCACATGGAGGCAACACTAAGTACTAAAATTTAATGAAAAATATTGTAGTATCCAAATTAACGTGAGATATCCTTTTTCTTTTATGATTCATGATAAAATAATTTAAAAAAATATTTTATTTTAAGGATATTTAATTGTCTATCATGCACAATGTATTTCAGTTAGCTAGTGTCTTTATCTTCCGAGATATTCAAACTTTGTTAACCGACCCTTTATTTTTGTTCACGGCTATATAACTGTGATACATCGATAACAAAATGTTGGTGTAATTTAACATTTAACTTTTAATCTGCTACTATTTGATTTTAAGCGAGCTATAGAGGTTCAGGCTAAGCAACCTATGTGATGCAGTCACGGCCAGCTCTTCTTGTCAACCTGTGTAGCTCGTCCATAAGAAAGAGTTAATTTGAAGTCAATTTTTCGTATATGTGCCAATTACTATAATTAAAACCTGATGAATTATATTCTTCATACATATAAAAGTAGATAATCTAAAAATAAACATGCTAAATGAATTTATAACGAAGGGTAAGTTGCTAATTACTATCGAAGTACCAACTATGATATATTAAAAGAATGAAACTAGACAAATGGTTATTGTTTTATAATCTGTAGTTACCGAGCATGCTGATGGTGCTGAATGGCCTCCGCATGTTCCACCTGCAGTGGCTGCAGCTAATGCACTACTTCCTGGCACCTGTTAGTTATATAAAGTATTAATAAATGACGGTGTACTATGACCAAATAGTATTAGTAAATATTTATTAGTATGTCTATTTAAACTATTCGCTTACATACGACCATGTAATACGAGTGTATTCACGATCGAGGTTTGAATAAAACTATCTTTACGTGGTGCAATATTGTGTTTAAATTACTTGACTTTTACAATCTTGGGTATTATATACAGATTACTGTGTGATTTTTTGTTTAATTTGATCACAGGAAGTAATATTATACACGGAGATATCCACCCATATCTTTGTATTTAACTCATCTTTATTGAATTTAAAATCTTTGATTGATTTATCCATGACCACAGACTACATATTTTAAATCGCGTGTACAGTCCAAAGAAATAGTCTCAAAATCAAACCGAGAAAAATTCTTAAAAATAGTTTTATTCTATGAGCATATAAGAAGTCATTACGATTAAATTGTTGCATATTTTGAGTAATATATCGAATAAATAACAAGTCAATGTTAATTAATTTTAGTAATTAGTTAAATTCGTTGATATTAATGTTGATGCATCATTAATAGAATGATTAACAAAAGTCAAGCCAACTAACCTACTCATTCTGCTGGTAATGAAATAAGAGATGTAAGTAAAGGGGGCCATAAATATTTATGCGCCTTTCATTATAATTAGATCTTATGAGAATCTATTAAAGCTAGCGAAATGTTTTGATGTGATAAAAATAATTGTAAATCAGATTACTTTAAATACTATAACCATAAATAATAATTCTAATGAGAAACAAATTAACAAATTATTATTCACAGCATACTGCTAAAGTTTAGCTACACAGGAGCTTGCTTCCTAAGATTGATATCAGCTCTTGAATGTCTAGCTATTTTAACTAATCGTTTATAGGGTAGACAACTATAGATTACTGGGTTAGAGCAAGATTCAAAGCGGTCATCTAAAACGTATCATAACTAGGAGGAAAATTTTAACACACCATGTTTTATAACGGCGTTGATACATGGGAAGTGCACTCTTCCACCTGTTAATGGAAAACCGCAATGGAAATAACTATATCATTTTAATTAAAATCGATTTTTGTTTTACAACTAAATTTCAAAAAATCATTTAAAATTATTCAAATTAACACTTCGACGCGAAAAAAAGTTTTGATTTCAAATTCAATAGCAACATTATTTGGATTCAATGTTTGCTTTTATTTCACCTGATTTATAAAATCGCTAAAGGTCTGTGTTAAAATTTAAAACAAAGATGATTTCACATATTCGCTTACCTTCAATTGTTCTTGCTTATAATCTGGTTGGTATGGTAGAAGCATCCGAATCTTTCCCCATCGGTTGAAGAATAGTGCTATAGCTCCGATCCATACAATCAGCACTAACACTACGATGCCAATCTCCACACCACGTATCTAGATTAATTAAAAGTAATTTTAAATTAACGGTAATAACTATTATTTAATTTAACAAATTTCAACAATCAGCTTTATAGATAATATTGGTGCTAGTTGAATCTCAACAGTTTTGTTACAATGGAGTAAATACGACAGCCATAATTATTTCCCGATCAAGTCAGTCATTCAACACCAAGACTTCAGTAGTGGTTAGGAATTACTATTATTTTAGAATTATTTTACATCTTTAGGTCGTGACAATATCCATCTATGACATATTTCATTATGATAATAAGCCATTTCGTTTGTCCGGTCTAGCACAATCGGTGGAGTCGATTGTATTGCGGGCTGTGGCATTTCTTTTCCTTCCATTTTGCCAGTAAAACTATTTTTCAAAGTTAACACCGTCTTTTCTGATAATGTGTTTGAAGTATTCTAGAATTCGGCTAAGACATGTGAGCCATATACGACGATGGTGGAACATCTTGTGGGTTTGGTCGGTGAGGGCCCGTCATAACTCGTCCTTGCCCCGGGAGACGATTACGCGGTCAGGTACGTTACATTACGTTATGTGCAAGTAAAAAAAATACGATAATATAGCTTATTAACTCCGAAATGCAATGCATGCGATTTGGGAAATTTCTATAGGCACTGGACTAAAGAGCCGTTTTTTTTCTTTTCTAATATAATCAGTGTATTTTTTAAATTATATAGCGGTATTAAAAGGAATTTATAATCTTCACAACGTATGAGAGAGAATTTTTTTTTATTTTAAAAGTTGACGTACCGTAGGGAAAGTAGGCGAAGGATCGGGCGGTGAGACTGAGGAACGGGGTGTTGCGCTCACCAACCCCCCGTCCTGTTGCGGTGAAGTCCGAGGGGGCTCTGTACAAAAATAACAGACGATTTAGTACTTACTTCCACTATTCCTATTTTGTGGAAAAGCAACCGACCGAGTCGTTGTGCGACCCTCTCGGGAGCTCTCGGATCGGAATGCTTACGCGTAATATTATATCCAACCCTTCACCAATCAAAGTCACCTTGGCTAATCTGTGTACGGTTGTCAAAAAAAATATGCACTTCATCGGAAATACATTTTCTCATCACATAGACTTTTTACTTTCAGAGTTAAATCTTATTTGCACTTAATATATATTGTTATAGTACTAATAATTATATGTTTAACCAAATTGGGTTTAGAATTGCAACTTTACACAGTTTTAAGACAGTCATATAAGTATATTTTTACGCACTGCTACGTACACCTACATTGTTTGAACGCAGCGGTATAAGTCGCGTCCTGGCTGATATACGGGTGATTTTTAAAAATAAGAACTAATTACGACTTTCTTGCGTTTTTTCTATTCATTATTAATTTTGCTGTAAACTGGATTTAACAATACCAATACCTGTACAATAAAAGTATAACTGTGTTTGTGTTTGATGTTTTAACAATATAAAATAATAATTTTCATGAGACGTTAATAAATGCCTTTAGCACAGAAAGAAATACGAAGTCCCCGACTTCTGATCTAGATATTACCAAGAAATGTGTTTCAGCACTCTCAGTAATACCTTAGTGTCTAGTTCTTGCATTGTGAAGAGTACAGTAGTAGTATTGTGTATATAGAAAGCGACATGTGTTTTACTTTTGACGCATACCTTTTGGTACAGACAGTAAGTAGCATGTTTAACCATACTTATCATTAAGTGATTAGCTATTCACCCATGAAATTTAACGGCCGTTCCGTGGAAATTTCGTAGCCTTGACCGACGCCGTAACGTATGTATACGGCGAGATCCATCCACATATTACTTCAGATAATATCGTCAATAATGGCTAGCAATACATACCGCTATATTGCTGATATGGTGAGAGATGATTATGATAGAAATGAAAAAAAAACTTTTTTGATGAACTACACAGATTATTTAAAGAAGCTGCCTGGCATAGCTTTTGAGTCTTAGCCTGCCTTTTTTTTTTTTGTTGACGGGGAGGAAATCTTCAGAAAGATACCCCGCCTTCTGGGGGGAAGGCGGCGGTTATGTGGGAGTTCTTACCCACTAAAACCTCCCCGGTGGCCCTTTCCTCGGTGCATGACGAGGGGGTCCGGGATCTCCAGTGGAACGCACCGGAGCCCCTCTGCACTGTGCTCCAAGAGAGCACGTCCCGGGGGAGGTTACTCCCTCCCCTGTGCCCTCGCAGCGCAAGGCGACACGGGCCAGCCGATGTCGCCTTCTTCCCGGGTCCACTTTAGCCTGCCTGGCTTAGCCTGAACCTAAAAAAAGCTCTGATGACCTGTTAACCTTGGTTTTTCAGCGGGGCAAACAAAACCAGTACTAAAAGCAGTGACAGTAAAATGACATTTGCTTCCTTAAGTGGCACTCAAAGTTAGTTTAGCTTTTGAATGTCTTATGTTTTGAATGTGTTTAGAATATAGCGCATTAACAAAACAATAACACTTTTACTAATATCAGATCTAACTAGGGATTTCAATATCCGCTGCTAGATTTCATCTATTTGCTGTGAATCCATCAAACCCGAAGCACTTTGCTTCGTCTATTATTTTTCATACAGTAAGTCCACCCGCAAGGTGGTCTGACGACCTCATAAAGGCCGCAGGACGCAGCTGGATGCGGGCTGCTTACAACCGGTCCTTTTGCAAATCATTGAGGGAGGCCTATGTCCATCAGTGGATGTTTTACGACTAAAAATGATGATGAAAGGACTGGAATAATTTACACGCGACTGCCTTTCCTTCGATTACAATGTGGGTATTTACAAGAGTAAAGTGATAGGTATTTACTAAGCTACTACACCTTACCATACAGGACTGCACTTAACATCAGGGGATTTTGGTCAAGTACTTGCCAAGAAAATATAAAAAATGTTAATAGTTTATACTATACGTATAAATACATTTATTAACAAAATTATAAAAAACTAAAATTTTGTGCAAAATGCAAACTCCACGATGCAACTCTGGCTCCCAAGATACAAGCGTCTGCTTAGTTTGGGAGTCACTGTATACGAATAATATGTGCTACAATGGTTACATGGATGCTCGTTTAATTTGTGTAATGTTTATAATTGCAACCAAAGCTGTGTGTTAGTAATTAAATATTCTATTCTAGTGTTAATGATGCTTTTATGGCGTCCTACGTATAAAAAAATATTTATTAGAATTAGTTCCCGATATGTGGCAAAGGGTTGTCATGCTTGGGACCTAATAAACTTAGTAAAAAGCAGTCGGTGTTTTATATCTCTGTCTATACCGCTGAATATGATAAAATATCATGATAATAAAATTAAACGACGTTAAGGTGTGCTCATTAAGAAGTGTGATAGGTGTGACACTGATTAATAGTAGTACTGAGTAATAGTTGTTTATAGTTATGTATGGCCGTGTTTATTTAATAAAAAGGGAAAGAAAGTCTTAAATAGATTTGTCATCAGTTATTTCAACTATATGCTAATTTAGCTTTAACGCATTAACAAAAATGATATATTCGCCTGTACATAGATGTATATCTGTACAATATACTCATGAATTAAAATAAGTTATTGGACTGACTAAGATAAAAGTGCTTTAGTTGACTAGGCAGGGATAGAGTGGACAAATGAGCTGGATGGCGCTACGATTGTCCCTCACCGTTTTGTTAGATGGAGCAAGTAAATCTCTGAAGAAAAGTCAGTAAGTCTTTATTATTTCACTTCCAAACTCTGCATAAATTGCTTAAATCTGTCAAAAAATAACTGTTATGTGCGATGTTAAGGCAAATTATAGGCAATTTTGGTACGTTACATCTTAATAGAGCTTATGTCTTTCAAATCAATAATATTTTAAAATAGCTTGGCATTCGACAACCTTTATGGCCCATTGAAGACAAATTGAAATCCACAACAGTTGTTCAACATTTCTAACCTACTTCAAAGGGAGGAGATTCTCAATTAGTCTGTATTTTTTATGGTTGTGTAGCGCAGTGATTTATGAACTGAACAAATAAGGAATTTTGAAAGGTCTGCTTCACGATGTAGTCTGTAAGTTTGTGCTAATTCCCCCAGCTATCAAGTCCCATCCTACAATTTAAATAATTTTATATAGTTCATACATAATGCTTATAGTATTTTTAATTCTTCGCCTGACCAGAACCATTTCCTGAGTGTTCCAACTCTGGCATCGATAACAGAAAAATTAATGGGCACAATGAAATTCTCGACATATTCAACAATAACAAAACCAACGGTTAAATGCCGCGACTAATTTTAGAAATCGGTCAACGTGCTTCTGGAATATTTAAACCGCATGACTATTCTGTTCAAAAGTATCCTAGAATTAATCAAAGAGTTAATCAAATAAATAAATCAAATCCCATAAAAAGAAAAATGAAAATGAAAAGAAAATTATATGTAGCAGTGCTAAAAGATACATTTGTGACAAAAACCTCCCAAGTTTTAATCTTAGTGGGTAGTATTTTATTGATATCTCATCAAAAGCTACCTACATTTCATAGATATATAGATAAATCCTTTATTGCACCGAACTTAATGCTATTTAGCATAGCCGCTCAAAATAGCGTTTTAAAAATATTATATAGATAAATAAATTGACATTTACATATACATACATAGATACACGCGAATTAAAGACATTAGTTGACGAAGGCTCCATAATATCAATCGGGAAACTACTCCATAGTTTTTAAAGAAAGCTAGCAATATTTCTTTTTTTTCAGAAATATTACTAACAATCTTGTTAACCATTCCAACTAAGCATAAGCTTGTGCTAAAACATGGTTCAAGGCAATAGTCCAATGGTGAATTCGAACCCACGACCTTACGATTCGCAGACCGTACCCTAAACCATTAGGCTATTGACGCTTCGTCATAGTTTTATAGCATCATCGTACACAACGGGGGCAAACCGATAGATAAATACATAAATCATTAATTCCACCAAAATATATGCAGACGCAGGCGAATTTAATGCTATTTAGCGTTATTTTCTAGCTAACCTTTGGTGTTTAAGAATAGATGCAATACATTTAGTACATGGTGACTGGACAAGTTAGTTTTACTTAACTTTTACAGTCAATGCTAATTCTGTAATTAAAAGCTAAAATATTTTGTTATATATCTTTTATATATAAAACGACGAGCTGCTTCCACACTGCTTAGTCCGCGGCTTCTGCAGTGTGGAAGCAGCTTGTCGACGTCTCGGTGAAAGCGCTTCAGGATAAGCACGACCTTCAGAAATGAAGAATAAGATGAAGAAGAAGATGTATAAAACGCAAATCTTAATCAATCAATTGGTAGGGCTTTAAAAATTATAATTTCAGTCATACAGTATAGGACTCATTTGCGCCTGTGCTACGCAGTGTATAAAACTTTAGCACATTATAGAGGCATGTAAAAATTTTTTCGACCCTTTACGGCCATCTCGAGTCGCCCTTGGATCGAAATGCTAACGCGATTAGATTTATCCAATCCGAATTCCCAAAACAAGTTGAGGCTAAGCGACCTAAGAGCTTTGCTTTCAAGTCCAGTGTAAATTTTGAGTTTCAGTTTCTCTAGGCGAGGCTAGGGTAGTATAACATCAGGAGGCCGACGAGCGGGTCAGAGAGGTTAGCGCAGAGGCTTCCTCCCTCCGCAGGCGGTGTATCGGGGTGCGCAGGAGGCGTTACAACCAACGCCTCCTCTCGCCGCCCCCTAAATCCGAAGCGGGCCCAGAATGGGTACCTGACCCAAGTTATGCTTCGGCGTCGTCGGGACTTCTCTGAATGCCGGAGAAGTCCCCTTTTTCCCCGCGTTAACAAAAAAAAAGTATAACATAGTATAAGTATAGCTAACAGGCACAAAGTAATATATATCTAACTAATGTGATATGAAAAAGAAACAATGACGCTTTTGTTATAACACTGATTAAAATGTCATCTCTCTCTCTCTCTCTCTCTCTCTCTAATGTCGGTTGCAGTTTGCACCTGGAACGGATGATCTTCCTGCTTTCGTCCAGCGCATCTCTTACGACAGAATAAAATTTGGAGGACGACGACTCTTTTATCTGATCGGTAAAATGTCATAAAATGTATTTAAGCACTCGATCAGAATAATCCTCAAACCAGTGTTACGCCAAGTAGCACGTGCAACCCGGAAGATGGAATGAATGTTTGAGAGAACGCAATATTTGGATGCGCGCCAGACGTTTCTTGAAACCTAACACCATACGATGATTAGTGCAATAATACAGCATCTATAATTGTAAAAGTTGTCTTAAAAAAAAGCATTCATTTCAAAATATTTATAGTTCTGTTTTTTTTTTTTTAAATAAAACAATGGATTTTAGTGAATACTTATTGTTAAGGGAACTTACGATCTATATGTTCGCAGGTTCGAATACCAATCGGCTTGTATTGCTGTTTTTCAACCGACTTCAAAAAGGAAGAGGTTCTCATCTGTATGTTTGTTACTTCATAACTTTAGACAAATTTTAACGATTCTTTTGTTATGCGAAAGCTGAAGCTTCCCGTGTGGTTCCATTTAATTTTTCAACATTTGGCCCCATGTTGACGATTGCATTAATAAGAAAATCACATGTCTTAAACTTGAATGACAAATGCACAAATAAACATAAAGGTAGGTAATAAAGGTAACAAACATAAAAAAACAAACGACTTGAAAACGTCCTCAAAGTCGGTTGAAAAGGAAACCTATTATTGGCCCTAATTTTTTTTATCTATAAATAAATGTAAAGTAGAGATATAAAACCTCTTTACATAAATTTATTTCTTTTTTGTATTATTATTATTTGAAATGTAAAATGTCACTGTAATGTAATGTGTCATTATATTTATTGTGTGACATTATAATAGAAGGAATTGTATATATTGTATTATCTTTATGTAATGCTGTTGGTTTTGTAAATGATAGATATTAACTTACCCAGTGTGCGGAAGACAATAGGCCTGCTGCGATACTTATGTCCGCCCCACAGAGCGGCGACTGTGACCTGATACTGAGTGTCCGCTTCAAGTCCACTTAGAATGACGGCATCAGAATTACCTGCCACTTCCAGTACCACTCTGTAACTAACGGACAATGAGTCAATTTCGTTGTTTTTAATTAACATGCTGAAGAAGAAGGAAGAATGAAGAATGAAAGTAATTTAATAGTATGAAGTTAGAAATAAAATTGTTACAATACTTAATTGCATAACTTCAGGCAGGCTTGCAGGCTCATAGTATATCGGTTATTAACATTTACCATAACATTATCTCGATAAAAAAAGAAGAATAATAAAACACCAGACGCGAAGTTTTTTTTTTTTAATATGAAAAGTGGCAAACGAGCATACGGCTCACCTGATCTTAAGTGATCACCGTCGCCGATGAACATCCACAGCACCAGAGGAGCTGTAGGTGCGTTGCCGACCTTTGAGATAGGAATAGGCTCGTTTCTTGAAAATCCCTAAATCATAAACGTTCGGAAACACCGCTGGCGACAGTTGATTCCACAAGTTGACAGTGCGTGGGAGAAAGTTACGCGAAAAACGTACAGTCGTTGAACGCCAACCTTCAAGATGGTGGCGGTGGTATTTGGAATTCTGCCGAGATGTGCGGTAATGGAAATCGGTAGCTGGGATGATTCCGAACAATTCCTCAGAACACTCCCCATGGTAAATGCGATACAGGATGCAATGAGAACCGACATCTCTTCGCAGACTCAGAGGGTCGAGTTGATCGGAAAGACTCTGATCGTCGACTATTCGAGCAGCTCTACGTTGTACACCAGTCTCATTCGAGCAGCGTTTGCGAGCGGACGTGTGTCGCTCCGATCCCTGTGCGAATAAGACAGCCAATAGCGCTGCCCTTTCGGGTGCGACGCCACGTGCGCACCTGTGACCGCACCTGCGAGCACAGCTGCGCACCTCCATTGTGCTTTTCTCTGAATTCGTAATTGCCGCATTCCAACGGCTTACGATCCTCTGAGTATAAGTGAGAACTTAATTATTTTATTGTTTCGAGTCCTTTGTTCGTTCGGTGGATACCTAACGGTGTGAACGAAGCCGACGACAGGTGGTCCCGGTGCCTGACGCTTCCCCTCTGGAATCGCGAAATCGGAAGGGGTCGGCAAGGTTGGCCTTTGGTCTACTGCCATAGTCAACAGTCGACTTACGTTTTGGCCTTTTAGTGCCCCGGGTAGTTTTAATTAGTCTTAAGGACACACCTGAGGTGCACAATAAGATTGGCACCCAGACACACTAAGGCACACATCCTCCCTGCCTATACCCGGCGGGGAGGGAGGCAGGGCTACTCACCCCGGCATCCCACCGGGACCCTGTGATAGGCTTGTTTTATTAAGTCCCCCGCGGTTTTAAAATGGGAAGTCTAAACGACTTTCTGGCAAATGGTCTCCGGAGAAACACCCGGAGATGTATAAAATTTTAGTAGCGGAGGCTCAAGAAGCCATGCGTCGACCCTCTTCAAGGGGCTCTAACCCCGACCCCGTGGTCGTGGTTGTCATAGATGAAAGCTCGCCGTCGGGCTCAGATATAAACGTCCCTCTCCGCGCGCCGGCTCGGCCTCCGACATGGAGGTCGAAAACTTGGTCGCCGAGAGCGCCTCCGCGTCCGACTCCGAAGCGGGCGGCCTCTTTACGGAGGTCACCCGTAAACGGAAAAATAAACGGAAGAAGCGTGCGTCAGCCGTACCATCGCCCTCCACTAGTCCTGTTCCACCGGCTAAGGCTCAAAGGGCCCGCCGATTCCGCAGCGTCGCAAACTCGGCCGCCCTCCTTTACCTTCTACCTCGCGCAATATACCTGCGCCTCAATCTACCGCCGCGACCCGCGCTCCCGCCGCGCCTCTTTCAGGACCTACCGCGTCGAACGCGAAGCCTCCTCCGGTCTATTTGACTGATAGATCGCAGTGGGCCCGCGTCCAATCCGCAATGCCTCATTTTAAGTTGGTGCCAACATTAGCGGGCACCAAAATACGTATTCAGGCGGAGGATGCCGACACCTTCCGCAAACTTACTGGTTATATGCACCAGAAAGGTATTTACTTTTTTACCTATGCGCTCCCGGAAGAGCGTACTCTGCGGGCGGTCGTCAAAGGATCCCCGCAGAGATCTCAGAAGAAGAGGTCATAGCTGACCTCAAAGAGCAGGGCCTCCCGGTCATATCCGTGCACCGCATGCGTAGGCAGAGGGACAAGACCCCTAGATATGGTCCAAGTGACGCTAGCGCGCACCCCGAGGGGAAGCGCATTTTCGACATTAAGTCCCTGTGTAGGTTTACCCGAATCTTAGTAGAAACTCCGCGTAAAACAGGCTTGCCCGGGCAATGCCATAAGTGCCAACTCTATGGCCATTCCGCACGCAATTGTTTCGCGCGCCCCCGTTGTGTTAAGTGCCTTGAAGACCACGGCACTCGCGACTGTCCTCGTCCTAAGGACAAAGCCCTCCAAACGGAAGAGCCCTCCTGCGTCTTATGCAGACAGATAGGCCATACGGCCAACTATAAAGGATGCCCGAATGCTCCAAAACGTAAACGGCCGGCCGTTGAAACCGCGTCCGCCCCAAAACGCCCGACATTGCCGCCACCGTCGGCCTTTCCACCGCTGCGCCCCGCGTGGTTAACACCGCTCAACTTCTCCGCGAGCGGCACCCCGCGGCTAACGGGTCCGCGCCCGCCCGCCCGGCGGTACCTCCATCCGCTCCAGCGCCACCGTCGGCGCCCACGGCACCTAACTCGGATTCTCCCACGGCTTTCGAGGGACTAAGTGCGGTCCTTAACTCGTTCAACATCGACGAACTCATCGCCATCGCGAACGAATATGCGTCGAAAACGAATGCAGCCGCACGTCTAGATGTCATACACCGATACCAGCACGTCCTTAAGGCGTTACAATGAGTAGTACTGCTAGGATAAAGCCACGTTCGCTTACCGTCGCGTTTTTAATGCGAACGGGCTTAGGAACAAAGACGAAGTCGCGAACTTCGTACGCGAATATCAGGTCGACGTTATGTTAGTGCAAGAGACTTTTCTCAAACCGTCTATGCGCGATCCGAAGATCGCGAATTATAACATCGTTAGAAATGATAGAGCCGGCGCCAGAGGCGGCGGCACCCTCATTACTATAGGAGGTCTTTGCATTGCGTTCCGATTGACACGCCGCGACTAAAGCACCTTGAGGCCTCGGTCTGCCAGTTAGCCATGACAGGTCACTCCCTATAACCATTGCTTCGGTATACCTTCCGTGTCACCGTAGCAAAGAAGTACTCAGATCTGACTTCGAAGCTCTCCTCTCTCTCGGAGACGCTACGATTCTAGCCGGTGATTTTAATAGCAAGCATCCCCGGTGGTTCTCCTATAAAACTAACCCGCGAGGGCTGGCCCTCGAATCTCTGGTCGATCCCTCGACTTCGAGATCGTGGGACCACAAGAGCCCACCCATTTTCCGCATCAAGTGGAACATACACCGGATGTCTTAGACATTGCTATCCTTCGCCATATCACCCTTACAGTAGTAACCCGTGCGTGATACACGAGCTTCACTCGGATCACCGCCCTGTAATTCTGCGGCTAGGGCCTTCAGCCCAAACTGCCCCTCAGACCAAATCCATCATCGACTGGCACAAACTTGAGTCCCAATTGAAAGATGCCAGCTCCCTCATCTAGAAGCGTTTCCTGAGAACGTAGATTCTCCTCTCAAAACAAATCTCGCAGCGCACGCGCTCTCGAGACACATTCAGACGGTCATCAAAGACTGCTCCAAGGAGGTACCCGTTGTGGACGACCACAGATGGGTCCTGCCTTCTGAAATTCGTGATCTCATGAGACGTAAAACGCCGCCACTAGGGCTTACGACTTGTACCCTACCGAGCGTCACCGTAGGCGGCTACATAAATTGCAGCGTGAAGTTTAATCACGCATAGCCGCTTATAGGAATGAACGGTGGAACAATACGCTAAGCGACATCCGCCCATCACATCTGGCATTTTGGAGCTTACCAAAATCGCTTAAACGCGACCCCGATCCGGGGATGCCACCCCTCAATCGTCCTAATCTCCCACCAGCTTCACTGGACGAGGAGAAGGCCGAGTGTCTGGCTGACAGTCTCGAGGCTCAATGCTCCCCAGCACCCTTCCGTCGACCCCGCTCACCTCCTGAAGGTAGAGAGCGAGGTCTATCGTAGGGCGAAAACCAATCCGCGATCCCGTTCCAACGATTACGTGCACCGAGGTTGAGGAAGTATTAAAAATCTGCGTCCCCGCAAAGCCCCGGTATAGACGGCATACCTAACTTGGTTGCCAGACGTTTCCCCGATAATATCGTACGCCTCCTGGCTATAATATTTAACGCGGCCATGACTCACGGCATCTTTCCCAACGAGTGGAAGGAGGCCGACGTCGTAGGGTTCTTCAAACCCGGTAAACCGCGCACAGAACCCTCTTCATATAGACCTATTAGTCTTCTTTCCGTTTTAGGAAAGTATACGAACGGCTTATCTTAGCTCGATTACGCGCCTTCATGGACTCGCGAGAGCTTCCCATACCCGAGCAGTTTGGCTTCCGCGCCAAACACTCATGTACTCAACAGGTGCTCCGCATCACGGAGCACATTCACGCCAAATCCTTTATTGGCATGCATACGGGAGCAATCTTCCTGGACGTGGCGAAGGCATTCGACAAAGTCTGGCACGCCGGGCTTGTATACAAACTATACAAGCTTGGGGTGCCCGACTATCTAGTGCGCATAGTGCGCGATTTTCTTACCGGCCGAACCTTCAGGTACCGCGTCGAGGGAGTGCGCTCCACCCCCCGTCCCGTTCGAGCCGGAGTACCGCAAGGCTCCGTATTTGGTCCCGTTCTATACACGCTCTACATTAAGAATATTCCGCGCTCACGTAGAGCAGAGCTAGCCCTTTTCGCCGACGATACCGGCATTTATGCTTCCGGGCGTTCTCCCGAAGTCATTCTTAAAACTCCAGACCGCGGCCGATGCCCTAGGGGATTGGTTTCGGAAATGGAGAATAGAAATCAACCCGGCCAAGAGCGCAGCCATGTACTTCACGAGGCGTCTTCAGTCTCCACCTCGTTGCGTCCAACTTCTAGGTACCCCTATTCCATGGGTTACACAAACCAAATACCTTGGTGTCGTATTAGATCCCAAACTCTGCTTCGGCCCTCACGTAGACCAAGTTAGGAACCGGGCGGCCTACGTTATGGGTCGCCTATATCACCTCATTAATAAGAAAAGTAAAATGTCCCTCCGTAATAAGGTGACACTTTACAAAGCAGTTATACGTCCCGTTATGACGTACGCGAGCCCGGTCTTCGCGCATGCCGCCCATAAACATATCCATAGGTTACAAGTAATTCAGAATCGTTTTCTGCGACGAGCCACGGGCGCGCCGTGGTTCGTACGTAATCGCGAGCTCCATGTTGATACAGGGTTACCGACAATAGCCCAATTCTTTAAGCAGGCATCTCGACGGTTTTCGAGACTGCCACCAAACATTCTTAACAAACTTCTTGAAGTGCCGCCACTTGTAAGCCTTCCTATAATAAATTCCGTCGCGTGGCCCGGAGGCCGAGAAACGTTCTTGACGATCCGGACGACGCGATTACCATTGCACAGGCTAGATCTCTACAAATCCAAAAAGCGTTCATTCGCGACCGTCGGAGGTTGCGAATAATCCTTGCGCGTTACCGCTACTTTACGGGCCCTTAGATGTTAGGAGCGTTGCTGGAGTTTCTTCGGCCACTTCTTCTCCCAGCGCCAATACTTCCCGAAGTGGCACTCAAAGTTAGTTTAGCTTTTGAATGTCCGTGAAATAGCAACCGACCGAGTCGTGGTTCAGCCCTCTCGGATCGGAATGCTTACGTATAACATAGTAACCGTGGGGGACCCTTGTGTCGAGTTACTAGCAATAGAGGTTCAGGCTAAGCGACCTAAGAGCTATGCCACCTCTCAATCCGGTGAAGCAGTGAAGGCCAGCTTCTCTGGCCCATCTGTGTAGTTCGTTTCAAAAAAAAAAAAACGTTGTACACGGTCAAACGGAAGAAGTTGGTATTGAGGAGCCCCGGCCCAGAGATGCGAACAGTATTCCATATGAGGCCGCACCTTCCTTATTGTAAAATATTAATTTCAAGTTCTATTCGAGGTAAAAAGAAAATAAGTATTATTACTTCACAAAATTATCTTAAGATCTTTATTTCATTTTCAATGATTTATAAAAAAATACATAATTAATAATAGCGCCATCTATCTAAGCCTGTTGACATGAAAAATCTTACGCTTTTATTTAACGTTACGGACGTTAGAAATTCGTTCCTATCGAAATCTAATAACTTGTTTATACATGAAATGTTTAAATATTAATAATCTTACTCCTATATGAACTTTTTCATACCTAGGCTAAAATTATAAATTATAGTTAAAATAAAAGGGTTAGCGAAATATCAAAAGCAATCTGAGTATATCACATTTTTTTTCGTTATGAGAAGTGTTGTTGGAATCCGAGATAGTACAATACGAAGAGATAATCCCAATTCCCTTGCCTGTTCATAACATGATTACATGCCGACCCTTTGAAATGAGTTTCTTGATATTATGTTCATTTAGATAAAAGTTCTCGTAACAGAGCCGTGAATATAAACACTGCTCCGTACGATTATCATTAATTCCAGTATTCTTCAATTTAAAAAGTGATCCAGATTAACAATATATAATATGTATCTAATATTTTTGTGTATGTGCATCTCGGTAATATAAAATGTGTGTGTGTGTGTGTGTGTGTGTGTGTGTAAAAAGTAAAAATAAATATTTCATTTCATATCACAATCAAAACGACGTGAAACCTCAATATCTGGCAATGATACAAACAAACCAGAAAAAAATTTTTTTTGGTAAAGATAAGTGTTTTGACGTGACCACGTCTTGTAAATTGATGATAACGGGTGGGATTCACTAAAAATGTAGCGTTACGGTTTTTTTTTTGGACGAACTAACAAAGTTGGCACAGAGAAGCTGGCCTTTACTGCTTCACCGGATTGAGAGGTGGCATAGCTCTTAGGTCGCTTAGCCTGAACCTCTATTACTCGTTACGGTCGTGTCCCGCTGCGCTTGAGCCGAGAGTAACCGGTCAATGACTATCGATGTACTTACTACGTGTCTGAATGTGTGTGAGCGAGAGCGCGGAGAAATAAAATGACCGAACAAGATAAATAATTTATAAATAAGAAAATTGCGACCAGCTGTACTCGGTCATGTGCAAATAATGTTAATTAATTGATAATTGTGATTTAATAAGTTGTATTTTCATTTTAAATTTGTAATACATGTATATTGTTGGTCCGTGCCAAGTGCTCATTTTTCTAGGATTCATTGTCACGAATCTAACGTCCAAGCGCCTTGCGCCCAGACACCTGGGATGTTAAAGCGGAAATAAATTATCTTGCACACCTTACAACAAATGTTCTCTAGTTTCCCAAATTTGAATGGATAAAAATGCATATATCATAATATTGAAATAGTTAATCAGAACTAATAATTATATGAATCAGATTGCAGCATTGAATAAAAGCTATAAATCCATCCATGTAACAAATTTACTTAATAACTTAAATCTATTTATGGAATGTAAATATGGATTTGGTTGTGCCAGGTAATAGCTTAATCCTCTTATCAATTCACAGCCCGGATACGTCGTTAAATTTACGTGCACATAAATAGACGGATATAACTTCATTGTATAACAAAATCTAACAAGATTTTTTTTAATGACAAACTACACAGATTGGCCAGAGAAGCTGATCTTGACTGCTTCACCGGATTGAGAGGTGGCATAGCTTTTAGGTCGCCTAGCCTGAACCTCTATCGCTAGTAACTCGACACAAGGGTCCCGCCGGTAAGGGGTAACCTCGGCTTGGAAGGTTAGTACGTTACGCGTAAGTATTCCGACTCGAGGGCGACCGAGAGGGCCGAACCACGGCTCAGTCGTTTGCTATTTCACGGATAAGGGACATTCAAAAGCTAAACTAACTTTGAGAGCCACTTCGGGAAGCGTTGGAGATGGGAGAAGAAGTGGCCGAAGAAACTCAAACAACGCTCCTTACATTTAAGGCGTGGGGCTTGCCCATAAAATAGCGGTTACCTCCGACGGTCGCGAATGGACGCTTTGTGGATTTGTAAAGATCTAGCCTGTGTAATGGTAATCGCGCAAGCTACACAGACAAGAAGCAAGTCATTTAACTATGAGCGATCTTACCTAAGTGATCTCTTCCAGGCAGTTGCACAGACACGAATTATATAAACAAAACAGGGGGATGGCATAAACATACAAACATTTTAACTATACTGAATACATCTCCCTAAATAAAATATCAATAAATATACTTAGACATAATTTATGCATATATTCCGAAGATATTGCCATGATAATGTTGTGCTAATAGGTTTTTAATGGGACTTCAGGAGTTAGGGAAGGGCAACTCACGTTCTAGTATTCTGCAACTTGAACAACTTCCAATAAAACTTTCAGAAATTAATACGAGTTTTAAATTAAAATATTTCAAAGGAACAAAAGGGTAGATCCGATAAAGGAAAGATGCAGAAATTTGAAACGTTTTTAAGTCGGCGTAGTTGGATTGAAAAAGTGTGATATAAAGGAGAGAAAGGATATGTGCAAACATTATATAACAGTTAGGCAAATATTTATAATTTATAGCTTCAACAATATTTGCGTGTTGACTATTAATATTTCTTGTATCGGATTATAATTAGGCTAGGAACTAAAGCTTCAATCACTTATTTTTGTTTCTATGTTTAAGCTATCGAGTAAATTTTAATCCTTGCTGAAAATTCATATCATAAATTAACCAAAAGCTTTTAAAGCATCAGCCAACTAATTTTTAGCGATATAACACAGTCACAAATGTAAAATTGTATTTAACTATATTTAATTCAAATAACGATTAGCAATAAGTACGAAGCACAGAACGAAGAAAGACAAGACGACAGTAAAGGCATTGATGGAGACCCGACGAGCAAACATGTACTTACCTTGCATCAGATGGCTTGTACGTGACGTCATACTTTTCGACTAGATCAGCAGCAGTAGACCACGAGACTCTCACCGTGGTCGGATTTAAGAAGGTTACTGTTATATTCTCGGGTACACCAGGACCCATTGATCCTATAAAATATACAATGTTTATTTGAAAGAAACTTGTTCTACATGGTGGTAATTTTTTGAATTTACAAAATCTACAGAAGGGGTAGACATGGTCTTTTAGAGATGGGTAAAATGTATATAATATTGTTGGTTACTAATGTAGAACCAATATTTTTTTAATAATCTTCTCCGACAAATATTTTTTTTTTACAAAATTCTAGTCAATCATTCCAAATAGCTCGGCGTAGGAAGGTTTGTGGAAGGTTTAACGACCTCATAGAGATGCAGTGGAATGCAAGCAGCTTACAACCGGCCCTTTTTGAAATCGTAAGGAAATGTCTAGCAGTGGATGTTCTACGATGATTCCAAATAAGCTTCAACAATATTTGCGTATTAACTATTAATATTTCTTGTATCGGATTATAACTAGGCTAGGAACTAAAGCTTCAATCACTTATTTTTGTTTCTATTTTTGAGCTATCGAGTAAGTTTTAATCCTTGCTGAAAATTCATATCATAAATTAACTCAAAGCTTTTAAAGCATCACCCAACTAATTTTTAGCGATATAACACAATCCCAAATGTAAAATTATATTTTACTATATTTAATCAAATTACGATTAGCAATAAGAACGAAGCACAGAACGAAGAAAGACAAGACGACAGTAAAGGCATTGATGGAGACCCGACGAGCAAACATGTACTTACCTTGCATCAGATGGCTTGTACGTGACGTCATACTTTTCGACTAGATCTGCAGCAGTAGACCACGAGACTCTCACCGTGGTCGGATTTAAGAAGGTTACTGTGATATTCTCGGGTACACCAGGACCCATTGATCCTATAAAATATCCAATGTTTATTTGAAAGAAATTTGTTCTACATGGTGGTAATTTTTTGAATTTACAAAATTTACAGATGGGGTAGACATTGTCTTTCAGAGACAGGTAAAATGTATATAATGTTGTGGATTACTAATCTAGAACCAATATTTTTTTAATAATCTTCTCTGATAAATATTTTTTTTTCATCATTGTAAATAGCTCAGCGTAGGAAGGTTTGTGGAAGGTTTAACAACCTCATAGAGACGCAGTGGAATGCAAGCAGCTCACAACCGGCCCTTTTTGAAATCGTGAGGAAACCTATGTCTAGCAGTGGATGTTCTACGATGATTCCAAATAAGCTTCAACTTGTGCCAGGACATAATCACATCAGTGGTCGAATAGTGGGCTCAAAGCTACGAGCTTCTAAGATTGTATCCTAAAACATGAGTCTTTTGACGCTTAGTGATAATAAATTATTTAACAGACCAGCGTTAACGAAGTGAAGAAGTAGGAAGAGCGCAAGAGCGACGGCGTACGGTTGCGCGAGCGGCGCTCGCCGCATGTCGCGCCGACCCACCCGCTCATGCCATGCCGCTCCTAGAACAAGCATAAAACGACAACTATATCTTTATACATAAAAAAGAGAAAGTGTATGGGTTTGTTCCATACAGGCTCCGAAACGACTGGACTGATTTCAATGACACCTTTAGGGAATCTTCAGATTGACCTGGCGAGTACTCCTGTAAAGTTTGGTGACGATCGGAGCATTCCTCGTTTTGAACTGTCAAATACAGCTTTTTTTTACTATGATGATTTTCTATTGTTTTATAACCCAAATTTGTATTGACACAGCAGACGAGACGGCGGAAGCATACGCGGTGTACAAAGGCGCCACGAGAGCGCTACTCCTTGCTATCAAGAACGCTAGGGCTCGTTCCTGGAGCGAACTCCTCGAGGGGTTGGAGAGGAACCTGGGTGCTGGTTCTCGCTGCCGGCTTGAAGTTAAAACTTAACTGTCTCGAAGTCGGTGTCTTTCCCTTGGGGAAGAAGGAGGCTAGTTGCGAGAAATGATGCCAGGACCGCGGAGTTTGACCCATTCGCTTGTTGGACGAGGCGGCAAATTATGACAGACTGTGTCTGCCACTAGTCGATCGAACTAATTTGTTGTGTATGCTTTTTGTTAGTTTCAAATATGAATATTTTTACAACATGATATATAAGAATATGTTCGAGCTTACCCTCGTTGACATTAGGACCTAGTAAGTTTTCCTCAATATTTCTGTGTATCCTGCTATAGATAAAATAACTCTTTTTGTGTGAAGTGTTTTTATCATAAAACCAATCTAATTTACATGAAGTCCCTACTATCAAGTTACTATTGTACAAAGACACGAGAGCGTGCATCACAGTGTTATATCTATATCTCTGTCTACACAACTTTATAACAGCAAAAGTTAAGTGGGTCACAGCTACTTGTGGACTACATTAGCAATTCAAAAATATTGAAACAGAAACTGACTATACAGTTATTTCACTATAGCCGAAGTAGCCAGCCTATGCAGTTCCAAGAGTGGCGGTGCAGAACACTTTAGTCAGCTAACATAGATGTTTTAAGGGCCTGTTTAACTTTTTCAACATTTTTCGTTTAGTTTTTTAGAAAACAAGCTATTCTTTGCAGTTATAGCAAAACTTGATTCATTACGTAATCCCATATATTTCATGGAGAAATTATTTTAAAGACTAGCTTTAGCTAAAGACTAATTATTTATTCTTTCTAAATTAAAAGTTACTTCTCATTACTTCAGCTATCTACTAGTGATCCCAGTACCGTCAAAATCCAGTCCTCACGTCCTTCTAACTTTGTGAGACAACAATGCATATCCGCTTATTTACACGCTTAATTTGTCCCAAATGTAACAGGTGGTGAGCCTGTCGCCATTGACACAAGCCGTCTGGGATTTGAATCCTCGACCACCAATGTTACCAATGCTACATTACCAGTTGCTAGTACCAGAATATTAATAGATTTTAAATTAGTATTACTAAATTTAAAATTAAAATTACTTAATGGCTTTTATCAATAGTTAATTTTTTCTCTGATATTTAGATCTATTTGCAGTATAGCCACAAAAACAGACTGAAGTGTTTAGTTCCTTCTCGTAGTTATTTGCAGGCTTCTCACTAATTTTAACTAATTTCATTTTTATTAGCTTTGGTTGATTCAATTGTTAGGCATAAAATTAGTTTTTTTTTTATTTCCGGGTTTAAGAAATGATTACTTACATTTATTACTTTTAAAAAGCAATAGTTTATAACAACAGCTTTGTAACGTTAGCGAATGTATTTATGGCACCTAATAAACTTTCTCAAGAGCGGACACAGATTGGCAAACAAAATAAAACGCGTAAGACCGTATTTCAAATTGTTATTCTTAATTTATTATGTATATTATTAGAGTATAGTATGATATTTATTTTAAATAATTTCCTAAATATCTTAAATTTTCATATTTAAACATTAATTACGATAGTTACAGAAATAAATATCTATGACGAAGAGCCTTTCAGCCTCCTTTATACTATAACAGAAATATAGGTCAATAAAAAATAGCCCTTGTTCCAATTTCTATTTTCGTATTAATCGATTGACACTGATCTGTTGTACTAAGCACTCAGCGACTCTGTAAGCCAGCCTAAAAATAATAAAACATTCAGAGTGGCACAATACCTAGGCACAGTTTCAAATATGCATGAGCCATCATCACGCGAAGTTAACAGTGTGCCGAGTGACATAGTTTTTCATGAAATGGTGACAATGCAAAACACCTCAACACCAACAGTACAAACAATGGAATGGAAAAGTTATTTCTGTGATGGCGGAAAAATAACACGGACTTTTTTTGTTCAATCACCATCGCTGCTTGTTTATAAAGGGAAATATTCTTGAGACACACCACTAAAGTAAATCTTATATGTGTATATACGAGTATGTATATTATATTATTAGCAAAATGGCGACCAATGAATTCCGATACCTTAGGAACGGTGATCCGTCACCAGGGACATTTGCTTGTCAACCGTCGTGACGGTTAGATCTCTCTATACACGGCGGTGTCGTGAGCCAAATAGCTAATTTACCTTGCATTTATTCTTACTTGTCCTGTGTGTAGACAGCCGCCATTTTGTGTTAAAACTTGATTAATGTACAGATTTACAGTTTTTATAGTTATTTATTTATTGTCATAAAAGTGTATTTTGTATTAAAGCTGTATTTTAAAAGCTTTATCCATTTTTGAACCTAAAAATATATACATGATTATGCAAGAGGAAAAACTTATGTGCGTGCGCTCTGCGTGATCTTGAAACGTAACTGGCTATTAGAGAAAAAGAGAAGCTCACACCTCTGTCTCTCTTTATATACGTAATGTAACTCTTTCTATCTTCAATAACTTATGTCTCCCTCTCTTAACTTCCGTTTGCCTCGCGCGATCACACTTTTCGTAACACATTCACCAGCTTACACCCTAAGTCAAGCGTTTGTACCGAAAGTTTACATACATAATTTTCTCAGAACAAATGTCTGTTATTTTAATTACAGTGAATTATTGCGTTCACTCGTGGGAAACCAGAAGGTGTCTAATAAGGCACACCTGGCAATACACAATACTGCGCCTATTCCCACATTTATTTACGATTGTTTTAAAGAAAAGAGTTTTTAAAGAGATGAGAATTTTATAGAAGTGAGAGGTTGAAGCATGAAGGTATAATCAATGCCGTATAGAGTGCTGTCATTAAGAAATATTCTAGGTGCGATTCTTAACATTAAAAATTGTGTTATAAGGGAAACGTGTAGTTTGAAATTGCCTCCGTTGTTTATCTTTTTGGTGTAAAGTACAAATCCATTGATACAAACCGCCTGGGATTCGAATCTCCGACCTTATGATTGTAAATTCGAACTCAGCCAGCGTGCGCCAATAAAACAAGCTGTACTTCATATCATAACTCGATTGATTAATAGCGAGAGCTGAAGGCAAGTAAAATGACTGAATGAAAGGTGACAAATTTTTTATCCTTTTTTTTTTTTGTTGACGGGGAGGAAATCTTCAGAAAGATACCCCTTACCCACCAAAACCTCCCCGGTGGCCCTTTCCTCGGTGCATGACGAGGGGCTCCGGGATCTCCAGTGGAACGCACCGGAGCCCCTCTGCACTGTGCTCAAGGAGAGCACGTCCCGGGGGGGGAGGTTACTCCCTCCCCTGTGCCCTCGCAGCGCAAGGCGACACGGGCCAGCCGATGTCGCCTTCTTCCCGGGTCCACTTTGGTGGACGACTCAGGCCCCCACCCTTGTCACCCAGTGAACCCGAGGCCCCTTTTAGTCGCCTTGTACGACAGGCAGGGGATACCGTAGTCTTATTCTTGAGAGCCCAGAACTACAGGGCTGAAATTTTTTATCCTACCCTTACCTTACCCCTACCTTACCTTAATATATTCCTTTCATCATGAGCGGTCAATGGAAAAATCTAAGACCCTCTCAATTTCGCTGAACGAACAGCTCGATGGACCAAATTGAGAGCTGAAGGCAAGTAAAATGACAGCTACTTCATTATCCCTATCTAATATAGGCTTTAATTTATTTTACCATGCATGATGGAACTATTAAAACCGGATGTAATTTTATAGATTATCACTTACAAGCCGTGACCAAAATAAAGGGTCGGTTAAGTAAGTTTGAATATCTCGAAAGATAAAGACGCTAGCGAACTGAAATAATTTGTGCATGATAGACAATTAAATAAAATCCTTAAAATAAAATAAAAATTTAGTAGTCAGTGTTGCCTCCAATAAAATTTAATGAAAAATTCTGTATTATCCAAGTTTACGTAAAATATCCTTTTTCTTTTAAGTTTATAGTATTTAATAAAATTTAAATAAATTAATAAAAATATTTTATTTTATTTTATGGATATTCGATTGTCTATCATACACATTTTATTTTTGTTAGCTGGCGTCTTTATCTTCTGAGATATTCAAACTTTTCTTAATCGACCCTTTATTTTTGCTCACGAGTTTATATAAAAATATAAACAATGTTACACTTCTTAATAATATTATCATTCAATACGATCATGTTATATAAAACAAAACGGTAAAGTTATTTTCCTTGTAATCTATTACACTGTCAAACAGATTCAATGAATAAAAAACGAAATAACTCGATTTC
Organism: Meandrusa payeni; assembly: GCA_029286785.1. NCBI lineage: Eukaryota > Metazoa > Arthropoda > Insecta > Lepidoptera > Papilionidae > Meandrusa > Meandrusa payeni. Next base: position 4,162,542 of record JAGSMX010000027.1, read on the forward strand.
AATTCATGAACTTTGCTACGTTACACGGACGGGACATCATCTAGATTCTAATTCTGTCTAGACACAGTTATTCCCAGTCACATCTTAGTTAATAAAAATTGTTACGATCTTAATAAAACACTGTGTTCACAAATTTCTTGAATTGTTACTACAAATTCTATTGTTTCTATTTCATTAAATATGTTCCACAAAAGTATATCAGCGTTCTGCGATAATACAACAGAAAAAGTACATCACTATCGAAATGTTGCTATCACTTTGTTGTAATTCTTAGTTATGGGCGCAGCGTATATCGTGTAATTATAGATCATATCTCACTTGATTTATTCCACTTAGTGCACATCATCACGCATTAAATGTGATGCTAATGCTTAAGTATTAAGAACACAAATAACCAAACATTTATATATATATATATATATAAGGTTGTCAAATATCTCCCTTCCGCCTTTTTGTCTTTTGAATTTCGCGGCTATGTACAAAGCGCTACAGAGCTCGTATCTAGCAATACTATACATAATTTGAAAGGTCTTGACATAACCTACAAAACGACGCTATGCATAATTAGTTTGGATATTGCGTTCAACAGTTATAGACGTGTAAACATGGACTTCACTAACGCCGAAATTCGCGGCTTGGCCACTGTTTGGGACGATTCACCGGCCTTCGACCACGACCGTTTTCGCTTGATATTGTCGTATATGATCCATTTTTCGTCGCCAGTCACCATCCGCTTCAAGAATGGGTCGAGTTCGTTCCGTTTCAGCAGCATATCGCAGGCGTTGATTCGGTCCAGAAGGTTTTTTTGCGTCAAATCATGCGGCACCCAAACATCAAGCTTTTTTTATCCAGCCTTCTGCAGATGGTTTAAAATGGTTTGGTGACTAACTCCCATCTCCTGGGCGATGTCACGAGATGCCACATGCCGGTCTAACTCGATGTAGTCCATGATTTGATCGGTATTTGTCGTCGCAGGTCTTCCGCAGGCTGGCTTATCCATGGTGTCGTTTTAACCGGCTCTGAATCGTCGAAACCATTCCTCCGTGGTTCGAAGTGATAGAGTACCATCCCCAAAACACCATTAATCTCACGGAACGTTTCTCTAGCGGATTTGCCTTTAACGAAGGAAAACTTTAAAGTAGCGCGAATTTCGGCGTTAGTGAAGTCCATGTTTACACGTCTATAACTGTTGAACGCAATATCCAAACTAATTATGCATAGCGTCGTTTTGTAGGTTATGTCAAGACCTTTCAAATTATGTATAGTATTGCTAGATACGAGCTCTGTAGCGCTTTGTACATAGCCGCGAAATTCAAAAGACAAAAAGGCGGAAGGGAGATATTTGACAATTGAGAAAGACAATAGTGACGCATTCCTCCTCCACTTGAGTGTTGGGGCTTTAACAATTACTTCAGAAGAGCTGCGAAGGCTTCAACTGATTAAAGACAACTGAGACAAGTTCCGCTAAGAACGCTACTTCACACTCTCGGCTCGACCATAGTTCAGGTCATAAACAACAAAGGCATAGCTGATGCCATAGACAAAGCACCAGTATTGCCCTTCAAATGAAAGGTGACACATTACTAATTATATATATACATATATATTGTTGTAAAAATAAAAATCGCAGAATCAAATAACGTCGAAAATATCGATCGAAAATTTTAAAATAGAATTTTTTTACGCAAGTATATTCCTTTCATCATGAGCGGTCAATGGAAAAATCTAAGACCGTCTCAATTTCGTTGAACGAACAGCTCGATGGAACAAATTGAATTTTTGTCCTCGATCAATAGACGGCCACTGAAGAACGATTGCTTTTCCAATTCCGGAACGAGAATTTATTATACAGTGTTCGCTGTTAACACAGACTGTGATTATTTCATTACTAGCCGATATTCGTTGTATAACTACCTACCTTCCATTTATTTATTTAATTACACGTTATATGGAAAACAGACATTTCTAGTGGCTGTTCTGACGCAGTCACTTTCTAGCCGGCAAGTACGTAGGAGAAAACTCACTCAATATATATTTATATGTCATATATAAATATATATTTGTCAGGAAATATAACTTAACTATACATATAAAACAATACATAATACTAACTAAAAAAAAATTAGAATATAATAGGAATTTCACAAAATATTAACAAAACATATAATCGTGCCCAACCGTCGTCGCTTGGCAGCGTGCCCAAGAGGCTGGTAGCATTGCCACGTAGTATGGCAATGCTTAGCCTCTGTGCAAGGTATAAGCCTGCCCTCTGGACACCAGATGTGTTACCAGCTTCTTAGCTTTTAATGTTAAAAGATATGAGTGTGAAAGCGAGATGAATGAAAGAATTACTTTAAATAATATTAGAAATTTAATTAGTGATAAGAATAAGATAGATTTATTTTTAAGGTTCTGTAGATATGTAGCGAAAAAAGTAATTGAGAGAAACAAAACTTAATGCAAATAGATATTAAAATTAGATAATAAAATAGAATTGTAATAATATAGAAATAATAATAATAATAATAAAATTTTATTTGGACAAAAGAAAAAGAAATACCACAATACAGAACGTACGTAAACTGCTACAGTAGTTGGCAACTGTGTAGCAGCAGTTTACGCCCACCTCGAGACACAAACAATACAAATACAAATTAAATTTATAATTATGTACATAATATTAGAGGAAAAAAGATATAGATACATTATTGTGCATATGTGTGTGTGTGTGTGCGTGTGTGTATATATGTGTGTGTGAGTATGTGTGTGCATCACAAGCATCCAGACATAATTGCTTCAGTGTCATTATAAGTCAAAATAAGATAAGAAATGAAGTAAGTAGTAAATTAATGTAAAGGTATAAATACCCCCAGCGAAACACGCTATAACACGGGAATAAAACATAGTAAGGAATCATCAATCAAAAAAAAAAAGTTTTTTGTCTACCCCAAACGGCTCAAATATGAAACTTCTATCTAGGTTACTATATTTGTGCCGCTTGAGGTTTTCTACAATTGCAATAATTATAATGTATTATATAATATTAGCTAGGAACACATGGCTTTTTTTTTATGACGAACTACACAGATTGACCAGAGAAGCTGGCCTTGATTGCTTCACCGGATTGAGAGGTGGCATAGCTCTTAGGTCGCTTAGCCTGAACCTCTATTGCTAGTAACTCGACACAACGGTCCCCCCGGTGGGGGGTAACCTCGGCATGGACGGTTACATTATCTTTTTGAAGATTTCCTCCCCGTTAACAAAAAAAAAAAAAGGACGGTTACTAGTGGAACACATGGCACCCAGCGATTATGAAGTATAATTACTTCCAATGATATCTTAGCGATTTACCTGAACCTTATTGTATCTTTAAATCATAATTAATAATTTAGTTGATCGTCATATTAACTTGGCATTGTAAACAATAATTTAACTTTATTTGTTCGTAATCTGACTGACCAATTAATTTTGTATAAAGATTATGAGGACGCTCAGTTGTGACGGTATTCGTTAAAATAAATCCTTGTACAACGCTATGCAGTTTGAATAATAGTGACTGTATTAGTTATCGGGCTATTTTATTACACAAGACCTATAAGTTATTACAAATAATAGAAAAAATAAAATAGAAATTGTTACTTGTAACTTAAAGTTGCAGTTTCTCAAAAACATTTTGACTAAATATCAAATGACTGTTATGTTTTGTGCACAGACGCAACGTGGCTACTTAAAATAAAAATACATTATTGTGTGTTACACGATTCAACTCCCCCATCCGCACATCATCAGACATCAACATGCACGACGGGCATCCATCCTTTTATTGTGGACATCCGTCGAATTCGGAAACGCGCTTTACTTTGTCTTTCAATTTGTGTACAACAAAGGATTTTTTTTTTTGTTGACGGGGAGGAAATCTTCACAAAGATACCCCGCCTTCTGTGGGGAAGGCGGCGGTTATGTGGGGATCTTACCCACTAAAACCTCCCTCGGTGCATGGGTCATGATCGGTGCAAGGGGCTCCGGGATCTCACGTGGAACGCACCGGAGCCCCTCTGCACTGTGCTCAAGGAGAGCACGTCCCGGGGAGGTTACTCCCTCCTCCCTGTGCCCTCGCAGTGCAAGGCGACACGGGCCAGCCGATGTCGCCTTCTTCTCGGGTCCACCCTGGTGAACGACAAAAGCCTCCACCCTTGTCGCCCAGTGAACCCGAGGCCCCTTTCAGTCGCCTTCTACGACAGGCAGGGGATACCGTAGTCTTATTCTTGAGAGCCCAGAAGGGCTGACTCTTGAAAATACCTACATATTCGAAGGGAAAGACAGAGGGATGGATATTTAGATGTAGAAATTAACTATTGAAGAACATTTGTATAAAAACAAAGCCGCTAGCTATGTAAAGCTTGGACGTAACTGCATAGCTCATTTAAACAATTTCCTTTACCATTGAAAGCACACAAAGGGCTGTGAAAGTGGAAATTCGAATTTTGAAGACCACAACCATTAGTAACGCAAATGGCTTTTTAATAGTGGCACTGACGTGTCTTTGCTTGCAGTGAAAATGTTTATTGTACGCAAATTTTATTTAATTTTTGAAATATTGAAAATTAATGTAAATTGACAGCAGTACTGTCTTTAAAACCACATGAATCGCAGAGAGAGATAGAGATCTGGAGAAGAAAATGATACGAGACTAGATAGAGATATATATAGGTCAGACTACGGTGCAGAGACTTGACCTACGGTGCAGAGACTTGACCTACGGTGCAGAGACTTGACCTACGGTGCAGAGACTTGACCTACGGTGCAGAGACTTGACCTACGGTGCAGAGACTTGACCTACGGTGCAGAGACTTGACCTACGGTGCAGAGACTTGACCTACGGTGCAGAGACTTGACCTACGGTGCAGAGACTTGACCTACGGTGCAGAGACTTGACCTACGGTGCAGAGACTTGACCTACGGTGCAGAGACTTGACCTACGGTGCAGAGACTTGACCTACGGTGCAGAGACTTGACCTACGGTGCAGAGACTTGACCTACGGTGCAGAGACTTGACCTACGGTGCAGAGACTTGACCTACGGTGCAGAGACTTGACCTACGGTGCAGAGACTTGACCTACGGTGCAGAGACTTGACCTACGGTGCAGAGACTTGACCTACGGTGCAGAGACTTGACCTACGGTGCAGAGACTTGACCTACGGTGCAGAGACTTGACCTACGGTGCAGAGACTTGACCTACGGTGCAGAGACTTGACCTACGGTGCAGAGACTTGACCTACGGTGCAGAGACTTGACCTACGGTGCAGAGACTTGACCTACGGTGCAGAGACTTGACCTACGGTGCAGAGACTTGACCTACGGTGCAGAGACTTGACCTACGGTGCAGAGACTTGACCTACGGTGCAGAGACTTGACCTACGGTGCAGAGACTTGACCTACGGTGCAGAGACTTGACCTACGGTGCAGAGACTTGACCTACGGTGCAGAGACTTGACCTACGGTGCAGAGACTTGACCTACGGTGCAGAGACTTGACCTACGGTGCAGAGACTTGACCTACGGTGCAGAGACTTGACCTACGGTGCAGAGACTTGACCTACGGTGCAGAGACTTGACCTACGGTGCAGAGACTTGACCTACGGTGCAGAGACTTGACCTACGGTGCAGAGACTTGACCTACGGTGCAGAGACTTGACCTACGGTGCAGAGACTTGACCTACGGTGCAGAGACTTGACCTACGGTGCAGAGACTTGACCTACGGTGCAGAGACTTGACCTACGGTGCAGAGACTTGACCTACGGTGCAGAGACTTGACCTACGGTGCAGAGACTTGACCTACGGTGCAGAGACTTGACCTACGGTGCAGAGATAAACATTTAATGCTATACCGCATCAAAAACTTACAGAAGAATACTAATTTTGCATATTTCACTAGAACTCTAACAAGAGGAATAAAGCTCATTTCGGATGCACGCTCCATACGTCGGCCCGAATGCTGTTAAACACACAAGCGAGGGCTTTAATGGAAATTTCTATCTTTTAAATTAATTTATTTTAAAGCAATGCATACATATAAACGAGAAAATTACAAGTTAACTGGAAATATATCCTGGATGGAAGGAGCACTAGCTTAATAAATACCCGTTCACTCTACTCTTGAAAATAATTAAATTTTGGATAACGGGAAGAAAATCTTCAAAAAGATACCCCGCCTTCTGGGGGGAAGGCGGCGGTTATGTGGGGTTTTTACCCACTAAAACCTCCCTCGGTGCATAGTGAGGGGCTCCGGGATCTCCCTCCCTGTGCCCTCGCAGTGCAAGGCGACACGGGCCAGCCGATGTCGCCTTCTTCTCGGGTCGCCTTTGTCGTCCACCCTGGTGGACGACAAAGGCCTTCACCCTTGTCGCCCAGTGAACCCGAGGCTCCTTTTAGTCGCCTTCTACTACAGGCAGGAGATACCATAGTCTTATTCTTGAGAGCCCAGAACCACAGGGCTGAAAATACCTACATATTCGAAGGGAAAGACAGAGGGATGGATATTTAGATGTAGAAATTGACTAATGAAGAACATTTGTATAAAAACAAAGCCGCTATGTAAAGCTTGGACGTAACTGCTAAGCTTATTTAAACAATTTCCTTTACCATTGAAAGCACACAAAGGGCTGTGAAAGTGGAAATTCGAATTTTGAAGACCACAACCATTAGTAACGGAAATGGCTTTTTAATAGTGGCACTGACATGTCTTTGCTTGCAGTGAAAATGTTTATTGTACGCAAATTTTATTTAATTTTTGAAATATCGAAAATTAATGTAAATTGACAACAGTACTGTCTTTAAAACCCCATGAATCGGAGAGAGAGATAGAAATCTGGAGAAGAAAATGATACGAGACTAGATAGAGTACTAAAATAGTAGGCTAGCATCTGTGTTTAAGTTAAGTTAAAGTTAAAGTAACAGCCTTAATATATGTCCCACTACCGGGCACAGGCCTTCTCTGTAAAGAGAGCATAAGGGCATAGTCTGCCACGCGGCCCTAGTGCGGATTGGCAGACTTCACATGTATTGGGTCAGACTACGGTGCAGAGACTTGACCTACGGTGCAGAGACTTGGACTCTGACCGTTGGGCTGGTCCACAAATGAGCGATGGAAAGAGCTATGCTCGGCATTTCTCTAAGGGATAGAATACGAAATGAAGAAATTCGACGGAGAACAAAGGTGGTCGATATAGCTCTTAAAGTCAGCAAGTTGAAGTGGCAGTGGGTCGGCCACATCTGTCGAGTCAGTGACGGCAGATGGGGGAGGAAAGTCTTGGAATAGAGGCCGCGCATGGGCCGGAGAAGCGTAGGGCGCCCTCCCTCCAGATGGATCGACGACCTTGCAAGGATAGCCGGAAGTGGCTGGATGCAGAAAGCGAAGGATCGTATATGGTGGAAGGCATTGGAAGATGATGATGATGATGATGACATGTATTAGAAAAATTTTCGGCGACATGTAGGTTTCCTCAAAATTTTTTTTCTCACCGCCTTAGCCTGAACCTCTATCGCTAGTAACTGAACGCAAGGGTCCCCCCGGTGAGGGGTGACCTCGGCTACGACGGTTACTATTTTACACATAAAAAAAGGTCTTAATAAAACGCCTGGCAGTAAAGTGGTCGAAACGTCGGGAATTAAAATACAAATAAGTTCACAAAGCGATAAAAATAGTTTTATTCTTGTTATATTTTCTGATCGGGCCTAACTTGACAAGTTGAGCTATCGCTTCTCGGATTGTTATATATCAAAAATCTATTCCTAAAATTTATACCAATTGAATGACGACGTAATCGGAATAAAATAACGTAATCGGATTAAAGTATCGAACTCGGTTTGAAGCTTTTAATCCGATTGATAGCATTTGTTGGATCAAAAATTCAAAGTTCAAATTGAGCGTGGTCGGAACCGGGGTGAAGTTGTATTAATCTACAGATTGGAAGCAGCCTTCAGCCAAAAGAGACCAATATGGCGTTAAGATCGACCCCTGTCATATTGATTTAAAGGTAAATTAATAAGAGCACCTATACGTTATATTGATTGAATTTATAGCGGTTTAGTTTTGTATACTACTATTAGAACTTCTGTATTTAAATGTGTAATGTTTACGTCTGTCATCCCTGATCATGCCCTAACCTTATGAGATATCAAAATTTAAGCCCAAAAAATCACGCATAGCGCGGAAGAAAGTTTTATGGCCATAGCCACTAAATATTTCGTTTCATCAGAAGTAGGTTTACAAAAATAAGTCTCTAGAGACTTGGGCTCTGACCTTCGGGGTGATCCACAAGCAGAAAGTCTTACAAGGAGCGATGGAAAGAGCTATGCTCGGCATTTCACTAATGAATACAAAGACAACGAAGGTAGCTGCAACATGAAACGGCAGTGGGTTTGCCGAGTCAGTAACGAAAAGACGAAACGGAACTTTGGGTAGTCCTGGGCACCGCTGAAAATCAGCGCTGTCGCATCCTTGCGACGGCATATGTTGAGACGGTGTCCAGTATTGGCATCATGTCTTACGTACTATTTATCCGTTTCTTTCTTTATACAGTTAAAGAAAAAAAAAATTTTTTTTTTCTGTCTTTTTGATTGTGTTTACTTTGTGCCAATAAAAAATTTGTCTATGTTTACGTCTAAAAGTCTTGGAATGAGACAGCGCAAGGATTGAATAAGCATGGGATACCCTCCCTCCGGACGAAGACCTTATAAGGATAACCGGAAGTTGTTATATGCGGAAAGCAAAGGATTTGTTATGGTGAAAGGCTTTGGGAACAGTATATTTCCAGCAATGGATCGACGCAGGATGATGATGACCACTTACTTTCCGCTTCATGTTTTTCAACGTTACAGATTTAATTTTTAGAATTTACTTAAGTGAATATAAGCATAATGAAACAAATAGAATATCAAAATATATGTCCCAGGTAGAGAGTTCAATACGTACTATGTATTAATTTTGAATTAATTACAAAACAAACAGTTGATTCGGGCAAAGTTACCAAGTTAATAATGTGGTTTCAGCTACACGCTTCAGTTTTACTCTTCCCACAAGCAAGGGAGCTTAACAGAGTGTTTTTGACTGGTAGTAGGGAAATATGAAACGTGAAATACGATCGTTGAAAATAAATCAGCAAATTGTCTAAACGTAATTCTACGGTCTGGAGCGAACTTTCCTACTATTTTGTGCGACTTGCAATGATTTAATAATTCATAGTACTAAATATATAAAAGGCAGTGATAGGTAATGATAATTAGGGGTTAAATTTTTGACAAACTACACAGATCAGCTTGTAGTAGATAGTTCTGAGTTCTCAAGTATAGCGATGGGACCGCTCTTTCCAGGATCTAATAAGCTCAGTAAATAGCGTATCTTCTTCTCCAGGTGGCATTTTCCAACGAAGGTTGGCGTCCATCATGGCGATTTGGACGCTCGACACAGCAGTTCGAAATAAGGAACGTGTGCTCTTATTGAACCATTGGCGTAGATTTTTAAGCCAAGATGTTCTTCTCCTTCCCGCATTTCTTTTCCCTTATCTTTCCCTGGATTATGGAGTAACAAGTCGGGTTTGGGATTGCGCATTATATGCCCTAGGTATTCCAGCTTCAGCCAAGTAGTTTTGGACTCTCAAGAATTAGACTACGGTATCCCCTGCCTGTAGCACAAGGCGACTAAAATGGGCCTCGGGCTCACTGGGCGACAACGGTGGAGGCCTTTGTCGTTCGCCAGGGTGGACCCGAGAAGAAGGCGACATCGGCTGGCCCGTGTCGCCTTGCACTGCGAGGGCACAAGGGGGGTGGGGGATGGAATAACCTCTCTCTCCGGGAAGTGCTCTCCTTGAGCACAGTGCAGAGAGGCTCCGATGCTTTCCCCCCAGACGACGACGACCTGGATGTGTAGACACAAATTTCTGAGATAGAGAGAGAGAGAGATTCATAGAGTCTATTCATTTTCCTAGCAATGCAATCGTTAACTAACTCTGCAACCCTCACTTGAAGATGTTATCGGATGGTAGTGGTTATGAAATAACATCAGAAATATGCTCATTTGCCACATCTCTTACAAAAAGTTTTAATCGCCAATCGTGCTTTAATTCATACAATAACAGAAGACACTACTGGCCCTATGCTTTTGAATCAGTATTTTATTACCAATTATTAATTATTTCAAAAATGTTTATGCTCAGATTGTCTGAATACGAAAAGTACAGATGATACAAACAAATGAGAGAAACGATTCTGTTTGTAGTATTAATTGGAAGTCTGATTTTCGTAATGCCGAGCTCAAAAGAAAAAGTAATATAAAATATATTACTCTCATGCAAAGGGAAACAAACGGAAGGGGTATAAAGGAAAATATATAATAATATAATAATAAATCTTTATTAGTCACCAAAGAAAATGTTTAAACAAAGAAATATGAAGTCCCTGACTCCTTTTTTTTTTTTTTTTTTAACCTGTGGGGAACGTACCTAGCCTCGTAAAGCCCCGGGGGAGGGACGAGTTATGTCGGGCCCTCACCGACTAAACCCCACAGGGTGTTCCCCCACGGTCGCGTATGGTGGCAGGGCCACGGGAACAGAGACCTCCGCGGCCCCGACCGCGACTTGACGCCTTTCGGCGTCTCCTCCCCTGCCCTTCAGGCAAGGCGCACCCGAACACCTAAGGCGCGCCTTCCTCCATAGGCCTCCGCAAGCGGGTGACAAACCCCCCCGAGTCGGTCACCTGGAGGCCAAGTCCCTGACTCCTGAGCTAGGTTCAATTGGACCTGTGTTTCAGGGGTCAGTGTCTTCTCCATTTGAAAAGCACAATAAAATATGAGCATAACAAATGAAAACAATATTTTATAAATTTGTGTGTGTGTGTTGGTGTGTGTGTGTAAATTTGTGTTTGTCTATGTCCCTCAGCTTAATATTATATTAAATTTCATTAAATTAGGAGGCGTTCAGTCTGAATATAATCCAGACTATAAAAACTAGACTTGCCCAATACTAAAAGATACGCCGTTCCATCACATTGTCTTATAAAAGAATGTTGTATTATTTATACAAGAAAGTTCAACAGTTAATTTAATAATACACCAACTTCATATAATTGTTTTGATGTTACACATGTCTTTCAATATTAAAAAAGTTAAAGACACGAAGACAATATGCTCAATAATGTTATTAATTATTGTTTAATAAAGTTATTTTAAAGGCTATAAATCAAATAAAACAGAAATTTAAAATCAACAATAACACCGCGATAAAGTCCATGTAACAGTTTTATTTCAATATGCGTCATTTGTATAAATTTAAGGATTTATTCCAACTTCTCAGAATAGATAAATAAGAAAAACTGAAAAACAAAATATCTGATCGTTTATAATCCTTAAATTATAATGAATCTCATTCGCTGATCGACCACTGACAGCGTAATGCGTCCGCATTGGTAAAAGAAGAAAACGAGACTTCAACTGTCAACCATGCGGGCGTACGGTCGGTCCGATTAATATAATTAATTTGTTAAGCAATTTCGTCATTGATGTGCGTAATGTTCCTGAAGGAAATTTAGTATTTAGACATAATTGTCTCTTACACACAATTGACCGTACCCAATGGAGTTCTAATCCGTTACGGTGTTGGCTATGTTCGATCCTCAGCAGTGAGGAGAAAAAGAAGAAGAAACTTAATATGATTCATATGAAAACATATTCATTTTAGTGAGGAATCAATAATAAGTTTTGACAAAACAACAAAGCATCGAAAATAAAATCAAATAATAACCAACCTATTTATATACATTACCTTCGTATTCATACTTATTTGGTTAGGTAATGTAGTCGTTTCGCGAAAGACTACTATGACTTTGAAGAATAGTACACAAGGGAGCTCTGCATAGGTTGGTTACTAAAATATTCAAGACGAAGTGAAAGTACATAATGAAACTTACCACCTACCATTTAACATTTATGACGTATACAATTTTATTAACATCACTGATACTAGTGACGGAAAGTTGGAATGAATATCAAATTGGTTTATTAGTTGAGTCGATATCATCGTTTTTTTTTTTGGAAATGACACTTTTAGTCTAAAAAAAAAACAGAAAAAATATAAACAAAATTAGGTATAGATACGTAGAACTAATAGTACTGCTTGTTTTACGAACCTATTATCCAGAAAAGCCGACTTTAACTGTCTCACCGGATTGAGAGGTGGCTTAGCCTGAACCACTATATACAGTGATTCAATACAACGGTCCCCGGGGAGTGAATATGAAATCACGCCTCTGTTACTTTTCTACGAAATTACTACGGAAAGTCGAAAGTTACACTAAATTTAAATGCCACGACGGGGAAACTTTAGCGCTATAAGAAGTGGCCGAAGTAACTTCAAGCACTGCTCTTTAAGTTGTTAGACTTTTTTAAATCTACTTAGCACTTAGTTTTTACGTATATGATCCATCTGGATGGGAATCTGCGATCTTTTTTGTAAATTTTGTTGCATTATTCCGACTTTACGACTATCCAGATCCTTAAGATGGCGCATTTACTAAATTCTAACTATCGATTAAATTTGGCTCTTTGGTAAAAAAAAGGTTGCTGACCGCTGATAGGGGAATATGACATATAATGTGTACTTTATCAAGGATACAAGGTAATAGTAGATAATACAATACTATTAAGTAATTTAATTAATTTATTGCTGCAGCAGTCCACTGATTAGTATTAAAAAATTTAACTACGTTTGTTTAAAAGTTAGCCTATACATACTCGTGTATGTATCCCATGGTTAGGCACAGGCCTTCTGTATAGTATGTAATAATAATAATAAGCCATTTAATCGGTTAGACAGATAACAACACAAATACAAATTAACACAACAAGTTAAGCGCACAGTTAAAAATGAAAAAATAAATAAATATATATATATATATATATCACTAAAGACTCAAAAGGTCCGATACACAAGGCTATGAGTTGCAACGCCGAACCGACCGGGTTCACTGCTCAGCATAATGCTGATTATCCGAGGAGGATAAATTAGCGCTGGTATTCTGCAGAAACCGATTTTAAGAAACAAACAAATGTCAGTAGCAGAATTTTAACAAAGTACGAATAACGTAAAAGCAAGTAAAACACCAGGGAATAAATTTTATATAAAATAAAACAAAATAAAACGGGGAATAAAACAAGACGAAACAGAACGCAGCCAACCAAAATGTTCAAATTAGAATTAAATATCTTCATAATTTTTTATAATGGATAAATTTTTTTACTTACTCTTTTTTTTGTATATTCATTAAGAAGACTTTCATCTTATTTTTGAACAAGACCTTAGTGAATACGTTTTTAATGGGCGGTGGAATATTATTCCAGCATTTGGTTGCTGCATACCGAAACGTGTAGTATTTTATAATTTTTTTTAACACAGGTTTCTTCACGATGTTTTCTTACACCACCGCACCCGTCGCAAATAACACTTAAAATTACAACAAACATTCATTAGTGCAGGAACCTGCAATTGCTTATATACAATATATTAAATACTATTTAAAAATTTCTTTGGAATACACCTACATAGATCAGACGAGAAAGACTGTCGCAGGTAAATTATTCCAGTCCTTTCATGTACGCATGACGATGAGAAAGCGAAAGCGAAAAATTAGACGTAAAGTTCAACAGGAAAGACATGTTATTAAAAAAAAGGTTAAACAAATTCAATTACGTTTCTTTACTTCTAAAACAATGATCTTATTAAAAAGCACTCAAGCGCCCCTAAATGGTGAACTCTGTAATAAGATTAACTTTTTACATATTTTTTTGAAGGCATTCGGTAAAGGCTCAATTTTTGTTAGAAATTTTAGCATAAAATTAAAAATCGTTTCAGTTACGAAATTAGTTTGCGCCATTTTCGTGACTTTCATGTTGTGAGTTTTACATGACATGTAAGATAACTTTATTCTATAACCTTTTTTTTATATTATTTTAGGCAGTTTATCTATATATATATAAAAGTTGTAGTCGTAATAATATGCACACGTTTCCTCGCCACCTATGAGGTAGTGTACTTAGCGCGTTTTCTCAAGGTTACAATGGCGTATAAATTAAGGGACTAGGTTTCATTTTACCTGATATTCTCTTCTTCTATAGTTATAACTTTACATAAGTTTTTTCATAAGTATTTTATATTAGTAGTGTAAGTTACAATGACCGATAGAAAAATATTTTAACATATATTACAACTATAGAGATGTATATATACATGGCGTACTGTAACGATTACAACTTTTTGAATCGTTATATCTCAAAAACGGTGGCTCGTGGAGAAACAAGTATTAATAATTTTTTTGTAGATAATTTTATGATCTACAATTTTTGTCTGAGGTATTTTTATCATAAAACTTACCGTTTTGCTGAAAATCGTGAAAAACTCTTTTTTTTGACCTTTGACCTTGAATTTTTTTTTCCTTACAGGGGAAAGACGGGGAACTTTCAAATTTTGTTTTTAGTGATATTTTAAACAATCTTACCGATTTTCAGCTTGGTGGGAATTTAGGTAACTTTACTCTTATTTTATGGTTTTATTTGACCGGACTATATACATATTGAAGTAATTGTATTCTTTTTTAATTCTTATATATTCATCAACTTAACAATCTGCAAGGTTATTAGTTTCTTTATTCTGAAGCTGTTGTTGTTAGTAATATTTCTTCTTTTTTTTTTTTCCTTACAGGGAAAGATGGGGAACTTTCAAATTTTGTTTTTAATGATATTTTAAACAATCTTACCGATTTTCAGCTTGGTGGGAATTTAGGTAACTTTACTCATATTTTTTGGTCTTATTTGACCGGACTATATACAAATTGAAGTAATTGTATTCTTTTTTACTTCTTATATTTTCATCAACTTAACAATCCGCAAGATTATAAGTTTCTTTATTCTGAAGCTGTTGTTGTTAGTAATATTTCTTCTTTTTTTTTTTTCCTTACAGGGAAAGATGGGGAACTTTCAAATTTTGTTTTTAGTGATATTTTAAACAATCTTACCGATTTTCAGCTTGGTGGGAATTTAGGTAACTTTACTCTTATTTTATGGTTTTATTTGACCGGACTATATACATATTGAAGTAATTCTTTTTAATTCTTATATAGTCATCAACAACAATCTGCAAGATTATAAGTTTCTTTATTCTGAAGCTGTTGTTGTTAGTAATATTTCTTCTTTTTTTTTTTGACCTTTGACCTTGAATTTTTTTCCTTACAGGGGAAAGACGGGGAACTTTCAAATTTTGTTTTTAGTGATATTTTAAACAATCTTACCGATTTTCAGCTTGGTGGGAATTTAGGTAACTTTACTCATATTTTATGGTTTTATTTGACCGGACTATATACATATTGAAGTAATTCTTTTTAATTCTTATATAGTCATCAACAACAATCTGCAAGATTATAAGTTTCTTTATTCTGAAGCTGTTGTTGTTAGTAATATTTCTTCTTTTTTTTTTTTCCTTACAGGGAAAGATGGGGAACATTCAACTTTGTTTTTAATGATATTTTAAACAATCTTACCGATTTTCAGCTTGGTGGGAATTTAGGTAACTTTACTCATATTTTTTGGTCTTATTTGACCGGACTATATACAAATTGAAGTAATTGTATTCTTTTTTACTTCTTATATTTTCATCAACTTAACAATCCGCAAGATTATAAGTTTCTTTATTCTGAAGCTGTTGTTGTTAGTAATATTTCTTCTTTTTTTTTTTTCCTTACAGGGAAAGATGGGGAACTTTCAAATTTTGTTTTTAGTGATACACGGGCCAGCCGATGTCGCCTTCTTCCAGGTCCACTTTAGCCTGCCTGGCTTAGCTGAATCTAAAAAAGCTCTGATGACCTGTTAACCTTGGTTTTCAGCGGAACCGCCAAAACCAGTACTAAAAGCAGTGACAGTAAAATGACATTTGCTTCCTGAAGTGGCGCTCTCAAGTTAAGTTTGGCTTTTGGATGTCTTATGTTTTGAATGTGTTAGAATATGGCATTAACAAAGCAATATACTTTACTAATATCTGATCTAACTTCAGGGTTTAATATCCGCTGCCGATTTCATCTATTTGCTGTGAATCCATCAAACCCGAATTACTTTGCTTCGTCTATTATTTTTCATACAGTAAGTCCACCCGCCATAGGGTGGTCACGGCGGCCTCATAAGGCCGCAGGACGCAGCTGGATGCGGGCTGCTACAACCGGTCCTTTGCAAATCATTGAGAGAGGCCTATGTCCATCAGTGGATGTTTTACGACTGAAAATGATGATGAAAGGACTGGCATAATTACACGCGACTGCCTTTCCTTCGATTACAATGTGGGTATTTAGAAGAGTAAAATTGATAGGTATTTACTAAGCTACCATACAGGACTGCACTTAACATCAGGGATTTTGGTCAAGTACTTGCCAAGAAAATATAAAAAATGTTAATAGTGTATACTATACGTATGTAACCATTGATTAGCAAAATTATAAAAACTAAAATTTACATTGCAAAATGCAAACTCCGATGCAACTCTGGCTCCCAAGATACAAGCGTCTGCTTGGTTGAAGTCACTGTCTCTAAATAATATGTGCTACAATGGTTACATGGATGCTCGTTTAATTTGTGTAATGTTTATAATTGCAACAAAGCTGTGTGTTAGTAATTAAATATTCTATTCTAGTGTTAATGATGCTTTTATGGCGTCCTGCGTATAAGATTATTTATTAGAATTAGTTCCCATTATATGGCAATGGGTTGTCATGCTTGGGACCTAATAGACTTAGTAAAAACAGTCGGTGTTTTATATCTCTGTGTCTATACCGCTGAATATGATAAAATAGCATGATAATAAAATTAAACGACGTTAGGTGTGCTCATTAAAATTAATGATAGGTGTGACACTGAGTAATAGTAGTACTGAGTAATAGTTGTTTATAGTTATGTATAGCCGTGTTTATTTTATAAAAGGAAAAGAAAGTCTTAAATAGATTTGTCATCAGTTAGTTCAACTATAATACTAATTTAAAGCACAACATAAACAAAAATGATATACTCGCCTGTAAATAGACAGATTTATATCTGTAAAATATACTCATGAATTAAAATAAGTTATTGGACGGCTAAGATAAAAGTGCTTTAGTTGATTTAGAGCGGGGATAGAGAGTGGACAAAATAATGAACTTGATGGCGCTACGGTTGTCGCACCGTTTTGTTGTTAGGTGGAGCAAGTAAATCTCTGAAGAAAAGTCAGTAAGTCTTTATTATTTCACTTCCAAACTCTGAATAAAATTGCTTAAATCTGTCAAGAAAATAACTGTGTATGTGCGATGTTAAGGCAAATTATAGGCAATTTTACAGTACATTACATCTTAATAGAGCTTATGTCTACCAAATCAATAATATTTTAAAATAGCTTGGCATTCGACAACCTTTATGGCCCATTGAAGACAAATTGAAATCCACAACAGTTGTTCAACATTTCTAACCTACCACTTCTGCAAAGGGAGGGAATTCTCAATTAGTCTGTATTTTTATGGTTTGTGTAGCGCAGTGATTTCGAACTGAACAAATAAAATTTTGAAATATCTGCTTCACGATGTAGTCTGTAAGTTTGTGCTAATTCCCCAGCTATCAAGTCCATCCTACAATTTAAATAATTTTATATAGTTCATACATAATGCTTATAGTATTTTTAATTCTTCGCCTGACCAGGAGACCATTTTCTGAGTGTTCCAACTCTGGCATCGATAACAGAAAAATTAATGGGCACAATGAAATTCTCGACATATTCAACAATAACAAAACCAACGGTTAAATGCCGCGACTAATTTTAGAAATCGGTCAACGTGCTTCTGGAATATTTAAACCGCATGACTATTCTGTTCAAAAGTATCCTAGAATAAATTAATCAAAGAGTTAATCAAATAAATAAATCAAATCCCATAAAAAGAAAAATGAAAAGAATATTATTTGTAGCAGTGCTAAAAGATACATTTATGACAAAAACCTCCCATGTTTTAATTTTAGTAGGTAGTATTTTATTATATCAAAGCTACCTACATTTCATAAATATATATATATATATATATATATATATATATATATATATATATATATATATATTGTTGTAAAATAAAATCAAATAATAACCAACCTATTTATATACATTACCTTCGTATTCATACTTATTTGTTAGGTAATGTAGTCGTTTCGAGAAAGACTACTATAACTTTGAAGAATAGTACACAAGGGAGCTCTGCATAGGTTGGTTACTAAAATATTCAAGACGAAGTGAAAGTACATAATGAAACTTACCACCTACCATTTAACATTTATGACGTATACAATTTTATTAACATCACTGATACTTGTGACGGAAAGTTGGAATGAATATCAAATAGGTTTATTAGTTGGGTAAATATCGTCGACAGTTTTTTTTTAGGAGATGACACTTTTAGTCTAAAAAAAATAGAAAAAATGTAAACAAAATTAGGTATAGATACGTAGAACTAATAGTACTGCTTGTTTTACGAACCTATTATCCAGAAAAGCCGACTTTAACTGTCTCACCGGATTGAGAGGTGGCATAGCTCTTAGGTCGCTTAGCCTGAACCTCTATCGCTAGTAACTCGACACAAGGGTATCGTCGGTCGTCATCAACATCTCCCGCCCTACTAAAGATGCAATGTCCACCCTCGCGATGAGGACGTGCCAGAGAAAATTACTAAAGTGATTATTTATATGAATTTAGCTCTACTATCCTTAAGCTGAGTTTTTTTTTTTTTTATGACGAACTACACAGATTGGCCAGAGAAGCTGATCTTGACTGCTTCACCAATCATTAACAGATTGGCCAGAGAAGCTGATCTTGACTGCTTCACCGGATTGAGAGTTGGCATAGCTCTTAGGTCGCTTAGCCTGAACCTCTATCGCTAGTAACTCGACACAAGGGTATCGTCGGTCGTCATCAACATCTCCCGCCCTACTAAAAGATGCAATGTCCACCCTCGCGATGAGAACGTGCCAGAGAAGAATTACTAAAGTGATTATTTATATGAATTTAGCTCTACTATCCCTTAAGCTGAGTTTTTTTTTTTTTTATGACGAACTACACAGATTGGCCAGAGAAGCTGATCTTGACTGCTTCACCGGATTGAGAGTTGGCATAGCTCTTAGGTCGCTTAGCCTGAACCTCTATTGCTAGTAACTCGACACAAGGGTATCGTCGGTCGTCATCAACATCTCCCGCCCTACTAAAGATGCAATGTCCACCCTCGCGATGAGGACGTGCCAGAGAAGAATTACTAAAGTGATTATTTATATGAATTTAGCTCTACTATCCCTTAAGCTGAGTTTTTTTTTTTTTTTTTTTTTTTTTAAAGAAAAGGTTTTTAAAGAGATGAGACTTTTATAGAAGTGAGAGGTTGAAGCATGAAGGTATAATCAATGCCGTATAGAGTGCTGTCATTAAGAAATATTCTAGGTGCGATTCTTAACATTAAAATGTTATAAGGGAAACGTGTGGTTTGAAATTGCCTCCGTTGTTTATCTTTTGGTGTAAAGTACAAATCCATTGATACAAACCGCCTGGGATTCAGATCTCCGACCTTATGATTGTAAATTCGAACTCAGCCAGCGTGCGCCAAATAAGCGAGCTGTACTTCATATCATAACTCGATTGATTAATAGCGAGAGCTGAAGGCAAGTAAAATGACTGAATGAAAGGTGACAAATTTTTTATCCTTTTTTTTTTTTGTTGACGGGGAGGAAATCTTCAGAAAGATACCCCGCCTTCCGGGGGGAAGGCGGCGGTTATGTGGGGATCTTACCCACTAAAACCTCCCAGTGGCCCTTTCCTCGGTGCATGACGAGGGGCTCAGGATCTCCAGTGGAACGCACCGGAGCCCCTCTGCACTGTGCTCAAGGAGAGCACGTCCCGGGGAGGTTACTCCCTCCTCCCTGTGCCCTCGCAGTGCAAGGCGACACGGGCCAGCCGATGTCGCCTTCTTCCAGGTCCACTTTGGTGGACGACTCCAGGCCCCCACCCTTGTCGCCCAGTGAACCCGAGGCTCCTTTTAGTCGCCTTCTACGACAGGCAGGAGATACCATAGTCTTATTCTTGAGAGCCCAGAATTACAGGGCTGAAATCTCGCTAACCTTTTTTTGTTCACGGGGAGGAAATCTTCAGAAAGATACCCCGCCTCTGGGGAAGGCGGCGGTTATGTGGGGATCTTACCCACTAAAACCTCCCAGTGGCCCTTTCCTCGGTGCATGACGAGGGGCTCAGGATCTCCAGTGGAACGCACCGGAGCCCCTCTGCACTGTGCTCAAGGAGAGCACGTCCCGGGGAGGTTACTCCCTCCTCCCTGTGCCCTCGCAGTGCAAGGCGACACGGGCCAGCCGATGTCGCCTTCTTCCAGGTCCACTTTGGTGGACGACTCCAGGCCCCCACCCTTGTCGCCCAGTGAACCCGAGGCTCCTTTTAGTCGCCTTCTACGACAGGCAGGATACCGTAGTCTTATTCTTGAGAGCCCAGAATTACAGGGCTGAAATCTCGCTAACCTTTTTTTGTTCACGGGGAGGAAATCTTCAGAAAGATACCCCGCCTCTGGGGAAGGCGGCGGTTATGTGGGGATCTTACCCACTAAAACCTCCCAGTGGCCCTTTCCTCGGTGCATGACGAGGGGCTCAGGATCTCCAGTGGAACGCACCGGAGCCCCTCTGCACTGTGCTCAAGGAGAGCACGTCCCGGGGAGGTTACTCCCTCCTCCCTGTGCCCTCGCAGTGCAAGGCGACACGGGCCAGCCGATGTCGCCTTCTTCCAGGTCCACTTTGGTGGACGACTCCAGGCCCCCACCCTTGTCGCCCAGTGAACCCGAGGCTCCTTTTAGTCGCCTTCTACGACAGGCAGGATACCGTAGTCTTATTCTTGAGAGCCCAGAACTACAGGGCTGACCTTACTACCTTACCTTAATATATTCCTTTCATCATGAGCGGTCAATGGAAAATCTAAGACCGTCTCAATTTCGTTGAACGAACAGCTCGATGGAACAAATTGAATTTTGTCCTCGATCAATAGACGGCCACTGAAGAACGATTGCTTTTCCAATTCCGAACGAGAATTTATTATACAGTGTTCGCTGTTAACACAGACTGTGATTATTTCATTACTAGCCGATATTCGTTGTATAACTAACTACCTTCCATTTATTTATTTAATTACGTTATATGGAAAACAGACATTTCTAGTGGCTGTTCTGACGCAGTCACTTAGCCGGCAAGTAATGTAGAGAAAACTCACTCAAAATCCAAAATCCTATTATAATAATAGAAATAAATAGAAGAAATAAATGTATAACGATTATAAAACATATTTATTTGTCAGGAAATATAACTTAACTATACATATAAAGCAATACATAATACTAACTAAAAATATATCAGGCTTCGTAAGCCATTAATCAAGTAAAACATTATTAAATGAAAATTTTAATGACTAATCTAACATAGAGGGTGTGCTGATACTTCCAACAGTATTTAATTTCGCTTACTATAATAAAGGGAGGAAATTACCCTTTTAACAAATGCATGGCCAGAACCCAGACAATGAAAAGGCTTAATTATACTCAAAAAGGCCTTAGTCAAACAGTGGAACCTGATATTACAAATTTTATTTCCTCCCACGCAAATGAACTTCGACAGCAAAGGAGTTATCTATTGTACAACATACGTTTAATAATAGAGGACTATGTAGTTCTCATATATTTGTAATTGTTATTACAAAATAGGACTTGGTAAGAAATAAGATGAAACGCACTATGCTTGG
The DNA here is from genome assembly GCA_029286785.1 of Meandrusa payeni. Classification (NCBI taxonomy): domain Eukaryota; kingdom Metazoa; phylum Arthropoda; class Insecta; order Lepidoptera; family Papilionidae; genus Meandrusa; species Meandrusa payeni. Next base: position 4,184,409 of record JAGSMX010000027.1, read on the forward strand.
ACAGCACGTCCCGGGGAGGTTAATGCCTTACCCAGCGCCCTCGCAGCGCATGGCGATGTCGCCTTCTTCCAGGTCCACTTTGGTGGACGACTCCAGGCCCCCACCCTTGTCGCCCAGTGAACCCGAGGCCCCTTTTAGTCGCCTTCTACGACAGGCAGGGGATACCGTAGTCTTATTCTTGAGAGCCCAGAATTACAGGGCTGAAATCTCGCTAACCTTTTTTTTGTTCACGGGGAGGAAATCTTCAGAAAGATACCCCGCCTCTGGGGAAGGCGGCGGTTATGTGGGGATCTTACCCACTAAAACCTCCCAGTGGCCCTTTCCTCGGTGCATGACGAGGGGCTCCGGGATCTCCCTCCTGTGCCCTCGCAGTGCAAGGCGACACGGGCCAGCCGATGTCGCCTTCTTCCAGGTCCACTTTGGTGGACGACTCCAGGCCCCCACCCTTGTCGCCCAGTGAACCCGAGGCTCCTTTTAGTCGCCTTCTACGACAGGCAGGGGATACCGTAGTCTTATTCTTGAGAGCCCAGAATTACAGGGCTGAAATCTCGCTAACCTTTTTTTTGTTCACGGGGAGGAAATCTTCAGAAAGATACCCCGCCTTCTGGGGAAGGCGGCGGTTATGTGGGGATCTTACCCACTAAAACCTCCCAGTGGCCCTTTCCTCGGTGCATGACGAGGGGCTCAGGATCTCCCTCCTGTGCCCTCGCAGTGCAAGGCGACACGGGCCAGCCGATGTCGCCTTCTTCCAGGTCCACTTTGGTGGACGACTCCAGGCCCCCACCCTTATCGCCCACTGAACCCGAGGCCCCTTTTAGTCGCCTTCTACGACAGGCAGGGGATACCTTAGTCTTATTCTTGAGAGCCCAGAACTACAGGGCTGATGTCATAACATTACTGGGCTAACAAGACGTACCGTACGTATTATAAGGTATTTTAAAATCATAGGTAAAGAACGCAATGCTATTAACTGAGTCTCTCTTAAAAATGTTTCAAAAACTTCGCCCAATTAATTATAGCTGATGAAACAAAAGGTTTAAGATCTTCAATCAGTGCTATAACCATCGGTATTGAGACTAATATTGAAATAAAAGAATTGATACCTCAGTAAAGAAAAACAATCATTACTCTAAGAGCAATTGTAGAAGTACAATAATATTGAAAGGAAAACTTACATTTTAATTTGATCTTATGAATTTATATACCAATTATTTTTGAATGTTGGACAACATCTTTTCAACAAATAAAATTGGGACATCACTGGATTCTATCTAATTAAGCGAATTACTCAACAACGCAATAAGACAAAGCAAGTTATTACATCTTTGAAGGCTAGCGGAAACAGAATTGTCTACTACTAATACCATACTAATTAAATTTGAATTAAACTACGAACAAACTTCACACATTTCAAATGGAGAATTCTAGTTAACCCAGTTCTATATGCTTAAACAATACTTAACTAAACAATAACTTAAACTTCACTTTACTTGGCACATCATAGTACTTACTAAGACTTATTAATATAATTTAGTGGTGTGTGCTTTTAAAAAAATAAATTATCTTGCACACCTTACAACAAATGTTCTCTAGTTTCCCAAATTTGAATCGATAAAAATGCGTATATCATAATATTGAAATAGGTAATCAGAACTAATAATTATATGAATCAGCTTGCAGCATTGAATAAAAGCTATAAATCCATCCATGTAACAAATTTACTTAATAACTTAAATCTATTTATGGAATGTAAATATGGATTTGGTTGTGCCGGGTAATAGCTTAATCCTCTTATCAATTCACAGCCCGGATACGTCGTTAAATTTACGTGCACATAAATAGACGGATATAACTTTATTGTATAACAAAATCTAACAAGATTTTTTTTAATGACAAACTACACAGATTGGCCAGAGAAGCTGGCCTTGACTGCTTCACCGGATTGAGAGGTGGCATAGCTCTTAGGTCGCTTGGCCTGAACCTCTATTACTTACTCGTTACGGTCGTGTCCCGCTGCGCTTGAGCCGAGGAAGTAACCGGTCAATGATATCGATGTACGTGTCTGAATGTATGTGAGCGGAAGCGCGGAGAAATAAAATGACCGAACAAGGATAAATAATTTATAAATAAATATGCGACCAGCTCTACTCCGGTCATGCGAAATAATGTTAATTAATTAATAATTGTGATTTAATAAGTTGTATTTTCATTTTAAATTTGTAATACTTTTATATTGTTAGTCCGTGCCAAGTGCTCATTTTCTAGGATTCGTTGTCACAAATTTAACGTCAAGCGCCCTGCGCTCCAGACACCTGGAGCCACGAATGAAATTATCTTACCGCACCTTACAACAACGTAGGCTATCTAGTTTCCCAAATTTGAATCGATAAAAATGCATATATCATAATTAATATTGAAATAATTAATCAGAACTAATAATTATATGAATCAGATTGCAGCATTGGATAAGCTATAAATCCATCCATGTAACAAATTTACTTAATAACCCAAGAATCTATTTATGGAATGTAAATATGGATTTGGTTGTGCCGGGTAATAAACGAAATCACTCTTATCAATTCACAGCCCGGATGCGTCGTTAAATTTACGTGCACATAAAATAGATGGATTTAACTTTGTTGTATAACAAAATCTAACAAGATTTTTTAATGACAAACTACACCAGATTGGCCAGAGAAGCTGATCTTGACTGCTTCACCGGATTGAGAGTTGGCATAGCTCTTAAGTCGCCTAGTCCTGAACCTCTATCGCTAGTAACTCGACACAAGGGTCCCGCCGGTAAAGGGTAACCTCGGCAGGTTAGTACGTTACGCGTAAGTATTCCGATTCGAGGGCGCCGAGATGGCCGAACAAAGCTCAGTTGTTTGCTATTTCACGGATAATCTAAGGGACATTCAAAGCGTTGGCGCTGGGAGAAAAGTGGCCGAAGAGCCAGCAACGCTCCTTACATCTAAGCCGTGGGGCTTGCCCGTAAAATAGCGGTTACCTCCGACGTTCGCGAATGAACGCTTTGTGGATTTGTAAAGATCTAGCCTGTGCAATGGTAGTCGCGCAAGCTACACAGACAACAAAGCAAGTCACACCAACTTTATGGTACATTTAATGAAATCGTTGTACAGTGAGTGATCTTATCTAAAGTGATCTCTTCCAGGCCGTTGTACAGACACGATTATATAAACAAAACAGGACGGCATCAACATACAAATATTATAACTATACTGAATACATCTCCTAAATGAAATATCAATAAATATACTAAGACATAATTTATACATATACTTGTATTGTAGTTCGAAGATATTGCCATGATAATGCTGTGCTAATAGGTTTTTAATGGGACTTCAGGAGTTAGGGAATGGCAACCTACGTTCTAGTATTCTGCAACGAACAACTTCCAATAAAACTTTGAGAATTAATACGAGTTTTAAATTTAAATATTTCAAAGGAACAAAGGGTAGATCCACGATAAAGGAAAGATGCAGAAATTTGAAACGTTTTTTAAGTCGGCGTAGTTGGATTGAAAAAGTGTGATATAAAAGGAGAGAAAGGATATGTACCGTATTATATAACAGGCAAATATTTATAATTTATAGCTTCAAAATACAAGCGAGCCAAATCTGTTTTGTTGGATTAAATACGTCACTATTCTTCTTCTTAAATGCTACTCCACTACTAGGGTTGGCCGTCAGCTAACTCCTTCCCTGAACGTCATAAAGCATCCCGGCCTACTAAAAGATGCAATGTCCACCCTCGCGATGAGGACGTGCCAGAAAATTACTAAAGTGATTATTTATATGAATTTAGCTCTACTATCCTTAAGCTGAGTTTTTTTTTTTTTTTTTAAAGAAATAGCGTTTCGTCTTTTCAGAAATATTACTAACAACCACTCCAACTAAGCAGCTTGTGCTAGGACATGGTTCACGGCAATAGTCAGACCCACGACCTTACGATTTGCAGGCCGTACCCATAAGTACATTAGGCTATTGACGCTTGAGTTAACGGATTTATCTGTTACTTCTTGAAGAAGGCTTAGTTGCCTATGCAAAGATACATTACTATTAAGTATTTATAGCTTCAACAATATTTGCGTGTTGACTATTAATATTTCTTGTATCGGATATAACTAGGCTAGGAACTAAAGCTTCAATCCTTATATTTGTTACTATGTTTAAGCTATCAGTAGTTTTAATCCTTGCAATTCATATCATAAATTAACTAAAAGCTTTTAAAGCATCAGCAAACTAATTTTTTTAGCGGTATAACACAATCACAAATGTAAGAATTGTATTTAACTATATTTAATTCAAATTACGATTAGCAATAAATTACGAAGCACAGAACGAAGAAAGAATTAAGACGACAGTAAAGGCATTGATTGAGACCGACGAGCAAACGTATTACTTACCTTGCATCAGATGGCTTGTACGTGACGTCATACTTTCGACTAGATCTGCAGCAGTAGACCACGAGACTCTCACCGTGGTCAGTTTAAAGATTACTGTAGTATTCTCCGGGTACAGGACCCGGTGATCCTATAAAATATACAATGTTTATTTGAAAGGAAATTTGTTCTATTTGGTAATTTTGAATTTACAAAATCTACAGAAGGGTATACATGGTCTTTCAGAGATGGTAAAATGTATATAATATTGTTGGTTACTAATGTAGAACCAATATTTTTTTAATAATCTTCTCCTGATAAATATTTTTTTCATCATTGCAAATAGCTCAGCGTAGGAAGGTTTGTGGAAGGTTTAACGACCTCATAGAGACGCAGTGGAATCTTATTAATTATTTATATGAATGTGATAATAGTGTCCTATAAACGGATTCGAATCCCTACCGAAAATACCAATGTTTTACTTCAATATGTTAAAAAAAAACAGTCAGCATTTATTGTGATGCGGTTGCCGTGTATTGCTCTTTCTCTTTCTAAGTTAGAAAGAAGATAAGAAATTATGTTAGCGCTTTACTCAATAGAATAAAAATAACATATGAGCAGTGATATCCTAGTGGCTAAGCAGTTCGACTTAGAATTTAATGGGCGCAAGCTTAAACTTGCTGAATTGCTGCTTTTTCAGTTTTTTGAAGTACAAATAAAACACTCGTTATACAATTTCACCACCCGTCACAACCGAGTTCCGGTTCGACCCTCTCGGGCGCTCTCGGATAGAAATACTTAACGTTACATAGTCCAAGTCAAGGTTACCCCTTACCGAAGGTACCATTGTGTCGATTTACTGGTAATAGCCGGCCATATTAACCGTAGAACGGATAACCGTTGGGCGAAACAAGTTCTCGAGTGGAGATCGCGGAGAAGCAAACTCGGAGTGGGACGCACTAAGACGATCTTGGCTGGCAGAAGCTGGATGAGGGTGGCCGAGGATCGTGTTCAATAACATGCCGTTGGAGAGGCCTATGTCCAGCAGTGGACTGATACAGGTTGATGATGATGACTGGTAATAGAGGTTCAAGCTAAGCGACCTCTGAATTCGGTGAAGTAGCAAAAGTCAACTTCTCTTGTACCTAATGAACTTACTGAAAAGCGGACAGTGTCGCTGCAAACTGCTAGTATAAAGAGCATATCAGAAATTACTTTTTATACATGATAAGAATATAGTAATCCTTCTTAGTATTACATTTATATTTATACATACGTATATTCACGTATAGTTAACCCAATGCTGTCGAATGAGATAAGTCGAGGTTAATAGCAGCTCGAAGGACAACTGCTCTAATCCCTTAATGCTGTATGCACTGTTTATGTGTTTGAATACAAGTGCAATACAGAGTATACTAATAAACACGGAGACGTTTTCTGTTACCTTTAACAAATAAAACTATTTTTTGTTATGTGGGGTTTTATCCACTAAAACCTCCCCGGTGGCACTTCCTCGGTGTATGGTGAGGGGCTCCGGGATCTCCAGTTGAACGCACCTAAGCCCCTCTGCACTGTGCTCAAGGGGAGCACTTCCCGGGGAGAGGTTACTCTTTCCCCCGCTGTGCCCTCGCAGTGCAAGGCGACACGGACAAAGGCCCCCACCCTTGTCACCCAGTGAACCCGAGGCCCCTTTTAGTCGCCTTCTACGACAGGCAGGGGATACCGTAGTCTTATTCTTGAGAGCCCAGAACTACATGGCTAAACTAAAACTACAGAAGATATAGACATAGTGCTTACAATATATACAGCATTTTTATGTGAGGTTTTTAGTATATAAAACATTTGTCACATCTAGAACCTAAATTTGTTCCATTCGATATACATGTAATTTTATTTTTAACCGACTTTAAAAAAGAAGGTTTTCACAAGTATTTTTTGAAATTCGTTATTAACGTTTATCAACTCATAGCGGTGTATATCCCGTCCGTAGGAATTTGCGACATTCACACATACAATTAAACAAATTCTCACATAAAACTGTTGCGGGATGAAAACGAATCGTAGCTCACAAGACAATTACTAAAAGTAAGAGTTTACGAATAGCCTAACCTTAGTTTTGTGCATATTTACTTACAGCTTTATCCACAACCAGACGGGGGTCAAATTTCATTACAGAACTAATCTGTACTTGAGTTAAGGCTGCTTGCAAACAAAGGCGTAATAAAATTAGCTGTAAACAACGATAATGAGTCTTCACTCACGAATGAAGTTCAGCCCTGCTAACTTATTTAACTTATTAGGTCGGGATCTAATCAGGAACGTGTACCAAATTGTAAGTTAACCTTTGACTTATACAGAAGCCAAGGTAAGAGCTCCATTTGTACCGAAAAACGGTGTAAAATGTAGGGTATTTATTATTAAATATATTTAATATTCGCCATTTTTGCTATGCATGGGAGAGTATTTTATAAATGATTTTTTTCTGATTAAAGTCTCTAAAAATCATCGTGTACCAATTAGGTAATCTTTAGAAAATTCAAAATGCTTTTTTTTAATGACGAACTACACAGATTGGCCAGAGAAGCTGGCCTTGACCGCTTCACCGGATTGAGGCACTCAAAGTTAGTTTAGCTTTTAATTGTCCCTTAGATTACCCGTGAGTAGCAACCGACCGAGTCGTGGTTTGACCCTCTCTGGCACCCTGGGTTCCGGAAGCCGATCTTACCCTAACCGGGGTTGTGTCGAGTTACTTGCGATAGAGGTTCAGGATAAGCGACCTAAGAGCTATGCCACCTCTCAATCCGGTGAAGCAGTCAAGGCCAGCTTCTATAGCTAATCTGTGTGGTTCATCATTAAAAAAAAACTATAGATAGAGTTAGCTTTTCACCGTGCTTATTAGATCCCATATGTGACATACATATAGCCCATCGTCGTACGCGGGGCAGTACGTGAAGTTTCTCGTATGTAAAATATATACAAATTTCACTAATTTGTACCACCGACCGTCATTCTAACGGGCTATCGATGCTATTTAGGAACGCAAGCAATTATACGTACTAAAGCTTGAAACTTACAATTATTTTAATTCCTTTTCGCGTAATTGAGAGTGCGTGTTCCTTTATTAAACATGTTTCAATTTATAACTAATTTTTACATTTACTTTGCGTCACAAATAAAAATGAATAAGCTTAACCTTGCCTGATTATCACATTATTTATACTGTTGTATTCAAAACTTACTTACTTCATAATTTCTGTGAAATCTCTGGGTAATTCTTGTGAAATATATTTCACAGAAATCGCCCGTTTATTCGACCACTATACGTTAAATACTTTTCGCCGTGTACTGATATTTATAAACTCAAATGAAGATCCGGACGACGCGTTCACAGACCGGACGATCCATTGCACAGGCTAGACCTTTAAAAATCCACAAAGCTTCCATTCACGACCGTCGGAGGTCGCGAATAATCCTCGCGCGGTACCGCTATTTTATGGACAGGCCCCACCCCTTAGATGCTAGGAGCGTTGATGGAGTTTCTTCGGCCACTTCTTCTCCCAACGCCAACGGTTCCCGAAATGACACTCAAAGTTAGTTTAGCTTTTCGAATGTCCCTTAGATTATCCGTGTAATAGCTACCGACCGAGTCGTGGTTCGGCCCTCTCAGGCGCCCTCGGATCGGAATGCTTACGCGTAACATAGTAACCGTCAAGTCGAGGTTACCCCCACCGGGGACGCTTGTGTACCGCAATTGAAGCTATTTCTTTCTCAATAGTGCTAAAAAGTTATTTATAAATTAACTTCGAGAAAAACAACGCTAGTTTAAATTTCTACAATGGAAACCTTTTTCTTATAATCTTTTCAACCGACATTAAAAAGTAGGTTCTCAATTTTACTGTATGTGTTTTATGTTTGTTTTCTGATAACTTTCGACTGGGTTAACCGATTTTCATGATTTTTTTTTAATTTGGAAGTTGGTGCTTCTTGTGTGGTCGAGTTTTAATTTAGTCTTATTTTGACAATGGTATCTATATGTGTAACAAATAGACGAATAATTTAATATCACGCCAACTAGTTTCGATGATTCATTCTGAAATAGAAAGCATGTATTTCAAGAGTAGTTTGATGAGAGTTTGGTTAGGTTCTGATTAATTCTATTTCTTAATATTCATAAATAATTCGGAAATACAAAGAGGGCGTAGTAGACATGACAAATCTGTATTATAAAGTTAATTTTATTTTAACTTTAATGGTTTCTTCTCTATAAAAGAGTAAGCTTCGAACCGTAAATTTTATAAACGCACACAGTTATTCTGAAATTTTATCACCAATCCCTTTATACGTCGTATACAACGTTAACTAAAATTCCCACAACGTGTCTCTGTAACATATTTTCCTGTCGCCGTAAATTTTAACCTGATAGCATTATTAACAACCCCTGTGGTAATTTCAAATATTTTTCATTGCATTATACCATATAGTGATGAACAATTTTATACAAACATAGACACCTACTAATAAGTAAATACTATTTTTGATTTGTTACTATCGTGTTATGGCCATGAAAAAATAAGAATACTAGACGAGTATGCCACATACCTGCTACCTACTATGAATATATACATATATATATATATACTTACATAACTACCTAACATCATTTATACTGTTATGATATATATGTTAATATATTATATGTAATACTTTTACACACGTTTGTCTTTTCATAATATATATATATATATATATTTATACCTACATTATCAGTATTTAAGTATATCTACTTTTATAAACTCCGCCGCTTCTTTTTTTATTCCTCTCCATCCAAAGGTTGTCTAGAAGAGATCGCTTTTAGCGATAAGGCCGCCCATTGTTTATGTATTTTAATTATATTTTCTTTCTTTTTTTATTTTCATTTCATAAGTGTAAACAATAAAGAGTTTATAATAAAATAAATAACTACTCTACTCTCTTTCTCTCTATTTCACATTGGTAATCTGCGAGGTCATGATATTCACCCATTAGCATCAATGGTCAGAAATAATTTAAATTTATTTCACGTATATTTATTACTTACATTACTTCCATTCTTTCCACTAATAATGCAAGGATACTAGTTAATAAATATCTAATTGCTTTTATTCTAAATGGTTTTAACATTGAAGTTAAAATTAACCTAATATATGCAGGTCAATTTGACACGATTTACACAAATATGCAAAGGTAACGCTTAAGGTCACCATATAGCATGCACCATAAATTGCAAAGAAAATGTTATTTATATGTATGTTTAACATTATGATTTTTCAGATTAAAATTTAGGCGGATTTTATAAATCTCGTTACCTACTCTGCAATGCTTACATAAATCTAAAACGAACAATTAAAATGAGACAGCAAAATTGTGAAATCAACTATCACTAGCAGTGTTTCTGAACCTGTGCGATTTGGGGACTTTCAAGAAACAAACTCGTTTCTCAAAAGCAGGAAAAGTACCTGCAGCTCCTCCGGTATTGTGGATCACGGACGATGGTAATTAAGTCATGAGTCACTTGATATAAGATGCACCGTAATCACGTTTGCTACCTACTATGAATATATACATATATATATATATATATATATATATATATATATATATATATATATATATATATATATATATATATATATATATATATATATATATATATATATATATATATATATATATATATATATATATATATATATATATATATATATATATATATATATATATATATATATATATATATATATATATATATATATATATATATATATATATATATATATATATATATATATATATATATATATATATATATATATATATATATATATATATATATATATATATATATATATATATATATATATATATATATATATATATATATATATATATATATATATATATATATATATATATATATATATATATATATATATATATATATATATATATATATATATATATATATATATATATATATATATATATATATATATATATATATATATATATATATATATATATATATATATATATATATATATATATATATATATATATATATATATATATATATATATATATATATATATATATATATATATATATATATATATATATATATATATATATATATATATATATATATATATATATATATATATATATATATATATATATATATATATATATATATATATATATATATATATATATATATATATATATATATATATATATATATATATATATATATATATATATATATATATATATATATATATATATATATATATATATATATATATATATATATATATATATATATATATATATATATATATATATATATATATATATATATATATATATATATATATATATATATATATATATATATATATATATATATATATATATATATATATATATATATATATATATATATATATATATATATATATATATATATATATATATATATATATATATATATATATATATATATATATATATATATATATATATATATATATATATATATATATATATATATATATATATATATATATATATATATATATATATATATATATATATATATATATATATATATATATATATATATATATATATATATATATATATATATATATATATATATATATATATATATATATATATATATATATATATATATATATATATATATATATATATATATATATATATATATATATATATATATATATATATATATATATATATATATATATATATATATATATATATATATATATATATATATATATATATATATATATATATATATATATATATATATATATATATATATATATATATATATATATATATATATATATATATATATATATATATATATATATATATATATATATATATATATATATATATATATATATATATATATATATATATATATATATATATATATATATATATATATATATATATATATATATATATATATATATATATATATATATATATATATATATATATATATATATATATATATATATATATATATATATATATATATATATATATATATATATATATATATATATATATATATATATATATATATATATATATATATATATATATATATATATATATATATATATATATATATATATATATATATATATATATATATATATATATATATATATATATATATATATATATATATATATATATATATATATATATATATATATATATATATATATATATATATATATATATATATATATATATATATATATATATATATATATATATATATATATATATATATATATATATATATATATATATATATATATATATATATATATATATATATATATATATATATATATATATATATATATATATATATATATATATATATATATATATATATATATATATATATATATATATATATATATATATATATATATATATATATATATATATAAACTTTGTCACTCAGGTTGTCTCGCAATCAGACCATGTTAAATACCTTGGACTACTTTAGACAAACGGGTCACATGGCAGAAACACATCTTCACCAAAAGGAAACAATTAGGACGGTAAATGAGGAAACTCTACTGGCTCATTGGACGGAAATCCCAACTCTCTCTTGAGAATAAAGTCTTACTTTATAAAGCAATATTGAAACCTATATATATGGGATCCAACTCGGGGGAACGGCTTCCCAATATTGAAATACTGCTAAGTTTCCAAAACAAAACATTGCAGTGATTACCAACGCAACTTGGTTTGTCCCAAATGAATTGTTAAACAAGGGCCTTAATATCCCTACAGTTAAACAGGTGATAGTGCGATATATCAAGACAAACAAAGACCATACAGCAAACCACCATGTATTAGCACAGGCATTGATGGACATGGAACAACCAACTAGACGTCTCAAACGAAGAATACCGCAGGACTTTCTGTAACAGTAATATACTGAAAATAAAATCGGATGCAACACAGATTGCATACCGAACAAGACAACAAATCGTAATGCTACATTTTTTTTTTTTTTGTTAACGGGAGGAAATCTTCAAAAGATACCCCGCCTTCTGGAAGAGCTGGCGGTTATCAATGGGGTTTTTACCCGCTAAACCTCCCCGGTGGCACTTCCTCGGTGTATGATGAGGGGCTACAGGATCTCAGTGGAACGCACCTAAGCCCCTCTGCACTGTGCTCAAGGAGAGCACTTCCCGGGAGAGATTACTCTTTCCCCTGTGCCCTCGCATTGCAAGGTGATACGGACAAAGGCCCCACCCTTGTCGCCCAGTGAACCCGAGGCCCCTTTAGTCGCCTTCTACGACAGGCAGGGGATACCGTAGTCTTATTCTTGAGAGCCCAGTACTACATGGCTGAACTAAAACTACAGAAGATATAGACATAGTGCTTACATTATACACATCATTTTTATGTGAGGTTTTTAGTATATAACACATTTGTTGATTACGCATCTAGAACTTAAATTTGTTCCATTCTATAGACATGTAATTTTATTTTTAACCGACTTCAAAAAAGAAGGTTTTTCATAAGTATTTTTTGTAATTCGTTATTAATGTTTATCAACTCATAGCGGTGTACATCCCGTCGGTAGGAATGTGCGACATTTACACATACAATTAGACAAATTCTCACATAAAAACTGTTGCGGGATGAAAACGAATCGTAGCTCACAAGACAATTACTAAAAGCGACAGTTTACGAATAGCCTAACCTTAGTTTTATTGCATATTTACTTACAGCGTTATCCACAACCAGACGGGGGTCAAATTTCATTACAGAACTAATCTGTACTTGAGTTAAGGCTGCTTGCAAACAAAGGCGTAATAAAATTAGCTGTAAACAACGATAATGAGTCTTCACTCACGAATGAAGTTCAGCCCTGCTAACTTATTTAACTTATTAGGTCGGGATCTAATCAGGAACGTGTACCAAGTTGTAAGTTAACTTTTGACTTATACAGAAGCCACGGTAAAAGCTCCATTTGTACTGAAAAACAGTGTAAAATGTAGGGTATTTATTATTAAATATTTTCGTCATTTTTGCTATGCATGGGAGATGGTATTTTAATAAAGATTTTTTTTCTGATAAAATCTCTTCTAGGTAATTTCTTTTGAAAATTCAAAACGCTTTTTTTTAATGACGAACTACACAGATTGGCCAGAGAAGAGCTGTCCTTGACTGCTTCACCGGATTGAGGCACTCAAAGTTAGTTTAGCTTTTAAATGGCCCTTAGATTACCCGTGAAATAGCAACCGACCGAGTCGTGGTTCGGCCCTCTCTGGCGCCCTGGGATCGGAAAGCCGTTTTTACCCCTAACCGGGGGGTTACTGTCGAGCTACTTGCGATAGAGGTTCAGGATAAGCGACCTAAGAGCTATGCCACCTCTCAATCCGGTGAAGCAGTCAAGGCCAGCTTCTCTAGCTAATCTGTGTAGTTCGTCATTAAAAAAAACTATAGATAGAGATAGCTTTTCACCGTGCTTATTAGGTCCCATATGTGACATACATAAAGCCCATCGTCGTACGCGGGGCAGTACGTGAAGTTTCTCGTATGTAAAATATATACAAATTTCACTAATTTGTACCACCGACCGTCATTCTAACGGGCTATCGATGCTATTTAGGAACGCAAGCAATTATACGTACTGAAGCTTGAAACAAACAATTATTTTAATTCCTTTTCGCGTAATTGAGAGTGCGTGTTCCTTTATTAAACATGTTTCAATTTATAACTAATTTTTACATTTACTTTTGCGTCACAAATAAAATGAATAAGCAACCTTGCCTGATTAACACATTATTTATACTGTTGTATTCAAAACTTACTTACTTCATAATTTCTGTGAAATCTCTGGGTAATTCTTGTGAAATATATTTCACAGAAATCGCCGTTTATTCGACCACTATACGTTAAATACTTTTCGCCGTGTACTGATATTTATAAACTCAAATGAAGATCCGGACGACGCGATTACCATTGCACAGGCTAGACCTTTAAAATCCACAAAGCTGGACGCTTTGTGGATTTTTAAAATTTTTAACGACCGTCGGAGGTTGCGAATAATCCTCGCGCAGTACCGCTATTTTATGGACAGGCCCCACCCTTAGATGCTAGGAGCGTTGATGGAGTTTCTTCGGCCACTTCTTCTCCCAACGCCAACGGTTCCCGAAATGACACTCAAAGTTAGTTTAGCTTTTCGAATGTCCCTTAGATTATCCGTGTAATAGCTACCGACCGAGTCGTGGTTCGGCCCTCTCGGGCGCCCTCGGATCGGAATGCTCACGCGTAACATAGTAACCGTCCAAGCCGAGGTTACCCCCCACCGGGGGGACGCTTGTGTACCGCAATTGAAAGCTATTTCTTTCTCAATGGTGCTAAAAAAGTTATTTATAAATTAACTTTGAGAAAAACAATGCTAGTTTAAATTTCTACAATTGAAACATTTTTCTTATAACCTTTTTCAACCGACATCAAAAAAGTAGGTTCTCAATTTTACTGTATGTGTTTTTATGTTTGTTTTCTGATAACTTTCGACTGGGTTAACCGATTTTGATGATTTTTTTTAAATTTGAAAGTTGGTGCTTCTCGTGTGGTCGAGTCTCAATTTAGTCTTATTCTGATAATGGTATCTATATGTGTAACAAATAGACGAATAATTTAATATCACGCCAACTAGTTTCGATGATTCATTCTGAAATAGAAAGCATGTATTTCAAGAGTAGTTTGATGAGAGTTTGGTTAGGTTCTGATTATTTCTATTTCTTAATATTCTTTAATATTTCGGAAATATAAAGAGGGCGTCCGCGCGTAGTAGACATGACAAATCTGTATTATAAAGTTAATTTTATTTTAACTTTAATGGTTTCTTCTCTATAAAAGAGTAAGCTTCGAACCGTAAATTTTATAAACGCACACAGTTATTCTGAAATTTTATCACCAATCCCTTTATACGTCGTATACAATGTTAACTAAAATTCCCACAACGTGTCTCTGTAACATATTTTCCTGTCGCCGTAAATTTTAACCTGATAGCATTATTAACACCCCTGTGGTAATTTCAAATATTTTTCATTGCATTATACCATATAGTAATGAACAATTCTATACAAACATAGACACCTACTAATAAGTAAATAATATTTTTGATTTGTTACTATCGTGTTATGGCCATGAAAAAATAAGAATACTAGACGAGTATGCCACATACCTGCTACCTACTATGAATATATACATATATATATATACTTACATAACTACCTAACATTATTTATACTGTTATGATATATATGTAAATATATTATATGTAATACTTTTTACACACGTTTTGTCTTTTCATAATATAATATATATATATATATATATATTTATACCTATATTATATGTATATATGTATGTTTGTATGTAAATATTTATTATCAGTATTTAAGTATATCTACTTTTTATAAACTCCCGCCGCTTCTTTTTTTTATTCCTCTCCATCCAAAGGTTGTCTAGAAGAGATCGCTTTTAGCGATAAGGCCGCCCATTATTTATGTATTTTAATTATATTTTCTTTCTTTTTTTAATTTCATTTCATACGTGTAAACAATAAGGAGTTTATAATAAAATAAATAACTACTCTACTCTCTTTCTCTCTATTTCACATTGGTAATCTGCGAGGTCATGATATTCACCCATTAGCATCAATGGTCAGAAATAATTTAAATTTATTTCACGTATATTTATTACTTACATTACTTCCATTCTTTCCGCTAATAATGCAAGGATACTAGTTAATAAATATCTAATTGCTTTTATTCTAAATGGTTTTACCATTGAAGTTAAAATTAACCTAATATATGCAGGTCAATTTGACACGATTTACACAAATATGCAAAGGTCACGCTTAAGGTCACCATATAGCATGCACCATAAATTGCAAGGAAAATGTTATTTATATGTATGTTTAACATTATGATTTTTCAGATTAAAATTTAAGCGAATTTTATAAATCTCGTTACCTACTCTGCATTGCTTACATAAATTTAAAACGAAGAATTAAAATGAGACAGTAAAATTGTGAAATCAACTGTCACTAGCGGTGTTTCTGAACCTGTGCGATTTGGGCACTTTCAAGAAACAAACTTCTCAAAAGCAGGAAACGTACCTGCAGCTCCTCCGGTATTGTGAACCACGGGCGATGGTAATTAAGTCATGAGTCACTTGATATAAGATGCACCGTAATCACGTTTGCACCTTTTCCTATAAATAACTTTGTCACTCAGGCTGTCTCGCAATCAGACCATGTTAAATACCTTGGACTACTTTTAGACAAACGGGTCACATGGCAGAAACACATCTTCACCAAAAGGAAACACTTAGGATGGTAAATGAGGAAACTCTACTGGCTCATTGGACGGAAATCCCAACTCTCTCTTGAGAATAAAGTGTTACTTTACAAAGCAATATTAGAACCTATATGGACATATGGGATCCAACTCGGGGGAATGGCTTCCCAATATTAAAATACTGCAAAGTTTCCAAAACAAAACATTGCAGTGATAACCAGCGCAACTTGGTTTGTCCCAAATGAATTGTTAAACAAGGGCCTTAATATCCCTACAGTTAAACAGGAGATAGAGCGATATATCAAGACCCACAGAGACTATACAGCAAACCACCATGTATTAGCACAGGCATTGATGGACATGGAACAACCAACTAGACGTCTCAAACGAAGAATACCGCAGGACTTTCTGTAACAGTAATATAGAAAATAAAATCGGATGCAACACAGGTTGCATACCGAACAAGACAACAAATCATAATGCTACACATTTTTTTTTTGTTAACGGGGAGGAAATCTTCAAAAGATACCCCGCCTTCTGGGGAAGGCGGCGGTTATGTGGGGTTTTACCCACTAAAACCTCCCAGTGGCCCTTTCCTCAGTGCATGACGAGGGGCTCCAGGATCTCAGTGGAACGCACCGGAGCCCCTCTGCACTGTGCTCAAGGAGAGCACGTCGGGGGATGTTTCTCCCTCCCCTGTGCCCTCATAGTGCAAGGCTATACGGGCCAGCCGATGTCGCCTTCTTCCCGGGTCCACCTTAGCGGACGACAAAGGCCCCCACCCTTGTCGCCCAGTGAACCCGAGGCCCCTTTTAGTCGCCTTATACGACAGGCAGGGGATACCGTAGTCTTATTCTTGAGAGCCCAGAACTACAGGGCTGCGGGCCGGTCTGCCATCTACACATACTGCAGAATTTCCCTACTTAAGGAGACAGATTGTAGTAAAGAAGATAAACAAAATAACTGAGGTTTCAAACACCTAAGTAACCATGAGCTTCGTGCTAACATAGGAAGCGCAAAATAAAACTGCAGTGAAGTAATTAAATAAATAGTTCTATATTTTCCCTCGGCAGCGGTTTATCTTCTTCACCTAAAACCATTACTTCATACAGAAATAAAATATCTTATTTCTGGATGACGTAACTTTATAATTGTGTTATAATTATTAAAATCGGTTTTACAGTTCAAGAGTTAATCTACAATGAACAAACAAACATATTATAATGTTATTATAGAAAATAATTATAAACTAAAGCTAATTTGTAAATTTCCTAAAATACAAACCACGTATTAAAAACTTTATGCTACAATGAACTGAAGTGTATACTTATTTTTTACTTAAGTGACTGAATACTGAATTTGCTACCGAGCCGTTAGCTTCTTGAGTTAAATTTTATGCTTTATCTTATTTTTATTTATGCAGTCAATAGTGTTATTCCTTTTTTTTTTGTTCACGCGTGGGAATCTTTTTATAGACCATCCTCCGGTACAATGGGTGGGCCCGAAGGGATGTGTGGGACTCGGTCTGGGCAGCCCCTACCCACTAAACCTTCTGCGAATGCCATCAGCCGTTATGAGCGGGGTGCCCCGGATCTGTCAGCGACAGGACACCCCAACGACCGGCCGGTTCCGGCAAAGACCGGACTTCATCCTCAAAGGGGACTTCTCCGGCACTCAGAGAAGTCCCGACGACGCCGAAGCATGCTGGGGCCAGGTACCCATCCTGGCCCCGCTTCGGATTACGGGGGCGGCAAGAGGCGTTCGTAACGCCTCCTGCGCACCCCGATACGTCGCCTGCGGAAGGGGGGAGCCTCTGCGCTCCCCTCCCTGACCCGCTCGTCAGCCTCCTTCTGGGACATGACCGTCTCACAGAAGGAGGCGACCGCCGTCAATAGTGTTATTCCTAACTTACGTTAAGGCAATCTCCAGATTACCAGTGAAAATGATTACGATATGAAGACGTAGTAGTGTACTACATTGTAATAAAATGTCTGAGACTGAGAACTAGAGAGGAGCCTACTTCGGAAGGAGCAAACATGATTGCAGTCTCTGTTTACCCCGCTAAAACGGAGTACAAAAAAGCGAAAGCGGTATGCAAGGCTCGTACTAAGTGCAAGCCCTCAATATCTACCTACCCCTCGAAGTAACAGGCGCGAGAATTTATGTATATGATCATACATTTTGAAACGTACACACAACTACAATTCCAAGTAAACAATCATATCCACTATTGTGACAATCCTTTTTGCCAACAAACATTTAAGTGAAAGTATTGTTTTTCTACTAATTTCTGTTTAGGTTATAGATAATATGAGATGACTATGATTAAATACGGATTATAACTTGAGGGCCAGTGCCACGCGTTAATGTTCCCTGAATTCTGTAATACGTATGAAATCCCCACAGAGATCGAACTGTACACAATAGACGCTCTGAGATTCAAGATATCGTAAACAAAAGGTAAGGCAACAACAAATAGCCCGAATTCGGATTACATCAGCTTTTGATTTCATCTCGCATTCTAAGAATTATCGTGAGTAATCTTTATATATTCCATTACTATTATTTCCCTTTAATTAGTAAACAGTTTATGATAACCGTAAGCATTTACAGTATCAGAAAAAATGTAGTTTCATAGCGGTTATTTTATTAAAAGGTTGGTATTTTTACAAGATGCTTGTGCAAGGCAGGAAATTACACGAAAACGGTCGCCCAATATCAATCATCCAGATGGTGTAGATGTGTATGTTCAGCCGTGTAGTTCTTGGTTCATAGAATAATGCTACAGTATCCCCTGTCTGTTGTAGAAGGCGACTACAAGGGTTCATTGGGCGACAAGGGTGGGGGCCTCTGTCGTCCGCTAAAGTGGACTCGGGAAGAAAGGGCACAGGGCGAGAGGATTAACCTCCCGGGGCTCCGATGCATTCCACTGGAAATCCCGGACCCCCTCGCAATGCACCGAGAAAGGGCCACCGGCCGTTTTAGTAGGTAAGAACCCCACATAACCCCTTCAGTAATGTGAAATATTGCTTCCAAATATCTCGCATTACTAATTTGTGACTTAAGTTAGATTAAAAAATTATTAATAAAATTAAACTTTTAATAAAAAATATTTTCTTTTATCTGACGTTTCGTGCATTGTACAATGCATACAATCCCAGGAGAGACAGAGATGTTTGACGCCTCTATGTCATAATTATTGGAGGTTAACATTTGTAAATTAATATTTGTTTTTGTTCCAATCAACGCAGAAAAAGTTCACAGTATTTTGAGGTCGCAGTTTTAATCGGACTTCAATAAAATTTTAGCTCTCATCTAATTGTGATTCCATGACACGTAATTATTTCAAACTTACGTAATAGAATTTAAAAATGTATTATTAAATAAATATTTATATGTCCCATCGTCGGACACAGACCTTGTCTGTAATGTACAACATTCTTGACTATATTAAGGCTATAGTCCGCCACGCGGTCCTAGTGCGGATTGTCTTCACATGTCTCAGTAAATTTTCAAAGATATGTAGGTTTCCTCATAACGTTTTTTCCTCAATTGATTTATCAGCTCTTAAATTGGCAACATAAAAATTCATTGGTGCCAGCACCAGGGATCGAACTCAAATAAATTGAAGCGTGAGGCAACCGCCCGGATACTGAGCTACTACGGCTCTTGAACATATGTACGTCATACATGTTGTTAATTGATGCAAGTTATAAATTATTTACACAAGGCAACAATGTTGCTTAATTAGCGCAATCACTAAAGTAGAACTAGGTTACGAGAGTCATTTCTTGTCACTGGAAATTGTGAATAGGAATTGCTTCAATAGAAGGTCGTTACCAAGGCTATAAAATGTAAACTATCTTTGATATTGTTGCAATCGAACTAAGTAATTAAAACGTTTTTATATAAAAATCGTTAATACAGATAGTTTACTGTTTCAAAACAATAATATTTGTTCCGTCGTTTGTCGTATAGAATATGAAGTGGATTTTTTTAATCCAAAGCATCACTAGGCTACCTTGGATAGATTTGTCAAGAATGCTGTCACAACTAGAGTAACAGCCCAAGGCGAGGATTCGAAATCGAACTGTTTTATAGATAAAGGTATTTACTAAGCAAATAAATCCTTGATAGCATTTCTGATTACGAACACATTAACGCAGTTTTAACGGTGTTGGCTTTTTGTAAACACGGTCTCGTTATTGAGGTGAAGTTGAAGCTTAACTTTTCTCTTGCTAAAAGAGTTTGACGCGGACCCTCGCGACCTCACTACCAATCATGGTTTATCTCGTCTAAGGATGCAAGAATAGTATTTGCAAAGACAGTCGGTATAATAAAATTGTACCCCTCAATCTCACCACAACACTCTTCACACAACTTTCGTGCCTTGAATAGGAATAAAAATAATGGAATACTAAACGCAACACAAGTTTATTTATTTTAATTAACTTTATTTACTTTAGTTTCTTTTATATAAAATTTTATTTTTATATAAAAGGTACGAAAAAATAATATAAAGTAAATTGTTCTAATCTTTAAATATTGGTGTATTACACACAGTACAGTTGGTGAAAAGATTTTTCCCCAATTTTGATTCAGGTATTTTAATAATAATAATAAAGCCATTTAATCCAAATTAGCATTTCCGTTTTACAATACAATTTTGTTAGTAATATGATAGTTGAAAGACTTAAAGAAATAACTTATAAATTAGTGTTAATGTTAGTTTATGCTATTTGGACCCTGATCGGGTAAAGGCCTCCTCCATCCTTTTCCATGACTGCTTGTCCTTGCCTGACATTGTCCAGTCATTTCCGGCGATGTGACTTATTTCATCAGACCACCGTCTTGTTGTCGACCAACATTTCTTTTCCCGCTGGTCCTTTCCATTTTGTGGCTTCAATGGTCCATCTTTTGTCTGGGTATCGTGATATATGTCCGGCCCATCTCCACTTTAATGATAATGCGTGGCTCAGAGCATCAGTGAGTTTTGTTTGTTGACGAATGCTTTCGCTCTTTATTTTCTGTATTCTTCTAATTTTTAACTTCAGATTCAGGTATTTCAGATAGTGTCAAATATTTTTGATCGAGAATCAAATGAGCATAATAGTTTCCAAATGTTTACTAAATGCTATTTCTACTACACGTAATTACGTTAGTAGTCTTTTGTATTTTTGTCAACAAAAATACGACTCGCATGATCGTGTGTAGTGAAGTAAAATACACAAGAGCACTCAATGCCGTCACTCCGGGGATTTTTAAAGGCGCACCGTACCGTCAGTGAAAGGGTTATCATAAAAGGCAAAAAAGTGAGGAAGAATTTTATAACAGAGGTGCTCGAATGAGTCGGCTTTTATAAATTGTCTGCATTTTTCTTCCAAAAATCATATTCAACGATTTTCAACATCTCGAAACCTACCGAAATTCTAAACACACGTTGGAGTTAAATCGATAGGTATTTAGGTCAACCTTCCATTCCTTTGATCGCCGTAATTGTTTTTTTCTTGTAGGCCGAAAAACAAGGAGTAATTTTATAAAGGCGTACAGAGAAAGAACGAGATTTTTCGTTCACATTGCACGAAGGGATGCAAACAATCTGAAAAGATTGGTAGTGATGGTCGAAGGAAAAAGACCCAGAGGCCGAAGTCCGAAAAGATGGTCGGACAGATCTCCGAAGAACTGGAGTCATCTACCAGCGACGCCCTCCACAGGGCTATGGACCGGAATGCCTGGGGACAAGTAATCAATCGCCGAGTCGCAATAATCACGTTCGCTAATAGTTGTATACTAAGATTATAAGGTCTTAAATGTAAAAAGTTATTTGTACTGCCTGGAAATGACCTCCCGATAGGTCAGATATTAAGCTAGCAACTAGATTATTCTTCTTATAGGCAAAGATATGAATTTTGAATAATTCTATTAAATTAAATCAAATTTTAACATTTTATTTAGTCTTACTTGTAAAAGTTTACTCTAGCACCAGTATCAATTATTAGAAGGTATTAGGTAAGAATCGCAGCAACGCTCTTTAAATAATTTTCTTAAGACACCCTTAAAAATAATAAACAATCTTACTGAAAAACACTACCATCAAATCGTGGTCCAGTATAACAGAGACTACAATAGACCAGTAGCTAAGCTTGTGTTATGTTTGGCAACCTCATAACTTTCAACTGGGTGAACCGATTTTGATGATTCTTTTTTTATTTGAAAGCTGGTGCTTTCCATGTGCTTTCATTGTGGTTGGTGGAAATATTGCTAACAATCTTGTTAACCATTCCAACTAAGCAAGCTTGTGCTAGGACATGGTTCACGGCAATAGTCGAATGGTGGATTCGAAACCACGACCTTACGATTCGCGGGCCGTACCCTAAACCATTAGGCTATTGACGCTTCAGTTCTGACGATGGTGTCAATGAGAAAACTATATAAGTCATAAATTTGCATCAAGTATGTGCGCCACAAATGTACGAATAACTCAATATCACGCCAACCAATTTCGAAAAATAATTTTTATTATTTCTATGATTAATTTTCTCCGTCTGATGGTATTTTTAAAATATATATATTTTTTTGTTATTATTATTTCTTTTATTTATTTTGATACCTTAAGCTAAGTTTTTATATTTCTATAAAAAGTAAAATACAGAAAAATATCATACAAAATACAAAAACATTACAAAAACCTAACCTAGTGTGTGCCACCGGGAACGAAGCAGGGCCCAAGCAACCGGTGGATAGGGCGACATAGAGAGAAACCTCCTGACAATGCGTGCCGTGTCCAGGAGTACTGCCTTCTGTATCTGACCCTTGACCCCCTTATTCTTATTATTATATTGTTTGGTTAGGTTCTAATTAATTATATTTCGTAAAATTCGTAAAATTTGTTTATTTCGTAAATACAAAAAGGGTTGATACGATTTGTAATCGGTTTTTGTTTTTGCTCGTAAATATACCTGTTCGATTTAAAGTACAAAAAACCAGAAACAAAAAAATTTACATGATGAATAGCAATTACAAATAATAGCTTCAAAAGCTCTTCAAAAGTAAAAAGCTACTGTTTTTTTATAGGACGAGTTAGCTTTTGTTCTAATATAACTTAAGCACACTTTAAATTCAACTTAAATAATACTAGTCTCTTTTAATATTTTTTTTCTTTTTTTATTTATTTATTTATTTAATACATTTTACAAATAAAATTTACACTATAAAGCGCATCCCAAAAACCTATCCCAGGTTTGTCTGGATGCTCACCATTCAGTCCTCGTCCATTTTTATAGTAATAGTGATTTAAAAAAAAATACCGCAACACCTCGTCACGAGCCGTTGCGAGCATCTGTTGCAAACGAACGCACACACCCATGTATAACGTTGTCCAGCATTAAAGACATTCCACACAACAATTCCAACCGATTAAATGGCCGAGAAAATTAAGGTATCTATAAGTAATGAAGTCCAAAGTACAAAAGCTGTAATCAAGCAGTTCGGCCTTGTTCAAGTTACATACTTCAACTGGGTTAGTTTTTTTATCCAAACGCGTAGACAACGTTTAATACACCCACAAATTAATTATGAAACCGATTCTCGTAACCGGATCCATTCACAAATAAATTATTTGATTGTAACAAATTAACATTCTACTTATTTGACTGGAGTCGACTCACACGCCAACGTGTTTGCCAAATACACAATTCATGAACTATCAAAGGATCTCATTTCGTTACCGGAAAGTTTTAGCCTATCGATTAAACTCCGGGCTTTTGTAACTTTACATAAGCTAACAAATGCTTATTTTTAGACTACGAGGTAAGGTTAATAATGTAGCCTTATTTCACTCAAAATAAGTACACATATACGGAGAGCTATGTAACTCATGTTTTAATAATAAATTTAAAAATTATATATTTTAAATTATTATTCTCTGTGAGTATATAAAAACATCATTTTGCTCGTTAAGTTGTTGGTTTAAAAACATCGCCGGTGACAACTTATTTGACAAAGTGACTTTGGAGAAGAAAATTACCTAAAAATATACCCAACTCGTGAATGATTTGGATTTGGAATGATCGTGAGGAAAACTACATGTCTTAGAAAATTTTCTAAGACATGTGAAGTCTGCCAAGCCGCATTAGAGCCGCGTGGCGGACTATGCACATAGACTCTCTTTACAGAGAAGAAGCCCAACAGTGGGACATAATTATATTTATAAAAAAGGCTGTACTTTTTTTAACTTTAACCTAACAATATTGTGTATTCACGGAACAATTATATGTAATTTTGTGAAAATTGTGAATACTACGAGTATCGAGTAAAGTTGCGTTTAAATTTTAATCAGGCTTATTGATTCAGATTCAATTAGCTTCATTTATAATTAACCTAAATGCCATTGTTGTTGGCGGATATACTTTGATTAACAAAGTTTTCAACGTTGAAATTATTTCAGTGAAACATTTCATATATTTATTGTAACCGTCATTATACGAACATTCGCAGCTAGTGCTAAACATTTTTTTTCCAAGTGATTTTATTTAAAATTTTAGTGTTTTTAAACTAAACGAGATAGAGCCAGATGACAATCGCAAGGTTTTTCACAGAGTATTTTCTATTCCAAATGGATTAGAAGTGATCTAATCCCACATATTTAATCCAGTAATTTATTACCGGTAAAAAAATTCACCTATACAACTGGACTGGGTTTTGAAATTCTACAGCTGGGTTATGTTTCAGTGGACCGCTAAGGGTATTAGACTAACACACTTTTTGCTATCATTATTTATATATATTACTATCTGACATAGATATGTTGGTGACAAATACTCATTATAACATTGGTCCAACCTGCTCCAAATCATTATCCGAGAGAAAAAAATTAGGTTAAAGGTCCATCTGTAAAAAGAAGTATTTCGTGGCTTAAGAATCTCCGAAGATGGTTAATCACCGGATCCTTTTTCTTCAGCCCCGTAGTCCTGGGCTCGTAGAATAAGGTTATGATATCTCTTGCCTGACGTAAAAGCCGACTAAAAGGCTCCTCCCCCCCTCAGACGTGTTCTCCGAGAGTAGCGTGCAAAGAGGCTCCGATGCGTTCCACTGGAGGTCCCGGAGGTTTCAGTGGGTAATAACCCACAAAACCCCGAATTTCCCTAGACGAGGTATCTTGTTGAACATTTCTCCCCGTCAATAAATAAAAAGGATCCTTCTTCCGTGACGCTGTGTCTAAAATATTATAGCTGTAATGATTTCCGGTCCGGGTAGAAAAAAATAGATTAGGTGAAGAAGGATAGATTAATGTTTGATTGTTACTCAATGAATGTTGAAGAATTAATTTCTTTCTTTCATTAATTTTTCGTAATATCATTACAAGCAACTGTGTCCGTCTGAAATAAAACAACATGAGAACAATATATCACTCGCGTCTTACGTTGAAAGCGCGTTAAAAAAGCTTCTTCTATCTTCATTATTTTCTGATGCTATCTTAACAGAAATATCAGCTAATCCCGTGTCATTGTCTATTTTTGTTTGATATACACATAATTAGACGATGCCTTCATCAATCGTTATAAAAGCTTTTTATACTTCTTGTACAACGCGAATTGAGATACGTACATAAGTATCCGCCATCATATCGATGGATCGTTCCACAACTGTATATTTTCGTATAACTTTCTTCCTGTTAACTGTTGCCAGCGGTTTTTCCGAACGTTTACGATTTGGGAACCTTCAAGAAACGAGCTTACTCTCTTCTCTTACATCTCAAAGGCCGGCAACCCACCTGCAGCAGCTCCTTACTTAAGGTCAGATGAGCCGTAAGCTCGTTTGCCACTTTTCCTATATATGTATGTAATATATAATAATACAGATGCTAATAGATTAATTTTACGATTAAGACACTATTGTGAATTTGATTTACGATCAATCTTTTGTTTCATGAATATTTTTATAGGGTAAGATATCTTTGCAGTTCATAGACAGTTAAAATAAACAAACATACATATGAATATTCGTATAAGCTTCCTTAAGGCGTCTACAATATCTGATATCCAAAGACAAATGCTGACATCAGAGTTTGAATAGAGTACAACGCTATATTGATAAACTTACGTCAATAATTGTAATTAATGCCATTATTTACTAATTTGTGTTTGAGTAAAAAATTAATAGCCTTATTTTTGGAAATGATAAAAAAAAATATTTTCCTGAAATTTATGACCGTTTTGCTAGTATTTCTGATACACAAAAGAAACCTTTTTTTTTGTTTACGCGGTGGATTTCTTTTACGGACCGTCCTCCGGTGCCCTGGGTGGGCCCGGGGGGATGTGTGGGACTCGGTCTGGGCAACCCCTACACACTAAACTTTCCGCAAATGCCATCAGCCGTTATAAGTGGAGTGCCCTGGATCTGTCAGCAACCCAACCCAAAGAGCACCCCAACGACCGGTCCGTCCAGGCAAAAGCGGGACTTCTTCCTCTAAAAGGGACTACTCAGGCAAAATAAAACAAAAGGAACCTACTCACCACAGCGGTTCCCTCCAGAACAATAGTAAAGGTATATTTCAAATATGCAGTGGCGTAAATGTTAGAATTCTTACAAACAGTGGCTTATAACTGTTCACAGTTTGCATATTAAAATGGCAACAGCTTGTGCATTCAATGCAACACAGTTATCCATTCAAACGGACTGGGTTTTGAAATTCTACAGCCGGGTTATGGTTAAGTGGACCGCTAAGGGTATTAGACTAACACACTTTTGCTATCATTATCTATATATATTACTATCTGACATAGATATGTTGGTGATAAATACTCATTATAACATTGGTTCAACCTTGGTCCTGGGCTCGTAGAATAAGGTTACGATATCCCCTGCCTCACGCGAAAGGCGACTAAAAGGCTCCTCCCCCCCTCAGACGTGTTCTCCGAGAGTACCGTGCAAAGAGGCTCCGATGCGTTCCACTGGAGGTCCCGGAGGTTTCAGTGGGTAATAACCCCACAAAACCCCGAATTTCCCCTAGGCGGAATATAAAGAAGGATGAAGGAGGAATAATAAAAAAGGATCCTTCTTTCGTGACGCTGTGTCTAAAATTTTATAGCTGTAATGATTTCCGGTCCGGGTAGAAAAAAATAGATTAGGAGAAGAAGAATAGATTTATGTTTGATTATTACTCAATGAATGTTGAAGAAATAATTTCTTTCTTTCATTAATGTTTCGTAATATCATTACAAGCAACTGTGTCCGTCTGAAATAAAACAACATGAGAACAATATATCACTCGCGTCTTACGTTGAAAGCGCGTTAAAAAAGCTTCTTCTATCTTCATTATTTCTGATGCTATGTTAACAGAAATATCAGCTAATCCCGCTACCGTGTCATTGTCTATTTTTGTTTGATATACACATAATTAGACGATGCCTTCATCAATCGTTATAAAAGCTTTTTATACTTCTTGTACAACGCGAATTGAGATACGTACATAAGTATCCGCCATCATATCGATGGTTCGTTCCACAACTGTATATTTCTCGCATAACTTTCTTCCACGTACTGTCAACTTGTCGAATCAACTGTTGTCAGCGGTATTTCGAACGTTTACGATTTGGGAACCTTCAAGAAACGAGCTTACTCTCTTCTCTTACATCTCAAAGGCCGGCAACCCACCTGCAGCAGCTCCTTACTTAAGGTCAGATGAGCCGTAAGCTCGTTTGCCACTTTTCCTATATATGTATGTAATATATAATAATACAGATGCTAATAGATTAATTTTACGATTGAGACACTATTGTGAATTTGATTTACGATCAATCTTTTGTTTCATGAATGTTTTATAGGGTAAGAAATCTTTGCAGTTCATAGACAGTTAAAATATACAAACATATAAGCTTACTTAAGGCATCTACAATATCTGATATCGAATGACAAATGCTGACATCAGAGTTTGAATAGAGTACAACGCTCTATTGTTAATAATTGTAATTAATGCCATTATTTACTAATTTATGTTTGAGTAAAAAATTAATAGCCTTATTTTTGGAAATGATAAAAAAAAATATTTTCCTGAAATTTATGAACGTTTTGCTAGTATTGCTGATTCTTTTACGGACCGTCCTCCGGTGCCCTGGGTGGACCCGGGGGGATGTGTGGGACTCATGATAATCGTCCCGTATTTTTGTAAAAAATTGTTTAGCGGCTTACCTTAACAATATTGCAAGACTCATTTTCATTGTCACAATCATTTTATGTACTCTGTCATACAGGTTGATCTCCTTCTTTCTTCTTGGTCGCTTCACTCTAGACGCTCTAAGGAATCGTTTCCACGACGGCTTACATGCCGAAAGAATTTGAGTATTCGCCGACGTACTTGAGTAGATACACGCTCGTTGATACCCAGCTCTTCAAGGATAGAGCCATTTATTCGGAATTCGATCCACGAGATCCCAAGTATCTTTCTCCTAATGATTGTCGAGTTGATCTCCTAATGCCGATCAAACCAAAGCAAAGAGCAATTAGTTCTTTGGATTAAAAAAGTAATTTAAATTAATTTACAAACATTTTTAGACATGTACGTGTGCTGACAATATTTTCCTTCACCGCCGAGCGCTTTGTAAATCAGCACTTAATATTGCAACACACAAATACACAGGCGTTGGCACCGGGGGTCGATATTGTTCTATGCATCTTGAGGCGACCGCCCGGTCACTGAGCTACCACATCATCTGTAGATTTATCCAGAGCGAATTTTAACGTTCTGTCCACCTTCTTTACACCTGTATTTAGCGGCTGTTGCGTAGACGAATACTTTGTTAATCGTCTATCTCTACATCCACGTATATCGTAAGCTCAAAACCAATATTAGTTTAAATGAGCAACATAGTAGACAATGTTGAAATAAATACATTAAAAAGAGTGCTAAATAATATTACAATCGATTCAAATATTTTTTTTCAACCGTTATTCAGACACAAAAATTATGAAGTCATATTTTCGTTTCTTTCAATCGTACACCTGGCCCAGTTTTGACACATGATGAAAGGGTAATTGTACCGTGGAAAGAATTTATCTTCAGTTCGAAAGCAAATTTCATCTGTAACTAAGAAAAAATCTCAAGATATCTCCGTACACTTAGATAATAAATTTTACTTACTGCTACTGAATGCTTGTGTAAATCGAGGTCATTAATTTCACTAAATAATAAATTTCAACAATGTTGAAACAATTTATTATTCTAACGCGCTCGTGGTTAGTTAAAACTTCTTAACGCCGACACATTTTGAGATAAACAAATGAACGATAATGTTTATATAAAGAACTAGGAGGATTCGAAATTAGATTTATTTTATAGGAGGCAGTCCACATTAGCTCCGACTTTTTAGAATCTACCGGCAGTCTATTTCAGTGTCAATTTTTGGGTTTCTTATAAATAAAATAATAGCTTATTAAAATGCCTTATGGATTGGCTCAATTTGTTTCTTATGGAATCTTCTAGAATATTAGTATAAGCTTAGTAAAAGCATTATAGAGTTAAAAGGATATGAGAGAAGTTCTTTTTTCCATTTAAAACATTACAGCGTAAATATAAACGAGAAATATTTTGAAAGGGAAAAGCTTTTAACGGCACAACTTTCTAATTACCAAAGTATTAGAAAACAGGCATTCAATCCAATGTGAGTTTCTTTGAAAGTTGGGCAAGCAAAGAAGGTGGAAAACAAAAATCCTATTTCCGTTTAGGAGTTAACATTACTTAATTAAATAATGGTTTACTCTCACGTTCAAGATAGTAGGTAAAGGTCACGGAATGTTATACCAAAGGTTCAAATTGATATTAGAACTTACCACTAACGGGCACTCACTGGTTCTTATACGATATATAGATATTTATATCTCAGTTCTATGGCAGTTAAATATACAGAAAACTATAATTTATTTTTAATTGAAGGACATACATATTACTATCACTAAGGAATAAGGATGTAGGTTTGTGGCTCACCTGACGATAAAACCACTTCTTAAACATCAATAATACCGCAGAGGTTATAAATGCGTTGAGGACAATAAAAAAGGATTAAGAATTTTTCAAGCCAAAATAAACTACAACTTATAACTATGCGCAAGACATATTTTGCAGTGGAATGTATTAAGATTTAGTTGAATATTGAGTCTGTGGCGATAATTAAAAATTGTGTTAAGCAGAAATAGTTAAAACCCTTCTTCGGGGCATAGTATATATATTAACAAAGCGGAGTCGTTTTTTTAACCTCAAAACTACTTAAGAGACTGACATAAAGTTAAAGTTAAAGTTAAAATTACAGCCTTTATATATATAATATATATGTCCCACTGCTGGGCACAGGCCTTCTCTGTAAAGAGAGTATAAGAGCATAGTCCACCACGCGGCCCTAGTGCGGATTGGTAGACTTCACATGCCTTAGAAAAATTTTCTAAGACATGTAGGTTTCCTCACGATGTTTTCCTTCACCGCCGAGCGCGTGGTTAATCAGCACATAAAATTGCAACAGCAAATTTATTGCTGCCGGCACCGGGGATCGAACTCGGGTTGCTAGCGTACTATTCAACAAGAGCCAACCGCCTGGACACTGAGCTACCACGGCACCGGCAAGAGACTGACATGACGCAAATTAAAAACAATACTATTGAAATAATAACCTTTTTTACAAATTACATCGTGTTTGCTATTGATTAAAAAATACTTTTGTTAATCGACTAGTTGACCTAATAATTGCTTAGCTGTTAATCTTAAACTTTCATCGAAAGCATATGTTGCACAATGATTATAATGATTTTAAAAGCTTTTCTAAAACTTAGCTTTTTAAAAGCTTTCAAGTGCTACTGAATATTGAGTCTCAAACATTTCAATGTGTTAAATGTATTTTCGGTTACTTCCACAAACACGTTCCGTACAAAATGTTTCATGCGTGTTGTTAATTTGATGGAACGCCCTTTCTAATACTTGGGCATTTAGAAAATTGCCTCCAGAAAACGAGTTATCTTGGAAATTGATGTCAAAGGTTTTTATCTAAGTAAATGGAAAGTGTTTTTATTCGAAAAACAAAATTCATTCCTACCATTTTATTATATTTTTCTGATTTAGTAAAATGGTAAAAAAAATTATAATTTTTAACCGCCTTACCGCCGCTATCAACTCTTTGCTTTCAGCGTATACTGAAATATTTTGGACACGTTGTTCGCTCGAAAAGCTAGTTGTTTGCCAGGTGGACGGAAAAAGAGCACGCGGTCGCTCACCTACACGGTGGTCAGGCGCAGTTAAGAAGCTCACAGGCCTGCCAATAACCAATGCCATGAAGACCGCCGAGGACAGGGACTCGTGGAAGTTAATCGTTCAGCAATGAAGGAAACGACTAAGAAGAAGATCCGCCTTAACTATTTTATACTTCCTGGTGATGGATTCCGTGTTTCATGGATCCAATACGCACGGTAAAAAGCGAAAAGGAATTGCTTTCTCTATTCTAAGTACTCCATTAAGGTTAAAAAAAGGGACAGCTTATATATAAGCTTTAATTTATTACCTTAATTTCTAAAATACTTGAATCAGAGATAGTTCCCAATACGAGTGTTCAAAGATCAATTCCCCAATTGAAACTGATTGCAAACAAGCGATGCATTACGAAATTGGTTGCCACTGACAGAGGCTACCCTAATCAAACCGTAAAACGTGGAAGCTACGCACAAAGACATGAATGGTTAATAGGTTTATGGTACGGTCTCCGCAACGTAAGGCCGATGGTTCAAATCTGCCAATATTGACGTTAACCACTAAGAAATATGAAAAATACTAACAACTTTAACTAAAGAAAATATTTTTAGCATACATATATTTTGTCAAAAAAATAATCACAGAAATAATTTTACTTAAAAGAAGAATATTACGCCAGGAAATTGAATTAAAATACACTAAAAGACATTGTAGAATTTTAGCATTCTTATATATAACGAATTTTGTACCTGATTTACACGGCACCAAAACCATAACGTACTCATAAATTACTAAAAAGCCTCTCGTTGATATTTTGACAGGAGTAACGAATGAGACCACAGACAAATATTAATTTATTTAATTAAAATAAGCATGATATATAGCTTAATAATAAGCCGTTTTCTCGATTAATACATGACGATAAATAACGCTTATTCCTATTAAGTACTCGTTACGTAAAAAAAAATTATACTTTTCCACAGTGTAGAATGTTTACCTTTCCCGAGATATTTATAAAAAATTGTTTTGATATGTTTCTGCTTAAAGTTCTCAGGAGAACCGTTTTTTATTATTTGACTAGAATCATAACTTATTGTTGTTTTCGTTGTTTCTTACAATCAATATAGAACGAACGAAAATGAACAGAATCGTTAATTGTGGAACTACGGGTGAATTTTACAATATTCTGACGTACTTTTACGTGAAATTATTTGTGTGATTATATTTACGACAAAATAAATGAATGTAAAATTATGTTATAAAATTTTCACACAATGATTATATGACATAAATGATTTATGTCATGATCCTAATTTTTAATTATTGTGTACCCATAAGTTAACTAGAAGCGATCACTTTAAGCAATACGCAATACAATGTTTACAACAACATAAAAATTATAGTATATTATTATTTATATACTATGTTTAAAACATGACCGGTATTGCCTTTTACCATATAACTTTGTATTAGAATTTTATATGGAAGCCTGTTTCACTTTACCAGTTTCAAGTGTTATTCCCAAGGCGCAATTTCTTATTCCGTAAAAGTTTATGGACATTCATTATTTAAGTTTATTTTTTTTTTCGTTCTGTCGCCATCTTTATTTTCTGGCAGTTGAAATTTCTGGTGTATATCAAATAAAAATACGAATGTCTACTAACGTCAGGATTTAAAATATTCAAGACTGATATTTTTACCGTAGTCTAAGTTGCCGTAATTGGAATAGACTTTATTTTCTTTATATCATTATTATACAATGCCTGAGATCAAATCAGGAATGAGGAGATCCGTAGACGAACGAAGGTAACCGATATAGCTCGCCGTGTAAGCAAGTTGAAGTGGCAATGGGCAGGGCGCATAGCGCATAGAACAGATGGCCAATGGGGCCGAAAAGTTCTCGATTGGAGACCACGGACCAGCAAGCGCAGTGTGGGACGTACACCCGCAAGGTGGTCTGACGACCTCATAAAGGTCGCAGGACGCAGCTGGATGCGGGCCGCTTACAACCGGTCCTTTTCGAAATCGTTAGGGGAGGCCTATGTCCAGCAGTGGATGTTTTACGGCTGAAATTATGATGATAATAAAATGCCTATTGGCTAAGTGTTCGACTTACGATCTGACGATTCGCATCCCAACCAGCTCGAAAATCACTAGCTGAAACATGATGTGTATCATTGTGTTCAATCCCTGTCACATATGAGGCCTATTAAATTTGTTTTAAAACGAATAGAGATTGATATTTTGTAACTTTTTATTTATTTTCTTCATTACTATGCCAAAAACAATAAGTTTCCCTAGGGTGTTTCCAACGCCTCTTAGTATAATTCATCGTCATAAGTGTCTCTCACCATTCTTTCCTCGCTTAATCATAGCAAAGAAGATAGTTAATACTGGATCTACTACGAACTACATTTTATGAGACAAGCGTCCATATATTAAGTACAGTCTTTCATTAAAGCTTTAGGTGGTTAGTTGGGTGAAAAACAAATTATAAAGATTGGATAAAAACTAAATGATTTGGGACATGTGTCTATAATTTTTGACTAATAACTGAAATAAACAAAAAATCACAAACACCCGCGCTTGTCTCTCGGATAGGTAGGCAAAAATCTCGGACTACCAGAACAACCAATTAGTTCAATCCCTACACCCCTTTTTCAATTCTCTATTAGTAAATTATAACGATGAAGTGAGTAGCCTAATGGTTTAGGGTACGGTCTGCAAATCGTAAGTTCGAATCCACCATTCGACTATTGACGTGAACTATTTCCTAGAATAAGCTTAAGCTTAGTTGGAATGGTTAACAAGAATGTTAGTAATATTTTCAGAAAAAAAAAGAAATATTACTAACTTTCTGTAAAAAATCGTTTTTTCGAAGGGTATATATTAAAATAATACAATAATAACAAGAGCAGGAATGGAGTTCACCGACAATTATGTTTGCGCATATGTATAAATTATTATCAACAAATTTAAAGCTTTATTAATATAATTATGTGGTGTTGTACTGTAATTATATTATTTTAGGTAAGGACACTAAAGTTTGAAAATGATTCTTAGTAAATTATATTTGCTACCCTAAATAATTTGATAGTACGGCCAGTTCCCACAAATTGGTTTTCTAATAATTACATTGCAGCCACACAATCTTGCCGAACGGCGGCTTACGTCCATGTAGTTCCCTACCCGAAATGTCTACTCCAGAATAAAATCTTATTCTTATAAGGTATTAAAAGTTACATGTAATGCTACTATAGTAACACAACGCCATTATAACTCTGTTGCACCATGAATATACAACAAAATCCCATTCGACCTTAATTACCTAACAAGGCTTGGATATCTTACGTATACTTCGATAATACAGTATTTTTCATTAAATTTTAGTACTTAACTTAGGCGACACTAATTAAAAAAAAGCCGACAAAATAAATTAATAAAAATATTTTATTTTAAGGATATTTAATTGCCTATCATACACAATTTATTTCAGTTAGCTAGCGTCTTTATCTTCCGAGATATTCAAACTTTCTTAACCGACCCTTTATTTTTGCTCAGGAGTGTACTCCAAGAGACAGAGCTCCTGTATATTGTAACATGTTTGCTTGTGTATTATTATTATTATAAACGCACTTATGGTATATATTTATTACAATACAGCTCAAGAAAATATATCTATAAGTAACCCTGTAGGATTATGTCGTTTTAACTATAAGTAGCTCGCTAAACCTCAACCAAGGGCAGAGTGTTATTCTAGAGGCTACATTGTTTCGAATATTGTCATCATTTAACGCTTGAGGCTTTACGTAAGAAAGTTTCCTATGCTTTAAAGTTCCACTCACTTTATAACTTGAAAGGTTACCCTCTGAGACTTAATCCTTCTCTAACTAAATGCTTATTTAATGTATAACTGTGTATGTACAGCAGTGTTATTCGAAACCCAGAAATATACTGGAAATAAACTACCTTAATGACTGTCTGTGAGAGCTGTCTCAGTGGCAGTTGTCTCAAGTTATACAGTACGCTAGCAGCCCGAGTTCGATCCGATACGGGCACCAATAAATTTGCTGTTGCAATTTTACATTCTGTTTTACCAAGCCCGTATACTCTATAGAAAAGGCCTGTGCCCAACAGTTAGAGATAATACCTAACTGTAACTGTTGCTGTTGCAATTTTATGTTCTGTTTTACCACGCCCTTATACTCTCTTTACAGAGAAGGCCTGTGCCCATTAGTGGGATATAATATATAATTGTAACTTTAATGTCAAAGCTGTTTTGGATCAACTAATGGCCCAAGTAAAGGCCATAATGACAAGTCCAATACAGCAGATAAAATTTAATAAATTAATGAAGACTAAAAAATATAAACACTGTTTAAGGGATACAAGTTTTTGATAATGATTTTAATGTTCTAAGTTTTTTAAAACATTAAAAGAAAAAATAATTGACAATTATGTACAAAACAAGTCGAAACACAAAGTAAACGAAAGACAAATTAAGCACAACTAATTTTAACAAGATGAGAAGTTATTTTCAGAAAAATCACTATCAATATACTTGAAGTCAAGCTTAACATCGAATAAAGAACATCTCGTAATTATTTCAGTTCACAAAAGCAGAGATTAATTTTAATATTGAAAATAGAACATAAAATATTTTTAAAAAGTTGATGAAAGCTCCCACCGTTCGATTATTGACGGGAATCCTTCAAAATTTTTGTATTATCGCAGAAAGTTCATGAAGAAATTCATATTCAATCATTATTATTTAAAAACGTCAGTAGCCTAATGGTTTAGGGTACGGTCTGCGAATCGTAAGGTCGTAGGTTCGAATCCACCATTCGACTATTGACGTAAACCATCTCCTAGCACAAGCCTAAGCTTAGTTGGAATGGTTAACAAGAATGTTAGCAATATTTTCTGAAAAAAAAAGAAATATTGCTAGCTTTCTTTAAAAAAATATCTGTAAACCGTAAAAATTCATACAATCACTGAGGCACATACTGGTTATCTCTAAAACCATGCAATATTTGTGCGGTAAGATTGAAAGCAGGTTTCCGTACAGTGTCAAAGACTTCAGAGTGAATACAAACATTTCTCTGTAGCATAAATATTTGCCTTGACTGGAAAATCAAGATGAATAGTGCTTTACTAACACGTATGGCATAACCATGGTAGCCTTGATATATATACCAGCCCTGTAGTTCTGGGCTTTCAAGAATAAGACTACGGTATCCCCTGCCTGTCGTAGAAGGCGCCTAAAAGGGGCCTCGGGTTCACTGGGCGATAAGGGCCTTTGTCGTCCGCTAAGGTGGACCCGGGAAGAACGCGACATCGGCTGGCCCGTGTCGCCTTGCACTGCGAGGGCACAGGGGGAGAGGGAGTAACCTCCTGGGACGTGCTCTCCTTGAGCACAGTGCGGAGGGGCTCCGGTGCGTTCCACTGGAGATCCCGGAGCCCCTCGTCATGCATGATCGTTTTAGTGGGTAAAAACCCCACATAACCGCCGCCTTTCTCCCAGAAGGCGGGGTATCTTTTTGAAGATTTCCTCCCCGTTATCAAAAAAAAATGGTAGCTTGATATGCTGGAGGCGTTGACATTATATCGACGCTGGAAAACAAAAATGTAGTAACACACTAAAATGAAATTGTTCACCGAAGCTGAAAAACATATCAAAATTAAAAAAAAATTATAACTTTCGTGTTTGTGGACCTAGAGCTGTCGTTTTTGAACACAATATTTATTATATTTACTGAATAAGTATTGTACCACGGTATTAACCTAGAGTTTATGGTACAAAAAATAAAAGTGTACAAAAAATAATCATACAAATCGGTAGAATCCTCGGAATTGAGAACCTCCTGTTTTGAAGTAGATTGATAATTGTTGAAATGGGCACTAATTTTAACGAAGTAACAACGAGTATCATTTTTATCAAATAGACTTGTTAAAATGTTAATGAAATTTCACACATCCTGTAGGCTGTTTAAAAACATTATTGCGTAATTGCGGTACATAAAGCAAAAAAAAAATTGGTACGTTTTGCTTGCAGACTCATCGCATTAAGTCTCTAACCTGACCTCGTATTGCCGTTCATCAGGCACAAATGTAAGTAATATTTGGTTAGGAAAATCCAAGGGTCATAAGTACGACATGTCATAAAATACTTTGTATGTTTTCTTTTCAAACCGTTTTGTTTATTTTTGTACCACCTGCTTGGAATGTAAAATTTTTGTAATACTTCTAATTCACACTGGAACTACTATGTGTTAATACCCTCTTGAGAGAGAAGTCTTGTTCCTAGCTGTTAGAATTATGCCTTAAAAACTCTTATCAAATTGTTGCTCTAATTTTCTTCAAGTTATTAAATGTTCTTCAAGTCAACTTAGCATTGAAATAATATGTTTTCAATGTTCAAATTGAATTTAGGAGACTTACATAACTTTATACTTGAATAACTTCGTATACAATACGTCTAATTAATAGTGAAACGAATGTATGCTACAGCTACAAATTCCAAAACTTCTAAGTCATTTGAAATTCCTTTATTAATGACATAGATAGCTGACTGTTGTTTGTTTATAAGACTTAAACTAAGAATAAGTTATGATACGTTCTGCTTAATGATAGTATAAATTAGTATAAATTAAGCGTCAATAGCCTAATGGTTTAGGGTACGGCCTGCGAATCGTAAGGTCGTGGGTTCGAATCCACCATTCGACTATTGCCGTGAACCATGTCCTAGCACAAGCTTAAGCTTAGTTGGAATGGTTAACAAGATTGTTACTAATTTTTCTCAAAAAAAATAAGAAATATTACTAGCTTTCTTTTAAAAAAAAAAAACTTGCCAGAAAGGTTTCGTTTATTTTGTATTATATAGTCACCGCACTTGCTTTTTCCTATTGCTGGTAAATACAATCAGAATAGTACAAATAATATGCAATTATTCATGTATTAGGTATACACTTTTTGTTTCCCGAGTGATAACCAACATATGGGGAGCCGTATCTCGATTTTGTCCTTTCTCCTAGAAATCAAGACGAAAAAAACAACGATTTATACTTCAAGATTGATATGAACTTGAACGATCAAGCGCACTGACTGATATTCTATTTGTTAAAAATCTTAAAAATGCTTATAATGACAGAAAAGAGAAAAATTCACTTAGAACGTTGAAATTAAGTTAGTTCTGTTGAGGCTGGAGCTGCCGTTGGATTTGCAGAAAACCTCAAGCGACGCACATATAGTAACCTTGACAGAGGTTTCATATTTGACCCGTTTAGGGTAGAAACTTTGGGTCCGTGGGGTCCTAGTGCACACCTTTTACGCTACCAGCCTTCTGGGCACGCTACCAAGCGACGACGGTTTTGGCACAGTTATGTTTTTGTTAAATACCTATTAAAATGTAAATATTTCTCTTTTTAGTTAGTATTATGTATTGTTTTATATGTATACTTTAGTTATATTATAGGAAGTTGAATTTCAAATAAAAACAGAAGTTATAACAATGTAGGAAATTATTGTATTCCTATAATCGTGTTTTACTTTCTTATTAAACCAAAGAAGGATACATGATCACGTAGATTGTCTACGAGATGATGTAGCCATAGCCTTTGGTAATCTGTTCATTTTATCTATACACGGTGCACAGTATTAATTTTGCCTCTCTTTCCAGGCTGAACTTTTTACTGAAAGATTGTCGTAACACGAGTACGTGCCTACAGTAATATTACAGTGGAAAGGTCAACACGTGTGACCTAAACCTTACCGCGAAATCGGATTGTTAATACTCTATATGCATATACATATAGTTGTTATAATTTAGTGGCGACATGTGATTGCTTATAATAGGAATATGTATACATATTCTCACTTCTTTTAAATTATACGTACAGAACAAGAAACAACTATAATTATATATTTTAAGCTGGTGCTTTGTGCTTTTTAATCTTTTAAAATTTTATATTATTGTATTCAAAAATTTGTTTTTGATTTAAAGAAATTGATATAAGTGTTCCTTGCAAAGTTTACAGTTGGATTCAAGTCCTCAGCTTTTAAATTCGAATCCGATGAAAAACATTAAATCTTAATACATGTACAAGTTTAGTATTTTTTATATGAAAAGTGGCAAACGTGCTTACGGCTCACCTGATTGTAAGTGATCACTGTCACCCATGAACATCCACAGCACCAGAGGAGCTGCAGGTGAGTTACCGGCCTTTAAGATAGGAGGAGGCTTCTTCAAGGTCCCCGAATCGTAAACTTTCGGAGACACCGCTGGTGACAGTTGATTCCACAGATTGACAGTGCGTGGAAGAAAGTTACGCCAGAAACGTAGTCGTGGAACGCCCAACATCACCAAAATTCCAAATTGAATTTGGAATTCAATTGTGATGTGCGGTAATGGAAATTCGAACAATTCCTCAGAACACTTTCAAAACATTGTCAATATTTATATATGAAAAGGAATACAATAAAATTGTTTGCAAAAAAACTAAACAAGATAGCTGGCCAAAAATAACAAAACTAATAATGTAATGGCAATACTAGTTATTTAATATTTCCTAACCACCCAGGTGTGACGTCATATTTTTTAAGGTGGAACAGAAGGTCACGACCCGGTTATATTTACACTCATTCGTGTCGATGTAACGGATATAATCAAACGTGTGGCCATACAAATGAATTACTCATTTCAAAAAGAGCACACGCTGTTAGTTTTAGGGCTGGTTATGATTACTTATGTATGCAGCTAAATGAATTTAGGTTATTGATTTTTGTTTTTTTTTTGTTTCATCACAAAGCCAAGCAAGAAATTGCTAAAATATGTATATTATATAAGTGCTTAGTGTAAGACGTCTATTTGTACTCAGTACGTTGGGTGAAAAGAGATTGCCATCATGTCTAATAAGTCCTTATGTTACATACTCAAGACTTTAAAAACCAATGGTTCATTTGTTTTCTGCATTACTAGAATTGAATTCAAAATAAAATCAAAATTATCGATTTTTACATTAGCCAATAATAAAGTAGGACCTCATGGATCAGTTCCGTGGCACTCCGATGATAAAGGCTGATGGCATTCGCGGAAGGTTTAGTGGGTAGGGGCTGCCCAGACCGAGTCCCATACATCCCTCCGGGCCCACCCAGGGTACCGGTGGATGGTCTAGAAAAAGAATCCCCCTCGTGAAAAAAAAGGACCTCATGGATCCTTATTTGTTACAGTAAACTTTCTTATCACATTTTTGAATAAAAATAGAATTCTATCATGTAGTAGAATTTAGATACTAAAACAAAATATTAAATACAGTTTAACTTTTAAATATATAAATACTTTTTTATAAATTCTCGGTCCTTAATTTAATGAATAAAAAAAATTATGTATTTGCCTTTTAAATATGTAAACAATTAAAACCAAAACGAAAACCGAACCAAATATATTTAACCAAAAAGTAAATACCTTGAATAACCTGTACTGTAATTCAAAACTGCCAACGCAAATCTGACAAGTGAAATTTTACTAGACAGTTTTCAATGTCTATATTATACAATGGATAAAAGAAAAATCTTTCACTGGAATATTAAAATTTCATCTCGTGATTACCGATATATTTAGTTACATTGATTGATCTTTAAGGCGCAAAGATTATTTGTCGGCTGGCCTTGTACATTATTCCTCTTCAAATTTATTTAATAAGCAATAATGATGAAAAATGTCTCGGAAAATGCACTTAATCTCAGCTTATTTCATACTAGTTTATCGCAATCGCGTGTATCTCAATACTTTCTACTCAAACAATGAAAAGTAAAACTGATATATATTATCATTTATTTATTCCATGTATATGTATTTTAATTTATTTATATCGACTTATCTATGTATTTATATGTAAATGTATTTATTTATCTATATAATATTTTTAAACCCTATCTTTTAGCGGCACTACCCTTAGCCTGCTCTTAACCACTAAAGGTTAGATGGATGAAAATGCTAAATAGCATTAAGTTCGCCTTTGTACATATACTTTGGTGCATTGAAGGATTTATCTATCTACCAATACAAAAATATCTTTATAAAAATGCAACTTGTATTTTTCTTAAATGACGTAGGATTGTCGTTCAGCACTGGATTGCGAAATTTAAAAAGCAGCTCTTGATATAATATATCTTTTATATAAATTGCTACAATATTTGTTCAAATCTGCTAATATTCACTCACGAAAATCAAACATTTGAGCAAGAGTAGGTCAATACCCAATTTTACTAAACGCAACATATCACGTGAAGCAAATCTTGAACTGTGATTTATAGATAACTGTTGCTCTTAGAAAAATTGGATTCGGTTCAGCCTTTTAGGCCTGATGTAGTATTTCAGAATGCACAATATTACACACATCCCATCGGTCCAAATTTCAATAGAAAATAGTACTACTACATCTGGATTTTTTTAGATTATTTTTGAGGGATAAATATAACATAATATTTTTTATTTATTTATTTATTATTTGATAAAATTAACAGCTTATGAATTATGTGGGAGAAGAGGAGAGAGGAGATTATGGGAGAGGATAGTGGACTACAACCTAAAAATAGCCATGAGAAGCAGGGACACAGCGGTCGCGGAGAAGCTAATAGCAATGCAGCGGGGCGTCTGCGACGCGTGAGCCCAAAACGATCTCTGGCCACCTCCAAATTCAGGCATTATATATATAAAAAAAAGGAAAATAGTAACTGTAGAAGTGGCACTCTTTTAATAACTACAGAGTGAACAATTTAAGTGTATAGGAAAAGAGCACGGACACAGGTCTGTGGTTGCGATCTAACAATAATAAAAAATATATATATATGATAAATATGTCGATCACGTATTCAAGATATAGATTTACATTATATAAAACATATACTTTTTTTAATTGTTAAACAAAAAGAAGTGCATTAAAAAACAAATTATTATGAGTAAGTTTGTGTGTATTTAAAATTTGTTCTAATGCTTAATTAATGAAAAATAAGTTCTCACATTATCTATCAGAGTTGACATAGACGCCAATCCCGCCTATCCACAAAGTCGTACATGTCGTGTCGTGTCGGGTGAGCCACAGGCACAAATTTTAAAACTTCTTTTATCGACATTTAAATATATATCACACTGTTGAACACAGCCCTTTCCCTCTAAGCAGAGTACGGCATAATACAATTCATATATCCTAATTATTTAAAGACATGCTGATTTCCTTCAACGTGGTAAATCAACACTTACAATTAAAATAAACAAATCAATACGCACCGGCACCTACATTCGAAATCAGTTGTTTCGAGACCGTACAACATAAGACGTCGCCGCTATTAAACCAAAGCTCTTTCGTCCTTTTCAAATCCCGATCGATATTACCGATGGGTTCTTTTCTAAGAAAAGGCTCATTCGGCTCACCTTATTGTAACTGACCACCGTCGCCAATGATCATCCATCGGAAGAGCTGCAGCTGCGTTGCTGGCCTTTGAGAAAGGAGTAGACTCGATTCTTGAAGGTATCCAAATCGGATAAGTTTGTAAACACCACTGGTGACCCTTGATTAATTTACATACTATGACAAGTCTTTACTTCCATCACAATATATCGAGAGATAGCGAGAATTCTCAGGGCATTGCATTCATCCAAAT
Source organism: Meandrusa payeni (assembly GCA_029286785.1). Lineage (NCBI taxonomy): Eukaryota > Metazoa > Arthropoda > Insecta > Lepidoptera > Papilionidae > Meandrusa > Meandrusa payeni. The sequence continues at coordinate 4,228,135 of JAGSMX010000027.1, forward strand.
AAGTTCTATTTAAAATCACTCGAGTTGACCTCCTTGAATACCGTTGTAAGTTTTTTCTGTACATAATAACAATAGCAACTATAATTTCTATCTGACCTCTAAGCCATAAAAGAAGCCATTACACTGTTAAGCAAATGGCAGCCCTCTAACCATAAAAGTTCACGTTCTCTAATCACCTCTATTTTAAAACACGTAGAACATAATGGCAAAGTTTTCTACGGTCTTTATTTGAAGGAAACGGACACAGAAAACTATTAGTTACGACACCAACGATATTTACATGAATAAATTACAGAATTGCCTTCAATACTTTTGGGCCAGAGTTTTTTTAATGAATAAACATTTAAGAAAATGTGTTGCTTTTGAAAACGTAGGTTTTTTACAAATGTTTTTCTTTTATTTTATACTGTAAAATGTATTTTATCTTAAATTAACTTTATTCAGACAATTCTTCTATTTATAGAGATATATATTTTTTTAAACTGGAACCTTTAGTTACGAAGACCGTGCCCACACCATTAGGCTATTGACGCTCAATTTTTACCTTTAATCACCCCATTACAGTGATACAGTAGATAGAGCTTATATTTCCATCCAAACCAACCAAATCATATATTGTTTATTTATGAGGGTAATATAATAAAGGTCAAATAAGATTTGTAATAAAATAATGGCATAAAAAACAATATCTTTATTGTGGTGCATAGCTTTCGTGGCGTACACATTCCATTATGATATGAAGTAAATCTTTTACCATTCCACATACGTGCGCAATTCGTAAAATTGGCTTTAAGAGTCGTTCAACCTGGATTTATTTAATGGAACGCGTTCGGAGTTCTTTCCGTTGGTAAAATATCATACATATTATTAACTTGAAACCTGGGCAATGATTATGAAATATCCGCCCAAACGTATTTCTATTATTATCTTCTCTGCGGAACAGCTTTTAACACTTTATAACGCTCAAGTCCGGTCGTGTATAGAATACTGCTGTCACATTTGGGCAGGCACCGCTAAATGCCATCTCGCAGCTTTGGACTCAGTGGAAAGGCGAGCTAAGTGGCTATTTGGTAACGCAGCTGAAACCAATCTGCTGAGTCTTGAGCACATGCGTAAGGTAGCTAGCCTTTCGGTTTTCTACAGATTGCATTTTGGAGAGTGTGCTCAGGAACTATATGATCTAATTCCCCCATCGCCGTTCCACCATCGGACTTCAAGGCGCACTGAAGGATTTCATCCTTTTGTTGTGAACATCCCTCAAACCCGAACGAAGCGATTTGCTTCGTCTTTATTCGTACAGAAAAGTCTAGTTTGCCCGCGTTTGTCTTTCCGTCTGATTACAATGTGGGTATTTTCAAGAGTAAAGTGAATAGGCATTTACTAAGTGTACCTTACCATCCAGGACTTAACATCAGGTGGGTTCGTAGTCAACCACTTGCTTATAAAGTATAAAAAACATGTATATTTCGCTGAAACGCAGGCTACAATACTTCGTTATGGAATTATCTTTAAGAGTCTCGTTGTCTCGTAAATACAGTACAGGCTTTGATAAATTACTCGCTACGATTCATTAAGCTTCTAGTCTTCTAGTTCCTTTTTTTTTTGTTCACGCGGGGGAATCTTTTTATAGACCATCCTCCGGTACCCTGGGTGGGCCCGGAGGGATGTGTGGGACTCGGCCTGGGCAGCCCCTACCCACTAAACCTTCCGCGAATGCCATCAGCCGTTATGAGCGGGGTGCCCCGGATCTGTCAGCGACAGGACACCCCAACGACCGGCCGGTCGCGGCAAAGACCGGACTTCATCCTCAAAGGGGATTTCTCCGGCACTCAGAGAAGTCCCGACGACGCCGAAGCATGCTGGGGCCAGGTACCCATCCTGGCCCCGCTTCGGATTACGGGGGCGGCAAGAGGAGGCGTTCGTAACGCCTCCTGCGCAGTCTTCTAGTTCCTCCACCAATCCACACTAGGGCCACGTGACGAAATACAGCCTAGTACTCTTTTTAGGAAGGACTCATACGCCCAACAATCAGACATATTATATATAGTTTGTTACTAGTTTGACTTCTACACGTTTAATGAAAAATTAGTCGTGGCTAACAATTTGGCTGGCATATTTCCAATTTAACTGCAACGTTGAATTTTGCTAACTTTTCATGTTACCCGCTCTAGCTCTAATCAAATTACCCTAACGTTAGATAAGTAAACGCTTTAACGAAGTTGAAAGCCAACAGTTGAGTATATTTACTTGGTGCATTTAATTTTGTATTTTTTATTTATTAATTAACATTTTGTCAATACAATTTTTATTTAGAAGAATGTCAAAGACCGGAATTAGGGATGTTCATGTAAAAAATATATCGATATATTTTTCTATATAACATACTGTAATTTTTAATTTATTTTATGTGTACAAATATATCGATATTTTTCATTTATCTTAATTTGTTTATAATTAACTAGCCCATAATATTAAATATTAGAAATGTTTTATACTATAGAGCACTCGGTGCGTAAGTAAGACAGCTTCCCAGTTCAGAATATGTGATTTTTATGATTCTACTGATTGATTGATATCTATATGATTCTATTAGCAACCGCAGTACAGGCTGTACTGTAGAACACAGGTGTATTTATATTCTGTGCCTGTACAAAGTGTGTGCGCAGATTATAAAATTTATACAACTAGTGCTGCCATTACGGAGAGTAGCAGTGTAGTAAAATACTACACTACATTATTCGTGGTGGCAGCACAAGTAAGGGTTTTATTTACGTTTTATTTGTATTCAAGTTCTCTACCTGAAATAAAAGAAAAAAAATTAATGTTTTTTTATTTAATTTCTTACAATATTTTGTGTATCGAATGAATTTATCTATTATTAGATATCGATATCATATGATATGATATTTTATGAAAGATCGATTTTCTCGTTATCACTACTAGATGTAACTCGTTCACCTGGCGAAACGCAGATAGATATGTACTATATAATATACTATTTCAATTCGGTCGTGCTACTTCCTCGATAGTGCCAACCCGTTCAAGGAACATCAGAAGCCTCAGCTTTGGCTCTACATTGTTGATTAAAGTGTTACAATAATGATAAAGAAGTAAATAATTGCTATCAATACATAAAGCTCAAGAGAACTTGAAGCACTCGTAATGCCGAATTTAGAAATTGCTCACTCGGTTGTTGTGTTTTGAACGCTAAATGCGTTGGCATGAGATACCAGTACTCAGGGGAGCGGAAATCAAATACAATTCGAAAACATTTGGACGGTATTGAACGTGAAATGCATGTATATTTTTAGGCAACGGATAAACGCGGATGCATTGATCCGCCCACGTCGTTCCTTCTCACTGACATAGATTTGAACTGTACTCGTATACTTGTGACACTATATATTTGAGTACAAAAGTATGATTGAGAAAAGAATAACACAACGTAAACTAGCGTATTTTTGAAATAGTTTAAAACAATTACCTGCTTAGTAATAAATTAATTTATTATTTTCTTAAATTCTGCTTCGTCGGCTATTTTAGTAATTTTGTCGTAATTTAAAAATGTTTCCCTTAGTTCTTATTTCTGGACAATGTAAGGGTACGATTCCATGGAAATAGTGTGCAGAACATTTGTTTCCAAGCATTTTGTTCAGAACTACAGCGCAGCACGTACTAAGCTGGTATCGCGTTAAGCCTTCGTTTTTTTTTATGACTGCTTCACCGGATTGAGAGGTAGCACAGCTCTTAGTTCGCTTAGCCTGAACCTCTACAGCCTTCGTCTCCACTGGCAGTGGTATGTGCATCTTTTGTACGCGCATATTTGTTTACAATCATATTCGCGGCTTTCTTGACAAGTCGTTTGACAGTTATTACGCTTTTCCTGTATGAATACTGCTTGACAAAGTGCGCGCACTATTAAATGTTTTCGCTTCGTCACAGACAAGAAGATTGAGTTCCCGAACAACGAGTGTGTGTGTGTTGACACGAGTCCACAGCCAGTACCGTGTGCGTGCACAAATGCACGATAGTGGCGCTGGCCAGCGCGAACTTTGAGCGACATTTTTTTGAGCGAATTGTTCGTGCACAATTTGTTTTTGTTCGCTTCAATGGCTCGAACAAAACGAACTTTTATGCCGAAAGCTGCAGCATTGCGCATAATTCTGCACTCCAGTGGAATCGTACTTTTAAAGCAATTTTATAGCAATTCTAAATTAAAAGTAGAAAAAACATTAGCAAGTAGATCTCCGTCAAAGAAAATTCATAAGTTATAAATAGTCGTATATAAGACGTGCCACTATCTATTAAAAACATAATAAAACTTTTACCTTGTTGTGTAATTTGCACGCATTAGGAGTTTACATTATAAAGATGGGAATAGAAGCATTAAGACTATAACTTAGTTTTAGTGAACCCTACAGAGACTAAACACTACGTGAGATATAAAGTGACCTAGAGGAGAGACAATCTTATTTTAGAAAATAAAAATAAAAGAGATATTTTGTTAATTAAGATCACAAGACAACCTTTCAGAAATTAAATTAAAACGACGAAGGTTTGAATTAGAAAGATGAAGGTCTAAATGCGAAACAATTGCTTAGAAGAAAAAAAGTTGTTCTTGCTTATTGCACGGCGTCGAGTTTGTCCGTAGAATGAAAAGATGTTCGTTAAAGATTCACACAAATTGTGAGTGTATAATACAGAATACAAATTCATTAAAATGTGTTAGCTGGCAACACCTGACACCCAGCGATTGTTATACATAATAACTACTTCCAATGATATCTTAATGATTTACCTGAACCTTATTGTATCTTTAATTCATAATTAATAATTTAGTTGATCGTCACATTAACTTGGCATTGTAAACAATAGTTTAACTTTATTAGTTCATAATCTGACTTCTAATTAATTTTGTATAAAGATTGTGAGGACGCGCAGTTGTGACGGTATTCGTTATAAATAATTCTTTGTACAACGTTACGCTGTCTCAATAAAGCGAGTGTATTAGTTGTTGGACTATTTTGTTCTACGAGACCTACAAATTATAACAAATGTCTGTAAATTTATTTTGTTAAGTTTTCACAATATTATTAAGTAAAATACATAAAAGGAACTTTACAAAATATAAAAAACTTGGCAGTAAAACGTGTACAGTTTCAATAGACGTCACAAATCGTAGTACCGATTCATATCATTAAAATAATTGCCGTATTTGAAGCGTCTACTCACGGAAACTCATGCTGTGAGATGACAAGCTTGATCAAATTTATGAGTAGTATTCCTCACGGGAACGGACTTGGACTTTCAGTGTTAATACTCCAAAGAAAAATACCACTACACCCTGTTTTATAGCTTCTGTAGCTACGGTATTCCAAAGGAGGGCGACCCTTTATTTTTGCTCACGAGTGTATATGGTTAGAAATTCTTTTTCTGTATTCAAGTAGGCAAAGTTATTCTAATGTTAAGTTAATGCGTAAATATCCTTTGAGAGCAGTTGTACGCTTGAGATGTCACCAGATTCGGAGTGTTTACCGTGGTTTTAAACAAAAAGTCATTAAACTAATTGTTATTACGACTTCATAATTGCGACTAAAATAACTACGAAGTTTTAACCTTATTTCGTCCTGTTTGCCTTACAATCGTATTTTTTGCCAGTCATGTCTCTTAATTACTGTGATTGTTCTGAACCCAAAGCGTAAAACGCAATCGTGTTCCACTTTACCATTCAGGCTTCCCTTTTGTTCTCAAAATCACCTACGTTCAAGTATTACGTGACTCTTTTATCGATTGTTTATCTAGTAATAATACATGCGTTATAGGTATTATTTGACAATTTATTTATTGTAATTCGACTTTTCGTCAAATTTTATAAAAATCTTGCCATCGCGTCAAGGGGCGTCCTCGTACTTGGTTTCCCCGTACTCTTACGGTCCACCTCTAGTCTTTCATTTTGGCAACACAACCAGCCTATTTCCACTTAAGTTTTTGTGCATAGTTCCGGGCATCAACTGCTTTAGTTATTTATGTTTTCGAATTTGTCATACTTTTAGTAGCTCTTTTTATGTTCAGCATGCTACGCTCTATTCCACGTTGACAGGTGTTGATTTTGTTAAAAAGTAACTTAACGTAAGTACAAAAAAGTACTTAAAACATAAGCGTGACATACAGAGAACAAGTTTTCTCTCATTATCATTTATAAGAGATACGGAACGAAGACTGACGCAGAACTTCTCATACTCTACGTATATTTTAATAATATTATTCACAGATGAGAAGGTTTTTTGGAATGATTTCTCCTTTGAATAGAGCTAGTTGCAAAAGATCTATTTCGCCATTTCCAATATTTCTATCGATATATTAACTTTAAAAGTTTGTTACGCACCGCTACATACACCTACAATGTTTGGACGCAGCGGTATACGTCGCGTCCTGGCTGATATTCGGGCGGTACTTTTTAAAAATAAGAAGACACGAATTACGATTCTCTTTTGTTTATACTAGTCATTATTAATTTTGATATTATCTGAATTTAACGATTTATCTGTACAATAAAGTATAACTGTGTATGTGTTTGATGTTTTAACAAGTTACTATAATACCTTTGTTAGCACGCATTTCATAATATGCCGTAAGCCGTGGTAACTCACACTGGAGCCGTGGTAGCTTAGTGTCCGTGCGGTCGCCTCAAATTTCGAGTTCGATCCCTGGTACCAGCACCAAAAAATTTGTTGTTGCAATTTAATGTGCTGATTTACCACTCACTCGTCGGTAAAGGAAACATCAAGAGGAAAACTAAATGTCCTAGAAAAGATTTCTAAGACATGTGAAATCTGCCAATCCCCACTAGGACAGCGTGGCGGACTATGGGCCTACTCTGTAGAGAAAGCATAAGGTGCTTTTTGTAAGCAAATATCTATAGAAAACACGCCATGATTTCGTTTGCGAAGCAACCACTAGTATACTACAAAGAGGCTATGTGACCAGAATAGAGATTTGGTGCTTTGTATATGTATTTTGGATGAATGAGGAGACTAAGAAGGAAATTACATGAAACCAAAATGAGTGGGATAGTATGTATGAAATGGCAATGATGTACATTTTCAAAAAGCGGGAGAGGTGGGGCAAGTTTGTGGAAAATGTAACTTGTAAATTGTGCCTACCCCTAACGGTCAATGCCGTGAATACGTTAAGTTTTTATTTTATTTGTAACATTAACTACATCTCGAGAGAACTGTTATAAATGTTCACAGGTATGGAATCTCGGATAGACAAAGGTGTTGACATTAAAACTAACAAATCGATAGATACTTTTAATGTCGATGCCCACCTTTATTGTTCGTGGTTTTGTTCCAGAAAAATCGATGTAATTAAAAGCGAGCATGACCAGCGACTGTCCTTGACGTACTTGCCTTATAGGCGCGCGTGAAGCCATAGCAATCGAAGGTTTTATAATGATTATCTAGAAATGTATGCAAATGACGATGTACTAACTCGACACATGCGATTAAAATAGATTATATAAAATCGTTCACGATACTTAAATAAAGCAAAATGCATTTACTTATGATAATAAGCTTCCACGCATTTTTATCAGTAACGGGGTAGGCAAAGGTCACAATTGCTATCCAATTATCAATAAACTTATTATTACAAGTATGAATGGATGAAACCATTTCCATATCCAGAGCACAAATTTGGCACATGTTTCCAAACAAAAACTCGTCGAGTAAGACCATAAGGTGTACATTTAGCCACTAATATCCTGCTTCTATTTATTGTTATTAATTAATTAAAATACAGATATTAAATAAAGTACGTAAGTACCTTATTTACTTACAATAACATAATAACAAAACACACAATAACATTGCGCGCGCACGTCTTTAGGTAGTCCCGGGCACCGCTGAAAATCAGCGCTGTCGCATCATATGCTGAGACGGTGTCCGTTATTGGCATAATATGTTTTGTATTATTTGTCCGTGTAACTTTAACTGTGTTTTGTCTATTTTTCATTCTTTTTTAATGTGTGTTATATTCTGTCTGTGATGTGTTTTTGTATTGTGATGCCAATAAATAAATGTCTATGTCTATATTTAGTAATAAAACATTTTGTAAAATAATAATTAAGGGATAATGTAAAATAGAATGGAAATAACTGTGTGCAGAATAGAATTAAGGAATTATGTAAAGCAATAGAAAGTAAGAAAAGAAAAAAGAACTAAAAAGGTCCCTAACCATACATGTTGGGGATTTAAAAAAAAATAACACGCTACGATCGGATTGTACAGTAATATGGCGAGTGCACTAATGTTTTTAATCACTTACGTTTATGGTTAAACAGCAGTTATAAAGTCATATGGACTTTAACGGAATGAATAGACGTTCACAAAGCTAGTGCGCTTTGTCATTAAAGACCGCATGTCCACTTATCATTAAAAAGGCAATGCTAAGGGAAATTGACATTGGTTTAAAAGTGAAAAAGGAAAAGCTTTCTTAATTGTTTTGTCTTTGTCTTAAGCTATATATAATAGAATTATTTTTAAGTAATTAAATAACTTCTTATTCCCTACTACTCAAATTACGCAGTAAACAATTTCTTTTTTTTGGGAAAAGAGCAAAATGTCATACGGCTTCTGACGTTTAGTGACCAACAACTTAAACACCAAAGGGCAATACAAACTTTTTATGGTAATAAGGTCATAGAAGAATGTAGATATATCTAAATATAAAAAAGAGAAAGTGTGTGGGTTTGTTCCATATAGGCTCCGAAACGACTAAACTGATTTCAATGAAACTTTCAGGGAATCTTCAGATTAACCTGGCGAGTAATCCTGTTTGGTATCGATCGGAGCACTCCTCTTTTTGAACTTTCAAACAAGCCGTACGTCGTACTTATATTTCTGACATTAACTTGATCCCGATATGTTTTTGTATAAATGATACGAATGATATTGTATTTACTAATATCAACATGAGTGTAGGTAATGATCTTCACCCGCTCGAGAAGAGATTGAATACGGAGAGAAATGAATATTTTTTAAAAATTGTGAGAGTTAAATTAAACATTTAATGATGTAAGTTTATTGTTTCAATAAAATAAAGCAAAATCTATACAGAAAACACTAACAAACAAAACAATAAATTAAAGTTGGAAAAATATTAGTAACGAAGCGGCAAAAAAAATTAGTAGCAGAAAGGCGACAAAATAATAAAAAAAATTCTTGTACGTGACATCTGTAGCAAATGCAAAGGTCATTGCATAGCTCTACACGAAAGAAAATGCGGTAGTCACTAGTGTAGAACTTGTGCCTGTTTCTAGTTCCAAATAATACCACTGTTGCCTATATCAACTAACAACATATCGTACGTGACTTCAGAAAGGTAGGTCACGCACAGATCGTCTACGTGGGTGACTACCGCAGTGCCTATTTCAGCCACCTAGCATTACAACTGTAATAGTATCGGTTTGTTTAAAGCTTCAACTAGTGAAATTTCTTGTTTAACAATAGATACTATTTGTGTATTTTAATGTTAATATACTGGCGAAAATGTTGGTCTTTTCATGTATTATTTTATAAAAAAAATAAAGTTAATATTTACGTAAGGTTTGTTCCGGTACAATCTAATTCAGTACCAATCATTCAGTAATCGAGATACCAGCAATATAAAAGAGAATACAGCATAGCCTAGAAGTTCCACTGACTAGTTTCCAAGTTTTAAATTCCAGTAGGCTTGTACCAATGAATTTTCGAATTTTGTATTCTTACTTACAAAAATGATTAATTTAATTTACCACTGATGGATAACGATGGACTATTTCCTATCACATATGAGACCTAATAAACTTGGGGGGAAGACAAATAGCGCTAGATAACACCACTAACAGATAACTGTCACACCCGCTAGACCATAAACATTGTCAGATATTGTATATTATAATTTATAATAAATGGTAGATAAATAATAAGCTTTCGTGCGTCCTTTTACATTTTTTGGCAGAATCCAGAATCAAGCAACCTGATGTCGTAACATTTGTTCATCTATTATTTCATTGTATGTAATACGAGTACACATACATCTCATAACTCTTTATACACGTATTATATTTATTGTAATATTATTATCTTTTCTTTTTTTTTAAAAAAAAGAAAGCTAGCAATATTTCATTTTTTTTTCCGAAAAATTACTAACAATCTTGTTAACCATTCCAACTAAGCTTAAGCTTGTGCTAAGACATGGTTCACGGCAATAGTCGAATGGTGGATTCGAACCCACGACCGTACGATTCGCAGGCCGTACCCTAAACCATTAGGCTATTGACGTTTCTTTTTATAATGGTTCTCCCAACGTGTTGAAACTTAGGGCCCTTTTCACATCCTTTCATTTCATTTCCACTGTCCATTCTTTCTTCATCTGTCTTTCCTCCCTCCTGACATCACTCTTTACATTTCTTTAACATTTTACATTTTTCTTATTTCTACTACAACAATACCCTCAACTTATTTCTACTACAATGTTTTCCTTTATTTATTTATACTTGCATATTTTTGTTTCAGTTTCCTTATTTCTACTGGTGCAATTTGTACTCTTATTGTCTATTGTCTGTATAAATTCCATGTAAATATAGCATCATCGCATAAATTTTTTGCGCGCACGACTTTGGGTAGTCCTGGGAAACCGTGAAAATCAGCGCTGTCGCATCCTTGCGACGGCATATGCTAAGACGGCGTCCCATATTGGCAACATAACTTATGTCCTATTTGTACCTTTTTTCTTTAACTGTATTTTTTTTCTGACTTTTTGATGTGTTTTATATTTTGTGCCAATAAAGAAAATGTCTAATTCTATGTCCATGATGCTTTTCACCAATCTAGGATCTCTTAGGCTTCCTGTAAGATATTGGACCTTTTCCTACAGATCCTATATGTAATAGGTGCTGGGCTCATCGCAATACACATTCTAGCATTGATAAATATTTTGTACGACAGAATTCGAAAAACTCGTTTAAGTCTCTGAACATAACAAAACTGAAGTAAATTGGAGAAACTAACTTTTTTTTGTTGACGGGGAGGAAATCTTCAGAAAGAAGGGGGGAACTCGGTTACTCTGTTACTACTTAATAATAGGTATTGATCAGATTATCATTAGGTGATCCATTTTCTATCCTAAAAACTTCATTCACTAAAAAAAATACCTACGGTCAGAGGTAAATTTGTATTTTGACTACGAATATTATATAGTTTATTAATAACATTATTTATAAATAATATTTAATTAATGTGTTTGCATAATAAATTGATAAATTGTTATCTCTGTCTACCGCGCTACAAAGATTTAAAAGGACGCATGAGCTTATTTTTTGTTTATACTTTTATTTTACAAAATTAAAAATAATCCAAAAAAAAATTATATATCATTGAAAATTATCCGAAGTTATTATCAGAATGTACACTGCACTGAAACAATGCATTTAACTATATCTCTCCAAAAGCAAATTGTCTAACCAGTTTAAAAATACACCATCCTTACAACTATACCCAGTTAAAATAAAAAATAAACAATAATTTTTAATGGCTTGAAAACGTTCTTTAACTTACCTCGCCAATGAATAAAATTCAGGACGCTGGCACGAAAATCTCTCCACGCGTACACTTCAGAAAACTAACTTACACCACTTCGCAAAGCAATATAATTAATATCACAATCGCACAGCGATCAACCATTAATTGTCCCGCCAAAAATTCACTATCTACAGATAACGTAAAACATTAACAAGAATGTTAGGTGGAGTTTTGTTCCAAAGAGTTTTTAATGTGTAGCACGTTCGAAATTTAAAAATTGACGTAGCGCGCTGTAAGCCGCTGACATACGGGCGCGCGTCGACGTTGGTCTACTACAACTGAAGCCGGGGCTGATGGGCGGACCCGTAACATAGATTAAAGCGACAGCTTTGAAACTAAAAGCGGCGCGACGACATAATTAGACATTTATTTGCACTTATCATAAGTTTATTATTCATATGATATACTTGCGAACAATTAAAATTTAAGCACATTTACATGGTTCGAATGAACTTTGTTACATTATAATTTGCAAATGAATTCATACGCAGACAATTTGCATTGTAAAGCGCCTAATTTGCGTAATAAATTTATAAAAGCACGTCTTTCAATTTAAATTTCATGCATTAAAGTTCCTTTGTATATTTTTGGCTACGCTATATAAACGTTTAAATAATTTGACGGGTGTAATCATACTTTAAAATTAATTAATCTTGGTTCCTTCTAAACAAGGAGCCAATCTTTGTATTCATGAAATGCTTAAATTATTAAATGAACAGAAATATTGTGAATTTATTTACCATACAAATATATTGTTCGATTTTGAGAGAGAGCTGTTATATCCTAATGGCGTTACAATCTAATTACGGTCAAGGGTAAAAAATTATTATTATATTAGTACACTTTTGTTTTGACGGACTACACAGATTGGCCAGAGAAGCTGGCCTTGACTGCTTCACCGGATTGAGAGGTGGCATAGCTCTTAGGTCGCTTAGCCTGAACCTCTATCGCTAGTAACTCGACACAAGGGTCCCCGGTGGTAACCTCGGCGGACGGTTACTATGTTACGCGTAAGCATTCCGATCCGAGGGCGCCCGAGAGGGCCGAACCACGACTCGGTCGGTTGCTATTTCACGGATAATCTAAGGGACATTCGAAAGCTAAACTAACTTTAAGTGCCACTTCGGGAAGCGTTGGCGCTGGGAGAAGAAGTGGCCGAAGAAACTCCAGCAACGCTCCTAGCATCTAGGGGGTGAGGCCTGCCCATAAAATAGCGATAACGCGCGAGGATTATTCGCAACCTCCGACGGTCGCGAATGGACGCTTTGAAGATTTGTAAAGATCTAGCCTGTGCAATGGTAATCGCGTCGTCCGGATCGTCAAGAACGTGTCTCGGCCTCCGGGCGACGCGACGGAATTTAGTATAGGAAGGCTTATAAGTGGCGGCACTTACAAGAAGTTTGTTAGAATGTTTGGTGGCAGTCTCGAAAACCGTCGAGATGCCTGCTTAAAGAATTGGGCTATTGTCGGTAACCCTGTGTCAACGTGGAGCTCACGATTACGTACAAACCACGGCGCACCCGTGGCTCGTCGCAAAAAACGATTCTGAATTACTTGTAACCTATGGATATGTTTATGGGCGGCATGCGCGAAGACCGGGCTCGCGTACGTCATAACGGGACGTATAACTGCTTTGTAAAGTGTCACCTTATTACTAAGGGACATTTTACTTTTCTTATTAATGAGGTGATATAGGCGACCCATAACGTAGGCCGCCCGGTTCCTAACCTGATCTACGTGAGGGCCGAAGCTGAGTTTGGGATCTAATACGACACCTAAGTATTTGGTTTGTGTTACCCATGGAATAGGGGTACCTAGAAGTTGGACGCAACGAGGTGGAGACTGAAGACGCCTCGTGAAGTACATGGCTGCGCTCTTAGCCGGGTTGATTTCTATTCTCCATTTCCTAAACCAATCCCTAGGGCATTGGCCGCGGTCTGGAGTTTTTTGAGAATGACTTCGGGGGAACGCCCCGAAGCATAAATGCCGGTATCGTCGGCGAAAAGGGCTAGCTCTGCTCTACGTGAGCGCGGAATATCGTTAGTGTAGAGCGTGTATAGGACGGGACCGAGCACGGATCCTTGTGGTACTCCGGCTCGAACGGGACGGAGGGTGGAGCGCACTCCCTCGACGCGGTATCTAAAGGTTCGGCCAGTAAGAAAATCGCGCAATGTGCGCACTAAATCGAGCACCCCGAGCTTGTATAGTTTGTACACAAGCCCGGCGTGCCAGACTTTGTCGAATGCCTTCGCCAACACTTTTGTATACTAACGACTAGAATAGAGTTCCACTTACGTAGTTTCGAATCCCAATAGATTCATACCAAAGATTTTCGGTTTTTTGGTTACTTAGGTTAAAAATGGAATTTTTATACGTCGATGGGCTGTATTGTCTATGGAACCGTCTTTGTCTACTCCGTGAGGGTTAAAATAAGATGTAAGAACAGACGCACAATCTGTTACTAAGCAATAATATGTATATATTACTATTATCAAGCCAAGAGCGCATACCATAATAACTACGCTATTAAGGGTGTTTTCAAATAGGCGTACTGGCCGTTTTGTCGATTAAAAAAAAAGTGACTAGCAATAAAACAAGTATCTTTTAAAAAAGAGATCTGAAAATAAACTGTTCTTATTTCAAATTTATAAATTTGCAATGGCGGCTGGAAAATGACATACATTAACGTGTCTTGAACTGCGATTGCATTCGCCGCAGAGTAAAGCTTCCGACCGCTGCCATTTAGTTATTTTAAGACACTCACTTTGTGTGTTATTTTCTTTTAGCGTTTCCTCATACTCGGTAACGCGGAACTGAAAGATGGAACAAAAAGGTTTGTGACATAACTTTGTTCTCTGTTTGAATTTAAAATAAGAACCTCCTTTCTCTTTTTCTATTACAATTTGTTAAATAATTTACGAACGACGACGGTATACGGATTTATCAATACATGTTATAATTAATTTAAAAATCATTAATTTTAATAAATAAAATGAAAACATTTTTACACAACATTTTTTTAATAATATCGAGTTTTATTTATAGGTGATTTTTTTGTTTAAAAAAAAAACAATTCTATCATAATCATAAATTTAGCTTTGAGTAAGACGACGCTTCACATCAATAATTGAAATACGGATTGCTTATGTGACTAATACCCTAATAGCTATTAGGGTATTAACGAGCTAGATTGATGGATAGCGATGCATCATTTCAATAGCCACATGCATTAGACTGGCTCGACAGACAGACACATAAAAAAGTAAATAGGCAAAAAAACCGGTAGGGATTTTTAATTTTAATTTTTTTTTTAATTCCTACAACATGAAACTTGACGTACTTATTATACAAAGGGACTGCTATTTTATTTTTCCCAGCTTTGCAGGTTTCCTCACCATGCTTTACCGTGGACGACATGGCGATTCAGTACTTAAAATTTCAGTGAAAAATTTAATTCTAGCACTAAATTATCTATGTTCTAGCGTACCCAACCCGCTTTACCGGGCTAGATTTTGCTTTATTTTATTTAAATAATAAACTTACATCAATAAATATTTAATTTAACTCTCACAATATATTAAATTATTCATTCTCTTCTCGAGCGGGTGAAGGTTACTTACACCCCTGTACATACAATATACTCCATTGTACTTCAATATGGTTGATACTGACATAAATATACACAACGCATGTGGCAATACAAATTTGGGTTATAAATGAATAGAATATACACATAGTAAAAGCTATATTTGACAGTTTAAAAAGAGGAATGCTCCGATCCTCACCAAACAGGATTACTCGCCAGGCCAATGTGTAAGATTCCCTGAAAGTTTCACTGATATCGGTCCAGCTTTTTCGGACCGTATGGAACCACAGACATTCTCTTTTATATTTATAGATTGTATTGTGCAATTTGAAGGTGACTCACTAAATTTAAAAAAAAGTAACGAAAATTCTCATTAAAAACCGTCACGCATTTGATTTTGTAATAAACGAGTACAATTTGTGTGGCAGCTCGGTAAGAGCTATCGATTGGAATTGGATCTTTAATTATTTATTCAGTACGGACAAAAAGACCGAAACTTAGGTCGTGCGGGTCAAGGTGACGTATCAAAATTGTTATTGGTACAATACTTAAAACTACAACCACCTATTACTCAACTACGCAATAAATCGACTACTTTCAAAATGCCTTAAATCGTTATTATAACTACTAAAGTTGGATATTAAATTTGGAATTGGATATAGAATTGGATATTAATCGTCAACAGAATCTAAATCATTTGCAAACATTTGCGAGATAAATCTATTTTATTTAAAATTTCGTCTACTTTTACTTTTTGTACTTTTTAACGTGACAACGTCTAATAAATTGATGAATACTGGATGTAATTTGCGTAATATGTCCCGTTACGCTCACGTCAAGAATTACCGATAGTGCGACAAATGCTGCATAGTTCAAAGTGTGTAAGCGAGAGCTCGGTATGAGAGAGATAAAGAACGGAAAGCTGCTTAGTGAAGTAGATTTATAAAAATGATTATCATTTCTTAAATATATAATTCAATTTTGTTGTAACAACGTGTGTACCTAGGATATGTTGTAACGAATTTAATTGCTCCCAAATACCTAGGATTTTTTTACGGCCACTTACCACCCTTTTTACAGCCCTGCAGTTCTGGGCTCTCAAGAATAAGACTACGATATCCCCTGCCTGTCGTAGAAGGCGACTAAAAGGGGCCTCGGGTTCATTGGGTGATAAGGAGGCCTTTGTCGTTCGCCAAAGTGGAGCCGAGAAGAAAGCGACATCGGCTGGCCCGTGTCGCCTTGCACTGTGAGGTGCATACAGTGGGGAGGAATAACCTCCCCCGGGAAATGCTCTCCTGAGCACAGTGCAGAGGGGCTCCGGTGCGTTCCACTGGAGATCCCGGATCCCCTCACTATGCACCGAGGAAGGGCCACCGGGGAGGTTTTAGTGGGTAAAAACCCCACATAACCACCGCCTTCTCCCCAGAAAGCGGGGTATCTTTCTGAAGATTTCCTCCTCGTAAACAAAATTAAAAAAAAAGGATTTTTTTACGTCATTTATTAATTATAAGAAGCCTTCGCCTATTATTGCGATAACATTAACCGTGCAATTAGTCCACTGTATTGGTATTTTCATATAGTAACACGTTTATTGTGTTGGTGTTCAATTAATAAATGATACTTATTCTTCTTTTAAGTAGTCCCTTTTGTCCGATCGTAGCTCGTAGCCTGAAGTTGTTTACAACTTCGGGTAAAGAAGTGAGCGAACACTTCGAGCGATCATTCTAAATCTATACTATTAATATCTGAGTACAAAGTTCGACATATACCGTGATCATTTTCATGGACTGGACCATCCCTTAATTAATGCTTTATTCAGATTAAACGGTTACATTAAAACGACATGTAGTGGCATCATTTATAAAATAATTCAATTGCTAAATTGTTATCATAGTGACCCAAACAAGTGAAAATATCCTCTCTAATTATCTTCTCTATTGAAATTAGGATTTGTTTAAATTACAATAGCATTAAGAATAATTCTAGGTGGCTGCGTTCTTTTGCTAGATTAAGTGATTTATCAAATCTGATGTATTGTCCAAATCATGAAGCATATCGTAGCCTTATAAAATAATATTTATTAGGTTAGTTGTAACTGACCTTACAAGGGCACTCGATAAAAATCGTACTTGTTTCGAAAAATATGTAGAACTTTGCAGTGGCCGCCTACCATTAGTTGATCAGTTTCCCCTATGTCTTTTAAACTGTCTGTCATTTCTTATACTCGAAAAGGCAAACATTTCACGGCTCCGATAAATCGCACTTCTATATCCACAATACATCAAAGACACGAACTGATTTCGCACGTCGCCTTCACAAACGGGCAAATTAATTTACTTGATAACGACGTTTTCAATCACCGCCCCTCCTCTTATTGCTTTTTCCTTTCTTAGGGAATATAAAGCCTCTGTGATTGTGATTCTAACTGGAAATATTAAAAAAAAAGATAAGTTAGGTTAAGGTGGATTTTTCTTTTGTTTTAGAAAAGAGGCAAAGTACGGCTTAAGGCTTACCTCATCTTAATTGAATCATTGATTTACATCCACAGCACCAGAGGACTTCAAGTGCGTTGCAGGCCTTTGAGAAAGGAGTAGTCTCATTTCTTGAAAGGTCCTAAGTCTTACCGGATCAGAAACATGATTGCAGAAAAATGATCCTACGACTTAGTAGGGTATAGCAGCCTATATACGTAGCATCAATTTAGGGCAATACAGTAATTAAATTGCAATTAACATTTTTTAACTGGCACTGGAGAACGAATTCGGTAACTCGGAAAGAGAAAAAAAGTTTTACTGTCTACTTCTTTTTCTTCATGTACCTCTTCATTACTTAAGACCGGCAGTCAGTCTTCTATACTTATTCACGGCTTAGCAAAATAGTTGTTCGACTGTTTTTATTCCAGTCCTTTCCCAGATGTTTCTTACTCATGATTTCTTCCTTCTTTCTTGCACCAATAGGTACCTTTTATTTTCTAGTTCTTTTTATTAAATTTTTGTCCTTAAAGTATGCCTATATTCTTCTCTACTCAGAAATTTCAGAATGAAAACATTTTAAACGGAATAACTTAATAATGTTAAAGGTTGGGGTTTCGAATCCAAGTTGGTTATAACTTATAAGTTGAAATAATTTTTGGTTTCAGGTAAATCGCGTGTTCGATTTCCCCTACTCCAATAAAAAAAAAAAAATTGTATAAAGCATTATGCAAATTGTACCGAGGCAAATAATACGATCTATAAATCGTATCGCACTTTTAACACATCACTGCCATTAACCAATACTTCAGTTACGAATACTGCTTTATAAACACCAAGTCTCGTATATTACGAAATGCCAGTTTTATTGTACATTTATTTCAGGTAAAGGAAACATTTAGGATTGAACATCCAATAACGCTGAAGTTGGTAAACTACGTGAAGCACTCGTGCGTCACTTCGTTTGCAATAATGTCCAATTTATAACCGCGAGGCCGTAACGTGTTTATTTCACTCTTATGCCCTGTTGATTTCGAGTGAGTAAATTACGAGATGCGTTCTCTCCCCAATTCATTTATCTTTGCTACATTAATGTTATTTTCGTACATTTTTTTCAAGTGTATTTACGTACCCGAGCAAAGAAGTGGCTCTGATTTTTCTATCAATTACACCGCTTGCTAACATTTGATTTATGTTTAAAATTATATGCATATTTTCTAGCATTCGCTCCCCTTGATAGGATTAGGAGCGTTGCTGGAGTTTCTTCGGCCACTTCTTCTTCCAGCACTAACGCTTTCCGAAGTGGCATATAAGTTAGTTTAGCTTAGATTGTCCCTATAGTCTTTTGTCTCCAGGGCGCCCTCGGAACGGACTGCTATCGCGTAAAATAGTAATCGAGGTCTCCCCTCACCGGGAGGACACTTGTGTTGAGTTACTAGCTAATAGAGGTTCAGGCTAAGCGACCTAAGAGCTATGCCACCTCTCAATCCAGTGAAGCAGTAAAGGCCAGCCTCTATGGCTAACTGTGTTAGTTCGTCAAAAAAAAATTCTAGCATTTTTTCAGTTAGTTCGGAAACGTAGTGGAGCAAACGTGCTTGCAGATTGTGACATGTAAGCTTAACATGTGACATTGTATTGGAGCCTTGTGAAGTTACAATCAATGGGCTGCTGTCAAGGTGGGACATCAACGCCTGCTACCTTGCAGTTCTATTTTTTTCATACCCACCAGTTTTTTTATTAGTAAGTCATGTTTTGTTTTTTCTGTAATAGTTAACAAATAACCTATCCTCATTTATACAGTACAGTAAATAAATGTAAAAACGGATTGTGTGTGTTCTTATACACACACTTAAACAAAACAAAAAAGTGTTTTAGTATTTGTTGTCACAGATTTTGTTATCGTGCAGTTCTATTTTTTTCATATCCACCTAGTTTTTTTATTAGTAAGTCATGTTTTGTTTTTTCAGCAATAGTTAACAAATAACCTATCCTCATTTATACAGTACAGTAAATACATATAAAAACGGATTGTGTGTGTTCTTATACACACACTTAAACAAAACAAAAGTGTTTTAGTATTTGTTGTCACAGATTTTGTTATCGTGCAGTTCTATTTTTTCATACCCACCTAGTTTTTTATTAGTAAGTCATGTTTTATTTTTCAGCAATAGTTAACAAATAACCTATCGTCATTTATACAGTACAGTAAATAAATATAAAACGGATTGTATGTGTTCTTATACACACACTTAAACAAAACAAAAATTGTTTTAGTATTTGTTGTCACAGATTTTGTTATCGTGCAGTTCTATTTTTTCATACCCACCTAGTTTTTTTATTAGTAAGTCATGTTTTGTTTTTAGTAATAGTTAACAAATAACCTATCGTCATTTATACAGTACAGTAAATAAATGTAAAACGTATTGTATGTGTTCTTATACACACACTTAAACAAAACAAAAATTGTTTTAGTATTTGTTGTCACAGATTTTGTTATCGTGCAGTTCTATTTTTTCATACCCACCTAGTTTTTTATTAGTAAGTCATGTTTTATTTTTCAGCAATAGTTAACAAATAACCTATCGTCATTTATACAGTACAGTAAATAAATGTAAAACGTATTGTATGTGTTCTTATACACACTTAAACAAAACAAAAATTGTTTTAGTATTTGTTGTCACAGATTTTGTTATCGTGCAGTTCTATTTTTTCATACCCACCAGTTTTTATTAGTAAGTCATGTTTTATTTTTCAGCAATAGTTAACAAATAACCTATCGTCATTTATACAGTACAGTAAATAAATGTAAAACGTATTGTATGTGTTCTTATACACACTTAAACAAAACAAAAAGTGTTTTAGTATTTGTTGTCACAGATTTTGTTATCGTGCAGTTCTATTTTTTCATACCCACCAGTTTTTATTAGTAAGTCATGTTTTGTTTTTAGTAATAGTTAACAAATAACCTATCGTCATTTATACAGTACAGTAAATAAATGTAAAACGTATTGTATGTGTTCTTATACACACTTAAACAAAACAAAAAGTGTTTTAGTATTTGTTGTCACAGATTTTGTTATCGTGCAGTTCTATTTTTTCATACCCACCTAGTTTTTTTATTAGTAAGTCATGTTTTGTTTTTAGTAATAGTTAACAAATAACCTATCGTCATTTATACAGTACAGTAAATAAATGTAAAACGGATTGTATGTGTTCTTATACACACTTAAACAAAACAAAAATTGTTTTAGTATTTGTTGTCACAGATTTTGTCATCGTGCAGTTCTATTTTTTCATACCCACCTAGTTTTTTATTAGTAAGTCATGTTTTATTTTTCAGCAATAGTTAACAAATAACCTATCGTCATTTATACAGTACAGTAAATAAATGTAAAACGGATTGTATGTGTTCTTATACACACTTAAACAAAACAAAAAGTGTTTTAGTATTTGTTGTCACAGA
Source organism: Meandrusa payeni (assembly GCA_029286785.1). Lineage (NCBI taxonomy): Eukaryota > Metazoa > Arthropoda > Insecta > Lepidoptera > Papilionidae > Meandrusa > Meandrusa payeni. The sequence continues at coordinate 4,249,279 of JAGSMX010000027.1, forward strand.
TTTTGTTATCGTGCAGTTCTATTTTTTCATACCCACCTAGTTTTTTATTAGTAAGTCATGTTTTGTTTTTAGTAATAGTTAACAAATAACCTATCGTCATTTATACAGTACAGTAAATAAATGTAAAACGTATTGTATGTGTTCTTATACACACTTAAACAAAACAAAAATTGTTTTAGTATTTGTTGTCACAGATTTTGTCATCGTGCAGTTCTATTTTTTCATACCCACCAGTTTTTATTAGTAAGTCATGTTTTATTTTTTTCATACCCACCAGTTTTTATTAGTAAGTCATGTTTTGTTTTTCAGCAATAGTTAACAAATAACCTATCCTCATTTATACAGTACAGTAAATAAATATAAAAACGGATTTTGTGTGTTCTTATACACACACTTAAACAAAACAAAGTGTTTTACTATTTGTTGTCACAAGTTTTGTTATCGTGCAGTTCTATTTTTTTCATACCCACCTAGTTTTTTATTAGTAAGTCATGTTTTGATTTTTCAGCAATAGTTAACAAATAACCTATCCTCATTTATACAGTACAGTAAATAAATATAAAAACGGATTGTGTGTGTTCTTATACACACACTTAAACAAAACAAAAAAGTGTTTTAGTATTTGTTGTCACAGATTTTGTTATCGTGCAGTTCTATTTTTTCATACCCACCTAGTTTTTTTATTAGTAAGTCATGTTTTATTTTTCAGCAATAGTTAACAAATAACCTATCGTCATTTATACAGTACAGTAAATAAATATAAAACGGATTGTGTGTGTTCTTATACACACTTAAACAAAACAAAAATTGTTTTAGTATTTGTTGTCACAGATTTTGTCATCGTGCAGTTCTATTTTTTCATACCCACCTAGTTTTTATTAGTAAGTCATGTTTTGTTTTTAGTAATAGTTAACAAATAACCTATCGTCATTTATACAGTACAGTAAATAAATATAAAACGGATTGTATGTGTTCTTATACACACACTTAAACAAAACAAAAATTGTTTTAGTATTTGTTGTCACAGATTTTGTCATCGTGCAGTTCTATTTTTTCATACCCACCTAGTTTTTTATTAGTAAGTCATGTTTTGTTTTTAGTATTTGTTGTCACAGATTTTGTCATCGTGCAGTTCTATTTTTTCATACCCACCTAGTTTTTTATTAGTAAGTCATGTTTTGTTTTTAGTAATAGTTAACAAATAACCTATCGTCATTTATACAGTACAGTAAATAAATGTAAAACGGATTGTGTGTGTTCTTATACACACACTTAAACAAAACAAAAGTGTTTTAGTATTTGTTGTCACAGATTTTGTTATCGTGCAGTTCTATTTTTTTCATACCCACCTAGTTTTTTCTACCCTACCTAACAATCATACCATGAAATACCGATGATGTCAAACAAGTACCAAGTAAGCATGTTTTTAAGTTTACATTACTTATGGGGAAATATGAAAAGGCAATCGTATATGATAATATATTATCTTGTATACTGTTAGCGACAGTTGGTCCTACTGAATGCCAATTTAGTTTTAAATATTATTGTTAGCAACAGTTGGTCCTGCTGAATATTATAATCTATAAAGTTAATGGACTGACTATAAAAGTACTTTAGTTTAGTCAACTAAAGTACTTTTATCGGTTGTCGGCAACCAAGGCCGTTACCGCTTCCGTCTTTGAAAGAGATGCATATACTAGAAATTTAGGATAGAAAGGAGAGGACTCTCTCTGTAGACAATTAGTGTACAGTTTAGAACAAGTGAGTTATGCTGGATGAAAAGCACTTTAAAAGTGAATCTCTGAAACAAAGTCAGTAAGTCTTTAATAAATTACCTCTAAGGCTCTTGATGTATTGCTGTTAATAATTTGATAAACTATAAAATATGTTGTGTTCGATATTGAGCAAGGAAGCTCACAATACACTTTATGCGTGTATTATTTTCTTTTCTATGAAAAGAATGCTAACAATGTATATTTGATTTTTCAAAATTTTTACCAACCACCAACTATTATCAAGAATTTTGTTATTCCAACTAAGCTTAAGCATGTGCTAGGAGATGGTTCACATCTATAGTCCAATCTACTGCCTTTGATTTGCAGACTTTAGCCTAAACCATTAGGCTATATATCGACGATGGAAAGCAAAAACGTAGTAACACATATGGCCATTTTCACTTTTTACGTCTTTAGAATCAAAAAGGCTTGTAACAATTAGATGAAAAATAGCGAAAATAGGATTTTCAAGATTGACACTTATCTTTTATTTTTAGTACCGTATAACGATTTTCTTTTACGAAAACACAAGGTTAATTACGTGGTACAATACTTATTCAACAAAAAATAATGAATATTGTGTCCAACAGCTCTAGATCCACAAACACGAAAGTTATAAGTTGAAATGTTTTTCGGCTCTGGTGAACAATTTCATTTACACACGCAGTAAACGTTTTTGTTTTCCAGCGTTTTAATGTAAGACTAATAATATTTCGATACATTTTTCAATCTTTATCTTCAAAGATTACATGTGGCCAATGTTTTTCTAAAAAATATCAGTCGTTCGAGAATAACACTAAGTCTTTAAATGCACATCTGTAAACCTTAGATAAAGGTGTTACAAAAACACTAAATAAATATTTTTTTTTGTATACCAAATAATAATCGTCCATTCATAGCAGCTGTAGAAGGGATACAGACATGCCCTTTATAAAATGCTTTTATAAGTTTCTGGCGTTCCCTCCCTTAAATTACATTTCGTTTTGCATTTCAGTAGCATTTTATAACAATAGAGCTCTCCTAAAAGCGTCAAAGGCTCGCTCAGTACGTGAATTTACACAAAGCATAGAAGAATCGGGTGTTTGAGCTCTGCCATAACAATAAAATTGTATTGCTTTTACAGAAAGACTTTTAAATTCTATATCGTACTACATTTTAATATTTACACCGTGGTTTGGTTAAGACCTCGTGAATTAAAAATATTACATAACAGACTAGATGTATGCCCTTCTTTCGTTTCTGTTATTTTACTTTGTTACTTACAAGGTGTCCAATCGGATTAGAATTGGTCATCAGTCTTATGCCATTAATTTTTAAGAGAAAATCTTTATTTCCTATAAAATTATAAATGGTTTAGGTAGTTTAACTTTTGCCAAACATATCGTTGGTTCGAATCCACTATTCGATTCTGGACGCGATCCATCTCTTAGTACAAGCTTAAGCTTAGTTGGAATTGACAATGTTAGTAGTATTTAGGATAATATTTTTTTTTCCTTTATCTTTAATAGCATTAACAGCGATGATATTAATAAGATTACACTCTTTTTAAAAGACTTCAAAAAAGTACGAGTTAATAACTCGTCGTTATTGTTCGAAAGATTTTTCTTTCATTTAAGTTCCGTTTTAATTATGTTGCCATGGACGATGATTTACTAACGTACGTCGTATAGAAGAACTTTTGTTAAAATATTGGTTAGATTGGTAGATTAATTACTAATTTAAGTAAAGCAAGATTAAGTATGTATATCTTAACGTCAACGACCAAGAATGTGGAAGATGAAAAGAAATAGATGGCAGAACTTCGTAATATAAAGCATAATAATCGATAGTTCCAGATAAAAACCACATTTCATTCGCATAGTCTATATTACATCACAAATACAACCCCTCTCTGAGATCTGATTAATTTACGAGAGGAGAAACACGTTCGACTAAAGCTTTTAAGCTAATTGATCTCTCTCAACTTGCTATGTGATTAAAACCTTAAGGTACAAAGGAGCACCTCTGACGTGACACGCGCCGTACTAACGTTCTTGATATAGATTACGTTTCAACTAATCTCTGCTTTGTTAATCAGGTAATGGATAAACGGAGTGGCAGCCATTAAATGCCGATCAAGTGTAAGTGTAAGTTCAAAGGTAAAACTTTTCTATCTAATATTTAACGATGCTTCAGTTCACAAATTCATGATACATATAAAAAAACTCCGAAACGACGAAATTCGACGGAGAACGAAGGTAGTCGATATAGCTCTTAAAGTCAAGTTGAAGTGGCAGTGTGCCGGCCACGTCTGCCGAGTCAGCGACGGTAAATGGTGGAGGAAAGTCTTGGTATGGAGGCCGCGCATGGGCCGGAGAAGCATGGGGCGCCCTCCCTCCAGATGGACCGACGACCTTGTAAGGATAGCCGGAAGTGGCTGGATGCGGAAAGCATCGCATGTGGTGGAAGGCATTGGGGAAGGCCTATTCCCAGCCGTGGATAGATACAGACTGATGATGATGATAAAAAAACTTATTGTACGCACAGCTAAGTACAACTACAATGTTTGGACGTTGCGGTATAAGTCGCGTCCTGGCCGATATTCGGGCGAAATTTTTCTAAAAATAAGAAGACACGAATCATGACTCTCTTATGTTTTTTCGATTCATTAATAATTTGTCTGTAAACTGAATTTAACGATTTATCTGTACAATAAAAGTATAACTGTGTTTGTGTTTGATGTTTTAACAATCAATAAATCTATTTATAATATATTAAACAGTGACAGTGTAATGACTAAGCGTACGGTTTTACGAATTAACGGTTAGGGTTCGAATCCGTTGTAATTCTTACATACAAAATAACAAAAAAAAGAGCCGCGATAGCTCAGTGTCCAGTGGTTAAATTACATAGTACACGAGCAACCCAAGTTTGATCTCGTTGCCAGCAGCAATGAATTTTGTTGCTATTTTAGGTGCTGATTTACCCTGCGGTCGACGGTGAAGAAACCCGCATGTCTTAGAAAAAGTGCCCAACAGTGGGACACATATATTCTATAGGCTACTCGTATAACTTTAATATACAAAGGAATGACTTGCTTAACTTTGTATTCATTGCCAATCCGGTCGAGATACCACTTTCTAGGGCGCCGTCTATCGATCCCACCACTCACTTCCCAGTTTCTTGTCACTCATCCTATCTATATATGCGAAGATGACAATTCTGTAGTGATATTATTCAATTTACAATACGATTGGCGACCTACGTATTATATAATAGCCGATATAAAAGCAAGTCGTCGTGGGCGTGATTTCATTGATTCATTACAACTACCGTACAAGACAGTTGTAGTAGACATTAGATCCAACCAGCTCGTTCCGAATGCCTGACGTCAATATGACAGACATCGGTTGTTTTATCAAAAACTTGTAATTCTGACGTCTATATACCGTTATGCTCTGAATACGTAATGGGAGTGAGTTCGATTTGGCATTTACTTAGTGGTATAGCTGGGTGTTAATAACTCTAGCGCTAAGCGAAATGTGAACATAGTTGCGTATGTGTATAGCCGCACGTGTGAGATAATTGTAGTATAGTTGCTCCTTTGACTATCAAATGATTCGTTTCCGATGTTTATATATAGTATATATGTGTTAAAATAGGAATAATTAGTTATTAATGTATGTGCTATTTCAACCAAAGAATATTAAATATGTAAAGCATTGTGAGAAATCGTGTTGTTGACTCCACATAGTATAAGAGCAATGGTACAGTTCAAAGAGTCTCTTAGAGTTGTTCTTCGGTGGCGTCGCTTAAGTGTTGTTAGTGTTATTCGTCGGTAGCGCCTCAGTATATAAGTTAAGTACTCCTGTTATTTACCTTGTTATAAATATTGCACATGTACTATGAGTAAGGTGATTTACTTATATTTATGGTGATGTTGTTAATATGTTATTTATTTACTAAAATATATGTGATGTATGTGTTACAATGAATATGAAAGTATCAAAGTTAAATAAAACGATAATACTGATAATAAGTATATTATTAACTGCTCCTGATTCTAACACACGCAATTATTCATTTCTCCAGTCTCACTTCATTTCTACAAATTACGAACGAAGTGTTCTTGTTTGTCCTTTACTACTACCATATAATATAATATATATACAAACTATAACAGTCAATAAAAAATAAACTAAAACTGTAAAATAAAAAACAAACTTGATCAAACAAAAAATAATTTTGATCCCTGGTTGCATCACAAACTAATAATTCTAACGTTAATATGCCGATATCCTTTGAATACATAACCCGAAAGAGTTCGAAGCCTAATATAGTAGCAAATAATGGTATAGTTTTTATCTATTACTATACATAACTAAGTATTCCTTAAAAAATATAAGAATATATGTCACATAATGTTTAAAATTAAAGCGGCACCTATCAAAATACTAAGTACACTACGTCCGTCTCAATTACTTTATGTAATAGCAACCCGATGTCGATCTCTGTTGCAGGCATTTATGAAATTTAAATGCAGAATAACCACGCGGTCGGGAGTTAAGAAAACATGTGAAGACTGCAAATTTACAAGAGCTGTCTGTCGGACTATGCACAAATACTCTTTATAGAAAAAATTGTACCAAACTGTTAGATATATACAGACTATTACTTCACTTTTTACATTAGCATCATAATATGTAGGTCCATAAAGTTGTCCGAAACAATTTTTTGCCAGAAGTTGTATGGAGCATCGCATGTTAGCTTGACATGTCATAATGGGTTATGATATATCGCAGACAACTTCGATGTTCGAGATTTTCTATGGGGTGGCCACTGCACGGATTAAATGAAAAGTACACTTTGTTATCACGAGTTTTATTTAACGTTAGCGTCAGACTTATTTTTTCAAACTTTACGACTTAGATGTGTTACATCACGCGATCTCCGGTCTGTTGTCTGTCATTGTTCATAGCCTTGACTGAAATCAAAAAATGATGTTTTGTTAGTACACTTTGTAATATAAGCTCTCACGTTTAACCCCTAGCAGGGTAGATAGGGACAGGTTGCGCTGTCCACTTTTCACTAAAGTTAGTAGGTCCTATAAGCGACAGCGATTTTATCGATTACTCTTTGCAACTTCTTATCAATCTTATTTTGAAAAATCACTCAGAGAGATATGCAGAGATGATGCACTTAGTACGAACTTGGCACACATCCTTCACTCAATTCACATCCATACATTTGCGCATACATTTTCGTCGGTTTAGAGTACTCCATTCTGCCAGTTTTAATACGTGTCTTTAAAACCAAAAATATTAACGTAGATAATTTATTCATTATTAATATGTTCAGTGGACCCGAAAAGAAGACGACATTTTTGATTCCATGACGAACGATTCCAGATTCGACAACTCAACGAAAACTTGCATGTACCTTCAAGTCTAATGGTGAAAGGGAAATTATCCCTTTGAGAAGATTAGAACTTACAAAAAGATGGTTCATTAAAAAAATCTAATCAAAATTAGTGACGTCGCGAAGATCACGTGATCTTGTGTGATGTACTAACCTCGTTGCCACGATGAATTGCCAGGATCATATCGTAGTCGTTTGCCCCAATAGAGATGGTGGCTCGGCCATCGTTGCCGACGGTGACGGTCTTTCCAGTACACCTGTTGCCACTCTTTACGCCAGATATGACGTCACAATAAGAGCCAGCTGGGAGGCAAGTCTGAAAGTTGTAAATAATTTTGACTCAACGTACACTTTAAACTTATAGTTGACTCTGAGGCCGATAGAGAAGAAACAGATTTTTTCCTTGTTTTTCTAATTTATTTAATTTTGTGTCTAATATTTTATTAGAACGTGTGTCTTATATTCTGTCTGTGACTACACTGTATCTGTGATGAGTTTTCTGAACTTTCTTTTACAATATAATAAATTCAACTGTTGAATGTCAAGTACACAATTCTACATCCCATGTTCGAAGTAGTGGACTAAACGAGTATTCTATGATAGCAGTCGTGCAGGTTCTTTTGTTTCTCTGTTTCGTTCTCATAAGAGGAACGGATCGATTGAGTAAGTAACAAGACTTCACCTAGTATGAGTGTGAAACTTTATACGTCTGCGCTTCACCCATTTTTGAGGAGGCCAAATACCTTTCCTCGTCTTTTCACAAAGAGGAATCTCTTTACGTGTATTTTAATCATTGAATAACACTACTTTTATGAATTTGATGCCAGCACTTATAAATTTGTTGCTGCAATTTTATCTGCTGTTGTACAACGCGCTCGGCGGTGAAAGAAAATATCGCGAGGAAACCTGCATGTCCTAGATTTTTTCTAAGACAATCCGCACTATGGCCGCGTACCGGACTATGCTTTAATACTCTCTTTACAGAGAAGGCCTGTGCCAAGGACATATAAAAAGGCTATTTTACTTTACTAATATTCATATTTTGGATAATTAGATATCAACGGTTAATAATCTAAAATACAACACTAAAATAAATTTTATAAAAAAATATTATGGGTATAGTAAGATTTTAACTTGTATTTCACGCAGTATTATTGTCATATGTAACATCACGTAATCATGCCCCGTACCTGTAAGTTTTGATTAAGATTCCAGTTGTCGTTATTGAAAGCGACGAAGGCCTGTCCGCCGCGGCAGAAGGCGATCTGGTTACTGCCGTTGTCCCACCAATCGTTCACACCTGTGTTACCAGCTACATTTCGGAATGCTACCATTTGGTAAATCTGACGCCAGCGATGTTCGCAGATCCATCCGTTGCCACACGTTTCATCCTTTACGAAAATACAAAATGACTTGTAAATAAAATATTTGTAACTAAAATTAATAAATTGACAAAAAAACGAGTGTGTTTCAGACCATACGACTGAAAGAACACTTCTTTAGCTCCCCATCTATATTTGTATATATTCATTTATTTATATATGTATAATATATAAACAATTGTTAAAAAAAATGTGCGCGTGCTCTCTCTTGCTTCTGCAGTGTGATACAGACAATAGACCTGCTCTGTGTCTGAGAAATACGAAAACTCTCCTTTCTATCTTCTCTAATGTATATCTCCTTCTCAACTTTCGCCATTCCTGATCACACTTTTCGTAACGGTCTCGTCACGCTTTCACCAGCTTACACCTCAAGCGTGCGTAAAGCAGTTTTATTTCAATAATACGGAACGACTTTAAAATTATACTAACGGAATTGATAGATGGAGAAATGATGTTGCCACTTCCGTCCATTGGGGGTCCAGCCTCCGTGTCCCAGAAGTCGAAGCTACTCATCAACTGAGGTTTACCGTACGGGTGGGCCAACATGAAAGCAATTGCCCCCTTGTAACTTTTTGAACTTTTGTATGTAAGAATGTTACCGCCAGCCCCATGTCCTCTCTGATTGTCATGGTTGTCGATAAAGGTCAATGCGTCATCACTAGCAAGGAGTCCCCAATTGGGGCCCCAGTTAACCAGCCATCTCAATTGGTTGCCTCCTTGGAATGCTCTGCTCAATTCCAATCCAAATCTGAACTCTGTCACTGCAGCAAGTGGCGTGTACTCATCTCGGCTGATAGCTTCGCCGCCAAGATCGATAACTTCTTGGTAGATATAGGGGCGGGCACCGGATGGAAAGCCATGGTTTGTGTTGAGGTTTTGGAGCCTGTCGTAGATCACACGGAGGTCTCCAGGCCACATGTGTTTAGCGGCGTCAATTCTAAAATTGATTAAATATTTTTGATATTTTTTGTGTATGTTATTTTATGGAACGAGTCAGTCTTCTAATTAACATAAATTATATGTTACTACATTTTATTTATGGTTTAATTTATTATATATTAATAATATAGATAAACAAATTCTATTAACAAGTTACTATTATGTTATATCATGAATCTAACTACAATTATACAAACTTACTGATAAAACAAACATAAATTGTTTGTTTTATCTCTGACTTAGTTATTCCTGTTGATAAGCAGTGTTGGCAACACAGTTCTCGGAAATCGTTGAGATATACACGAATCTTTCTTAGTGGTCACTCTAGAGTAAATGTTCGAAACTATATTCCTACTTAAATTTGAAATATAAAAAAAAATTATAAAAATAAAAAAGCTCTATCCGCATTTCACAAAACTTGTTAGGTCTTTAATGTGATATAACCACACTAATTTAGAGTTATTATAACGTATAATACTAAAACTTAACAAGCCCTTAACTTATCTCTTAGCCCGAAGGCTTCACAGTTACATATCTAGGCATAGTCGCGTAGAATCAGTTATAAACTTGATATCTGGACATGACAACCAGCGCTGCGGGAATTTTGCGATAGTGCACGGCGGACAAATTTCAATTTTGTTTTCATTTCATGTTTTATGGTTGCCTTGTATGTAAAAACAAAGTCTATCTCTGTCTTTTTTAGTACGCACGCGGTTACGAGGAAATAAAATCATAGCTCACACGAGCCATCCGTCATATGCGTCCGGCCAAAATCTTTTTTGTACTGAAAGCAACCAAAAGCGCTTGCCGTTTCAATCTATCTCATCTGAAGCAAACAACTAACAATCAACTAGTCTATATGTTACCTGAATCCAGCAACACCCATACCGATGAGACGATTCATGTAATTGACAATCATATCACGAACGTATGAGGTTCCTTGATTCAAATCCTTCAAGCCCGATAGCTCACAATTGCGCACCTAAAAATCAAACACCCTTTTAATTTATCTTCAAGAAAGTACGTTACAACAGTTGGTAATAGATACACAAAATAGTAAATAAAATATCATAACATATCCTTGACTCAAGTTAATGAACCCGATTTTTATAGTAGCTTTAACGAATAAATATCAAAACGTTGATATCGCCAACTAGCTTTACTAACTAATAACAAGATTATAGAGAAATAGCCTGTAAAACGACGATGACGCGAATAGATTAGTCACGCTTTTAACGAGCGCGATGGAACGCTTTGTCGATTTCTCGAGATCTAGCCTGACCGAATATCGTTCCGCTATCCGGGTCTTCGAGGACGTGCTACATTGTCAGATAGAAAATAATGTCATTCCAGCATAAACATCTAAGAAAAACTAAAAATGTACTACGTATAAATCATTTATATACATTCAAAGCCTTGGACCCACCCCTTAGATGCTAGGAGCGTTGCTGGAGTTTCTTCGGCCACTTCTTCTCCCAGCGCAGACGCTTCCCGAAGTGGCACTCAAAGTTAGTTTAGCTTTTCGAATGTCCCTTAGATTATCCGTGAAATAGCCACCGACCGAGTGGTGTTCGGCCCTCTCGGGCGCCCTCGGATAGGAATGCCTACGTGTAACATAGTAACCGTCCAAGCCGAGGTTACCCCTCACCGGGGGGACCCTTGTGTCGAGTTACTAGCGATAGAGGTTCAGGCTAAGCCACCTAAGAGCTATGCCACCTCTCAATCCGGTGAAGCAGTCAAGGCCAGCTTCTCTGGCCAATCTGTGTAGTTCGTCATAAAAAAAAATAAAAGCCTTGGAGCCGTTTATATACTATAATACATATATAAGAATTATTAATTGAAAGTTCTAAGTTATACGTCAAAATAAATCCATTATTGACATGAAAGTGTTAAGATTGAATTATAGCACAGCGGCGGGTCAGTGTATTAATAAATCGCGTATTAAATTCGATTCCCCTTCGCGTCATGTATGTATGTCTATTTCCGGCCCGATATCTCGGGTCCTTGACATTGACTTCCGCACTTTATTTAGATCTTATTACAACTACTTCGCGGAACATCGTGTGAATCATTCGATGTTATCAAGCTATCAGATCTCGTTAAAAAACATAATCTGATAATAACATTCCAGGGGAATGTTATTTATTTAACCAATAACTTTTTTTTGTTGTCGGGGGGAAATCTTCAACAAGATACCAAGATACCAAGACACCACGCCCTCCCGATGGCCTTTCCTTGGTGCATGGTGAAGGGCTCCGGGATCTCCAAGGGAACACACCGGAGCCCTTCTGCACTCGGAGAGCACGTCCCGGGTAGGGGGAGATTAATCCCACGCCCCTGTGCCCTAGCAGTGCAAGGCAACACGGGCCAGACGATGTCGCCTTTAGGTTCACCTTAGCGGACGACAAATGCCCCAACCATTGTCGGCTTGTGAACCCGAGGACTTATCAATTTTTATATAAATTAAAATTTATAAATTAGTTATGTAAATAATGATTTGTCAGCCAAACTTAGGTCATTAACAGACGACATGTCATTCAGTTATCTATCTTCATGTTAATTTTTTTAAATCTGATGATAAAAAAATGAAGACAAGAGGCGGTTTATATAAAAAATATAAATTCTGCACTAAAATTAGAAATTATTCCTTTCTAACACACAATATTCTTACAAATAGAAATTATACTTCTAGTCCCACAGCATTAATCCTCTTGACTGTTCAAAATGAGCGCTCGCATCTCTTAATTTATTCTGTTTACAAACGCAGACTTAAATTACGAGATTTACTAATTTCATTCTCTTAGCGTTAGTATTAACATAGAATAAGTTTTTAAATACAAAAGGAATTTCCAAAACTAATAAAATTCATAAAACATATTACTAAAATTCTTTAGTTTTAATATATAAATACATATCAAATTGTAGGCTATCATTAGCACATAGAGAACTAACATTATAAATAAAGAAAAAGGGAAATATTCTTATCACATTAGTAGAAAACAAAATGTACACCGATTTCGACCAAGGATACACTCGGGATCCTGCGGAATTGCTCAAAATTCTGCATTTATGCAAAGGTCATATGTAAAATAGCCGTGGTGGCTGTGCCGGCACCAGTAACGTAGGTGCATGCAACGAACACAAATGTTAATACGAACATCCGATTTGCAAATTAAATAAAAAGAGTACTCAAATCAACTCTATAAATTTACCAATCAATTAAGTCATATTAGAAATTCCGGTCGCTTTAATCACAGGATTGCCGCATAGTCAGGTGCCATTATTGCTGCCAAAGCATTATCTGTGAATTGACAGTTCGCAAGGCAGGCAACCTGCCAATTCGGATGACTAATCTCTGGTATGAAATGTTGCAATTATATGCGTTATTCTGTACATCGCCTTATTTCCTATACAGTGTTGAACACTAAGTACTGAAATAGTGTCCAGCTCGTGTACATTCCCAGACACGATAGAATTTTTGTTTAATTCACAATGTTTGAATAAAGTATTTTGACAGACACTAATACGAACATTTATTATAATTTGAAATGCTGTATTAGAGCTGATATTTACGAAGATACTTTACGACGTACGACCTAATTTTGCACTACTCGTATCTTTAAGTAACCAACCTAAAAATACCAAACGGCTGGTCCGTGTCGCCTTGCACTGCGTCGACACAGGGGGAGAGAGATTAACCTCCCCTACCGGCACTTGCTCTCCGAGAGAACAGTGCAGGGGGCTCCGGTGCGTTTTGGTGGGTAACCCCACATAACCCCGCCTTCACCCCAGAAGGCGGGGTATCTTCTTGAAGATATCCCCCACCCCCCGTCAACAAAAAAAAACGGTTACAAAATTAGTTGCCTAAAGTCGTTCAAACGGTTTAATCCCCACCATCGATATGATTACTGTAAAATCCGTAGAAATAGTTTAATTCCATGACTTATTAAGATTGGCGTTAATATGAGTAAAAATAATCTTTTATTTATGATATCATTAATAAGCAAATAAACTTACTCTATCAGGACAGCAGCCGTAATCGTTACCGGATATCACGCACTGCGGCCAGTTGAAATCATTTCTGCCATACGGAACACCCGGGTAGTGCCAGTTGCCAAAGTCGGCGGTGCTACCTCCAGTGCCGACATTCTCATTCCAAGTGCCAGTCATGTGATTAATAATAGCGTCCACGTAAATTCTGGAATAGATTATAATAATATTTAACATTTAACTGTACCATTTGAACTTAAGTTTTATTGTATCAAAAAAATTTGGAGCGTTACTAGAGTTTCTTCGGACATTTCTTCCAGCGCCAACGTTTTCCAAAGTTTTTAAGTTCTTTAAATATCTTAAAGCCAGCTTTTAGAATGCCTTGATAGTCTTCCGATAAAAGCTAACAACCGAGTCGTGGTGCAACCCTCTCGAGCGCCCTCGGTTCTGAATGCGACTAGAGTAACTGTCCGAGCCTAGATCCTGTGGGAGTAGAGGTTCAGGATAAACGACCTAAGAACTCTGCCGCCTCTTAAATCAGATGAAACAGTTACAGTGAGGCTCTCAGGGCAATCAGCATTAGATCGTCACAACATCTATCATAAATACTATATCATATTGTAATGATACATCTATCACTTATATTTTATCATAATGCAATTCACTGAGTTTGTATCCAGTTAGAAAAGAAGAAAGAGCGTATAAAGCTCACTTTACTCGTTTACGAAGATGAGACGAAGCCTTTTATGGGAGATTCAACGCCACTAAAACACAAGTTCTATAAAAATCTATATCAGATTTCACAGTTCTCTCTCCGAAGTATCTATCGAAGCCTTTGTTTGTCTTCTTATTGGAAATCGAAATTTCATCGAGCCTTAGTAAGTAAAATATCCTTGTCAAACTGCCACACTGTTTAATAAAAGTTAATGAAGTTATCTCCTACAAAACGGTAGAGCTAATTAAGGGTTTCATAATACAGATGAATGAACGTTTCTTTTTCTTTCAATTTCATTTGCAGCCTACGAAAACAGGAAACAGTCCCGTTTTGGACATAAAAGCAGTATTTGCTTTTAACAGTAAATTTGATCTCGGGGAACGATCAAGTCTTTAGAGACCAATTCGGTAACATTGTTTCAGTAGCCAAAGCTATAAATCAATGTAAGACGATTCAATATACAGGGGATCGGAAAAGCTGTATTCCTTCTGTTTATTGAATAAACAAAGAAAGCAAAATCACTGTTGAATATTTCCTTTGATAGTTTATTTTATTGGATTTGTAGTAAGCGAAGGATAGAAAGAAAATAAACAGAACCCTAAAACATACAAAATCCAAGTAATCTTTTATGATTGATATCTATCTTATATTTTCGGGTTATGATAATATTAAATCACATAACAATACTTAACAAACTTGACAGGTTACTTAGAGTTAATTTCTCTATTTAATAACCAATATAATAAAACATTATATAATTACAGAAGAATTCTCAAAATATCATGGACGGATAAGATACCAAACAAAAGAGTCCTTAATACCGTGAAAAAACGCGAGCTCCAGTACTTTGGTCATATAATCTGTAATAATACGAACTACTCCAACTCATCATCCAAGGAAAAATCCAGGGTAAGCGAT
This sequence comes from Meandrusa payeni, assembly GCA_029286785.1. NCBI lineage: Eukaryota > Metazoa > Arthropoda > Insecta > Lepidoptera > Papilionidae > Meandrusa > Meandrusa payeni. The sequence continues at coordinate 4,264,395 of JAGSMX010000027.1, forward strand.
CACCTGGAAGAAGACGTATTTCGTGGCTCAGAAAACTCCGGACATGGTTCAACGTGAGCACACGATCGCTGCATCAAAAATTAAAATAGTCTTAGTGATAGTCCACCTCCGGAGATAGCACTTCAATAAGAAGAAGAATGATAAAGTTTAAAACCGCGAAAATATTAATAGAAAAATAACTTGAGTGTGAATATCGTTTCTAAAACTGCAAAAGGTATTTTTCAGTAGATTGGATTTATAAAAGGAGAAACGATGAAAATTTATAATACTTGGAGCTAGATTTTGTTTTTTTTTAAGTTTAGTTTTTAATTGTTTTGTAGTTTTTTAAATGACGCAAAAAAATTACAGATGAACTTTTTTAAAAGTTGGTTAACTATCTACTCTTAACAACAAGTGCATTTGAGATATGCATCTCTGCAAAACTTTTACTACCTGACAATACATTTGGAGAGACCACCAAAGAGATTCTTACCATTATTATACTTGTTGATAAACTTAAGACAATAAAAACTATATGGAATACTGAAAAAACAAATTTTCCTTTGAAACATTCTTACTAATAAGACATTATTTTGCTTTCTTATATCAACCTTCCCTTAGGAAATGTTACATGTGTCATTCAAATTGACGAGACAAATCTTCTCATTCTATATGTACAGCACGAGAGTCATAAATCAACACGCACACGCTCAAAGTATCCTCTTTCCCTTAGGAGCGGTAACAACACCGATGGAACGAGTGGACTCTTCAATATCTTTTCAAGATTAAAGTTCTTGTTCATTTAATAAACAAGTCTTGACATCCTTGTAAACGCTGTAGATACTTACATGTTAACGCCACGGCTGAAGTTGATTTAAATTTAGTATTATTTTAAATGCATCAGCACTTTTAGGGCAGAATCGATTCTGTGACAATTGTCTAATGACACCATTCGATAAATAGGATACAAGGTTTAGACGGGAGCTACGCCTCCTGCCGTAAAAGGGCTCATGCATATAACATAATAGTTATAATAAGTAAAGATAAAGTAACAGCCTTTATATATGTCCCTCTGCTGGACACTTCTCTGTGAAGAGAGTGTAAGGGCATAACCACGGCCCTAGTGCGGATTGGCAGACTTCACATGTGTTAGAAAGATTTTATAGGACACCGCCGAGTGCGTGGTAAATCAGCACATAAAATTGCAAAAACAAATAGACAACAGAACAAATAGACAAGAGACCTTTCTTTATTGCACTTGCGCTGTTATCTATGAATTTGATTTTTTTTCGTTTGTAAGAATTTGGTTTCAGTTAGGTCTCGATTAGGTTAACGAAATTTCGTTGGTATAAGAATTTGTGTTCTTAATATATGCCTGAAATATCCTTATAGTCCTATGAAAAAATGCTTGTTCAAACGACAATAAATACCGATACCCATAACCTCCTTAATACTAAGTCCACGTCGGTTGATATTTTTTCTAATTCGCGCAAGGTCTTCCGCACCTTAGTGTTAAAAATTATGCAATAATTTAATTTGGCTATCAATTTATTACTGTTTTTTCTTTTCATTAATTAAAATATTTTTGTAACTCCTAATTATTAAATTGTTACGTTTCCTAATAGCGAATGCCTCCAGTACCCTGGGTGGGCCCGGAGGCATGTGTGGGACTCGGCCTGGGCAGCCCATTCCCACTAAACCTACCGCGAATGCCATCAGCCGTTATGAGCGGGGTCCCGGCAAAGACCGGACTTCACCCTCAAAGGGGACTTCTCCGACACTCGGAGAAGTCCCGACGACGCCGAAGCATGCTGGGGCCAGGTTCCCATCCTGGCCCCGCTTCGGATTACGGGGGCGGCGGAGGAGACGTCTGAAACGCCTCCTGCGCACCCCGACTCGTCGCCTGCGGAGGGAGGGAGCTTCAGCGCTCCCCTCCCTGACCCGCTCGGCAGCCTCCTTCTGGGACATGACCGTCTCACAGAAGGAGGCGACCGTCGACCAAGACCTGTCGCTCGAGACCATCGCAAGTGCGAGGCTCGGAAGCGACAGGTCTACTCCACCGATGGCGGATGCCAAGTCGTGACGCTAAGTTGTGTACACCTGTAATTGGCATACACAACAGGACTTAATTTGTAAATTTGATTCAATGTATGTTTGTGTAATGCTGTTGGTGTATCTTATTTAAGAAATATAAATGGGGAACAATAAAGAGAAACACCGCCAGAACTTCGTAATAGCACTATGATATTTCCAAATTAAAAGAGAACGTCCATGCGCAGTAGCCTTTAATTGACCCATCACGTTTGATTTGATTTGAAATCTATTTTCTTACCTTACACCGACATTGTTACAACGACGCACCATGTTGGAGAACTGTTGCTCGTTGCCGGAACGAGTTACCAAGTTGTAGGATATTGGCTGATACCTTTCCCACCATGGCCGATTCCGTGACCAGATTACCAAATTTTCATTGGGCGGGGAAATCTAAAAAAAATATTTTGTTTGTTATTGAAAAGTTTAGTAGTATTTTGTTAGATTCTTCATTAGAAAAAAGTATCCATGGAAAAATGTCGTGTGACGCGATAGCATGCTGACTGAAAGGCAACCAAGAGTGAACCACAGGTCACTCAGGTACTTCGATGGAATTATTAGAAATTCTGGAGTATAAATACTAATGTCTTTATAGTTAGATTTTTTATTCCTTATTGCCTGTCAGCTTATAGGCTTTCCTTTAAAAAAGTTCCCATCGAAGAATGTCGTGTGACGCGATAGCATTCTGACTGAAAGGCAACCAAGAGAGAACCACAGGTCGATCAGGTACTTCGATGGATTTATTAGAAATTCTAGAGTGATACTAATGTATATTCGAAAATCATTTGCTTTGGAAAAACTGGCGATCTGCCCTGACTTAGCACGGGTAAAGCTATTTATCTATTCTTCTGATGGACACAAAAGCAAAAAAAAATCCAATCGATACTAAACTTCACAGGATCACCCGATGAAGCAATATAAAGTATTCCTGAAAATTATAAATCGGTATAGCTGTCTCGGTGTTTGTAGGTTACATAGATACATACACAAAAACTGAAATACGATCGCTTATATATATTAAAATCAGTAATGTAATCCGTCGTAACGTATTAAACAATTATAGACATGCATTAGCGTTCTCGAAGTAGCGAGAACTATAAAATTACATAGTATAATGTTAACCAGTCTGTTACGCTTGATCAAACTGCTTAGTATATATCTATGTTGTACACTTCATCTTGCAGATTGCTTCGTGGCGTCTCGTCGCTGCCTCCGTTGGCGGGACGTAAGACACTCGACCCCAAATATGTAGGTCATCGTTTCACATGCGGTGAAATCAATTTGACTAATAATCATTTTCAAACCGTTCAATGTTCATTATAATTCACTTATACACATATTATACGTATTATGTAGCGTAATGGTACCTATGGGAACGATCTGCCAATCGTAATGTCGTGGGTTCGAATCCACCATTCGACGAAGATGGTTCTCATCTTCTAACTAAAAAAAGTATATGCTAACGTCACAGTTCTGACAAAGCCGCGATTGGTACAAACACTCCCAAAATTGACTTTCCCAAGCTCGTATAAAATAGAGAAATGCGAAGTACCATACCATGGGTAAGAGTTATACTTTCAGTAATTAACATCAGTTGTAAATATCGATATACCCACATTCTATTTTACATTTTTAGTAAAGTTAATTTGTACCAATCTACCCTATTTAATCGCTCACAAAAGAAGTAAGATATACCCGACCCGCCTCTATCTTTCCTTAGGTGTTTTGATCATATCTGACCGATTTATACGTGTTGTTTATAGCATAAAATACGAATAGTGAAATTAAAAAACGTAATTTCTCACCTGAATACCACCGAATCCTCTCGGTCCAAGGAACCTCTCGCATTCAGCTGCAATGTCATCCCACTTCCACTCAAACAGATGTACCATCGTGGTGCGCCCCGACGCATAATGAGGGTTCTTGTAAGCCACGGCCAGGGCGGCGACAGCCAACAATAGGATGAATCGGATCATCCTGTAAGTTGCAGAATGTTAAGTTGTGGACAACCTTGACGACTTAGGTTCGCTAATATACATTGAGTTATATAAGCTTGCGGCTCAACCAATGTTTTTTTTTTGAAGTTATATTTCTTTTGAAATTTTTAGATTCGCGCCAGTCACTGTAACACAAAAGACTGATATTGCATACTTCTTTAGGTCAGTTATGGAAAACTGAGTGCGTTTTTTTTTAATGACGAACCAGCTTCTCTGGCCAATCTGTGTAGTTCAAAGCAGTCAATGCTTCAGCGTCACAGAGGTGGCATAGCTCTTAGGTCGCTTAGCCTGAACCTCTATCGTACTGAGTGCGTGTACTTATGTACGCGTATGGGAAGCTACACTTCTTTGGCAATCATTAAAATAGTTGTTAATTGCATGCAAATAATTAATTACAATTAAAATAATAGAAGTACTGGAAAAAAATTGTCAAAACACAATCAATAAACTTCAAAATTTTAAAAATTGAATAAATTAATATTGTTTTAAATAATAACACAAATTAAAATCATATCATATCGTAACATTTGAAAAAGTCTATGACCATAATATTTTTCACTGCACCTTCTTTTAAATTATAGCTACGAGGAAATAAAGCGCTTTTATCAAAATAGCCGAGGAATCCATTAGGCTTCAAGTTTCACTTAAACATTATTGTAAAATATATAAATATGAAGAATATGTTTTGTTCTTACGAATAATTTCGAACTTATTATGATTATACTGTAGTTCTTTCCCTTTTTTTTCCTTTTGCACACATTTTTTCATATATTTTTAATTCTTAATTATCGTTTAATTTACTTAACTTATTTTAAAAACTTATTGTACGCAGGACTTACTGTTTGTGACTCTGGAAGGCACTGTCTCCTGAGATACAGGTACACTGTACCTAGTTCAGGAAACAGAGCTCTTGTATATGTAACATGTTTGTTTTGTGATTTTAATAAACTTATATTATATCATATATATTTATAAAATAAATCCTGCCTGTAAAATTAAGTAGTATATATATTGGTAAATAGCCTACATAATCAACATATCTTTGTTGTAAAGCATTTAATCCCAACTAGGATGAATTATGGATATACATATATGAAAAAAAAACGTTAAACAATGGGCGGCATTAACGCGATAAGCGATCTCTGGATAGTCGTATAATAAACGTATAGACGTATAATAAAAAAGAAGCGACGGAAATTTTAATAAGTAAATGTATTCTTAAATACTAATAATAAGAATCAACATACATATAATATATACATTATAAAATGATAACTCACCTTATATCTGTATATCTCGTAACAAACAAAAGAACCAACGTTTCACTTATTCTCCGGCCTCCCACAAAGATACAACTTATATACCGATAGATACAATCTCAGTTTCTATATTGATAATTAAATTTATCATTGAACCCACATAATCCATGATAATACTGCAAAAATATAATTATTCACTTGATAAGATATTCATCTATCGAGCGGTAGTCGAGGTAAGTATGAATGTTATTACCTAATAACATTTTGATGTTATGTGATTCTTGAATACGAGGGCTGCACTGAAAATTTCGAGAATCAAGGAAGTGACACAACATTACTATTTAAAAATGTATTTATTGCTTTTCGAAGTAATCTCCGCGAAATTTGACACATTTTTTCATACGATGGAACCAATCATTGAAGCAACCATTCCATGTAGGCGTATTCGTTGTAGGCATCCACAGCTTCTTCAGATGATGAAAATCTCTGACCACGCAATTTATTCTTTATTTTAGGGAAAGTATAGAAATCATTAGGGCTCAGTTCGGGGCTGTACGGGGGATGGTCTAATAATTCTATGTTTTCTTGCTCTAAAAACTCTTTTGTTCTGTTCGCGGTGTGAGAACTCGCATTGTCTTTGGTTTTGGATGGGGCTTCATCACCAAATGCAGAAATCATCCGGTCGACGCATTGTTTTTGTGTTAAACCACTTCGAAAGTCATAATAAATTATAGCTCTTGAATTATCTCGAGTCAATTCCATTTTCTTAACAACTAAAAAAATTTGATAAGACCTTGTGACAAGACCGAGAATCTTTTTTTTAATAAATAAATGGTATTCGATTTTCAAAACCAAGGGGTTTGCAACTAAAAAGATTTTAACATGACAGGAATAGTGGAAATATTCCATTCCCGATACTTTTAATGCAGCCTATGTAGGACAAGTTTTTTGGATGCAAATAAACCAATATTACATATCATAGAAGTCACAATAAAATCTAAGCTACATCTAAAACGTATCTCAAATTAATAAAAATAACGTATTTTAAATACAGGGTGGCCCATAAGTCCTTTGATATGAAAAAAAATTATTAAAATAAAACTAATTACATTATGAATTAAATTTTTATTTACAAAAAAAGCTTAAAAAACGGGAATTATTTTTTGAAAATAACATCTTCTAAATGTAATCCGTTGCGATCACGGCACTCTTGCAAACGACGCCTAAAATTGTCGATGACTGCGCGGCACGTCACTGCTGAAATGCTTGTCATTTCTCTGCGGATGTTTTCTTTTAGGGCCTCAATTGACCGCGGGTTTGTGTCGTATACTTTAGCATTAAGGCAGCCCCACAAAGAAAATCCATCGGGGTCAGATCTGGACTACGTGGAGGTCAGGAAATGTCTCCTCTCTTAGAGATCACTTTGCCAGGAAAAAGTTGACGGATAACGGGCATAGCAGTGTTAGAGGTGTGAGAAGTGGCCCATCCTGTTGAAACCACATCCTGGCATTAAAGCCTGAAAAGTTTTGCAATTCTGGTATGAAAACTCTTCGATCATAGCCACATATCGCTCCGACGTAACAGTAACTGCGCGCCCTCTGCCATCCTCAAAGAAATAAGGCCCTAGGATACCATGGGCTGACATAGCGACCCAAACAGTCACTTTCGGACTATGTAAGGGCTTCTGATGCTTAAGTTTTGGATTGATGGAGCTCCAATAGCGGCAATTTTGTTTACTAACATGCCCGTTAAGATGGAAATGAGCCTCGTCAGAGAACATTATGTTATTGAAGGAAGTAAACCGATTCAACATTTCATTCGCATAATTTTGTCTTAGAATACCGTCAGTTTCCTTTAATTCTTGAACCAACTGAATTTTGTAAGGGTGCATATGTAAGTCTTTCTTCAAAATCCGTTGTAACGATGTCCTGGATACGTTTAATGCTCTGGTGCGCTTACGAGTTGACTGTGTCGGATTTTCGCGAATAGACTGTGTCACTGTGTCTATGTTTTGTTCTGTACGTTACGTCCTTGGGCGACCCAACCGCGGTTTATCTAACGTCGAACCGGTCTCCTCGAACTTAGCAACCCAGTTCTTAATCGTTTGAAGAGTTGGAGTGTCGTCAAAGTTGTGTAAACCTTTGTGTTCTCGAAATTTACGCCGCGCAGCGGTTGCCGAATTGTCGTTTTTATAAAACTCGCGCACACAAAACGCACGGTCCGCTCCGGCAAAACGTTCCATCGCGACTAAATTCCCAGAAACCGAAGTTACTCCCCGCTTCCCCTGCACCGCTCACGCGCGCCCTCTTCGTTTTATTCAAATTTTACTTTTCAAAGGACTTATGGGCCACCCTGTATAACTCAGTACTAAGTAATCGAGGCATTCCCTGAATTCATTTAACATTCCGTTCGTTTAATATAATTTCGTAACGTGATATCTTCAACAATCCAATTCTAACAGGGTTAATTAAACTTAAATAATTCAATAAAAGACATTTGCATTCTTGCTAAAAGGCTTTATTTCATGAATTTCTCAATTAAGGACGCTGTTCGATACAATATCCGAACAGGGTTAATAAATAGTATGTTGGTAACATGTGTTTCCGACTTGTTGTTGGGCGATGTAAGAGGTGAGGTGTGGGTGTCTATAACACAATAAAGAAGAGCATCTATTATACGAATTTTATTTATGTTCAACCAAAGAAACCAGCACAAGAAAACCATTGTGGTGAACAGATGCTGGCAAGGGAAAACAATTATGAACATGCCGGACGTCGATCAATAAATACCTCTATTACATTCCAATTATACTTATTAGCGAAGTATCCTCGACTGAAACAAATAAATATTAATTAATTACAGTTCTCGTTGAGAACAGGTAAAATTCTCTTTTCAATCGCTCTCCCATTACTGAGAATAGTGACTCCTTTTCGGTGATCAAACCTTTTTTTTTTCTTAACGGGTAGGAAATCTTTAAAAAGATACCGTGCCTAAGGTGGCGGTTTTTACCCACTAAAACCTCCCCGGTGGGCCTTTCCTCGATGCACGACGAGGGGCTCCGGGATCTCCAGTGGAACGAACCGGAGCCCCTCTGCACTGTGCTAAAGGAGAGCACGTCCCGGGGAGGTTACACCCTCCCCCCTGTGCCATCGCAGAGCAAGGCGACACGGGCCAGCCGATGTCGCCTTCTTCCCGGGTCCACCTTAGCGGACGACAAAGGCCCCCACCCTTGTCGCCCAGTGAAACTGAGGCCCCTTTTAGTCGCCTTCTACGACGGGCAGGGGATATCGTAGTCTTATACTTGAGAGCCCAGAACTACAGGGCTGCGGTGATCAAACCTCTCCCAATGCAATCCGGTCCAAGGCCCTGTGAAGGGCGTCGCTGGTAAATGACTTCTCTCAAAATCTTATAGGACTTAGGACGGCCTCTTGGTCTTTTTCCTTTGACCTTTCCCGTCACTAGCAATCTTTCTAAATTGTTGGCATTCCTTCGTGCAATGTGGCCGAGAAATCTTATTACACGGTGTAAACATGTGAAATTACAAAGGGTAAAATATATATTTCCCACTCGCCAGTCGCACAACGAAACAAAAGAGAGTCCGCGTGTTGAAGTCGGTTTATGTTTTCACTCGTAAATACTTATCTATACTATATATGAAAGAGAAAGTGTGTGGGTATGTTCCAAATATGTTCCGAAACGGCTGGATCGATTTCAATGAAACTTTAAGAGAATCTTCAGATTGACCTGGCGAGTAATCCTGTAAAATTTGGTGACGATCGGAGTACTCTTCTTTTTGATCTGACAAACAAGCCGTACGTCGTACTTTAATTTCTGACATTAACTTAAGCCCGATATGGTATAAACGATAAGAATGATATTGTATTTACTGATAGATACAAGGGTGTAGGTAATGATCTTCACACGGTCGAGAAGAGAATGAATACGGAGAGAAATGAATAATTTAATATATTGTGAGAGTTAAATTAAATATTTAAAGATGTAAGTTTATTGCTTAAATAAAATAAGCTTAAGCAAAATCTAGCCCGGCGAAGCGGGCTGGGTACGCTAGTATATTATAAGTACCTCCATTCCAACATGGATTGCTAAATGCATGTCTTCAGCATTGTTAGATATATAGATATTAGCCAGACCGTTGTCATCGACCACGACCTTAGTTCCAGTACAAACGTCCTTTCGTCTTTTGCCCGTAATCACGTCGCAATATTCCCCTTTCGGAAGCCCAGTCTGAAAGCATATAAATATCAAATAAGCCTAGTAACTATTCACTTGAATCTACAATTACTGTCGGAGAATCTTAATCCAATTAGCTTAAGTCAATGAGTTTCCGGATATCAATTTCTTACTTATAGTATATAATCACTTGGCTAGAATTTGTCCCTGGTGTGTATCATAGATTTGCTGCTAAATGCTGTTGTAATTCATCAAACGGTTTTAATGACTTAGGCTCCATTTACAGGCATAGTAACGTTTATTCTATTAAATTAAAGTATTAATATCTTCTTGAAATTTACATAAATAATTAACATATAGTCAGACGACTTTAGAAAAGGTAGTATACGTTATATTACACAAAATTTGATTTTAAAGGTTCAATTACTTCCTTTAATATTTTGATATCATAATTAATAAAAAGCGAAGTATTATAATATATTTATCTAGTTGATATTATATGAGACTAATAGCCATTTAAAAATTTAATTCCCTTAATTATAATTGGGGCATATTAAACTCTGTGTAATTGGATTGGGGTACCTACCCCGTTATTTTTAAAAGTACATGGAGACTCCGATAGGAACATTTGTTTTATAGTAAGTCATTCCTATGGACGCCAATTGTCTTCTACAGTACAATAAAATGTATTACAATAGATTATTACTGCATAAACCACACACGATACGGTTATACTAAGCAGCATGTATTAAGAAGTTATTAAATTTAATTTAATATTATATTAATGATCGCTTAACTGGAACCTTTGTTTTAAACAAAATAATATCTATCACAAATTCGTTCGATTGCGTACATACAAAACATCACTTCTTAAAATTTATGGTGAACTTATAAAATAGTACTACCATTACTATCTCTGCCTTCCCCTCAAAAAAAGTTTAAAAGGAGTTTTTTTAACATATTGCAATTTAGTTCTAGTTTTATAATATGAACAGTATTCCCCGTGTGATATTATTCACAATTTTGAAATTGAATAAAGACGTTACAACGCACGAGAAATTAATGAAATATTTCTTATTTTGCAAGTAAAACCTCCTTAAAACCAGATCTCCTTAGGGTCGAATAGCAGACAAGGCTCTTGTTTTTGCAAAAGGTGAAAAATCTTCACAACACACCTAGCTTTTTAAGGGGCGATAAGGTTATGTAAGACAAAACATTTATATGTCAAAAAATGTTAGCTATAAGATATTTCTAGGAAAAACGGTAACGAGGCGCAAATGTTTTGTTAATTGGTAGGGCTAATAACCTGTGACTGGTTAATTATCTTATCTTAAAGAACGAAATAATATAAAACAGTTCAGGAAATTTATGAATCAGATACAATTCAGCATCATATTCAATACAATCAGTCAACAAATTTCAGGTTGTAAAAAAAACTAACTACCGAAAAAAAACCTTTGCATAGATATGACCACTTTAAATTCATGATTTTGCCTGTCGAGCGCAGTACGTAGTCATAATTATATATTAAAGTGACAAAACAATAAAGTGCCTACAAAATTTTAGTGATATTTCTAAAAAAAAAGAAATATTGTTAGCATTCTTTAAAAATATGTATATATATATATATTACTATTTGTTATCCCAAAACAAACACAGTAAGTTATAAGGCAAAACAAACCGAAGTGAAAGGATTTTTAACAAAATATAAAAGGAAAGTTTATTAAGAAAACAAAGAAAATTCCACAAAAGAGAATGCATAGCGTAGTAAAAATAACCGATCAACTCAACAGAAAAGGTAGGCGAGACTTACACGAGCCGACTTGAAAAAAGAAACATAAATTGTCGGCAAACCAGCCGCAAAATATATTCTGAAAGATTGAATAGAAGCTCACCTTTAGCGTCGCATTGAGGGGGTAAGCTTCCCCATTGAATGCTATAAAGCCCCTGTCATCTCTGCTGAAAGCAATCTGACAGTTGCCATTGTCCCACCAGTTTTTCACCGCAGTGTTCCTTACCGCATTTCTAAAGCCAACCATTTGATAGATTTGACGCCAACGGTGTTCACACACCCAGCCATTACCGCAGGTGTCATCCTGGATTTTGTTTTAAGGAAAATATTCTTAGACGCGTCAACACAAACCAAGAAACTATCGCCTAGACTAACCGTTAGGTTTTATGAGAATTCGGATCCCATGTGGCTTAACCAATAAACTCGTTCGATTGCGTACATACAAAACATCACTTCTTAAAATTTATGTATGATTTATGGTGTACTTATAAAATAGTGCGGACTACCATTACTATCTCTGCCTTCCCCTCAAAAAAAGTTTAAAAGGAGTTTTTTTTAACATATTGCAATTTAGTTCTAGTTTTATAATATGAACAGTATTCCCCGTGTGATATTATTCACAATTTTGAAGTTGAATAAAGACGTTACAACGTACGAGAAATTATTGAAATATTTCTTATTTTGCCAGTAAAACCTCCTTAAAACGAGATCTCCTTAGGGTCGAATAGCAGACAAGGCTCTTGTTTTTGCAAAAGGTGAAAAATCTTCACAACACACCCAGCTTTTTAAGGGGCGATAAGGTTATGTAAGACAAAAGAAAGATAAGTCTGACGATGTGGCTAGATAAAACATTTATATGTCAAAAAATGTTAGCTATAAGATATTTCTAGGAAAAACGGTAACGAGACGCAAATATTTTGTTAATTGGTAGGGCTAATAAGAATCAGTTCTGGGCTCGTAAAATAAGACTACGGTATCCCCTGCCTATCGAAGAAGGCGACTAAAAGAGGCTTCGTCCGCCAAAGTGGACCCTGGAAGAATCCGACATCGGCTGGCCCGTGTCGCCTTGCACTGAGAGGGCACAGGGGGGAGGGATTGACCTCCCCCTTTTGGGGACGTGCTCTCCGACAAGCACAGTGCGGTGCGGTGCGTTCCTCTAAAGATCCCGGAGCCTCTCACCATGCACCGAGGAAGGGCCACCGGGAGGATTTAGGGGATTAAAATCACCACATAACCCTTACCCCCAGAAGGCGGGGTATCTTCTTGAAGATTTCTCCCCGTCAAAAACAAAAGTAGGGCTAATAACCTGTGACTGGTTAATTATCTTATCTTAAAGAACGAAATAATATAAAACAGTTCAAGAATGTACGGAAATTTATGAATCAGATACAATTCAGCATCATATTCAATACATTCTGTCAACAAATTCCAGATTGTAAAAAAAACTAACTACCGAAAAAAAACCTTTGCATAGATATGACCACTTTAAATTCATGATTTCGCCTATCGAGCGCAGTACGTAGTCGTAATTATATATTAAAGTGACAAAACAATAAAGTGCCTACAAAATTTTAGTAACTCAATCAGAAAACACAAACAGTGGATCGCTTTTTAACTTTCGTAATTCAGATTCTCCTCGTGATATCGGAATTCACTTTTATAAAACTTAGCCATCGTCATTTTGTTCAAATAAATTTATCATATCCACTCTCAAAAACTTCGCTCATAATTTTTGTGAGGTAATTAAATACATTGCCAACTCACAATACAGATATAGAGTTTTCATAAATATTCACTTAAAATGAGTTTTAGTTCTTGAGTGTAGAGTGGAGCCTCTATAGTTAGTAACTCGACAAAAGGGTCTCCCCGGTAAGGGGTAACCTCGGCTTGGACTGTTACTATGTTACGCGTGATAAAGGTATTATGCAGTAAATCAATTGTTACATGAGCTATATGGCATGTAGCCCCATCCTTTTGAAACCTAACGTCACTCTCATCACGCTGCTCGAGACAGGGAAAGATTTTATTAGATTTCTCACAGTTTGAGTCAGATACTCTGTACTTTGGATATAATTTTTCAATATTACCCACTTCTGATTAAGCGAATAGCGTACTAAGTTGAAAACTTCATACATCAAACTAAGTTACCGTCAAAAAGAATAAGACATTTAGTCCATCTCGGAACAAATAACCAGCACTTAAAATTCAGAATGCTAGATATCCCACGCCTTAGATATGATCTTTATTTTACACAGTTATGAAGAGGCAAAAATCTTTTCAATAATAACCTCGTTAATGGTCGGCGAAATGATGTTTTCACTGTCGTCGTTAGGCGGGCCCTGTTCACTGGTGTCGAAATTATAGCCGCTCATAACTCGAGGCTCGCCGTAAGGATGCGCCAACAGGAACGCGACGGCGGCCTTGTTACAACACAAAGGAAATTCTTTTTAGAAAAACGTCAAACGCTTCTAAAAAAATATTATGCTCAGCTACAACTGACACAGTTTCATGTTATTATAATGGTCGTGTCATTTAAATATTTACAAGAAGCGGTCATTAGCTTAAAAACTAGTCTATCAGTTCAAATACCTAGGGCACTATGTAACTGACGACCTTAGGGACCATGTTGACATAGAAAGGAAAGGGCGCTGGCGGTGCGGTGAAACATGCTGTCACGCAGGTTTGCACATTGTAGTGAAGAGGCAAAAATAACACTAAGGCCTTCTGCCAAGTTTTTTACACATGCAGTCTGTGGTCGAGATATACGCACCGCACAATCAGCGCCTTGCGGGTACAATACAATAAAGACGGCTGCCCATGGGGCAGTTCTGCAGTGCATCCGAAATGTTCGCCAAAGCGCATACTGATGGATTTTATGCCATCATTAGGAAAAAAGCGGCCTCCTTGCTCTGCAGAATGAGGGACAGTTCGACATCATGAGAACTGTTGCAGAGCGGTATGACTCACGACTCATAAAGCACCTCATTGGCTTGTCCCTGACGGACAACACATTAAATTGTTTATACTACGAGTAACATAGTTACTAAGTTATTTTGTTACTAACAAATTCTATGGATTAAGTTATCTGAAATAAATATTTTATTATTATTACTATTAAAGGTTTAGAGCATGGTCTGCGAATTTTAAGATCGTGATTTCGAATCCACCGTTCGACTATTGACGTGAACTATGTCCTAACACAAGCCTTAATATAATTTAATATCGTAAATACCTTATAAGGTCTTGATTCCTTGTAGGTCAATACGTCTCCATTCCGCTGGGTATCGTGATTGTCAATAAAAGTTAAGGCGGTATCGCTCGGTGACAATCCCCATTTTTCCCCCCACGACACAAGCCACTTCAGAGCATTATGGCCTCGGAAAACGTTATTCAGTTCCGACCCGACCTGTTATTTAAGAATTTATCACTTATTCGCTTATGTCATTAACGTACATAAAAAGATGCAATATATCACATTATTTTTTCCATTCAGGCATTTAACAATTAATAAGTATATTTAAAAATAAAAAATAAAAACTAATCCTAATTGGAACATAGCTTAAACTTCTTTACGTTATAAAAGATTCTATGCAAGTTCAACTTTGTTTTGTGATAATAATAATAATATACCGGCGCCAGTTCTCAAAAATGGTCATGCAACGCTCTATTGGGATCGATCTGTCATCACAGACTATTTATTGTTGCCAATAAGCCTGATTTTGTGCTGACAGATGGACCAACGCGACAGGCGGTGCTCGTCGATATTACCATCCCGCATGACGAGAACCTTGTGAAGGCCGAAAGTGAAAAAATCACTAAGTACCTCGACATGGCTCACGAGGTGGCCGTCATGTGAGATGTGGATTCGACGCTCATTGTCCCGATAGTCGTTTCTGCAAACGGTCTTATAGCGAAAAGTCTCGATAAACATCTTAAGAGACTTTCGCTAGATGTCAGATGATGATGATGGGTCAGATACAGAAGGCAGTACTCCTGGACACGGCACGCATCGTCAGGAAGTTTCTCTGTATGTAACCACAGGTTTCTTGGGCCCTGCTTCGTTGCCGGTGGCACACACTAGGTTAGGTTTTTATAATGTTTTTGTATGTATAGCAACATTAAAAAAAATGTATTGATTCACATCCACCCTCTAATCAGATTATGGTTCCAATTTGATCCTTAAATAGATTCATTCTTAAAAGTGCAATTTTAAAGTTCATCAATATCTATTGATTTAACAGTGCAGGTGGAAATGGCGGGATATGGTTAAATGTATGAATCAATTCTTCTTTTCTTTTCGCCGTAAATTCTACATTAAAAGGATTTATTTGATTATTTAAAAAAAAAAGATTAAATAATAGAAACAAATAAATATGTAAATTAAGATGTACTTCAACAATTAACGCTCCGGATGTAATCAACGCGAACTTGCATGAACGATAAGGGACGATTAGGTCAGCGACATTTGTATTTAATTATTTTAAACCACTGATTAGATTCGGCAGCACTGATATCATCGTGTAATGTCGACTCTCCGAACTCTGTATAATTTACTACTAATTCAAATCGAAATCCTTTACTTCACTGCTTACTACTTCCTATGTTGTTTTTGTATAACACAAGGTCTTCTAAATTATTATAAAAAGTTGGTAACGAGTTTGTAACTCCTCTAGTAGTCGAAACGCAACCCTTCTCCCATAAAAATGCTAATGTAACTTAAACCGTGAGGGCTCTTGGTAGCTCAGTATCCGGGTTACCTTAAGTTTATTAGTATTCTCAGCCCTGTAGTTCTGGGCTCTCAAGAATAAGACTACGGTATCCCCTGCCTGTCGTACAAGGCGACTAAAAGGGGCCTCGGGTTCACTGGGCGACAAGGGTGGGGGCCTGCGTCGTCCACCAAAGTGGACCCGGGAAGAAGGCGACATCGGCTGGCCCGTGTCGCCTTGCGTTGCGAGGGCACAGGGGGGGAGGGAGTAATCTCCCCCGGGACGTGCTCTCCTTGAGCACAGTGCAGAGGGGCTCCGGTGCGTTCCACTGGAGATCCCGGAGCCCCTCGTCATGCACCGAGGAAAAGGCCACCGGGGAGGTTTTAGTGGGTAAGAACCCCACATAACCGCCGCCTTCCCCCCAGAAGGAGGGGTATCTTTCTGAAGATTTCCTCCCCGTCAAAAAAAAAAAGTTTATTAGTATTCTAGCAACCCGAGCTCGATCCCTAGTAGATCCACGTTCTAAGTTGTTGTAATTTTAAGTATTGATTTACAACTTGTTCGGCAAAATTTTTCAATAATACTAATAAAGCTAATTGGTTTCTGTCAATAGTCAACAATGACTATACTTTAAAAACTTTAAACCGGTCAGAACAAAGATTTTCTAAGGCTCACGAATAAATCAGTGACGCCGTAAAGTTCACAAGGAGCGAAATATTTGTGACATCCATTTTCTGGATGATCGTCAATTCTGAGAATGAGCAATTAGGGTATGTTGACCCCTTCGCGCCAAGGTCAAGGTATTGCACGGCTTTTTGAAATACTTAGACCGATACAAGTCGTGATCCACAAGAAAGTCCAAACGCCTTGACTTATTACTTAAATCATTTCCAAGAATAAAATGAATTTTTCAACAGTTAAACTCATTATTATTCATATTATATTATTTAATAAAGTGGCTGGACGGTTTGGATTACGAGGATACGGAGGCGATATTACGATACCAATTTCAATAATAACTTGCTTGTACATTTTTATCGTAATTTCACATAAACACACACATTCATACACACTGATATATATACAAACTCTCACAGACTCACACAATTATTTCATAATAATAAACTTTAAACAAAAAAAAACAAAATCTGATACAGTTAAGGAAGAGCTGGATCTTCTGGCACAAGTAAGTACTTAAAAGAAGATCCAATCATTGTATACTTGTTTTATATAATTTGTTTTTGAAAATAAAGATTTTATTTTATTTATTAGCTTTATTTATTAAGTAGCTCAATGTCCGTGCGGTCGCCTCAAGTTGCATAGTACGCTAGCAACCCGAGTTCGATCCCCGGTGCCGGCACCAATAACCATGTTGTTGCAATTTTATGTGCTGATACGTGATAAACGGGCTTGGCGGTGAAGCAAAACATCGTGAGGAAACCTACATGTACTAGAAAAAATTCTAAGACATGTGAAGTTTGCCAATCCACACTAGAGCCGCGTAGCGGACTATGCCCTTACACTCCTGGAGGCCTGACCCAACAGTGGGACATATATAAAGGCTGTAACTAATTTATCTACTAGCGGCTTTACGTAGTAGCATTTTCATAAAAAATATAGCTTACAAAATTATATTAACATCGCTATCAAACTTCACAGGCTCACCCGCCAAGCTAATATGAAAAATTACCTGATTATTCCATCAAAATTGGTACATACATGCAGACGTTTTGTATATTTAGGATAAGTTGTATAGCATAGCTAAAATAATGCTGCATAGCATTAACTACGTCTTTTCTATCACATTGTATTGCAATGAAAGATTTATTAATCAGTGTAAAAGCCATCTGAATACACTTAGATATAAGTATGCATATTCTTCACTGACAAGCCAGCTTAACGATCCTTGAGCACGGGTACGAAATTCTTAAGTATCCTGCATCGCGGTCGTTAAACATCTCCACATATGAATATATTTATTAAATTTTCCGCAATATCTTCATTCCTGATTTGACGGAGTTCATAAGGGACACGTAACAATTTCGGTTCGAGAATAAAATTATGTCACAATCTCAATCAATCTGAAAATGATTACTGTTCAGAAATGTATTTATTTTCTGATAGTTGGTTCAACCGCGACGCAATAGTCACCCAATCGCCTATTACTATTTTTTCCTTCTTAAATAAAGGTAATTTAAAATCCTCAATCCATATATATATGGTGTAAGTTTGTGGGTTTGTTCCGTATAGGCTCCTAAACGGCTGGACCGATTTCAATGAAACTTTCAGAGAAGTTTCGATCGGAGCACACTTTTTGAACTGTCAAATACAGTTTTTATTTACTATGATGATATTCTATTGTGCTAGAACCCATTATGTCATAATGAACGATTTTGAAGTACAATGGAGTAAATTGCATGTACATGGGTGTAGGTTATAATCCTCATCCACTCAAGAAGAGAATGAATACGGAGAGAAATGAATAATATAATATATTGTGAGAGTTAAATTAAATATTAAATGACAAATCTAGCCCGGCGAAGCGAGCTGGGTATGTTTGTAAATACATATAAATATCCCATTATTACCTAAACCCTAAGACATCTATCAAAGTAAAATTGGCTTCCTATCATTTTAAAAAATTACGCCAATAACGAAGACTTACTACGGAAGGTTTATGATAAGATTATCCATCAACCAACGTCATCAAACTTAGTCTAAGAAATTGATTAAGTGCGAATCTTCGACAAGTTAAGTTGTTAACACGTAAGCACCTTCACTTGTTTAACAACGTACTTAAACAGAATTCACAGTAAATAAATAACGTCCTTTAAGCCTTAACGGTTTAAACAGAGAAATCAATTGTTATCGCACCAGATTTATCGTCCTTCTTTTTTGAAATCGGTTGAGAATGATATAAAAGTTAAAGTTACAGCCTTTATATATATAATATATATGTCCCACTGCTGGGCAGAGGCCTTCTCTGTAAAGAGAGTATAAGGGCACAATCCGCCACGCGGCCCTAATGCGGATTGGCAGACTTCACATGTCGTAGAAAATTTTTCTAAGACATGTAGGTTTCCTCACGATGTTTTCCTTCACCGCCGAGCGCGTGGTTAATCAGCACATAAAATTGCAACAACAAATTTATTGGTACCGGCTCCGGGGATCGAACTCGGGTTGCTAGCGTACTATGCAACTTGAGCCAACCGCCCGGACACTGAGCTACCACGGCTCTGTAGAGAGAGAATGATATACTTGCCCTGAATTCAGTGACGTCGCCTAACGATGTATACTCATCCGGTTTGATCGGTTCGTTGCCGTAGTAAATGACCTCTTGGTAAATGTACGGCTTTGTATTTGATGAAAATCCAAACTCAGTGTTAAGGGCTTGGAGCTTATTGTAAATCTTGTGGAGATCACTTGGCCACATGTGTTTTGCTGCGTCTACCCTGAAATGGTATTAGTAATGTAACAAATCGTATATCTAGTTGTGTACGATTTGTTTGAGATACTTTGTAAAATTGTGTTTTTTTATCCTCACTACACCAATACTGTGACCTTCAGTGCGAGAGAGAGTTGGACACTGACTGTTGGTCCACAATCTTAAAACATGCTTGAGCATTTCTTTACGGGATAGAATTGAAGAAGAAAGGTAGTCAGCAAGTTTTAGTTTCAGTAATTCGACCGCCGTTAGATTTTTTTTTTTTTTGGACGAACTAACAAAGTTGGCCAGATAAGCTGGTCTTTACTGCTTCACCGGATTGGGAGGTGGCTTAGCTCTTAGGTCTCTTAGACTGAACCCCAAGGATTAGATGATAATTATTTTATATTACAATTAAACTCATGGGTACAGAGGAGCAGAGGATCCAGAGAGATCCCGTAATAAGTCTCAATCTAAAAAAAATAAAGAATAGCCGCAAGTGTCTTGACTTGCCTCATGAAATATTTCTTTATAACTATATGACCATCACATATGTAAATTGAATAACACTACTTATACGGATTATATCGTGGTTTAATTTTATTTTGACACCTGATGCATTTGACATTTCAAAATATATTAAAAGCGATATACATAAGCGTAAATATTAGAAGTCAGTATATATAGATATATCTTTATAGTTTATCGTTTCTATATAAAACTGAGAGACAAACGCTCTAACAAGGTGAAGAAACTCGATATTAGAATACGTAAGACAAAACGATATAAAATTTCAAAGCTACGTAAGTATTTGAAGATAAGGCTTTATTATAAAAGAAATGTGACGTGAATATCCAAAATGCGAACGTAGAGGACGTTGTTAGAATAGGAACGTGCGCCGAGAATTCTGCGAGCTCTACCATTCCAATTTGAATATCTATAAAATAATGTACGAACATTGTTACAACACACGTTCTTGTTGAGTAAACTTGACAAGTTACGACTAAAATACAGATGAATCGTTAGAGTAAGGATGATTTTTTTCACACAGCTTAGTCAGAGAAGCTTACTTTGACTGTTTTACTCGATTGAGGTGATATAACTCTTCGGTCGCTTAGCCTGAACCTTTTTTTTTTGACGGGGGTGAAATCTTCAACAAGATACCCCGCCTTCTGGGGAAAGTGGCGATAATGGGGGCTTTTATCAACTAACCCTCCCTCGGAGGCCTTTCCTCGGTGTATGGTGAGGGGCTCCGGGATTTCCAGAGAAGAATGGGATTCGCAACCCACGACTATCAGATCGAGACAATTAACCACTAGGCTATCACTGTCAACCCTGTAGTTCTGGGCTCTCAAGAATAAGACTACAGTATCCCTGCCTGTCATAGAAGTCATCACCATGCACCTAGGTAGGGCCACTGGGAGTTTTTAGTGGGTAAAACCCCACAAAACCGCCGCCTTCCCCTAGAAGGCGACGTATCTTTTGAAGATTTCCTCCCCGTTAACAAAAAAAAGGCTATCACTTTATTTCAATGTATTCATCACTTTATTTATGTATATTAAATAAATATATTTCAAGCTACACTATTCGCGTAAATATAATAAATCATTACATGAATTTATATATACAAGAATTTCCAGAAGTTATCCGCTGTGTTACTCCAAGCAACAACATTAAGCACGGCTGGCGTAGAGCTGAAACGTTGTTATTACGCAGAGCTAATAATTAGTTAGCTTAATTTCGTTAGCAACTGTTTACCTGAAGCCTGCAACACCGAGGGAAATTAGTTCGTTCAAATAGTCGGAAATCTTGTTAACTACGTGAGGGTGACCATGGTTCAAGTCTTTCAGGCCAACTAGTTCGCACGATCTTACCTGAAATAAAATGTTTGAAGTTTTAGAAATACTTATTTAGGAGTTATGAAAAAATGATGACAGTAAATTGTGTGTAAAGTAAAATGTGCTTATATATTTTTTCAGGTGTCCGATATAATTGAGGTTGACTTTCCGTATGTGCTATTTATTGATGTAAATTAAAATAATATTATTTAATATAATGCATGTAGGTTGTAGGCGGACATTCTTAGTAAAACTTTACGAGGATAATATCGAAGCAATACTCTTGGAGAGAAATTCTAGCTTGGAATACGCTAAATCATTACTGTTTATTTTAAACTTAAGTAGTACCTTGTGCACATTAAATATCTGAAAATTTTCCCGCACTTGAATGTTATTTTTAGTTCCCGACCTTTCGTGTAATTTTTTTTTCAGAAATATTACTAACATTCTTGTTGACCATTCCAACTAAGCTTAAGCTTGTGCTAGGAGATGGTTCACGTCAATAGTCGAATGGTGGATTCGAACCCACAACCTTACGATTCGCAGACCGTACCCTAAACAATTATATTGACGCTTATTAAATGGGCTCATGGTTACTGAGTCTCAAAACTTAATAAAAATAAATAATTTTAATCAGATTCATATCAACAACAACTACGATATTTTAGATTCAAACACTCAGTCACCATATACTTATACATTCACATAAAATAAAACAGCGTCCAAATCTATAAATGCACTTTTTTTCATTACAACTATTTCGTCGGTCTCTTAAACTTTTTTTTTTTTTACGGGGAGGAAATCTTCAAAAGATACCCCGCCTTCTGGGGAAGGCGGCGGTTATGTGGGGTTCTTACCCACTAAAACCTCCCAGTGGCCCTTTCCTCGGTGCATGACGAGGGGCTCCGGGATCTCCAGAGGAGAATAGGATTCGCAACCCACGACTATTAGATCGCAAGTCGAGACAATTAACCACTAGGCTATCACTGTCAACCCTGTAGTTCTGGGCTCTTAAGAATAAGACTTTTGAAGATTTCCTCCCCGTTAACAAAGAAAAAAAATAGGCTATCACTGTCAACCCTGTAGTTCTGGGCTCTTAAGAATAAGACTTTTGAAGATTTCCTCCCCGTTAACAAAGAAAAAAAATAGGCTATCACTGTCAACCCTGTAGTTCTGGGCTCTTAAGAATAAGACTTTTGAAGATTTCCTCCCCGTTAACAAAGAAAAAAAATAGGCTATCACTGTCAACCCTGTAGTTCTGGGCTCTTAAGAATAAGACTTTTGAAGATTTCCTCCCCGTTAACAAAGAAAAAAAATAGGCTATCACTGTCAACCCTGTAGTTCTGGGCTCTTAAGAATAAGACTTTTGAAGATTTCCTCCCCGTTAACAAAGAAAAAAAAATAGGCTATCAATGTATTTCAATGTATTCATCACTTTATTCATGTATATTAAATAGATATATTTCAAGTTACACTATTCGCGTAAATATAATAAATCATTAAATGAATTTATATATACAAGAATTTCCAGAAGTTATGCGCTGCCGTACGTAGTTCGTTGTTTGATTCAAATCTTTAAGGCCCAGGAGTTGACAGTTACGGACCTGCACAACGTAACGAATGAGGAAGCTTATTATGTTATTCTTACGAAATTCTTTATCTATATAATATATTACAGACAATTACAAGGTTTGAGGTTCCCGCTTTAGAGTTATAAAAGAAAAAGAAAAACCTAAATTTTAAGAAAACTATGCAATCGTTTTTTACTAACGGTCGTGAAGGAAAAGTTTAGTTGCATGCCCACTACAACGCTTATTTATTTCAAGCAATGGCGTGAATATGGAAGTTTGATAAGCACTATAAGTGAAATTGCTGAGTTTACAGAAGCACTTTGCTACGAGCACAAGTGAATCCTGTGTCCTTTGTTCAGTCCCTATAAGTTACCCATTTACCATTTCTTCGACGTTTCATTTTTCAATCAACTTCAATAAATTTTGCTCTCAATTCGTCTGTATGTAATTGTTTTATGATTGTTACCCCATAACTTTCGATTGGGGGAACCAATTTTGATGATTTCTTTTATATTTAAAAGTGATTCTTCCCATTTCTATTTAGAATAACAACCGTAAGAAAACCACATTAGTCATAAATTTGCATTGTGTGCGCGACAAATGGACGAATAACAATTTCACGCCAACCGATTTCGATGATTCATTTTTTATTGAATAGGATGAACTTTAAAGGTGATTTTATGATACTTTGGTTAAGTTCTGTATAATTATGTTTCGTAGTATTCCTATTCAATTTGAAGTCGGCTTTTGTTTTTACTGGTAAATAAACTTGTTTAAACTATATATATAAAAGAGGAAGTGTGTGGATTTGTTTCTTATAGACTCCGAAACGGCTAGACCGATTTCAACGAAATTTTCAAGGAATCTTCAGATTGACCTGGCGAGTAATCCTGTAAAGTTTGGTGACAATCGGACTCTTTATGAACGGTCAAATACAGCTTTTATTTACTGTGATGACATTTTATTGTTTTATAACCCAAATTTGTATTGACACATGCGTCGTGTATATTTATGTCATTATGGATCATATTGAAGTACAATGGGGTAAATTGAAGTACAACGAAGTATATTGAAGTATATTAAAGATAATGATTAAGGATTTTGAAGCATTCAAGGTAAGTTATAGCGCCGCGAATGTATCCGTTTACTGATGCTGCTGATATGTTCATGGGTGTAGGAGAGAAATGAATAATTTAATATATTGTGAGAGTTAAATTAAATATTTTATTATGTAATTTTAAAAAAATAAAGCAAAATCTAGCCCGGCTAAGCGGGCTGGGTATGCTTGGGTTAAAATAAAACTTCAGCCCTGTAGTTCTGGGCTCTCAAGAATAACACTACGGTATCCCCTGCCTGTCGTACAAGGCGACTAAAAGGGGCCTCGGGTTCACTGGGCGACAAGGGTGGGGGCCTGAGTCGTCCACCAAAGTGGACCCGGGAAGAAGGCGACATCGGCTGGCCCGTGTCGCCTTGCGCTGCGAGGGCACAGGGGGGGAGGGAGTAACCTCCCTCCGGGACGTGCTCTCCTTGAGCACAGTGCAGAGGGGCTCCGGTGCGTTCCACTGGAGATCCCGGAGCCCCTCGTCATGCACCGAGGAAAGGGCCACCGGGGAGGTTTTAGTGGGTAAGAACCCGACATAACCGCCGCCTTCCCCCCAGAGGGCGGGGTATCTTTCTGAAGATTTCCTCCCCGTAAACAAAAAAAAAAAAAAACTTAGCCATTTGAACTATACAAGTACCGGCTAGCACTACATTCTTATAAGTTGTGAACAGCATGTACATTACTATAAAAATATCACATTCAGGAATGTCCGCTACAACCAATTAATATGCATTGTTTTCGACCCTCTACTGTAACACAAATTCATAATACTTACATTGTTTGAATAAAAAGTCGACAACTACAAGGAATTGTTCGAGTTTTTACAAAACAATTAGTATATTTTTACTCCCACTGGAAACTTATACAGCTCTTTCGACCTTGTTCGCGATATCGCTCGTTGGAATATTCAAACTTTTCCGAGTATTTTCATAGTTTCGTAACGATGTAAACGGTTGACAGTGTAACCTTACTTTAAGTATTCTTGTGTATATATTTGTTGAATTATTTCCTTACATTTCCATTTTTTTATAGATTAGAAGGTCGAAAGTTTGGCATTGTTCATAAATTTACCCTCTGCATAATATGGTTAAATTATTTTGATGTCCCGAAATATTTGAAGATAAAATTTACCGAGTAATTCAAGTCCACTCGGCTTCATTATAAAACTTTTGTCTATGTAACAAATTAACGCTAGCTGATTTTTGACAATAATTTACTAAAACCATTATCAGAAAGGAAGAGTTGAAGAAGCAAGGGAACATAGAGTAGACCCTGTGGCCACTTCACTTAACGCTGAATTAAAAATACTAGTACGGCAGTACTATTCATGTAAATACTATACAGATCTTCCTAAATCTATGTCATTAACTAAGCAGGGTGGCGTTGCAGAGGTTGAGGCTGAAGCGCCCTAAGAGCTAGGTCACTTATCAAAAATCCGGTGAAAACGTAGGGGGCCTCTTGGCGTATCCGCGTAATTATTTTAAAAAATATTGGTTGGTTAAGCTTTTTAGATTTATGATAAAAATTAAAGCCAAATAACAGTATATAGGCTGTTACTGGCAACGCCCACTATTTTTAAATAACTTGCCACCATGATTACGGTACATTTTTTTACAGCATGGTGTGTCAATTAGGTGACTGAATCTTCCAAAAATTAAAGGAATCATAACAATTATAAGAAATACATATGTTTTTATGTTATTATAACATCTCTGTATTATTAGTACTTGTGATCCATAGCGCAGTTATTTGCGTTTCCAATTAAAAATATCCGTCGCCAAAATTAGCCTATTTGTCGTTACAGTGCCTCAAAATGTCGCACAAGGTCTGATGTTTTGTACAGTTTTCAGTAAAACGCTCATATCAAAAAAATTTTCTTATTTTTTTTTTGTCGAAGCTCTCCCACTGTCACCTACCATACCGCACACTGACAGTTGAATGTTGAATAACGTGACAACTTATATATGTGCCACTGTTGAGCTTCTTTGTATGTGCCCAAGTGTGCAAGAAACTTTACTTTAAATTGTAAATTTACAAACCTGGTTGACGTCGTGATAATTATTAATAATACAGTAAGGATAGTGAAAGTGTTCTCGATTGTATGGCACCGCAGGATAGAAGTAGTTTGCGAAGTCAGCTGTACTGCCTCCAGTCCCCCTGTTGTTGACGTTATTACCAGTCATATGATTGACGACCACGTCAGCGTAAATTCTGAAATGTAAAAAGTTTTTTTAACAGTACATTTTGAACATTTATTAGGCAGAATGGAGCCGTTGTGAACTTCACTAACTAGCCGAAACGTAAAAATAATAAAAGATACCCAACTGGGGGAAGTCAGGGTTATGTGAGGCTCTTACTGGTTAAAACCCCCCGATCACCCTATTCGGTGCATGGCAAGGGGCTACGGGATCTCCAGAGGAACGCACCGGAGGAGGTTAACATGGCCTTAACACACCAGTGTCAGGTTCACTGTATGACAAAGGCCCCCATCCTTGTTGCCCGTGAACCCGAACGAGAATCCAGTCCCTTTTACGACAGATGGTGGTGATACCATAGCCTTATCCTATAAGATCAGGAGTACGGGTCTAAATGCATATCTCTACCTAAATATATATATTTCTAACTAATGCCGTCATTTTGAGCGATAGTACTTCTCCGAAGTTCCTTCCACTGTTCTAATAAACTTTCAAAAATATCATTAGCCTTTTTTTCATTTGTAATTTTGGAACAGCCAGACGATACTCGTAGTTTAGGTAAATAATCGAATGCTGGGTCTGATTATTAGACCGTATGTTTTTTTTAAAAAAAAAAACATATTTCTTTTTTTAAATATTACTAACTATCTTGTTAACCATTCCAACTAAGCTTAAGCTTGTGCTAGGACATGGCTCACGGCAATAGTCGAATGGTGGATTCGGACCCACGACCTTACGATTCGCAGGCCGTACCCTAAACCATTAGGCTATTGACGTTTGTTTGTTGTGTATGTTTCACATTCATACCTTAAACCATTAAGTTATTGAACTTACCTTTTAGTAATGAGTTACCAATGTTCGTTTTCTTACGTATAAAATTTTCACTTTATGTTTACATGATGTTTATAAATAATAAGTTATAAGATTGGATTAAAGTTACGACTGACAGCTGCGTATAGGCATTATTTATAAAAAAAAATTAAAGCCATTCTTATGTAAGGTGCACAAATTTTTAATAAATAATTTTTGTGCATAAGATACAAGCCGGCTTCAAACCTTAAATCGTGAAGTTGAACGTTTATTGAATTAATTAAGCTAAAGTTTCTCTGTCTAAATTCTCTATTTTACATCATCATCAAGCCTGTATCTATCCACTGCTGGAAATAGGCCTTCCCCAATGCCTTCCACCACATGCGATCCTCTGCTTTCCGCATCCAGCCACTTCCGGCTATCCTAACAAGTGGAGGAGGGCGCCCCACGCTTCTCCGACCTATGCGGGGCCTCCATTCCAAGACTTTCGTCTCTCATCTATCGTCACCGAATCGGCAAACGTGGCCAGTCCACTGCCACTACAACTTACTGACTTTAAGAGCTATATCGACTACCTTCGTTCTCCATCGAATTTCTTCGTTTCGGATTCTATCCCTTAAAGAAATGCCGAGCATAGCTTTTTCCATTGCTCCTTGTGCGACCTTCAGCTTGTCTATTTTACATATAACAACTTTTTTATAAAATCACTATAACATTATGAAATCTCAACCGATAATGTTTATCTTAATCTTAACAATGCAAATCACATATCACATTATCTACAATAATTTGATAAGACTGATTATTTTTAAATTTTAGTCCTTGACATTCAAAACCAAATTACAATTGCATTGAATTGAAGCGTCCATAGGTTTCAGGTACAGTCTGAGATACGTAAGATCGTAGGTTCGAATCCACCATTCGACTATTGTCGAGAACTATCTCCTAGCACAAAGTTAAGCTTGTGATAATGTTAGTAGTATTTGTAAGAAAAAATATAAAGAAATTATCAATTATCACTTATCATATTGATTAAAGGTATTTTTACGGCTTCAAAAGCTGTTTTAATCTTATTTTTGAATTACCGATGTTTGGAACGCTTTACAGCTGTATTTAACGGGGGACGCGACTAGATAATTGTATTCAATAACTTATCGATTATCAACATATTTAGTTCGTACTTGTGATAATTTAGAAAAGAACTGATCTTTTCCATATCATTATATGGTGGCGGGGACCTGCACCAAAAGAATTCGGGATAAACTTTGATATGTGGTGTTGGTGAATGCTGCTACGTGGACCGTGAACTACCATGAGAACCAACGATACCATGCTGAAAGATATTATGATCACTCACACGGGTCTTCGAAATTAACTACCAAAGCGCCCTCAGTTTCTTTGGTCGTATTATCGGTCTTCTAAGCATCGTTTGGAGAAGAGGATCATTTTAGGCAAGACGGCAGACGTGCTCAGGGCGCACAATCACTCAAGCACTAGGAGCTAGCACAATAGAGACTGCTTATACGTGGTCACGATCCTTCACAGTGAAGGTACGAAAAAGAATGATAGCTTACCTGACACCGACTGTATTGCATCTTCTAGTCATATTTAAGAAGTCGTCTCTGTCTCCAGACCTAGTCTTCAATTTATATGACATCACTTGATAGCGTTCATACCACGTCCTTTTTCCATTTTTCAAACGCACAATTAGATTTTCTGACGGCGGTGATATCTTTGAAAAGAAACTTGACTCACATAAAAGACAATATTTACGAGTAAAAACAAAAACCTATTTCAAATTACGTCAAACGATAAACGCTATTACGCGCGGACGACCTCTGTGTATTTGAGAATTATCGTAGCAATATTACCAATGAACTATATTTGATATAAAAAACCTAACCGGACTGTCACCATACCCTTGAAAAAGAAAGAAACTACGCAATCGTTCCAATAAAAAAACGAATAATCGAAATCGGTTGGCGTGATATTAAGTGATTCTTTAAATTTAAGACTTATATGATTTTATTATGGATAGAATTGACATAATTGGACCAAATAATGGGATGTGTGGAAGAACCAGCTTTCTAATAAAAAAAGAATTATCAAAACCAGTTCACTCTTCCCCCTCCCCCTTCAAAAAATACTATCGAATTAAGAACCTCCTCAGAAGTCGAATAAAGAGGGCAAACAACAAAATGCTCACAATGCTTAATGCATTATGAAAAACATTGGTTTTAAGTTTAAGTAAGTTTAAGTTCATGCATTAAGCAATCGCTCTTAAGAGCAGGCTAACCGTAGTACCCCTAAAAATAGCTTATGTTGCGCATGCGTATATTATGTTGTACCTGAACTCCACCATAGCCGTTGGGTGCAAGAAATCTTTCGCATTCGTCAGCGATATCTTTCCATTTCCACTCAAATAAGTGAACAATGGTCGATCGATCCGGCCACTGGTTCGTTCTGCTGTGATGGTCGCCGGAGCATGTTGTTACCGCAAGGACCACAAGGATATAAAAAATCATTTCTGAAAATCAAACAATTCTTATTTTATAACCTGGCTATTG
Source organism: Meandrusa payeni (assembly GCA_029286785.1). Taxonomy (NCBI): domain Eukaryota; kingdom Metazoa; phylum Arthropoda; class Insecta; order Lepidoptera; family Papilionidae; genus Meandrusa; species Meandrusa payeni. Next base: position 4,293,917 of record JAGSMX010000027.1, read on the forward strand.
GATTCAATTTAAAAAATCAGAGCCGCGGTAAAAGAAACTATTCAACTCCATAATTGGATATGGATAATTGGAAATGTTTATTACAATCGTAAGTTTTTTTACCTACTCTATGTTAATAGAATAAAAGATGTCAATAATAATAACAATAAATAAATAGAAATTCAGTTTTCTTTCTTTCGGTCACGAGTTCGGTCAAGTAAAGGAAATTTCCAGAAGCACGAAGCCATGCGTGTAATGGTATTCTCTCTAGAATGTAGAAAGACGAACGTACAAATTTTATGATTGTATATAATATATTCATATATATTTTATATGATTTATTTAAAATAAAATCATTTATTAAAACACTAGCGTACCCAGCCCTTTATTTTATTTAAACAATAAACTTACATCATTAAATTTTTAATTTAACTCTCACAATATATTAAATTATTCATTTCGCTTTGTATTCATTCTCTTCTCGAGCGGGTAAAGATCATTACCTACACCCATGTACATTTCAGTAAATACCATATCATAAAGTTCAAAAAGAGAAGTACTCCGATCATCACCAAACTTACTAATACACGATTAGTCGTTCGGTCAATCTGAAGATTCCCTGAAAGTTTCATTAAAATCGGATCAGCCGTTTCGGAGCTTATACGGATCAAACACACACACATTCTCTTTTATATATATAGATTGAATAGAAATGATCGAAATGACAAACAATAAACTCGCATCACTTTCACTTTTCCTTCATTTACACAATTATATCTTCACTAATTATTTTAGTAATATGTGGTTATTTAGGTGAATTGAAAAATACTGACCATATACATGTAAACCAATATAGTACACAGACGAACTGCCTTGTAGATTATCATCAAAAGAATAAGTTTATTTGATGGTTAACGGGAAAAATTTAATACGACGATAACCTTCTGTACTGACCTTACTAATGATTTGATAACAGTTAAATTAAACGGCATATCGGAATTGCGTATTTATTGCAATCGATATTTATACAGAAAGCGAATGAATGACTGGTTGACCGAAAGAATGTAAAAGTGAGCCCAGAATTGCATCGGTTTGTTGAGAGGTATACAGCAAAATCTGTACATCGTACATTGTTCTGTGAGTAAAACCAAAATTAAAAGTCAAAGATTCCACTCCAGCAAAGGATTGAATCTGTTGCCGTGAATAAGTTGCCGGCCTCAGTCTTTCCGTCCAAGTACGACGTGAGAGTCTTCAAGAGTAGAGTGAACAGGCACTTACTAAACTAGCGCGTACCATTTTTCGACTATATCACCACTCAACACCAGGTGGGATCATGGTCAAGACGTTCTCATGGTTTATGGTCATGATCATGGTTAAGAAGGTCTAGTTTACACGCATAAAAAAAACACAGAAATGGTATAGATATAAAATATATCTAGAGATATATAATATCTCATTAAATATACAGATAACTACATAATCTATTTTTCCTATTTCAACAAATTTTGTACTAAATATATATTTCGTTGCTACACTTCTTTCCAGCGTTTGGATAATCAGACCATTTTATGCGTGTCTTGCCATAATTTAATTTAAAATTACAAATGCTTCGTTGACTTAACATTAACACACGTCATGTATTATGTCAAATTTTGACATAAAAATAATGTATTTCTTCTTTAGTATTAGAAATAAATATATAACTTGTTTAAACCAGTCAGAATTCTAATTATGAGAGTTTTGTATTTTTTGTTTCAACTAAATTATGTTACGTTACTCAAGACATCTAACATAAGCCTAACACGATTTTAGTTGATAAATGGCTGTTATCCGCTCCACCATACTTCAAATGATTGAATCTATGACGATAAATTAGACTGCAATAGAAATTATTTTGAGGTTTAAAAATATAATATACGACTTAGGTTTCATTGACCATATTTAACCTTCTTGTAGTAAAAGGATTTAACACGCTCAGTGTTAATAAATTACATGAAAATTTAAAAGTAATTTTAGCTTTGTTTGAATTAAAACCGCCTTGATGTATGAAGAGGTTAATGTTGGCTATACCACTCAGACATTACGTACAGTGAAGTAAAAAAGTATCTGCGAGGCCTTGTAACTTCGCAGAAGTATGGCCATTTCACTTCTTCGAAGTTCCATGGCCATTCCATGTGTATTAACTTCTGCTTTCTTTGAAGGATTTGAATGGAAAGCTATTATAATTAACTTAAACTATACTTAATACACAAGCTATGCAAACTAAGCTCGTGACGGGAGGAATCCTTAGTTTGGGTTACTCTAAGCGTGATAGGGTTCTGCCCTGAAAGTGCTAGTCAAAGAAACTTGAAGTATAAAATAAAATGGTTTGTTCTTCTCCGTTTAGTTTTAACGGTAGTGTGCTACAGCCCTAAATAATAAATTAAGATGGAACTGTTTCAACTTTGACAAGGTCATTGCGGTTTGAGTTTACAGGGTGGAAAGGAAGGAATTTATAATAGGGTTGAAAGTTTTCAAAGCGTTAAAGTTCAGAACTAAATAACAAAACAACCTAGTTTGTTTTACGTTAAATATTTATTATATTGCCATGATTGTTTCTTGACGGACATGGTATCTGACACGGCATATGTCATGGATTCGAATACAAGCCAGCTAGTTCGAGTAAATTTTTATTTATTTAAAATATTACTTAAAAATCATTAACTACAATTCGTATCCGGTAAGGTGAGGTTAAGCCCAGGGGTCGGCAACTTTTACACACAAGAGCCGAATACAGACATACATAATAAAACATTTTTGGAGTTATTGCTTTGCTTTTGTAACGAACCATATTAGGATTAAAAGTATGATGAAAGATGTAAATTTAGTAAAGTTAAGTTACTCGTTTCTTACAAGGTAAGAGTGTAAGCCCAGTATTCCGGGCCTGCACTAATTCGTAGAAGAGCTATAGTGGAGGACTCCAAGAGCCCTTGATGATAGCGCGCGGTTGCAGCCTAACCCTGTATTATGTTTTATGTTGTGTATTGTGTTGAAAGCGGATAGTGAATGAAGCTCAAATCTCCATCTACCCGTATGGTTTACAAGAGAATTGCGCACCTCTCACAATCACTTTATTTTATAATAACTGCTCACTTCTCCGGACATATAAAAGCAATTTTTTATTCAACCTACTATTTGCAACGTTTTGCAAAATTTATTTTTCCTCTTAATACGATATCTTAAATTGTTTGGATAGGAAGAAATAAAATTAAGTTTTCATATGGCCACTTTAATGGAAATACCACAATTAAATAATACATACTAGGACATATATCTTGTGCAACTAATTTAGATTACGTGTTCGGCCACTTCTTCTCCCAGCGCCAACACTTCCAAAAGTGGCACTCAAAGTTAATTTCGTTTTTGAATGTCCCTTACACTATCCGTGAAATAGCAACCGAGCGAGTCGTGGTTCCGCCCTCTCCGGCGCCTTCGGATCGGAATGCTTACGCGTACCATAGTAACCGTCCAAGCCGAGGTTACCCCCCGAGGTTAGGGACCCTTGTGTCGAGTTACTAGCGATAGGGGTTCAGGATAAGCGACCTAAGAGCTATGCCACCTCAATCCGGTGAAGCAGTCACGGCCAGATTCTCTGGTCAATCTGTGTAGTTAAAAAAAACGTTTTGTATTTTATTTTTCTCGAGCTATTTATTCAGGAAATAGCGATTAGCTCACGTCGCACGTGAAGCCTTACTCCTTGTTCCTCAGCCTACAGGTAGACGAAACCTTGAAATTGAGGAATTGAACGTTCCTCAATACATTAACGCCAAGAATTCGATTACTGTTTGGACTGTTTCGATAATGTGGAAACCTTGCTCAGCAACGGCAACTAGAGCACAAGAAAGTAGAAATAGTTGGATGAGAGAATTTGCCCAATTTGAATATACAGATAAAAATAACGAAGTAAAACGATTTTAATCAAAATGAAAAACACCATTTGTCACGATAAACATTTATTCGATCTAAAAATGGTATAACTTGCATACATACATCAATGTATATAGAAATATAATTATTGCCTTAACACTAGGACTAAAGCTGGGCTGTACTATATTGCACTAATACTAACCACACAAATCGAATTGGACATAAAGGCGATAGGATGAATACTCAGCTTTCACGCTATAATATTTAAATAAAATATCAGTACATTAAAACAACTATACCTAAAAATTACAACAATAGTTTATTGGCAACCTGTATTTTATCAACAAAGCGACAGCTCGAATATGTTGAATTATATTTTGTCAATAATCTATATAGATAATCTTTCTTGAAATACGTTACACAAAAAATACCACGATTTTTATATTAAATAACGCCATCTTGTTAATCTTTGCGGTACTTGCTTTATTGCGAGCCAGTCCCAACATTCTGGTGATGATTGCTTGTGCACTATATTGCAAGCATATTAATCACTGCCTAAGGCTACACGTGTCATAAAATAATTGTATATAAAACAAAGATATTATTATTTATTGTATTGTTACTAACATAGTTATTATGTGTCTTATTAACATAGTAACCGTCCAAGCCGAGGTTACTCGGGAGGGAGAAGAGCTATGCCACCTCTCAATCCAGTGAAGCAGTCAAGGCCAGCTTCTCTGGCCAATCTGTGTAGTTCATCAAAAAAAAGCCCTTTCTAACAAAATTATGAGCAAAATTTTTTCTCAATAACTTTATTTCAAGCTAAAGGCTTGAAATAAACTTATTATTATTTATTGTTTTTGATAGCTTACTGGTATCTTGAAATTAAGATGGTGTTGCAATGTAATCCATATACATTGGGTTTCGTCAATCATCAAGGGTATTAATTGTAAAATATCGTTAACGAAGATCGCTCGCCCAGATAAAAGTAAATAGCAATTTAAACAAAAGTGAGATAAAATAAGGTGAGAAATTAATATATATATATATATATATTACTATTATTTATCCATATATTATAGTTTACATCTTAAATATAATCCACTACGCGAGAGTAGACCAGTACAGTATACCCTACCTATAGTAAACATGAATACTGTGATTGTCAAAGTCAGTAGTAAATACTTGACTGGTATTGTCAGGGACTACTGACACTCCTACTAGGTTCACAAAGGAGGTCTTAACGCTTTAGTGGCTCTACCAACCCTGGAAAGAGATATAACGAAATATTAAGACAAATACATACAAATATACAGATTCAATAATATACATATATGTATAAGTACAAAGTAAACAATTTGATACGATATATTTGCTAAACAAAAATATGTAAATATTTTGTCGTTGTTTTATTTAGAAATCTAATCTAGTACTTCGCCCCAAATCTCTAATAGTCTAATATTAAGTATAGATGCAGTCTTTTATAGTAAAAGTTAAGGATCTTTTATGTCGACAGTTATTTTAGTGGCTTCTGTTAGCTGGCAACACCTGACACCCAGCGATTGTTATACATAATAACTACTTCCAATGATATCTTAATGATTTACCTAAACCTTATTGTATCTTTAATTCATAATTAATAATTTAGTTGATCGTCACATGAACTTGGCATTGTAAACAATAGTTTAACTTTATTAGTTCCTAATCTGACTTCTAATTAATTTTGTATAAAGATGGTGAGGACGCGCAGTTGTGACGTTTGACTCGATATAAATAATTCTTTGTACAACGTTACGCTGTCTCAATAAAGCGAGTGTATTAGTTGTTGGACTATTTTATTCTACGAGACCTACAAATTATAACACTTCAATTAACTTCAACGTGTACATTATATACATAAACATATTTTTACATACTAAGATATACACAATGCGTACAAAGAATATTCCCGACATTAGCTAATGAGAAATTAGTACTATATGTACATATAATGCATTGACCTATAATTACCTAACAAGATACTAATTAATATCTTACGAGATGCAAAGAGTGATATTAAAACTTTTATTTCTCACACTTACAAGAAAAATTTACAATTCATTACCTGCCATTGTAAGAAAAAATATCTCCACATTTAACAATCATTTAGGTGTTTCGTTAAAATTTTCTAGTCCTTCGAGCCGGATGCAAATTTGTTAAATGTTTTTACAAACTGCATAAGCAAATATAACAAAATAAACGTTAACTTATAACATCTTTAGTAGCTAGTCTATCGAAATGTAATTTTTATAGTCTTAATGTAGCGAGCGGAAAACGTACACTATATCAGGTTAACGCTCTGCTCGTTTTGCAGTGGAATTTTAATTTTAATTTTTGTTTTTACGCATAATATTCATAAAAAAGCAACCATGAGGCTAGGACAAGGGTCGGCAACCAAAGGCTCACGAATAACATGCATTTCGATGTAAAGCTAAGGCTCTTTAGTACTATCTTTATTTTTGCAAGTACTATTTATTGTTGGTAAGAAAAAAAATTGTGACTGTTTAAAAAGTTTGAAATTTCGAAAATTGTAATTTTTGACTCGGAAAAGGTTAGCGACCCCTAAGCTAGGACAACAAACACTACAATATCGAAATTAAATGCGCAATAAAATCCGTAAATTTTATTTTATTTTCATTTATCAAATAATAATCATTATGGAATCGCTAAATTGTGCTAAAATATGAAAACATTAACAAATACTGCCACATAAGTATAACAAAATAGCCATTATAAATGTAACGAATTAAAAAAATGTGTCCACGTATCAAACAGACTAACAAACATATATATTTCAGCAGAAATAATAATAAATATTTTACAATAGACAAATGACGGATTCGAAACTACTTAAGTCTTATGTTTTGAATAACAATCCGTTACGCTAATAGTCATTTTAAAAGAGAATCATGAATAAAATACAGCAGCAATAATTAGCTGTCGATATGGCGTTTGTTATACGCAATACATTTTAATATTAAATACTGTATACATCGATTTGCTCATAACACTATTCACACTTACAGTCAATTAGATATAAGACAATTTTAAAATTAGAATATAAAATCCCTCACGCCCTTTCAACCCTAGCGGGGTAGACAATTTATCGGACCCATTCCTGTAGTTCTGGGCTCGTAGAATAACACTACGGTATCCCCTGCCTGTCGTAGAAGCCGACTAAAAGGAACTTCGGGAAGGCGACATCGGCTGGCCCGTGTCACTGCAAGGGCATAGAGGGAGAGGGATTAACCTCCCCTCCCCCCGCGACCTGCTCTCCGAAGAGCACAGTGCAGAGGGACTCCGATGCGTTCCTCTGGAGATCCTGGAGCCCTTCACCATGCACTGAGGAAGGGGGTTTTAGTGGGTAAAAACCCCCACAAGCCCCTCCCACCCCACTACTGGGGGAAGGCGGGGTATCTTGTTGAAGATTTCCCCCCCGTCAACAAAAAAAAGTTTCTTGGTCGGCTTTTCACCAATCTTATTAGAGGTCAGGATATCGAGACGACAGTTCATTGGATTCTAATAGACGACCATCAAATTGTAATTCCACATATATTAAGTATAAAAAATATAGATTTTTTTTAAATAACCAAATAAAAATACTGTTAGCTAGCAACACATGGCACCCAGCGACTTCCAATGATATCTTGGTAATTTACCTGAAGCTTATTGTATCTTTAATTCAAAATTAATGATTTAGTTAATCATCATATTAACTTGTCATTGTAAACAATAATTTAACTATATTAGTTCATAATCTGACTGACCAATTAATTTTGTATAAAGATTGTGAGGACGTGCCGTTGTGACGGTATTCATTAAAATTATTCTTTGTACAACGTTACGCCGTCTGAATAAAGCTAATGTATTAGTTATTGGACTATTTCATTCCACAAGACCTACAAGTTATTACAATACATATTTTATAATACTAAACTCCCATTTCCCGTTTCAAATACATGTTCCTATTATGTTTATATCTATACGCTAATTAAGATTTTAATATACACAGAAAGTTTATTGAGACCAAATATTTTCATATAATACGAACTTATTGAGCACTGGGGTGCAATGTCAACTCAAATTGACATCCAAGTTGACTTATTACAAAAGGTATCATTCAAGACTAGGCGCGAGGAACATGTGGCTGGGAGGAGCGCTCATGTTTGCTGACTGGAATGACCGCTTGATGCTGACATGTGGATATATATCCCGCCATTCGTTCACCTGCAAAATAACCATTTTATTTTAAAAATACATTAAAAACTAGCGTACCCAACTCGCTTAGCTGGGCTAGATTTACATCATTTCAGCCCTGTAGTTCTGGGCTCTCAAGAATAAGACTACGGTGTCCCCTGCCTGTCGTAGAAGGCGACTAAAAGGGGCCTCGGGTTCACTGGGCAACAAGTGTGGGGGCCTGCGTCGTCAACCAAAGTGGACTCGGGAAGAAGGCGACATCGGCTAGCCCGTGTCGCCTTGCGCTGCGAGGGCACAGGGGGGGAGGGAGTAACCTCCCCCCTGGGACGTGCTCTCCTTGAGCACAGTGCGGAGGGGATCCGGTGCGTTCCACTTTGAGATCCCGGAGCCCCTCGTCATGCACCGAGGAAAGGGCCACCGGGGAGGTTTTAGTGGGTAAGAACCCCACATAACCGCCGCCTTCCCCCCAGAAGGCGGGGTATCTTTCTGAAGATTTCCTCCCCGTCAAAAAAATAAAAGTCATAAATAAAAGTACGAACTATGGCTTGTTTGACAGTTCAAAAAGTGGAGTGCTCCGATTGTCACCAATCTTTACAGGATTACTCGTCAGGTCAATCTGAAGATTCCCTGAAAGTTTCATAGAATTCGGTTAAGCCGTTTCGTAGATGTCGACGCTGGAAAATAAAAACGTAGTAACCCACAAAATGAAATTTTTCACCAGATTTGTAAAAAATATTCTAACTTTCGTGTTTGTGGACCTAGAGCTGTCGTTTTTGGACACAATATTTATTATTTTTTGCTGAATAAGTATTGCAACACCCCATGAACATTTAGTTTTTTTGTTATTTACATCGTTTTACGGTACAAAAATAAAAGTGTCAATTTTGAAAATCCTATTTTCGCTAGTTTTCATCTAATTGTTACAAGTCATATATCATTCGACCCTTTTTTTCTGATTCCAACGTAAAAAGTGAAAATGGCCAAATGTGTCGCTTACTACGTTTTTGCTTTCCAGAGTCGAAATGTATGAGCAACAACGAAAAACAATCTCTTTGTTTCCGAAGTATCATTGTTTAAAGTATCCATAGCCTAATGGTCTGAGAAACGTAAGGTCGTAGGTTCCAATCTACCATTTGCCTATTGACAAGAACCATTTCATAGCACACGCTCATGCTTAGTTGGTTAACAGGAATGTTAGTAATGTATCATTATTTATTTATTTATTTAATAAGATACACCAACAGCATTACACAAGCATACATTGTTGTAATAATCAAGTTTTACAAACTAAGTCCTGTTGTGTATGCCAATTACAGGTGTACACAACATTCGCTATAAAGAAACATAACGATTTTATTATTAATACTTACAAAAATATTTTATTAAATGATAAAGTAATAGAAATATAACTACTAAATTAATTAAATTAGCCAAAATCACTGCACAATTTTTAACACTAAGGTGCGGAAGACCTTGTGTGAATTGATTTATTTATTAATTTCAGCCGTAAAACATGCACTGTAGGACATAGACCTCCCCCAACGGTTTCCAAAATGACCGGTTGTAAGTGGCTCTCGTCCAGCTGTGTCTTGCGGCCGTTATGAGGTTGTCAGACCACCTTGCGGGTGAACGCACTACGCTGTGCTTGGCTGGTCCGTCTCCAATCGAGAACTTTTCAGCCCCATCGGCCATCTGTTCTACGCGCTATGCCGGCCCGACGAGCTATGTCGGTTACCTTCGTTATTGACGAACTACACAGATTGGCCAGAGGAGCTGGCCTTGATTGCTTCACCGGATACAGAAGTGGCATAGCTCTTAGTTCGCTTAACCTGAACCTCTATCGCTAGTAACTCGACACAAGGGTCCCCCCGGTAACCTCGTCTTGGACGGTTACAATGTTACGCGTGAGCATTCCGATCCGAGGGCGCCCGAGAGGGCCGAACTTCGACTCGGTCGGTTGCTATTACACGGATAATCTAAGGGACATTCAAAAAGCTAAACTAACTTTGAGTGTCACTTCGGGAAGCGTTGGCGCTGAGAGAAGTGGCCGAAGAAACTCCAAACCTTCGTTCGTCTACGGATCTCCTCATTCTTGATATGGTTTCGTAGAGATACTCCAAGCATCGCCCTCTCTATTTTTTTTGCTTATGAAAATCGTTGTGCGATTTTGCTTGCTTATGAGGCCCATAGTGAGAGACCACGTTTCCGTGCCATATGACACACACTGATCGAAGACTATCGACTTTAAAGCACTGAGTTATTTTGGACGAGAATACATTTAGAACTAGGCTGGACAGCAGCCAAGTTGGATTCGACGATTGACCTCTTTCTCAAAGTAATGTTTATGAAAAAATTAGATTGCTAGACTTCCTAATTGTTCCGTCCGGCCAATTAATGTTAAATATCTGAATACTGTACTCGTACTACTTATATGATTATTTATAAGTGACCTTTACCTGACATTCCGAAATCTGATCACAGAAGCTGACATCGAGCAGTCTCAATTCCCGGCATCTCGCTAATATTCTGCAAAAGAAAGACATTTCAAAATCAATACAATAATAAATTAAACCCCACACGAGTTCGATCACTTATCTCACCTCTCGATTCTTTAAGTTTGTATTATTATTATTATTTTGTATTTTAGTAAATAATAATATGAACTACTTAACTTTGGGGAACATATAAATACTCACTCGCTGCATATATCCGATGTGACCGCCCTGACTCCCAGCAGGTCAAGCTGCGCGAGCTTGGGCGCCCGGGGTATCAACGCGCGCAAGTCGCGGTCGCACACCCCGCGCAACGCTCCCAGGAACAGCTTGCGTAACTCCCTGCCCGCCAGCGAAGCCAACCACTCACCAGAATTGCCCGCTTGTAAACTGTAAAAAAGAATAATTAGACAAATATATAGACTGCAATGCACGAACGCGAGCGCACGAAGTCAGCGCGCGAGTTGAATGCAGTCAATATTCACAACACCTGAAGAGCTATGCTCTGCTATGGTATGCTCTCCCTCTTCTCAAAATCTTTCCCCTCGAGAAAGAGAGAGAGATTTTGAGAAAGGAGTAGACTAGTTTTGGAAGGTGCTCAAATCGTACAGGTTTGGAAACATCGTTAGTGACAGTTGCTTCCAAAGGTTGATATACATAACTATGTAGGGTCGTAGAACGCTAACCATTAAAATAGTGTCGATGGAAATTGGAATTCTGCCGAGATTTGTGGTAATCACAGAACAGTCGCCTAAGGAGTTCCTTTCAAATGCTTTCAAAGAAGAAAGTCAAAACGGGTCATAAATGGCGGCGTCGTAAAACAACTGATACAGTACACAAAATTTAAAAATAATAGACAGATTGAGAAACTCCTCTTGTAATTATGGCTAGAAATATGATTGAATACAATAAGACATTTACTTCACTCCCATCCAAATCACTTACAATTGAGTCTTTCAACTTTCATTCAGTAAAATAACAACTCACCACCAGCCAACGTCTAATTCTTGGAGCATCTTGCAGTTTCCTAGCGCCCTGATACCGACAGCGGTCAACGAATACGACTTCCAAAAGTCCACCGATATCAGTCCTGGACAATTTGAGCCTAAAGCTATCGCCACCTCGTCCATTGCCGAAATCATTTTACACGAACCTGAAAAGACATAGATTATGAATTACCTGTTATTAATTGACTGCATAATACGCTAGCAACCCGAATTCGATCCGCAGTGCCGCGACCAATAAATTTGTTGTTGCAATTTTATGTGCTGATTTACCACGCTCTCGGCGGGGAAAGAAAACATCGTGAGGAAACCTACACGTCTTAGAAAATTTTTGTAAGACATGTGAAGTCTGCCAACCCGCATTAGGGCCGCTTGGCGGAGTATGCTCTCTTTACAGAGAAGGCCTGTGCCCAACAGTGGGACATATGTGAAGGCTATAACTAATTGACATTGAAAAGACATGGAACAAAGCACTACAATATAATTCTTATCGTTTATACAAAAACATATCGGACTCGAGTTAATGTCAGAAATTAAGAACGACGTATGGCGTGTTTGACAGTTCAAAAAGAGGAGTGCACCGATCGTCAATAAACTTTACAGGATTACTTGCCGGGTCAATCTGAAGATTCCCTGAAAGTATCATTGAATTAGGTCCAGCTGTTTCGGAGGAGTTTGTAAGAGTACAATAGTTTTTGCTTTAATTCGTACCAAAGTTGACATGGAGCAGATTGGAGTTGGCGCGCACCACTGCCACGGCCGCCATGGTTCCAATGTCCGTGCGATATAAGTCCAGGCGCCGGAGGTGCTTCAGCCCTGACAAGTAGGCCCAAGGACACCCTATCACCGAACGAAGACACAATTCTGAAATATAATATAACGTAGTAGGGATGTTCATGCCAAAAATATATCGATAAATTTTTCGATATAATATATCGTGAGGTTGTATCGATATTACGCGATATATTGTACAAATATATCGATATTTTTCATATATCGAAATTTGTTTCTAATTAATTGGCGTTTAATATTAAATATTAGAAAAGTTTTGCACTAATAGAGTACTCGGCGAGTAACTGAGAGGTTCTCGCTTTGGATACCAGTCCAGACTATTTGATTTGATTTAATTCTGTTAGCAGTACAGACTACATGGGGATGGCAGCGCAAATAAGGGTTTTATTTTATTCAAGTTGTTAACCACAAATAAAAGAAAGAATTAAATGCTTGTTTATGTAATTTATTACAATATTTCGTATATCGGATGGAATATATCGATATAAATATCGATTTTAGATGATTCGATAATATCAGATTAAAGCGATATATCGCGTCCATATATCGATATTTTTTGTAAAATCGATATATATCGTGCACTCCTATAACGTAGCTGTAAATGGCATTTAAAGGTAGTACGACTTTGGGTAGTCCTGGGCACCGCTGAAAATCAGCGCTGTCGCATCCTTGCGACGACATATGCTGAGACGGTGTCCAATATTGTCAATATTCTATTTGTCCGTATTTTTTTTTATTTATTTAACTGTATTTTTTTTCTGTCTTTTTGACGTGTCACATATTTTGTGCCAATAAAGAATACGTCTATGTCTAATTGCACGCGCGCGATAGTTGTTAGGTCCAATATTGGCATCATGTCTTATTTGTCTGACTTTGATTCTGATACAATTAGTTTAGTGAACTTGAGGCCCATCTCTTGCATCATGGATCGACAGTTACTAAAAGTTTATGAAAGTATGTGTCCGTGAACTGACCTTGTAAAAAAGTGCAGTTTTCCACAACAGCCTTCAGCACCGGGTTGTCGACGAATTCACAGCAATTCATTCTTAAGTGTGTTAACTCCGAACAATTTTCAGTCAGGAATCTGGTATATTGAATTAATTATTGATTTTTTTTATATTATGTGGTACGGAATGGTGGTATGAAAACAAAATAGTTAATGGAGTGTTTGTTGTATGGATTTTGAATAATAATAATAAATCATTTATTCCTCACCATAATCCACAGATATAAATTATACAATTTAATACATATGAAACAATAGACATTAAACGTTGACGTTGAATGACATTATGTGTTTGTAGGCATAAAGTTATTTGTAAAATATTGCTTTATTATTTAATTTTTAATATATTTTCCGTTTCAGTGTATCCAACTGTCATCAAACCATTTCTGATTACTATTTTTAAATGCCTTCTATTTAGTTTAACAATTTGATTTAAATCGTTTATATATCTGTACAAGAATGGTGACATGTAATGTGATTGTCGTCTAGCAAACATCGTGTTGAAATTGGGAACAGAACTACTAACACGCCTTTTATTTTGGGGCAATTGTAATACGGTGAAACAGTCAAAGTAAAAAATGTCTTTTTCTTTCCTCATTCTAAAACCAAAGGTTTTTTGTCGACCTTAAACAATTAGTCATTCGATCAACAATGATTGATGATTGGTAATTCATTATCGAAAGATTTCCGCTTAACGCAACTCACTCGACAACATAATGAGGCTTGATCATGCGATGGCTGCCGCACCACGAGAGGTCCAGCTTCTGGATAAACTTGCAACGCAGTGCCAGTACCGTCAGGAACTGAAAAAAAAACATTGCATTGTTTTTATATGAAAAGAGACAAACAAGCACGTCCCTTTTCATGGCTCACCCGATCTTAAGTAATATTGAACACCAGCACAATGATAATATTTACAACCAGCGGCGTTACCCGCGATTATAAACTATTTATATATTTTTTTCTAAAACAAAGCAGCCTATGTTTCTTTCTATTACATCAGCTATCTGTCAGTGAAAATCCTGTCAAAATCTGTCCAGCCGTTCTAGATATAACCCGGAACAAACAGACAAAAATTTCAAAAAAAAAATATTTTGGTAAATGTACCGTATGTATTCATGTGCATGCGGTAATTTTAATATTACAGACACTACAATTTTTAGAAAAATGTGCATGGTTAATGCCATAATTAAAGGTGAAGATTGCAAAGCTAAATAGGTTTTAGTTTATACAATATGTTGACTTAGGTCATACGATCAGAGCCCCTGTGGTTCTAGACTCGTAGAATAAGGCTAAAGTATCCCCTGCCCGTCGTAGAAGGCTAAAAGACTAAAAGGGGCCTCGAAACTAAAACGTCATACGGTCCAGATGCGAAATCCCAACCGGTTTGTACTTCGCTCTCAACCTAGCGGAGTAGACAGAGATGCCATTCCAAATAAAAAAAACTACCTGTGAACGAACGCAGTGCCAATATGGACGTAGATCGATGCATCGGTACAAAATAGCGTCCAACGCCAGCCGGTTGAAGTGACGGCTCACTTGAGCGCAGCGACTGAGCGATTGCATGTCTAAGTTCTTCATTATCGTCAGAATAGTCTCGTCCTAGAACAACAGAAATAGCATAGAATAAATGAATGAATGAATAAAAAATACTATCAAACGAACTAATACTACAATTATATCATTGCATGCGCAATGGGCGGTCTCTTCAATTTTTGATAGACACAAATTTTGTCTCGAGTTTTTTATGTGTTCGTACTACTTAAAAAACCCTAATAAACATCTATTCATGAGTACAATACGTTTAGGTATGAGCTCGCAACCGCCAGATCGTAGATCGTATTATATAAAGAAATATATATGTATAATGTATATAATGTAACTATCATGCTTTGAATACCAAATACGTCAAATACTGACAACACATTATTAGAGTGCCAATGAGAGGTAACCCCTCACCGAGGGGACCGTTGTGTCGAGTTACTACAATAGAGAAATCAAACATTAAAAAATATAAACGAATTGAGAACTCCACTTTTTTTGAAGTGGGTTGAAAAAATTAGAACATTTTTTATGATTGATTTAAAGTTAGTCATTGGTAATTCTTTTTAAAGTTATCCTTTCGCTACCGTACACTTTTCCCACAAGCGAACTATACAAGAAATGCAACGTTTTATCCATACGCAAACTGTACATTCTTCTGCCATAAAGCAACATTCCCTTACATTAAAAAACCTACATAACAATAATAAAAGAATACATAACGTGAAAAAGCCTAAATTCAAATCAACTTTTGTTAATAAACATTTCTGTTTTCTTGGACCTTACATATACAACAAAATTAATACAATATTAAATATTTGAGATAAAAAAATTATATAAAACGAAGCGTGAAATTTTAAAGTGGCTTGAAATACTAAATTATGAAGGTTGTGAGAATATATTAAAAGTGGTCAATTGAAAAGCACTCACGCATTCACCGACACACACACGCACACAATTTTTTTTTTTTTTTTTATGACGAACTACACAGATTGGCCAGAGAAGCTGGCCTTGACTGCTTCACCGGATTGAGAGGTGGCATAGCTCTTAGGTCGCTTAGCCTTAACCTCTATTGCTAGTAACTCGACACAAGGGTCCCCCCGATGAGGGGTAACCTCGGACGGTTACTATGTTACGCGTAAGCATGCCGATCCAAGGGCGCCCGAGAGGGCCGAACTACGACTCGGTCGGTTGCTATTTCACGGATAATCTAAGAGACATTCAAAAGTTAAACTAACTTTGAGTGCCACTTCGGGAAGCGTTGGCGCTGGGAGAAGAAGTGGCCGAAGAAACTCCAGCAACGCTCCTAACATCTAAGGGGTGGGGAAAAATATTTAAGCGCACACAAGTACATGTATGTGTGTACACACATAAAAAAATGATATAATTACAATATTAGATATATAAATAACCATGGGAAGAAGGTGGCAGTCCTTATCCTATCGCACAGGAAATCCCTAGTCTAGGTGGCAGTGAAACTTAAATAGAACTAATACTCGCAGTAAAAAAAAAGTGTAATTAGTAATACTGTTTGTGATAATTTTGTTAATTAATAAAGGATATTTATTTATTTAGTATTGTTTAACGTTTTATTTGTCAAGTTTGATTGGATTCGAAGTGAGTTATTATTTTAACTCGTAAATAAACTTGTTAAAAAATATCGTGACGCGTTTATATTGTTCAAATTTGTAAACAATGTTTTTTACCCATGTCACGTATGTGTTATGAAGGTGTCAAATTATAATAGTGCATGTAACGTTATTTGTTAACGTATTCAATTTTGTTTATAATAGTATGAACTTGTTGTAATCTGACTCAATGTACAATCCGTGTAACATAGATTCGTAATTTTCGATTAATGTATTTGAATATAATTATATTACATCCTGCATGTGTAATAAAATGTTGGGTACAAATTTTATCACAACAAGTGAGTCAGCACAACTAATTGTGTACAAAATAAACGTTCATTGCCATCAAAACTTCGCTACTAAAGTTGAAATGGTTTAGCGATGGCGTACCGCGGTTTTTTACCAACCTAAATAAATAGATAAATCCTTTATTGCACCAAAGTATATGTACAAAGGGGAACTTAATGCTATTTAGCATTTTCTTCCAGCTAACATTTAGAGGTTAAGAGCAGACTAAGGGTAGGGCCGCTAAAAATTAGATAGATAAATAAATATACATTTACATATAAATACATAGATACGTCAATATAAATATAATAATATACATACACATGGAATAAATAAACGATAATATATATACCAGTTTATACTTTTCATTGTTTGAGTAGACAGTATTGAGATACACGCGATTTAAAGACATTTGTTGAGATAGCCTCCCTAATCTCGATCGGCAAACTATTCCAGAGTTTTATAGCTGTACAGGTAAAGTAATTACCATAAAATTCGTGTGACATTCTTTTTTTTTTTCATTGATGATTTCTTATATTAGTTCTTCCCCAGCATGTTTGGCTGGGGGCTTTTCTATCTAAATCTTAATTGCTATCTATAAATTGTTCAACTGTACAAATACTTATTTCTATTTCTGATTACTACATTTATATTTGTCTTAAAGTTACAGCCTTTATATATATAATACATATGTCCCACTGCTGGGCAGAGGCCTTCTCTGTAAAGAGAGTATAAGGGCATAGTCTGCCCGCGACCCTAATGCGGATTGGCAGACTTCACATGTCGTAGAAAAATTTTCTAAGACGTGTAGGTTTCCTCACGATGTTTTCCTTCACCGCCGAGCGCGTGGATAATCAGCACATAAAATTGCAACAGCAAATTTAATGGTGCCAGCACCGGGGATCGAACTCGGGTTGCTAGCGTACTTACTATGCAACAAGAGCCAACCGCCTGGACACAGCTACCACGGCTCTTAATTGCTATCTATAAATTGATCAACTGTACAAAAACTTATTTCTATTTCTGATAACTACATTTATATTTGTCTTAATTTGTATCTACTTATTTCTATAACTTATTTATATTTATTATTATTCTGCTTTACTGTCTAATTATTCATCTATTTACATTATGTTTTATTCTTTTCCATTACTCTCTTCACTATATCTTTACAGAATCTTATAAATATATATTTTTATCCTTATTACTAAATAAATTTCGTGTGTCATTCGGTTAGGCAGAGAAGCTGACTGTGACTGTTTCACCGAATTTGAGAGGTGAGGTCTCTTAGGTCGCTTAGACTGAACCTCTACTGGGAGCAACACGGGGCAAGGCTCCCGGAACCTTCACTTTTCCTGCAGACCTTTATATGACGCGTTAGATTTTAGTACGTAAGAAAAGGAAAAATATGACACGGCTTGTCTTTTTTTCATTGAAATAAACATTTAAATAATAAATAATTAATACCTAATTATGTACATCTTCTACATTGATCACATACTTAAGAAAATGCATGAATGTGCAAGAAGCAAGGTGTGCCAGAGAGATACTATAGGATAATGTAACTGACAATTTAAGATATTGTGGGAATATTTTAAAATAAAAACAATAACTACATTTAGCTTCACATTGAAAGGAAAACTGATATCAATTGCGAAACACGGATGTGCAGTACACGACAAACAAACGACTAGATAATTAATGCTGACAACATGCAATAGTGGCTGACGTATTGAATGAGTCAGGCAGGGCTAGGTCAGGCACGCTCAGCCCTGTAGTTCTGGGCTCTCAAGAATAAGACTACGGTATCCCCTGCCTGCCGTACAAGGCGACTAAAAGGGGCCTCAGGTTCACTGGACGACAAGGGGGCCTGAGTCATCCACCAAGGTGGACCCGGGAAGAAGGCGACATCGGCTGGCCCGTGTCGCCTTGCGCTGTGAGGGCACAGGGGAGGGAGTAACCTCCCCGGGACGTCCTCTTCTTGAGCACAGTGCAGAAGGGCTCCGGTGCGTTCCACGTTGAGATCCCGGAGCCCCTTGTCATGTACCGAGGAAAGGGCCAAGATTTCCTCCCCGTCAACAAAAAAAAAAATAACCATACAATTAATATAAAAAAATCTAGTGCCACGATGTTTGTGTTGTCTATACAGTGTTTGGCTGCAGATATCATACCGCCGGTGATTTTTTTATTATTTCGACAATTTTTTTTTAGATTTGGCATCTAAAAATACATGAAAACCGATTTTTATCTTTATCGGCCGGTCTACGTTGCTACAATTCTCTTTCCGGTTTTTTATTATCAAAATATTCATTATAAATAATTTATAGAGTATACGAAAAACGTTCTCCGAGTCCAAAAACTTAAAAAAACATGTCACTTTTTTAATATATGCATTCTTCAACTGAAAATTGTGAAAAAATCAGATCTTGTATGATATTTTTAAGTATCGTAACGACAAATAGACAAGCTTTGGTGACGAATATCTTAAATTGGAAGCGCAGATAATCTGTGCAATCGACCACAAGTCCAATGAAAATCAGACATGTTACAATAATATATATATAGATATATAGAGCATATTGTTTTGACCCGCTAATTGCATGTTAAAAGTATTGGCCTTAACTCATTCGTCGCTATTACTATATACAACCAAATGAAGCTTTGAAATTTGTTCATTAAGTTTATTAGCATATTTATAAATAACACACTACAAATCAAACTTACGCTAAATTAACGTAAATATAACGTCTTACCGTACAAGACGGAATAAACGCTATTCACGATGTTCACTTATATTTCCGAAGTATCAATATTATCTTACGAAGTTTTGGCGAAAGAGAGAGCAAGGACGAGAATGTAAGCATAAAATATGCTTACATTCTCGTTCTTACTCTTTCTTCACCATTTGTTAAAAAGTTTTTGACGTATATTGTTAAGCTAATTTGTTTGTTGCATTTTAAGTGCTGATTTACCACGCACTCGGTGGTAGACATCGTAAGAAATCTTGTCTCGAAAAAAAAATCTAACATACATATAACTGAGCCCCCCAAGAGAATCTATTTCAATATGATCGACTAAAATGACCACATTAACAAAGAATACGCCGTATGTAATCTATGTTCGGTATATAATTCGTATTTGGGTTGCATCAGCACACCTGGCAACGATTGCTATAAACCTTAAACAAACTCTATTTATATGGCATAAGGTTCAAAATTGTTCCACGTTTTCTGGACGAGATGTTGAAAACTTTCCACGTTTTTCAGATACGTTCGTTTGCTAATGCGTCGCCGAATATTTTAGGACTGCGTTGAATTTTTTATTATTTATTTTTGCAATAGGAATAATTGAATATGAAGTTGTTATATAAACGTCCAAATGACAAATGATTACATTACAAAACAGACGTCGTTACTATCGGCATACCAATTAGCACATTGGTGACACATTCTCTTATGGGTTGTCTTGATTGGTACCCATCGTAGCACTACAATACTACGGTTAGTGACCAACAGCATCATATAAGTACTGTCAAAAATAAAGACGTAACTCTGACAGCGAACCACCAAGGTGACGATTTGTTGGTGGCTATATATTGTTGTGCGCGCCATGCTAGGAATCACTCCGATGGACCGCATACCCAACGTCAAAATTCGCCAGAGAACCAAAGTCGAAGACGTGGGTATGCGGGGTCATGAGACTAAAATGGCACGCGAGACACCTGGCTAGAAGAGAAGACAGTCGGTGGACCAAGGCAGTAACCAAATGGCCAAGACAATATTTTTCTTAAAAGATATTTTATTAGAATAGAGATAATTATGATTGTAAAACATCAACTACACAAGTAGGGGGAGACAGAAATGACTGGCAATCACGGTACCATGAATAGAATAAAGCACAAACAAGCACAAACAACTCTGATCCATAAATGACTAGACGATCGAAATTGCCTTGTTATATAAAAAAAAATACTTACTGGTAGCCTTTGAAATTCGCCCAACGGTGGACCGGTGTCAATGTGTTGCTCTTTCTGCGACACAAGCATCGGCGGAACCACTTTCTCGTGCAGGTTTGAAGCGATCACTTTATCGAGGAGACCTAAGACAAAGCATACCTTTAATAACGGCAATTTCTTGCATCCTGCGTCATCATATATAGCCGTGAGCATAAATTACGAGTCGGTTAAGAAAGTTTGAATATCTCGGAAGATAGCCCCACCCCTTAGATGCTAGGAGCGTTGCTGGAGTTTCTTCGGCCACTTCTTCTCCCAGCGCCAACGCTTCCCGAAATAGCACTCAAAGTTAGTTTAGCTTTTTGAATGTCCCTTAGATTATCCGTGAAATAGCTACCGACCGAGTCGTGGTTCGGCCCTCTCGGGCGCCCTCAGATCGGAATGCTTACGCGTATCATAGTAACCGTGCAAGCAGAGGTTACCCCTCACCGGGGGGGGACCCTTGTATCGAGTTACTAGCGATAGAGGTTCAGGCTAAGTGACCTAAGAGCTATGCCACCTCTCAATCCGATGAAGCAGTCAAGGCCAGATTCTCTGGCCAATCTGTGTAGTTCGTCATTAAATAAGATGCTAGCTGATATAAATCGTGCTAAAATAGGCAATTAAATATTCTTAAAATAAAATAATTTTATTAATTTTTTTAAATTTCATTAAAAACATAAACTTAAACGAAAAATGATATCTTATGTAAACTTTGATAATACAGTATTTTCATTAAATTTTATTTTATGAAATTGTTTGTGAAATATAAACAAATTAATAAAAATATTTTATTTTATTTTAAGGATTTTTATTTGTCTATAATGAACAATTTATTTCAGTTAGCTAGAGTCTTTATCTTCTGAGATATTCCAACTTTCTTAACCGACCCTTTATTCATACCATATATTTCTGCTCACGAGTGTATATAAACGTATTTATGTACGTATAGCAATTTGAAGCGTCAACAGCCTAATGGTTTAGGGTACGGCCTGCGAATCGTAAGGTCGTGGATTCGAATCCACCATTCGACTATTGCCGTGAACCATGTCCTAGCACAAGCTTAAGCTTAGTTGGAATGGTTAACAAGATTGTTAGTAATAGTTACTGAAAAAAAATATTTCTGAAAAAAAAAATATGTTAGATAAAATAAAAGTAGCCTAAGTTAGTCTTTATTACATCAGCTATCTGCCAGTGAAATCGAAGAAAGCTTCCGCCCGTAATAGCGTTTAACATTTGATTCAATTCGGTTCTTGTTTTTGCATAGTAAATACAAATGTAGTATTTGTAATCACAATGACGATATAGATTTAGTGAAAAATTATTTTACTTCGGGAGAACTCGGATCTTTATCGAAATACGATGACACCCGAACTGGCACGAATGATCGTATTAAATAAGTGACATTTTCATACCATTAATATGGAGCTATTTGTGAGAGCACGATAAATACGAACTTTTCCGAAAAATTACATAGAAAAATCTTTTCTCACTATAACTACTCAGATGGCAGTTTGACGCTACTACGCTACGTGAATTGTTTTAATATGTCGACCGGCGATATCTTTGTGTTGCCGCAAGATGTATTCGCTACCAATTATACTAATTAGTATTTTAATAACACCAGAAATAAACACATCCACGGGTGGCCCTAAGTAAAAAGTTGAACGTTTAACATACTCTTAATGGGCAGTTACGCTGTTTAATAGTCACCATCTAAAGCTCTGTTTACTTTACAAATGGAAGTAATGTTGCAACATTTAAAAATTCTTTATATGTATAAAATTATGCGCAGAATGTCTCCTTTAGTTGTACGAACACAGAGTACACAATATAAGAACAAAAAAGCATTGCACTATTTTGTTTTTTTGACGAATTATGTGTAGCTGGCCTTGACTTCACCGGATTGAGAGGTGGCATAGCTCTTAGGTCGCTTAGCCTGAACCTCTATCGCTAGTGACTCGACATAAGGGTAACCTCTACTTGGACGGTTACTATGTTACGCGTAAGTGTTCCGATCCGAGAGCGCCCGAAAGGGCCGAACCACGACTCGGTCGGTAGCTATTTCACGGATAATCTAAGGGACATTAAAAAGCTAAACTAACTTTGAGTGCCACTTCGGGAAGTGTTGGCGCTGGGAGAAGAAGTGGCCGAAGAAACTCCAGCAACAGTCCTAACATCTAAAGGGTGAGGCCTGCTCATAAAATAGCGGTAACGCGCAAGGATTATTCGCAACCTCCGACGGTCGCGAATCAAACATTGCACTATAGCGGAGATAGAAATAAACGAATTGAAATAAAATCTTTAATAATAAATATCAATAGCCGATATACGGCGGGTTCCTATATTCGATCTTCAATGTACGATTGTTTCCGATCCTGATTTTATTTGGTCCATCTATCGATCCGTAATCCGCATTTCAATATCCGATCTTAGCTTTGAAAGTGATTGAAAAAGAATGGATTTGTCGTAAATGACAGTCCTCTCTCATAAACCGTTTTACGCCGTAAACATAATATACCAGTTATATAAATAATTATAAAGATGGTAATAATACGACTAAAAACAGTGTTATTTTAATATAAATTAATAAATAATTAGAAATAATAAAACAGAAATAATACTTAATAATAATTAATAGGAATTCTCAGTTTTAATTTTTTTTTATATAAATATAAATGTAGTATGATAATTTTTTATAATTAGTATCCTTTATGTATTATTTATATCTTCGACTTTTCACACTATTAACACTTTAATCACATTGTTTGTGTCACTTCCATTGTAACGCTATTTTAAAATTTACACGTACATGATACAATCCACCGAAAATGAAGGATCGCAAATAAAGATCGATTACAGGAGAAAAACAAATTTGTCAAAACAAGAGATTGGATATAGAAACAGCTTAGCTGTCACTTCCATACAAATATCAATCCGAAAATACCTATCCATTCTTCAGAGATAGATTTTAAAAATGGTACGATCTATCGATCCGCGGATTGCTTATTGAAACACAAAATGCAGAAAATGGATTGAAATATCAATCTCGAATAGCGATTTACGCATCGAGATTGAATATAGAAACCCGCCGATAGCGGTATGAATATAAAATCCATACATGATGCAAATTCGAATCGAATATTTATTATTTACCTTTATGAACAGGCGGTTGTGTTTTCTTATAAAACAACGAAGAGTAAGAAAAGTTGTTTTTCGGCTTGAACAGGCTCGCCGGCTCCCTCCCGCGGAGCAAAACAGCATCCAGCTCCGTGTAATATGGCAGCAATCGGTGGTTGAATTCTAAACGGAGAATCCTGCCAAAAAGCAAATTTCAAATATTTCCTGACGTTGACCTTCTAATAAGTGATACGCTATGCCTATGACGAAGCGGTGCAATACAAAAGATACTCTGTGCCGCTATAAGGCCCACTCACACCAGTTTTTCTTTACCTTTTTTATACGCAAAGAAAAGCCAACACATATCCTTTTTGTTGACAGAGAGAAATCTTCAACAAGATACGCGCCTTCTGGGAGGAAGTCAGGGCTATGAGGTTTGACTAACTAAATCCCCGGTGGTTTCAGTGCATGGCGAGGGGCTCCCAGATCTCCAGAAAAACTCACCAGAGCCACTCTCCACTGTGCTGTTAAGCACAAGTTAAGGAGGTAACTTCTCCCAGCACCCTCGTAGTGCTAAGGCGACAACGAATAACCTGCATTGCCTTATTCACGGGTCCACTGTAGCGAACGACAAAGGCTCCCACTCTTGTCGCCCGTGGACCTGTGGCCCCTTTTAGTCGCCTTTACGAGAGCCAGGGGATACCGTAGTCTTATTCTATGAGCCCAGAACGGGACTGACTAGGACTACGGGACTGTATATTGCATATCCTCCTTTATGGGCGCAAGTACTTGCCTTACGGATCTTGTACTCGCACACAATTAAACCCAATGGTGTTTCTCTCAATGCCTTTACTGGGAACTACCGAAATCCTTTACCACACCACTGAGTTCCGATAACGTTAGCTCTAATTGAACTTCACCGCACCAGCCAAAACGGATGCGGTTAACCAATATGATAATGAAATCGTCAATGTCTTTTTCAAGGAATATTATTGGTTCCAAACCACAACTACTAGAATGTCTATTATAGTGCTTAGCAGAACACACAAAATTTACTCACAATCCCCCGTCATAGTTTGACTCCTAAATGTATAGATATGACTCACAAAGGATGTAACGCGGATCTATTCAGAGTACGAATTTAGGACGATGAGTTAAAGTCACATTTTCAGAATACTTTATATATGAAAATTTGAGTTTAATATGGTGTAAAAAAATTCTTGGGTGTATTTAAAAGTATACAACAAATATATCTTTTTCCTTTTTCCATTTTACTGCGTCCTGTATGTACTCGTGGAGGTATATTGGGCTATTTACAAATTGATCAGGGCAGGATTACCATTTGTCCTAAATTATCAGGGTCGACGTTACCATCGTTTTTATCGCATCCTGCCAATGTATACTATAGCTCTCCGCTCGTAGCCTGTTCTGATTACGTGCTATGCATTTCAAGCGCTCACTCTCTATTTTGATGTCCGTTATCTATCAGAAATTCGAAAAACTACCAAAAAAGTCACACAGATTTAAACTTAATCAATAATCCCCTTTTTGAAGTCAGTTACATAAAAGTTAACAGCCTAAGTTACTCTTTATTACATCAGCCATCAGCCAGTGAAAGTCCAAGTCAGAGATTATCCAGAATAAAAAAGACAGACAGGCAAATAATTTAAATTATTTTATTTTGTTATATGTATCCATTCCATTTTAATTTATATGTATAGATTTCAAAATCCTGGCCACCTGCATAAAACACTTGCTTTAAATAAATTAAATTAAAAAAAAAATCACTTACCTAGTTACAACATTTATTTGTTTTATAGGCGGACTGAATATTCTTGGTTTGTCACCAGCGTACTTCGGCTCTCCCTCCCAGAGGAGAACCCATCCCGTGTATCCAAGAGCCCAGATCCGAACTAATGCACCGGGATTGTACGTTTCGAATAAAGCCACTTCCAGTGGATACACGGCTCTTTCAAACGATACTTCTATTAGAGACAAAACGGAAAAGATAGATATAGTTACATTGAATATTAAAAGTTATCGGAAATTATTAAACCTCTGAAGATGATATCAGGGCATCAAAGTTTGGGAATTTAGTGCTCAGCTAGCTATTAAGAAGGATGGTCGTAAGTGGAATAGGCTCAGAAGCACCGCTGGTGACATCTAATGCCACAAGTTTATCATGAGTACAAAGAAATTACTCGAAAAAGTATAGTTCCCCATTGCCAATCAATGAGCCTATTTTAAATTTAGTATTAATTGTGTTTGTGTCACTCCTCATGGTAATTGCAGTATAGAAGGCGCGCGGGACACATCTTTTGCAAATCTAGAAGATCAAGTCAATCAAAAAGAACTTAATCGTCAACAATTATAGGTAAATTAAATAAGCATAATATAATTGTACTCACTGTTGGAAACCCTTATTAAATAAATAAAATAAAAATACATAAATAAACTCCAGTAGTTCGTCATATAAAATATACATAAATAGAAGAAGCAGGGTAGACTCGAGATGACCAGCACTCCATTTGAAGCCGTACTACATATTACGCGGCGCCTTCAAGGAAGTTGTCAATTATGGCATATATTTTCAATTAAAATATCATTTAGTTAGTGCTGGTGAAAGGCATTTCACTTTCCTTCTGAGTTTACTCCTAACAAAAATGAATCCAATTTCGTTGATATACAGCTACATTAATTGAACGACATCTGAATAGCTTAATCGTTTTCGTAATTAAACGACGCAGGGGAACAAACATCTGTTCTCCATATTTCGTAACGTGAAAGTATATGCAGTGAACTTTCTTCACAACCACCCAATAAGAAATTATTGCAACGAAAACTAAATTTCTTATAATTAAGCTAATATTATGAATGAATGAATATACTTTATTGCGCAACAATGAAAAACAAAATACATCACAGAAATAATACTTATACAATTTTTACATTATACGATGTCATTGCATGCGCAATGGGCGGTCTTATCGCTCATAGCGATCTCTTCCAGACAACCTTTGTATGGACAGAAATCGTCTAAAAAATATTTTAGTGATAGTAGTCTGTGATTATATTTATTTTAATACAAAAAAAACAATATATATAAACAAACATATTTATCAATACATACACATACTATTAATAATAATACATAAATAAATATACTAATACATAAAATATACATATATACATAGTTCCAATGTTAATTGCTATTGATTGATAATGCAGCATTAACAGGTTTTTTAAAGGCAGGGACTTAGCAGGCCGACATAATTAGGAAGAGTTTTAAATGCCCAGTATTGATGAAGAGAGAAAATGAATAAGTGGGAATACCACTAGACAATTCCTGTACATGCTTGAATATCTCAAACTACAGTTATCTGAAAGGCCTGTAAAATATAATCACAAAAAAAAATCAGGTGAGCCATATGCTTTGTTGTCCCTTCTCCCATAAAAGAGTGTAATATAATAGTACTAACCAACATAATCTTGGCTTTGTATTGAACGGTTGTTTTGTGGCATATAATCCTCTTGAACGGATGGAGCTTCATCCCACCACTTCCCATATGTTCTCTGAAAATAAATAGTTCAATTAACATACAATATAAGGATAACCAAAACAAATAATATTTAATGAATTACGTATGCATGAATGACATATTACCAAACTTCACTTTGAAAGGGATTGAAAGATTTTTAAGAAACTACTTAGTACATGCTAGTTTCAATTTAAACCTCCAACCATAAGATTGTAAGTGAATCGTTTAACTGCTAAGCAATTATTATAGGCCTTATCAATTTACTAATTATTCAAATTTACAATGGTAAATTCACAATGTCACACAGGTCATATGAACAGTAACATACTTGTGGCGAAAAATTCTAAAAGGAATTAAAATATATGACATTAAAAAAATTAAAAAAGTATAATAAGAAATGTAAAATAGAAATAAGTTGTCATGTCTTTCAACCCAAATAGGCAAGACAGTGATATTAATTAGATTGACCAGATTGATGGCTAATTATGACCACTTAAAACCATAATAATGAGGATATTAGATCAGATGCACTCTGCATTTTTATTTCTTCGAATAGTTTAAAAATTACTCTATACACTGCACAGAGCTGGTATTATATTAAGAAATATATAAAAATATCAAGGAATGGTTACGAGGCGATTATTAAAATAGTATCGCTACGTCGATCAAATCAAAACTACTCACTGATACTGAACTTAGTTCAATGCAGTTGCTGCTCAAGCTCAATCTGAAACTGACATTAATTGACATCAGCGTCAAACGTCAAAACATTTTATACCACAGATGAAGGCATTGCTATTAATATAAAACAAAATAATGTTAATGAATTGTATGCATGAATGATATGTTACCAAACATCACTTTGAAAAGGGATTGAAAGATTTTTAAGAAACTACTTAGTACACGCTAGTTTAAATTTAAACCTCCAACCATAAGATTGTAAGTCAATCGTTTAACTGCTAAGCATTTATTATAGGCCTTATCAATTTACTAATTATTCAAATTTACAATAGTAAATTCACAACGTCACACAGGTCAGACCAGAATCATAGTTGTGGAAAAAAATTCAAAAAGGATAATAAGAAATGTAAAATAGAAAGAAGTTGTCATGTCTTTCAACCCAAATAGGGAAGACAGTTATATTAATTAGATTGACCAGATTGATGGTTAATTATGACCACTTAAAGCTATAATGTTCAGTTTACTTTAGAACAGTATTAAAAATGTAAAGCCAGAAATTCTTAATTTTTCTGAATCTGTAAAGCTGAGTAAAGCCAAGCTGACCTCCATAATAATTTAGTAAACATTTTGTCTATAATATCAGAAAGTTTTATTAGATAAACTCTTTAAATTTCTCTTAGAAGATATTCCAAAGTTCTTCTCCAGTATGATTCTCCTTGTTCTCCATTATGAAAATGTGTCAAAGAGAACAATATGACAGAAAATAAATACGTTTCTATTTTCAGCAAATTAAACGCAATATGAACAAAAACAATAGACGAATCTAATCGTTTTGCTATTATGACATATTAGTAAACATAAAATCGTATTTTTATCCACAACTTAATAAAATACATAAAATAGGTACATCACCATAACAAAAGCTTGAGGATAGTCTCCATAATCTGGAAAATTTGAAGGAGGTCCACGAAGATTAAAAGCGGTGTATGAGACACTGATTTCGCTTCCATACTGAGAACTAAAATCCTCAACGTTTTGGACAAATTGTTCTATAATTTGTGTATCGTTTTCATCATCTTGATATTCATCTTCTTTAAACCATAATAATGAGGATATTAGATCAGATGCACTCTGCATTTTTATTTCTTCAAATAGTTTAAAAATTGCTCTATGCACTGCACAGAGCCGGTATTATATTAAGAAATATATAAAAATATCAAGGAATTGTTACGAGGCGATTATTAAAGTAGTATGTCGCTACGTCGATCAAATCAAAACTACTCACTGATACTGAACTTAGTTCAATGCAGTTGCTGCTCAAGCTCACTCTAAAACTGACATTAATTGACATCAGCGTCAAACGTCAAAACATTTTATACCACAGATGAAGGCATTGCTATTAACATAAACAAAACTAACACAGAGGAACATTCAAAATACTCTTCCATCTCTCTAAACTTTTTCATCGCTTAAAGTTTTTAAATTTATACATATTTATATATATAGATATGTAACTATTGTCATAAATACTTGTATACTACATAAATGTATACTACGCAACGTTCTGTGAAACTAGCCATTAAGAGAAACTAAGAGGTCGTTTTCAATTTTAATTTTTTCTCTGTTATCTGACAATATACTGTCATATTTTGATTGAACAAAACACTATGAATAGGTAGACGCTACGGACTGTTTATTTCATGGGAATTCTGTAAACGTTTTCTTATATACTTTAAGGTCAATTCTCAGTTTTGTTGTCAAAATAACACCATGGCAGCAGGACCTATTGCTGAGAGGAATCAAGGTATTAACTCCAGCGAATTTAAATTCAAATAATTTAGTTCTATTTATCTTCACTGAGGTTATGTGGGACATATATTTTTACTGTTTGGATGTTAATTGTTTTATGTTGTTTTCCTTTCGTATATTTCAAATGCTCTCTATGTTCTTGGTAATATTGCAGAACTGGTAAAGCTGTTAATTTTTTTGAAAAGAATCTTTTTGGTTGCGTAAAGTATAAAAATTTTCGAAAGAAACTTTGTGATAAATAAAATACAACAGGTATTCTATAACAGGCCGCCTAGCTGGAAAATGGAAATTCAATGCTACTATTCTGTGCCTTATATTTGATTTTAATATATTGTTTTACAGATGCAACTATTTATGTTGGGGGTCTAGATGATAGAGTCTCGGAGAGCCTTTTGTGGGAGCTGTTTGTGCAAGCTGGACCTGTTGGTAAGTTACACATATAGTGTATCTTGAAAATTGCCCTAAATGGCGTTTTGCAAGAGAATTGTACTTATTTGAATGTTGAGTGACCAGAAAAGCTTTGTTGAATTCACGCTTCTACCGTTGATCATGATTATTGTGGGAAGCTATCTAACCAAAGGATGTGAGAAATTTAACAGCATTTCAAGGGTTTCAAAGATATAATCTTTAGTGTATATTTTATCTCCAAGATTAGCTATAATTTAGCAAAGTGATGCAGGAACTGGTGTTTTTTACAGTGATTTGCAAAGCCTGTAAATATTAAGCCTCCACAAGGCTATTTTCAGTGCCAGGTTTGGTGTCAATTAACACAAATGAAAAAGGTGTAGTGAGAAACTTATATATGAATCATGCCAGCATCTTCCAACAATTTTCCCTTAAAAATGGTGCTAGGCAAAGATAAAATATTTTTTTTAATCATTAATTATTATTTACAGTGAATGTACACATGCCCAAAGACCGTGTAACTCAAACACATCAAGGATATGGATTTGTGGAATTTATGGGAGAGGAAGACGCAGATTATGCTATCAAAGTATATTGGTTTCAAGTTTTATTATTTAAATTACATCTTTACTAACACTGTTATGCCGATCATTCTACAGCAAGATGAGAACAAAGGTTCAAAAATAAAAGGAAAGATCACTGCAATGACTCTGTCTTTATAGGTTTCTTATGGAAATCTTAACAAATTTCATCAATATTCTTTTTAACAAAATAAGATCTTCAAGGTACGCAAGGAAATGACTGTTTCAGACTAAATTGTGCATATAACTATTTCTCATATTTTTAATTTTAGCCAATTATAGGTTTTTTATTTTTAAGCAAATTCAAAAAAATTATTTATATTTTAACATTTGTGAATTTATAGTCATTTATGAACCATTTTTTTTTGTTTTTAATTAGGTCCTATAATATTGTTAGCATAGTTTGGATTCGGAAGATATACCAGGAAACTCCTAAAAATCACATTTTTTAAACAAAGGATATACGCATCAGAACAGTGTTATATGAGTCTTCAGAATAAACGAGAGCACTCACATTAAGTATTAATCCATCACTAATTTGGTTTGAAGCCTATTTTACTTGTAAATTTAAGCAATGTTAAAGGCTGCTGAAATTCAATCGTCAAATTATGAGTTATAATTACAAGATGGCTAAATGCTATTTAACTGTCAGCATTTACTGCTACCATAGTTTTAATAAATTATAAATGTAATTGTCTGCATTATTGATTTACAGGTTATGAACATGATAAAACTATATGGCAAGCCCGTTCGAGTAAACAAAGCGTCTGCACATCAGAAGAATCTTGATGTTGGCGCCAACGTGTTCATTGGTAACTTGGACCCTGAAGTGGATGAGAAACTACTCTATGACACATTCTCAGCTTTTGGCGTCATCTTGCAGACGCCTAAGGTAAATTTAATCACCAAAAATGTCAACAATATGCAACCGCACTCAAAGGGTATTGTATTGTTTTAACTTTCACATCAGAGCATCACTTATTTTATAAATATATATATTTAGATATTTTAATGTTAAAAACAGACAATAATACAATTTTATTTATATGTATAGATAATAAAGAAAACTATTACCTTTCGTCCAGGTCATGAGAGATCCTGAAACCGGTAACTCGAAAGCTTTTGCCTTCATCAACTTCGCGTCGTTCGAAGCATCCGATGCAGCGATTGAAGCGATGAATAACCAGTACCTCTGCAACAGGCCTATATCAGTGTCTTACGCTTTTAAGAAGGATGTCAAAGGCGAGAGGCACGGTTCTGCAGCAGAAAGGTTACATATTAATACCCTTTTGTTTTCCACCTTCAGACAGAGACAGATCCTCTATTTCAATACATCTGTTTTTTTTAAACGCTCGTGAACTCAACTATGATTCACGATACATTCGACCATACGATTTTAACTACAAAAAATCGTATGGCACAATGCGTTTTGCTTGCGATATTGTTAGGTTTATGATTAATTCTAAATCTATATATACAAAAGAGAATGTGTGTGGGTTTGTTCCGTTTTCAATGAAACTTTCAGGGAATCATCAGATTGCCCTGGCGAGTAATCCTGTAAGTTTGATGACGATCGGAACACTCCTCTTTTATGTATTTTCAAATACAGCTTTTATTTGCTATGATGATATTCTGTTGTTTTATAACGCAAATGTATGGACACATGCTTTGCGTATATTTATGTCATTATGAACCATATTGAAGTACAAGGGTATAGATAATGATTCACCCGCTTCACCCGCTCGAAAAGAGAATAGAATGAATACGGAGAGAAATAATTTAATATATTGTGAGACTTAATAAAATAAAGCAAAATTTAGCCCGGCGAAGCTGGATACGCTAGTATAATATATAATAAATAGCCGTGGTAGCTCAGTGTCCAGGCGGTTGGCTCAAGTTGCTTAGTACGCTAGGAACTTGAGTCCAACCCCCGGAGCTGGCACCAATAAATTTGTTGTTGCAATTTTATGTGCTGATTTGATGATGATGTCTTAGAATAATTTTCTGAGGCATATGAAGTCTGCGAATCCGCACTAGGGCTGCGTGGCGTACTATGCCCTTATGCTCTCTTTACAGAGAAGTCCTGCGCCCAACAGTGGGACATATATATTATATATATAAAGGCTGCAACTTTAAGACAACTTAAACGACAACGAGCATATATGTGCAAGAAGAAACAGTGTATAAGCGCCAGATCTTCGTTAACTGTGTTCAGAAATAACAGAGCTTCGGCGCGTAATACATATACGCATTTACAATGTCACCTCGACATACGAGTTTAATTCGTTCCGTAACCTTTTAAGCAATTTTCCTCATTGTAATTAATTGAAAAATGCTTCGAAAACAAGCACCTAGACTGGTCCAGTCTGAGGTGAGAGAAACTGTTAGACGTAAGTGTAGTGTGGAATTCCTCATATCTCATATCTTGGTCTCATCACGAAGCAAAATCTCGTATAGGCTCGTATCTTGTTCTTGAGATGATCGTCATTAATTTAACAATTATTATGATTGCAGATTGCTCGCAGCTCAAAACCCATTGTCGCATGCCGATCGTCCCCATCAGCTATTCGCGGACGCACCCCCGAGCATGATGGGCCCGCTAATGATGGCACCGCCGCCACCACCAACGCCTTCTCCAATGCCACCACCAGGCCCCCCGATGAACGTCCGACCTCCGCCTCCGTTGCCTATGTCCGCGCCGCCGCCACCTCCATCGTCAATGCCCCCACCGGGGCCGCCACCACCGCCCGGACCCCCACCACCTCCGCCACCATTCCACCATTTCCCACCTCCACCCTTCGGTCCCCCGGGGTTCGGCCCACCTCCTCCACCAGGGTCTCGTCCTCCCCCGCCGTGGCGGCCACCACCGCCACAATTCAGACCTCAATTCCCACCACGAGGACCTCCACCATTTGGACACCCTCCATATCCCCCGCACCACCCGCCTGAACCAAATTATAATTATTAAATAAGATTTTGATGAAATAAAAATGATACACAAAATTTAGGCTATTATTATATTATTGTATGACCCATAAAATAAAACACAGTCATGTCTTAGTGTACCTACCCACTAATAGGAATAATAAGACATGAATAGATCCCAGCGGTTGAAAAACATTAGTAAGGGCAAACACAGCCATCTTGTTCGCGATAACGTGGCAGTAATTTTACAATAAAAAAGATATGCAGATATAATAACACTTCCTTGTCTCAGTATCGGAAGGAAAAAACACTAAATAATAACTTAATTTATAAAATAAACAGTTTACAAAAACAAAAGTCCAATTTGTTGGTACGACAAAGAAGTTTAATTCATCTGTAACAAAGTAGGTAAATTTATGTTGCCAGTTAAAAATATTCATAAATTAAATATTGGTAAACGGTAAACACATGTCTAATATTATAAATAAATACGCTTACTGAAAGAAGATATCATTATTACAATATTTACTTTCGTATTCAACGTTATCAGAGATAATACATGTCAGTAATGAAGACGAATTCACTCGGCAAGATTCAACAGCGAAGAACGCTCATAAAACATGGAACTACTGACTCAAAGTGAAATAGAATCAATAGTAAATCATTATGAACCTTCGAATATTGTGCGTTGGTATATAGAAGATTATTCCAAACAATTAGTTGGATATCTAGGAGACCATCTACGACTTCACATAACCTTGGATTCTGAGGGAATCGAGAGAGAACTGAAATTTTTTATAAAATGCATACCCAGGAACGACAAATGGAAAGCCAACTATCTTGTGGAATTAAACTTTTTTCAAAAGGAATATGTTATGTTGGGTAAACTTTTCAACAATTTTCAAAATGGCGAAGGTAGGATACTGCAATGTATTATTACAATTAATAATAATAAATATTTACTGGTTACAAAAATTATGCAAGAACTATGAACTCCATGTCTCCTGAGCTAGGTTCTCCCATTTAATTTAAAATCACAATAAAAACATTAACAATAGTACATAAATGTGTGTGTGTCTCTCAGCTATATGTATAATTTAATTATATAGTTTACAGACATGTTTGCAATTATGGCTTGATAGAGGGTGGATTTTTAGTCACTATTTGTCCAGAAGTAAAATGAATTTAATCATAGCTTGTTTTAAAATTTATATTTTTAATTATTATTATATTAAATTTAATTTAAATAAATATATAAATTAAGGTAATATGTCTTACATTACCTTCTAAACTAATTGTTTTTATTTTTTAATAAAGGTACGAGACAATGGCGGCCCAAACTGTTATATATTAGAAAAGATTTATTCGTGTTTGAGGATGTATCAGAAATAGGTTATAAAATTGGGACAACGAGTACACTACACTCTTCGTGATGGCAGCGCAAGGGTTTTATTTTAGTCAAGTTGTCAACCACAAATAA
The DNA here is from genome assembly GCA_029286785.1 of Meandrusa payeni. Taxonomy (NCBI): domain Eukaryota; kingdom Metazoa; phylum Arthropoda; class Insecta; order Lepidoptera; family Papilionidae; genus Meandrusa; species Meandrusa payeni. The sequence goes on from JAGSMX010000027.1 coordinate 4,329,324, forward strand.
AAGAAAGAATGGAATGCTTTTTTCTTTAATATGAGATTGACCCGATATATCACGTCCATATATAGTTATTTTATGTAATATCGATATATATAGTGCACATAAATTTATTATATTGAGCGAATAGACAAGAACCTACATAATTATAAACTTATCGTCCGTTTCATATCTCAACCTCCGTATAAATGAAAGCTATCATATCACATGTTCTTATTCAAATACTTTGTGGAAAACATCGTTACGAGTTCACATTGTTATCATTTAAAATATTTGTTCAATATAACGGGTCTTTATCATGTACTGCACAATAGGAGGGAACTTATCACGTTAGAATTTCATCCAGCAATAATAACGTTGATTTACGACGCTACTAGATGGTTCTTAACTATTTGTATGTATACTAGCTTTTGCTCGCGTCTGTATTTGTAATGGGTCTAGTAATAAATTTTCTTAATAATATAATAAAGCCAGTTCTCGAAAACGGTCATGCAACGCTCTATTGGGATCGATCTGTCATCACAGACCTGACTATTGTTGCCAAAAACCCAGATATTGTGCTGTGCCGATCACAATACGAGAACATCGTCAAGGGTGAAAGGGAAAACATCACTAAGTACCTCGACTTGGTTCACGAGGTGACCGCCATGTGGGATGTAGATTCGACAATCATTGTCGCGATAGTCCTTTCTGCAAACGGTCATCTTAAGAGACTTTCGCTAGACTGCGAAAGCTGGGTCAAGGGTCAGATACAGAAGGCAGTACTCCTGGGCACGGCACGCATCGTCAGGAGGTTTCTCTCTATGTCGCCCTAACCACCGATTGTACATTACTGTAGTGTTTGACGTCTAATGTCATCGTTGTTTTAGGTTACCGCCAAATTTTTACTTTTTTGTTGCGATCTATGCAGACCAACTTACAATACCTTGAAGTCTTGCAATGACATTCTTACTTTTTGATATAAGTTTTTAAGTTATTTATCCCAAATGTTAGCATCTTCTCTGTAGAAATTAGAATGTATTTTTTTAATTCATTAGCCCCACAGAATTATCTTTGTTGTGGTTAATTAAATCTGATGTAATGGTTAATTTTTGCTGTGTGATTTATCAAATATGAATAATAGAAGGTGATTGTCTATTAAATAATGGAAGTCTGTTTTTTAAAAGCGTAAACTATAAAGTATTCGAAAAATGACAGTTTAAAAAATAAGGGAAAATTCTGATCATTCAGTCAGTTAGTTAATGCCTTACATATAGATATTTTAATCTTTTAATTATACATGGAGTTAAGAAAAGCAAACAATAACATTACTAAATTATTGTACAATCTTGTAAGTCATAAGAATAATAATTTACGTCCAGTGCGGAGCGTCGCTAACCAACTTGTATTTGGAGAAAAAAAGATTTTTTTTAAATTTATTATATATTTTTTACGACAAATATGTAAAATGGCTCTTGAAGAATCGAAAATATTACCTTTCAGTATTAAGGAAATTGACATTAAGGCAATTGTAAGGGGTTATTCTGTAAATAAAGAAACTATTATAGAAAATTATAGTGTTCATAAGGCCAGTGATAAAATGTTAGGTTTTTTATCAGATTACTGGAAATTAAAAGTGCAACTGCTTGTAAATGAAAATAAAAGACAAAAACTTTGTTTTTTTATAAAAGCAATATCAACTACGAATGAAGCCAAAGCAAATATGGTGAGGGAATTGAAACTATTTGACAAGGAATTATATTTTTATTCTGTGATTAAGAGACAAATAGAAATACCAGGTAATTGTACGATATCTGTATCGTTTACTACGATATTATATTATGTTATTTTGTTAAGCAGTATTCTATTCAACAAACGATATCGCTATTTAATAGTTATATAATCTTTTCAGATAAATAAAAATTCGGTTCCACTTCAATGACCAAGTCATTTACAGGCCGAAATAGAGGCCATATTTATTCAGAATTAAAAAAAAATTATTGGCAACAACCAACTGTACTACCAACTGTACTGTTTTAAATTTAAAGCTAACTTTTGTATTTTCAGATATGAAGCCTTGGAGCGCATCACTTGTAGCAGATCTTTCTGAAGCAATGGTTTTCGAAGATCTAAATGCGATTCAGTATAACACAAAAGATAAATTTGAAAGATTTGACGAAGCACATACATTACAAGCTTTAAGTACCTTAGCTCGTTTTCACGCCACTTCCATTATATTCGAAGAAAGAAAGAGCAAAGTTCTTTTGAGAGAATATCGAATAAACGACGAATTTGAGAATTATTTAAATCAAGGCGGGTACGTTATGTCAGATCAATGGTTTTATCAATGCATGACTGGCGCGTTAGAGGCAGTCAGAAAGTTTTCCAAGTACGCCAAAGATAAAGAATCGATGGGTAAAATAGAGAATCGATGGATAGAAGTTTGGCAGGCAGCTTTAAAACTTAGTGACTCCTCGTGTTATCGCCGGTGCGTTATATGTCATAGGGATTTATGGAACAACAATATTTTGTTCCATTACAAAGAAATGTCAGGAAATAAATTAACACCGGATGACTGTCTATTGGTTGACTTCCAAGCAATAAGGTATCAGGAACCTGCTGGCGATGTAATGCTGCTTCTTTACTGTAATTTAGATCCAAATGTTCGCGAAAGTAAATTGCAATTCTTGTTAAACTATTATTATAAAGAGTTGAAACATGTTCTTTCGGAACATGAAATTGAAATAAATGCTATTATAAGTTTGGATAGTTTTTTAACATCTGCAGAGGATCAAAGATTATGGGGTTTGATAGTAAGCGCCTGTTTAACGCCGCAATTCTGGCTTGACGATACGCTTATTACAAAAACATTTTGTGTCACCGAAAACTTTAACCAAATACTGTCAAAAAATAAAGGTGCGTTCATTATTAAAATGATGGAAATGAACGTTCATTATAAAAGTACTGTTTTAAGCGTGTTTGAAGAAATCGTGGAGAGGTATTGTTTAAAGTAAATTAAATAATACATCGTTTTTTTTTGTGTTCTTTTAATAAAGGTTTGACTGTTGTTATCCCGAAGCTTACATTGACCAAATTAAAAGGAAATCGGACATTTTAGGCGATCTGTCTGAATTATTGTTTATGTTGTGGTTTCCCGAAAAGGTTAATGTAATCTCAGAGATTATGGCACTAGTACCCCCTCCTCTCCCCCCTTTCAGGGCCACTTATTAGGCTCGATAGCATTTTGTTTGAAATTGTATTAAAGCTGTGATCATAGTTACTCTATAATGCGAGACTTGTTTCACGCATTCATACGTATAAAGTAGGATTTGTTTTTTATTTTTTAAATATTTATTGAGAAAAACAGACAATGGAACTTTAAAACAATATGTAAGTAGTTTCATTTAAAACATTATTTCTGCGAACCCATGGAAAAGAAATGTTTGGTTTATTAGGAAACAGTTCTTAAAACATCCTCTGCTGTGATGACAGCTTACGATTTGTTTAGAATTATATTTCTTCGTTTCTTAACGAAATTGCCTTCTTTTTACGATTGACATTTTGTTTGAAACGAGCGTCTTTAAAACGGTAGGTACCAAACTTTTTATACCAAGGATCCTCTTGAAGTCTGCTGTATACATCACAAAACGGTCGAATCAAGATTATATAGAAGAGTTCCACAAAGCTAAGAAGGCTGACGCCCAGAAACAATCCACCTGTCCCTCCAGTAGATACTGCAAAAAAACAGTAACACATGCAGTGAACAGTCAACTTGATTCAGTCTTGTATATCTTTTGAGAGAAAGGATTAAATCCGCTCCGATCCGAAGTTATTACCCAAAGCATGAAAATGAATGAAGCTCTCATCCGCAATCTATAAAAAAGTAACGTAGATTTTCTTCGATGCATCGTATTAATACATCGATGTTTCCGACTGAGTCGTGGTTCGGCCCTCTCGGGCGCCCTTGGTTCGTAATGCTTACGCATAACATAGTAACTGTCCTAGCCGAGGTGCCCCCGCACCACACTTGTGTCGAGTTACTAGCGATAGAGCTTCAGGCTAAGCAACCTAAGAACTATGCCACATCTCAATCCGGTGAAGCATCCGCCATAAAAAATCGATGTTTCCCCATATCGAATAAAATAATTGATGTCTACTATATTATATACAAGAAATTAGTTCAACGTTGTATGATTTAATGAAATCATCGGTTTACTAATGACTTAGGACTTTACAATGTGTACCTATTAAATCTAGAAATCCACGCACGACGTTTCTCCTGTACCGTTCGCTAGGTAACGCTGACAATTTGATTTGCACTGATGCATGACTCTCCGTTGTAGCTGTCTTGAAATCTTTGACTATAGATATCTCCGCTTCAGTGCAGGATGGCAAGCAGTCGCAGTCCAGACCAGGTCGGTTTGACCATTTGGCCCTGAGCGCCTGTTAACAAAACATAGTTTAAAAGTTAAAGCTACAACCTATATAATATTTATATATAACCCGTTATTGGGCACCACGCCTTCTCTGCAAAGAGAGTAGACGGCATAGTTCGCCACGTGGCCTGAGATCGGCAGACTTCACATGTGTTAGAAAATTTTCTAAGACATGTAGGTTTCCTCGCGATGAATTCCTTCACCGCCAAGGGCGTGGTAAATCAACATATAAAAATGTAACAAATTAGCGTACTACACAACTCGAGGCAACCGTCCGGGAACTGAGCTCCCACGACTCACTTTCAAACAGCAACACAATACCTTTGCTTGCTACTACGTGACGTTGTATTTTGGGATCCACTAAAACGGCATCGTGAACAAGAACTACCAACAGTATTGTACCACTAAAATAATTACAATGCATAAACAATTCCTCGAATTATTCAGTTTATAGTCGACAGAAATTATTTCACGTATGAAGCGCCTTACCTCATCAAAATAGTATATTTAAGAGTAAAAAAACCGATTTCAAATAAAATCTACGCTATATTTGCATGCAATGAAATGTCTTAACTTCACTTTGCTAAAATTAAAATAAAGACGAATTGAAAACGTTGGTTACAAATATAATGGCACTTACAGATAGGTCATTGAAATTTTTATTCAGGCAAATGAGACCGTCTACGTCACATTTCATCTCCTCCTTCACATTAGGCATGTAAAAGTTGGTGCAATTACAAGCTTTAAGTTGTGCTTTTTTCCTGCACTGCACTGTACACGCCGTGTACGAGTAATAAGGATAGACGTCAAAAGTTCTCATCTATGTAACGGCATTTCCGTTTCTCCGGTGATATCAATCGAGCGCCAGCGTCATTTTCAATATTCCTAACTGAAATACTTCGCCTGAAAAGAAAGTGTTAGTATATTAATAAGATAGAAACTTGGCGTGTCATTGGTTAATTTACTCATCAAATTAAACCATTTTTACGGATTCTATTGCATTTTTTTTTGACGGACTTTACAGATTAGCTAGGGAAGGGGACTTTTACTACTTCACTGGGTTGAAAGCCTCAGTCTTGTAGTTCTGAGCTCGTAGAATAAGACTACTTTATCTCTACTTGTCGTAGAAGTCGACTGAATGGGTTTCTGGTTCACTGGGAGACAAGGGCGTTTGTCGTCCGCTGAAGCGGACCCGGTAAGACGGCGACATCGGCTGGTCCGTGTCGCCTTGCACTGCGAGGGCACAGAGGGGAGGATTAACCTCCACCCCCGGGACGTACTCTCCTAAGAGCACAGTACAGAGCCGGTGCGTTCCGCTGCAGATCCCGGTGCCCCTCGTCATGCACCGAGGAAAGGGCCACCCGGGAAGTTTTGGTGGGTAAAAACCCCACATAACCATTTTCCCCATCAAAAAAAAAAGTTGCTTAGCCTGAACTCCTATTGTAGTAACTCGACACATAGATACCCCGGCGAGGGTAAGCTCGGCTTGGTTACTATGTCACTCGTAAGCATTCCGATGCGCCCGAGAGGGCTGAACCACGGCTCGGTCGGTTGCTATTTGACGGGTAAGTAAACGATACTTTAGTCTCCCGTGAAAATGATCGTTTTAAAGTGTTCAGATTCATTAAAATGAAATTAGAACGCCATTATATTTATGCCACGCTATTACACACAGATAATAAATTTTAAAATAACATACTATATAACACTTTGTACCTGTAAAACGTTTCGGGTCCAATTGCTAAGGCATCCAAACCGATAATGGTGAGAGATGGGACCTCCTCTTCATTAATAACGTACAGTTTAGCAGGCACCATTACATCGAAATTGAGGACTCCTGGACCAGTAGTTTTATTGCTTATCATATTAAACTTCGGTCTTTCTTGTCTGAAATTCATTTTAAATAAAAGCTCCCGCGTCCTTTTAACGATATGGGAGTAGTTTCACTGTCACTGTCCGCATTTCACCAAGCCTATCAGATATCTAATTGGTGTAAAGTTACCCTTTTGAGTAAGAGAGGAGGTGAGCCCGTCGCCATACATCGGACAAATATTTTAGCAATTAATTTTTTTACTAAAACTTCTAAAATTGGAAATTCATTGGTACAAGCCGTTTGGGAATGGAAACCCTGATTAGATAGTAAGCCACAACGAGATCGATGCGATTATTTTAAACCAGTACCCAGCATGTTTCGCCAGTCTAGATTTTGCTTTATTTTATTTAAACAATAAACTGACATCATTCAATATTTAATTTAACTCTCACAGTATATTAAATTATTCATTTCTCTCCGTATACATTCTCTTCTATTCTCTTCTTGAGCCGGTGATGATCATTACCTACACCCATGTACACGCAATAAACTTCAATGTACTTCAATATGGTTAATAATGACATAAATAAACTCAACGCATGTGTCAATACAAATTTGGGTTATAAAACAATAGAAAGAGAGATGCCAGCTCAAAAAGAGGAGTGCTCCGATCGTCACCAAATTTTACAGGGTTACTAGCCGTTTCGGTGCCTATATGGAACATACCCACACACTTTATCTTTTATATTCACTATATATTCAAAACAAGCTTTTTGGAAGCTAATATTTTCTCGACGGTACAGTCAAAACGACGGAAATTCAAGAATGAAAATATGAAAATGCATTACAATTTCGAATTCAGTCAGTTTTGTTGACCAAACTTACGTCCGAAAAATTCCATTCCCCATTCGACTAATGTGATGTTTTTTTAAGTGTCTATGAAGTATCATATTATCAATATCGTATTGAGAACTAGACAACGAAAGTATTACAAACCAATAAAACAAATAAGAGTTAGTGAATGAATGAATGAAATGTTGGTTGGTGACGGATGAAGGGGCTATAACAATTATAAATATTTTGGTTTTACTGTACCTTGCTTGAATAGAGTTTGCAATGTAGCATATTCCAAATTCGGTGTTTATCAAATTGAATATTTCGCAACATGGAAACTCGATTCCGTTCCAGAAGCAGTTATTCAGGATCTCCTGACATGGACTCCGAACCTAGCAAAAACATCATAATATATGATAAGCTCTCACGTCTTTTTATCTCTAGAAGCAGACAGAGACAGACAGAGAGCTTTCATCGTTCCACCCAACGGGTTGAAACTTAGGGTCCTTTTCATATCCTTTCTTTTTCTTTTTACTGTCCATTCTTTCTTCATCTAGCTTTGCTCCCTCCTTCTTCTCTAATACATTTCTTTGAAGTCTGGAAACAGTTCAGTTTTATTTTTATCTACTATTAAATCTTTTATGTTATCTCTATTATTCATTCCTTTTCCTATTTTTGTTTCCATTTCATGCCTACGTTTCCCATATATCAGACAATATATTTTCACCTACCTTATTAGCCCATTACCAAATTCCAATTCAAAAAAATCAAATAAAAAACCTTTGAACATAGTATTGTGTAGGTTAAAAAAGTGAATGTCTGTTTTTTGTTGTACATTGTAGTTTGTTTTAAGAAGTTTGTTGTAAAATTGTTAAAGTAAAATAAAATAAAAAAATACAGGATATGTTTTCAGTTGGATTTAAGACTCGGGACCATCCGATCGTAAGTCGATGTTTAAAATCGTTTTCATGAATATTATTTTATCGTCATGAAACGTAGAATAAGAAAAGAGGAAATAAAAGTCATTTCAATAATAATAATAATAATCTAGGCAACATAAAAATCTAGAATTATTAAAGACAACACGCACTAGATTAGCATAATAAGTAAGATTCCATTTGTCACATCCCTCCAGAGGACTTTCTTTAGAGCAGAATTCAGCAACGTAGTAAGTAAAACCCCTAAAATATGTCAGTTCTTTTATAACTTCTTCTAAATTGAAGTCGTGATCAGATCCGAACAATCTGAAAAAAAATAAGTCACTAGTATAATCCTGTTATAATACATTTTTCTTAATAATGAACTACACAGATTGGCCAGAGAAGCTGGCCTTGACTGCTTCACCGGATTGAGAGGTGGCATAGCTCTTAGGTCGCTTAGCCTCTATCGCTAGTAACTCGACACAAGGGTCCCCCCGGTGAGGGGTAACCTCGGCTTGGACGATTTGCAGAAATGAGTAATCCTCACCTGTCAGCAATAGCTTCGATACGCGCGATATTATCGTTCTCGCATATTGCTACGGACGGAAAGTGCGTGTCCCAATCTTTATACGTTGTTTCCACTACGAAAGAGATGGGATAGTTCTGATATGCGTTATATTGTGCTGTGATCAGTTGAGTTGACCCGTACCAGCATAGAGACACGAATATCAGCCAGAAGACCCTGAAAAACCAAACTAACCTTTAATCAGACAGACACGAAGAGAAAACCGATGCCCAATTTAAAAAGTCTCTTATTTTTACTAATTACTACCCAGCCCGCTCCTCCGGGCTAGATTTTGCTTTATTTTATTTAAACAATAAACTTACAAATTTTCATATTTAATTTAACTCTCACAGTATATTAAATTCTCTCCGTATTCATTCTCTTCTATTCTCTTCTCGAGCGGGTGAAAATCATTATTCCCCTCTACTTCAAAATGGTTCATAATGACCTAAATATACACAACGCATGTGTCAATACAAATTTGGGTTATAAAACAATAGAATATCATTAGAGTAAATAAAACCTGTATTTGACAGTTCAAAAAGAGTAGTGCTCCGATCGTCACTGAACTTTACAGAATTACTCGACAGGTCAATCTGAAGAGACCCTGAAAATTTCATTGAAATAGTTCCAGCCGTTTCGGAGCCTATATGGAACATTCCCACACACTTTTATATATATATATAAATATATATATATATGTTACCCTATTTATTTCCTCCCATAGCCTGGAATACTGCCTTCTGTATCTGATCTCAGCCATCCACCGATAGTATCTTTTACAACTTTTACAACTACAAGACCGTTCGCAGACACGATTTTTGGGACAATGATCGTCGAATCGAACAGTATTTATCTCCTATTATTTAGTATTTTCATTCTTTTTAAATTTGTTTGTAATGTATTTGTATATAATGCCAACATAAAATTACTGTATCTATATAGAAGAGCTTATTTATAAAGAGAGATTGACGCCCATGCTCTAGACCCTTAATCAGTCCAGAGGTTTGTAGAGATGGATTTACGCGGTTTTATTTTGCACGGTCATGGCACACCTCACGGTCATTTTCAATACGCATACAACAGCAAGGTTGTATGCGTATTGAAATGATGCGTTTTAAAATATTTATTTATTTATTTAATAAGATACACCAACAGCATTACACAAGCACACATTGTTGTAATAATCAAGTTTACAAACTAAGTCCTGTTGTGTATGCCAATTACAGGTGTACACAACATTCGCTATAAAGAAACGTAACGATTTTATTATTAATACTTACAACAATATTTTATTAAATGATAAAGTAATAGGAATATAACTACTAAATTAATTAAATTAGCCAAAATTACTGCACAATTTTTAACACTAAGGTGCGAAGACCTTGCGTGAATTAGAAAAAATGTCAACCGACGTCGACTTAGTGTTAAGGAGGTTATATGTAGCGGAAATCCTTGGCAAGGGCGAGTGTGACAGAAGGTTGGTTTTAGATTGCGGCACATCAAAAATCCTACAACAACGACTCCTTGGGTATTTGAATGGCACTCTAATGTGAAATATTCTTTAAGAGATTTTATTCGTATTGTACCTCTCAGTCCAGTGCCTGCTGTGATCACCTATGAATCGGAAACCGTGCACAGACGTAGTTTCCGGTAAGCTTTTTACACCTTTCCACCATATCTCAAAATAGCTTTTCCGCGTTTTCAAAAACATCTCTCAACGAACTCAGAAATTGAAATAAAATATATTTGGTTTCTCTATTATTTATTAACGTAGTAAATCAATGTTTAGTACAATTATATCTGAATTAATAATGACTTTGGACAATGTTTTGGTCTTATCAAATAGATTCTGATCGCGTCTATGAGAATGAACACAGATGTTTTATTTTGTTGTGGCTCTGAATGTGTTTTTAACGGTCTTCAATGTCGTAGATGTGAAATTATGATAGGGTTATCATTATATATATATCAGACCCGTAGGCTAGAATAAGAATGAAATAAAGAAAATTTTATTTATTCATATAAAAACACAAACAAATATAAACAGATAAGAATAACATATCGAATTAAAATAAATACAAATTGCAAGACGATACAGGGTAACACTGACCACTAACTTTAGCCGTGCTAGGTCATAGACCTGTGTTATAGAGAGCTAAGGACTTCCTACAAACACTTGTCACCTTTACACTACCCATTGACGATTATTTGTAGGACTAATTACACTTGTTTAAATAATTTTGTACAAATAAAGTATACGGTATTTGCATGTTGATATAAACTATTTAGATAGATAAGGCAGACGGAATAGGCTCGTTATGGTATCCCCTGCCTGTCGTAAAAGCGACTAAAAGTGGCCTCGGGTTCACGGACGACAGTGATAGGCGCCTTTGTCGTCCTACAGTGACCCGGGAAGGAAGCGACACTGACCCGTGACGCCTTAGCACTGCGAGGGTGCTGCGGGAGGGAAAAACTTCCCTCGGAACTTCCTTCACAGCGCACTGCAGAGAGATCCCGGTCGAATAGAGTCACCGAGAGGTTTTAGTAAGAGCCTCACATAACTCCGCCTTCCTCCTCGGGGTATCTTTTAAATAATAATACAAGCTGCGCGCGTTGCTACGCCGTTCGTTTTTTGTTTCCGTTTCATTTTAACTGTCACCACAATATAAGAAATTGATTGAATAATAGTGGCGCCATCTGTCAGTACCAACTCAGAAACCTTCGTAGACTCATGCACAACACTTTTAAGAAGTACATCACATGATTAAATACATAGTTTACGATTCTATAAAGGACATACAGACAGACATTCATTTTTAAATATATAAAAGATTAAAAATAATTATTACTCTTCAATTATCGTATTTACGTTGTGCTTCCATCTCATCGGTGCGAGCAACTCATTCCAATATAAAGATTGATATTTTCGTATAGAATCGTATTGCGGTGATGTTAACGCCGTAGTGTCGTCTAGTTTGTCTTGAGCCTTGCGCTTTTTTATTTCTCGCCATAACTTCACGGTAAAGAAGTATACAAACTCCAACGCCGATACGAAACTTAAGCCGGTTATGAATCCGCATGTTGATCCAATGTTACCTGAATAAAAATATTATTATTGAAATATCGAAAAATGATTCAAATTATAAATCCTTTTATAAAAGAACAACATTTATGTATCTATCACAGTATATATCGACGTTGGAAAACAAAAACGTTATAACCCACAACATGGGCATTGTTCACCAGAGCCGAAAAACCATTTCAACTTTAAAAAAAAAATTTATAACTTTCGTATTTGTGGACCTTTTTTTTTTTGTTAACGCGGGGGAATCATTTTATTAACCATCCTCCGGTACCCTGGGTGGGCCCGGAGGGATGTGTGGGACTCGGCCTGGGCAGCCCCTACCCACTAAACCTTCCGCGAATGCCATCAGCCGTTATGAGCGGGGTGTCCCGGATCTGTCAGCGACAGGACACCCCAACGACCGGCCGGTCCCGGCGAAGACCGGACTTCACCCTCAAAGGGGACTCCTCCGGCACTCAGAGAATTCCCGACGACGCCGAAGCATGCTGGGGCCAGGTTCCCATCCTGGCCCTGCTTCGATTACGGAGGCAGCGAGGAGACGTTTGAAACGTCCCCTGCGCACCCCGACTCGTCGCCTGCGGAGGGAGGGAGCCCCACAGCTCCCCTCCCTGACCCGCTCTTCGTATTTGTGGACCTAAGGCTGTCGTTTTTGGACATAATATTTATTTTTTTGCTGAATAAGTATTGTACTAAGGCATTAACCTAGAGTTTTCGTAAAAGAAAATCGTTTTACGGTACAAAAAATAAAAGAGAAATGTCAATCTTAAAAATCCTATTTATGCTATTTTTCATCTAATTGTTACAACTCATGTATCATTCGACGCGTCTTTTTTTTCTGATTCCAACGACGTAAAAAAATGAAAATGACCATATGTGTCACTACGTTTTTGCTTTCCAGCATCAATATAGTAATCCTCACTAATATCATCATCATTTTTAAGACGCGGATATTTGTTAACTGAGATTTTAAATTTGTCTGGTTTGTTTTAATGTTTGTGTACTCACAACCCCGTAATTTATGGACCGAATTTCGAATATTTTTTACTTTGAAAGGGTTTGTTTATAATTTGATCCTATATTAATTTTGTTAACATAGTAAAAAAATCATCAAGGAACTAAAAATTGTATAGTATTTTCACGACTATATAATATAGATAAAAAATAAATGAGACCGCGCGTAGCAGCGTTTACTGATTTAATTATACTATACTAAATATCCATATTTGTTTAAACTCGTTTAAATAATATATCGATTCATTTTCATCATCATTATCATTTCAGCCGTAAAACAATCACTGCTGGACATAGGCTTCCCCCAACGATTTCCAAAAGGACCGGTTGCAAGCGGCCCGCAACCAGCTGCGTCCTGCGCTTGCTGGTCCGTGGCCGACAATTCATTTTAACATTTATCAATTAAACCGTAGAAATAAATGTTAAAATTAATAGCTTTTATCATAATGATATTTAATTTAATGAACACGTACTGATCAAGTCAAACCATTTCATTATAACATTCTGGCCATAGCAGTCAGCTACCTCCCGCCCGTACTTGACGTGCACAATAGAGGTTCCGGTGAAGTTTGCGCCTCGTCTGCAACAAATATATCTTACTTACATTGTGACATAACACTCGAGAAGCTTGTTCCATTGGAAGTTTCCTTGTTCCAACTTATGTCAACGGCTACAAGCTCGTATACAAATTATGTACGCTGTTAATGAAGTTACACTTCTTTAAGCGCGTTTTGAAAAAATTATTAGAGTGAATCACTGACACAAAAGTAAATTTTCTTTTCGAAAATATCTATCTATATCATTATTAATATATGTCTATATCATTTTAATTTCTCGAATTAATATACGCAGGTCCTTCCCCGGGCCTAAAAACCTCTTATTAACCGACTTCAAAAAGAAGGACTTTTCTATTAAAATTTTCCAATATAAACTGAATTTTATTGATTATGTTGACTAAAGAAAATCTCTCATCTCTCTCTCAATCCAGAGAAACATTCGCAGCGAGCTTCTCTGGCTGACATGTACAAGATGAACGGTGATCCGTCACCAGGGACATTTGCTTGTCACCCTTCGTGACGGTTAGATCTCTATACACGGCGGTGTCGTGAGCCAATTAGCTATTTTACCGTCCATTGTTACTTACTAGTCCTGTGTGTAGACAGCCGCCATTTTGTTTTCAAACTTGATTAATGTACAGATGTGTTAATTTGATAATTATTGAATGTCATAAAAGTGTATTTTGTATTAAAGTTATATGTTAAAAGCTTTTTCGATTTACGAACCTAAAAATATATTAATTTAGCTCCGTCAAAATGAACTTTGAACTCTATCTTGACGAATCTATATCAATTATTTATAATTATTTAATTATCTTTTTCGTCAACGTTACGTAATCGTGGTTTATGATTTACGGGATGGTCGTCAGGTTACTGTTGAAGCAGTTTTATCGTTACTTGTTGAAACTTGTTTTGTCAATCTGTGTTCCATAGTTACTGGTAGCCAAGTGAACCAAGTTTATTTTTATAAGAACATCGACAAAAATAAACCTTATGTCAAAATTTTCACTTAATTTGACACTGTTTTTTGAAAAATTACTGGTTAACACATTTTCTCATAATGTCCAATGAAAATGAGAAACAAGGTTTGGTCGCTGTGGACTATGAAGTGTTCGGTAAAGTCCAGGGTGTTTTCTTCAGAAAGCATACACAGAGGAAGGCTGCCGAGTTGGGTCTCAAAGGTTGGGTGATGAACACAGCCCAAGGTACGGTCGTCGGACAGATGCAAGGTACTAAAACTGCAGCAAGGCAAATGAAGACTTGGCTCCGTGAAGTAGGAAGTCCTAAATCGAAGATCGAAAAGGTTGTCTTCAAAAACGAGTGCCCAATAACTAACTGCGCTTTTAAAACTTTTGAGATACGTCGATAATGTAATTTTTTTTTATTTATTAAATTTTTCCCTACAATCGACACGATATCGAAATAATTAACTTACCTTTTTCATGGGGAAATGCCTACGCACACACGATTTCAAGCGCTTATAATACGATATAACTAAAGACTTAAGTTATCAAAAATTACTTACAACCAATCCACCCTGTCTGTGTCCGGAACGCTGTTTAAGTAGTCCGGGTAGATTTTAACGTTTGCAAAATCGTAATTATACGCGGTCTTCGAGCATGTGGGATAACACATGGGACAATTAATGCCACCGTCGACTGTGTTCATCTCCAACTCAATTGGCATCTGGTCTACATTAGGCCGTACCGTGATCGACTGTGCTGGAATACATTAACAATACTTCAAAAAGTTGTTTAGGAACTGTACTACCTTTTTTTATGTCACAAAAGGCTTTTGACTACTGAATTACATAAAATCAGAGCTGTATTTCCCTCTGTCATGTTTACTCTAAGAATAGTCATTAGCCTATTATATCTCTAGTTCCCCCCTGCCTAGGACGGTCAGGGCCTTTCAATTTTTTTCATTTCATACATAATCTTTTTATTAATACTTATTGCTTATTATAATTCACATTTTTTTGTTCCTATTTTTACTATACTACCTTTGGGATGTGTGATTTCAAATTGATTAGACAATAACCTTTTAAATTACCAAATCACTATTATAGCAAGACTACCTTACGGCTCACCTGATCTTAAGTGATTACCTTCGACCTTTGAGAAATACTTTTGAGAAAAGAGTAGGCTCGTTTCTTCAAAGTCCCATATAGGTGCTGGTGGCACTTGAAGATAATATTCATGGTAAGCTAATCTGGTAAAATGGACGCGAGTTCAAAACCCAGTCAGCTTGTACCATTTAATTGCAGTTTTTTTGGTTTTTTAATTACAAAAAATCACTTGTGCCCGGTGGGTCCTAGAGAGAAAGCAGCCTCTGTCTATCCTGTTAGGGTTGAAAGGACGTGAAAGCTTTTTACAAGGTTAAGAATTTAATGTTTAAAATTTATTCCCTTCGTGCCATCTTGTTGTCGGGTCACTCAAAATCAGTGATGGATTTTCCTAAAAAAGATCGTTCTAATTTTTAATAATAATTCTATCTTATTTATCTAATGCCTAAAGAATCGGCTTACTAATGGAACATATCTTTTGAAGGATATTATTAGGGCATAGTCCGTCACGAAACTTTCCTTATGATTTCTAATTCAGCATTATTAAATTCAACAATAATTTCATAGATAAGACCACGTTTGGTTTCTCACCATTGTAATTTCTGAGGCAAGGCACATCCCTCATATCGCAAGTCCTTGTATTCACCATTTTGGGCATGGTGAAAGGCGTGCAGTTGCAATTGGCTAACAGAAAGGACATCCTGCATTTGAGCATGCAGTCGCTGTGGGTGTAGAAAGGAAGATAGAGCGACTCGTCGTAGAAGAGACACTGGCGTAATTTTACCGGCACGTGTTGGATGTCGCGAGACGCCTCTGTGAAGCTTGCCGTTAGCATCACAGTCATCTTAAAACGAAATCGTACAGTTATTGTTAATATCTTAATGGAATTTAGAAACTTTGATTAATGTCATAGAAGCGTCGTAACAGCCCACTACTGAACATAAGCTAGCATAAAACTTTTCAAGGTACTACCCTACTATCCCCTGCCTGTCCTAGAAAGCGACTAAAAGGGGCCTCGTGTTCACTGGGCGACAAGGGTCGTCGTCGTCCGCCAAAGTGGACCCGGGAAGCAGGCGACATCGGCAGGCCCGTGCCACTGCTTGCACACCAGAACGTGTTCTCCTATGGGCGCAGTACAGAGGGGCTTCGGTGCGTTCCTCTGGAGATCCGGAGTCACTCACCAAGCACCGAGGAAGGGCCACCGGGGTTTTAGTTGGTGAAAACCTCCTCATATAACCTCGCCTTCCCCAAAGGCGGGGTATCTTGTTGAAGATTTCCTCTCCGTGAACAGAAAAAACAAGATATAATAGATGTACAAAATAAATGTCCGCTATTTTTATAAACAAAACTGCGAAAGTGTTATTTTAAACAATATAAAACTACTCTCTGATTGACTTCTAGAGTAAGTACAAGTTCCTTTTGCATTTTAGACATATCGTCCTCCATTAACTTTTCCAAATCTCCATCCTCGTTAAATTTTGACTATCCACTGCGATCTTTATCCTATTAATAGTTAGACTTATAGTAGAAGTATAATAATAATAAATTTATTATTATAATTAATTTATTATTATTATAAATAATTTATTATAATTATACTTCTACGAGTAATCTATGCGTCTAAGCTGCAAATTATTTTTAAATAAATAAACAAAAGTTTCCGCATATTAGAGTTGGCTCAAATTTAGACATTTTGATTTGAAAATTTGAAGAAAAATATATGATGGTAATGCATGCAAACTTAATAATACAAGTATGATAAAGTAAAAACTATTTATCAAGCCGGTTAACATCTGCGAATTCTAACGAAAACCTCGTACCATTGTTCTCAAAACGGCGGAAACATGTACATATAATATGGTTAATATAATTTTTAACCATATTCCAAAACTATATATGATGGGTGGAGCTAATAAAGTAAGAATTATAAGATGGTGGTGGCGATGGGCTTTGAACTTACGATCTTATGTTTCGCAGACCACAAGGAAGTCATTTTTATCGATTTGATATCTTCAAAATTGCATATAAATCGCATCTCACAAACAACAAACAACGCTCAGCAATAAATCGCTTAAAGCGGATAAAAACAATTGAAATCGTATTAGTAAAATTTGCACCTGCACTTTAGGACTGATGATTTGCATTGAAAAACTCCCGCTGGGTGCGTCTGGAAAATCATATGCATCCGAGAACTGTAACTGTACAAAAAATATATATTGATAAATATATCTTTCATATAAAGATAATATATGTATAACTGGTAAGTATAAATACATACTTGTGCCCCTTGTAATGGACGGGTGTAGTGAAAGTCATCGCTCCCGTTAAGCCTCATTAAAATTTTCAATCCCTGATCGAAATCGAAGCTCGATTTGTTACCATATTTATACATGTCAATGCTTCGACTTGACTCTGATGTACTGAAATTTATTTTTTGCTTTACAATCTAATATTATTGAATGCGCCATCTCTTCCAGGCAACCTTTGCATGGACGGAAATTTGTGTCAGATGTTATCTGTGGGCCCGTGATTTTTTTTATACTAAATAGGCTCACGTTTGGCTTCTATCTCGCTTGATGGAACACGTGAGCCTTTAAGATGTCTGTTCACATTGGACTTAAAGTAAATCCAATTTTAATAAAAATAAAAATATAATGGAATAGATTCACATACAGATCAACAAATTTGACTGTACATTTAAAATATTAAAAAAAACTAAACGCAATTTCAAAAAGGAATTATGTCAACCAAACAAAGAGAGGAAAATATATATTCTATATTTTGGCTGCTGTGCTAATCAGTAGAAACTTGTACATAATATAGTTGAGCTGATAGTATGTTCAATAAAACCCTTGCAAATGTTTACTCCTTTAATCTCGAAGTTAAAGTGACATCTTTTCGCACACGGTGTTCGGTGCGCGCAACAATTGACATATTACAATATATATATATATATTAGCGCCATCTGTTGCGGCGTTATTAATACACTTCAGCTTACCTCGTGAACATTGCATCAGATCGTCTCAAATAATTAAAGGTACAGCAGTACCCGTTCATGGTAAGACGGAAATCGAAGAGTTTAGAGCAATTTTTCGGCTCGTCGTTCCACGCACATCGAAGTAGGAGTTCCTCGCATCGTGGTGTTAACTGCGGTTTAGGACGAATTGATATTTCAAACTGGTTATTTCTATTAAGCTGTAAGCGTTTATATCCTGAATAGGGCCGGGGTGCAAAAAAACAGCGCGGATACGCCGTTTTAGAGCGGTAGTATAGATTTATACAAAGTTAGTTAAAGTAACAGCCTTTATACGTATATATAATATATATGTCCCACTTTTGGGCGCAGGACTTCTCTGTAAAAAGAAAAACTCTTACTTATAATTTTTCTAAGGCTTGTGAAATCTGCCAATGCACTAGGGCCGCATGGCGGACTATGCCCTTATAATTTAAAAAAAAATTAGTACTTAGTGTTGCCTCCATACTTAATGTTTTTCGAATATTACGCCACGTAAATTTTTTATTTAAAATAAAATTTAATGAAAAAAAAAATTCGTTTAAGATTATATTTTTAATGAAATATAAATAAATTAACAAAAATAAATTATTTTATTTTAGGGATATTTAATTTTCTATCATGAAAAATTTATTTCAGTTAGCTAGCATCTTTATCTTTCGAGATATTCAAATTTTATTAACCGACCTTTTATTTTTGCTCACTAGTGTAGATCGGTTTCACAATGAAAAGACACTGGTAAATAGTAGACTCGGAGCCCAGATCACATATATCACAGGTAGTGGGCCCATCGACATGCATTTATACTTAATTAAATAATGTGCTTTTGCGTAATTTATAATTGAACTGTGGTTCCATACTTATAAAATGATTTCATTTAAATACGGATATGCATAGAACAAGTTTTTCAACTTATATTTCGTTTCATCATCAACTGTATAACTTAACTCTCTCAATACCGGATTGATACGGTTTAAAAAAAATTCCACACAAGCTTATGTAATATTAAGTTCACAACAAACCCACTCGCGTTAAGTCGGTCACAGTTTACGGCCGACAATTTAAAGTTGCAAATGGTCACGAGCTTAGAAGAATCTTGCATCATCTTGAAACTACGCAACCTTGAGATGTTCCAAAATTAAATTAATTCTGTACGGATTGTTTAAAATATTTATATCTTTTTAAATTTAACATTTGCGTCGCAAATTATTGTAATCGTTGCATTTTTATCACTTTAACATGAATATAAGCGTCAATAGCCTAATGGCTTAGGGTACGGCCTGCGAATCGTAAGGTCGTGCGTTCGAATCCACCATTCGGCAATGGCCGCATCAAGGGAGAGGATAGTGGACTACAACCTAAAAATGGCCATGAGAAACAGGGACACAGCGGTCGTGGAGAAGCTAATAACATTGCAGCGGGGCGTCTGCGACGCGTGAACCACAGCGATCTCTGGCCACCTCCAAATTCAGGCATTATATATAAAAAAATAAATAAAAAAAAGGAAAACAGTAACTGTAGAAGTGGCACTCTTTTAATAAATGCAGAGTGAACAATTTAAGTGTATTGGCAAAAAGCACGGACACAGGTCTGTGGTTGCGATCTAAAAAAAAAAAAAAAACCACCATTCGACTATTGCCGTGAACCGTGTCCTAGCACAAGCCTAAGCTTAGTTGGAATGATTAACAAGATTGTTAGTAATATTCCTGAAAAAAAATATTGCTGGCTTTCTTTTTTTTAAAAAAATTATATATATATTTTACATAATAATGAATAATAATATTTTACATTACATTGCGCAATTTTTTTTTAATGTTCTTAATTTTTTTTGAAAATCAAAATTATATTGCAATTGCGGTGGACAAGGAAAACATTGAAATCGAGAAGTAACATCTACACACTAACAAGTAGATACACTAGGGCCGCGTGGTGGACTATGAAAGAGCCCTTAAAGAGAAAGCGTATGCCTAATAGTAC
The DNA here is from genome assembly GCA_029286785.1 of Meandrusa payeni. Lineage (NCBI taxonomy): Eukaryota > Metazoa > Arthropoda > Insecta > Lepidoptera > Papilionidae > Meandrusa > Meandrusa payeni. Next base: position 4,349,576 of record JAGSMX010000027.1, read on the forward strand.
GAGATATATATATATATATATAGAGGCTGTAATATTAACTTTTATTTAAAAAGTCCAAATGATCACCAACACAATGAACATTTTTAACAAACAATACATAAAACAATCAAAAGTTGTAAATTGAATGCCTGTATACGAGTATATAATATAGGTGTAGACTACAAGCAATTAAATGGCGAGTGACAATGTTAAGTTATAACTAAAAGAACACAAAAGTGAAAATTAAACTAAATTAGAAATTAAAAATTAACTAATAAAAAAAACTATTTGTAGATTAGTGATTTTTTAAACATTCTAATACATGGCAAAAAGAGGTCGATATCATCCGTTCTAACGGAACAAGAACAAAAACTTACAAAATTACCTTAGAAAATTTCTAAAACTAACCCAATTGCGTACTTACGAATGATTTGGTACGTTTCCTTGTGTTGATTGATACAGTCGTGTAATAACATGTGGCACTCGTTACCAGCCACAGCCAATACTACATACACACATATACATATGCACTTATGTAATGAAACCACAGCCACTGGCGAATGTGAAGCGTTATAAACAAGCACACGTACACTTCGCATAAGTTCATTGACATCGTAGTCGCCGAGGGCGCGGTGCAATTGCATGGGACGGACCTCCTCATCGTCCATAGGGTCGATGTTATACAACAAGCCCAGCCCGACCAGCAGAGAAACCATTTTTTCCACGTCGTACATCTTATTGCGCTCTTCTTTGATCCTTATAGGAATATACATAACTTTGTAGAAAGGTAATAGATAAGATATTTAAGTAATTATAAATCAATAAATCGTAATAAAAGAAAGTACCAGAAGAATATTTAAGTAAGTATTATATTCCCCTAGCTTTCAAAAATAGGAAAATAAAAATAAGTTGTATAGAAATTAAGAAAAATTTGTAAGGAAAAATATTTATCTTATTTAAAACCAAAACAGTAAAAGAATCAAAAAAATTAGAAAAACCAAAAAGAAAGAAAAAAAGGAATAGAAAAGAGAAATAAAAAACTATAAAAAAATGTGAAGTAAAAGAAATGAAAAATGTAAAACAGAAATGTGTAAGTAGAAATAAGTAAAGGAAAACGTTGTAGTAGAAATAAGGAAGGTAAATGTGGTTGTAGAAATAAGATAAGGGAATTGTTGTAGTAGAAATAAGAAAAATGTTGAGAAATGTAAAGAGTGATGTCAGAAGGGAGGAAAGATAGATGAAGAAAGAATGGACAGTGGAAAGGAAACGAAAGGATTTGAAAAGGACCCTAAGTTTTTAACGAGTAGGGGAACGATGATAATTTAAAAAAAAACTTTGATCCTAGAAATGTGTGTCCTATACAGTCTATAGCAGAGACTTGGACTCTGACCGTTGGGCTGGTCCACAAGCTGATAGTCGCACAATGAGTGATGGAAAGAGGATAAAATCCGACTCGAAGAAATTTAACAGAGAACAAATGTATTCGACATAGTTCTTAAAGTCAGCAAGTTGAAGTAGCAGTGAGCCGGCCACATCTGCCGAGTCAGTGACGGCAGATGGGGAGGAAAGTCTTGGGCTGGAGGCGAGGCATTGGGGAAGGCCTATTTCCAGCAGTGGATAGACACAGGCTGATGGTGATACAGTCTATATAGCACCAGTGCGGATTAGCAGACTGTACATATCTTAGAAAATGTTTCTTAGACATCTCCGTCTCCTCATGATGTTTTGAGCACAGAGCACGTGGTAAATCACTTAGTGTACGAGCGTCAAGTTGAATAGTACGCAAGCAACCCGAGTTCAATTTATGGCAACCAATGAATTTTTATTGCAATTTAAAATGCTGACAATAAACATATTCTTTGAATACTGCACGCCTCATAACGCTGAGTGATTTAAGCTGTTTTCCTCTCAGCACATAAAGGTTTTTACGAAAGGGGTAAACAGCCTATAAAAGCAATTTTTTGTGACGTATGTCTCTATTAGACTCCTCTCATATAACACTTTTCGATAATAAGAGTATATTAAGAAAACCCTCTAATCCATCGTATACTTTATAATCAATGTTTGATTATTTTTTTTTTACTAAAAAGAAAGCTATCAATATTTCTTTTAATTTTTTTTTCAGAAATATTACTAACAATCTTGTTAACCATTCCAACTAAGCTTCAGCTTGTGCTAGGATATGGTTCACGGCAATAGTCGAATGGTGGATTCGAACCCACGACCTTACGATTCGCAGGCCGTACCCTAAACCATTACGCTATTGACGCTTAATTTAAAAAAAAAACTACGCTATTTTGTGTATAGTCATTATATCGCCTCAAAATTCGATTAACTGGTTTCGTAGTCTAGTGCATATACTTCTTTTTTCATGACCTTGTCTCTTTTTGTGTTTTATTCCAAAATTCCTGAATCATAATATAACTTACACAGAGCCCTGGTGGGTCAATATCCGAGCGATGGCTTTAAGTTACATAGTACGCTAGCTTTTCTTTAGATAGGAAAAGTGGTAAACGAGCTTACGGCTCTCCTGATTTTAAGTGATTACCATCGCCCACGGATATCCACACCAGAGTAGCTATAGATGCGTTGTTGGTGTTTGAGATAGGAGTGGGCTCGTTTCTTAAAGGTCCCCAAATCATAAAGGTTCAGAAACACCGCTGGCGACAGTTAATTCCATAGGTTCACAGTGCATGGAAGAAAGTTACGCGAGAAACGTACAGTTGTGGAACACCAACCATCAAGATAGCTGACCCGAGTTTGATTCCGGTGGTAATAAAACTGTTTGGTGAAATTTAAAATTTTCTGAATTACCACATGTTTGGCGATGAAGTAAACCAACACATCTGAGACTTCGGAGAAGTGAAGTCAGCCAATAATTATGGATTCACGTTTAATACGCTTTTTACATAGGCTTCTGTCCAAGATTACCGATAGAGTATATAAGCCGTTACATTACTAGATATTGTTTTAGATTACTTACAGATTCCGTGCTAGTTCATTTATTGCTCGTTTACTAATTCTGTTATTAGTGCAGATGCCGATAGCTGGAAAGATAATCTTGCTGACAGATACACCGGCAGGCATCTGAGTTGTGACTAACGGTGCTCTGTAATACTTCCTAAACGTGATCCATACAAGGGATATTGAACATATGAGGGCACTTATCATGGTTACCGTCCATATTATTCTGTTAAAAGTAAACATTCAATTAGTAAAACATATGAGAATCAATACAGAAAATGGGAATCAGTGAAGAAAACAATATATGGTTAATTAATAAGAATTTCACTTTCGATAGACTAGACCTACTTAATTACTATAAACCAACCTCGTACCGTCTTATTTTTTGGTAGTAGCAGAACCTCAAAGAGGTTTCTAATTCCTTCCGCGTTACCGCTATTTTATGGGCAGGCCCCACCCCTTAGATGTTAGGAGCGTTGCTGGAGTTTCTTCGGCCACTTCTTCTCCCAGCGCCAACGCTTCCCGAAGTGGCACTCAAAGTTAGTTTAGCTTTTGAATGTCTCTTAGATTATCCGTGAAATAGCAACCGACCGAGTCGTGGTTCGGCCCTCTCGGGCGCCCTCGGATCGGTATGCTTACGCGTAACATAGTAACCGTCCAAGCCGAGGTTACCCCTCACCGGGGGGACCCTTGTGTCGAGTTACTAGCAATAGAGGTTCAGGCTAAGCGACCTAAGAGCTATGCCACCTCTCAATCCGGTGAAGCAGTCAAGGCCAGCTTCTCTGGCCAATCTGTGTAGTTCGTCATTAAAAAAAAAAAGCTTTCTATTTAAACCAGACAGGTTTCTATCATTGACATTTATGTTATAATATATGAAGTGGACTGTTTAAAGTTGTCATTCGTTGGCTGAATTACCGAATTGTCATTCTGTTACATTCCTCACATTACATGTTACATATTCACTTTTCTTTATTGTGGTTTTATAAAATCTGAGTTTAATAAAAAAAACTTTTATTCTATTTTATACACGAACCTTGTCCTTAAAATAACAAACACAAAAATGTATAAATCATCCAACTTGGTAATTCGGAAGTTAAGCGCGTACATACATTTCGGCTATTAGTTTTTAATTATGTGAGCTACTTTGCTCAACCTCGCACACAACATATTTTATCATATCATTAACAGCAATACACCAAGAGCCTTTGAGGTAATTTATTAAAGACTTACTGACTTTGTTTCAGAAATTCACTTTTAAAGGGCTTTTCCTCCAGCATAACTCACTTGTTCTAAACTGTACAGTCATTGTCTACAGAACGATTGCTCTCCTGTTTATCTTAAATTTCTAGTATATGCATCTCTTTCAAAGACGGAAGCGGAAACGGCCTTGGTTGCCGACAACCGATAAAAGTACTTTTATATTAGTCAGTCCATCAACTTTATAGATTATAATATTTAAAACTAAATTGGTATTCAGTAGGACCAACTGTAGCTAACAATTATATAGATTGTTTTATAAGTTTTTCGAATTCGAAAACGATAACAAAGTCCAAATCTAGTGGATCAACTCGATTAAAAAAACTTGACCGTTCGAGCACTTGTCCGATGCAAAATTATGCTATCATAATTATTACAAAATAAACACTAATATGTGGGAATATCACCGCGAGAATGTCACAAAAGCATATCATTTGCATAACACTATTGATCCACTGTGACGTAATTTGAACACGCAAAACAAACTGGTCTAAACCGTCATTAGGTTACGAGATTATGAGGGCTAAATAACTCGTAACTGGCACATACCGTTCCACAACTGACGTTTTAACATTAACCAAATGCTTTAAACCACTGATGGACGACTCCGCACAATAATCTCTGCCTACCGTCTTAGCGCTCTGTTTCAAAATTTCAAGTTTGTTCCGTTTCGCAATCGTACTTTGATAGCGTGGACGGTACGACATTACAAAGGCAGAATGGTGAGAATTTGTATGCATCATCACAATACCGTTACTTTGTAAATATCGGAATGAATTCACTCAACTAGTGCTTTGTTTCGTTTACTCTTTTAAACTAGAGCTGTGTTTAAACGTTTGCTGTTAAATATTCCATTATTAGATAAGATCGGCCCTCGATGTGAGGTTAATTGTTGTGATTGATTGACTTTGCGAGGTGTTTCATTGATTCAAAATGAAAGCGATTTCTAGAATAAACGAATGTGTTACACACAGACAATCAATGAATGTTTTATGTATTCACACGTTTCGATAGTGATTACTCTATGAAGAATCAATAAGGCCATCAGCACAAAAGTGGCCTAACCAGATTTTTTTAAATGCAATTATAAGCAATAGAAAAGCCTCCTTTTCGTTGTGTATTAACAGTGCCTCGGTATTATCGGGACGCCACATACAAAATTGAAGTATTTTTTTCTACTTCACTGAGCACAAATTCGCGTCTCTCATCTCGTCTTATCGCGCTCTCGCTTACACACTTTGAAAGATGCGGCATTTGCCGCAATCGGCAATTCTCGGGAACTCTCGGTTCGAGCGTAACGGGACATTTTGCGCGAATGACATCCAGTGTTCTTCAATTTATAAGACGTTGTCAAAAGGGCTACATATGTACACCATTACATATGATCGGATTTTGACGATTACGAATGCTGTTTTTTTTTTAAATAGGCTTTCTAAAGTATCGTGTATTCAGGTTCCCTGAGTATTCACGCTTACACAGTGAGAGTCTCCTTGCCATCCTTTATCAGATTTGATAGACGCACTATGACATCAGCAGGAGACCTTACCGACAGATAAATTTCACATTTCGAAGTATTTATTTTTAATTGTTATGTTCATTGCATCAACATTTTCTACGTATTTAGTGTATACATTGACCAACCACGACGGAACAGTTGTTGTTACGTAATTATCACTTTCGATAACAAATACGTAATCACAATCTTGGCTTTAAAGTGCATCAAGGCTATAAACACTCCAATTTTGTATAAACGCGCCGCTTTTTATTGTTTTGGATGTATTATTTAGGCTACATTGAGTAAAAACTTCGCCCTATTTTAGCTTAAGTTAAATTTATGTTTTAGAGATAAAATATACGAATAAATAATAGGTTGTCAAATATCTCCCTTCCGCCTTTTTGTCTTTTGAATTTCGCGGCTATGTACAAAGCGCTACAGAGCTCGTATCTAGCAATACTATACATAATTTGAAAGGTCTTGACATAACCTACAAAACGACGCTATGCATAATTAGTTTGGATATTGCGTTCAACAGTTATAGACGTGTAAACATGGACTTCACTAACGTCGAAATTTTTTTAAGGGGATAAATAAATTGTTAATAAATGATTGATAAATTAGGTTGTCAAATATCTCCCTTCCGCCTTTTTGTCTTTTGAATTTCGCGGCTATGTACAAAGCGCTACAGAGCTCGTATCTAGCTCCTTAAAAAATATTTCTACATAACGACATTTTCGTTATTTTTCTCCTAAAAAATACATAAATGAATGTAGACTGGATTCAATAAGTATTCAGTATGTAAATGGATTCTAAATTTATCGATTGTACGAAATCATTGTTGTTAAATTACGTACAATGATATCAAGTGCGACACTTAAAGACTCCCGCCAAAAGAATGACGCCATATTGCATTTCATGCATAGAGTGCATGCTATAGGCAAGCTTATCTTTGTACATTTATGTATAATTTTACCGCTGTTTCGCACATGTCATGCGTCCTTTCTCCGCTTCGCTACCCGAACGCCATCACGTGGTTTTGCGCAAACTAATCAACATTACAAGACAATAAATCTAAGTTGTTATCAATTTACATTACAAATATTATGAAATACCGACACTTGCTTAATTTAAAATATTCATGACATGCTTTTTAATATTTAACAATGTGTATTCTCTTGAGATTTGATACAAATTATGACTTCTTAAGTGTGTCTTTTTTCTCCTTCTTATTGTAATATTTAATGATATTATTTATGAAATATTTTATGTATTATATGACGCAAGACCAACATCGAAGTGAAACTTCCAAAACCCTTGATATGTTAAAACAATTGGGTCACACATTGATGGCTTTTTCGCGAGTTCACATTTATAAAGAACCCATGGGGATTAGCCATATTTATCATTCGATTAAATCACCCGTGATTCATACCTTATAGTCGACGTTTATGACAGAGGGGAATAAGTTAAAGTTACAGCCTTTATTTATTTTATAAATGTGTCCCACTGTTGGGCGCAGGCCTTCTCTGTTAAGAGAGTATAAGGGCATAGTCCACCACGCAGCCCTAGTGCGGATTGGTAGACTTTGTCTTGGAAAATTTTTCTAAGACATGTAGGTTTCCTCACGATGTTTTCCTTCACCGCCGAGCGCGTGGTACAGCACATAAAATTGCAACAACAAATTTATTGGTGCCGGCACCGGGGATCGAACTCGGGTTGTTAACGTACTGTGCAACTCGAGCCAACCGCCCAGACACTGAGCTACCTCAGCTCACCGCCCGGACACTAAGCTATCACTGCTCGGGAGGGACAACTTAGCTTAAATCTATGGCCCACCGCATATATGAAAAACGTTCCCTTAAAGAATTAAAACAAGTTAAGAAATAAATATCGGGTAATCATGCTCACGATTGAACTTTATAATCTTTCCCCATTAATCGTTATGAATCATACATATTTAATAAAACATTTACCAACTTTCAACAGAGCGTATTGAAAGAATAACTTATTCATGACCTATTAAAGCTTCGATTACGATCTATCCCAAGCGCAATCTAATGTCGTGTTTATCAACAATCAAGGTACATTTATGTTCGGACAAATAAATATTTTAATGGGTAATAATTACGATTTAATATTGGGCAAGGTTTTATACAAACCACTAGCACATGTTTGCATATAATAAATATTACTAAATACACACGCTACTTCTACAACTCTTCAACAATGCCGTCACCTTTTGCAGGCCTGTCAGTGGAATTTCAAGCACAGTCTATGTATTTTCACTTTTTCGGATAATTATTGCAATTTATATCAGATGTAGGCAATTAAATAAGCTCTCACGTCTACAACAGAGACAGCTTCCGCTTTCTGCTAATCGCCAAGCCTATTGAGACCAAATATATATGGCAGTGAATAAGGCCTCGACATATACCGCGCACAAAATTTTAGCCAGTGATATTTTAGTACTTAATAAACCGAAGAAACTGCTATTCCTTGGTACTAGTTGACTGGGATGTGAACTCGCAACTATTACATCGTAAATCAAGCCTTATAGCCACTAGGTTATTCATTTACGAATAAAATATCATAAAAAATAATTAATTCTTATATTAATTTGTATTTAATTAAAAAACGTCAAAAATGTGGTCAACAACAACATGAGTGATATTTCACAAAAAGTAATAAACATACAATTGACTATAAATAATCAAAACAAGTAACGTAATCATGACATTAGTTTTGGAATATCGTTAAAATACCAATATACAGTTAGCAAGATGCCGTCGTAGATAGTCGATCAGGATTGCAGCATGCCAGTGGAGGTGGTGGAGCGTTCTCTTGGCACCACTCTCCTTCAGACACAAGGCGTCCGTGCTCGAAAGTAACACACTGATTAACTTTAATTACATAACTTAAATAAACTTAAGTGTCTAGTGGAGTGTTGGTTTTGTTTTGCTGTCGCAGTAAGTGGTACAATGATTTTAATAATTAAATTATTTTAAGTTGAGTATTTCTAATCGGCATAGTATTTTTAAAAATAATTTAACATTTCCAACTAATAAAATGTTTTTATTAGGATATAGTCCACGACTTTAATGGTGAAAAATATACAGCAATTGTCACAATAGCTGTATATTATTTTTCTTTACAAAAGCAAATTCTATGGTTTTTTTATGTATCATGAATTAATGACTCGTTAATAAATTGACTCACTTTGTTTTGGCGTATTTTACCTTATAATTGAACTAACAAATATGTTAACAAATAAACAATGGAACATGAAAATGATGATGATTGATGAATGGAAAGGATTTATAATAGACAATTTTTTTTTTAATAATTCTGCATTTTGTTTTAGATTACTATGTCTATTAATTTTGTAGTTTTCACAGTGACAGACAAATAAAACGTTTCCCCATTTATTAGTATAGACTTTATTTTGTTTGTTTTATTATTTTTGCGCGTCTGAATTTCGTAAAGTAATACACATTTCTATGTATTAGTATTTTGTAAATTAGCACGTTTTCATTCATAGTAAACTATTATTACTATAAGTAAAATATATTGGGAAAACTTAAGATAGAATAGTGGTTGATCGTATGCCAATCGCACAACTATCACTTCGAATCCAAATCGGTATGTACATATGCAAAAATACTTGCCAATGTTATGCCCTTTGTATAAAATAGTTAGACCTCGTCAGATTTTAAAACCTAATAAACTACATTAAAAGGAAAAAGTACCTTCTCTGTATTTCTATTTACTATAATAAAGACTTCAAAAATCCTTTTTACATGTGAAATTAACTGTGGATATTCTACGAAATTCGGAGAGCTTCATGTTTCATAGCGTATACAACGAAAGTTAAAGTTTTTTATATGATTTTGAAACGAGGACTCGTTGGTATAAATATAGAGTACGAAGTCGTTATTATTTTTTTCATATATTTAATTTTTTTCCATGTTATTTGTATTTCATATTATGTAATCATTATACGGTAGAGAGCTAACCCGATCGGCGCATACTCGACGTACTGGAGGATGCCCTACCGCGTGGATAAGAACTACTTTCTAGACTGAATGGAGAGCGCAACTTTCTATGGTTCACTTTAATATTTCCTATTTCGAAAGAACAAGTACAAATACACACTGTTCTTCGATTGTCACTTAATAATAATTACGATGACTTATATAACGCCAATTATTTTCCCGGTTTTCTCTGCATGTACTCTCGTTTTTCTATTATTATTAAAAAAAAATTGCTGACAACATTTTTTTTTAAAATAATACAACATCCTTAACAATCCATTCCAATTCAGCTTATACTTGAACTAAGAGATGGTTCACACAGCCCTGTAGTTCTGGGCTCTCAAGAATAAGACTACGGTATCCCCTGCCTGTCGTAGAAGGCGACTAAAAGGGGCCTCGGGTTCACTAGGCGACAAGGGTGGGGGCCTTTGTCGTCCGCTAAGGTGGACCCGGGAAGAAGGCGACATTGGGCTGGCCCGTGTAGCCTTGCACTGCGAGGGCACAGGGGGAAGGGAGTAACCTCCCCTCCCGGGACGTGCTCTCCTTGAGCACAGTGCAGAGGGGCTCCGGTGCGTTCCTCTGGAGATCGCGGAGCCCGAGAAATGCTACGAGGAAGGGCCGCCGGGGAGGTTTTAGTGGGTAAAAACCCCACATAACCGCCGCCTTCCCCCAGAAGGCGGGATATCTTGTTGAAGATATATACGAGGATCTCATTACATGTGCCCCTGTACCATTAAAGTATTACAAATCGCCATTCACATGACCGCTGTTTCGTAAACAACGGCTCCGCAGTAATTCAACACGGCTGTGTGTATTCTCGAAGCGAGGTTTTGATAGGAGATTTGAAAGCAAATTTTGCTTTTAATATCTCGACCTTGGCCATTGTGTGGCGATATCTTTGAACGAATGGATTTGTTTTCGGTCCGGCATTGTTAAGCTTAAGGCCTTACACATTTACCTTTAAGATATGTAAATTTAATTAGACGATGAACATAACTATGATTTAATAACCTAACGATTTATGGTACACTCTGCGAAACTATAGACTCAAAGCTTGTTTTAAAATGTTTACAAACATATTTAAATTTCATACAATAAATATTAACAGTGACAGGGCCGCCGAAGCCTTAATCCGATGGCCTAACCGAAGAAGATTCTTGAAGCGATCGAAATCTGGCGATATTTAAGCCATAAGCGTATAATTAATTATTACATAGAAATACAATGTATGGTTTGAGTCTTTGTTTTCTTATTTATTTTATATTATACTATATTTAAGTATATTTTGCTTGCAAGCGGTATTCACTATTACAATTATCTATACTAATAAAAAGAGAGACATTTTTTGTGACAAAAATACACAAGGGATGGCATGACATCGTAACATAAGAAACGTAACATATACGATCATATACACAACTACGCATACACTCATGAACACTATACACCCCACACACGCGCCTGTATATATATACTTGGCCAAACACACACACATATATATATATTTATATACATTTATTAACTAAATAATACATAAAAACACTAAAACTTTGTGCAAAATGCTAACTCGACAACGCAACTCTGGCTCCCAAGATACAAGCGTCTGCTTAGTTTGGGGGTCACTGTGTACCAATAATATGTGCTGCAATGGTTACATTGGATTTTCGTTTAATTTGTGTAATGTTTATAATTGTAACCAAATCTGTGTGTGTTAATAAATATATATTCTACGAGTATATATATTCTATATTCTAAGATGTAGCATATTTCTGAGAAAGTTTTAGTACAGTGTTGAATTACTCACTTGTAATCTATTTTTACAGTTTAAAATAAAATGTTATACAAATCCGTTCCATTTGATTAACATGTAATTCATTAAATTTATCAATTATAAGGTAAAAATATATTATAAAGTAAACGAGGCCGGATTACCCCGACCTCGCGGAATACCGACGTGAATTACACTTTTGTGTTGGATCAGAAAAAGGCATCATAGTGTTCGATATTTGCTAGTTTTTTAGTTCATTGGTATCACAGTGGTTTACTTATGGCATACCACTGGTACGCCAATCGTGTGTCGTACGTATTTAGTAAAGATGGAGTGATTTGATATGACTAATAGATCGGGTTTATAATAAAACGTCACTGACGAATAGCAATAGCGAGGTGCGGCGAATCTACTCTTAATAATACATTGGGAATACCCCTGCTATACTTTTAGTAGGTGTTTGTGGATCACTTAAGATCGAGTCGCCTTTTAAAAAAATAAAACCGAATTCTAGATAGGACTGGCGAATTGCGGATGGTTGAAATAACACCGGTGGCAATGTCGCGTGTGGCCTTCGCGATAGTATCGAAAAGTCCAATGAACGTATCCGACGCGTGCGAAAACTAGGTCAATAGGTGATTAGACGCAGCTTCGCATGTCTTACTAAATTCCACGCATCTTTTTTGCCTTAACCGAGTGACTGTATCATTTTTTTCAAACATTGAGATCTATTTCTTCTGTATGTTTTACAATTGTCTGTAGCAATTGCAACCTAAAAAGATCTATCTCCACGCGCATCTATTTTATGACGTGAATATCGACTACTTTATTGATTCATAAACTAAGCAACCATATGTCACATGTATTTTATAAATAATTTTGAGAAAGGCGTGGCGCCCGCGTTCGTTTTTACGATCAAGAACAATGAAGACGTGGCTTCAGCCTTTAAAACTACCAAAATTCTCCTATTCAAGACATGGCTGTATGGACTAAAGTCATTTGCCTTTCCCATTAGGGATAAATTAATATCATAATTTAAAAAAATTGATTAAAATCGAATAGCAATATTAAGAAATAGAATTAATCAAAACCTAACCATACTCTCATCAAACTAACTTTAATTGGAAAGAATGTAAATATATTATTTGAATCAAAATAAATCATCGAAATCTGTTAACATGATATAGATATTCGACTTGTCGCGCACATACTTAACGCACATTTTTCTCATCACGACGCCATTGTCAGAATTGAAACAAAGCGGACTATGCATGAAGCATCAGCTATCAACTAAAAAAGAATCATTAAAATCGGTTCACCCAGTCGAAAGTTATCTGGTAGCCCCCACCTTTTTTGAAGTCGGTTGAAAAAAGCAAAGTTCGTTCGTGCAGTTAGTGAAAATCACATAACTTACATGGCGTATCTACTACTGCTTATTCTAATTAAAACACTAAGATTACTTATGTGAACGAACAAATTAACAAAAAACCTATTTCCTCAGGTATCATCAAAATGAAGATCGCTCTGATAATTTTCATTAGCAACACTTACCTAGCGAGCTGCCTACCACCACCACACCCAGCGGTGGTTGCTGTCAGGCAGGAAGAAGAACTCCTTCCAGCACATCTTCGCAGCCCAGCGCTGCTCAATCCTCACCTCCAAGAAATACTCCCACTGACCAGTGTTCTACATAAAGGAGAACAGCCGGTACGAATCTGAAATATTTTTCTAATAAATAAATAATATATACTCACTTCTGATCTTCATGTGGATATCAGATAGATAGATAAATTCTCTATTGCACCAAATGCTAACATAATGCATTTTATTTCTCTTACCCTTTACTATTTAAGAGCAGGCCCTAGTCTTAACTAAACTAGTATTATAGAATATAGATAAGGCTAGGTATCACTAATAATATCACTATCCAGCCTTGTAGATCTCTAAAAGGGGCCTCAGGCTCACTGGGCGACAAGGGTGGGCCCGGAAAAAAGGCGACATCAGCTGGCCCGTGTCGCCTTACACTGCGAAGGCACTGGGGGGAGGGAGTAACCTGCACCTTGCTGTTTCGGAACCAATATGGAACATAACAACACTCTTTCTCTTTTTTATATATAGATTATGGTTTTTCGTAGGAAGGGTAGGCTCTCAGGGGCACCAACCTTCAGATAAGCTAACGATGAATGACTCTATTATTTTGCAATTCTTGTATAGTTCAAGGGTACGAGATAATTCGTCTTGTTAGCATTTTATTATTAGATAATCTCAAGATGTAAAGTAAGATATGACAGCATTGGAAGGCCGTCGTTAATTGTGAAATGTTTGAACAAAAGCACAACAATGAATTCATTTTGACAGCCAAATTATATTATAATATAATATATTTTAAATAAAAATAATAATTATATATAAAATTAAAAGTATATTTTATATTATTAAATTACACACAGTACAGTTATGAAGGCAGGCGATAATTTTTTCTAAATTATGACACATTTAGATATATATGACGGCGTTATGAGTATACAACCATTAATAAAATAAATACAGATGAATTGAGAACCTTCTCATTTGAACTAGGTTAAAAAACGGGTAGCTATTGTAGATATATCGCCAAGAGCAACAGCTTTTCCTATTAAAACTACGTAAGCTTATTTAATAATTCTACATATGCATTTTCTAGGTATATCAACGTGAAGCCGACGCCGTATCACGTAGGGAAATATACAACATTCTGACTCACGCTGGTTTTATCCCCCGGCAAGCTGGTCTCCCACCACCAACGTACCATCATCCACGTCACCACAAATCTCCGGCATCACAACAGATAACGAGTCCGCAACACTTCGACGTACCGTTTTTGTCCAACACGGATTTATTACAGTATCTGTAATTTTAACTTTCCGCCTCAAATGTAACCAAATATTATTTACGTAGATTTTTCGATTTTTTAAGTACAAAAAAAAAATTAAAAAATTCTCGGTGTATGGCGATACGCTCATCAATTGTCACGTATGTGACCTAATAAGCTCGATGAAAAGTGGACCGCGAAAGGTGTTTTTGTCTACCCCAAGTACGTACTGCGTGTACGACCTACGTACTGGGAGGCGGGAGATATATTAAATAATATGGATTTTACGCAGTTTTATTTTTTAACAGTTACGATAACTGATATAAGCCATGACTGCCAGTGTCATAAATTTTAATGTTAACATTAAAATCCGTATGAAAAAGATTTTATTCCAAGTGTTATATTCGTAGAAATGTAAGAAATTTGAGAATGTTAATTAATAGTTTATTTCTTTTATTTTTAATGATTTAAAAAAATATTTGCATCTGTAAAATGATCAATACATTAAATTAATTTTAAATTTGTGTGTCTCCTTTTTTTACAATAAGCAAATTGTATTATATAGATTGATTCAAACAGCGAATGTCAAATGTTATTTTTTTCTTTTGTTTATTAAACAACCATTAAAAATAATTTACTGTATGAATTTCAAATAAAGTAATAAATAATTATAACAGCTATCATTTTATAAATGTCAAGGTTATAATCAAGTATGTTATGCATTATTACATTTAATAATAGAATAGAATAAACATTTATTCGACGCAAGGACAAAGAAACAACAGGTAAAGCAAGACAAAAACTACATAAATAAAAGTAATTAAAATTATGAAAATTAAAAAAGAACAAAATAGAACTTTTGCCGAAAAGGGGCTGGCTTAGCATGTGCTGTGCTCACACATGTAGCACAGCACTGATTTTCAGTCCAAAAAACCGTATAACTAATGCGGGCGCAATTCGGTTGTGTATAAATCTGTTATAAATAAAAGTGATAAAGTACTTTTATTTATGTTTTTGAAGTCCTAATAGGCAGGGGGATGTTATTCCAACATTTTGAAGCCGCATATCGATAACTGCCATGGAATGCAGTCGACTTATGGGTATGTCTACATAACTGGTGCGAGCGGTGCAGAATATAAATTTGATTTCCATTTTATAGAATATCTTGTGTATAATGATAAAATAGAAACATTTGACTTGATCATGAGACATTTTACAAATGCAAGCAATAATCGCAGCGTGGGACGGCTTCATCACCTTCTTTTTCTTTGACTTTTAGAAACAGATAAACATGTAATGTTAGTGACACAAAACAAGTGGGATTCAAATGTCGAACTGGTCACCTCGTATGTTGACTTCTCAGCAACTAGTATATTACGCAAACGTTGTATTAACAGAGTGAAAAAAATATAAATATTTGACGTGATAATGAGCAATTTCACTGATTGTACATTAACCTTGGATGACATGCGCGCGGTCACGACATTACACAATTCAATACAGCTAATAATATATTTAAACATGCACAATTATAATTAAAAGTATTAAAAATATATGTATAGCATTAAATCTATCATTGCTACTTAGGAACTCGGTTGATTAACAGTTGCTTACACCATTATATTTAGTATTGAAAAACAATAACCAACCACAGAATTAAAGATGACGGATAAAACGTCAAATGCTGCTATTCAAGAACGCTACTAAACAAATGCAAATTTAGAACCTCTCCTTTTCAAGTCAGCTAAAAATGACAAGCACCTCGTGTAAATCGCTTGTGACAGACTATTGTTCGACTTGCACTTTTGCAGGCGTTCGCTTCATTGCTGATAATACCAGACACTGGTCTGAAAGGTGAATATATTATATACATATCTTTTGTAGTAACTTATTTATCGTACGCACTGTCCGTCTGTAAAACTCTCCTATGCATTAGACATACTCAGACAACAAATATACTCTAACTAGTTGACCCCGCAAACATTATATTGCCATTATAATTATTTTTAGCAATAGAATAACAACAATAGTTAACACGAAGATAAAGCTGTTAACACAAACACTTTTTGATAAACCGTTTTTCTATTGCAAAAAAAAACAGAAATAGTATATGATCGACATTTATGGTCTATTAGAAGTTGTCATTCGTTGGCCGACTGAACATCGTTTTTAATAAAAAAAATATTTTATGTTATTATATATACAAGCCTGGTCCGAAAAATAACAAACATAAAAAATTAAGAATCAGCCAATTTGGTGAAGTAGTTCGGAGGTTATGCACGTATATACAGACAAACATTAATTTTTATGTATTGTAATGTAAAGATTTCGATTTGAAATTTGACTTTTGTTTTGTGAGTCCACCAAAAATACCTACTTGGAACTTGAAAGTCATTAACTCACACTATTTATACTGTATATTATGTTTTATGTAAGTATGTACGTATATATTTATTATAAGTATATGTTTACATATTAAAACTCCTGTACTTTCTATTTCATTATTCCAATCTCGAAGCGACATGAACCATCTCCTAGCACAAACCTAAGCTTAGTTGGAATGGTTAAAAAGAATGAATTAAAATAATAGAATTTTGTGAAAGTTATTCCTTGTTCTTTTCTAACAGATTACTGTGGGTGTTATTAGTGATTCTGTCATGGTACGGATCGGCTCTGCTGATAATCGCAGCATGGGACGCCTTCGTCGCGAATCCCATCAGTTTCGGCGTGGAGACGTCATACACCGAATGGGACACCAAACTTCCCGCGGTGGCAGTTTGCGAGGCGAATAATAAGCTGATGATATACAACGTTTCCGATACGTTAGTTTTTAACCGACTCCAGAAAAGGAGGAGGTTTCCAATTGTTTTTTAATTTAGTCATTAAGTTTAAAAAAATTAGTTTGTTAATTTATATGATCTTACTTAGTTAATGTTATAGACGAATAAAATACCTTCTAAGTAAAAGTTAGTAAAAGGTTGAGATCCTCGCCTTACTTCGGGTACTAAATTAGCTAACATAATACGTAAGAAACCGGAAACCATAATCTCATTGATTCGAGTGGATATTTGAGCCTTAATATCTATACTAAGCTATAACTGCTTTTGAAAAATAGGTTCCCAATGACAAATCGTAATTGTACAATAAAACCTCCACCGAAACACGCTGTATATTATGATATTAAATAGCACGTCATATCACATCATATGGCAGTAAAAGTTAGAAAATACACGTCTTCCCATTTACTAGTAATTGTGGTTGCCTAAGGAATTGGAGCATACAAACCACACATAATTCGCAGCTCGTAACTTATTCGGTAAATCTATCAGTCATAATATGTCATAGTTACTTACATTTTTTTTTATGTAAAATAAGAGGCAAACGAGCAAGACGTGTCACCTGATGGTAAGTGATTCACCGCCGCCCACGTCACCAGCGGCGCCCGTGCGTTGCCTACCCTTCATGTAAGAATATGCTCTTTTCTTGAATAACCCAATGTCGCAGTTGTTGGGGAAGACCGCTGATGGCAACGAGTTCCAGATATTTACTGTGCGTGGCAAAAAAGTGTTTTTAAAACGCATTGTAGTGGAACGCCAACCATCCAGATGGTGCGGATGATAGTTCCGGCGAGACGATCGGTTGCGAAAATCAGCGGCTTCTATCAAATTGAACAACTCCTCGGAACACTCCCCATTGTAGACTCTGTAAAGTATGCATAGGGAAGATAGATCTCTACGCAGTGTCAAAGGATCTAATTACATAACCGAGCAACGGTAAAATATCTGTGTGTATACATAACAAACGCGTGGTAGTGTGTGTAATGCTTTTATTATTGATTTTATGCATTTTTTAAAAGAAAGCTAGCTATATTTCTTTTTTTTCTGAAAAAAGACCAACATTATTGTTAACCATTCCAACTAAGCTTAATCTTATGCTAGGAAATGGTTCACGTCAATAGTCGAATGGTGCATTCGAACCTACGACCTTACGATTCGCAGACCGTACCCTAAACAATAAGACTATTGACGCTTCATAATTAAAAAAAATATTAACATTCCGCACTCTTTACCTATAAGTTACGGATAATTCATACTGGACGCAATCTCCGTAAGAAGCAATACAAAAGTAATTATAGAAGTAAATCCTTTGCAAATATATAATCTAAACTTAAAAATCTAGGACTCCTTTGGATTTCTCATAGATGCCAGTGTCTGAATTGAACCAATTCGAAACAAAATGCGAAACATTCCAGAATTTGGACACCTGACCACCTGCTAGATCTGGAGGATGCTCTTAAGGATATCGTCTACTTTCGAGGGTCCTGCTACAGGTTGATCGACGTATGCTACAAAAATAATAATTCGGACCCCTTCTGCCAGACCTCAAATTACAGTTCTTACGCTCAACTCGTCCGAAGCGATTGTCAACGAACGCTGAGCAATTGCTCATACAACGAGCAAGACTTCGACTGCTGCCAATACTTCCAACCAATAGACACGGATATGGGGACGTGCTTCATTATTAATTCTATACAGACCAAGTAAGATTTTTCCAGACTTTTATACAGACCAGTTTTTAGATTTTTTTCTAATTGGACAAAGGGGAGAACGAGCATGCGGCTTACCTGAGCCGCTGAGATATTCAAACTTTCTTAACCAACCCTTTACTCAGACCCTTTATTTTTGCTCGCGGCTATAGTACACGTGAATAATACGCAATTTAAACATTTACTGAAAATATATTTTTTGTTTTTAGAAATCCAAATCCATATAAAATGGTCACTAACATGAAACAAAAGAATGCAGTGTTGAAATTCGAAGTTTTATTACCATCGATGGTAAGTAAAGACCTGTATAACTTTAAATAGCTTAAAAGTTATAAACTTTTCATTATAACATTACAATTACATCGATGAGAATTATGTATGTATGACGAATATTTATTATTCACTAGTATTAACTGATTGAATTACCTAGCGATGAGAAATGACAATAATAATATAATTATAAGACGAAATCAAACAGATGTGGCACCAGGAAACAGTTAGAGTCATCCCTATAATCATCTCGTCGACCGGTGTCATACCAAAAACCCTCAGGCTCGCCTTAAAATTATTAGATCTCCATCAAAACACATATATCTCCTTGCCCAAAATCGGTAGTAATAGACACATGCTCAATTGTCCGCCGATTTTTAAACCCAACCACCCTTACTCTCCAATTTGAACAATACATCCACATAAATAATATAACCTAACATTCACGCACGCGCACTTACACACACACATATACACACACATACACACACACAAAACACCTGGACCAGGATACTTGGCATAAGCCCGTACCTGATCCAGTAATACCGACCCTCAAGGTCGAGATCAAAATTCGAATGTACATAATAATAATAAAATCTTTACTTGTTTTTCTCCCACATTATATAGTACATTTTCGATACAATTACATACAATAGGTGAATGTGGGAGTCAGGAGCTCAAACTAAGTAAAAACTTGTGTTATGAGTCTCCTGGCTTCCCCCGCGGACAATTAGACATAACAAATAGTTTAAGTATTATCTTTGTAGACGTAGGAATTTTTCTGTATCCTCATAATTGTATAGACACATATATTAGATGTCCTGGCTACGCGTTTCGACGTGCGAACTGATGGTCTGAGTCCGAGGGTTCGAATCCCGGACCAACCAACGGATTACCGTTTTTACGGTTTTTTAAGAATAAAATATCAATTACTAAAAATTTGTGTCTGGGGTATGGCGTTAGGCACACCGGTCACATATAATTAGGTGAAAAGTGGACAGCAAAACTGTCTCTGTCGACTCCGCCAGGGTTTAAAGGACGTGAGAGTTTATTGTATGTATCTATATATGACAGACGCCCTAATCTAAACATCATATAGCTTGATTTTCAATTTAAAGATTTACACTGTGGGGGAAGATGAAGTGCCCACCATCACTTCCTCGAAGTATTCTACTTTGAAAATTAAACTTGGACACCGGTATAGGTAAGTAAAATATGTTTAAAAAAAAAGCTAGCAATATTTCTTTTTTTTTCGACCATGAACCATCTCCTAGCACAAGCTTTTATATATTTACGAAAACATAATGTATTTACTCAAAAATATATGCCATTTCCGTTATTAGAGTGTATATAATTTAAATACAAGAAATAGACATAAAATTGTAGTTCCTAGATTTAGACTGACTAAAACTAAAAATTCATTCATGGCAAATGGTTTGATATTTTATAATAAAATCCCGAGTATAATTATTGAATTACCAATGACTAACTTTAAATCAATCATAAAAAATGTTCTAATTTTTTCAACCCACTTAAAAAAAGTGGAGTTCTCAATTCGACTATTTCGTAGTAACTCGACAACGGTCCCCCCGGTGAGGGGTTACCTCTCATTGGAACTCCAATAATGTGTTGTCAGTATTTGGCGTATTTGGTATTCAAAGCATGATGATTGGCACATACATTACATTATACATATATTTCTTTATTTAATAGGAAGCCAACGTACTATGTACTTAACAATTATTGCTGCTTTGCTTGCTAACAATTGTGCTAGGAGATGGTTCACGTCAATAGTCGAACGCTGGATTCGAACCTACGACCTTACTATTCGCAAACCGAACCCTAAACCATTAATTATTGACGGTTCAAATGAAAATATTTTTTTAAGATAGCTAACAATATTTTTCATAAATATAATTAAAATTATGAGCAACGCTATTACGCGCGGAGGACCTTTATATTTCTGAATTATCGTAGGAATATTCAGAAATAGAATTAATCAAACTCTTATTGAACTCCGCTCTCATGGATTCTATTGTCAGAATTGAACTAAATTTAAATGGGACCATAAGGGAACCACCAGCTATCAAATAAAAAGAATCATTAAAATCGGTTCACCCAATCGAAAGTTATGCAGTAACAAAAATAAAAAAAACAGACGAATTGAGAACCTCCTCCTTTTGAAGTCGGATTAAAAAATCCATTAATTTATTTAAAATATCCATACTCATACTAAATCTCTATATCTGTCTATCTAGATTTTATATTATACTTATAGTATTTAAGCAATGATAGCGTGATGGTTAAGTACTAGACTTTATGATCTCATCGTTCACAGTTCCATTTCCAGCAGTTTTGTTCCAATGGAATTTCGAGAACGGGTGTATAGCAATGGGCTGATCTAAACTGCCATATAGGAGCACGATACCAACCGAGTTCCACAGTAATTCCACAAAGGGCTGTACAACTAAAAGAAGACAATAACAGTAAGCAAGGAGCTTTTTTTCCAGACGTCAGGTGATTGTCAGAAATATCGAGAACGACCCTCTGGTTATGGAAACCACAGAGGAGCAGCGCGCCTGCCGCTTCCACCATGAGAACCAAGACGGTCTCTATCCACACTACTCCTACAGCGCTTGCACCGTGCTTTGTCGCAAACGAGCGCAGAAGGATATTTGTAATTGCAATGATCACTTCATGTTGGACACAAGTAATTTTATCATTAATCATCACCCCCGTACCTCTTCTAACGAATATTGCGCGTATGAAATTTCCCACACTTATAGTTTTTATACAGGAGTGCAGAATCACACATACACACGGATATTATACGGTTGCTTAGCAACGGTTAAGTAACTATGATTAATATTGATTCATCAAATAAGTTACATAAAGGAGGGCACTTCTTACATCGTAACAGCTTACTTCATCTGTCAACAATAACACCACAGAAGTTAAGGAGTACATAAAGGATCTTGGACTATCATAAACCTGACAATATGTCATCACCTAGCATTCTTCTATACCATTTTCAAAGATCCTTGGTATATCTTTTACCAACTAAAGAAATTAATATGTAACCTAATTGATAATAACCCATTCAAACCAAAACAAATGTAAATGACGACACTATAAGTTAGGAGTGCACGATGTATATATCGATATATTGCGTTCATATATCGATATTTTATGAAATAATCAATCCGATATTATCGAATCATCTAACATCGATATATTTCATCTGAAAACCGTACATCGTGTGTTTGCTAAACACTCCTACTCTCCGCAAAAGCAGCACAAACCGCGACACAGATTATAAATTTTATAATCTGTATCGCGGTTTCTTTTCTTCTTGTGCTACTAAAATATAAACAAATTACGATATATATTATATAGATATATTTTTTGCATGAACATCCTTAGTATTTCATGGCTCAGAAATCTCCGGACATGGTTCAATATAACAGGATCCTTGTACCGTGCCGCTGCATCAAATATTAAAATAGCCTTAATGATAGCCGACCTCCGGTAGGAGATGGCAATACAAGAGGAAAAATCCTTAGTATAAGTACACAAACATAAAAAAATACAAACGTATAGAGAAGTCGGCTAAGAAGAAAATGAAAAATTCTTGTTGCAGGTGCTTCAGAACACTGTAATATATCGGGTATGGTGTGTCTCCACACACACGAGAGTCAACTGACCACAGTCAAGCCGCACTGGGCCCTCCACCGTCACGGTATGACATGCAACTGCTTGCCATCATGTGACGAGACGGAGATAACGATTATCAAGGATGCTGTTAGTTCGTAAGTATCAATATAACAAATAAACATACATTAGACAAGTTTTTACTCGTATTAGGAGCAGCTCTCCATTCACGAAAACTGACGGTATCTCCTTCCAGCCCTATCCTTCTTTTATATGGGGTCTTATCTGTCACATAATCAAAGGCAATATAATTTAGATAGATTGGATTATTATGGCCAACCTTCCGTGATAGTCAATGTTCACAATTTTTTTTAAGAATTCTAACAATATTTTTTTTCCAAAAATTTTACCAACTTTCTTGTTAACGAACCCAACTAAGCTTAAGCTTGTGCTAGATGTTTCACGTCAGTAGTCGAATGGTGAATTTGAACCTATGACCTTAATTTGTACCACAATTGTGTAAGAACCTGTTTTACCATGTTTTGAATGTTCTTCGGACATTATAACAGACATGATATTACACAAAACCTCGTTAAACCACACAGAATCCTTACGATTTCCCGTTACAGGAATTTGACGTATATACCTCAATAATGATTGAAACGTTGCCGGAATTTCATTGTTTGTTTGTTCACCCCTCTAGATCACAAGCGTGAGTAATTTCTTTATATTTATTTTTAGTATTTTTTTTAATTTTCTAAGCGCTTTACCACGATCCTGCCAGATGTTAAGTGGAACTGCAGTCCTAGGTGGTAAGACGAACTAGCTTAGTAACTGCCTATTCACTCTACTCTTGAAAACACCCAATTTGTAATCGGAGAGAAAGACAGATGCAGGCAAACCATTTCAGTAAACAAAGTTTACTACGAAAAATATATACAAATAAACTTGCTAAATTAAATGGTAAGCAAAAGCTAATGGAACAGATGTACATATCGTTGTTTACATCTTGGCTTCATAATGCTTGTAATGTTTACTCTCGCTAAAAGCTACATAAAGTAAATTGTAAATGGCTGTAGAGTTTACGAAGTTCTCATGCGACATACTGCACTGCTCGTATGTTACACAAGTTAAATATTGTACCTTGTATTCATACAGCGTACTGTTAGTATAATCATTTAAAGCCTACTTATAAATTATGGTAAGGTGGACCCGGGAAGAAGGCGACATCGGCTGGCCCGTGTAGCCTTGCACTATGAGGGCACAGGGGGGGAGGGAGAAACCTCCCCCCCCGGGACGTGCTCTCCTTGAGCACAGTGCAGAGGGGCTCCGGTGCGTTCCACTGGAGATCCCGGAGCCCCTCGTCATGCACCGAGGAAAGGGCCACCGGGGAGGTTTTAGTGGGTAAAAACCCCACATAACCGCCGCCTTCCCCCCAGAAGGCGGGGTATCTTTTCGAAGATTTCCTCCCCGTTAACAAAAAAAAAAAAAAAAAATTATGGTGGTATATATTTTTTGCTACATTTGGTGAAGTACAAAAGTCTATATTTGAATTACGCAAATTTATATGATTAGCAGTCCTGAAAGTTATTTTATGTTCGAGATACACACACAAAAAGTAATCTTTTACGCGTTTACGCTACAGGAACGTTTAAGCTTACACTTGACAATTCCACAGATTATCTATTTATTATATACATATACTATCTATTTAATTTCAGTCACAAAAACGACAAAAAGAGGGCCTTTGTTGAAATAGTACTGGCATATCTACCCACGGAACGATTTAAAAGGAATGTGGTGAGAAGTCGCTTAGACCTAGTCGGTAAGAAATTATACACACCTTTAGATCATACGTATCACGTACCCTATATATTTTTACCTTATATTTATTTGTTGCATTAGTTTTTCTCATTCATATAAATCTTGTAATGCAAACTCTTGCAAGAACGAAGACCGTCTAATGGCTGTGATTTTGGACTTACAATTATGAACGGGGATTAGGATTCCCAGCTAGTTTGTACCACCGGGTTTCCAATTTTAGGTTTTAGATATTTAAAAAATTACTAAAATAAGTGACCGTTGTATCGCTATAAGTTCACCAAGTTTAGGGGAACCGCGGATAACGATTGCTGTCTATGACAATCCGGCTTAAAAGAAATAAAAAAATCTCTGCCAACTTTTTTTTGTTTTACGCGGGGGAATCCTTTTTACTGACTGTCCTCCGGAACCCTGGGTGGGCCCGGGAGGTAGTGTGGGATTCGGTCTGGACGACCCCCTACCCACTAAACCTTCCGCGAATGCCATCAGTCGTTATAAGTGGAGTGCTGGACTGGATCTGTCAGCAACAGGGGAGAACAACGACCGGCCGGTCCCGGCAAATACCGGACTTCTTCCGATAAAGGTGACTTCTCCGGCAATTAGAGAAGTCCCGACGACGCCGAAGCATTAGTGGCCCCGCTTCGGATTACGGGGGCAGCAAGAGGAGGCGTAAGTATCGCCTCCTGCGCACCCCGACTCGCCGCCTGCTGAGGGAGGAAGCCCTTGGGCTATCCGCCTTGACCCGCTCGTTGGCCTTCTTCTGGGACATGACTGCCTCGCAGCTCCTTCTGTCTGCGAACCCCCCTGGGTTAAGGATGTGTATACTTTTATTTTTATCTTACTTTTCCTTTTGTAGTATCAGTTGGCGGTACAACCGGACTCTTTGTTGGTGCAAGCTTACTCAGCTTCGTCGAACTCATTTTCTACTTCACCGCGCGATTCGTTGGCAACTTTTGGATCGTAAAACGGAAAAATAAAAAAGACATTACATATAAAATCTAAGATAATACTAGCAAACGTCTTGAGACGACGCAATCTGGTTGGAGTGAGATAAGAAACTCACCAGACAAAGAAATTAATCCCAACGTCATGTACTTGAATAAAGAAATGACACCGCCCGAGCGTGAAAAATAATTTACAGCCGTGGTCTTAGTAATTTTAAATTAAAAACATTTAAGTCTACTATTAAATGATAAAATAATTTGTTTATTTACATAAAGTTATGATAATAACTTGAAATAACACAACAGCTTTCTAGTACAAATATATGATCATAGATTGAAGCTTCGAATTTGCTAAACCAATTGTTTGACTGGAGATTCAATAACATCACCATAGATTATTGCTAGTCTTGGTAATCCTCCGCAGGCGACGTATCGGGGTGCGCAGGAGGCGTTATGAACGCCTCCTCTTGCCGCCCCCGTAATCCGAAGCGGGGCCAGGATGGGTACCTGGCCCCAGCATGCTTCGGCGTCGTCGGGACTTCTCTGAGTGCCGGAGAAGTCCCCTTTGAGGATGAAGTCCGGTCTTTGCCGGGACCGGCCGGTCGTTGGGGTGTCCTGTTGCTGACAGATCCGGGGCACCCCGCTCATAACGGCTGATGGCATTCGCGGAAGGTTTAGTGGGTAGGTGCTGCCCAGGCCGAGTCCCACACATCCCTCCGGGCCCACCCAGGGTACCGGAGGATGGTCTGTAAAAAGATTCCCCCGCGTGAACACAAAAAAAAAATAGTCTTGGTAATCTAGACCCCGAGTCTGATATTTGCCAGTGAAGTTTCATAAAGTAACCGATCTATTACAGTCATATTATGTAATTCAATCATCACCAAATGCATCAAATACTAACTAACCAACACACATTGACATGACAATGGTACGTTGTCGGTAAACTAAGACACCAATGAACGTTAATTTTGTATACAATTGGCCCGTATTAAATACAGTATGACCCTATTTAAAAACAAAAGATATCTCGTCTCTTCCTCCGAGATGAAACAT
Organism: Meandrusa payeni; assembly: GCA_029286785.1. NCBI lineage: Eukaryota > Metazoa > Arthropoda > Insecta > Lepidoptera > Papilionidae > Meandrusa > Meandrusa payeni. The sequence goes on from JAGSMX010000027.1 coordinate 4,376,209, forward strand.
AAGCATTCGTTTCCTTTTGATAATATCATAGTATGTGAGATACCTGATAGCTTCAAGCCGTCCCGGAAAAAATCTGGCTGGATAATATGTCTGCTCGTCCGTTTCTCCGTGCGTTTTCCTAGTGTGTTCTCAGAGTACAAATTACTAAAATTACCGGTATGTGTTATTTTTCACGTTTTACACTAAAATCGTATGTTTATGTTAACTTATTCATGTGATATGATATTGTACACATTATCACTATAATTAACACTATAATTTAACGTGTAGAAACTTCTGGAAACGATTACAGATTCTTTTGTTTGAACCCTATTTAAATAAAGGAAGTGGTTCTAAATTCGTTTGTATTTTCTCTGGTCACGCACTCGCAGTGTCGTTATTTATGAAACAATGTCAATTTTTTTATCCAATTAGGTCCTATTATATTTATATATACACTTGAGCAAAAATAAAGGGTCGGTTAAGAAAGTTTGAATATCTCGGAAGATAAAGACGCTAGCTAACTGAAATAAATTGTGCATGATAGACAATTAAATATCCTTAAAATAAAAAAAAATATTTTTATTATTAAGTAAATCTTACTTAAATTAAATCTTACTTAAACTTGGATAATACAGTATTTTTCATCAAATTTTATTTTTATAAAAGTGTAAGTACTAAAATTTAAAATAAAATATTTGAGGTAGGTCTTTATCTTCCGAGATATTCAAACTTTTTAACCGACCCAATATTTTTGCTTACGACTTTATTTGGCGCACACATTTCGCAAAAAACTGGACAGTACTTTCGCGAGTAAATTTTTAATAACCATTTAAAATATATATATATGTCAAGCAAAACAGGATGCTCGTGTAACGGTATTCGTAATATCTTAATATAACAATGTTATTTCGTTAATAAATAGGGCGTTCGCGCGTAATTCCGTTTAACATTTGATTTGGACCAATAATGCATATAAAAATACATTACCATTTCATAAGCTGATATAAATGTTATTGTGCATATTATTCCCGATATCTTATCTGTAACTGTCATACTGTGATACTTGTAGCGCTCGTTTATCAAATTTTAATTAGCATTTAGTATATCTTTGTGAAGTAATAATTTATGGACAACGAACGGACGAAGAAATTTATGGACATGATCGTGTTTAATACATCGTATGTAAAATACATGTTCTTCGGTTCCGAGTACATCTGACGTTGCCCTTCGTTAGAATAAAATTATAACCTATATAGTATATATCCTGTGGTTAGTACTCTGAGATCATAACGACATGTCGTGTGACATGTGTGACGTGTCGACATGTGTTCGTCACGCGGCGCCTAGTATATAGACTTCACATGGCTTAGTAAATTTTGTAACACGTGTTGGTTTCCTCAAAATGTTTTCCTTCACCGCCTAGTAAATCAGCACTAAATATAGTATATAGGTATATTTTATATTATTATACTTTTAAATATCCATCGAATAAACATACTCACGTAGTACTCGAAGAAACTTGTCTCTTTAAAATTACAAATCGGAGATATGACGAATTTTAAATAAATAATGAATCTCCTATATTTTTTTAACACTGATATGTTGGATAAATACAGCTATCCTCCTAGCTATTGTAAGCTTTACGCTTTGAAAAAAAAAGCTGAATCATTTATGTTATTTTAAATTATTTAAGAAACAAACCTATGTAAAATTGTAGTGACCTATTTCGAACAGTAAAATAAAAATTTTAAATTAACTCCACTACTTCCGCAGAACGTAAGCAAACTCAAATTTTTCACTTTTGTCATTGTGATCCACTGTTAGCTAGATGAGGGCTACCTCGGACCGAAACCGATGGAGGCAGATTGTTCATTTGAGGGGCTCTAGTGATCACGATCCTCAGAAATGAGGGAACGACAAAGAAGAAGAAGTTAGCTAGATTTTTAATAAATAAATTAATTAAAAAAAACAAAAAGTGAATTTTCAAATGATAATTTTTATTTCATTTTTAAAATCTAACGATATGTTACAAACTCCAGTATGACATAGTAAGTACATGTTTAATTCTAGAAATGTAAGGTGATCAATTGAAATAGATTTCATATTTTAATTCTAATTATTAATTTTATTGTATTATTTTTTTACATTTATTGTTTCAATTTTTTTTAAGGAATAATTGCATTTAAATATTTGAATAACAATTCAAATATAATTTTTATATTCAAAGATAAATATAATATATACTCAATGACTCCATACGGATACTTATTAAATTTTACTTTTAGTAAATATTTTAAGTCGATATCTTCAAATCTACTAAATTGGTACTAATTACTAAAGTTATCAAATAGTTTCCTTATCTAGGATAGTAATATCACAATAGTAGGAATAAATTTAAAGATTTCCTTGCGTCATTTCACGCCAGCGTTCGCCATGGTCGATCGGAGACATGTATAATTTTCCCTTTATATCAGAGTCGTCTCATGCTCCACCAGCGGCTGCAGGGGCTGTGAAGCTGGAAGCGGCGGTATCTCATGCAATGCCACTGTGGGATTTGCCTCATACGACGTAAGGCTTCCAGCTGAAACACAAATGATATTTAAATCTTGTTTTTTTTTTGTACTTTTACTGTACTTTGCTGGATTTAGAAGTGGCCGCCAATCGACACTTCTTTTTGAGTAACAGCACTTGAGCTTCCTAGAATCATTCTGACATTCTGATATTCTGACAACATTCTGACTAGAGGATGTACGGGAGTGCTGTATCACGGCTTTATTGGTTATTCCAAACGAATGACTAGAACTTCTAGAGACACTGCTAGGGAGACACTTCTAACAAAAACTATGAAAACTTTTAATAATGTTTATATCGTGTTCACCGGAGGAACTGAATTATAAGTCGTCCTAGTGTTTTTTTTTTTTATAATTTCTAAGCAAGTGCTTGACTACGATCCCACCTGATGTTAAGTGGAAATGCAGTCCTGGATGGTAAGGCGCACTAGCTTAGTAAATGCCTATTCACTCTACTCTTGAAAATACCCACATTGTAATCGGAAGGAAAGACAGACGCGGGCAAACTATTCCAGTCCTTTGCTGTACGAAGAATGAAAGACGAAGCAAATCGCTTCGCTGTCAAAGTTGTTTGCAAGTTATCGTCTGATTTTAATTTTGATTATTAATTTGTGCTTCGAATTACGCAATGTAAAATGATTTATGTAATAAAATCTTAAAAAATATAAAATAATGATTAATGATCTTCGTGAACATTTCCGTTCTTTGCTTAAATACATTCTATACAAAGGTAATCCGATTAGAGTCACGATGTGTGGAAGAGTACAGGCGAACTGTTATATCTTCCCCTTTGTATGACAATAGTGCGGGATAGATACATATTCCACTTATTCAGCATTTGATGCAGACGGCTCAGTATAATATTAATAGTAAAGTGGCAGTTCACTCTCAGATCCCATTTGAGGCACTCGTTCTTATAAAACTACTAAATCCTTGTGCAAAATCAATTACTAAATCATTGTACTAAATCAATTAATTAATATTATTGTATAATTCCATTTCTAAATCTAAATATAAATTCTAGCAATTAAAATAGTTTTTTTTTAAAACGTGAACTCCAGAACTCCGTATAACATTGGTGGCAGCGTAAAGGGATTTTTATAATGAATCCCCGGTTTTCATGAAGTGTCATAGTGCTGAAGTGCTAAAGTGCCGAACATATATTTTCGTGAATAAATAAATCAAGGAAGAATCGTATCTCCACGTCGTACCAGGAGAGAAGACCTCGCATTCATCATCCGCCTCAGCCTTCTCCGGTCATCACTTCCTGCAAGGTGAAAACGACACTATGTTCCTGCGAATCCTGTGAGTCAAATTATTCCTATAAACTCCAACTTTCTATGCTAAATACGTGTGTGCACAGAACATTGGTACTTTCATATAATTGCCGCATCCAAAGCCGCATCCAAAGTTTTATACTCCTTGTACTTTCTAAATCATAACAAGTCGTCGAAGTGCTCAGTGTTTTATCCAGTGGCGAATTTCTTAGAAGCGATAACGTCGTGCCTCGACCGTCGTACTGTGTTCCTTTTAGTTAAGTTATTTTATTAGCGTTATAACCTTGATTTGTATTTCTAATTCGATCCTAACTGTTGTAATTAATTAAGTACATATATATATGTCGAAAACACAAGACACAAAAGAGGAAAATACTAGTACAAAAATGCCTGAAATCGATTTAAATGTATTGATAAAGTTTATTGGAACCTTCGACGGTTCGCGAGAAAAGTTAACACCATTTTTAAGTAATTGCCGCAATGCCACACAACTTGCATCTACTTCCCAAGCGGATATCCTTCTAAAATATATCTTAAGCCGCCTTGAAGGTAAAGCGGAAACCGCATGCTCTATAAAAGAATTTACGAAATGGACACAATTAGAGGAGTTTTTGAAAACACAATTTGGTGACACAAAACACTATGCATATCTTCTTTCAGATCTTCTAGAATGCAAACAGGGTCGTAATGAATCTGTCAGTCAATTTTCACTTAAAGTTGAATCTTGCCTCGCCAAACTCTTGACTGAAATTAATATTTCTATCCCCACTAAAAGAAAGACGAACTATCTGGTAGAGTAGCCGCTATGCAAGACTTGGCTTTGAACATTTTATGATAGGCCTCCAACCGCAGTTGTCAACAGTTGTTAGGTGTAGAGACCCAAACAATTTAAATGAAGCAATCAACTTCGCTTCTTCTGAGGAAAAACTATTCCAAGCTTCTCAAAGACGAAACACATTATTTCATCAGGATCCCAATTTTCAAAATCAACAGCGCCAGTTCCAACCGCGAAACGTATTAAATACACAAGGTGGACCAAATTCAAATGCTCCTACTTGCAGATATTGTAAAAATATAGGTCACACGTTAGGAAACTGCAGAAAGCGAGCTTACAATAATAACAAAAGGTCTAATTTTGCCCAAAACCAGCAAAATACTAACCGACAACCTTGGAATGCTTTCCAACGCCCAAATCAACCCATACACTGTGTCTATTCAACTAACATAGAAAACTCTGGTATTTACGACCCTAATTTAAACGACCAAGCTTTCCCGACCGGTATCGTGCGGGAAAAGTAAATAAGAAAATCGATACAACTCGATCTATAACACCGTCTCATACAAAATCTTCGCAATGTGCACCACGGAATCTCACTGTATCCAAGCCCACTAACAAACAGGGTAACCAGCCCCAAACTCATAGTGGCCCTATGTACAAATGTGCACCGCCGAATCTCACTGTATCTAAGTCCACTAACAAACAGGGTAACCAGCCCCAAACTCATAGTGGCCCTATGCACAAACGTGCACCGCTGAATCTCACTGTATCCAAGCCCACTAACAAACAGGGTAACCAGCCCCAAACTCATAGTGGCCCCATCACTGTATCCAATCCTTGGGATGAACATATTGCCACTTCCGCTGTTTCTATTCCCACTTCTACATCAGGCAATCTATATTATGACTACAACGCTTCTACTAAATCTACTAAATCTACTAAATCTACTAAATCCACTGAATCCACTGAATCCAATGAACCTACTAAACCTACTAAGTCTACTAAATCCACTGAATCCACTGAATCCACTGAACCTACTAAGTCTACCAAATCTACTAAATCTACTAAATCCACTGGAATCCACTGAACCTACCAAGTCTACCAAATCTACTAAATCTACTAAATCTACTAAATCCACTGAATCCACTGAATCCACTGAACCTACTAAGTCTACTAAATCTACCAAATCTACTAACCACTGAATCCACTGAACCTACCAAGTCTACTAAATCTACCAAATCTACTAAATCCACTGAATCCACTGAATCCACTGAATCCACTGAACCTACCAAGTCTACTAAATCCACTGAATCCACTGAATCCACTGAATCCACTGAATCCACTGAACCTACTAGTTCTACTAATTCTACTAAATCAAATGAAAATACAAATTCTACTAATTCTACTACTTTGCCTAAAGACAATGCAAACTCAACTGCTAAATCATGTCCTACGTGTTCAGCTCCGAGACAGAAAGAAACATATTAAAACTTATAATATTATAACAAATCCAATAAAAAAATACTTACCTTTCGTGGAAGTCCAAACATCCGTCTCTTCCAAACCCTTGAGACTTCTTGTAGACAGTGGCGCATCAATCAGTCTGTTAAAAGTAGACGCCGTTGAAACAATGCCCAAAGTAGTGAAACATAAAATAAGTTTCAGTGGCATTGGAACACCAGAGAACGTGATGCACTCTCTAGGACATATATCGATGGATTTTGATTTATTGAATCATCATTTTCACGTCATTCCCAGTATTGACTTTCTTTATGATGGCATAATTGGTAATGATTTTCTTTCCAAATACAATTGTAAAATTGACTATTCAAAACGTACTCCAAGTCGACGAAGTAGTACTTAATATCAAATTCACTGAACCCTTATTTACAATACCCCTCGGACTGAAACAATAATTGAATGCGCTGTATCCAACCCCGATATCAATGAAGGGCTCATTCTTGATCAGAATCCAATAGAATCTCTTCTAGTGGCAAATTGCATTGTTAAAGTAAAACCGAACTCAAGAGTCAACATTTCAGTCGTGAACACCTCTGATTCTCCAATACACATTGATTCTAAATTAAAATTTGAAATCACACCCTTGAATAAAATTAATATGTCTGAGGTCATACACACAATATATTCCAACGACCATGATAATACCTTGAATCGCACTGAAGAAGTCTTGAACCTTTTACGAGTTTCTCACCTGAATGCTGAAGAAACTAATGCATTATATGACCTCTGTTCTACTTATTCTGACATTTTTCATCTTCCCAATGATAAACTGACTAACACTAATGCCTTACAACACGAAATCACTACATCTTCTTCCGTGCCAATCAACACAAAATCCTATAGATTCCTGAAATACATAAACAGGAGGTACAGTCACAGATAACCAAAATGCTTGACGATGGCATCATCAAACCATCAACATCTCCATGGTCATCTCCTATATGGATTGTGCCAAAAAAGACCGATGCATCCGGTCAGCGAAAATGGCGCATAGTCATTGACTACCGCAAGCTGAACGATATTACCATTGGTGACTCCTATCCAATCCCTAATATTTCTGAAATTTTAGATCAGCTTGGAAAATGCAAATACTTTAGTACTCTAGATTTAGCTTCCGGTTTTCATCAAATCAAAATCTCAGAACAGGACGCTCCCAAAACAGCATTTTCAGTCCCACAAGGCCACTTCGAATTCAATAGAATGCCATTTGGCCTTAAAAATGCCCCAGCCACCTTTCAGAGACTAATGAACTCTGCCCTCTCAGGTCTACAAGGCATTCAATGTTTTGTGTATCTCGATGATATCGTTATATATTCCTATGACTTGGATATTCACATGAAAAACTTATCCAACGTCTTCGACAGACTCAGAACTTTCAATCTTAAATTACAACCAGATAAGTGCGAATTTCTCCGTAAGGAAGTATCTTATCTCGGTCATATCATAACAGATCAAGGTGTGAAACCGAATCCAGATAAAACCGATGCTGTCGAAAATTTTTCCAATTCCTAAATGTCCAAAGGACATCAAATCTTTTCTAGGTCTAGTGTCGTATTACCGACGCTTCATTCCAAATCTATCAAAATTGCTAAACCACTAACCCATCTCCTAAAAAGGACGTTCCTTTAATTGAATAACGACCAACAACTCGCATTTGAATCCTTAAAAGACAAACTAGTCTCAGCACCAATCCTCGCATATCCTGATTTCACGCAACCTTTCCTTCTAACTTGCGACGCTTCAAACTATGCAATATCCGCTATACTATCCCAGGGCCCTGTAGGAAATGACCGCCCTATTGCTTATGCATCAAGAACACTAAATAAAGCTGAATGTAACTATAGCGTCACCGAAAAGGAATGCTTAGCCATTATATTTGGAACAAAAAACTTTCAGACCATATTTATATGGCCAAAAATTCAACATAGTTACTGACCACCGGCCCTTAAAATGGCTATTCAATTGTAAGGAGCCCGGTTCCAAATTAGTTAGATGGAGATTGAAACTCGAAGAGTTTGACTATGAAGTCGTTTATAAAAAAGGGCAAAATAAATAGCAATGCTGACACTTTGTCACGATATCCAGTCAATCCAATTATTCTAGATGATCCTCAACCTTCTACGTCAGGTTTATCTAACGATAACCCTCTCCAAGACGAAATCGTCCCTTTGGACAGTAACGATGATTTAATAAACCTTGAAGATTTGGGTATTAGTCCTCTCAATGAACCAAATATAGATTTCAGTCCACTGTATCCTCCAACTCCACTGAATCCTCCGGCTTCTCTCGACTCTCTTCCTCCGCCGAATCCTGTCCCGTCTCTGAAACCGTCTCCGCCTTTAAATACTTCATCCCAAACAGCGAGACATATTGACGAAGTGCCTTCCAACTCTAGTAAAGAATACTCTGATTTCCTAAAATCTTTTACAAACCAGAATGAGACATACAATACATACATAAAGGAACATAACGAAAGCCTTCTTAAAAGCAAAGCAAAAAACCATTCTTGTTCCTGTGTCTATTGACTATGACGAATCGAATCCCTACATTGAGGACATCATATCAGCATCAGATGAGTCTATTAATGATGGTGAACGTGAACTTCATTCTTTCAAAAAAACATACTATAAAAGGGAAAACATACTATCTGCTTTTGACAAAAGTATACTACTTCGATACGTGCACCTATCCTGATATTTTTAAAACACTTAAATCAGTCAGAGATGATATCCTACTTGCAGGTGATATTAATGAAATTGCTATATCTGATTTCAGAAATCCGTTTGAACAAAATTCTTTCATTAAAATATACGGCATGCTCATGTACCTATTCAACAACACTAGTGTAACTATCAACATTCATCACAACACAATTATATACCCTGTTCCAACTGAAGTAGTAAAGATATTAAAGAAAATCACGACATTCCCATTGCCGGACATGTAGGTTCAAACAGAATGTATGATAGAATTAAAGAACGATATTATTGGAAAATATGCGTTCCGAAATAGAAGAATACGTAAAAAACTGCAAAATATGTCAGTCAAACAAAGCTCTTCGCCAAATCAATAGAGCTCCCATGCAGATTACTACCACTTCAACTCGCCCCTTTGACAGAATAAGTCTCGATATCGTTGGCCCTCTGCCTGAAGCTGGACTACAAAAATTGAAATATATACTTACTCTTCAGGATGACCTCACGAAATTTTCCATTGCATACCCTATTTCAAATGCTACAGCAGAAGATTCCTGTGAATGCTTAGTTCACTTCATAACTCTCTTTGGTATTCCAAAATCGATACTTACAGACCAAGGGACGAATTTCACTGCCGAATTATTCAAAAAGACTTGCGAATTCTTAAAAATAAAACAAATTTGGTCCTCTCCTTACCACCCCAAACTCAGGGCGCTCTCGAAAGAAGCCACTCAACCTTAAAGGAATACTTAAAATCCTACGTGAATGAGAACCAATCTAATTGGCACAAATTCGTCTATACTGCTATGCTCACCTATAACAGTACTGTCCACACTACTACACGTTTTACCCCTATGAACTAGTTTTTGGGCATAAGCCTTTCATTCCCGATTCAATCTTTGAACTACGTTCTGACGTCACTTATCCTGAATACATCAAGATGCTTCACCATCGCCTTAAAATATCTAGGAGAAAGCATTGCAAAACATCCAAGGGTCAAAAGAAAAATCAAAACTTATTACGATAAACATAGCCGCTCTGTACAATATAAGGCCGGCGACTACGTTTATTTAAAAATCATCTAAGGCTTCGAAAAGCTCTCTCTCCTATATGGAAGGGTCCCTATAAAATAATAAGAGTAAATACAAATAATACCCTGACTCTCCTTATTAATCGACGTCATGTTAACCATCACTTCGACCAGGTTAAACCTGCAAATCTAAATGATTAAAATATTTACATGTTATGAAATAAATACTAAAATCATTATATTTCTATATTCTAGCTAATAACTCACTAATTCCCATATACAATATTTTATATACTAAATCCAATTTTTTATATACAAATCAAATTAGACTAGTAATTATAATTTACAGAATCATCGTCGTTCATTGTAACGCCGTCTTAACAACTGATGACAACCGTTTTGTGGAGTACATCACCAAAGCCCTGGTATACTATTCGACTCTGTTGGCACCTTAAAGATGATTAATGACCAATTCCATATCGTTATTCCGATAGATGTGTCTCCATATAAAAGCTATATTCGGAACATCAATGACGTCTTTAATACTATCCGATTTCAATGTCGCGAAAATAAAGAAATAGATTATTCTAAGTGCCAAAACATGTTAGAACCACTAGATTCAGTATACAAAGATATTTCACGCGATTTCGATTCTATTTCACACATAGTATCTAATAGTGTATCTAAACGATCAGCATGGTTTGCCGGCGTAGGTGTTGTTTTTAAACATATATTCGGCACCATGGATGAAGATGATGCAAGTAATTATAATAAAGCCATTCAGAACCTGTATAACAATGAGAAAATTATTGCTAACTCTGTACGAAAAATATAATTCTATCTCAAATAGCTATATCTAATATTAATCAATCCTTACATGAAATAGATATTAATGAGGCTAAACTAAACGATGCTATTCACAAAATGTCTAATGAAATTAATATTGTATCCCAAATAAACAAAATTAATAATGTTGTTAGCATTTTGCACTCCAACCTCTTAGCTCTTTCTTTTAAAATAGAAGATATACTAAATTCCATGTTGTTTGTGAAATCTAATGTACTACATCCGTCTATTTTGACTCCTAATCAATTATATAAGGATATTGTCGGTAATCTTAAGCTAATTCCTAAGTATAGAGATTTTCCAGTAAGCCTAGAACCTAATAATATTCATATTTTACTAAATGTCGCTAATTTAGTGTGCTATTATGTCGACGATAAGTTAGTTTTCGTAATTAAGTTGCCTTTAGTCAGTGTTCTAGAATATAATTTGTATAAAACCATACCTCTCCCAATGTCACATGTTACTGACTCTCCTAATTCGTTTGTGATGATCTTACCTTCTGACGAGTACATAGCTGTGAGCAAAGACAAATCTTCATTCACGTATCTGAGAAGTTTGGATTCCTGTAAAAATATTATAACTACCCAAACCTACCTGTGTGAAACAACTGATGTTTATATAATACCTGGAAAACCCATCCTGTGAAATTGAAATTATTACAAAGTCTGTAGCAACCCTACCTCAAAGTTGTCAATATAAAATAATTCATGGTGACATAGATATATGGCATAAGCTACATAATGAGAAATTTATATTTGTCCAATCTAAATCTTCCAAACTCTCGATTGAATGCAATAACAACGATGTAACCGAACTTGCTATATCCGGTACAGGTGTACTTAATATTCCATTTAAGTGTATTGGTTATCATAAGAACTTTAAGCTAGAAAGGAAAGTCTCACCTAAGATTAATGTGCCTAGTGTTGTATCCACTTTTGATATCCTTAATGATAGTTGTTGTAATTTAAGCCAAATTAAAAAACAAATCTTGCCAATTTCTAAAATACAGAATGTTAATCTAGATAATCTAAAATATATAAACATAGCTTCAGATAAAATTATTAAGGATTTAGATCTTGTACGATATCCAAGTGATTGGAATAACCATATTAGTTTTCCTATTTTAAGTGTATTAGCTTGTATTCTATGTATAAGTATTTTAATTCTCTATGTTTGTAAGAAGAATGGGTACCTCAAAGGATTATGCAGTACTAATAAATTAACTATTAACAAAGAGGAAAATTCTGAAACAGAAACCGAAATAACACAACCTCGTTTGCGTATAGGTTAAACCATATTGAAAACTTATCTTTTTTTTCTTTCCAATAAGTTTCCTTTTAAAGGGGGGGTTGTTATATCTTCCCCTTTGTATGACAATAGTGCGGGATAGATACATATTCCACCTATTCAGCATTTGATGCAGACGGCTCAGTATAATATTAATATTAAAGTGGCAGTTCACTCTCAGATCCCATTTGAGGCACTCGTTCTTATAAAACTACTAAATCCTTGTGCAAAATCAAATACTAAATCATTGTACTAAATCAATTAATTAATATTATTGTATAATTCCATTTCTAAATCTAAATATAAATTCTAGCAATTAAAATAGTTTTTTAAAACGTGAACTCCAGAACTCCGTATAACAGAACGTCCAAAGTTACATAGTATAGGCGAATAAGTTTATTTCTAGCTGCCAATACTATAATACCAAGCTTAGAAGCATATATCTAGTACCACCTCGAGACTATTGTAGCCAGGTTATTTCACTAGCTACAACTCCCTTAAAACTGGAAAACAGCTATGATACGAAATTACTACTTATTGTCTGCCGTCTATCACCGGTTAAAACCTGTGAACGGTAAGGATATATAAATTTTAAAACATTATTCCTAAACCAGAAACCTGAGGTACGACACCTAAATATAAATGGCTATAAAGCTGAGTAGCTCAGTGTCCGGGCGGTCGCCTCACGTTGCATAGTACGCTAGCAAATCCAGTTCGATTCTTGTTGCACTGGTATCAATCAATCAATTAATTTTTTGCATTTTTAAGTGTAAAATGATTGTGATCGGTGGTGAAGAAAAACATAGGAAGGAAACCTACATGTCTTAGAAAATATGAAGTCTGCCAATCCGTATTAGGACCGCGTGGCAGATTATGCACATGTATAGCTGCGTTTTTTATATATATTTATGTGTAATATAAATAAAAGTGTATGTAAAACCTTATTTATACACAACCGATTCGTGTCCGCCTTAGTTTTCACAGGTTTTTTGTCTGAAATCAGCGCTGTGCTACATGTGTGAGCAAATGCTGAGCCAACCCCTTTTCGGCACAACGTCAATTTTGTTGTTTTTTTGTCTTGTATTACCTGTTGTTTCTGTGTTCTTGTGTCGAATAAACGTTTATTCTATTCTATTCTATGCCTATGTGCTATCTTCGCAGGCTTAGGCCTAACAGTGGGACAAATACAAGCTGTAACTTTAACTAGATAAAGAAAACAACTCACATAATCTATGCTCCCGTCTGGAACTGGATTTGTATCACTCGAACAAACCAAGCAAACCAACAAGACAAGCAACAAACACAAATTATGGAACTTCATTTTAACAGATTATATCGCGACCGAAATTATCGCTTATTATTCTCCGTGAACTTTTGCGCGCTCTGTTTACGTGTACTCTGTACTAAATGATTCCGTGCAGTGTCTGGATGCTCTGCCGTTCCCGCTGTTTATAAAGGATCCACCCACGCGCTTTCTTCCCGGGATACATCGTACACAGGGCTACGAATACATAGAGAATAATAGTTTATATATATTTATCGGAGAGGTTTGACCAAATAATAATTGTAATAAACTGAAGAAGAAAAATCCAATTTGCTTTCACTAAGGAATGCAAAATGTGTAAAAGAGATTGACCACACGTAAATGAGACCATACTGGGTTCACCCAGTTCAAAGTCATACGGTGACATATATAAAAAAAACAACGTATTGAGAACCTACGCCTTTTGAAATCGGTTGATGATAAAAGAAGAACGGACAAATAAGACAATATGCCAACATTGGACACTATCTCAGCATGTGCTGGCAAGAATGTAACAGCGCCGATTTTCAGCGATGCCCTACTACACAAAATCATGCGCGTGCAATACTACCTATAAATGGCGTTTATACATAGTATAATAATTTATATATAATACAATATTTTTACAATATATTAACCAAATTTTACGAATACATATTTTAATAACAGTGAAAAGGATCCTTTTTCTGTAGCTCCTGTAGTAATTGTCTGAGTGTGAGCGTAACTGTCGATTGAGATATTGGAAGGTTTATGATAATTTCTTCTTCTTTGTCGTTCCCTCATTTCTTGGAATCGTGGCCACCAGAGCCCCTTAAGTTGATAATCTGCCTTCATCGACTCCGGTCCGAGGCAGCCCTCACCAGCTGGTAGAGTTTAGAGAGGAGATGGCATCTTTCACTTGATCATACCATCGTGCTGGCGATGAGGCTCTTGTCCTCTTGCCTTCTGTATTTCCAACGATGCCCAGCTTTTCAAAGTTGCCGTCCCCTCTACATATTATGTGCCCGAAATATGAAAGTACGCGCAGTAGACACGTAGTGGATAGTCTGGTCTTTATGTAGAGTTGGGAAAGATAAGATACGCTTAGCAGTAAACGGCATTCGTAGCATTCACCTCCAGCATCAAATATTGAATGCGTCTATATCATTTTTTTTTCAAGAAGAAAGAGAATATAGACGTCGGAACTTCGTATAATAAATATGAAAGAGTGTCCGCGCGTAGTATTTTGACGTTTAAGTCTATTTGAAGTATGTGTTTGTTTTTACTCGTAAATATTCTTTTAACTCTTGTTAATGATTGGATAGCAGTATAAAGAATTCCGCAATGCATTTACTCTATACGTTCAATGTTTGCAACAATAGGTGTTTGCTAGACAGACAAGACAATGTGATCTACGTCTTTTGTCGTCGTCGAGCGTTTTACAGCGGAATGGAAAAGGAACGAGATATAGCCACTGTCTGTTAACTGTCATATTGGATGGAAACATGGAGGTTTTATTTGCGTTTTATGTTAGATATGCGAACAAAAGATTATTTTATAAACAAAGAATATAAGTGAAATGAAAATAACTGTTATAAACAAAAATATTATGCTTATATAACTACACTATTTTTATATAAGCATTATATCTATATATATATATATATATATATATATATATATATATATATGATCGACCCCTTTTTTTGTTAACGAGAAGGAAATCTTCAAAAAGATACCCCGTCTTCTGGGGGGAAGGCGGCGGTTATGTGGGGTTTTTACTCACTAAAACCTCCCCGGTGGCCCTTCCTCGGTGCATGGTGAGGGGCTCCGGGATCTCCAGTGGAATGCACCGGAGCCCCTCTGCACTGTGCTCAAGGATAGCACTTCCCTGGGCCAGCCGATGTCGCCTTCTTCCCGGGTCCCTTGTCGCCCAGTGAACCCGAGGCCCCTTTTAGTCGCCTTCTACGACAAGCAGGGGATACCGTAGTCTTATTCTTGAGAGCCCAGAACTACAGGGCTGGATGATTCGATCCCTACAAAACATGACACAATTACTAACTGGGCTATTCTAAATAGGTTCATAAATTACGTCGAAATGAGTATAGAAACGTTAAAAAAGAAATTGATAACCTCGTTTAATAAATTAATAACCTGAACATCGTAAAGCGAATGCTTAGCTGCCAGCATGTTATTCATTTAATGAAGTTGTATTAAATACAACCTCTTTGTTGTTTTTTTTTATTTTTATTTTTAATTTACAACTTAGGAGAATTTTAGTTTTAGCACCGAATAAGCACTAATAACATTATATGGTGCAACGAATTATTAATGATTAATTAATTTATCCAAAATATAATTCAAAATTATTCGACTACCGACGCGAACCGTCTTCCAGCTTGCTTTGAAATAGGCTGATACGAATTTGAAATTATACTACTAAAATATAAATATATAGTTACTAATCGACCTTCTAATTGACATTTTTATTTAAATAATTGTTTTAAAACATAATCTAATATGTAAATAATTTAAAACATTAATGTCCACATTAGACAAAGCTTTACAATATTATTTTAAAAGTTATCTTAGCGTGAGTACAATAACATAATGGGGACATTGATTGATAACCTCTGGCTTGGTAATATAATGTGCTACTGTCGTTAAAATTTTAAATAGAGATAAACATTTACTATGCTTCCGCCTGACATTATTCAGGGACTTCTCAAGACACATTATTTACTATCTATTACACAAGAATAAACAGATGTAAAGAAGCACGTATGCCATAGGAAATCTGAAGGAGACCAAAGAATAAAGAGTATTTTATATAAGTAACAATAAAAATACTCGGTCAGAAGTGAAGAATAGACCATCTCTTTGGTAAGAGTCATCAAGGGCGTTCCTAATTGTTCAGAGGATGAGACGAAATTACCTATGTGTACAAAATGAGCGTTCATTGGCATCATAGTGGTCGAAATTTGCTTGTTTCATTGGTGCCACTATGGCTCACCGATGGCGTACCAATAGTACGATGATCGTTTTAGCGAAAGTTTTAAAGGTAATTTACTGAAGACTTACTGACTTTGTTTCAGAGGTTCACTTGCAAAGGGCTTTTCCTCTCCTCTCACTTATTCTAAACTATGCACTGATCGTCTATAGAGAGAGTCTTTCCCTTTTTATCCTGAATATCTGATATAGGCTCTGTCAAAAACGAAAGCGGAAACAGACTCGATTGCCGACTACCGAAGAAAGTACTTTACTTGACAAAAGTAAAGTACTTTTAAATTAGTCAGCCCATTAACTTATTCTAATTAAAAAATAATATTTATTTATGCATTAGAACTAAATTAATTAGCATTTAGTAGGACCAACTGTCGCGAACAATCGTGTGTGGAGTATTTGACATATTTGGTAACGATGGAATGATAATTGACATGACTTCAATTGATAATTTTCATAATGAAACGTCACTTAAGGTAAGATACGGACGCACTTACAGCCATCGATTAGGTTTAATATACATTTAATGATACACATTAACATTTAGTTAGTTAGTTACAGCCCTTTATATATGTCCCACTGGTGGGCACAGGCCTTCTCTGTAAAGAGAGTATAAGGGCAAAGTCCGCCACGCGGCCCTAATGCGGATTGGCAGACTTCACATGTCTTAGAAAAATGTTTTAAGACATGTAGATCTCACGATGTTTTCCTTCACCGCCGAGCGCGTGGTATATTAGCACATAAAATTGCAACAACAAATTTATTGGTTACTAGTGTACGACCGCCCGGACACTGAGCTACCACGGCATTAAAATTTACTCATATTAAATAGTGGGTGTAATGGTTGCATATGAAATCATTACTCCCACTTAAGGGTTTTTGAACTACGAGTATATTCCGGTTTCCATTGACGACAATTAATCAAAGGCGAGTACGTGTGAAACGAGATATTAGGTATAGACTACACTGTCCGAGTAATACTTCCGCGAACCGCAGTGAGAACATTGAGTCACATTGCTAATTAGATTAACCGCACTGTTTCATCTTGCCACGCATCATTACGTGTTCACGCATTAATTCGGTTAACTCTACACAATCTACGACGCTCGCAAATTTTCTTCAAAGTTTTGTTAAAACATCAAACACAAGCACAGTTTTACTTTTATTGTACAGATAAATCGATAAATCCAGTTTACAGAAAAACGTACGCCACGTTGCACAGTACGCTAGCAACCCGAGTTGGGTCCCCGGTGACAGCACCAATAAATTTGTTGTTGCAATTTTAAGTCATTTACCATGCTCATGGCGATGAAGAAAAACATCGTGAGGATACCTACATGTTCTAGAATTTTTTTCTAAGATTCTAGTCTGCCAATCCGCACTAGGCCCATACAGCGGACTATGCTCTATTAGGTTCTCTTTACAGAGAAGTCTGCCCAGCAGTGCGACATATATAAGGGCTGTTACTTTAATTTAACACTCATAGCGCCGTCAGTTCTATACCGATTTTTTGTTTGAATGGTTTTTGGTTTTAATAAGACCCCATTTCAATTTTGTTGGCAAATTGTTGTGACATTAGAGTCCTTACCTAGTCTTAGATTGTCATAAACCAACCAAGATCACAATCAGGAAGCATTCTTCCCTATATTTTTTACGAATTCCCTAAAATATAATTTTTTTTTGACGGAGGGAAATCTTCAACAAGATATCCCGCCTTAACTAAGGCCCCTTGTCGCCCAGTGAACCCGAGGCCCCTTTTAGTAGCCTTCTAGGACAGGCAGGGGATACCGTAGTCTTATTCTATGAGCCTAGAACTACAGGGCTGTCCCTAATATATCTTTATCAAAGGTTGTTGACTTTATAAGCATACTGACAACGAGGTGAAATGTGGAAAAAGAAGAAAAATATACGTGCCAGAATTTCGTGATATGATTATGATGGCAATATGTACGAGTATCGTAATGAATAGATAATCGGGTACACGCTAATCCGTTACATTGGAGACCTTCGATAAAAAGCGAATAGAGTTATCTTTCTATCAACCCCAGTCAAATTAGAACAACAACTTTATACGCTTAATTCATTTATTTATTTTTGAACTTAATATTATATTTATTAATGAATATTGTTCATCTATTATTTTATTATATATAATATATATTAATCTCATTATTATACTATACACATATTATATTTATTCTACTCTAATTGTCTGTCTGTATAAATTCCATCCATGCATCCATGTATAGTATTGCGTGCGCACGACTTTGGGTAGTCCTGGGCACCGCTGAAAATCGCATCCTTGCGACGGCATATGTTGAGACGGTGTCTAATATCGGCATCATATCTTATGTCCTATTTGTCTGTTTTTTCTTTCTTAACAGTATTTTTTTTGGTCTTTTTTGATGTGTTTCGATGTGTTTGATATTTTGTGCCAATAAAGAATATGTCTATGTCTAATACTCTTATATACAATTATGTAATAAAATATAAACATTATAAAATTATACCTTAGCAAATTGTGCTGAGAAAAGCAAGGTGAAACTCAATGTAAAACGTTTAAATTCTGAAGCCATAGTATCTAGTAATTGTACGGTAACCATTCTGTATGAACTGGACTTTTTAACTGATTTCAAAGTACGTATTTTGTACTAGTTTTTGTGTATTTTCACTCATATGGTAACGTTTCTAATGCGTTTCAAATGTTTGAATAATGCATACTGCAGTTTTACGTACTAGTGATCATAATTTCTGTTAATAGAATTCTTGTCAATAATAAAAAAAAATCAAGACTTGAATATTTAGAAATGTATAAATACTTAATTGTTATACAAATTGTTTGAAACCACAAAATATACCAGTATAATTTTGCGGTTTCGTAATCCGCTCACTCAAAATTGTCCAACAATTGTTGTAATTACAGAATGTTTTCAATTACACAAATTGATTTATATTGTTATCGTAACTTTAGAAAAACATTTTATCGTATTTTTTATACATAATACATATTTTATTTTTTAGAGAAATTAGGATTGTCATAACCTTACAAATTTCCTCGTAAATTCTCCTTTGTTCTAATAAAGGGGACACCCTTACGGCTCTCCGTATCGATTTTGATGAGAAAGAGAGAGATAAGAACATAGTGCTGCGCTCTTCACGTTTGTCGCATAAACATTGAAAATCGACCTTATTTACCGACGGGCGCAGTAGAGCCTCAAATTTCCGAATATTTAGTGTATCAAGTGATAAATTTAATAGAAAAAGACAAAAATGGAACGATTTTAATCAAATTCTGGTCATTGAAACAGGGTTAAAGTGAAAACTGTTTACAAAGTGGGATAAACATGGTGAGTTTTAGAGAATATTTTGTTTTAAAAGCTTATTGAACATACTTCCACACTGCATAGTTGTAGACAATCCAGAATATTCCAAATAAATTGTAGTACTCAATCCAGAAGTACATTTTCTCTGTGAAAAAATATTACATTTTATATTTTTGGTTTCATTTTAAAATATTTCAATCTAATTTGTTAGTATCTAAAGCTAAAATTATAATTATGTATGTTATTAAACAAAATAATTTATAATAATAGTTGATTACTTCAGTGGATGCGTTCTAATTTATGTATAAGAGGAAAAATTTAAAGATAAATAAAAATTATTACGTAACTATAACGAACATTTGATGACATATTATGATTATAATAGTTTATTCTCGAAAAATGTCATTGTATTTCTACTTATTTGAATATTTAATTTACAAATATTATGTATAGTTTATATGGCGCAAAAATACTGCGCAGTTTCGTAAAGTCAGATGTTTACCGGCAAGTTTTGATAATAAATAATATATTAAAAGCCAATAGTGTTGGCTGCTCAAATTGTCATTAAATATACCGCATTTTAACCAAAAAAGAATTTATCACAATCGTGATTATGTATATTTTTTATTACAACATTAAAGTTTGACATATATTATAAGTTCTTTTTTCCTAGACCTTTTTTGTCAAACACAATCCGATTGAGACATCCCCTGGCACCGCACCTGGCCAACGCACCCTGGAAACAAAATGGTTTCCCGCCTAGAAAAACGGCTTAAGCCTTGTTTCTTCTCAGGGGCCATAGCATTGATAAAGATCAAATTTATTTCTCAAAAAAATATGAATTAAACGCTCTGTTGAAGTAACTTTTAAGCATTTAATTTGCGTTTACATATAACGGATATTTATTTATTTTTTTATTTATTTATTTAATACAGGAAAACTTACAGCTATTCAATGCTTCTTATATAATTTACAAATATATCACTAGATTAGCAGATAACAAGTTTTCACAAATAAGTTAGGGAAAAAAAACACTAAAGATACGCAAACTTAGGTAACACAATATTGGAAAAGAGTATCAAGGTCCCGCAGACAAAATTTCGCTAAATATACTTATAAAAAGCTTACGTACTGAGGCATCACTGACGTGAAATAGGTCGACATTATTGAATTTCTTACAAAGGTTATTGAATTCATTACATGCTCTGATAAAATAGCTATTAAGCATATAGTTTGCATTACTAGGTGGAGTAATATAATGGACACTTAAACGTATGAATTGATATCTAGTGTAAATATACTGTATAGGTGTAAAACATGTCGAATGAACAACGGGAGAAGCGGTCGACAATCAGCAATGTGCTGAGCGCATTGGGGGGCAGCGAGGCATGTGGAGCGCGCTGGACCCTGGGAGCACTACTCCTGGCTCCGCTAGCCGCCGCCAACTCCAGCTACTGTGCCGTGCCCGCCATCATCTTACTTGCGGCCTTTGCCACCTTCGCCAGTAAGTTTCTACAAACATGTTAAAAGATGTTATTTAATTCTTCTTCTGCTTGAGGTGCCATCTCCTTCCAAAGGTCGTGTCGTGGTATCATTAAGAGTATTTTAATGTTTAACACAGAGATAAGGTCTACGTATAGATAGATCCTCTCCTTCCTTTATTGCACCAAATATATGTACAAAGGCGAACTTAATGCTATTTAGCATTTTCTTCCAGCTAACCTTTGTTGGTTAAATGCAGACTAAGAGTAGCACCGCTAATAATAGCGTTTTAAAAAATCTTACAGCATTAAATATAGACTTACAGATATAGTCGTAAGCAAAAATAAAGGGTCGGTTAAGAAAGTTTGAATATCTCGAAAGATAAAGACGCTAGCTAACTGAAATAAATTGTGCATGATAGACAATTAAATATCCTTAAAATAAAATATTTTTATTAATTTATTTATATTTCATTAAAAAACATAAATTGACACCAAAAGGATATCTTACGTAAACTTGGATAATACAGTATTTTTTATTAAATTTTATTTTTATTTAAATTTTAGTACTTAGTGTTGCCTCTATGTGGCGATCTTTACTTTCGGACCCTTTATTTTTGCTCACGAGTGTACAAACACTTTCCAGTTTTTTTATTGTTTATTAAAAAAAACTATGATTTTTTGATATAGTTATGTAAAATTGAATGTATGTCTGTACACTTGTAAATCTTGTATTTTTTAGCATTAACATGCAAGGATTTAAGGAAACTGACCAAAATTCTACCACCCCCTAAAACAACAAGGGGTAGAAGAGAGAGGAATTTACGTTCATTTGCCGACTTCATGGCGATGTGGATGTGTTTCCTATCGCACTTGGTTGCCGTGGCCGTGTGCGCGAGGATACTGAGCGCCACAGCCGACCACGTCACCGGAGGCCGCACGAGGAGGTGGCTGTTCGGCTACGAGACGCGATCTCTTGGAGAGCCATGGCCGGATGTGATAGGAGTCACTGTGGTCATGGTGGTTTGCGCGATGTTTATGTGTGGTCTTGAGGTATGCCATTTTCAACCGACTTCAACAAGGAGGAGGTTCTCAATACGTTTGTATTTTTTTTAATTAAAAATAACTTTCGACTGGATGAACCGATTTCGATGACTCTTTTTTTGTTTGAACGCTGGTGCTTCACATGTCGGATCAATTTGGTCCAATTGATCTTATAAGTTTTAAATTTGCATCTTGTATGTGCTCCACAAAAGGGCAAATAACTCAATAGCATGCCAACCGATTTCGATCATTCATTTTTATTGGAAAGAATGTACTTTAAGAATAGGTTGATGAATGTTTGGTTAGGTTCTGATTAATTCTACTGCATATTATGAATATTGCATAATTAATAGATAGATAGATAGATAAATACTTTATTGCACCAAATAATATGTACAAAGGCGAACTTAATGCTATTTAGCATTTTCTTCCAGTTAACCTTTAGTGGTTAAGAGCAGGCTAAGGTTAGTGCCGCTAAAAATAGCGTTTTAAAACTATTATATTATATATTATATTCGATAGATTTTTTCAATACTATTTTCGTCAAAAGCCTATTGGTTTAGGGTACGATTTGCGAAATGTATAAGGTTGTCAAATATCTCCCTTCCGCCTTTTTGTCTTTTGAATTTCGCGGCTATGTACAAAGCGCTACAGAGCTCGTATCTAGCAATACTATACATAATTTGAAAGGTCTTGACATAACCTACAAAACGACGCTATGCATAATTAGTTTGGATATTGCGTTCAACAGTTATAGACGTGTACACATGAAGTTCACTAACGCCGAAATTCGCGGCTTGGCCACTGTTTGGGACGATTCACCGGCCTTCGACCACGACCGTTTTCGCTTGATATTGTCGTATGTGATCCATTTTTCGTCGCCAGTCACCATCCGCTTCAAGAATGGGTCGAGTTCGTTCCGTTTCAGCAGCATATCGCAGGCGTTGATTCGGTCAGAAGGTTTTGCGTCAAATCATGCGGCACCCAAACATCAATCTTTTTTTTGTATCCAGCCTTCTGCAGATGGTTTAAAATGGTTTGGTGACTAACTCCCATCTCCTGGGCGATGTCACGAGATGCCACATGCCGGTCTAACTCGATGTAGTCCATGATTTGATCGGTATTTGTCGTCACAGGTCTTCCGCCGGCTGGCTTATCCATGGTGTCGTTTTCACCGGCTCTGAATCGTCGAAACCATTCCTCCGTGGTTCGAAGTGATAGAGTACCATCCCCAAAACACCATTAATCTCACGGAACGTTTCTCTAGCGGATTTGCCTTTAACGAAGGAAAACTTTAAAATAGCGCGAATTTCGGCGTTAGTGAACTTCATGTTTACACGTTTATAACTGTTGAACGCAATATCCAAACTAATTATGCATAGCGTCGTTTTGTAGGTTATGTCAAGACCTTTCAAATTATGTATAGTATTGCTAGATACGAGCTCTGTAGCGCTTTGTACATAGCCGCGAAATTCAAAAGACAAAAAGGCGGAAGGAGATATTTGACAACCTATTATGAAGTTTACGTGTAAACATAATCAGACATTAAAAAAAATTATCCAAACTTGTTGATTTTTTCTATCTTGTATTTTATGATCATCCACGTATCTATCATGTTTTAATTTATCCTCGATACTCATTGTCCTTAATATTTCTTAAGATCCTTAACAAGTTAAAGCCTTACGAACCCAATTAACTCGGGGTTGGTATTACTGTTTTATTTATTAAATGAAATTCAGTTGATACATGTCTGATTAAAATTTAATGCTTTAATTATACCGAGGTTCAGACTAAGCGACCTAAGAGCTATGCCACCTCTCAATCCGGTGGAGCAGTCAAGCCCAGCTTCACTGGCCAATCTGTGTAGTTCGTCACTAAAAAAAAAACAACTCGGTTCAAATGTTAATTCCTTTTTACGATTTCAGGAAAGTATGATGTTTACATTCATACTGTTAACTCTTCTCTATTTATTCAGCCAGTGTTTCGCCATCTTTGGACTTATTAATTTGGATATCGCAAGCATTAAGATACCGATACCAATTACTATATACGAGGTAAGATCTATTCTTTTTTAACCCGCCAACTAGTGTCCATCCACTATAATTATGTTGGTGGAACCTTGATCTGTGAGAAGTGCTCTCGAGTACGACCACCAAAGAGCACACGAGAGGACAGAAAACCTAAGCCCTACTAGCTGAATGAAGGGTCGTAATTAAAATGCCTTTCCAGTGGCGCAGTCGCCATGGCCGACTTCGACTTGGACATCATCAACATCATCACCATTTGTTCATCATCAACCTTGAGTCAATTATGATGTACACTGAAAGATAAACATTTAATCTTTGAGGTATTGGTAGAGGATAGCAGCTGTTATCCGCTTTTTACCTAGCTTCTTCATTTGGGCAAATTCAGTAAAATTATATCAAAACCAGAGTTAGAATCTAATTATTGTATCTTTTTCTTTATTCTTTCAAAGCTTTACCACGATCCCACCTGATGTTAAGTGGAAATGAAGTCCTGGATGATAAGGCGCACTAGCTTAGTAAATGTCTTTTCACTCTAACTCTACTTTCACTCTACTTTTCTTGAAAACACCCACATTGTGAAGAAAGATAGACGCGAGAAATCTATTCCCGTCTATTGCTGTACGATTTAGTCAAATCATATCGCTTCGTTAGTGTTTTACATCTGCTTATGTGAAACATATTTTATCATAGCGTATTATTCAAATACGTTTTTATTTGGAACGGTTACATCAATTCTAATTTGTTTTTATCTTGTGCTATATTATTGTTATTTCAGCTTTTCGCAGCGGGGTCACCAATAACATATGCGTTTAGCGTTGGTTTACCACCGCATCAAAACAATGAAACGAAGAAAAACCTTTTTCTTATGATCGGTTTACCCACTACAATACTTTGTAGTCTATGCTTTCTCTACACGAATATGCTAAAAGGGTATGTAGATATAAATATATTTTTTTTTTCTTTTAAAAGAAAGTTAGCAATATTTCTTTTTTTTTCAGACTAAGCTTAACCTTGTGCTAGAACATGGTTCACGGCAATAGTCCAATGGTGGATTCGAACCCACGACCTTACGATTCGCAGGTCATACCCTAAACCATTAGACTATTGACCCTTCAAATCTTTTAATTCATGTTAATTATTAAAAAAAAACTGAATTAATCTAATAGCTAATCGTTCATCTTAAAATAGCACTCGCTACAATTTATGACTAATAAAAATAGATAAAAAAAGTTTTTATTTTTTGTATATAATATCCTACTTCAATAGTGCAAATAAAGAATTAGCTGAATGCAATCTTGGTACACTAGCGACTTAATTAATAAATAAAATTAGACTTACTTAAAAAAATAATATAATAAATACACTAGAAAAAACTATTATTAAATAGAATATATACATATATAAATAGAAAAAAACTAGTAACATTCTTTTTTTTGAGCCGTGGTAGCTCAGTGTCCGGGCGATTGGCTCAAGTTGCATAGTACGCTAGCAACCCGAGTCCGATCCCCGGTGCCGGCACCAATAAATTTGTTGTTGAAATTTTATGTGCTGATTTACCACACACTAGACGGTGAGGAAATCACATTTTCTAAGTCATGTGAATTCTGCCAAACCGCACTACGGCCGCGTGGCGGACTTTGTCCTTATACTCTCTTTACAGAGAAGGCCTGCGCCCAACAGTGGGACATAAATATTATATATATAAAGGCTGTAATTTAACTTAACTTTTCACTTAATATTCTTTAAAAAAATTGCAGAAATAGCATCGATGCAGCGTTGCCAGTGACAAGTCTGCTGGAAGCTCGGGCCGCCGGCTGGGTGTGTCCCCTGCTGGCCGGCATCACGGTGGCAGGCATTTGCCTCGCCCTCACCGAACTCTGCCCCTTGCTGTTTTCCCTGCTCGTGTTGCTAGCTTCACCAGAATGGAAAGTGCTGACAAGGTCAATGACCTACGAAAGCACAACAACCGGAAGTCCAGTTTTAGCTGTATTCACAGCGGGTTGGTTTTCTCTTTTACCACGTTTTAATTAACTTGATATGTATATTTGTTTTTATGTAACAAAATTATCATACATATTGATTTTTCAAAATATCAATTTAGAGATCTGGTGTAATTTTTTCAGGAAGTTTGGCGGCAATACTGGCGTTTGCTTGCCCCTTGTCACATATGATTACTTTGATGAATGCTAGTCATTTGTTTGGGATAACTATTCAAGCGTTTCACTTCATCATAATGAGATGCGTGCCGACAAAGGAACAAATGGAGGCAGGAGGTAAAAGTACCAATGACCCAAATGTAACATTTCAAAATTTTAAAATTCTTTTTTTTGTCGTATCTATGCTGATAAATAAAGCTTTAAAGCTCCTCTAGAAGCTGTTAAAAGTTTTTTTTACCTGTACAGATTAGCCAGTGAAGCTAGCCTGCTACATGTGTAGGACTGTACGCTCGCAGTGTGTGTGTATGGACATGTATAAAAGTAAAAAGACGTAATAAAAATAATTAATGGACGTTTTCTTTGCTATTTTTGTCTCAAAAAATTTTCAGTGACTACTAAAATAACGATTGTTAATAATTCCAATTTAGCTTTAACTTTAGCTCTAGCTTTTATTAGAAAACAGTCCACTAAATTCTAATGATTGATTCCAAACACAGTAGCATTGGCGTCGTAGTTATTGTCTAAGCGTTCGATCAATTTATTCACAGACATAGAGTACAAACGTCTTGGTACTGAAGCAACGTCACGAGTTGTTAAATCGACGTCAATGAAATCTAAACGCAGCCTTTGGTTTATCCCTTCTGCAATTCGCCACACAAAAACATTAGAAAGCATCAAGTCAAAAATTACGAAAGGTAAGATATTTTACATAATAACCAATCACTATTGTTCTTAGCAGTGACAACCTACCACTACTAGTAAATAATAAAGAAATTAGTCAAAGATTCCTTAGCTATTGCAAATTAATCGCAGATAAAGCAGTATATAGGAACAAAACCTAGTAAGTAAAGCGCATCTCAACACACATTTGTAAATAATGTGAGTTGCGAGCCCACCATTGGGAATAAAAAATTAGAATTAGTAAGTAGGTTAAAATTTAGGAAATTTAAAAATAGTATTATATAAAAATAGTGTAGATAAATATAAGACAAGTGTAATAAAAATAAGATTAAAATAAGTAAAACTATAGAAATGTAATAAGAAATAGTATAAGAAAGAGTACATTAAAGAGAAAAAGTACATTAAAAGTAGAAATAAAAATTGTAACAATAAGTAGAATATAAGACTGTAATAAATAATAATAAGAAGGATGAATGAATGAGAGGAAAGGCATGGGAGAAAAACTGCCCTAACCTATCCACGTTAGGGGAACTATATACTATACTTAGATTAAAAAGGACAAGGGGCAATAAAACTCTGAATTTAGAATAAGTCAGTAGTTATGCCTATTGTTACATAAAAAAAATCACTATTGTTCAATAGGGTTATTAGATCTTAAATGTAATAAGCCTTAACTTTAACCGGGTAGACAGAGACAGCAATCGTAATTAGCTAAGCCCATCGCTCACAAATTTCAGCAAATGATTCTTTTGTACGGAACCGACCGTAACGTCTTGAAATAAATGAATACAATAAATTTCTAGAGACTGAAGAACGTGAATGCCTTCTCCTTGATGAGTACTCAGGTTGTCCCACTGAAGACATGGAGCAGACGTCTAGCAGTAACAACGGTGCAATACAATTGGCAGTTGAGGAGGAAATGGACGGTCAGTCCGATTTGGACGCTAGTGAACCAGATATATCTTCCGGTGATGATTCAACTGATATAGACGCCGTTGTGAGGGAGTATAAAGACACTATACAGGTAAAATATCCGATGTACTCTGAGTATTATGCCATTCTTGTTTAGTATACTTATCAAAGACTATACCCAATGGGGCAGATATATCTAATTATAACAACCGAACGAGAGGAGTTGTTCCCTGTACTTGTAAACGATAACTAAAGCGTCAATAGCCTAATGGGTTAAGGTACGGTCTGCGTCTTGTGCGGTACTCGTAAGGTCGTAGGTTCGAATCTACCATTCGACTTTTGATGTGAACCATCTCCTACCACAAGCTAAAGCTTAGTTGGAATGGTTAACAAGAATGTTAGTAATATTTCTAAAAACAAAACAAAAAGCTCGTATAATTCGTCTCACAGGGAACAAGGATTTCCAGTTTCAAATGTGTTGGAATGATATACAGATAAGTTAACGATAGTTCACCTAAATTTTACAGGTTACCTTAATAATTTATTTTTTATTTTAATCTTTATTTGCACAAAATAAGAGAGTACAAAAAGGTGGACTTAATACCAGAAGGCATTCTCTGCCATTCTACCTTAGGGTTGTGTAGAAACAAAATCACGGGTGTAAGCTTAGAAAATAAAATTAAAAAAGTAAAATAAGACAAATATAAAAATATATTATATATGTATAAACATAAATTCAAGCATACATAAACATACATAAATAAATATTACATATAGATAGATTAATATTTTAACCATTATTATTAAGTAACAATAAATATAAATATACAACTGCATAGATCCAGATATAGATGGATATAGGGTATAATAGTAAAATTTATAAACATTCCTCATTTAAGTATAAATTTAAGAGAGAGCGTTTGAATGTAGCCTTAATTCCAGCTGTACGTCCATTTGATAGCAGCGCATTCCAGAGCCTTATTGCGTTAAAAGTAAAATAATTGTGTAAAAATAATATATTCGTATATAAGGTAAACGCAGGGTATTCGTAATGACAAACTGGTAAGCAATTAAAAAGTAAACAATGGTATCCGTCAGGTTGTAACAGCTGTACCAGAAGCCAGCACGCCAGCTCCTCCGTGCATACGCGGCGCCCGATGGTCTGCGGCCGGAGCTGTGCTCCAGGTCTTCGCCAACGCATTCCTAGCAGCTGCATTTTGCAACGAGCCGCTGAGGCTTCCTATGTTTCTCATTGGAATACCAAGTATACTATACTACATTTAATTTCTAACATTTAAATAATTAATTCAAACTCTTAATGATCAACTTCCAACTTAACCTATAAAACGTTGAACTGTGATTATTAGTTAGTGTAGTATCGATTAAAGTACATAAAGTTTTAGTTCTACTATTTTTAGTTAACTGACTGCAACAACTTTGTAGTGCCACTATTGTTACAAAATACTCGGGCCAATCGATGTCGCCGTCTTCCCTGGTCCACTTTGGCGCACGACAAAGGCCCCTACCCTTGTCGCCCAGTGAACCTTAGGCCCCTTTTAGTCGCCTTCTACGACAGGCAAGGGATACCGTAGTCTTATTCTACGAGCCCAGAACTACAGGGCTGATCATTTGATCACTTAGCGTATCTCGTCACTTTATATTATAAATAAAATCATGCCTTATTTTCGACCAACGCCTGCAGAACTTCAAAAGCAACAATCGATTTTTGTGAACTAATCTTTAACTTTTAAAATTATACTTTGATAATTATTGTAATGTCTCTTTTCAGTGTGGTTATGCGGTACTTTTATTTGTACATGGCAACCTGCGCACAAACTTGGTATGAAGAAAACTGAATGTATTGAAGGGCCAATAACAATGACTATGGCATTGTTGTTTCTGACTCCATTACTGCTCGACTCCTGGCCAGCTATTATTCTCTTCGCTGGAGCAGGTACCTTTTGAATCAAAGTCGTTTAAGTGAGCCTACGTCTTGTAGTGATATGTTTAAATCTCGAAACAAATTTGGGAACGAAACTGATTTTTGCCACCCGATCTATAAACGAAAATAAAACGACGTTACTACACACGCTCAGTTAATTACGAAACGAATTTACAAAATATACCAACACAGCTGTAAAAGACAGCTGTATTGGTATATTTTGTAAATTAAAAAGGTAAAATTATTCCCGTTCTCGTAACAGGCACCATTTTGTCCTAATAATCATAGAAATGTTCTGTATATCGACGCTGGAAAGCGAAATCGTAGTAAGTGACACATATGGCCATTTTCACTTTTTTACATTGTTGGAATCAGAAAAGAAAGACACGTCGAATGATATATGACTTGTAACAATTAGATGAAAAATAGCGAAAAGAGGATTTTCAAGATTGACACAAATTGATTGTCCAAAACGACAGCTATTTAGCAATTTTTTTTTTAAAGTTGAAATGTTTTTCGGCTCTGGTGAACAATTTCATTTTTGTGGGTTACTACGTTTTTGTTTTCCAGCGTCGATATATAGATGAGTGACATTCTTCCAGTGCCAATTCTTGCCGTGGCGATAATGTCAGGAATTTTGTAGAATTTCTATCAATCTGATTGAAGCAACTTATCGAACCCTGGTTCGGTACGCTTGAGGTCACTTAAGACGTTCTCTCAGCGGAACACTGACGCTGCAGTGTATTCGTGCTTCAAACTTATGAGGTCCGGTATTTGGCATAGGGTAAACCCATCATCATACACCGGCTACATATTTTTAGCAAAAGTTCTGTATAAGCCGAAAAACGGCAATTCATTGATATATGCAGACTCGGATTCGAACTCGTGACTATCAGATCGTAAGGCGTAGCGCTAAGCCTCTTTTTTTTTGTTGACGGGGAGGGAGCTTTGGGGGGAAGGCGAGGTATCTTGTAAATAAGATGGGGTTATGTGGAGTTTTTACCCACTAAAACCCCCTCGGTGGATGGTGAGCCCCTCCGGGATCTCCAGAGGAATGCCCTCGCAGTGCAAGGCGACACGGGCCAGACGATGTGGCCTTCTTCGCGGGTCCACTTTGGCGGATGACAAAGGCCCCCACCCTTGTCGCCCAGTGCACCCTAGGCCCCTTTTAGTCGCCTTCTACGACAGGCAGGGGATACGTAGTCTGATTCTACGAGCGCAGGACTACAGGGCTGAGCGGTAAGCCTCTAGGCTATTCCTTACGGAACCTTATTGTTTGTTCTGTGTTTGTATTCAGGCGTTGTGATCTACGCGCGGTGCGAGCGCTGGTGCGGAGACCTGGCGGTGCGGCAGGCCCGTTGCACACTGGAGCGCCGCAAGGGCACCGCGCGCCCGCTGACCGGTACTCTCGCACACATCGATACTGTGTATATCGCCAGGTAACATCACTAGCCTCGCTCTTTATCGTCATTCTAGTGTTGTCATAAAATAATAATTGCCACACTATTTTTAAATAAAACTATTTTGACGAATTTGTTACGTTTTAGTCTTATATTTGAATTCACAACGTTACCTTAACCAGTATTACACAAAACGCCTTAGTTCGTAAAAAATACCGCTGTGAAACGTTGAAATAGTTTTATTCAAAGAGTAATATTCGCGTAAATATGAGAAGTCATGACATGCAATTATAACTTTTTAAAATTAACCAATATTTTTTGATTTAATCTGCCTTGTATTTAGTATTAAGATAATTGCACCTACATAGAGTTTGCTATGGCTAGATTCTTTATTTATAGACGCAGAAATCCTTCAAAGTTATAGGTTAACATCTCATTCAGTATTTTACAAGGTTTGTGACAACCCAAAACCAGGTAAGTACCTAAAACTTCTTAACGACAACGGCCAATGTAGACAGTGAAAAAAATGTAGGCGCCAGAATATCGTGCTAAAACAATGATTCGGAAATAAAAGAGAGTATCCATGCTTAGTAGTATTTAATCCGCCATTTTTAAAGTTTTTGTAGACGTTTACTATTATTTATAAGTAGAATAGATTTTAAATCGGTTTTTGTTTTGACTCGTCAATATCACAACGTATTTCGTGGCATAATGGTACTAAATGATTACGAATACCATTACAGATGACAAGACGAGGACTCGGACTCGAGTCTAGATAATCTGATTGAAGCTGACGACGATGAACTGGATCCGGATGCCGAATGACAGGAGCCAGCTATTGTCATCATCACCCCTTGTGATGGAAGACAAAGTTCGACAAATCTTTAAAAAGGTCAGCAGAGAAGAAATTGATCAATGTAATATAAAATTGCAATATTACAATACAATACAAGGCGATATTTTAATTCGTGACTATTTCGTGTTTGTT
The DNA here is from genome assembly GCA_029286785.1 of Meandrusa payeni. Classification (NCBI taxonomy): domain Eukaryota; kingdom Metazoa; phylum Arthropoda; class Insecta; order Lepidoptera; family Papilionidae; genus Meandrusa; species Meandrusa payeni. Next base: position 4,408,435 of record JAGSMX010000027.1, read on the forward strand.
TGAACAATGAAGTTGATTATATTAAAACAAAAATTAAAATTAAATATGAAGTGATTTATAGCCTTGTATCTTAAATTAAGGAAGTCAAGAGTAAGTACTGCTCTTTAGAAATATTCGAAATGTAACATTTAATGTGAGACACATTTTTTTAACGTTTAATTATAAATAAGCTTCAAAAGCTTACGTTCAATTTATACATGTATTTATAAAATGTTAATGTTCAATCGCTTGCCTTAGCTATTAAATATAGCAAAAAATATTAATTAAGAATAGGTATAATCTGTAACGAAAAATTCACAGAACACAGACAATTGTTAAAAGTCTTGTCTTATTCGGGAATAAGGATTTGAAAAACCACAGATTTCAATTATTTTTAAATAAAACTTAATATTTATATTGACAGTAATAGTATTTAGGTAGGTTTCATAAATGTTCAAAAAGGCATAAGATTTTATTTTTAGAATAATACTTGATATTATATTACGTAGATTGCATATTATATATTCTTCCGTCCGTATTGCCATTGCGTTGTGTAAATGTTCAGGTCGCGTTAGTAAATGACGTTAACAAATTTTTATTCAACCGTTATTATTATTTTATAAAGGCAGGCTAATTAATATTTTGCATCTTATGAGTAGTATTTAGGAGTGAAGTCAATATTAAAGTTAGTTGTAAGTAACTGCTACTGGTTCACGTTGGACAAAATTTATAAATAATCTAGTTGCCGAAAAAGTGCCTAGGTACCATTTGAAATGAAATGAATCAATCAATAAATAAATAAAAAACAACAGTATAATAGCTGGTCCATATCTGTCTACCCGAATTGAATCAAAATTGTCTCCAAGCCATTAATTTAAAAAAAATCAAAATTGTCACATAATTTTAAATTTCATATTACAATATATAAATCATCTATGATTTTATCGCTAAAAGCGATCCCATCTTATAATCAATCCAAAATTAAATAAATAGATGATTTTTGTGAATGGATGGATTTTTACTATAATTTATTTTCAAATCTCCAAAATTATAGCTTATAACTGTAAATGAATTGTGTGATATGAACCATTAGGTTTTAAATGTCTACTAAGCACTAAATTATCTATCGTTGAAAAAATATGTTGTTGATGTTATCAACTTGTTTCATCTACCATCTATTTAAATATAATTTTTACTGTCAACATTAAGGAATAATTAATACTACATCTGTGAAGATTTTCAAGAAGACTTTCGCAAAGACGTAATTAAATATGATCACGATCTTGATAAGAAAACAAGTTAAAACAAACATATTCATACATGTTGATTATGTTGGATTTCATTTGAATCATAGTGATAGCCTAAAGATGTGACTGGCTGATGGGTCATCAGTGACAGTAAATAGGTCACATAATTGTTTACTTCCCATACAACGATACAATTTACAATATTAATGGCATTTTTCCAAAGATGAATAGTAAGTAAATACCAATGTCATCCTAGTATTGCATGCATTAGTCTTTTTTTTAATGACGAACTACACAGATTGGCCAGAGAAGCTGGCCATGACTGCTTCACCTGATTGAGAGGTAGCATAGCTCTTAAGTCGTTTAGCCTGAACCTCTATCGCTAGTAACTCGACACATGGGTCCCCCCCGGTAAGGGGTAACCTCGGCTTGGACGATTACTATGTTACGCGTAAGCATCCCGATCGGAGGGCGCCCGAGAGGGCCGACCCACGGCTCGATCGGTGGCTATTTCATGAATAATCTAAGGCACATTCAAAAGCTAAACTAACTTTGAGTGCCACTTCGGGAATTATGGTTTAAAACTTTATATATATATATAAGGTGAAAGTTGCATTGGATACTCCGTGATTGGACGCAAGTAAAAGCGTCAAAAAAAACAAAATGCAGATTTATTAATTATTTATAAGAAAAGAACTCCTTTAATAGCATTCTGGATGGACGTGTATGGTCCCGTAATGCAAATGCCAAGGACGATGTAGCCAAGAGGTTGTACGTGTTGAACCAATACTTTGATCAGATTATATGAATTGTAGTTTCTTGTACTAACAAATTAAAAAAAGCTATCTTCGTCTCTTAGGGGGTTGTTCTTTTAAAGGGTGCTTTCTCATAATTTTCTTGCAGTTTATTTTTATGATAATATCATAAATATATGTAAAACTGAAAGTATACGCATTAAAATGTTCGGCCTATTATCAATCTGGATAAATGTTTATATTTCATGCTCACTTTAATGTCTGTTTGCAATAAAAATTCCGCTGTACAAATAATTATTTTATTTACGAAACCTCACATTTAACAGTTTAAATAAATTAAGCAATTTTCATTTCTCTAACAGATACATTCGATACAACTTTTCCGACTTCTGATCTTCAAAACTGGGATTAAACTTTACTTGAATAACTTCTTTGAAACCCTCATTTGTTGTTGGCTTCTTATATTTATTTCTGAAAAAAAAGTAAATAAATCCAATGACTGTTTTTTTTCATAAACATATATAAATGAATACAACGAAAATATGAATAATTTTTGATATCATAGTATCATATCTATCAGATATTGTATCTATCAGAGACTTAAGGACCCACAGCTGTACAAAGGTTTTCATTTTAGAAGTATGTGAGAAAAATAAGTAATAAATTGAAAAAAGGGCACACTAGTAGACTTCATGTTCTGTACAACATCCTCTTTATTTCAACACTTTAATATATTTAATATTAAACAAAAATTCCATAAATATTGCATATTTATAATTGAACTTACTTGTAACTGTTGAAAACAATATCATTTACAGGTAGATGTTGTGTCTTCATGAGCTCTCTGAACTTATTGTTATGCTGTGCATGCGCTTTACTGGTTACCATATTAGCACATCGGCATTCCACTTTCATTTCCTTTGCAAGTGATGTCCAACGGGCTCGGGAATCAACATCAGGATTGGTGCTGTCCACAATAACACTTTTGCCTTGCTGTAATATTTATTTTTAAGACAATGTCACATGAAGAATTAAATTTGTAGAGAGTGTCAACCCTTGACAAATGATATCTCACAATCGAAGTCCTTTGTCTAACTCACAAAGCACCAGTATCACTTGCACAGCTAATTTCAGTTGAGTCATGAAATAAAAACCTCCAGGAGTTACAATTGTTAGAAGCATTATTGTAGGTTCTGATATTGCATCAGTGGCACTATAAGAGAGTGAATAATTATCATACAAGACATTTTTGCATTTCATTCAGTGAGTGAAATGCCAACGGCCTCTTTACAAAATGATCATAGACAATAAACTAACACTAAATCAATTTTCAATGGTGTCATTAGTACTTTCAGAACCAAAAATTCATTAAAATGAAAAAAAAAATTGCTTTGTTATATTTAATCATATTTACCGTAACATACATAGTAATTAATTATAAGTAAACTAATATACCTGCAATAGCCTGGTAGCTTCAGCTGCACATTTCTGCCATGACCCAAGTACATCTCTGCATACAGTTACATATTTAAATGAAGACTTGTTTTCTACTTGTTTTGCAAGAAAAGATTTGCCACTACCAGGATATCCCACTAAAACAAGGATCTGAAAAAGTACCAATAGTTAATATAGAATATGGTACAACACAATTTGGAGTACTTTATCCTTTTTGTATATTTCTAGGAGTCATGAATTCAGACCACAACCTTAGTAGTGAATGAATATTGTGTTAAGCATTGGAGAAGGTGTATGTCCAGCAGTGGACTGATGATATTGATATAAAACCACATTAATAAATCAATTTACTTACCTCCTTATCTTCACTAATAAGATTATCATTAAAAGGCTCTGATACAACTTCACTTGGGATAAAGTCTGGCTTTGCCATTGGTACATTAGCAATAGAATGTCCCAGAAAGAATTGTTCTGGTGTATAGAATTTAATTCCAAGATTTTCAGCTAATAACTTATCAGCCATAGAGTGATCCTTTTTTTTACCTGGTGCCCAATTTGCAACTCTACCAGCGGCATCTCCACAATAAAAACAGGAGTCCATATCCACTGGTAATGCATCATTTTTCTGTAATATGTACAAAATTAGAGTGGTAAATAAACCTATAAAAAACACTTTTGTACACCATTATCATAATATACTTATTGAAATTGAATTGAAATCTCAGTACATTCTCATTTGTTTATTATATAAGTATAATTAAGAAGGGTGTGTGAGAACAAATGAATGTAGAAATTTTTAAAACCTAAATAACAAAATAAAGCTGATCTAACCTGCCCAGTAAGAGTTTCCCACATTCCTGGGGTAGGTTTCCTATAAAAACCTTTTCCTGTAGCAATAAAAACTTGAATAGGTATATTTATTTTGGCTACTAGTTTTTCAATTTTCTTTTTAAAATCTTCTATCTTCACCCTGCCCTTCCCTATAGGGGCTTGATTGCTTAAAATTACAACTTTATACCCATTATCTAGTTGTTCTTTTAATTTAGATGGAACAACAGGAAAAGCTAATTGCCAATCATTAGTATCAACTGGATGTACTTTTCCAGACTTTGTCTTGATCAAAGTTCCATCCATATCAAAAGCAGCTATTTTAGTACTAGACTTGACACCCTTTGATGTATATATGTACAATTCACCCCCATCAATTGTCTCCCATAGATCTTCCATAGCTTCTTTAATATCTAAAAATTTGTCTTTATCAGGACTTTTATTACACTTTTTCTTTTTAAGACAAATTTCATCATCTTCTATTTTTCTTTTATTGCACTTTACAGGGACATTTTTTTCAGGTGGAGGATCAAATTCGATTACATGTATGTAATTATTTAATAACACTTCAATCCGACTCTCATGCCCAACCTTATACAAGCAATTTTGTTTTAAGGAAAAACCATCTAAACCTGATGGATTTATTCCTAACTGCTTAACCTCGACATAGCAGTCATCACAGTTTGCTTTGAAGCTAACTGTAAAGAAAAACAAATATAAATTAGAATTTATTAGCGTAGTAAGCAACAACTAGAAAATAGAAAACTAACTTTGCTGACGAGAACAAGATTGGTCTTTAATTTTAGTAATTTTACTGCGACCTACTATTGTTTCCACTTCATGCGGCAAACGAATAGGCGCATGCGAATCAAGTAAACATCTAAGGAAACATAAACGAGTCATTCTAGCATATTACTCGTCACTTTAGAAAGCACTATATTACAAAATCAATAGAAAGGTGCTATTTAAAAATTAAAAATTTGAAAGTATTAGAATAGAAAAAAATAAATATTTTTTTATAGGGGATATTGTGACTTGTGACAGAAATTGTCAAATTTCATGAACATATACTAGAACGTCTATGTCGCTGACATAAAACTTGCGATAGCATGCAGTGACCTACATTGAACGAGTACTTATCGTTAACTTAACGTAAACTTGTACAAATACTTATCGTTTTTGAAATGATTATTGTAAAGAAGTGACCTGTATCGTCGTACAAGAAGATTAGTTATTTATGTACGATAGTCCTCAAAAATAATTCAATAGACGAAGATTTGAACATTTAAATGATCTTTAATGGTGGCACAAACGTAACACTTTTTCAAAAAAAGTGCTTTACATATTTACTTTAATTATGTTTAAATTTACCGGCAACTTGCAACACAATGACAATAAGATATGCTATGATGACGACTTGACAGTGATGTCTAATGTGTCAAATCAAAGTATAGTAATTTGTTCCTGATGTTTGTCGTGTGTTGTGTTACTGTGAGCTCTACAAAATTATAGTTCAATAATATTTTAATGACTTATAACTATAACATATCTGCGAAATATGATGTAATTAATATATATCAAGTACTTTAACTTATCACGTTGTAAGTCTTCAAATTGATACACACGTAAACAGTGAAAATTAAGGTGAATAGAAAATCTTTTGGAAAACACGACAAATAATTTTACTGACGTGTATTATTGGGATTGGCGTGCAATACTCAAAATATCTCTTTTATAACATAATTATTTACAGGCGCTACATGCTTTGATCATGTCATTGACCAAACGTAAACGTTCGATGGAAAAGGAAGAATTAATTGAGAACGGCGACTCAACTTTTAACGGGGGGCATAGTAATATAAAAGGCGATGAAATTAATATAGCCGTTTTACTGTTCCTTTACACTCTTCAAGGCATACCTTTGGGTTTGGCCGGAGCAGTTCCTATGTTGCTTCAAAACAGAGGCATTACATATACACAACAAGTAAGTATTTTCTATTTTATTGCCTCTCTTTTTTGTATTAATATTTAAGTATTGTTATTAATCTTCCAAATGTATTTTATTTTTTCAGGCAGAGTTCAGTTTTGTTAATTGGCCATTTAGTGTTAAATTACTGTGGGCTCCTATAGTAGATGCTGTCTTTTGGCCAGAATTTGGAAGACGTAAGACATGGTTGGTGCCAGTACAATACCTTATAGGTATTGTGATGATTATGATGTCTAGTGGTATCATGGATTGGTTGGGTTCTGACGACCAAGCTCCTTCTATGATGATATTAACTATATCTTTCCTCTTTCTGAACTTCTTAGCTGCTACTCAGGATATTGCTGTAGATGGATGGGCCCTTACTATGTTAAAAAGGTGAACTTTAATAGTTAATTCAATAACTAAAAAATCAGATACCATACAAATTTTTAATCACAATATCAGCCCTTCCATTAAAAAAAGATGGTTGTTATTATTTTATATACCAGTACTATTTAATATCATAATGTAATGTTAAATGTCTCCAATTGGGCTCTTAAAAATGGGCTAAATTAATTGCTAAAATAAAATTTTGTTTTTTAAAAAGATTATTTAATGTGGTTGCCCTTTATTCACATTTGCATTCTAATTCAATCCTAATTATATATAGAAAATTTTTGAATTAAAATAAATAAAATTATTCTTATTTTCAGATGCAATGTTGGCCATGCATCAACTTGCAATACGGTTGGTCAAACAGCTGGCTTCTTCCTTGGCTATGTTCTATTCTTAGCCCTGGAATCTCCATACTTTTGCAATAAATATCTAAGGACCATACCTGAAGATAGTGGATTGGTTACTTTGTCTAGCTTTCTATTGTTTTGGGGATGGGTGTTTATTGTGACCACCACCATTGTGGCTCTGTTCAAGCATGAAGCCAATGATGTTGCTAACACTAAAGAGAGTCAGGTGAAAGGAGTGAAAGATATAGTCAACGCTTATAAACAGTTGTTCATAATCATTAAGCTTCCAGCAGTTAGAACATTGGCTTTGGTACTGTTTACAGCAAAGGTGAGAAATATTTTTTTTTACCATTCTATGTATATAATATGATAGATAGGGAAACATTAGACAAACTCCGTAATATCCTCACCTTTCGAATATCTTCAACAAGTCTTCACTGTTATGATGCATTTTGCGGAGACTTGGGCCCTGACTGTTGGTTTGGGTCCACAGACAAAAAGTACCGAATCAGCTACAGAGAAGACTATGCTCAGAATGTAATGGAATATAAAAGCCAAGAAATATGATGAAACAAAGATGGCCACATAGTTCTTAAAGGCGTCATTGAAAACATCATTTATAGGTTCAAGATGGAAACATTGCAAAGATAGTTAAAAAGTTGTGAGGACTTGGGTAATTTTCCTTCTCTTTGGAAGCTTAATATTTTCGCTTACCATTCACACTGTCTGCCTGGGAATGTTTCTGAACCTACCAAAAATCCTAATTGATTTGCATTGCATCTGCTTAATGAAAACGAGTGTTATATTAGCTATAATTCTTATATACATAAATCAAAATTTAAAGTTATTAACCAGGAAAATGTTATTGTATTCTAAATATGCACTACATTGCTTTTAAAATACTTTTTATTTCTTTTTACAGTTGGGCTTCTGTGCAAGTGATGCCGTATCTGGACTAAAACTTGTAGAGGCTGGTGTGCCACGTGAAGATCTTGCACTGTTAGCCATACCTTTAGTGCCAGTTCAAATTATAATGCCAGTGGTCAGTAACACTGTTTTATCAATGTGTATAATTTGCTCAATATTTCAATTTGTTGTACAATGAGTGACCTTATCGCTGAGAGCGATCTCTTCCAGGCAACCTGTGTATGGACATGAAACATATGAACAAAACAGGATGATGGCGTTCAAATACAAATATGATAACAAATCTATACATATAATTAACAACCTACACTAAATATACCTACATAAATAATTTATCATTAAATATACTAATACATAAAATATACATATATCATAGTTCCGACGAAATCGATTGATAATGTTGCACTAGCAAATTTTTAAAAGCAGGTAGGGACTTAGCTTCCTTGGACTTGACTTTGAATTGGTTTCAACCATCTAACTTTGAGACCTAATGCTGAAAAGTGGACAGCAATTGCTGCTACAAATTATCTATTATGTACATACTAGCTAGAAGCAGAGAATAAACATGAAAAATCATTATAACCTTCAGGTTAACACTCTGGTATTATCTTTATTTTGTCTTTTTAAATCATGTAACACAGTATTTATTCTATTGCAGATCCTATCGAAGTATACTACTGGACCAGCGCCGCTGTCGTTATGGCTACGCGCGTTTCCGTTGCGTTTACTTGTGGGTCCTTTGGCGGCTGGCCTTGTAGCTATAACACCTAGTCTGTTGGGCAACACTGGACCATCATACTTCTATCTTTTTATTTTAATGTGCCTATACGTATTCCACCAGGTTAGCTATGCTGAGTTATATTTTAAAGACGTCAGAGTATATATTTGTATATTTATGCAGCACTCATTAGTAAAGACTGCACCTGCTACTTCACTGGAGTTAATGTGAGAGGATAATCACTGTGCTGTGTGCTGTCTGTGCTCAGGAACTACATGATATAATTCCCCCATCTCCATTCCATCATCGGAATTCAAGACGTACAGTGGGATTTCATCCTTTTGTTGTCAACATACCTCAAAACCAAACGAAGCGCTTTGCTTCGTTTTTCATTGTTCATACAGCAAGGGACTGGAATAGTTTGCCTGCATCTGTCTTTCCTTCCGATTATAATGTGGCTAATTTAAAGAGTAGCGTAAATAGGCATTTACTAGAGTGCCTTACCATCCAGGACCGCATTTCGTCGTTCCAAGCACTTGCTTAGAAAGTATAAAAAAAACATTAAATGGAAATAAGCCTCTAAATTTTTAATTGATATGCAATATGGATAACCGAAGGCATGGCTTTATTAAGCAGTTGACAGACATCTAGTTAGAATCAAAAGATATAAAACTGCTTGAGATCATGGTTAAAAAAAAGATTATAGACTGTGTTATATATTAAAACTAGCTATGCCCCAAGGTGTTACCTTTGATTAAAAACTATTTATTAAAATTTTCAAATATAATTCTTAAAAGTAAGCATAAATTACTTTTTATTACATGAGCTATGTGCCAGTAAAAATTTTAATTGGTCTAGCTATTTCAGAGATTAACCAGAAGAAACAACAACAGATAGACAAAAATTGTAATTTGATTTTGGAATATGTGCATATATATTCATATGAATGTAGCAGAATCGGTTATTTTAATATTACAAACAGACAATCATAATCTACCTTTATTTATTTGTATTGATATGTTTTAATTGGCAAGGGCAGAGATTTTAATTTCCCTTGATTTAACTTTAGCTGTCTCTTCGTGAACACTAATTTTATTTTTGTTGTTGCTCTTATGAATTGTGTTTTGTTTGGTATTACATCGTTTGTTCTTTTTTTGTGTATTATCTTTTTAATGTGTAATATATTTATATATGTATATGTATTTATGTACTATTTTTAAGTTAGGACGTGTGTCCAGGCACTATCGACTTAGGGGATGGCGAGGGGCCGCGTTGAAAACCAGCGATATGTGATACCATAAAAATACGCTTAACGTCACACTACTTTTGTTTTGTAATTTTTGTTTTTGGTGTATTTCTTTTTTTATTTTCTCTCTCTTACACATTTGTTTTGTTTCATTATACTCTTACGTGACCAAACAAATAAACTTTTACTCTATTCTATTCTAATTATTCCATTTATTTGGTTTCAGACATGCCTCTACTGTATGTTTGTGGCAGTGATGGCATTCTTTGCTAAAGTATCTGATCCTGCCGTCGGTGGGACCTACATGACATTATTAAATACAGTATCCAATTTGGGAACTAATTGGCCCAATACACTAGCTTTGTGGGCCATTGACCATTTGACTTATAAGAAATGTTCATCACCAGAGCTGAGTGACAATATGTGCTCATCACCCCTGGAAGCAGAAGTAAGCAAAACTGCGATCCTTAATTATTAATAGAATAAATAGATATAGAGTAGTTATATTGTATAGTAATAGTATTAGCGCCTTGTAAGGTGATCAAACCAAGCCAGGAATCTACACACTCAAGCTAGATTGTTGTCATCAGCCCTGTAGTCTGGGCTTATACAGTAAGACTATGGTATCCCCTGCCTGTCGTAGAAGGCAAAAAGGGGCTTTGGTTTCACTGGGCGACAAGGGTGGAGGCCTTTGTCGTCCGCCAAAGTGGACCCGGGAAGAAGGCGACATCGGCTGGCCCGTGTCACCTTCCACTGCGAGGGACGTCCTCTCCGAAGAGCACAGTACAGAGGGGCTCCGGTGCGTTCCTCTGGAGATCCCGGATCACCATGCACCGAGGAAGGGCCACCGGGGCAGTTTTAGTGGGTAAAAACCCCACATAACCCCGCCTTTCTCCCAGAAAGTGGGTGTATCTCTTTGAAGAGTTCCCCCCGTCAACAAAAAACAACCGCCCGGACACTGAGCTGCCTCGGCTGTTCCTTCTTGGTTTGGCATACCGTAATTTACAATAATAACACGATAAATTTCTTTTTTCTAGTTATGCAAGAACAATGGAGGCACATGCGATGTGCGTATAGATGGTTTCTATATAGAGACTATTATATGCCTAATATCCGGTTTCCTTTGGCTTCAATGGGGCCGCTCCACCATCAAACGTCTACAAAGGCTGCCGGCTTCATCGTGGCAGATAGCCAGGCTAAGCAGATAAGACTGATATCTTCAGGGAATATTATATAGCTAATAATTTTTAATGCGTTATTTGCTGCTATAACGCATTCTTTAAATGCACACACACACACATACACAACAATTGGTATTTATAATTTGATATAACATGTAATTTCCTCATCTCCGATATGTAACTAGTGTCCACTAGTTAATTCCATTTATTTGTACACGACAAGAACTTGCTTGTTTGACAAATTCATAGAAAAGGAATTTATTAAAAACTCTTTAATCTTTGGTTAAAATTTAAAACACGTAATATTTAATTTAATAAATATTCATTCAATCAAGACTAATAATACAAAGATAATACAAGCATAGTTACAATAGTGATACCTTTTATATACATCTTAGGCACTAGTTTAGTAAATAAAAAAGTCAATAGCCTAATGGTTTAGGGTACGGTCTGTGAATCGTGAGATCGTAGGTTCGAATCCACCATTCGACTATTGTCGTGAACCATCTCCTAGCTCAGCATTAGCGTAGTTGGAATGGTTAACAAGAATGTTAGTAATATTTCTTGTAAAACAAAAGAAATATTGCTAGCTTTTTTTTAAATAAAAAAAATAGGCCTATTCACTCTTGAAAACACTTATATTGTAATGAAAGGGAAGAACAGACACAGGGAAACTATTCCAGTCCTTTGTAGGAATAAAAAAACATGAAGGAAAGCATTTCATTAGGGTTTGAAGGAGTGCATCTTGAAGTCCGATAGGGGAATTAGATACACAATCTCAAAAGCACTCTTCAATGGCTAAACATTTGGTTTTCGATCTTATTGATGGTGTGATTTTCACCAATAACTTTCCCTTCAAGCCTAATAATCACTTGTGTAGATTTGTGTGTGTGTGTTTAAGTACAGTTACGTTTCACCCTTATCGTCTTTGAAATGCTGTGGTGTGATGGATGGTTTTGTAGAAAGATGTTATGAACCCTTCATTTTATCTATGTGAGAGCTTACCATATCATCATCATCACTGCTGGAATTAGGCCTTCCGAAATGCCTTCCACCATATACGATCCTCCGCATTCAGCCACTTCCGACTATCCTTACAAGGTCGTCGGTCCATCTGAAGTGAGGTCGCCCTACGCTTCTCCGACCCATGCACGGCCTCCATTCCAAGACTTTCCTCCCCCATCTGCCGTCACTGACTCGGCAGATGTGGCCGGCCCACGGCCACTTCATCTTGCTGACTTTAATCCGTCGAATTCCTTCGTTATGGATTTCATCCCTTAGACAAATGGCGAGCATAGCTCGTTGTGCGAATTTCAGCTTATGGACCAGCCCAGCGGTCAGAGTCCAAGTCTCTGCACCGTAGGTCATGGCTGCCAGTACTTAGTATCTGGCAATAATTGATTCAAGTATGGGTACATACTGAAATTTAAAATGGTTGAAGAATACATACATTGTATCTCATAAAGTCGTCAGAGTTAGTAAATTTGTGCAATGTGAAAATAGGCCCTCAGCCTGTCACTATGAATTTTAATATTATGTTTGAAATTAAGTCTTAGATTGTGAAAAAAATTATATCAAGAGGATTGGGAATGTTTGTTTGTATGTTCAACCAATCATTAGTACTATACGGTACAATATAGGAGACCTTGTTACAAAATTCATGACACATTGGCAGCATTTGGCACAATGTTAATAAGGTATTGTAGTATAATTTTAAACCCTTGATTGTGATATATTATGTAAATAGAGTACTATCATTAAATGATATTCTTTTTGACGTGTGCTGTGCTCTTATTTACAAATAGTACAAAAATCCCTTTTGTAGCCTTTCATCATTTTAATTAAAACAAATAATTTATTTTAGTTTAATTTAAATAGAATGAAAATAAAAGTTTTTTTATTTATTATTTTTATACACATCAACCACTAAATATACAACACCGACGTCTATTTAAATGAATTAGCCTTAAAAAAAAATGACCTACCAGTTATCAAATGAATAATATTTTTCGTTTATAGGTTAATTTCATAATTTAACATGGAAAGCTCAAATTATATAATATAAAATATTTATTATGACCTTACTCATAAGAAAGCCTTACTGACTATTTAAAACATTGATTAATAAAAATGCAAATTAAAATTAGTAGTTGGTAACACAGTTTTATAATGTTTACATGGTTTTATTAGCCTGTGTGTTCGTGAATTAATTTTCTTATTACTGGCAAAGAAACGGCGCGTGTGTAATACAAAATAAAATGTAGGCTTTTAAATTTATGATGACATTTCCGCAACAAAGGTTTTGCAACAATAACAAGGATCAAAATAAAACCTATTCCAAATTGTTATTTACGAAACTTATTCGAATTTTGTAAAACCTCGGCAACACTTCGTTCGATATCAGCTGTTCGACCAGGCGGCCATGATGAATGTTGATAAAACATTTTTCCACAAATATGCATTTATGAATATTACTATTGATCGAGTAAGGTTTTTGAATAACATCGGTAATATCAAGATAAGAATATGTAATAAAAATATAATATTGAGCGCTAGGATATGGTAAATAAGATTTTATTTAAATTAATTTTTAACACTTGTCAATTGGAAGCAATGCATATACAATACTATATTAATAAGCAATACCTGTATATTTTGATGTTTCGTTATTTATTTTTTGTGAATTTAGTTAAGTTGGGGTATTTAATAAGTATTTCACTTACAACTAATAATAATAGCTTTATTTGTGTTAAAATTCAGTATTTTTATCATAACTATTAGGAAAAAGGTGTTATATATTCTGTCGTCATTATGTGACAATAAACATATATCAATACTATAGATACTTTGTAAGATATGCAATTATAATAAAAGTACATAACAATTGTTTTCTTTTATTTTTACACTACTAACATGTAATAATAAATTTGGTAGGTTATCGGGTTTGAATAGAAGTATACATATAATTTACATCCTACATGCGAAGGCCTGTTAAAGTTTTTCTGAAGCTTACCTACCTGTGCGTGATAACAAGTGGTACAAAATCACCACGAATGGAAATACAATTTATTAAGTTGATCATCATATACACAACGTAAATACAAAGTAAAGTCACTTATATATACATATATAAGCTTGATAGCTACCAAATGTGTCGGGATCCCATATGATTTTTATAATCTGTGATGATAGTAGATGTAATTTTATAGTGATTTTTATTATAGGTTATGAAAATAAAATGGCGCGGGGACTCTAAGGGGGGGTTCATTTAACTTACATTTTACCATTTTCATCTTACGTAAGAAATAAGTGTATGTTTTAAAAAAGGCTTGGCTTAAAGGTCTTGTTACCAGGCCATAAAATATTCATCAACAATAAATTTTATAGTCTAGGATTACATCGCTTTCAGGCAGAGATTATCACTTATACGTTTATATAATACATTAAATTAAAAAAAAAATTGTAAATAATTAACGAATACGAGTAATTTTCTATATTTAAATATTTTTGGATAATAAATATTGCTAAAGGCCTATGATTAAATAATATAAATTTAACGTTATTTATTACTATAATTTATTATATTATATGTAGTAAATAAATTAAAGTCTATTGTACTGAAAATATTTGTGCCTCCAGTCCACAAAATAAATATTTTTTTATTTATATATTAAAGATAACAATGTTTACCTATACTTTGAGTATATTGATTATCTTATTTCTTTGTACTGTTGGATGTAATTCGCACAATATTTAATAACCCTGCGCGAAGGACTATCGAAATATTTAGATAAAATTCAAAATTAGTGCGATTCTGTTCATCACAGAAAACTTGCTACAATTTTTTTCCTGAGATATACAGAAAAAATTAGAATAATCTTTATACTTTTATAACAACATGTAATAGCGTATAACATTTTCAACCATTAGAAAATTAACCAAGTACATCCGATCTTATAGCTATGTATACATTTTGGAAATGATGAACACTTGGCTTTTTTTTTGTGCATGTAAAAATTGACAGCGGCATATTGTACGCAAATAGTATAGTGTAAAACTTTTCGTACGATTATCGCTTTCATTTTTTTTTATGACAAACTACACAGAATATCGCTTTCAGTGTCAAATTATCATTCTGGCTAATATCAATCTAATTTTATTATCATTATTTTTACAACGTCGAACGACATAAAACATAAAGGTTGATCAAAATGTTTTTCATACTATTTCCACATAATTTAACAAACAATCTAAGCAAGTAAATTAAAAAAATCAGTTTCCATTCAGAAAGCTTTGTCACATTATTCACAGATAATTAATTTAATAGTTTGACAGGCCGTTGTACGTTGTGATAATTAAAAAATCAAGGTTCCCGCCTGGAGAGCTCGTCGTCGCATATAATTGGCTTACGATCGTCGCCTTTGGAGCCACGCGCGAATCGGCCCACCCGACGGGCGATTGCGCTGGTCTTGTCAACCGCTCCCCAGCCGCCGTTATGTCCGCCGCCACTCGCGGACCGCGACAAAAGACCTGTCACGCCCTCACCTAACTTGCTGTGATGGATGCCGTACAGGAAATAGAGTAGTAGTCCTTGAAAACATATTTATTTCATTAAACATCTAATTAGGTAAGTGGATTACTACGACAGTTGTTTAAAATTGCACAATCAAATCAATAAATTGGATTAATAAGAATTTTAATATTTTGTAGTAGACTAGCATTATTACTATATATATTTACTAGCGTACCCAGCCCGCTCCACCGGGCTAGATTTTGCTTTATTTTACTTAAACAATAAACTTATATCATTAAATATTTAATTTAACTCTCACAATATATTAAATTATTCATTTCTCTCCGTATTTCCTTATTTTCTCGAACGGGTGAAGATCAATACCTACACCCATGTATATATCAGTAAATACAATATCATGCCCGTAGTAGTAGTATCACAGTAAATAAAGCTGTATTTGACAGCTCAAAAAGTGGAGTGCTGCGATCGTCACCAAACTTTACAAGATTACTCGCCAGGTCAATCTGAAGATTCCCTGAAAGTTTCATTGAAATCGGTTCAGCCGTTTCGGAGCCTATATGGAAGATAACCACACATTTTCTTTGTGTGGTTATATTCCATGTTTTTGACATATTGTTCGTAGATTTTTGACAATTAAAGAGAAAATAAGTAATCCTTAACGACAGCGAGTACGTATTTGGCAAAAAGGCATTGATTTTCATAATATAACAACAATTCTTCGAGAATAACTGAGAGCGTTATAATTTTAGTTACTTTTCGCTCTGAAACTTATATTTTAGAATCCCTCGCTCCCTGGTGTCTAAAGGGACCGCATCTCACCTCGCGTCTAGTGTCTAGTCGCATTTAGTGATGTTGCGAAATATTCTTATTTTAAAACGGTAAAAATAATTCAACCAACCGATTGTCATCCAAATAGCAAAACGAGCCCATGTCAGCCCTTTGAGATTAACCATAAGCTCGACGTTAAGCATCACGCTGGCGGCGGGTAGTAGCGGCACCCAAGGCACGCGAAATGGCAGACGCGTTGGGCTTTGCTGATGCGCCGAGATCACGACCAAACCTAAAAATTGCCATAAATGTAGAAGTTACAAAGTAGTACCGCCAACAAAGCTTAGAAGAAGAATATATTTTGTGGCAATATACGATTACCTTAACAAGTATATGGAGATATAATTTTTGATTTATTATACGTTGGCAGTATTCCAATATTAGTCGGTTTGTACCAGTCTCCGCATTATATATAATATACAAACGTAAATTTAGTGAAAATTACAAAGTGATTGCTGTGTCTGTTTATAAAAGGATTAAAAGGACCTCAGAGATATTTTTTTTCACATATTTTGTCACTTACTGTGAAAAAATCGAATTCATAACATAATCGGTTAGTTTACAAAACAAGTCAACTTAAGAAATATTAAACATGTACAACTTCTGGACATCTTGTTTTTATCTACCACAGGAAAAAGGTTATCTCAAAGTAGGAAAAATATTTTTTTTCGTAGTATACTAATGGACTTTAACATTTTTTTTTGAGCAAATGTCGCCCTGTTGTACAACGTTACCGCGTAATCAATTATAAATTAAAAATATCATATATTTTACTTACAAGCAATTATGATGAGGCTAAGTACGATGTCCGGTAAAAGAGCCCAGAGCCCAGCTGGTTCTGCCAAGAAATGATTGTGGACGCAGAGAGCGGCGGCTGCTGCAGTAAAGACGTATACGCAGCCGGCGACGGCACTCCCGGGAGCTCTGCCGCCTGCCAGAGGCTCCAACCACGCATACTGGGCGCGTAGACGTCCTACAGTTAACGCTTCAAACATCTGAAATTAAAAAAATCAAATCAACTAATATTCCATAACAATTGAATGGCTTTATTTTATAAAATTTTCCTCATTCAACCTTTCTATATTTCCGTAACACAGAAGCATTATTGATTCTTGTCACAACATCATCTTTAACGCCTCCCTTTGCCTCACGCAATCCTTGAACGTAGCATTCAAAGTCACACTTAGCATTCTCCCTAATCGCTGTATCTCTTGTACAAACGAAATTTATTCAATCACCTCAGAAGAAGACGATCCACCATCTGTCCCTGGTGTGCCAGTCGCAGAGCTGTCTTCACGATCGCACGGTGAATCTAGCTGCGGCACAGCAAAGATTTTGTCGTCGACAGCCGCTGCGGGCCGATATCGCAGAATTATCACAGCTGCACTAACAATAGTGTACGCTAGCAATGTGCCTATAGACATGAATTCCACCAATTTCTCTAAATCGAATAACAAAGCTATTAATGCGGAAGACACACCGGATATGATGAGATTGGAGATCGGAATTTGAGACCTATTATCGCTCATGTCACTGAGGAAACTAAACAGTAAGCCATCAGCTGACATTGCGTACAAACAGCGAGGCAAGGAAAACAACGATCCTAACAAGGTAGTTGTCATACCACAGACCGCTCCGACGGCAACCGCATACTTCGCCCATTCAGCATGTACTGCGCCTAAAGCGGCTGGTAAAGCAGCATCGGGATTAATAGATTGATAAGGTACCATAAGAGTCAATGCTAAGGCAACAAGGATATATCCAAAGGCTACCAAACCCATTGATGTAATAGTCGCAATGGGGATTGATCGGGTTGGATCTTTCGCCTCTTCACTGGACGCGGATATACTGTCGAAACCAACGAATGCATAAAAACATGTCGCCGCACCAGCCAACACTCCACTGAAACCAAAGGGCATAAAACCACCATTTTTCTCAGACCAGTTACTAATATCAGCGTAATAAAATCCGAGGAATATGACTAGTGTTATCACAAGGAGATTCAATATAGTGAGTCCATTATTAATGTAAGCAGATGTTTTGACTCCAACAGCCAAAATTAGGGATGCAACAATACAAATGACAAAGGCTAAAACATCAGGGTACCGACTTAGAAGAGTTTCGTGCAATTCTCCCGTTACTGAAATAGTAGCATTGCTTATTGATCCATGTAACATTTCATCTAAGTATCCTGACCAGGCTCTTGCAACAGAAGCAGCACCTAAAACATAAAAGGACATAAATGTAAAAATTCGTCTTTTACTTTTCCTAAAATAAAAACAAAAAACAAAATCAAATCAAATCTACGCTAAAAATTCAATTTAAAATAATAATTAAAAAATTATAATCTCTCCGTCAGTGACAGATTAGCATCTAGTTCGCACGAACTCTCTTTTATTTCCGAACTAACATAGTTAAATTAGGAAATTCTGTGTCTATATTCTGTTTCTTCTTCCACATTCGAGCTCGTCGTCGTTAAGGAGTCTACTTAGACTTGAATCATAGACTTACCAATACCTCAATTAACAAGCAGTGTTCCCTGGTATATCTTCAGAACTCAAAATCTTATAGTAATACAATTAACATGGGACCTAACAAGATTGATTTATAAATTACGGGATTATGAGTGCAGAAAAATAATAAAAATACCATCTCATCTTGTTTTGAAGTAATTTAATAAACACTTACCTATCATGTACTCTAAAACAATGTTCCATCCTATTATGAAAGCCCAAAATTCGCCAATGCTAACGTAAGTGTAGGCGTAGGCACTTCCAGCTCTAGGAATCCTAGTTCCGAATTCAGCGTAACACAACGCAGCGAGGGTCGACGTCACGCCTGCGAATAAAAACTGAGAGCTGTCGCCGGGCCGGCCATATGTCTCGCTACTGTGCCTGTTAGAACATATATGCCAGCACCAACCATATGTCCAACTCCTAAAATAATACATATAATTTATAATTACGAATTAATTGAAATTCTAAAAAATTATAAAAAAATTCCTTACCCAATAACGTAATATCGAAAGTAGTAAGGCAGCGATTTAACGGAGTATCTAAAGAATCTCCATGAATAGGTTTACGTCGATTCATTTTGTGACAAAACCCAGAGAGCACATGCCCTAAAATTTTGTGCCTAGCCCCCGGCATGATGGCTGCAAAAAAAAATGTTAATGGTGGAACAAGTTTATTCCCCTGTAAAATTATTTCACAATACTCTTCACAAGCCTTTTAACTGTTTATAATATACTATATTGTAATGTATTATATTGCTATTTCTTTACGATTTTAAGTTTCACAATAATATGGTAGAGAAAAAATGAGTAGACAATTATAGAAGGTCAAAGCCTTTTTAATAAGCAAAGTAGACGCGAATTAATGGCGAATCTTCGCAATCAACAAATATCTATAATTAAACTGAACCAATAAACTACATTTAAGTAATATTAAAATAGATCTATTAGAATAGATCGATTAATGCTTTAACGCCTACCTTTTTATTTCAGCCAGCTCACGATGTTTTCAGTTGTCCAGCCTTCAAGTCTTTGAGTGGGTTTAGCAGACAAGGACGGTTCGGCGCGCGCACCCAATCGATCGAACGTAATATTATTTACATCGTACGTTAGAATTGCATGCTGTAGATGAAAATATTTCTGGAGCTAGATAGACAGAATACTCCATAAGTAATCTCTAATCAATTATGCTAAGAACGTTTTTCTATATCCATGTAAAGGAAATGAAAACGACGGCGGTCTGTTTATTTTAATGAATACTATAATTTGCTATGACTTTATTGTATTAAGGATTATGTTACGGTATGTTTTATGACGGTTAAAATACTTTATGAAAAATTTAAGTAAAAAAATATTAATTCAGTTTTTTAAACAGATACGATATTTATATGCACGTAGCCGTTTCCAACCTGTTGCTTCCCCGATAACAGGTAGCTATTGGTTGCGTAGATACTGACCTAAAACTGGTGAACCAATTTCGCTACGACTGACCTATTTTACTAGAAAAAATGTACAAAGCGGTATCATAACTGACATTACGTATACATGCCGTTTCTTGTGATATTTTTAAAAAATCTACATTATAGACGGACTAATAAAAATGTATATTATAAGTTTATATGTACAATATTGTTTGGTAATGATTCTCACATTTATGAATTTGTTTCTTTTTTTAATCCTTCATTTTGTTCTTTCGGATGATGAAGCACGAAAGGAAGATATGAACTCTCCGCTGTTGGATTTGTTGATACGTGATATATTTTGTTGCACTCAGTAGGTCTTTATCGAAGCTGCCTACAAATGCGTAGGTGTTTGACTCTAATTTGTATATTTATTGTCAATGCATCAAGCTGCTTTTTAATTGTTTTAATTTTAATAATATATATTTAACTTAGTTTTTATAACATCAAATTGAATTATCTGTAACGGTGTTATAATTTTTGTTGATTTTAATAAATAAATGATTTATAAACATTAATTCTGATAAAAAATGATACTTCTATTTATGCCAAAAAATTCATAGACATAGGCCTATACTTAACCCGGTGATCACCGTTTATTCTCAAAAAATATTAAGGTCAGTAGGCCGTGGTACCATTACATATGTCCACAAAAACTCTAAAATTTGACGATGGAAATAAGAGCTAAGGTTGTGGTGAGGCTCCAAGTAGATGATCGACAGTGGCAGGCCACCGCAAGTGCGTTTTGCTTATTATATAATTTCCTTGAAGCAAAGATCCTTATGTGCAAAATCCTTAGACTTCTAACATACAGTATATTTGAGTTATTTCTAGTGACTTAGTTTGTAAAAACTACTTGCTGAATGTATACTAATAAAATAAGGAAGGAAAAGTTTGTTTTGAGTACAGCACGCTGTGCTTGAATAATAAATAATCTTCATCATCAGACCGCTTCTGGAAAAAGTCTTTCTCAATCCTATGCTTTGGATACTTCCGCCTATCAAGCGCACCTGGAAATCCAAGACCTTGTTAAAAAGGAAAATTTTGAACTTGAGGAACCCTAAACGTTCGAGTATTATTTTGCCTTATCGTTTACGCTGTTGCCCTACGTAGAGTGAACTGACCAAAATTAAATTTGCCATTCCAGTCTGATTATAGTGTATAATTTCCTCCGCAATCAAAGCTTACTTATTGTATAAATACCTTTAGTTGTCCAGAAAAGAAATATAAGTCCGCAGATTTGAGGCCGATTGGCACATTTATTAATAAATCTTTGTGCAACTATTGTTCTTATTGATTTATAGATGCTAGTAACACTTATTTGGTTCTAAAGATATTTTGAATTTTTATTCCGATTGATTACGATATTTATGGGGAAGATTTGATAATATCAAACTATAATAAAAATTAAATATAATAATATAATTAAATATATTACGCGCCTAAAAAAAGAAAACAATTTAAATGAATTTCCATAATTTTATTGCCAACCTACTTTATTCATTGCATATTGACAGTGTACTGACTATGAAACATTTGAAATTTACATTAACATAAATTATACGCAAAGTTGTTGACATCCATTATTATCATAATATTTACATTTATAAAAAACTAAAACTATTTTTTTAAATAAGGGCTAACGAAATTAACTAATTAGCATTATATAAGAATTCAGAATATTAAAAAATACGATACAGTACATAAAAATATACGAAATTTTAAAGCTTTACAAAACGTCATAGATGTAACAAAAACTATTCGGACAGGTATGACAAGGCCATCTTCACCCATTTTTAGAGCAGACAACCAATTTTTCTATATTTTCAGACAAGCATGATTTTTTATAAAATGCATGTCTACATAGGATTTATGAGATAACTTTCACCGTAATTTTTTCTTCGGTGAGCAATTAAGTTTTTAACAAATAATAAAAATAAAATCAATACTGGATGTAAATTACTGTATACCCTTAGGCCTTCTGCCCTATTGTGATAGTGAAAGAACACCTTAAAATATTTCTACACCGCTATTAAATAATGTGTATGTACATATTATTTTGTATTTTTTACAAACATTAAAGGGTAAATCAGTTCACAGATCAGATAAGACATTAAGGATACATTTACAAAATTAAAAAAGTATAAAAAGCTGTTAAAATAAGTTTTTTTTTTTTATTCAATTTTACAATTTTTTTAAATGGCAATTTAGGTATTTCAAACGGTGCTTCGTTTTAATTTAAAATTATAATAAACATAACACTGAGTGAAAAATATGTAAATACAGTATTCATACCAAATCACTAAATAATAGTTACAGTTGCCTTAAATACAAATCGAAATGTATTTAAGCAAACTATTAAATTAAGTCCGATCATCGAGTAATTTTATATATGCTAAATATGGTATATTCGCGTAAGTAGCAAGGAAAAATGTTTTTGAAAATATTAGTTTCATTTTAGTACTTTAAAGTACGCAAAGGTGAAGTGTTAGGAAATTTTAGTCTTATGAATACGACTTATGGCACAATAATTTGTGTCGTTATATATACAATGTTATTTAATTCAACTTTCAAAATCTATTATTTTCTCTTGTACCTCACTGTTAGTCTCATAATTTAGACAAACAAAATAGTTCAGGCAAATATCTGTAGAAAGTTCTTGATTGATAATAACTTTTTTGATAAAATTGTTCTTGCAAAATGCTACTGAATATTTTTTACAAATCTGTAGTCTTATTTGTTACACATTCTTGGTAACATTGTACAACAGATCGACATGTAACTTAAAAAGTATAGAAGAACGTAATTATAAGAATTTGAGAAGAGTTAATTGACTTAATTCTTTTTTGTATGACACTAAACTTATTACACAGTATATTTGAATAATATAATGATTTAAGAACATACGATGCGAATAATCCAATCGCAGTTAAATGAGAAACTTGATTTTACAAAAATAGAAATAATTATTTTGTGCTAACTGCACAATTTAAAACTGAACTATTCAATACAAACTAGAAATCATGTTGTATTTGAAATTTGAATAATATTTGTCTAACATTAATTACTTAATTAACGCGGACCCTGTAGTGATTCCGAAATGACAATGTTAAAGTTTAAAAGAAAAGCGAGAAAATACCGCAAGAATTGGTAAAAAGAGTAAAATTATTTTATCATTGTTATATAGGTAAATAACTAAAATTTATATTCCAAAATAAATAAATAATATATAAAATAGATTGATATAAAAATAGGTATTAATTATATGCATCGCCATAAACATAAGCATTAATAATGACAAGAAAATACTCAAATGATATGTTTATCAGGCTCAGTCTTCACAAAATGTAGCGTTTTGGTATTTTTTGTATTACAATTACAGATAAATATAATAAGTTCTGATATTTGACCGCAACAAAGATGCGTTAAAATACTGGCATATAATATGTCCAAATTAAAAGTTTATTATTATATAAAAATAGATATATATTTAAATGAACATTTTTTTAGTGTGCGGTTTATAGAACAGTATATAGAAGTTAACATAGTGGAGTTTTTTTACCATTTATAAGTTAATAAATATTATTACCTAGGTGTATCAGGATGAAAAGTTGTACATTAAATTGTCAAAAGTTCATCTATCATTCCATTGGATAAATGTTTTAAAAAGTTTAACAAATGGTTTTAACTGCACAATATGTGAAGTTAACCTTTTCATTTATCTGCTAATCTTTATTATTCATATATTATTTCATCCTTTATGAATGAAATATATATTGCAGATTTATAACTTTAGTGATTTTTATGGTCCCTGTATAATCTCTTACTTAAAAAGAGCTTCAACCGACATATTATCATTAAAATGTAAACATTGACTAGAACAAAAAAATAAAGTCATCGTCAACTATTATGTAATTTTAAAGCAAGCATAAATACACTATATAGAGATTATTTATTTGCATTTGTAGTTAAACATTACTTATATACCTTACGAGTTGCAGTAAACTTTTACATAAAAGTTAGTATGAATAGTTTTTAGTAGTGCATCACAGATAAATATTTTAAAATTATTTATCTGTAAATATTAACCAACAATAAACTTTTTTGTGCAAATATTACAGTAAATTACAGTACCATCTCTATAGTATACTTGATGTCTATTGTCTTAATAATTTGATATCCATGTAAATTTTAAGTCATTTAACATACTTTAACTTGTGGTAGTCAAAGAATTATGATCCGAATATTAAATAACACAATTCTATATAACCATAGAGTTTTATTATTAGAGACCTTTGTCTCTACTTTAAATTTGCGGAAGGTTCTTTTCCCCTCACACTTATAAAATCTTTGTAGTACACTTAACAACTCAGCCCAAAATCTAAGAATCAAAACAATTTTAGGATTTGACTTCGCCGTCTAATTTTAATAAAAATACTGCTATTTAACTTGATAATAATTTCACTGCATTTAATATTAGCAATGGTAGTATGAAAGAAACATGCCACTCTTATTACTAACCCGTTTTCTTCAGTGCATTACAATCTTGACGATCCGTCATTTCAATAAAAACTTCATAAAAACTGAAGGTACAAATTCTAGAAGCTTCTATTTTCCACTGGTTATATAAGTAATTAAAATAATTAATATTAATAATTACTGCTTTTACATTAAAATTCCTTAACATGTAAACCATTAGACACTATATACATTTTTAAAATGTAATTCCATAATTTCGTAAATAAAAAATGGAATCACAATATAAATATTCTGAAAAAATATTAAAAAAATAATTAAAATTTGATTAGTTTATAGAGGACAGTGTGTCTACACTATACAGTGTGTTTCACATAGAGTAAATGTTATTGCTACTATTATACATTAAAATACTGTTTTGTATCTCATACACGTCTCATTTGCATTGAATGCAATATACATATTATATGAAGCTTGTTGAAATTTTTTAACATCAAATTTAAATAAATATTTAAAACTGTTTATTGTTATGTTAATATTCATAGTGATAATAGCACACAAACAAGGAACTTGAGACAGAAAAAACATTATGTGAAATTACCTAACAATGTTTTTACTGTCATAGGACTTATTCACTCCAACACTGCAATCATTCAAATGAACGGTGAAGTGATTCATGTAAACTGTTTGCTGTTTCATGCAAACAAAAAAGAGACAAACTGCCAATACTATTTTGTTATTACAGTCATGTGTGAAATGTCAATTTAGATTTAATCAATTAAGACAGAAAATTTAGTATAAGTGATAAATATATAAAAATCCTGTTGATAGACTATCAATAAATACTAACAATTATGATTTTTTATTGCATTCTGAATACAAGAATTACCTACTTTCGTTAAATTTAGTTTTTTACTGCCATAAATAGGCCATAATGTTCTAATGAGTTCTGTTCTAGCTATGTGGCCATTGAAATAAAATTTCACTTCTAAAATATGCAGCCCAAACTACATTTAATCAACTATTGTGTGCATTGTTATATATACTACCTTTATATCTATTTATTCTTATAGAGAGCTATAAAACATTGCAATTTTAATTAACAAACATAAGCATATATGAACATTTGGAAATAATGGTCTAATGGATACAAAATTAATTGATATTACCAAAGATTACTATTATTTCATATTTATGGACTTTTACAAGTGCAACTATAAGTTTTAAATATTGTTAAGTCTGCATTGAAGACAAACCATGAACATTTAAAATACTTACATAAGCATTTTTGTAATTTACTTTGAAAGTAAAATATATTAGAAATTTATAATTGCGACATTATTCAAATAAATAACTAATAATTAGAAATGAATGATGTGAAATGGTTTATGTATTACAGATGTTTGTACCAAAAATAACTTTCACATTTCCAATCAAACTATGGTTAATTATATGTTTATCACTGTAGAATAATTAACATTAAAGTGTGGAACAACATAGTTGTTACATCTTGTACTAGAGCAGTACCTACCAAACATTTTAAAATATAATCTCATCACTTTGTAATCAACCATTATTAATAAGTTATCTTTCTGAAAAAACATTCCTGCATAATCCCCTTCTTAGCACCTTATAAATAATTACATATACATATCACATTTAAATTGCACATCCAGAAAACATTTACTGTTATACCATAAACACATGTAAAAGTAGAACTACTTTATAGGTATATTAATAGTTAGTGATGATAGCAATTTAATTCACATAGACAATATTTGCAGAAACATTGTTCGCATTCACACTGTATGCAGTTTTCTGCACTGTGCACTTGTCACTATCCACCAGTTCCATTAAAATACTGAGCATGTTTGGTATAAGGTGCTGCAATGTGATATGGAGGAGGTTGACCCCTCATATACATTGTTTCAGAAATGCCACTCGGGCTATGGCGGTGGCTCACCACATTAGCTGAATGAGATGGAGCTGGCCCAGCATCATATAGATCATACACATTCTGACTTGTAGGTGATTGGACATGACTGAAGCTGCCATCATCATTTACTAGAGGAGTATTGGTCATTCTATAAGGATTTGTTGCATTTGTATGCCCAGTAGGAGAGTATAGTTCTGGTGATTGTGATGGAATGTAAGTAGGACTTGGTGCTCTTATTCCATATACATTAGCATTTGGAGTGGATGACTGATGTAATGGTGCAGAGAAATGATGGACATCACTTGAAGGTTGCACATACACATTGTTATAATTACTTAAATTTGGCATCGTTGTAGAACTTACTACTTGACTTACTGTATGAACTCTGGAGCCAGAAGGTAAATCATGACCCCGTGGCTGTGATAACCATAAGCATTGAAGTTTCTTTGGCCATATATCTTTTCTTTGCTACAAGAATAACCGTCACGGTCATATATATTGTCATGATAGTTATTTGGTGGTAAATTGTGGCATATAACATGATCTTGTCTAGGATATAATGGCTCAAAACTAGGTACATTCTCAACAACAGCTCTTGTGCTGTAAGGACTTTCATTATAATGAGGTTGCATCATGGTTTCGTCATTTGACAGCCGATCTTGAGAACTGAGACTCAGTCTTTGTAAGTGATTTTTAGCATCATCTTTGTTACTATGATAAGTGATTTCATTTGCTTGATGATAATTTTTAAGTTCCGAGTGAACTGCATATGAACTTGATTGTATACAACTATTTGATTGCTCATTTTCTTGTCTTGGATATTTTTCATTATGTTTTACGTTGTAATGTATTTGTGACACAATATAGGGTTCTGCATTTTCACTTTTATATTCAATATTCAAAGCACCATTGTTTTCCACATATAATGCATGATCTACACTCTTATATGTTTTATCTTGTTCATATGTTAAGTCCAATGGTCTATCATAAGCATTATCAGATGGCAGGTTATCATATGTTGATGTTTTTAATGGTTCTGGAATATTCCCACCATTTTCTGCGTTTATATTGCTACATTCTTTTTTGTTATCAGAAGCAAATCTTTGCTGTAAAGTGGGAGTTATTTTCGCTGCTTTTATATGAACAGCATTTTGCATTGGTGGTGTTATATCTTGAGTTCCATCTTTGTGAATGTTTCGAGCATGTTTTGCCATAGCTCTTAACTCCTTAGGGTATGGTGTAGGGGCTCTTCGTAACTGTCCTGGTTTATCAGGAACCTTTGTTGTGGCCTTCACATCCACAAAACTAATATGCCTTACAGTAGACTGTGTCTCTGTATTTTCTGGCCTATCATGATCACTCTTCATTTCAATAGGTGTTAAAGGCACTTGGGGGAATAGAAAACAAGTAAGGACTTGTTCATAAGTATGTGGATCTACCTCAGAATGCATAGGCACTAAGGGTTTGCTTTGATTTTCTGATAGCCAGAGAGCAACTAAATTATCACAATTTAATAAAGACTGCGGAAGACAACTAAGAGAATTTCTCACTAAATTTAAAACTCTTAAAGAGGACAAGTGACCTATCTCTGGAGGGATTTTGGATAATTTATTTGCACGCAGTGATAACACAGATAATTTTGTACAACTTCCAATTTCCGGAGGGATTGCTTTTAACATATTATCATCAACATTTAAATACCGCAACTTTCGTAATAGTCCAACAGATGAAGGTATTTTATCCAAGTAATTACACATAAGCATTAATTCCTCTAAACTTTTCAATTGGCCTATACTCTCTGGCAAACAATACAACCTATTATTATCCAGTTTCAAAGAAGTCAAATTACTTAGCAGTCCAATACTATCGGGCAGCTGTGTCAAACTGTTAATAGATAAACTTAAGTCTAGCAGCTGTGTGCAATTTCCAATCTCTGGTGCTAGCTCTTCTATCATGTTATTGCTAGCTTCAAGGTGAATTAAATTTTCTAATGGCTCAATAATAGATGGTATTGTTGTAAAGCTGTTACTATCAATCCAGAGCTCTCTTAACTTTAGAAATCTTCCAATGACCTCAGGAAATTGCTGAAACTCATTTTGTCCTATATCCAATCGCAAAAGTTCTGTGGAACGTGATAGAGATTTGGGTAAGATCATAAGGTAATTGTCCCTCAACTCCAGTATGTTGAGATTTGCTAATCTGCCAAAATTTCCAGGAAGATATTCTAGATATGTATCATTAAGATACAGTTCCTTTAAAGCTGTGAGATTTGTAATGGCATCTGGTAATTTCTCCATAGGGTTAACACTTAAATCTAAGAACATTAGATATTTGAGTGCTTTCATATTATCAGGTATAGATGCCAATGAGTTTCTACTGATATTTAAATGTTGTAAATTCACCAAAGATGATATAGCTGTAGGAATCGCTTGTAACTCATTGTCACTGAGGTCTAAGTATTTTAATCCATGGCACATAAAAAGCTGGCGCGGTAACTCTGTTATACGATTACTTTGGCATAGCAAAGTTTCTAGTGTCCTCTCATAGACAAACACATCAGTCGGAACATCTGTTAAAGACTGGTGAGAGTAATCCAATTCTACAACATCTTCTACACCAGGCCTCACGCAACATAAAAAGTCGAATGGCATTTTTTAACAAACCTTCCACTTGAACACGCGAAATACTAATCTTACAAAAGCGACTCATGCTCTTTTCGTAAACTGTGTGTTATGAAACTTTTTGAAAACATTTTATCTCATAAATCTTTACTTAACGTTCACAAAAATCAAAAAGAAATATCTCATAAAAATGTTATTGAATTTACTACGAAATGATTCACATAAAACCACAACTGATTCACCTTCCCCTCTGTTACCCCGCCCCTCTCCGCCCGATCTCACCAATTGGCACTAATGTAATTATAGATAATATAATAGTATTTTAAGAAAAAATAACTCTACTCTATGAAATTATTTACAGATTATATTGATAGCGGTAATGATTTTTATCGGTAGAGTATGAATATGGTAGGTAGTTAGTAATCAAAAATAAACGCAATCTGCCGTTAACCAAATGATGGTTTATTAATTTACAAGATTCCCATAATTATTAGCATTTAAGTTATTCATATTTTTTTCTATAGGTAATATTACCCCCATACCATTGCTATACCATGTTCTAAAAGTTAGATGTCAAAATAACGTACGGACGTTCAATGTTTGGGTAGTATATTTTAAATATTTATTTTCTTGTACATTTCAAACTGATTAATTTTAGATATGGTTTCGAAGACTTATTACAAAGGCAAATACTATATTACATATAAACGTGGCTTTGAAGAGAGTAAAAAAGATATCGTGATAACAATTGACAAGTTGTTTGAAAATGATTGTTTGGTATAGTTTTATTACTTTATTTATGTTACCGTACGTTTTGGTTCGACGCATTTCATACAAACCTATTTTTATAGGTTTTAACTTTATCTGACGACGAAGATCCAATTTTTTTATTTCGGATCTGTATAACAAGATGTGATTATGAAGATTTAAAAAAACAGCAAGGCCTTCTTATAGATTTCGACAATTTTCCGTCACAAATTGTGAGACTATTGCAACAATGTGCTTCCAACAACATGTTAGTATAGTTATTCAATTTCTACGAATGGGATCGCTACAATCTCTACACAAAAATATAGTTTACTTTTGTTTTAGGTTTCTCATTATTCACCAATTAAACCCTGTCAAATATAACTTTGAAATTGTAGAACACAATGAATTCAAACGGCTAGTTCATTTGTCACTGAGTACAGGACCTGCAACCGATTCTGAAATAAAACAACATATGGCTGACACTATTTCGAATTTAAAGGTAAACATTGTTAATGTAATATACATTTTTTTACCAAAAGTATATCTTTATAAGAACATTGTAATATTGCTTTATTTTTTTTTAATTGACTTATTTGCTTGTGATAACTTCAGTTGACATGCCACCCCACAGGTCAGTCATTTTATATTTAGATATTTAGTCTAGATATTTGTCTATTTATTATTATTTTAATGTTTATTGTTTTTCTCAGCTTTTGCTGGTTTTACCTACATTTACAGATCAAAACCAAGTAAATGTATGGTGTGTTTTGTATGTATGTTGTGGGTGTGTTTGTATTGTGTCCTAATTAGTTATCATCTTTTTATTATAATTATTTTGTCAGAAAAATTTAGCAGCTATTAAAAGTGCAGCAAACAGCAATGAAGCAATTTTAAATGATAAAGTGCACAAAATGGAAGGCAAGATTAATGACTTAACACATACAGTGTCGAAAATGGAAGAAGATAAGTTGCAACGGGAGTCAGAGTTCTATGAAACTTTAAAATTAGAGAAAGACAGGTTGGCACAGGTACTTCTTTAATTTGCTTTATCTTTTATACCATTACTTATAAATAGTCTGCCTATATAATTTTTTTAGGAAAAGATACAATGGCAAAGAACATCTGAACTTAATACCAAAACTATTTTGACCACAACAGAAGAAAATATAAACAAGAAGGATAAACAAATTGATGATTTAAATGTGCTTTGTAAACAACTTCGAGATAATATAATGCAGTTAGAAAATCAATTAAGGTATTTTTGAGCAAATGATATTTTATTAATTAATTTAAATCAGAAGTCAGTTGAGTCGATTCATTCACTTGAGTTATAGTTTGTATAATAATTAAAAAGTTTAAAGATTAATTTTACTAAGCATTCCTTAAATTTTTAGTGACAGAATCCAGCGAATCAATTTTATTGAAAATGAAGTGCAAAAGACACATATTGAGGTTGCAACTTTAAAGGCAAAAAATGTTACTCTTGACCGTGAAATAAATGAAAAGGATAAACAAATCAGCCAAATTCAATCCAGGTGTACCTATCTAGAGAAGGTATACAAAGGTTTTTATATAAAGAGATAAAAAATAAGATTTAACAATGCTTATCCCAAATATGATACAGAGATAGCAATTCACAATCATTCTTTTAGCAGCTATGCTATGTTGGCCCAGAGACTTTTACAACAGCCTGTAGTTCTGGGCTCTCAAGAATAAGACTACGGTATTCCCCTGTCTGTCATAGAAGGCGACTAAAGGTGACATTGTCATCTGCTAAGGTGGACCCGGGAAGAAGGCGACATCGGCTGGCCCGTGTCGCCTTGCACTGCGAGAGCACAGGGGGGAGGGTGTAACCTCCCCCATCCGGGACGTGCTCTCCTTGAGCACAGTGTAGAGGGGCTCCGGTGCGTTCCACTAGAGATCCCGGAGCCCCTCGTCATGCACCGAGGAAAAGGCCACCAGGGAGGTTGTAGTGGGTAAATACCCCACATAACCGCCGCCTTCCCCCCAGAAGGCGGGGTATCGTTTTGAAGATTTCCTCCTCGTTAACAAAAAAAAAAGAGACTTTTACAATGGATTGAGAGGTTCAATGGTTGTATTCACTGCCTTATGATATAAAAATGATTAATAAATATACATTAATTCAAGGTTAATAATGACAGCACCAATACTATAAAGGAATTAAATGAGGCTCTTCTTCAGGCAAAAAAAGAAAAGGTATGTGAACTGTATTACTTCATAGGTTAATTTTACTTAAACTAATACTCTATTTTAGTACATAGTTAACAGTTTTGCTTCTATAGAAAGATATAGAAATCACTATCCGATTTTATCAAACACATTAATGGACTTAAGTATAACTTCTATATAGAAAACTAATAACTTAGTGTCCATTTCTTGAATGGCTATTTGCTGTATTTTATAATTTTATTAAATTTTTCTGATTATTTTTTTAAATGTTCCATGTAATTTATATTTTTAGGAGAGTCTAGAGAAAAGGTTATCATTAAGCGAATCTCTGGCAAACAGAAATAATGAAGCTGCCCATTCAACAGCGGAACAACTTTTAAAAGCTAATCAAATAATATCAAAGCTAAATAATGATCTTATTGAAATAAAGGAAAAGGTAATATAAATTTAAAACATTTCAAATATTTATTTACATATCTATATTAATAAATTTGTTATTTTATTCAAGCTTTTATGTAGAACAGCCATAGCTTTAGAACAAGAAAAAGTAATAGAAGGTTTTACAAGAGAAATTCAAGAATTAAAATCAGAGATTGAGTCTACAAAAACTGGTATGAATTCAATGAAAATCGAATTAGAAAATTTTAAAGAGAAATGTGAAAGCACTACACAGGCTCTGAAAGAGCGGGAAGAAACTATTAAAAACAACAATATGGGTGGGTAAATAATTATTCAGATATCTTTTCTTATACTATATAACTTGTAGTTCTTTCGGATTTTTGAGAGGGAAGCAGAATACACAAAGCCTGTAAGTGATATAAAATTACACAAGAAACACACTAGAATGACAACCATTGAGATGGTGCAGATGCAATATAGAATTCTGTTGTAATTATTTATGAATAAACATGAAATTCATTCCAAACAATATCTCTCTGAACTTGATATATGATTTATAAGATGAAAAAGTAACATGTGATCGTGATAGACTCACCTCCATGTCCCATGGGATCTATTAGCTTGTGAAAAGTAGATAGCTGTTGCTATCTGACAGAGATAGTCATTAAAAAGGATGTGAGAGCTTACTTTTATTAAATTAGGGTATACAGGGATAGCTTACACTGTCCACTTTTCATTAAGCTTAATAACTCCCAAATGTGACAAGTAGAGATCTCCCTACACCGGACACAAATTTTTAACAAGCAGTTTTTTGTACTTAAAAACTGTAAAAGAGCTATTCCATCCATTAGATTGTAAGGGGAAAGAACTCCACTAGGCTATCATTATAGTTGATCCATATTAACATTTAGGAGACACCACAGATTTATTGTTGATTAACGCTATATCCATATATGGACGCTGAAAAGCAAAAACGTAGTAAGTGACACATATGGCCATTTTCAGTTTTTTACATCATTGGAATCAGAAAAAAAAGGCGCGTCGAATGATATTTGACTTGTAACAATTGGACGAAAAATAGCGAAAATAAGATTGTCACTTAAAAGTGAAAGTTTTTTGTATCGTAAAATGATTTTCTTTGTGGAAAACTCTAGGTTAATGCCGTGGTAAATACTTATTCAGCAAAAAAATAATAAACATTGTGTCCAAACGACAGTTCTAGGTCCACAAACACAAAAATTATATATTTTTTTTTAAAAGTTGAAACATTTTTTGGCTCTGGTGAACAATGTCATTTTTGTGGGTTACTACATTTTTGTTTTCCAGCGTCCAGCATATATATAATATATTAATATCTGTTTAGTTATTCAGTGGCTACATAAGAAGATGGAGGATCAGCTTCCAAATTGTGAAAGACAACACTTGGGTACTCAATCTAGTAGTTCCACCCCATACTTTATGTCAAGAAACAAACAAGGAAGTATGTTACAAGAATCGGATGACACTATAAACTTTTACGCAACTTCCAAGACGTAAGTAACGTGGTTATCACTTAATTGTATTTTTTTAGAAAGTCTATAAATCATGTGACCATTTTTAGATCGAGCTTAGAACACAGTCCCCAAGTTGAAAGTCACGAAAGAACTAGTAAAGCAGGATTAGATCCTAAATATCTACAACCTGCTAAAGACGATAAACAATTGGAGAAATCTAAAGGTATTTCATACAAAATAATAGTAGACTAAATTTTTTGATAAATTAAAAACAAAAATAATGGCAATACTTACCCAGTTGCAAGAGATGTGAAAGAAAAATATTGCAATGATTTAGATATTAGTTATAAAATGAATGTAATGTTTAAATTCAATATGATTAAAACAGTCATAGGAAATAAACAACACAGGAAATAGAGGAATTGTGGCATTGGTGCTTATCTCCCGGCTAAGGTCCATTTATATAATAAGTGTAGTTCTATGTGTATTCTATAAATGCTCTTATTTAAAACAATTCTAAAAGTATAATTTGCTACAAACCTAAGTATAAAATAGTGTATTTATTTGAATTTAAAAATCTGTATTTTTAAATGGTTGTGCACTCATGTCAATGTTATTTATGAACCGTAACAATTCTTTGTTTAATTGGTGTTGTTTTTTCGTTAGGGTCCTTTTTTTCGTTGCCATAGTTATTAGAATTTTACTATCAGGGAACTATTTAAGAACCGTATGAAATGCTTGTTGACTGCGATATTGGTAGTTTTAGGACAATGGAAGGCTAGGTATGGTAGGATACTCCATAACGGCAGCTGGCACGATGTCATATTGATGATAGTTCGGATATAAAGACGGCGTCCATTCGTAATAGCGTGCGACGTAACGTATGATCCTTCACTTGTTACCAATACAGACCACAAAAGAAACTCATAATAGTGATTCATGCTGAGCGCCCTAATAACTTTAAAATGAGAAATTTCCAATTTAAGATTTATAGAAGTATCATATCCTATCACTAGATAAATAAATAAAAATAAATTATTCACATTCCAGGTACCGGAAGGTCAACAACAATATCTTCAAAAAGTCAAAAAGGAAAAGAGAATAAAAATACAGATTTGCCAAAGGTTGTATATAGAGAAAAAAAATCTTCAAGGTCAACTTACAGAGCAACGCCTGTGTCTGCATATTTTCCGTAATAAATTTTGTAACAAACGCCTTACTTACCTCGATATTTTGGAGTGGAGTTGTAAATAAGTTTTTTTTAAATATTGTAATAAAAATTATTTAATAATATAATTTGTTTTGATTTGCCGTCTTTAAAAATTAAAGTAAAATTCCATTCCATGTATAAAATGCATGCTGTGAGTTTGGAGATAATATGATAATGGAAAGTAAATCAAAATTGGTCCGTAAACACAGCAATTCTATAATACAAATACAATAAAGTAGATTTCAAAATGCTATGTATATAACTAAAGACGTATGGATGTATAAGGAGCGGGAGTCAGGATCATAAAAGATTCGTAATTTCTGCCTATATTTATTATATATGTATATATTAGAAAAACAATATATATCTGACAGTATAACTCGATAATCTAAAAATGCCCTAGAGTGGCAATACTATAATTTACGAATAAAAAAAAACAAGCTTAATAAGACATTTTAATATTTTTCTCCTCATGTTTTGTATAAAATAAATAGTGGGGTACATAACTGTAAAGAACCTTTTACTTTATCATGCTCACATGAGGATCATGGATACAATACAATAAACGACATTCAAATACGATATAATAAACAGTAAAAAATAACACTCTCACCTCCTTCACAAATAATTTTAAACTAATTCGAGTAAAAATAAATTTTTAAACCCAAAAATTTTCAACGTAAGTTTAATCATAGAGAATACATATTTTTGTTATTTACTAGTTTCATATTTATGGTAACTCTGTTTACACCGATTACATTTCCCGCGTTTTAAATCTTGAATCTTGTCATTCGAGAAATTGACATTTTCCTTCCAAATCTGAGCTGAGCATTGTTTAAACTTGTTTCTATGTTTAGTTATAATTTTTTTTCAGGACACCTTCACTATTCTTATACGTTACGTACGTTTACTATTTTCAAACAAAAGTTGTGTTATTTGCTGTTAATATTCTGATAAAATGTGGAACGGTAATTATTTTTATGTAGGACAAAATATAATACTAGAAATTCAAAATCAATTTAATATTTGCGTAATTTACAGATCAATCAGTTGTGGGTGGCGGATTTTTCAATTCGACTAATCAGTTTGGTAATGTCAATACTCCAAATCAACCTCAAAAAACAGTAAGTTGTACTTAAACTTAATTTTTTTTAATTTAAAACAATACTTTTAGTTAAATTCTTTATTTAACATACAGTTATTTATAGGGTCGTAGAACATCACGAACAGCACCAATTGTTATAAGACAGGCGCTACATGCAGGTGATGGTGATATTACCATATGGGGAACCGAGATTATGATAGTATCTATAGTTGCACGAATCAGAAACATCCGTGTGCAAAGCACAAAAATTACATACACGATACAGGATATTACAGGAAGGATGAGGGCAGTATTTTGGCTGGACCAGGAAGCTATGGAGGAGGATGTAAGTTTACATTTTTTTTCATAACATATGAAAGGGAGACAATATATTGATTTATTGTTATATCATAGGTTATGACCGAGTAAAAA
Organism: Meandrusa payeni; assembly: GCA_029286785.1. Lineage (NCBI taxonomy): Eukaryota > Metazoa > Arthropoda > Insecta > Lepidoptera > Papilionidae > Meandrusa > Meandrusa payeni. Next base: position 4,445,405 of record JAGSMX010000027.1, read on the forward strand.
TTATATTTTTTTTATATATTTATGCTGGACATAATTAAAACTGTTGATAAGATTTTATTTGTAAATGAAAAAAAAACAAGCTTAATAAGACATTTTAATATTTTTCTCCTCATGTTTTGTATAAAATAAATAGTAGGGTACACAACTGTAAAGAACCTTTTACTTTATCATGCTCACATGAGGATCATGGATACAAAACAATAAACGACATTCAAATACGATATAATAAACAGTAAAACATAACACTCTCACCTCCTTCACAAATAATTTTAAACTAATTCGAGTAAAAATAAATTTTTAAACCCAAAAATTTTCAACGTAAGTTTAATCATAGAGAATACATATTTTTGTTATTTACTAGTTTCATATTTATGGTAACTCTGTTTACACCGATTACATTTCCCGCGTTTTAAATCTTGAATCTTGTCATTCGAGAAATTGACATTTTCCTTCCAAATCTGAGCTGAGCATTGTTTAAACTTGTTTCTATGTTTAATTATAATTTTTTTCAAGACACCTTCACTATTCTTATACGTTACGTACGTTTACTATTTTCAAACAAAAGTTGTGTTATTTGCTGTTAATATTCTGATAAAATGTGGAACGGTAATTATTTTTATGTAGGACAAAATATAATACTAGAAATTCAAAATTAATTTAATATTTGCGTAATTTACAGATCAATCAGTTGTTGGTGGCGGATTTTTCAATTCGACTAATCAGTTTGGTAATGTCAATACTCCAAATCAACCACAAAAAACAGTAAGTTGTACTTAAACTTAATTTTCTTTAATTTAAAACAAAATCTTTACTTATTCGTTATTTTGAAATAATATATCTTACGTAATTTAGTTAAATTCTTTATTTAACATACAGTTATTTATAGGGTCGTAGAACATCACGAACAGCACCGATTGTTATAAGACAGGCTCTACATGCAGGTGATGGTGATATTACAATATGGGGAACAGAGATTATGATAGTATCTATAGTTGCACGAATCAGAAACATCCGTGTGCAAAGCACTAAAATAACATACACAATACAGGATATTACAGGAAGGATGAGGGCAGTATTTTGGCTGGACCAGGAAGCTATGGAGGAAGATGTAAGTTAACATTTTTTTTCGTAACATATGAAAGGGAGACAATAGATTGATTTATTATTATATCATAGGTAAAAATTATATTTTTTTATTTATTTAACCTGGATATAATTAAAACTGTTGATAAGATTTTATTTGTAAATGAAAAAACAAGGAAGTCGGTCGGTGAAGTTGCTTGCTTGAGTCACTAATAAGTAATAAACTAGTAATAAGGCTTCTTTCCTTTTTATTAGTCTTTTCCAATAGGCGTATAAAGGAATCAACACAATATTGAACATATGTATAGCTTGCATACACATTTAACTTTGCTGAATTTAATCAGCAAGTCTTGTCTCCATAAAAAGTGTTACCTTTTACCCAATGCTTAAAATTCAATTAGTAATAAGTAAATCATTTTTATCCTTCAAATGCTAAGTAACCATTAAACAAACTACAGTAAAAAAAATGAATATTAACTTTAATACTATTTCTATATGGGTTGAAACAGTATCTCTAGCTAATTTATTTTAGTTAAGATATTTTAGGGACATAGCAAATATATTAAGCAATTTTAGTTTGGAAAATATTTCATGGATATAAAATGTATATATTTACAGGATAAATCAACTCCAAAAGTCCAAGTAAATGACTATGTTCAAATATTTGGAAATGTCAAAACCAACAAAGGAAAGAAAGTGTTAATGGCATTCAAGATAACGCCGGTGACCGATGTCAATGCCATCACATTCCATTATTTGCAATGTATTAATAATAGGTTGAAAATGGAAGTAGATTCAAAAAAGGTATTAATTCTTATCTAGTTTTGTTTATTTCCTATATACTACTGCAATCAACTTAATAAAAAGGGAAAGTTTTTGTTATTAATTTATTTAAAAATTGTATATAATTTTATAGACAAAGGTAAATGCTAATTCAACTGTACCTGGAGGACTACCAGCAAATTCCATGGTGGGTATGAGTGATAGCTCATCAGTGGATGGATTGAACCCGCGCCAACTGATGGTATTCAATTTAATTCGTGCCTCTACTCTAGAACAGGGTATTAGCAAGCAAGATATGTATGTTACACTGAAAGATCGCATGTCTCAAATGGAGTTTGAGTAAGTATTTTCATTGAACAATAATGCCTAATATATCTCCCTCCCACTTCAATTACCGAAGGTTGGTGGTGCAAACTTGTTAAGATTTTTCACTCTTTTAGTCCTATCCTAGCCTCATATATTGCATGTAACCCTATTTTTAGATACCTTAACATTTGCATTGATCATAGTTTAGGGAATAAGCAGTAAAATATGACTAGGTCATATCTTTATTGAAAGTTTAAAAAGAGACTTCTGTTTTAATCAATCACATATGTCATTTTCACTGCCAATTTGTACCATAAACCTGAACAATCAACTCTTGTCAACTTTCCACAAAATGTTGTCCACATTTATGTAGACATTGTTTATTTTAGTTTCCAAAATATTACCTTTTATTTTGACGGGGGCGAAATCTTCAACAAGGTTAGGAGGGGTTCTTACCCATTAAAAGCCCCCAAAAATATTTAAACCTAACCTTTGTCAGGTTCAATGGCGGATTAAACATATCTTATATAAATAAACATATTTATTTTGTCTACAGAAATATTTTGGAATGGATGTGCGGTGAGGGTCACATCTATTCAACAATTGATGAAGAACATTTTCGCGCTACCGACGCTTTTTAGCAACAACCTTTCTTTTATAATAAAAATTTGATTACAATTTTATCTTTTATTTGTCTTTTATACAATATGAAACAAAAACACCTCTAACCAAAGATTTATGAGCCGTGACTGCTGTTTACATATAACATTACAAATAACATCCACCTACAAAATATGACATATAAAAAAAATTACTTAAAGATAATAAAATTAATAATAACAAGTTACAGATCTTGAAAGTTGTTCATATTATAGAAGAAAAAATTTATATGAAATATTTTGCACATTTTATTCAAATAATGCATTTCCACACCAAACTGAAGTTCCCATGAGAGTTTCTATTAAGAAAAATGTTTCTATGTAAGGAAACTCAAAAATGGAAACTTGTACATGCCAGCTGTATTTCAAACAGCTAATCATAAGAGTGTAGTCAAAGACAAACTTCACAAAAAGGTATGCAATTATTGCTTAGAAGACTTGTGAGAAGAGGTCATACCCGATGACAGGACAGCAAATAGTTATTGCAGTTTTTTAGGAAGTAATTTCTGTAAGTTGTATCAGTTCATAAAACATTTGACAACAGCTTATTTATTATGTACTGGTTATTAATCCTAGCAGAGTTGACAGAGATAGCAATTGTTATCATTAGCCTGCAAGATTAAGACAAATTGAAATTTATTGGTTCAGAATCTTAAAAGTCCAAGCATCAGACTATGAGTTGTAATATTAGCCACTAAGCTAGACATTACGTTTTTACTGGTGTTGATGTGATAAATTTATAATATGTTGTGATTTTAAATTTATAACAGAGCATTTGATGGAAGGTATTTTTCACTTAGGCTTGCCAACTATAAAGATCCATGAAAAACAAACATTTCAACTTAACTGCTAGAAAAGCTACAAAATTATGCTATAGGCTTTTATGCCTACTTTATTACATGTGGGAAATACATTAATATTATCTTCCTTATTCAAACTTATTGATATTTTAAATGCATGTTACAATAATCTGTAATATTTACCTTAACCAAAACTATTTTATAACATATAGTTTTCTTGCTGTTTTTAGTGTGTTTATTATCTTGATGTAGACAGCAGAATGTAGAAGTATTGTATCTTGAAAATTATCTTAAATCAATTATTGCTATTGAATTTATCTGAGCAAAAGCCATGTTGAATGGTCTAGGTCTGTATATATATTCGTGGAAGGTTTAGTGGGTAGGGTTGCCCAGACCGATTCCCGCACATCGCTCTGGGGCCACCCAGGGTTCCGGAGGATGGTCCGTAAAAAGGATTCCCCCGTGTAAAAAAGTCTATATACCACAAAAAAAAAATAACAATACAGTGCTAATTTTTTTTTGTTATTTAAAAAATGGTAAATATATGAAATAGTTTTTCACTCTGGTGTAAAATTGGACATTTCAAGACACAACATTTCCGATTTCTATCATTGACATAGAGATAATTTATAACACTTATAGTGTCAATTTACATCAAATGACAAACATTATGTTATAAAAGTTCATGATCAGCATTCTTTTCAATAATTGTATTACAGTTCATCTCGAACAGCTTTATTTCTCACATTAGGATTTTTCCCAGGGTAAGTCTGACTTTCTAACTGTACTTCTTTAAGTTCATCCTGTTCCAAAAGGAATTCTTTTGCCGTCCATGCCTGTGATCCATCTTTGAACATGAATATAGCTCTATTATCATCAATCAGATATCTGAAATCCATAAATTAAACATTTTAATTCAAGACTGTAACAACAACAGGGCTCTTTACCGTTATTACCCATATTTTTGAAAGAACTTAATATTTTATATTGTTTTACTAAATCTGAGCGATTTGAAATTATGTGTAATATGTTAATTTGCCTAAATATGACACGGAATAAACTGAACAACTGACCTTTCTGCTTGTATATGGTTGCTCCAAAGACTTGCTTGCCATATCTTTGTAAGTTCTTCAGAACGTGCTCTTGAAGGATTATTAGCAACTGAAACAAACATCATAAGTGTCTGTCCTTTCTTTGTAGCTTGAATAACAGATTCAGGATTTGACATGTCCATTTTAGTAAAGTCTATGGATGGCGGTTTGCGAAGATGTTCCGGCAACTCGTCCTCTGGAAGTGGTTCCTCGTCTTCCTCCCATTGGTCGTAAAGACTAAAAGAAATTTAACCTCTTAAATAAGTTGAATAAACATATAATTCAATAATAAGGAAAGTATTGCTATACCGTTCCATGTCCGCATCGCTGAAGTCCCGAATATCTTTTTTAGCCCATGATGGTTTTTCGTCTTCTTTAAATTTTTTAGCTAAGTTACTACATAAGAAAAGAAAAATAAAAGAGCAAACTAATTTTGACATTTTTGAGCAATGTTCTATTCGAGCTGTTATGGAAGTCGGTATTCACTTTATGTTAAATTAATTAAAATCGAGAAGAAAAATAGTTCATTTCTATGAATAATATACCAATCGGACTATAACAGAAATTGTCAAATTGTCAAGTCGTCACCGGTCAGCCCATATATTTATTTATTTTTTAGCAAAGGAAATATTACTTGGATACTAGTTTTTCAGCTGGCTTTGAACGTATACTTACGTTATCTCGATTACTTTTCTTAATTCGATGTATATTATACACTAATTTTATATGTCGGTGCTGACATTTTACATTATTTTAAGTTTTAAATTTATAATTGTTCACTATAATCCTAATAAATTAATTTGATTATGTTGTTTAAAAATGTATTTTAAGTTCCTTCTCAAATAAGAAAATCTACATCCAAGGCAATTTCAAAAAGCTAGCAAAATGCGTGAAAAGCTACTTTCTAAAAGTATTCTCCATGAATTTTGAAGGTATTTTAATATTAATTCCTTCTTGCATTATATTTTCAAAATCTAATTGATTCTTCTTCTTCTTGGACACCTCACTCTTCTAAAATGCATTTTTAGTACAAATTTAGTAAAAATGTAAAAAAAAATAGTAGTAAAAACATCAGTCAAGTAACAACAGTAATAGAAAATAACTTACCACAGCATGATACATTTACCTTCGTTCTGGCAAAAAGTTTATAATTATAAATATATTTATTAAAAAAAGATTGTCGTTAATAACCATAGCCATACACTTCAAAAATACAGATGTCAACTAATGTCAACTTATTTTGTCAGTGAGTTGTCACTTCGCCGTGGGTAACATGCTCGGCAGTAATGAGTCGTCTTATGATCTCGTAAAGAAGTAAACGTTTTGTATCTTACTTTAGTTTTGTAATGTATTTATTATTTATTTTTAATTATCATTGTTAATTCTCATTTAGTGTGAATTTATGTAAACCATCGGACTTTTGGTATTGTTACTATTTCAAAATATTTCGGCGGTCTGATACGTCAGTTAGAACACTGGAACTTTTATTTCAGTAGTTTAGTGAAATAAGTGCTAGCATCATGGACCAGAGTGGTATAACACCAAACACATCAAATCAGCAGTTGGTTAATGGCAGTGATAATGATTCTGCGACGGCATTGCTACAAGAAAAGCAAGCAAGGAAGAGAGAAAATCTAGGAGATGTCACCTTCATAGAATATATGTCTGTTGGAATTTTGTGCTTCGTAAATCTCATCAACTATATGGACAGGTTCACTATAGCCGGTGAGTATGACTTTCGTTTTATCTTTAAAATAATGTCTTATTCAACTTTATCATTGGTTGTATTTTTTCAATTATCGGCAACCTTTTCATAGAATCCTGGCTTGTGCGATAATCAATTTTAATTGATAATATCTTCGTTAATTATAATTTAATATAAATTAAAAGTGTGTGAGCAAGTGACATTAGAAAAATTTAGGCCCTAAGTCTGAATTATTCCTATTAGAATTATGACAATCTTTTTTAGGAAAAAGGCAAATTGGTTTTATAATTTTATTGTTAAATGTCTGAAGTTGAATTAATTTTGCTAAACTGGTACTTTCCAATAAGCTATTTATGAACACTACTGGATTCCGTCTGTATGAAAGCCATCCAATTTGATATTGCTACCTATTGCATTGTCTTGAAATCAATTTATTAACATTATGCAAGTAAACATTTAAATAGTCATGGTGCGTGATATGTTTTTTAATGAAGGACAACACAACTGTGCATTTATTATGTATTTATTTTAATATATTTGTTTTAAGGCAATTAATGATTTCTTTTTTCACATCTGCTATAAAATTGCTGCCACTCTGGTTAACAGTTTTGTCAATTTGATACAAAATTTATTATCATAATTGACGGACTAAACATATTTTCGTTATCAACTTTATATCACTCTTAGGTAATCGAGCATTAATCCCACTGAGAGAATTTTCTATGGACTTTTTACTAAGCAATTAATACACGGACAAATGGATTACCATTTTTCACGTTTTTTGGCGGGCCTTATCGTCTCTTCCAGAAACATACTTCTTCATGCATACAAATGGTTTTTAGATTTTTTGACATCCATACTAGTTTGTGATTGATGGGGTAGATGTAGGTTCGTACATTTACAAGTAAAAATAAAAACAAACTTTATATGAATAAATCAAGCATCTTCCCAGCCATGACCTATGGTGCAGAGACTTGGACTCTTGACTGTTGGACTGGTCCACAAGCTGAAAGTCACACAACAATGATGGAAAGAGCTATGCTCGATAATTCTCTATGGGATAGAATCCGAAACGACGAAATTCGACACAGAACAGAGGTAGTCGACATAGTCAAATGTCAGCAAGTTGAAGTGGCATTGGGCCGGCCACATCTGCCGAGTCAGTGACGGTAGATAGGGGAGGAAGGTCTTGTAACGGAGGCCGCGCATCGGCTGGAGTACTGTGGGCCGCCCTCCCTCCAGATATACCGACGCGACGATCTTATAAGGATAGTCGGAAGTGGCTGGATGCGGAAAGCAGAGGATCATATGTGATGGAAGTCATGAAGAATGCCTATTTCCAGCAGTGGATAGACACAGGCTGATGATGAAGGCAAATGTGACAGATCAAAGAGTAAATGCTGCTTTACACGGCTGCTTTATTTCCGTAATATTACGAGAAGTGCTATATTCTATTTCTTCCTCCTGCATTTTGGAGAGTGTGCTCAGGAACTACATGACCTAATTCCCCCATCCCCTTTCCACCATCGGACTTCTAGACGCACTGCGGGATTTCATCCTTTTGTTGTGAACATCCCTCAAACCCGAACGAAGCGATTTGCTTCGTCTTTCATTCTTCGTACAGCAAAGGACTGGAATAGTTTGCCCGCGTCTGTCTTTCCTTCCGATTACAACGTGGGTATTTTCAAGAGTAGAGTGAATAGGCATTTACTAAGCTAGTGCGCCTTACCATCCAGGACTGCATTTCCACCTAACATCAGGTGGGATCGTAGTCAAGCACTTGCTTAGAAATTATAAAAAAAAAAAAAAATCCTCCACATTCGTGTTTGTTATCATTATAGACTACTTAGTAAGTTACTAATATTTCAATTAAAAAGTATCCTTCCATACAATTTTAGGTATACTAATTAAATAGTATCTATATATAGTATATCTAACGGTACTAAGTGATCATGACATATGCTTTTTTTAATGGTGTCATAATTTAAAATTGTGCACCGGAGACTATGTCTACAAATCCTGTAATCTTTACGCAAAGTGCGCTGTCAAGTTTGGATAATTGCCTAACGTTAACTACCAGGATTAAATCAGATTACGTTGCATCCTTTTATTGCGTCAGCGTCGTCGTGGCAGTAAAGGTGAAGAAAAAAAGTTTGTTTCGAAACAACTGCTAACAATGTTATGTCGTTGACACGAGGTTTACAACGAAGACGAGATCGAAGGTCGAGTCTTTTTTTAAGTTATATCGTGTTTCTTTAATTTCTTTCTTTTCTTTAATTCTTAATAAAATGAACCTTGTTACGAGAAAAGGAAGTATTGTATACATTTTAGATCAATATTTAAAATGTTTATAACTTCTCAAAAACGCGATGCATCGTGTGATATCCCTTTTGTAGTTTTTGCAGCAAATGCTGACAAAAAATAGTTAGACTTATATTCTATGTAATATAAAATGTAACACTCTATACGATAGTATTTTACCCAACCAAATTAGAGAGACACATAAAGACTGACACACACTGACACATACAGAGTAGTTCCTAGGATTGTGGACCTCTCTAAATTTAAAAACGCTATATATATATATATATATATATATATATAGCGTTTTTAATGCTGCACGTTAAGTAAAAAAGGAGTCATTTTTGAATTTGAATTCGCGATCGTTAGATAGTAAATCAGTCTTCACATCATTAGGTTATTACCGCTTCGCAATATATCTCATGTTATAATTTTATATTTCCATTTTCTCTACGGTACGCTTCAAGTCAACATTTTGTGATTATATCTATATATTAATAAATGATTTTGTAATTTTATACTTTAAAACTATAAAAGGACAGATGCTCATATCATAAGATGCTGCGTATTTTGGAGACGGTTGTACGTGAATATTTCTAGCTATAAAGCTAATAGAATAGCTTAACTTTTACTCTAGTATTTGATTTTGGCATACAATAAAGCCTTTAGCTACTGATTGGAAGTTTTTTTTAATACGGACGTTTTGGTTTAATTTACCAAATTTTCCCATTAGTTATACAATAGGAGACCAGATCGTCATATTTGCTGTCCAAGATATTGATCTTCTAACCTTTGTATGGACAGGAAACATAACTGAAAAATGAACCCATTCTACATATAAGTGTCGAATAGTTCATATATTTAGATAAATACATTATGAAACATTTTAGAATAAACATACCTACGTAATTAAGTTATCATTAAATATACACTCAAATGAAATATGTATATATCATAGTGGCATAGTCGATATTTATTGATAATGCCGCGTTAACTGGTTTTTAAAAGGCGGTAGGGGTTTAGCAAGTCGAAAAGAAGCAATATTATTGTTTAACATTTAATTTAACGCTTGGTAAATGTAAAAATAAAATTATAAGGTAAACGAAGCCGAAGTGAAACGAAAGCGGATTTCTAGTTTACATATACGTAAAAGACGAACGTATAACTACAATACTTAGATGTATGTCTGTCTTTTAACTTCACAAGAGCCTCTTAGGTGAAGTACGTGGGTGTAATAAAGAATGGAATGCTTTGCGGCTCTTGAAAACGTAGTAAACTTTAAACGGTTCAAATTGTCGCTTTGAAATAAGTGGGCGGAAGGAACGCGGCGTGTCCTTCCCATTGTCGTGTGACTGGACCGCCTTGCCGAGTAATTGAATCCAACGCCGTTGGGCCAGGTGACCAATAAAAGGCACTGCCGCCTCACCAATTAGTTTATTGCTTTCATCAAATTGTGTTTAGGAATATGACGCGTGTCAGACGTTGTGAATGGAATTCAATTCTCAATTCAATTTTGTTGTTCGATTTTTGAATAAGCTTTTTAGGTGCCATGTGAATTGATATGATTTTTATTAACCAACTTCAAAAAAGGAGTAGTTTATTAATTCGTAAGTATATGTTAAAGTTAAAGTTACAGCTAGTACAGTAGTACTAGTTACAGTAAGTTATATATATCCCACTGCTGGGCACAGACCTCTGTAAAGAGAGTATAAGGGAATAGTCCGTACGCGACCCTAGTACGGATTGGCAAACTTCACGTGTCTTAGAAAAAAAAATCCTAGGACATGTAGGTTTCCTGACGCTGTTTTCCTTCACAGTCGAGCGCGTTGTAAATCAGCACATAAAATTGCAATAGTAAATTCATTAGTGCCTGGCACCGGGGATCGAACTCAGGTTGCTAGCATACTACGTAATTTGAGGCCACCGGCCGTACATTGAGCTTCCACGGCTCTATCTATAATATATGTATTTATATATAATTGTATGTAACTTAGAAAATATTATTTTATAGTAAAAATAATTATGTGCCAGTGAAAGTGCGGGATAAAGTCTTTAAATTGTTCATATAAGGCACACTGGCCACATTTGTTTGGTATTCAAATTAATCGCCTTAATTACACGCAGCACCCCATCTGCCAAGTATCTGGCACCTGGCGTAGAGCATATTTGTACTAAGAATATGTAATTATTTAAATAAGCAGAATTTATTTGTGTAATACAACGCTCAAACATTTAAATTTATTATATTTGAACAATAAATGGGACCAACTTAAAAACAACGGAAAGGGGCGGTTTCACTACTAGTGATAAAGAAATATTTGAGACACATTGGACGTAGAGATTTTTATGGTTAGATGAGTAAGATGCTCGGGATTTCGTGGACCGCATTCAGAACAAATGCCACCATCCTTGAAGAGCTGGGTATCAATTAGTGTCTATCTACTCAAGTGCCCAGGCGAATACTTAACTTCTGTATGCATGTTAGCCGTAGTCGTGCAGGGCGAAGTGGAAGGTACTAGACCACGAGGTAGATAGCCAATGCGTTGGATGGATGGTGGTGCGGGGATAGGTGCGGGGTATGGTGGGTGTTCCCCTCCACGAATGTGCCCGATTTGACGGCAAGCAGGCGGAGGTGACGAGACGTCGTGCGACGGGTTATGATGGCCACGACTACTTCTGTGGGATTTTGTATAGACACAAGGATGGCTATTATGAAAACAATGCTCGAGATACGAAACGTAGAAGAGTATACCTGTAATTCATATCAATATTTCGAGGCCGAGTAAGATGTCCGATCGCGACTTTTTAATACAAAAATATATACTTATTCATAATCATATTTATTAATATATAATCTCGTTATTATACGAGGTAATGGACGCTTGAATCTAATTGAAGCCATTACAATAACGTTAGTACAGTTGATTTTTCATCGCTAATTCAGTTGTGTATTATTTTTAACCTTTACAAATCAAAGAGATACTTATGGCAAGTAACCAAGTAACTAATCCAACTAGCTATTTGGACTCTCAAAGTTTCCTGACTGAGTCGTGGTTCGCTCGTCTCAGGCACTATCGGATCGGAATGCGAACATGATTGAAGTAACCATACAAGTCGAGGTCCTCTCTCGACCGTAGAGTTACTAACAATAGAGGTTCAGGCTAAGCGACCTAAGAGCTATGCCATCTCTCAACTTCGGTATCCAATCGAAATCAGCCTAGGTTCGTCAATTAAAAAGCGGGTTACTTGATGTTAATCTTAAATGTTCACTTCATGACTTAGGTATTAAACTTTTTATAGCTAAGTAAGTCGTACCTGTACTGGAAAAACCGCTGACGTCAACATCATAAATGGGTCGAAAATGGGGTGAATTAACTATTCGTCCTCGTTTACTGTGTAATTAATTTAAATGGGACCACACTCGAAGCATTCTACTACACATCCTCGAAGTAAAAAAAACAGATACATTAAATCGTTACAAAAACGCCGCCTATATTATAACCATAGATAATAAAAAAAAACATTCTATTGAGAAATGTTTTTCATTTTGAATTCCGTTAAAAATCCAATGTAAAATAAAACTTAACTACAGCACAATATGCCTCACAGTAAATATGTAATAGGCATATTAAATAAATCCCCCGTAATGAATGAACACCCAGGGAGGGTCGATGTCACGTAATCAGAGAGCTAATCTCTAGTGTCAACTCACGTGCGTGGGTTCGTTTCTTTCTCTGAATACAATGCTCCCCTCGGAATATGTAAATGGTGTTTTGTATGGTGAGCATTGCTTCGTGAATTAGTGTTATATTTTATTTTTACCATACCTTAATAGCAACCGTGCCTTAATATTAAACCTGGCTGACTACAAGGAAATTAAAAAAAATATCACACTTTTGTCGTATCTGTGTATGATAACAATTTTTTTTTATTTTAGCGGTTTAGATACCAAGCTTTTCCTCGAAGTTATTTAGTCCTCAATGAAGCGAGGTAGCGCACATTTTAGTAGGTATTATTTGTGCTTAGTATTTTTTATTAAAAGGAGAAATTAATTAGTAAAAGTCGACGAGTGGAAATTTTAGTGACCGAAATATTTTAATTTCGAAATTACATTGTTTATTACTATATGTCATTTATATATGTATGAATGTTTAAAATGTTGTTATAAATGTTACTATCATTCTTGTTAGCCATCCAAATAAGCTTAAGCTTGTGTTAATAGATGGTTTACGTTACTAGGTCCTATGTCTGTAAACCAATTGTATCAAAATGAACGTTCAGTGATACCGCAGTTGTCGATTTTTGCTACTTTTGGTAATCTGTTAGGTCAGTAGTGCCACTATGATTTTCCAATTGCATACCATTGACACTCCAATATTGTTTCAATCTTGTTATTTGCTAATCTCTTATCAATAACATAATGACATATTCCAAATATGCCGACAAATATCAATAAATCAAAGAATTCAATTGAAAATTACACATCAAAAAAAATAATTTATTAGATGACGGTTTTTGGCACAATGTCTATTGCATTGAATAGGTTTGTTTCATAGTGAAATGTCATTGGTAAATAGACTCGGACCCCTGTTTCATGTCTTTATGTCATCGTACAAAATGAAAGTGCGTTACTGTCTCTTCATTTGCGTGCGAAACGTAGTGGTAGCATTGGTGCAGAAACATTTACATTTGTAATGTAATATATCTTAGGCCTTATTCGCAGCTAAAAAAATACCACTTAATTGGTGTTTCTACAGTTGCAACGTTTTTATTGATTAAAGAATGCGTCTATTAATATTCGAAATGTAATAAACTAAATAACTGGTACCACAGAGAATGATATAATTAACGTCGACATGGGAACATTCAAGCATGTTTTCTATTAAGGTATCAATCTCTGTAGGTGATTATTTATCTATTATTATTACTTCGGATTTTTTAACATTCAAACAGAGCAGTCGTATGATATTATGTATTATGACCTTTTATTCCTCGCGCGTTACCGCTATTTTATGGGCAGGAGTAGGCCCTTAGATGTTAGGAGCGTTGCTGGAGTTTCTTCGGCCACACTCCCAGCGCCAACGCTTCCCGAAGTGGCACTGAAAGTTAGTTTAGCTTTTGAATGTCCCTTAGATTGTCCGTGAAATAGCAACCGAGCGAGTCGTGTTTTCAGCCCTCTCGGATCGGAATGCACTCTTGTGTCGTGTTACTAGCGATCGAGGTTCATGCTAAGCGACCTAAGAGCAATGCCACCTCTCAATCCGGTGAAGCATTCAAGGCCAGCTTCTCTGGCCAATCTGTGTAGTTCGTCATTAAAAAATCTCTAATCGTTAATAGGTTAGTTACATATTGTGTGTTTGTTTTCCAAGATATGTTTATATCCAAGATTGTACTATCATTTCGTCTTCCATGCGTGTCATTGTGATTGTCGCATTCGTAGGTCAGGGATCGTGAGTCATTTGTTTTACGTGTTTAACCAAACATGACTGTTAACTTTTAAGCGATATCGTCCCCAGATTCTATATACGGTAGTAACTTTAGAACACGTTATGACGTTCTTCTATGCATTCATTAACCGACTTTAAAAAAAAGAAGGTTATCAATTCTGCATTTGCGTCTGTATTTTTTTAAATGTTTGTGCAGTTATAGCGTGATGATGTGATTTTTAAACCGATTTTTATGAAGTCAGGTCATCATATTAGTTTTAAAGTACTTAAAAACATTAAAAAGTGGCTGCTGCTCACAAATTTAAATTTTTTACATAAAATAAACATTTCCATGTTACTCGACGAATTCTCTAGCCATCTGGTTACGTAGCCCTTGAAAAAGGTTCAAGTATGTACTCCATATCTACATCATGCCCACTTCCCATATTTTATGTCAGTCACGTACGATGACACGGCATTCTGTTGCCCTAAAACTAGGGGTCATTAAACAGTTTAAAATAGTTGCTACAAATGCTTTTAATATTTTATGCTGGTCACATCGAGGGCGTTGGTGTCACGGACATTAAATTGAGAGAAGGCTCGTATATGAATGAAGTTGTAAAGATCCTATCTATAGAATAATTTAACTTGTTGAATATTTTAGAATTGTCTAAAACAAATAATAAACAATTATATCTACGAGTAATGACAAAAATCGATTCCAAATCGAATCAAGCAATAAATAGTATAACGCGTGGACGACGCTCTATTTTATCAACCGACTTCAAAAAAAGAGGACGTTCTCAATTCGTTCCTAAGTTTTTTGTTATGTTTGTTACCTCATAACTTTGGACTGGGTGTACCGATTTGGATGATTCTTTTGCTGTTGCTTCCGATGATCCCATTTCATTAGAGTTTGGTCCAATTCCGACAATGGCATCCTTGAGAAAACCATTTTTTTACGAACACAGGTTTGCCAGAGAAGCTGGCCTTGACTGCTTCACCGGATTTAGAGGTGGCATAGCTCTTAGCTCCCTTAGCCTGAATGTCTATCGCTAGTAACTCGACACAAGGGTCCCTCCGGTGACAAGAAATCCATATAAGTCTTAAATTTGTATTATGTATGTGCGCGACAAATGGGCGAATAACTCAATACCACGCCGACCGATTTCGATGATTCATTTTTTATTGGAAAGGATGTTCTTTAAAGGTAGATGAGAGTTTGTTAAGGTTCTCATTAATTCTATTATGTAACATTGCCTCAAAGATAAGGAAATTAAAGAGGACGTCCGCACGTAATAACGTTTGACTTTTGATCGATTTGAAGTCGGTTTGGTTTTTTCATAGTATAATAGTTATATTACTCTCTCTCTCCTTTCGCATGGGTTGTCGTTATGGAGTAATTAACTATTCATCGATTATCATAAACCTACCAATATCACAATCAACGAGCATTCTTCCATATGATTTTCAGGGAGTTCCCTGATTTACCGTACCGGAACCCAAGTTCCTATACCAACAAAATTCATATGGGACTATAAAACCAAATCCTTTCAAACATAAAAACCCTCAAATTAATTTGAAATCGTTTAAAATGGCAAGTTTATTTATATGTTGAAAAACTAGTCGCATTTAATACAAATAATAATTATCACGAGATGTTTCTTTGTTCGTCTGTACTGCAGTGTTGATGTTTTATTACATCAATCAGTGATAGACGTGAAATATAAATATTCTTTAATTACATGTGATAAACGTAAAGGTTCAGAGATCACTGGCTGACACTAAAATACTAAAATATAATAAGAAACATTACGGAAATACATTGTATTGTATGCGTTATTTTGTACTATCTTAGTCCATGATATCATTAGTGTTTTTTGTACAACATGTACAAGGATAACTTAATGTATGACCATAATTCTTATAATGAATACGTGAAGTTGCCGGCTTCGATGACAATGGGTACTAGTTTAATACCTAAACACTCTTCTACACCTACACAAAGGGTGGGAAAATTAGACGTATCCATGTTTATGAATCGTCCATCCCAGCCCTGTAGTTCTGGGCTCTCAAGAATAAGACAACGGTATCACCCGCCTGTCGTATAAGGCGACTAAAAGGGGTCTCGGTTTCACTGAGCGACAAGGGTGGGGGCCTTTTTCGTCCGCGAAGGTGGACCCGGGAAGAAGGCGACATCGGCCGTGTAGCCTTGCACTGTGAGCAGGGGGGAGGGAGTACCCCCCCCCCTCCCGGGACGTGCTCTCCTTGAGCACAGTGCAGAGGGGCTATAGTGCGTTCCACTGGAGATCCCGGAACCCCTCGTCATGCATCGAGGAAAGGGCCACCGGTGAGGTTTTAGTAGGTAAAAACCCCACATAACCGCCGCCTTCCCCCCAGAAGGCGGGGTATCTTTTTGAAGTTTTTCTTCCCGTTAACAAAAGAAAAAAGTATAAAGTAAAGTATAATCCATCCAGAGTAACCTTTTTTTTTGGGCAAAGAAATTTTGCATTGGGATGGAAATCATTTACGAATTCAAAGTACATACGGGAACCGAACCCTAAAACTCGTCGCACAAGCGTCGTTGCGTGTACTTGCCTGCAATATGGTTATAACGATTAAAAAACCCATTACGTCATTGTACAAATAAAACTAGGGGTTATAAAAGGGGCTCCCGCTGTCCCCGTTTATTAAAGGGTGCGGGCATATTGCCCTTAATAAATAAAATATGTGAGAGCCCAACCCATACTGTCCAATATTGAAAGGATTCAATAATAATCCTCACGCGTTACCGTTATTTTATGGGTAAACATCACCCCTTATATGTTAGGAGCGTTGCTGGAGTTTCTTCGGCCACTTCTTCTCCCAGTGACAACGCTTCCCGAAGTGGCACTCAAAGTTAGTTTAGTTTTTTAATACCTTTTCGATTATCCGTGAAATAGCAACCGATCTAGTCGCGTTTCGGCCCTCTCGGGCACTCTCAGATCGAAATGCTTACGCGTAACATAGTAACCGTCCAAGCTGAGGTTACCCCTCACCGAGGGTACCCTTATGTCGAGGTACTAGGGATAGAGGTTCAGGCTAAACGACCTTAGAACTATGCCACGTCTCAATCCGTTGAAGCAGTCAAGGCCAGCTTCTCTGGTCAATTTGTGAAGTTTCTCAAAAAAAAATGGATTCAATGTTTTAACAGAGTTGTTGTTTAAGCATTTTTTATTATCAAGTTCTGTTTATCATAATCAGAATCATTTATTCGTGGACCACTACATAGTATAAAACAAAGTCGCCTCCTGCCCTCTGTCCCTATGTATGCTTAGATCTTTAAAACTACGCAATGAATTATGATGCAATTTTATATATAGATAGAGTAATTCTAGAGGAAGGTTTATGTATAAACATGCATAATATAGTAGAGAAATACTGATAATTTTAGAGGTTTCTA
Organism: Meandrusa payeni; assembly: GCA_029286785.1. Classification (NCBI taxonomy): domain Eukaryota; kingdom Metazoa; phylum Arthropoda; class Insecta; order Lepidoptera; family Papilionidae; genus Meandrusa; species Meandrusa payeni. Next base: position 4,463,001 of record JAGSMX010000027.1, read on the forward strand.
CTGTGATTTAGATAAGTTATAATTTAAAAAAATAACAATTAAAAAGTTGTGGCTGGCGATAGTTTCAGCTGTCACTAGATATTAGTTAGCTAAAATAAATAGTGATTTCTTAGTACTATGATTGCCAGTTTATAAAAAGAAAAAGCAATGAACCACAGCCATCAACATTCTGTAATTGGAATGTAATATTATCAGTGTCTGACGAGGCGTCTAAAAATGTCCACTAATCGATAATATATTCCCGGGGCACTTGAACGGGACGCTTATCTTATGTTTTGAATACAATCACGGATCCACTGAACGTTTTCAATATCGCCCTTACGGTTGCCCTTTTGAACGATCGTTAGTGGTGAAACAAAAAAAGTGATTACAAATAACACATGACGGATAAAAGCTTGGATAAGGGTACATTTTTCCGGCTTTCGAGTGATCAAAATTTTATTGTACAATCGATAACATTAAAGTAACAACAACGGCATGAGTGTGGTCGGAGATAAGAGGACAAAGTGACTTAAGCTTTAATGATAAAGGTACAGTTTTATGAGTGGTCGTTAGTATGCCAGACGTGATTAGTATAACTATTTCTCTCACAAATAATAACTGCTTATTTTTCCGAGAATGTTACTCATTGAACAGTTAATAATATTTTTTTTCACTAACACTCTTTTTAATCATTCCGACTTTTTTTGACGAACTGCACAGATTGGCCAGAGAAGCTAGCCTTGCTTCCCCGGATTGAGAGGTGGCATAGCTCTTAGGTCGCTTAGCCTGAACCTCTATCGCTAGTAACTCGACATAAGGGTCCCCCCGGTGAGGGGTAACCTCGACTTGGACGGTTACGGACAAGCACGACTCGGTCGGTTGCTATTTCACGGATAATAAAATTCTGACTAAGAATAAGCTTGTGCTAGGAGATGGCTCACGTCGAGTCGCAAAATTTTTTAAACTATCGATAACTCATGTGTGAATAAATCCCAAAATTGATGATAACATAATATATAGTAAGTTACACACTACTTTGTAATATTCATAGCAAATGTCCCGTATAGTATCACTACAATCATAATTATTGACCTAAGACCGTTACTCAACCTAGGGCATAAGTTAATTATTATTTTGATAGAATATACTATACTCCATATTTTATCTTGTTTAATCTGAAGTTCAATTCTCTTCAAGATGAGCATCATTTGACAACATTAACTATGTCCTTATAATAACTTTTGCAAGTGGTTTCTTGTTTTTATATATATTTTTTAATCAAATCTAAGTAGATTGTAAGTTGCTTGAGCTATTAAACTCTTTTTATTTGGCTTTCAAACAATTAACATATGTCTTAAAGTCCTTATCTAATTATCTATATATTGAAGGTTATCTGTCTTTATCATGTATTTGAGGCCTTATCAGATTTCTTTTGCTTTGTTTTTAAACCGATTCCAGACTGTATGTCTCTTGGAAATGAAGTTACGTGATTAAAATTACCTACTTTTGAAAATAATATAGAGCATCACGCCCTAGACCCTAGACGGCTAGGAAAATATTATGATGATTTGATTTTGCACACATACATAAAAAAAATGGCGCGGAGACTCATGGGGGGGATCATCTAACTTACATTTTCATTTTCATCTTAGACGTAAGAAATAAGTGTATATGTTTTAAAAGACTTGGCTTAAAGATTTTGTTACCAAGCCATAAAATATTCAACAAACAAAAGCACACATACATTCTCGCATTCATGTTGGTCGTTTCTGATGTTGTCATCTTTAATGTATTAACAATCTGATCTGCGCTTTTGGTGCACCGTCGTAAGTGTTTATCTAGTATCTTTAGCATCCTAACTCACCGTCATATTTCGCTAAAGGTTATTTAAAAGCGGTCCATAATAACGGCGGTAAATAATCTATTAGTGATTTAGTCACCTTAATATGTATGACTTAATGATTTTGATAGCTATGTATAGCCTTAAATAGTAACATTTAATTAATCGACTATCTACTTACATTTAGGTGCAATTCAGCCAAGTAAAGTCGGAGGGTTATATTAAATAGATCAATTTATAAAGCTGGCTATAATTTAAATTCGGTCCGAGGGAACAGTGAAGTGTTTGATGTGATGGTTTGCAGCTGTTGTGCACTGCACCGCATAATCAATGCAATGCCTTAAATTACGAGTGCCCATCGAGACTGCACTCGGAATCAATTACTTCCACTGGCTACAGGTGTGCAACCAACCAACAATAATAGTCGTGATTGTAATGCAAACCTTTTTAACATAGATCAATGAAACTAAGTCTGTAGGATACTATTTGAATGTCATGAAATTTTAAAAAGATACCCCCCCTTGAGGGTGGGGGGAAAGGCGGCCGTTATGTGCGGTTTGACCCACTAAAACCTTCCCGGTGGCCCTTCCTCGTTGCATGGTGAGGGGCTCCGGGATCTCCAGAGGAACGCAACGGAGCCCCACTGCACTGTGCTCAAGGAGAGCACATTTCTGGGGGGGAGTTTGCTCCCTCCCCCCTGTGCCCTCGCAGTGAAAGGCGACACGGGCCATGAAATTATCCTATATAATGTATATAAAAATATGGTGCAAAGGACTCGAGAGGGCTAAACCACAGCTCGGCCAGTTCATTCATTTCTACTTAAGCTTCTTTTGCTAATGAGTTTCCGGTGTCCAGATTATTTCATACAAAACAATACTGGCTAAAAGATAGAAATATGGGGCGTAAAGTTAATAGAAATTGATATTTTATTTAAAATACTGTTGTTACCTCTGTTGTTGGGGAGGTAAACACAAATCTTCATTCCATGCCCATTGTTAAAATGTTAACATATTTTTATGCAACATATTTGTTTTTGGTCAAAAAACTATTAAGTCTACCGCATTACGCCTATCAATTGCTACTTCAATTCACTCTCGAATGAGTATATATATCCTTTGATTGAAAAATGTATTAAACCGTTGAAAAGAAACAGTTAAATTAAGTACTTGTATTTGTTAAAGTGGACCCGGGAAGAAGGCGACATCGGCTGGCCCGTGTCGCCTTGCGCTGCGAGGGCACAGGGGGGGAGGGAGTAACCTCCCCCCCCGGGACGTGCTCTCCTTGAGCACAGTGCAGAGGGGCTCCGGTGCGTTCCACTGGAGATCCCGGAGCCCCTCGTCATGCACCGAGGAAAGGGCCACCGGGGAGGTTTTAGTGGGTAAGAACCCCACATAACCGCCGCCTTCCCCCCAGAAGGCGGGGTATCTTTCTGAAGATTTCCTCCCGTAAAAAAAAAAAAAAAAAAAAGTATTTGTATTTATTATAACACCATGAATGGTATATGCATGATGTAAGCATATTGCGTTGTTCTTGACCTTTGCAAGGTTAATTTTAGCGCATAAATATACCGATTGCAGGCTAACACAAATTTGCGCTAGATTTATATGTTACATAATTTTCTTAAAGAACTACGCCGATCAGCCAGGCCTGTATCGCTTCACCAGGTTTTTGAGAGGTATTTTTTTTTTGATGATGATTATTTCTATGTTTTTGTTTTATGTTTTTATTTTATTTTATAAACGTTGTATTACGTTGTGTAAACGTTGTACGTATGTATTAAAATTATTTTGTTAATATTATTAATTAATTTTAAAAAATAACAAATTTCAGTTACGTAGTTTTAATTATTGTATGCATCTTATACGGTTAATAAAATACGAGCTCATTACTTTAACAATACTTACGTACTTACCCGACCGTAACGCAAAACAAACCAATATTGCAACATAGGCGTCAAAACGTTACGCGCACCCAAAATACGGGTATAAGTAGTGATAATAATAAACTCATATCTACTCAAGTGGTAGTAAATCCACGGTAATTGTACCAACAACTGAGCCGGCACTGTTCCATCAAAGGAGAGGTTGATGCTCCCGTCGTTCCAAAGAAAGTATGGTTTCAGTCGTGAACGCCGCCACTTTCTATTTTTCTTCTTAAATACACGTCAAAGTCGCATAACATACCAGCACGTAGATGTGTTTGATTTTTTTTCTTTTTCTCATGCATTAATGTTAAGTAAACTTTACTTAAATTATGTTTTATAAAAATATGTAAATTGTCTATTCCTTTAAATAAACGTGAATATTATATAGATTTAAGGCGCAAATAGTCTTAGACAAATCTGTTATTGCACTGAAATGTGTTCAAAGACATTTTAAATGCTATGAAGCTTTTTCTTTTAGCTAACCTTTGGTGGTTAAGAGCAGGATAAGGATAGTGCCGCTAAAAAGTGTTTTAGTGTAATTAACGTTTAAGACGAGTATACGAATGGTCAAAAATAAAACGATAAAAATTTTTGCCGATTTAAATATTTAATTTTACTATATTTATTTAACATTGAGTAGTGTTTGGGCCTCTCTACGATCTTATACTTTCCGTTTCGACGTGTGAGTGAGGTGCTGACTGCCTTAGCAATAAGACCTCAGATAGATGTTTGTGGGTGGCGGGGTTCACCTAACAGGTTAGTTGTAATGTCGTTTATTCCTTCTTCTATAAAAAAACTTTAAAGGAGTTTTGCCTTTGTTTTACAACAGATGAAAAATTAATGGTAAATAGTATTCAAGTTTCGAACACGTTCGTTCCGTAATACATTTCGTCATGTAACATTTAAAAACTCGACTTTTAAACGTAAATTGTAATTGAGGACAATGTTAATAGTTGCTGCTTTGTTGCTTTTTTTATTCTCCTTAAAGATACAATCCAAATCCGCATTTTAGGACCTACTAGTAGTAGATGTGAAGCTGCTGCTTGTGCGAGATTTTGCCTGACTCAAAGAAGCTATGAAATAAAATTAATATTTTCTTGAAGCAAGATTTTTATGTAACTAACATACTCTGGCAGGAATAAGCTATAGAACAAAGGCTCGATTAGTTAGAGCATTAATATTCCCAATCTTTCTGTATGGAGTCGAGACGTGGACAATTCAAGCAAGAGAAAGACAGAGAATAGATGCATTCGAGATGTGGTGCTGAAGGCGAATGCTACGAATACCGTGGACTGCCAAGCGCTCAAATGTATCTATTCTCTCCCAGCTCGCCATAAAGACCAGATTGTCCACTACGTGTCTACAGCGCGTACTGTCATATTTCGGGCATATAACGCGTAGAGGGAATGGCAACCTTGAAAAGCTGGTCATCGTTGGCAATACAGAAGGCAAGAGAACAAGAGGCCGGTCGCCAACATGATGGTCTGAGCAAGTAAAAGGTGCCATCTCCTCTCCTAATCTCTACCAGCTGCTGAGGGCTGCCTCGGACCGAAACCGATGGAGGCAAATTGTTCATTAGAGAAGAAGAGAAGAAGAACATACTCTGAGTAGCCAGGGAAGCTGGCTATGTCTGTTTCACAGGATTGAGAGATGGCATAGCTCTTAGGTCGCTTATCCTGAACCTCTATAGCTAGTAACTTCCCACAAGGGTTTTTTTCAGTTTTGGTTGTTTTCGCATTATTTTTATGTATTGCAATGGGTCTCGTCGTTCAATTGCTATTTGATACATTGCCCGATGAGCCCGATTACTGTAACTTAATGTTACAGTAGTTGGTCGCACGACATGGTGGGACGAAGGCATTATGGGTGGGTCTCATTGGGCAGTACGTCCCACTAGGGTCCCGGTGGGGGGTAACCTCGGCTTACACGATTACTATCACTATAGCCATGTGGCTAAGGTAATAGACTCACGGAGACTGAGGTTAGAATCCCAGCCGGCTTGATAAGATTTTGTTATTTGCAGTACAAAATATATTACTTGCTAAAAGCTAAAAGTCCCGGACGATGAAATTTGAACGCAATACAGGAAAATTAATTTAAATTGAAACAATTAATAATTATGTAGGTAGTGTAGATATGTACACAACCACTACATACGATATATTCTGTAGTGGTACAAGTGTAAGGTAAAAAACATATATTTATATAAATACATAATAATTTTTCAATCTGACATGTTTAAAAATAAATTCAACTTGGCGTCATTATAAATGGAAGTTATTTAAGTTTAGACAAGACAACGGTTCTTTTTGTATAACGAACTTAACTTAGCACACGGAAAAAACAGACAGCAACATAGAAAAAAACTATTCGAAGAGCGGCAAAACGCGCCACTGATTTTCTGGTATGATAGGAGACAAATGGAGCAGAAATAGTATTTTTGTAAACCGTTTTAAATATTCAAATCGGCAACGATAACTGATTGTGACGACTGTTGTTAAAGTAAGTTTCCTTTCGGATTCTGATATTTATATATTTGTTAAAATACCGTAGAGTTATTTCTTTCAACACTCATATCGTTTGACTCCTATAAATAGTTTAGGAAACTACTTAATTTTTTTAACTTTGGACAATTGTTTTATTTTAATTTATCATCTAGCAACATGTAGTTAAATATGCGCTTATAAGGAAGTTAGAATTAAATTCCGTACCCTTTACATTTCAATGTTTATTCGCGTCACAGGCTAGATCTCTACAAATCCACAAAACGTACATTCGCGACCGTCGAAGGTTGCGAATAATCCTTGCACGTTACCGCTATTTTATGGGCAGGCCCCACCCCTTAGATGTTAGGAGCGTTGCTGGAGTTTCTTCGGCCACTTCTTCTCCCAGCGCCAACGCTTCCCGAAGTGGCACTCAAAGTTAGTTTAGCTTTTGAATGTCTCTTAGATTATCCGTGAAATAGTAACCGGCCGAGGTGTTGGTTCGGCCATCTCGGGCGCCCTCGGATCGGCATGCTTACGCGTAACATAGTAACCGTCCAAGCCGAGGTTACCCCTCACCGGGGGGACCCTTGTGTCGAGTTACTAGCAATAGAGGTTCAGGCTAAGCGACTTAAGAGCTGTGCCACCTCTCAATCCGGTGAAGCAGTCAAGGCCAGCCTCTCTGGCCAATCTGTGTAGTTCGTCATTAAAAAAAAAATGTTTATTCGCTCCCAAGTTATCATATACCAACGAGCGACGAGTTACTGCTTTTTTATAACGTCTTAATATTCATCTCCGGAAGCAGTTTTTTAAAGGGTCGTAAAAATAACTCCTACTTCGTTGCTTACCGTCGTAAACTATTTCCATTCGTGTTCCAAAGGGGCTAAACGTATTCAATCTTATATTTATATGACGTTTATTTTCATATACAAAGTAGACAGGTAGACATTACTAAGTCTGACTAGATTAAGTAGTCGATTTTTATCTACTGTCAATTGTTTTATTTTTTTTGTTAACAAGGAGGAAATCTTCAAAAAGATTACGCCTTCACAAGGCGGCGGTTATGTGGGGTTTTTACCCACTAAAACCTCCCCGGTGGCCCTTCCTCGGTGCATGGTGAGGGGCTTCGGGATCTCTAGAGGAACTCACCGGAGCCCCTCTGTACTGTGCTTAAGGAAAGCACTTCCCGGGGTGGGGGGTTCACCCTGGCGGACGACAAAGGCCCCCAACCTTATCGCCCAGTGAACCCGAGGCCCCTTTTAGACGCCTTCTAACAAGCAGGAGATACCGCAGTCTTATTTTTGAGAGCCCAGAACTACAGGGCTGACAGTGTAGCTAGGTTGATGTGATCAAAAGGGCAAACAAAATTGATACCTCTTTAACTCGAAAAGCCCCAAAACCATTATTAAACCAGCATTACTCGAAATCTCAAACCTCTGAAGGTCGCAGTAAGTTAGTAACAGTTAACAAGACAAATAAGTATAAATAATACATCCTTAATTCGGACTCATCCCTAAAATGGACTTCTGTACATTGAACATTTATTGTTTTTTGTTTAAAAAGAAGGTAAGAAATTATTATTAATATTATTAGTTGGAATAAATTTTAACGTATTCAAGTAGAAAATCTTCAGACTTTAGTTTATTGCAATAACTTTGGCAACAAATGGAACGCGGATTTTCAAAACCGAAAAATATAATCTTTAACTATTTATATATAGTAGCCTTGCAAGGAATAAAATAAATGGAAATCTGAAGGCTAAAGTTCAGGGCCACATAATAGACGTGACGGCACCACCCTCGTCTAGCTAAAATTTTTGGCGAGTTACCAAATCTGTGGGAGTTTGCCGCATCGGATTGTTATATAATATATATATATCATATTTTCTTTTGCCTGTATTTTTTAGGCATTCGACTTTGAGTTCCAATTTTTTTTTAATGGTTGATTGACATGTTGGTAAGTTTACGACAATATACTATTAGAGTAGGATATATACTCCTTTGGGTACTTGTGTGCCGGAGAAGTCCCCTTTGCGTTCCCGGTCGTTGGGGTGTCCTGTCGCTGACAGATCCGGGGCACCCCGCTCATAACGGCCGATGGCATTCGCGGAAGGTTTAGTGGGGAGGGGCTGCCCAGGCCGAGTTCCACACATCCCTCCGGGCCCACCCAGGGTACCGGAGGATGGTCTATAAAAAGATCCCCCGCGTTAACAAAAAAAAAGGATATATTCCTTAAAGATATCTCCATACATGTTCGTCAGTTTCAACGTACTTCTGACGCCATACAAAAAATTCTAATATCATATATTTTTTAATTTAATACCACCACCTTTCTCCACTTAATATTAGGTGGGTCGTATAACCTTGTTAGATATTATTAGAAAAAATTTCAAACGTTTTATCCAAGGATACGGGAATTTAATGTTCTTTGTATCCAGTTTATCGGATATTCTATTTGCACTTTTTAACTTGGCTGAAATTAGAGCTGAGGATCTACGGCTCAATGAACAGACACGCTGGCCGTTTATACTCATTGATCAATATAAAACAAATTAGTTACTTGCGTCGTTAAGGACAATTGGGAAGTAATTTTCTTTTTCCTTGTAAACTACAAATAGTACTCCGGTCTTTTTGTTTTTTACAATTTGTAGTTTACAAGGTGGTCTATAAATGAACTACACTTTAATAATTAATGTAGTTCATTTATAGACCACCTTGTAAATTACAAGTGATTTATTTTGGTCTCTTAATAATAAATATAATTTTCTTTATATATTATTATATAAAATATATATATATATATATACATATATATATATAAAGTTTTGTATTGTTTAATTTGTATTGATTTAATATTTCCTTGCATTAATTGGACAAAAAGGTAGATTTAATGTCAAAATTCTCTGTTAGTCTTCCTTGGGGATTATGTTCAAAGGTTTAGAGAAAAAAAAATACATGCATATAACATATCTACGAATAGATACGTACGTACATATATTTAACTAAATGATATAAGGTCTCACATCCTTTTACTCGTCAAGATATAGCAATCTTTATCCATTTTACATCTGAGATTTGTGGGTTCCATGTTTTTTTTAAATTCAATAAAGCGCAACCACAGACTTGTCTGTGCTCTTTTCTCATGTACTTTATTTGTTCTTTTGGTTTTGTTAAGAAGAGTGCAACCTCACCTCTACGGTTACTACAATTTTTTTTATCTGATTTTGAAAAGTGGTGTTGGAGATTTTTTTTATGACGAACTACACAGATTGTCCAGAGAAACTGGCCTTGAATGCTTCACCGGTTGGAGAGGTGGCTCTTAGGTCGCTTAACCTGAACCTCTATTGGTAGTAACTCGACACAAGGGTCCCCGGCTTGGACGGTTACTATGTTACGCGTAAGAATTCCGATCCGAGGGCGCCCGAGAGGGCCGAACCACGACTCGGTCGGTTGCTATTTCACGGGTAATCTAAGGAACATTCAAAACTAACTTTGAGTGCCACTTCGGGAAGCGTTAGCGCTGGGAGAAGAAATGGCCGAAGAAACTCCAGCAATGCTTCTCACAGGTTTGGTGGGGTAAAAGTGTTGGAGAATGCACTGGTTCACGCGTCGTAGACGCCCCGTTGCATTGTTATTAGTTTCTCTGTGACCGCTGCCCTGTTTCTAATGGCCATTTTAAAGTTAAAAGTACTCTATTATTTTTCTTTTGATGCTGCCGTTGCCTGAGTCTTCCTGTAGCGTCGTCACAGTAATCTGTGTAATAGACGCAGCTGACTGTGTGTCGGGATATCGCCACAACAGCTGCTGTCGGACGCTGTCGTGCAGTTGCAGTTTTTTCGTCACTGTTCTGATGACCACCACTGATCCGCATGTGAGGCCTTGGGCCTCGTGCACGGTGATATCCATGTTAGAAGTGGGGAGTTGTGTGGTTTTGACAATCTTCGCGATTACATCAGATTTGATAAACCACAAAAGAACACAATGCTATCTTGGCTGATAAAAATAAATACTAACTTCCATAGAGAAGACGCAATTTGCTTCAATCAAGGCCAGCGGTAACCTACAGGAATTAGGGATGTCAAAAGCCTTAATCCTCCTGTGAAAGTGTCTGCTGTAGTGTCCGAAAAATCGGGAATTCAAAAATAAGATTAAATCTGTAAAAAATTGTCGGTTTTGTGGAATGAAATAGTCCAATAACTAGTATACTCGCTTTACTAAGATAGCGTAACGTTGTACAAAGAATTATTTTAACGAATACAGTCACAACTGCGCGTCCTCAAAATCTTTTTACAAAATTAATTAGAAGTCAGATTATGAACTAATAAAGTTAAATTATTGTTCACATTGCCAAGATAATGTGACGATCAAATAAATTATTACTTATGAATTAAAGATACAATAAGGTTTAGGTAAATCACTAAGGTATCATTGGAAGTAGTTTGAATTATAGTGAAATGGTATGGCAGTCGTTTGCCCGTCACAAATATATTCCGCGTAGGTTTTGTGGAAATATTCACCTTTGTCACGTACACGGTTTCCTAGAGGCTTATTCTGTTACACTTTGTGAAAGCAGATCCTTAGTGGTAAGCTGTATCGGGTTCTCGGTATCGACCGTTTATTACTTTTCAATTGCATAATATTGTTGATTGTTCTAATTTATTTTCTGTTTGTATTTGTGCAAGAGCTCTAACGAGCTTTGTGCTGACAAACCTTGACATTTTGAAGGCTTCTCATAGCCTAGTGGCTATGCAGCTCGACTTATGATCCGTTGGCCGCGGGTTCGAATACTCGTCGGCTTGTATCAGTGAATTGCCGTTTTTTCCGGATTTTTATAAAAAAAAAACAAAGTCAATCTGAAGTTAAAATTGGAATAAACAATTTCATTGGTGCCGGCACTCAGAATCGAACGCGGGCCGCTAAACTAAACATGAGGCGACCGTCCGGACACTGAGCTATCGTGGATTTAAGGTTATTGAAGATATACCTAATCGAAAAACAAGTAACTCATATATAGACATAGACATATTCTTTATTGGCACAAAATAAACACATCAAAAGACAGAAAAAAAAACAATAAAATAAAAAGATACAGTTTAAGAAAAACGGACAAATAGTACATACGACAATGCCAATTGGACACCGTCTCAGCATATGCCCTCGCAAGGATGCGACAGCGCTGATTTTCAACGGTGCCCATTACTACCTAAAGTCGTGCGCGCCCAACAATACATTATATATATGTATTTTTTTTAATAATTGAAGATATATTGACAATTTTATGCTTTTACTAACTAGATGATGTACTACTAGGTCAAGGTGCTTTGTCGAAGTCACCGTTGTTCGAGATTGAGTTAGAAATTTTCAGTTCCAAGGTGCTGTAGTTGGTACATTTGCATAAGAATTATTCACGGCGCAGTCGTTCGAAATAGGAGACAATAAGACGCAGCGCTTAACCTTAACCCAACGTACAGGTACAAATGTGCCCGTAATGTGCAATTTATTTCACAATCACCTTTAACAACTTAAACCAATTACTACGTACTTGCACTGTAAATAATTGCTTGTGTTAATATTGGCCATGGGCTTTCTGTTCTCGAGAGTTCGGTAAAGCTGTTAGTCGTCGAAACCGACTTTATTTCTATAACTAAGGTTCCAAACACAATATGAGTTTTATCGTGTTTGGAACCTTAGTTATAGAAATAAAGTCGGTTTCGTTTTGATTGAACCTTAGGGATGGAAAAAAAAATTAACAATTCATTCTGCGTGAATCGGATCAACACTTGACTATGAAATAATAAATCCCAAGGAAGTGGTGTCAAAGGCCGTAGGTGAATTACTGAAATGAATTGAAAAACGTCGGATATTAAAAAATGGTATAAAAACGCGATAAAATCCGTAAATCCGACCGTCCATAAAACAGGCAGGAAATATTTGAATCGTCGTCTTTTTTGTTAATAAAAAAATATTATTAAAATATATTATACCTTGACTTGTCTTATATTTTTGTCTCTAATATTATTTGTTTACGCTCGAAAAGTGAAGAATGAATTTTGACGCGGTTTGAACGCGGGAGAATTATCTAAAAACCGCGCACTTGGGTTCTTTGACCTCCCAAAAAAGTGATGTTACTTTCCCAATGTGTATGTCAACAATGTTTACACATGCGTCTGTCATTGACATTTACATCTCTACGAATTATTCGATATAAAACTGTTTTTTATGAAAAAAAAAGGATATTTATTTTTCTAATTTAGTTTTTTTTTTCTCTTTATTTTGGCAACAAACAGTCCTTACTGTCTACTGTGTTTTTTCATTATACTCATTGTAGATCATTCCAATTGTCGACATACTGAAATCCAACCACCATTCGTCCTAGCTTGAAATATAATATTTCCTTAATAGTCCTTAAGCGTAATATTGAATGAAATGTACACATTAGTTTAAAACTAAAAAGACAACAAAAAGCCGCTATAAAGCCAGTGTTATATCAATCCAAGTTCGCAAAGGTCGAAATGCCCGATTTATCTTTGATCAAATCACTCGCTGGTGTTGACAGGCGATTTAAAAATAAATTGGTAAACAATAATATTATCGTGTGTGTTTTGTTTTTAATAGACTTAAGTCTTAGAAATGTAAATAACAATTTATTGTGTACACTATTTTTAATTAAAAAACCATCGCATTAGTTGTTATCGTATTGTTGTATTTCTAATGTAGTTCTCGGCGGGATATTTCCTATTCAATGTGTTTTTAATACGTCGTCTAGAATGATGGCCACGTCACATACAGTAAATGGATTTCTCCGTCGAAAATGAAAAGCTTTCTGAACGTGAAGTATTTTCACTTTGCTTTGGGGAATTGTGTTGACGCTTTGGAAATCCCATTACAAGCCACATGCTGTGTATCGAATTTGCTACAACCCCTTATAAACGCACGGGCACGTCCCCTGCGTGTTCACACGAGGGTTAATCGTTGTTGATCCCACTAATGTTTTTTTTTATTTTACATCCAATTTTAGTTTATTTTGTTTTCCCACGATTGCATGAGTTTATATTATTTACTTGGTAGATTAATTTAGGCATTGCAGTGGCCTAGTGGCTAAACGGCTCGCAAGTAAAACCAACATACTCGTAGAATCGCTAACTGCGTCTCGTCGAGTTCAATATATCCCAAACTTTTAGGTGGCGAACATAACGGCTTAAATTGAGCTCGTGTTCAATGGCATCTTGTTTTTTTCTAAGTTTTTTAGGTAGCTAGGATTACCAAGAAAAATTCAAGCTAGTCTATCTAGAAGCTATTCGCAATGTAATTGGCGTTGCGTGAATGTGCCAGCTACGTTCGGGGAGGAAGGATCTCAAAGAAATCCGACCTTCTGTAGCAATATTTACACTTTTGCTTTTTGTCCGGTGAAGTAGCTGATAGTACAACCCATCCTTAAGGCTGTGTGTACCAGCAACGCTTTTAGAGGGTTCTGTGATTACCTCTCGTATATAAAAAAGAAAAAGTGTATAAATTGGTGGCTGGTTCAAACAGGATTTGAACTTACGATCGATTAGATCGTAAGTATGACACGTTGGTTCTAGGCTTTCACCTATCTACACGTGCGCGTACGTGCGCTGTATTACATCATTCCAGACTAGGTCAGTGTGCGTTACACGCTAAATCTATTTTGTATCTATCAGCAGTCTTAAAGTTTAAAATATTCGTCGGTAACTAGTTCTATGTTATATAAGATTTAAAAATAAATTGGAGCTTTTCGTAAATAACGTGGAGCGTAAAGAAACCGCATTGCCGCGCTGTCACGAGCCACTGCGCCCGCGCAATGGTTGGCGTCGGATAGCGCGTCGGTGATTGGCTCGCGACGATGGCGTGATGTGGACACGACCTACGGCGCGCTATCGCCGACGTGCGGTGCTGCCATCACGCGTCGGTACGTCGCATCGCACCGTACGTTGCTATCACTCCGCGCGCCGGTGTTGCTAGATGTCATCAAATTATCGTGGAAAAATTATGTAGATTCATTTTAACAATTCTTTATTAAATAAAGATAATATGAGAAGTTATAATATTATTAGGATAATTGAACGTTTAAGCAGTATAAGGCCTGTACTTTACTTTTGCACAAGGATCGATTATCCGCTGGCATATATTTATGTCACCCGCATTTACTGTACTCTTGGCTTGTTGCTGGAATGGAAGACTGACTAGCTAGCTTAGCAAAAATGTGGAAAAAGAAAGGCATTATAGGTGCCAGAACTTCGTAATATAACTATAATACTTTGAACAGAAAAGCGTCCGCGCGTAGCGTTTAACGTTTGATTCCTCGCGTCCAATTTGTTATACAATGAATTATTTATTATCGATTGATCGATTTGCTTGCATCTTAGCCGGCTTGACTTTCTATTTCAAAATAATTCATACAATATTAATAAAAAAATCGTGGAGTTCGTGGGGATGATTGTTAGAGTCGTCTCGAATATACGGCCAAAATAAACATCCGTTGGTGACAACACTGGCGCCATGTGACGTAGCGCCGCGTAGTCTCGCGCCACACAGCATTGCGCACGCTGGCTTCGTCGACGTCACATGATTTAGCGCGAAGGTCGTCTGACTGCCGGTGAGGCGTCGACATAATCTATTTAAATTTTAAACATGAAATCATCTGCCGTTATTTCACTATCGTCCGGTAATGCTTAATTGGTGAATCTATTAAATATACAAAATATTGTTGAATCATGTTTTACGAATGGCGTGACCCTGTATTTGACTGAAGTCTGTTTCGGACAGCATAATTTCAGCTCTAGTATCTACCTATTTAGCAAATAAGAGTATAACAAGGAAATAAAGTATTGTAAAAAGTACATATGTGACTGGGATATAAGAAAGAGGTGAAAAATGGAAAAGAAAAGAATGAGAAGAGAAAAGATCAATAAAAGAAAGAAGATCATAACTTTCGATATGTTGGGATAACGAAATAAAAAACTATTGAACCAAAAAATCTGGTGTCGATTCGTATTACGGATTCCTACTACACAAAATCATTTCCTAGATTTTTCCGGGTATGAGGTGACAAGTTCTTGTCCCTTGTCACATTTGACATTTGGTGTAAATATAGTTGTAGGGGTTTAGGCTAAGCGATCTAAGAGTTATACGACCTCTCAAACCGGTAACGCAGTAAAAATCAGTTTTACTGGCTAATCTGTACGGTACGTTACAAAAATATATGCTTGATGAAAAGAGGATAGGAAATATCTACACAGTATATATGTATGTACGTTATTTAAAAATATATACTAGTTTTCTATATTGTAATTTATATAGCTTCAGATTTATTTCAGGAATATATTCCATATATGATTCCATTAATTTAATCTAATCTGTAACGTGTACTATTTATGTAATTAAATACAGATTGTGAAAATGCAGTACTGACGATATCGGAACGTACAAACCTGATAAAGCTTTGTTAATATTTGTAAATAAACTGGGACAGTATGTACACCTTACTTTAAACTCAAGCGAGAACCTTGTTGTGTTGGTCGAACGCAAGAAAGTTAATCAAGTCTTTATCGCTGAACATGCTTTCTATCGGTACTTTGATAATGTGCACAGGTGAATGCTTGCAATATTCTTTATAACAATTATCCACTTTCACCGTAACGTCTCACAATAAAGCTTTTAAGATTTTTTTTCATGCGGACGGTTACTTTAGATTCGTTATCAATTGATATAACAGTTATAACGTTATATTTTGTAGTACCAATATCTTCTAAACCAGAGTTGTACCTATTGTTATCCTTTAATTATTTTCCGTCGACAGACTTGTTATGTGAATATAGTACAACCTCTAAGTTGAACCTCAATAAGTCGAAAACCATTACTCCAAATGTTAAGCCTCTATAGGTCGAAATTATTAGGTTCGTTCGTAACCATTTCGGTCAATTATTACTCCCTCACTCTCTTATAGAGGTTCTACTGCCGACACCGACTTCATGTTTATCATTCTAGAGAAAACATAGCCCCTTTGTAATAAAGCAGCCGAGGAATTTAAAGTCTCCAATCCCATAAAAATATGTATATAATCGGGGTTATCGAGCATTGGACACGTTAGTTATTGAATATAAAATAACGAAAGCATTTATTTTTTTGAAGGAAGACAAATATTACAAAAGCGTTCACCCTAGACACGGCAACGCTGGGGTTCCGACAATGACTGCCAAACAGTAGGGGACACGCTATAAAGGAGTGATTTATGTTACTGTCAAAACGATGCCGTGTTTATAGGAACAATTAATATAGATTATTATTATGATCAGTGACCTTTCTTTGGTTTAATCATATTTATTTATGCTCGTGTTCTTTTTAACCCAACCAGGGACACAATCGCTATTAGCTTTACATCCGTATTGGGTTGCTTTTTGAAGGCCTATTGCCTGACATCACAAATTTTATCAAGTGATTTCTTTGTATGTATAATAACGAAACGGAAACTCAAGCCGGCCTAGATTCGGATTTGCAGTACAAACAGATAAACTATTTTTAAAGTACAAGAAATTCGAACCATCTAGAATAAATAATGCGTTGCATTTAAATAGTCACGTCACAAATAATTATAATCACTATAATCATTTGTGACGTAGACAGTAGTGTAACAATGTAGATTACACTATGATTTTGTAGTGAAATTTTTACCGTTAATTTTTTCTATGGCCGATTGTCAGTATTAGCCTGAAGGCTTTTACGACTTGACCGGGTTATGCGTTCAACCTGAACGTTTTTTATGATCAAATTAGCGCAAGGTAGGTAAGGAAAACCTTGGTTTGGGCTGTTACTCTAGTCTAGGCGATATAGTCTAGACACAAGGGAGCACCCCATAGGTTAGGGCCGAATTACTAGGTATTGCTAGGCAGAATAACTTGACCATCGAAGACGTGGTAGTTATAAAGAATGTTAATTACTATTGGTAAAACTTGTGTTGCCGGGTTCCGAATTATTTTGAGCGCTACGCTCCCAAAGCGTCGTGAACGTTGTATTTCGCAACTATCTGCCAAGTTTCAGCGGTGTACACTAATCTTATCGGTCGCTCGATCTCGTATGTGTGTTCTCACCACACCCTCGCGTTTACTTCCCGTACGATGCTTGAAAATAATAATTCTTATTTATATTACATAACCGATATAGGCGACTGTCAATATCAATGCAATATCTAGCTCGAATTCTTAAGCTCATTAAGTAAATACGGAATAGCCCGCCTATTTCTTCTATGAAGCTATAAAGCTGTTAGGGATGACAGCAAAACACCGTACACCTAAAGAGTCAGTTTGTTTATGACTGTATGTCTGTTTGCTCGTTGCGTAACCTGTCGTCTAATTCCTTTCTCATAAAAACAGAAAATGCAGGCAGTTCATTCAATAGTTAGTGGTAAATTTATGGCTGTTTGTGAAAAGAAAGTTCTTGATCTGTCTGTATTTCATCTACTAGCAACAAACAAGCTTCAGCTCAATTTTAATGGTTAACCAGAATGTTAGTAATATATTAACGTTATGCTTTTGTTTCGTAGGTGTGCTTGGAGATGTCAAAACCGAATTCGACATCGGCGATGACAAGGCCGGTTTGCTGCAGACTGTGTTCGTGATCGCCTACATGGTGTTCGCACCGATATTCGGCTATCTAGGTGACCGATATTCAAGGCGGAAAATCATGGCGTTCGGCGTTGCTTTGTGGAGTGTCACAACTTTTGCCGGTTCATATATTACGGTAAGTGTGTGTATAGCTGCGTTACAAACTAAGATAACATTGGAGAAAAGGGTTGACAGACAACAATTACTATTTCAACCAGGAATTTCTTTAGCAAGTGCTTAAAAAATCGTTATTCCAACTTCTACATCGTAAGTCCTTGTAATATCGATTGTTGTGTAAAGTTCAGCTCCTCCTCCGACACTCTCTCTTATTTTATTGTACACTACTTGTGCCCCGCCTTGATTCCTGCGGTTAAGAACTATTTATTTAATTATTACCTGAAAATAAAGTAGCCTAAGTTAGTCTTTATTACATCAGCTCTTTTCCAGCGAATATCCCATCAAAATTGGTACAGCCGGTCCTGGGGTTGTACCAATTGTAAAAAATGATATTTTGGTCCATATACATGTTATTAGGAGACCGCATCCGAAAACGAAGACCGACGATAGTACTAATGACGCCTTTGATGATGGGACGGGAAAAAATCGACCCTGAAAACGTTTTATTAGTATTATTTACGCTCCATCATGATAGTTAGTAGGTAGTTAAATTAAACTATAGTTTCACCCTCACCGGGGGGACCCTTGTGTCGAGTTGCTATCGATAGAGGTTTAGGCTAAGCGACCTTAAAGCTATGCCACCTCTCAAGTCCGGTGAAGCAGTCTAGGCCAGCTTCTCTGGCCAATCTGTGGTTCGTCATTTAAAAAAAAAGATAATTTCATAAACAATACATTACTAAAAAAACAGCAATGAAACACAGTCAAAAAAAGTATTTTTATTAGTTAGAATCTTTTTTTTCCGTCGCATCATCAAAGGTCGTCTCGTCTGTCTTCATTTTCGGAAGCGGTCTCCTAATACACTGTCTACATTCATATGCATTAGTAAAAAGCGGTTATTTTAATTCAAACAGGCACTCCAATTTTATTTATTTGTATTGAAAAAAAAAACCGGTACGTGGAATATCATTAGTACAAGCCAGCTATTATTTGAACTTTCGACTATGAGATTGGCTATTACTACCTTTAAAGTCTTCGTCTACTTGAGACGTGGCGCCGCACAGTTGCAGACGAGGCGAAGAACATCGGGAAGACATGGAGGGAGATAAAGCGTGAAGCCCAAGAACGAACGCGATAGAGGTTCACTGTGGACGCCCTCTGCCCCACTTAGGGGACATAGGATGATATATGTCTTTAAAGTATTTCTATGTAAACGAAAAGGAGTTATTGGTTACTGTTGATGATTTCTTTTGTCACCCCGCTGTACCATAAAATATGATGTAATTGTTAACAAGTATATCCAGGTTAAGCTGTTGATTGTGAGTCATTAATGATTTCCAGTACCCGCCGATGCTATCAGCCAGTCATTACTGTTTTACGTCATATCAACAGCAAAGCTATTAGTTTAGCCATGTGTTTAAAGATTTGATTTTTATAACTTAACTATATGTGCTTGCAACGCATTGTATGCCATGTGTAACGCCTGGACAAACCACTCAGGTATTTTGTCATGAAGATATAAATTTTATAAACATCGTATTCTGATAAATAAGAACTTTTTCAATACACTTTCATATTATAATAATACACTTTCTTACAACTGGTAATAGTTAATGTGGGCGTAGACTATTGTTATATTTAGCCTTTATTTTTGCAGTAAACATAAATATTGTCATTTGTTATGCTCATATTTTATTGTATTTTATTGTGCTTTTCAAATGGGAGAAGACACTGACCCCTGAAACACAGGTCCAATTGAACCTAGCTCAGGAGTCAGGGACTTCATTTTTCTTTGTTTAAACATTTTCTTTGGTGACTAATAAAGATTTATTATTATTATTATAGACTTAGAAATCACAATAGCATTACTTAACGGCAGTTCCAAAAATTAATGATATGTTTTCCTTTAGAACTTTCATTGGTTCGCGGTCTTCCGAGGATTGGTGGGCATCGGGGAGGCTTCTTACTCCACTATAGCCCCCACCATCATCAGCGACCTGTTCGTCGGAAACGTACGCTCCAAAATGCTGGCCTTCTTTTACTTCGCCATTCCTGTGGGGAGGTAAACATATCTTTTCTAACTTATCTTTATTTTCTGATTTATTTTTATTCCCCAAGCTCCCACAATGGCTCAAGATCAAGGTGTATAACCAGTTTGTCCTGCCCATTTTGAAATTCGCCTCCGAAGCGTGGACGCTCACAAAGCAAAATCTACACAAAATCCAAGTAGCACAATTCTGATGGACCGATATCCAACGTCGAAGAACAGAGAACCAAAGTCGAAGACGTGGGTGTGAGTATCATGAGACTGAAATGGCAATGGGCAGGATACCAGGCTGGCAGTCCACCAGCCCGCTGGTCGAACATAATCAGCCAGCGGGCCGCTATAGTAGTGGGCAGTTCGTTACTATGTAAATATATACTATTACGTTTCGGGCAGGGTCAAACTGAATGGCGCGAAAAAAGGGAGGTTTATACCCAGCAGTGGGGAGGGGTGATTTGATTGATTGATTGATTATATTTCAGGAATAAGAGCTTTGTACCAAGCGCTACAGAGCTCGTATCTAGCAATACTATACATAATTTGAAAGGTCTTGACATAACCTACAAAACGACGCTATGCATAATTAGTTTGGATATTGCGTTCAACAGTTATAGACGTGTAAACTGGAGTTCACTAACACCGAAATTCGCGCTATTTTAAAGTTTTCCTTCGTTAAAGGCAAATCCGCTAGAGAAACGTTTCGTGAGATTAATGGTGTTTTGGGGATGGTACTCTATCACTTCGAACCACGGAGGAATGGTTTCGACGATTCCGAGCCGGTGAAAACGACACCATGGATAAGCCAGCCGGCGGAAGACCTGTGACGACAAATACCGATCAAATCATGGACTATATCGAGTTAGACCGGCATGTGGCATCTCGTGACATCGCCCAGGAGATGGGAGTTAGTCACCAAACCATTTTAAACCATCTGCAGAAGGCTGGATACAAAAAAAAGCTTGATGTTTGGGTGCCGCATGACACAAAAGGCGGAAGGGAGATATTTGACAACCTATTATTAAAAAAAACTCAACTTTGATTAATTTATAATTTTTTAAAATTCTTAATTATCTTATTGTAACTTTGTGTATATGCTATTATTTCTAATATACGTTCTCTATAGGATTTAGATTAATAACAGTTTTTTCATTTTATCTTTTACACAAGAAACGACATTTAATATTATTTCTTCGCTATGTATAAATCACTATTCTTATTGAAAAATTATTTTAAATTTAAGATGAAATGTCTTCCGACACATTTGCCGTTGGAATTTTTAAGAAGAAAATTATATTTTTCTTAACATATATTTACGCAAGTTAAGGTATATAAGTCGTGGCTATACACAAAAACATAATCATGATTTCTAGCATACAATTATAATTAAATAAGTAACCGTTTTCACGGATTCTTATGAACGCGGAAGCCGTTCGCTAAAATCGCGTGCCGTATCACATTTGGAAAGTAATTACAACAGTGTATCGAAGTATAAGTAATAGACCTCGCCTGATATATGACGCGAGAGCTTATTTTTAACGTGTCTTGTATCGATAAATAAAAGTTTGGACGATATTCCATTCCACTCAGATTGGCTCATATAGTATCATGAGCTAATAATAGTGTTCGAAGTCCGTAGACTTGCAAATCATTTACGTTTCATACAATTACGTGTTAATAAATAACTTTATCACGGTCACTGTTGCTTTGTCTATGCGTTGCGTTTTGCGTATTGCACTCTCCTCTGCTCTCCGGCGCTCGGCTCTCCGGGTGCGGATCGGGAGATCAAAGGTTCTCTCTGTCTCTCTCTCCCTGACCTGAACCATGTCCTAGCACAAGATTACGCTTAGTTGCATTGTATATTAAGAATGTTAGTAATATTTTTGAAATTTGATTTGCTTTCTTGCCTATTAGCCTTAAGCGTTGTCTTCTAACAGTGTATTCTTCTCACTATGGTATATGGGGCCGAGACCTGGACGCTCACAAAACAGTCAATGAACAGACTGCAGGTCACACAAAGAGCCATGGAGCGGGCTATGTTGGGAATTTCCCTCCGTGATAGGATCAACAATGTTGAGATACGTAGAAGGACAAAGTTGACCGACATAGCAGTAGCAGTCGCTATAAGAAAGTGGAAGTGGGCGGGCCACATATGCCGTAGATTTGATAACAGGTGGGGGAGAAAGGTCCTAGAATGGAGACCTCGAACTGGGCACAGAAATGTGGGCAGACCACCGGCACGATGGACGGACGACCTAAGAAAGGTGGCTGGCAAGGGTTGGATGCAGAAAGCACAAGACCGCAAAGAATGGAGTTCTATGGAAGAGGCCTACACTCAGTAGTGGGTGGCAAGAGGCTGAAAAAGAGAGAGAAGATTTGCTTTCTTTTTATTAAAAATGATTTGATGATGATTTTTTGTCTTGTTCCGTCTGACATATAATTAATACCATATACTCCACGTCCCTATACTATACGTCGCACGGTCTGAAAGCTATATGTAGAAAATTGCAACTCCGCATTCCCTTAACTGTTGCGTATCATTTATTTAACTGTTATTGATATTTCAAACAATCAGTGCGTTCACACTCACTGCACTCGTAGTATCACACGATCAAGATGATCACCTTTTACAATCATTATCACGAATCACTATCAATCTTTATCTATAAGTAGGTGTTATCGATATGTATTTATTTAATCCTGGAAAACTTACAGGTATTCAATAGTTATATATGATTTACAGATATATCACTAGATTAAAATTTAGGTACACGGGTAAAGTGCCCTGTTGCTGACAGATCCGGGGCACCCCACTCGTTAAGGCTGATGGCATTCGCGGAAGGTTTAGTGGGTAGGGGTCGCCCAGGCCGAGTCCCACACATCCCTCTGAGCCCATCCAGGGTACCGAAGGATGGTTTGTAAAAAGAATTCCCCCGCTTTAACAAAAAAAAAGGTACACAGGTAAAACATTGCAAAACCGTATCATGGATCCGCAGACCGAAATTCTGAGTATACTTATAAAAAGCTTCCATATGGAGGAATCCTGACGTGAAATAGGTCGATATTATTGTACTTCTTTTAAAGGTTTTTGAATTCGCTACATGCTCAATAACTTTTGTATGAAATTATTTAGAAGAAGAAAGAAGAAGAATATTTCAAAGTTTATTTTTAATAATAACCAGAGACAACTTGATTTCTAATCGATTTTTAATTCAATGAATATTTACGAAATCTAAAAATAATAAATAAAAATAAACATTATATAAAATCGAACCTCGAAAATATAACGTTTCCAAAAAAATATATAATTGGTTCTTCAATTACGAAGTACCCCCTAGGTAAGACACAAAAATACATAACTAAATAAATAACCTCTTTCTTTTGAAGTCGGTTAAAAAATAAAAGACGTGACTATGTCATGACGTTGCGTATCGTCACAAATAGATCGTAAACAAACTGTCACGAAGATGAGTCAAGATTGCGTAAGTAGTCGTGTATAGTGAACAGTATAGGTGATTTCCGTCAAATAGATAACATCATTCATGCCAATTTTACGGTTTTACCGTTAAACAATAAAAAACTACAGACAAAATATGACCGTACATATATTATATACTTATGAATGGGTTGGCTTTTTTCTTACGTTTTACTGCAAAAACTACAGATAGGAAAGATATAACCATAAGAAAGATCTTATCGCAGGGTAGTTTTCTGTTTGTAATTATTTATATGTTTGTAATATATCTATCCACCATTTCTAGCGTCAATAGCCTAATGGTTTAGGGTACGGCCTGCGCATCGTAAGGTCGTGGGTTCGAATCCACCATACGACTATTGCCGTTAACCATGTCCTAGCACAAGCTTAAGCTTAGTTGGAATGGCTAACAAGATTGTTAGAAATATTTCTAAAAAAAAAAAATTAAAAATTTAAAAACACCCGAGTACATCACAGAATAATTAATAAAAGTCATCTTAGATTACATGTTTTTATATACTTGTTTTAATATTATAGTAATAATAATATTTATTTTTTTGTTTATAATTTATTTATTAATAATTATATATATATATATATATATATGTGTGTGTGTGTAAATACATATACATATATATGTATATATTTAAAAAAACCTGTATAATATAATAAGTTTGATATGGAAGAGCGAGATCATCTGACACAAGCATATTTCTTGCTTACTAGAAGGTCTCAGTCAAAATTTGTAAATAGATCGCATGTATGGAAATAAACATTTTTATTTTTTTTATAACATTTATTACCAGTATATTTACGAGTAAACTTCAAATCGAATGAGACGTTACACGCTATTACGCGCGGACGCCCTCTCTGATATCTGAATTATTGTACCAATTTTTCGACATAGAATTAATCAGAACCCATTATTTTCATTAAACATTCATTAAAATACTCTTAAAGTACATCTTTTCCAATAAAAAATGTATGACGTTTCATAATGAAACCGATTATTACAATATCAATTATCATCATCATCAAATACATCAAATGCAATGCAACTCTGGCGTAGTATTTCTATACCGGTGTGCGTTTAATTTGTAAAATGTACATGAATGTAAGCAAATGTGTTAATAAATATTCTATTCTATTCTAAATACTAACCCACACTAGGCTACCGCTGCTTTCTTACGATAATATTGTTCTTTTATCCAGTGGCTTCGGATACATTGTGGGCTCGGTGACGGGAGCGATAGCGGGGAACTGGCGATGGGGGCTCCGCGTGACTCCGGCACTTGGTGCGGTGGCCGTGGTCCTCGTGGCTTGGGTGATGCAAGACCCCGAACGCGGCCACGCTGAGGAAAGCACCATGAAACCGACCTCGTACAGTGACGACATCCGAGCACTCATTAAAAAGTGAGTGAAAAATGTTTCTAATTGAAAATTCATCCGTAACCGCAGCGAGGTAGACAGAAAATAGCAGTCGCTTTACGTATCTCACTAACTGTTATCCGCTGTGAAACTGAGTGTCGAATTGAGTATTTTTTACTTTAATTTTGATTACTTTTTGTTTTTTTTGTATCATACCTCGATCAAGTGCTTATTCACGAAGAGATTTGGGCTACTTCACTTATCTTCATAGGCAAAGTCGCTGGAAAAAGAAGTGGTCCTCGTAGAAGGAAATCATAGCTGCATAAAATCAGAGAGTGGGCTGTAATAGCGAGTGCCGCCCATCTGTTTCGCCTCGCAAAAGGCAGAAAGAGATATGGTGAACTGACTGCCAACCTTTGTTAGAGAGTTTGCGGAGAGGCACTTTAAGAAGAAGAACAATCACGTGGCGAATTTAGAGGCTCAGGCTAAGCTACCTAAGAGATATGCCACCTATCAATTCGGTGAAGCAGTAAAGGCCAGCCTCTCTGTCCAACTGTGTAGTTTGTCCAAAAAAAAAACGTGGCGAAGACGAGATGCGGCATCATCATTATGTATATTTTTATTTATATTACAGTCCGTCGTTCATGTTGTCAACGTTAGCGTTCACTTGCGTCGCGTTCGTTACGGGCGCGCTCGCGTGGTGGGGGCCGCTGTTCATCTACCTTGGATTCAACTTGCAACCGGGTGTTGTGATTACGAAAGAGAGGTGAGTAACGCGCCACTCCCGATAGAGCGTAGCAGGAATGTCGGAAACAATAGTTATTAGAGTTGTCTTTTATATACGAAACGGGAAAAAAGTGCATTCACCCGATGTTAGGTAATCAAAGCTAGCCCGTTGTCCATTGAGAAAGGAGTACATTCTTCTTTTGATACTCTTTAAGTCGTAATGATTAGAAAGAGCTGTTTAAGAGAATAATATAAGGTGCGAAAGAGACGTGCAGAACCCTTCGAGTTCTACATTATACAAATATCAGTAAATTTTTGTTATAGTCAAGCTTAGAATGCACCAAAATATTCCCTTTCAATCTTTGATATGACAGATTAACCAATTGTAGCAACACCTTTAGGTATAACTGAGTATACAAGACTCGTATTATAATTTATGTTCAGTTAACAGGCGTTTAGTTTTTCAAGGAATAAAATTTGTAATGGTCTAGGTAACTGGACTCCTATTAGTAATAAAGACATATTCCATCTTAGTCTTCAGTATTGGATGATATCAGTATCACTGTGGTCGTGATAGCCGAGAATCATCAAAAATTTTGCTGTGCTCTAGCATTTTACTTTTTTACTCTTGTGTTGCCATATGTACAGACACAGATGTGGATTTTGTAAACTAACAGATATGTAAGCATACATTAATATACAGTTGTAGAGAAAAGATAGTGAAGCATATATCGATGCTGGAAAACAAAAACGTAGTAACCCACAAAAATGAAATTGTTCACCAGAGCCGAAAAACATTTTAACTTTTAAAAAAAAGCTGTCGTTTTGGGACACAATATTGATAATTTTTTGCTGAATAAGTATTGTACCACGGCATTAACCTAGAATTAGAGTTTACGGTACAAAAAATAAAAGTGTCAATTTTGAAAATCTTATTTTCGCTATTTTTCATCTAATTGTTATAAGTCATATCATTCGACGCGTCTTTTTTTTTCTGATTCCAAAGACGTAAAGTGAAAATGGCCATATGTGTCACTTACTATGTTTTCGCTTTCAAGCGTCGATATGTTGAAGAACCAAGCTATCACTAGGAAACCTTGCAAACATAAATAGCAATCGTTACGTAAACTTGCCACTTCTCAATCCGGTGAAGCAGTAAAGTAGCCGCTCATCCCAGCACAATGTAGTTCGTCCAAAAACGTGGCGAAGATGAGATGCGGCATCATCATTATGTATATTTTTATTTATATTACAGTCCGTCGTTCATGTTGTCAACGTTAGCGTTCACTTGCGTCGCGTTCGTTACGGGCGCGCTCGCGTGGTGGGGGCCGCTGTTCATCTACCTTGGATTCAACTTGCAACCGGGTGTTGTGATTACGAAAGAGAGGTGAGTAACGCGCCACTCCCGATAGAGGGTAGCAGGAATGTCGGAAACAATAGTTGTTAGAGTTGTCTTTATATACGAAACGGGGAAAAACTGCATTCACCCGATGTTAGGTAATCAAAGCTAGCCCGTTGTCCATTGAAAGGAGTAGATTCTTCTTTGATACTCTTTAAGTCGTAATGATTAGAAAGAGCTGTTTAAGAGTATAATATAAGGTGCGAAAGAGACGTACAGAACCCTTCGAGTTCTACATTATACAAATATCAGTAAATTTTTAGTCAAGCTTAGAATGCACCGAAATATTCCCTTTCAATCTTTGATATGACAGATTTACCAATTGTAACAACACCTTTAGGTATAACTGAGTACACAAGACTCGTATTATAATTTATGTTCAGTTAACAGGCGTTTAGTTTTTCCAGGAATAAAATTTGTAATGGTCCAGGTAACTGGACTCCTATTAGTAATAAAGACATATTCCATCTTAGTCTTCAGTGTTGGATGACATCAGTATCACTGTGGTCGTGATAGCCGAGTGTCATCAAAAATTTGCTGTGCTCTAGCATTTTACTTTTTTACTCTTGTGTTGCCATATGTAAGACACAGATGTGGGTTTGTAAACTAACAGATATACAAGCATACATTAATAAACAGTTGTAGAGAAAAGACAGTGAAGCATTTATCGATGCTGGAAAACAAAACGTAGTAACCCACAAAAATGAAATCGTTCACCAGAGCCGAAAAACATTTCCAATTTTAAAAAAAATTACAACTTTCGTTTTTGAGGACCTAGAGCTGTCGTTTTGGGACACAATATTGATAATTTTTGCTGAATAAGTATTGTACCACGGCATTAACCTAGAATTAGAGTTTACGGTACAAAAAATAAAAGTGTCAATTTTGAAAATCTTATTTTCGCTATTTTTCATCTAATTGTTATAAGTCACTAGCAAACCCGGCGAACTCCGTTTCGCCACCAGATCTTCGTTTTATGTAACATTTCGTTTGGTGATTAAAAGATGAAGAAAAATTTTATTTTTGTTTTATATTTGTAAAGGAAAATTTTTATTTCATTTCACAACAGTAATGAATTCATTTCGATTACAAAAATGAAGTGTTATTTAGTTGAACTTGTCTAAGTAAATGAAAGTGAATCCAAAGTAAATACTGAATCGAAGCGTCATACGTATCCGCAAATTATCCGTTTCATTGAAGTGCTCTTTGGTAAACCACATTTTTTGTTTTTTGGTCTGACGTTTACACAAACAAAGCGGATGGTTTCCCAACTCGTGAACACGCAACATATAACTGCCCATGTGAAAACAATGATTTTCTAAATTTATCCCGCAAACACTAAGCGATTGGCCTTGCGACTTGTTAATTGTCATTGCGAACGCAAGGCGAACTGGAAATTGCAATCGTTTGAATTCAAACGGAAGATCAGTCGGAATCATTGGTATTCGAGGAATACATACATTTTCACCTGCGTACTTTCCGTTAATAATTGTTGCCTCAATCAAATTCGGCATAAGTCTTTTTACCGAAAGTCGAGTACCGTTGCAAAGTCGCGGTGGATTCAAATTACGCAATATCATAATAACTGTACCAACTTTGAGTTGCAAGTTATGTGGTGGAAATCCTGGTAACTCCAGAGAGTTCAAAAACTCCGTTGGATAATTTACTACATCATCGGGATTTGTTATGGAATCAACGGATTTGTATGTCACCAAATCGCCAGCAATTTTTGATTGAATGGTGAAATTGACTTAACCAAGCATAATTCTGATAATTCTCACTAATGTTTGGGAAAACATTTTCAATAAGAGCTAATTGAGAGTCTACAAATCGGAAAAAGTCGTTGGCAAGAGTAATTAATCCAGACGTCACATCAACTGGGACTTTTCCATTTCAACAGCTAACAATTGTTTGGAAAATTGTGCAGCACTTTGATCATTTTGAAGTTGAACTCTCATATTAGTGGTTAGCGATAATGTTTTACGTTATTCCATAAAGGTGATGCCTTCAGGCAAGCATTCAATTCATCTGCAGGCGTTCCACGAGGAATTACTGGCAACGTCTGCCTGAAATCGCCTGCCAACAATATCATCAAGCTGCCAAAGAGGTTGTTATTTCGCCGAAGATCCTTCAGTGTGAAGTTAAGTGCTTCAAGTAATTTCTTATGTGCCATTGTGCACTCATCCCAAACAATGAGCTTGCATTGCATCAACAATTTTCCCATTGCATTGATCGGGAAATATTGCATGTTGGAGTATCAATTGCGTTTAAATTGAGTGGCAACTTAAGCGCAGAATGTGCAGTACGACCACCATCTAGAAGAGTCGCCGCAATTCCAGATGATGCTAACGCCAAAGCTATGTCACATCTTGATCATTGAATCTTCGCACATGTTCACCTGTTGGGGTACAATCAGCTCTTATGACAAATTTATGCGTATCCGATGGCATTCGTTCCAATGCTGTTTTGAACATATTAACCACAGCATTATTAGCGTGAAAAATGCTTGCAACTGTTCAATAATTCGTCTCTTTAACTGTTGTATTCCCTGTATATTGCACCGCACATTCAGCTGATCCACCATCGACGAAATGAAATATATTTGCAGAAATTGATGCGGTTCATCTGGTGTTGGCACCATTGAACCATGCAAATGATATATTTGTCCTTGTATCTGTAATTGCAAACAATCATTTGTTAAAGAATACGGTGTAACTTCTGATCCTGTGATGGTGCAGTGTGTGGGGTATATGTAGTTTTTTTTTTTTTTTTAAAAAGAAAGCTAGCAATATTTCTTTTTTTTTCAGAAATATTACTAACAATCTTGTTAACCATTCCAACTAAGCTTAAGCTTGTGCTAGGACATGGTTCACGGCAATAGTCGAATGGTGGATTCGAACCCACGACCTTACGATTCGGAGGCCGTACCTTAAACCATTAGGCTATTGACGCTTTAAGTTAAAGTTGTTATGTGTTGCAATTCATTGTGTTGGTGTGATTGATTCAGGAAGCCGCAGGCGACGTATCGAAGTGCGCAGGAGGCGTTATGAACGCCTCCTCTTGCCGCCCGTAATCCTAAGCGGGGCCAGGATGGGTACCTGGCCCCAGCATCTTCGGCGTCGTCGGGACTTCTCTGAGTGCCGGAGAAGTCCCCTTTGAGGATGAAGTCCGGTCTTTGCCGGGACCGGCCGGTCGTTAGGGTGTCCTGTTGCTGACAGATCCGGGGCACCCGCTCATAACGGCTGATGGCATTCGCGGAAGGTTTAGTGGGTAGGGCTGCCCAGGCTGAGTCCACATCCCTCCGGGCCCGCAGGGTACCGGTGGATGGTCTGTAAAAGATTCCCCGCGTGAACAAAAAAAAAAAATGGTGTGATTGATTGGTTATGTGTGTTGTATCTTTTACCTTGCAAGTCAGCATGAAGCCGCCTTCTCGAATGATATTAGCTCCAAAGGAAGTCATGCGAAAGCAGTTATTGTATTCAAGGATGTGTTGAAGAAAATGGCTGGAATTGGGATCACTTCCATCGAACAATGGTTTCAGTGGCTGTGGTGGTGTAAGTAATGGATCAAGTTGAATTTTCCACTTGCGCAGCACAATCCAGCCGTTTCTCTTTGAACTTTAACGCATTGCAATATCGGCATATAGTCGTCATTGGTCCAATATCTAAATTTTCATCATCACTGTAGTTCGCAGTGGGATCATATTGGAATGCCAAGCGATTGTATGATGCCAATGATCTTCGTGTGCTCACGGGTTGTCTCAATCGGGCATTTTCTCTTATTATATTTTGTCTTTCGTCGGTTAAGTTCTGTGAATACACTTGTTGCTGGCTTGCATGTCTTGTGCGGTGGCCGATGTTCACACGTCGTCCTCTAGGCATTTTGGGCTATAGACAGAGTGGTGAATTTAACCTCAAATGCACGATCCACATAATTTACACAGTTCAACTTACCACCTTAAAGACAAATGCCTGCTGTTGAAATTTAATAAAATTTGCACAATACACGTGATTGATTTGATGGTAAATGTAAGGAAACGAATAACTAATTTTTTTACTTTTTTCACAATTTCACAGTGAACATAATACCGGTTTGTCACATGAAGCTGTCAAACAATGTATCACGCACCGGCGCCATCTACTTAAAATATTGGTTTGTAGTACATGCTATGTATCAAAGATGGCGCTGTATGTGAAAAAGATTTTCCCGTTTTCTGATGAAATTTTTCCTGAATTTTCCTTATAAACCTGCTATAAACCTCACGGGCCGAGACCTTTCCAACGAATGCAAAACCGTGGAAATCGGTTCATGCGTTCTGGAGTTATAGCGTCAGGAAGGAAAACCCGACTTATATTTATATAGTAGATATCATTCGACGCGTCTCTTTTTTCTGATTCCAAAGACGTAAAGTGAAAATGGCCATATGTGTCACTTACTACGTTTTCGCTTTCAAGCGTCGATATGTTGAAGAACCAAGCTATCACTAGGAAACCTTGCAAATATAAATAGCAATCGTTACGTAAATTTCACTGTACGTTAATCTTCGAATAATATATATAAAAGATTAAGTCTCAATTCAGTATTGTGTTAGCTGTGAAGCCAATGCTCATATTCTTACAGGAATTGTGTATTACTTTATTTTCAATATAAAAAACAATACATGTGGTATAACAGTGTGTCGTACAAGTTCGGCATAGTGGGGATGATAGCGGGCGCGGTGGGCGTGTCCCTCGGGGCGGCGCTAGCGCAGCGACTCCGGCGGACAATTGCGCACTGCGACCCGCTGATCTGCGGCCTAGCCCTCCTGGCCTCAGCGCCGCTGGTGTACCTGGCCCTCATCACCGTCTCCGCGCACTACGCCCTCACCTACGTACTAATGTTACTCGGCATGTTAACACTGAACCTGACCTGGTCAATCGTCGCGGACGTCGTACTGGTGAGCGAAGCCGTACTTCGACGCTAGAACGGTTATTCCAATGGGAGATGCTAGTTCCGTACTCATGATTGTACTGATTAGGGGAATGCTTGTCATATCATTTATTAATCAATCTCATGCCTGCATTCGTTTAATGCTAGTTGTTTAGCATGAACTACGTCTTAACTACACGGTCATCGCTATCGCATAGTTATTTTTACTTATAAGATATTTGCTAAGTCCAAATGGCTGTCATCCAAGTTATTATCAAATATGTTTGTATAGATATTTAACTGCTCAATTCAATGCTGACCACAGCTCTGTTTTTATTAATGAGAATACCAACAGCATGTATTGAAATTTGAACGATAAATAAAAAATAAAAATCCATAAATCAACTTACGAGTATGGTGTAGGATAAAGACAAAATATAATAAGGTACACCATCTTCAAATCAAATCAGGACTGCATTTCCACTTAACATTAGGTAGGGAACTTGTTTTTGTTTTTGAAAGTATAAAAAATCATAATTTTTATGTTTATATGAATATGGCAATTGCTATCCAATTTTTATCATATTTATCTCGATTAGAATTCCAGAATTGTCAGTGAGTTGGCATATCGCTATATGCATATTCGACACAAATCACTATCTATATATATATATATATTTCAAATAATATTTCTGCCAATCCCACTTAATAAGTCTACCATATTCTGCAAAGAGAATAGAAATATTACATTGTAATTGTCAGCTTTAAAATGTATTCATTTACCAAATAGAAGCGACGATCCAGTCATTTGGTTAGGGCAGATTTTAATAAAAAAATAGTAACAAGAATTTTGTTGTAATAATACAAAAAGAAACTCCAATTTTATTTATATATATATAGATGTAATGTTAATTACTATAATGGTAGATTCACGCGGTGTTGATATTGGTTTGGATGTCAGCCATCATTATATATAGCGCATTATACTTGATTGATTGGACGAGAGCATGTGATGAAACGAGCCGTCTTGCACGAAGGGTGTCGCTAATCTTCGGCGTGGTGACGATGACGTCGGGGCTGATCGGAGTGCCCTTGGGGGCCTGGCTCGGCGCCGCGCTGATAAAGCGCTACCCTCGCGCGCACGCTATCATCTGCGGCGTGGGCCTGCTGGTGTCCGCTCCTGCGATGGCGCTAGCGATGCTCCTCGCTCAGGACTATTTCTTCGCGCCCTTCGTCTTCATGTTCATTGGCGAACTGGCTTTGAATCTCAACTGGGCAATAGTTGCCGATATGTCGCTGGTAAGAGACGCGAGACTGGTTTTCGTGTGTTTTTTTTCATTTGTACAATTTGTTGTATCAAATACAGTGGTACCTCGATGTGTTCTTTGAGATACAAGCAGTCGAGCAAGCATTTAAGATAAGAGCAAGATTTGAGATACCAGGAATCGCACCCTACACTACTCCAGACTATACCTTAGTCCGTGTGCGTGTTCTTCCGTTTTAGAAGCATTTTTGATGAGTGGGTTCGCATTTTTTGTTTTTTGTACTGTGTATTTTTTGTTTTACAAAAAATTTGTGGCAATGTCATTTCAATTATTTTAAAGGGGGAAAATTTCTTTGATTCAATTTGACATACAGGCAAGGTATAAACGTATCTCGAGGTACCACTGTATATCGAAATTCTTTAAATATTAGGTTCTTTGTATACCTAATATTACGTATATATTGACAATGTAATGAAACACTTGAAAACTGCTCATTATATTATTTAGTGTGGATGGTAGAACGGTCGCGGTATTTTATGGTTGATATCTTTGTGCATGACCTTTATGATTTATTGCTTTGCCTATCGTATTGCATGCTTGTTTCATGTCCATTAAATAATCACGAAGTCAGTCACTCATGAGTACGTTGTCCGTTACAAATAAATCTATAAGAATTAAAATGTAGTCTTTCTGTTGGAATAACTTTTTAGCTCTAAGTGGTGACTGATTTCTTTATACAAATTAGCGCCATCTATTGGCAATGTAGTGCGATACTAATGACTGCAGTGTTTTAGCATACTAGTTTTTGTTTTGATTTTAGTAGTAAAATATAGATGGCGCTTTAATCAATAGACTTTAGATAGAGCGTAGAAAGCGGCAAACTTGTGGCTATTCGATTCTTACGCGATCATTGTCGCCTATGAAAGTGGATGAGAAATGGATAGATCAACATCTTAATTTGTTAAAAAAAGCTTAACGAGAAGGAAATAATAATTTTTCCATATTTCGAAATCAATCATCTCCGCTGCTTATAAAGTGACGACAAATGACGTGGTCAAGCACTTAAAGCGCTTAAAAAACGATTTAAAAAAACCTCCAAGACACTCACTGATAGTTCAATCGTCGCAGATGCTAGATGGCAGAAGCAGCACACTAATCTCTGTGGTTTGTACATTGTTTTTTTCACGAATAAGGATTCAACTTTGTATCCAAGTAGGATATGCCAGTTAATTTGTTTTCTAGTGTTTTTTTTAATAGCTTACCTAACCTTTTATATAGGTTATCCTTAGCGTAGCTGCAGTCCAAATAAATTACCATTCTAAAACTTATTTTTTAAAACATATTAACATGTTGATCTATTCTAAAGTTATCTTTTATTATAACTAATAAGAGATAGTACCATCAGAGTGGAATACAACATCAAATTACCGATGTAAAAAGCTGGTTAGAATGAGGATAAGTATAATCCTTTAGTCTTCCCAGGACTACTGATAAAGCATTTGAATATAGCTTTCTAATAAGAATACAATGAAGTTGATATGGCAATCTATTTGTCGCTTCTTGTCTATCCAAAATAGCAGTGATAGTCTAGGCCAGGATTCCCAACCTTTTTGTACTCTAGATAGAGCACATTCTAAAATATCGATCGAGTGGCGGACACCACCTATTTTTAATCAACCAACTCCTTCCATAACTTCTCATTTTTATATTCATAATTTATTAATAAACAAAAATGTTTCAAAATAATAAAATTATTATTCAAATTGAAGAATCCAGAGAAATGTATTTACAAAACGTAGTAATCAAATTTTTAATTAATTATTAAGAAAAAAATCAGTCTGTGTTGAATAGTGACGAGCACATTCGAATCGTGCGCCATGGTGCCCGCGGGCATGATGTTGGGAACCTATGGTCTAGGCTAACGGGTATGACTTAAATCTGGGGTCGTGGGTTCAAATCCTAGTCAGTCAGATAAAAGTTTGTGCCCAGTGCACGGCGATGGGCTTGCCACTTATATTGCGTCCTAACCTCGGTGAAAAGCAGACACCGAATGCTTATTCAGGCTTGAAAGGACGTAAGTGCTTATATCAATTCAATTAAGATGATATTTAATTGTATTAAGTACACATTTTCAATTCGTCGTGAAGCAGCTAAATAATTGCGAATTTAAAATAAGAAAAATTCAAAATTGGAACCATTTGATTTAAAGAGTTAACACGAAATAAAAGTTTTTCGTATTATATTTGGGACACAGACGTTATTCAAGATTTATAAAATCATTATGGAAATTTTGTAAACTGATTTCGCTAGCATATTAGACAAGTTATGTTCTTCCATACAGAACTATAGTAAATTTTTAACGTCGTTTGAATATAAAATTCAGTTCTTCAAGGGATTTATAAAAACTTAAAAATGGCATCAAATGGAAAATACAATTAAATATTAACTTAGTGTTGCCTTTATTTGTTGTTGATTAGTGTTGCTGTTACTTGCTAATCTAGTTATTAATATAGATACTAAGTATGACATTATGTTTGCAGTACGTCGTTATACCGCCGCGGCGCTCCACGGCTGAGGCTTTCCAAATCCTTATATCACATATGCTGGGGGATGCTGGCAGTCCCTATTTAATAGGAGTGGTAAGCATTTATGATATCTTTAAACGACTTCCAATAAGGAGTTGGTTATAAATTCGTATGTTTTTAAATGTTGTACAGTCAACCGCGTCATTAATTGTCTGAAAGAATTTCGCTATGAAACTCTCTTTTCCCTACAATAATAAACAAAACGTAAATCTCCCTTTTTCTATCTTCGCTAACTAATATCTCCCTTTCAACTTTCATTCACCTCACCAGATCATACTTTTCGTAACGCTCTCACTGACTACACCCCAAGTCAAGCGAGCGTAAAGAAGTTTTATTTAAAAAAACTTTCAATTTTAAATTAATTTTCAGATATCTGAGTCTTTGAAGAAATCATTTGCATCAGGGCACATGGAAGCTCCTAGCATGAGCGAGCAGTTTAGGGCTTTGCAATATGCGCTGTTCATAACGTGCTTCGTAGAGATCCTGGGAGGCGCTTTCTTCCTCATGGCGACCAAGTACATAGTCAGAGATAAGCAGAAAGTTGACAGAGCTATTGCAGGTGAGCTATGTTATGACATATGATGGAGAACTTTGAAAATGATCTCATGTTAGAACAGAAAATGAGTCTTTTATACCGTCTTCACATTGTTTCAGTGACATCAAAAATAGTTTAAATCTTTAGGCCGGCGAGTTGAACTGAAGCTGTAAAGTGCATGAATCTTCGCTCTTTCATCATAATAGGGACCAAAAATAGCAATTAGTCACTTTATTATTATATTTATACGTGAAGTAAAAACTATGACGGAGGCGTATGAAATTTCCCACAATTTCTCTCAGTTTACTAGCGTGTTTTGCTTTATTTTATTTAAACAATAAACTTACATCATTAAATATTAAATTTAACTCTCACAATATATTAAATTATTTATTTATTTATTACACCAACATAATGAACATTTTTAACAAACAATACATAGAACAGTGAAAAGTTGTGAAGTTAATGCCATCGCAGTTATAGGCGTAGACTGCAAGCAATTAATTGGCGAGTGACAATGTTAAGATAAAAATAAAAAGAGCACAAAAGTAAAAATAAAACTAAATTTGAAATTAAAAATTAACTAATAAAAAACTATTTGTAGATTAGTGATTGTTTATACGTACTTATACTAGGAAAAAAGAGGTCGATATCGTCCGTTTTTGAAAAAGAGTTTTTCTTCGTATTCATTACCTTCTCGAGCGGGTGAAGATCATTACCTACACTCATGTACATGCAATATACTCCATTGTACTTCAATATGGTTCATAATCACATAAATATACACAACGCATGTGTCAATAAAAATTTGGGTTATAGCACAATATAATATCATCATAGTAAATAAAAGCTGTATTTGACAGTTCAAAATGAGGAGTGCTCCGATCATCACCAAACTTACAGGGTTACTCATCAGGTCAATATGAAGATTCATTGAAATCGGTCCGTTTTTCGTCGTCCTCTTTTATATATATAGATTTGGAGGAGTGCAGAATGCAAATTTTTTTAAATTACGCATATAAAATGGATTAAATCAATAAAACAAAACATTACACACGCCACCATGCGTTTGATACTTGACACAGTTATTATATGGCCAGCCCTGTAGTTCTGGGCTCTTAAGAATAAGACTACGGTATCCCCTGCCTGTCGTACAAGGCGACTAAAGGGGCCTCGGGTTCACTGGGCGACAAGGGTGGGGGCCTGAGTCGTCCACCAAAGTGAACCCGGGAAGAAGGCGACATTGGCTGGCCCGTGTTGCCTTCCGCTGCGAGGGCACAGGGGAGGGAGTAACTTCCCCCTCGGGACGAGGAGGAGAGCACTCCTTGAGCACAGTGCAGAGAGGCTCCGGTGCGTTCCTGGATTCTGGAGATCCCGGAGCCCCTCACCATGCACCGAGGAAGGGCCACCGGGGAGGTTTTAGTGGATCAAACCCCACATAACCGCCGCCTATCACCCAGAAGGTGGGTTTTTACAGAAGATACCCCGCTTTCTGGGAGGAAGGCGGGGTTATGTAGGGTTCTTACCTACTAAAACCCCCGGTGGTCCTGCTTCAGTGCATGCTGCAATTCCTGGGTTAAAGTCGAATTTGGAGTATAACGCGACTACTAGTATAAGTGTAAACATTATTTTAATATGTATTCTTGTTTCTATAGACGCGGAAGCACAGAGCAGTGAGCCATCTCACAGTCAATCCCACGAAGACAATATGCCCAGAGAATAGTTCACAATAAAACTCAGTATGTAGTAGGGTCCGTGAGAGCTTAGAACTTTCGCTATCGAATATGATGTTCCTTGAATGTTAGATGATTAGTTTTTGTTAAATGGAGTTTATCTCATTGTTACAATGACCCGCATGATTGTACATGTAGATTATTGTACCGATGCTAGTACAGTGGAATCTCTATAACTCGTACGTCAAGAGACAACGTTTTCGACTTAGAAATCCGCGATTTCTAAGTTCAAAGAATAGACTCAAATTTAAATAACAATCCGAATAAAGTTTTATGGTATATATTTATTTACATATATAACAAATTATAGCTTAGTGGCTGAACAGGATAATGATTGCGAGTTCGATTCCCAGTCGTACCAATGAATTACGGTTAAGTGCAAAAACAAATCACTGATTTGTGGCCGGTGTATGGAGATGGGCTCACCACCATGTGATAAACACACAACATCTTTCTACCCCGGCTACGGTTAAAAAGTCATAACACATTATAATTCCAAAGAATTCCAAGTAAGAACTTTTTGGTCTATATTTAGATATTCGATATATAGATTGTAAATATGACTAGTAAATTATTTTCGAATATTAGTCTTATTCGACATATTGCGTATTTAGGAGTTCATTTTTCAATTTAACGAGGACTGCGAATTAACAAAATTCTTCTCCCAGCGCCAACGCTTCCCGAAATGGCACTCAAAGTTGGTTTAGCTTTTGAATGTCCCTTATATTATCCGTGAAATAGCAACTGACCGAGTCGTGGTTCGGCCCTTTCGGGCGCCCTAGGATCGGAATGCTTACGCGTAACATAAGTAACCGTCCAAGCCGAGGTTACCCCTCACCGGAGGACCCTTATGTCGAGTTACTAGCGAGGTTCAGGCTAGGCGACCTAAGAGCTATGCCATCTCTCCGGTGAAGCAGTCAAGGCTAGTTTCTCTGGCCAATCTCATATCGTCATAAATTAAAAATTAATTATTAACAAGATTCCGAGCTATAGAGATTCCACTGTAATTTGTTTGTAACATGCAATAGAAAGACTGATAATGCATAGCATGATGTGTACACTTAAACAGAAACGAGTGGGTCGGGTTGCCTGTATGAAATAGAGTGAGATATCGAGTAGAATATATAAGTAAGGCCTAGCTGTTATGCCATCACATTAAAACAGATTATAAAACGCCCATGTGCCTATTTAAAAAAGAAGTAATTTATTAAAATTATTCTATAAGTCTTCAAATTATTTAAGAACTGATCGATTGTCATGTTTAACTTGCATATGAATAAACATTCTAGTTCCGTTATCTAGCTTAGATTCTAGCAGACTTAATTAACATTATGAAATTCTACTTAAAATTGAATTCTTTAACTATATTACTCATTGGCACTCTGGTATTTCTCAGCTAGTTATATTGTGGAAGCATCTATATCGTGGTCTTCTGGGGATCCTACAGTCAGAATGTTATTGCACCAATATTAACCTATTCTTCAGGCGCTCTAAGAGCTCTTTTGCATATAAACGTTGTAGGAGCCGATTTCTATGTTGTTTCTATTGGTCGTGTAAATACCTTAGCCACGCTGTGGCGCCAGTGACCGCATACGTGCATAAAGGTGCTGATACACTTGAGCATTCTCTTGTAACAGAATATGGAGCCATCGCTACGATCATTGTAGATTACTGCATTTGAGTAAATTTACTTAAAACGCTCGTGTTAGCTGGCAATACATGTCACCCGGATTGTTATGCATAACAACTACTTCCAATGATATCTTAATTATTTACCTTAACCTTATTGTATCTTTAATTCATAATTTATAATTTAGTTGTTCATCACATTAACTTGGCATTATAAACAATAACTTAACTTTGTTAGTTCGTAATCGGACTTCTAATTAATTTTGTAATAAAGATGGCGAGGACGCGCAGTTGTCACGGCATTCGTTAAAATAATTCCTTGTAAAACGTTACGCTGTCTCAATAAAGCGAGTGTACTAGATTTAGAGATTGGACTATTTAATTCCACAAAACCTACAAGCTATTACACTCGCTAAAACGCTATCATTTAGTTTTCTAAAATGTTTTTCAGGTTACTCGTTTGGGTGTATGTTGCATGAATAAGTAGTATTCCAAATAAATTGCGTTTAAAGTTAAGTTACAGCCTTTATATATATAGTATATATGTCCGACTGTTGGGCGAAGGCCTTCTCCGTAAAGAGAGTATATGGGCATAATCCGCCACGCGGTCCTGGTGCGGATTGGCAGACTTCACATGGCTTAGAAAAATTTCCTAAGACATGTAGGTTTCCTCACGATGTTTTCCTTCACCGCCGAGCGCGTGGTAAATCGGCACATAAAATTGCAATATCAAATTTATTGGTTCCGACACCCAGGTTCGAACTCGGGTTGCTAGCGTACTATGCAACTTGAGCCAACCGCCCGGACACTGACCTACCACGGCTCTTTCGTTTAACACAAGTTTATTTGTTATTACAACAGATAGTGTTGTTATAATTGCGGAGCATAGGCTTCACGAAAGACGGAGCTTTGTACTAGTCCTGCGCGGAGAGTTCGTCCTCAAAACGTGGTCGCTGAAGAACTGCTTTTTTCGTTAGTATAACTCCCCGGTGGTGCGTATTCATTGTACTTGCTGGCTAGCGTCTCTGAAGTGTGCCGCCGTTAAAGAAGCTCCGACAACTTGTGACGTCACTAAAAACGCTAAATTGCGTGTATGGTTTGATCCGTACCGCCGCTGATGTTCAGCAGATATACATGTATATATGATGCACATGTAAAATTCGCTAGAATGATCATTATTTGCGAATGCTCAAGTGTGTCAGCACCTTAAGGCTACATGATTGGGATTCAATTGAACTAAATACCAATATGTAAGAGTGTTAAAGTCCTCGGATTACATTACCTCAAGCACTTGTTGTTAATACATAGATTTTATATCAGGTTTATTTATTTGTTGTTCAGTTTTATTTTGGATTTAATGTCTTAAAACCAAAACCAGTTTCTAATATAATAATGTTTTTATTAGAGATGAAACGGATAGTAGTGTGGCCGGATACCGGATATTCGGCAAGTTACTAGGCCGGAGCGCCGGATATCCGGCTGCCGGATATTCGGCCCTTTATTGCGTTGACGCGATCAGTTTGATTTGAATATTGGCGCGGTAAACGAGATCGGATATATTCAGGCGCATTCGGATCGCACGTAAGCGGTGTCGCCTCTTACCAACAAATGCGAAAATTTGGTATTTATTCACCACAATTTGCCACTTGTTAATTTTGAGTATTAAACTAATAATTAATAAAACAAACATTTTGATGTGCGATTATAAAAATTAAAATAAACGGTGTCCATAACCTATTGGAGTATGATTGATTTGCCTTGAGTAAAATAATGAGATTTTTAAAATGAAAACAAGGCCGGATAGGCCGGATATCCGTTTCATCTCTAGTTTTTATTCATTTATTTTAATGGGATGTTGGCATAAAGTATTATAACGAGTCTTATATGTTCAAAATCATAATGTGAAAACGATTTAATTTTAATGCAATATGTATTGTCAAAGACTGAATTGTTTGAAGGAGACAGATTTTTTCTTGCATGGATATGGGCCCATTGTATTTTTGTTTTGTTATTATCTTTATAATATCTAGATTATTGCAATACAAGTTTAACTCAATTAACATGAATATTAAAAGATCAGCTTTAATATAGCTAAAAATATAATAACTTTCTAGGAGGTATTATTGAATAAAATCAATTATTTTTAATTTAATTTCATTTTTTTTATATAAATATATGAATTTTATTCTGTACTTCAATTTATACATTTTACTATGTCTGGTGGGCCCCAAAAAAAAATTGTCTCCGTTCTTTTAATAAATGATCGGTGTTTAATTTTGTAAATAATGTCACCTTTAGAATGGAAATGAGAAATACAATATAATTTATTTTTCAAATATAGTTTTATTGCTCCTAAAAAAAGCATATTCAATTCTGTTTAATCATTCAAAGCTGGCACACGATACAGTGGGTATGGTGTACTCGGTGGGCACTCCGGTGGAAACTTAATTCAACTTCACATACATATTAACTTAATTTGTACATTAATTGACCAACTTGAAGTCAAGTTATGATATTCTATGTCTTAAAACATGAGATTTAATGTTAGAGAAAACTTAGTTATTTGCCAATCAACTTTAACTATAGTCTAAATAAACACCTAATCACTATATTTATGTACATATTGTATTGCTGATGTTCAGTAAACACTGTCCCCCACAACACTAGAGTATTCAGCAGATGTCTAACTTTGGAAAGTAGGTTAAAGACCCTTAACCACTTTTACTCTTTGGACTTAAATTGATTTCAGTATAGTATTGTGATATCTACTATATTTTGTCAATCCATCCCATTTATGCAACAGCATAAACTGCTTGATCTTATAACCGTTTAGCAAATGGATAATTTAGAAAATGTTTATTGCAGTCAAAAGCCGATGTCAGTAACCAGTCGAAGTGTTATTCAAAGAAACATTTCTCTTTACATAAAATCTCATGCTAAACAGAATGTTTAGTTTGTTTAAAAACTATTTATCAGCAATATTAAATATAAGTAATTAAATTATTAAACTATGATGAGGTAAATGATATTGTCGGATCTAATCAAATTTGTTTCAAAACTTCACCCCGTATCAAACTAAGATCCGCCCGAGACTAAATATCATGTTGTATATCCTATGAAGTAAAGGTGGCGCATTTATCGTCATCTTAATAATAAAAGGAAAAGGTACAAAAGATCAAGTCATTGTTACTCTTAATACAGGTTTTGTACAAGGTGGAGTTCACAGGGCGACAAGGGTGGGGCGAAATGGCCCCGGGAAGAAGGCGGCATCGGCTGGCCCGTATCGCCACTGGGAGGGAGGGATTAACCTCTCCCCCCGGGACATGCTTTCTGAAAACATAGAGGGGCTTCAGTGCATTCCACTGGAGATCCCCGAGTCCCCCATGCACCGAGGAAAGACCACCGGGGGTTGTAGTGGGTAAAAATTGCCCAGAA
The DNA here is from genome assembly GCA_029286785.1 of Meandrusa payeni. NCBI lineage: Eukaryota > Metazoa > Arthropoda > Insecta > Lepidoptera > Papilionidae > Meandrusa > Meandrusa payeni. The sequence goes on from JAGSMX010000027.1 coordinate 4,506,063, forward strand.
GGTGGGGTCTTGTCTTGTTGAAGATTTCTCCCCCATCAACAAAAAAAAGGAAGTTTTTTTGCAAGGTTTTAAAATTTGGAACAAACCTTATGTACAATAACAATGTCGATGAAACGATAACTCTACAATACATTTAATATCACTTTGGGCACATGGAAGCACCAATCATTAACATCTTAAAATCTAAAATGGTCTCATCTGGAATCAATCACATTTATAATAATACAACAAATTTCAGTCATTAATAACAATTGTTAATCATTTCAACATCAATTAAAATTAACTTTTAAATGTCTTAAAATCTAAAGAGAATATAAAATTGATAACAATATGTTTTATAACATGGTAATTTTAAAAGCAATGTTACCATTTGATGGGAACCTTTTCATGAAGGCAATTGGAAGCAATAGTTTTTTTAATGTTATATATAATATGATCTGATCATGATAGTTACCACATTTTTTTATCTGAAACTAAAGACTGGCAGAAATAATTACAAGACCAGTGAAAGGTCAGTTGTTTAGGGTGGGTACGGCCCTACTGTTATCGGCTGACAAACATTTGTGTTATTTGAACACAATAATGTATTAACAGTTTGGCATTATAAGTAGGGTTATAGTGCCAAACAGTACCCCTAGTTGTAGGGTGATGAGCACAGCATCAAATTAATTGCTATATATATTGAAAAAAAGGAGAATTTTTGTTTTACTGTTATACTTTCTAAGTGTATGACCACAATCCTACCTGATGTTAAGTGGAAATGCAGCCACTACTCCTACTGCCTATTCACTCTACTCTTGAAAACACTCACATTGTAATTGGAGGTGGACAGACACAGGCAAACTATTCCAGTCCTATCAATTAAACGTCCTATTCAAATTCTATATTAAAAAAAAACAATTCTATATTTATAAAAGTTTGGGTGGTAATACTGTTATTTTTTGTTCAAATTATTAAAACTTTCACACTTTTTGGGGCCTGTAAAAAAAAACTATCATAGTCACTAACATTTGTCCTAATGGGACTAGATTGTGTAAGGTACAATTTAAACTTACTATATATATATGTACTTATATTCCCATTAATCCTGTGAACAATAACTGTTTGTTGAATTTGTGTCATCGTTTTGAAACCCGGTAACCTTGCAGGTGTCCATCCTTTGTTTCTTGGGAATTGGTTCACATGAGCTGCTGTAACTGTCGCTTAAAGCCCGTTTCCCTGCGGCCACTAGCCTCAAGACAGCGACATTGTCAGAATTGTTGTTTTCTTCGTCAGAATTTTGAGATGATAGTGTCAATAGACTGAAGTCTTTTATTTGAGCAGCTTGAATCAGCAGCCTATCAATTTTCATAACAATAGATTGGTCCTGAAAGAATAATTATTATTATTCATTTATTCAAATAAGTAACTAAGACTCATCAGTATTTTAAATAACTATTATATAACAACCTTAGACTAAATTATAAGATTATAATATAAAATTATTACTATAATTATTTGATTATAATAATAACATAAAAAATATAATATTATACTAACAACTTGACTATGCTTATGAATACCTTACCCCGTGTGAGACGGCGCAGCATCTGTTTACATAAACACAGTCAAGCCTTTGAACGATGCATTCAAAAGTCAAGTTGCAGCATCTAGGTATTAAATTTTCTCAAATATAAATAAATACTATATTCAACATGTACTACAAATTTTACCTGCAACCAGCCATGGTTTAGAATTTGATCAAGGGTGATTCTATTCTTGACATTCACTGTGAGCATTTTCTTCATGAGTAGTTTGGCCGGCAAACTTATATGTATCCAATGCTTATGTGAATATTTGTACTGTCCTTTTAAAATCTGATCTCTTAATGTAAGCTCCTTGTAATCAGGGGAGAATGGTAAGTAACCAACAAGACTGAAAAACGAGATAATTATTATATTCATCTAAAATAGTGGAAGTGGATAGTGTAAACTGTCTCTGTCAGTAACATTCTATACTTTAACATTAATAAATTTAACATGTCTAGTGTTGTAATTTGTAGGTCTCGTAGAATAAAATAGTCCAACAATTAATACACTCACTTTATTGAGGCAGCGTAACATTGTACAAAGAATTATTTATAACGAATACCGTCACAACTGCGCGTCGTCACAATCTTTATACAAAATTAATTAAAAGTCAGATTAGGAACTAATAAGTTACAACTATTGTTTACAATGCCAAGTTCATGTGACAATCAACTAAATTATTAATTAAAGATACAATAAGGTTCAGGTAAATCATTAAGATATCATTGGAAGTAGTTATTATGCATGACAATCGCTGGGTGTCATGTGTTGCCAGCTAACACTAATGCATGAAATTAATGGTTGCATATTAGAAAAATATTGTTGGTATTAGATGCAGGTAGAAATTACAAATTGTTTTTTTGGTATTAAATAAACATATCTCTTTATTTCATCCAAATACTTTTTACCTAAATAATTTGTAATCTGATTTGTATTTTATTTATCTTTTATACATATTGCCGAGAGATATATACACACATACATATATACTATAGTTAATTCTTTTATTATTGTTTTTAAAATGGGCGAAGACACTGACTGCTGAAACACAGATACAATAATACTTAGTAGAGTCAGGGCCTTCACATTTCTTTTTAAATTATTTTGGTTACCAATAAAGATTTATTATTTTTTTTAAAAGAAAAGAATGCCAGCGATATTTCTTTTTTTTAGAAATATTACTAACATTCTTTTTAACCATTCCAACTAAGCTTAAGCTTGTGCTAGGTGATGGTTCACGTCAATAGTCGAATGCGGGATCGACCTTACTATTTGTAGACCGTATCCTAAACCATTATTGCTATTGACTATTGACACTTTAAATGTTGAAAAAGTCAAATTCAAATTAAGTGTTTAAATGTTCAATGATAAAAAAAATTGTAATATTACCAAACAAATAAAATCACCCCCAAACTCCACACATCAACTTCAGGTCCATAACAAATCTGTCCGTTTGCTCTTAATACTTCAGGTGCTAAATATAAAGGTGTTCCGCACATGGTTTTCATAAAACTATCTTCACCTACAAATTTGCTGAGACCAAAGTCGGTTATTTTTACCAATGTTTCATCCTCCTTACTCTCTAGTAGCACATTTTCAGGCTGCAATAAACATAAGTTTAGGATTAGAGTTTCTACCATTTTTTAAGATTTGAATATGATATGACAAACTACACAGATTGGCCAGAGAAGCTGGCCTTGACTGCTTCACCAGATGTAGAGGTGGCATAGCTCTTAGGTCGCTTAGCCTGAACCTGCTGTAACTCGACACAAGGGTCCCCCCGGAGGGTTAACCTCGGCTTGGACGGTTACTATATTAAACATTCCGATCCGAGGCCAAACCACGAATCAACGGTTAGCAATTTTTTAAGAAATACAGGTAGAACTGAATTAAACTTACTTTAAGATCTCTGTGAGTTATTCCTTGAGAGTGTAAGTACTTTACAGCAATTACTATTTGTCGGAAGTAAAACTTTGTCAGTTGCTCGGGCAAATGTCCTTGTTTGGAGATTCTGTCAAATAGTTCTCCACCCTGCATTAATTCTAATACAATGAAGACTGTATCACCTGATTCATAAACTTCCTCCGTTGAAACAATGCATGGCTGAAAAGCATTTCTTTTTAATACTCTGTTCATTTTCTGAACATATAATTTATTTAAAAAGTTATGCTGTTAATCGGACTGTATCATTAAATAGCCTAGAAATCATTTTTATAGTATGTCTTTGACAATTTTTATCTCATTGTATATCTTATTAGCTTTATAGAAAGTGCAGTTCATGACCAGATTTCTGGAAAAGAATACTCCAATAGTCTGGAAATTTTTATTTAAGAGATGGAGGAAAAAAAGTTATAACATATATTAGAAAAGAATTTTTACTTAGTATAGATAGAACTTACATGATACATAATTACTATAGTGGGAATTAACATCAATATGTTGTTAATTCATATTGTATTATTTGATTTTGTACTTACATGCCTTAACGTCTTCATAATATTAACCTCATTCATAATTTTTTCTGGATCAGTCAGATTATTAATTTGTCCATTTGTTAATCTATTTTTCTTTATTATCTTCATAGCATGCTTTGTGCATTTTGTCTGTTAAATTTCATTGAATAGAATATTATTTATTTGCATAATCATGGTAACATGCAGATGTTATAATTGTTATGCAATAAATAGTCAAGTTTAGTCATCTAAGTTGTGACATGCAAATGTTAGTAGAACGTTTTGTTGGTTACTAGTAATAATAAAATATTTAATGATTATATATATGTGTCTTAATGGAGTATTAATTAATTTATTGTAATTTTGTAAAATCTCATTTCAATTAATTTTTTGCCAAGTGATAAAGAACATTTTTAGGAAGTAATTCAATTGCATACTCACTTTATCATAAACTAATTTAACAAGACCACACGCTCCTTGTCCTAGTACTCTAGATATATAATATTTTGTAGAAACTTCTTTAGGAACTTTATCTTGCTCATTCTTCAATAAATCCTTATAAATAAATACTGAAAAATTTATTTCAAAATATTTAAATGATATTCTGTAAAATATATTTACAGACTAAGAAATATGTGGCTATAAATATCAGAAATAAACTCTGACTATTATTATATGGCATTTGGTATAAAAATCAACATTGCTACAACTGAGAATTTCTCAAAAACTGGTATGCTGTACACAAACAGATATAACAAGCGGTAAAGTGTTGCTAGTTTATGATTGTATCTTTCTTTATCCTTTCTAAGCAAGTGCTTGACTACGATCCCACCTGATGTTAAGTGGAAATGCAGTCCTGGAGCTTAGTAAATGCCTATACACTCTACTCTTGAAAATACCAATGGACATGGACGGAAAGACAGATGTGGGCAAGATATTCCAGTCCTTTACTGTATGAATAATGAATGACGAAGCAAAGCACTTTGTCTGGGTTTGAGGGATGGATCTTAAGTTGTGATCATTTCCTAGTCAAGTCCCAAAATCTAACAATAGTAGGACAATTGCTACTTCTGCTGTTGCATATATGAGCTCGCAGAATTTCCAAATAAAGAAGAGCTACAATAACTTAACTAAAAGCACTACAGTTGCCTGTTCTTTCTACCATAAAAAACATTATTGATTATTTAATCAAATACCTACTTCTAACATTAGGATGAGTCACAGATATTTTATCATTGTCATCTAGCACCCTGCTAAAGCCTTTACCAATTGCCTCACCATTAATAAATGTCCCATTAGATGAGAAGTCTGTAATTATTGCTGGACTTAGAGGTTCTCTGAAAAAAAATGAAGTGTGACAATAAGGGGTATTAGATATTTACATTGTATGTTATATATTAAAATAGACATAATTGGTAAAATATTTAACTACTATTAATTGTAATTATTCAATTGAAATTGAAGATTAGGGTTAACATTTAACAGATTCCACAAAATGTTTAATTTTTTATTGCTGTAGTATTTTTAAAACTGTTCTAATAGGTTGATACATTTAAGCAACTTTATTGTAATCCCTCATTAGTTCTTTATAAAATTTTATCTCAACCATTATCCTCACTACCACCTTTAAATTTTAATGAAGAAATTTTGAAGAATAGTCCAAGAGAATAATTAAAGAGGGCCAAAAATGTGAACAATTTCCACTCTTATCGCTCTTTATTTAGGGTTATAAGTACAACAAAGATATTAAGCAAAATGGATTATTAGAAAAGTATTACAACAAATATCTGATTGTAATTTTTTTTTAATCCTATCAACCCCTATAAAGATAATTTCATCAACAAGAAAACAAATGAAAAAGATCACTAGCATAGTACAGAGGATAACGAAGGTAAATTACCAATGGGCATGCCAAAATAATAAAATCAAATGATAAGAAATTGTTGGTGGTAACATCATAACAATACAGAGTTAATACAGCATAGGTTTTTTCAAAACAGAACCTTATTTTTTAATCCAGCACATTTAGCATTTTGGTTTTACTGCATGCATCACAACATGATTGAAAAAACAGAATTATTTCTTGTAATTTGTCTGAATTACTGTAATCATTTTTAACACATGCAGTGGGTAGTGCAAATCGTGTAGCATTTGGATGGATTGCTGCGTAAAGTGCGCCGATTAGCCTCTCAAAATACGGCATTCTCAAATTACAAACTCACGCATGCCGACTTCGCATAAGTGTTTTTATACTTTAGCTTTTTCATGCATGGGGCGTCGGTGATCACTTATTTTCCAATGTTGATTTGCATCCTCTTCTCTAAAATAAATAAATATACTTACGATAAGTTTCTCTTAATGACAAAATGTTGTTTACTAACACTTCTTATAATACTTTCTTTAATGATATCTTTCTTCATGACAAATGAGCAGTTTAGAGCTCTGCCAAGCGAAAATTCTGGCTGTATTAAATCTGAAGACAAAATGGGTAACAATTTGTTAGAGTGCCGGCGCTTTGGAGGTAGTTTGTTAATCGACGTAACTAATAATATATGTGAATTCTTACCATAGTATGGGGGCTGTTCTGTATAGATATCTTTCCAACAATTTTTTTCATTCAAAGATACTTTTGTTGAATAAAGTCTACCCCAAATATTAGGTATAAAAGATGGAGTATTTGGTTGGCTCCAATCTACTTGCGATTTCTGTGTTTGAGTTTGAGTGTTTTCAATGTCTTGCAATGGGTCATCCCCCATTTCGACTCTAATTCAAAAATGTATACAAAAGAAACACTTCAAAAGCATCAAACTTAACATTTAAGTTTTGTTAAAAGCGGCAAAACAACTTTACTAACATTTGCATTAAGGATTACCAGTACCATTTGATTCGACTTCCGTTTTAAAGACTTAAAAAAAAATTGGTGCTGCCATATACTGCCTTTTAAGTTTCCTTGCTTGCCTTAAACCTGAAATCAAGGCAAATCAATACTAATATTTTAGCAATACATAATTTGTGAATTAAGCCACATTTCATTATAAGCGACCAAGGAAGTAACTTTAAATTATAAAATTAATTCATAAAAAAAATATTTTGCTAAAATATATTTGGAATTTTATTTTGGAAGGATGTATTTTTTACATAAATAAATAAGCTAATAAAAATATGCTTATAAAATTAGAAAATCAAAAAGAAAATTGTGAAAATATAGCAAATTTGTCCTATAAATATTTAAATAGATTTATGGGGCCAAGAAAGACAACGACGCCGATCAGTGGGCAGACCAGCAGTCCGCGGGCGGGCGACATCGTCAGGGCAGCGGGGCCACAATGGACTCATCGTCTAACTTACATTTTACCATTTTCATCTTAGACGTAAGAAATAAGTGAATGTGTTCTAAAAAAGACTTGGCTTAAAGGTCTTGTTACCAAGCCATAAAATATTCAACAACAACAACGGGGCCGCAATGGCTGCGGGCAGCACAAGGTCGAACTGAATGTCGTGAAAAAAGGGAAACCTATACCCAGCAGAGATAGGAGATACGGTCTGATTCGATTAATTAATGGAACCATAAAAAAACAAGAACTGTGGGTACACTGACATTTAATGAATTTTATTTTTAGTTGATCCTTAAAACAAAACCTTTTTTTTAAACACAAGGCTTTTATTATATTTCTAAGGGTAGGAAATTGGAATTGGTCGCGGATTGAATATGAAACTTTTAATTAACACGTGAAATCAATGCAGTCACGTTTTAACCTTTTTCATCTAGAAATAAATCGTCACATGTGTGTGACGTAAACCTTTTAAGCTGAAAATACTTGAATCGACGTTATAATCAGAATTGTAAACTTTATAAAATACGTGCTCAATAATAAAATACGACTTAACAAATTTTATTAAAAACTAATTTTATCAATAATATAATGATATAAAAAGGAGGAAATTGGCGGTAATTAATAGTTTTGACAAAAAACATGTTTTTTGTTAAAAGTATTAAAGTTTTATTTTATTAATTTATCTATCGCTCCTACGAGTATATCAAAAGCAAATACACATGTCTCTTGCGGGAATAAGTTTGCTAACCGTTGATCATATCACATTTCATCCTTATTTCGACATGTAAATGGCTCGATAACGTATGCCGAGTTGAATGCTTCGTTAACGCTATTCTCCGAGCATAAATTGCTGTGGTATTAAGAAAATTCCAATAAATCTCAGCGAATATTCCACGCAAACATTGCAGCTTTCACCTATTATATCATTCTCCTTGATAAAATAATACCTAGTTATTTATTTATGTACAAGGCTTTCAATACGATATGTGAATAGCAGTTGATTTCTCAAATTGCGCTAAATATTATGATGATCAAGTAAATTGAAGGATCTGTACGTACGTATCATGTAAGTTACCTACTTTATTTTTTAAATGAATGGAACATGGAACTCAGTTCCTTTCGCGAATGGACATTTTTACGTATTATGCAAATATTTCTGAAGTGAAGCTTCCGTACAATTTCTTTTGTATGCTGAAAATAGCTCCACGTCATCAAAATCTGAAGGTTAGCAATCGTTATCCACTTTTGTCGAGTTTATCGAGTCCCATGTAGCAGGTGACGTGTCACCGGTCACCCCTTGATCATTTTAAGACGCGTATTTTAGAAAGAATAGGAAACAGAATTGTAGCAGAAATATGAAAAATGAAAAACTCATTGACACAAGTCACTTGCAAAATTGTAAACCTTTTGGATTTCGTTTCCTATCTATACAAATGTATTTGAAGAATATATAATATCCTATATTATTATAATATCTAAGAAAAATTTAAGTATTTTTTTTAATCAAAATTTGTCTTTTTATATTAATTTAGTATTTTACAATTGTGTAATAAAATAATTCCGCTGAATCATTGTAATAACAAATTTCTAAAGCGTGGAACTTTAGAAATTGCGCAATTTATTATAATTTATTATAAAGCGTGTTCAACTTTGAAAAGTTCTCGTTAACTTAGCAATAGAACTGTCTATCGAGAACAAATACTTGGTAGCTATAAAATGTTAAGTCACTTGACGTTTTGGATAACATAATTCTTTAGAATTTTGCCCGACTGCTCTTATTAATTAAATGACTTCTTATAAAGTAACTTTAAAATAACGTTAACGTATTAACGTCATGTGAGGGTTATTGGTTATGCAAGTTTCATCATGATGTTACCTTTACCGAAAACATGGTATGTCATATATGGTATACAACAATTGCATGGATTGAACCCAGGTTGCTTGGGTCCTGTGCAACTTAAGGCAAGCGAGCGACCGGTCATTGAACTATTTTTATTTCACAGAGATGGTCTTTTGTGCAATAAAAAGACACCCTAGAAAAGCAGCAAAATAATAATAAAAACTTTTTGTAGAATTTTTGTCTGATTTTTCTAGTCCCGTGAAACCTCCGGTTTTTGTGGCCATACCATCAAAGACGACTTTCCTGCAGTTTGTCTGCAATGTCGCGGACTCCACGGCAGCCACGGTTACTTATGCAATCTAATTGCGTACTCAAACATCCATCTTCATCTCCGTAACGTGCAGCTGCTGGACATGTCTTCCGAGGGTTTGCCACGCCTCACTGCCATACAGTAGGACTTGTCGAATGGTGCACTTGTACCCTTTATCTTCCTTCTAATTGTTCTTACTATTATCCTTATATTAATTATCTGCTAAAGGGTTGTACGGCCGTTTTGCATGTAATAAATTATATAATTAAGCGGTGTAAAATAAGTAATCGATTATGAATGGAAGAGATGATGAAGCGGAAAGATCCGTCAGGGACAAATCCTTTTTTTTTGTTGACGTGGGAGGAAATATCCAACAAGATATCCTGCCTTCTAGGGGGAAGGCGGCGGTTATGTGGGGCTTTTACCCACGGTGACCCTTCCTCGGTGCATGAAAGAACAGACGAGGTAAAACCATGTCTTGATACAGAACTGAACCCGAGACACGAAGACCGTGTCCTGAAATATAAAGTACGCTATATGCATGACAAATTATTAACGTGATTGCTCGTTTAAAGTTAAAATATTACTTGATGCCTAATCCTGAAAGTACTGGACCTAATTGGTATTCGTTGACACGAAAAGGAAAACGTCGAATTAGCGATATGCGTGATCTGTGTGTCGGATTTAAAATTATTAAAGTTGTAACTGAAGGACGCTAGCCTTTAATCCGGACGCGTGTAACGAAATTTGACCTTTTTCCGGTTATCATAATAACGTAATTTGTCTCCATTATTTTATTATTGAGGTTCATGTTATCGTATGTAAAATTTATCTAAAAACATCTACATTTATCTTTATGCTCGAAATAATTATAGTTGGGTAACTATTTAAAACGATAAAGAGGGAAATATAGCTTATTGGCAAACAGGTGATCTCGATTGTTTGTACTGATCAGTCCATGTACGTTTTGGTTTCTTACTATAAAAATAATACATTCAATACGAAAATCAATTACGATATTTTAGTTCTCATGTACTATTCAGCGTATTTGGTTATATAGAGATGGTTATTAAAGATTATGCTTAGATCGTTGGGATATATACTCAGGATGACATATGAACATTTGCAAGGAAGTAGAAGGTATACCAAACAAATTGCCGATATGTTGAAGAAGGGGCAGGTAAGGAGTACTCTTAACCGACGATCATCTCTCTCCATCCTTCCGGATGATGGGCTTGTTTATATTGGTTTTATTATTAATGAGCTCAACGCCATATGTAAATTTTTGTAAAAATTTATATATGGCGTTGGGCTCTTTTCGTTCACTTACAATTTCGATTTTTGACTTCTCATATTACTTATTAAATAAAATTTCTTAAAACAATATTTCCTTATAAATTATCATATTCAATTCATGTTATTGTGTGAAATCGCTTGACGTAACATCATTGGTACAATCGACTAGGATTCAAAACCCGATTGTAAAATCGCATTTGGTCGACTTAGCCATTTGTAGCCATATATAATGAATGTGAGGAAAACCTGTTAGACACAACAGCATAATCTGTTAGTGAAATTTGTTTTATTTTTTATTGTATGTACCGATCAAGCGTATTATTATTTACCAAAAGGTTGTATGTGACCAGCATACGCCATAATTAGCGGCAACACAGTCGATATTGTTTTTTGACATTAATGTCTTAGTAGCTGGGATTCGTTCCAAAACCACTACAAACCGGATGACACCACGGTGACGTCATCACGACAAGTCTATACATAGCGTTGTAATAATTTATCTGCATGGAGTTTAGATAGTCATTTATTCTATGTCTGATTACCGTTCTTAGCTCAAAAGCTCTTACAACTTTAAGAAATTCAGGGCGTAGGACGTAGGGTGTGAGGGCAGAAGACTGAGAGAGTAAGTCGACTTGACCGGATAGTAAATTATGCCTTAAGGCATGATAGTATTCTCACCAGTGTCGGAGAAGATTCCGTGAGGTCATAGCATTTAGTTAATATAATAATTTTGTATCTACCCACGGTTAGTATCATCTTGCGAAATTGATTTTCTATTAGAAATGAACATAACGTATATTATTTCATGATAAATTATACTACCTCTATAAGTGGAATTTGAAACTGCCTCCACGCCTATTTTACGCATAAATAACTCCTATGTAACGGTAATGGTAAGCATTTTAAGCTATACATAGCCTTAATAATAGTCACTCTGTTTTTCACGGAAAACTTTGAATCGCTTTTTAAGAAGTTTTCTTCTAATATAATCTATAGGATAGCAATTTAGAGAAGCTGGCCTTCACCGGATTAAGAGGTGGCATAGCTCTTAGGTCGCTTAACTTGAACCTCTATCGCTAGTAACTCGACACAAGGGTCCCCCCGGTGAGGGGTAACCTCGGCTTGGACGGTTACTATGTTACGCGTAAGCATTCCGATCCGAGGGCGCCCGAGAGGGCCCGACCTCGACTCGGACGGTAGCTATTTCACGGATTATCTGAGGGACATTCAAAAAGCTAAACTAACTTTGAGTGCCAATTCGGGAAACGTTGGCGCTGGAAGAAGAATTAGCCAAAGAAACTCCAGCAACGCTTATAACATCTAAGGGGTGGGGCCTGCCCATAAATTGGCGGTAACGCGCGAGGATTATTCGCAACCTCCGACGGTCGCGAATGGATGCTTTGTGGTTTGGTAAAGATCTAGCCTATGCAATGGTAATCGCGTCGTCCGGATCGTCAAGAACGTATCTCGACCTCCGGGCGACGCGACGGAATTTAGTATAGGAAGGCTTATAAGTGGCGGCACTTACAAGAAGTTTGTTAGAAATGTGACATTTTTGCTATAGGTAAAGTTTTACGGAAAAGTGCAACAATGCAAATAAAATAAGTAAAGAACACTGTATTAATTACGGGTTCAGTGGGTTCATCTGTCCGATGAATACGGGAACTAGCGGCCCCGGACTCCACAGCCGTCACTATTCTTCCCCACGTCCTCTCCGAATAGTGACAAACCCATCTCACAAGTCTCACCCTCCCACTCCAAACAACCTTTCCTCGTTCACATAGTCCCTCCCTCTCCAAACATCTTTTCCTATTCCCTCCCTCATCAAATATCCTTATTATAAATATATATATAATCCCTTAAATATCTTTTCCTATTCCCTCCCTCATTAAATTCCACATTCCCACAGTCGCCAACCCGCTTTTACTTAGCACGGATTGAAAAATGCGATGAAGGGTGTTGCACATATACCATACGCATTAATTATAGTAAATAATCCGTATTTGATCTTTAAATAATATTTTTTAAGCAGAATTAACTGACATTAACTAAGCTAATGTACTATCAAAGATTACACATCCACTTATCACTGTATGGGATCATGGTCGAACCCTTGGTTACGTTATTTTCTAGTATATAGCAATTTAATAAAATGTTCTATAAAATTTCGAACGTCCTAGAACTTATTAATAGGATCGGTCTAACTTTTTTACGTTTATATCATAGTTCAAACTGGTTAGAGTATAGTTGGTAGTTATATAAACTAACTAAGTTTGTCTAACATCTAATTGATATGCGTATTTCAGTGAAAATGTTTAATATTCTAATACCGTCGTCACGGGTGGATAACTTCCACATACCACTTAGATATTATAATAGAAGATTAACCCTAGTTCTATGTTATATTACATGTACCCATTTTTGATTTGTTTATTTATGAAAAAACTTGCTTGTAAGCATGTTTTTATTTCGTATTTGAATGTTGTGTTCAAATTTCATTTGTATGCTTTGTGTTGTTGATGTTAATAACATAATACGGTCCGGTCGCTCTATTATCATGTTGTACCCTTGCCGAAGGCCCTTTTTGAAGGGTCACGCGTATAGAAATGCGTAATAATTTTACTTAGTTAAATGTTATGCAGAAAAATATGATGAATTATATGTCTCTTGCCAGTCTAAAAATTCTATGTTTTTGTCCTAATGACTAGTGTTTTATTTTCTATAATTCATGTTTAGACAAATATACTCTATAATTTATTTTTGTACTAAAAATTATAAAACAAAAAAAACATCATCTAGAGCTAGTTTAAGAGTGGATAGCCATTAATAACTTGTATTACTCCGATTGTGCTTAAAACTTTAAAAGGTACCGTATTTAAGTACATATGGAAAAATGGAAAAATTTTAATATTCCATAGAAATTTTCAAATTTAAGTGTGCTGGATGAAACTACTATTGCAATCTTATTTTTTTGTAATTAAAAAAAAAACGACCATATAAAGGGAAAAATAATTGGTACAGATTAACAATAAAAGCATTAATCGGACGTGTCTATGTTGCGTAGCTAGTTCGTAGCTTGTAATAATGCACTTTGGAAGTAAGGTTTTTTTTTTAAATTTTAAATCACTTCCTAAAGTTTGTGCCCTGTATATGGTAATGGGCCCACTTCCTGTCAGATATAGAACTAAAACAACCCGGTATAGAAAGGATTGCGGTTGTTTTAAAAAATATTTTTATTAAAACTAATTGGTATACACTAAGATAAAAGTTAAGCATAATCATCGTACACAGCAGTGTATGTTTGAAGCTAAGTTAAGTTAAGTTAAGTTACACCCGTTTTTCAAGCCATTGAAGTAATAAGGTGCTTATAGAATATGCATAAAAGAGAAGACCTAATTGCTTTCCGAAGTAAATGGCTGTTTCAATAATTAGTTGCGGAAACAAGATCGAGGCAGAGGTGCTTCATAGTCACACGTGTTAACTGAACGGATATTTGTTCTGCAAATGAAGCTACGCTACTGAAAGATAAAGGCGAATTTATTTTCAAATTACTGTTAGCTTGCGTTTAAAGTTTTCTATTCCATTTTTCATCCTATCTATCAATTGACACATACATGTTTATTAAATATCTATTCTATCGAAGAGAAGATAAAAGAATTTCACGTTTGTGATCTAGCTTATTTTCGACAAAAATATGCAAACAGCATGGTTTAGTTTATGGTCAGTCTGATGAATATAATTAGCTTCCTGATATAAAGCCTAATTGTTTAGGGTCTGGTCTTTGTAATGTAAGGTTGTACGTTTGAATCCACCATTCAACTATTGACGTGAACCATCTCCTAGCACAAGTAAGCTCAGTTGGAATAGTTAACAGGAATAAGAGTAATATTTATAAATAAAAATTTCTTGTACCATTTTTTTTAATTCGTCTGTCGATACTGCCCGTAACTTTGCTTTCTGAGTTTTCTTTATCTCCTTATTTAAAGGAAAAGGGGCAAGTTCTTCTCAAGGATCTTCCTTAAACACGGATACCCAATCATGCACAAACAGAAGAAGCTATGTTAGGTGAACGATCTACTAGAATATTCCGATCAGGCCCACATGTTTCGCTTATTATAATTAAGAATGCAAATTAAAATTCATATCAATAATTATGAATTATATAAGTCATCATTTTAGTCATCGTTTCAGTTATATTACTATTTTTGAGTCAATTAATAAGAATATCATAGAAGTGAAAGAAAAAACTAAGACATTTTCAACAAACAAAAAAAAGAAAAACTAGAACTAGAATTGAATCTTATTTAAATATTGAAGCGTGACCACTTAAAAGTTGTTATTGAAAAGGATTATTTGAAGTGAAGTAGATCAAAATCCACTTTGCCCAAGCCTTCACTTCTCTTTACTTGCATAAGCTTATTGCAATTGTAGCGTACAGATTTATAAAAGCTCACTTGACATTTGGCTTAATCTTTTCGTTTAATATTGTTGTTAGTCGTGTTCCAAGATTCAAAGAAAAATAATGGGACAAAACGTCTTCTAGGATATGTTGAAGACGTTAGAAGTGAAACAACAGGCGCTTTATCATTGTTCTCTTTCCACAACCGTTCTCTATATCCATAAGTAAGTGGAGTACAGTATAAGACCCCAACCGACTACTTCAGTAAATTCTGCCATATTCTGTGTGTCATAAGATATAATCTGTAGGAAGATAATTGAGATAGATCGGTTTACAGTTTAAGATATCGAAAGCATATCAATATGCTTCTCAGAGGTAGTCATCGTGCCTACAGCTATTATAGTTAACGGGGAGGAAATCTTCAAAAAGATACCCCGCCTTCTGGGGAAAGCGGCAGTTATGTGGGGTTTGACCCACTTAAACCTCCCCGTTGGCTCTTCCTCGGTGCATGATCCGGGGCTCCGGGATCTCCAGTGGAACGCACCGCAGCCCGTGCTGTAGTAGAGCACATCCCGGGGGGAGGTTACTCCCTCCCCGCACAGCTATTATAGTCTAACCCAATGACTTTGTTCAGGTTTAAATGGCGAATGACTCTTTTTGCGTTTGATGCAGGATCCCGACAATCTCATAGAGAGACAATCGAGGTTTTTTTTTTTTTATTCTTAGATTGCAACCACAGACCTGTGTCCGTGCTCTTTTCCAATACACTTAAATTGTTTACTCTGCATTTGTTAAAAAGTGCCACTTCTACAGTTACTATTTTCCTTATTATTTTTTTATATATATATAATGCCTGAATTTGGAGGTGGCTTATCTGTATAATAGACACAGCTGACGGTGTGTCGGGATATCGCCACTACAGCATGTTGGACGCTGTCGTGCAGTTGCAGTTTTTTCGTCACTGTTCTGATGACCACCACTGATCCGTACGTGAGACCTTGGGCCTTGGACAATCGAGGTTAAATGGCGATGCACTGGACGTTAATTATTATCAATAAGAAATACAAATAGACCTGCTTTTGCCTCTGCTAGGTGTTCTTCACGCTAATTTTGTGGGGTTGAGATATTTCTCTCTTTTCCACATTAGACATCTGTTCCTTTGTGTTTTGTCCGTGATATATTCATGTTAATATATTCGTGTTAATATGTTTGTTATACTTTGTTTGTACAAGATAAATAAATAAACAGCTTAAAGAAACATCTACTTTAATTTATTTATTCGTTTTCATCCATTGTCTTATATTTAATCCATATCAATCAATCTTATTGTAATATAATTTGGCGCTAATACGACAATATGTTAAAGATGTTAGACGATTATTTATAATATTGAGTTTTACTAAGAATCACTTGAAAATATGAAGCAACACTACAGTGTTTCAACTATTATTGGCATGTGTTTATTTAATATATATTTATAGTGAGGGGGTTTCGTTTACACGGAAATATAATTTAAATTTCAAAAACAATTTCTGTATTTAAGCTTAATACTTGTTACACAACAATGAGGAGCGTTACATCATTTGGCGGTGGGCGTATATCATATGTGGTATTATCCGATGTTCCTTTATTTCCGGAAGCAGGAGATGGGGTTGAAGTAGCACTGACGGAAGCGAACTTGCCGCTTATCGGCGCGCCACTGTCTCGCCAGGCGACCGTCTATAGCACGCAGTCCCCATCCCCTGGGTTCAGCTTGGGGCCAAGAACGTCCAACCCGACCAACTCTAGAAATAAAGAGAAATTAATGAACCCTTTATACATTAACCTAAGTTTACATTACGTCGAAAAAAGAACAAAAATTGTGTCATTTATCAAGAGACATTTTTTTTTTTATATATATATATATATATATATATATAATGCCTGAATTTGGAGGTGGCTTATCTGTATAATAGACACAGCTGACGGTGTGTCGGGATATCGCCACTACAGCATGTTGGACGCTGTCGTGCAGTTGCAGTTTTTTCGTCACTGTTCTGATGACCACCACTGATCCGTACGTGAGACCTTGGGCCTTGGACAATCGAGGTTAAATGGCGATGCACTGGACGTTAATTATTATCAATAAGAAATACAAATAGACCTGCTTTTGCCTCTGCTAGGTGTTCTTCACGCTAATTTTGTGGGGTTGAGATATTTCTCTCTTTTCCACATTAGACATCTGTTTCTTTGTGTTTTGTCCGTGATATATTCGTGTCAATATGTTTGTTAATATTCCTTGTTGCTACTTTGTTTGTACAAGATAAATAAATAAACAGCTTAAAGAAACATCTACTTTAATTTATTTATTCGTTTTCATCCATTGTCTTATATTTAATCCATATCAATCAATCTTATTGTAATATAATTTGGCGCTAATACGACAATATGTTAAAGATGTTAGACGATTATTTATAATATTGAGTTTTACTAAGAATCACTTGAAAATGTGTTTCAACTATTATTGGCGTGTGTTTATTTAATATATATTTATATTGAGGGGGTTTCGTTTACACGGAAATATAATTTAAATTTCAAAAACAATTTCTGTATTTAAGCTTAATACTTCTTACACAACAATGAGGAGCGTTACATCATTTGGCGGTGGGCGTATATCATATGTAGTATTATCCGATGTTCCTTTATTTCCGGAAGCAGGAGATGGGGTTGAAGTAGCACTGACGGAAGCGAACTTGCCGCTTATCGGCGCGCCACTGTCTCGCCAGGCGACCGTCTATAGCACGCAGTCCCCATCCCCTGGGTTCAGCTTGGGGCCAAGAACGTCCAACCCGACCAACTCTAGAAATAAAGAGAAATTAATGAACCCTTTATACATTAACCTAAGTTTACATTACGTCGAAAAAAGAACAAAAATTGTGTCATTTATCAAGAGACATTTTTTTTTTAATTAAATAACTATCATTACATGAGCCCTGTATTTGAATCAATCAGATTTGTTCAATATCCCGTTGTGTAGCGTATTTTCGAGTATGGTTCTTACATGTTTAAAAAAATGAATTGTAGAATAGTATAGATTAAACATTTACTCGACACAAAAACACAGAAACAACCGGTAAAACAGGACAAAAACAACATAAACAAAAGTAATTAAAATTGTGAAAAATTAAAAAAAATGTACAAAATTGACCTTGTGCCGAAAAGGGGTTGGCTCAGCATGTGCTGTGAGCACAGAGCTGATTTTTAGCTCATCGTTTGTGATAAATAAGGCGGACACGAATCGGTTGTGTATAAATAAAGTTTTACTAACACTTTTATTTATTTCATAGTGTTACTTCCCTTTATGATAATGCTTTTTGCTTAAAAGTTATGTCAATATAATATGTTAATGGTTTATTATATTGTTTATTATATGTCTGCAACACATAAGGTACAAACTATTAGATTATTGAGGTGACTCATCTCCTAGCAAAAGTTTATGCTTAGGCAATGGGTATCAAAAATGTTAGGAATCTTGTTTCATTGATTTATAATTCAAATCATGTTCATCATTATCACAGGAAGCCTTTAAAAGTTCCTTGCAAGCCTTGTATAAATGATCATACTTTTAAAGTTTTAAGAAACTTTCTAAGATTTACAACTTTATGCTTTAGCTTTAAATCTTAGTAGACAAGAAGCAATTTAAATGTTTTAAAGGAAAGTGACAGTTCTGGCCATGATACTAATAAGTTAGAGCAGGTTCAAAATAGGTTATTATTTACATAAATAAAACAGCAGAGAAACAAACATTAGTGATTGACAAATTACAAAACACTTTCACACTGCTACTAGATAATCGATCTCAGTAGATAACGATTTTTTTTTACTGACGAACTACACAGATTGGCCAGAGAAGCTGGCCTTGACTGCTTCACCGGATTGAGAGGTGGTATAGCTCTTAGGTCGCTTAGCCTGAACCTCTATCGCAAGTAACTCGATACAAGGGTCTCCTAGGTGAGGGGTAACCTCGGCTTGACGGTTACTATGTTACGCGTAAGCATTCCGATCCGAGGGCGCCCGAGAGATGAACCACGATTCGATCGGTAGCTATTTCACGGATAATCTAAGGGACATTCAAAAGCTGAACTAACTTTGAGTGCCACTTCGGAATAAGATAACGATAAAACATAAGCTCTTACGACCAAGTTACTATAATTGTATATCCATAGATATCGCCTATATTGCGTTCCCCTGGGTATTAAAAAACTGAAGTTTACAGAATAGTCGTATTTAATTACTATTATTAGGACGAGCAGCTTTACTTATGTAAAAATTAAAAAAATGTACAAAATTGACCTTGTGCCGAAAAGGGGTTGGCTCAGCATGTGCTGTGAGCGAGCTGATTTTTAGCTCATCGTTTGTGATAAATAAGGCGGACACGAATCGGTTGTGTATAAATAAAGTTTTACTAACACTTTTATTTATTTTATAGTGTTACTTCCCTGTATGAGTTTATGCTTTTTACCTCAGAAGTTGCTTAAAAGTTATGTCACTATAATATGTTAATAGTTTATTATATTGGTCTGCGAAACATAAGGTAGGTACCAACTTACTATTAGATTATTGAGGTGACTCATCTCCTAGCAAAAGTTTATGCTTAGGCAATGGGTATCAAAAATGTTAGGAATCTTGTTTCATTGATTTATAATTCAAATCATGTTCATCATTATCACAGGAAGCCTTTAAAAGTTCCTTGCAAGCCTTGTATAAATGATCATACTTTTAAAGTTTTAAGAAACTTTCTAAGATTTACAACTTTATGCTTTAGCTTTAAATCTTAGTAGACAAGAAGCAATTTAAATGTTTTAAAGGAAAGTGACAGTTCTGGCCATGATACTAATAAGTTAGAGCAGGTTCAAAATAGGTTATTATTTACATAAATATAACAGCAGAGAAACAATCATTCGTGATTGACAAATTACAAAACACTTTCACACTGCTACTAGATAATCGATCTCAGTAGATAACGATTTTTTTTTACTGACGAACTACACAGATTGGCCAGAGAAGCTGGCCTTGACTGCTTCACCGGATTGAGAGGTGGTATAGCTCTTAGGTCGCTTAACCTGAACCTCTATCGCAAGTAACTATGTTACGCGTAAGCATTCCGATCCGAGGGCGCTCGAGAGGGCCGAACCACGATTCGATCGGTAGCTATTTCACGGATAATCTAAGGGACATTCAAAAAGCTGAACTAACTTTGAGTGCCACTTCGGGATAAGATAACGATAAAACATAAGTTCTTACGACCAAGTTACTATAATTGTATATCCATAGATATCGCCTATATTGCGTTCCCCTGTGTAATAAAAAAACTGAAAATTTAAAACAAGTTTACAGAATAGTCGTATTTAATTACTATTATTAGGACGAGCAACTTTACTTATGTAAAAATTAAAAAATGTACAAAATTGACGTTGTGCCGAAAAGGGGTTGGCTCAGCATGTGCTGTGCTCACACATGTAGCACAGCGCTGATTTTCAGCTCATCATTCGGACACGAATCGGTTGTGTATAAATAAAGTTTTACATATACTTTTATTTATTTTATAGTGTTACTTCCCTATATGAGTTTATGCTTTTTACCTCATTAGTGTTAATGGTTTATTATATTGTTTATTATATATCTGCAACACATAAGGTACAAGCTATTAGATTATTGAGGTGACTCATCTCCTAGCAAAAGCTTAAGCTTAGGCAATGGGTAGCAAAAATGTTAGGAATCTTGTTTCATTAATTTATAATTCAAATCATGTTCATCATTATCACAGGAAGCCTTTAAAAGTTGCTTGCAAGCCTTGTATAAATGATCATACTTTTAAAGTTTTAAGAAACTTTCTAAGATTTACAACTTTATGCCTCCCTAATTTAGCTTTAAATCTTAGTAGACAAGAAGCAATTTAAATGTTTTAAAGGAAAGTGACAGTTCTGGCCGTGATACTAATAAGTTGGAGCAGGTTCAAAATAGGTTATTATTTACATAAAATAACAGCAGAGAAACAAACATTCGTAATAGACAAATTACAAAACACTTTCACACTGCTACTAGATAATCGATCTCAGTAGATAACGATTTTTTTTTACTGACGAACTACACAGATTGGCCAGAGAAGCTGGCCTTGACTGCTTCACCGGATTGAGAGGTGGTATAGCTCTTAGGTCGCTTAGCCTGAACCTCTATCGCAAGTAACTCGACACAAGGGTCTCCCCGGTGAGGGGTAACCTCGGCTTGGACGGTTACTATGTTACGCGTAAGCATTCCGATCCGAGGGCGCTCGAGAGGGCCGAACCACGAATCGGTCGGTAGCTATTTCACGGATAATCTAAGGGACATTCAAAAAGCTGAACTAACTTTGAGTGCCACTTCAGAATAAGGTAACGATAAAACATAAGCTCTTACGACCAAGTTACTATAATTGTATATCCATAGATATCGCCTATATTGCGTTCCCCTGGATATTAAAAAAAAACTGAACATTTTAAACAAGTTTACAGAATAGCCGTATTTAATTACTATTATTAGGACTAGCAACTTTACTTATGTAAAAAGTTAAAAAAAAAACAAAACACTGCGTTTGACTGTGACATTTGCTCGATTGGCTGTTATAAATTTAAACAGTGTTGAAAATATAAAATGTCTAATTACGTCTCTGCCCACAAATCTAGGTCATTTACAGTATTTTGCCTTTACATTATAATGGAGTCCATTGCAAAAATTAAGTTGAGTACCAAATCGAATTAGGGGTGTCAGCGGCTGTAAACGGCTTTTATCGTTTGCCATTTATTAGGCTCCATTAGGCTGGCGAGAGCGTTAAATATAAATCAAATTGTTCTAAGAAACTAATTTGAAACAGTACATTAGTAATTGAATAATTAAAAAACTGTAATTGCATAATAATCGTCCCTTGAAAAAGCAAAAGGGGACAGTTTTAGGAAATTAAATGAACGGCGAACTCAATTATCTAGACTACAGGAGTGCTTGGAAAAATATGGACAAAGCTTTCACCCAAAGAGTGGTCTGAAAGTAAATAATTAACCATAATACATTATATATATAAATCAAATACTAACAAAATTTTGTATTTAAAAAAAATGTGAATCCATACACACATACACATAAATGTGTAAAATTTGGCGATAGTTAATATTTACGCGATTGTTACACTACTTAAATTTCGGAAATCGTTACTATCGTTGTCACCTTTTTAAATAACGAAAATAATAAAACCTCCTTTTTATAGGATTTAAATTCGCGGAATAACCGCAAGTTGTTATACTTAATGACAAATAATACGCAGGTACTGTAATCTCAATTTGATTTACCTTTCCTCAGTGTCGAGTTGTGCGAGTAACTTGTGTAGAGCGGCCGCCGTTATCGGGTCCCAGGCAGACATATCGGGGACATCGGGGCCCTCCGGTCTGGACCCTATAGCGTTTTCAGACTGCTCATCTTCCGATTCCTATTATTAGAAAGAAATCAAATTATTTACTTTATAAACATTTACAACTGAATAATAGATTTTACTATTATACTTAAAAGGGAAATCACAGCCTAGTGGCTATGCATACGAAGGTTTAAACTATTTTTGAACCAAAGAGTTTCTGTTTTTATGTCTTGTCTGGATACACGTAAACAAAAATCATGATAATGATCATCTTAAACAAGAGTTTGTGTTAGTAGTTAATATTTGTTTAGTTATGAGTAATCTAATCTTAATAAAAATTATTACACTATTTAACTTCTTATATACATATATATATATACATATGTATATATATATATATATTTTCTAATTAGATATTTACTTATGATATGTATTAAAATTGTCACACGAAAGTGTTTAACGTTGTAATAATAGTATTAATAATTTGTGGATAATGGCGTTGGTAGTGGTACATATTTTAAATATACAACATATTTTATTTGTATTAAGTTTAATCTATAATTTCAATTGTACCATTGTTTAAAGTTTATTGTCCTAAATAAAGGAAAAAAAGACACTTGTGAAGAGAAGACATATATGGTGATAGAAACATAACATTTAAAATCTTTATGAAAAGCGTAAAAGAACGAAAGAGAAATAATTTATTTATCAACCAATATAATAAATGATATATATGAAGATAATATTTTTAAATAAATACTACAATAATTACCATTGGTACTGCGAAAATAGTCGAAATGAAGAGACCGGAGCTAACGAGAAGGATTAACATCGTGTTGCAAGCGACTGCGGAGTTCATGGTAGATGTTGTTGCTTGTCACTGTAAATAAAATATATTACACTAATATGTATTTATATCTATCTGAGATTTTGTAAAAACCCACTTGGGATCACTTTTATATATCCGTACTTTCGAATTAATTTTAATCTCTACGGTAAGTCCAATCGTTTCAACATAAAAACACATCATGATAAAGGATGCTCGTGTGTAGTAGAAGTAACGATAAAATTAAGGGTATTACCCACCACGATGATAAATGTGGCGGGTTTTTACGAAAAGATTTATCACTTTTCCGTAAAATGAATGAGAGAAATTATGCAATATGTTTATTATTATTTATTATTATTCGACACGCATATTAGTATTTTTAAATAAAATTACTAATTTATTATTTTAATATACAATATATCAAATTAAAATATCATTTTAAGTTAACTTTCTTTTTATATGAAAAAGGAGTGTTGGGATAGACAATAAATTAAAAACAAAAATAATTTTTACACCCATTTTGCGTGTGTCAAGTGCTCATTGTTTTAGGATTCGTTGCCACGAATTTAACGTCCGAGCCTCTTGCGCCCAAATTGCCCAGACTTGGGATTTTTTTATCGTAAGAATTGTTATTTATCCAAAGTACAGTTCAAATGAATGCTCGATTCGTTGATAAAGCTTGGTTACAGTGAAAAATGAAGTAATCTGTGTGTCTAGCATATTATTCAGAACCCAACGAAGGACGATATATCTGTGGTCGACATACCAAGTGTTCGAAATGTTTATTCTGTTTTTATCTCTTTGAATCAAATATGTCAGCTACATGACCAACATACACCTACAATGCGTCAACTCTTTTGTTTTCCATTTATCATTGAGTCTAATTAGCTTATCCACTTCGTATTAAATGAAAAACAAACTTTGCTCGGTTAAGCCATAGTGATTTTAATTTAATAATAGTATTAGCGGGGGAAACCTGCCGAAGTTTGGAGACCTCGTTAAATAAGAGGAACGCTGGATTGTGGTCAATTTTATGTAAGTTCAATATTTTATTATTAAATTTTAAAATCACGCTGTAAACATTATTTTAAAGTTGTCCTGTAGAATTCTTTTTCTACAATATTGCTTTAGTTTACCTGGAATAAAATCTTATTGAACTGTGACATTGCAGTTCCAATATAGCTCAATTTATTTACCACTAACAAATCGTCGGAGACGTGCTGAAGTTAAATAAACAATTTTATTAAACTGTACTGTGCTTATTCGTAGCGGAATAAAATAGTAAATTTTATTATAAAGAGGTATCGAGTACGGTTCAAATCTTTGATAAGAAAAGGTTTGTAAGCCGTTTTGTAACGTCTTAATACTCTCGGGTATTCATATCTTAACACAGGCCTGAGGCCTGGTGGATTTGAAATACGTTTTGACAAATAATTGACTACGAGATATTATTTTTCGAGTGCGATTTATCGATACGCGACTGTTGTAATCACTCTCAATGAACCCTGAAAAAAGAGACATATAAGTATGAAAATATTTCTATACAAATAACATACGGTAAATGACATCTTATTTATGATAATGTAGCTCAGTTCAACGAATAATAACTTAAAGTAATGCGCCTTACGTCTTGTCCTAGTTAAAAGTCGATCACGATGCATAAACCCTACCCCGTAAGCTTTTAACGATGCGCTTTCAAACTACCATAAAGGAAGTGGCTGAAGGGTTGGCTAGTGTAGAGTTAACATAATTGAATTTAGATCCCGTAATCCCAATCGGAGAATGTACACTGCAAATATGTTTTTAATAAAAAACAGTTACTAACATAATACAAAGAGATATTCACATGCGAAAAACAAAAGAGTACATACTTTTTCAAAATCTAACCTAACCATCACATATTTAACCTGTACATAATTCGTACGCTTTTTAATGATCGCATGTCAATATTACTCTGTTACCGACTCTCAATTACAGTCACATACGAAACGTTACGCTTGTATACCTAAAGATTACTACGCAAAATTCTTTAACACGAACGACGACGAACTACACAGATTGGCCAGAGAAGCTAGCCTTGACTGCTTCACCGGATTGAGAGGTGGCATAGCTCTTGGGTCGCTTAGCCTGAACTTTTATCGCTAGTAACTCGACACATTCGGTTACTAGACCGCAGAATGGGTTCGGGAGAGGGCCGATCCCGTTTGGAGATGGCGCAGGCGGGCCGGTGGCAAACCGGCCCGCAGCCCTGTAGTTCTGGGCTCTCAAGAATAAGACTACGGTATCCCCTGCCTGTCGTACAAGGCGACTAAAAGGGGCCTCGGGTTCACTGGGCGACAAGGGTGGGGGCCTGAGTCGTCCACCAAAGTGGACCCGGGAAGAAGGCGACATCGGCTGGGCCGTGTCGCCTTGCGCTGCGAGGGCACAGGGGAGGTTGTAGTGGGTAAGAACCCCACATAACCGCCGCCTTCCCCCCAGAAGGCGGGGTATCTTTGTGAAGATTTCCTCCCCGTCAACAAAAAAAAAAGACGGTTACTATGTTACGCGTAAGCATGCTGATCCGAAGGCGCCCGAGCGGGCCGAACCACGACTCGGTTGGTTGCTATTTCACGAATAATGTAAGGGACATGCAAAAAGCTAAACTAACTTTGATGCACGCAAAATTCAACAAAATAAAGAGAGTATAGGGACATAGTCTTCAGAGCCGTGTTAGCTCAGTGTCGCGGTCGCCTTAAGTTGCATAATACACTAGCAACCCGAGTTCGATCCCCAGTGCTGCCGGCAATAGAAAAATATAAATTAAAAAAGAGCAATAAAAAATGGTGCAATTTTATATGCTGATTTACCACGCGATCGGCGGCGAAGAAAAACATCGTGAGGAAACCTACACGTCTTAGAATATTTTTCTAAGACATCCTTAATGCAATTTCTAAGACGTCCTTATGCTCTCTTTACAGAGAAGGTCTGTGTCCAGCAGTGGGACACATATAAAGACTTTAACTTTAGGGACATAGTCCGCTACGCGGCCCTAGTGCGGGGATCATATCGTAGTAACTTGAGGCGACCGTCCGAACACCGAGCTCGGCCCTTACAACTACTACGAAGTCTACCATAATTCTACCTTATAACCTTTGAGCATACAACCTAAGTAGTTCGTTCACCTATTTCTTTTTTTAAACAAATAATACTAACATTCTTGTAAACCTTCCAACTAAGCTTAAACTCAAAGCCTTGGGCTATGGTTTGAGTTAATATTCTCTATTTATTTTATGACATTACGTTTCGCAGATCGTACCCTAAACATTAGTAGTAATATACTTACTAGTGTTAAAGTACTTAAATCATATTTCGAAAGAATAAGAAAAAAGTAAAGTAACTAAGTAAAGCTGAACTAACAAACAGTGAGGATTTTATTAGTATGGGAATATTGGTAATTGCGTGAAAGTGTAGTGATATTGGAACGATGAAATTTTGGTTTTAGTTGATCGTTCGCACTGGCCTCTACATGATTGTTATCATTAAATTAAAAAAAAAACAATTTGAATGTTGTCAATAACGTTTTAGTTATAACAGAATAAACGAAGTAAACAAAAATTCTTGATCATACTTGGTCTTTTTAACAGTAACGAAATGATAATGCCTCAAAATTTTCCGCCTGTCTTATCACCAAAAAAAATTCGTAATATTTATTTCTAGTCTCTTCCACAACAGGAAAATCTCATAACGTCGTTAAGTATTTTCATTACAGACATTAAGGCACTCCGGTTTCACATGGATGGTAGAATATATTATGAAAGCATATTCGTGTCTTAGTCTTATTTTTAAAATTTCTCTCCAAACATTTCCGCATTGCACCTAATACTCTTGTGTGATTATAATTTTTCAATTACAATAATTCACTTTCGAAAAACAGGGCGAAGCATAGTCTTCTATTTTATTTCTCTTTAATTTGTCTTATTTATATATATAAAAGAGAAATTGTGTGGGTTTGATCCGTATAGACTCCGAAACGGCTGGATAGATTTCAATGAAACTTTCGGGGAATCTTCAGATTGACCTAACGAGTAATCCTGTAAAGTTGTGTGTCGATCGAAACACTCCTGTTTTTGAAATGTCAAATAGCTTTACTATAGTGATATTCAATTGTTTTATAACACAAATTTGTATTGACACGTTATTCGATGCGTAGTGTATTTTTATGTCATTATGAACGATATTGAAGTAAAATGGAGTATATTGAAGATATCTTCACCCGCTCGAGAAGAGAATAGAAGAGAATGAATACGGAGAGAAATGAATATTTAATATATTGGGAGAGTTAAACTAATTATTTAATTATGTAAGTTTATCGTCTAAATAAAATAAAGCAAAATCTAGTCCAGCGAAGCTGACTGGGTACGCTAGTATTTGATAATAATGATGACTCATTCTATTCTACAACTATACCCTGTTAGGTCTAAGACTATGAATGATCCTTGAAGAAGTTACGTAATCGTGACAAGTTTTCTCATAAAGGTACTCGTTTTACCCGACACCTTCTCTTAAACTTATTTTATTACCGTATCGAGTTTCCAAGGAGGTTACAGTTTCGTTGCATATTAATTTAGTTTTTATCACACGCCGCTTGTGCAGCTTAGATTTTTAATAATAGGATATAATTATTAAACATGATATTGCCTCCTTTTATTATCATCTTTCGTTATAGCCGCGCATGCGGTGGCCAACGTTACGTTGCCTAGGTGCATTGAAAAAGGCTCGCCCCACTGCTCTAAACGAAAGGACTTCCCAGAGGAGGTAGTTATTTACCAAATATCATTCCGTTTTGTCTTCCTCCCTTATGCGATGATAAGGCCCTCGTAACCCATAATCTTGTTGACGGGGAGGAAATCTTCACAAAGATACTTCTGAGGGGAAGGCGGCGGTTATGTGGGGATCTTACCCACTAAAACCTCCCCGGTGGCCCTTTCCTCGGTGCATGACGAGGGGCTCCTGGATCTCACGTGGACCTCACCGGAGCCTACTCCCTCCTCCCTGTGCCCTCGCAGCGCAAGGCGACACGGGCCAGCCGATGTCGCCTTCTTCCCGGGTCCACTTTGGTGGACGACGCAGGCCCCCACCCTTGTCGCCCAGTGAACCCGAGGCCCCTTTTAGTCACCTTGTACGACAGGCAGGGGATACCGCAGTCTTATTCTTGAGAGCCCAGAACTACAGGGCTGTAACCCATAATCTACGTGAACCTGTCCCTTTGAGTTACAACAGGCGGGGTATACTTTTATTCTATTAGGTCAGGACTACAAGGTCTAACAGCGTAATGATTATTATAATAAGTAGAAGCAGCATTATTAAAAATAAGATAAAATTTTTTAAATATATATAAGTAATGCTTCGCTTTGGAATTGAACCCTAATACATGCCAGATACTCGGGCCAGACAGCCGTGTTCGTTTGACATTTTAATGGAAACCGGCTTTTTTACTAAGGACGGATTATATTTTCATCCTCTTCACTAAATGGTAATTTTCTAGACAGTTGCTTTTGTTTAATTTTAATTTTAATTGCTTTTTTATAACACTGAAGCTATAATAAATAGCGAAATTATTGTAAAAACTACAATAAAATATAATTTAAGCTGAACAAATACACAAATTAAGATATTTAATCATGCATCATTGAACAACTTTTAGAAATTAATCAGACTAATCGTGTGGTTAGTCAAATGAGATTAACAACTAATTCCAAATTCAAATTTTGTGGAAACTAGGGACAACAAATTTCCCCACTCATAATTATTTGAAGCTTTTATGGCCTAGTAACAAGAGGTTTAAGCCAAGTCTTTTTAAAACACATACACTGAATTCTTACGTCTACGATAAAAATGAAATTTACTCGTAGATAATCCCCCATCAGTCACCGCGCCATTTTTTCACTAGTGGGTGAAATAATGGACCACTAATAATATTTTTTTTTATTTGGATATACTGCTGTAAAGGTCATAATGTAATAAATAACAGAATAAGTTATTTTTTTAATTAAATTTACTATGAATATTTGAATGAAGATCGAGTTGAATCACATATATTACGGTTGGTTGGGTATGATTACGGTTTTAATATGACGGTAACTTAATAATGAGTACCATGTGAATGTCTAATGTTTTGACAAATTAATAATTAACCAAATACATATATTTAATTATTTTTAATTTTTATAATTAATTTTTTTTACATAGTTTTTTATATTAGAATTCATGAATATATTTTGAAATAATTACCGTCGGAAACTTTTCGTAGATGTGTCACCTAATTAAATTAATAATTATAATGAAACAAGTTAAAATCTTTATAAAGCTTAAACCGCTTTAAAATTGCTTTGATACAATTAAATTTTCTATTAAATATTAAACAATGGAAATATTTTCAATTGTTTGGTAACTGATATACAAATACAACTAGTTTCAATTATTTTATACAAATTGTCAATATCTCTCAATATAATTGCACAGAATAATTTTAATCTTACAGCAAAATATTAATCTGAATTTAAGAGAAGCCATTTGCATAATATAAATTTATTTACATTTAAATAATAAATAATATTTTAAAAATAATAAAAGAAATATACAAATAGAAAATGAACTAATTTTCAACTAAAAAATCATCGTCTATCATTTTTTTAATTTAATTGTAAAATTATTTAAAATTATTATATATTTCCGCGAATATTACTCAATGAATAAATCCATTTTTAAGGTTTTTACGAAATTTTAATCATTTTTGAATTCCCGACGTATTGTACAATTTACAGCTATCATTTTCACGGAGGGGACAGAATACTGAAAAATATAGCAATAGCAATATATAGTGTAAAAATCTTACCTTAATCACGGAGTAAATGCCACCTGAGTATAACAATCTTTATGGGACTGTAGCGTTGCGACTTGCTTCCGTGTTGCTCCTTGATGGTTTTTGAAAGCAAATGAGAGCTAGAGGGAGGTCGGTGCGGTTATATACTGACGGGTCGCTTGCCGTGTCCTCCTTGCGTAGGTGGCGCGTAGAGCTATCGCTACGTAGTCGCTACGCTGCCTTTGATATTGTATATGGTGACGTGATTCTATATGGATGCAAATTCTAATTATTTACCCTATTAATAGTGCATCTACAAGAATGACATTTTAATTTCGTAGTTTTACGTTTCGTTGTGGTTATACTCGCTTAAATTAAAATAATGGAAATTGAAATTATGTACAACAGGATTGGAACTTTTAAATTGTGTTTAGAGGAAATGGGAGGTAGTTTTGAATTTGATTTCTGTATATCGTTACTTATAATTTTTATGAACTAGAAATCAATATTTTGAATTTCTCTAGAAATGTTCGAGTTAAAAAGAGAGATTTATTCCATTGATTAGCAAAATGAAAAAAAAATTGAAACGTCAATAGCGTAATGGTTTAGGGTACGGTCTGTGAATCGTAAAGTCATGGGTTCTAATCCGCCATTCGACTTTATATACGAGTATTAACGTAAACCATCTCCTAACATAATCCTAAGCTTATTTAGATTAATTAACAAGAATGCAAATAATATTTGCGAAAAAAATTGTTAGCATTCTTTTAATATATTATATTTCATAAAAAAGAAAAAGATAGCAAGGATTTAATATCCAAATTCTGTTTAAAATAAATTATTCAAAAATATATGTATAAAATTAATTATAAATACTCGAAAAAAACAAATATTTCACTTTTTAGTTAGTATTATCTATTATTTTATGTATATTTTAATATAGCATACATCAGAACGTCCATTAGAGGACACGAGTACCATTTTGCACATAAAATTTTAGAATCATAACAACCTGATTTTAACAATTTTAAAAAATCGAGCTTTAATATAAGCCAATCCCTCAATCTTATCGATATCCTATAATGAGATAGAGATAATAGAAAAGACATACATAGGTTATAAAAATATATCTCTAAGTAGACTGGAAGGAACGTAATCTTATAAAAGGGGAATCATTATTATGTGACTCAGTTCTGATAACGCCTGTAGGCTTATAATAATACATTACTAAATCGACAATATCGTTGCATGTCCCATTTTCGAAATGTTCACGCAGCGTGACACCCAAATAACAGCATCTTCTACTTCTACTACTTGGGAATCGGTTCAGGCAGTAAGATGACCTTAATTGTGACATCATATGTGAATTATATGAGACATAAAATTCTTTATACTTAGATACTAATCTTAATCAAAATTGATCTCAAAATATTGTGCCATGATTATGTTTGTTAGAAATTTATATCTTTGCTTTTTAAAAAAATTAACTGTGTCATTTGATATGAATATAAATACCACACTCATCACACACACACACACGCACATTAAAACTACAATACGACCACATTTATTTATTTATATATGTATATTTATTTAATTTTTTTAACTTAACTAAACTATCTTATAAATCTTTGTTAAATTAAATTTGTATATCAAATTGATGTATGGCAGTGGGAGAGGGCATTGATTCCTGAGATACAGATTTAACTCCTAGTTCAGGAATCAGGGAGTTCGTGTATTTGTAAAGACATTTTTGAATTAAGAATTTGAATTTATTAGGTATATTTTTTGTTTTTATTATATAGGGGAAAACGAACTTCCTTTCCAATGCCGGCGTTTGAAAAATGACCAAGCTCGCCTCCACCAGTTGTTAATGCGTGAAGGATGTTACGCGATAAACGTATAGTTGATTAATTTCCTTCGTCTATTTTAAAATTACTTTAAACGGTCTAAACGAAAGAGAATCACGAATCTGTATGTGACAGGGATTAATTTATATTTAAGTTTTAAGAACACGTGTTAATTAGCCATACATCACGTATAGACAATTAACACTTGTTCTTATATAATTAAGAAAACGAAACACGGGAAAGTTTTGAGTTAATTTTGTTTTTCTTTAAAAAGAAAGCTAGCAATATTTTTTTTTCAGAAATATTACTAACAATCTTGTTAACCATTCCAACTAAGCTTTAGCTTGTGCTAGGAAATGGTTCGCTGCAATAGTCGAATAGTGGATTCGAACCCACGACAAACATTTAAAATACATCAAACAACTATCTGAAGTAGATAAATATGTATCTATATTTTACATCTCAGCACTTATCCTTTATGAATCACAAATAATTAATTAAAAGCCGAAGAAAATGTATATAACAAAAAATAGGCCTAAATTAACTTAAATATAGCCGTGAGCAAAAATAAAGGGTCGGTTCAGAAACTTTGAATATCTCGGAAGATAGAGACGCTAGCTAACTGAAATAAATTGTGCATGATAGACAATTAAATATCTATATAAAACAAAATGCATACAGCCAGTGTCTCGGAGCTGGTCTCGGTAGGCTACGGCACAGGATGGGCTGGTGAATGTGGACTGGGATACGGACCTGGTCTTGGTCTCGGATACGGTCTCGCCGGACCCGGAATCGGTAAAATAAAATATAAACTTAAAAAAAAGATATATTACGTAAACTTTATAAAGTATTTTTCATTAAATTTTATTCATTAATTAAAATATCATGTGGCGACACTAAGCACTAAAATTAAAAAAAAAATAATGAAAAATACTATCTAATCCAAGTTCCTGTTTTATTGGAATGCGAGTGTAGTTTATAGTTAAGAATTAGATAATAAGAGTTCGTCACAATTCAATTCAAAAGTCATTTATGTAAATGGTAATAAATACACTTTATACTATAAATCAAGTTAATTAGTTCTATTTATGCACTATTACTAGAAGGTGTACTCTTTTACCTGATAAAGATTTTTACACATTGCTAACGCAACAGTGTGCGATCGATGCAACAAGTAATTATGTCACAATAATGATAATCCCAACAATGCCAAACTGATATAGCCTAATAACAACACGGCATATGAGTGGCAGCCAACGCTTCAGCAAACACAGACACGATAAAAATGACAAATTAATGCGTTATTATTGCTTTCTACTAAGCCCTCGCGGCTGGAAAGGAGAAACGTATACAATAAGCGTATCCTGGAAACTGTATTAAATGTGAGAAGAAAACGTAATGTACATTATTTAAAAAGAAGTCGGGAGTTGTTTATTTTTCTTATTCTTTGTTTTTAAAAACAATTTGTCTTATCTAAAAAACTTAGGAGCTTTTGCTAACTGAATATAATTTTTAATTTAAATAATAATAGCATTTACTCAGTCACTAAAACTAGAAAATATAACTTTAATATACATTTAGAGCAATACATAATACTTATTAAAAAAAGAAAAATTTACAATATAATAGGTTATGATTTTTATTGCAATAGTTGGTCGACACATCTGATGACCAAAGGGCTGCCTTATACCCTGCACAGAGGCCTTTTGGGCACGCTGCCAAGCGACGAGGTTTTGGCACAGTTATTTTTTTTTGTAAAATACCTATTATATTGTAAATATTTATTTTTTAGTTAGTATTATGTATTCTTCTAAATATTTAATATAAAAAATTCTTCTTTAAGTCCATATTACCGTTTTAGCGGATTACACACGGTAATCACTGTTTTTTTAGCGGAATAGCAGACGGCGACAGCTAATGCTGTTAATTTTCACCAAGCTTATAAGATAATCAATGTGCCGGGCCCATACCAACAGTAGCGGCGTTTACTGTTGCTTAAATGGGCCGAAGACCGAAAAAGTCTGGTAGAATACTGTTGTAAAGTATTCCTGCTGTGTTCCGCCTGGTACTTTTATTGTTTGTTGGCGATTGATGACAAATAACAATTCGTGAGTATGGTTGATGGAACCTCTCTATTAACAATATCAACTGGTACTATTCCTTAACAGTATTTACACAGAATAATTCCGTAAAATCGCCTTATAACTGCTGTGTATTATGTGTATTATAGTCCTGGTAAGGGAAACCGTAAATAGGAAGAGTTATATCTTCGTTTTCAAGCTCAAGAACGTATTTGAATCTCGTATGATGAAGATACATTGTGTCAAAACTGTCAATTTTTATCAAAGAAATGTGCTCGTTTATTTTTATTTTCTCAACCATTCCTATTTTAAATTTACAAAGAGTTTTCTCATTAAAATTAAAAGTACAGTCCTGCTATTATCTTTAGGAGGATGCTTTTACTACCGGACGTTTTATTTTGACGTTCATAACAAGTATTTATAATTTATTATTTAACTCAACATTAACATTTTTAGTCTCATCAAAACATTTGTAATTTTAATACAAATTACATGAATCGTAAGAAATTACGGTTACCCGACTCAATTAATTTTCGCATAAAATATTACATAAAGGTATAATATAATATAAAGGTCGGTTACCTTTAAAACGTTTTAAGCAACCATTATACTCTCACATATCATACCCTTCTCTTTATGGTTATATTCTATAAGTGAAAATAACAAAATGGGTGCGATAGCTTAGTAAGTTATGAACTCAGCCCTGTAGTTTTGGGCTCTCAAGAATAAGACTACGGTATCCCCTGCCTGTCGTAGAAGGCGACTAAAAGGGGCCTCGGGTTCACTGGGCGACAAGGGTGGGGGCCTTTGTCGTCCGCTAAAGTGGACCCGGGAAGAAGGCGACATCGGCTGGCCCATGTAGCCTTGCACTGCGAGGGCACAGAGGGGAGGGAGTAACCTCCCCCGGGACGTGCTCTCCTTGAGCACAGTGCAGAGGGGCTCCGGTGCGTTCCACTGGAGATCCCGGAGCCCCTCGTCATGCACCGAGGAAAGGGCCACCGGGGAGGTTTTAGTGGGTAAAAACCCCACATAACCGCCGCCTTCCCCCCAGAAGGCGGGGTATCTTTTTGAAGATTTCCTCCCCGTTAACAAAAAAAAAAAAAGTTATGAACTGATTGTTACCAGATTCGAATACCACCGTCTTTATATCAATGAGCTCCTTTTTTAGGTTTTTAACCTACAAACAAAATCAATTATCACGTGTTCCTCTCCACATATAAAATATCTTATACTATCTACCATTAAAACTCCATTCATCAATACTATTTCGTTATCTCTGATGCAAGGTTGGAAAACTATAAACTAGTTTATGCAATCGCTTAGATAGTTGTACATGTAAGCATTAAATTAAGTTAAATTAAGTTTTCGAGGCGTAGTTCAGACCTCTCGGGGACTATTGTGTAAGAATACAATCATGCACTACGGAGTAACGAGCCAAGAAAAAATATCCACGGAGTTGTTTTGTGTTACGTTATAAAAAATAGCGTTCAGATCATAGAAGGTACAAAAACGGTACGGATCAGCTGGTCTCAACTTTTAAGGAAGATGACAGATTCAAGACATGGAATCAACAGGAAACTTGCACTCTGATTCGATTAAAAAAGCTAGGATATCGAGTCGAGATCAATATATTTGTGTACACGAAATCTATAGGTAAATCAGACAGTTGGGACCTAACTTCACTTCACTAACTATTGACCGTTAGTTGTTTCGAAAATTAAAAAAAAAAGTAAAGTTGACACAAGTGCATAGTATACGTAAAATATACATATCCAACTGCATCACCAAATTTCATAAGCAAACGAACCCATTTTCTCCAGAGACCAACAAGCGAATACAAAACTGTCCCGTGCCATTTGTTAAGAGCTCTTTTGCCAGAAGGCAGTACTACTGTCGGGCACCTCGCCTTTATAATATTATGAACAAAAAAACAAAAATAATAAGTTTAAACTCATACAAATTAAAAGATATGTTAGGCGACTGGTTGAAGGAATTTGACTATGAAAAGTGTGAAAAATTAATATTATGACACACACACACACATACACACACACACTATATAATATATATAATTATTAGGTTAAACAAATGTATATTTCTAATATTTGCACAATTGCAACATAATGGGTGGGTACTGTTTCCTAAGACACAGGTTTTCCTAGTTTAGGAGACAGGACGACAATATATTTAGTGACATAGCTGTATGTGTGAACAATAAAGATATTATTATTTTTTTATTTATTTTGAATCCTTAGGTTAAGTTTTTATAATATTTATATAAAAAGTAAAATACACAAAAATATCATACAAAATACAAAAACATTATAAAAACCTAACCTAGTGTGTGCCACCGGCAACGAAGCAGGACTCAAGCAACCGGCGGTTAGGGCGACATAGAGAGAAACCTCCTGACGATGCGTGCCGTGTCCAGGAGTACTGCCTTCTGTATCTGACCCTTGATCCAGCCATCTAGCGAAAGTCTCTTAAGATGTTGTTCGAGACTTTTCGCTATGAGACCGTTTGCAGAAACGACAATCGGGACAATGATCGTCGAATCCACATCCCACATGGCGGTCACCTCGTGAGCCAAGTCGAGGTACTTAGTGATTTTTTCCTTTTCGGCTTTCACAAGGTTCTCGTCATGCGGGATGGTAATGTCGACGAGCACCGCCTGTCGCGTTGACCGATCTGTCAGCACAATATCAGGCTTATTGGCAACAATAGTCCTGTCTGTGATGACAGATCGATCTCAATAGAGCATTACATGACCATTTTCGAGAACTGGCTCTGGTGTGTATTTATAGTACGGCACCTCGGACTCCACAAGACCATATCGAAGAGCAATTTGCTGGTGAATAATTCTGGCTACGAGATTATGTCTGTGCAAGTACTCACCATTAGCTAGATGAGAACAACCGGAAATAATATGCCTGAGTGTTTCTCCGGGACGGCGGCATGCCCGACAAATGTCGACCGTTCCGTCCCTCAGGATATATTTCCTATAGTTGTTCGTCATCATAACCTCGTCTGCAATTGCACAGACAAAACCTTCGGTTTCCCCAAAGAGGTCACCGAAACGTAGCCAGTTCACCGACGCGAGTAGGTCAACATCGGGCCCTGTTAAGGCCCGATAGAACCGCCCGTGAAGCTCCTTGCTCTTCCATACATTCTTGCGGTCCTCGGTGGTCAACACCATAGGTTTGCGCCAGTTATCTTTGCCAAGGACAGTGGCGTAAGGTTTACGTCTACTGCCACAACGTCACAGTGCATCCCACGCCCGTTGCTTTGGAAATATCCTCTAAGACTGCACACCTCGCGGTTATGGAGAGTCTTGGCATTTAAGAACCCACGACCCCACACTTCCGCGGGATGTACAGCCTCATAACAGACGAACGTGGGTGAAGCATGCGATGCGTTGTAAGCATGCTTATTATTATTATTATTATAAAGGTCATTAACAACTTCTTATCATTTATTCCTATGTATAAGTAACAATTCTATGTTCTACGTGGTCTTTGACTAAAATTATAACGTTCATTAACACGTTCTCACTCCCCGGATATCGTTTATTACGTATAATGAAACATAATGATCTTGTGTAACGGCGTGTTAATTAGAGAAGATACGCAGTATATTTTATACCTTTGAAAAAATGTATATATTTTTTTAAATGTCATTAACATACTTGTTAACTATTTCAACTAAGATTAAGCTTGAACAGAACATGGTTCAATTCAATAGTCGTATGGTTGATTCGAAGCTACGTACATACGATTCGTAAAACGTACCCTTAACCATTAGGATACTTTCCAATGACGCTTCTATATTAAGGGGATTTTAATTCCTTCTTCATTTCGCTTCCCGAAGTGGCACTCAAAGTTAGTTTAGCTTTTGAATGTCTCTTAGATTATCCGTGAAATAGCAACCGACCGAGTCGTGGTTCGGCCCTCTCGGGCGCCCTCGGATCGGCATGCTTACGCGTAACATAGTAACCGTCCAAGCCGAGGTTACCCCTCACCGGGGGGACCCTTGTGTCGAGTTACTAGCAATAGAGGTTCAGGCTAAGCGACCTAAGAGCTATGCCACCTCTCAATCCGGTGAAGCAGTCAAGGCCAGCTTCTCTGGCCAATCTGTGTCATAAAAAAAAATTTAAAAAAAATCCTTCTTCAGGCAGCGTTCAACAAACAATGTACGATGTTCTTGTTAGAATCCGACACGGCCAATAAGATTTCAGCATTTCTCAAAAATTACGAGCAAATATATACATATGTATGTTTATGAAAAAATAATTCCATTTATTCACGAAAGAACGTACTATTATCTTTACAAAGAATTTGTTCAAAACCGTTGCCCTTTTACTCTCGTACGTGTTTCTTCACCAATCATCAGTTTATCAAAGATCCTGTACGTATAAAGGTAACAAATTGACTAAGAAAATATATATATAAATCGATTTGTCTTATACCTTTCAAGTGACCAGCGAATTTACTACAAAATCACATATCGTTCGTCAGTCCAAATGGAAGTATAATAGTGTAATAAATATTAACACATTCGAAATACATCAATCGCAAGTCCTACTACTAAAGAATTTTTATCGGCTTTTACTGCATAGATACAATGGCATAGACGTGATACTTATATAATAAAATGCAGTGTTTTGTTTAAAGGATTTAGTATACAAATATATTGTTTATAACTCATCTGAAACCTACATTTTTTATTTAAAATAGTAATTCTCCTCACCATCGACAATTTGACGGCGTCAACTTATCTTCAAGCTTATTTAAAGGTTTAAAGATTTATATTCTCACAAAGACAATTTACAAAGTTTATTTTTTTAATTTTTTTTAAAAAAAGAAAGCTAGCAATATTTCTTTTTTTTTTCAGAAATATTACTAACAATCTTGTTAACCATTCCAACTAAGCTTATGCTTGGGCTAGGACATGGTTCACGGCAATAGTCGAATGGTGGATTCGAAGCCACGACTTTACGATTCGCAGGCCGTACCCTAAACCATTAGGCTATTGACGCTTCGTCACTTACATGAGCATAATATTAACTTATAATATAACTATAACTAGTCGCCGGTATTCATTATTTACTAATTTTAACACAGTTTTCCAAAATATGTTGTGCTAACAAAGATTTAAATATGTTAAATGAGCTCACATTTTTAATAGCAGGAGGCAACTTGTTGTAAACTAGCGCTCCTTCAAATGTAATGTTTTTTGAACCATAGTTTGTTCGTACTTTTGGCGAAACAATTTTTTTTTTAATTACGAACTACACAGATTGGCCAGAGAAGCTGGCCTTGACTGCTTCACCGGATTGAGAGGTGGCATAGCTCTTAGGTCGCTTAGCCTGAACCTCTATTGCTAGTAACTCGACACAAGGGTCCCCGGTGAGGGGTAACTCGGCTTGGACGGTTACTATGTTACGCGTAAGCATACCGATCCGAGGGCGCCCGAGAGGGCCGAACCACGACTCGGTCGGTAGCTATTTCACGGATAATCTAAGAGACATTCAAAAGCTAAACTAACATCTAAGGGGTGGGGCCTGCCCATAAAATAGCGGTAACGCGCAAGGATTATTGCGGAACAAGTAAACTTGCTGGCCGACTACTGCGTTTATTCATCTGTGACACTTTGCAAATGATATGTTAGTGCTAATTTGTTTGTTTATAATTTGACTTATTATTTAACAGTTTTAAAAGATAAAATGCAGTGTGTTTTGTTAAAGGATTTAGTATACAAATATATTGTTTATAACTCATCTGAAACCTAAATTTTTTTTTTTTTAAAGAAAGTTAGTAATATTTCTGAAAAAAGAAACATTGCTAGCTTTCTTTAAAAAAAAAGTATTATTATACAAGTGTTTTTATGAGGTAAAAAGTAGAAGTAAGACTAAAGAACAAGTGCTAGCAATCTGTATAAACTCAAACATTATATATATCCAAAGCTTAATGACCAGCCGATCGACTGGCGTGCGTAGCTATGACCTCTACGTAAATGATTTACGTAGCGGTCGTAGCTTTAGTAAATCACATGTTTTAGTCTTCCATGTCATTGTATGACTCCATTACAATCCACTTAACCGTTTAACTGTCTAGGTACTCCATACTATTAAGGTTTATTCCACTTGGGTCTTCTAACGATATCGAGAAGTAGGTTTTGTATAATAGAATTTATGAAAATATCAAACGAGCAAACTAGTCACAAATAAAATATATTTTATTTTAAACTATATTACTTATTTTTTTTTTTTTAATTACGAACTACACAGATTGGCCAGAGAAGCTGGCCTTGACTACTTCACCGGATTGAGAGGTGGCATAGCTCTAAGGTCGCTTAGCCTGAACCTCTATTGCTAGTAACTCGACACAAGGGTCCCCGATGAGGGGTAACTCGGCTTGGACGGTTACTATGTTACGCGTAAGCATACCGATCCGAGGGCGCCTGAGAGGGCCGAACCACGACTCGGTCGGTAGCTGTTTCACGGATAATCTAAGAGACATTCAAAAGCTAAACTAACATCTAAGGGGTGGGGCCTGCCCATAAAATAGCGGTAACGCGCAAGGATTATTGCGGAACAAGTAAACTTGCTGGCCGAGTACTGCGTTTATTCATCTGTGACACTTTGCAAATGATATGTTAGTGCTAATTTGTTTGTTTATAATTTGACTTATTATTTAACCGTTCTAAAAGATAAAATAACATGTTTGTTGCGACGTTTTCACAAAGAAATATTGTAAAACCACTGTTGTATTTTTAAATGTATCTTATACATAGAGATGGAGTCACATTTGTATATGTCAA
This sequence comes from Meandrusa payeni, assembly GCA_029286785.1. Taxonomy (NCBI): domain Eukaryota; kingdom Metazoa; phylum Arthropoda; class Insecta; order Lepidoptera; family Papilionidae; genus Meandrusa; species Meandrusa payeni. Next base: position 4,547,104 of record JAGSMX010000027.1, read on the forward strand.
TAAAACTTAACACTACATTAACACGGGAAACGCCATAATTTATAATGGATACCTAAGTGCTTTAAAAGGGGTGCGTTCGCTCCCGTACTTATCCATTTGCTGCTCAACACAGTTTTTACATCCCTTAAGTCACTCAAACTATTTATTACGTGAAACTTTTCTTATAGTATCATTTGCAAAGTACTAACAATTATTAAGGGAAAATGTTTAAAATAATGATTTCTTATTTTGAAATTAAAATTAATTTTTGCGAATTTTATATCGGTTTTATTTGTAAACAGTTAGCATCAAGTGCTTGGACCGTCGGAAATTTTAAAATTAAATAAAACCGCAAAAATTCTCTAACCCTATATATATATATATATTGGTTTACCTATATATATATATATATTTAGTTGGAATGGTTAACAAGATTGTTAGTAATATTTCTGAAAAAAAAAGAAACATTGCTAGCTTTCTTTAAAAAAAAAGTATTATTATACAAGTGTTTTTATGAGGTAAAACCTATCTTCGAAAGTAGAAGTAAGACTAAAGAACAAGTGCTAGCAATCTGTATAAACTCAAACATTATATATAACCAAAGCTTAATGACCAGCCGATCGACTGGCGTGCGTAGCTATGACCTCTACGTAAATGATTTACGTAGCGGTCGTAGCTTTAGTAAATCACATGTTTTAGTCTTCCATGTCATTTTATGACTCCATTACAATCCACTTAACCGTTTAACTGTCTAGGTACTCCATACTATTAAGGTTTATTCCACTTGGGTCTTCTAACGATATCGAGAAGTAGGTTTTGTATAATAGAATTTATGAAAATATCAAACGAGCAAACTAGTCACAAATAAAATATATTTTATTTTAAACTATATTACTTATTTTTTTTTTTTTTTTAAAGAAAGTTAGTAATATTTCTGAAAAAAGAAACATTGCTAGCTTTCTTTAAAAAAAAAGTATTATTATACAAGTGTTTTTATGAGGTAAAACCTATCTTCGAAAGTAGAAGTAAGACTCAAGAACAAGTGCTAGCAATCTGTATAAACTCAAACATTATATATATCCAAAGCTTAATGACCAGCCGATCGACTGGCGTGCGTAGCTATGACCTCTACGTAAATGATTTACGTAGCGGTCGTAGCTTTAGTAAATCACATGTTTTAGTCTTCCATGTCATTGTATGACTCCATTACAATCCACTTAACCGTTTAACTGTCTAGGTACTCCATACTATTAAGGTTTATTCCACTTGGGTCTTCTAACGATATCGAGAAGTAGGTTTTGTATAATAGAATTTATGAAAATATCAAACGAGCAAACTAGTCACAAATAAAATATATTTTATTTTAAACTATATTACTTATTTTTTTTTTTTTTTTTTTTTTTTTTTTTTTTTTTTAATTACGAACTACACAGATTGGCCAGAGAAGCTGGCCTTGACTACTTCACCGGATTGAGAGGTGGCATAGCTCTAAGGTCGCTTAGCCTGAACCTCTATTGCTAGTAACTCGACACAAGGGTCCCCGATGAGGGGTAACTCGGCTTGGACGGTTACTATGTTACGCGTAAGCATACCGATCCGAGGGCGCCTGAGAGGGCCGAACCACGACTCGGTCGGTAGCTGTTTCACGGATAATCTAAGAGACATTCAAAAGCTAAACTAACATCTAAGGGGTGGGGCCTGCCCATAAAATAGCGGTAACGCGCAAGGATTATTGCGGAACAAGTAAACTTGCTGGCCGACTACTGCGTTTATTCATCTGTGACACTTTGCAAATGATATGCTAGTGCTAATTTGTTTGTTTATAATTTGACTTATTATTCAACCGTTCTAAAAGATAAAATAACATGTTTGTTGCGACGTTTTCACAAAGAAATATTGTAAAACCACTGTTGTATTTTTAAATGTATCTTATACATAGAGATGGAGTCACATTTGTATATGTCAATAAAACTTAACACTACATTAACACGGGAAACGCCATAATTTATAATGGATACCTAAGTGCTTTAAAAGGGGTGCGCTGGCTCCCGTACTTATCCATTTGCTGCTCAACACAGTTTTTACATCCCTTAAGTCACTCAAACTATTTATTTCGTGAAACTTTTCTTACAGTATTATTTGCAAAGTACTAACAATAATTAAGGGAAAATGTTTAAAATAATGATTTCTTATATTGAAATTAAAATTAATTTTTGCGAATTTTATATCGGTTTTATTTGTAAACAGTTAGCAAAACCGCAAAAATTCTCTAACCCTATATATATATATATATATATAAAATTATATGAGTATAATGATAGAACTCATACAATTCTATCAAAACCGTTTGCTTTATTAGCATATCCAGAAACGCCTTTTTCAATGTATATAAATTATGTGAAGAAACAGTATTGAAGCGTCAATAGCCTAATGGTTTAGGGTACGGCCTGCGAATCGTAAGGTCGTGGGTTCGAATCCACCATTGGACTATTGCCGTGAACCATGTCCTAACACAAGCTTAAGCTTAGTTGGAATGGTTAACAAGATTGTTAGTAATATTTCTGAAAAAAAAAGAAACATTGCTAGCTTTCTTTAAAAAAAAAGTATTATTATACAAGTGTTTTTATGAGGTAAAACCTATCTTCGAAAGTAGAAGTAAGACTCAAGAACAAGTGCTAGCAATCTGTATAAACTCAAACATTATATATAACCAAAGCTTAATGACCAGCCGATCGACTGGCGTGCGTAGCTATGACCTCTACGTAAATGATTTACGTAGCGGTCGTAGCTTTAGTAAATCACATGTTTTAGTCTTCCATGTCATTGTATGACTCCATTACAATCCACTTAACCGTTTAACTGTCTAGGTACTCCATACTATTAAGGTTTATTCCACTTGGGCCTTCTAACGATATCGAGAAGTAGGTTTTGTATAGTAGAATTTATGAAAATATCAAACGAGCAAACTAATCACAAATAAAATATATTTTTATTTTAAACTATATTACTTATTTTTTTTTAAAGAAAGTTAGTAATATTTTTTTTTCAGAAATATAACTAACATTCTTGTTAACCATTCCAACTAAGCTTGAGCTTGTACTAGGAGATGGTTCACGTCATTAGTCGAATGGTGGATTCGAACCTACGACCTTACGATTCGCAGACCGTACTCTAAGCCATTGTAAATAGCCGTGGTAGCTCAGTGTCCAGGCGGTTGGCTCTTGTTGCATAGTACGCTAGCAACCCGAGTTCGATCCCCGGTGCCGGCACCAATAAATTTGCTGTTGCAATTTTATGTGCTGATTAACCACGCGCTCGGCGGTGAAGGAAAACATCGTGAGGAAACCTACATGTCTTAGAAAATTTTTCTAAGGCATGTGAAGTCTACCAATCCGCACTAGGGCCGCGTGGTGGACTATGCTCTTATACTCTCTTTACAGAGAAGGCCTGTGCCCAGCAGTGGGACATATATATTATATATATAAAGGCTGTAACTTTAACTTTAACTTTTAACTCTAAGCCATTAGGCTATTGGCGCTTCGATTTAACGCAACTAACATTAAATTAATTATATAGTATAGATGTATTTAGTTTTTTATTATCATAATATTTAACTAATATCAGCATATTTTTAATCTTTACTCTTACATAGTCAAGTTATTCGGTTACCTGCATTATAGATATAGTTTTGACCGAATTCCTAGCAGTGCGTACGAATGCAAACGAGTACGTACTTCGAGAGAACACTGAGCACTTGTTACTTTGGTCCAAAACAGGTGTGCTAAAAAATATTTCCAACTTATATAGAACATGACATATTTCGTATTTTTAATATGGATAACATAAAAGCACATAACAGCTAATCTAATCTAACATAATAAAAAACAAAAAAGTTTGAGGATCGATCATCCGAGACGCAAACAGTTCCTAACATGATTTTCGAACTTGGCGGTTTGTAAAGTGGCTATTATGACGGTCGTAATGAATTATTGCCGATAAAATCTAAACGCATGTGCTCATAAATCTATAGGGTGTTAAGCCCCTACCAAGACCGTGTATTCGTGGCGTTTCTAATAGATTGCAATCAACAAAATTTAGATGCAATTAATGAAATAGAACACCATTACAGTTATTGGGCATATTCACTGGTAATATGAAATTATTGTATTAATAATGGTATTATGAAGCTTTTTTGTTTCCAGGGAATAAATAAACTTTTTATAATTATAAGCTGGTAAGAGGTTTGTACTGGTGAGTTTTTTTGTATTTTATAATATATGTGTTCATGTCACATTGTAAATTGTTATTTTGTTTAAGTGACAGGATACCGACATGAAGTATATAGTGTTCACTTAGTAATCCTGGGCTTATATAATAGGACTATTGTATCCTATGCGCCAAGCGTGGCCCGCATATTGCACGCTACAGTGGACCCGGGAAGAAAGCGATACTGTGGTCCCTCGTCGCGTTAGCACTGTGAGGGTGTTGGGAGAGGGAGAAAGACCGCCCCTGGGACGTGCATCAAAGAACAGTGCAGAGGAGCTACGGGGCGTTCCGCTGGATATTCCGGAGCCCCTCGCCATGCACCGAACAGGGCCACCCCCCGGTTTTAGTGAGTAAGAACATAGAGAGATCATAGAACCTTCCAGGGGGTATCTTGTGATTTTTTTAGAAACACAGATATAGTCTTACGGTACTCCAAATTTGAGATATGATGTCTCGAACAATTGTAACATTATGTTTACTCTCTGTCTGTAACTGTCTTTCTTAAATATACCAGTTCCGGCAGGATTTTTAAATAACATATGGCTAAGCTAACTAAACTAGCTAAGGCACATTAATTAACTAACAGAAACTCGATGTAACAAGCTAATTAACATTCCAAACCATCAGATCTAAAAGTGGGCGGCAAAATTCCACAACCCTTTTCGTAGGCAATAGTTTAGTTTATTTCATTTCACTCTTTTTTGTCGAAAAAGGGGGTTCAAAATTACTTAAAAAACAAATTTTGCTTTTGAAATATGTGTTACATGTAATAAAAATGTATTTTGTCACATACAATATTATTTATCTGAAATCGCAATGCCAATAATGATTTAAAAGCTAAAGGTAGATGCAGAATGAATTTCGGCTTTCTCGTTTCTATACCATATATGAGTAATATAGGAATGAACTGACTATGTGAATTTACTAAACTCCGAGAACTGCAAGAATAATACCTATAATATGTATTTGCATACTAATAGGATCATCTATTCAGGAATTCTTCCTTATTTTCCTGGTGATATTTATCCGCCACATACTAGATTAATATTTAAAGGAAGGTTATGCGGAGTTTTTACCCACTAAAACCCCCTGGTGGCCCTTCCTAGGTGCATGGTGAGGGGCTCCGGGATCTTCAGGGGAACGCACCGGAGCCCCTCGGCACTGTGCTCTTCGGTGAACACGTCCCGAGGGGGGGAGGTTAATTCTTCCCCTACGGCCTCGCAGTGCAAGTCGACACGGGCTAGCCGATGTTGCCTACTTCCTGGGACCACTTTGGCGGACGAGAAAGGCCACCCTTGCCGCCCAGTGAACTCGAGGCCCCTTTTAGTCGCCTTCTACGACAGGCAGGGGATACCGCACCGTCTTATTCTACAAGCCCAGAACTAAAGGGCTGATACAAGACAACCTAGGATAAGAAACACAAGCCTTGATTATAGGACTATATAATGACTACTCTCCCAGTTACACGAGTCTGTACATAATGTCCCTTTAATACTGTTTTCCTAGGTTCCTGTGTTTGTTCTTAAACATAATAATCTTTATCATTGAATATTGTATATTGCGTACTTGAGAAATAAGCACAGATGTGTTTATTATATACGTCGTTAAAGACCTTCTGATAGACGATAAGGTCCGCTGTCCAGGGAGTTCAGGTCAATTAAAATTCGAAGGTCAAATTGTGATACGCAATCAAATACAAAACTACAGGAGCGTAAAGCAATATAAGTTGTAAAGGCCTTCCCCAGGTGTCGAATTTGTAAGATTTAACCTTGTCAAATAAAGGACTTGTGTAAGTATCTAATTTCATGTTTAAATTATCTAAAGAGTAAACTAACTGAAAAGGGTTTCAATGACTGATGACATAACTAACTAAAGAAAAGTATGGTAAGACTTTTATATATATTTATTTTATTTTATTTTATTTAATAAGGTTTTCCAACAGTAAGTACAATTATACTTTGCTTATATTTAATATATCCACAAATACCTTGTAATTGCCTTACTAATTACAGGAAAACACAGCATTCACAAATACATAAAACATAGACAACACTACTTAACTAATTTCTAAAATGAAAAATTTACTAACAAAGGAAATAAATAGTTATATGATTTTGTTTTAAAAGTAAAAAGTAGAAAAAATAAAACGTTAAATTTTAAGGCCTAGGTCAGTTACATATTTATATTATTTTGGTGGAGCAAATATTTTTAATCCTATTTACAGACGTTACCGCTAAATCAATATCACTGTAATCCCTATAAACAGAGTACATCCGGTACAAAGGACAGTGTGCCTTCAGGTTTGTAGACTGCCAAGACTAATTTGAAGTGTTTATATTTTAATTTCAATTAAAAGTACAATTAACTCGTGTTCGATTAACTTTAGTTTAACATTTCCATTACCAGCTCATATGATAAGTTAAGTCTAGACAATATTTTAGGTAAGTGTGAAAAAAATGATTCGCATCTTTTTTGTCTTTGACTACATGCATCATGTAGCTTCGGAGTGTTTTTTTTATTTAAGAAGGGCGCAAATGAGCTTTCACCTGATTGTAAGTGATCGCCGACAAATAAAGACTAAAGGGATGCAGGTACGTCCGCAAACCATTAAAAGCATCGGCTACTTCCCCAATTGTGCCGACCTATGCGCGCAAGAGAAGAAACCGTTATAACAGCCACGGTTAAAAGTCATTGTAGCATAGCCATTGTAGGGTAGTCGCCCTTAAATATTAGCAAAGATGTTACAGAGACAGTCGCCTTAACGTCCCCAGCTGAAGTTGTATATAACATAAATATCTTCGTAAATATCACTCGGACAATAATTTTATGATATTGTTAATTCCATAAACGATCTACTGAGCAGACGACACCGCTCTTGTTACGCGCTTCGGTGACCGTGCAAGCTTTAAATAAATAACAATTTCATCTGAGCTCCCTTGAGCTTATATTACACTATTAAGATTAATATAATTAATAATAATAAAACTTATTAAAGAAGCAAATGCTTTTATTATTAACTTATTCGAGTAATATATATCTTTTCATCCATGAACTAACATAAAAAATTCTTTGTCATCAATAAAATTACATGTATTGGTAAAAGTCTACGTGTCTCACCGTTGGGCAGAGGCCAATACCATTTGATTCCACAGAAATAATTTTTCTTGCATTTATCCAAAAAAATATACTGGTTCCATCCTTGTAAGCATAAGAAAACAAGGAAGATTCATTTTAATAACATCAGATGGGATCGTGGGAAAGCACATGCTTAGATTTTTTATACTATCTAAGCATGCACATTCGATGGACGTGTGGCGCGAGCGGCTCGCCGAGCCGCGTTACTCGCCCCAACGCATCGTCTGTGCCTTCCTGCCGAACTTCGAAGCCTGGCTACGGAAGAAGGACATGTACGTACCGCCTGACGCAGGTACTCACCGGGCACGGGTGCTTCGGTGAGTACCTGAACAGGATAGGGCGCTTTTTTTTTTTTATACATGCTTAGATAGTATAAAAATCTGTAGCATCTCATTTTATTTATTCAGTAAATATTAAATATTATGAATATTATATAGAGTTCAAATCGTACCCTACTTAAGTATACCTGTAAACTGTCGATTTTCTAATTATATGTTATGGGTTTAAAGAATTTATTTCTCATAAGAACATTTTACAAAGTTCACTTAAAATGAGATACAAGGTACTTAAATAATATAATTAATGATGTGCCTCTGGGTCGCAGGTAGGTGTCGTCACATGTGTATAATCAGATCTTTTATCTTGTTTTTAAATTGCTGGAAAGTGTCGCACTCCTTCACTTTATTTGGCAGGCTATTGTATAACTGTGCTCCTTCGTACAATATCGTTTTCTTTCCATAATTGGTACGTGGGGTGATTAGGTCGATCTTATCTTTGTTCCTCAAGTTACGAGTTGTTTCTTTTTTATGCAATTGTATATTTGTGTGAGTTGAATTTGTTATAATTTTCCTAATTAGAGTGTAAGTACAGTAAGTGTGTAGTTGTGTGATGTTAAATAATTGTGTTCTTTTATACAATTCATCTGTTGGCGTTAGGTAGTTATAGTGAAACAAAACTTTTATTAATCTATTTTGTGTTCTTTGCAGGGGAGCTAGATGAGTGACAGCAGCTGAACCCCATATTTCTATTAAATATTCTAAGTGTGATTTTACTAGGGGAATTGTAGATAATGATGCTTACTTTTTTGGGGATACAATTTGATATTTTGCGTATGGCTCCTAATACACACATAAGTTTCTCCTTTACGTGATCAATATGGGGCTTCCATGTGAGTTTGTCATCTAACCATAGTCCGAGATATTTTTCTTGTTCAGAGCGATGTATTATCTGATTATCAATAGTAAGGGGGGAGAACTGGGGTAAATGTTTGTTTTTTGGCGGCGAAGATCATGAATGATGTTTTAGATGTGTTAATAGTCAATAGGTTGTATTTGAACCATTCATTTAGTATATTTAAATCTTTCTGAGCATCGGTTATTAAGGTGTGTATGCATTTGCCATAATAAAAGAGACATGTGTCGTCTGCATATAGTGTTAGATGACCTGTAAGTCCTATTGTATTTATATTATTTATATAAATTAAGAACATTAATGGACCGATTATCGAGCCCTGTGCTATTCCGAAAGACATGTTTTGAGTAGCACTTTGAAGTCATCTATCTTTACTACCTGACATCTATTTTCTAGATATGATTTAAATATGTCAAGGGCTGTTCCGGTAATACCAATGCTGCTAAGTTTCTGTAATAGTATATTGTGACTCACAGTGTCAAAAGCCTTTTAAATCAATAAATATACCTAAAGCTATGTTTTCTGGTCAATATTAATTTTAATTTTGTGACTAAGTCAATTGCCGCCATAAGAGTATTAGATTTAGCGCGAAATCCGTACTGATGTTCGTTTAAGATGTTGTGTTCCTGTAGATAGTCATTTAGTCTATTATATATAACTCGTTCAAATATTTTTGATAGAACAGGCAGTACTGACACTGGTCTGTAGTTCCCGGGATCGGTCCTACAGCCAGATTTATATATAGGAGTTACTTTTGCTACTTTCAACGTGTCAGGAAAGATACCGCGTGATAAACAAGTATTTATACAGTTAGTAAGTTCTTCAAGTATAATACTTTTTAGGCATTTTATTGTTTTAGTGCTAATTTCATCTAACCCGGTGCTGGTATTGCTGTCTAAATCGTCAATAATTTTTGATATTTCTTTTGTATCGCACGGTGCAAAGTGAGTCAGCGTTGTGTGTGTATGTGTCAAATTATTATCGCTCATAAAACTAATATTTGTGTTGTTGTGGTACTTATCTGGAATTTGTTTTGCTAATTCGGAACCTATCGAAGAGAAGAAAGAATTAAATAAATCACAAATTGCATTACCTTCTGTAATTAGTCTTGAGTCCGTCACCAATTGAGGCAGAGCACAGTTATTTTTTGTTTTGTTTATTGCCAGATTATTTATTATTTGCCATAGTTTCTTTGGTTTACTATAACAGGTCTGAAATAGAGTGTGAAAATATTTCTTTTTTTGTTTCTTAATCATAATTTTCACTTTGTTTTGTTGGTCTCTAAAAACTTTTTGTAAATTCATGTTATTAGGATCACTCTTTGCTTGGCGTGATAAACTATTCCTCAAGTTAATTGAGTCAATTATAGTTTTATTTATCCAGTCTTTTTGCAGTGGGTTGTTTATTTTTGTCTTGTTTATCTTACTCCTGTGCACCTGTTCCTGAATGAAATTTTCTAAACAATAATAGTCACAATCTCTAATTTTTGATGTTTCCTTCAGTGCATTATTGTATAGTTTATCGTAGTCAAGCGCTTTATATTGTATTCTTTCATTAATGACTGGCGCCAGCCGACCGATTTCCAAAAATATTTGCTTGTGGTCAGATAACGATGACTCAATGATTGACATATTAAAGGAGTGGTTGACTATATTTGTACACACATGGTCTAATATTGTGGTTGTACAACTCGTTTGTCGGGTGTTATACATTTTATTTATTTTGTTCAATATTTCGTATCCTATTTCTTTTAAGCAGTTTCTATATCGTTTGACGTGTGTCTCTGCACTAAGCAAATCAATATTGAAGTCACCAAACACTATTGTTCTTTTCCTCCTCTCGAGTTGCGATAAGTATATGTCCATAAAGTTGTTTACATTTGTTTCGCCAGGTTTATATATTGCACCTATGTTTAGAGATAATTTATCTATATATATCCACAAATAGTGGTTACCATTCTCATAAAGTTCTTCTGTTACTTCATATTTTATACTGTTGTGAACATAAATAGACACACCGCCACCCTTACTATTTGGTCTATAGTTGTATATGTGATGATAATTTGGTAGCTGATACAGATTAGCGTCGCTTTCTGAAGTGATCCATGTCTCAGTAAATATTAATAAGTGAATAGTAGTTCGTATAGCCCATAATAAACATTTGATTTCGTCGAACTTTCCTGCCGTGCGAATACTACGTAAGTTTCCATACAAAAATCTTAATGAACTTGTATGTATCGGTATATCTTCGTGTTTTATTACTATTTCGTGGTGAATTTTATCTAATTTGGTTGTCTTCTGTGTACTTGACCATTTTAGTAGTTGTGTAGTTACTGGTTTTTTTGGTTGATTTTATTGGTAACAATAGTGGGTACTCCTTTTATATATTTTATAATAATATCCTTTTCTCCATTTTCGGTACGTTTAAGTAACTCATATTTTAGTCATTATATATCTCAAAATAAATACATTATAATAATATTTAATATTATATATCTGACTCTCTATCTATAATATATCTCAGTGACGGCAGAAGGGGAGGAAAGTCTTCGAATAGAGGCCGCGCATGTGTCGGAGAAGCGTAGAGCGCCCTCCCTTCAGATGGACCGACGATCTTGTAAGGAAAGCCGGAAGTGGCTGGATGCGGAAAGCGGAGGATCGTATATGGGTCCAATGCCTTCCATTGGAGAAGGCCTAAATCCAGCACAAGATAGACACAAGCTGATGATGATGATGATAATATATTTAATATGAAATCCATGCATATGAAAATACTTCTACCATAGATCCTTTTTAAGAATCCAAATCGTATGAAAATTGAGAAAAAAATAAAATAAAAAAAGAAAACAAAATTTATTTTTAAAGAAATATCCCCAGTTGGCAGATATCTCACATTACCTGGACACTAGCTTTTAGAAAGATATCGCTTCACTCAATCAGCCTTTGTATCAAATAACATTATACTAGCGTTATACTATTTGTATGTTCTTCTGTAGAGATTAAATCGCCGCTCAATGGTTGGTGATATTATTTGGTGTTATTATTGATATTATTTGTTGCTTATTGTATAAAAAGTAAACCAACCAAGCATATTCTGAGGAGCATGCAAGCATAAGCAAGAGCTGACAGAGGAGCTTAGGAGATTAACGCGGCCTACGAACATCCACAACGCAATATTCAATGTATGTCGCAATTGTTTATAAAGACTGACAACTTAAACCTTACCTACTTTTACCTAGAAGTTTACCGCTCACTAAGTAACACGACACAGGGTGTGACCCCCCTAACGATAGAGGTTCAGGCTCAGCGACCTAATAGCTATACCACCTCTCAATCTGATGAAGCAGTTAAGGCCAGCTTCTCTGGCCAACCTGTACAGTTCGTCAAAAAAAACCTAGAAACTCGATCGAAAAGTAGATCGCAAGTCCAATGCCAACTGTTGGTAAGGACATTCGACTTACGATCCTCCAATGTAAAAAAATTCAACTGAAAATTGAATTTAAATTCTCATTCAAAACTCGACATTTTTCCATCCCTTGTCTAATTTTAGTAGCATAGGCTTATTTTTATTTGCATATATCAATATAATTCTAACCTATGGTTTCATAAAGAAAATCCCGTTAAGATTACTTAACAGCTTTTATTAACATAAATATTACCACAAAAAGCTGTACCGAAGGTTCCCTAGAGTCCATTTGTACTATCGAAAAGTCATTTGCTTAGCAATCGACATAAACATTTTTATCTTATAGCAGCCATTTTAACTATATCATTAAATAACTAATCTTTTCCTCCTCTTTCTCAATGCTGAGGTTTGTGGCCCTCCCGTTAGCCCATGTGAAGTTATGAGAATAATAAATAAATAAATAATATTACATGCCGACGTTGCCTTTGTTCGACGAAATAGGTAACTATTAGAGCATAGATGTCTGACATCGAATCGCTGTATACCTCCGTCAAGTGAAATACAACGTCAGAAAAGAAGTGTGTATATTTCTAGAATAGAACTACGCTGTAACACTTTCCCTATTTCTTTTGTATAATTTTCCAGCGGACAAAATAATATACTATGTATAAATACATACAAATAATACATTCCCTTCTAGTCAAACCAGAGCAAGGTGGAGAAAATACAGGTGCACGAAATATTACACGCAAAGTGAAAGGGAATAACGAATAAGATAAACAAGTAATTAAACCTAATACTTAGTTTTGTGGTATAACTTAGTGCAGCAACTAGCAACATTGATTCTGGTGATCCAGGGTTCAAATGGTTTTTGTAATCAGCTTGTACCAATGAAAATTCCGTTACTCCGATTTTTACTACTTATCACTTATACCCGGTATGATTGTTACTTGTTTCCTGTATTCCCTCCCTATTTCCCCTCCGCCTTTCGACCCTTCCCCCTTTACACATATACCCAGTAAATATTACAAAAAAAAACAAATTAAACAAGGCCTGAAAAAAATCTATATATAATTATAGCAGTAACGTTCTTTTCCCTTATATAAGTGTATTTAATGTACACTAGAGCCATCTATTAGTAACTAACTACTTGCTCCTCTAGGTTTGTAGTTTTTATTCTTTTAGTATATTTTACCAGCGAACAGCTATCGTGTCGACTAGGTCTGCATTCAACTACTGACTTACTTTACTAGACTTGGCAAAATAAAATTGGCATTACAATTGGCCAGACATAAATCTATTAATTTTATTAACAAAGCAGTTGTCTTCAATTTTTACATTCATTTTAACATACACCAGAGCCATCTGTTAGTTAATGAAGAATATTTTATTGAAGTTTTCAGCGATGACATACGTTACATGTTATAACGACAGCTAGACGACTCTTTTCGTTTAAGTTCAATCTTAACACAAGATGGCGGTATTATAAATATTGTCAATCTAAAATGTAGATAAAATAACGGATTCGGAATATCCAGAAGTTATATAATATTTATCCACAATATTTGGTAATTTTAAATGGTGTTGAATTTATTAGGTATTGATTATTGATTAGGAGTAACGTTACGTTTTATTGATAGATTAGTTAATATTTCTTGTTAAATATTCCGAAGCGGTTGCTAATAATAAGATTTCATATGTTTTATTTTTTCAGTTACAACGTATTACTCTCAACACATTAATACAAAGAAAAGGACTTAAGAATAACGAATTAAGTTATCTCTGTACCCTGCGAACGGTGAACTATGAACACCCGTGAGAGTTTTCAAAGTATACAGTAAATCAACTAAATGTTAAGAACTTTAAGAAATTCTTTTGAAAAGACTATGAAAATAAAAAACAAACAGAAATTAAGAATATTTATTCAATTTTAAAAGTTACATAATTAACTAAAATACCATTTACATATAGTAAAAAAATCCTGAAATACTTAGGGATAACAAGTAATTAACGCACATGAAAACATACATACATAAAAATTCTTACAACACACGTTGTTTTTCTTTTGTTATAAATAGTCATATTTATTATGTTAATGAAATTGTTACCTACTTATGCTTATTAATTAAGTAATTTGATATAAGGTAGATAGCAAAAAAATCTCAATACCAAAAGCGCGTTTGTATCATGTTTGTATAGGTAAGGCGTTAGAAGCAAGTCACTGCGTTGAAATAGCACCGGAGCACCCGGCCGCGACCGGAGCCTTGGCCGCGACGTTGCAAAGCAGTCTGAAATACAAACAAACATGTTTTATAGTTGCTGCTACTAGCGTTGCTAGCGGCTTGTTAGACTTACGATCTTAAATCGATCGAATCAAATCTGGGCTCTCGTTGAAAAATCCAAATGAAACAAACTTCCGAGTTATGACTTAACAGTCACTTAAGTACTCCTGCTAAACACGTGTGTCATTCTTTTTATTTAAAAGCATTAAATTAACAATTAGCTTTATAAGTACTTGTCCTTGTTTATAAGTGTTCAAAACATTGCGAATGTCATAATTAAATTAAACCGCGATAAAATCCACATGCAACTCTTATTTCCCTCCGTCCCTCCTCCCTTAATTGAATAGTCACAAAATGTAATAGACCATCAGTAGTAATTTCAATTTGGTCGGCTTCGCGATATTAATGTTTTAGTTTGGGTTCTCAATCATAAATCAACGGTGTTCAATCAGGATTGATCCCTAAGTTCACCTCTTCATTTGAAGTCGGGGTGTTTTAGTGGGTCCCGGAAAGTTCGCGGAAGATACTTCGGTCACCCGAGCTGAACCCCACACTACGCCCTATCATCGGGGTGACAGTTCTGTTCAGGAAATTTTTTTGCTCCGACTATAAAATAGGAGGTAATAAAAAATTGCCCCATTCGTAATCGGGTCCGCTAGTATAAGATAATTATTACTAGTTGATGTTCAAACCATGTCGTTAGTATCCACATTGGAGATGCGTAGCGGTGCAGTGCGCGGGCCGTCGCGATCCGACTCGTAGCGCTGTCCTCCGCCGTCGTGTAGCGCCTTCTGTAGCGCTACGAGCAGCCGGTCGAGCACAAGCGCGGCACGCTTTTGGGGAACTATCACTTGCTGTAAAATAAAGTTCGTGTAATCTATAATAGTTCGTTGTGTTTATTTTATAATTGACTTTTTTGTTTATTGATGAATTATCATTGAAGAATATTTGTCGGTGTAATGTAAATGTTTTAACCAATAAAAAGCATCAATAGTCTAATAGTTTTTTTAAGGGTTTTCCCCGGAAAGGACATGTTTTCACCCTTTCCGGAAAATTCTATTTGTCCCCTCTAGTCAGAGATTGTTCAATCTAGTATGTATTTATCTTCGTATCTTAATGATTTTTCTTTTTTGATAACTTCTATATTCTAAGTATATATATATAAGTGTAATATTTATGTTTCTTTGTTTTTTCTTTATTTTCTTTTCTGTACTCAATAGCGTAATAGTCTAGAAACGGTCTGCGAAACGTAGGTTCGTAAGCTTGAATCCGGTTGTTGTGTATGTTAGCGTAGTGGGAAAGGTTAATAAGAATGTTAGTAACATTTGTAGAAAAAAGCTTTTTAAGTAATCTCACGCACATGCATGTTTATACTATGCTTATGATAATTGCATGATTGAGGAAAAGGACCCTGAGACTAGAATCAAGAAAGGTATACCTCGGTGGTTCAGATAAAAACGGACGAATAAAGAAAGAATGATAAGGAACATTTGTACCACGAAGGTGAGTAGTGGGATAGGTAGAGAGCATCCTTGATGAAGGTATGCTGATTAGTGACGTATTAAAAAGTAGCAGGTAAGGATCGTCCTTAATCAAAGATTATATACAGCAGGATCGTACCAAGGGGATGTCTGTGATATTAATTTAGAATGTTACTAAATAAGGGTTAATATAGAGAGTTCTTCCTTTAGGTTATGATAGCATGGTATTTAAATTTAGCAAATGTAAATGTTTAGTACCGTTGGTAACAAGTTACTGTTGTTATTTTCTTGGCAAAGTACTAAATATCTCGCCTACGAAAATTCATATTGTACCCTACAGCGATAACGACCTTGTTTTCACTGTAGGCAACATGTGATTAAATACATTAATACCGATTACTTTGCTAATAATATATAAAAATATATGCATGTTAATATTCATCATTATCGTTATATTAACAAACAGTTTGTAATTAATTAATCTTATTTACATAAAGATCCACTGTGCAATACGGGAAAAGGGGAAGAGATGAGTAAACGACAATTATTTATGTATGCGTACTTGCATCGCTGCCCGCTCCTCAGGGTGACGAGTCGTAGACATGACATGACCACACGGTTCATGTCACGCTATGTCTATTAATCACCTATTTAAATAACACTTATTTTATAACTACCCTGTTAAAAACAGAGGAAAGGAATTGTAGTTGAATACACTACTGACGAACCCATTAAGGACGTATGATACAGCTTATTACCGGTCCTTTTGAAAATCGTTGGGGGAGGCCTATTTAGTCGGCAGTGGATGTTCTACGACTGAAATGATGTTGCTGACTCCACTACACTCTACCTCTCTATGAAAGGTTGAATTGTTACATAAGTTAAAGTAACAGCCTAAATATAGATATAAAGTAACAGTCTTACTGCTAGGCTCAGGGCTTCTCTGAAAAGAGAATATAAGGGCATAGTCCGCCACGCGGCCCTAGTGGGGATTGACGAACTTCATATTGTCTTAGAGGATGTAGGTTTCCTCAGGATGTTGTTCCGCTGAGCGCGTGATAAATCAGCACTTAAAATTGCAACAACAAATTTATTGATGTCGGCACCGGGGATTGAACTCGGTTTACTAGCGTCCTATGCAACTCGAGGCGACCGACGGCACACTAGCTACTTCGATCTGAATTGTTACTTACATCAGTGATATCATTTATGTTGAGGTTTGTGGCGTAGTCTTCTGAGAAGGAGTCTGGCAACGCGGGAGAGGCGAGCGCGAAGGTCACCGCTACGGCGAGGAACTGTACGAACAGCATCATCGTTTTGGCATTACACGATCACTTCCTGTAAGAACGAAACTATCACTATCCCCTTGTGCAACATTCGCCATTTTAACATTTTTACTTGAGTGGCAAGCTCCCGTTCCTGCCCGCCAAATTATCATAGCGTGTGGCATAATCCCGCTAAGATTTACGTCCGGTTAACCTTTTTTTAACAACAGTATAATGGTAGTATATAAGTATTTTCTTATTTGATAGATGTAATTTCATGATTAAGTCTCGATAGCAAAGTACTATAAGCAATTATAAGACACCATTGTATTAGGATAATATATAAACTAATGCTTTAATAAAATAAAGTCAGTCTACAATTGTTCTGCAAGCAAAGAACATCTCTTGTTTCTTTTCAAAAGCCTGCCAAGGTAACGATTTTCATACCTCATGCCTTTCTGCCCCGTCGAAGACCGGGTGTCACTATTGTCACTAGTCTAAACAGTATATTGTTATAACCTATTTTATTTTGTAAAATACAATTATTATTTAATTTAAATTAATTACAAATATAAAAACCCTACCTAATTATAATTATCTATATATAAAAAAGAGAAAGTGTGTGGGTTTGATCCGTACAGGAACCGAAACGGCTGGGCCGATTTCAGTGACACTTTCAGGTAATCATCAGATTGACTTGGCGAGTAATTGTGTAAAGTTTAGTGACGATCGGAGCACCCCTCTTTTTGAACTGTCAAATACAGCTTCTATTTACTATGATGATATTCTATTGTTTTATTACCCCATTTTGTATTGACACATGCGTTCTGTATTGTGTATTGAAGTATAATAAATCCCTAAATGATAAAATATGTAGTATAGTAGTGTGTGTATGTGTGTATGTTCACCCGCTAGAGAAGAGAATATAAGAGAATGAATACGAAGAGAAATGAATAATTTGATGTATTGTGAGATTTAAATTAAATATTTAATGATATAAGTTCATTGTTTAAATAAAATAAAGCAAAATCAAGCCCGGCGAAGCAGGCTGGGTACGCTAGTTAACCATAAAATTTCGGAAGTTAACCATCTAAAACGCGGTAAATGTCATTTATTATAACATTTTGTCCTCAATGCGTCATGTTACTATTTCACGGGAAGAAAAAGATGAAGGACCTGTGGTTTTAAGGTTATCCGGATAGAGTTTCATATTAGAAATGGAAACCTGTAACATATGTGTTGAGTCATTCAACTCTACATCGGCTTTATTATTCGGTCACCAAACTGACACTAAATCGTAATAATAATAACGTAATTTTTCAATTGTTTTTCGATTTTTAAAAAAGTTTCTTTTAAAAAACCCTGTATAGTAGATAACAATACGCTATATTGAGGAATTTTAGTAACGAAATACTGCATATTACCACGTTTGTTCTAGTAACTTGCACTATTGCCTAAGAAATTTCATAAGCTTATAGGTCCTTAAAACTGCAATATTTCATATTTAACCACAGACGTATGCATTACATTTTTAAAGGTTATCATTATTAGAAACATAACGTCACTGGTTCAAGCTGACCACTCGACTCAAAATAAATAGATAAATCCTTTATTGCACCAAAGTATATGTACAAAAGCGAACTTAATGCTTATTAGCATTTTCTTTCAGCTAACCTTTAGTGGTTAAGAGCAGGCTAAGGGTAGACTAGCCTCTAAACTAGTAGACTCTAGACGTTAATCATCACCTAACTTGTTGGTAAAAGGGGTAAAAGGGATTTTTTTATTATTACAGCAATGTCACCATTGGCATGCATGGTTTCTGCTGTTGCAGTAAATACAGTATGGGATAGAAGCCACGACCTCGCAGAATACCGACATGGAATGGAGGTGCATTGCCTAACTCTTCATAATTATAGGGTCGCAACGTACCTGCAATTTTTAGCAGGTGTTTTTGTCCACTTAACATTAAGGGAATAGCTTGTTGTCCTTTCTCCCGCAGGAAAAAATAGGGTATATTAAATTTATTACTAGTTGCTACTGCATCTATAACTTCTGGTTTTAATCTCAGTATATAACTAACATGGAAACCAATATTATTCCATTAAAATTGTAATTATAAAATATCGTGTTATTATTCATAACCCAGGCTGAAAACTAATTTAAAGTCGTCTAAATAGTTATGCCTTTAGGGTTGCCTGGTTACAAATTTTATTAAAAGTGAAATTATTAAGGCGCCGTTATAAGCCTTACTTCAATGTAATCAAGAACTTGTTTGCAACTGACTAACCTAAATACTTAAAAATCAAATAATGGACAACTATGACAAAGTTATAAGAATTGCTAGCTACTTGTGTTCTTAAAACTTTCTTTTCAAAATCGTCTTTATATACTGTAATAAACTTTATTGTAAGGCGCGAACAGTAACGAAATTTAATCTTATTATAAATAAAGTAAGAGAATTCAGGTCGCTAACGTGAGAAAAAAAAAAGTTTGCTAAAAAAGTTATAGTGTAAAGTGGCAACACTATAACTTAAACTATAACATAAATGAGATAAACAGAACCTTTTATATGCCACATTTTTTAATTTGTTGAATGATAATTGTATTAAAAATTTTAAACCTAACAAATTTAGATGTAAATTTTACCACGCGAAAATATTCGAAATAAAACTTGAATACAAAACCAAAAACTCTTTTAGGCATAAAAATTAGTACAGAAAACCTACCACAAATAGTAAAAAATAAAGATGTTAGTCGAAGATTCCTGAGCTACTGCAAACAAATAGCAGAAAAAGCAGCCTACAGGATTAAAACTTAGAAAGAAAGGCGCATCCCAACACACATTTAAAACAATGCGAGTTGCGAGCCCACCATTAGATAAAAAATTATAATTAGTAACTAGGTAGTAGGATAAGAACTTAAACTAGCATTATATAAAAATAGCGTAGATAGTAATAAGACAAATGTAATAAAAATAAGAGAATGACAGAAATGTAACTAGAAATAATTATAAGAAAGAGAAAAAATAAAAGAAGTAGTGTATAATAGAAGTAGAAATAAATTGTGTAATAATAATAAGTGTAATATTAGACTGTAATAAACATAAATACTAACAAGAAGGATGAATGAATGAGAGGAAAGGCATGCGAGAAAAACTGCCCTAACCTATCCACGTTAGGGGAACTAGAAATAGCATAGGCATACTATATACTATACTTAAATTAAAAAGGACAAGGGGCAATAAAACTTTGAATTTTAGAATATAAGTCAGTAGTTATGCCTATTGTTACAAAAAAAAATCCTGTTTAGAGACAAAGGCAAAAAGTTATTATGAAAATACATTGTCAGTTTCAGCGCACTAGCTATATCGGAAGATGAGTTAAAAATTTAATGCAACATTCAATTCATTAAACAATCAAACAGTCAAGAAAACATGTTAATAAACACTAGTAAAATAAAATATTAAATTAATATAACATTTGTGAAGGAAAACCAATTTACTAAGCGTCCTGAAACGTAGGCCCTCTATTACGAAATTGAAGACTTTATTGACAGGTAAACGACGGGACATAGATGATTTAAAAAAAGAAAATGTTTTCACTTGTTTTTCTTTTTGTTTGTCCTTATAAAAAACTGAATAGATAAAAACAACTATTTTTTTGAAACAAATTTTTATGATTTAAAGGGTTAGCTGTCATTTCCTAAAGCTAGTTTTAAATAACATACAATGAATTTATGTAAACAAAGTTCTAAAAAAGTAATCAAAATATTAAAGAAATAGCTTTATTTATATTAATATTTGAAATAGACTTTATCAAATTACATTATTTTAATCTGTGTATCTATTATATATTAGTTTTTTTTTAATTTATACAAAATTGATTAAGAAGCTTAATATAGATAAAAAAAAATGTACTAATTTAAAAATAATTAAATAGGTTTTCTGACATAAAAAAACTTGTGCTATTTTTATTCCATTTTGATATGATATATTAGCAATTATTAATTCTTAAATTATCCAATTATAAAAATGTTAATATATTATTGTCATTGTTATGACGATTTTATTTCATTTACATACCTTTGCCAATTACAATAAGTTATTTAAAGCTACGGCGTTTTAATAAATTAAATATTCGTATAATACGTACCAATACACAAAACTGGCCAGCATCAAAACAATTACACTTGGATAAATTATAGAAATAGCGGTAAACTTTCTGTCTCAAAAGTAAGAGAGCGGGAGCCGTAGCTTGACGGAAGCTCGGGTGGTTATGTAGGGCGGTAAGCGCGCCGCCTAAGCCTTTATAAGATCGCCCAGTAAGGACGATAAAGCCGTCACACACTACCTCGATTACAGTCTATATATATATAACACCCCCGTTTGTTATCGTAAACAAGGCGCTTCTGAATTTTAGTACTATTTTTAAATTTTCTTTTCTACATCATTTATCATCATTGAATTTTAAATAATTGACATAAATTGTAATAATACTGATAGCTGATAAAAATTGTAAAAAAAAATGTTTTAGACATTTTTTTATTAGCCATATAGATAGATACATACTTCCAGTCTTGTAAATATCTATCTGTATATCTAATCTTTAGATTGTAACTAGAGAATAGTTTTCGCCCACTTCCAGACGAAGTTGGAATGCTTTCGGACTTCATTCCAATAATCTCTACAGAGAAAAGTCTTGTGACAAAAATGGGACATGTGTGAGATCGCTACCCTTTATTATATCATATGTACTACTAATACAATGTCACGTATTAACCTTACATCTAGTAGTGACGACTTATGTGCCCTGAGATAAGCAAGGATAAATACTGTTTAAGACCCTTTCTATCTGAGTCCTTTGTGGTCTAATAAGGAACTCGCGCATACCTATCTTGAATGTAAATTTCTATAGGCTCTAAGGACCACTGAAAAAGCGTAAGTAGAAATAAAGAATCGTCGTGTGTGACCTCTTATCTGATATCAAGTGGACTCTTGAATAAAAGCGCAGTAGTCTAGTAAATTACTCGCCTTACAAACAGCAACGCGCTACTCTAATTTTATTGAAACACCGTGACTAAACAATATTCGTAAATTGTCAAAGTTGAGATAGAAGCTTCTAGATTACATTTCTTTAAAAAGTTGTGGGTGTTATATGCATTAAAATACAATTTACCAATAATGATGCCTAAGCAGCGTTAGCATTATTTAAATTTAACACCAGTTTTGATATATGGCACATAAATGTGGTCTCTTACTGTGGGCCTTAAAACTAACTTCAAAGTCGCTAAACGAGCTATAAAGCGGGTTATGCTTAGAGTATCTCCACAAGTTCGTATCAATGATAAGGAGATCGTAGACGTCCGAAGATAACCAACATAGTGTGTCGGTTACCTTCACTGTGTAAGCAAGTGGTATTGGGCAGGGCAGGTAGCGCAGAGCAGATGGCCGATGAGGCCGAAAAGTTCTCGATCTGAGACTACGGATCGGCAAGCTGAGTGTATGATGTCCACCCGCAAGGTGACAAGTAAGAATGCTCTCAGGTTTAATTTGATCGCAAGAACCAGCAGGACAATGGTTGCACTTGAACGTAAGAACTCACAGAATTCCCCGTGTACCGTACATTATTTCTTGGTCTTGGATCTATGTCCATTTTTCTTATTGTTGTATAACTCAACTGTATATATAATATACATAAAAAACTGGTAATCCGCATGCTTGTTTGCCCTTTCATCTATAAAATAATGACCACACTCAGGAAACAATTATCCATTACAATAAATTATATTGTTTTCATCTTTAGAATGGAAGAAATAGCTGACTAATTTATTAGACCATACAAATGGTTACGAGCTGACTCTACGACACTCGGCGCGGGACGTCGTAAAATTTCAAGTATACTCTTAAACAAACATCAAGCACCTATCAGTTCAATGACGTTTTTCGGTATAATAAAGGATATATTGCTATAAAAGGATTAAGCTTATAGAGCTATTTTATTGCCCACGTTCACCGATATGGGTCGAATATTGTATAAAGTCATTAAATTCCCACATGTGTAGGTACAATAAGCTTCATATTCATAAACAACCGCTATCGGAACAACATTATTAATATACTTATTATTAGGAACTATATATCGAAGGTAAGAGACATTGCAAATACATATGTAGTTTTACGAGTGGGATGACCAACGGTATAAACTATATCTCTGATATTTTTATGTAAAACGGCCTCAGTGATCCTCAATTCCTAGATTATAGATAACATTGTAAGCTATTTTTATCTGTTAATTATTTTCATCTTACGTCCCTATGACTCTAGCGGCCTAGATAGATATAGTAATTGGTGTCCAATGCGTCGCCCGGAGGCCGAGACACGTTCTTGATGATCCGGACGACGCGATTACCATTGCACAGGCTAGATCTCTACAAATCCACAAAGCGTCCATTCGCGACCATCGGAGATTGCAAATAATCCTTGAGCGTTACCGCTATTTTATGGGCAGGCCCTACCCCTTAGATGTTAGGAGCGTTGCTGGAGTTTCTTCGGCCACTTCTTCTCCCAGCGCTAACGCTTCCCGAAGTGGTACTCAAAGTTAGTTTGGCTTTGAATGTCTCTTAGATTATCCGTGAAATAGCAACCGACCAAGTCGTGGTTCGGCCCTCTCGGGGGCCCTCGGATCGGAATGCTTACACGTAACATAGTAACCGTCCAAGCCGAGGTTACCCCTCACCGGGAGGACCCTTGAGTCGAGTTACTAGCAATAGACGTTCAGGCTAAGCGACCTAAGAGCTATGCCACCTCTCAATTCGGTGAAGCAGTCAAGGCCAGCCTCTCTGGCCAATCTGTGTAGTTCGTCATAAAAAAAATGGTGTCCGTTTTTGCAAGTTAATAGGTCCCATTTGCGGCGGTGAGACCATACGCTGGACACAAACTAATTTCAAAGCGATCTTTTTATTCGAATATTAAATATTCATTTTTTTACAGATGAATAAACAATAGGGTTCGTAAATCTCGCCGGCACCGACCCTAAGTCATCATTATTCATTCGCTTATTTTGCATAATATGATCGATAGAAGATACACTCGAGTTACAACCCTAATTTACAATCGTGACACAAATTGGGTGCTACGTACGCTGAAGGTTATAAAATTTACGTGAAGGCGACGTATCTACTTCAAGATATTTTTACTTTTGCTTATGCAGAGGTCACAATAACAGTCGTGGGGGCGACACGTCTGGTAATGCAACAAGGGGCTACCCCCGTTGCTCTAATGTGTTGGTCGTGTATGTCAGCATGGGGTATATCGCTCTCGACCACTCAACAAGGACGAGCATTAAAAGTGTGATCGCTAAACGTATATAGCCATCTAAGTTTTCTACTTGTTTTCGTAATTAAACGATCACTTATTTTATGGTTGTAGATTTTCACTTTATTACACTACTTTTAAAATTGAATGTGTCAATTAATGTTAAGTAATAAAAGAAACTGTTAATGTAGCTGTTTTTATTGAATTCCCATTATCCATGCACTCTGTTTTTAAAATAAGTATTATATTTTGAAGCTAAGTCTGCTAAGTCGTTATGAACGTAGCACAGTAATTGCATGTGACCTGCCGACCTTTTTATTATGAGTTCGGCCGTCAGCACCTTACCGGGCCAGATCAGGGTATAACGATGTGGATCTACTTCATGTCGTTCCGCCGAGGACTTGATGGGAAAGTGGACATCCCGATTGTACTAGATTCATTTATGCTACTATAGAAGCTGCTACAGTAGCCCTTTTAATTTTTTTTTTAACAATGCAAGACAATGCAACACCTAAAATAGAAAATAAATATGTACAAGAAATAAGCTCATATCACACCTACGAAGACTCGTAATAGTCCAGTAATAATTACGTCTGAAATGTGTCAAACAGCACTAGGAACAATTTGAACTCCATACCCATTGCTCCCCTCTTAGATTCGTCTTAGATGTAGAAGTATTTGTATTGAGAGTTATAGAAGCGGTACATTGGTCCGTTTTTAATAATATTTGTGGTGTTGATAGTAGTGGTAGTGCTGACTTCGAATAATAGGCTTAAACACTTTGTAATAGTAGACAAGTGTGACTTGAAAATGGATGTTGTGTCTAGAAAAATACGCTTTGGTGCTTAAAGTGCTCGGAATGTAGAAAGGAAATTAAAAAGAAAAATAGAGATGAAAAAGCAAATTTAACTGACAGAATCAATTGCTAACGCTATGTCGAATATAATAACAAGATACGGATTATACGGATGTCGAGATCTAATAAACTGATGGGTGGTACACAGGAGTAGAACATAGATTATTTAATTCGGATCAAATCCCATAATGTACTGCAATTAGGTTTTCATAATTTCGTTCTATTCTCGAAAACGGACATCAATTAAACAGCTACAAAAATATTAGGATATGACAGTTTATTTTTTATTATATTAAAGGATTTTAAAGGTGTCAAGTGGTAAATGAAATAAATAATACGTAGTAATGTATGTATGTTTTCCAGTTATTTTTCTTGACAACATATTTAATATCTCGGGGAGTAAAACAAAAATTTCGACACTTGCGAAGAAGTTATAGTGTCTTCCCGTGTATTTTACGGCTTAACAAAGTCTTAACAACCAACACTAATTCATTCCGGAATACGACATTCATTCAAATTTCAAAGCATCGCTGCTGCCATCGTCTGCATAACAATGATTAACACCTATCTCGTTATTGAATTAAATAAAATCTATCGTATCCCTCGGAGGATGCTCGTGGTCTTGGCTAACGCTGCACTGATTTGAGTTACGCGTAAAGTAATTCAAAGACGCTTCTCTATGCAGCTTAATTAATCACTATAATCTGTTTTAAACCATAGCCTAAAATTGTACTTTTTAATCTGTGTTTAGAACGCTATCGTCGTTTTGTCTATGGTGAAACGCGGTACGGTACGAGAGTATTACGGGTTGAGTTTTGTTACGATTGTTACTTGCGAAGAATTTGTTTATCACATATTGACTACAAAAAAATGTAAATATGTTATCAGTTACTTGCTTAAAATATTACATATTTAAGAAACAAATATTAATAATTCGCTTGAATTGTGTTTCAGGGCGCGAAATAAATCTCCTACGGCTTCATCGGAAAAGGATAAAAAGAAGCCAAAAGACAAAAAGAAAAAGGAAGAGTCTGGTTCTAGCAGTAGTGACAGCAGCGGCAGGTATGCATTTAAATAAATAAAACATTATGGTATTTAAATACAACAAAATTAGTGTAAACCTATAGGTTATATTTGACTTGAATTCAGATATGTAGTGAGATTGTGGGTTACTTCAATTCATAAAGTAAAAAACTACTTCGAACAAGTATATTTATGACAAAACCTGATTTTTACCGCTTTTTTCCTACGATTCTTTCACTTCCGAAGTTTTCCAGTTGTATCTCAAAGACCTGCCGCCTATATTCTCTTTCTTTTTCACATTTATGCTCGTTGCCGGTAAAGTACTTACCTAGTCTTAAGTTGCACCAATATCTTAATCCAGAAGCATTCTCCCACACGATGATGATACTTTAGGAGTTCCCTGGTGTATCTTCGGACTCTAAGGTATACCATGCCAACAAAAGGCATTTTTGAAAAAATCCTGTATTTTGCATTACTGAGCAACTATTGGGTTCCAGGGATGCTTGGAAAGGTTTATGCTTTCTTGTAATTCTGGATGAAATCCATGTTCAGCAGGAATAAAAGAGCTGTCATTAATTATAATTGTATAACAGAGAGGATTTAAGATATTTTCATAGATTTAAAATGTAAAATTTGATAATATTTAATTTTACATCTAAATGAGTACAATCTAGTATAACCAACTTGTTCTATTTGAAATACTTTTGTTTTATAAATAATACTTAAATAGTTTATGCACTTACATAGAAACTACCCTTTAACTCCAATTAAACTGTCTTCTCTGTTCTGTTATACAGAAGTTATAAAATTAGTAAGTTGAAAATCAAACAATAGTGTATATACACTTTCATATATATTATTTATTACAAAGTGTACTTACAGATGCATGGCTATGACCTAGGTATATTGTCATAAAATGGTTACTCTGAATAAATACCCAAGAGTTACTTTTTCTCGTCCATCCTAATGACAGCACACTTCTACTAATTCCCTTTGTTAAATATTCAGTTCATCTGACAGCAGTTCATCACGGTCATCGTCGCGGTCGTCATCAAGCAGTTCGGGCAGCTCGTCGCGCTCCTCCTCTTCTTCCAGCTCATCGAGCAGCAGTAGCAGCAACAATGACCGCTCCAAGTCCAAGAAGAAGTATTCTTTTTGTTTTAAAACTAATCTATTATAAAGCCTCAACCACCTTGAGGCCTAAATAATAAAAATGTATTATAGATATCTTCAAAGAGTAATTTGCGGGTGCTATATCTAAATAGCAATTAAATTAAATATAACAATTTTTTCGTTACAAGGCTTTTAAAGGTTAGAACTCTACTGATATTCTTATTTTAGTGTTAAATCACCCTGAAAACATTTCTGGTTGTATAAATCAATATTATTTTTTCTTACTCTACTTATTTTAAATATAATTTTTGACTCCTTTGAAATAAAACGTAATTAAAAAAGGATTTGGTTTAAATCTTTATTTTGAAAAATCAATGTAAATAGCATATGGAGAATAAAGAACATCATAATTTTTCTAGGTCTTCTCCTCACAAAAGTCCAGTGAAGGATCGTCGAGAGCCAGATAGAGAGAAAGCCAGGGACAGATCACCAGTTGGAGACAAAAAGAAACTGGCATTGCCAATTACAAATGACAAAATAAAGAACAAGGAAAAGCTGGAACGGTAAATAAAGTTGATGAATACATAACTAACATTTTTTTCAGACAGAATATTAAATTTACAAACTTACTACAAAAGTTTAAGTGTAGTGTAACTGTGTAGGCCAGAATGCTATCACACCTATATTAATGGCACAAACAATTACCAATGAATTAATCTTCTTCAGATCTCCAGGCCGCAAGAAGAGAGATAGATCGCCACTACCAAGACCCACCCGTATACATATTGGACGTCTAACATTGAATGTAACAAGAGATCATATTAATGAAATATTCTCTACATATGGAATAGTGAAAGCAGTAGAGTTCCCAATGGATAGGCTACATCCCCATAATGGACGTGGGTATGCCTATGTGGAATTTACTAATGCAGATGAAGCAGAGAATGCTATGAAAAACATGGATGGAGGTAAAATGGCTTTTTCAATAGTAGTTAGTTACTTACAATTACATTGTACTTATCATTTTAAAATATCTTGTATAATTCAGTGTAGATTATATACCACAGTACAATACCAAATTACTACTAAAATACAGATTTAATCTGAATTTTCTTTTGACATATCTGTCTTAATTAAACTAATGGTATATTTATTACAACTTGGAATCATACGTATATAAAATTATTATTTATTCAAAAATGATAAGTAGATTTTTCTCCAGCTGAAAAGTATTTTAACTATTTTACAGTGCGGAGCAATTCGATGGAGATAATGACACACTCGGTTGCGGTTTGCGAGCCGTGGTTTGCTGACCATTTCTCTACGTGCATTACGCGCTCGTCATTATAACTACTGAAATTATCATAAAATGTGTGTTCAGGTCAGATCGACGGGCAAGAGATAACGGCAGCGCCAGTGCTGATACCGTCGCGTCCGCGCCGCCCTTCGCCCCGCCCGCCGCCGCCACGACACGCGCCCCCCAGACGACATTCGCCCCCTCGGTACGTTTAACAAGAGCTCGCAAATCCTGCTAACTACTTTCTTCATTTATAAGCACAATTAACCTCTAATTGGTAATTAGTAGTGACCTATTATTCTAATGGGGTTCTTCAATGTATAAACACAGTTTAGATTTTAGAAATTTTGTAGTCTTTTTATTAATGTATTTTATGAGTGTAAAATAACACCGACGTCATCGGCGGTGTCCGACCGTTAATCAGACAAATTGGTTTCCCCCAAAACAACAAAACATCTGCAATATTGTGGGTATATAACAATAATAGGCTTATTTATTGATGGACTGCGTAGGTACAGACGGCGCAGCCCGCCACCGCGGCGTCGCTCGCCGCCGCGTCGGCGCCGCACGCGCTCGCGCTCCCCACGAGTAGCGCCGCGCCGCCGTCGTTCAAGGTCCTCCTCCTCTTCCTCGCGATAGTCACACGACACACACTGATACACACACTAACACGCGCCACACGAGTATCCTGATGCACCCCACCACTGATCATGTTGAAGCAATAAGTAATTAAATGGTACGACAGATAGTTTTTCCGGTATGATTATGATTCCTTTATACTTACCTTGTGAGTGGTACTATCTTATGGTAAACAAGGTACACGGCAGATTCCAGAGCACTAGGTAAGTGTATCCACACAAAACTCATAAAACACTTAACGGGTAAGGCCCCATATAGACCAGCCAGGTAAGTATTATCATGTCAAATTGTTTCTGTTTAAATAAGATTTGTGAGGATCTATATTAATTGGATATTTCTTGTTATTAAAAGCTTGCAAAATGGGAACTCGACAGAGTGAGTGATCAGTGCTATAAACAAAAAAAGACCGAAAACACAGTGAAGTGCTCCTGTACTCTGTTTGATTTTATTTATAAAAAGTGGACTATTGATTTTTTATAATAAATAATGAGTATAATTTGATTTTTATTTTTGATTCCCAGATTCAAAGAACCCGTTTGAAATGTCTACTTATGTGAACAAGTTTTATATGAACTGTGTTAAATTTCTAATAAATAAAACGAATACTTTTACACAATTGCTTTTTAATAAGTTTAAAAAAAAACATTTTTAACAACAACAATTAATTTTGACAGATTGATTGGCCACTAGAGACTAAGCACTAAAAGTGGCGCGGAATCAGTCATGAATAAACCTCATAAGAAGAAAAGAGCGCTAGCAAGTGATTTAGCATCAGGAATCCCAATAAAGAATCTTGGCTCGGACCTCAATCTAGGCATGATGGCATTTTGAGCTGAGAATACCCATGAGAGTGTAACAATAATCCAATTAATAGCTCCACTCAGATTACACCAATTCATTCAATGATTTCATCCTCATTATTAAGTGATTCACAGACCGTGTTAGTACCTATTATTTTACAGTAAGTCATGTAATCGGTCACAAGAACTTTTCCTTTGTACATGAATCTTTTATCCAGAAGAGGCAGCTGTTGCAATGCTCTGTAACAAAAATTCATTGAATTGAAAAACAAATGCTCGAACAATCCTAATAATTAACTGTCATAAGCAGTTTTTCTTAGTGATCTCAAATCTATTTTCAAAGACGAATCATATGTCCGTTCACAGGCGATTATCACGTTCCTTCATGTAAGTAATTTGCTTATTTAATTCTGTTAAAAATAAAGCATACCTAGTGAAATAATTTTTCACAAAAGTTTAATAGAACCACCATAAGAGATCAGCTGAGTAAATCTTATAGATAGCTAAATATTTTACAAGTAATGTGTAAAATACCATACACTAATTGTGTTATTATTAACTATACAAATATAAATATTATTGGAAAAATATATACATACGGATATTGAGCGTTCATGTTTTTAGGTCCCCTGACAGGATTCCAAGCAGATACTGGTGACTTATTAGCAAGCATCAATCCAGCAACTGCTGTATATAATCCATACTCTTGACAATATCTCTCCTAAAACCATTTAGAACAATAAAAAAAAGTTTCACACAGCATGTGAAAAAAGGTTGCACGTTCATCCCACACTTCATTATTAACATGAACAAATATTAATGTAAATAAAAAATAATATTAATGAAATAGTGGGTAACTATAACCTACATTTTACAATTGTGATTGACCACTACATACATTGAAAGTAAAAAAAGTAAATAAAGTTCAATTACCCTCCATTCTGAAAGCAAGAAGTCAGCGTCACTTAGAGCAGAGGAGGCCTTATCAACATCATTTGTGCAAGAGAAGTGTGGTAAGTAATTCTCTTCAAGAAAATTTATAAATGAACTTGGATTACTAAGAAACTGGTCTACAACATCTTCAGGTGAATGTGACAACTTAGGTCTCCCGCATTCATCTGACAAAACTAAAAATAAATAAAAATTGTACATTTGTAGACCAATATTTGTAATCTTCTTAATTCTCTGTAATTTATGTTTAAATAAAATGAATAAATTGATGATTATGTGAATTCAGGTCACATTAATTATTCCTGCATAGATTGATATGATTGTTTTTGATTATGGTGTTTCCATGTAGATTTCGCCAATGTCAAAGTGTGTACATTAAACTGCTGTAAAAGTGGGCTTCGTGACTGACAAGGATCTAAACTATTAGAGATATAGTGGTTACTGTTAAGACAATTCCGCATGATGCTCACTGTTGTGTAAAAATCAATTGAATTTGTTAATAAAACTTATGATTGAAGAGAAATGAAGTTCTTCACAGTATGGGTGGTGTGTATAACAATTATAAAAATATTCTGTTAACAAACCTTTAGGATTTAACACTCTGCCAACACCATGCAATATGCTTACAGTCTGATCTTTACCTATTGACATAAATTTATTTGTTGTCTTTTTCTTTTTTGTTTTACCTTTTGCTTTATTTTCCTTAATAATACTCATTTCTAAGCTATGGTGTACACCTATTGAGAATTAGATGTAATTAATGACTTATAAGACTTAAGAAAAATATATAGGAATGTAATTTTACCCTTTAAGCTTGCAAAATGTAAATTTAAAATAGCAGATCTAACATCCCCAGCTGATGTATTCACAACAGATTCTACTAAATCTAGGGTTGGAATATTGTACATTGAGGAATATTTGTTGCTTATAATATTGGAAGCTCTTTTCAAGGCCGCTTTCAACCCTGTAGTGGATACACTGTTGAAACTGTAAGAAAATATTTTTTTGGTGAATTAAACTATTGTGTCCATCCAAAACAGCATGTTTGTTTAAAATTTAAGTACTTACATAATATGATGAATGTTAAATTGTTCTTTTACACTAGGAGTGAAGATATTTAATATGGTATTTTTATTATCCGAATTGTTTTCTGAACATATAAATACAATTGGTGATTTTGCTCTTTGCACATACTGCCTAAAAATATATTTAAAATTTATTATTAACCAAAAGAAGACAATTATTAACTTCAATTTCTAAAAATGTGTAAACTAACTGTAAAACATTGATAAATTCTGATGGTGTTCTCAAAAAAGTGTTTGGAAAGTCTTCAACTAATACCAATTTATTCCAATTATTGTCCAACAATGATGTGAAGTTAGCTGCATTTATAATAAAATCTAGAAATTTCTTAGACTGTTTTTCTTTAAATTCATATTCACCTATAAGAAAATTATTAATCACATTATCAATGTGAATAAAATAATTTATATTTCAATTGTGTCATTCTCACCATAATCTGTTAACAAGTCAATATCTTCAGGAGTTATCCATTCTGTCATTTTAATGTTAAGTTTAGTTACCAATGTCTGTATTGTGGCTGTCTTACCACACCCTACAGGCCCACTTAAAAGAAGTATGTCAGAAGAGTTTGTACAAGCATTTTTTAACCATTCTTCAACTTCTTGAACTTTTTTGTTATGGACTGCCAGATCTTCTACTTTTACTGGATCAAAATTTTTCATCCAATTTTTGTGTTGTATAATTGGCATCTCACACATTTCATTGGTGTTGATTCCTACCAACTTCTAATAACAATAGATGATTTGGATTTATATAACAAATATTATTAAAAACAATCAATGCCTAAATATTAGCTTATCAAATAAATAACATTTTATTCATTAATATATAAAATTAATTAAATATTATAAATCAATAAAACTATGTACATGTTTGTGTTTATATACCTCGTCCGAAGATTTGTGTTCTTTTGGAATATTCTTTTTAAACTTTTTAGGCGTTTCATTTTCGGCGATATCAAACATGGGATTAAACCATTTCTTGCCCTGTCGAAAATAAGAATTAGACGAATTATCTGAAACTTAATCATTTTTTTTAAATATCTGAATACAATAAAATAAAATCTAAGTACTTTTTGCATATTAACAATTCTTTCTCAGCCTTTACTAGTCCTTTTCATGAAAGAAGTCCCACGATGATTTTTGGATTAAAT
Source organism: Meandrusa payeni (assembly GCA_029286785.1). Lineage (NCBI taxonomy): Eukaryota > Metazoa > Arthropoda > Insecta > Lepidoptera > Papilionidae > Meandrusa > Meandrusa payeni. The sequence goes on from JAGSMX010000027.1 coordinate 4,580,335, forward strand.
TTGACAGGTCGGCGATGTTGTCGTTCGTCGATGTTATCACGTTCGTTTGTTGTGGTAAATTTTTGTAAGTTTTGAACTAGCTTAGTGCATTTTGAAGATTGTTTACAATGCCAAAAGTTGTAAAAGTTCGGCTCAATATTGAAGGTGAATAAAAAAGAATAAACGTGTGTTAATACCACTAAACAATGATCGGAAGATAGTCGCCGCCATAACAAGTATTTTTAGAGTCGCTATAATTTTAATCGCTAATAATTTTTTGCTGTATCGATGGGATTTTTATGATTTAAATTCATTTTTTCTACAAAATTTAACAAATACCAAACGTGATGAAACTAGGTTACTGAAATTAAAACATATATTACATAGTATATAAGTATTATAAACATAAAGTTACTATTATTTTTAATTGTTATTTAATAGCAGGTCATAGAAAACTGTAACAAAAATTACAAGAGAAGGTATAATAGCGGCGAGTACTTTGAAAAAAAATGACACCCGGGGAAGAGTCGCCCGCATCCGATAAAAAAGTTCGACTTTTTCGTTCGACAAGTACGATTTGTGCGCTATCCGGCAAAAATTTACAGGTTTTCTCACCTAACATTGTAAAAAGAAAACTAAAGTTATTTGAAACTATTTAATAATAACAGACATAGTCATAATAACGTTAGTTTGTGTATTTAAATAGGTATTATTAGGTAATACCTATTTAAATTTGGCGCTACACGAAAGTTGCTGATGGCATAAACTGCAATTCAAAAAGACATTTTTTTTGATTGAACGTAACGATTCTTCGATAGGAGTATGTGTTCTGTGGCCTTTACAGTATTTTGAAATTAAAAGTTTACTCAATACCGATTTCGGCAAGGATTTGACGTTTACATAGGTGAGTGGCCAGATTTGGCCATCTTAATCTAATTTAATAAAATATTTGGAACATTTAAAAATACACGCCTCATTGTGCTCTTTCGATTCTATGCAAAAAAGAATTACGCTGACTTACAACGAAACAATACACACCTTAATTTTTTAATTTATCAACTTAAAAAGTTATAGAAATAAATAGACACGGGAAAAAATTAACCAATCTATTTTCAGAATGCCGAACATAGTTTATTAAATCTTATAATACCTCTGTACTATAAATTGCAACTGCAAACAAATTGGCAAAAAATGTTTTGATTTTGGGGCATGTATGGACATTTAAGGTATATAAAATTAGAAAAAAACTAAACGTCTAAAACGTTTACGAAGTATGTTGTTAAAAAATTTATACAATAGTATATAAATTAAAAATAAAACTATTTTAAGATGCATATTAATAACAAAAATTTAGAGTAAGGACCTATTAACATTTTTACGATATTGCAAATAATCTTAAACATACCTAGATAAAAAAGTAGAAGTTGACGTTTAATATCTAACAGCCCTGTAAACTGTCATTAAGTTACGTAAAATGAATTTATTATAATATTTTTGTAACGTAAGATAAGGTCAATTTATTCATCTATATAGCTAATGTTTTAACACCGTGAGTATCCCAATAAAATAACTGATCTTAATTATCAGCAATGTTAACCTTTTTTCTCGTTAAGAGAATGAGTTTTATAATTAGTAATTGCGTATTTAACGTCGCAGGCAATGCAGGCTGTTAAAGTTTTTGGAGCAGCAGCTCCTTCGATACTATCAGTGTTGAAGAAAGGAGCTTTAGCTCCTGTGATTGGACAACTACGTCAAACTCACTTGCCGGCCCCCAATCCCAATGAAAAACGCACCTTTTCGCCGTTCCAAGATACTAGTAATATGGCAGAATATGCCGTCGCAAGGCTTGACGACTTACTTAATTGGGGAAGAAAAGGCTCAATGTGGCCTATGACTTTCGGACTTGCTTGTTGTGCCGTCGAAATGATGCATTTCGCTGCACCTCGTTATGACATGGACAGGTAATTGATTTCAAATATAGATTACTCACTCTTTCTTTACTCAATAAACAAGATCTGTTTATTGTCATTTAATAACATAATTAGGACATCAAATATTGAATCTAAAACGATGAATATTAAAATCTTAGAAGTTTGTCTCGGCCGGAAATCCAATACATTGAATCAAAAGCTTAAGATATATTTTGACTAAGTTTATTCAAACAAGAATGTTGCAATATTATAGCTATATCCTGAAGTTCTGGCTGGTTTCTGTTGTTAATGAGTAGTTTCCTAGATTTAGATTGTCCCATTGTTGAAAAACTGAAACCTACCAATATCCTAACAAACATTCTTAGATTTGATTTTTAGGAGTTCCCTATTATGATGTTGATTACCTAAGATATGAAAATATTACCACCCAAGGTACATTTAAGAAGCCTTTTATAAACATGTATCTAAATAAATAAATAATCAAAATAATTGTAAATATGATATAATCACAACTAAATAGTTATGAATTTAAGTTTGGCTGCTTCTCCCTAGATTTGGTGTGGTTTTCCGAGCTTCACCACGCCAGTCTGATGTCATGATTGTAGCAGGTACATTGACAAACAAAATGGCCCCTGCTTTGAGGAAGGTGTATGACCAAATGCCTGAACCAAGATGGGTTGTCTCTATGGGCAGTTGTGCTAATGGAGGTGGCTACTATCATTACTCTTACTCAGTTGTAAGGTGAGCATATAAAATATTACTCAAATAGTTATATTATGATGATTGACCAAATATATGTAAAAAGTTGTTTGTTGTGACATGATTGAAAAAGATACATCAGTGATGTAAAATAGAATAGATGTCATTATTTAATTTATATAACATTGTTTAGTAAAAACAGGAATAAACTTTTAATGTGGTTTCTTTGAAATACAAAGCAACATGTAGTTAACACATTCTTGGTTTTTATTGATATTCCGAATCCATCTTATATATATATATATATATAACTGTACTCTTCTATTAATACATTTTATGCTAGTGTTTTATCACAATTCTAAATAATGTTAAGAAAAAATGCAGATTTTGAATTCACACAGGCCTTTGTTTTTTGGATGGGGAAAATCATCCAACTGAAATCCAGCAAAAATCTTTAAAATGTAATTGATAATATACCAAGGGGTTTCGTTTGATTGTGTCAGTTAAAAATTTGTCTTTTTAATTTTCAGAGGCTGTGATCGCATCGTACCTGTTGACATATATGTACCGGGCTGTCCCCCAAGCGCTGAAGCTCTACTCTATGGTATATTACAATTACAAAAGAAAGTCAAGAGAATGAAGACAGTTCAAATATGGTATAGGAAATAGACAATTAGATACTCTGTACGAATAGAACATTAATCCATGTAATTTATCTTTTATTTTACAATAAATACAATCATGTAGCGGCAATTTTTCACATTGTTTTAATTTTTTTAATACGCTGCCTGATTTAAGCTGTTTCAAAGTATTTTATAAGGTATCCTTTTAGATATTTAACTCCTTATTACTCATTTAAAAACTGGAGCCAAAATATTTTTTTTTTTGTTTGTAGCATTATGTCAACGTTTTGTTAAGCTTCCAAGCGTGATCAGCAGCAGTGATATTTCACTGTCTGCTAAACTACCTGATGTCAAGCCATCTAAGGTCGAGAAGGTGCCTGTAAAATAATACATATCTTCTCTGTTGCTGCAGCTTGACAGATTGTGCTTGTCTGGGAATGATGACGAATCTGTTTTACTAACTAATATTAAACCCCAATAAAATCTACAAAACTATAAATCAATTGATGTAGAATGATTCTTAATGAATTCTTCTTTATAATAAATTCTGATATTTGATTTAATAAATTATATGTTATAGTTTCTGTAATTTATTAACTTAAACTTAATATTCTAGCAACTACCAAGGCTATATGCCTTTTGTTTATCAATTGTGATTAGAAATTACATTATTAAAACTTTATGAGCGGGAACTATCAATTTATATTTGAAAAAAAAAATATGTTGTTCAGTAAAAGTAAACCTTTACAAAATTTCCAAAGAATTTGAGAATAATTCGCAGATTTGTTATCACGTTTTTTATATTCCACGTTTAATAATACATACTTACATTATCAGTCCGTAGAAGTAATTCATTCCTAACAATCGTAGAAAAGACATCGACAGTCTCCTTATTTGTTATGTTGGTGACATAAAATAGTTAATACAATTATTATAAGGCTGTGGAAATCAGTTACCTGTTTATAATTCACATAATATTAATCTCTTTTGTTTGAAAGGGTTTGGCTTCATTTTGTTGGTACCTTAGGTTTTGTAGATATACCAGAAAAATCATTGAAAGGAATGCTTGTTTCATTATGAAAGCAATCTATTAGTCATTCCATCGGTACCGGATACTGACACACACACGACTGGCGTGACAGTGGTACAATGTCGGTGAACCATAGTAGATGAACGAAGACTACTAAAGCTAACAAATATCGACACATGATGCTTTATATAGTTTTACAATTGGTTTAGTTTGTTAGTAACAACCTATTATATATGTTCCACTGTTGGGCACAGGCCTTCTCTGTAGAGTATAAGGGCATAGTCCGCCATCCTAGTGCGGATTGGCAGACCTCTCATATCTTGGAAAAATGTTTCTAAGACAAGTAGGTTTCCTCAGGATGTTTTCCTTCACCGCCGAGCGCGTGGTACATAAAATTGCAACAACGAATTTATTTGCGCCAGCACCGGGGATCGATCCCGGCTTGCTAGAGCGTACTATGCAAATTGAGGCGACCGCCCGGACACTGAGCAACAGCTCACAGCCTTTGGCTATCTCACCGAGCGAAATGCAATGTTAATATATTGTTTTATTTTAAGTTGTATTCTGCCGAGTGGTGGTACGTTCTCAATCGTGTTGGTTTCATGTAACTGCAAAAGCCGCTGTGGTTGATTGGGTTATTTGTTTAATAAATAATTAAGTTAAGGGATCGGGTACTAAAAATCGTATTGGTATAAAAATCAAAAGTTTTAATGGTATTTTCTGAATCGCACCAAGCTTTCATTTACTTTTTAGTATACAGAATGATTTTTTTATAATTTAAACTATAATACATTTCCGAGTTAACCTTCACAAAATCATGATAACAAAACCATCAAATTTGCCTTAAATCAGGTTATAGATTCAATTTTGTCTGACTCAATGCTCATTAATTATTAACTTTAATGGCACATTACAGTTATAGATACATACAATTTATTAATGTAAGCATTTCTAAGTGAAACGCTATCCTCGAAGTAAGAAAATGGTGTCATGATGCAATTAACAGTTATACGAATTTGTAATCTACCTTCATGGATATTTGACTATTAGCAAACAGACACTATGTTAAGTCAGACAAAATGTTTCACAATATAATAATATCACATATTTTTAAATGCATCAAACAGAAATGTCGACAGCTTCGTGTTAAAGAGATATTCGTTTTACAAGAACACATAAAAGACAGGATTGTAAATAAATAAATAAATAATTAGAGCTCCTGGTACTGGTACAATCGAAACACCATTATGAGATTTTTAACGGAAGTGCAGAACGTACTCCCGATACAATAATAATTTATGTGATTTTATTCCTTTTGTATGACGTTAAATAAACCGATTCTATATTTTAACACTAATTTACAATCTAATATTTACATTTTATTTATAAGTATATATAAATATGTATAATTATATGGATAGTGATTCCGACGAACCTATCCTTCATGTAATCAGCAATTTAATGTATAATTAACTAATCATGGTCACAATAACAACTCGATAGATATTCTCAGTAAATAAACAAGCAGTAGTGTTCGGGCCGGCGGCCTCGCGCGCCCGTGTCCTCCCCTATATTGCACAAATGAGAAAGCGTGCGCTCCCGCCGCCCCACCGCCCTCGCGACCCTGACTCAACTACGATAAGATTTAATATTACACTAAACGTTAATGTGTCGAGACGGGCGGCCCACGAGACTAGCGACCGTCGCTCTGCAAGCGACCTCATTATAATAAATAATTCTCTAAACCGATAATGTGAAACGATATACATTTAAATAAGTCGTACTCTCACTTGGGGGTATCGTTTACGTCATATTTACATCAATTGCGGGCGGGGGCGGGTCGCTATCATCGTGGCTCTTCCTTCTTCAGCAGGTCGAGGGGAGCCAGTGGTGCGAGGGGTGGGGCGAGCGGGGGCAGGGGCGCAAGCGGGCCGTGCGCACCCAGCGGGATCGAGCCGTGTGCGCCGTGCGTTGCGTGCGGAACGTGTGCGTGTCCGTGCCCGTGACCAACGTGCCCGCCGTGGAGCCCTCGGTGTAACAGTGGTCCTGACTTCAACTGTTGATGATGTGCGTACGCGCTCAACATCTTCGCACGGTCCTCCTCCGCTCGGATGGCCGCCTCCACGAGCGGCGCGAACCTCATGTGTTGTAGTGGGTCAAAAGTTCGGTATGGGTCCCATTGCGGAGGAGGTGGATAGGCCGGCAGGGTGGGTGGTGGTCGAGGGGGTTCTTTGCGCTCTTCCTTAGGCTCGGGCACTCCGTTCCGTAGCGGCGAGCGCGTGCGAGCCCGCTCCATCTCGCGCTCGCGCGCCTTGCGTCGTTCGCGCTCCTCCCGGTCTCTCCTCTCACGTTCCTCTCTCTCCCGCCGTGCCCGCTCTCTTTCCTCATGTTCGCGACGCACCTCGGCGGCGGCGGAAACGGGTGGGCGCACCTGGCGCCATGCGTCATGCAAGCCGATGGGCGGGGGATGGTGAACGCCATGCAAGGAAGTCGAGAGCGCTAAGTCACGGGAGTAGGGCGAAAGACCAAAGGCGCCGGGTGCGCCAGGGAAGGCGCCTGCGCCGTAACGCGCAAAGGGTGACACCCCTGACACGCCCAAATCTCTATGAGTAGCGAGACCGAGGGGCCCGAGAGAGGGTCGAGCGCTGTATCGGCTGCTGCCTAGATGTGGATGATGCGGCAGGTAGGGCGAAGGTAGCTCGTAAGGTGAGCGGTAGGCGGGGGGAGGCGGAGCGGGTACAGGAAACCCGCGTAACTTGTCCTTGTCCGCGTTGCTTACCAGCGCACCGCTCGACTTCTCTTTCTGCTGGTGATTGTATATCTCCCACGCGATGCGGACGTGCATTGCGTTCCATTTTCCGGTTTTCTATAGAAACAAATACTATCAATGAAACATTTCATTATTAGACTGTTACTTATTAAGTAGCTGAGTATTATTGCAAGGGTTACAATAAAGCATTGTTAAAATTTTATTCTTAAGAAATTCCAGAGGCATGCAGGGCGTAGTTGCTAAATAGGAGTGACCTACCGCGACAACGGGACGTGGTGGTGGTTTAGTGGCGGAGTCGCTTGCGGCCGACACTACGGGCTGTTAACATGATGCGATGCGTGTTAATGATGACATAGCAACTTAAATTGCAAGCACTAAGCTTGAGATAGAATATATGAAATAAAGAATACAACTATTAAGAAAACCCAAAACACCTAAATATAGACAAGTAATAACTAATATGAAACAGTGATATTACAGGTAAGAAAAATATTTTTAGAAAGTATATACTGATTCCATGATTAAATAATTAAGAATAAGGTATAATTAATAATAAATTCTTACGGTGATAACCTTAAGAATAAAAAACAACGTAAAAATTGCTCTACAATTGTCGCAAATCAAAGTACTGGAGCATTAAATATGCGTTATTAATTTTATAAAATAATAATAATAATTTGAAAATATATAGTAACAAATATTAATATATTATACAGACATAAATAATTGTCATGCTATCAATATCTTTTAAAATTTAGTTTAGTTTCTACAGTGGAGGTGATTATTAATATGACATTTTACTTATATTGTCAGATTCAAGAATAACACCATTTCCATTTATCTTCCAATCCAGTATTAAAACCATTGAAAGACAAATGGCACTGGAATAGTACAAACAATGATGAAACAAACATTCAGACAAACAACCTCATTCAATGTCCACTATTACTGCTCCATCGGGACCATCCACTAATCGCTAAATCATTTACCACCTAGACTCATTAAAATTTTAACAATGTTTTTGGCTACACTGGCTTAAATGGTCTCTGGTCTAGCTCAAATAATAATAATAATTTGAAAATATATAGTAACAACTATTAATATAAATTACAGACATAAATAATTGTCATGCTATCAATATCCCTGGACTTTTAAAATTTAGTTTAGTTTCTACAATGGAGGTGATTATTAATATGACATTCAACTTATATTGTCAGATTCAAGAATAACACCATTTCCATTTATCTTCCAATCCAGTATTAAAACCATTGAAAGGACAAATGGCACTGGAATAGTACAAACAATGATGAAACAAACATTCAGACAAACAACCTCATTCAATGTCCACTATTACTGCTCCATCGGGACCATCCACTAATCGCTAAATCATTTACCACCTAGACTCATTAAAATTTTAACAATGTTTTTGGCTACACTGGCTTAAATGGTCTCTGGTCTAGCTCAAATAATAATAATAATTTGAAAATATATAGTAACAACTATTAATATAAATTACAGACATAAATAATTGTCATGCTATCAATATCCCTGGACTTTTAAAATTTAGTTTAGTTTCTACAGTGGAGGTGATTATTAATATGACATTTTACTTATATTGTCAGATTCAAGAATAACACCATTTCCATTTATCTTCCAATCTAGTATTAAAACCATTGAAAAGACAAATGGCACTGGAATAGTACAAACAATGATAAAACAAACATTCAGACAAACAACCTCATTCAATGTCCACTATTACTGCTCCATCGGGACCATCCACTAATCGCTAAATCATTTACCACCTAGACTCATTAAAATTTTAACAATGTTTTGCTTCTAAAGGACAACTACTTTGAATTTATGCAAAGAATATATGTAGCAAATATATTGGGACTCATTATTTATTAAATAATTAAGAATGAGGTATAATTAATAATAAATTTTACGGTAAGATAATAAACAACGTAAAATGGCTCTACGATTGTTGCAAATCAAAATACTGGAGCATTAAATATGCTTTATTAATTTTATAAAATAATAATAATAACTCAAAATATATAAAACAACTATTAATAAACCTTAAATAATTGCCACGCTATCAATATCCCTGGACTTTTAAAATTTAGTTTAGTTTCTACAGTGGAGGTGATTATTAATATGACATTTTACTTATATTGTCAGATTCAAGAATAACACCATTTCCATTTATCTTTCAATCCAGTATTAAAACCATTGAAAGGACAAATGGCACTGGAATAGTACAAACAATGATAAAACAAACATTCAAACAAACAACCTCAATCAATGTCCACTATTACTGCTCCATCGGGACCATCCACTAATCGCTAAATCATTTACCACTTGACTCATTAAAATGTTAACAATGTTTTTGGCTACATTGGCTTAAATGGTCTCTGGTCTAGTTCAAATAATAATAATAAATAATGCAAGTGTAGTTTTGTTAAAAAAACACATTTGTTTTTGAAGACATATCATATTTTAACCCCTTATATAAATTTTAACAATCTGTATATTGTTCTATAATGAATATGGTCCTTTTGTCTACCCCCCACCAGGGGGACCCTTGTGTCGAGTTACCAGCAATAGAGCTATGCCACCTCTCAATCCGGTGAAGCAGTCATGGCCAGCTTCTCTGGCCAATCTGTGTAGTTCGTCATTAAAAAAAAATATATGGTCCTTTTTTTAAATAAACACTAGACAGTAACCTACATAGTAAAAGTTTATTTTATTATAGATATTATATATTATATTATAGAAAAAGTTTAAATATAGCTGTGGGTTTTAAAAACCGTAAAATATATTTTAACTAGAAAAAAAAAAAACAGTAATAATTTCTAAACATGAAAAACATGGTCGATGATCATTTTTTTCATATTATTACAACAATGCTTTGCTTCTAAAGGACAACTACTTTGAATTTATGCAAAGAATATATGTAGCAAATATATTGGGACTCATTATTTATTGACAAAGGTAACAAGATAAATTAAAAGTATTATAAATCATTATGAGTCATGAGAAATTGGATATAGAAATGAAAAAAACAAGCAATGTACGTACAAAACTTGTGTTAGTTATATAGTAAGCTTGAAAGCTAGTCAAGAATGAAGTCCCAGTATAAGATAGGGTAATGGATACTATACACTGTTGACTATAATTGAAGCATGAGAATTTTATGTAAAATCTAAATCTCCTGAATATTTAGCACTCTCTACCAATCAACGCGTGATAAAAGAAAAAACGCCAATCGCCCATCCAAAACGTTTACAACTTTACCAGTTCTATTGAGATTTTTCTTCTATAGATCTTTCTGTTATAAGGTAGCTCAGTAGCTTTTGACTTAGGCTTATGCAGTTACTCTAGGCGCGACAGCATTCAGACTCAAAGGTTCGCAGAAAAGCGAAGTCTCTATCAGTTTCTTCAATCAGGTCGCAAGTTGTATGCGATTACCAATTTTTAAATTAAATTAATGTTGGCTATATAGATATTTTCGTATATGCCTTAAATACGTATATGTACAAAAAATTGAATACTATTTGATAAGTTATTCACATGAGTCGACGTTATTTAAAACGCGTGATATAAGACCAGAAGGTGATAAACCTAGCCAAGTTTTACACGTTTGTTAAATCTATCTAAATATGCGTCAATAGCCTAATGGTTTAGGGTACGGTCTGCGAATCGTAAGGCCGTAGGTTCGAATTTATCATAAGACTATAGACGTGAACCGATCACCTAGCACAAGCTTAAGCTTACTTGGAATAGTTAATAAGAATGTTAGAAATGTTTTCTGAAAAAAAAATTGCTAGCTTTCTTTTTCAAACAAAAAAAAGAAAAAAATCTATATAGATTTTCCTGTTATACATATATATATATATATATATATAAATATTTCTTCTGCCATTAAAGTATCATCAAGTCAAAGCTGCTCCAGAGGCAAAATTACAAATCTAGGTTCCCTTTTGGAAGCACTATTGCTCAGTCATTCTTCATTCTAATAGAGCTGGTAAAGCCTCAAAGGATAATATTGCCAATTAGACAATTCATTATAAATAATATTCAACTACGTGGAACTGGAACTCTTATCTTTAATCAAGAAACATCAATTTTTTTTGTTGATTACATAAAATCTCATGTTAAAATTATGAAGATGGTAAATAAGCATATTTACATGAGCATTGTATAAAAAGAGACAGGTAATATATACAGGGAAATATATAAAGTCTCACCTTAGGTGGATAAGTAGTTAACGGTGCTGGAGGTACATAGGGCGCAGTGGGATGTAACAAACTCGAAGAGTATGGATATCCCAGACCAAGTCCAGTGCGGTATAGAGATGACATTTTCCCGACGTCTTTGAACTGTAAAAAATATTATCTTAAATTAAAATGTTTTCATAACAGAAAATGCAGTATGAAGTTGGGGTAACAATACCGCGGCAAAACAGCTGTGTACCCATGCCGCGGTATGAGAACGAATTAGTATAGACATTTAAAATTGATCACTTAGTAAAGCCCTATGCTGAAGCTTTCCTTTGTAATATCTATGTCTATGTCTCATCATCATCATTTCAGCTATAAAACATCCACTGCTGGACATAGGCCTCCCCCGACGATTTCCTATAGGACCAGTTGTAAGCGGCCCGCATCCTGCTGCGTCTCGCGACCTTTATGAGGTCGTCAGACCACCTTGCGGGTGGACGTCCTGCACTGCGCTTGCTGGTCCGTGGTCTCCAATCGAGAATTTTTCGGCCCCATCGGCCATCTGTTCTATGCGCTATGTGCCCAATATCTATGTCTATTTCCAACGATTTGTTGTTTTTCTAGCTGCTATTTTTCCACTCACATCAGCCTAGTTATATATTTATAGGATGTTACAACCTAATTTTAATCCATGCTATATTTATTAAGATCTCCAACAAAAAAAACGGATGTTTTTTTCCCTTTCACAGTTTTTTTTTATAATTAAGACTTTTGGCCTATGACTTTTTCCACAAGAGGTACTAACCAGAGGTGAGTGCGGCACCAGAAGCTGGTGCGGGTGGTGCTGCGTAGGCTGCGCGTGCGCGGGGTGTGACGGGTGTGTGGGGTGCGTGGCGTGCGGCTGGTGCTGGTGCACGTGTGTGTGCTGGTGCTGGTGATGGTGCAGCTCCGTGCGCACGCCCACCGAACCTACGCCCACCGCGCCTGCCGCCGCCAGGAACCGGTTGTCAAGCTCCCGTCGCAGCAGATCAGCGCCAGGACCTTCAAATAATTAGATTCAATGTTACATTAAGTTAGATATCTATTTTGTCTCATAATTACCAATTGTCGTGTGGCTAAGCTTTTCGACTTACAATCTGGTGGCCATGATTTCGCATCCCAGTCGGCTTTTACTAATGTATTGCCGATTTTCGATTCCGTAAGTATAAAAAGCCAAAATTATACCCAGTGTACGGCTATGGGAGCCGATAATTTTGGCTCATCTCCTGTCATATTTGGGTTCTAATAAGCTTGGTGATGGGGATTAGAGGACAGCAAGAGCTGTCTCGGTCTAGCCTAGCTGGGTGAGGCGAAGATATGACAGCTTATATATAAATATCAATTCGATACAACTACCATATTACATATTGTTTAGTGAAATGCGAGAAGCAATTAGTTTTGTCTTTCCTGCGATGTTAAAAGTGATGCAATTACTGCTGATATTATGATCACTAACATCTATCTGTCTTAGGTCTTGAAGTTAAAAGAGAAAGAATGTCATTTACTGGGGTTAAGGTCAGATTCAATGAGAACCTTGCTGAAATTTCTTGCCCAAGTCGAAATTTTGTCTTGAGTAAGATAAGCACTTTTTAACAGCTTGTGTGTATAACCGCCCGTTTTAAAATATGTGCTTAATAATCTAACTAAACCACACTTACTGGTTTGAAAAAGTGATTCTGCAGAAAATGGATTGGGATTAGGCGGCGGCAACGGCGCTCCAAACAATGGCGGTGCCGGTGGAAAAGCTGTACGATCCGCTGCTGTCGGTCTTCTGGAAATATATAACAATCCATAAGTACACATTAAGCAAATGAATATTCTAGATTTGTTTTAACTTAGAAACTTAAGTTACATATTTAACTTATAAGTATAATACATTACTTATGGTAAAAGTCACATATCTTAAGACCCTACAGATAGGGACTATAATACACTCATAGACATCATGACATTATTATATCAAAAATGCCTATGAAATAATAACACTAACTAGGATGCTTAATATAAAGTTACGTCTGATAGTTTAAATACATCATAAATAGTTATATAGCGCTCATGTTAACGGTAATTATCAGTTTTAAGCAAAAATATTACATCGTGATAATTAATACAATTACAATTAAAACCATTACCCTCTAGAACTTGGAGAGTAGACAAAGTTGGTGTATTTCCCAGTTGGAAAGGTTGTGACACACCTATCTCATTTCTTCAACTTCCGAATTTACGGAATGGATTTATGCATGCATATTTGTTATTGTCACCAATTTGGTTATTTCAATTTAAAATTGATTTAATACTGAGTTGTAGTAATATATGTAGATATGTGGAGTATACTCACGTTACCCCCCAATGGGCGGGCGGCTTGGCACTTGAGCTGATGCTGGGCACCGTAGGCACGGGTGCCAGCGAGTGTGTAAGATGAACGGGTGCCGCGGCCGGCGTGGGAGTTGGCGCAGCCAGCGGCGCTGTCAGAGGACCACCTCCCAGACCACCACCGAGCGACGACTGCACGTTTACAACAAAATTATAGGAAGGTAAGCGACACAATCCATCCAGTAAGCTAGTTGAAGTGGCAATGGGCAGTTATATTATGAAGTTCTGTCATCTACATTCTCAACCTTCTCTCTCTTTGTATATTTTCAAAACAAGTGCTCGATTCGATTCCACCTGATGTTAAGTGGAAACATAGTGCGGAATGGTAAGGCGCACTAGCTGTATTACTTCTACAGCATATTTTATTATGCTGTTTGCTTAATTCCTGCTATTTATTATTATATTACCCACATTGTAATCGGAGGGAAAGATAAACGCGGCCAGACTTCCAGTCCTTTTGTTGTACGAATAATGAAAGACGAAGCAAAGGTCCACCCACAACATAAGAATCTTTTTGAATTCGATTAAAAATGCATATAATGCAATTTTATGTGCTGATTTACCACGCGCTCGGCGGTGAAGGAAAACATCGTGGGAAACGTGTCTTAGAAAATTTTTCTAAGGCATGTGGAGTCTGCCAATCCACACTAGGTGTGCGTGGCGGACTATGCCCTTATACTCTCTGTACAGAGAAAGCCTGCGCCCAACAGAGGGACAAATATATATATAAAGGCTGTATAACTTTATAACTATAACGAACCGGAAGTGGGCCTGCCAATGGTGTCGGTAGTGGTGCAGCGAGCGGTGCAGCCAATGGAGCTGCCAGCGGCGCGGCGAGTGGCGCCCCCAGCGGTGCGGCGAGCGGCGCTGCAAGTGGGACGCTTAGCGATGAAGCCGACACCGGAGCACTTGCCGCTGACGCCGGCGTACTCCGCGACAGACTGCTAATGTTGCTGCTGAAAATAAGCACATCAATATATGTCAATGCGTTCAAGTGAGTCGTTAACCTTACACACCTTAAAGCACCAATAAAAACACTCACGCTCGTCATACAGAGAGGTAGGAAGAGATCACAGACTTTCATTTATTAAGATCCTGACATTTTCTGTTATACTATTTCGCTTTATTCACATCTATAAGCTTAAGGGTCGGTTAAGGGTGCTCAATACCTTTTCCTTTCATAATACTTCATTAAAGTCTTATTATTATTTATTTAATATAACTTCATTTATTCATTTTTTTAAATATTAGTCAGAATAAACTGATTCAATGGTTATTGTTCAACGAGTTTATTGTAAAACGAAACTTATTGGCTTATACAAACTATTAATTAGCAAGTAACATTTAGGACTTTCATTAAAAATACACAATCAGTCATTACTGTGCGCTACTTTAATCGTATTATTATGATTATGTTATGTTACATACATTATAAGAAATATCAAATTTTGTAGAACAACAACGGACCTGAAGCTCTCTCGCTCCCTCCCGGGGCTGTGCCCTCGTGGTGAGTACGACAATGGCGCATGAGGAGCTCCGGCGGCGCCCAGTGATCCCGGTGTATGAGGTCGCACGCCTTTCGGAGTCTTGGGTGCCACTAATGGGGACGCTGATAAACTCGTTCTCTGTAAGATGAACATTTGCTTTTTAAGAAAAATTAAAAATCAGATTACTCTAGGGGCATGTTACAACCTATGTATGTCCGTGGGACGTTCACTATTGTCTTTTATGTATATAGAGTGTATACATTTAGATCTTTTTGTGTGTTTGAGTTTATATTTAAAATGAAATTATTCATTGCCTTCATTGCAGGGTGCTATCAATTGATTACATTACTACTAATGACTGTAAATCTTATTAGGTTACCATTATGGTATAAACGTAGTTAGGATAATCTGTCCCGAAATATATTGTTAACACTGTCTCTCCTTTCCTCTCGAACCTTCTATAACAAATTTCTTACGTTCCCCGATTGTCACACGATTTTTATGGCAATTCCATTACCTGTACAGCTATAAAACTATGGAATAGTTTACCGATTGAGAAGGGAAGCGGCTTCACCTAATCGCGTGTATCTGAATATTTTCTACTCAAACAATGAAAAATTACAAACTGGTATATATGTATATTATATCAATATTAAAGTATTTATGTATGTATATGTATATTTATTTATCTATATAATATTTTTAAAACGCAATTTTTTTTTTTAGCGGCACTACCCTAACCCTGCTCTTAACCACTAAAGGTTAGTTGGAAGAAAATGCTAAATAACATTAAGTTCGCCTTTGTACATATACTTTGGTGCAATAAATGATTTATCTATCTATGTATCTAGATCTTTCTTTTTCCTTAATGGCAGCAAGTAGAATATGAGTTTAGAAATTAAATGCTTGAAAATTAAAAGTTTATCATTAGAGTAACTCACCGTGTCGGCAGTATTTCTTGGTGACGCAGCGGCTGGTGGTAGATAAGGGCTATGCTGTAATGTAGTGGCATAAGGGGCATATAGAGGAGGGTATGAACTCCCTGAATAAACAGCGGGCGGAGGAAAACCGTTAGAGGCGAGGGAGCTACTAATGATAGGGGCTTCGCTTCTCGGGTGCTCCGTCGAGGTGACAACTGCTTGTCGTGAGTCAATAACTGGTTGTGCTAGTGGGTGATTGTTACTCGTAGTAGGCGTCGCGACTGTAGTTGCGTTAGTCGAAGTTGGAGCATCGACATGATTCACGGGTTGCATCATGGAGACCGGTGGCGCCAGCGGTGTCGAGTGATGAGGCAAACTTAGTCCAGGATGTTTCAGAGTCGAATAACTCGACATCGTACTAGTCGTAGTGGGAGCTAGAGATATCGGTGAGCCGATGTGGTTCGGCGTGGAAGTTGCTATTGGATTTGAATTGCTCATGGGAATACTCTGATGGCTCATAATGGAATGGCTGTATATAGAATGGCTTAAATGTGTTGCCATCTGATTAGCTGAAGATTGTATGTGACTGGGGGCAATGTGATTAGCGACACTAAATGACGTAAGATGCGAGGGTCGATTCGCGTATGCCGATGGAACGGAATGTTTCTGCAAACTCGATTGACTCTGATAAGATATTGAATGGCCGTGAATACTAGAACTTAGACTTGAGTTTACATGACTAGACCCGATAGTCGGGGTAGGGTATGACCGGGAAGTGGTCGGGGTGTGAGGCCGCCCAGGTATATTTTGGTTGGGAAGGCTGTTGGAATTTGAAGAAGGAATAGAGGCGGCTGTTTGAGGAAGGGCACTGATACGATTAGGGAATGAGGTAGGAACGGGGTGAGGTTGCGAGGATGGCGGTTGATTCCGAACGTCGTGTCCGGGCATGACGGGATGGGACTGCGCATGGGGCACTCTCCCGGGCAGGGCCGCGTGTGAGTGCTGATGCGGATGAGGTGAAGGCGGGGCGTGCTGCGGCCTCTGTGCTCCGTGGTGCGCATGGAGGTCCAACGGTGCTCCCGGTGGATCTCCAGCTTCTCCTGCTGTCCGCGTCTCGTGGTTCGTGTGCCGGTAGTCAGGCAGAGCGGCCGTCGCGTGCGCTTGGTATGCCGTGTGCGAGGGGAAGAGGGGTGAGGGCGCGGGCGGCGCCGGCGGTGCCGGAGTCGGGCTGTCGGCAGCGGCACGGGCGCCGGGCTGCAGTTTGTTGTTGCTGGCGGGCCGCTCCGGAGTATCAGGTCCCGCGGCGCCGACGGGCCGTGAGGGTATTTGTGTGGCAGCGTGTCCATCGAGCGCGGGAATGTGTGCTCCGTTTGCTCGGTGTGGAGTGTCCGCGCGGAAGGGCGGAGGCGGCAGCGCGGGCGGGGGCAGAGCGGCGGGTGCCGGTGACGGTGCCGGTTGGGGGAGAGGCGCGGGCGCCGGGCTCGCGCTGCCGCCGACGGGCGCGCGTGACAAAGCTAGCGCGCCGCCACTGCCGCCGCGCGCCACCAGTTCGTTCTTCCCGCCGGCACCCGCGCCCGCGCTCGTCACCCGGAACAGAGAGCCGGCGTCCGATGCCTGAAAATTTATGACATATAAATGTATATATTCAAGCTTAATATCTTACACAGTGTTTAACGGCTTTTTATGTTTTAAAATATCAACCCGCGTGAATTCTGGTGCAACGTGTAAATAAAGCGAGTTCATGTTTCTCCACTTTAACTTTATTACGGACTTTATTCTGTATCTTTCCACACAACTCTTGGTGAAACCAAAAAGGATTGCCCTTTTTTCTTATGTCTGAAATTGTGTATGGTTTGCCCCTGAATTGAACATTGTTGTCAATGGTGTTATTGTTAATGTTTTGATTTGGGATTCAAATAGGCGATTTATAAGATTTGTTTTAATATTTGTTTTAATGTGTATGTCAATATAGCGAAAACAAAATTATACAGTTTTCACAGTTTTTTTTATGAATGGAAGTCAAAGGTTTGACCTGTTTTATATAATGGTACTTTGCACAGTTTGTCGGCCGAAACTTTAATACATTGAAAAGTGTATATCAAATATAAAATAGAAAAATACTTACATCGTCCATTGACACATCGTGATATCTTGGTGAGGCATTTCTACTATTCTCTGGACTCGCCTGTAACAATGAAACGACCATTAAAATGAATGTACAAGGCAAACATTGGCTTATTTGTCTTCCACGTGCGTTCGTGTACATGCAAGAGCTGTACAAATGTTTTGAATAATATCACAATCGAGCCCTGGGCGGGTCTGATTAATATACGGCCGGGAGTTGCATAAATGCAATATTGCGGCACGAGCGCGGCTTTGATCAGATAACTGGCGCACTTACACAGCGAGGCAGCTGTGCGGGCCACATGCCGCTCTGTATTATTATGGACCTATTATTAGCTGAATGTCAATTCATTGAAGACGTAAGAGCTTATTAGTTTATTTACATAGCTATAGGCAAATTATTGGCTATCAAGAAATTTAGAAATATATTGTACATATTTCTTACTTTTTCTTTTAAGACTTTGTGTTAACTTAGTTTATATTATTATTAATAGACTTAATTGCTATGAAAAAAACCTGGCCTGGGCCGCTGAATGTTAATAACTAACGTATCTTGGGAACTCGTACCTTCTGATTCTAACAAATAAACAGTCATTTGTTAGTTGGGATCCCTTGACTTATGACGTCACGGTCACCTTCTGTCATGTATGATTGAGCCCTTACTAACTACTACTTGGTTCATCATCATACATTGCTGGAAATAGGCCTTCCCTAATGCCTTCCACCACTTTCCTCCCCCATCTATCATTCTATCATCACTGACTCGGCAGATGTGGCCGGCTCACTGCCACTTCGACTTGCTGACTTTAAGAGCTATGTTCTCCGTCGAATTTCTTAGTGACGGATTCTATCCCTTGGTTAAGTAATGGTTATTGATTGTTATCTTTTTCCTGTCTGTCTTGTTCCGTGTCATAAATACGTCAGAGATTTCCCAATTCAAGTTAGCATTTTTATATATATCGTGTACTTGTTATATAGTTCTTGCATTATAAATTATAACTACAACTAGTTTTGTCTCCGAGAAAAAATGTTTTGCAGTAATTTGTAAGCTTTGTTGTAGAAAGTACAAGTACAGAAACAAAATGCTAACAATTTTAATTCTACAAATAGTTACAATATTCTTTCAAATTTCTAGTCAATATTCGAATAATGAGTTTGAACCTACAACCTTATGTATTCCCTGACCGTAACCAAAACCGTTAGGTTATTGACGCTTCAAAATATTTAAAATGGAGCGCAGATAGACATGTTATCAATAAAAGCTTAGATCAATTTTCCGTTAGAAGCTTTTGCATTATAAATTATAACTACAACTAGTTTTGTCTCCGAGAAAAAATATTTTGCAGTAATTTGTAAGCTTTGTTGTAGAAAGTACAAGTACAGAAACAAAATGCTAACAATTTTAATTCTACAAATAGTTACAATATTCTTTCAAATTTCTAGTCAATATTCGAATAATGAGTTTGAACCTACAACCTTATGTATTCCCTGACCGTAACCAAAACCGTTAGGTTATTGACGCTTCAAAATATTTAAAATGGAGCGCAGATAGACATGTTATCAATAAAAGCTTAGATCAATTTTCCGTTAGAAGTGACCACTTAGAAATAAATTTAGTTGTAATAAATAACTTTACTAAAGAGTCGGTATCACGCTATCGAGATGTGTAAAAAAAATGAAATGAAACTTTTGGATAGGAAAAGTAATTTTATTTCTTATTATCATTGAACCGAGGCAGGATTTAAGAGGCAAATGAAAGTAATTGGGAGATATTTACGAGCGAAAAAGAAAATGGCTCAATAAAACTAGTTGGATAAATGAACCGTTTACGGCAATGGCAATTTATGTTGTAATCTATTAATTCAATCTAGAAAACTTTGTTAGATATATAGGGACTTTTAGAGAACTGTTATATGTGTTTCAACAGACGAAAACGTAAATACAACATCTGTAAAATTACATTTGTTGATTAAAATGTTATAGATTAGATCGCGGTTTATTTTCAGGCAGGTTCGCAATTCGTCTGTGTTTTTTTGTTGGTGTAATGCCACTAGTTCTGCACCGATTTTGCTTTTTTTTTGTAAGTTGAAGTTTAGTTTCAATTAGGTCCCATAATAACTTTGTTTGCATATAATCTTACATTATGAATAGCATTAAACTCTAAAAAATTGTATAAAAGGCTTGTTGTGTGTGATATTGGTAGGTTGATGACAATCCAAGACAAGGAAAGTACTCCATAACGGCAATGAGCACGAATAGCAGAAGAAAGAGAATATAGGCGCTAGAACTTAGAATATAAGGGAGATTACGCGCGTTTGAGATTAGTACCGTTTAATGTTAGATCCGTCACGTTCAATTTGAAGTCGGTTTTTCGTTTTACTCAAGACAATGTTTTACAACAACATAAGCAATAATTTTACTTGATATCTAAGGCGATTATAACATAGCAGTGGTTTAATATAATGTGGACAAAGTTATAATCTTTTGGATTATATTTTAAGGCGGCATTTTATGACTGAAGTTTTGTTTTATAACAGTAGAGAAAAAAAGTTACCTAACGACGTATAGATAGTGAAGATTGTATTGTAGGAACGAAAATATCTGTATGTATTGTTACTAATATAGTTATTGTCTTAATAAAATGATGAGCATAGAGGCGCTAGACCTTAGGAAATAAGGGAACATCCGCGCGTAGTACCGCTTAACGTTAGATCCGTCACGTTTAGTTTGAAGTCAGGTTTTCGTTTTACTCGTAATTATAAATTTAAAAATACTTATAAATTTACAAAGTATGCTAATACTTTGCAAAACTCATGGTTACATTTCATTTGTAACCGAATATTCGGTGAATAACGATGAAAATGAAGATCGTGGACAGAAGTCTCGAATACAATCTAGTAATCCTTTAATACCCAATGATGTACTATAAATTGGAAGAGTATTATTAGCTAGCTTTTTTACGCACATTCATCATGATCTACCCTTATTCCATAATAAAGTATACTGTTTTTTGTGTCAGGTTACTTCTCATTTTAAATTTTAATTATTTAACGGGTCCTTCATGTGATGGGGGCGAACTCATCGCCAAGCACCGGTATAATACCCACAAAACATGCTAATCAAGCCGATCGGAAATAACTTGGTCGTCGCTGATACGACTCGGGGAATTAATATATCAGTTGCCATGTCCTCTAAAATACATTATCTGTGTAGCTAAATAAACTATTGTTTTCCTTTTGTACTATTTTTTGTTTGAAGATTTTTTTAACTTATGCAAGGGTTGAGGTGGTTAGTTAAGTAAATAAAATTATCATGGGCTTGTAGGAGCTCGTCGGTACAGATAGATGCTAACTATGGCACTCGAAGGGCTTCTAAGAGTGAACATCATTTATAAGTAATTTAGAACAAAGCCTCTGGGTGGGTCGTCAGGAATTTTCTATACATAAATCAAAACTGTAAATAATTTTAAATCCGTTAGCTATTAATATATTATTTCGTTAAAAAAACAATTGCAATATTGTGACTGTTCTTTATAAAGGACACTTGGCGTCCAATAATGGTATCAATGGCGGTAAAGGTGTACATTATGAGCCAATTGAGGCGACGACCATCGAAAACACCCGAGCAAGGAGCAATTGAAGCACTAAAGAATACGCTCAAAGGCAAGTGGCAAGAAGAGGCAGTGAATCGATCGGCCGTAAGGGGGCAAATCGTTTCGGGAGCGTTCCGGCAATTGAATGTTTAGTGTTATCCGGCGAGGGTGGGTCGTCGCTCCGCAACAATGGAGTGATAAATCAAGTATGGGGCGCGCGTGCCGACCGGGAGCGCCTCGCGTCCGGCCACCGAGACACGTCTACAAAGGAGCCGCCTCTTTGCTCTTGTCACTAGTCGTAGTGCACTTTTGGCGGTTTTTAATTTGCGTTTAGGCGTGCGCTTGTTCCCTTGCCGCCTTTGTTAAAAAACCAATGTATTCCACTCGTGTTCGCAGTGCGATGGTGAACGTGTCTGTGCGTCCGGTCTGGTGACGTATAATACTTTTAATTAATAAAATCCCATGAAGAGAATAAACAATACATAACCTGGGAGCATATGCCCAAGAGAAATGAAAGTGTTATATACTACGCATACTTTGCATCTTTCACTCGTTGAGTGAGACGGCAGAAGGCCTAATTCTTCTTAAAAGCCAAGCAAAGCTAAATGTATTTAAAGCTCTTCTGGTGTTGTCATTGTATATGAGCGGTGGTGATCACTAATCATATATACATATCAAACGTCTTATCGCACGGTCATCGTACCTGAACAAATTTCAGCCGGACATTGTGTCAGTTATTTTGAACCAACAATTGGGACCTAGTGAAACTACTTAATTAAGTGAGAGCTATTATATTCATGCATATGTAAGTGAGCTAAAAAGTTAACGCGTTTGTAAATAAAAAATATCCGACGGTCAATAACAGTCGGCGCTTTTAAACTATCGTAGTTGCTTCCAACTTATATTTTAAGTTTCGAGTTATAAAACTTCTCTTTAATACGTCGGTAAAATAATACTTATTTTACCGATTAGTAATTATAAGTTTAGCAAAGTAGGTTACGAAGTCAACTGACATAAGCAAAGCATAAATATACTATTTAGAAATAAAGTCAACAGCTATACCCGTATCAGCATGTCGCTATTGCATGAAAAGGTAAGCACGAAGTGTCAGGACCTCATAGAATATCGACGGATATTCTATGAGGTCCGGATATTTCTGCATTTCAGTCTCAAACAACTTCGTCAACGTCTTCAGCTCATCAAATTTTAGGTGGGCAACAAAACAACTGCAATCCTTTTCGTAGTTGCTTGTACGCGGAAAAAAAACCGAAGGATTTCGGCTTTACGATCAAGACATAATGAAGACGTGGATTCGGTCTTTAAAAGTACCAAAATTCTCCTATTAATACCGAGAACAAGACATGGCTGTATGGACTAAAGTCTTTTGCCTTTCCCATTAGGGATAAAAATTATATCCCCATTAGGGAAAAAAAAATATCATCATCATCATTGCTTGTACGCGGCGGGATCACTTAGTCAGGTGTGAGCCGTAAGCTCGTTTGTCTAATTGTTCCATAAAAAAACAAGATTTGGCTGCAACTTTCGTGGTATCAATGAGAATAAACATTTATCATATAGATAAGTATCCAGCCGGCAAAGTTCGAAAATCCTAATGTACGTTCAATTCAGAATAAATGTTTTCCATTTGCAATTTGAATTGCGACAAGGCATTTAATTCAGAAAAAAATGATTTCTTTTCATGAGATGTGAAACACAATAGCGCCGCCGCCTGCTGTTTATTCAGTGCACGGCGCGTTCACACACACAGGTGACGCATCTGCGGTTTTTAACGTATGGAACGTTGTGAAAAATGGAAGCATTTTATATGAAAAATAATAAATACATAAAATTGGTATAATTTATCAAGTTTTGTATTCGGTTGCTTCTTTACGGAACCACACTCTACCATCGTAACTCTACCATCTTTCTGTATCCAGGTGGATTGATAGACTAGAATGTACAGGTGGTAAATATTATTAATACACGATTCACGAGTTCGATTCTCGGTGCGGCCATAAATGAAATTTTAACAATCCTAAATGGTAATATATCACCGGCTCGGTTTAGTAAACCTGTGCCCAATAGTGGGATATATAGGCCTTTTATTTTAAAAATCACCTGAAATTGTTGTAAGTTATAAACATGAAAGGGTTTACAGTTTTATTGGATGAAATGGTTAAATGGGATTAAAGCGTCAATAGCTTAATGGTTTAGGGTACGGTCTGAGAATCGCAAGGTCGAATCCACCATTATCTTATTGACGTGAACCATCTCCTAACACAAGCTTAAGCTTAGTTGGAATGGTTAACAAGAATGTTAGTAATATTTCTGAAAAAGAAATGCTTGCTTTCTTTTTATTATAATAAAAAAAAATGGTACAGCCCAGCTCTTATACCGTTTATTTTGAACCTCTTTTGTTTGAGTACCTAAGCAGATGGCTTTCCGAGAAAGAAAATCGATTTGGTTCATTAGTGAAGGCCTCTAGGCAATATACTTTAAAGCGATCACGGCTCGATCAGATGCTTGAATCGGATTACAATATGGCGCGTGATTCATTTTAGCCAGCAGTATCGTACCAAGAATATTAATTTCATAATTTTGTAGATAAGATAAAACAAAGAGGACAATGTTTTACAACAACATAATCAAAAATTTTACTTGATATCTAAGGCGATTATAACATAGCAGTGGTTTAATATAATGTGGACAAAGTTATAATCTTTTGGACTATATCTACGGTAGGTAAGGCGGCATTTTAAGACTGAAGTTTTGTTTTATGACAGTAGAGACAAAAACGTTACCTAATGACGTATAGATAGTGAAGAACATATCCCGCAAGGATCGAACAATCATATACTTTTATTTATTTAACCTTTATTTGCGCAAAATAAAAGAAAAAGGGAAATTTAAAACTATTTCTTGCGTATGCTATATGTGGCTGGAGGGATAATTGTATTGTAGGAACGAAAATATCTATATATATTGTTAATAATATAGTTATTAAGTGTCTTAATAACAAAATGATAAGCAAAATATTTCAGCTTAAAATATCTATAAATATAATATATTTTATCAAGAGAAAGAAAAAAAAGAACACGAAATTTGCGGTATCCCAAGGATATCCAGAATAGAAATTCTTGCTGCTACAACAATCGATCTTTCTTCGATAGATTTCTTTCTGGCAGGACACTCGAAGGTTTTTACAACTTCGCCGGATTGAGAAGTGGTTCGAACTGGCTCAGTCTGAATGTACTTTAATCGTAATGCGTTGAGCAAGATTACTCAAACGGCTGTATTTTAATAGAAGTAAAGAATGTAAAAGTTGAATAAGATAGATTGTTGAACACTAAAAATTAGCAATTATCGCTAAGCAAATGGTATAAAACGACGCAATAACATAACGAGACCGTAACACAAACACATTAACGAAGAGACTCGGATAATTAATCCGTCCATATGTACGTATTATTCACGGCGTTTCAATTTTTGTTTACGTTTAGCAAACAATACGCTATTACGTCGCGTGTAGCGAGCGCTGGTGAGCAAAGCCGCTTCCAGCGCGTACGTCGACCTAATCGCGGTTATATCACGTATAATAAGCTAATGCTAATAATATTAAAGTGTTCTACTGACGCTTAGAACATTGCCTGCGGCTGAGCCGCCTACATTGTACGCTTAATACGGCCATGCCCCAATTACGTATTGTTATTCGGATGATTGGAGATTTTACCATTCGCGTTTTTGACGTTCAATCGGCGTACTAAAACAAATAGAGAGATCATTCGCTGATGGTTAGCTAATTTTACGCGCCCACACAACTAGACATTGGGCGTAATCGCAAGAATTAGTAATAAACATTGGAGCAACGATCCAATATTTCATGCTTTCGAAAACGCCGTGGTATGTATTCCAATATATCATCGGGCGTAATGTGAAATGATGCTATAATTACATATAACCGAACTGGTCTGACGAACTGGCACAGAACGTTGGCCGCGTGTCAAAGCGACTCTTACATTTAAAAAAGATAATCGGTGAGATATTAGCACAATGAATGATGTCGTGTCGGCGAGCAATAATAGTTTCGTTGAGCCCACCACCGAGCAAAAACACAAGGCGAGTTTAAATAAACCGGCAATAAAAATAAACGACCCCATTAGTCAGCGATGTCAAAATAAAACTCCGCGTATTAACTCGCTTGGACTATTGATCAAGATTTTGTGTTAAGATATCATGTTCGAAAAATTGAATTAAGCTTTGATTAATGGTGTAACCGCTACGTATACATTTTTATATCACATTAATATTGAAAGCGGCAATAGTCTGATTGTTAGCAGTTGGAATTACGATGCAGCGGGTCGTGGATTGAATTCCAGATGGCTTATTTATTATAGAGCTTTGGGTTTTCTTTTAATAGTAAGATTTGTGTAATAAATTCACTTATTCGATAAGTCAGCGCTCTCAGAACAGAACTGCTAACTAACCGGTGGTCTAAGCACGATAGCTTTCTCGACTTAAATGTTGCTTTAAGCTTTCATTTATAATAATGTGTAAGCTAACTTGTTTTTCTATATATTTTAACCCGAAAAAAATATTATTTATATACTAAAAAAATGTAATGATAGGCAACGCCATTAATTTTTTATTCTAAAACTAAGCTCATAGCTACTAACGATAATTCTACGATATAATTTATTGCCATAAATTTTCACGCAACACTTGTGTATATTTAGATTCGATGACAGCGACGGAACATGCGAGTCGATTAGTCGGGAGCTGATAGATAATGACAGGCGTAGATGCAGAAAATAGAATATTTAAATGAGGAATAGATCTCGGAATAATCTCGACAGTCGGCAGCGGGACCCATTCGCATTGTTACCAACCGGGGGAGAGCCGGAAAAAATGGCACGATAGCTTTTCGCCCCTCATTCGAAATTCTAATACTTTCGCAAACTTTTAATAGGATAGGACTTAAAATTCAAGGAGAATTCAGAGTCGCGCAAAGTTGAGGTGGCGTTATGCGATCATGCTCTGTGCTCATTCAATGATAGGGTGCGCTTTTCTATTAGCTTCTATTGAATAAGACCGTTTGCTATTGAAACGTCGCAAATGCACGAAAAGTGTGTATTACCTTTTTAACTTTTTTTTATCATCTAATCATAAGTTTGACTTCTATGACATGACATTATAGAGGAACAATACAAAACGTTGAACCAACTGATGCAGAACATAACTAATCTTTGTTATACTCAAAAATTTAACTTGTACTTCAAAATAATAACTGTCTCGCTCATTGTGTTAAATCCTTTTGCTTTTCTTTCATTATAGGATGAAATTAAATTGAATTTATTCCTGAAGTTTAGAGACATCTCATCCAACTCTGCTCTGTATATAAGATGTAAATCTCGTTAGCCCCATTGACTTAGAATGCATTGTAATCTTTAATTTAGTCTGCGGTACCCTTAACCCTTACATGAAACAGCTGCGGTTAAAATAGCGTGAACAATAACCATAAATACGATTCTGAGAAAAAAAAATCAATTCAATTACTAAGCGTATGACGAACATTGCGGTGATAAACGAGGTACATACGCTATGTATTGTAAAGACCCAAGGGCGTAATTGTAACCACTTACAAAGTCATCGCAGGCCGTGAATTCCGTCGCCGGCGGAGATCACGACGCATCCTTGAACCGGAATCGACAAATCTCGCACAGACAATGATGGAACCCATTTGTCCTATACAAACCTACCCTTGCAGTCGACGGTGGCTAAACTATTAATACTGCAGACAGGTTTTTGTTACTATAGAAGTGTTGCTGGATATTTATCAACCCATTTTGGGTTTTTTGAAGTAAGGCTTTCGCATACTTGACCTTGGGAGTAGGCTGGTGAATGTATTATGAAAAGTGTGATCGGGCGAGGAGAGGGGAAATTGAGAGGGAGATATAAGTTAGTGAAGATAGAAGGAGATAGAGTTACGTTTCGTATATCTAAGACATTCTTATATCACACTGTAGGAGCAAGAGAGAGCGGTGCGCCCGCACATTTTCTTTCAACCTTGAACAATTGTGTAAATATTCTTCATACGTAAATATATACATACACGTACATGTAGAAGGACCTAAAGAAATTTTACTACAGTTATGTAGTCTAAAAGCATATTCGTTATTTTTTCTCATCAGTTCCATAGCAACAGCGATCCCACAAGTTGATTTTAAAAGTCCTCGGGCAAACAATAACCAAAATCCATAAAACAAATAGAGCCTGATATGTGAAACTTGAGAGCCGAAGTTTCAGACGCCATTTCATTAATGTCGTGTACCAATAACCAACTCCACACGGTACAAGAATTGAGATCAAGTGGCTAACGAGAATGTTATTAATAAAAGTATGACAATAATGGAGTATGAGATTAATAGAGCCTTGGTAGCTCAGTGTCCGGGCGGTCGCCTTAACCCCTACCCCGGCACTAATAAATTTGATGTTGCAATTTTATGTACTGATTTACCACGCGCTCGGTGGTGAAGGAAAACAACGTGAGTAATACTACACGTCCTAGAAAAATTTGGATGGGAAGTCTGCTAATACGCATTAGTGTCGCGTGGCGGACTACGTCCTTATACTCTGTATAACGAGAAGGCCTGTACCCAGCAGTGGTTCATATATGAAGGCCGTAAGAGAAAGAATAGTTAAAAAGTTATTAACCCCTGCTAACGGGGTAGATAGAGATAGATTACTAGGTCCAATACGTGACAACAAAATAAGTTACTATAAATCGAGCTCGAAGCGAATTTTAACAAGTTAATTTTTGCACATAAGAAACCGTAAAACGGAAAATAATTGTTCCAGTTTAACATAAGTTAGGCGCTTAAACAAATTCGTACGAAATGTTATTATCGTAATATTACCAATTGCTAATAAAAACAACATTAAAATTACAAAAGCCTTTAACATTCAATAAAAAGGTTTTGATACCGGCAAAGAAAATAACAAAGGTAAAGGTAGAGAAGCTCTGTGACCCTTGAGCGCTACTCAGCCAAGGACATGAATAATTCAATATGAAATATACAGAGACTAATATCGCTATAGGAAAGATATTTGTACTAAAATCATTAAGTACCATTTTCTTTCCTATAGCTATATGAATCTCTGATACAAAGCAAAATATTATATAAAATTGATTTAGTCTACTTTCTGTTTAAGAGCTATTTATACATTATATATTTTATATTACCTTATTTATACATTTAAACGAAGCACTAGACAGCGTTTTTATATTAAAAACGCTGTCTAGTGCTTCTCCAACAAATCAAATTTCATTTTTGCAACACTTTTTCACATGTGGCAAAACTATTGCAATAACACGCATTCATTGATAGTGATTACGGATTTTCATTTTTCTCTCTTCATACACATCCATACATAATTAGTACTAGTACTTCAGTAGTAGTAGTAGACATACATTCATCAGAAATGGACGACCTGCTTACGAGTGTTGTAAAAATTTCAACTCTCATAGTTTTCTTGAAGCTATTTCAGAATCGATTACCCAAAGTTATCAAATTCGAATTAATGAGATGCTGGGCACATATACGCTGAGTTTTGAGGTTCAAATTGAAAATACGTCGTTATGATTTTATTAGCTTATGATTTCTTATCTATTTTACATATGCGTACAAAAGCTAATGCTTCTTAAGCAAACATATAAGATAAACCTTTTATGTATGAATTCGAAATGTTTTTGAATCGTGATCTATTATAAAATACGCTGAGAAGATAAATAATTTATAAGTATAAATAAATATGTGTTAGCTTGTGATAGACGTGTGTAAAAAATACAAAGTGTCCACCATGAATATTTAGCACGAGAATTGTTTGTTCGTGACCTGAATTTAGTGCCGCATACAAAATTTCCTACGTTGCGATGGTCCGCGCATTGTTAAGTTTAAGGTGTCTACCAATTTTATAAATGACGGGACGGACCTATGACTGAATTAAATTTGTTTTTAGTTAAGACATTCTGTTAAAACCATAGTTTGAAAGTGACAGGTTTCAATAATTAAGCGGAACAACCGGTCTAGTCGTCAATCATTCCTTTCAGAGAGCGAGATTTTTCGATGTGGTGGACGTTATGCAGCCTTTAAAAAATAACTTAGAACGAAACTGGGCCCCCAGAATTTTAAAGTCAAGCTTAAGCTAATACTGAAAGACCTCTTTAAAGTAACGTTAACCCATTCGTGTTACAGATATGTAATGAACTCCTTACACAAATCGTTTTTAGCTGTTGCAAGCTTTCACTGATGTGATGTTACAGGGCATCGGTGTACAATGTAGCCAAATTTTAGCAATTAAATAGCATTTTTTTTGCATTTAAGAAAGGGCAGCAATCAAATCTTAAGTCAAATGCTCAGCCACGATCTAAGATATAGGCTATAGGTTACTTTAGATACGAATTTTGATAGAATATCAATGTGAACTTATCAAGTTTTTTAGAATTGATATCTTTGATTTTTATCATCGACGTAAACTAATTTATTAGTAAAAAAATCAACAAGAATAAATTATCCGTACCATTTACAAAGAAATAGCAAAAACTTAATGGCCGTGTTTATGTAACCAATTAAGAAAAGTTATTAAAAGCGACTTCGTGAGATTATCTTTATAAAGCCTTAATAAATATTCATAAAACAGAATAAATTATAGTTAATAATGGGTTGTATAACATTGCAATCCATTTTGGGGAATTAATAACTAAATAGCAATGCAGTACTTTGTTAATAAATTTACATTCAACTGCTTTATACGTAGTAAACGAAGTTTTATCTATTCGCATGTTGTTACGAGTGTCCGCATTGCAAATGTTTGGCACCGTCTGGAATTTTCTTTTTAATACGAATCTTCAAGAACATGAAATGATAATGCAATATACATTTTCATATTTGATGTTGACTTCCTTGATGGATATAGGGCGTTGTAGTGGTAGTATGTATTAGCTAAACTAATTTTATGAAGTCATCTCGATTGATTTGACCCCAATGGCATCTTCTATAATATAATATGGCTCAGAAATCTCCAGACATGGTTCAACATGAGCACACGATCTTTGTTTCGTGCCGCTGCATCAAAAATTAGAATGGCCTTAATGATAGCCGACCTCCAGTAGGAGATGGCACTTCAACAAGTAGATACTAAAATAAATACTATATTTAATTGCCATAGTTAATTCTAAAGCAGTCATATCCTTAAAAGTTAAACGGTTAACTTACAAATAAATTTATCTCGATGAAAAGAGGATAGTGATCGAATCGAATCTATCTCTGTCTACCCACCGCGCTACGCGACAACTGTTTTTGTAACGGACGTGCGCTGATTGGCCCGGATTTGACGATATTCTTTTTATAGTTACTCTTTCACGCATTCCCTAATCCTATGTAACGTGACTTATTCAACTTAGACCGAATATATCTACATAGTAACGCTGCGGGAAGTCATCATTTTTTTAAAAAAACAAAGCTAAAAAAAATTTTTTTTTTCAGAAATTATATTACTAACATTCTTTTTAACTATTCCAACTAAGCTTAAGCTTGTGCTAGGAGATGGTTCACGTCAATAGTCGAATGGTGGATTCGAACCTACGATCGTACGATTCGCAGACCGTACCCTAAACCATTAGGCTTTTGACGCTTGAAACATTCATTGAAAGTGTATTATAGGTTGTTATTTCATATCATATTTATGTTAAATTTATTTGAAATTGAATATACCCCGAGATCTCACATCCGTCTTAAGAATATAATTCGAAAGATTACCATTTATTAAACGAATAATATGCAAATTTATTTTACAAATTAAAGTTATATAGACATTTATTAGGTTCTTTGCATACCAGATGAATAGATTTATCTGTCACTTACCAAGTTTGATGCATTAGTTAACTGATGACATTTAAAAATTTAAATACATTAATTGAATATAGGATAATAATAGCAATAAAATATGTGATTATAATGTTAATTATATAGATCGTATCGATAGTAAAGATTATATAAATATATAAACGACCTGTTTTTGCGCTATATTTAGATTTCTCAACTTTTATAACCTTGTTTATTAAGCATTCTTATATGTTCGATATCTGTTTAAGGTTATACGATTAAGTGCATTAATACGAATTTCCATTATGTACGATCCTGGCACTTTTTTTAATTATTTCAGGTGAATCTAATTTTTTGAGTTGTCAACCTGATTGCTTATGCTACGAGGCCGGTCTCATAAAGCAATGGCTCTCTATTGTGAGTAAGGGCCGCACAGCATTGTATATAGCAGTTTTTCAAGCAGTTTGGAAAGAAATACGTTTTCGTCGGTTTCGGGTAATTTGACTCAATGATTCTTGGTCTCAATTGACAAAGAGGTTCTGCCTACAGACTCTGCCAGTCTTATACAGTAAATTCCTCCACGTCTCATACAATAAACGCGCCCAAAATAACCTCCGAAATTATTCTAGCACTATAAATAAAAAAAAGGACTCTGAAGTGATGTTCAGTCGAGTACCATTAAGCTATTTATGAGTCGTAGTTCCATAAAAGAGTCAATTTAATCTACGTTTGATAGGAGTTAGGTATTGAAGCAATGTTAAATGGCTCTAAGACGTAATTAACATTCATCGGGAAGCCTTGCATTAACGTAATTAAGTACCATTACAAATTACAGTTGAAATTGTGAGCTATTAAAGAGTAATTACGGCGATCGCTATACATAAATCGGCATATGAACATTTGACCGCATTGTTAAATAGTGGGCTGCATAGCTCGCGTTGTTTCTACGATTGTCGTGACGGCGCGCAATTACAATTCTAATAATTTATTTAAGAGACTTCGGTTTATTAAATCGCCATGTTTTTGTTTTACTACATCTTAGATTTGTTTTTTCCAAAATGTTACTTTGTTAACCGTTTCGACTTGCAATCTAACACGTGGGAGATCGAATCCTAGTCGATTTGTACCAGAAAGTACGTATTTTTCGATTCCCAATTCTCCAAAAAGTCACTTGCTAAAATTTGTATTTAGTGGATAGCAAAGAACTCATGTCTTGGGTTTAATATTGGTTCAGTGAAATGTCTGAATACCTATTTGCTAGGATATGGTAACTTAAATTGTTGCTTTCCCATAGATCTATCTTTGTAAGATAGTCGAAGTATAATATGCATGATAAATTAGAAGAAATAAAGTCGGTTGAATCATCGATCTTGTCTCTAGTTATGACCGAACAAATTGTGGTCACAACCTTGAGATTGATTCAATTTTAATTTAAATAAATAAACGATCTACTTCGGAAAGATTTATGTTTTTATTTGTTTTTAATTGCTGTTGATAACAAATTTAAATGTTACTGTAATAAAACACGCCGATTAACACTGAAAATATCAAAGATTTTTTATTTTTGATTTTAAAAATATATTTTAAAGTTAATAATAAATAAACAAGCTTCTACATCATTTTAACCCAGATAGGTAGACAGAGACATTCGCTATCCGTTTTTCACCAAGATTATTAGGTCCCATATGTGTTAGGAATTCTATACACTGGTTGCCAACTTTTTTTTAAAATTGATACTACTCCTAAAAAATCTATGTTTTCATATATTGTCATAGTTAGCAACTAATATAAATGCCACAATAATACAAGATACCAATCGGTTATTATAAAATGCATAAACACTCGAATACGTCAAAGTACCTCGATTTGAGTTTCATTTTTAGGCGGTGAAGGTTTCGGCTTCTCTTTTTCCGTTTTGGAAACGCCAGAAGCACTTTTTTCTGTCTTATTATTTGTCACCGCTCCGTTGTTTTCAATCTTGTGCTTGCCAGTTTTTTTCTTGCTTTCTTTTTTGCCACTTTCAGCATTGCTTTTGGGTTGATCTTTAATCCTCACTATGGTAACTTTTGAAACTGATTAACTCAAAGCTCTCAATCACTTATTAAAGTCACTGCACAAAAACAAACACCATCAAAAAACGCAATAACTAACTTCATACATAACTAAATTTAAGTTCACTTATGACATTTTTGTGAAATAAAATATATTAGAAGCACTGTACAACAATAAATATAATCCAAATATAAGGTCACTGCAATCCTTGAGGCACTGTGATCCAGAGAATTGCATCCGATTTGGGAGCGCGCCGTTGGGCGAATTAAAAATAACGAATAGATCGAGTGACGAGCGGAGACAAAGGAGAGTCGTTGTATGCCAGAGACACGTAGCAACGCGGCGGCAGCCGGAGCGGGAGTGCGGCGGTCGTCGCCCTGCTGCCCCTCCCCCGCACCGCGCACGCGCCCCCGCCCGCCCAACGTAACGTTGAACATCGGCCGTGATACACGACACATGTAAACGGATTTCGGGAGCCGATACGTGAATACGCATTGAAAAGCTTTCATGACATTATTGA
Source organism: Meandrusa payeni (assembly GCA_029286785.1). Classification (NCBI taxonomy): domain Eukaryota; kingdom Metazoa; phylum Arthropoda; class Insecta; order Lepidoptera; family Papilionidae; genus Meandrusa; species Meandrusa payeni. The sequence goes on from JAGSMX010000027.1 coordinate 4,614,578, forward strand.
GAGCGACTTAGTCCCGCTCGCATTTGGTATTGCTCGTTTATTGAGGTGAAATGTCGGCAATTACAGTTAAGAGATTTAAGGCACACGTTATTGGATATATCTTTACCGTCGATTTTGGGTAATTTATTTTTAGGGAAACATAACAATTCTTAGTATTATGTTCGCAATTTTTTGTTGTTGATTTTGTGATGTTTCGTTTAATGGTGCGATGCACGTTGAGAAACAAGGATTTTTTTAAATAAAAAAACTGTACACGAGGTTCAAATTGCGCAAGATGCAAAACTAATTTCTGCCTGCACGTTAGCCTGCCAATACCTTCCAGTTTTGAAATACTTAAAAACTTTTCGTTTGTTGAGCTAGAGTTGGAAGCACTACGAATGAGTTTCTGCAACAGCTTTACAATCCTCCGTGTTTGCGTAGCGATTTATTACTTTTAAAAAACCTTGAAAATTAGTTTAGGCATACTGCAATATTCACATACTGGGAATCTATATTGTCCGCGTCAAACTAAATTGTTGTTTTTTTTTTAAATGCCATAAAAGCAAATGAGCACGTGGATCGCCTATCAAGCATTTGACATATAGCCAATTCCAGGAAGAAGTTCTCTCTACTAACCCATTAATGTAACACTCACATCAACGCATCAACACTCATGTAAGCTAGCTGTTGTGATGGCGCTATCATGTTCGATTTCAAATTGGGTAACTAACAATTTTTTATGAATGTTATAAGTTTTTTTACAAATTTTACAACATTATATTTAATCATTCTATAGCAAGGAGTTTTTACAAGTTAGCTGTGGAATAGTTGGCGTAAACTACGACCACTGCAAACTGCGCGGTTATGTTTCGCAGACCGTCAAACAAACCATTACGCTATTGACGTCTATTTAGGTTACAATATTTTGAAGGTTGATTGGCTTTTTAGTGTAACTTTTCAAATAGTAATAGTTGATTAGTGGGTTATATTCCAAGTGTAGATAAAAGTTCTAAAGGAATTCGTTTTGTCGTTGTACTGTCAAATCTGTTAACAAACTTACAAAGATCAATATTGTGGTGCATAAGTTATCTTTTAATAAAAACACAATTAATAACAAATGTCTATCAAAATGCAAAATAAAAGCATAAAAAGACGAGCCAATTTAAAACGCAATATAACCGCACCCCCACAGAAAGTAATCCCGAATGATCTATTAGGAATAAGAAGAAAAAAAAACGCCGATTCGGATCCCCATTTCAAGGGGGATCCGAAGGGCATTTTTATCATTCAAAGATGTTTACATTAGTCAACAATACCAGATTTTTATTACTTACATAATTGAAGAAGAGTAAAAGATTGTACAGCTAGTGGTGGATCAGTTTTTTTTAATGACGAACTACACAGATTGGCCAGAGAAGCTGGCCTTGACTGCTTCACCTGATTGAAATGTGGCATAGATCTTAGGTCGCTTAGCCTGAACCTCTATCGCTAGTTACTCGACGAATGGTGGATTCGTGGGTTCGAATCCACCATTCGACTATTGCCGTGAACCATGTCCTAGCACAAGCTTAAGCTTAGTTGGAATGGTTAACAAGATTGTTAGTAATATTTCAGGAAAAAAAAGAAATATTGCTAGCTTTCTTTTAAAAAAAAAAGAAAAAAAAATCAAGGGTCCCCGGCGAGAGGTAACCTCTGCTTGGACGGTGACTATGTTACGCGTAAGCATTCCGATCCGAGGTCGCCTGAGAGGGCCGAACCACGATTCGGTCGGTGCTATTTTACAAATAATCTAAGGGACATTTACTAGGTACACTAACTTTGAGGGCCACTTCGGGATGCGTTGGCGCTGGGAGAAGAAGTAGCCGAAGAAACTCCAGTAACTCTTCTGACATCTAAGAGGTGGGGGCCTGCCCATCAGGTCACGAATGGAAGCTTTGGTGATCAGTGTCACACTTACAATGTATAGTCAGAAGTTCTAAACTTCGACTAGTACAAACGAAACTGTCACTACCAAGTTAATCTCCCAAGTTGTCAAGTGGATTTTATAAAATCTGTGATCCGTTATGATCATCATACCATTGAAGGATCTGATCGTGAGCCGTAGTTCTGCCTGCTTGGGCACCTTCGTGTCAGAATGTTTTGGGCCCTAGCTTGTGGATCCTTGCGTTATTCATAAATCAAGGCCGAGCTCTCTCAGAACAAGGCAATTCCTAAAGTTATTATTACTATACAAAATTGAAAAAGAGACGTATGAATAAGAGAGAAATTTTACTCGACGTTTCTAAGCCATTTCAAATAAGTTATAGCTTGTGCTGTGATGGTTCACGTCGATAGTCAAATATCATGTTCGAAACAAAGAAGTTACTCGAGACTAAATAAAAATGCTTCATTTTCACAAAGACTTGAAATAGACGATTAAAAAAAACACTTTCAACATTGTTTGCTAATAGTGACGTGAGAATCAAGTGAAAAAAGATCACGATAAGTAATTGTGATGTACATAAATAAGTTATAATTGAAGTAACAATGAAACAATTAAATACGACATTCAGCTTAATGTAGGATGAGAATCAGAAATAATGCAAAATTAAAATAAATGAGGCAACCTTTAATAGCAGCAGCGCAAAAGCGTCGATTAACATTGTCAGATAATGGCAACTTTGTACTTTGTAAAGACTATTAGGTCTAAATTACGAAAAAAAACGGTAGAAAATAAGAAACCATTACTGCCACTGTGCTATTGATTGACAGCTTTGAAATATGATGACGATGTGACGATGTGGCCCTACAGTTACGTGAAGAATGAATAAGTATGTTGCAAAATGATTGGCAGCGTCAATGGTAAATGTCATAGTCCAATGTATAGAGACTAGATTGACTACATACTTAAGATAGTTCACATATTAATCGCCTATAGAAAGAGTAAAAGTATACATTTTTAAGACAACAAATACAAAACTAGTTATCAACAAACCAACAACAAACGTTTTTCCATTTTCTAGAAATAAAAAATAAACCATAAATAAAAAGTTTTCCACAAACGCATATAGGGATGTTTTCCGTCGACTTTAAAACCAAATATTTCTTTTTTTACATAACAATGTGGGTTATGAAAAAAAAAAGTTATACACATTTTAAAATAATTTTGATTTAACCTCCAGACGGTCTTGTACAAACTTGCTTTTTTTGTTAAACCATTTTAGTAACTGCCACGATTTTTTGAAATAAAACTTTAAATTAGTAAACAAGTAATTTATGTACACTTTAGTTAGGTGATCAACATCAAATGAGAGTCATTGCCGTGTTTTGGTAAGAAGTGAAGAGCGGACGGCGCTGAGGTTTAGCCCGAAACAGATTTCATACAGCGACATTGTACTTGCCAGTATTCTCGTCCACATATAGCGGGGTAGACAGGGTTACCGAACTTAATACAATTTTGACATATCGTCGATTAAATAGAAAAATGAAATTTTTCAACATCTTAAGAAATAGACACAACAAGACACTTTAAGAAATAAAACGTGAAGCTCACTAGATGTGTAGGCAAGACATTGTTTTTTATCCATATGAAAATATTGTTAACAGTAGGCTCATTTTAGTAATAAACTAATTTTCCGAAAGTTTTGAAAAATGTCATTTTTCTATTTAAACGATGATATCTTAAAATGTCCCATGTGTGGGACCCATCGCCATATACGGTCAAAAAGTTAAGCATGATTTATTGTTGGTTAAGAAACTGAATAAAGGACTTTAGTTAAAGCAAATGGTGCTTTAAATCTTGTTTAGCGCACGGATAAGACATAGGCTATGTGTTCTTAATAAAATAAGAGGTGGTTAAAAGGGCTTTCCTTTTTCTTAATTCTAAGATTAAAAAAGAAATTAGGATTAGTTAGATACTTGCATATTATAGCTGTTATAGTTGTTTGCTTATACAAATCCAAGAAATGAAGATCAATAAACATCATTCCATGAGATGGTAAGTTGGTAGTCCATAAATCATAAACGGTTCTGCAGCGTTGGAGTGTTGAGTCGGGTTGGCACGGATTACTTCCGGCATTGATTACGCAGATTGAAAACGCCTCGCTACCCTCGCCGGCGCGTTAATGATGCAATAAAACGTCGCTTATCGATTTAGCCGACAGTTAAGAACGTTCAACGGCACAACAATTTATTATTAAAACAATGTTGATTGCGCCAACGAAAATAAATAAGCCTCACATGTCTTTGATTACGAATATATGATGGAATAAATTTAAATGTATGTTCACAGTAAATATTGTCGGAATAAGTACATTGAATATATGTTGAAAAGAGATATGTTTATTTATCGCAAACTGGAAACCGAGATTTACATCTCGGAAAGGAAAGTAAAACAGAGATAGTTCTAGTATATGGTCAAACGGTGAATCAGGTTGAGATTCAGAACGAGTTCATATACTTACTGTGTGTTTAGTAGAGGGACAGAATGAATAAAGAAAAGAGAAAGAATGAAGAGTGACCACAGGATAAAAAAGGGGCCATGCATGCTGTGGCTTTGCATGGCAATCCAACGTGAGAAGCCAATGTCTAATAAGGATGCCTGGCACCATGCTGTGATTGTTGAGCTACTAATAATTGTGCCTAATTAATCGTGTGTCTAAAGTTTCATCGAGCTATTGTGCGAATGATATCGACGAGAATGTCTGACCCCGGACTTTGAGTTAAGTAACGACATGATTTGTTAACCGTCGGCTTGTGGAGTGACAAAAGTAATTAACACTTACGATACACTCGAGTGTTGGTTTACGGCGGCCGACCCTCGGGGCCACGGCGCTTAATGACGGAGGGAAAGCGGGCCGTCAAAATTCTACGCTATTTTACGGACCATTAAATTTTTGCCAGTTTTTATCATATTTAATTCTCATATAGAGAATTAAATTTGACAAAAACAGGCTGCATTCAAAGTAATCATTTTAATGCAGTTTATTAATGTATTTTATCTCAATAAATAGCTCTGTCTCTGTACACCCGTCTAGAGAAAGCTATATCAGATCGGGCCTTTAACTGAATACTTTTAGCGAGTCATATCTTTGTCCGGTCTAACTGAGATTGAATCTACGTTAGTGTGATTGTAAGATTCACGTTTTAGTTGGTATCGTTTTTACTACTATATTTACAAATTGTGTTTTAAGTTGTTTAATTGCGAGAGACAGAAAATATTTATTTAGCGATACATACATTTTATTACCTCTTTCATTTTTATTAAACAGAAACGAACATGTAATAAAAAGAATCATTGAATTACTTCTGAAAAGGTATGAATTCAATTAACTATGAGGTTTAAATGCAAACGTCAAGTTTAAATAAAGGTACACACAGAGGCACTTGTTGTATAAATTGTGACCGACAGCAAACAGGGGCGGGCGCAATATGAAAAGGGAGATATTGGGGAATCACATAACGATCGGCGGATTTATTTCCAACCTCATTCAATTTGCGGCGAGCGTATTGCTGAATTGTTTTCCAACTCGTATTATGGTGTAAACCTCAATTTGTGATAAATTCACGTTTCAATTGATTTATTTTTCGCACTGTTAGTTTAAAGGCTCTTTATTATGCGAATGAATAAACGCGGTGAAACCATGTAGAAAGTACGCACCGAAAATTTGAAAGCGTTGCTTCGAAATATACGGGGACATGCACAAGGCGTCAACAAGTAGATAATACACAAAACATATTAATGGAGTCGTGACTCGAGACTCCGTTGTGTGAATAGTAATAAGAATATAACATAGATGTGTGGCTCGCACAACGTTCTCATTAGCGTTATGGAACATGCCAATTTAAATAGTTTTGCAATATATCTTATAAACTTTATTATATTTATTAGTCATGTAAAAATAGAATAATGTAAAGCTTAATAACTGAGAAATAATAATAATAAATATGAAAAAGACAAGATTTTATAGTTCGAATATTTGTTAAGTCCTAGAAACTAAAAAAAAACAATGAATTATTAATAACAGTAAATTAAACAACAAAAACTAACCGGTTTCGATTATTGGCTTTTCCAAAAACGTAACATAGCTCTTAAATTTAAATAAACATTTACTTTCCCAATTAATTATCTCTTCGCAATATAATTAATAATTTAAATTATAAAATAATAACAATAACAACCTTTTATATGAATATTGTAAAAACTTAACGTAAGATTTTATAATAAATAAAGAACAATAACAATATACTTAATATATAGTTTTACTTAACTCTATATTTTTTTTAATGATGAACTACACAGATTGGCCTTGACTGCTTCACCGGATTGAGAGGTGGCATAGCTCTTAGGTCGCTTAGCGTGAACCTCTATCGCTAACTTAACTCTAATTTAGCAACTCTTCTACAGAGCAATTGAAGAACAAAAATACAGTGCAATCTTGAAAAATAAAAATGCACGGCCGCGTGTTAATATTTGCTTTTAGCGACAACAGCGAGTGGGGAGCTCTCCTCGGGAACGAGGGAGGGCTTCAAGCCGGCGATGCAGCGAGAGGTGACATAAAATTTTCAACGACTGCGCCGAGTATCTTCCGGCATTATCTAGCCGTTTGCAAGTGCTTCAGCACTCCTCATATCTTTTGAATAAAAATTCTCTAGTGTAACATTGTTGCCGCGCGGTTTTGCCGGCTCGGTTACACGCGTTGCGTTTTTACGGCGCGTTTAACTCACCCACGTGTCATACAATTCGTATTGGATGAAAGAATGGTTTCAAATTGAATTTTTGTACGCGCCATTTGTGCCGATGTTTGTTTCAACACAATTGTACTCAAATTGTAAATGTTTGAGAATGGATAGCGAGCTACAGCAATTATAATAAAGAATGGATCCCATAAAGATTTTCTCTATTGTTTCCATTTTATTTATACAACTGATATTTAATAAAGATTAGAATGACCTCATTCTTAATGAAGTCATTTCAATAAATAAATAAATGAATAGGTTCATCTGTTTATGAATAAAACAGAAGCCAAACCGGCTGTACACTTTAATATCATTGCGGTCTTGGAAAAATTATATTATAATAATATAATTGTAAAATAGCTTACTAATACAAACTACTGAAAATAAAAGTGACAGCTTCCTTTATCTGTGACCACAGCGTTTGTCTTTAGGTCTAACTTAAACAAAATGACTTACTAAAATTTGCCCGGTACTTATGTTACGTCCGGTGACATATGTATCAGTAATTCTTATTGATTTTTTTTTCAGAAAATATTACTAACATTCTTGTTAACCATTCCAACTAAGCTTAAGCTTGTGCTAGGAGATGGTTCACGTCAATAGTCGAAAGGTGGATTCGAACCTACGACCTTACGATTCGCAGACCGTACCTGAACCAAGAGGCTATTGACGCTTCAGAATTCATGTAATATTAACGTTTTGTTACATACTGGAATTATTAAAAGCGTAACGGCGTATGTCCGCGAATTATAGAATACTTATTAACAACAATAAAAAAGTTAATGCAAATAAACTTAACTGAATACATAAAAAGGAACATCAACGCAACATTTCAAATTGAATAGAGAATCCTTAAACCGCGTCATAATCTAAACAGCCTTAATAACTTGACGGCGAATTCAAAAAACGAAATCAAAACATCTTTATGACTTGTATAAACAAAAAGTGAAAAGAGGATAATGGAACGAAAAAAGAGCAAGCGGGTAAATATGGCGACGCGCCGTTCGGAGTGCCGAGACAAATAAGTGGCCGGGGATAGCAGGCTGCGATGGCGGGGAGACGGTTACTGACAATCTCGTTATAGATGTGAATAAATAATGAGTTAGCATTAAGCTCGCCTTTCGTACGAGGGGGCGATCGAGGTGGCTTTGTTGTCGGCGCTGTTACTGCGCCCGGATTACGCCCGCCGCAAGCCCAATTTATTCCGCTAATCGAGCTTCACCTTGCCCCGCGTAAATTAATTAACTCGCAATTGAACCTGGGCGAGTGAAAATCACGGATTCTCTACGTGCCAAGTGTAAGTACACGGATACGTTTCATAGTACTTGATGTGTTGTTTTCTTGGAAGCTCCGAATTAGTTTAACTTAGATGACGATAATGGCCGATTCAGTACTAGCATATACCTTTTTGTTTTAAAAATATGCAATTTTTTAATATTATGTAGGTATTTAACAATGGAGAGAAATAATGTGAATAAATAAGTGCTGATAGCATCTGACATACGTAAAAAGGAGGTAATACTAAATCAGAAATTCTAGACATCGATAAAAAAGAGTCGACAGGCAAAGACTGTCGGCGTAACAAGAGGCTTCCAATCGTTTAGGCACTTTAGAGGTAAAACACTCATGCTATAAACGTTCAATGGTAATACAAGGAATTTACGATTCGTGTGTCAAGAACACGACATCTCTAGATCCGGAGCTCAAATTTACAATATCTAGACTTGAAGTCAATAAATATACATGATACATGTGGTATGCCTGTGATATACCTAGAAAGCTTTAAAAAATAACACAATAAAGATTGTGTGGAATAACACCATCAAATATTTTCGGAGAAAATTTGATCTCTGTAATTTATTTCCATTATTTGACATGTGAAACAAATTTAATAAAGAATAAAATCAAGTCCCATTAGATTCACGATTGAATTATGTTCTACATTTTGTCTGTATCCGTTAATAGATGAACAGTTTAGTTGAAAGGATGACACGAATAGTGGCATGTCCGGGCCAGGTGGACACGTTCACTGTTTGTAATGTTCTCGCCGTCTGCCAACAGAGTTGTTAGTAGCACTCGACAGCATTGATCAACCCACTTGCCGATACAGCAATCTGTCACGTGTCTGAATAGAACAAACCAATCAAACCACGTAACGTGAAACGGAAAACGTGGTTACTAAATTAGATAGTGATACTAAAATAAACTTCGTCTTCGCTTAAATGAAACGAAGGAATTCTTCAAAAGAAGAGGTTCTCAATTCTGTATTTTTTAATGTTTGTGATTCGTAGCGCCGTCATTTATAAAGCGACTTTATTTTTTTTTGTTTTAAAGGATTTGATTTTAATGAAGTCCTAAATGAATTTTGATAGCACAGGACAGTGGGTTCAAAAGATATACCAAGAAGCTTCTAAAAATCGTATGGAAGAATGCTTGTCGATAGTGATGTTGAAAGATATATGACAATCCAAGACTAGATAAGTACTGCATAATGGGACACAGCACGAATGGGGAAGAAGAGAATATAGGGGCCAATGATACTTCGGAAATATAAGAGAGCGTCCGCGCGTAGCAACGTTTTGCGTTTTATATTATTTAAAGTTGGTTTTTGTTTTAAACTCGCAAATATACTTGTTATATATATGTAGATATGAAAGACAAAGTACCACGGCCCCATTGAAACAATAAACGGTAATAAACAACACGTAACAAAGCACAAGAAACAAATTTGTATTCGCGAAATGTTAATATTAACACAACAGAAACAAATAACATTTCCGTGTAACGGACAAACAGCGCTGTCGTTTAAACACGGAGCTATTTCACTAACAAAGCGTTGCATAAGAGGATCCGGTCAAAGAGAAAGAGAATTTCGCCGCGCGCTCTTTGTGCGCGAAATTGAATTGAATGTCATACATAACGCATTCCGCATGCTCAAAGGGAGTGTAATTGCGATCTGGCGGCTCCATTTAAAATGTATCCGTGGAAATCTGCGCTAAGCATGCCGATGAGAGGCGAGGCGGTGCCGCGACACCCGCTCGCGTCCGTGTCGCAAATCGCGAGCCCATCCACTCGTAACGTACTAGACTTGGTCGCTTGCCAGCCGCCTTGTTTTATCGCACTCGCAAACTATTTGGCATCTAAACAATGTTTACACATAACAGATATAGAAAAATCATATCGTATATCTCAATGTGTCATCGCCGGGATGTCTTACTTGAGCTATGGTTATAATTAGTATGCGAATTGAATGTCTGTTAGGTAGATAACTTGTGGGTTTGCGGACTTGACGGCTGAATATTATCGCTGGCAATAAATGTCATCGTTGATATTAGCATTAAATGCTCGACAAATTAATGTCCAATGGTTTTCTTTATGGGTTTATAAGAGAAGCAAATAAAGTATTAATTTTAAATGCCGATACTTAATATCTGAAATATCTTTGGCATATTCATGACAATCAGCGCTGTCGCATCCTTGCACATGCTGAGACGTTGTCCAATGTTGGCATAGCGGCCTATTTGTCCGTTCTTTCCTTTAATTGTCTATTGTTTATTTTTCTTTTTTTAATGTGTTGTATTGTCTGTAATGTGTTTGTATATTGTGATGCCAATTAATAAAACGTCTATGTCTATTACATATTTACTCCATACCGTCGCCTCCAGTCATGTATTTACTGACTGCAAACATGCACGATCACACATGATACCGTATAGCGTCTGACTGCCACTGCTGTTGAGAATTGAGGATCTTTGATCCTTTACCATGATCGAAAAATCGAGGAGTAACCGCATCTTTTCGAATACCGGCGTGAAGTGGCAGTGTTTTATACCTCAGCGTTAAGTCCGGTAATTGAAGTGTCGTAACTGTTCTTAAAAAGGACCGGAACGCTACTGAAATTACTCTGATACCGTATGTATTCACAGCAGCGGTGATTACTACATAACATGAGGTGAGCCGTATTCTCGTTTGCCCCTTCTCCTATAAAAAAAACTTTCTCGATCGGTTATAATTTCTAAGAGCTATACCGTAAAGTTATTGTCATTTGAAGTTTACTTTTACTTTCAGCCTACTATTGTTCGATTTAACTTTTAGTTCGTTAGTACATATTTCATTTTCTATATCTATACAAATAAATAAAATTGGAGTCTCTGGGTGTAATATTAAAATAGCCTTTTTACTACATGTCAAAGCAGATACAATACCAAAATAACAATTTTTAACTGTCTGTCTGTTCCGATTAATTTTTGAAACGGCTGAACCGATTTCGACGGGACTTTCACTGTCATAGATAGCTGATGTAAAAGTTACTTCTATTTGTCTATAGTTTTTAATCGCGGGGAGCTATTACGATTGGCCAGGTAGTCATATATAAAATCATAGTGGCTCACGTGTAGATTATATTCGTGCTAGATATGTTTATAGTTATACTAGTTGAACCGGCAAACTTAGTACCGCCTTATTATTTGATAGTAGTTAGTAGTAGAACCTCAAAGAGGTTTCCATCATTGACATTTATGATATGACGTATGGTCTGTTTGAAGTTGTCATCCCTTAGCTGAATAACTGAACGTCAATCTATCACATTCACGCACTTTTATTGATTAGGTTTTATAAAATTTAATTAAAAAAAATGTTTTTATGTTATTTTACATACAAACATTGTCCTAAAAATAACATACAATTCGGAATTTATACGCGTACATGTAGACAAACATAGTACATTTTTTTTATATATAGCTAACAGCTGCGCTATCCACCTAGAAGTAGAACGAAAAGAAAGAGTCTATTTAAACCACAAGCGTTTAAAATCTCCACAATTTTTAATGTCGGATAACGGCACGTTTACTTTCATCGAGAAATTAAATAAAATAAATAGAATCCCCGGTTTGAGTTTATTCATTACTCGCCACCGCCGCGGGTGGATGGGTGAGGGTGGGCGCCCGCCCTCGTTCTGCTCAGTTTATGGATATAACCTCGACAAAATACCCCTAAAATTGCACTGTTTTTATTACGCTCTCTCTTTATCTCTTTTGGTTTGTTGTGCCCGCTATATACGATGTTATTATTTTATTAGCGAACTTGTTGGCTTCTATAAGGAGTTCAGCTTTAAATATCGCTCTGTTATTCTTACATTCACGACTTTATGATAATATTATTGACTACATACACATACGAAATATATAGAGTAGATAAGTTATAGAGTACTAGTTGCCAGACGTAATAACAAAATAACAGGCTATATTTGTGGTGATTTTGTAAATTCAAGTGTGTTAGAATTACCACGCGCTCATCGGTGAAGGAAAACATCGTGAGGAAACCTAAATGTCTCAATAAAAGGCATATGAAATCACCTAATCCGCCCTAGGGCCGCGTGGCTGACTATGGCCTTATACTCTCTTTACAGAGAAAGCCTGCGCCTAACAGTAGGACATATACATTACATATATATATAGGCTGTATCTTTGACTTTATACGCATGTATTAGTATCACAAAATTATTAATATACCGCCGTGAAGTGAAGGTATATTATACTTTTACGTTGTACCGCGAGTAATGTGCTGGATATTCATTTTTTCTTATTATAGGTTCATCTTTTCAATAGATATTTGTGGGTTTAATTTTCTCTTATATACTACAAAATATCTTTGGAAATTACACCAAATAAGGTGGCGTAGTGATTGAACGCGAAACTCGTAGAGAATAATATCCTGTACACCACCACGTAGCAAGAAGAAGAAGTGAAATTAAAATCGTCAAGAATAGAGAGGAACGTGTTTGCTAAACGTAGAAAAAATTAGTTGAAAAATGTTATTTACAGCACGTGCTAAATCGATGTAAGACATTAATACCACAATTCACACTTATTGCCTTTCAAATAAATTAACACATAATGGCGTGGCGACTTTAGCGACTACAAATATTTGCAGACTCTTAACCGGTTCCAAACTTTCACTACTTTGTCGATATTTGTATATATCGTTTTATTATTCTCGTATACTTGAAATCTGAATGTCTTGAATAATAAATACGTTAATAATATCTTTGATATATTAGTCAATTTCTTTAGATTTGGACTTAATTATCTTGGTTAAACAGTTTCAAAAAGACGACTATACGTTTTTCGCGTAACTTTCTTCCACGCACTGTCAGCAGCGGTGTTTCTGAACGGTTACGATTTTGGAGACCTTCAAGAAACGAGACTACTCCTATCTCAAAGGCCGGCAACGCACCTGCAGCTCCCCTGGTGCTGTGGATGTTCATGGGCGACGGTGATCACTTAAGATTAGGTGTTCCGTATGCTCGTTTGCCACTATCATATAAAAAAAAGCATTAGTGGATCTACGATCAAAAAAATCTGTAAAATGTTGGGTTAACAAACGACCTGCATGAGAGTCGGTAGTAATGTAATAATGGTGTACACAATTGTATCGCTGAGCAGCTAATCTTCAAAAATGTTGTTCCAGAAGCGGGGAGTGCAGAAAATATTTCCAACATAAAAGTAAATCTGAAACGTTTCCGCGTAACATGAGAGCAGTAAAGCGCTGTAGAACAAAGGTATTAAAGCGAATTTTCAAGCTCGGAGTACAGAGGGCGACCCAACGGCTCCGCTAACTCATTTTGTTTGTTCTCTGTATAAAAATGTAGTTTGCCGGGCGCTTGCGGAGGGCCGGCGCTCGGATTCGCCCCGTGTTATAACAACGGGAACATGAAAATTGGCGACTGTTCGTTTCAAATAATCCGACTCGATGCTTTTGTTAACAAATTTTACATGTATAATTTCTTTATTATCTTTCCGTTTCACGTTTCAAAACGGCAAACCACAAAACCTTATTTTTTTTTCTTTGAATACCGAATCTCCTATTACGTTTTCCTTTCATATTCGGAGATCATGACGCTTGGCTTCCATTATTTTTTTGTGGACATCCCGTCCATCACATGTGGAGATCTGGACCAAGCCTTTTACTATCATTCTACATATAGTAGAGGATTGCAATGGAATTGCCCGCAGCAGTCTACTGATCGACACTCGACTGGACACAAAAAACATGATTGACTGTACGTAAGAATCTACAAAACGCTATTACTTAGCATCGCGGCCTATTGCAACGTTATAAACAGTCCTTTCAGACTATAACCCATGTTATGTAAGCTTATCGAGTAGCCAAGTCTCATAAGAGTAGATGCTGCTTAAAGAGTTAATGATTCAATTACCTCTTTCTGTATTGGCAAAACTAACAAACCAAAACATATAATAGGGCTAAGACGTAAATCGAAACAATTGACGCACGACAAGAAGTCAAACAGACTCACTCGAAGACTGTCTGTATAGCACAGTTAAGTATGTAAATTACAAAACAAACATCAACCGCAAGAAGCGGAAACATGGAGTATCCAATCCAGCAATTAAACGTTGATACGTTGGTTAAACACATTATGAGCTCGACGAGTTGTGCAAAACGCGCGTAGCTTAAGAGTTCGCAAACTTATGCTAGTTGCACATGCCTAGTTACGGCGGAGAGATTCGTCGCCGCTTGCCTTAAAATAAATTTACATAGTAACGTGAGCCGAAAATAAAGAGGCAGAACTGAGCGTAAGGACGCAGAGCAATGAGGCGTCGCGCAAACTCGCTCCGAGACGGAGTATAAAACAACAAAGTGCTGGGTGCATCCATCTACACGTAAACAGGGGGGATAAGTCCCACACAATGCACGCTAAGCGCTCTCGAGTAATACTCTAGCCTCCATATGAAATAACGACCCATCTACGTTCCATGTTACACTCTACATACACATGCTAAAATAACATGACAAAGTATACAATCTGAACAGTGATGTATAAACAAGATCATCGATTTTAAGTTTAATCTATTATATGACGTAAATAAAGTCGATAGCCAGTGAAAGACGGAGAACGGGATTATATACGTTATTTTGAAACACTTTGGTACAAGTTTACTTTAAACTTTTAGTTCTAGAACATAAATCAAACTAAATCGAGTTCACTTTTCCAATAAAAGCTACCGACCAACTCGCGAGTCGGCCCTTTTGGTTGCCCTCAGACCAGAATGCTTGCTTATTTGCGCTCTCCCAGGCGCTTTTGCTCCGTGTCACTCCCAAAAGAGGTTCATTCTAAGCAACCTAAGAGCTGTGCTGCCTCTCACAAATCCGGTAAAACTGTAGAGGCCTCCTGGCTGGCCTTCGTATTTCATTCGAAAAATAGGGACAGGAATATAAATTACACTTCACGATATACTATCGACTCAACTTATTTTGGTGGGCAAAGTTGCTGGCAAAAGAAGTGTTGGTCGTAGAAAGAAGTCATGGCTGCGGAACATAAGAATGTGGACAGGAATTGTGGGTGCTGCCCAACTGTTTCGCCTCGCAAGAGACAGAAAGAGATATGGTGAAGTGACTGCGCACCTACGTTAGTCGGAGAGGTACTTTAAGATGAAAAAGATATACCATCATTATCATTTCATCATCGTGAGCCTGTCTATCCAGTGCTGGAACCTATTTCCTTCCCAAATGCCTTCCAGCATGTGGTGGATATACTATCGCACATGGACAAATAAAATTTAATGTATTTTACTAACGGAACAGTGCGTTTTATTTATCTGTATCCCGATTGCATTATTTGGCTATTTCCACTGAGTGCATTTCCGTTTGGTAATCTGGTTTTGGGCGCTATTTTAAGAGACATTTATATAGGGAACCTTTAAATTTTGTGTATTTTATTTATTTCGTCACGTTGGTGGAGCAAAGAGTTGCTGATTGCAATTTAAAATAAAAGTTAATTAAATGGTACGCGTACAAAAAGGTTACAAGGCAAGTGTCGACGGCGGGACAGACATAAACCGATAGTGGCGTGTCGGAATCGATAAGAAATGTATTAACAGTCTTTATACGCGAGTCAATTAAAATTAATTAGGCTTATGCACGGATTACAAGTGTATTGAGAACCGTATAAATATTTTATATTAAGTCAGAATTTAGTATTTTAAATAAATAATCTCTCAAGCCGTGTTAGTTAATGGTGTGCGAATCCACCATTCAGCTATTGACGTGAACCATCTCCCAACACAAGCCTAAACTTATTAGAAATGATTAACGAGAATTTTAATAAAATCGTGGAAAAAAATTGTTAGCATTCTTCAAAAAACAGAGACCGCAATTGCTGTATGCATTTTACAGTTGTATTAGGTACCATACGTGAACCAATCGCTATGAACTAGGTACAAATTTAAGCAAGTTATTTTTTTTATGCGTATGAATGTAAAGACGGAAAAGCAAAAATGTTAGCTAGTGACTTTTGGTGACACACAAATTTAAATTAAAATTAGTCCAATAAAACTTGGAATCAGACCCAAGATAATTAGGAGATAAATCTAGGGCCTATTTACTAGTTTAACAATTATTGAACTATATTAAACAAAATATGAAAGAAGCAGTCAGCGAAAGCCGCCTCTGTTTACCCCAGTAATGTTCAAAAGGAGGGTAATGCGTATATATATGAAACAAAACATTTCTAAGAATGTTTTTTTTTGACTATAATTCAAGTTACGATAAAAACACCATTATAATGAGCGGCATTTTAGATTCGCAATTAAGTTCGCTCCAAGTTCGGGGGTTAAAGAGCGAGCGTACAGAAAAAAGAGCCTTATATCGCCATAATTATTAACACACGCGGCGGTTGTAAGCGAACCGGGCCGTTTTAGTAGCGCGCGACCGTCGGCGTAACGAGATAAACACGAGTCGAGTACAAAAACCGCTTTAATGAGCCCGCGAGAACGTACATTAGCGACATTACACGAGGGCCGCGTCCGACCGGTCCCGCTCGCTCCAATATACATTAAAACCTCATTTCAATCTCTTTATACGTTTTGAATACTAATTGAATCAGAGCAAATGCCCCACTTGTGTTACTTTCATTCGTGTTCTCTCCTACGCGTTAAATCTCTATAGTTTCTAGTCACGTACATGGTACATATAACCTATGCGATTGTTTTATAGGTGCACTACAAGTCTAGATAAGAATAATAAATATTTTTAGCGTTATACGTTGGAGTATAGTTTGAAATTGATACATATTGCAATTTACGATAGATTAAAATAATTGAAAAAGAAAGTCCTTAACCATACAAAAAAAAATTGTTAAAATATATACGACTAACATGCTAATGAATATATGGATTTTTTATTCTCCAATTGAACTACACTGATCTGCTAAGCGGTCTCTACAGTTTCACCTGGTTTTGGAGAGGTACATCTCTTAGGTTGTTTGGCCTGAACCTTCTTAGGTAGTGACTGGCCTCAAGAGCCCCGAGAGGACCTCTGCTTAGGTTTCGCGAGAGCATTCCGATCCAAGGCAACAGAGAGGTGAACCACGGTCGGTAGCTTTTATTCGAATATACAGAGAAGGCGGGCAAAAAGAAAAAAGAAACTGTAAAGTGTAGGCGGCCAATCAAATTGTAAAAGGCATTAGAAACCAGATGTCAATGTGCTAATGGCCAAGCATTGTACTCATGACGTTGATATCTATTAATGCAATCGGCGCAGTCGGGCGAGTGTACACTCGAAGTAAATTATATGTTTATCACAACAAAGTGGAGAGGCGACGTTGAGCGCGGCCTGTCACGGCGGCCAATTAAAAGCTCCCCGCCGCCGAGTTGTCAGATGACTTACTCAACGAGCGGTTATTAATAGACGATTACTTTGATAAGTGATACAGATTGGACATCATATAAATAAACAGCAAGTTACAGATAAGGCGAGGGGTAAGGAGTGCGGGATATGTCTATCGGGGGACTGAACTCGCTCCGCTAACTTTATTATTAAAACACAACTGGAATGAATTGTTTATACAACTAACCTGCTTAGTACTACAGACACGATTCATTTTATATTAATGTAGTAGGGTATTGTGAAAGGTATGACATTAGAACATTTTCTCTTTTTTCGTAAAGAATGTTAAAAGAATGGTTCACGTCAATAGTCACGTTTACGATTTAGGGACCTTCAAGAAACGAGCCTATTCCTATCTCAAAGATCGGCAACGCACCTACAGCTCCTCTGGTGCTAGGGATGTTTATGGGCGACGGTGATCACTTAAGATCAGGTGAGCCGTATGCTCGTTTGCCACTTTTCATATAAAAAAAATAGTCGAATGGTGAATTTGAAGCTACGACCTTTCGATTCGCAGACCATACCCTATAAACCATTAGGCTATGACGATTCAATGCTTGAGTACGATGATATATTTATTCATTAATACGATGAAGATGATTAAGACAAGACTTTCAATCTTTTATATAATTATGTGCACAGATCCAGTAATCATTTCTAAAACAGAGGCTGAGAGTTTCGGTAAACATCAGGCATAAACTTCAGTGTATTTTTCAACCGAATTCAAAAAAGGAAGTGGTTCTCATTTCGTCTGCATGTTTTGTATTATGTTTGTTACCTTATAACTTTTGACTGGATAAATTTTATGATTCTTATTTGTTTAAAAGCTGGTGCTTCCCATGTGGTGCCATTCTAAAATGGCCAATCCATGAGAAAACCCTAAGTTTTAATTTGGATCCAGTATGTGCGCCACAAATGTACGAATAAAAAAGTCCTGATTAATTTTATTTCGTAATGTTCCTACGATAACTTGGAAATATAAAAAGGGCGTCCGCGCGTAACATAGTTTAACATTTGATTTGATTTGAAGTCGGTCCTTGTTTTTGCTCGTAAATATACTTGTTCGGAATTAAATAAGAAATAGAGTTTAATACAAGTCACGTGTGATTCGAGCTCTCGACCGTTCGAACATTTGTCTCTGGCTTTACTACATTTGATCCTTGAATTACAAGTGATAGTTGTATTTTTTCTTCAAAGTGATGATGCCGTTAGTGGAACTTCCACATTGATTGTTCACACTTTTTCCATAACCACCATAAATACACAACCATTACTACACACCTGCACAAATACAGACAGGTGACCCTCTAAATAAAAAAGTAAACTTTGAGACAGGAGACACAAAATATTGCATTGGAGTAGATATAAGTCATGGTCTGTCTTGAAATACACCTACCTAAAGAGGTATAAGTGAAAACATTTGCTAGGCCTGTTCTACGTGGGCGTCCATGTATGTCTACTTGTGTAATCCGGCTAAAGTATATCTGTACTGTCGTGGACCCAATCTGGTCTTCATCGATGTAATTTTAACTTGTAACGCATAAGCTACTTATTATTCATAACATTTAGGGTTGTTATGAATAAAGAACACTATTACGTAATAAGACAGAATAGTATGACTTGAAAGATTAAGAAAATAAAAGAAAAAGAAATACGATGCTATCGTAAGTGGCAGGGGGTGAAGGAAGTTGAGTAATGTCTGTTAATGTATGGATGTGGGCGAAGTGAAATAGATGTAGTAGGATCGTGGGAAATGAAACAGTAATATCTGTTACGATTCTCAGGTAAATTTACTAACGAAAATTGAATACAAGTAATTGGATTTGGAAAATTGAATACAAGAAAACCGTGGTAGCTCAGTATCCGGGCGGTTGGCTCAAGTAGCCATAGTACGCTAGCAATCCGAGTTCGATCCCCGGTGCCGGCCAATAAATTTGTTGTTGCAATTTTATGTGCTGTTTTCCCATGCGCTTCAGGCATGTGAAGTCTACCAATCCGCACTAGGGACGCGTGGCGGACTATGTCTTTACTCTCTTTACAAAGAAGGCCTGCGTCCAACAATGGGACAAATATTATATACATATG
The DNA here is from genome assembly GCA_029286785.1 of Meandrusa payeni. Taxonomy (NCBI): domain Eukaryota; kingdom Metazoa; phylum Arthropoda; class Insecta; order Lepidoptera; family Papilionidae; genus Meandrusa; species Meandrusa payeni. The sequence continues at coordinate 4,634,045 of JAGSMX010000027.1, forward strand.
AAAGTAAGGGAAGGAGGAAGAGTTACAGACTCTAACTTTTAACTGGATTTCACAAGTGAAGGTTTTATTAGGTATATTTTTATAGGATAAGCATGACAGATAAACGGGCATAGGGCTCATCTGATCTTAAGTGATAACGCTGCCGACTAACGTATTGAAGGGAGGCACGGTAATTTTTGATTATCGACGAACGTACGTATCTAACATGGCATGTGTTTGGTGAGAATATGAGTGAGATTTATGTATATATCGTTGAGCTGAGTTCCTTTAAAATTGATGGCCCTAAAGTCGACGATGGTGAAATCGACAGATATAAAGTCGATATAAAATGAACGAGATAAAAGTCAATGGAATAGTTATAGCCCGTCAGTGTTCTCGACAGCGTGAAAGCGCAACGCAAGCACTCGTCTCGCGCTAAAACGAGCAATTAATCCAGCAACCGCACGCTCCAGTGCTTCGGTCTCCGATGTAATACCGAGCTTCCCTGCCGGGGAAGCGATTGGGCGTGTATTTAAACACCTGATAATAGGGTTGTCGAATCGTGAATTGAGTTTTGCTTAGACTATTAAATATGGAAGGCAATGAACACATTTTTGAGCTTAAATAAACTTTATTATCAACTCAAGATGTTATGTAATATATTTTTCGGCTTTTTACAGCTTTCTTTTTAACATATAATAGATGTTTCTTTGTTTTCGTAACATAATATATTCTGTAAATTACTATAACTTTCTTTTATAATAATAAAATTGTACATCAAATAATATAATTTCTTTTCAGCATAATTCATTATGGAATTTTCTAAAAAGTATTATTTTACTATACGAATTATAAGATAATTTCAAACAATAAATATAATATAAAAAAATATATGTTTGAAAATGGTCTATCAAAGTCGTGAGCACTTGGTAACCCTGCCTGTCAGAGCTTCCCATCTCCCAGTGGATCGTCTAACTTAGATTACTTTATAATAATTATGTGAAATTCCACTCCAGACGGAATACACAAATTGGCTTTTGTCACGGAGTTGCTAAATTATTAATGGATTAGAACGGTTAGAGTTATGAGGCGATAGACACAGCCACTTTATCAAGAGACGTCGTCGCATGCTTATTTTCACTGTTGCCCGCCGCTAACGATCAAGAACAATTTACGACATAAATAACGACCACTGAAACTTGAACAGTTATTTCTTATCTTACCCCGGCGGACGGATGCTCGTTCTACTCGCGATACTTGATATATTTCATGGCTGTAAAACGCGTAACTGTAATATGAAATCATAACTCTATAGGCAGTAAAAAAAAGACAAAATACCCTATTGTTCACGAGCATGCCAGGGGTAAGGATGCAATAAAGGGAAAGTTTACAGTATTAGCTAGGGTATCTATTAGTACATCGGGAACTTTCTCAGTTACCTACGCTGCTAGCCGATTTACTTTGACGTGAACTTCTTAAGTGAATTTTACCTTAACACCGACAAAGAAACTACAGAGACAATAAAGGCAATCGAAACGAAATGAGGCTACAAATGCTATTTATAATAAATTAAAATAATTAAATAACCAATTAAAATAAACCCTAATAAACAAATTACAAGTAAAGATGTGATTTTGTATCGTTGATATATTTTAAGTTACTACATTTTATAGTGACTTGTTCTGTTGTTCTTATTCTCTTTCTTGTGTTTTCGCTTTCTGTAATATATTAATACGTAAAATACTATCGACATCAACGCTTTTCCCAGAAACTGACATAAGTGTTCAATTCTAACTAGAGTTGTGGATGTTCATGGGCGACGGTGATCACATAAGATCAGGTGTTTGTGTGGCACTTTTCTAAAAAAAGTGGTTATCGGCTCACCCTATCACCAATAGGAGCATATAGATATTGGGTTTTTTTTAAAGAAAGCTAGCAATATTTTTTTCTGAGAACATTACTAACATTCTTTTTAACCATTCCAACTTAGCTTAAGTTTGTGTTAGGAAATGGTTCACGTCAATAGTCGAATGGTGGATTCGAACCTACGACCTTACGATTCCCAGACCGTTAACCATTAGCCTATTGGCGCATGATGGGGTTAAAAGAAACGATGTGTGTAAATTGTTTTTTTTTAAGATGGCATGCTTACCGTCAAGTGTGTATCCACGCCTTATAGGAATAGAGTAGGAAGGGAGTATACTTTCAGTTGAAATAACTGGACTAAACAAAATAACACCATTACGTTCGGAGCTTGAATAAATTAGATGAGAAATGCGGTTTGTAGGATCGCGAGCGGTGGGCATGCGCGCTCCAGTATAAAATATTCTTCTGAACGGAGCCGTTGTCTAATTACGTCCCGTGGCGGGTCGCACTCGACTATGCGCGCATGGCTTTGTGGTATACCTATTTAGCGTGCCATTGTAATTGAAGCTAATTGATTCGCTCGATAATCACGTTTCGGTTTAATTACTGATTATGTAGCAATGTTATGATGTCATCAACATTATAGATTAGGTAAATCTGAATATTTAACTGATACAAATTATTCTTCCATTGTCCAATATTTTGTAGTATTAGGTGATTGATTGTCTATGCTATTTTCCTAACGTCACATTAAAGGCGTACTATGCTTTTTATTTTCCCTTATACAATATTTTTAATGTAGTCTTAAGATTTTTATTTGTAGTTTTTTTTTTGTATAATTAATTAGTTTCCTTACATGTTTTTCTTTTGTTTTGTTTCAGATTTTGAAAATTTCTTTTGTTTTCTTCCCTTGTGTCGAAAAGTTTATTCTATTCTTTTCTTTGTAATGTGTACGCAAATAAATAAGCGTTTATTTTATTCTGTTCAAATATCACGAGTATGACGCGTTGCACCGCCCCAAGCCGTAACGCAACGTCACCGTTAAGCTCACAGATTGCTTCAGTGGTTAAAGGCGCTTCACACTCAAAGCACGCTGATGCGCGTTTATCAGGGTGGGAGCTTATAGCGCAGTCGGGTGCATTGACAAACGGAATCGCAGAGTGCATCCCGACTGAGTCGCTGATCCGTCGAGAGATATCTCGACCTCGGTGTCGAGTGCCACCACTCATCCGCCTACGGATAATTACGGCTCTTTGACGAAGCATCTTTGTTCTCTATATGCATCCGAAGTGGCAACAATGTTTTTTTCCCGTAAACACAACACAAAGATAAATGTGTTGGAGAATTTATCGCATTCATTATGTTATTTTACTAATACGAACTCCCGCATACTCTAGACAGGAGACCAAAACTCAAAATGTATTAAGGGAGTATTTTGTACAGAAAAAATGGTTAGAAATAAACTTATTGGTACAAGGATTACCTTGTTGTTAATTTGTTAAAAAGCTATTAACTAAATATTAAGGTTCACTTGATTAATGGCTTGGATTTGCGGAAAGTTTGCTGGATATAGATAGCCCACAAAAATGTGCCGTGGCAATTTGCAGGAGGCCTGTTTAGCAGTGGACTTAAATAGATAGATGTAACACTGAAGAAATCGATGCTATTTAGCATTTTTCTCCAACTAACTTTTGGGGGTTAAAAGCAGTTGTAGTTATTGTGACGAGAACTCTACCTGAATTGTATTATTAATAAAATGATATGGGACAAACATCGTGTCGGTAAATGATAATTAATAGAAACGACTGCAAAATGCAAAGGAAGCGAAAAACAATTTTAACTTTGCATCGTTGCAAGTTGGTCTCAAGTCGAGCGTGTTTGTACGAGAGAATAATACGGATCTCCAAAGTTTGCAGGAAAGCTTGTGGGCGATAAACGGGTGGTGAAGTGCAGGGTGGGGGCGGCTTGTTATTACACCCTCTCACCTACGCAAGGGGTCTCTACTCAGAGCCGTACTGTCGCACAAGATTAAGACGCTCTTCGCTTTACTGTTAACGCTCTGACTTCCGTTCTACTCGCTTCTCAATGGCTGAGAGTGCGCTCCTCTCTCAATGTTCACTGGCTTTAACATAACACGATCACTTGTCTACTTATTTGTCTTTGAAAACAAGCTTCGTTGTCTTATAGGATAAAATGTATTTCACTTACAAAAAGAAAGAGGTAATACTCCCAGAAGGGTTGAATAGCTGCAGCTGTAAAAATCCAGTAGCCCCGAACCATTTATATCAAAGTGTTGTATTACAGTGTTTTGGTTGTAAATAAAACGGCCAAAGAAAAGCCAGATAAGACGGAAGTGAAATAAGTTTAACCGAACGGTAGAAGGCATTATCATTGGCTGCGAGCGAGGAACAAAGAAAACGGTGGAGAGCGAACGTACGAGAGTACTTTATAGGCGCGTAAATATGTTTTATATCCTTCTACTGTCTGTTATACACTGGCGCGCCGCCCCCATCCCTCGCCGGCGGCTCCACCCCGCCCGAGGGTTGCCTCTCTCGGAAATGCCGAGCTTTAATAAAACATATATTTTTCCGAGCGAGGAAAATACTGGGGAAACTCGCAATTTGTTCTTTCACTTTATGCTCGTTTACAAGACAAAAGTGGAACATTCCAGAAACATTATGTTAATCACGTAGTTATGTACGTAGTTTATTGTAATTTATAAAACGCACTTTGCGTGAATTTCATATGGGTTTACGATACCGAGCGGTGTACAATGATGTGTTAAGTTGTGAGGAGTCGGTGAAGTGCGCGGCTGTGGTGTGAATGGTGGGGTGAGCGTAGTGGATCGGGTGCAACATTGTAGTAGTACTTAATGGTGTCGCGATGACCCTTATCTTGCCCGCCTCAACAGAGTCGCGATCGTGGGCGATTTATTGCGGCGCGTGAAGGCACGCAGCAGGAGCGACCCTCCGACTTGAGCGCTAATTATAACACGCCCTAACCACACTACGCATATACCTTCACTAATAACTATGTACAAGCTTTTGTTTATGCCTAATGAACGTCTTTGTTATATTGTTTGCAATATCCAGTACTCTAAATATAAATATCCGTACAGACTTATATACAGACTTCTCATATTTAAACGATTTTTTTTAATTGTATAAGACTACTTTTACGAATTTTATCCTATTATTGGATATCCGCCGTTTCGCCTCCTGAATTCTCGGAATTCCAAAATAAGATTAAAACGCGAAGACGTCTTTGTTATGGCATTCCATATTATTGTTGAAGCTGTGATAATAGAATCTATATTTTTAGAGTCTTATAACATCTGTTAGTGGCAGCAATCCATAAAAACGAGAATAAAACAGGACAAAGATTTTAGCAAGAGATTTTGAATATCGTTGTTGCCTTTAAGAATTTCATTGGTTTCTCAACATGGCTGTTTGCGTTGAGCCTGAACTTGTACTACGAATAACTTAGTGCAAGGCTCGCGCGATAGCTTTCTGAACCACGACTTGACTCCCGATACTTCAATTCAAAACTAAAAATTCTTGAGATAACATTATTGCACTATTGTCTTTTCGAGAAGCGTTGACGTTGTATGAACACCAATATAACAATACAAGTACATAAATGTAAGCGCAACATTTATGTACATAAAAATCCAATAAACGGAAACTTATTGGTACAACAGACTAGGAGGATTCCAACTGTGGTTCGGCTCGTGGAAGCAATAACGAACACACGCACTTAATGTTCACTGTTTATTTCAAATTAGATAGCATAAGCGTTATATAAGAAGCACAGGATAGCGGAAGGCACAGAATAGGATAGTCACAGCGGAATTAGCAAGAAATATTTGCGAGCAAAAGCGACGCATAGTTGCGTTCTAGTACAGCGATCAACTGACGCACGGCAGTCGACGCGCTCGCCGCTATTGTTTATGCTCCCGCGCAGTGTGGACATACAAAATTTATTTCCCCAAAAATTAGGAATTTTTAAAAATTAATTAGATAAATTTAAATATAATATCCTCCCACAGAACCCCAACTGTCAGATCGTGATTAGGCTATTCTAGTATTATCGACGGCTATCACCGAGTGGCCGGTATATAGGATCTATTTGTATTGATATATAAATAATAATTTAAAGTATATGATTGTAACAGTTCGTTCACCTTTCAACCAGGTGAAGCTGTAAAAGCCTTCAAGCTGCCTACAGTAATGAGCTATAAATAAAACCGATCCAATAAAACAATATATATTATCTTAAATGACAAGGGCACTTTGTGAGTTAAAAGGAAATTAAGTTTAAAAACAATTCGTCAAAGGCAACGCTGAGAGTTGATAGAACAGAAGTAGCAATTAAGATAATGTTGGAAACAAATTTATATTCCGATTCCGTGGGAGAGATTAAATTATTTTCTTGTTCGCTCGCGAGTTTCAAAGAGTCTTAAGCGACCGTTGAACAAGAGGGAGCTAAGGAGCGTTACGCGTTTGAGAGAGGGCTCATTCTCGCCGCAATACTACGCGCAGTAAAATATTACACTAAATGAAAGAAGCTCTTTCAATTAACCGAGGCAGGTTTGCGTAAGGTAAATTCTGCCAAGAGACGCCCGCCGCTGCGGGGCGTTGGAAGTATACCTTTTGGCGATATTTCACTTACGTGTGCTAAAAATTTATCAAAAGAAATTTTTAAATTGCCACTTACAAAATGTATTTAAGCGCTCCTCAAATTCAAACAGACTGATGGAAATTAATAAGATCAAAAGACCGTATTACATAGATTGGATGGTCAGAAACAAGTTTGAACCCACATTTAGCCAGACCTTTTGGGACCATAACAATTACTGAGATTAGTGAGCTCAACAACTATTCTATACGTGAGTCTTCAGGTTTGAAGGCTTGACACTCTCAAAATTAGGTTGCAGAAAAAGCCAAGGACTTGCCGTCGACGCACGGTTATACCTACATGATCGGTATAACGTCCTCATAAAATGCAATATGAAGATATTCCAACATTTAAGTCTAAAAGTGAGACAAATGCTTATACAGCCCTCTTCGTATCACAAAAATCATTCTAAGCCGAGGAACTCTCGGCTATCTTAGCCAGGATGAGCGTCTTAGATTTCGGCCATAAAAAATGTTCAAAGGTGTAATTGTAAAAGATTCAGAGATAATATAAGCCATAAAAAACGTTACCAAGAAGTCTACAAAAATACCGTGTATGCGTAAAAATTGAGAAATTCATAGTAGATAGAAGTCAATTTGTATTCATGATTTTATTAATGCTCCCCAAATTTCCTTTGACGTGTTCGGATAGCGCAAAGTGCGCAACTTTGCCCCGGCTCTAATCGACTAGAAGTGATATCCCAACTGATGAATGATGATGAGCGTCTGTGCTTATTCTCGGAGAAACTACTCATTTTAATACATTGTATTTTGTATGGGTGATAAAATAGAGGTTAAGCCTTCGACTAACGATTTGACGGGCGTGGTTCGAGTCCCAAACGTCTTGTGCCATGAGTTTTCATTTTTCGGTTTTCTAAGTAATATTCTTCTCTTTCTCATCATATAGAGAGTGTTGGTAGCATGAAGCCACCATTGTACCTCCTAAGTACAATATATATCCCTTAAACTATGCCTTGCGAAAATTTATGAGTAGTCGAAGATATACACTTTCGATTTTTTCAATACAAATAAAAATGACGGAAAAAAATCAACGATAAAAGGCGTTTATTTATTTTAAAAATACGTAATGCAATAAACACGAACAATGAACAAGGAAACGGAGCAAAATCGGTTTATAAAAGCAAGCCCAAAAAGGTACAAAGTACGGACAAAGAGTAAGAAAAAAATAGCATTGGCCGCAAGTTACGAATACGGGTCCCGGTGGGCTGTGGTTAGGTAGGGGCGATCAGACACGACTACACGGCCGTTATTGCTATGCTAATAACAGAGTTAGCCAGCTTTTCCTATTTCGCCGAGGTTCGAGCCAACACTATTCATAACTTGCACGGCGATCGGCAAACATTCTGCTTTAAAGAAATTCGAAAGCTCGTGTTAGATAGCAACACATGGCACCCAGCGATTGTTATGCATAATAACTACTTCCAATGTTATCTTAGTGATTTACCTGAACCTTAATGTATCTTTAACTCATAATTAATACTTTACTTGAACAACACGTAAACTAAACATTGTAAACAATAATTTAACTCTATTAGTTTGTAATCTGACTTCAAATTAATTTTTATAAAGATTGTGAGGACGCGCAGTTGTGACAGTATTCGTTAAAATAATTCTTTGTACAACTTTACGCTGTCTCAATAAGGCGAGTGTACTAGTTATTGGACTATTTCATTCCACAAAACCTACAAGTTATTACACTCTTTTGTGTTCGTTATATGAGTCGATGCAACTTTATACATATTAATTTATTTTATTTGATATTATTTAAGGAGGTATATCGACCAGATCGGCTACATATTAAAGAAGGGGCAGGTAATGTCCCTTAACGGATGATTAGGATACGATTGAGGTATTAAGTGGAATTCCGTAACCGCTGCCTGCCCTTTCTGGTGACGGGTGTGAGTGTGTGTATTGTACCATATTATATTGTTTTAATAGCAAGTAATAGAAGCATGTTGGCTAAGCATTCCACATAAAATGACATAGGTTGGAGGTTTAATTCGAGCCGGCTATAGAAATAATTTGCTAAGCTTTAAGCCTGGTGTTTGGCGATAGCTTCATCCTCTCTCACTTCCCACTCCTAGCAGGATACATCAATGTAAAGCGAAGTTCTTAGAGCGATCAGTAAGCAAGTAGTAACCCTAGGCATAACAGGCTTGTTATATAATAAAATTTGTCATTAAAACGATAGCTACGGCGTCAGTTTCAAAGAGCTAATATAATTACTGAGCACCGGCTACATTTACATATCAAAGCGGAGACAGAATTGAGCAGGGCGTGTAAATAGTCCAAGTTGAATTTGTCGTTTCAGTATCACATTCGGATGAACATTAACTAGATTTCATTGTTGTAGCAGGGTTGTCAACTTTGACATTTAAATCTTTATTTTATCTAAATTTAACTAAGTCGAGTGGTATTTTACGTTAGAGAAAATTAATTGTTTTCGGAAATGTTGACTGTCCGACTGACTTCGGCTTGCGCGGGCACTCTAAGCGCGGTAGCATTTCGACACGATGATAGACCGATCCAAGGCTCGATCGGATGTTTCAGTGGGATTAATATAAATGTAAACATAGGCTATGGCACTTCTAGAATGATAACCTGTATTTTTATAGATATACTGAAGTCAGTTATCAAATCAAAGTTAATAATCGTAAATTGAAACTAAAAGTCAAACTGTTTGTATATCGGTCACCGGGCAATACAAATATACCCATCCTATAGGTATAAGTATGTACGGACGGCACCAGCGGCAGAGTCCCTCGGGATAATTTAATTAATCAACACAGCGCAGCGGCGCGCCTGGAACTGATTTCCTGCTCAAATATCCATTAACCGGTGTTACGGTGCCACTTAATTCGGAGTGTGTTTAACAAGAGCTCGCGACGCTCCCAGCATCTCTAACGTGATTAGGTGAAAACTAAAGTAACAGACAATATAAGTTTAGTTTTTTACAAGACATGCAGGTTTCCTTATACGCCATAATGTAATTATTCAGCTAAGACTGGTCGTTATAATTTTATAGACAACGATGAAGAAAAAATAACAAGAATATTTAAGAGTGAATACAAAAACTGACTTCAAATCGAGTCAAACGTGAAGGATCAACGTTAAACGCTACTATTGTTATTAATTCCGAAGTTGTATAGTTATGTTACCAATTTATGGCGCCTATATTCTTTCTTCTTTCACACGAGCTCGTTGTACTCGCCATAGAATTTTTAGGAGTTTATGGATAAATCTTCGGGAATCTATATGCCATTAACTATGCCGACATCATTTATATGAGACGCTAGTTCACACAAATCCTTTCAAACAAAAAAAATGTATTATGACATCGGTTCATAATTGCGGTCCTGGTTGTGCAAACATTAAAAAAATACAGACAAATTGATATATTTTTTTCGAAGTCGTATTAAATAAGAACGTTAAATCATAATCTTATTTTGAAATTCAATTATTACAGGATTTATAAAAAATAAAACTCAAAGAAATTTATATAACGGAAAGTTTTAAGTAATTAATTAAAATAAATAAACTAGTTGACGATACGGTAATACAGAACTAGTTCACATTTACAAACAGAAGAGGGATAACAATCCGTAACTTTATTCGGAAAGTTGCGAGGATGTACAAACAATGCGCTCACGTAGTAATCCTGTATCATGTACGATAAATGTATATACACTATTGTACACACTGTGCTCCAAAGTTTTTAATACTTCCGAGAGGAAACAAGTCGTTAGAAATGTTCGCTTTGCACTTTCATTTTAAAGCAGAATTGACTGCGATCGTCGTGTATCATTTTATTTCTATTGGAATTAGATAATGTCATCTGTTTTATAAGACTGTTTAGTACAGAAACTTTCAACTAATTAATAAAAATAAATTAGCCATGGTTTGTGCAAGATAAGTAAAAATAAATTTGAATTAGATAATAATTTTGGTAAGACACCTTCAACTGCTAGTTTATTTTTACAGGTTATGTGGATGAGGGGTTGAATTTATTTCAATGTTTTAGTTTTATATGTTGTATAGTGCTAATGATATAGCACAAATTATTTTAAAAACTGCCCTTAGTGTTTTACAAATATGCCTTTTGCCTACAAAGCATTACAGCGTGAAATATCCACTTACGGGCCAGGGTATATGCATGGCGTACGAGTGACAGCTTCACCGCACACATCAAACAGCGTGCTTTGGAGGTGAGCGTAGCGTTGGCAGCAAAAGAGTTAATGTAATGTTTAATTACGGGCACTTCGCGACTGCGCCAATCTTGCAATTAGGAAGCGGTGCGGCGGCGCGTAATCAGCGCCCTTTGCGACGTCGACACGCACCGGAGAGCGCTCCACGCTCACAACTCGAGCTTTTCACTCGCATTTCACAACCTGTTGACGAGTTAGTTAAGCCCTACAACGTGTACGGTCCGCACAAAGAGAAACTCGCTAACCCCTTCAACTGCAGCCCGCCGAGACTGACCCGCTTGGAAATAAAACACACGCGACATTCGACTCTTTCGCCGTTGGTTTATTGCTAACGTTTAAGGTTACACAACAATAGTTCCCGCTACACCATTAATTCAGTAGATCAGTGTTTTATTATGTTTGAACAAACGAGATTTATTACGTCTTTTGCTTTTCTCTACTGAAGATATGATAAAGGATCTCCACGAACACAAAGGTACAATATACTTAAACTTTTAACTAAAAACCGATACAATAGAACTAGTAGGGTTAATATTGATAATTGACTAAAATGAATAAACAGTTCAAACGTCGCTAGTGAATGGCATTTTGGATGAAAAACAGAAGAGAGACATGAAAAAAAAATCATGTGTTGGCAAGGACATAAAACTAAGTAGACGGTAATTAATATGTAAACAAGTGCACAGTTTTCTCCCTGGAATAGATTAATCCCGGCACGAGCGAGCTTGGGTAATAACCCGGGGAGCGAACAACTTCACCACTTACATTACACGGACATTTATTCCCTACGCCCGGTTTCAACTTTTCGCTCACAAGGAGGCGAGGACCGCTTTAATTAATTTACGCGCTCCGTAAATATAGTCGCAATAACTCGGCAATGCCGGCTGCAAAATAATATTTATTGTACTTGCCTTGTCGTCGTCGCCTTCACTATCACACTGCAAAAGAGAGACGTTTATGCATTAATAAACAGTTAAAAAAGTTACGTGCAGAAATTAACAAAACTCTGGTGCATGCATAAAAGAATATTTAAAGCAATGTTTTTGTTTATCAACACCCTGTATAGTTACTTAAACTGTTTAAACATTACCCAATTGGTATATAAATAAATGTTACAATAAATATAATTAGTCAACATATTTGAAGTAAGTTTGTATTAGTTTAGTAATGGAATACAACAACCTACAAGATAATAATCTATTCTAAATAAACCAAACCACCGAAATGGAAAAATATATCAATAAATATACAAATTGTTTGAAAAGAAAGTCTATCATCGTGTCGAGTCAAAATAATCCATACAATATTTACGAGGCAAGTTCGCGTCGAGGGAAACAAGGGATCAGGCTGAGATATTACAATTTCAAATAAATACAGTACATGAAGTATTCAGAGCGGGCGCGCGTAATGTTATGTAGTACGGGGCGGCACCGCCTCGACAAATCTCGTGATTTACCTGCGATACGCGCCGAATATCGAACGGGGACCGTGCGCTTCGTGATCGGAGTAAATTTGCACACAGTAATCGAAAATTATGGCTTTCACCTTTAAATAACTCCTAATAGCGTTCACGGCTCGCTCGGCGACTAGGAATGGCAACTAAATAATACATTATTGGTTTTATTGAGGCGTGGAATATCGGTTACGTGCTCGGTCCGCCGACCCGATAGCCACTACAACATGTTCTTGTTGGGACTATGGGAACGTTTGATTGTACAGTACAGTCACGTCGCCGTAATAGCACTTAGGATTACAAGATTCGAAAGATAAGCAAGAATTGAGAATTAGTACAGAGAAAGAAAAAAAAAACCCGCCAAACTTAATGCATGCTCCCCGCGTAAATGTAATAAAACTCGGTGAAATAAGCGAAGCCGATGGACGTGTGAGACATGCTAGAGGAGCTCGTACACTAGAGGACAACAGTATGGATACTCACGATATAGCCTTTTCCGGAACTACAGCGGCTACTGGCCTGTAGGCAGGAGAGAGAAGGCGAACATATGAGTGGGCTGGACTGATCGAGGTAATAGGTAATTTCATCCGTCTCTCCCTTGTAATTATATTAGCAAATACAAATAGAGACTAGGCAATTGAGTAACAATAAACGTTTAATTGAATATAAATAGTAATTGAAAACTGGGAGAGGCGGATTGAGGATCGCAAATAATTTTGTATAAACATCGACTGAACAGTGTTTACACGTCTAACATTTAGAGACAGATACTACATTGAATCAATAATGACATTGTCATTGGTCATGCATTTAAATTGATATAATAGGACAGAGATTGAAACGTAAGCAAATTAAATAACCAGACTTCTGTCAACAGTTATATTGTATTTCTATTAGATTTAAATCAAAGTCTAGGATGTTTTTGAATCCCGATATTGTAAAGCTCATAGTATTATAAATTTATCGATATTTCTGTGACGAAGTTTATACGTACGTCACTAAGACGGTCTCGCGAGGAATCGGGATCACGTGGCGCCACTGAGCTGCCCGTGAGCCGTTCAGATGCCCTTCCACTGTCATCCGACGTACCAGCGTCTTGAAGCAGCGTAATGCCCTGCACAAGAAGTATGTGAAAATAAAAAAAAACCGTCTCTGTACGTCTTACGGCAAGGTACGAGCCACAGGCCTCCCCTGTTTCGAATGAACGTGAAAGGGTCTCCATTAACAAAATATTATACAATTGCGGATTGTGTTAGTGGGCAAAATTTACAGATTAAAAGCTTTTTTTAATTGAAAGTAACTAAATCGTAAAACGACGTTATTAAGATGAATTCCAGAAACCATTAAAATATTGTCGCAGTTAGTACGTTTTGAAATGGTACAAAATAAGCATTGTAAACAGTAAAATGGTTTGCATTTAATTTAAAAGTTTGAGATGCACCAAAATGGGTTCTGGAGCTTTCGTAAAAAATGTACATTTTTTTAAATACAACCAAAGAGATCACGTGATTTTAAGATTAGTTTTTTTTTATTAAATTGACATCTCCGTCACAGTTAAGTGTCATAGTTAAATAAGCGATAAGCTGTACCAGTAGCAACGTATATTACAGTATAACAAGATAGTAAGTTTGTTTTAGCTACTCGTTTCAATTTGCACTCGCATCACGTAAACATTACTAAGCGGATCTAAATGGATGAATTTATTCCGTTGTATTGCTTTGTATCCGAGTGAGGCAGGGAACGTTTTCATCTTAAAGCAAAACAAGTTATATATTAAAGAACGAAGAAATCTTTATACGAACTATTCAACTATTTAAGGGTAAAGATTAACATTCAAAGATCGTTCGATCGAATAAAACTATATAAATATCATAGAGTTTATTATGTGGCAAATGTGTCTTATTGATACCAGTTATTGGGTATTCCTATCCTACCTGTGACCGTGTGGTCGTAAGTCGACGCCCTCGATAGCCAAGAGGCTACTACTGGTAACTGCTTTTTTAAACAAAAAATATTATAAAGAGGCATGTCACGGTCGTAATAAGGGGAACTCCTGATCTCTGCCTACCCCTCCGGGTAACGGATGTGAGCGTTTGTATCTGTATTCGTTTTTTAAGAAATCTTAGAAACAGTTTATTCTAATAATATGTCTCTATCATTTTCATAATGTTCAGTTTCCTGTGATGGATTGTCGCTGTTAGTCTCAAGGCTTGTGCCACTTCACCGGTTGGAATGGTGGCCGACCTCTTAGAGCGCTCAGCCTGGACCTCTATTACGAGAAATTTGGCTTGAGGTCCCTACGCTTGTTCAGTTACTTTAGCTTCTACTATCTAATATTTCTTTGTACCCCAAAAGAGAATTATGAAGTATCAAGTATAATAAAACGTAGGCGTGGCCATTTCATCTCGGCTATTTTAACAACAGACTCTGTAAGACATTTATCTACCTACGTCAATACACTCGAGGCAAAGCCGTGTAGCGATACTCTTACAAAGTAAGAGGGTAAAATTCTATTAGACGAGGGTAAAAGGAAAGCTTTTTATGTAGGTTGGCAAAATTGAGCGGTAACTAGGATATAAGAAAACTTGATAAGGCGGACCGGGATGGCTATGGGGCGCGGAGTCTACCCGTAACGTTGCGTGGCCGGGTCCCGACAATAAAAAGAGTTTTCCATTTATCACATTTCGCGTCTATTTTACGGCAGGGTTCGGAAAGCGCGCTCGAGACCGGGGGAGACTGCGTGCCCCGGAGAGCGCTCGACGGGACGGATAAAAGAAAATAAAACGACTAGTAACTCACTGTAAATGGGTAACTCTCCGGCCGCGCTCGCTCAATGAACTTTCACAATTTTATTACGGATCGTCAAATATGTTTTGATTTACGTATCGTAACATTTCTCGTAAGCGTTGAGCGATTGTTTGCACATTCTGTTAATACATTTTTTACGCTCTATGGATGATAAAGTAACAGAATAATGAGGCTAGATCATGTTTTGTATGGTTGGTTTGAACTTTTATCGCTATAAAGTATTTATTGATGTAGTTTATCAGTTTATTCTACCGTTCTATCCAAACAGAGTAACCTCCATCAAATTTTCATAAGTTTATTAATTTTTACATATAATAGGGAACGATACACCGGGCACAAATTTATGCGAATTTTCGATTACGTTAATATTCTATAAAAAAATCATTGGTACAAAGCTGAGGTTCTATCTCGGATCATTCATAAAACGCCACAGGGCTACCTTCTTTATATTTTTATTGGATAAATCGACGTTAAGCATAGGACATTCTGCTAACGGTAAATGACAAAAAGGTTCATCACTTAGAAGCATAAGTGGTACATTGTACATGGTCTCAGCATCCCAGTAGTTTTACTAACTAAAGCGCTGTTTAAACCGAAGCAAAACAAATATGTACACTGCTGTACACTAAATTTATATGTAATTTATATACATGTAATGTGTATTTTATATATGTATTATATGGTACATTATAACAAATACAATTTTATAACCTACACAAAACCTGTTACTTTCCCGGGGATTTTGGCGTCTGATATCAGTGGCCCGAGATAAATTGCTAAAGAAAATTTATTTTAACGTAATAAAATTGATTTGCAAAATGCTTTTGGATTGATTATTTATTGGAATAAGGCATAAATATATAGAAATATAAAGAATTAATATTCGAAATATGAATATTAAAATGAAAATCCATTACGATTTTCAATCAAAGAAATTGTTAGCACGGTGGCGCCGCGGAAGCGTGAATACATAACTTCGTTAACGGTGTCTTGAGTAGTCACCGAGACGTAATAAAATATGAACGCGTCCTTATTCCCACATAATAGGCAACAATAAGCTATACGCGCACGATTACGTCCCCGCTTCTAATAAAAGGGATCGCTTTCCGACCCTTTACATAGATAAACGAGTCGAGTTGTGTCGTGGCGTATTACTTTAAGCCGGCACCGCATAGGCTAACAGGATCCCTTAATCCGGGACGCGTGTTGCTCGGGTAACGCCGGATGTTACCGCATAATTGCGATAGCTCATTACCAATGCGCTTTAATTACAATGGACATTTGTGCCACATTCCCACCCCGGGTGAAGCTCACACATTAATGAGCTTGCGAGACAACACCTACTCTAGTGTTATGATAATAAGTTTGTCAACACAATGTAACATATCGTGTGTGGGGACCTGTTTTAATGCTTTTGTAGACGTCGTAAAGATCTACTGCTATAGCTAACTTTTAATATGTATAATAATAAGTATCAGGTCCTTTTTAAGCCTTTTCCACTTTTACCTCTTTCGTAAGCATCCAATTCATGCGATTATAGGCATAATGGGTCGGTCCAAAGACAAATTCCATTTCAATAATATAAATTATACCTGTGGCAAACGGTCACAGAGGTAATTTTTTAACTGACTCCAAAAAGGAGGAAGTTTTTTAATTCGTCTATATTTTTATACTTGTGAGAGTCATGCATATACATTGCAACTTAGCAAGACGGCCTGTGCCTGGCACACACTACCGTTAAAAAGGTTTTGAAACAAATGTTGGTGGCTAAACAGCTTATAACGGAAAAAAAAGCAACTTAAAATGAAATAGTAAGAGGGGTTGAAAAACGTCGACAAGTTTTATTTAACAGGTATGTAGTTAGAAGAATATCGGAAGATACAACATTACCCCGCCGTATCATGTTCTCTCTCATATAGTCATAACAAATCAGTTTAGTATTACGATGATACACCGGAAGTCGCAGTCATTCGGTAGTTTAATAAAGGGGAAATGAAAGTTTATCCAAAGAATAAAATCATCAAAATCATTCCACGACCTCCTTAAATATTGCCTCAGCAATTCTTAACCTTTACATGCCCTTCGTTATAAAAATTAGGATTTCGAGATTAAGAGACGGACAAGCCACTTTGTTGTCATGACAAGTGATTTGTGGTTAAGTATATTTGGATGGATTCGTTCGTTTATACTATAAATAATCATAATGCTTATAATCTGCTGAAAATGAAGTTGGACGATGGTGTCCGTTGACTTGCCCATTAGAGCTATACGGTCATAAAATACGTATTGACACAGAATAACGATATGCGATCATATTAAAAACAGAACCAATGTTTCGATGACTGATTCTGTACAACAAGCCACAAAGGCGACCGCAGTAGCGTAGACATTATCCCGATAGTAATAAACGTTGACCGGATAAAGGACAACTATTAAATCAGATTCCTCGTGACGTAGCCTGTGTCGGGGCGGGGGAGGCGGGAGGCGGTCGACCGACGACACAACCGCTAATTGAAACAACGACCGCGCCAGAACATTACTTATTCATGAGAGCTCCATATGGCGGCGGAACGTGAGCAACACGATAAATCATTCAATTATCGTGAATAGGTCCTACCGTATGGAATTCGCCTAAAAGTATTCGGACCTACATATTATGTCTCGCTACCGTGGACAGTGCTAAAAAAATTTAACCTTTCAACTTGCAGTAGGAACTACTTAATGGGAGGAAGCTTCCATAAACTTTTAGAAAGTTCACGCCTGCCCACTGTCTGCATATTTATAAGGCGCAAGTACGGCCTCACATGGGATACTGGACGTATCTATGGGCCGGAGCTCACACCAACTTCTTCCGTTTGACCGTGTACAATTACTCGATAATCAATAATTCGATTACTCGAGAAGATAATGAACACGGAAAGCCGTTCATTATTACTATTTGTAATAATGAACGACTAATTATACCATTTGAAATACATACATAAAATACATTTCACTATACCAGGCGTCTAGCCGAAATAAATTGTAATAATTTTCTATCACATAATTATATAAAATAGAAATGTTTGAACATACAAACGAATAACATCTGTCAACGTGCGATCTCGTCACAGATAAAATTCTTAGCAACACAACATGACAGTAATAAATGATGTTATTGAACGGCACAGATAATATTTGCAATAAAAATAACACACTTTCGTAAATTTGCGACATTTCATTCAGTATAAAGTGCCTCTCGAGATAAATAATCTTCAAAAGATTACGCCAGTTTGAAATGAAAGATTTACAAGTCACGATAAATATATACGGGTAAGTTCTATTTATAGACATAGCAAACGTAAAGATTTTTTTTTAAATACATTATTTACAATTTACAGATGTTGACTATTTATTCACCCAATAAAAACGCAAATACCATCGTTTCCATAAATGGGGGCAAGAGTTTCAAACGAATTACGTATGCGTACAAACATCTGCAATGCTAGAAGAGTTGCAGGTGCGTTCATGGCCTTTAAGAAAGTTTCTTAGGCCTGAATGAGGAAAAAAGGCGACGAAAAATAATGCTGTTAAAATAAGTGGTAGCATCTAGCTATTAGATTATATTTATAGAAGACTAGCGTATCCAGCCCGTTTCGCCGGGCTAGATTTTGCTTTATTTTATTTAACTATTGGTTATTTAACTTAAATTAAATATTTAATTTAACTCTCACAATATTATTCATTTCTCTCCGTATTCATTCTCTTCTTGAACGGGTGAAGATCATTACCTATACCAATGTACATATCAGTAAATACAATATCATTCTTATCATTTATGCAAAAACATATCGGGCTCAAGTTAATGTCAGAAATAAAAGTACGACGTATGGCTTGTTAGAAAGTTCAAAAAGAGGAGTGCTCCGATCGTCACCAAACTTTACATGATTACTCGCCAGGTAATAATCTAAAGATTCCTGAAAGTTTCATTGAAATTGGTCCAGCCGTTTCGGAGCTTATATGGAACATAGCCACACACTTTCTCTTTTATATATATAGATTGGTGACACAAAACAGTGTAAATATCTAGTGGTTTAACATTCGACTCATTACTTCCTGTTTTGAAGAGTATTTATATAGAATACACGACGACCAAATTGGTGTCATATCTAATGGTCTAATGGTGTAATATAACGTGGCTACCCTCTCTTAGCTAAGACCGAGTTTACTTATAAATCCTTTCAGATAACATTTAGGAAGCAAATGTTTTGCAGTACTTTACTTTTTAAAGTAATTCCCACTAATTAGCAGAAAACTTTGTATATGATAGACAGAGACGGATATGTTTAACGACTTTATTAGTAACCAAGTCCCTGGACCTATTCAACAGACGTGGATTAAATAGAAAAATAACATTTTTCAAAATTTTCTGAAAATTAGATTATAACTAAAAAGAGCCTACTGTTAACTATTTTTTATATTTTCTAAAGCAGTGATAGTAAGTGGCTAAGCGATTCGGCTTACGATGAGATGCCTAATTGCCGTTTATGGGTAAATTTTCGTTAAGTACAAAAAAGTTGCTAAAAATTTGTGCCAGATTTATGACGATAGGTGACCTTTGTTACATATTGGACCTGAGGTTGATGAAAAGCGGAGAGCGTAAGCTCTGGCTACGCTAGGGTTGAAAGTATTGGTTCCACATTTTGGAAGTTAACTTGAGTTCGAGGGTGTTTTGTTTGTAGTCGGTGTGTTTTATGGTCTTGGGGTTGTGTTTATATTGGGGTTGTTTCTTTTATCTTGGGGTTGTTTTTGTCTTGGGGTTGTTTTTTATCTTGTTTCTTTTATCTTGTTGGTTGTTTTATTTGTTGGTTGTTTTGTTATTTTACTGGTTGTTATTTGTTGTTATTGATTTCCTGTTAGTTGTTAACTTAGTCGGAGTGTTGAGGGATGAGTAAGAAGGGAAAAGGGGATCCGGGTGGGGTCGTTTGTGGCAGGGAGATGGAAAGGATAGTTTATATGATAAGGGAGGATTATGTCATCGGATGACGAATTTAGCGGATCGGATGTGGAACCGCTTGCCGGAGGGTCGAAGACAACTGCGGGAGGAGGATGTAGCAGGAGCCTTGGGCCCTTAGGAAGTGTCTCGGTGACATCATTGTCGGAGACGGAGTTATGCCACGGAAAGAGACTCTTTTCGGAGGTGTCGGCTGGCTCTGGCTCCGACACTGAAACAGGGGAAGACCGAGGGAAGAGGAAGGGAAAGGGGAAGACATCTTCTCCAAAAAGGGGGAGCTCGCGGGGGTTGCCAGACACCCTTGCGAAAGCAAGGGTGGCTTTGAGGGAGAAGCAGGTCGAGGAGATGGAGGCGGCCTTCACGGCTGGCCTCGAGGATAGGCTGAGGAAGGGAGAGGCGAAGAAAGGGAAGGAGGTAGAACTCCCTCCCGACTTCGACCTGGAGACAATGGGTCCTGCGGAGTTAATGGCGGCGGCGGAGGGCCAGCTCAGTACCATCATGGAGCTGACTGGCAAAAGCGTTAACTTGAAGGGAGGATACGCTAGCAAAATTAAGAGGGCGTCTTCCTTCATCAAGGATGTCATAGACACCCTTGTGGTGCGCACGGAGGCAGAGGAGACTCGCCGCCTCAGAGCGGACAATAACAGGCTCCAACGCGAGGTGGCAAATCTGCGGGAGGAGGTCCGTGCGCACCGGAAGGAATACGAAGAAAGCCGGAAGGCGGCTAGGCAGGAGGGTCTCATGAGTCGGGATCAACTCCAGGACCTAGAGGGGAGCATCGCCAGGTTGGTCGGCAACCTGATCGATGGTCGCCTCTCGGAACTGGAGTCCCGGACTCCCATTAACGGAGTTGTCGCCCGCCTCTGGCAGTGACAACAGGCCTCTGGCCAAGGCGACCAGAGCAGCCGTGGAGGAGTCTCGCGCAGCAGGGCTGCAGGAGGTAGAGCTGGCTGGCCGTAGGGAGGCATCCACCCAAGGGGCAACACAGCCTCAGGAACGGATGGAGAGTGAGGGGTTCCCGGCTCTTCCCACACCCAGGACTTCCAAGGGGAAGGGAAAGGGGAAAGGGAAGAGTGGAGGAGCGTCAGAGGTTGAGTGGACTCCGTTCGGTCCCTCAACCTCAAAGGCGCCTGTGGCAGCTTATTATTATTTTTTGGTAACGTTGGAATGATAAATGATATGATTGTAGTAGAACAGTTTCATAATTAAACCTTACTGGCAAATAACAGACACGGGGCCATCTTTTAATATAGTCGTTAGTGACAAGTAGTCATGACTATTAGATAATATGAAATAAACATGTATACTTCGATAAATGATGGTAACAAACTTACATCATTAAATATTTAATTAAACTGTCACAATATATTAAATTATTCGATTACTCGAGAAGATAATGAACACGGAAAGCCGTTCATTATTACTATTTGTAATAATGAACGACTAATTATACCATTTGAAATACATACATAAAATACATTTCACTATACCAGGCGTCTAGCCGAAATAAATTGTAATAATTTTCTATCACATAATTATATAAAGGAATAGTTTTAAATTTTCCCTTTCCTGTCCCTATCAATCTATATCTATCTCTACGTAGTTATAAATGTATCTATTTATTGTTACGTAAAATTACTGTTATGGTATTAATTTTTTGATCGGGTGGAGTCGTAGTCAAGCACTTGCTTAGAAAGTATAAAAAAAAGTGATATGTATATATGTTTGTTATATATATTTGCTTGTATTTATGTATATAAATTTAGAAGCTATAAGCCTTTATCCTTACTGAAACTGTTTTTTGTACACTTTTCTTTTATGCCAATAAATATTAAATAAATAAAGTTTTGTTATTTTCCGGCTCAATAATATATGCCAGCGCCTTGATTTGTTTTTTTAATTTATTGCATACAAAAAATGCTTGGAAGAGAATCGCTCTTAGCGATAGGGTCTTATTTTCTTTTAGTGTACAAGAGAAGTTATCTATCTAAAAGAAACACTCACGCCCGTCACCCATAGGGGCTGAGGGCACAGACTTCAACTTAGTACGATCCTAGTCTCTTGCAAATGCGTACATAAACGTCCTATTTTATATGAATAAAATACACTTTCTTGTGTGAGTAGTGAGCTTCACGTTTAAGCAGTAATCGACGAGATATTGTAAGAAGTATAATATTTTCTAAAGCAGTGATAGTAAAATTGATGGCGGACTAAAACTGTCGAGATCATGAATAATATAAAACAATAAATGCGATAATTATTTATATAAAAAAGAAATATTTCTAGCTTTCTTTGTAAAAAAAAAAAAATAATAATATATAAAGGAATAGTTTTAAATTTTCCCTTCTCTGTCCCTATCAATCAATATCTATTTCTACGTAGTTATAAATATATCTATTTATTGTTACGTAAAATATCTATTATGGTATTAAATTATTGATCGGGTGGGGTCGTAGTCAAGCACTTGCTTAGAAAGTATAAAAAAAATTGATATGTATATATATTTATTATATATTTTTGCTTGTATTTGTGTATTTATGTTATAAATTTAGAAGCTATAAGGTTTTATCCTTACTGAAACTGTTTTTTGTACACATTTCTTTTATGCCAATAAACATAACAAAACAATAAATAAAGTTTTGTTATAATATTTTCGGGCTCAATAATATATGCCATCGCCTTGATTTGTTTTTTAATTTGTTGCATACAAAAAATGTTTGGAAGAGAATCGCTCTTAGCGATAGGGTCTTATTTTCTTTTAGTGTACAAGAGAAGTTATCTATCTAAAAGAAACACTCACGCCCGTCACCCATAGGGGCTGAGGGCACAGACTTCAACTTAGTACGATCCTAGTCTCTTGCAAATGCATACATAAACGTCCTATTTTAAATGAAAGAAATGTTTTAAAAGGTCGTAATTAATTTCTGACTTCATGGCACCATAATTGACTTAGTTACGGCTTGAACCCTTGAATTTTCCATTTATAGGATTCATAAGTACATAATCCCGGTGTATGGCGGTAGGTTTAACTTTCGACTCAATACTTCCTGTATTGAAGAGTATTTATATAGAATACACGACGACCAAACAGGCGTCATATAAAATGGTCTAATGGTGTAATATAACGTGGCTACCCTCTCTTAGCTAAGACCGAGTTTACTTATAAATCCTTTCAGATAACATTTAGGAAGCAAATGTTTTGCAGTACTTACTTTTAAAGCAATTCCCACTAATTAGCAGAAAACTTTGTATATGATAGACATAGACGGATATGTTTAACGACTTTATTAGTAACCAAGTCCCTGACCTATTCAACAGACGTGGATTAAATACAAAATGACATTTTCAACATTTTCGGGAACAGATTATTACTAAAAAGAGCCTGCTGTTAACTATTTTTTTTATATGAATAAAAGACACTTTCTCGTGTGAGTAGTGAGCTTCACGTTTAATTTCTTAAAGTGCCCTGTAATCGACGAGATATTGTAAGAAGTATAATATTTTCTAAAGCAGATAGTAAGTGTTTATTCGCCTACGATGAGATGCCTAATTGCCGTTTATGGGTAAATTTTCGGCACAAAAAAGTTGCTAAAAATTTGTGCCAGATTTATGACGATAGGTGACCTTTGTTACATATTGGACCTGAGCTTGAAGAAAAGCGGAGAGCGTAAGCTCTGGCTACGCTAGGGTTGAAAGTACGTCGTCTTGTCGCTGACAGATCCGGGACACCCCGCTCATAACGGCTGATGGCATTCGCGGAAGGTTTAGTGGGTAGGGGCTGCCCAGGCCGAGTCCCACACATCCCTCCGAGCCCACCCAGG
Source organism: Meandrusa payeni (assembly GCA_029286785.1). NCBI lineage: Eukaryota > Metazoa > Arthropoda > Insecta > Lepidoptera > Papilionidae > Meandrusa > Meandrusa payeni. Next base: position 4,657,867 of record JAGSMX010000027.1, read on the forward strand.
GTACCGGAGGATGGTCTATAAAAAGATTCCCCCGCGTGAACAAAAAAAAAAGGGTTGAAAGTACGTGAGAGGGTATTTGATTTATCTTCTAGCATTTCATGTTAAAAGTTTATTAATTTCTTAACTTGCCATTAATTTTACGTTAACCTATTAATTTATACGAAACGAGCGTCGTAGGCGCAATCGTTATTAATTATCGATCAGTTTAATGCAGCGGCGAGTGAGTGCGCTGGAGCAGGCCGCGTCGCGATGTGAGACGTAGTGCGGTGCGGCGGAGTTAAGTGCCGTTGCATAATTTATTTATGCCACGGCACGTTACACTTGTAGAGACTTGTCAGCGACACCAGGCCTGCCTAAATTACCGCATTGTCTTTATGATTTAACGTAAATTTATTTAGTTATAGTACATAGTACTTAGTCAAAAGTCTGTTTTTATCGGGTTGCCCGAATATTTAAAAAAAATATATAAAACAATAAATGCGATAATTATTTATATAAAAAAAAAGAAATATTTCTAGCTTTCTTTGTAAAAAAAAAAAAATTATAATATATAAAGGAATAGTTTTAAATTTTCCCTTCTCTGTCCCTATCAATCAATATCTATTTCTACGTAGTTATAAATATATCTATTTATTGTTACGTAAAATATCTATTATGGTATTAAATTATTGATCGGGTGGGGTCGTAGTCAAGCACTTGCTTAGAAAGTATAAAAAAAATTGATATGTATATATATTTATTATATATTTTTGCTTGTATTTGTGTATTTATGTTATAAATTTAGAAGCTATAAGCTTTTATCCTTACTGAAACTGTTTTTGTACACTTTTCTTTTATGCCAATAAATATTAAATAAATAAAGTTTTGTTATTTTCCGGCTCAATAATATATGCCAGCGCCTTGATTTGTTTTTTTAATTTGTTGCATACAAAAAATGTTTGGAAGAGAATCGCTCTTAGCGATAGGGTCTTATTTTCTTTTGGTGTACAAGAGAAGTTGTCTATCTAAAAGAAACACTCACGCCCGTCAACCATAGGGGCTGAGGGCACGGTCTTCAACTTAGTACGATCCTAGTCTCTTGCAAATGCATACATAAACGTCCTATTTTATATGAAAGAAATTTTTTAAAAGGTCGCAATTAATTTCGGACTGCACGGCACCATAATTGACTTCACCTAGTTACGGCTTGAACCCTTGAATTTTCCATTTATAGGATTCATAAGTACATAATCCCGGTGTATGGCGGTAGGTTTAACTTTTTTACACACGGGACCTAATAAGCGACCTTTGCTTTTTCCGTTGTGTTAAAAAAAAACGAAAGGAACGAATTCGCAAAATGTATAAAAGACTAGAAGACTTAAATCGTGTGCAGCACAATAGAAGCTGGATAGTAAAATTGATGGCGGACTAAAACTGTCCGAGATCATGAATAATACAAACAGTGGACCCGTAGGCAGATTCGCTTAAAATAACTGCATTTAAACTACGGTCTCGGAGAGTAACCAGATCAATCAGCATCCACGCCAGCATTCCGCGCCCCGCTAAATGGAAACCCGCGACAGACTGGATTAATATTACACCGACTAATGGAACTGGGATTGAACCCGCGTACCCGATATGTCGCTTGCAATTACTGTTGCTATCGCCTGCCATTTTATCACATATATCTAATCTTTTACTATATCTTTACACATTTGGAAGATTGATAGTCACAATGAGAAAAATGATAGCGATCACTTATAACTGACTCATTTGTTTGACGTCATAAAGTACTAAATATGTTACTTTTTACAATATTACATTACCGTTTAACAACAGTATCGACAACAACCGTCTAAAACACATACATTGTTATAATTTGCTGTTTGGTTTTTTTTCCTTTAATGTGAATGCAATAAGTTATAATTGAAATTTTTCGAAGCGTCAATAGCCTAATGGTTTAGGGTAGAGTCTGCGAATCGTAAGGTCGTGGATTCGAATCCACCATTCGACTTTTGCCGTGAACCATGTCCTAGCACAAGCTTAAGCTTAGTTGGAATGGTTAACAAGAATGTTAGAAATATTTCTGAAAAAAAAAGACATATTGCTAGCTTTCTTTTATACAAAAAAAAAATAATAATAGGTAGATGTGTGTCCGACTTACAATCATTGGTGAGGTTTCGAATCCTAGCCACCTTGTACGAATATGGATCTTTTGTGTGGTATTAATGCACATACAAACACTCACGCCCGTTACCAGGAAGGGTATTTTACTACAAGTGATAGAAAATAAAGAAAGAGTGACAACGCAGAGCGTCTTTTAAAAGTGGATGCAAGGTGACATAAAAGATGTATAAGTATTTTTTAAAATAAGTATGGCTATATTATTATATACCATTTTTGTTTTAACATACGATTCATAGATAGATTTAATTTATAATTACACAAATAAAAAGGACAAAGGCAATAACGTCAAATAATTAAAGGAAAATAACTGCCATAAAATAACACTGGGAACTCCAATTAAATTTGCATATAGGAGCAAAAAACTAGATACCTAATACTTCAAGCGTGTACAATAATTTTAAACAAACAAAGAGACGTCGAAAGGCCGATATAAAACAGACGGCGGTACATTACGTCGGCCGCCAGATAAGGAAAATCGAAGTAGACGTAAGCAAACGGCAATATCAGGGAGCGGGGAATAAAAACATTCGGGCCCCGGCGATGGCGGCTCGCCAGCTCTCAGTGACAACACAATAAGGACGCCGCTGTCGAAAGCAATCAAGTCGTGTTCACTTCACCGCAACCAATTTCATGAGGACGTACAAATGCAATTGCGCCGCGTGGCGCGCTGTAGTTACAGGACCGACATGAGCATACCGATTGATTGTGACTGAGGAATCCTTTATGGATTTAACGTAATAGGTTCGATTTTTAGCTATTTAAGAAGGCAAACTAACAAGCAGCTTTCTTGGCAGTAGTGATCATCACAGTTTTGCAGAACTTTCAAGAAACGAAAAGAGGAAGGAGTAACATAGTTAGAAAAGGTGAGAGGAATGAACCTACAGGATAATGTCTTTAAGTAATATATGCTTTTTCGATCTTGTTATATTAGTTTAATCAAACACATATAATAGGTTACTATTAATGGGACTATTGTGGAGCTACTTAGACTTATAGACGGTAGAAAACGGAAATGTCATATCTCGAAGGTTGTCCTAAATAACTTATTGCTATAGAATTGTTTTTAATTAAATATGCCGATGAGTAGGCCAAAGAAGCAGCATTTATAAAAAGGCAAAAAGTTTCGTCGAGTGGTCTAACTCTGCGTACCGCTAAAAATCATGATAAAGAAATGATTTTTTTCAAGTTTTTCGGCTCTTGTGTAAAATTGCATATTTCAATAACCGACGCAGAAGCGGATATCCGCTTTCTACCGTTCAATATATTCATTTAATTTAATGAATATAATTTAATACATCTAATTTAATAAATAATGTTAGTAGATATGAAAATGAGCAAAAGAAATTCTTTGGTTAAACCGACGGTACGGTACAAGTTGGAAGATACGACAAGTCTGGCGGGATGTTTCAAGTGAATTTTAGTGCCTAGTGGTCGGAAATGGGGAGCGAAACTTAATGATCGCGACAGCCCGCTGGGAGGCTGTGTTCTATTCGACGGCAAATTGAATCTGCGAAGTGCTATTAGTCGACACCGCTGCGGTGCGCCGCCCGCCCCCTGCCTCAGACGATCGCGCTCATCTCCACGACGCTAGGAGCATATGGAAGGCGATACTTTGTTCGACAATTACGTTCTCATTCAATGCAATGATGAACGACCGGATTAGTATTGTAATTAGAACACCCTGGCCCAGATTTCGTTCTTGTAGATATGTACACATAAAACAAAAACCGACTTCAAATCGAATAGGAATATTACGAAATAGAATTAATCAGAACCTACCCAAACTCTCGTCAAACTACCCTTGAAGTAAATCCTTTCCAATAAAAATGAATTATCGAAATCGGTTGGTGTGATATTCAGTTATTCGTCCATTTATGGCGCACATACGCGATGCAAATTTCAGACTTATATGGTTTTCTCTATTTTTTAGTCTTTTTAACTACGCCTATTAGATCCCATTTGGTGGCGTACAAAAGTGGTTTTTTGATCGAAACACTCTGAAATATGGCAAGTTAATTAGTACAAGTCATCGACCATACCATCGTAAATTCGAACGCGTAGTCACTAGGCTGTCACTGCTTATAGTAGTAAATATAAGCACAGTAATAAAATTCGCATCCTTCAAGTTTGCGAAGGCTTAAGCCTCAAAACTTTTTAAATTAATTTATAAAGTTTTTTTAAGGTACAAAGTTTGAGAGCAAAGTAAAGAAGTGGTCGAGTCTTAATATTTTAAATTAATTTTTGTAAATACTTGACATACTTCTTTAAAATTGTAAATAAAAATAACACAAGGTCTTAGATATTTTACGACGTATATATAAAAAATGTTAATGGCGTAAAATACATTAGATTAAAGGCAAAGAAAAATAACATATTATTAAGAAGGACAATATGTGTCAAAACTTGTCGGCACATAAATGCATAGATGCGGAGGAGGCCAACATCATAGGGCATCAGATAACTGTGCCAGGTGGGGATGCAAAATGTAAATAGTAAGTCCCTGCCTGTCTGTAAGTCTACCGCATATCTAAGAGTGTATATATAGAATTAAGAGAGAGAATGGAATTTAGTTTGAAAGCAAACTTAACGGCACAAAAAGTACGTTTTAAATTCAGCGGGGTAAACAGAGATGATGATCCCATCTTCACAGAGATCTGATATCGCAGTGACAGAGGGTGACAACGGGTACATATTGTGGCTAACAATTGTTTTTGTACGTAGAAATCCAAAGAATAGAAAATCATTGTTATAGAACGGCAGGGATTCGAACCCGGATATAAAAGTCAGAAGTAGACTCTGGAAGTTTTTTAAGCTTCAATGTTCGCTGAACATCAGGTGAATGTTTTGTTTATTGACTTGTCATATAAAAAAATTAAATAAACGCAAACAATTTATTGTTTTGTAACAGATACAACCCTCTTTTACAAAAGTATCGTTGTTGTGAATCGGTATCGTAAAACTTCCCCAATACAAAATTTAACTGGCTCGTACTCGAGTCGATATAAATTATTCTTTTCTCGGCGGAGCAAGATTTTCTGCTTTATTCGAGCAAAAGCACAAGCGGCGGGAGGCAAATTGGATGGGATTGCGACATATCTTGGCTGGCGGCGAACCGACGAAATGCGGGTAAACTGCTCTCATTCCGCCCACTACTCTTTTCAAATAGGGAAAAAACGCGACTTTCTTCGGAGCCGATGTGTTCCTTTATTGTAAAAGGATTATTCACGGCATCGAGTTTCCCAATTTTTTTATCGAATACGAATAACGCTTTGAAACCATTGTATACCGAATATGTCTGTTATGAAAGGTAAATAAATTGCTCATTGCCTCATTCAATAACATAATACATCTAAGATATTTTTCTCGCTAACGGCACAAAAGTAAACACAATAGGGCTATTTTCATTTTTAATACGTTATATATAAATTCTGTTTTTAATTTTTTAAATTTATAGACAAGTTTTGATTTCATTTAGCCTAGCGGGGTAGAAAGAGACAGAATTTGCTGTCTGATTATCTTAACTTTAACTTATTAGGTTGCATTAATATGTGAATGTCCACGAGGCGTTTCACACCGCCAAAGACCGCAACAGGTTGAAAGCGATCGTCCGCCACATAATTCGTGGAGGTCACGACCCTCAGCAATGAGGAAAGCGATGCAAGGAGGAGGAATATGTGACTATATTTATGTGTGTTTTTATTTCTATAGGCGTGAGGGGTGTATCGTAATAACTATTGGCAAGTAATTTTGTAAAACATTAAAAAAAACCGTAAAACTAAATTGCTTCTAATTAAACTACAATCTTATTTACATTTCAAATATTATAAACGTTGTATGAAAAGTCGCGGTTAAAGTATAAAATCAAACATTTGCTTTAAACTGAGAGAGGAGAGATTGACGATAATCGGTCAATTTTATAAAGGTACCGGATAATATACGAGAGCAGAAAATGCCTAGTTTATACGGGCCGCGGGCGCGACGTTCTCCACAGTATTTTATTTTAATATCGTGTCGACTGCACGCTTCCGAACATCCACAACCCACCCTGTCCTGTACAAGCTTTATCCACTGCAATATTCAGGCGCATTGTGATTCACAAGCGCCCCGTCTTGCTAACAACCAACACCCGTTCAACAAAAAACTCGACAACAATCCAGTGCATCCGTGCGGCCAATGAAAGCGTTGTTTCAAAAGTTTTTAATTACGGCCCAAGCGCTATTTACGCTATCAACATTTACAAAGACCATATTAATGCTACTAACATTTTCGAAATTTTAAAAGCAACTTTTATAAGTACATAGATTAACTGTTGCAAATAAAATGTGTGGCATTTTATTTAAATGAGAGAGTAAATGAGTGAGTCGACACTCTGTTAATCTGATTCCATTCCAATAGAGCGCTACCGTGATTAGAGAGACGGCGGCGTAGAGCTGTAAAGGCTAACAACAAAATTATACATCGATGTACAACTTAGTAACTGTCCAAGCCGAGGTTACCCTTCATAGGGGGGACCCTTGTCTCGAGTTACTAGCGATAGAGGCTCAGGCTAATCGACCTAAGAGCTATGCCACCTCTCAATCCGGTGAAGCAGTCAAGGCCAGCTTTTCTGGCAAATCTGTATAGTTCGTAATTAAAAAATTCGATGTACAATGACGATTTATTTTTTCGAGTATTACATAATTTCTTTTTAATAAATTTGATACGCCAATGTCGCCTTACTACATACATTCATTCTATCATGTCGTCTTATCCATATCACTATTATCTTTGATATTTATTGTAAAAAATGACGTGAAATTAACATATTCTATTATCATAGTACATTTAATCTTACTTCATCGAAAAAATAACGTTTTTAATAGTGTTAGTTAATATATTTGAAATCGTTCTTAAGTTTTTAATATATCCCACTGTTGGGCGCACATACACAACAAATACTTTATCCGTGTAAATGCAACGGACTGAGCCGTGGTTCGACCCTCTCGGACGCTCTCTATCGTAATTGTAACCGTCCAAGCCTAGGTTACCTCTTACCGGGATGACCCTTGTGTAGAATTATTACAATAGAGGTTCAGGCTAAGCCAGGATAGTAGAGCTATGCCCCTCAATCCGGTAAAACAGTCAGCTTCTCTGGCTAATCGATATAGATTCAACAAAAAAGAACAAATACAAACTAGAAAAGGACGTGAGAGCTATTTTTATTTGGTTAAACAATGGTTTGTAGTAATGATAAGCGAAAAGAAAAGTGTCGGCGTTATAAGTCAGTGTTCAATGGCAGTTAATGCTTCGGTAAACAGCTTGAGTAAACATGCGCACTCACACAAGTACAATGACAACTATAAAGCGCTTTTTACGCTTGTCGGTTGAACATCGAGCTTCGAGAACGCGTTGACAAGTCGAATGGCAGTTTACGTACGTATTATGCGTTTGGCGAGAAAGCAAGCCCCGGAAGAGGCACGCCGATGGCATACAGATTTAGACTGGCTGCATTTAGACGTGTGAGATCACCCGATGCATTAATGTTAGGCATAGACGGTGAGAAAGTACGCAATATTACTTCGCCTATTCACTTTTAGCGATTGAATTATGGCGTTAACAATAACAATTACAAAAGCAATTGCTGTTAAAATATGCATTTAAAAGTTAAGACTCAAACATGCTATTAAAGTTGGAAACAAGGACGCATTAGTCACGTTATACGAGTAGTAAATTTGTTGAATGTAAAATTAAAAGTTGTCTATTTATTAGGTTTAATAAAAAATCACTGTTCCTACATATCAGCAGATAATTATCACAGATAATATACCGATATAGTTTGATTCTAATCATATGAAAACAGAGAAAAAATATTACGGCTTCCTTTGTGTTTTTCTAAATTGAAAATAGCAGTTTTTTTTAATAATTTTCGGAGATTTGTGTTCGTTGTTAAAGCGACCTTGTATAATATATATAATTACTTGCTTCATAACACAAAAGAAAAACGACGTTCAAAGTACTAGTCGATGTGAAATAAGTAATTTGAGAAAGGTCGAGAGTGCGTTAATTTACTATTTATACTAAATATGTTTTATGTTCTTCGATTGAAGCATCTGACCCAGCGGCGGACCTCTCAGACACCGTCGCCAGAATGATATCGCGCCTAAAGTAAAGAACGGCCCAATTTCAGGTATCTTCTGGGAACTTACACTAGAGATTGAACGAGAGTGCCTTGAGAACTGGGCGGTAAAGTTATAAAAGCCATCAGCGATAAAAATATATGTCATGCATGGCTGGTTATGCTGTCAATGTATCTTGTAAACGTGTTTCATATGTTGAAATGCATGTTTTCTCACGATATTTTCTAATTTTACTGAACAAAACCTCGAAAAACTCTGGTGTAGGACAAACAAACAAAAGAAGCTATTTCCAACGAAACTTTGTCTATGACGTTGTTGAATATGGTCAATGCAAAAAGACAACACAAAGAGTAGAGAGTTTGCATGCGGAATTTGTGTGCAGGTTACTTACGTGTGAGTTAACATTGTTGGGTGGATGATTCCTGGGCGCGTCGCTGGCCAGCGCAGCGAGCGGTAGTCGTGGCTTGGTGGACAGGGCGTTGGTACGAGGTGAAGAAGCGCATTTTACAGCAGCCTGGCAACAATAAACAACAACCTTGTTAACCATTTATTTATAGTTATAAATAAAAAAAGTAAACAAATATTGACACTCCATGTAGATACACTTATTTACAATTTGTAACTACAGAAATTACATACACAGCATAAACATTCATAATACCAGGCAAATATTTCATTCATGAATGCAGGCATAGATCTCGGACATCATCGTCGCATAATCGTCGATTAAAACGCATATAAACAATGCAAATACTACGTATATAATTTAGTATAACTTTGAATATAACAACAGCGGCTGCAACAATTAATGACGTAATAATTACTGTGACATACGCAGCGTCAGACAAATTTTCTTAATGACGGTCCACCCATTAGACATACCAATATCATAAAACATCTCACGGCTATCTTCAGACTTTCATAAAATTAAAACCCCCACCCCTTAGATGCTAGGAGCGTTGCTGGAGTTTCGGCCACTTCTTCTCCCAGCGCCAACGCTTCCCGAAGTGGCACTCAAAGTTAGTTTAGCTTTTCGAATGTCCCTTAGAATATCCGTGAAATAGCTACCGACCGAGTCGTGGTTCGGCCCTCTCGGGCGCCCTCAGATGCTTACGCGTAACATAGTAACCGTCCAAGCCGAGGTTACCCCCTACCGGGGGGACCCTTGTGTCGGGTTACTAGCGATAGAGGTTCAGGCTAAGCGACCTAAGAGCTATGCCACCTCTCAATCCGGTGAAGCAGTCAAGGTCAGCTTCTCTGGCCATTCTGTGTAGTTCGTCATTAAAAAAAAATCAAATTAAATGGATCTTTTGAGTCTTATTACGAGCAAAAAAACAGTAAGAGACTTCAGTATAAGAATTTCAAGAATTAAATATTATATGATATCAGTACACACGACACTCATAGTAAGGTCGTCCACCGACTATGTCACTATCACTTCACTAACTGGGCAGTAAAATATCCATTAAATCTTAGCACAACTGTTTTACGCTAAGTAAAGAAGTTGGTAATCATATTTATATTCCATAATTATCTAAATAGCTGCTATCAAGTAGTTTGTAGTAGTTTTATATTATATAAGGGAGCAAACATTTATTTAGTAATAAAGATTAAGTGTTGTCATTATGCTGCGTAATTTTACAACATTCAATAAATGTTTTCTGTAGGTTTTCTTTAAAACAATTTGAAAGTACATAATAGGCGTTAATAAATGTAAAATAAAATATATACCAAAAATGTTTATTATCATCTATCTACAACAAATCATTTTGGTACAAGTGCATATGTGAAAGATGTTTCGGTAGGTCAAAGAGAACGGCTTTAAAGTGACTTTAGTCAGTACTGTTAATGTTGCTCTGTTGTTGACACAGAATATACAAATTTAATCCCTGCTTTTAATATTCTTATAAGTAGAAACAACGTGCAGTGAATCCGATTGGAGCATCTGATAGTTTGGAAAGGCACCCTTGGTCGCGTTATTAAAACCAAAAATAACAATGGGCAATCGTCTAAGAAGAATGTTCTGTATGCTAAAGAAACCGCATTTAATAGCAACTGTTTATATTATTCGATTGAGAGCGAACACCATTTAAAAGTTTACAAATACCAATTAACCCTGTAATTCAATTCTGGTGTCGGTGAGATTCACTCAATTGCCCCGCCATTTCATTCATAAAAAAATGAAGATAAAATTAATTGTAAATGGAATTCTTCTAGATGAAGTAAACACACAGAGTAAATATTTCGACGAGCTGATAAACAACTACGCCATCGTAGCTTTTTTATGATATATAACAAAATAAGCATCTAATGGATGGGGGCGTTCGAGCAAGTACTTTATATTTGAACACAAGATTAATGCGTGAATAATTCATAGCTTTATTGGTTTAGTAAAAATTATGGCCGCTGCAAAGAGATACAAATTCCATTTGTTAGAAAATGTTCTTAAAAACATCTCAGAAACTAGTCGGCAAATCACGTTTTCAAATTATTCACAAGGTCTAAATTGACGTGTGAGATTATCGTCCGCGCATTCCTCGTGAGACAGTCGTTTCGTAGAGCTGTAAAACTGCGAGGTTTTCTGCTCAATTTATTGATGTTAAAAATATTATACATACTCGGCTGCGAGATCTTTTATCACATAATCGTAAGCGACAAATGTTCTTGACTTTTAAACTATTATTTTAATAGGTTTAAATTACCATGATCACTCGGGACAGATGACGGTGTTTTGAGGGATTAGCAAAACAGACGGTCCTCCATTCAGCACGATGCTGACATACCTATTTTGTCTAATTCACGTACACACAACGTACACATAACAATAGGTTACGAGTAGGTACTCTTTCCCAGAGCCATTTATCGCGAGTCGCCTTTATGATTTATAAACCTATTATAGATCAATATTCTCTTCCAGCTGTATGTTCAGTATCAAAGCATTTATTTTATATCTTTATTTTTATTTGAGCCGTGATATCTGAGTGTCCGTCCGGGCTATTATTTTATTTTTTTATTAATATTGACGAACTGCACAGATTGGCCAGAGAAGCTGGCCTTGACTGCTTCACCGGATTGAGATGAGACCGGATGAGGCGTAGCTCTTAGGCCGCTTAGCCTGAACCTCTATCGCTAGTAACTCGACACAAGGGTCCCCGGTGAGGGAAGTGTCCGGGCGGTCACCTTAAGTTGTATAGTACGCTAGCACTACTTGTCGGACCCCAGTGCCGGCACCAATGAAAACATTTGTACTACAATTGTGAACACTGATTTACCACGCGCTCGACGGTGAAGGAAAACGTCGGCAGGAAACCTACACGTTCTAAATAATTTTAAAAACGTGTGAATTGTGCTAAAATATAGGCTGTTACTTTAACTTTATTTTATTGTCTTTAAAAAAATATCCGAACTATCAAGACATATCCTTTTTTGAGTGCTAATATCACTTTGAAAATACAGATTACCCTTTAAATATTACTACAAATATTTAACTGAAAACAAAAATAAAATAACTGAAATTAATTAATAGATGAACATGAATATATAAATATAGGGATTTGAAAACGACAGAGATGTGCCGTGAAGCGTGTGAGAATCGTGCGAATTGGAAATGTGTAATTTCCGTGTACTACCTTTGTATCGGGAAGTTGAAGCGCTTTTATCGATAAAATCTCAATGGAGCAATGGGTGTTTAAAGAAGAGGATTATAGAGGGATACACATTTTCATTTCAGATTAGAAGCAGGGCATGAAGTTGGGATCGATATTTGTCGATGTTTTCATTCAAGTCAGTTCAAGAGTCCAAATTTATATGTGATCTTGATAAATAAATTACTGAATTTATACCCTCTCTCGTACCGGGAATGTAAAACTAAAGTCACCTATTACTTGCAAAATTTAACCTATAAAGACACTGAAGTTATCTCTGGATGCTTGTGATGCACACACCCTCTCTCTAACACACAAACACACGTACAAAATAATTTATCTATCCCTTTTCTTCTAATAATGTCTACATAATTATAAGTTTGATTTGTTTTTATTTGTTTGTGTCTCGAGGTGGGCGTAAACTGCTGCGACACAGTTATCAACTACTGTAGCAGTTTACGAATGTTCAGTATTGTTACATTTCTTTACTTTTGTCCAAATGTATTTTTTTATCTTAGTCGGCATCTGACGATACTCTCTCATAGTATAAATTTTACATTGCGTAAAAACAAAATCTCCGGCTATTCTGAGAGATATAAAAAAATGTTTTTTGATATACAAGTAATCATAAGAATAATAAAATATATGAAAAACTGGTTCACAAGCGTGAGATATTTGAAACTCTGGCGACAAATTGAATTTGTGATATTGATTACTAATAACTTGTAGCCCAATAACCACAGGCAATATCGATAAAAAATTGTTGTAAATGGAATTCACGTGGCAATCATTTTTCAGTAAGTAGAATAACCGTGTATGCTCGATTTTGTTTGCGTTGTTTTTCATTCCACGTAAATTCCGATTCCTTTGTGAAGAAACATCGACGGTTATTTTCAGAATTCTTTGAAATTATTTCCAGACATACTAAAAATGTCTGCGTTACATTCAGTCACGTTTTATTTAGATAATATAAAATACTAAGCTCACGGCCGCATTACCCTAATGAGGTGGGCAGGGTACCAATAATATTTAACACATCTTGTGTTCAATGTATATTATTCGATTTATCTAGATTATTATTATCAGAGCTCAAATGAACGAAAATGATAGACGATGAGCCTATTTCATAGTTATTACTTCAAAATAGTTATCCGCTGAAATTTTATCTGATTAGACAGCCAAACATTTTTGTATCAAATAACTTCCTTATGTATAAAAAAAACCCTGGATGTTACAAAGATTTTTTTTTTGAAATAAAAGCGAGCTTACCTGCGCAGTTAGCGACCGCTACCTCTGTTTATACCGCAAGGGTTTAGAGACTTTAGAGGTTATGCTTTTAATTTTATGAGTAAAGGTTTTACTATTTAGTCCTAAAAACTTTTCAGACCTGGCCGCACTGAGAATTTATAAGGGGACCAAAGACTAAGACATTGTGACTATAAAATATCAAATCGGTAATTGATATTTATATCATAATATGTAAATACATATAACATAAAAAACATTTATTAAAGGCATGATTATCATTTTTTTTGTCATAATTATGCTTAACATAATTGGTGCTTAATAAAACTCTAGAGAAACATTAATTAGGTAGCTTTCCGTCGAATGTATTCAACTAAAAATTATGAAATCTAACATCATCGTAGATATTTTAAGAAAAGTTTCATACTTTCTGTATCAAGGCGATTTCTCATAATTATATTTTGTAAATTTGACCGTTTGCAATAAACTATTGTACATTTTAAATTCGTATAAAACCTTGACGATATCGTACATGACCCAAAGCGCGAGGTGTGTTCATAAAGCCTTTAAACTGCCGTATTCGATTGCAATGTATTTAACATTGACATTAAACACTGTCCATGATACGTACAACCAGTTGCATTTATTACACTGGCTACACTGCTCTTAAACCAGAACATATATGTACTCTATTGCTTAGCAGGGGCGTACAAATATAGGGAAGGATTTGGAGCAACTGGGATACTGGCATGAAGGATAGATTTATCATATTATATTTCTAGATCGCAATAATATAAATTGTATTTCTTCAATGGATTTTTGGAATTCGGATTAATGACTTTAACTTAGGTTATTTATTTCATTTATAAATAAATTACCTCTCACTTGCTTTTTACCCAAGCAGGGTAAACAGTGACAGTCTTTGGTATGTGCTTTTCACTCTAAGCTTCTTAGGGCCGACACGTGCCAGTCAGCCATCGCCATATACCACAAATGTTTAGCAAGTTGACTCACTTGGCTAACATTTCATTTAAAATTAATACTAAACAAATTTTCATATCATAGAAGAATACTTCCCCGCACGGAACTCGCAGCCAGAAGGTCTCCGATGTGGCCTAACAACTATTCGAAGACAAACGGTACCAACGGCTTGATGTGTCGACAACCGCACGGAAGCGCTTAGATGTAAAATAAATGCCATCGAACTTTGCATAACATTAGTTAACTCATTTGGGTACTCTAGTAGAGTACCTAAATGTTAAACGTTAAACGAGTTAAGCGAAATATTACTGTATAGCAAATATTTTATTTTATTAAAAGCTTTAAATCACAGTTCTAGAAAAGGCAATTCAGGGTTTTTTTTTGTGGCGATCTACAGAGGTTGGCCAGTGAAGCTAACCTTGACTGCTTCATCAGATGGAGAGGTGACATGGTTATTAGCAGCTTCGCCTGAACCTCTATAGCTAGTAACGCGACAGGAGGGTCCCCCCTGTAAAGGGTAATCTCGGCTTGGACGGTTGCTATGTGAAGCGTAAGCAATTACAAAGCAGGTACCGAGAGCGTCGGAAAGGGCAAAAGTTTGAAGTGTTGCAAAATATATGTCATTGTTGGGGGGCCACTTCCCAGTTTCCTAACGATTATTTTCGCTGAGCTTGTGATAGATTACCACTTGAAATTGCAATTTACAATTACATTTGGTGCCCTTATTGGTACTATTAAATCGCTTTTTTGCTTTATTTCAATCGATCGTCGAGACATTCACAAAACATGATATAATTAGTCTAGATAAAAAGAGTAGTGTACATAAAAAACATTAAAATATGTTTATTTCATATAAAAATAAGTACACTTCATAAATGTAATAAAAAAAGGTTTGTCTATCAAAGTTGTTATGAGATGTTTAACCAGCTAGATAATAGCAATCACGCTTCTAACCAAGATACATATCCATACAATGCAAAAAATAGCACGGATTTTTTTTTTTCAAAAAAAAACAGAAATTCTTTAATAAAAGACTCAAAATCGTCGAAAGCTATTACTGATTATGCTAATTATTATATTACAAAAATATTAATCTATGTATACTAGCCTCAGGTATATATTACGTGTATACAATAACATCGTGAAGACGTCAGTGGAAAGTTTGATACGTAAATTAGTGTTTTATGTAGTCGTAATAAAAAGTTTATATTACATATAATAAACGTTATATTTAACGACTCCAAATTAATTATAAAATATAATCCAAATATAATAAAAAAATTAAAAAAAAGTATTTTAAGAAACACCGTTAATAGGAGACCGTTTATATCACCAACAGTACATAACGCGCGTACCAACCAAAACGTTATGGTTGGAGGCATCCATTTGGCCTTAAAACGGCTTTCCCACGGGGAGAACAACCGCCCGCAGAAAAATAGCTCGCCTCGATTTCTGTGAACTCGTGATAACTTTTTTTATGAGACTGAAATGAATTGTATAAAATCTTTTGTGGAAGCCAAATAAAGATCTCGAGAGAATTTTGTTTTCGTCACAGTACTAAAGAGATTTATTCGTTGTAAAATTATATTTATCTACTGCGGACTCACCATTCTTTGTGCGATGAATTTCTGAGTGCTTCAATGAAATTGTTCGAGTTGTGTACATTACGTACTTAGTTTAAAGGTCGTCGTTATTGGAAGGCTATAAAGGAGAATGGGAATGTTTTACTGTTATGTCTGTAGTAAAATAAATATTATGGACAATTTGGAGAGGGAATGTTAATAGAGGCGGAGTTTATAAGATTGTATCTAATAATTAGCATCGGTTAATAGCCCGGTGAGACTTCGTAATCAGTCTGTTTATACGGCCCGCCTCATAGACGGCCCGACAACGCTCATTTACTGTAATTGCTTAACCAACAACAAATTAATCACTAATGCGACAGCTCCGATACAAGTATTATGAGGTAATAATAGCCTTATAATGGATCGTTGAGCTCTTGCGTCCCACTTTACATAATTGTATTTGTTTAACTTGTTTTTATTATACATTCTAAGCCAGTGCTTAACCACGAACCAACAAAAAGCAAAGTGGGTATAATTTAATCTTTTTATTATTTCTCTTATATTTTTCATGAATGCTAACAAATACACTAACATTTTTGGTAATAATTACAAAGAGACTAAAGCTTTAGTTAGTAGATGGGTCATGCTAATAGTTAATTTGTGTATTACTGTACCCTTAGGCATTTAAGGCTTTCATTTATAAATTTATGTTATTATAAAATTACTTAACGGGTTTGTGTTATTCGTGACGTTATATTATTCGCGCGTTTCCTATTATAACCTATTTTACCAACCTACGCCAACGCTTACAGTAGTCCTTTACTCATAGTACGTCAGTAAGTTATTACTTAAGTTCTAAGGTTCATTTAAACCTACCTATTGTAGACATAAAACATAATAATAATGTTTATGTAACTTTTGAGTAGGTCCGTCATTACCGAAATACATTTGTGGGACTAGGCGTGCCCCCAGAAGGACGATTACCACCGGGGATAATTACAAAAGCTAAACGGCTCTTGGATTCGATTAATTCTTGACACAACCACTATAGCGTTTAAAAAAAAAAGTTTTATCACATATAATGTAAGAGCTGTCAAATTGATGACAGCCGTCGTATTTAAAAACAAAATACTTAAGATAGTAACAAAATTTATACAATCATCAATTATTCACGACGAGTTCTCAATTTAGTCTGTTTATACGGCGGCTGTTGAATTTTGTGACATGAGTAAAGAACGTGTCAAAACATTTTAGGTCGTCTTTGAATAATATGTACTATGATTAAATAACCTGTTAGTTTTGTCACTAGCAAAGCTTTCTAGTGATTCATCGCTGAAAAAGTACTTCTTGGACGAGATCCAAGGAACGTAAATATATTACATAGTGTACCGTACAATATGTGGCGAAACCGATGGAAATTATCGTATACTCGATAAAGTTTTACACACTTTGCCTCTGTATATATTCAAGAGGAATGTTTACATCAATTGATAAATTAGGTGCGCAAACTAGTTTGGACGTAAAACATAATAAATAGACAAGCAAAATGGAAGATTTCTTTTACAGGGAAATGTATTACGTATCTCACCTGCTCATGTTAAGAATATCTTCAACACCAGAAGTGATCCAGGTGCATTAATATTCTTTGAAAAAGGATAGAATTGAAAAAAAATCTTATTTCTTAGGAATAACCAAGTTACACGATAGAATATTTTTGTGTAATAAAAGTTATATCGGGCTTGCACCATCCCGGGAGGACTCCCCAAAACCACTCCAGTTGGTCTGATTCCGCTGTTAGCATGACCTATTTTTACAATACCACTTTAACGAAACCCTCACAATCCCTACATAATACTTTGAAACGATTATAGATATTTTCTATCGTACACACATCACTGCGTTCCAATCTTAAGGGGCAGTCAATCAAATCAAAATCATGGGTAACAACGCGTTGCTTGCGGGCTGAGCGCGCCACCATATTGTCACATCACTTCATTTTATCAGCAGTTTCTATACTCAAAACACCTATAACTTAATTGGTTATGTTGCCGCATGTTTATGGGTTCAAAATCTGATGGTAGTAGAACATTGGTGGATACGTTTGGAAAATTGTTCGTTTGTTCCTACCACAAGACAACCATACAAAACAGGACAACATTGATATACTATTTAACGGGAGTAGTTAGCGGTGTTACTCGTTAATCTAACAAATGTAGCGCGATTCTATTACTTCATGAAAAGTTAACGCAATTCTAAAATAGACACTTGATATAACAGTATTAAAGTTTTGCACGTACAGCGACCTTGCTCCTAATCACTATGAATCCGGGTCGGACGTCGCCGCTTCGCACCAAATTGCATTTTGTTTTTAATCTACCGCCAGCCGCGGGCTCCGTCGTCGAGTTCAATTTGCCGGAATCGTTTAATTACTAGCGACACGGCGGCTCATTAATTAAGTCATCAGAGCACAGGAGCGGGTAAGCTCCGCGGATTAGATAACAGACTATACGTTAGTTAATGATTATGTTATCCCAGTGTATACAACCGCGCCATCAACTCATCCTTCAATCGGCTGCTAAACACTCAATTGATTTGTTACACCTAATGTGCTATAAAACCCTAGTTTATTATATCAACAAATTGAAGTATAGACAAAAGTTACACACACATATATATATATATATATAACCCTCTTTTGGGCACAAGCCTTCTTTGTAATGAGAGTATGAGAGCATAGTCCGCCACGCGGCCCTAGTGCTGATTGGTAGAATTCACATGTCTGCGAAAATCTCCTAACTACGTTTCCACATGTCAGTTTCCTTCACAATGTTTGACCTTCACCGCCGAGCGGAGGGTAAATCAGCACTTAAAATTGCAACAAATTCATTGGTGCCGGCATCATCGAACTCGGGGTGCTAGCGTACTACGCAGCTTGAGGCAAACGCTCGGACACTGAGCTAAGGCTCTCGAAGAACGTATACAATTATCAAATACTCGTATCAAAATATGCCGTTACAGTCACAAATTAATGCGTTCCGCCCTCTAATACGATTTAAGATTGCCATCGCGCCTAGAGTTACGGGCCCAAGTTGGGTAGTCCCCTGGCTTCAGTTCAAGCTGGCTTGGATCCGACCGAACCCCCGACCATAACCATTACGCTAACACTGCTTTTCGTAACAAAAAAATATTCCATTAACTATAGATAATACATTATTACTATTGTGTAGCAAAAAATATTTACACGTGTATTTTCGCAATTACTTACACAATAGTTAACGAGCATTACAATGTAGTGATGCTGGAAAAGAGCATCTTGACAGCTTACATATAACAAAGCGAACAAAAGACTATGAAAAGCAACAAAAAGCATTGCCCGCTTCGGTAGTTTTTGTCGCATTATTCATAGACCTACTTTAAGTTAAAGTTTAGTGTTTACATAAAAACATACAAACAGATACTCTGTACTTGTAATTTAAAGTAGACCTATATATTTCTAAGCACCTATCGTAAGTGATATTGGTTATTTTCTTGTAATTGTGAAATAGAAGGGGGCTAACACCGTATCATATATGTAGATAGACTTAAAACCAGATAACCAAATCTCTTCAATACCGAAGTGGTTAGTTTCTTATACGTAAAGTAATATCATTGGCCTATAAATTAAAACGAAAAAAGACATTGTACTTAATTAGTCCAAATAGGACCGTGTTAAAAGATTTTAAA
Source organism: Meandrusa payeni (assembly GCA_029286785.1). NCBI lineage: Eukaryota > Metazoa > Arthropoda > Insecta > Lepidoptera > Papilionidae > Meandrusa > Meandrusa payeni. The sequence continues at coordinate 4,677,307 of JAGSMX010000027.1, forward strand.
CTTAATCGTTAAAGGCGTTGACAGCACCATTAGGGTAATGAGGTCAAATAGCTTGTTCTATTCGTATTATATGCAATACAATAAATATACTAAAAGACAAAAAATATGGTTATAAAAACGTACACAAAAACTCGATTTATCCAGTATTCATACAGATTATGTATCAAACAAATAAAGAGTGTTTCTTGCTAAAGCTAAACGAAAGTTGATCGTGTGTCACCCGCTTACATTACTGTGCAAAGTCACAACGTAAACAATTCCGAACGAATCAATTTGACTGCGATAAATTCATGAGCAAACAAACCGCTAATAAACAACATCAAAGTGGGACTCCGTCCCGTACCGAGGTTCGAGTTAATAATAGATTTACGATGGTGTACGATAGCGAATAAGGAAGCAATTAACTAAGGGGGTGTAATCGAAATATTTGTAAACGGCTGTCGCGAGGTGCGTCGCGTGTCGACGGACCATTACCTCGTGCGGTGAAAACCTCCCCCGGCCAGGGGTCAGCGCCTGTTCCTATAATTAACCTAGTACTCGTTGTTATTTTAGTTCATAACTGTTTTTATTGTGTGTTGTCATATTTTCAATTTTATGAACTAAAAAAAAATATTTGTAAGGCGCCGTTATATCTACTAGTCTCTGCAGTTTAAAACAAAATAAATTAGACATTAAATATTTATCTTTCGTACCGGAATGTGAAGTTAAAGTTACTGACTTGTTACAAAATCCAACTTATAAAGAGAATTTATTTCTAGATACAGGCACATGCGGCGAGAATTTTTTTTAATGAAAAAAATTAAAATGGAAATCTTGGGATATTTCAATTTACATACAACTATGTATTAGTCTTAGATTAGAACTGTTATATTCGTCGTGTCTCAAGTGGGAGAAAACGGTAGAGGCACAGTTTTTAACTATAGCTTACGTTCCAATTAGAAAAAAAAGTTATACATGTATACAACTAACATGTCATAATGCCGTGAGGGTTAATAACAGTTAAAGTATTCTAGATAGGAAGTTATTTTTTTTACGGGAGAAGGGGCAAAAGAATTTGCCCGCTTACTCAGGAATTGAAGGTGCTATGCCGACCTTTATATTATTGTTATTTTAATGCCAGTAATTATTTAAGGCGGCGGTATAATTTTTTTTTTATAGTTTCTAAGCAAGTGTTTGACTACGATCCCATCTGATGTTAAGTGGAAATGCAGTCCTGGATGGTAAGGCGCACAAGCTTAGTAAATGCCTATTCACTCTACTCTTGAAAATACCCATAATGTAATGGATGTCTTGGTAAACTAGGTTACAAAGCAATCAATTCAAACTTATTCACGACACTAAATTATTCATGTTCGTAGTTGAATAAATTTATTCCTTTACCCATTTGAAAAGCCGCCTGCTCCAATTTGTAGTGATAGTAAAATGAAGCCTTCATTGTGTTTATACGCAACTAAGTAAATGCCCTCGAGGCCGGGTGCTCAGAGAAAATTGATTTCGACGTTGCTGACTGACTTCTGCGTAATTGTTAAGGTTTCAGATTATGTAATGGTATTACAATACACCTGGTGAGTGGAAAATAATTTTCTCACATTTATAATCTAAATAGGGCTATACAGGGAGGGCAAATTAAATGGTTTACAAATTACTTAAGTTGACGACATGCAACAGGGGTTGCGTCTGTTGCCTGCGTCGTCCATCAAAGTGGACCCGGGAAGAAGGCGACATCGGCTGGCCCGTGTCGCCTTTCGCTGCGAGGGCACAGGGGAGGAGGGAGTAACCTCCCCCCGGGACGTGCTCTCCTTGAGCACAGTGCAGAGGGGCTCCGGTGCGTTCCACGTGAGATCCCGGAGCCCCTCGTCATGCACCGAGGAAAGGGCCACCGGGGAGGTTTTAGTGGGTAAGATCCCCACATAACCGCCGCCTTCCCCCCAGAAGGCGGGGTATCTTTGTGAAGATTTCCTCCCCGTCAACAAAAAAAAAAAGGGGTTGCGTCTGAGCAATATTTAAGCCACCACCGCAGTTTTCAACCAATTAAAAAAAAAAGAGTAGGTTCTGACGAATAGAGCAATTGTCTATGTTTTTTTTCATGTTTGTAATCTCATATCTTTGCACCGACTCCGATGATTATTTCTTATTTAAAAACAAGCTCAAGCTTCCAATGTGGTACATTTTGGTCTAAATCTGAAAATGGCATCCATGAGAAAACCGTATAACCTTTAAATTTGTATTATGTATGTGCGCGACAAATGGACGAATAACTCAGTATGCCAACCAATTTCGATGATTCATTTTTTTTGTAAAGCTTTGGAACTAATTAATTCTATTTCGTAATATTCTTACGATAATACAAAGATTTCATTTGTTGTTTTTTTGTTCATAAATATACTTGTGGTGTTAACTATATTAGGTTAACAACGTAATTCAGGGTAAAAGGGCACAGATTATACGTGAATGGATTAATTGAGAAATTTGGCTAGTGCTTGATATACCCTGACTTGCCAACTGTAAACTCGTTGAAGAAGGTGGCCGAACATTGAGTTCAGCTGTGACAATAATAATTATTGTTATAGCAGAACTCAACTTAGTCTGTTCAGCTTCGAGCAGTGGCATTAGTGTCTACCTTCTCTCTCTTACAGGATTTTGAATAAATTTGTGGTCCAAGGAAAAGATGATCCTGCTATTAAATTCGTAGGACTATTAATTGATTATGTATAGACAATACTATAAATCTGGCTTGCATGAACGGTGCAATAGGTAATATTTTCAAACAGAACTCTGTGTAGACCTAAGTGTTACGAAACCTTCTGCTTGTTTAACTTAGCTATGTTGAGGAGTTAGGGAGTTAGTTCCGATGGAACACGTCACATCAGCGTCTCTAACTTCAGTGTAAACATTTGCTTTAACTTGACGTGTGTAGAACGATAATGGTGCTATATGTTACAACTGTTTGCATTGTGTCGACCAATAATCGGTTAGATGTGCTAATATACACTTCACGGTTGGTAATCAATGTATAAACATTAATTATGTTGCCTCTGACTTCAGTTCTTAGACTCTGTTGAGTCTTTGAAATTTTTAAATTCTTATTTATAATTATTTTAATCGACAAGCAAGCAAGCAGTATGGACCGGGAAACCAGGAACTGTATTGGAATCGTGAAAAATGTCTCAGGGACGAAGGCGTTAGTGCTTTTACCATAAATTCATATAAAAACATTATAAAACTATTCATATTTGCGCGAATATTACTGATAAAAAAACGACTTTTATAAATTTTATCGCGTTTTATTTTATATTTGAATTTCCTAATTTAAAGAAAAGTTAAGCGGTACTTCTCTGTAAAGTTAGTATAAGAAGATAGTCCACCACGCGGCTCTTTGGATTGGCAGACTTCACATGTCTTAGGATTTTTTCTAACATATGCCAGTTTCCCTGGCAATGTTTTCCTACACCACCGAGCGCGTGGTAAATCAGCACTTGGGCAATAAACAAATTCAGTGGTTCATCGGAGAACGAACTCGAGATGCTAACGTATTACGCAAATTAAGACTACCCGGACACTGAGCTACCACGGCTCTAGGTTTTCATCTCCTAGTCGTATCAAAATAATTTTTGGATGATAAATAAAATTAAAATTAGGGAAAATCTGTTATCTACGTCCCTGTCACATATTTGAGATGGATATGTATTTTTTTCTATTATAATTTTTTTTTATCGAGAACGTAGAAAATATCACCGCCTTATATATTACTTCACTCTCGGTATTAACGGCATTCGCTATCGTAATCTATTATACTAACAGAAGTTTGTTGACTAAAGTGTAGGAATTAAAGTAAAAGATCGATCCATTGGACGGTGTTTATTACTCAACAAATAAAAATACTTGTTTCCAAAGTCAAGTAGAAGTAGGCCAGGAAAACAGTCGCCACGCGAACGGAAAAGTTAATTTTGTTTGACAGTACGTGCCACTTTGAGCGGCAACACGTTTACGTTAGGACATTGTTCACGGTTGGAAGCGAAACTGTGTTGGGTTTGTTAGTAAATAGCAAATACTTTTGCTTATCTTACGTCACACAAGTTGAACGAATCCAACGCACTGATAAGCCATATCAAACATGGAGAGCAAATGTAAACCTTGATGACATGCGAACTTCAAATATTACAGCGAATTCATATCAGAGTGACAAAGGCGTATGTACGTAGAGATATTTTTGTATCTCAATTGCAAGTAACCAGTTATTTAACATGAACTATTTTACTGGGATATCGTTGTAAGAATGTGAAAAGATTCAGAAAGAAACGTGTGTAAGTTGCCACAAAAGGCTTAACTTGGCTAACTTAAAAGCACCAAAAACACTTACTCGACTGTCTTTATCTTGAGACCGAGTCGATTTAAACTGAATTTTGAGAACATATCGTGTTTTTCGTGCTCAACGTCAAAATAGCGCAGTAAAAAATAATTAAATAGTAAAAATTTTTACTTATTTTATTTTCTTTTTTTTTAAGAACCTGGCATAAAAGTATGTATACAAATATAAATCTGCACATACATGCTCTTCAGCCCAAATGTAGTAGAAACACACTATTAATGAGTTTTACAACTTTCTTCGTCTCCCTATCCTCAATTGATATGTGAGATGAATATGTCATAAAGCCTTTCTGCTTTCACGTTTACTACAGCAAATATGTATATATGTATTTAATACTTTCTAAGCAAGTGCTTGACTACGATCCCACCTGTTGTTAAGTGGAAATGCAGTCCTGGATGGTAAGTCGCACTAGCTTAGTAAATGCCTATTCACTCTACTCTTGAAAATACCCACATTGTAATCGGAGGGAAAGACAGACGTCAGACAAATATTTGAAGGAAAGGTAGAAATAAATATGAATGACAAATAATTTGGTCTACAACAATAGAGCATGTACCATCTTTATAAAACTAATAAAGTAAAAATTACCAAGGTTGGAATAATAATAGAGTGGAAATAAAAATCAAATTACCTCAAATTATTCCATTAAAATTACTCGATCCGAATCCCGTGGGTGTCATTTTTGGCCAATGAAATGACAGGTTTAGCGTGCAGACTGATTTATTCATTGAATTTCCAACCCTCCCATATTTATTTTAAATTCGGTACATTGGGGTTGGAATCTCGGTATATGTGTACTTTTGTTTTCATTTACATCCAACGCGCACTAAATGTTACAATATCGACTTAAGCAACTATTACACCGAGTTAATTACTATTATTTGCACGTGGATATGGCCGATTAATAATATTGAACTAACGAGATACAGATAGCTAACTATAGCTAGCTTGCAAATATTTGAAACGACCCCTAGTCGTGAGACATTACCCATGTCAATAAAAGACGTCCAAGTAAAAAAGACTAGTAAAAATACGGGCTCAAAAATTTAATGTTTCGTACAACTGAAAATGGCCGTAAGTCGAATCTTTAAAGATGTAGATGGAAGCTCGCGAGTTAATATAACTCTCAGATGCACTCAAATTACAGCTGGCGTGGCAACAGAACCGTGAATGAGAGGGAGGGAGGGGAACAATCACTAAAGTTACCGTTATGAAATTTTAAGCGGAGTTTACAAAAGAGAAAGAGTAATACAAAAGGTGTTTAAAAGTATTATTATAGTGAGAGTGAGAATCAGTTACAGTTAGTAAAGAGGTGTATACATAGAGGTTTGATAAGGGCATAGCACGTCCCGGTCTAAGGCAAACTTCACATGTTTTTTTATTACATGTAGGTTGCCTCACAATGTTTTCCTTAACCATCGAGCCCGTGATAAATCAGAACTTAACATTACAACAGACAATTTTAAGTGCTGATTTATTGCCAATCATAGGTGCTGGCACCGGGGATCGAAGCCGTGTTGCTATCCTACTATGGAACTTAAGTCCACCGCCCGGACACTGAGCTGCCACGGCTCTAGGTTCTGATTACCTAATTATATCAAATAAATTTTTGTATATCACATATTGTCAGGTTTACTAAAGGCATGGCATGCTAATAATATTACATTGAAATAATTTATATTCGCGAAAGGGAATGTTTATATCCAAAGTATTTCACTATAAATATGGTTAAGTGGCGTTAGTGAGGGTGAATCAGATGTTTCAAATCACGCACGATTGATTCACGAATATATTCCAATACAAATTTGCAACAACATTTCTTAACACATTTAAGAGCGTACATCGTTATCTTTGCAAGTGATATTATCTCGTTACGCGTGACTTTTCGGTACGATGTACATTAATACATGCAATATGTAAACAAGTTTTACGACGGATAATGCATATTTATTTTAAAATGGATTAACATAAAAGCATGATTAAAATGCCATACAATTTTAATACAAGATAAGGATGAATGAATAAATTAGTATTGTATGCATAAAACCTTTCCTGAGTGCTTTTTAATATTAAATAATATAATAAGTAAATACCGATTCGGCGTTACGGCGGTGTGTATTATCGATAATTATTTTATTACGTAATTAGATATTGTTGAATTTTCTATAATACAGATACCATGATGTGTTTATGTTAAATTTAATTTCACATGATAGTCGGGACGTTGGATAGAGCCTCAACAAAATTCAATGTTATGTTATAATAATTTAACCGTCCAAGCCGAGGTCGTCCCACCGGGGGGACCCTTGTGTTGAGTTACTAGCGATAGAGGTTCAGGCTAAGCGACCTAAGAGCTATGCTACCTCTCAATCCGGTGAAGCAGTCAAGGCCAGCGTCTCTGGCCAATCTGTGTAGTTCGCCATTGAAAACAAAATGTTATAATAAACAATTTACATATGTATGTTCAATAATAATATTTGAGCTGACTAATAACACAGTTAATTTTGTCATTTTAAATTGTCTGTAACTGTTACACAATTATAAATTGCATTATTATATGTATATACCAATCTACACGATAAATACATTATTTTTCGAGACTCTTTCCACGTCGATTTCGTTTATATGTAACCTAAATGATAGGAGTGAAAGCGTGAAAAGCTATTCAGTCGCTGTGTAGAAATAAAGCCTCAAAGGATAGAAATTTTTTTTTTTATAGGTAAAGAGGCAAAGGAGCTAATGGCTCACTCGATCTTGAGCGATAACAGTCGCCCATTAACATCAACACTGGAGGACCTGTAAATGCGTTGCCGGCCTTTGAGAAACAAGTAGGTCCGTTTCTAGAAGGTCGCCAAATCGTACAGGTTCGGAAACACCGCTGGTGATAGTAGATTCCATAGGTTGATAGTGTGTGGATGAAAGTTGAAAACATCCAGTAGTGGAATGCCAACCATCAAGGTGGTGTGATAGAATTGAAATTGAAGCGTCAATAGCCTAATGGTTTAGGGTACGGCCTGCGAATCGTAAGGTCGTGGGTTCGAATCCACCATTCGACTATTGCCGTGAACCATGTCCTAGCACAAGCTTAAGCTTAGTTGTAAGTTAACAAGATTGTTATTAATATTTGTGAAACAAAAAAAGAAATATTGCTAGCTTTCTTTTTTAAAAGAAAGAAAAAAATATAGAATTTGGAATTTCTGCCTAGAGGTGCGGTAATAAAACTCGGTAGCTGTGATGATAATTAGAACTTAATTTTATATTCTAAACAGTATGGAGATACGATTGCAGTAACTTGCTTTACAGTGATGTGATGAAGCAAACATAACAGTGAATTTAATACAACCAACAGCATGTTCATAGTAAGAGGTGTTAGAACAAAGCTACAATGGCACCGGCCTCCACCTTCCCTCCTTACAACATTTGTTTTCAGGCTCAGCTAGTTAATAACAAAATAAACATGTTATCTCAGCGACTGCACGGCTTTGAGACTTTTCTAAAAAAAATGTTGAAGTGAAAGTCACTTGAAGTGAGTTGACGCTGGGGCACAAAAGACCTTACAACTTCATATTCCGTTTACATAATCTCTTTGAAAAAAACAACGTCAAATAACTACATTTCTTAAGTTATTTCGCACGAATCATCGCAAGCTTATAATTAATAGGTGACATTGAGAGATAAACAGTTAATTAGGTATACAGTGGAATGAAGTATAAACTGTAAATTTCGCTTAGCAACCCGTTAAGTAATGGACAAAGTTATATCGCACTAACTTCCGACACTTATTTCGACTAGTGTCGACAACTTGGTACAATTTAAGGAGTAGTGTGGGAGAGGTAATAAAAGCGGAAGGTAGCGGTTTAAACTTTTCCCAGGTAAGTATTTATGTCACGGCGTGCTAACATTGAGCCCCAGGGAATGCTAGGAGGGGAGGGGTCATAGGGGTGGTCTAAGGGCGCCGAGACACCCGGTCGCCGCTCCCGCTCGTCTTGCTTCGTCTTCTAATATTTATATTGATTTTGTATAAGCATACGTTGGCGTTCAATCAAGTGCACATATGTTAGATGCGATATTTTTATAATGAAGCTTTTTGATTTAACTTTAACCGGACCTTAACTCGTTTATGTTAGTGCTGAACGAAACACTTTTTATTGGTGGAAGAAATTAACTATATAATAAATATAAAAGAAAGATATATAAAAATTCTCAGTTTAACGGTCTTACGTAGCTATTTTTTTTTAAATATTGTCGTCTACTTAACTCGTATACAACTCTACTGGATATTACAAAGTAACATGGATATCTTTTGTAGATAATAAAATAGTGATAACAGTCATAACTTACCGGCAAAGTGATACGACTTACAATCTGATGGTCGCGGGTTCTAATCCCAGTTGGTTTGTATCAAAGCGACGACGCTTTTTAAGTATTGTTTTTTTACGTTAAGTGAAAACTGTCTCTGTCCACCACGCTAGGGTTGCAAGGACATAAGAGCATTTTTATGCTATAAAAAGTGTCTGACTAATACAATTACAACATTATTATGTATTTAAAAACTGTTGTATATAAATATCTATGATGTGTTTGCCTGCACGTTACGTTTTTTTTAATGCTAGCAATAATTTTTTTACAAATATTACTAAACTTCTTAATTCAAACTAAGCTTAAGCTCGTGCTGAGATGGTTCGCCTCAATAAGGCGGATTTGAACCTTACGATTCGCAGACCGTGCCCTACACCATTAGGCTGTTGACGCTTCTTCATCTCATTAGATTTATATAGATAATTGAAAGTTTAATTATAACTACGGCATTGCAACAGATCACCTGACCATACGTATTATCTATTCGTTTTGTTTTATGACCATTATAAAACTTTGTGTGGTAAAATTATATTGAATATGTTTATTGCTTTTTTTTCCAAAAAAACATACACCGTCTGTTTTAATGCAAAAAGAATATGAAAATTTTGAGTACAGTTTGAATAAAGTTAACGATAATTTTATATTTCAAGTTTGTTATACAAGTTTTCTCATAAAAAGTGTAAAAATACATACGAAAGGATTATTAATCACTTTGAAACCGCTTCCTATCAATTTAATTATCATGTTTTTAAATGCAGAACGTCAAATTGCAAGAATATTCGTATATTATTACAAATTCATTAGATAGTTGAAATAATTTAAAATCAATAGCATAGTGGCTAAGCAGTTCAACTTACGATTTTACTATTGGGGGTTGGAATCTGAAGCCGCTTTTACCAACGAGTATCTGTTTTTCAATTTAAAAAATCACTAGTCAAAATTTTTGCCGGTGTATGGCGATGGGACCACCCGTTAAGTATGGACTTAATAAGCGTGGTGAAATCGCACTCTGTTACCTATCTGTCTACCCTGCTAAAGATAAAAGTATATAAGAATCTATTATTAATATATATATAAAACGATAGACACGTACGGTTCAGCCTTCTCGGAATACCCAACGTAAGTTACGCATAAGTTCTTCGGACTTGAACTCGGACTTCGGTTCTGGAAAGGCTGATTATTACTGGTTGTGTGGAAGGAAAGAGAGCGAGAGGGCGCTCTCCTGCAAGATGGACACACACAACTCTAGATACTACGGGAGCTAGCCTACAATCATCCATCCAAATGGCGCCAGAGGGAAATGTCTGGAAAGAAATGGTCACGTCTCTCAGTCATGAGGCTACGACATAGAAGTACGCATCATGGATGTTCAGGCTGAGGTAAGACCTGTGACGGTGAAGTTGTTAGCCTTCGGTATACCAATGGTAATACCATATCATAAAGCTGCTGGGCATACAGATTGGGATCTGAGGTGATTGTTGATTCGAACTCCAACGATATAATGTAATACTAAAGAAAAGAAATCTCGCTAATCACTTATCTGAAGGATTTGCGAAGACACATACAATTTAAAATCTAATATCGGTCCATAATAACATCGGTTCAGAATACTTATACGCCTATGGTTTGTAAAAAAACGTTATGTTCTTACAATCGTTATTATTAAAAGAAATAATATAGAATCGTTTGATATTTTTGTACTAAAGATACCTCTTGTAAATTAAAATTTTAAATACTAGACCATTTTGAAAGTAGATATTTAGCAATTTTCTGTGACAGCTCAAACCTACACCGAATAAAATTAAGAATGCTTCATTGCTTAAGTTCAGTATTGTTGATACAGTAATAAAAACTTTTTTTTTATTAATTTATTAATAACTCGAATAACCATAAAATGAAGCTATAATCGTATATTTAAGTAGGCAACGGAGTGAACTAGAGAAATATGGACACTGGTTAATTCGATAAGGTCCTTGATTGAAGCGGGACAGGGTAACGGCGGCGTGGGAAAATAATCCATTTACCTCATACCTACTCATTGTTTTTGTGGAGACGCGCGACGGGCGGGGCGGCCGCGTCCGATGACACGGTCACTACCACAGATTTTAATTCGACGCCTTTTATTGAAATAATTCAAGTGCACGTTACGCGAACCGCTTTAAGCTTTTAATGGTCAACTTTTACAATGAATAAATAATAACTTTACTCAATTTTTTCTCCTGAACTAGGAGACCAGTATCTCAAGTGCCTTTTTTCACTGCTCTACAATTACTTTGCAAATCAAATTAAAAAAGAAAAGTAATATCGTATTTGTATAAATAATAGTGTAGGTGTTGTTTGTTGTGTGCTTATGTGTGTACGTGTATAATGAGTGTGGTATTTATATATATAAGTGGAAACTATCTTCTGTTTGCTTATAATAGAACGACAAAAGTCCATTTTTAATTTTACCTTTCATTTTGTAGATAGACAATGAATGCAAATTAAAAATCTTTTTAATTTCATTGTAAAGATGGACGGATGTTAATAGTTTATAAATATACAATTTACAAGTAAAAACGAAAATCGAATCACAAGTTAAACGCTATTACGCGCGGACCACCGCTTTCATTTCCGAAGTATTAAAGTTATATTACTAAGTTCTATATTCTTTCTTCTTTAGCTTTTTTTTTAATGACGAACTTTACAGATTGGCCAGAGAAGCTGGCCTTGACTGCTTTACCGGATTGAGAGGTGGCATAGCTCTTAGGCCGCTAGTCTGAACCTCTATTGCTAGTAACTCGACACAAGGGTCCCCCCGGTGAGGGGGCTTCTTTAGCATACATGCTGTAGTTATAGAGTATTTACTTATTCTTAAATTATCATAAACCTACTTATATTAAAAATTAAAAGTTCCCTCGTATATCATCGGACCCTAGAATTCTTTGCCAACATAATTCATACGGATTGATCATCTTAATTGAAATTAAATAACGGCGCGAAAATTATAATCCTTTTTTTTCTGGACGAACTAACACAGTTGGCACAGAGAAGCTGATCTTTACTGCTTCACCGGATTTGAGAGGTGGCACAGCTCTTAGATCGCTTCGCCTGAACCTCTATTAGGTGGTAACTCGACACAAGGGTCCCCCCGGTGAGGGGTAACGTTTACCATTATTACGAGTTAGCAGTCCGATCCGAGGGCGCCCGAGAGGGCCGAACCACGATTCGGTCGGTAGCTAACTTTATTAGCAAAATCTATTGGGACAATCTAAGCTATTATAATCCTTTTGAAATCGGTTGATAAAGTAGTAGCTCAAGTCTGTTGCAACCCGGGTAGACAGAGATAGTATGCGCATGTGATGTTTCATCATGTGCTGCAATTTTTTGTATATGCATGTTAACATTGGTATAAGCCGGCTGGAATATGATCCATATGACCGTTAAGCTCGTGACTTCAGCGCTTAGCTACTGATTTACCATTTTTCTCTATTAGATTATATTTCTTGTCGTCATAATTTATTTAATTTACTGATTGGACCTAATAAGCATGGAGAAAGACAGACAGCGAAAGCTGACTATGCCTAACCCGCTAGGGCTAAAAGGTCGTGAGAGCTCATTTATTTTCGTAAAGATATCGTTCACTTGACGACTAACGTCGTAAATACGTTACTTCCTGTAAGTTGGTCTAAATTAGCTCTGGTGACGTGTTAGGCGCTTGTTTTGTTGGCATACTTAATAAACTTGTTAATATATGTTTAGGCTAATATATTAAGAAAATATCACAAAATCGGGTTATTATTTGTTACAAGCAGTGACTGTGGCCTGGTGGCTTAGCGATCGACTTACAATCTAACGGTAATAGAATCGGTCCTCATCCGATATAGTATCACTTGAGAGTTCTGTTATTTGGTTTGGTATGTATAAATACAAAAAAATATATCCGATAGGCTCACTGTCACATGGGACCTATTAAGATTGTTGTCTGTGTACCTCGCTAGGTTTTAAAGGACTTTTTTGTTATTGTTATTTAATCACACTAAAATGTTAGTAAGGAAATTTTCTGACTTTGATCGTGGAAATGAGCAGTGATCTACTCAGATTAACTGGAAGTCGTTGCATAAGTGCTTCATGATAAATTTCGAGAAGGCTTAAGTTCATGTGTGAATGGTTTAAGATGATGGTGATAACGATAACTGTCGGTATTATTTGATATGAACGGTGGTTGGAATAGTTCTCGGAAGCCCATGACCGTAATGGTTTGGCCTGGAGGATAGTTAAGTTGTCTAACTCTATTTCAAAAGATTTATTTAGGGACAAGTTACAAGTGGTGAGCCCATCTCATAATGATTTAGCCTTCTTTTTAATGACTTTTGATGATCCATCAGTGATATGCGTCATTCTGGATTTAATTTGGAATACAAATTATTTCAATTAATGAAAAGGGCACCTCTCTTTTGTTTCGTAGAATTGTTTAGAACGTTTGTTTATACGTAGTATGTATGAATGATGTGGTATGTTTTAAGTCTAAGAGATTTCCTAATTCAAAAACTAGGGTAGTTTTTTTTTTAAATTAATTGACTGACATCATGCAACAAAAGAGGTCAAAAGGATTCGCGGTCTTAATCATTAAGATCCCACGCGTAGCGTCGACTAGTATCAAATTATAGAGAATAAACGACGGCCATGGAAACCAATATTATGAAATATTCAATGTGCAATACGAAACACGATATTTGTTATTAATCTTTGCAAGACTCAATTTGTTTGTATCAATTTGACATGTTATAAAAATGTGTTTTTTTTTATTAAGAAAACGGCGAAGGCATTGGACGCAGGGTCAGAGCGGACATCTAAATAGAAAGTACGAGAGGATTATATTACTTTCGTATTTTGTTCGCTTATAAAATTTCTTTCCTATTAATTTTAACATAAAGACAATGAAATATAAATTGTTGTCTCATGTAATAATGTTCAATATACCTAAAACATGGTATAAATGTTTACATTTTGTTTTATTAGTCTGTACCATACAGTAAACAAATATTAATAGTATTAATAAAAATTTAAAACATTTCATTATGTATTATTACCGATTTCTAAAGGAATTAACTGCACACACGATTGTTGACCATATGCCAGTCAATTTGCTGTCGTAATTATCAGAAAAAAGCGGTTTTACGCAGAAAATTGCAGCCATTGTAAGCAGAAATTGCATAAACGTTGCACACCACATGTGGTGAATTAAATAGGAGCAAAGAAACCTGTCCGGGCCTATAATATACGCGCGCACTCCAGCGGGCCATACGGCCGAGCCGTCGCCATAATTTAGAACGTTGTTCAGAATATTGTTACGTTGCACACAACGTCAGTGCTCACACTGTGGTCCGTGCTCGGCCCAAACCAACACAAACAGACGAAAGGCCACTTAGACCAAATTTATACTTAGTGGGAGACCACGGCTGCACGCTGCCCGCCGGCGGAGCTGACGCCTATACGTCAGCTGCTCAATGCACAATACCTACCACTATTTTCAATAACTCGAGAAAAAATCACTCAGAAATTGATTGCAAACAAATATCGTTCATAGCACATGAATTTAATCGGCATATTTAGCTTGGTAAATAAAAGTACTTAGGAGTTCATTCAATAGGTCATTGCACTTCCGAGACGACGTCCGAAGCTATTACAGAGCGCCGTTTTTATAATGAATTTCATAAAAAATACGAGTATATTACATTGCAAAATAAATAAATTAATAGGTAATGATTAAGATCTTGCAAAATTTTCAATTTAACTAAAAGGTAAACAATTAAATTAATAATAATACTAGCGGTTCTGTGGCAAATGAAGTTGCATTGGTTTATGACATCAGTTGTATTATGTAAATGTAAACAATGACCTAGGACCTTTCATTTAAAAGTATAATTAAATAATTTTGAAATAAAAAGTATAATTTTCCAGTTGCCATACTCATGTACAAAGGGAAAGGCAATAAAGTTATAATATAAACTATTTATGGAGCGTAAACAAATTACCTCAAGATCTTCATAGGTGCGAAATGCCATTATGGCGAAACCATCAATGATATCTTCTTCCCCGAGCGGCTCCTTCGACTTCTTTCTCCTGGCCGGAGGACGAGGCGGCTTCTCTCTCGCCGGAGACTCGTCCTCGCCACTGTCCCCATCCTTAACTTTGCTCTCTCGCTGTGCTTGCATGCGCTGCGCCCGCTCCCTTCGCCTATTTCTTTGATTGCGCTGCTTCACTTCGTTTTCCATCGTTCGCACATTATTCGAAACACCCGACCACCGTGTTTCACTACACTAAAGTCCGCACTGCACTTTTATCACACATGGTATTACCTTGTTTTTATGCCGTGTTATTCGACAAATTACAAATATTGCCCTCAGAAAAAGACACTCGTCGTTTCCAATGGCGGATCGTACACCGTTGCCGCATTGCAAGTAAAATGGCCGCGTAGCACTTAATGGGCTGTATTATTTCACATTTACGTATATGGAGGCATAATTACACTTAAACTAATATATACTACAATAAAATTTAACAAGAACTAAGACAATAAAACGATAAATTAGATTTATACATTATTCTCTGTGTTCGGAATCAGTCAATAGTCAATACAATGAAAGGTGTTGCACGACGCCAACGCTGCGTTGCGGTCGCGATGGTGAACTAAAGCGGTGCTACCAACATAAGGGAAAGAACATTCCGCGATATCGGGCGTCATTGGCAATGTGGCGCTCGGTTTTACTCTTCTAACCCTTGCGTTGCTCTCGCTCTATGTCATAAAGTGAAGATTATTTAGTTGACCTAATTTAAAATAAATTGGTAAGGAAGTTTATTATTAATATTTAATAAACAAATTCGACGTAAATATATTTCTTACATGCTCGAAGTATTAATCTTAATTAAATATAAACTTTAAGAACAAAATGAGTTTTGTGTCTGGTTATTCTTTACGTTGGTACCTTGTAAGACAAACGACAACATTGTTGACTTGCTTGTATTCCAATTACGACACGGAATTTTAGAACATTTGTAGATTGTGTGAATGTATGCATTTGTGTTTACACTTTACGTTTGATACATATTCTGTGTTACCAGATTGAAACGGTCGAAGTAAATTGTGAAGTTTGCGCATGTGTCGATTTTGACATTTCGTGTAAGGCTACGTTCAAAATTATATAGCTTTTATATGGTAAGACTAATGTAATAAGAATAATAATTTATTTTGAGTTGTATTTATCATCAATATTAGGTAATAGTTTATCGTAAATATTAGGTAATAGTTTAAAAAAAATGGTGGCAAAAGATTTGACCCGAATAAAGTGGCGCTGAAGAATGATTCTAAATGATGAATAATTCGGTTACGATTTCAAAGATTTATAGAACTTGGTATCAGCTAGTTGGTTCTCATTTTAAGAAAAAACATAATATTTAAATATTTGTAGTTATTTAACTGTCTTCAAATAAGATGGTTCTAAATTCATCTGTATAAATCAAAATTTTTGTCCATTCTGGTGAAACTTTAACTTTTTGATTTGCTTAATTTATGACAAAGTAACAACTTCTCTTTAGATTCAGAAGTTGTGGGAATTTCAAAGGCTTTGTTAATTTCAACTACACACATTCTGGATGTCACACAAGAAAACTTAATTTTTTTACTATACAAAGCAAATATTTTTTTTACTTATATGAAATATTTTTACGGATTAACCGATTCTTAATAAACTTTTTGTATATCGATACAAAATGTCTATAATAAACTATAACATTTACGCTGGAACATTTATCTCTAGTTTTGCTGCTAAACTTGATTAACCAATGGTCAGTCAACTCTTCAGATTATGCGTATTATAGACTTGAATAACTGAGAAAAAGTTACCTTTGTAGTTCCCTAGCGGCATTGCTTCGTCTATATTCCTATATACCACCATAATAAATCGCGACTCCGTCGATGGAGTCAATAGGTGACGTGATAAATTTGGCATTGGCTAAGATATTATTCTAATAAGACGTAAGTGTTATACTCCTCACGAGTTTCATCTTCACGCGTCACGTCTTCTCTTAGCGCATTTCCATTCAGAAGTGGACGTAACTACAGCCATAGAAATTCTTCTTTGAGTTTGGCTATCTCTATACCCATGGAAGTTGCATAAGTGTTGTCTATAAATATACCTAAAGTCTATTTCTACATAACTCATCAGAGGCGATAGTTTTAATCATAATGCAATTATTTGAGTATATACTTTTTCTACAGTGATAGACTTTTATTACAGTGATATCTTAGCGGTTGAGGGTTTACTTACGATCTGATAATCGCGGGTTCGAATCCCAGACAGTCAGCTTATACCAATCATTTTTTTTGCCGAAGTATAAAAAATCACTTTCTAAATGTTCGTGCCCGGTGTATGGCGACAGGATCACCTCATCTATCACATATTGGACCTAATAATCTTGGTGATAAACTGACAACCAAGGCCCTCTCTCTACCCCGTCAGGGTTAAAAGCAAGTGTTTATATATTATAATTTGTGTTCCGTAAATTTGTCATGGTTTTTCATACATATATACTATGCTGTCACCATCTTTTTAACAACATTATATAGTGAGATGATATACTAATGTATTATAATGTTATCAAATGTTATAATAATAAAATTAAACTGATTATGTAGATTAGATTTAGTCAAATGGACGATATGAATATTAAAATATTTCACAGCATAAAATTAACATAATTATTACGCTTGGAATCTTCGATACATTAATACGGTTTGCTATCAGTCGGTCGTGTGACCCGGCAGAGAGAGGTTGTGTAATCTTACGATAATTAGGGAAATTGTAATTACCCATCGAACCATGGAAGTATAATAATCTATCCCATATCTCCTCGGGAAGTGATCAAGTTCGCCGCATGATAAGCAAGGTAAAGTTTATAATTTTTTTCTGGTAATGATGAAAATTTAATATAGAGATATTTCTAAAATATAAGTATAGCCCCATATTGTATGTATATTTCATAAAAGCATGATATATGTTTACTTTAATATGTTATCTATTATCTGTCAAAATGCGCCGACCGGTTAATGTATTGAGTATTTATTTTCTGAAGCTCGGGTTATACTTTTAGGTAAGGCTACATCGGTTTCCCATTTACTTTGACAGTGGATTCATCTCACCATCCCCGATGATTCCTTCATCACTACTAATGTCGCGGTTTTATGGGTCGAAGCAGAGAAGGGATGCGTAGACTGTGGCACGCAACTCATTACCGCCTTCTTTGTCAGGGCCTTTTTCTTTTGCTCAACTCTACCTTCTAAGTTGCTCGACAAACATTCACACGTTGTCTCGACCGTTTGACAAAATATTTTGATTTCTTTTTAATAATGTTATTTTAAAGCTTATGGTGAATGTTCAATGACCGAGTCGTGGTTCGGATCGGAATGCTTACGCGTAACACAGTAACCTTCCAAGCCGAGGTTACCCCTCACCTCCCTTGTGTCGGGTTACTAGCCATAGAGATTCAGGCTAAGCGACCTAAGAGCTATGCCACCTCTCAATCCGGTGAAGCCAGCCAGTCAAGGCCAGCTTCTCTGGCCAATCTGTGCAGTTCGTCATTAAAAAAAATAAACGGTAACCTATATTTTAAAATAAGAGGGAATGCGTTTACTCATATGTGGCGTGGAAAGTGGGTTAGTTAGATTGGACTCGCACTACCTAATAAGTCTACATTAAAATAAGACTCTTATGTTGAGCCGTTCTTCGGCGTGATGGGGCGGGATGGGATTGCTTAAACGTTCAATATTCCCCTCCGGTGGTAGTTCTACTTCACGAACCGTCTCGTGGGTTTTATGGGGGGAAGACACAATTGGAACAAGAGTAACTTAGCGCAGTCTTCCAAGAGTGTATTTTGTTCTGCATATAAGTCGGTAAAAAAGAACATTATAAATTTGTCTACATTATAAAACAATATAATAATAAAGTGTTCTTTTGTAAATATAAAATAAAGTTGAGACTTCTCGTTTAAAATGCTAATGAAAACGTTGGACGGAAGTATATTTGTTTTCTATTTAATATTTATGTTGAACAAGCATAATAACCTCTGTACACGGAGGGGAGGTAAACGGTGTTCGTTTTACGATGTGACCTTAGTCTCTCATTGTTTATTCTATAAGTCGTCGTCGTGCACGTCGTCCCCTATTCCATAAGCAATGAATAGATTTTGATTTTAGAACACATAAAAGTAAGTGGTAAATGTTTTTGTGAAGTTAATTACGCGTCTTAAATGTAAAACATTTTTTTACCCGTATCGTGCTTTATGCATATATGTTATCATTATTTGTATTTATATTCTTTTGAAACGTGTTCTTTTTTGCCTTATTGTAGATCGATTTTTTTCTCAGTCTATTTTAACATTTCATATTTAATGATAATAATTGTATTACGAGCGGTCTGCAAAACTATGCGAATAAGGTTCATCTATACAAACTCCAACCATTTATCCGTATTCAAAGGAGAGTTACTGGAATTGTGGATGATTAAGGTGTCATTTTTTTTGCTTTACCGGACTGAGGTTTAAGGTCTTTCACCACCATATTTACCCCCTGTATGTGATCTTTCCATTAGAAAAAACTTCTTGTTCTTTTTTGAGAACAAACAACGACATAAAACTTCTACAGCCATTTATTTTTTAAATCGTCATTGACTAGAATCATTGATTTTGATCTTTTTTATTTCAGCTGGCGCATTTTTAAAATGACGCTCAAAGGCATTGATCGGGCTATTGTAGCGACTTCCATAGTTGGAATATTAGTATCCACGTATGCTCTCTACGTGGAGATGGCGGCCGAGGCGCGGCCCGACTACAAGGCCCTCTGTGACCTTTCGGAACACATGAGTTGCACGCGGGTGCTTACATCGGAGTAAGTTTAATTTTTTATAATTATTGTCACATCATCCCTTTTTTTTGTTAACGCGGGGGAATCCTTTTTACAAACCATCACCTCATCCTAAGTATATCGATAATAGATCGTTTTTTATACTTTCTGAGTAAGTGCTTGAACACGACTCCATCTGATGTTAGAAATTCAGTTCTGGATGGTAAGGATGATCAAGGTATATACAGAATAATTAAAAGCGTAAAAAAACTGGACACAAAAATCTTCAACCAGTGCGTCCTCTGACAATTGGCTTGATACACAAGCTGAAAGTCACACAACGAGCGAAGAGCAATGGCTTAGCATTTCTCTAAGGCAGTGATTCTCAACCACTGTGACGCGGCACTTTTGTGTGCCGCCAAATTTTGCAAATATATAATAATGTTAATATTATTAAATTATATCATTTAAAAAGAAAAATATTTTTAACATGAATATATATTATTATTTAGTATATTTTAAATTTTTGTCGTAAACTATTTATGCAGTGTGTTGTAGTAAATAATTTTTATCTTTTTCTTTGTGTGCCGCTAAATTTTGAAATCCTTAAATATGTGCCGCAACAAAAAAAAGGTTGAGAATCACTGCTCTAAGGGATAGAATCCGATCAGGCGACGTATCGGGGTGCGCAGGAGGCGTTACGAACGCCTCCTCTTGCCGCCCCCGTAATCCGAAGCGGGGCCAGGATGGGTACCTGCCTTCTCTGAGTGCCGGAGAAGTCCCCTTTGAGGATGAAGTCCGGTCTTTGCCGGGACCGGCCGGTCGTTGGGGTGTCCTGTCGCTGACAGATCCGGGGCACCCCGCTCATAACGGCTGATGGCATTCGCGGAAGGTTTAGTGGGTAGGGGCTGCCCAGGCCGAGTCCCACACATCCCTCCGGGCCCACCCAGGGTACCGGAGGATGGTCTATAAAAAGATACCCCCGCGTGAACAAAAAAAAAAGGGATAGAATCCGACGCAGAACATTGTATTAATTACGTTTTCACTATACTAAACGTTAATTTAATTCAATGGCTATACTTAAGCTCTACGATAAATATAATCGACGTGGTAAAACGCAATTATATTTGGAGATTAAAATTCTATATGCTAATAATGTCTCATTTTATATGCAGATTCTGAATATGGAAGGTTAAAGTAATATAAGAGAATGGATAACTGGTTTAGAGTGGTTATTTATCTCCTAAATAAATTAAACTCGCTGTATAAAGTGAAACATGTAACAAATGATAAATTTTATGGTTATGTTTATAGGTCCTTCGCCTATAGTCTCATATGGAGACAATATTGTCTAACAATCACAACTTTTTTACAATGGGACAAACAAACAAAAATTTCCGCTACATATAACCTTCTTAACACTAAGTCCACGTCGGTTGACATTTTTTCTAATTCACGCAAGGTCTTCCGCACCTTAGTGTTAAAAATTGTGCAGTGATTTTGGCTTATTTAATTAATTTAGTAGTTATATTCCTGTTACTTTATCATTTAATAATATATTTTTGTAAGTATTAATAATAAAATCGTTACGTTTCCTTATAGCGAATGTTGTGTACACCTGTAATTGGCATACACAACAGGACTTAGTTTGTAAACTTGATTATTACAACAATGTATGCTTGTGTAATGCTGTTGGTGTATCTTAATAAATAAATAAATAAAAATAAAATTGGTCTTGAGGAAGCAATGACGACATGATATTGGTCAGCCCAAATTGTTAAGTTCAATTTGTTCTTTGGTGTCAGTAAAATTTCTAATCAGGTGAAATGCTTGTAACATACATGCCATTTCGGTCACTTCTTTTTCTAGAATTAACTGTGTCTGTGAAAGCTAGTTAAATGTTGGAGACAACAGTTTTCCGATAAAAGCTGACATGTACGTAATGTGAGATTAACTCTCAGGAGATTCAGGCTCAGCGAGGCATAGACCTCTCAAATTTCGTTAAAACTGTAGAAGTCAGCTTCTCCGACTAATAGATTAGGTTCGCACGTAAAAAAACTCCGTTGACCTTTCCGAGCCTCGTGTTATTCGTGCGTTGCGTTCGTTATTTGATAAAACAATTAGTATAGTATTGTCTCTTTGTAATAATGTTGGCAAGACTTTTGAACTCAAGAGGAGTAGGTAGAGGACAGCAATTACACATTTACCTCACAATTGTGACCGGGCACCAATTCAAGCAAGTGATTTTTGTATTACAACTTATCGATACCCCGGGGGGTATCTTGAGATTGTTACGTCATTTAACGATAAGATTATCATTTTTTCCATTTATTTAACATAATTAAATTGTTTAGTCAAGTTCCATATATGATTAGAAAATTATTTTTTCTTTAAATATTTATTGAACTAACTTTTTAAATAGACTCGTCTATATTTAGAGTTTGAATAAATTTGATGGTACTACTTATTACGGTTCCGTCGGTTATTCATTATTTTTTAAATATTTTATTCCACCTTTGCACGGTTTGTTCAGCTTCTATATAGTTCGATATTTATTTCCCATGTCATTATCAGCAATTAGCATAGCTTCAGTTCATTTGCTTATTATGAACAAGCTAATACACCTATTTTGTTTGTTTCAGATTTTCTAAAGGATTTGGTTTGGTTTTGGAAGATTCGTCGTTTGAAATTCCTAATTGCGTCTACGGGATTGTGTTTTATTGCATCGTCATTTTTTTAAGTAGGTTTATTTATTGATTTTGTTATTATATAACAGATACATAAATATATATAAATCCCTCTGTCTTTCCACCGCGCTAAAGATCATACGAGAAAAGACGGACATGACAGATTATTTTTAATTACTATATAACGACGTAAAATAAGACTTGACAACAGAAAGTTGTCATATGATAAACATATTGTCGTAATTTTTCTCTAAAAATATGTATATCAATTTTACCCGTATTCAGTATCGCAAAGCAATTTCTACGTCATCGTAAGCCGAGGCCGCAAAAAAAATATCCAGACACACCGTCAGCTGTGTCTATTATACTGATGACAAAGGCAATGGCCGCATCAAGGGAGAGGATAGTGGACTACAATCTGAAAATGGCCATGAGAAGCAGGGACACAGCGGTCGCGGAGAAGCTAATAGCAATGCAGCGGGGCGTCTGCGACGCGTGAACCCAGAACGATCTCTGGCCACCTCCAAATTCAGGCATTATATATAAAAAATAAATAAATAAGGAAAATAGTAACTGTACAAGTGGCACTTTTTAACAAATGCAGAGTAAACAATTTAAGTGTATTGGAAAGAGCACGGACACAGGTCTGGTGTTGCTTGATTTACAATTTTAAATTTACTTCCCACTGCCATTAATTTTGGCGCGTTTGAAGAAACCAATCTAGTATATTACGTGTATTATCGCTTAGGTTAGGTTAGCAGAAATCCTTAAAGTAAGTTATAGTTACAGCCTTTATATATATATATTTGTCTCACTGTTGGGCGCAGGCCTTCTCTGTAAAGAGAGTATAAGGGCATAGTCTGCCACGCGGCCCTTGTGCGGATTGGCAGACTTCACATGCATTAGAAAAGTTTTCTAAGACATGTAGGTTTCCTCACGATGTTTTCTGTCACCGCCGAGCGCGTGGTAAATCAGCAGTGTCGAGCGCCGGGGATCGAACTCGGGTTTCTAGCGTACTGTGAAACATTTTATTTTTCACGGGCCTGTCGATGTCGTCTTCTTCCCGGGTTCACCTTGGCGGACGACAAAGGCCCGGTGAACCCGACGAGCCTTATAGTCGCCTTCTACGACAGGCAGGGGATACCGTAGTCTTATTCTTGAGAGCCCAGAACTACATGGCTGACTTTGCAACTTGAGGCAACTACCCGGACACTGAGCTATCACGGCTCCATATCCTTAAAGTACATGTCCATTATTTTTGACTTGGCCTACTGGCCTTTTACAAGCTAGTAAAAAATAATAATAAAATGATAGTTGAATCGCCGCTATTTTTAATTAAATAATATATAATCAATAAAAAAAAGTTTAAGTCAATAATAAAATTATAAATTTTATAATTGCCATATTTTGTATTACAGCTACTTTCGAACATGGAGCGGTAGTCCGGCTGCAGCTTCTTCTGTGTCTTGCGGCGCTACTATCCTGCTTCTATCTTGCTTACATTCTACTTTTTGTACTGTTCGATTTTTGTGTCGTGTGTGTATCGACTTATGTAGTCAATGGTATACTTGTAGTTTTCGTAAACAAGAGGAAAGATTTACTGGCTACCAAAAATAAATAAGAGAACGAAATAAATTTGTTAGTATGAATTATTAATAGTTTTATTTAACACATTAGTGTCATCTAGTGTTCAAAGATATTTTTTTCTTAAAAGGTTTGGAAATAGCTCCATCTATTGAGGAATGGGTAATAAAGGTTTACACTACCGATAGATGGCGCTGTTATAAGTGATCAAGATATTTGAGTTATTTTGCTACCATTACCGTACCATTTGGTACATGTTTAACACATTAATCACACGTCATTAAAGAATCTCGTAAGCCAGGCATTACGGCTTTTTTTTACTTAGGAAAAGTATTTTAAACAGTATTTTATAACAGTCAGTCGCATACACTTATGAGAGGAAATGCAGATTTATGTTAACAGCCTTCTTAGGAAGAGTTGGACTGTCGACTTACTCACTTTGGTGTATTCCGTAAAGTCGTGGTTTTCCCTATACTTTCAGCGCTATAAAATACAAGTGGTGGCTACTCGTTTATTACAATTAATCACAAATTTAAATTATGAAACTTAACGAAGAAACTAGGAAATAACTGTCGTCAATAGCTGAATTGATCTATTTGTGATCTACTTTGTGTTACTTAGACCGAACCCTAAGCCATTATTCGACGAATTCAATTTCCTCTTCTAATGTTAACAAATCATTTAACCACAGCCATCATTGCATGAGCAATTCCTTACCAAGACCTCGTGTATTGTTGTTTGTTTCGAGATAATGCAGGTATTTCCTTGTAAAGTTTTATTGCGTATCAGCGTACAGGCGCGGACGTGATCGCCATATCGGTCACGCGTTTACGCCGACGCGAGACGTCCTGCCGATCCTTCTTTGATTAGCAGTGCCACTTTGACCGCGGCCTAACTTTGTACAACTGTATATTGTCACTCCTTTGTTAACGTTCTACTTAATGTAAAGTACGCACAAATGTTATTGACTCTAACTTACTTCATCTTGAAACTATCTTCCCAACTAGGATGTCGCTAAACTGGGACTGTTTGGCGTATTATAAGCGTTTGCAACAAGAAACAGGTGATCACACAAACACTTGTCTCTAAAGATATGTGATAGAAGAAGTATATTTACGAGAAATAACAAAAACCGACTTCAAATCGAATCAAACGTTATTACGCGCTCTCCTTGTATTTTCGAACTATTGTAGGTATATTACGAAATAGAATTATTCAAAACTTAACGTTCATCAAACTACTCTTAAAGTACATCTTTCAAACAAAAAAATAGTCATCAAAATCGATTCAGCCAGTTGAATGTTATGAGTTGCCTAACTTTAACCGTAAAAAGGCATACAGACAAATTGAGAATCCTTTTTTGAAGTCGGTTAGTTAGTTTTTATTCGTTTTTTTTTTAAATATAAAATGGGCTCACGTTTGGCTTCAATCTCGTTTGATGGCTAGCTTCGGTCATCGCCTTAAGCCCTACAACATTTTTAATGTACTTTTTGAAAGAATGCTTTTTTTCACAAATATTATTAGCATTTTTATTAACCATTACAACTGAGCTTTAGCTTGTGCTAGGAAATGGTTCACGTTAATAGTCGCATGGTGGATTTGAACCCGCGATGTTACGTTCCGCAGACCGTACCCTTAACCATTAGGCTATTGACGCTTTAAACTAGAAAGATGCTTGAGGGTGCCCAAAACCACGGCTCGGTTAGATGCTTCTATCGAATTTCAACTTCAATTGCGTTCAAAGATGTTTATCTGCATACAACAGAATGTAAACAAAGTTTTTTTAATGCTCTACAAGTCATAAGTAATCCAGTTAAGAATAAAAATATGTCACGAACCATAATTTGTTAGTATCGTGTAACCTTATCCGTTATATGATTCATGATTTTGATATTTTTACGGCACGTTTGGGTGCGCGTTCTTCCAAATTTGCACACAAAGCTTGCCTACGCGCGCTTCGTAATAACTAGTTGGTATACGTTGTAATAATTATCCGCGACCCGTTTAGCCTACGCTGTATTGCCTTATTTAGACTAACACCTTGAAGTTCGAATGCCTTCGTCCTTTGAATGTGTTTTTGGAGCAACTTCCTTTTTGTTCGAACTGGTAGCAGCATTTTTTTACAAACCTATGTATGTACCTTTTTTTTGTTGACGGGGTGGAAATCTTCAAGAAGATACGGGTTATGTGGGGTTCTTACCAACTAAAACCCCTCCGGTGGCCCTTTCTCGGTGCATGATGACGGACTCCGGGATCTCCAATGTAAAGCACCGGAGCCCCTCTGCACGGGCCATCCGATGTCGCCTTCTTCTCGAGTCCACTTTAACGGACGACAAAAGCCCTTGTCGTCCAGTGAACCCGAGGCCCCTTTTAGTCGCCTTCTACGATAGGCAGGGGATACCGTAGCCTTATCCTATGAGCCCAGAACTACAGGGCTGAAATGTAAATGTAAAGTGAAATGTACATACCTACGCCAGGGAAGCTGACTAAACTATCGTAACTTTTATGTTATTCAAATTGACTTCTTGCTTCTAACATTTAATGTTTATTAAGAAATACAAACTAATTTAACGACCCTAATTAAGAAGTCCAAATATAGTAAAATCGGCTACCAACCATAAATCGTTCTTGATTGAGTTGTAAATTCTGTTTTATTTATTTTTTCACTACTGTGGTATTTACAAGGCAATACCAGTATTTTTGATTTCGTAACAAACAGTGATAGTATATACAGACTGTGAAAACCGGATAGGGATCGATGTATCTATCTACCCTTCGCACATTAAAGATTGTTAATTTATTGCAACCATCCAAGCCGAGGTTACCCCTCACCGGAGGGACCCTTTTGTCGAGTTACTAGCGATAGAGATTCAGGCTAAGCTATGCCAGCTCTCAATCTGGTGAAGCAGTGAAGGCCAGCTTCTCTGGTCAATCTGTGTGTAGTTTGTCATTAAAAAATATAGACTTCCATTTAAAGAAATAAGTTATAATTTCAACTTCATTGCTTTTAACTTTTGTTAATTTTAATGTTAAGTTAATCTAAGTTACTATCCTATAATATACTAAAATACGCTACAGCAACAACAAATTTATTGGTACCAATACTGGGGATCGACCTCGGTTTGCTAGCGTACTATGCAATTTGAGGCAAGCGTCCAGACACTGAGCTACCACGGTTCTAAGACAAATATAGATTTAAATATCTATATATATAAAAGACAATGTGTGTGTGTGTTTCATCCGTATAGGCTCCGAAACGGCTGGACCGATTGAAAATGAAATTTTATGAAACTTGATGAAAATGCAACTTTCAGGAATCATCAGATTGACCTGACAAGTAATCGTGTAAAGTTTGGTGACGATCGGAGCACTCCTCTTTTTGAACTGTCAAATACAACTTTTATTTACTATGATGATATTCTATTGTTTTATAACCCAAATTTGTATTGACACAAATTGCACCATGTTGAAGTACAATGCAGTATATTGCATGCACATGGGTGTAGGTAATGAACTTCATCCGCTCGAGAAGGCAATGAATACGGAGATAAATTAATAATTTAATATATTGTGAGAGTTAAATTTATTATTTTATTGATGTAAGTTTATTGTTTAAATAAAACAAAGCAAAATCTAGCCCGTCGATGCGGGCTGGGTACGCTAGTTTCTAATAAATATTTAAATTACGATCAGTTGCTATAAAAAGGTTTATTTTGAATACATAAGAATATTAACGAATGCGATAGCCATCAAACTGTCATTGATGAAGCAGGTAATGGAGGATCTTCAATTCGCTTTAATAGGGGCCGGTTTTAAAGAACGTCCAATATTATTGACCTCTCTTTTTAGAAACCTGTTATTAACAGATTATATATGCTTCAAGTTCAAGGTGTTTCATTATTAAAAAATAATATTTTTCTCGTTTTAAATTCAATTTTATTATATCGATGTGTTTTTGAATATTAGTACTATTCAAAGTTATTATATCTTTCGAATGTCAGAATGCATAGGAAACTATTTTTATATAGAATTTCCTTGCATATAAACTGCTTTAAGCGCTCATTCTTTTGACAATACCGAGGAATACGGACACCACTTTCGCCGTCCGCTTTTTACCAACCTTATCAGGTCTTTTGGTTTTTGTACTGAAAAAAATCGAACAATCGGCTCATCATTGGAACAAGCCGACTGGTATTCGATTCGTGACCAATTTGTTAGCCGAGCCGCATAACCACTAGGCTCATTGCTCTTGCATAGTAAGAATAAAGCGTGACAAAGAAAATTTATACTTTAAAATGATGTCCTAGAAGGAGTTGAACTTCAAATATTGGACGTAAATAAAGAAATAGTTGTGTGTGGATTGTACAAAGCGAAGTTCTGTGATATCTGCTTATCTGTCTAGAGGGCGCAAGTGTTGCATGTTTTTTTGGGTAATTAATTATCTTCTGTTTTTATATTAATCAGTTAAATAACCGACGAGATTTTTTCTGCAATGATGAACAGGAAAATAACAATTACAAGCGGTTATTACGTTCTGTAACAAGGATTATGTATATAACAAGTACACCTTAAATACTGTTTAATGATCTTGCTGTAACGCATCGAAAACATTTGTTAAACAAGTCTAACACAATACTATTGTTTTCAATTTATTATCAGATACACATGTTTTAGTCATTTCGAGCTACTAGGATGTAATGAAGATACAAGATGGCCTTTGCATATGAAGCAAAAATACCTACAAAAAAAATATTATGTCCTTTTAATCAAAACGGGATAGAGAGAAATCAATCAATATCTAAAGATTGTTATTAAGGTATTTTAAAATTAAAAGTTAAAGTTACAGCCTTTTATTTTGTTAACGGGGAGGAAATCTTCAAAAAGATATCCCGCCTTCTGCGGGGAAGGGGGTGGTTATGTGGGGTTTTTAAACCACTAAAACCTCCCCGGTGGCCCTTTCCTCGGTGCATGACGAGGGGCTCCGGGATCTCCAGTGGAACGCACCGGAGCAAAAGTTACAGCCTATATTATGTTGAAGTCTGCCAATCTGCACTAGTAGTAGTGCAGACTTCACATGTCGTACAAATTTTCTTACACATAAATATTTCCTTATGGTGGTTTCCTTCATCACCGAGCGCGTTGTAAATTACAAGCACTTAAAATCGAAACACACTAATTCATTTAGTAGGAATCGAACTCGGGTTGCTACCATACTATGCAACTTAAAGAGATACACTCGACATACTATGTGAACAAATAGACACAAAATATTACTTATTATAACTTAATTATTTCTATGACATTTACCATGGGGAGTGTTCTGAGGAAATGTTCGGAATCGTCCACATAACCGAGTTCCATTACCGCGCATCACGGCAGAATTCAAAATTCCATGGACACCATCTTGATAGTTGGCGTTCCACGATCGTACGTTTTTTGCGTAGCTTTCTTTCCCATACTATCAACCTGTGGAATCTACTATCACCAGCGGTGTTTCGGAACGATACGGGAACCTTCAAACTCCTGTCTCAAGGGTCGGCTACGTATCTGCAGCTCCTCTGGTGCTGTGGATATTCATGGGCGACGGTAATCACTTAAGATCAAGTGAGCCGTAAGCTCGGTTGCCCCTCACACGTGCGGATATTATTCATTATCGCCGATGTGTAATGTATTCAAATATTTTCAAACAATTCAAACGTTACAAAGTTTTCTTTTGAATGGATTATTTTCTGATACTAGTACATGATCGTTGGACTTAGAAACCAGGAAGTAGGTAGTTAAAAACATCACCAAGTATGTGTTGAAGACCATATTGTTGTTGTACTGCATTTTATCCTATGAGTGATGTAAATGGGCATAAAGTCATATCTTGATGGCCTGTGACTACGCGGCTAAGAATATATTGCATTCTTTATGCGAAGGTCCACGTTGAACTGCAGTGTTTGCGTTCATTCGCTCCATTACTATGCATATATGTAAAAGCAGGTATCACGAAAGGAATTACTTTAATTTTGTACGAATTTATTTACCTTGCAAATCAAGAAATATATTTTTAATGCGGAAGTTGACGTCGACGTCGTGATAATACGGAGGGTATTGAGATGAACGCAAAAGTTTTTTCATTCAATACGAGCAAAAATCGACTTCAAATATTAAACACTATTACCCTTTGTATTTACGAATTATAGTAGAAATAATATAAAATAGAATTAATCAGAACCTAATCTAATTATCATCAAATTACTCATAAAGTAAATCCTTTCTAATAAAAAATAAATTATCAAAATCAGTGTACCCAGTCGAAAGTTATGAAGTAAAAAAAACATACGAATTGAGAACTTCCTCCTTTTTTGAATTCGGTTAACAAATTAATAGATAATGATTTTTTTTTATACTTTCTAAGCAAGTGCTTGAGTACGATCCCACCTGATGTTAAGTGGAAATGCAGTTCTGGATGGTAAGTCGCACTAGCTTAGTAAATGCCTATTCACTCTACTCTTGAAAATACCCACATTGTAATCGAAAGGAAAGAGAGACGCGGGCAAACTATTCCAGTGTTTTGATGTACGAAGAATGAAAGACGAAGCAGAGCGCTTTGTTCGGGTTTGAGGCATGTTCACAACAAAAGGATGAAATCCCGCAGTGCGTCTAGAAGTCCGATGGTGGGACGGGGATGGGGCATTAGATCACGTAGTTCCTGACCACTACTATTTCTAAATACTTGTTACGAGTACATTCTCAGTATACTTACGGTATCATTATCGGTAACAAAGCGTGTCATTTATTTCATTAATGTAATGGGAAACCGAACAATGTGATATTATTCAATTAAAATTTAGAACGTGTTGGTTGTTTGTAAAAAGATTTGTTCGCATTATACGATTGATAGCTAAACGCTTTGCAATGTACCTTAAATAGAATGTATTGAGGTCGGACAACCGTGTATACATTAGAGATATGAACATAGTCTTACAGTTGAGGCTACTTTAGGCGTTTGGATTATGACATCGGTGGTAATGTTTATGTAGAGTTTCGCCCACGCTTCATTGGCATGCATCTGGGGCTCGGTGAGATAAATAATATCGAGCGACGCCCGGTCCTCCCACAAAGGTGCCTCCAGACTTAACACCTTGCAAGTCATGTCATATAATTAATTGTCCATTTATCTAAGTCCGTCCGCCACGAGGATTGACGGAAATCATATATTCAATCGACTTCAAAAAAGGATGTTCTCAATTCGTCTGTATGTTTTTAATGTTTGTTGCTTCATAACTTATGACTAGGTAAACCTATTCTAAAGCTGATACTTCTAGAGTCACACTGGTCATTTCAATAATAATTTGGTCCAAATCCGACAATATATCCATGTGAAAACCATATAAGTCTTAAATTTGGATTAAATATGTGCGCTTCAAATGCATGAACAACTCAATATCACGCCAACCGATCTCGATGATTCATGTTTAATTGGAAAGGATGTACATCAAGGGTTGTTTGATGGAGTGGCTGGCGGGCGAGGTGGCAGTTCGTATTCCCGGCCCCCAAGGCCTCCAGGTGACCGACTCGAGGGAGTTTGTCACCTACTTACAGAGGTCGTGGAGGAAGGCGCGTCCTATGTTCCGGCGCGCCTTGCCTGGAGGGCAGCGAGGGGGAGGCTCGTCCTCCCCCGGCACGGTCATGTCGAAAGGCGTCCAGGTCGCAGGCGGGGCTGCGGTGCGTGCGCAAGCGATCCCGTAGCCCCGCCGTACGCGACACTGGTGGAACATCTTGTGGGTTTCTTCGGTGAGGGCCCGACATAACTCGTCCTTCTCCCGGGGAAAAATTAAAAAAAAAAGAGTGTGATGGAGTTTGGTTAGGTTCTGATTAATTCTATTTCGTAATACTCCAACGATAATGTAAATACGAGTACAAAGAGGGCATCCGAATGTAATATTATCGTTTAACGCTTGATTTGATTTGAAGTCGGTTTTCGGTATTTACTCCTAAATATACTTGCTAGTTTTTTGTCTCCGAGATGCAGGAGATTTTTTCCTATTTGATCCCAAAATGTCATAAGTAAAAACCAGTTAGGATTGTAATGGTTCAGATAACTTCTCTAACATTCTTCATTATCGTTATGATAATGAAGAATGTTAGAGAAGTTATCTTGAGAATGATATTTATACGTATTTTAGTACTTCTGGCTGTTCAGGTATATACCGCCGTAATTGCTAAAAAACAAACGAGGCAAAGTTTTTGGTAAAAATGCAAATTTTTGGTTAAAAATAACGAGCCCTTGCCGCAGGGTCGAATCTCGATTTTATCGAGCGCGATACAATAACGCAGAACCTGTATTAGAACAGGATTGGTCTGCTTTGGAACCGGCTGCAGTAGATAAATTTCGGGTCCAACTCTTTTTCGATTTGAGTGGTTGCGGACGAAATAAATATATAACGCGAAGGTTGCGTCCACGCAGTTTACGCGTTGATCCTCCGGCCCCCACTCCTGCCCAACACACGCCGCCATTTCCGCGCTTATGTCGTATCGTATTCTCTCTGTCCCTCTCGCGACCGCCTGTCTTCTATCGATCATAGACAACGATTTTCCGGTCCGTTTTGCAAACTTTTCTGAATGAAAAGTATGTGTAAATTGTGTTACGAACAATAGTTGCGTGTTATTGTGCAGTGATACATCCTTAGTAATTATTATTATTGTTTTAACGAAGTTCTTGTGTTTTTAACAATTCAGTGGCAGAATGTTTGTGTAAACAACATACTATTTAACCGTCAGAAAAGCGATCTTTATATTTGAAAGAGGTAAGATTATAATTTTTATAACTTATATTGTTAGCGGATGTTTTCGAGTTATACAAATCTCAATGATTTGATGTAAGAATTTGAATGGCTATTAAATTTATTCTGATAAAAAAACAATTAATGTTTATCTACTATTTTGATAAACAGTATTTGATGTTATAAAATTGAAATAATCTTTTTCTTTCTCTTTTAATCTTTAACTATAGCTGAAACGACAGAAACAGCAAGCGCTAATTGCTTTTTACAGTGATTATTACATAAACCCTATTTATAACAAGGGGTGACAAGTCATAAGTAACAAGGAGTACATTTTAACAAGTGATTTTTCTGTACGCAAGATTAAGAATTTATTGGTAAAAACCAGCAGCAGGGTAAAGGAATAGCGACAGTGCTTTTCAGCCTACCCCTTCTCTACTGGCACGCAACATTAATAATAGTATTCAAACTTATGACCACCAGGACATAAATCATACGCTCAATCCCTAGACACGAATAAGTTGCCAGTAGAAGACGTTGGAGTGGGCTTATTGTACTTCTTTTCTTACTTACATGTACGTCCTCTTAAACCTACCGGGGTAGACAGGGACAATAATCGCTAACCACTTTTAAGCTTATTTAGTACAATGTGTACAAGGCCTACACCCACCACCTCCCATGGTCCCACCAACCTCGCGGTTATATGGGCCGAAATGCGGGAGGGTACGTGTGGTCTGGCCGTGTGGTCCCACACGCACCTTCTTGACTCCCTACAAGTTCTTTATCAAGGCTTTTCTCCACCATTCTGCGCTTACACAACATAACTGCTAGCTCGATGGCGCCAGACGACTTTTTAGCTGGTCCTTCTTTTGTGTCAAGCGTGTGCAAATTCCCTGAACTTGAGGAAGTTGCCCTCCGAGGAAATGACAATGTGTACAAGATAAGTAATTAAAAAACAAACTCATTCAAACAAGACTGGGATTCGATCTCCCCACAACCGTAAAATAGAAGGTTCGCCACTAAGCTATTATAGTTACATGAACGTTATTCGATGTTTAATATTTTCGTATATTTTCCGGACCGCTAACTCCAATGTCTGAACGTATAAGGTTAGCAATGACATAATGTGTATGTAAATAACTTGAATATTTATTCAGTGACGCACATCGGCGTTCAATTCATATTAAGCGTTGTTTTACGAGAAAATATTGTCATAATATGTTCCATGCTATTTTATAGGTTACGCATAAATCAAAAGATGATATAAAATGAAGATTATTTATATAAAAAGTATTTCAGTGTCGTTTATGTTTGTCTTCTTTTTGATGTTTCATTTTTTTTGTAAAAGAGTAAAGTTTGAATACGACTAAGATGTTTATTAAACATCGTATTCCCGAAGTGGCACTCAAAGTTAGTTTAGCTTTTGAATGTCTCTTAGATTATCCGTGAAATAGCAACCGACCGAGTCGTGGTTCGGCCCTCTCCGGCGCCCTCGGATCGGCATGCTTACGCGTAACATAGTAACCGTCCAAGCCGAGGTTACCCCTCACCGGGACCCTTGTGTCGAGTTACTAGCAATAGAGGTTCAGGCTAAGCGACCTAAGAGCTATGCCACCTCTCAATCCGGTAAAGTAGTCAAGGCCAGCTTCTCTGGCCAGTCTGTGTAGTTCGTCATAATAAAAAAAATAAACATCGATATATTTTGCATGTTAACTAGCTTTTATTACATTTATTTATCATAATAATATTATATATGCTAATGAAAATCTGCAATCTCTTACCTCTTTGCGTCAAGGGCTTGATTTCTTTTATTTTTATTCAAAATTCAAAAAGTTTTTATTTATTTTAAAATACGTAAAAATATTTTTGTTTCTTCCTTTCCACTATAGCAGGGTAAATAGAGATAGGTTTCGTTCTCTGTTTTTCACCAAGATTATTATATCTCATTTGTGATAGACGATGAGTCCATCGCCATATATGTGGCAAATTTTTTTGCATTGGTAGAAGCCTGCTGGGGTCCGAACTCGAGACCATCATCGGCCATCATAAGTAGAACCGCCTAGCCATTAGGCTATTTATATTCATATGTATTACATTCATGTCAATTAATGATATAAATCAACATGATTTTTATTTTTCAATCAATTATAGCATTTTAAGATTTTATAAATAAAAATCCTGGTGACAAATTTGCGGGGAAAAGTGTAATATTCTATAAAACTTCTATATAAAAAAATACTTTAAATATATTATATATGTTTGAGAGTAATGTTACGCTTTGACTGCCGCGTGGTCTCATGCGCGATCACGTGTGGGTTTCAGATGCCATAGCAAAATTTTTAATACATGCCGGTTTCCTCACGACGTCTTTGTTCACCGGACTATGGTAAATCAGCACTTGAAATTGCAACAAACAATGTCATTGGTGGAGGCACCGGGTATCGAACTCGGTTTGCTAGCGTACTATGCAACTGGCAACTTAGGCGAGTATTCGGTCACTAACTACCACGGCTGAACTATACATGAGAATAAAAAAATTAGTATCTACTTTAACCAACGATAGGTTAGTAGAGAAATACTTTATTGTTTACATCTTAACAATGAGTACAATTAAATAAAGTAAAAATTAAAAATGACCTAAAAGTGCACAAGGGCGACTTTGTCGCTAAAAGCGATATCTTCTAAGCAACCCCGTAGGTTTTTTTTGGACACGGCACAGAGAAGCTGGCCTTTACTGCTTCACCGAATTGAGAGGTGGCATAGCTCTTAGGTCGCTTGGACGGTTACCATTATTACGCGTTAGCAGTCCGATCCGAGGGCGCCCGAGAGGGCCGAACCACGACTCGGTCGGTAACTATTTTATTAGCAAAATCTATTGGGACAAAATAAGCTGAAGTAATTTATATGCCACTTTGGGAAGCGTTAGCTCTGGGAGAAGAAGTACCCTGTAGGACACGAGAGGTTAAATAAGTAGATAGGATAAGAAAAGTCAAGAATAATTTCAAATAGGGTGAGATGAAATAAAAATATATAATGTAATATACACACATAAATATAACAGCTTAACGATTCCTGAAATTATTGACCTCTTGAATGTATACTACGACTTAATATTTTTTCACATGATTAAAAACATAGTCATGTATTATTTTGTGTCAAGCGTACAAATCTACGGCGTAATAAAAAATGGAAATGATCTCATCATCTTAGTTTTTTTTATGGACGCCTTGTGAAAGAAACGGAGGCAAGAGAACTTGAGCAGGGGCGTTGTAATGATACATTCGAGAATAATGACAGCGGAGCATTATGCTCGCCTACGCAACGTTCAAGCTTCGAGCTAATCTAAATTTCAAGTTTAATATCATTGTTAGTTTGATTTCCAATTATTTTATTGTTAAGTTCATAAGTAAATGCCAGTAAGCTTTTTAAATGCGGACGATCTAACTCTTCTAGTTTTGTATCTCGACTTCTTTGATGATGGTTATACAATTTTTAGATTTTATAAGCGAATTCCGTACCCCAAATTGATTCAAATGTTACTTCATTAACAAAGAAACAAGTGAAAACCATTACAATAGGATAAACTCAAAGTTGATGATGACTTTTGACAATTAAGTTAAAAATATAATGAGGTGGTCAGTTTTTTACTCCTACTAAGCAAATACTCGACTCTAATCCCAGTCTGAACGATTCAGGTCTTGAATTCAAAATAAATGCAGGATTCCGGAAGTAATAATGGATTTAATACTTATACATAACAGTCTCGGTAGCAAATCAGATCTTCTCACGACGAATGTTCACGATCAAGAAATCAATTAAATAAAGGACATCACCCGCTGACAGGTGACAGCTAATAATCAGTCCACAGACTAAACAATGCTTACAAGTCCGATTTTAAGTCCGTCAATTGACCGCGATTCTGAATGTTAAGGTGCACTAGCTTAGTAACTGCCTTTTTCCTATTCTGTCTTGTCTTGAAAACACCCACATTATAATCGAACTCGGTTTGACGAAACGGATGAAATCCAGCCGTGCGTCATGAAGTCAGACGTGGGGAATTTATAATATATTAGAAAAAATGTGTTAATAACATTAAATAAATGTATTTAATTGTGTTGGAATTGCAATATTTGTTACTGTAATGTTAATTACAAATAATCTGCGTTAAGGTTCGGTATACTCTCTCCAGAATAAAGTAGGCTCCATTAAGTATTAGTCAATCTAAAACCTGCGTCTATGTAGGGCGTTAGGTTTCCAAGTAGGTTTCTATGTACCAACAGTTTTCTAAGAAACGTAGTCATATCTTACGCAGCGTACTTATTTAGCTATCAGCACACCCATAATGGCAACACATTCCATAATTAACGTAGATATTAGATGTTATTAAATCTTACATGTTATCTATGGCAACGAAAATGTGAAATTAGTAAATTTTGCAATGTGTCCAATGCTTTTTAAATAAATAAATAAATAACAGACTAGGAATTTTTGAAGCGTCAATAGCCTAATGGTTTAGGGTACGGCCTGCGAATCGTTAGGTCGTGGGTTCGAATCCACCATTGGACTATTGCCGTGAACCATGTCCTAGCACAAGCTTAAGCTTAGTTGCAATGGTTAATAAGATTGTTAGTAATATTTTTGAAAAAATAATATTGCTAGCTTTTTTTGAAAAAACAAAACAAATTTTAGAACATTAAAACTACTATACGCATAATTTATGCAATAATGGGACTTTGTATGTACGTGGCCATTTCCTGTCTTGCCTATTAATTCATCTTTTCATTGAATTTTACACGTAGAATAAGACACTGATAAAATATCTCATTAAATAACGATAAAATATGAATTAACCATTTAGGAAAAATTGGTGACTATGACCGAGTTCTACTTAACGTTTTAGTGTAACACTTAAAAATAAGGAGTCACGGAAGGAACCCTAGCGGGTACACAGAGGCTGCTGCCATATGTGACAGAAGTATATAGTAAGAAGAATATAAGAACTAAAATCATTTTGAAAATAGTTACATTACTTTTTGAGCTATACAAAATATATTTAATAATAATAAATACTATAGGTACACACCGGTGCAAAATCTCGAAAATGGTCATGTAACGCTCAATTGGGATCGATCTGTCATCACAGACAGGAGCAGGACTATTGTCGCCAATAAACCTGATATTGTGCTGACAGATCGAACGACGCGACAGGCGGTGCTCATCGATCGAACTGTCAGATGTACCATGCCATGAAAAATATCACTAAGTACCTCGACTTGGCTCACGAGGTGACCAAGTGAAAAGACTCGATCAACACCTCAAGAGACTTAAGCTAGATGGCTGGGTCGAGGCGACTATAAGGGGCCTCGGGTTCACTAGGCGACAAGGGTGGGGGCCTGCGTCGTCCACCAAAGTGAACCCGGGAAGAAGGCGACATCGGCTGGCCCGTGTCGCCTTTCGCTGCGAGGGCACAGGGAGGAGGGAGTAACCTTCCCCCGGGACGTGCTCTCCTTGAGGACAGTGCAGAGGGGCTCCGGTGCGTTCCACGTGAGATCCCGGAGCCCCTCGTCATGCACCGAGGAAAGGGCCACCGGGGAGGTTTTAGTGGGTAAGATCCCCACATAACCGCCGCCTTCCCCCCAGAAGGCGGGGTATCTTTGTGAAGATTTCCTCCACGTCAACAAAAAAAAAAAAAAAAAAAAGATGGCTGGGTCAAGGGTCAGATACAGAAGACAGTACCCCTGGACACTGCACGCATCGTCAGTAGGTTTCTCTCTATGTCGCCCTGACCACCGATTGCTTCGTTGCCGGCGGCACACTGGGTTAGGTTTTTAAAAAGTTTTTTCTATTTCGTATGATATTTTTGTTTATTTTACTTTTAATATGAATATTGTAAAACCTTAACCTAAGATTTTAAAATAAATAATCCAAAATATAATTATTATAAATAACAGTATACATGTAAAGATTGCTTGTTTAAAGGTTTTCGATGTACTATGTATAACAGTTAACTTATTTTGAGTAGTACTCAATCCATTGGTAGTTGATTGTTGCTTTCGTAAGTTCTTACGCAGTGACGGAAACACGCTTGTGCAGGATAAAGGCTAATTACAGCGTTGCTAACTCTTCATAACCGTTTTGGGATTGCGCATACACGTCCTATGATAATTATATAATACCGCATGATAGTTAAGGCTGAAATTTATAAAGCATACTTGACTGACTTTGCTCAGGCTTAGCCTACTAGTTAAGTCTGTCCCTTTAGTGATGGGTAACCTCGGATCGGTCGGTTACTATGGGACCTATGACGTTGACTATTGCTCTCTAAGTACGAACGTATGTGTAATGAGTGCTATGATAAAAAAGAGACCACCACTTAACTACTTGTCGTATCGATGATAAAATTAATATCTGTATGTTTAATATATGTATGTCCCTATATATAACTAAGAATTAATAACTACTCGCGCGGAATCAATGATTTATAAGAAAACATAAAAAACCGTTACTTACCGATTGTGGTATTTTTGCTATGCATTATATAGCTACCGATCCTGTATGTGAAAGGTGGTGAGCCCATTACTATAGACTAATCATAAATTTATTATTTAAGAAGTGATTTGCTTGTATTAAAACCTTAACCTAAGATTTTAAAATAAATAATCCAAAATATAATTATTATAAATAACAGTATACATGTAAAGATTTCTTGTTTAAAGGTTTTCGATGTACTACGTATGTTAACAGTTAACTTATTTTGAGTAGTACTCAATCCATTGGTAGTTGATTGTTGCTTTCGTAAGTTCTTACGCAGTGACGGAAACACGCTTGTGCAGGATAAAGGCTAATTACAGCGTTGCTAACTCTTCATAACCGTTATGGGATTGCGCATACACGTCTTATGATAATTAAATAATACCGCATGATAGTTTAGGCTGAAATTTATAAAACATACTTGACTGACTTTGCTCAGGCTTAGCCTACTAGTTAAGTCTGTCCTTTAGTGATGGGTAACCTCGGATCGGTCGGTTACTATGGGACCTATGACGTTGACTATTGCTCTCTAAGTACGAACGTATGTGTAATGAGTACTATGATAATAAAGAGACCACCACTTAACTATTTGTCGTATCGATGATAAAATTAATATCTGTATGTCCCTA
The DNA here is from genome assembly GCA_029286785.1 of Meandrusa payeni. Taxonomy (NCBI): domain Eukaryota; kingdom Metazoa; phylum Arthropoda; class Insecta; order Lepidoptera; family Papilionidae; genus Meandrusa; species Meandrusa payeni. Next base: position 4,717,116 of record JAGSMX010000027.1, read on the forward strand.
TATATAACTAAGAATTAATAACTACTCGCGCGGAATCAATGATTTATAAGAAAACATAAAAAACCGTTACTTACCGATTGTGGTATTTTTGCTATGCATTATATAGCTACCGATCCTGTATGTGAAAGGTGGTGAGCCCATTACTATAGACTAATTATAAATTTATTATTTAAGAAGTGATTTGCTTGTATTTTAAAAACGGAAATCCGGGCTTGTATTCAAACCTAGACTCACCGATATTTTTAGACTTTCCTTCCAGTTTGACGAACTTTTAATCTCTAAGCTATTTACTTAAGCACTCATTAACTAAATATAATTAATGGTTAATGTACAGAAAATTCAGTAAATCGTTGCAGTTTATTACATACTAACGTTACTAATTTATTAGTCAGTTTAGTATTAAAAAAAATTACGAATATGTTTAGACGAACGAAGGAAGGAACTCGTTTTCGTACGGGACCTATTAATAACTTTTTACGTGTCCGTACCCTTATATCTTTTGACAGCGCTGTGTCTTTTTTATTACGCAAACACTAAACTTATTATGTTCACGAATACATTAAAATTGTATATTTCGTATAAAAAGGAAACAAATCTGTTAACTTGAATAATTTAATAAGCACAAGAGTTGTGTGTCTATGTGTGCGGAGTGTGTGTTGTTTATATAAACTTAAAACAAGAAATATGTTGTAATATACTGATGTCCATCGAATGGAATCATGGTGCGTGATATCATCACTAGCATTATATTAATAGTAGTGTAATAAAATTGTACTATGTAATGGGGAAGGAAGACAAACAAAGATTTTAATATTATTATTTTTCTTCTTTTTTTTTAAGTAAAAAAAAGTAACAGAATGGCACCCAAGGTGTAGAGGAAGGCAGAAAATAAGATGGAAAGACGCGAAGTTTGGAGAAGGACATCAATGAACATGCAAAGGTGGAGGGAACTAGAGGAGGCCTATGTCGCAAGACAGCCTGGTAACTGATATGTTAGTTACAAGTACCAAAAAAAAATAGAATTAAGTATAGTTAGTATATTATAATTATGTATTAGTATTATTAGTATAGTTTTATGTTTATTATAATAAGGTATTTTTATTTTTATTCTTCTTGAAGTGCCATCTCCAATCGAAGGTATCATAAAGGCTATTTTAATTTTTGAACCATTTCCGGAGATTTCTGATTTTATCTTGGATAATGAGTTGGAGTAGCTCCTTATTATTGTATAAAAATATAAATGAGATGAACTCTCACATTCTTTTAACCCTTGTGCCATTCATAGAGTTAGCAATTGCTCGACGTAAAGAAGTAATTTTTTGATCTTTCTTATCGGAAATGTGTTCTATTAATACTGCCACTCATTTTTGCTGATTAGATTTTCCGGTCTCTCTTTCCTCATTCATTATTTCTACTTTACCAGATCACTAAAACAATCTGAATCACTGAAATAATCTTATGCATTACTCGCATAAAATATGTACAATTAATAAACCAGTGAAACCTGGACTGTACTGCTAGTTTAAAATAACATTAATGTCCAACTTAGGTCAAGTCTAGATTGCCATTTTTATAACGATTGCCAATTAATTTAAGTTAGACGGAAGACTGAATTCCATTTAGGCGTGGCTATTCCTTTTTAATAAAAACAATCGTTTCCATGTAGAAAATGTGAAACAAGGAGGGGCTTGGCCCAAAAATGATCCATACAGATGAAGGTGTTAGACGTGTGTTCAAATTTATGAAGGTATATAAATAATGTGAATTGTGTAATTACTCGTACCCTTTTAGAAATCTTACTATCCGATGTCTTTCGGTTTCGGAGACCGCAAAATGATCATGTCACACGATAGCCATTTAACCTTGTCAATGTTTTTGCCTTGCTTCAACTCAAGCGCGATAAGAATAGATGACATCTAGTTTACGGTATATTTTTTGCGTATACACGTCCATTTGAGACATGAGTGAGTCGTAAAAAAACTTTAATTACATTACATCTAGTTAGAATTCTTTGTTCTATTAGCTGAACGTTCTGAGTAATAGAAGCTGCTGACGCTTTATCAGGTTCGATTATCATAAATTCTTGGTATATGACTAATGCCAAGAAAATATTAAACAGTTTAGATTTTCAATGATAAGAATGTATGTTAATTATGTAGCTTTTCGTATTAAGCGAATTAAAACCATCGTTTTCCTCGTATCGACTATGGACTTTTGATTTCGACAAAGTTATGGCTTGGACACTTACAACGAATGTATCAGGAAAGAGTAAAGGAAAAATCTATGGTACAATAGTGAACCGTGGTACCTCAGCAGACGGTTTCTTCAAGTTGCATATTGTGCTAGTTATCCGAGTTTGATCTCTGGTGCGTTTACAATGAAAGTTCCTAAATTTACCGCGTGTTTGTAGATGTAGGAAAAGGAAAATGTTCTAAAGCATGTTAAGTCTGCCAATTAACACTAGGGCCACGTAGTTCCCAACAATGGGACATACATATATATGTTATTTTACCTTTTTTACCGACAGTGCGTGGGAGGGTGTCCACTAATGGACACCCTACAATATAAACATCCTACTAGACAATATACTGTAGAATAGTGGTCGCAACACCGAGAAAGAAGCGAGAGAATAACACGAAGAAATGGAGATTCGTCATCTTTTCCTATGATGTCATAATAATAAAATATATTTTAATATATAATTGTCGTACTTAATGTAAGAATATAAAAACATTATACAAAAATTTATTTAAAACACTTTATCATAACAAATAAAATTTTTGAAATTTATTTATTTTAATTAATATATCTAGAAAGTGAACTCATCTGTATTCATCGTTTAGAAATTTACGTGAATTTATATGAATTTTATAAGTAAAAAAAACTTGAAAAACGGAACACCATGTATAAGCTGGAGTATATTCAAACCCCAATGAACGGATCATAAGTCGTTTTATCCATTTGCCTGTCCTTCGAAAATAATTTCGAGATTCATAAACAACATTCCCACATGTCCCGTGAGAGTGTAGCCATGCGTATAATCCGTATAGACAACAATCTAAATATTGTTTTCCATAATTCATCACAAACGCTTCATTATTCCTATCACGCCCGTTTGGCGTCGGATTTAACACGCACCACATGAACAAAGCGTTTGCGACAAGGCCGACGTGACATCGGGGACGAAATGCGATTCGCAAAACAAGTATCGACACGCGTTGGATGAAAATTCGACGGTCAATGTCATCTTTAATTGTAATTCAGATCGCTATTGCCTTTATTTGTGCATAGTTCGGGCATTAATAAATTAAAAAAATATAAGATCTCAATTCATTTTCAAACCGCTTGGTACCAATGCACCTGCAGCTCCGAAGCGTCAATAGCCTATTGGTTTAGGGTACGGTCTGCGAATCGTAAGGTCGTAGGTTCGAATTCACCATTCGACTACTGACGTGAACCATCTCCTAGCACAAGCTTAAGCTTAGTTGGAATAGTTAACAAGAATATTAGTAATATTTCTGAAAAGAAAGAAATATTGCTAGCTTTCTTTAAAAAATAAATAAAAAAAGCTCCTCTGGTGTTAATGGTTATGGGCGGCGCTGGTCACATAAAATCGTATAAGCCTGTTAGATAGTGTGCTCTTTTTTCTGTAAAAAAATTGCTGTCCACTTTCGCCTCGTGAAAGATAAGCAGAGGTTCCATAAACTATTCGCCAACTTTCATTTGGAGGCATTTCCTTTGACTCTTTCCCCTGTCTGAGAATCAGGCTTACGATGGTACGTCATCTCCTCCACATCCAGCTGTTCATAAAAAACGATGAAATGTTTAGTCTTACGTTCAAACCCACTATTTGACTATTGACCTAAAACATCTCCGAGCTTAGCCTACGCTTATGCTGGTTGGTTAACAAGAATGTTGGTAACATTTATAACAAGAACTGTTAGGAATGTTAAAAAAAGAATATAATATTTGTAAATAACAAAAGAACATGCTTAGAAATAGATTTCTTTTATAAAGACAAGTTAGGTTAACGTATGTTAAAAAATTACAGCCCTGTAGTTCTGGGCTCTCAAGAATAAGACTACGGTATCCCCTGCCTGTCGTATAAGGCGACTAAAAGGGGCCTCGGGTTCACTGGGCGACAAGGGTGGGGGCCTTTGTCGTCCGCTAAGGTGGACCCGGGAAGAAGGCGACATCGGCTGGCCCGTGTAGCCTTGCACTATGAGGGCACAGGGGGGGAGGGAGTAACCTCCCCCCCGGAACGTGCTCTCCTTGAGCACAGTGCAGAGGGGCTCCGGTGCGTTCCACTGGAGATCCCGGAGCCCCTCGTCATGCACCGAGGAAAGGGCCACCGGGGAGGTTTTAGTGGGTAAAAACCCCACATATACCGCCGCCTTCCCCCCAGAAGGCGGGGTATCTTTTTGAAGATTTCCTCCCCGTAAACAAAAAAAAAATGTTAAAAAATTACGGTGTACTCTGCCTGTTTCTAAAGGTCACATTATCTACAAATGTATGAAACGCTTGTATATAATTCACGAAGTGTGATTTAAAAGCACACGATGCGCATTGCACTTGACCGAGTTTTAAGGACGCGGGTGAGTGACACCAGACGAATAAGTAAACGACAATAAAGGATGCGCGAATTAGGAGAATTAAGTGTTTCCTTTTGTTACGCCGTCTAACGGAAACGAGGATTGCATGACCCTATATGTTTACCTAATTGAAAGATAATTTACAAGTAAATTTACGTGTAAAAAAACCGACATCATCGGTATAATAGTGGGATTATGCAGTTCTAAAAAATATTATAAGCTGTCTTGTATTAGAATCCTCACGTCAGATCGTAATTCAAATACGTAACTAGTCGGTTATCAGTGCAGTTTATTTTTGTTAGATAATAGTACGAAATATGGCTGCATCATATTTAATTAGAAAATCAATCATATCAACTTTTCACATATACAGGTAGTTTAAAAATTACTTCACAAAATTATTTTTGAAATTAAAAAAGAATTTTGTGAATTAACACGTGTAGAATTCATTATAATTAATTATTCAAATTAAATTAATATAGTATTTGGAGTTTTTTAAAATGAGAATTTTAAACTAGTTTTAAATCATTATACCTCGTTACTTTCGATGGTAATTATTTTTATTGCAATTACAATTAACATGTACGTGACTACAACATTCCCAAATAGAAAGAGTTGTTCCATTGTGTAATACCAAATTCATGAATTTCTTTTTATTCAACAAAGACTTATTCCCACGGCGATTGCGCTCACAACCATTTTAAGTTGGTCTTCGGCAATTATAATTCGCGGTTTAATTGTAAAATGCGAGAGGAATAGTAAAAGGGTCTATAAATAGCGGCAGTTGGATGAATGGATAGAACACGACTGAATGACTTGTCAAAATGTTTGCGTAATGTGTTGTGAACTTAGCGATTGCGAAGCGGCGTACGCTTTCACGTTAACTTGACAGCGAGGTAAATCCGTGAAGATACCTTCACGCCCGACCATCTTCACAAAGGTGCATTTCAAAGGACGACACTTAAGTGACCACAATTATCTTGTTAATGTTGTGAACGAGACGAAAGCGTGCTATACTGTGTACCAATTTTCTCAACCATGCGCGAAGTGACGTTAGTCAATAGCCTAACGGCTTTGGGAGCGGTGTGCGAAATATAAGGTCGTAGGTTCAAATCATTCGACTATTGACGTGAACCGTCACCTACCATGTTCTGAACATATTAATAAAATGTTATTTTTTTGCCTCAAATAGTCGTTTTACTATATCCATAAACATAATATTTGAGATACAAACAAAGAGTGTCCAAAAAAGATAATAGAAATCAGTGGAAAAATAATTAGAAGAACTTACCTTTTAGAAATTGTTACTTCATAAAGTACGAGTGTTGATATAATATCATATTAATACTTGTACTTTTTAGAAATAAACAATAACTATATGTATATGTTAACGGAAATGAATGTAATCCGTCATTGTATACAATTCCTAGGGAATGTATGTAATTGCAAGAAAAACTGTGCTACAGCAAGATGTCTGTGTTTTAAAAATAAAGTATTATGTACTTCCAAATGCCATTCGAGGTTACCCTGCAAAAATAAAAAGCTACTCGTATATGGTCTGACAGAGTATTATTATATAAAGATTTACTTTTATTCTTTGACATTTGTAATTACTTAATTATCAGACTGATTACTTGCCAAATCATTGTACACATTTACTAGGATTTGTATACAATTCCTTTTTTTCATACATTTCTGGTAACATATATATTATATTGCAGCAAATGTGCAACGTCTGGACAAACCACTGCTAATTTTTGCATTTAGAAATATATTTTTGAAGAAATACAACATTGTATTTTGATAATAAAAAAAGAAAAATTTGCTTACAGTTTAAAATAGTGAATAGTGTAAGGGTTACTGCTGCGGTTTCTATAGTTGGCACGATTGAAAATATAAGGCCAGGTAGAATACCGGTATGAAAACGAGAGAATTCTACATTTCGCCAGGTGAGTGAAATCGGCAATTTTATGAAATAGGTCGGTAACTTATTGGTGCGTTTCACTGGAGACCCCGAAGCTCCTAACGCCGCTAAGCCCCGATGAGGCCACTGGGGAGGTTTTAGTGAGTAGAAACCTCACATCACCGCCACCCACTCCTTAGAGGGCGGGGTATCTTTTGATGATTTCCCCTCGATAAGAAAGGGCCAGCATCGCAACTTGGTAGGATGTTTCTGGATGTTCCCCTAAAAGAACAAATTGTTTGTATGTTTGTTTAATAATATATGGTCTCGTGTCCTTTTAATCTTACCTATATAGATAGTTAAACCGTCCGTTTTTCACCAAACTTATTATAGGCGTGATGTATGTGTAGTGTACGTGAGCCACATATAACAGAAGACCTAATTTACGATATCGTTGAGATCGAAATGGCTGATCAAAATCACTTCCTATTATTTTATTAAAATATAACTAAGATTTGTTAATAGATGTGTAAGGAAAACTTGTTCCGAAATTTATAAAAATATTTTAAAGAAACGTCTATAAAAATCTACTATTACGGAGTTATTCGTATTCCATTGATCATAATGATTATTTATTACCATTTTACGAGGGCAGTGACTATAAAAATTAATTAAGGCAATGCATGGGAGTTCGATTTTCTTAATTTAAATTTAGACAGACTGAAGCGAGTCTTAGTGGTTCCGAATGTCTGTTAGTTCGTTTAAAGTTTTGAAACAACTTGTACGACGACTTTTCAATTTAAGCAATGTTTTACACCATGCTTCAAAATTACAAATTTAAAAATATGTCAATTTGCAAGATTTCTTTGAGAATGATAAAGAAAAAGAATGTCTTTCCCTAGCAGTGGTTTATTAATTTATGTTAATATAATTAAGTTATACAGAAAGTATCTTTTACATCCCTTATGTTATATAAGACTTAATAAGCCGAAGAGGAGAAAATTGGAGAATGAAATCCGTCTCTGTTTATTCGACTAGGGATTTTGTCTTGATCCTCCAACATGTTGTAATTTCTTTCTTTACTTTTCTTAACTTTTCTATTCTATTTACATTATTTTCTTTTTCTTGTTCTCTTTCGCTTTTCCTACATTTTCTTTGTATCTAGTAACACTCTGTTTCGCTACTTCTTCTCACATGATGCTATTATACTTATATTTATTGATTACTATAATAAGTTATACTTAAATATTTTCTGTTTTTTAGTTGCATTTTCATTTTTCTTATTTTGTCTTAGTTCTATAATATTTTTAGACTCTGTGGTAACTAAATTATTTCACGTTATATATACATATATATATATATATATAGTACTTTCTTTATAAACAGGTAAATGGTCTAGGGTTTTCGTGGGGGCCTCTACCCACTTAGACCTCTCGGTAGCCACTATATCGAGAAGGGCTTTACTGTGCGTAGACAATATGGGACAGTTCAGTGTTGCCTTATGAGCTTGCTTAAACGTCGACCACCTTGCTCGCAACAGTCTTATCAGATAAAGTGTTGCGCCATATTCATATATACTAGTTTGTTCGTATGCTCCATCATTATAATTCCACCTGACGTTAAGCCCACCTAGTTTGACAGCACAACGAATAAAATTACTATTAATTTCTATATTGGTAGTGCCAAAGGCGAGACAGATCTTCATCTAGGCAGGTGGACACTGCACTTAAACTATGTCGCCACGTCACGTGGGACGAATTAAATGAGACATAAATAAGATTTATAACCATTAGGTTAAGAGGCTAGATAAGTGTTTATTTAGTATATATTAACTAAGTGATAGCCTATGCTTCGATTTACGATCTGATGGACGCGATCTCGAATTCCTAGTTGCCTTGTATCTATGCATAGAAGTTAATAACGAAAAAATCATTTACTAACATTTTGCTCGGTGTATGGCGATGGGCTAACCACCTGTTACATACCCGGCCCCCGTATTGTTTATTAATTAAGTTATTCGTAACAGTTACCAAGATATCGTTTGTTTTTTTTTTAAATCTGACTTCCATGCTGCAAATACTTGAATCGTTGCATTACTTTTTTAATCGATTTCAAAAAAGGGATGAGGACGATATGTGATTTAATTTGGTTTTGAATTACATATGAGTTTTATTGTAATAAAATCTGAGGATCTGAAGATATACCATTTAACTTTGAAAATTGTGTGACAGATTGCATGTTGATTGTGATACTGATAGACTTATGACAATCCTAGTCTTAGTATTTGGTATGTATTCCATAATACAGCTAGCACGAATGTGGAAGATGAAAGGAATATAGGCCAGAACTTCAACTTTTTGAAACGAAGCTTGAGCTTGCGTTCAACATTTCATCCGGCTTCAAATTCAAAATCAAACGAGACTGACATTTGATTTCATTTGACGCCATTTTTTTACTCTTAATATGCTTGCTTTTTCTAAAGTCATATTAGTGCTTTCAAGACTACGAGACCAGATCATATGAACAGACTGTTAGTAAGTTTCCATACGAAAGTGAACGATTAAAATTTATCGTCCTAATCACACGCACGTAATATTAGTAACGTCGGAATAATTCTGTTCCCTTTTCCTTCAATGTTAAATTGTAGCATTCGAGTATATTAAATGTATTTTAAACCAAATTTAAGAAATAAATTTTCTTACTAGATAAGAAAATAGATAAAGCTTTTATAATATTTTTTTTTTTTATAAAAATCAATTCAATGACTCGTTCTGTTAAGGTTTTCGTGATTATGCAAATAGCAATACTAATATTGCGGCGATAGAGTCACAAAATATATGGCGGCACACCCAAGTCGTTATGGAGTTTATATAATCGATTGTTTCGTAAATTATGTAGGAACTATGAAATCAACTGTTGAAAAATGGCGCTGATTTAACTGTTATGATACTATGTATATTTTAATCGCAATTTATTATTCCTAAATATACTAATATGCCACGAAGGCTTTCTGATGTTAAATAACAGAGTTTGTTATCAAACTGTATTCATCTTCGACACCAACGTCATTGTGTACTATTTTATTTTTTGTAATACTTACACGTTATAAGGTATGACTATGATTTTGGTAACCATCTAATGTAATATTAACAGAAAATACGAGTTTAAGACGGCCGGCATGCCAAAGGAATCATAAAATATACAAGTCATGACTTCGCCAATTATCACCTTAAATAAATGACGCCATCGAAAAGACGTTCGATATCATAACAAGCTGTAGTAAGATACGAGTATATGTAAATAAAAAAAACTTTATTTCTTTGTAAAGAGGTTGAATATGCCAAAGAATAGATGCATTCGAGATGTGGCACTGGAGGCGAATGCTACGAATACCCTGGACTGCCAAGCGCACAAATGTATCTATTCTCTCCCACTAGACATAAAGACCTGATTGTCTACTACGTGTCAGCGCGTACTGTCATATTTCGGGTATATAATACGTCATTCAAAGTCATTGGCAATACAGAAGGTAAGAGAACAAGAGGCCAGACGCCAACACGATGGTCTGATCAATAAAAGGTGTCATCTCCTCTCCTAATATCTACCAGCTGGTGAGGGCTGCCTCGGACCGAAGCTGATGGAGGCAGATTGTTCACTTGAGGGACTGGACCACGATCCTCAGAAATGAGGGAACGACAAAGAAGATGCTATATATATATATATATATATATATATATATATATATATATATATATATATATATATATATATATATATATATATATATATAGACACACGGATACGACAAGAACAAAGCGGCTTAGGCAACCTACCACTTCCTATTTCAGGACTATAAGAAAATGTAACGACTTCTCACGACGGATGGTTACGCCTGAGAGGGCCGAACCAGGGCTCGGTCGGTTATTATTTTACGGATAGACGACGCAAAGCGATGGGCTAATCTAAAACCTCGGCGAAATAGCAATTGCTATCTCTTTTCCTCGAGAAGGTAGCAATCGAGTATTCCGTTCACTTGTTTTTTAGGAGGCGATATCAATCGCCGTCCCCAAACTCCTACTAAAGTGATAAATATGAGAAAGAGCCCGTGCGTAGTAGTGTTTAACCGTCACTGAAAGTAAGACTTACAATTTGTGTCCATAGCCTTTACATTTTTTTTACTTATAAATCTGTTTATTCTATATGCGTGTGAATCACAAGACATAATGTATTTGAGGTCAAGTAACAGATTTGTCTTCTAGCTTTAAATACTATTTTAAAGACATTAGTTTTTAAGACAAGACAATGGCCATTTTAACTCCATTACAGTCATTAATTTAACTAAACCTTACATATAAAATAAACAATGAAAACAAGCGGTATGATGACGCGCGCTGTTTCCGCCCAACATCGATTTAAGAGCGCTGTAGGCTTAAAATATGACAATCATAACAAACCACTGATCTGGAATTCATAAATGATTGACAAGCTATAAAAATATCTTGTTTGTCTTCGTGTGTGTGGTCCCGCGCGGAACCAACAAGCAGTTAAATGTGCGCTTACAATGGAGATCGTGAGGACGTTCCGAGCTCCAGACAATGATTGAATAAAGCAACGGTAGAGTCTGGAAGATTTATTGCCAACAGGATGATAATTTGTATCTTAATAGTTTCTTTGTAGAAAAATTTATGTTACCTTTTCTTGTTTTCTTCGTTCAAATCGCGTTGTGATTTCCTCTTTTCTATCATATAAAAATGTAATTAAAATTTATATAAATTGTCCAATCATGTCAAAGTCGGCTCTCAGAACACTCGTGTAATGTTTATAAACATGCATGTGTATACCTGTTTATTTGTACAAGCCAGCTGGGATTCCAAGTCGCGATCGTTAATTTGGAAAGGTGAACGTTTAGCCGATGGGTTATTACTGTTATCCAATCCAAACTTTTTAAAAATAGTTTAAATTTTATTTATTTCATTACTACAAAATTAAAGCATAAACTCAGTATAATAATAATAATATTCTTTATTAAATAACAAATATGATTTCAACAGTAGTAATACTATTTTGTTTCGCTGCCACCTAAACTAGGAATTCCTGTGCGATAGGTGGCACTCCTTCCTCCCATGATTATTTATATTTATGTACTATTTTAATAATAATATGCATATTGTTTGTGTGTGCGTGTGTATGTGTGTGTTTGTGTGCGCGCGTGTACGTGTGTGTCGGTGAATGGGTGAGTGCTTGTCAATTGACCACTTTTAACATATTTTTACAGCCTTCATTCATAACTTAGTGTTCTAAGCCACTTTAAAATTTCATGCTTGGTCTTATTTAAATTTTTATCTCTAATATTTAATATTTTATTAATTTTATTGTATATATAAGGTCCTAAGGTATAAGTCCTAATGTGTGGCAGGGCCTTTTCTGTATGGAAAGTATAAGGGCTTAAGGCGGACTTAACATGTCATAGAAAAAATTCTGAGACATGTGCGTAGCTTCACGATGTTTTCCTTCATGACCGAGCACTTAGTAAATCAGCACTTAGCTTGGGTACCGAACTCGGGCTACTATTATACCTACAACTAGCTACAACTGTACTAGGCAACTTGAGGCGACCGTTCGGACACTGAGCTACCATGGCTTTTCCATTCCTTTATTATAATTGTAGTCAATATACGAATAATCTAAATCATAGAAAAATCATAAACTACTCGAACGTCTAGATATCTTTATCAAATTGCTTTTGATCAGTACGACAAAATATGACACATTAAAAAGGTGTCCCTGATATCTTTTTTCTTATTAAATCCCATAAATATTGATTCCGCAGGCCCCATTGTGCTCGAAGTCTCATAAATTATTTAAGCGGCCAGTATCGGATATCGTCGAGTTTGGCGAGATTTCGAAAACTGATAGACCATTTACAAACGTTTGGCCGGCATCCATAATTAGGGAGGTGTACTTTTGCAATTTATTGTTGAATTTCGAGCACGATGGGTGTTGTTTTTGGGCTACAAGATATTGCGACGACTGGGTGTACACGTTTCCCGTCTATATTTGGTTTAACGCAAATAGTCGATCTATGTGTATAAGGGTCACAGTTTACAATAAATAATTTAATTGACTTCAAAATGGATAACGTAGGCTATGCTTCGAATGTTTACTTGTACGTATGTATAATTATCTTCCTATGTGTTTAGATTACAGGCGTGAAATTATTTGTTAAATTTTTACCACAGTGAAAAAGAGGTTATTGTCTTACAAATCAATTCAATAAAAAAATATCCTTGTCCAATTCTTGTAGTCGTTTAATATGTATTAGATGCAGATTTTACGCGACTTACCATATTCCAAACATCAACATACGTCCACCCGAGTCACGGCCGCATACACTTTACGAGTGTGAAGACGTTTAAATCAGTAGCGTAGTAGCCACTTCATGAAAAAACATTCGGCGATGAAACACATTTGCGATATTTTTATTTATGTCGATAAGGAGAACGTTTGTTTGTTATTGTCATATTTATGCATACATGTTTTAGAAGGTTCTTCATTTTAACTTATCTTTTTTTAACATGGAAAGAAATGCGTTTATTCATACTCGTCGGAGGTGGACGAGTTATGTCAGGCTCGGCCTACAAGAAGTTGGTCGGTTCCTATCGACTAAAACCTCCCATGGTGAAGCATGATGAGCGAGATGGTCTCGTGTTAGCATTCACCATCTCGCCCCGGCGATAGGCCCGGTAAGAATAACTGGGCCTCCTGCGGCTGTGGAGAGGTAACCCTGCTCACAAGGGTACCCCTCAGACGGGTGGAGCCTGTGCAAGCCGGCGGGGAGTTCCCCAACTCCCCGCCAGTAGCCCCACTAAGGTAGTTGGAGAAGGAGGGCGAACTGCCTTTTCCTTGCCCTTGCTCGCCTGCACCGGAGCGGTTCCGATGGCGAGGCGCTCTCCCTTACCCGCTGTAAGGCCTCCTTCTGCATCACCTCTTCACAGAAGGAGACCATAGCCTGCCACGACCCCTCTCCGTCGAGCATAGCGTTTACTACAGCAGAGAGAGATCCGACCCGACAAACTCTGAGAGCGTGCGCTTTTACGTGCGTTTTAACTCAACACAAATGTCGTGAACATAAATCAATACTAAATGTACATTTGTGAGCAAAAATAAAGGGTCGGTTAAGACAGTTTGAATATCTCGCAAGATATAGACGCTAGCCAACTGAAATAAATTGTGCATGGACTTGGTAATTTGTATCTTTAAGCTCTCCGCATATGAAGAGGATTTCGCGAGGGTAGTAGACGGAATTACGATCTATTTATATGAACGGTATACAGCTATTTTGATTTTCCTGCGGCCGTGAGGTTTGGTAACACGACTGTAAACACCGGAGGACTTATTTCGGCTTCATTTGCTTTTAAGGCTGATAAATGTGAGAAAATGTGTTAAAGACTATTGTATAAAAGCTTTATTATGTAGCCACTACATGGAGAATTATCGTTGTTTGATTTTGCCAAGCTTATTTGTGACAGTACAAATTTTAGCAAATGATTTTTATATAAGTGATGATCATCAACACCGTACTTAGTACAAGTATTTGTTATTGGTTGACGGCTGGGATTGGAACCCTGACCATTCGATCGTAAAGTAAACCGCTAATACATTTTTTTTGCATTTAATTGCATCTTTTTTGTACCTAAAAAATCGTAAAAAGGTAAGTTGGTCCTTGCTACAAGTCGGCTGGTAACCGCTTCTCTAATATCGAAAGTAGAATCGCTGAGCAATTAAGAGCACTGCCATTTTTATTTCTATATCTAGTCGTACATAAATGTGCTGCACCACCTTGATCGCAGTTGTCCCACGTGTGTGTGTAATCATCATTGTAAAACAGTTACGTATTGTTAATCTCCTAACCGTTACAAACGAAATGATCGAACGGACAACCTTCACGGTCAATTTGTTGTTTGAATAGTTCAATTAACGCGGTGCATATTTCACGGGAGGGTAGATAGAAGCGGTCGGCGAGACCGAGGTGCGGTTGAGCAATTACGATCACTCCTACGCACGCTTGTGAAAACCAGTAATGGGACGACTGCCGACTAAGCGGTTCGGTGTTCTGATAATAAATTAATGATATATACACCATTAGTTATATTTAAATATAAACTGTAACCGATATATAAATATAGGCATCAATTCCCATCTCCGTTCCACCATCGGACTTCATGACGCACTGCGGGATTTCCGCGGATTTGCGGGATCCTTTTGTTGTGAACATCCCTCAAACCCGAACTAAGCGGTTTACTTCGTCTTTCAATATTCGTACAGCAACTGGAATAGTATGCCCGCGTCTGTCTTTCCCTCCGATCATAATGTGTAACTAAGCTAATTCGCCTTACCAACCAAGACTGCATTTCCACTTAAAATCAGGTGGGATCGTAGTCAAGCGCTTGCATAGAAAGTTAAAAAAAAGTTTTTGCTGTTGCATGAATACCTGATATAATAATGAATAGCACATTTGATGAAGTACTACGAACGCGCAAAATACTAGTGGAGTGTGGTGGAAGTGGTCCTAAAGGGAGTAAGTCATCTGATACTTCTCGCTTTTTACTGTTATCATTTGGTGTCATCAAAAAATGGCGGAGGACTTGATCTGATCAAGCCGTAGTATCTGTCGGACTTAATCACGGGCGTAATAATTTACCAAGGTCTAACTGTACGTAAGATGTTTGTGAGTTCATTTAACATCAGGTCCCCTAGTCTGTTATTGTAACGTCATGTTAAGATGATGTACAAGATTACCAAATATTAAAAATTCAACCAAAATCGTCGTGAGTCGGAAAACCCTAGTTGCACGACTCGACCAGCAAAAACTATTTAAAATCGCACAATATACGCACTCTCCTATTGTTATCAAAAAATCGACAAAATAAGTGATAATTTTGTTACAATTGTAATTGAACGCTTGAATCCCTTAGTAAGTGGCACGAATAAAAAAGTGTAATAAAATACCCCTATCAGAAAAGTATTTCAAATACCAAAATTGTAAAAAATAATATTTGAGGCGTTCGCCATATTGGAGCTTACGTCTAAACGCTTAACTCGACGTCGTTAATTAGCGAATTCAATACTGTTTTTGTTCTCGTGAAGAAAGTTTATTTGCGTGCAAGTTTCCATGTTTGATGTGAGCGAGGTCAAGTTGTTATTGACTCATCAGTTCCGAGCTCTTATATGGAGAGGACGTATGACAATGGCTTAAGGAGTGTCCATACCTTTATTTATACTGAAGTAGCTCTGTGTAACTTTTTTAAATAACACATCGAATCCAGCAAAACATCCATTAAACATCCTCACAGTCCGACAGAATTTGAAATTAAAGCGTCAATAGCTTAATGGTTTAGGGTACGGTGTGCGGTAATTCGTAGGTTCGAATCTACCATTCGACTATTGACGTGAACCATATCCTTTTTTTTTTGTTAACGGGGAGGAAATCTTCAAAAAGATATCCCGCCTTCTGGGGAAGGCGGCGGTTATGTGGGGTTTTTACCCACTAAAACCTCCCCGGTGGCTCTTTCCTCGGTGCATGACGAGGGGCTCCGGGATCTCCAGTGGAACGCACCGGAGCCCCTCTGCACAGTGCTCAAGGAGAGCACGTCCCGAGGGGGGAGGTTACTCCCTCCCCCCCTGTGCCCCCGCAGTGCAAGGCTACACGGGCCAGCCGATGTCGCCTACTTCCCGGGTCCACTTTAGCGGACGACAAAGGCCCCCACCCTTGTCGCCCAGTGAACATGAGGACCCTTTTAGTCGCCTTCTACGACAGGCAGGGGATACCGTAGTCTTATTCTTGATAGCCCAAATCTACAGGGCTGAAACTGAACCATATCCTAGCACAAGCTTAAGCTTAGTTGGAATAGTTAACAAGAATATTAGTATACGAGTATTTCTGAAAAAAAAAAGAATAATTACATTTTTTTAATTTATTCTAATGAAGCAGTATGTGAATATAAAAATGAACCCATAATACACTACTTTTTAGCGGGTATTAAAATATGTACAACTTTCTAAACAGTATAAATTAATTTTTATTAATATTTTCGAAATGATTTTTTTAAAGCTAGCAAATTTTGTTGTGTTGCTAATATTGTCGTTAACCATTCCAAATAAACTTGAGCTTGTGATTGGAGATGGTTCTCGAATTTAGCCAAATGGTGGATTCGAGTTACGTCATTACATATAATTTTAGGCTGTTGACACTGAAGTTGAAATTCAAAATGATCCTGAATTATAATCTAAGCTTAGGACATTCTTGTGCAACATATTCTATAAGGAGGTCACTGAACCCGTACAAAATTTGGACAGCAAATGTGATAGTCCTTAAGCCAATAGTGGGACCTAATAAATTCTAGTTTCTCATATTTATGTGAAAATAACTCATTGAATAAAATTATTTATTTCTCGAAAGTCGCAAGTGTTATAAGAATAATTTATTAAATCTCTAGTTTAGTCACATTTGTCTTTTAGTGGTGAGCCCGACGCTCCGGCGACCAAAGATTTTTGTACTAAGAACTGAAAGCGGATCTCATATTGCTACAAGCCCGGCTAGGATTCGAAATCAGTCAGATCGTAAGTCGAACGCTAGGACAAACGTTATCGCCACTTCGAGAATTAATGATCATGTAGATAGAATTTCTTACACGGCTTTCTTAGTTTGCTTTTGCTAGACTGGTCACGGGATAGGTAGAAATGCGGTCATAATATTTGTCCTTTACCTTAGCGGTAAACAGCTGATACAAGCGGAAAATACTTGATGAATATTCCGTTGTCTATATTATCAGTGATTCTAACTGTTGCGGTTAAGGAACCGGGTTTCATTGTTTTATCGAAAAATGTGTAAGCACTTTTATTCGAAACTAGAAGAAAAAATGATGTTATTTGTGTATGTGTGTGGTTGAGAGACAGCTTAGAGAAAGTCGTTTACGTTCAGTATTAATTTCTACTTCACGCCGGCTTTCTGTTAGTTGGCGGCAATTCCCCGATCATGTTCGCCCATCCACCTAGACAAAAAGACCACTGTGGTCTTCTCACGTCTTTATTCTTTCCAGATGCGTAATAAGGAATATATTAGATACTAAAAACACGCTCCATCTTATCGTATAGGCAACATGTGTACTCATTCTGTAGTTTTTGCAAATGGTGCCCAAAGAACGTCTCCATATTTATATATTATACATATAAATAATTTAATAAGCTATTTATATTTAAGTCAAGCGTCAATAGCCTAATGGTTTAGGGTGCGGCCTGCTAATCGTAAGGTGGGTATCGTGGGTTCAAATCCACCATTCGACTATTGCCGTGAACCATGTCCTAGCACAAGCTTAAGCTTAGTTGGAATGGTTAACAAGATTGTTAGTAATATTTCTGAAAAAAAAAAGAAATTTTGCTAGCTTTCTTAAAAAAAAAATTAAGCGGCAAAAGAAACGTAGAGACAACGCCAAACATTATAACTGTTAGATATTATGACAATAAATAAGACAGTGAACTATTTCGTCATTCGTATTAGTTATGTTAGGCACTGTTTTCATCATTGAACCAGGATCTAGTTTACAAAATTCGTTTGAATACACATTCCTACTTACAAGTTCGTGTTTGGTTTTTAAATTGAACGTTTCACAGTGCTTTGTAAGCTGATGTCATTACGTTCCTTTACATTTGTATTTGAATTTTATTACCTTACATAATAAGAAAAAGTACCTATATAATTAAAAGTAAATTTTTATGTTGTGAGGTCAGAAATTTATTTAAACTCATTTTAAAGTCACAATTTTTGTTAAAGAGAAGGTTTTGTTTACATAAAGTGTTTATAATAATATAAATTTAATAAGCCGTTTTGTAAATGAATAAATTAATTTTATGTTTTATTTTAAAGTGTCTTTTAAGTTATGTTACAAGTAGAAAGGCATTTTTAATTACATTCCTTAGATTTTTTCTAAGACATGTACTGGTTTACTTATGATGTGTCCCTTCACCGCCAAGGACGTGATAAATCAGCACTTAAAATTAAAACAATCAAATTGGTGCCAACAATTTTAGGCAACCTCCCAGACCACAGCTCTGCTGGCCTACCTCGGCTCTGTACTAGTCTGGACTTTGCAGGGACGGTTTAACTTAGACATAACTAGTTATTTTCTTTTTATAATGAGATTTTATTGATGGTTAATATTGCAACACTCTCTCAATCAATAATCAACATCATTTTCAGGATACGAATTTTTTTGCTTACGAATGATAAAGAATATATCAATATGTTACCTTGTTTTTTTTAAATAAAATTAAAAACCTAAATCAGTAACAAAAGCTTAGTAAAAAAACATTATATAATACACATATTATGTACTTTAAGCTCCCTTCCCTTTCAGTACATTTTGTTACCTGTGCAGTAATTTTTTTTTCGGTAATTTTCACTTATAAAATGCAATTTTACTACCATCGTTAAGAAATAACAGTTGAAGTTAAAAAAATATATTTTACATTTAAGTGATGGCGTGTTGTTAACCATTTTTAGCCAGGCACAATATATCAGAATTGAATACTGTTCATTCTTTAAAAGGGAATTTAATTGGAATATTGGGGCCATAGGAGTGAAAGCGCCAGTGCCTTCTTGGGGGCAGGATCAGTGGGCGATGACCCGACGTGTCGAAAGCGGCGCGTTAGGAAAATATATTGCACAGATAACCAAATAAATACATGACCAATTGTTCTTTATTGTTTCTTAATTGTGACTGGAAATTATATACGAATAAATGGATTTATACCAGTGTTTTATCTGACCTCAAAAAAAGGAGGAGGTGCATTCAGAGGTGGTCTCTGTCGGTGGAGTGCCGTTTATGAAAAGGTTTCGATTTTTTTTATTTGAGAGTATTTCAATGTATAGAAGGTTACGACTTTGAATTAGGTTAGGACTTTGGTGTTTATGGAGATGGAATCTAAGAGAAGAAATAGAATAAAGGCGTTAGAACTTCGCTTTCCCGAAACAATAATAAATGAGACGAGAATGAGTGTTTTCTTTCAGTGCAAAAACTACAGGTTTTAGTAAACAATAAAAAAGAAGTTATTACTCATCTCGAACATTTACTATTTAAACTAAATTTAGTTTTATAAAATAATTTTCTTTTATAAAATTCGTTCAATTCAATTTTTAATCAAATATTGTAACTTAATATATCAGTTATAAGTTAAAATTAGCCAAACTAAAACGGTTCTCTTTTACTATAGTATATGTTTCCAATGCTCTTCATGACTAAATTGTTCTTTAAACAATAAAATTCAAATACGTTGTCAACAATGGCGTGCTCGGGGCAAATCGTTTACGATAGACGTAAAAATAGAGATAGAAATATGTACTCGAAACAAACAGGTACATCAAAAGCGATACATTACGCTGTAAATAAACAATAAGACTATATATGTTACTTCCGATCACAATACACCAGCCTTGGCGTGTTTACGCTCCATAAGCCATTGTGTTTGCCTACATGCTACTATATTTTTAAGGTTTGATGCATGAGTTTATTGAAGGATTTATGTCATATTCGTGGAATAATGCATTCGGTGTTATGCAGTTGAACACGAAGATTGCGTTTGTTAGAAAACGAAGGCTGCTTTGTTAACTATATTAACACTCGTAAGCATTTACAGTGATAATCTATTCTGAAATTCTAAAACCGGTTCGAATCCTTACTGGTTTTAAACTGGTAAAGTTCATTACCCAATTTATTTATTAAAACATTGGCGGACTTAATACATTCTCAATCAGTCAATCACACGTTAAACAGAAATATATATAAAATATACTAGCTGTACCCTGCCATGCTTCGCGGTAATACATTATGGTTGCATGGATGATATATGGGGAACAAAAAAGCATACAAGGAAAGCAAGATGTCAATATAATTACTAAGTCAATATATATATATATATTTAATAAAATCAAATGTTATAATAATCTATAAGTCAGATTATCATAAAATTACTATT
This sequence comes from Meandrusa payeni, assembly GCA_029286785.1. NCBI lineage: Eukaryota > Metazoa > Arthropoda > Insecta > Lepidoptera > Papilionidae > Meandrusa > Meandrusa payeni. The sequence continues at coordinate 4,737,642 of JAGSMX010000027.1, forward strand.
ACTAATGACTGTTATATAATTACTACTAATTAATACTGTTATTAAAATATATATATAAATAAATATATTTAAAAAAATAATTTTACTTCATTAGCCATTAGCCCTTTTTCAGTGGGTTATACAGCCGCTGATAGAGTACAGGACTAATTATATATATATATCTATTAGCGATGGCTGTATATATATAATTAGTCCCGTACTCTATCAGCGACTGTATAACCCACTGAAAAAGGGCTAATGGCTAATGAAGTAAAAATATTTTTTTTTACATTGTACATATACATTACAGAGAAGAATTCTTCAACCAACTCTATTACTATCCTTAATTTATTCTTGAATGAATATTGAGAGACGTAATATATTGTAATGAGGCCCCGCGTCGGTTATATAAACAGTTAGGCACAGCAGTGGAAGAGTTAACTTGTTTGTACAGTCGACGCCGTGGTGGCACCGGAGACAAGGTCAAAGGCAACTTGTTGATGATAGACCGATGTTTCGTAATATATTATATTAAATAAATATTAATTTTTTATATTTAATTTTTTTTATTTTATTAATTCTTTGTACCCCTTTTTACGAAAATTGCGCGGTCCGAAGAGTATGACATTTCCCACACTTAGTGTTAGTATAGAGAAGGTGTGAAGGATGCACATATTTTATTTTATTATGTATACATTATGCATTTAATCAATATAAAACATTACACACACAACCATGCGTTTGATACATATACATATGGTTGTTGCTAGCAAACGGTTAAGTAACTATGATAAATAATCACTGACAGTATATAAAGTATATGACTAGTGATTTCAATACACCAATTTCTGGATTAAGTGGAAGAAGTGGCCGAAGAAACTCCATCAACACTCAAGTTTTACGGATTTTATCGCGTTTTAATTATGATTTTAAATTCCTGACGCTTCGAACGCCATGACAGGGACTAAGGTGTTTGACATCCCACTGTCAAAGTCAAGTCAGTTTATTGGTTTACCCCTAATGGGAAAGGCAAAAAGACTTTAGCCCATACAGCACTAACAGCAAAACTTAAGTTAATGTCTGACTTTTGGTTTTTGTTCCGATCTACGCATATTCCGTGTGCTTGATTTTATTTTTAATTTTGATTAGCCAAGCAGGCGGCAATGTTTATCCATCTTCTATGTCTAATGAAGAATTAAATGGATAAGACGATTTTTAATAGGCTCTTAATTATAAATAGAAAAATTTCAACGTAATCTAATCTTTAACGTATTATTTTAATTTCCAGGTGTCCAGTAATGCAGTGATATGCCTAGTACAGCGGTATCGCGCGACATCGCGACAGCGTCGCCCACCGACCCTAAGACCTATGAGGATGCACTGGCCACCGTATGTGTTACACAAAAATTAAAAAAAATGTTTGAAACAGGAATTTAAAGCAGAAAAAAATAAAAAGGATCCAGATAAGTCCGCCAACAAACTTGTTACCCCCGAATACAATTTTATGAAACGAGTGTCAATCGCTTCCTTCTATCCTTTTCCTAGGATATCTTTTACTGTATAGAGAGCGATGCACATGTATACATAGTTATTTTAAAACGATACGAGATGGCGTTGTTATGAATATTCTAACTACAAGTCCTAAAACATAGCTCCGTAAACGTGCTCCTAATTCCATCAAAACAAATAATAAATTAAAAAAACTAATTTGTTACAATGCAGACAGCCTCGACCGGTTTTATTTAATTAGTTCAAATGGTTTTAATAGCTATAATGGCTTATTAATTATCTTTAAATTATTTGACTTGTAGTTCGATTAGTCAATTACATGTGACCTTATTTCTTATATTAGTGCACTGGTTACGTTTTTTGATGCATTTAATTAATGTTATCCTTAAATTTTCTCGTAGTAACACGTAGATTTTTGGGTAATGTGGCATCAGAGCGGAACGACAATCCCATAATTACTTTTGTACGTGTTCTTGACCTCCTAGTGTGCCGCCGGTAAATAAAAATATCACAGAAGTTATGAGGAAAACGGAAATTATATTTTATACATTTTGTTACATTAGAAATATATACAATCGGAAAAGTCTAAGCAAAAAGTCTAGATAAAAAGTGTAATGAAATATGTTGACATATGTCTTATAAAAATTTTCTAATTCCAAATCCAATATAAATAATTTTGTCGTCTAAAATCCTCCTTGGTAGTTGGCGAATGCAAGTCGCCACAGATTAAGTCCTAATCTTAAGTCTAATTGGTAAAAAAGTAGAAAGGTGGAAGTAGTTTCTGATATCATTGCGATAAAAGCATCTGATGGGAAGATAATTTGGCCCTCTTGAGAAATCTCCAATCGGAATAGTGCCGTACTTAGTAATAAGTAATACTGTTGAAAAATCTACTCATAATAGAAGTTGAAACAGTACTTTAAAGCTCCGCCACCTCTCAATCTGATGATGAGGTAAAGCTTGGCTTTGGAGGGTTGATCGGCCTTTACAGTTTCATCGAGTTTTTGAGAGGTTTCCTCAGACCTGTCAGCTAGAACCTTAGCTTGGATCACAAAGGTTGTGATTCCGATCCGAGGGCGACCGAGGGCCCCAACGAAGTACCGTTTCTTCCGAAAGTAAATCAATCAGTTTATATATTCGAGGATTGTGACACAAAACAAATTATCACATCGCCTTGCAGGCCGATTAGCGCAATTTGTATTAGCAGCTAATTTACGTTTTACGTGCGACGTTTCAGTGCAATATCACGTATCAGCGACTTAGCGACTGTATCGTAGTGTTGTGTGAATGGAAAATGTCCATTATAAGGCAAACGGACGTATACGAGTACAATACACCTGCATACAATGGCTTCGTAGTTTAGTTTAGTGCAGTTCTCAGCATATGACGCGCGCCCTCCTCTCGCGTGGTTTGTTAACTATTAATGAACGTTGGATTAACGTTATTTTTTAACTGTGTTCTCTCGTGATAGTGGTTGAAATATATATTCGGTGTATCGCTTGGAAATTAATTAGTGATGTGTGAAGGTGTTATCGATAAAATTTACAGTGTTTTTAAATCTGTTTAGGCCGGAATTTTTTAAAGTAGTTATCGTGAGCATTGGGTTCGCTGTATGTCTTAACCTTGGCTATTACGTAATTTACGATTATACTTACGATTATTTTTACTTTAGGATTTATAGTTAAGCTACATTATGTAACGCAATGAGTTACACGTATTGCATTAATATCGCACTTGTAAATTAATTCTTTTTCAAAGTAAGCTATAGATGATTTTCTTTATTTTGTTTTAGTTAATTTACAATATATTTATATTGTCTATTTACACAATACTTGTCAAAAATTGAACGAAAATTATAGGATTTAGTCCTATATTATAAATATAGCATACATCCTTGTCTGCACATTAAGACGTGAATCTTAATGACAGGATTACAAATTTGTGTGCTAAAGTGCTAAGGGAAAAATTTGGCCTGAAAGAGGAAGTTGTAACTATAATTGGAAAGACTTTTTTTTTTTAAAGAAAGCTAGCTCTTTTTTTTTTCAGAAATATTACTAAAAATCTTGTTAACCATTCCAACTAAGCTTAAGCTTGTGCTAGGACATGCTTCACGGCAATAGTCCAATGTTGGATTCGAACCCACGACCTTACGATTCGCAGGCCGTACCCTAAACCATTAGGCTATTGACGCTTCAATGTTTGATTCAGAGGTTTAGGCTTAGGAAGCTAAGATAAATGATGAAAGTGAATTGAGGAAAATTTATAGTGCTTAAATTCTGAACAGTGTAGTTAGGAGAAGCCATAGGCGACATAGATGTCACCAACATACAAAAGAAGGTCGTTAAAAGTTGTAAAAATAAACGAACAACGACTTGAACGACGCAAGAGAGCTATGTTAGGACCATGGAAAATAGAAATCCGTAATATTTGCGTACCCTTCTCGGTCAACAGCGTGGCATTTAATATTCGGGTTTTATTTTTAAAAGCAAATACTATCATAAAAATTAAATGCGGATGGTTTTCTTACGATGTTCTCCTTCACCATCAGCACTTAAAATTGCAAAAAACAATTTCAATAATGCCGGCACTCGAGTTATTAACTCAAGTTGCTAGCGTGCTATACAACTTCAGGCGACCGGACACAGCAAGCTACCACGGCCCAATACCAACATGTTTCGCCATAAATAAAAAATAAACAGTTCAATGACATTTGAATATTACATGCATCAATGCATTAGGTTTAATGGCGATAAAGTGAAATGAATTACGGTCTGTAATGGAAGTGTTGGCAAACACAGTAAATCAATATTATTACAAAAAATATTTCTATTATTTATCCTTGCATTAAAACAAGAATATATTATACTTAGACACTTTTAGACTGATTGATTTTGGCTCGAAGGCTTTTACACTTGCTTGCCTTGTTCTTAGATTGCTTAAAGTGATCGTCTGTTATGTCTAACTTAATCTCTTGCACTAAGTTAGACTATGCCCTATGTATTAGTTGACATCTCGAGAGGACATGTAGATGAGCCGATACTAGCTCGACTTATTCTGACTCCAAAATGTCCGAAACGAATGTAGAACTATCAGATGGTTCGCGTATGTGTGCTAGAGCGCCCCCGTATTCCCGTTAACATGCGCCTATGAAGCGTCAATAGCCTAATGGTTTAGGGTACGGCCTGCGAATCGTAAGGTTCGAATCCACCACTCGACTATTGACGTAAACTATCACCTAGCACAAGCTTAAGCTTAGTTGGAATGGTAAACAGGAATGTTTGTAATATTTATAAAAAAAAAGTAATATTGCTAGCTTTCTTTTTTAAAAAATAACTATGGTGGAATATCTTGGGGTTTTAGACGGTGCAAGCCAGAAACATAACTTTTCTCCGGAGGGTGTCTACTTTAGGCGTTTCCTCAAGCAAAAATATGGAAATTAAAGGATACTACACAGAAAAGGACATGTACATTTAGGCTTCGTCAACTAATGTCTTTAAATCGCGTGTATCTGAATACTTTTTACTCAAGCAATGTAAAATAAAAACTGGTATATATATTGTCGTTTATGTATTCCATGTATATTACTATATTTATATTGAAGTATCTATGTGTATATATGTAAATGTATATTTATTTATCTATATAATATATTTAAAACGCTATTTTTAGCGGCACTACCCTTAGCCTGCTCTTAACCACTAAAGGTTAGCTGGAAGAAAATGCTAAATAGCATTAAGTTGGCCTTTGTACATATACTTTAGTGCAATAAATGATTTATTTATCTATCTATATACATTTCGGCGAAAACAAAGTCAAATAATAGTGATTGATATCTCAAAGTTCTTAATATTACATAATGGATGTGCCATTACGTAATATTAAGAACAGATTAAGCAAGTACTGTTCTAACTGCGCGTAATAACATCACAAAAAACGTATTAAACATGCCTTCTGTGAGGTAATTCATGCGGGCAATACGTTGCGTAACCGTTTGTACTCAGTGACAATTTGAGAATAGCCTGCTCACCTTGCTGCGGCCCGTGGGAGCGGCTTTTTGAGTAAATTCCACACGTCGACTACCGCATTTCTATTAGATCGAATTAAAAGCGTTATTTGTCACGGTCGATTTTTAACGCCGCTATAGCGGGTAAGAGTAAGAATTATTTTACACAAATTCTTAATTTCAAAAGTTAATAGGACTGTCTGGGAATCTTGATATCTTGCGTAACTTATATCGAATGTAGAAATGGTAAAAATGAAAGCAAAAATAAAAGTCTCCGCTGACAGCACCAATGAACTGGTGAGCAAAAATAAAGGGTCAGAATAAAGGGTCGGTTAAGAAAGTTTGAATATCTCGGAAGATAAAGACGCTAGCTAACTGAAATAAATTGTGCATGGTAGGCAATGAAATATCCTTAAAAGAAAAAAATTAATATTATTAATTTCTTTATAACTACTAACACTAATTTCAGTACTTAGTGTTGCCTCCATGCGGCGTAAAATTTAAATTTAAATAGATTTTTATGAAAAATACTGTATTATCCAAGTTTACATAAGAAATGCTTTTTAATGAAATAAAAATAAATGAATAAAAATAATTTATTTTATTTTAAGGATATTTAATTGTCTATCATTATGCGGGCTTCAAAGCACTCTCTGAAGAAGCAGATCATCTTAGGCAAAATGGACGGCAAACGTGCTCAGGGTAGGGCGCCTGCAAAATGGTCGCACATGATCATGAATACGGTGGGAGGCAGTATGCAGCGCGCGGTCCACTCCGCCTATGACCGCACTCAATGGAGGCTGCTTGTACGTGGTCGAGATCCTCAGTGAGGGAACGAACAAGAAGAAGAATTGTCTATCATGCACAATTTATTTCAGTTAGCTAGCGTCTTTATCTACCGAGATATTCAAGCTTTCCTCACGACTATATATTCATTATTATTAAAAAATGTGTTATGGAGGCCATTTGCAGTACATAGTATACAAACACACGCACACGTACATCACGAAATCACTGAAGACCTCAATCAAAATTTAAAACTAAGTATTATGAATAAATTGTGAATCTCTCCGTTGGCAGTGGTTCCCGTAAAAGTGGATATATAATTAACCAAGTCCTGTAGATTCTGTAAACATAAATATAAATAAATATATATTCATATGTTTAAATAAATATGCATTCGTTTTTCTTAGAAATCGTTAAATTACTTTGTTGCAATTTTAAGTGCAGATTTATCACGTACTCGGTGCAACGTGCGATATATTTTTTATAAATGTTACTACACACAATCCCTCATGGGGCCGACCAGTTGGTTTAGGTAGATTAAATATCAGCCCTGTAGTTCTGGGCTCTCAAGAATAAGACTACGGTATCCCCTGCCTGTCGTACAAGGCGACTAAAGGGGCCTCGGGTTCACTGGGCGACAAGGGTGGGGGCCTGAGTCGTCCACCAAAGTGGAAATGGGAAGAAGGCGACATCGGCTGGCCCGTGTCGCCTTGCGCTGCGAGGGCACAGGGGAGGGAGTAACCTCCCGGGACGTGCTCTCCTTGAGCACAGTGCAGAGGGGCTCCGGTGCGTTCCACCGGAGATCCCGGAGCCCTCGTAATGCACCGAGGAAAGGGCCACCGAGGAGATTTTAGTGGGTAAGAACCCCACATAAAGATACATACGATAAATAATAAATATAAATAAATATATATTCATATGTTTAAATAAATATGCATTAGTTTTTCTTAGAAATCGTTAAATTACTTTGTTTTTTATCACGTGCTCGGTGCAACGTGCGATATATTTTTTATAAATATACTACACACAATCCCTCATGGGGCCGACCAGTTGGTTTAGGTAGATTAAATATCAGCCCTGTAGTTCTGGGCTCTCAAGAATAAGACTACGGTATCTCCTGCCTGTCGTACAAGGCGACTAAAAGGGGCCTCGGGTTCACTGGGCGACAAGGGTGGGGGCCTGAGTCGTCCACCAAAGTGGAAATGGGAAGAAGGCGACATCGGCTGGCCCGTGTCGCCTTGCGCTGCGAGGGCACAGGGGAGGGAGTAACCTCCCGGGACGTGCTCTCCTTGAGCACAGTGCAGAGGGGCTCCGGTGCGTTCCACCGGAGATCCCGGAGCCCTCGTAATGCACCGAGGAAAGGGCCACCGAGGAGATTTTAGTGGGTAAGAACCCCACATAAAGATACATACGATAAATAATAAATATAACAAATCTTCAGAAAGATACGCCGCCTTCCCCAGAAGGCGGGGTATCTTTCTGAATATTTCCTCCTCGTCAACAAAAAAAAAAGGTTGAAATAATTTTTCAACAAAACAAAGCAGCGGTAACCTAGTAGCTTATCGGTTCGCTTTAGGATCTTATAGTCGTCAGTTCGAATCCCAGTCGGCAAGTAACAAAGGATTGTCTAAAATTAGTGCCTGCTAATAACCTTGAAAAGCGGATAGCGAAAGTTGTCTTTGTCTACCCCACTAGGGTTAAAAGGTCGTAAGAGCTTATTATATATACATATATAATCATTATGTTACCTGTCTAATGGTATTGTAACTGACGAAAGAGGCTAGCTTCTACGCCCTCTGTGACACAGTTTCTGAAATTTCCCTCAGCGCCAAGGCTTCCTAAAGAAGTAATTTTAGTATTCTCTCTAGAATTCTGTTATCAGATAGAAGTATTGACCCTCTCCAGCACTCTCAAGTTAAATTCATATGTTTAAATAAATATGCATTAGTTTTTCTTAGAAATCGTTAAATTACTTTGTTTTTTATCACGTGCTCGGTGCAACGTGCGATATATTTTTATAAATATACTACACACAATCCCTCATGGGGCCGACCAGTTGGTTTAGGTAGATTAAATATCAGCCCTGTAGTTCTGGGCTCTCAAGAATAAGACTACGGTATCTCCTGCCTGTCGTACAAGGCGACTAAAAGGGGCCTCGGGTTCACTGGGCGACAAGGGTGGGGGCCTGAGTCGTCCACCAAAGTGGATCTGGGAATAAGGCGACATCGGCTGGCCCGTGTCGCCTTGCACTGCGAGAGCACAGGGGGAGGAGTAACCCCGGGAGGAGCACGTCCCGGGGACGGGACGTGCTCTCCTTGAGCACAGTGCAGAGGGGCTCCGGTGCGTTCCACCGGAGATCCCGGAGCCCTCGTAATGCACCGAGGAAAGGGCCACCGAGGAGATTTTAGTGGGTAAGAACCCCACATAAAGATACATACGATAAATAATAAATATAACAAATCTTCAGAAAGATACGCCGCCTTCCCCAGAAGGCGGGGTATCTTCTGAAGATTTCCGTCAACAAAAAAAAAAAAGGTTGAAATTTTTTTCCACAAAACAAATAAAGCAGCGGTAGCCTAGTAGCTAATCGGTTTAGCTTTAGGATCTTATAGTCGTCAGTTCTAATCCCAGTCGGCAAGTAACAAAGGATTGTCTAAAATTAGTGCCTGCTAATAACCTTGAAAAGTGGATAGCGAAAGTTGTCTTTGTCTACCCCACTAGGGTTAAAAGACGTAAGAGCTTATTATATATAAATATATATAATCATTATGTTACCTGTCTAATGGTATTGTAACTGACGAAAGAGGCTAGCTTCTACGCCCTCTGTGACACAGTTTCTGAAATTTCCCTCAGCGCCAAGGCTTCCTAAAGAAGTAATTTTAGCATTCTCTCTAGAATTCTCAGTTATCAGATAGAAGTATCGACCCTCTCCAGCACTCTCAAGTTAAATTCATAGGCGTGGGCTGTTGCTTTAAGTTATAAGTTATCTATGATTCTAGTGAAATTGTTTTTTTTTTTTAATTTATTATGGAGGGTTTGATCAAAATTGATCATATCACCCTCATAAAAAATCTTATAATAAATTTTACACAACAGTAAAACAATACAATATTAAGTACACCACACACAACATTAAAACACGAATATTCCATATGACTTGCGTTTCAGGCCCGCTCTAACAAGGTGGTATAGCAGTCTTGCCTGATCCGACTCGAAAAGGCAAGAATGCTATTACACACCCCGACTTGCGACAAATCAATGTTAAATTTCGCCGTGAATAGTACTCTTTCGGCTTCGTTCCGGACACATTCGACCATTATGTGGTAAGCGTCCTCAACTTTCCCGCATTCTGAACAATTAGGGGTTGACACCTTTCCCATCATGTGGGCAAAGCTATTAAGCGGAATGTGTCCGGACCGAAGCCTAAAGGCCAGAGTTGCTTCATCCCTGCCCATATTGGTGCTGTCAATCCACGGGAATCGGAGAGGATTCGGCTGGATCGTCCTGTACCAGATTCCTTTGGTGAGAGATCTTTCATCAAAATATTCTTTCCAGAGAGTAGTGCATTTATTTCTAACAACATAAAAAAGATCTGTGAAGTAAGGAAGACAATTAATGCGTATACCTTCACTTGCAGCCTCTTTTGCCATAAGATCTACATACTCGTTACCGTTTAGACCAATATGAGCAGGTATCCATTGTTGTCCGTCCAACGTTGAAATTGTGATTGAGTGAAATTGTGATATCCTTAGACTAACAATGACAATCAACTCATAGGAATATTATTTTAAGACAGAAATTAATATTCCTATGAGTTACGTAATACGATATTGCGATAATATGAATAATTTCCGGTAAGGTATTCCGAGAACATTATAGTGTAGTATTACCTCGATACGGACACGTGTCAACGCCACGTTATTAATTGTTAAGGTTGCCCGAGTAAAATAAATATTTATAAAAATAAAAACATTTTACCAAGTGGGCTGAGCAGAGGTGCGTAGCAATCTATCACTTCTCAGTATACCGATAACCTCTCACGGGAAGCATTATCCAATCTCTCCTCTCCGTCATGATCAAATGGAGCGAGATTGGGTCGGCTTAAAAACATCCGTGACATCTGCTCCTAACCTAAAAAGCGTTGGGACCTTACAAGCGGCCGGGAAGCTCCCAACTTCCCCTCCAACGGCACAGAATGTTGAATTAAGACACCAATTGCTCATATTGTCATATGACTAGTAGAACCAGTCAATCATGACTTCAAAGAACTACTGCGTGACACATATACCTTTGCATTTCACTTATCTGGTTTATTCCGAATGATGGGCAGTGATGAGTTACCGTCAGGCGAGCCATCAGCTCGTTTTATTTTTTTTTTAATTAGGTATTATATTCCTAGAGTTCGGTCACCCCTCAATCCGGTGTAAAAAAACTCATAAAAAACCAAGTGTGGTGGGTACTGGTCGACCGCGTGCTGGCTTATTGAATAACAAATTCATCAATGTCATTTAAAATCTCAAACTTGTTCTTAATATCTGCTTACGTTTGATAGCTATCAATGTGACGTCTGTCATTCAATGTCACTCGATACTGGTGCACGTTTTGAAAAAGTTCGTTCTGCGTGCGGTTTGAGTCAGCGCAGTCAATCACCTTGCGTGTGGGATCGCCTTGCGGTGACTCATTTGCTGACAAGTGAAATCAGCTTGTTGATAAGCCGATCAATCGTCTGCATTGTTTTCAGTCATTTTACGTGAGCCATACTATAGTTCAAGATCAAGCTGTGATTGCGCTCACACAACAAACAACAGAGTAATTACAGATGCGTTGTTAAACCTTAAAATGATTTAGGCCGTCCAGTACCTTCAATCAGCGGACTAAATATCTATATAAATTTGATACAGATATTTTATGGGGAGGCCCCACCCTTTGGATAAGATTAGGAACGTTGCTGGAGTTTCTTCGGCCACTTCTTCTCCCAGCGCCAACGCTTCCCGAAGTGGCATATAAGTTAGTTTGGCTAAGATTGTCTCAAATAGTTTAATTAATAAAATACCTACCTACCGATAGATTATCCGTGAAATTGCTACCGACCAAGTCGTGGCCCGACCCTCTCGGGCACCCTCAGATCTGAATGCTTACGCGTAACATCGTAACGGTCCAAGCCGAGTTTACCCCTCAACGGGGGGACCCTTGTGTTGAGTAACTAGCTAACAGAGGTTCAGGCTAAGCGACCTAAGGGCTATTCCACTTCACAATCTGGTGAAGCAGTATAGGCCAGCCTCTCTGGCCAACTGTCTAGTTCTTCATCAAAAAAAAAATCACCTAATATCCAATTATTTCTTGATTTTTTTTTTTTTTTTTTTTTTTTTGACGGACTACACAGATTGGCCAGAGAAGCTGGCCTTGACTGCTTCACCGGATTGAGAGGTGGCATAGCTCTTAGGTCGCTTAGCCTGAACCTCTATTGCTAGTAACTCGACACAAGGGTCCCCGGTGGTAACCTCGGCTTGACGGTTACTATGTTACGCGTAAGCATTCCGATCCGAGGGCGCCTGAGAGGGCCGAACCACGACTCGGTCGGTTGCTATTTCACGGATAATCTAAGGGACATTCGAAAGCTAAACTAACTTTAAGTGCCACTTCGGGAAGCGTTGGCGCTGGGAGAAGAAGTGGCCGAAGAAACTCCAGCAACGCTCCTAGCATCTAGGGGGTGAGGCCTGCCCATAAAATAGCGATAACGCGCGAGGATTATTCGCAACCTCCGACGGTCACGAATGGACGCTTTGAAGATTTGTAAAGATCTAGCCTGTGCAATGGTAATCGCGTCGTCCGGATCGTCAAGAACGTGTCTCGGCCTCCGGGCGACGCGACGGAATTTAGTATAGGAAGGCTTATAAGTGGCGGCACTTACAAGAAGTTTGTTAGAATGTTTGGTGGCAGTCTCGAAAAACCGTCGAGATGCCTGCTTAAAGAATTGGGCTATTGTCGGTAACCCTGTGTCAACGTGGAGCTCACGATTACGTACAAACCACGGCGCACCCGTGGCTCGTCGCAAAAAACGATTCTGAATTACTTGTAACCTATGGATATGTTTATGGGCGGCATGCGCGAAGACCGGGCTCGCGTACGTCATAACGGGACGTATAACTGCTTTGTAAAGTGTCACCTTATTACTAAGGGACATTTTACTTTTCTTATTAATGAGGTGATATAGGCGACTCATAACGTAGGCCGCCCGGTTCCTAACCTGATCTACGTGAGGGCCGAAGCTGAGTTTGGGATCTAATACGACACCTAAGTATTTGGTTTGTGTTACCCATGGAATAGGGGTACCTAGAAATTGGACGCAACGAGGTGGAGACTGAAGACGCCTCGTGAAGTACATGGCTGCGCTCTTAGCCGGGTTGATTTCTATTCTCCATTTCCTAAACCAATCCCTAGGGCATTGGCCGCGGTCTGGAGTTTTTGAGAATGACTTCGGGGAACGCCCCGAAGCATAAATGCCGGTATCGTCGGCGAAAAGGGCTAGCTCTGCTCTACGTGAGCGCGGAATATCGTTAGTGTAGAGCGTGTATAGGACAGGACCGAGCACGGATCCTTGTGGTACTCCGGCTCGAACGGGACGGAGGGTGGAGCGCACTCCCTCGACGCGGTATCTAAAGGTTCGGCCAGTAAGAAAATCGCGCAATGTGCGCACTAAATAGTCGGGCACCCCGAGCTTGTATAGTTTGTACACAAGCCCGGCGTGCCAGACTTTGTCGAATGCCTTCGCCACGTCCAGGAAGATGGCTCCCGTATGCATGCCAATTAGGGATTTGGCGTGAATGTGCTCCGTGATGCGGAGTACCTGTTGAGTACATGAGTGTTTGGCACGGAAGCCAAACTGCTCGGGTATGGGAAGCTCTCGCGAGTCCATGAAGGCGCGTAATCGAGCTAAGATAAGCCGTTCGTATACCTTCCCCAAAACGGAGAGGAGACTAATAGGTCTATATGAAGTAGGTTCAGTACGCGGCTTACCAGGTTTGAAGAACCCTACGACGTCGGCCTCCTTCCACTCGTTGGGAAAGATGCCGTGAGTCATAGCCGCGTTAAATATTATAGCCAGTAGGCGTACGATATTATCGGGGAAATGTCTAGCTACCAAGTTCGGTATGCCGTCTATACCGGGAGCTTTGCGGGGACGCAGATTTTTTTAATATATCCTCAACCTCGGTGCACGTGATCGGTGGGACGGGATCGCGGATTGGTTTTTTCTTCCCCCTACGATCGACCTCGCTCTCTACCTTTAGGAGGTGAGCGGGGTCGACGGGAAGGGTGCTTGGGGAGCACTGAGCCTCGAGACTGTCAGCCAGACACTCGGCCTTCTCCTCGTCAGTGAAGCTGGCGGAGATTAGGACGATTGAGGGTGGCATCCCCGGATCGGGGTCGCGTTTAAGCGATTTTGGTAATCTCAAAATGCCAGATGTGATGGGCGGATGTCGCTTAACGTATTGTTCCACTGTTCGTTCCTATAAGCGGCTATGCGTGATTTAACTTCACGCTGCAATTTACGTAGCCGCCTACGGTGACGCTCGGTAGGGTGCAAGTCGTAAGCCCTAGTGGCGGCGTTCTTACGTCTCATGAGATCACGAATTTCAGAAGGCAGGACCCATCTGTGGTCGTCCACAACGGGTACCTCCTTGGAGCAGTCTTTGATGACCGTCTGAATGTGTCTCGAGAGCGCGTGCGCTGCGAGATTTGTTTTGAGAGGAGAATCTACGTTCTCAGGAAATGCTTCTAGATGAGGAGCTGGCATCTTTCAATTGGGACTCAAGTTTGTGCCAGTCGATGATGGATTTGGTCTGAGGAGCGGTTTGCGCTGAAGGCCTAGCCGCAGGATTACAGGGCGGTGATCCGAGTGAAGCTCGTGTATCACGCACGGGTTACTTACTGTAAGGGTGATATGGCGGAGGATAGCAATGTCTAAGACATCCGGTGTATGTTCCACTTGATGCGGAAAATGGGTGGGCTCTTGTGGTCCCACGATCTCGAAGTCGAGGGGATCGACCAGAGATTCGAGGGCCAGCCCTCGCGGGTTAGTCTTATAGGAGAACCACCGAGGATGCTTGCTATTAAAATCACCGGCTAGAATCGTAGCGTCTCCGAGAGAGGAGAGCTTCGAAGTCAGATCTGAGTACTTCTTTACTACGGTGACACGGAAGGTATACCGAAGCAATGGTTATTGGGGAGTGACCTGTCATGGCTAACTGGCAGACCGAGGCCTCAAGGTGCTTTAGTCGCGGCGTGTCAATCGGAACGCAATGCAAAGACCTCCTATAGTAAATGAGGGTGCCGCCGCCTCTGGCACCGGCTCTATCATTTCTAACGATGTTATAATTCGCGATCTTCGGATCGCGCATAGACGGTTTGAGAAAAGTCTCTTGCACTAACATAACGTCGACCTGATATTCGCGTACGAAGTTCGCGACTTCGTCTTTTTGTTCCCTAAGCCCGTTCGCATTAAAAAACGCGACGGTTAGCGAACGGGGCTTTATCCTAGCGTTGCAAATCATTTTAACGCGATAAGGACGTGCTGGTATCGGTGTATAACATCTAACCGTGCGCCTACATCCGTTTTCGACGCATATTCGTTCGCGATGGCGATGAGTTCGTCTATGTTGAACGACTTAAGAACCGCACTTAGTCCCTCGAAAGCCGTGGGAGTATCCGAGTTAGGTGCCGTGAGCGCCGACGGTTGCGCTGGAGCGGATGGATGTACCGCCACTGGGCGGGCGGGCGTAGGTACTGTAGCCGCGGCGGCAGCGCCGTTCGCAGTAAATTTGAGCGGCGTTTGCCACGCGGGGCGCATCGGTGGGAACGCCGACGGTGGCGGCACCGTCGGGCGTTTTGAGGCCGACGCGGTTTTATCGGCCGGCTGTTTACGTTGTGGTGCCTTAGGGCATCCTTTAAAGTTGGCCGTGTGGCCTGTTGCCTGCATAGGACGCAGGAGGGCTCTTCCGTTTGGAGGGCTCTGTCCTTGGGACGGGGACAGTCGCGAGTGCCGTGGTCCGCAAGGCACTTAACGCACCGGGGGCGCGCGAAGCAATTGCGTGCGGAATGGCCATAAAGTTGGCACCTATGGCATTGCCCGGGCAAGCCTGTTTTACGCGGAGTTTCGACAACTATGCGGGTGAACCTACATAATGTTTTTATGTCGAATATGCGTTTTCCTTCGGGGGTGCGAGCTAGAGTCACTTGGACCATATCTAGGGGCGTTTTATTGCGCTGCCTACGCATGCGATGGACGCTGATGACTGGGAGGCCCTGTCCTTGAGATCGAAATAATCTCCTCAATCGTAACTTCTGCGGGAATCCTCTTGACGATCGCCCGCAGGGTGCGCTCTTCTGGGAGTGCATATGTATAAAATAGATGTCACATTGTTGCATGAACGATGTGAGATCTCTGAATGAGCGGCATCTTCCGCCTGTACCTAATGTGGGTGCCGGCTAGTGTCGGTACCAATTTACGATGGGGCATGGCTGATTGTACGCGGGCCCACTGCGATCTATCTGTTAAATATACTGGAGGGCTTCGCGTTTGAAGCGGTCGGTCCGGTGGAGGCGCGGTTCGCGGTTGGGGCTCAGGACGCGGTAGCGGAAGTGTTGCGGCGCAATGGCGAGACGTTCCGGCGTCCGTCGTCTCGTTCTCACGGGGAGTGGATAGGGAGGCTGGTGGGGTCCGCGATGCGGCGAAGTCCGTTGGCCTTGTGTGCCTTCGTGGGCGGTGTGGGGCTCACAGACGGAGGAAGCGGCCGCCTGGCTCTTCTTCCTCTTCGTCTTTCGCTTGGTGACCGTTGTGAAGAGGCCACCTTCGATGGAGTTATCGCTCTCCGTACCCGATTTTTCAATTTCCATTTCGGAAGCGGAGTCTGTACGCGGTGAGGAACGGGGTCGGGGCAGAAGGCCCGGCGGTCGGTCGTCGACCTGCTCGTCTTCTAAGAGGGCATTATATATATCCGGGAATTTCACCCGGAGCTTTTCAATAAGGGCAATAAGTTTGCCCATTCTAATCGCGGAGGGGAGGACTTTATCACAAAACTACCTACCTACCACAGGGTCCCGGTGGGATGCCGGGGTGTGTAGCCCTGCCTCCCTCCCCGCCGGGTGTAGGCAGGAGGATGTGTGCCTTAGTGTGTCTGGGTGCCAATCTTATTGTGCACCTCAGGTGTGTCCTTAAGACTAATTAAAACTACCCGGGGCACTAAAGGCCAAAACGTAAGTCGACTGTTGACTATGGCAGTAGACCAAAGGCCAACCTTGCCGACCCCTTCCGATTTCGCGATTCCTGAAGGGAAGCGTCAGGCACCAGGACCACCTGTCGTCGGCTTCGTTCACACCGTTAGGTATCCACCGAACGAACAAAGGACTCTAATCAATAAAATAATAAAGTTCTACTTATACTCCGAAAACGTAAGCCGTTAGAATGCGGCAATTACGAATTCAGTGTAAAGTACAATGGAGGCGTGCAGCTGTGCTCGCAGGTGCGCTCACAGGTGCGCGCGTCGCGCCCTCAATGGACGGCGCTAATGGCTGTCCTTTTCAGACAGGGATCGGAGCGGCACACGTCCGCTCACAACCACTGCTCGAATCGGACTGTGTTATTTCTTGAGAGGCAAAACATATGTACGGCAAAACGCAAGTCCATAATCTATAGCTATATTATCTCAGGCTGAGCCTCGTGGGACTAACATCGGTAAGTACAAAATTTTAGACCAGTTAAGAATTATTAGAAATAGTGACGTTATTATTTTTCCAAACTCAATATTTTCTCATTATATATACACTAACTAACTACATTTTAATTGTAGCTCTCAAACTGATTCAGTGTTAGTCACTCAGCACCAGGTTCCCCGGGAGGAACATTGGGCCTTTCTCGGTAGCATTCTTATTCTAGGACGTCCGAGAGAGCCTAAACCGCTCGGTCAGGTGCTTATGTCAATTATAACAAACTACGATAGTATGCTCTAAGCTAGAACTAAATAGATTCTTAATCTTGGCTGTTTCTTTGTTCTTTTTCTGTATTCTTTATCTAGGCTACGTCGTCAATGTGAAACAGCCTTAAACCGATACATCTACCTTCAATGATTATCGAAGTCTGCTTTTCTCTATTGATTTTGGGTGTTAAAGTAATATGTTATTTTATTATATATATTATATAATTATTAATTAAAATATTTAGTTTTGTCATTCCCAAAATATTTGGCACTAAAGTAACATTATAATCTCCACGTAAATGTCGTAGACTTGAAAACCATGGACCGAAACAAATTGTGCGTAATCATAAAACGAGCGTGGTTAGAATAATTAACAATAATTTATTGGACGATTATTGGTTACGTTGAACAAAGCGTGCCTCAGTAATGGTCACGTAATTGTAATCTACTTAAGCATACAATAATACGACGTGCATTGTGCTAATGACGACTGCCGCCAACCCCAATTGGATGTATTGGCTTCGAAACAAGATGGCTGCCCTTTATTAAAATTATATTGCGGAGTTTTAAAAAATAGGATTTTTATCCAATTATTAACAGTAAAAGGGGTTAATTGTTCAGTTTGTTAAGTTAAATAACAAACTATATTTTTTT
Source organism: Meandrusa payeni (assembly GCA_029286785.1). Classification (NCBI taxonomy): domain Eukaryota; kingdom Metazoa; phylum Arthropoda; class Insecta; order Lepidoptera; family Papilionidae; genus Meandrusa; species Meandrusa payeni. The sequence continues at coordinate 4,755,546 of JAGSMX010000027.1, forward strand.
AGCATAGAATATTATATTGTTATTATAATTAATATTTAATTATTAGACTTACTGACCGTATATAGAAAGTAAATACACGCACACTACAATACTTATACCATAAAAATATAGAAAGAAAATAATAAAAAGGTATTGTGATCTGCATTTTACCAAGCAAGTTTGTCACCCAATATATTATTGGAACTGATCTGTATTTGGCCCTAATAAAAACATGATTACCATTTAAGGCATTAAGAACATTATAAAAGCCAAACGATGTCAGCTTTCTACATTTTATGGACACATAGCACATACATACGTGGACCACCGGGATGTCTAAGTTACCCTGGAGGTCGATCACGGCTGTGATTCAATTGGGTATAAAAGCCTTCAGGCTAATACTGATAATAACTTAAAAACCTAAAGAAATCAATTTTAAATATAAGGTAATTATTTGCAAAATGATGTTAGCATTTATTATTACAGAACATCACAGAGGAGATATTTTATAATTGCGCATAGTGTAGTTTCGCAACAAATATTACAAATGGCGACGTAAAAATGTAACGTGAACACGCGAACAAGTGAAAATCTTATTAATTGATTAATAATACATCAACGGAGCGCGAGCGAACCTGCCTTATATATGTAACCAGATAATTGATGTAACCGAATGGCGTTGTAATATTACGCCTTAGAGACATAAACAAAAAATACATAAGCAGACGTATTGTTCAGTGTCTGGGCAATTACTTCAAGTTGTATAGTACGCCAGCGAGTTTAATCCTTGGTTCAATCTATGGTGAAGGAAATCATTTTGAGGTTTTAAGGACGTGTGTGCTTATTTCACGGCAGTCTTTTTGCTCTAATATCTTGGTACTTAAAGTAAAAAAGTTAAAGTTACAGCCTTTATATACATATATATGTCCGACTGTTGGGCTCAGGCCTTCTTTGTAAAGAGAGTATAAGGGCAATAGGCCGCCACACGGCGCTATTGCGGATTGGCAGACTTTACATGCATTAGAAAAAAATTATGAGTAGGTTTCCTCACAATGTTTTCCTTCACCGCCGAGTGCGTCAACACATAAAAATGTATCAACAAATTTATTGGTGCCGGCACCGGGTCGCCCCTCGCTATCGCTAGGGATCGAACTCGGGTTGCTAGCGTACTATGCAACTTGAGGCAACCACCCGGATACTGAGCTACCACGGCTCTTCTCCCTGTTGGTACTTATGTGTCTTAGTAAGTTTCAAGATTGGTACTTCTTAAGCTTATGTTTCGTAAACATACATAATTTAAAGTGACTAGTCCAGTTGCAAGGAATAAAATCAATTTTCGCAACCTGACTGGCACGCAGCTATGCAAATGAACGCCGTATAATTGGGTTTCTGAGTCAATTTGTTGCAAACACAGGTTCCAATATGAAACGTAATCGAATTGAGCGGTGGGATAACTAAGCAAATTGTGAAAACGCATACTAGTTCAATCGTGCGAGTTTTAATTACGCCCTCGTTAGAGGCGGCGTGGAGCAAAAACTTATCTGCAGTTCGACTGTTAGTTTGTAATTTATACTATGCCAATTGTGCATACATTATACTAATACAGGCTTTTTTGCAACGTCGCCCATGATTAGAGGTTCAGGCTAAGCGGCCTAAGAGCTATGCCACCTCTCAATCCGGTGAAGCAGTAAAGGCCAGCTTCTCTGGCAAACACATCAACTCTCTTTCGCATCAACTTTCTCTCGTCTCTCTTACTGCACTCGTTCCTTCTACATGTTCAAACCACCGTACTACATAATTACAAACGCACTGAAGGAAGAATGAATTCAAAAACTTTAAATATATAGAAAGCCATACGATAATAATACGTGTACCACGTCAAAAACTTTAGGTAATATTCAAAGTTTTAGGAGGCATTTTTTTGTTATTTTGTATTATTTTAGTTGCGGTAGTTTGGGCATGTAGAAAGGACGGGCGAGGAAAGCCAAAAAGTGACTTATTACAAGTATATTTAAAAGTAAAATAAAAATCGACTATAATCAAATAGGTATATCATAAAATATAATTAATCAGAACGTCACCTAATTCTTACCAAACGACCTTTGAAGTACATCCTTCAAAAATAATCATCGAAATCATTTGGCGTATTGAGTAACTATAGTGTGAATCGAGTTATTCGTCCATTGGTAGCGCACATATTTACGAGTAATGCAACCAAATTTAAATGGCATCACACGGAATCAAATAAAATAATCCTCGAAATTGTGTTCAACCAGTCGAAAGTTATGAGGTAACAAAAGAAGCAGAAGAAAATTGAGTACCTCCTTCATTTTTGAAGTTAGTTGATGGGTGATATTAAAAAAATATAAACATTCCAATAGATCGAATTTATAACTTTTAAAATTGTAAATAGAATAAAATAGCCAAAAGGCTTCACGTTGTTAGATTTTAAGTACAAAAAAATCACTTGCAGAAAATTTGAAGCCTGTATATGGCGTTGACCACCTGTCACATATAAGATAATAAGCGTGGTGATAAGCGAACAGTAGTCACCGTCTATCCCGCTAGGTTAAAATACGTGAGATCTTATTTTTTTATTTATAACATAGTAGTAGTAGTAAATCCACTTTTGAATGGAAAACAAAAATGTTATTAAAGTTTATTAAAAAAATAAGCTAATAAAAAAAAGAAAAACACACGCTTTCTTTTTAACCTGTAAGTCAGGTGACGATGTCTCTTCTTCATAAAATAAGTCGGCATCTTCAATTCCTTTATGGGTGTCTGTGATCACGGGTGATTACTTAAAATCAAGTCACTGTGCTCCTTCGGGCCTTCCCAGTATTATTTCATTTAATAAATGTTTTTAACAAAGTTGTTATTTCTAATCTGTTCGTGTTAAAGTCACATTCGCTTGAATTTTAATTATCGTATTAAGAAAAGCGTGACTCACGTGAGCATAATTTTATTTAGTGTTGATCATTTATTTGTATATGATTTATGAGCACGACTAAACATTAGACATTACAGACCCCACGGGTGGAGAGATATTACAAAATGCTGATTGAAATTACATCGTTGAAATAATAATTAATAATAAGGGATATTACTAATGCAATAAATAGCGTGTAATTTTTAATCTGTCACTGATTTGATTTAAAGTTGGGTTTTTAGTTGTAAATATATTTGTTCAAATTATATGGTAAACGATCTATTTGTTTCGACGCCGTAATGTTCCACGTTGAGCAGTCGACGGCCTTGCGTTAAAGGGTCAGGTGGCCGGTCAATGGGCCACTTTACAACGATCCTCGAATTCACTCTCGGTTTCTAACAACGTACAGAGAAATGCTATGTTGCATCGTTGATCTCTACTATTAATAGATTACCAAATTTTCCTTTTTCTTTTACTTTCCTCAACTTTAATTAGACAACGTATAAGTATAGTAACAATACGTAGAGGATATTTAAGTAAGAAATACAAATCACTCGCGCCTTTAAGTCAGGCCGTAGTATGTCCACGTTTTCTCTCCACATACCCACATCTACACTGTCAACGTTGAATGAATGAAAACATGAATTAATAAATGATCGGATATATTATTTATTACACAACATTATCACTGTACAATAATGAATGAATGAGTGAACGAATATAAAATACAAAACACTCTTAAGCCGGGGTGTTTGCTATGTCTAGGTTTTCCACATCAACAAAAACGTTGGTTATGAGTACTGTCAACGTTGAATGAATAAAAATATTAATGAATGAATGAGTGAATATATTCTTTAATACAAAACATTTTACATATCGATGTAATACCATTTAATTGCATGCGCAATGGGCGTTCTTGTCGCTAAGAGCGATCTCTTTCTGACAATCTCTGGATGTACAGATTTATATTAGTAGTTTTAAAGTCATTCTCTACTATGCCATCATATGATTTTGCTTCATACATTTACTTACTCTTTCTCTTTCCACATTCATATATTCTACAAGCCGAAATAACTGGTTTTGGCCATGCAACCTCATTGTGGATCGGCAGACATAAACTAGATTGTCGTAAAAGTTTTCCCAAATATGCAGGTCCCTAATGAAGATCCTTTACCGTGCACATGATGCAAAATTTCAACAATTTTGCGGGTAGCGGCATCGGGAATCGAAGTCGGATTGCTAGCGTACTACCACAGTTCTTATGTAGTACCTAGGATTACATATAATTCAACAGCATGCACCGAAGAAGAGCCATCGGGGGGGTTTTAGTGAGTAAAAACCTCACGTGTCTTCCCCCTAGAAGACAGGCTGTCTTCTGGAAGATTTCCCCCCGTTGAAAAAAATGTTTACCTATAATTACTTAATTCAGAAAGGCTGCAGACTTTTTATTGAATTTATTGGTCTGTTCATATTTCTCATTATCTTAAGGTTATCTTACACAAGTCATTAGTTAGCAAATAAGATTTATCTCGTAAATTACATAGATAATGATTTATGTAGTTGATGAAGAGCCGCTTGAATTTATTGTAATAAAACATCGATTAATTCCATATATAGGTATTGAAAATGACAAGATATACATTAACCCAGGAGTTTGTTTTAGAAGCAAATACTATTTAACTTTGATCACGAAATCGTCATCATAACGCTCAATCATTACAATGTTTTGTTCATAATGACGTTATGCATTATTGTTTTATGATTGTGGCAAATGGGCACTGAACTTATACGAATTTAACAAAAAAAAGACATGCAACCTATTTTTTTTAATTTCTATGTAAAAGCTTGACTAACAAAACACCGAAAGTCTAGCCACTTTAGTCTGAGTTTCAGGTAGTGCAGAATAGTTTCAGAGTTACTAAATAACCTATAAGGGCGCTTTCCGAAGAAAAAAAAAGTTTCGCGACTTTTTAAGTTAGACTTTTTTTTATTGTTGTTAGATCGCAACCACAGACCTGTGTCCGTGCTCTTTTCCAATACACTTAAATTGTTCACTCTGCATTTATTAAGAGTGCCACTTCTACAGTTAATATTTTCCTTTTTTTTATGTAATGCCTGAATTTGGAGGTGGCCAGAGATCGCTGTGGTTCACGCGTCGCAGACGCCCCGCTGCATTGCTATTAGCTTCTCCGCTACCGCTGTGTCCCTGTTTCTAAGTTAGACTTTAGTAGTTACACTTTCGGTGTCAACATTTCACCACGCTTATTAGGTCCCATATGTGACAGCTGGTGAGCCCATCGGACACAATTTTTTAACAAGTTATTTTATTGTACTATATTTATTTATGTACTTAAAAACTGAAAAAGTAATTTATTGGTACAAGGCGACTGGGATTCGAATCCGCGACTTTCAGATCGTAAGTGGAACCTCTAGGCCTGATCTCTCTGATTCTCAACTACTGTGCCGCGGCACTTTTGTGTGCCGCCAAATTTTGCTAATATACAATAATGTTAATTTAATTCAGTTATATCACTTAAAAATAAAAACATTTTTAACATAAATATATATTATGATTTCGTATATTTAAAAATTTTGTCATAAACTATTTATGCAGTGTGTTGTAGTAAGTAAATAATTTTTATCTTTTTCTTTGTGTGCCGCCAAATTTTGAAATCGTTAAATATGTGCCGCAACAAAAAAAGGTTTAGAATCACTGCTCTAGGCTATACCAAGAAAAAAGAATAAAGGCGGCGAACGTTCAAATACCATTTTTGTTATTGAAGGATATTAGAATAAATTTAAATGTTTTTAGGTAATGTTTATTGATAATAGCCTTTATGAACTGTCACTTACGATGTGCGCAATTAACGGTGACGTTACAATTTCGCGTTAAACGCAAAAGTGCTCGCTTATAGAAATGGTTTTGAATTGGTTTTGTCAAAGGGGAGTTAAAGTTATGATTATTTTACGTTTATCGAAATATAGATATATCAAATTATTGTTTTAATTTAATATTATCACTTATAACTAAATTTATGTTATCAATTTAATAATTGATTATATGTTACATAATTTTTTGTCAGAATTAAAGAAGCACGGTTGAATGCATTGCAAAATAAATTTGTAAGCTTGTATAGTGGAATTTCGTAAGTCCAATGAGATGGTAGATTCGAAGTACACGGTTCATAATTGAGAGACGAGAGATTGACCTTTAGTAGCAGTCAAGGTGCGTAGACAACTGCCGCTGTTCCTTACAGGAGTCAAGGGTTGCCATGTTTCATAACAATGTTAAAATAGGGAAGTAAAAATATTTTATAATGATTCCGAAAAAAATGGGGTGTCAATTCTGTATTTTTTTTTAGTTTCAGCCACTCATAGCGCCGTCATTTATGAACGGAATACAACTATATTTTTAGTTTGAAAGGTTGTGATTGCAATTAAGTCCTAAGATATATTAAGGTTTCGAAGATATATTAAGGAACTCATAGAAATTGAACGGAAGCATGCTTTTAGATTGTGATATCGCTAGGTTTATGACAAGGCCTCCAGGTGATGGACTCGGGGGAGTTCATCACCCGCTTACGGAGGTCGTGGAGGAAGGCGCGTCCTATGTTCCGGCGCGCCTTGCCTGGAGGGCGGTGAGGGGAGGCTCGTCCTCCCCCGGGACGGGGATTCTGCAAACCATCTTAGTCGCAGCCGGGGCCGCGGTGCGTGCGTAAGCGATCCCGCAGCCCCGCCAAATACGACGATGGTGGAACATCTTGTGGGTTTGGTCGGTGAGGTCCCGACATAACTCGTCCTTCCCCCGGGGGACGATTACGCGGTCAGGTACGTTCCCACAAGTAAAACAAAAAAAAAGGTTTATGACAAACCAACTACGAGTGGTGGAAAGAGAAGGAAAATATAGGCGCCTGAACTTCGTATTATAACTAATAGAGCGGCCGCGCGTAGAAGCTATTGATCCGTTACATTTGATTCCAATTGTAGCTTTCGGACGATCGGTTTTTGTTTTTATACGTAAATGAGAGATGTTAATATCGTTTGAATTGGTATGTATGGTACCTAAATTCAGCGAGACCTTTTTACATAAACCTTCCAAAACGTTGCGAAACAACATAAAACCGGGAGAAAATCTCGACGCTGGAAAGCAAAACCGTAGTAAGTGATACATTGGGCCATTTTCACTTTTTTACATCGTTGGAATCAGAAAAAAAAGACGCGTCGATATATGACTTGAATGAACAATTACATGAAAAATAGCGAAAATATGATTTTCATTATTGACACTTCTGTTTTATTTTTTGTACCGTAAAACGATATTCTTTTAGGAAAACTCTTGGTTCACGCCGTGGTACAATACTATTCTGTAAAAATAATAAATATTGTGTCCAAAAACACGAAAGTTATCATTTTATTTTAAAAGTTGAAATGTTTTTCGGCTCTGGTGAACAATTTCATTTTTGTGGGTTACTACGTTTTTGTTTTCCAGCGATGTATAAAATTAGCTTTATTTGACATTTTATTAGTTTTAGTGGTTATAATATATTAAATATCTTTAAGATTATAAATATGAAGGAATGGCAACCCTACGTATCTATCATTTTGGCAATCATCAGTCTATATTCGGAGTGACCTTTCCGACTTGTTTTACCAACCAACCCGTCGCCACACGGCCACCGTGTTATTCTTTGTCAGGGAAATATTTTTAAAATGTTGCATTTTTGTGCTTCCTGCTCTTTTGAAGTTTTATCTGTATTAAATATTTTTAACACGCTGTATATAATTTTATACCGCTAATACAAGGATAATGACTGGAAATTTGACTTCATATTTAAAAACTAGCGGCGTCAAACAACCTCAAAAGACATGAAAGCAATAAATTTATGACATTGATCGACCAATAATATAAACACTTTTTATTTAACATTAAAATATTAGTATGCTGTTTGAATTTGTTTTAAATTATGATGATGAATTTCATTAATGAAATATTTTATAATAATGAATATTTTTGTTTCTTCTCAATAAGAAAAAGTGTTAATAGCCTTTTTGGTGACACATAAACCTGGCCACACATAAACGCGCTAAAAACAAGTATATTAAAAACGAAACACTTCCCATGCGATTCTAATAGATATTAAAATTAAATAAATTACATACAAGCTTGCAGCAATAATACAGCAATGATAATAAAAAACCTTATGTTTTCGCAAATGCACCACTTTGAAAAAAAAATTACAGATATTTATTTGCAAACATTACTATAAATTAGATACCGAATTCGCCTCGCACGTGTTCACCAGTGAACTGGTCAGATTAAGTCTTGTAATTATTTTTAATTGGTTTCGAATCGTGCAAGTTTAAAAACACTTTTAGTATATAACTAATTTTACGAATTTTAACGCAGTATTTATTTTAATTAATTAAAAAAAATATATACTTTGACAGCTTTACGTTTATTTATAGATTTAAAAAAAATTGTATAGATTCACATAATGAAATAATTATAAATCGAACCTACTAAATATATAAATGTAAAAAAGCGACCGTCAGATCGTAAGCCGGATTAGTATTAGGCTAAGTTTTTTGTTTCTTCTAATTAAGAAAAAGCGTAATTAACCTTTTCGGTCAGTCCGTTCTCTGCCCGGCCACACATAAACGCGCGAAAAACGTGTATGTTGAAAACGAAACAATAGACTAGCGATTCAGCTAGATAGTAATTCGTCAGTGAAGCGGGAGTAGCAGCCGTGACCCAATTAAGTGAACACAATGGGCGGGCGCATACAGCCGGGTGCATCGACAATGCGGCGACCTCGCGGAGTGGCGTCGCGCTGCGTTGCCCACCGTACAAGGGCGCGGCCGTGCACACTCGCGACACGTGGACTAGGCATTTAACCATAAAGCTCGTACACACCGACTTCCGGATATCCGATATGAATCACACCTAAAGCTGGATGTACGATACAGCTTATGTATGTATAAATGTTTTAGAAGATATACTACTCAATATTTTAAGAAGGAATTCGTGAATAAAACCACTGCTATCTCTGTCTAACGATAAAAGCGTCGCTAAAAGTTCTCTCATGCCTTCCCTTTCTTTCGAAAAAAAGACGAAATAAAATATTATATTATCACAGAAAGTAGCACATGCTGCATTTTAGACTGTCGATAAAATCGAGCATCTTTCGATTAAACTTGCCTTGACAGCGATGTGATTTTTTTTTATTTACAGTACAATGAGCAAAGTTAAGTGATAGTAAACTTAGATTACATTTATCAATGCTATTTAGTTATTTTTCTCCGTACAAGATTTGCTTGACTTGGCGGCAGCTAGTTTGGCTTCTTACGGGGTTATTTTTTTTGTTCACGCGGGGGAATCTTTTTATAGACCATCCTCCGGTACCCTGGGTGGGCCCGGAGGGATGTGTGGGACTCGGCCTGGGCAGCCCCTACCCACTAAACCTTCCGCGAATGCCATCAGCCGTTATGAGCGGGGTGCCCCGGATCTGTCAGCGACAGGACACCCCAACGACCGGCCGGTCCCGGCAAAGACCGGACTTCATCCTCAAAGGGGACTTCTCCGGCACTCAGAGAAGTCCCGACGACGCCGAAGCATGCTGGGGCCAGGTACCCATCCTGGCCCCGCTTCGGATTACGGGGGCGGCACCTTACGGGGTTATAACACAACCTACAAACAATTGGAAACTCTACAATGTCGAAAAATAGCACTCCGGTTAGTATATTTATAGTGTATAGTATAATGGTGTGGAACGCTGATTGATAACACTTAGCAACTGTCATGTATATACGATACATGATAGTGACCAAGTGTTAGTCAGTTTGTACCAATGACTCCGCCGGATTCTTACATACAATAAAGTCACTTGATTAAATTTGTGTCCAGTGGATAACGACCCACTGCGTGTGAAATACGGGATATATTAAGCCTGGTACAAAGAGGAAAAGGTGATAGCGATTACTGTCTCTGTCTATCCCGCTAAGGTTAAAAGGTCGTGAGGAATTTAATATATAATTTGAAATAGATAATTTTCATATCGTAAAAGTCAATGAACCTTTGTAGAGTGTAAAACAATGACACTGGCAGGTTGAACGTTGAACGTTAACATTATTGTGACGAAAGCAATATTTCATTATTTCATCAATAGTGAAATACAAATATACATACGCCCGTCACTCAGGGGGTAGGCAAAGATCAAGGACCATTTAATACGATCTTGACACACCTCTTTCGCTTCATTCACATCCCTACATGTATTACCTGGCACTTTTTTTATATGTTGCCAATAAGGTCTGTGAGAGCCGTGGATCTGTGTCTGGGCGGTCGCCTCAAGTTGCCATAGTACGCTAGCAATCAGAGTTCGATTTCGGGTGCCGGAACGCAATTGTTTGTCGAAATTTTAAATGCTGATTTACCGGTGAAGGAAAATATGTAAAGGAAAACTGTATATTTATATACATATATATATATATTTTCTATGGCACGTGAAATCCGCCAATCCGCACTAGGGCCGCGTGGTGCGCTATGCCTTCACGAAGCCGTCTAAGCTGAGGTTACGCTACCCCGGTGGGACTCTTGTGTCGAGTTACAACGAATAGAATAGGTGGCATGGCTCTTAGGTTGCTTAGAAAAGATATGCCCTTATACTCTCTTTATAGCGAAGATCTGTGCTCAACAGTGGGACATTGTAGACTGTTCCTTTACTGGTCGGTATATTAAAAAAGAAGTGATTACTTGTTGTTCTCGTACCTATATAGTAAAGTAATATTGCTATTTAGTTTGGAATTTCGAGCGTGTAAATTGAACGGCGGCTTGCGAACGGAAACGACGGCGAACAGGCGGAATACTCATTGCGATACATACAGTACTGTGCGCCAAAAGAAAATGTTAATCCGCCGGTTCATTAATTTTATATTTGAAGCTAAGCCTTGGTTTTCTTCAGTCAATTACTGACGCGAAGTAAAGACGCCCGATGTTTTCGCAATAAATAAATTTGTAGTGAACTGTGTGCAAACGTAAGTTTGGCAACTCCGATGTTTTAGTTACCAACGCGCGCAAATAATGATTACGAAGGTGCTAACAAGTGCTAAAACTCGCGGTGCAGAAACTGGTCTTTACGAAATCTATAGAAAACTATGTGTTAATTTATTAGGAAAATAAACCTTAAACGCAAAGTGGAAATATAAGTGAATTAATTTTATAATTGCATTAGATATTGAATGATTTTTAATGGTAACAGTTTTCACGTTAAGCGACCATGGCGCCATCAAGCGGCGACCGCGTGTACTCATGCGTTACACGTCAAAATCACCTGATCGAGAAACCTTCCAGTCTAAGCACTTTAGCTACTCGGTAAGAGATGGCGTTATTGTGCTACCACACGAGCTGCTGAAATTTATTAATTCTTGCTAATATTTATACATAATTAATTTAATTGTCATCAATTTGTATTGTTGCTATTTTATCAGAGCATGTAATGAATTTAACAACCTTTGTAAGAAATTCAATAATGTCGACCTATTTCACGTCAGTGATGCCTCAGTACGTAAGTTTTTATAAGTACATTTAGTGAAATTTTGTCTGCGGGACCTTGATACTCTTTTCCAATACTGTGTTACCTAAGTTTGCGTATCTTTAGTGTTTTTTTTTTTTCCCTAACTTATTTGTGAAAACTTGTTATCTGCTAATCTAGTGATATATTTGTAAATTATATAAGAAGCATTGAATAGCTGTAAGTTTTCCTTTATCAAATAAATAAATAAATAAAATTTGATTTATTAATATGTTCTTTTTTACTTACAGGCTGAACCGGGGGATGTCATAGCTACGACAAAAGAAGGTTTGTTAAATATATATTATTTTTCCTTTTTTTTTTCTTTTTAAATGACGAACTTCACAGATTGGTTAGAGAAGCTGGCCCTGACTGCTTCACCGGACTGAAAGGTGGCATAGCACTTAGGTCGCTTAGTATGTACCTCTATTGCTAGTAACTTGACCCAAGGTTCCACCCGGCAAGAGGTTAAAATAATGATTCCTGTCTTCTTCAAGACCTTCATATTCCTATATTCTTATAAATTGATATCGGCAGGTATCATGAAGAACGTTATGAATTGGTAAAATTTCAACAATCAATTTTAGTACTGCCGGCAAAGGGGATCAATTCTGGTTGCTAGTGTACTGTAGAATTTGAGGCGACACTTCCGAAAAGCTTGTTTATCATGGCACCGAAATTTCTTTATTTCTAGAGCAATAAGCTCAGAAGATCATGCGGTTCACCTGATCTTATTAATCTTCTCCACTGACAGAAGTCTCATACCTCAATTCCTTCTCCTCTTCCTTTTCTTCTTCAAGTCGGTCATATTCCTCGCGATGATGCCACTTCTCTATTTTGCAGAAGAGTGGGTAACTCGCAAAACAAGCGAGGTGACGACTACAAGGCAGATTGCCACGAGGGTGAAGCGTGAACTTGTGCTGGAAGATGGACGCATCCTCAGTGACTCTGGACCAAAGATTTCCACTTCTGTCAACGAGGACACGCACACTACTAATTTGCAACAAACTGAGGTAAGTTGGCGTGTCTATTATATGAGATTTTTTCACTTTTTAAAGTAAAAAAGTGAGAAACGGGTGATCTTCTCCTTCAGGAACTCTTGCATTTTGGTCTATAGCTAATTTATCAAAAATATTTTATTTGCTATGCAAAAATGACACCTAGTGGGAATCTCATGTTTTTAGGTGTTATGAAATAGAACATAATTCACCCTTTAAAAAACACCTGTGCTCTTTGCACCCAATATATATATAAAAAAATTTTAAGAAAACTCTATCAATAACTTCTATTGCAATTTTTGGCCTAAACAGGATATATTAAAAAATTGCAACTGAACCTTAAATTCTATCTACATCTTATGACGTGGTTGGCATAGTACGTCTCACATGGGGTAAGGTATTCATAAGCATAGTTAAGCCTTTAGTATAATATTATATTTTTTATTTTATATTATAATCAAATAATTATAATAATAATTTTATATTTTAATCTTATAATTTAGTCTAAGGTTGTTATTTAATAGTTATTTAAAATGACGATGAGTCTTAGTTACTTATTTAAATAAATGCATAATAATAGCACTATTGTACTTTTTTCACGCCATTTCTTGCTATTTAGTAGAACCAGCAGGTAGGTATCAGGATAGCTTTCCCATTCCGTAGTCTCTATATAAATAAAATATGTTCATTCCATTAAAATGAACACTTTTAAATTGCTATCAGATAAAATCGTTTCTAATCAAACTCGCCAGTTTAAATTAAGAATGGATATGGATCGTGTGAAGTAGAAAATGGACATATTTTTATCGCATTAGTGTCATCGGACTATATCACATACCCAGTCTTCATGGTTCAAGTCAGTTTTTGGCCGTGAGAGAAGCGACCGTTTTTGTATCGTTTCAAATGCTTAGGGAAACATTAGACGTTGCATTGTTTCTTCGTCTGTAAAATTCAAGCTCAATGTTTGAGAGAATTGTACTTCTGAGTACACGCATAATATAAATAGACGCGTGGAGTAGACGAAACATAGGAAACACTTTTTCCACCATCGGACTTCAAGACGTACTGCTGGATTTCATCCTTTTAGTCTATACATCCTCATCAAATCATCAAAAAAATCCAATCCTCAAAAAAATCCGAAGGACTCCCGGACAAACTTCCGAAGTCTATATTTCCGAACCATCATACCGAACCTTTCTCGATGTTTTCTTCATATATATTCTATCGAGCCGTTCTTTCCCTAATGTCGCTATTATAACCTGTAACCTGTCATTTACATTATGCAGCATACTGCAACACGATTGGGATAATAAAGCAGCAAAACGCAGAAGTGCAGTCTTCCTCATTGAACTTCAGAATTTCGCCTGTTGTGCGATGTTAGCGACTCGCATTATATGAAGATCCACTATACACTTACAGTTTTCTTATTAGGTTTTATAGGAGCGGGATCAGTTAACACCATGTGAGTATTTTACTCATTGACATCGGCATTCAGAACTCTAAATTTAGCGCTAAATTTATCTAATTTAGCGCTAGTTTTCTTGTAATACCAAAAGTTATAACGAATTATGGTAAAAGATCAATTTGTTTTGAAGGAGCACAGCTGTATAACAAAATACCAGCACACGTCAAGAGGGTATACACACTTAGCGCATTCAAAATGCAACTTGTTAAATTCCTTAACGGCAGCTAATCGTCCCAAAGCAAATGAATGCGAGTTCTTCCATATGCAAGCGAACTTATTGTTTTATAAAATTAGTTATTTTATTGTTCTCATGTAAGTGACCTTTAATGTCTTTAGTGAGAATAAAGTTTCTAAAACCTAAATTTACGAATTTTCCTTCTTAATTTTAATAGTATAATATTTTTTTATAGCATCGAGTACCCGATGAACAAAATGGCGAAGTTGACAATATCAACGGTGGTGTACAAATCGAGGAGGCTAAGGAAACCTCTGGACCGACGGAGAATGGTAATTAAATATGATCATTTTCTTTAAAAGTTAAAGGACGTGTCTCAGCGTTTCTTTACATATGATTTATTTAAAAGTTATTGCATTTATAGAGGGTCGGGGAATCGATCAATATTTATGCGAAGATATATAACTATGCATGAAGCGTGAAAGGAGTGACAGATGTGTGAAAATGTATTAACGTATTTTGCTTACCCCTATTGGTTAAAGGTGTGAGCGCTTTTATTTTATTTATCTGTGTATATATTAAGAGATAGTCTTGGATTTTAATAATTAATTATTTCAACGCGATCCCTGGTCCTTTGCCAATTAAATAAATATAGGATCTAATTAAAACTAAACTCTTTGAACTAAAAATAAATCTTAATCGCGAATCGAATCGTAATAATTCTGAAGCTAGTCGATTTAAAAAATGTACAATTGCAGAGCTTGTTGGACCAAATGCGGGAGAAGTAGCGCCGGCGGGTGCAAAGATGCTGGTGTCTTCTCGTGTGGTCGCCAATCCAGATGGAAAGGTACGGGAGAGCCACGACCTCAAGGTGCTCACCAGAAACGTCACAGAACGTGTGCGAGAGACTGAAGAACGCATCCACCATGGAGATACCACACACGATGTGAGTACAAACTTGCAATTTGTTTGTAAAATTTATATATATAAAATACCAGTGTATATAAGTACGAGGGTGCGTTTTTAAGTTCGCGGAATGAGAGGGATGGAGGGGGGTGATTATGCTCATTAGGACCGTAACGTGTTCAGTGACTCATAATTAGTACATATACGAGCTTTCATTGTTATAAGATAACTAGTCTTTGAGTTATCGTTATCGTCAACTGTTGTGTCGTACCACTGTTGGGGACAGGCCTTCTTTTTAAAGAAATACTATGTATATATTCAGCCATGTAACCCTAGTGCGGATTATATGCGGATAAAATGTAAGACATGTAGATTTCCTCTCGATGTTTTCCTTTGCATGGTGACTCAGCACTTAAAATGACTACAAATAAATTAATTGGTGCCAGTACCGGGATTAGGGGAAAACGTATACAAATAGATGATTATTATTTTATTACTTATATACCGTACTATTTCTTCTTAATCGTATTTATACTTCATTAGCACAATAAATAATATCATACTGTATTACTGTATGGGGCGGTGCTTCCAAAAACAAGTTT
Source organism: Meandrusa payeni (assembly GCA_029286785.1). Taxonomy (NCBI): domain Eukaryota; kingdom Metazoa; phylum Arthropoda; class Insecta; order Lepidoptera; family Papilionidae; genus Meandrusa; species Meandrusa payeni. The sequence continues at coordinate 4,771,170 of JAGSMX010000027.1, forward strand.
TTAGAGTTAGAATGAGGTCATGGGCGTTACTTAAAGTAATGTACTTTAAGCCTTATAGATTCTCCACAGAGAATTTATATAATCTATGTGGCCTTTTTTTTTTATTTACGAGGAGGAAATCTTCAAAAAGATACCCCGCCTTCTGGGGGGAAGGCGGCGGTTATGTGGGGTTTTTACCCACTAAAACCTCCCCGGCGGCCCCGGTGCATGACGAGGGGCTCCGGAATCTCCAGAGGAACGCACCGGAGCCCCTGTGCACTGTGCTCAAGGAGAGCACTTCCCGAGGGGGGAGGTTACTCCCTCCCCCCTCTGAATCTATGTGGCCTATTAACCTAAAATTATATAATTTATATATGCTTTTGAAAATAAATAAATCGTGTAATACTGACCGTAGCAATATAGACAGTCGGAGAAGAGATGCTGGAATTCCTACTCACAAAGTAAATACAAGTGTTGCCAGTTTCCAATATAGAAAGCTATCAAGCTATGTTTATAAACATATAAACAAGAACTTACAAATTAATGATTTAAACTGGCACTACTGTAAAGCATCTTTACTAAAGTGGCTGGAAAGTTTGAACTATGAGGATACGGAGGCAATATTACGATACCAGTTTCAATAATATCTTTTTGTACATTTTTATTGTAATCTCACATAACACACACATACATACATATAATTACTTTATACTAATTAACTATAAAACAAAAAAATATATATGATATGGTTAAGGAAGAGCTGGATCTTCCGGCACAAGTATATTTTATACTTAAAAGAAGATCCAAACATTGTATACTTGCTTTATATATTTTTGTTTTTGAAAATAAATATTTTTATAATTATTATTATACTACTAAAATTATAACCTGGAAAAATCTTGAAAAAAAATGTTTTGTAATTGAACTTCGTAACTACAAACATTTCAATAATTCTTTCACCATTAGAAAGGTACTTTATTCTGAAGGTAATGTAGGCAATAGTTTATTCCGAAATTGGATTTTTTTTTAAATGTTGCAATTGCCGATAAAAATAAAAATGTCGATGGAGATTTTGTTATGACTATATTCTTAGAGTCGCAATATCATTAGTTTGACAATTGCTCTATGGCATGTATTTAAACTTCATTTTACTTTAACTTTTTAAAAATATTAACAATGTAGTTACATTAACAAATCGGAAATACTTATAATTTGAGTACATTAAAGTAAAGTTGCAGCCTTTATATTAGATATGTGTCCCACTGTTGGGCACAGGCCTTCTCTGTAAAGAGAATATAAGGGTACAGTCCACCACGGGGCTCTAGTCCGGATGGGCGGACTTTACAAAAATTTCTTAGACATGTAGTTGCTCACGACGTTTTGACGGACAACCGCCCGGACACTTAACTACCACGCTCGATTGTTCATGTTATTAATTTTTATTATCAATTTACCTATTCATAACAGCTTTAAATATGTTTAAGTTGGTTTCATAACTTGATGATACTTATATAATATTTCTATTCGAATCTATATAGAAATATTGTCAATAACACTGTTAATAACACATTTACGAAGAATTTTAATAAGATAAATAAGCTGACGACACTAGCGCAATATACATATATATGTAGTGAGCATATTTACACCATATAGCAGGTAAACCAATTTAAACCGGATATGAAAGTAAATTAATTTGTCCGGTAAGTTATCGTCATACTGTTAGTCAATATAATAGTAATAATAGGCGGTGCTCGTCGACATTACCATCCCGCATGACGAGAACCTTGTGAAAGCCGAAAGGGAAAAAATCACTAAGTACCTCGACTTGGCTCATGAGGTGACCGCCATGTGGGATGTGGATTCGACGATCATTGTCCCGATAGTCGTTTCTGCAAACGGTCTCATAGCGAAAAGTCTCGAACAACATCTTAAGAGACTTTCGCTAGATGGCTGGGTCAAGGGTCAGATACAGAAGGCAATACTCCTGGACACGGCACGCATCGTCAGGAGGTTTCTCTCTACGTCGCCCTAACCACCGGTTGCTTGAGCCCTGCTTCGTTGCCGGTGGCACACACTAGGTTAGGTTTTTATAATGATTTTGTATTTTGTATGATATTTTTGTGTATTTTACTTTTTATATAAATATTATAAAAACTTAACCCAAGGATTCAAAATAAATAAAAAAATAATAATTAATAATACTACTAAAAATAAAAGAATTATGTTCAGACAATATGAGGGGAAAAACAAAGGGAATTAATTATTCTGCAGATAGAAAAGTTTAAATCTTTGAAGACCACCTTGAACTTGACACCACAGAGCAATTTACGAATGCTTTTAGTGGCGTATAGTGCTATGATGACATTTATCTAGACCCATAAGATGTGAGGGGACACGTTGCTAGCGTGTCAAGGTTCGATTTGATTCGGATGCAGCCAACAGATACGACTTGACAGGCGCTAATGGAGCCATGGGAAAAGGATTGATGTGCAACTAGCTGGGCGATATAATCGTCTTGTTGGTTTAATTTTGTTAAGAAAGTATTCTATTTTAACAAGATTACCGCACCTGTACAATGAAAACTTCGATGTGAATATTTTTCACCTATCAAAAAGCAGCTAAAAATAAAATCATTTATGTACTTAGTCTAATTTAATTTAAACAAACACTAACATGTATAGGGCCGTAATCATGTTTACGTCTCTTAATTTAAGTACTTAGCTAACTTAGTAAACTTGACTTTAATAAATTGTTTCTTATGGTTATGCACCTGTTGGCTAATTTATCGGTTTTGTGCTTACTTGTTTTCTATTAACAATGCAACTGTGTGAATAAATTAGCTGTTGTGTATTCTATTATAAATAAATAAACCATAAAAATACCATTTTATGTAAATCCTTAACAAAGTATGTCGAAACCAAGATTTCCATATTAAGGTGTACTAACTTAGTAGATGCTTATTTCCGCCCAGCACACCCTTGAGGTGTGCCCGAAATGGGCGGCACGGCGTCACGATCTGGCATCTGCCATCGGCGGAGTGGACCTGTCGCTCCCGAGCGTCGTTCGCGCGATGCTCGCGAGTGATAGGTCCTGGACGGCAGTGGCCTCCTTCTGCGACACAGTCATGTCCCAGAAGGACATATCTAACTCTTTACGGGTGCGGGAGTCTTGTCTTTCAAGTAAATGTATTATGGTAAGTTTTAGTTACTTTTTAAAATGTTAAAGTCTAAGAGACCAACTTTGATCTGCTCGCAGCCAGATAGCATCAATGAGTTTCTGTTTTTTTTATTTCTCAAGTACTTAAAGTAATACCTACCGACATGTACGGTGGTGGGCTTACCTAGGACGGATGAGTGGATAGTTCTTGCTACCCCACTTCAGGGTTAGAAGGATGTGAGATTTTTTTTAAATTGCTGTCTGCGGGTTATTTATGTCTTTTAAATAACAATTGGTTTTCATTGCTTACTGTCATCGTTAAATTCAACGAGCCAAGTGAAAGTATAGACTCGACATAAAAACGAAAGGTTGCGCAACCACGAATCGTTATCGAAAATGCATATCGAATGTTTATAGATTTAGAATTTACTAGAAGCACGCTTTATCTTAACAAGATGTTAAAATATTGGTGATATTGGTAAGGAATTTTAAAATAAGAAAAGCCTCATTGACCTAATTGGTCAGAACTGTACCACACGTTGGGAAGCACCAGCTTTCAAATGAATATAATTAATAAAATATCAACGAAATCAGCCAAGCCAGTCGAAAGTTATGAGCTAAGGAGGACAAAAAAAGCTAAACATAAAAAAAAATACACACGAATTGAGAACCTCCTCCTTTTTTTGAAGTCGGTTGAAAATAATTAGTTTAAAACTGATATTTATACCTTTACCGACAAATTATCGCAATTAAAAACTCGGAGTACTGCTAGTACCGTAAGTTGTTTTGCTTGTTGACATTTAATTATCGATTAAAAATTAACTTGTGTGTATTAGGAAAGAGTGAAATCGGGGTTAAGTGAAGGTAAGCGATTTTTTTTTAAATTGTATAACGATTTGAGTACTGAAGCGATAGTGTTTGTAATATAATGAACATTGCGTGAGTTCCGTTCCTATAACGGAGGTCAATTCGGGCTTTGTCGACGGCAAACCTGTTACGTTGGCTAGGGTGACCGCAAGCCGAGATTTAAGGACACATTTAGTGATGTAATTTCAACCTGTTGCGATCGATAAAACTCTAAAGAATTGAATGATAATTATAAGCTCACGCAAGCACCATTTTATAATATTTCTATTTATAATTTGTTTGGTGTATGTCATTATCGCTAGAGATTTGTATTGATGTATATTTTAAATTAACTTTTACATTATCAGTTAAAAAAATTTAACCGATTTGATCGAGGTTCCATGTAAATTTTACTCGACGTTCGGAGCAATTAAAAGCAGTAACGTTTTCGACAGAGGATATAGAGGGGAGGATGGTAGTGAACGCCGGGAAAATATATTTAAAATTTTATTTATTTGCATAAAAAGTGCTAACCTAGTGGCTAAGCGCTACACCTTTCGATTGGTCGAGGATTAGATACTATCTTGTGCTAAAGAATTTTACATTTTTGTTTTCTTATGCACAAAAATATCACTTGTATATGAAGTATATAATTCATTGATATATTTATTATATTTAGTGCGTAGCGTAGTCCCTTCCATCTATTATTAACCCCTACTATTGCAAAAATGTCGATACTTCAAAAATGTGTGAAAGAATATTAGCTATAACTTTTTTTAATAAAACAACTTTGAACGATTATGTTTATTATTATATATATTATATATTTTATTATCTCACAGCACATTGATATATTTTGTCGCATTGAGTCTGTGTTTATCGAAGCTGCTTAAAATGCGTAGAAGGTGTTTGACTCTATTATATTTATATATTATTGTCAATACATAAAGCAGCTTTTTATTTGTTTTAATTTTAATAATATATATTTAACTAAGTTTTTATAACATCGTATTGGTATTATCTGTAACGGTGTTATAATTTTTGTTGATTTAAATTAAAAAAAAATAAATGTTGAGTTACAATTTAATTTTTAATTTTAGAGCATTTCATAATGATAATAGTAATGAAGGACGACTGTAGTTTTATTATTTACTTATCAAAGTAACATTCACGTTAACATAAGAAGTCAATACGGCGAAGTTGTTGAAACCTTAATATCGGCAATCAAAAAATAAGACGCAATTAAAAAAAAGTAATTGTATGCTCTTTTACGTTATTGTATTACTTAACTTGCTTAATTTAATAACAGTTTAAAGCAATTTATATATAACACAATATATTATTTATTACTTACGGCATTAACTGGACAGATATCTTTAATCTCGTATTCTTTATTTTTAACGAAAACAATTTACGATTGCATAATTTTCTAATATACTTTCCAAACGCATAGAATATCACAAATCTGCAATTTGATGAGGGAGAAAAAGAGAAATTATTAATTATACCATGTTACATAAGTAAATGAAGCTAGTAAGCTGTGTTAACTCAGTGTCTGGGCTGTCTCTTCAAGTTGTGTAGTACTCTAGCAACCCGATCCCGAAGGGGCACTCAAAGTTAGTTTAGCTTTTGAATGTCCCATAGATTATCAGTGAAATAGCAACCGACCGAGTCATGGTTCGGCCCTTTCGGGCGGCCTCAGATCTGAATTAAACATTACGCGTAACATAGTAACCGTCCAAGCCGACGATACCCCTCACCGGGGGGACCCTTGTGTCGAGTAACTAGCGATAGAGGTTCAGGCTGAGCGACCTAAGAGCTATGCCACCTCTCATTCCGGTGAAGCAGTCAAGGCCAGCTTCTCTGGCCAATCTGTGTAGTTCGAAGTTTGTAATAAAAAATCTTGCAACCCGAATTCGATCCCCGGTGCGGGCACCGATGAATTTGTTAGTTGCAATTTTAAGTGCTGATTTACCACGCGCTCGGAGCTGGATGAGGAAAACTACGTGTATTATAAAATTTTCTAAGACATATCAAGTGTCTATGCCTTCAGAGAGAAGACTTCTGCTCTACTGGCTGACCTGGCAAACGTTAATTTGCCATTATTTGTCATTGATTAGTTATCGCACGGGATGAAAAGTGATTAAATTACTAAAATGACTATAAAAAAATTGGGGTTGACGATAGAAGAGTCAAAATTTAGGGTAATGTGTATTTTTAATGCCACATTATAAAAAAAATAAAAATTTGTTAAGAAATAGTTTTGGGGTGCTGAATATCACTTAGGGATATGAAAAAAAGACAGTAGCTTATTCTCAGACCTACTGAACATGCATATAAAAATTTTGATGTTAGGAGCACACCCCATTGCTTAGCCAACAGAGAGTATGTTTAATGTAAAATATGCATTATTGCTATGCCATAAAGTTCAAATTGACTCTACATTTTATTTAGAAAGAAACGTTTGTATGGGAAATAGAAAAGGGCTATATTTTAGGTTTTCCCGGAAGTTATTCAAATTTTTCTCTCCATCTAAACTTTCCATAGACTTCCACGAACATTTTAAGACCAAGATAAGATAAATCCGTTCAGCCGTTCTCGAGTTTTAGCGATGCTAACGAACATCCATTCATTTTTATATATTTATTTATTTATTTATTTATTCTTTATTTGCACACAATACAAAAAAAGGTACAAATAGGCGGACTTAATGCCAGTAGGCATTCTCTGCCAGTCTACCTTGGGGTTGTGAAGAGACAAAGTAACGGGTGCAAGCTATATGAGAAAATAATAAATAAAAGAAAACTATAATAAATGCATGCATATATAATATACATACCTACTTACAAATAAATTAAATATATAAACATAATAATTATATAATAATAAATAGATACATATATATATAATTATAGATGGATAGGGACAGCAATTGACAAACTATTCCTTGCTTAGGTAAAGCTTCCATAGTAAATGTTTGAAAGTAGATTTAGTTCCAACTGTACGTATATTTGTTGGCAGCGCATTCCAAAGTCTTATTTATATATATAGGAGATGTCATATAATATAGTTACGCTTAGTATTACGCTTTTACCACGTTGACGATATAATAAAACAAATGAACAGCAAAATATTACCTACGGTTACACGTTCGCAACAGACATAATTCTGCATTGGAAAATGTTTTAGGGTAGCATGATCAGAAATCACTTACAAAGTCAATTTCTCATATAATGTAGAAAAAGGATATAAAAATTGTTTACATTGCTTTGCTGTAAGTCAGTGGTATTAACGCGTAGAAGCAAATTGGACATTTGCAATACAAAAACGAAGTTTTATTCGAAGCAATTTGATCGAATAATATCTAAGCACATTGTACACTGCCCAGTAATTTGACCTCATGCCGGGCATTAGGGAGTGTCCGATGTGTTTTCAACGGTCGCCTATAAAACCGCAGATACTTGGCATAAGAAAACCTCGCCTTGGATGTGACTCCTTTCAAATCTAATATGGTGTTATGAGTCATTGTCCTTTTTTTGGTGATTATATATTTACTGGTAACTAATTTTACCTTTTTAGGCAAGTTGTTTATGTTAATAAGGATCTTACATTTAGATGTATTTGCATAGGAATTAATTGTTATGCTTTATCATACCCAATTCTTTAAGCAGGCATCTCGACGGTTTTTCGAGACTGCCACCAAACATTCTAACAAACTTTTCATTCTATAAGCCTTCCTATACTAAATTCCTTCGCGTCGCCCGGAGGCCGAGACACGTTCTTGACGATCCGGACGACGCGATTACCATTGACTACAAGAATACGGAATATTACGATACCAAAATCAATACTATCTTGCTTGCACATTTTTATCGTAATTTCACATAAATACACACTGACACATTAGCACACTCTCACACAGTCACAAAATATTCAATTATATACTGCAATATAAAATAAAAGATTTAAAAAAAAAATTAAAATTACGTTTGGAAAACTTTATGTCTTGTCTTTGTCACCGAGCTTGTTAGGTCTTATATGTGACAAGACTTTAGACCATTGCCTATATACTGGTTAGGTTGTTACTGTAATTCCAAGTGAATTTGCCTGAGCCAACTGCTGCGGCCAACAGTTTTATAGCAATCTAGATTCATCTTAGGTAGATGTGTACCATTAAAAAAGTATATTTTCATTCGTTACGGTATCCAAGTTGCCTCCTCCAGACGAGCGCGGGTCATTTGCTTCGTGATATTGCAAATGAGAGCGGAGGTAGCCGCAACCGAGACGATAATTTAAAATGTTTAGATACCATCTACAAGACCGCGTGTGGTGTGGCCACGGATTCATGTGATCAAATCTAGATCCGATCTTAGATACAGGGTCTAGAAGGTGATGTTACGAAAAATTATCCCCTGCTCCTTGGACCTGTTCATTGTCAAAGGTTATGACGCGTCGACGCGTGTTTTTTATATGCGTCTGTCCAACTTAACACATAGAGGTGCTACAATGTTTCTTTTCTGACAATTTACTTTGCTTACAAACCTCTCAAACCGTACTTACTCTATCGGGGAACTCTTAAGGAACACACCGGCGCCCCTCTGCAGTGAAGTTGAACGTCAATAAGGGGAAAAACTAAGTAATACTATATGCTGGAAAAAAGGTAGGTACCTGCCTAGGACTGGCCTTTCGGTTTCCTGCAGATTACATTTTGGAGTGTGCTTAGGAATTATATGATCTTATTTCTCCATCTAATACTTGTAAAAATCCCTCAAACCCGACCGAAGCGCTTTGCTTCGTTTTCGTTATTTATACAGTAAAGGACAGGAATAGTTTGCCCACGTCTGTCTTTCCTTTCGATTACAATGTGGATATTTTCAAGAGTAGGGTGAATAGGCATTTACTAAGCTAGTGCGCCTCACCATTCAGGACGGCTTTTCCTCTTAAAATCAGGTGGGATCATGATCAAGCCCTTGCTTAGAAAGTATAAAAAAAACCTTGTTTCTTGACTCTCTGTTGAGAGCTAACTCATGTGGAGTCTTGTTTAATTTCTTAGCAAGAGTACCATCAAAGGTAAACAAACAGGCCGTGAAGAAGGTTCCCATCGATCGTCTGTTCATGGCAATGCCGACTTGTTCCAATCCCTTTCAACAACATGCTTTAAGTACAGAATGGTGGTAGGCTGAAAACCAGTATTGCATGTTGTTATGTCATATGGTGTATGCTGAGCTTGAGTCTTTTGTCATTATTTAAATGACTTAGTGATTTTTAGGTTATCGTCTCCTTTTTTTTTGTTTTACTAATTTTTGTGCTTCATTTTTCCTACGTAGCAAAGGATGGTAATAAATAAGCATTATTATTATTAAAAATATCCATTACTTTGCTTTTTACCAAGTTATTAATGTAAAATGTAATACGATAAAAATTAAAACGTAAATTTCATTTATTTTATCAGCAAAAGGTACTTTCTTAATCTGTCTTAAATCTCTTTTACCAATTAAAAATAGTAATATTTAAAAGTCACTTGCAGAACCAGCTACGTAAATATGTAATTGTATGTAAATTTACACTTAAACCTTCAAATTCATATCGATTAATCGACCAATCTTTATAAAAAATCTTTATGAAGATTGGTGTCAATTGTGCCAATTCACATTAAAAACTTTTAAGAACACTATCTGAAAAGAAATTTTTAATTTTGTATATTTTTTCATACTTTCAAAGCAAGTGTTTTACCACAATCCCACCCTGATGTTATGTGGAAATGCAGTCCTGGCTGGTGGCGGCAGCTTATTCTAATTTATTTATTTATTTATTACACCAACACAATGAACATTTTTAACAAACAATACATAAAACAGTGAAAAGTTGTGAAGTTAATGCCACAGTTATAGGCGTAGACTGCAAGCAATTAATTTGCGAATGACAATGTTAAGATAAAAATAAAAAGAACACAAAAGTAAAAATAAAACTAAATTTAAAATTAAAATTAACTAATAAAAAAACTATTTGTAGATTAGTGATTGTTTATACATACTAATACTAGGAAAAAAAAGGTCGATGTCGTCCGTTTTTGAAAAAGAGTTGAATTCTATACTAATTCTATTTAAGGGCGCATTCTTACCTAGGTTCGATCTGAATAAACTGCTTCTCAACAATTGGTATTGTGAAGGTCTAGATAACCGCGACAGGAAAAGCTACGGCGGAGAGAAGCTCTAATAAAAATATGCTTTAATATAGATTTAAAGTCGTATATAAATCAAAGAGAGTATGTTTTGTTCTAAACGCAAAGGTGTTGTTAGTATGTGTCCCATTATTCACTACGGTCGGATTTTAAAATCCCAAACTGTATGTCCCAATGAATTGTTAAAATTATTTTTTTTATTTTTGATGCGAAATATAGGAAGTTACGACATCCAATGTTGGACACATGTGGTTAGGTCTATGAAGTTAATTCAAATAAGTTCCTATAAAATATGGATTGTTCTATATCTATACTAGATTTAGCTTATTAATTATTTATTTATTACGTATTTGTTTTGTATTTTTTAATACCCCAAATTAAACCAATTATAAAAAATTAAGATCATGGTCGTGGGTTCACATCCCAGTCAACTTGTACAAAAAAAATCACTTGATAAAAATGTGTACTCTGCTATGGCGAATAGCTTATTACCTGTCTGACCTTATAAGCTTGGTGAAAAGTGGCTACTCAGCTATTCTTAAAAGGACGTGAGAGCTTATATTTTTTAAAATTGATAATTTATAATAATACACAATGATAGTATTTGCTATAAAAACTTTCTCATCAATTCACAATCGTTAATTTATACCTTGCTTGATTGCCCACGAATAACTCAACCTGCGAAGTTTTTAATTTCTTCTTCGTTTTGAGATAATTTGACACCTGAATTCGTTTTTAAAGATTTTTTTTAACTTATTCCATATTATTGGCATTTACGGGATTTCATGTTTCCTCGTTATTACAATATCAAGTGGAGAAGCGAAAGGGAACAAGTAAGATGAGTCGCGGTCGACTATTTCACACGTACGAGCGTGCGGAGGAAATAAGATTTACGATCATAACCGTGCTAAATTCAGCCGCGTAGCGATACCTCGCTGGGCCACTTTTAGCTTTGTGTTCACGGGTGATCCGTCACTGTATTTGGGTAACTGTGTGTCTACTGGGAACGTTCCGCGGTGGTCTCAGTCTTCGGGCGTTTTGATCGGCGCCGATTTTTATCACAGTGTCGACACTAATGAGATTATTTGTCCCTATCTACGTACAAGTGTAGAAAAACATCGCGAGAAAGCCTGTAAATCTTTGGAAACTGAGAAAAGACGTGAAGTCTGTACCAATATGTCTTGTAGCCGCGTGGCGAACTACGCTCTAAGACACTCGCTTACAGAGCAAGACTGTACCCAACACCGGGATATTTAGAAGCTGTTACTTTGCTCACATTATGTGAAACATATTTCGTTAGCGGCTTTATATCATGTTCATAATGTAATCCAAAAAATCTTTGCAGAAAACTAATTATAATCTAACTATGGAAGCTTTACCTAAGCAAGGAATAGTTTGTCAATTGCTGTCCTTATCCATCTATAATTATATATATATATATTTAAATATGTATGTATTTATTATTATATATAATTATTATGTTTATATATTTAATTAATTTGTAAGTAGGTATGTATATTATATATGCATGCATTTATTATAGTTATCTTTTATTTATTATTTTCTCATATAGCTTGCACCCGTTACTCTGTCTCTTCACAACCCCAAGGTAGACTGGCAGAGAATGCCTACTGGCATTAAGTCCGCCTATTTGTACCTTTTTTTGTATTGTGTGCAAATAAAGAATAAATAAATAAATAATCCACAGAATTTATACATAGCTCAAAAGTTTAGAATTATATGTAAACCCGAGTAAATGTTTCTAAACATTTACTCGGGTTTACACGTGCTCCTATGAACAACCATTGTTTCTATGTCTGTTACTTGTAATATGTCTGTATGTGGGTAGAAGTTAATTCAATGTGCTTAATTTCAAAGCAATTAAGCGACGAAGTAGACAATAAGCGCATCCGACAATGGCCGACCCCGATGTGTCGTGGAAACTGTCACGCCAGTCTGCTTTCCATTGATATCGCGTCACATTAATGCCTTTCTTATTTTTTAGAGAACAAATGAATTTTCTTTTTAATTATTATTTTTGATGAACTTTTCTAGGATTATGATAGAATACATAAGTTCAAATTTATAGGGTCCCGTTTCAAAAAGCATGATCTAAGGTAAAACGCTCATATTTATGGTAAAGTGGTAAACAAGCCTGTGCCCATTAGATGTTAAGTTATAACCGTTCACATGAATATCCACTAGAGGATTTGTACCTGCATTGGCGTTACACTAATCGCATATTAGGCTGTAATATCGTGAGCAAAAATAAAGGGTCGGTTAAGAAAGTTTGAATATCTCTGAAGATAGAGACACTCGCTAACTGGAGTCACATGGAGGCAAGCAACACTAAGTACTAAAATTTATATAAAAATTTTAATTTTAGTGAAATATTAATAAATGATTTAACTTAACTATTATAAAACCAAAGGAAACAAATTAAAAATATAAATTGAATCTAACTACAATTATACAAACTTACTGATAATACTAACTTAAAAAAATAATATTCAATTAAAAACTACACTTTAAAAACTAAAAATTATCCATTTCACTATCGATAACTAAAAAAAATAAAAAATAAATAAATAAATAATTTTAATATTTAAAAACTAAATATAATAGGTAAAACTATAAACCAAACTAAAAATAAAACTAAATTATGTAAAATTAATAAAAATAGTTTTATTTTATTTTAAGGATATTTAATTGTCTATCATGCACAATTTATTTTAGTTAACTAAGCCTATTCTACTAAAATTAAACATGAGCTATTAAAAGTTTTAAGTAGTAAACAAAACTCCCAAAAATCATAGCCTTTTTAGGCCCTAATATAGAGATAACAAAAAGCATCTAACCAACTATTAATATTAATATATACAATTAAATGTAGTCCGCAATAAAAATGTATATTTCCATAACCATTAATAGTATAAATTAATTTGACTCCGAGATTGCAAGACTCCGACTGTGAGATTGTGAGTCAAATGCTAAACTATTAGACTGCTGATGGGTGAATAACGTTAATTATTACAATTGATTTCAATGATATTACTTAGTAAATCTTGCATTAACAAGTGCCTAATCGTATTCATTAAAATATATTGTTTTAATGAAATAAATAGACCGAACGAAGTAAAACTGCTACCGTTACAGACGGAACGAATGAACCTCCATTGTTTAAGAAACTCTAAAGATAAGATATCAACAACATTTACATCCGCTTATAACTGCAGTTCACTGAGAAATATTTATTCTAGTATAATATAATATAAAGTAATATAGTAGTACAGTAGAAATAAATAACGCTTTCGACACAGAGGTGTAGGCAGAGATTATGGATTTCACGATTTTGGCACACCTTTTCCGCTTATTGCATTATATTTATACTGGCATATAAATACCTGCAAGTGCATATTTAAGGATATAAAATTTTTAACGAAATTTTTAGTGGCACCCCCTAGTCTGTTTTTAACCACTAAAGGCTAGCTGGTAGATAATGCTTATTAAAATTCGATTCACCTTTCTATCTATCTAACACTCTAACTTCTAGATATCTTCACACACGTTATTCTAAAATTACCATTTTTAGTGTTTCGCCTATTGAGTTGATATACATTCGCCTAGGGTATCTAGCGGCACTGCCAATTATGTTTGCGAAATATATTTTCGTTTCTCTTTCCTCAGTCTTTCTCTCTCTTTTCTAGTTACAATATCCTTTTGACCACCACATTTTTGACTTACGTACGTACAATTTGTTCTCATATTGATTATCAACTCGTACCCGCGAAAGTACAAGGGAAAATGGAGAAAAAAGAATTGAGGAAGGTGGAAAAAAAGCTGGACGCGTAGGCTCGCACCTGCCAATGGCCTGTCGAGATACGCCGTTTATATTTAGAAACCACTTTATTTAAACTCACCGCCGAGCTTAAAGCTCCTGATAAAAAGTTTAACTTAGTACTCTTGCGGTGCATCGTTTATTAAGAACCATTGACTTTTCTCCATGATTGTATCAATCGGCGGCGTGTTCGGAGACTGCGCTACATGCGAAAAAAACAAAGACCATTGCGTCTACAAATAGCGTTCGAATTTTAAAAGTGAGGCATGTTTAAAAATTATATTCAAAAAAAGAAGTATAAAGATGACTTCGGTATGCGTTATCAGGAACTTAAAGCTTATAGAGGAGATAGTATACCGCCGTAGCGTAGACTCAGTTGTCGACCGACCGGCGAGTGATTCACTCGTTTGCACACGTTGAACTCTTTAGTTGGACAGTGTATTCGAGCTTTTACATATTTCATGTTATTTACTTATAAACTTTCAATTACAGACGCTATGTAATACATATATCTATAAATGTGAGTGTTTGTTTTAGTGCTTATACGTTTTTATAGTGGCATTTATTAACACGGGAACTTAGAAGAATTAATTAAAAGGTACGTGAAGCGCATTTTATAATCAGTTTTAAATTGCAGCAAATTTTATGGCTTGTTTTATTGAACACCGATTGAATATACATGTACTAAGCAGGTTAACGCGGATGCAGTACATCTATTTTCTTGTGTTGTATTTTTTTATCCCGACTCGAGGTGGCATTTAGCGAATAGTTTGATTACGATACACAAGTGGTAATAATAGTAGAGATTCCAGTTGGTAATATAGTGGTAATAATAGCAGGCTGAACAGACTTTTGTTTCGATTAAAGAATTCAGATTTTAAGCGTTTGAAATGTGATAAACATGCAATACATATTATATATTTCTTATACATAGTCTTCTTGTAATATTAGTTTTGAAGGCAATGACTAAACCAATTAATGACAGTAAAGAAATGTACGTAAAAGTATCAAAAGTTAAAAATAACGGTACAATATCGTATTAAGTCACCTATAGACAAGACAGAATGGAATATTAATTAGCATTGCAGGGCAAAACCTTTTGCAAGGGACGGCTTTTGAAAGCAAACCGCTCGCGGCCGCTTTCTGGAATCTCGCAGCTCGTCCGACCGGCCCGGCATTGAGGGGTGGGGGGAGGGTTCCACGATCACCGTCCTTAAATGGTGCCTCTTGGGAGTCCTCCAGTCTTATATTTTGAAGTCCGGTATGACTGATTTTGTCACAACAGGTTGATTTGGCGAGTTAATAATTTCTTTTATTTCGTATGACGACTGAGAAATATTGATTATCATAATAAATTAAAATATATTGATTTTTCAAAGTGTTCTAGAGGAAATAAAGAAACTTTACTGCTTATAAAATTGCTGAAAACAAGTAAACATTCTAACAGAGAATCAATACGAACTAATTTCAAATGTCTTTGTAATTCTGTAAATGTATTTCCGTGTAAATTTTAGTACATACTATATACTAATAAAAGATAAAGTAACAACAAATTATTTGTTTAACAATAACAGCAAATGAGCATCTAATGTTAAGTGAACTACGTCGGCCTTGAATATTTTCATTATGGAAAGGGTTGCAGTTGCTTTTGAGGATCAAGTAGGCTCATTCTTGAAGCGATGACCATAGTTACCCACCAAAGTTCTTAAGTTAAAGCACAACGGGGGAGCCTTCAAGAGTAGAGTGAATAGGCACTTACTAGGCTAGCGCGTGCCATCTTTCGACTATATCACCACTTAACACCAGGTGGGATCGTGGTCAAGCGCTAGTTTATACGCATAAAAAATTCTCGATACCAAATTAATTAAAACATAAAACTATTATGTTTTCGACTTTCTTGTACATCTTTCAAGTAATTTGGTATCCTGTACGACTACTGCTTACGTACGAACTTTAGTGTGTAGCTGTGGTCATCGCTTCAACAGTGTAATTCTGTTTAACATTATTAGGATATAGTTTTAATTAACAATTTTATCATTCCAGTTATGATAACTAGTGCTGGCAACTATGAAATGATAAATTGTAATTTTAAGTGCTTATAGGACGATAGGCTAGTACGTTAAATTGTGCAACCATTTTGAACCATTATAACAGCGT
Source organism: Meandrusa payeni (assembly GCA_029286785.1). Taxonomy (NCBI): domain Eukaryota; kingdom Metazoa; phylum Arthropoda; class Insecta; order Lepidoptera; family Papilionidae; genus Meandrusa; species Meandrusa payeni. The sequence goes on from JAGSMX010000027.1 coordinate 4,787,330, forward strand.
AAACTACATAAATACATGTATCAAATGTCATCGGGTGTAAAATAACTGTAATATGAAAACTAAAACCTTGGATAACAGTAGTACAGAACGGATACCTGATACAGCACCAATAAATGTCACGTTAAATTTAAATGTTTCGTTTGGAATTTAGAATGTTAAAATGTCGGTTGAATTGTTTTCCGGAAAGTATATAGAATTCAATTGTATATAATATCAAGAAGTACTCGAATTAAATCTTTCGATACTTTGATAATAAATATTGTACACTCAGATGTCTAAACTAAAAATTCTTTCGGCTATGTTGTTACTGCAAGTTGAAAAGCCAATGGGTTAGAATGAAAGTGGCATGCATAGTGGTATGTAACAATATTATTGGAAGTAATACTATCGGCGATTTCACCGCTTTCGGTTCTTAAGCGTCAAGTTATAATAATTTTTAACGTATTGATTCCACGTCGGATGAAACGAACCTCATCTATAATTTGCCACCGATCTAAAAAAAATTGTTATGACGTCCGTAGATATTTTTATGTATAGTTTTCCACTAATAGTGTTTCTCATAAACATATTTTGTAGTATTTATTACGTGTACTAATAATACGGAATATTGCAAATACAAACACTCTTTACGTAAACAGATAGGTAGAGATTATGGACTTCCACGTAGTACGATCCTGGCACAAATCTTTCGCTTTATTCCCATCTAAACATTTGCGTTTGCATAATTATTGTTTGAGGGTACTCCTCAAATACCCCATTTTTAATACATCGCTAATCGGGTCGATATAACTCGTCTTCCACGGATGTTTTGTTAAGATATATCCGAGACCGATGTGAAAATAGGGTTTAAAATGCTGTTATTTATTATGTTTTTGATTTTTTTATGGTGTTTAATTTCTTATTTTAAGCAAGGACAAGGTATAATAGAATAGGACACAAAAGGATAAAGAAAAACAAAAAAAATCAAAATAAAAAAAATTGTGTCGAAAATAGGCTGGCTCTGCGTATGCCATGCCAGAAACATGTAACAGCGCTGATTTTAGCCAAAAAACTTAAATAACGCATTTAAAAGTAGACTCTATTCACGTGCGTGTACTTACGAGTATATTTATACGTTTATTTTCGCGATTTTTCTTAGTATTTCTCTCACAGCTTTTGTCTCTTATCACTATACAGCCAATATAGTGGCCCTGGATATACATACATATTCTATTGGATTTTTATATATACAATTTTATATTACGCAGAACTATGAAGTATTTAGTTTCAATAGGAAATTATTTGTGAAACATCGGCCTGCACTTGCTTATCCAAATAGAAAATTGCCGCGATGCAGCGGTCGACGTGATAATGACCGGTGATGTGGCATGGCCGGTGTTACGTAAGGTTCACGAGCAAAAACGAAACGGACGTTAAGGCCCACGATGCTAATGGAGATCACTTCGCTCGAATTGTGGCGAGTTGTTGTCGTTATGCTCTATACTGATTTAAACTACTAGCGGATCCAGCAAACGTTGTATTGCCGTGTAAATTATTTCTAGTAAATCTATTTTGGTAGACAAAATATAAAAAAATTATCTTATTGTATTACCACATGGGTCATAGATGTGTTTGTTGAAACAATGGGAAACAGTCATTTATCAGTTGATTAGTTATCGACCACCAAAGTTTGAAAATTATTAAAATACAAATAACGCTATCAAATTCGGGGTTGGTGGTAGAATAAATGGGGTTGTATGTGTTTTAATGCCAAATCATTAAAAAAATAAAAATTAAAAAATTAACCAAAAAATAAAAATTTGGGGTGGGCCACCGTAATCACTTAGGGATATGAAAAACAGATAGTAGCCGATTCTTAGATCTACTGAAAATGCAAAAATTTCATAAAAATCGATGAAGCCGTTTCGGATGAGTACGGTAACTAACATTGATTTGATTGACATTAGAACCTAATTTTTTTTGGTTTAAAAATAAATTATTATTTTAAAATAATGACTGAGTGGTAGCTCTGTGTCCGTGCGGTCGCCTTAAGTTGCATAGTACGCTAGTAACCAGAGTTTGATCCCCGGCGCCGGCACCGATAAATTTGCTGTTGAAATTTCATAATAAAAAAATTCATAATTTGCTGTTGAAGGAAAACATCGTGAGGAAATCTCATGTAGGTCTTTGAACATTTTTCTAAGATATGTGAAGTCTGCCAATCCGTACTTACTATAGGGCCTTGTAGCAGACCCTTATACTATCTTTATAGAGAAAGCCTGCGCCCAACAGTGGGACATATACTCGTATATTATATATATAAAGGATGTAACTTTATTTAAAAAAGGATTGAATAATGCATTTCTTTCACAAATATTACCTATCGTTCTTTTTATACTTATTGCGAGTTCAGTCCATTCTATTTACGTTTAATTGTATTGTTTACTATCCAATTTGACATTTGATAAATGATTTGGATTTATAGAATTTATATAGGAATAAAAAAAAGAGCCGACACAGCTCAGTGTCAAGGCAGTTGCCCTAAGTTGCATAGTACGCATTTTAATTGCTGATTTACCATGTGGCGGTGAAGGAATACATCGTGAGGAAACCTACATGTGTTAGAAATTTTTTAAACACATGTGAAGTCTGCCAATCCGCACTAGGGCCGCGTGGCAGACTAGGTCCTTATACTCTCTTTACACAGAGAGCCTGTGCCCAACAGTGGGACATATGTAGATATAGAAATCATTTCTTTTAATTTATTGATAAATAGCACATGATTTTTTAAAATGTTTTAGTAAATATTTTTTTTTTATACTTCCTAAGCAAGTGCTTGACTACGATCCCACCTGATGTTGAGTGGAAATGCAGTCCTTGTATTTATTTGTATATGATATTTGATTGCAAAGTCCTATAATATTTATTGGATATCTACCATTATTCAAAGTATTGTAGCTTATCAAATTAATATAAAGATAATTGAATATGATTATGTAATTATAATTTGAGAAGTGTGAATAGCCTGGGGAATTTTTCCAAAACCAACATGTAATATGTCGCGAGTCTCATTACTTATGTCAAAACAAAGAAAAAGATAAGAAAACTGGTTAGCCTTTACAAGCCATGTATTTCATTTACTTTTTTATAAGTGGTTTCCATCCCTAACATACAAAAAGACATAAATAAAACATGTTAAATATCTCTCTAAAGTGTGAAAAGTCTTTATCGTGAAAGATTCTTGTCTATCAGAGTTATTGCAGTCGTATCTTGTTATGACGGAGGACGCAATTTTTATAACAGTAAGTTCGAAATATCCTAGCGGCGGCGTCCGCTCTGCTACGATGTATGCACACTTATCACTTGACGATCTCTCTCGTTGTGTAAATGAGCCTTAAATCAAGTTTATCCATTAAATTGCGATCGAAAGATTAAGAGGAAATAACGAGCTTGCTTGGTATTTTTAGTATTCTCAGTAATAGAGGTATTTTAGCGCGTAGTTACAAATCAGATTTTTTCAACATATATTCTAGTAGTCTAGTGTCTAAGCAATTAATCTAGCCATACCTCTACTCCAACTCATTAAGTTAAAGTTACAGCCTTTATGTATGTCCCACTGCCACGCGGCCCTAGTGCGGATGGCAGACTTCACATGTCTTAGATTATTGATTTGATAAAGAACTTGTAGGGAGTCAAGAAGGTGCGTGTGGGGCCACACGGCCAGACCACGCGTACCCTCCCGCGTTTCGGCCCATATAACCGCGAGGTTGGTGGGGCCATGGGAGGTGGTGGGTTCACATGTCTTAGAAAAAAATTCTAGGACATGTAAGTTTCCTCACGATGTTTTCCTTCACCACCGAGCGCGCGGTTAGTCAGCATATACAGTTGCAACAGCAAATTTATCGGTGCCGGCACCGGGGACCGAACAACCGGGAACCGGGTTACTAGCGTACTGTGCAACTTGAGGCGACCGCACGGACACTGAGCTACCACGGCTCCAACTCTTTATCCAATGAAAATGTAGGGACCACTTGGAAGAAGACGTATTTCGCGGCTTTTGAATCTTTGGACATGCTCCAAAATTAACAATGAACAAATGAACATAAGGAAAATATTCTTACGTATAATAAATTTCTTACTAAAATTTGTGCCCGCTGTATTGCGATTCAACTCTAAATTGAAAAAAAATATATATAGAACAAACTAAAACAAATATAAACCCGGTTAAAATAACAACACACTCAATTGACATGCCAGTGGCCCACCTGTAATCCGTAGTGACAACAGCGCTTTCCACATCCAACCACTTCCGGCTATCCTTATAAGGTCGTCGGTCCATCTGGAGGGAGGACGCCCTACGCTTTTCCGACCTATGCGCTGCCTCCATTCCAAGACTTTCCTCCCGCATCTGCCGTCAGTCTATGAGGTAACTTTATTACCTTATAACTTTCGATTAATAAAAAAAAACATACGGAACCTCCCCCTTTTTTGAAGTCAGTTGAAAAGTTTGTGTACCTTACATTACCCCGTTTTAAATTTGGAGCGCATCTTAAATTAAGACAATCACTTATCTGACTGTATGACAGGGGTTATTGTAACTTGTGTTGTCGAGTGGCGCGTTGCGTGTGTACATTATCTCGTAATTGTTCAGTTTGGTTGCGGGCGACATTGGGTAAGATTGTATCTTTCTGATGTATCGCCCGATTTCGCCCGCAGCCCTCGCATATTGATGCGTCTGCCTCCGTCTTGGCCGAGATTACGATGCACTTTATAACGCGCCGTCCGTAATCTTGTCTCTTATTTTACGCCCAAGACGACTTCTTTGTCTCAGAAATTAAAAAAAATTACGAACGTACATTCTTTCTACGGATATTGTTATCGGTGTAAACAAACACAATAATTTCTATTTCGTTTTCACACATTTCTTTTCCAAATCCCTTTAACATTACCCAGCATACAACCAGGAGTTGGTCCATGTTAATAGTTGGACCATAGATTTTTTTTTGGACGAACTAACACAGATGGTCAGTTGGCCTTTACTGCTTCACCGGATTGAGAAGTGGCATAGCTCTTAGGTCGCTTAGCCTGAACCTCTGCTAGTACTCGACATAAGGGTCCCTCCGATGAAGGGTAATCTCGGCTTGGACGGCTACTATTTTACGCGTCAGCAGTCCGATCCGAGGGCGTTCGAGAGGGCCGAACAACGACTCGGTCGGTAGTTATTTTATTGGCAATAATAGGACCATGAAATTAAACATATGATTTCATGCTATGTAAACCGTGCCCCAAATCTTTAAGCTGTTGACGCTTATCAATACAAATTAATAAAATTAGTGTGTGATTTGTAATATGAAAATAAAAAAGTTTTAAGAAATAAAAAAAATAGGCTAATTTTAAATGGTAGGTATACAAGTCTAAATAACCAGATACAACATTACTGAAGCATGAGCCGATGCTCACAAAGACAATCTATACTTATATTTTGATTTTAACAATCTTTAAACCATAAGAAAGTCATAGTATCCACAAGTAACATAGACTATATTTTATTTTGATATGTTGAGAATATCCACGGAAAACGTCGGAGTCCGAAAAATCGTTATTCGAAATGACGTTCACCTTATACTCGTAGATTTCATAACATAAATTGTCCCTACAAGCCAAATTAAAATACAAACTACGTAATAATACAAATTTAATAAATTTAAAAATAATTGTAAATTGAAGTAAAGTATCATTCGAGGTACAAATTCAGTTCTCAGTCAATAAATCGAAGACTGCCGAGACGTCGGTCAACACGCGCACAAACACAATAGACAATAAAGTGAAATAACACGTGCAACAAGTACATTACGAGTATGTTACTGGTCTAATGTAATCGTGCGTGAAAGCATTCGCGTTGATAGCGATCTGTGTGGGTGTCGTAGTGGTTACAGAGTGAGATATTATGGCCGCTGAATAGTTCGTACAATCATCCGTCAAATTATGCAACTATCGCCGCACGGACGGCGGGCTATGCGCTTAACGTATGAATTATTCTAAGCTGACTCACGTGTTTTAATAGCGTCTCGATGGTGGGATAAGATCCAAAGCATTGCTTGTCAAAATGAGCAATGACTGTATGCACGAATAAAAAACCGATCGCCGCGTACATGGGCAGGTAGGTGTACATTCTACAGTAATATATCTAATTTAAGAGCATTATTTTACATACAATAAGCTTCCACTAAATACCATACAGAGGAAGTTTAATCTCACTTCAAGCGTTTTTTCATTAAAGCGTTATTATTCGTGGTTAAAAAACATCGGTTATTGGCTGTGAGTATTTTTAATACGTTTGTAAGTTACTAAAATTACAAAGATTTAAATATTTAATATGCCTTTTTATTCTTTTTCTTCTTAAATTTTTTATATTTGGAATTTTAATGAAAATCAATTCAAATTGCTGAAAAAGATCTTTGAGGAAGAAGGTTTTAAGCTGCAAAATAAATAAATCTTTTAAAGTTTGCCTATTCTTTTTATCCTACTTACAAGTTCTGCCTTAGTAATGTTTAACAAACCGAGGTACTCGTATTACATGTTTCGTTTGGGTACTTTTAACAAAAACTTTTTGAAAGCTGAGCAGAGGAAATTTATAAGTTAAGGAAATTTAAAGGAACAGAGGTAGAAAACTCAGTTTAACCAATTTTGTGGTCAAGTTCCAAGCCACGTTGTGGGTTTCTAGTATTCCGACTACTGCGTTAATTTCTCGTTTCTAAAAGTGTTATAAAAAGTGTATTTTCGTACTACTATCTGCTTCTTTCGTATATAATCTCTCCTCCCTTTAGCCGGTGAAATAGGTTATTGTAATATAACAGCCCTGTAGTTCTGGTCTCTCAATAATAAGACTACGGTATCCCCTGCCTGTCGTAAAAGGCGACTAAAAGGGGCCTTGGGCTCACTGGACGACAAGGGTGGGGGCCTTTGTCATCCGCCAAGATGGACCCGGGAAAAAGGCGACATTGGCTGACCTGTGTCGCTTTGCACTGCGAGGGCACAGGGGAGGAGGGAGTAACCTCCCCTCCCCCCGGATGTGCTCTTCTTGAGCACAGTGCAGAGGGGCTCCGGTGCATTCCTCTGGAGATTCCGGAGCCCCATCACTATCACCGAGGAAGAGCCAAGAGGTTTTTGAGAGGTTGAGTGGGTCAAACCCCTCATAACCGCCGTCTTCCCCAGAAGGTGGGGTATCTTTTTAAAGATTTCCTCCCCGTTAACAAAAAAAAGGTTGTTGTAATATATGTAAGAATTCTATGTAATTTGTCTCGTTTTAAATTAGAAATAATAATTAAAGTTTTATATGACCCGAGAATTGAAAAGTGTATCCAGGTAGTCAACACGTTTGCCTATGCTGTTGTTTAAATATTCCCAGTATTCTCTTACATAACAGTACTACCGTCACTAAGTGAATACAAATCTATAAAGAATAGGTAAAATGGTATATGAACTACCTGTTGGAACAATAGATGACGCGGCAAGATATCGGCGTTGCGAAATAAAAGGCGGCACCATGGGGCATGGCGCTGTGAAGCGCTGGATACGCTCGATTAGCCCCCGAAGCTTTGTACGATGAATCAAGTTTAACCAGTTGCGTTTCTATATTTCTTTTTTAATAATAATGGATTTATTCACACGTAATCACTATATCGCTTTTGGCATTTAATAAGGTTCTTGGATAGAAAACCCAGTAATGTGGGTGGTAAATTCCAATACGGCCTTTATTTTTTAAAACACTTTACAATACGTTTACCCACCACCTCCCATGGCCCCAGAAATCTCGCGTATATTTAGGCCGAAACGCGGGAGGGTACGCATGATCTGGCCGTGTGACCCCACACGCACCTTCTTGACTCCCTACAAGTTCTTTGTCGAGGCCTTTCTCCAACATTCGGAGTCCCCCCCTCAAGGGGCTCAACGATACATCACAACGGCTCGCTCGACGGCGTCAGACGACTTTTTTAGCGGGTCCTTCTTCTATGCCAATTTGAGGAAGTTGCCCTCCGAGGAGACCAGATCGCGGTAGAAGACCAGACCCGGACACAGTCACGTACATTGCCCATTTCGAGCCCACTCCCATATCACTTGGGAACTCAACTCTTGAAGTTGTTGAATCAAATGTCTACTTAGGACAAACAATCCAATTAGGCATATCCAACTTTTAGAAAGAGGTCGAATCTAACTTGGCTGGGCAGCGTTCGGGAAGCTTCGAAACGATTCTCGTCCAAAATACGAGTACGTCTTGAAGTCGAAAGTCTTCGACCAGTGTGTGTTACATATAGAACAGAAACGTGGTCTCTCACTATGGGCCTTGTAAGCAAGCTCGAAGTCGCACAACGAGCTATGGAGAGGGCTATGCTCGGAGTATCTCTACGAGAACATAAGTACAGGTGTAACTCGGATTGGAAAAAATATATGAAACTATAATAATCTTGCTTTGTTATTATATTTTAAAAAATATCGATACTTGGTGACTTCACAACCGTAGTCCGTCCCAGTTTAAAGAGGAGAGAATAGGTGTTATTTCAGTCTTACTTCAAAACGTTTCGGATGCTAATTGAAATGTCAGCAAACGTAAGAATGGTACCGACTTTGAACAGTGAAAGTTGATTACGTAATATTAATTTTAGGCATCGACTTTTAAAACTAATCAAGCATATGTTTGGTTAGAGGTTTTACATAATGAGGATCGATACTGTAATATTATACAGGGCCGATTTCACTTACGACTAAATTAATCCGTCTATAGATTGTAAAATCGATACATGAAATTTTATGCATTCGATTGAAAGCGAGACATTTTTTTAAAATAATTCCATTGTAATATAATATTGTGGCCATTACTATCAAAGAAACGTGACTTACAACACAATTGTAAAGTAAAACTACAATTATTATATTATTATACAATTTCTATTACAAAATTAATAATGCCACAAGCAGTTATCTGGGTAATTAAGTGACAACATTAAAGACGGGTTATGTAGGGTTATGAGTACAGGACACGAAAAAAGATTTTTATCAGAATATTACAGGAGTCATTGGTCAAAGTTACAATTAATACTAAAAACAATCTTCCCTCCTCAACCTCTTCCCTCGCGACTCCTCCCCGGCCACGAAGGGCGGTCTCCAAGAGCCCGCCAGGTACTGCCGCCTTGGCCGGCCCTACTTTGCGGGCCGGCGTGTGGGTACCTCTTCGCTTTACCGCTGGCGTTGGGGCACTCCACGGTTACTGAGCCCCTCCGGCACTATAAGCCCAGAACCCTTTAGGGGGAACGAATATTCCTAACCTATAGTAACGACTTTCTGTATTTAGGATTATTTTCAAACTATACAGCGATGGGCTGTATGCGCACCGCATATGTGCTTAATAAACATATGGAATGTGGATAGCGAACGTTATCTGCGTCTACCTAAAAAGGGTGAAAAGATCTTAGAGTATATTATTATTCGAAATTATTTGTTTTCAGTCTATAGGTATCGATTCAATTTGCTTGCAATAGATTATTTGCATCGATTTCAAGTAGAATGCAGATAAATTTGTTGTACTTTCAAATATTTCTACGTTCAAGGATAAATTTGACGTACAATAAAAATACTTTAATAACAAGTGATATTCGAAAACAAATGGAACGTGTTACAACATTTTAAGGCTCGATGCCGCTCACTGACCATGAAATACGTAATCGAGTTTTATAATAATTTCAGTAACAAGGCTCCTAAGATACAATTTAAATTGCTACGAATCCATGTCAACGTTTAATGTATCCGGGTGTACTTTGTTAAGTGAGTACTTTAATATACGAAATACACATTTTGTGTTTTAACTTACCGCATCCAAACGTGACATCGTATCTCTCGTATCTTAACATAAATTTGTCCCACTCTCTAAAGAGCGTATTAGGGCTTAATTCTAGGCCCTAGTCTTAGAGTATCTTACAGCAAAATGCTGATTTCCTCGCGATGTTTTTCCTTCACCGTCAATGTAGTAAATCATTCACCATCATGTAAATTTGACACTATACTAGAATATAATAGAATAGAGTAGTTATGTTATATACTCGTAAATAGATATATATATAAAGATAAACATATAAAACCATTATTTTTAGGTGTATTCCTTTCCGATTTATATATGTATATTTATGTATAGTGCTGTAGTAATGCAGTGGCAAAAATTAAATCTAAAATTACAGTGAGCTATGAATTGTTAAGCATTAAAACTCCGTACATAAGATTTTATTGGTCTGGAATCTCGACTCAGAATTCCGTAGAACTTCTTATATAATAAAATTTAAACAAAGTCGCAATCATTATTATTCTATGTGATTGATAAATTTGTTAAATCACCTCATAACGTAAACAAACTTCATAACTTTTCTTATACTTTTAATGATTGTAATAAAAAACAAACTTACGTAATTAAAAGAAATGGCATGCTTTCTTTCAATAACACGTTCTTTTGATTTCTATTAGCGTTTACAATAAATTGGGAGGCCTTATATCGAGTTGTTGACCTGTAATCAACTGTAAAGTTAACTGTAATCAAATATTTAATTTGTCGGACCTTTGTATGCGATGCGGCGTACATGTCTGCAATCGATCGCCAAATATCCACCTTACGGTATCTGTGATGCCAAAATATATTCTCGTATCGTGCAGTAATCAAAACTAGTATTTAATTTTTATTCGATTGAATTTCTATGTTCAAATTAAAACGGTTCTATTAAGATAGTCAGTTTTTACAAAAGCTATAGTATTTTAGTGCCTGAGTCTTGTCTTACGGCGGGTTTCTATATTCAATCTCGATCCGTAAATCGCTATCCGAGATTGAAATTTCAATCCATTTTCTGCACTATAACTGGTATATAATTTTAAGGCGTAAAACGGACTATGAGAGAGGACCGTCATTTACGACAAATCCATTCTTTTTCAATCACTTCCAAAGCCAAGATCGGATATTGAAATGCGGATTACGGATCGATAGATGGACCAAATAAAATCAGGATCGAAAACAATCTTACGTTGAAGATCGAATATAGAAACCCGCCGTAAAACAGGACGAAAACGACCTTCTCTGCCGGAAGCAATGATAGTAGCTGAAGAACACAAATTAAATTAAAACTTAAAGTCGAAGAAGAGAAATTATTAATATATTAATATAATATTTTTATTGTATTTTTATTTTTTAAATCTTAATGTTATTATATTTAATCTTAATTATCTATGAGTATTACATAGAATCTAAAATAATGTTAACCATCAAACTTCTATTTACAATGTCGAGATAAATTCGGACAAACCTAAATAGTATTAATAGCTGGCACGAAATAGACATTACGTTAAATGCCGCATTAAGCGATGTTCGCTCGGAGCATTATAATAACTTAGTTATCTAACAACTGAAGAAACTAAATGCAAGCCTAACCCAAGGCATATTACTGCGGTTAGGAGTAAGAACAGAGCATGTCCGGCGTCCATTACATAGACAACTGGGCGAAGTGAACTCGACAGGTCGGTCGGCGCGAGGATTCGCAGGCGGTACAATCAGGAAGCGGCCTACAGCAAGTTGTTACCTCAATTAGAATCGTTGAATGTCGGACGAGGGATAGATTTAATTAGCGACTAACGCAAGTCTTAACCTCTTTTGAAATATATTTTAAAAAGATCTTTTTAATTCATTTTGAATTGGAGAAAGCGTATCTTAATAATTTTGTTATCTTCTTAGTGTTTACATTAATACCATAGAATAATAAATTAGTAGTGACAAATTGGTAATACTTGATGGGAAATTATTGACATTCAAAATAGATATATATTTATAAAGATAAATCCTTTATTGCACCAAAATATATGTACAAAGGCGAACTTAATGCTATTTAGTATTTTCTTCCAGCTAACCTTTAGTGGTTATGAACAGACTAAGGGTAGTGCCGCTAAAAAAATAGGGTTTAAAAAATTATAGATAAATAAATATACATTTACATATAAATACGTCAATATAAAAATAATAATATACAAATACATAGAATAAATAAACGATAATATATTTACAACTTTGTACTTTTCATTGTTTGCATAGAAAGTATTCAGATACCCGCGATTTAAAGACATTAGTTGACGAAGCCTTCCTAATCTCAATCGGCAAGCTATGTACAGATAAATGAATTGCCATACAAATTCTTGTGACATTCGGGGAACGTTAGAAATTTAATATAGAAGGTTCGAGTTTCGCGGCCGACGAACTGTTTGAGTAAGAAGCGCTCACTAAGCTTCGAAAAAAAGTAAAACATTGTTATAGGAGAAATAAAAACAAAACAATTAATTGTGTCTACCTTTCTTAAATTTCTTTTGAAGCGTCAATAGCCTAATGTTTTAGGGTACGGCCTGCGAATCGTAAGGTGGTAACCATTTGACAATTGCCGTGAACCATGTACTAGCACAAGCTTAAGTTTAGTTGGAATGGTTAATAAGATTGTTAGTAATATTTCTGAAAAAAAAAAGAAATATTGCTAGCTTTCTTTTTTAAAAAAAAATAATACAGAAAATTCTAAAGTTTAATTTGCAAAAAACTTTTTTTACTTGGCGTGAAATATAAAGAAAATGTTGGAATATTTATTTATTCTTCTTAACCAGAACTATAAATTGAGTTTCACATTAACAGATTTAATGTCTAGATCAATCCATATATATCACACTCAGAGAAAGGCGGAGAAAACGATCGTAGAAAACATAATCAATATATACAAATAATGTTACACGTATTATTCTGTGTAAAAAGTAGTTATAGCCTAATTAGTTATCGGTCGTCGAATCCTAGCCGGCCTGTATGCAACGCATTTCCGTTTTCCGTTTATTGTAAAGACACTTGTTAAAATTTGTACATGTCATCAAAAAAATATTCTAGAAAGAAATGCGAAGTCTCTCCTGGGATAAGTACTATTGGATCTGTGTTTCAGCAGTCAGTGTCTTCTCCCATTTTAAAAATACAATAAAAGCATTAACGATAGTATATTGTGTGTGTGTTTATATATCAGCTATATTTATGTATAATAAATATTAGATAAGTACATAGAAAGAAAAAAGTTTACACATGAATTTCTTGTTTAACGTTACAGGATCTTGATAAAACATTTCTGTGTTTAATTATGCTTAATCAGTTTCACATACAGCAATAAAAGGACATAGATATTGTGATTACGCAGAATACACACAAAGATATGTGAAAATGTAATTAAAATAGACAGACCTATGTAAAAAATGCGTTGGCGAGGATAGAAAGCTCTTAAACGATTCACTGATATCCGATGATTAACGTTACTTGAACATCGCGTTGTAACTCGTTTTGAATGAGAGAAACTGCGTGTAAGCTTTTACCTACAAATGAGTGTTTGTATTATAAATAACCGTAGCCAAACGGATATTGCGTCTAAAAGGTTGGCAATGGTAATGCGTGAGCAGGAAGTCCGTCATTACTAGGGTGAATAGTAAAATAGTAAAATTCATATCAATTGATTTATTAAGCTATCATTTGCCGCGTTTCCTTTTCTACACAATTTATTGACGATGCAATAAGGAAGGCAGTGTTCTGTGAGTTATTGATTTATATCGTTCTAGGGATAAATTGCAAAAATAAGTTCTCGCTTCCTTTTAACTCCGGAGTGATAAATGTCCTCTTCTCCACTTTTCAACGAGCTTTTTAATTGACCGTTCTGTTTTGACGTTAATGTTATAAAATGAATGGACTTGTAGCAGACTTAATTCCACTCAAACTCAACAAAACATTCATTCCCCTTTCATTATGGATATAAGACCTAAATAATATTCCTGCGTAAGTTCCCTTCAATTTCAATGCGGGAGATTTCATGAGAAAAGTGAATAGGTGTTAATTAAACCAGTGTGATTTACGGCCAACGTCTCCATTATCGCTGAACGTCAGTAAGAATGATGGCCAAGAATGTTTAGAATTTTTATATTGGAAAAATAATAATTAAGAAAGATGTGGAATTGACAACATTTTTCTTAATAGATATTTATTATATTAGTCGCGTATATTTTAATAGTCGCGTAAAATTAGAAAACGTTCTTGCTATTTCAGTTTGCTTTGATTATCGATCTTGATAACGAGATATTATACACAAATACTAATACTACTAACAGCTTTAGATTTCATATAGACAGTGATAGCTTAGTGGATAAGAGGTTCGACTAACGATCTTCTGGTCGCACGTTCAAATCCTAATCAGCTTGTGCCCGGTGTATGGCGAAGGGCCCACTCTATACAACTCTATAACAAAAATAAATAATTAGGATATTACTGTGCTGATATCGTACTGTACTGTGACGTATTAAAACGTAAACATTAAACTGGCCGCACTACTCTGCCGTCAGTTCTTGTAACTAGTACGGAGGGTAGTTATCTGATATTGAAAAACTAGCCAAACATTAATAAAAGATACAAGCAAAATAATGGTAATAGATATCATATATTTGCCTAGAGATAAGATATTGTGATTTAGGCTAAGTTATTGATGAATGGGTTCACTGGGCGACAAGGATAGGGGGCCTCTGTCGTCCGCCAAGGTGGCCCGGGAAGAAGGTGACATCGGCTGGCCTGTCCCTTGCACTGCGAGGGCACAGGGGGAGGGAGAAGATTTCCTCCCCGTTAACAAAAAAAATGTTATTGCTGAAATAAAAGATTTTATTTTTATTACCTTTCACATATGGGACCCTGGCGAAAATCGGACGGCGGAAGCTGTCTCTGTCTATCCCAGTACGGATTAAAAGGACGTGAGCGTCTATTTTATAAGTAACTTAACTATCTATAGTTTTCTATAAGAGACATCATAAAAGTAATCCGTCTATTTATGTTCGCTATCCAATGAATTTAAATCCTCCGAAGCTCTTAAATCAGGCAGTTATCTTTTTATGTAAACGTTTAATGCTCGGCTTTACTACCTGCAAGTGGTACTTACAAGAAGTTAGTTATTACGTTTATCAAGTTCAAGAAGTTAGCGAGGGAAACGCTTTCTTAATTTATCTTGAGACAAAAGATTCCAATTAACGGAGTTAGTTGCTGAATCTTCGATTATTTTCTATTACTTAGATTTTCTTTTAATTTAAACCGAAGAATAGTGAGTGTTTAGTGCTCATGGCGTACCGGTTTTTAACTTAGATCTTTTAATCCTGTGCAGTACATAGTGCAGAGGGGCTCCGGTGCGCTCCACTGGAGATCCCGGAGTCCCTCACAATGCACCGAGGAAGGGCCACGGGGGGTTTTAGTGCGTAAGACCCCACATAACTTCGCCTTCCCCCAGAAGGCGGGGTATCTTTTGAAGATTCCCCCCCGTCAACAAAAAAAAACTGTCAAAGACTGACTAGGATGTGATTCTAGGATATGAAGAGAAGAAATATACCGAGAAGAATTCTACTAGGACTTTGTTCTAAGATACTTTCAATAAAGGTTGTCGAATGATCTAAGAGTATGCTGAATTTTGTTTTATTCGAGAAGCACCTTTCATCATTCATCTGCTTTTTTTTAAAGCAAATAAATGGTGATTTATTTTGTTGTAATTGAACTTTGGTCTCCTAACATATACTCCTCCTCGCGTCGGTTTCCTCAATGCTGAGGGTCGTGACCATCTCGTGGGAACAGTTTGGTTTTAGTGATCCGTCGCCATTTTCCTCTATCTGCAGCCGTGGGCAGAGCATCGCTAACCGACGTGCCTAAGATATACTAGGAAACTCTTAAAAATATTTGGAAGAATTCTTAATGAATGATATATTAGAGGGATTATGACAATGCAAGACTATGTAAGTAAAGACAACAATCACGAGGTTTGTGTACTTTTGTTCTAAGTGTGGTATTTATGTACTTTGTACAAATTTCGCACGCTGGCTGGGAAGAAATTTTACGACTATGAGACCATTCTCGGCATATGGCTACTTGGCTAAAAAAGCTGTACTTATTAAAACTTAATACAACTATTAAATGACATTATTTTGACATAACAACGGAAAGAGATTATTTAAGCTGCGGTCGAAAAAATAATAATCACCTATGCAGGTTAATTTAAACAGTTATGTTAACCTTAAGTATAATTTACAATTACAATAAGCCCGAACAATTGACTACTTCTGATACGACCCGCATTTGCTTAAATTGTATTAAATACCATTATACGGTTTCAATAGGTTTATTTACATAATACGAGAGTATTAAATTCACTAAAACATTACTCGACCTGTAGATTGTATTAAAATTACTTCGCTTTGGTCTTTGGTTTCCATGCAAAATATTCACAAGTATAAGGCTGCCTTTTCACTAGGAATGTGAACAGCATCTTGACCGACTTTATGACGAAGCGGGAAGAAACAACAACCACACCCGTTGGTGTTGGTTATAATAATAATAATAAATATCCTTTATTAATTAACAAAATTATAACAAACAGTATTACTAATTACACTTTTTTTTTTACTGCATTAGTTCTATTTAAGTTTCACTGCCACCTAAACTAGGAATTTCCTGTGCGATAGTTGGCAGTCCTTCCTCCCATGGTTATTTTTATATCTAATATTGTAATTATATCATTATTTTTTGTTTCGGTGAGTGTATGAGTGCTTTTCAATTGACCACTTTTAACATATTCTCACAACCTTCATAATTTAGTGTTTATTTCATGCTTCGTTTTAAATAATTTTTTATCTCTAATATTTAATATTCTATTAAGTTTGAAGAAGTAATGACTGAAATTGAAGCAATGTTACTATCATTAATTGTAGAGGACGGTCAGGTAATGCTGCGGTATTGAGTTAGTTAAATTCATATTGCCTTCTAATTACATATATAAGGATTATCACAATCGTCCTATTAAGCAAAATTTGTTTTTCTGCGGCCTTACGATGATATTTTGTAAATAAAATTGTTTGAAGCAAAAACGAAAGAAGACATAATTGATGGGGTAAGTTTGTCTCGCTAGTTTTTGTGTTATTTTAAATATATTTAAAATATCAACCCGCATGTTTATCATCTACCTAGGCACTTAAAATTAAACCCCTCAGTTGCATTGCCAAATATGCTGAGTGTGTTTTAATTATAATTCCTCGTTATTCCATTGAGGCATCCGACTAAGCCATGACAAACCTTTTTTGGTCTTAACGGTCCAGGGTGAGGTTCACTCTATGGGATTATTGCGCAAGTTCTTCATGCTATAAAAAACGAGATTATAGAGCTTCAGAATGAGCGCTCTAAAAGTTCGACTAATTCGAAAATTTATTGTAAAATCCTTTGGACCAATCACAGCAATCATTCGGATCATATTCATTCAGAATGCATCTCGTATTGGCACATTCATTCCTGTCACTAAAACAAATGGTTATCATTTGTAATTATTTTGCGATGATTAATAGAATGCGTTCGGGATACGATTAATTTAATTTACAATAAAGCGACAACAACAATGTTTACGAAGCGACGGGAGTGATACGTCACGCGTGGCAGTTCTGAAAGGGAACGTGTGTGGTTACTCTTCGGAAAATTGCCCTCATCAGTTACAACCCGATGGACAGATACCGTTGGCGTGTAAACGTTTAAAATGAATTAATGATTTATTATGTATCGGGTTTATATTCGATATCTAGATGGCTTCCAACATGTTTGAAAGATTAAAAATCTATCTATATTAATAAATGAGAATAGAAGAAAGAGTGAAAGAAGTTTTTTGTCATCTTTTTCACTAGCGGTACATCTTAGGCACCTTCCCCTGGAACCTAGAAACGATCCCTCCATCTAGATGTAGATGATATACCTCTATTCGACGATTTGTAGATGTATACGTAAAAACCTTG
The DNA here is from genome assembly GCA_029286785.1 of Meandrusa payeni. Taxonomy (NCBI): domain Eukaryota; kingdom Metazoa; phylum Arthropoda; class Insecta; order Lepidoptera; family Papilionidae; genus Meandrusa; species Meandrusa payeni. The sequence continues at coordinate 4,805,192 of JAGSMX010000027.1, forward strand.
TTTTAGACTAAATAGTTTTGTTGCATGTTCGCGAGTGGCCACTGATAATCGTATTATTTCGAAATTAAACATAAATTCTAGAATTTTCTATTAGAACTAAGAAGTTGTGAACACCTTAATGTGTAGGTATATAATTATTTTCACAAGCGAATAGAAAATTACATTCTTTTTTCAGTTTAATTTTATGTGGACAGACACCTTATAGGCTCACGTGCTCCATCCTAGGCTTTATCTTCGCCTTCCATCAAGCAAGATAAAAGCCAAACGTGAGCTTATTTACTATAAAAAAAAAAAAAAAAAAAAATGTGGCTGTTAAACTTTTATAGGCGCTAAAATAAATGTGGGAAATCAATTACGTCAAGCATACCTATCAACTCGTGCGCAATTTTGTTGTTAATTGATAATTTCGTAGGGAATACTGTCTACTGGGGTAGGGAAAGCTTATAAGCAAGCTTCTAGCTTATAATTATATAAGTCACATTTGTGACAAATGGTCACCATTTGTATATATACATCGGGAACAAAATTTAGCAAGTGATCTTTTGTACGGAAAACACCTAGGAGTAATTCTTTATTCGTCTGTATGTTTGTGCACGCAAAGCACCATCATTTATTAATCGATTATGGTAATTTTGTTTGTTTGCAAGGATTTGTTTTCAATTACGTATCCTCAAATACCATATGAATTTTGTTAGCATCTCATAAAAATCGAATGGAAAATGCTTCGAAGATTGTTAGACTACACAAGACTAAATCCAAGACTAGAAAAGTGCTCCACAACGAGTATGGAAAAAAAGAGAATATGGGCGTCAGTACTAGGTAACTATAATATTTCGGAAGCAAAATACGGGGCGTCGCGCGCAATAGCGTGTGACGTTTGAAACGTTTTTGTTTGTTTTTGTTGTCGAACCTACACATTTATCACTAGCGTACCCAGCCCGCTTCGTCGTGCTAGATTTTGCTTTATTTTATTTAAACAATAAACTTACATCATTAAATATTTAATTTAACTCTCACAATATATTCAATTATTCATTTCTCTCCGTATTCATTCTCTTTTCGAGCGGTTGAAGATCATTACCTACACTCATGTACATATCAGTAAATACAAAATCATTCTTATCATTTATACAAAGACATATCGGGCTCAAGTTAATGTCAGAAATAAAAGTTCGACGTATGGCTTGTTTCACATTTCAAAAAGAGGACTCGCTCGGTCAATCTGAAGATTCTCTGAAAGTTTAATTAAAATCGGTCTAGTTTAGCCGGATTGAGAGGTAGCATAGCACTTGGCTCTTCGATTAGGTCGCATAAAATCTATTCGAAATCAAGTCACAAGGGTCCTCCCGGTGAGGAGTAATCTCGGTGCCTCCTCGGGCCGAACCACGGTTCAGTCGGTTGCTTTTCAATGGATATAGAATCGATTTGATGCTCGTTTTAGTTTTTACTACGTAAATAATTATATAATTTATATTTATATATGATAAAACTATACAAAACATGTTAGAATCGATCCGAACATTGTGAACAGGTAATAAAATGGTCAATACGAGTGTATTCGTATAAAGAGATGACAGTTTACAACGATTATCGTTGGCTTCCCATCTAACGCGGTATCACAATATTAGATAGTGGAAGCCACGCGCACAATGTGAGGTGAGCAACCTCGGGATGTTCCATTGTCACTGCCGTGTGAGAATGTCAGGGTACGCGCACTACGCCAGCCTATGTAAATTCAAGTCGATCGATTATATTTCAATTCAAATTACAGCCTATTCCATACTTTTAAACTATATATTTTTTATTACTGACTTTCCATAATTTCGCGACCTCATTAAATACAAATATATTTACGAATACAAAAACCGAATTAAAATCGTATTTAACGTGTTTTACGCGTGCGCGCCCTCTTTTATGTCCGATTATAATTTAGATTATTTTATAAATTTTTGGTAGAAATATGATAATCCCAGACTAGGTAGCGTTCGTTAATAAGCACTTATTAACGTAAACGAGCATGAATTCGGGAAGAAGGAAGAGAATGAAGACGCCTAAACTTTTTTTTTTAATTAAGTTAAAAGTTAAAAAGTTACAGCCTTTATATAAGTCCCACTGCTGGGCACAGGCCTTCTCTGTAAAGAGCCGTAATGCGGATAGACAGACTTCACATGTCTTAGAAAAAAATTCTAAGACATGTAGGTTTCCTCACGATGTTTTCCATCACCGCCGAGCGCGTGGTAAAACAGGACATAAAATTGCAACAACAAATTTATTGGTGCCGGCACCGGGGATCGAACTTGGGTTGCTATCGTACCATGCAACTTGAGCCAACCGCCCGGTCACTGGGCTTCCACGGCTCTTACCTCTTACTTAAGTTAGTAAAGTACTAATTTAAAGTAAGGTAGTAACAAAAGTACTTCTTAATATAACTATGAAAGTTCGGAAATAAAAGAGAGGATTAGAACAGAATATAAAAGAATGGTGTAAACATTCACGGCGAATTTTTTTCACGGTTGGTGCGTAGTAGATTTAAATCTATCACTACCGGTAAAAGGTTTATAATTTCTGTCACTTATATGAATATTTTTTCATTGTTCATTTTAAGTTCTAAAATAAAGAGTCAGTTAAGAAATTTTGAATATCTTGGAAGATAAAGACGCTAGATAACTGAAATAAACTGATGCATGATAGACAATATACTTAAAATAAAATAAAATATTTTTACTAATTTATGTATATTTCATTAAAAAATATTAACTTAAACAAAAAAGGATAATCCGAAGCGGGGCCAGGATGGGTACCTGGCCCCAGCATGCTTCGGCGTCGTCGGGACTTCTCTGAGTGCCGGAGAAGTCCCCTTTGAGGATGAAGTCCGGTCTTTGCCGGGACCGGCCGGTCGTTGGGGTGTCCTGTCGCTGACAGATCCGGGGCACCCCGCTCATAACGGCTGATGGCATTCGCGGAAGGTTTAGTGGGTAGGGGCTGCCCAGGCCGAGTCCCACACATCCCTCCGGGCCCACCCAGGGTACCGGAGGATGGTCTATAAAAAGATCAAAAAAATAAAATAAAAAAGGATATCTTACGTAAACTTGGATAATACAGTATTTTTCATTAAATTTTATTTTTATTTAAATTTTAGCACTTAGTGTTGCCTTCATGAAGCGTATTCTTATCCTTTTTCGTTTGAGTGTATGTTTTTTTTATCAAATATAGAGAAATTAATAAAAATATTTGATTTGATTTTAATGATATTTAATTGTCTATCATGTACAATTTATTTCAGTTACTAGCTAACTACTAAATAAATTGTGTATGCGTCTTTATCATCCGAGATATGCAAACTTTCTTAATCGACCCTTTATTTTTGTTCACGGCTATATATTAATTACTTTACGAGGAAATAGGGAATAAATAATCTGAAGCTTATGGGTATTAATCAAGTTTAACCATGTAGGATGTGAAACTTGTTTTAGCAGTGTAGAAATAAAATTTTCGTTGTACACACGGACATGAGATATGGTGTAGGTAAAGCAATGCTGACAGAAAGTTTTATGCCGTGCCATCGCTTTCCTGTTTATCAGCCAGTGCTGATACGAGCTCGGCGTCGTTGTAGATAGGCCATATAGACAGATCGTAATCTTATAGGTTCGTTTCATAGTTGACATAATTGATACTTGCCATCACTTATTTTACGCTATGAGTATTCCCGGACCGGAGATTTTTTGTTGTTTAAAATCTATATTAATTAACAGAAATAGACATAAGAAATAAGAACGTTTAAACTGGTTGTTATTTTATATACCTGTCGCGGCATTTGGCTCGAAACCGGAAGATGTCATGGCCGTGATCGAAAACTTTGATGTTTTTTTTTAATATTATTATTTTTCTTAACAGCCATTGATATTGAATGTTAATTGACCGGAAGTTCGATCCCAATCGTGTGTAGTCAACAAATCAGTTTTTTTGTTTTTAAATAAAATGGGATCGTTTACTGAAATTGATAAGTATGGCAAAAGGAATTTAGAATTAATCTTTATATGTTAGATCGTACATGCAACGCTTTGCTTCAATGATTGTTTATTTTTAAATATAAAATATAGTACTAAAATTGATTTTAAAATCCGTATATAAATTTATTTAGCAATTTTATAATATTATAGTCTGTAGTTAAATGCCGTCACTTTTATAGGAAAAAGTTAAAACAAGCTTACGACTTACCTAATCCTAAATGATCACCGTTGCCCATGAACATTCACAGCATCAGATGAGCTGCAGGAAGAGCAAGGAATTTCTTGTACAATGTCTTTTTACAAGACAATGAACAATTTAATTTTTGAATAATTAGTTTTAACTGTTTTTTTAATACAATTGGGGGTATATATAAGAAAAAATAAAGCTTACGGCTTTTACCGCTCTTTTAGTCAGAAATAAGATAAGCGGTAAGCTTTAAATGAATGTTTTTTAATGACGAACTACACAGAATGGTCAGAGAAGCTGGCTTTGACTGCTTCACCGGATTGAGAGGTGTATAGAAGGGCTTATTAGTGACGGCACTTACAAGAAGTTTGTTCCAATGTTTGGTGGCAGTCTCGAAAAACTGTCGAGATGCTTGCTTAAAGAATCTCGAACTTCTAAATATTTAGACTCTTTATTGCTCAAATTTTAAAATAAGTACAATCAATTAAAGTCAAAATTAACTTACCTAAAAGATGGCAGCCCCAGCGGGAGTCACTTTAAGCGACCTCTTCCAGGCAACCTGTAGGAGAGGTAAAATAATAATAGCGTAAAAAGAAATGTCGAGAAATAAATAACAACAAGAATTGTTTATAATAAGGAACATTTATATATAACTTAAAACATATTTGTAATAACACTTATAAAAGCCAATTTCATAATAATTTAGGAAGCTCATGTAAAGTGATTATGGAAAACGCATAAAGTATACATAAACATTATTTCCCGCAGCTTTACAAATCACTTTTAGAGCGTGGTAACTTTACCTCGGACGGAGAGAAAATGTCATTTTGATTAACCGGGACGTGAGAGCAGTAAAGTTAAAATATACTGGAATCTCAACATCGACGTACGGACAGACATAAGTTCTCTATAAAATTGACGGAACAGTTACGTTGAATAATGACCGGGAGCTAAGACTTCCTTGTGAATTTTCTATTCACCTCTAATTGATTTATACGAGACGCCGCGAGACCTTGTTACGTGAAAACCGCTGGATACGTACGGGCCTCGAACAATAGACCATCATTTCATACTTAATTGCATTACAAGACGCTGTTACGGAATGGGACCGCTTTCCGACTGATTAATTTATACAGTTTAACTTACTCTTAACTTCTATAACTGTCGAACGTAGTACGCGTTTACTTCGCCAGTTTATTCTTATAAAATAACCGAGCACTCAGCGATACACTGACGCCCACAAACAGTAAAATGAAGGAATTGTAGGTACTTTGTTGAACTTTTTTTATGAATTAAAAGAGATCTGCCCTTATATCCATTACATTTATTTTGCCTTATAAAGAATATTTTTTCTAAGACATGTGAAGTCTGCCAATCAGCACTAGGGCCGCGTGGCGGACTATGCCCTTTGCTCTTTACAGAGAAGACCTATGCCCAGCAGTGGGATTTATATATAAAGGCTTATATAAAGGCTACTTTAAGGCGATGGGACAAAAACTCAGCAAAAAGCGATTTCTAACCCTGTTTACCCCGGTAGCATTCAAAAGATGTGACGTTTTCCTTTTATCTATTTAACTGTTCCTTTTTATTTCATATTTAAAAAAATACGAGTTAATTTATTTAAATTTCAAATGTAATAACGTAATAGTAATATCCCTCCACAGCTCTGTATTTTATAAATAAAATTAGAAGTGACGGTTGTGTCTTACCCGCTGTTAGTAATAAATTATAATTATGGTAAGTTCTCTTAGACGATCACAGTTGAATATACATAATTTCACCTAAAGCCAACGACCACATTAAAGTGTAAATAGCTTAGGCTTATTTTCAAGGTTATTTCGTATCTTTATTGAATCAAATTGTTGGGAACATAACCACATAATACATCGCCGCACACGGTTGAATACGTAAGCAATGGGCGACATGCCGGCCGTACGGACAAGTCTTGAATCTTAATGCCTTTAGGTAAAGTGTTGCGTTTATTATACCATAGGTCGATTTCCACAATTTTAAATCCATTAAGGTATATGCAAAGTGCTTCGACTTCTTACAATGTGACGGTAGGGCCTAATTCCAAGCTTATATTAGTAAGATTTGCAATTTTACTGTTTATTACGTATAAAAAAAATTATACTCTGTGTATGGGCTCATCCCCCATCACATATAACGTCTCTGTCTGCTCATGAGTTTCACCCGTCTTCTACAAACTCCTTAGTGGAACCACTAGCAGGGAGTTTGGGAACTATCCGCCGGTTTGCACCGGTCCCATCCGTCTGGGGGATAGCTTTGTGAGCGCGGTTAACCCTTCAAAGGCCTCACCACCTAATGGGTTCTAATAAGTTCAGTGAAAAACGCTCAGCAATATTTACCACCGTTTAACCCATAAGGTTAACGCGAGAACTTACTTAACAAACGACTTCCAAAAGGAGGCGGTTCTCAATTCGTACGTATATTTTTTATGTTTGTTACATCATAACTATTGACTGGGTCAACCGATTTTGATAATTCTTTTTTTATTTAAAGGCGGTGCCCGTCCCATTTCTATTTCGACAAGGCATCCATGAGCAAAACCATACAAGTCTTAAATTAGCATTAAGTATGTGCACGACAAATGGTCGAATAGCTCAAAATCACGTCAACCGATTCGGTTATTTATCATCATTTTTGATGATATGATTTCATGATAGATTTTTCATTGCAAATAATACACTTCAAGGGTAGTTTTATAAGAGTTTAGTTAGGTTCTGGTTGACTCTATTTCGTAATTTTTCTATTCGCTTTGAAGTCGGTTATTGTTTGGATTTTGATCTGAGCAAATCTCCCCGATGTGATTTAAGCGTTCCTCTATTGTTTAAAAGTTGTAAGGTAATAAGAAAACCGCATATTAAACTTGCTCATCAAACTTTACGTGTTGAAGACAAAGTGGCAAGTCGCATGGTTTGTTAGCATGTAGTCACATTGTAAGACGTCACGGCTTCACACCGGGTCGCATTAACAGTTCGCGGGCAGCGGGACCGAACGCCGTTTTAAACGACATCCTGTCGGACTCGGCACTTGAATGTCTGAGCTTGTGCGTGGTTGGACTGCGTTGTAAAATCCAGGGTTTCATAAGCTGCGGTTCGTAAATGTTTTATTGACGCCGCAGTCGGGTCTGGCTTGGGTAAACGTTTATCTATATATTTGTATTATTTTACTGCCTGCCATAGTTATGGTATAGTTATATGGTATGGTACATAAATATGCTGAAGCGTAAATAGTGTAATGGTAAGTTTAGGGTACGGTCTGCAAAACGTAAGATCGAATGGTTCGAATCCACCACTCGACTATTAACTAACTTAAGCTTAGTTGGAACGGTAAACGGTTAGAAGTTAGTAATATTTGTTAAAAAAAGAAATTTTACTTTTTTTATAAAAACTGTACTTGAAAATTCGTCTTCATTACTTAATGTTATGTAAAACTGTTACGATTACTTATTATCTATTACCGTTACTTTATGTATGTATTTGATCAATCATTTAATATAATACTGTATTAGAGATATATGTACGTGTTTCTATTTTTTTTACATTTGCCAAAATCCACTCCATCATTTCATAGTCGATGTTCCGCGATTTGAGTCATTGTTTATCGTGCGTACAGCAAAGGAGTGAACAAGTTGCCGGCGTCAGTCTTTCCGTCCAAGTACTACGTGGGAGCCTTCAAGAGTAGAGTGAAGGCACTTACTAAACTACCACGTACCATCTTTCGACTTTATCACCACTTAACACCAGGTGGGATCGTGGTCAAACACTAGTTTATAACCATTAAAAAAATGTTTTATTTTCTCTTTCTTAAAAATAAAGAACATGCCACTTTATTTATTTAGTGCGCAACGGGACCTTAGTTAAGTCCCTTAGAAATTTTTAGAAAATCCATATCTCGTTATATAGCAGACAAATTTTTAGTAAGTGGTCTTGTTGCTTGTTTCAGGCATAAGCTTATACCAGGAATTGGAACACGACAATAATTAAATAATGCAAGCGAACTTAACGATTTTAAGCTACGCAATTTTTAACCTAAACCAGGCTATTGGCACATAAAACAACGAAACAAAAGAATGTCGAATACAAATACAGCATTAACAGCGTGATACACGTTTGTATTGCATTCGTGGAACGTTGGTACGTGCCTGCACCTAGTTCTGCAACCAATGTGATATGAATTTTAAAACATATCGATTGTATTGTGGCTCTGTATCGATGTGTATACTGTATTCCAAATAATGTGGTATGTGGGTTAATCGACAACTATTAATTCGTTTTAAATCGATACGTTCGATTCCTTGACTAAAAAAAGAAACAGCGTGGCCTAGTCACGCTGGTAACAGTAAAACTTTTAGTCTATGCCCGGAAAACGTCGTTGACGTGGACGATTGATTTACGAATTGACATTTCATTAAATAAATCTCAGTGAAATATTTAGATAAAGTGTTACACGTTTTATATCAAACAAGTTGTGATGGCTAAGCGGTTCAATGAAGGAGGTTATATTTTTCGATTTTTTAAGTACAAAAAAACACTTACTAAATTGTAATTTAGGTCCAATTTATGTTGATGGGCTCATCACCTGTCATTATCATATGAGGCCCAATAAGCTTGGTGAAAAGCGGACTGTAAAAGCTCTCTGTCTACCCTACTAAGGTAAAACCTGAAGGGCTTGTTTAATTTATATAAATGATAAAACTATGATATTTATAAATGTAATTTACTAAACATAAATATTGACTTCATGTCATAGTATAATAAATTATATCCAATCATTTCGCCTTGTTTGATTCGACATTCGTATCTTTCGTTTTCTTTTTATACGACTGAGCTGGTTTATAAAAATCCAGTTCTTCTGTGACCTTTCTATTTCTGAATCACTTTCATCTTTCTTTAAAATTTATTGGTAGTAGTACATTTCGTTTCACGATGGGATTATGCACATAAACATATTCGTTTATTTTTAATATTTTATACGTAGACGGAGTAATGGCACATTCGATCTGAAGGTTAAAATTGGGAGTTTGAATCCAAATTTGGTTGTACCAGTGAGTTTCCATTTTTCAGTTTCTTAAATACTAAAATTAACCGGCGTTTAGTGCTCACCTCTATCACATATGGGACCCATTAAGCTTAGTTAAAACCAGACCGCGATAGCTATCTCAAAACGAAATTTAATTGATACGGATTAGCCGGGATTCCAATCCCAGACTGTCGAAAGCTGAACTTTCAGCCACGAGGTTACGACTGATATTATTTCTAAAAACCACTCACGTTAATAAAGAGAACAAAGAAACTTTCTATGTTTGTTAATAAACACATACCTGACTATAAAAAACGTTTATGCATTCGTATTGATTAGATCATTTAGACTCCGGCATGCGAGACGCAACCTTTGGCAATGGAAGAAACACGTTCATAGCAACAATTCACCGTCGCACTTGCTTCATCGCCGAAGCAACAGTATTACGTAGTCGTAAACATTTACAAAAGCCCAATAACATCGACGTATTTACACTTGTATTGCTCAACGTTACTTTGCAATCGTCGATGTATAGCTTATAAGTAATAACTTTCACGGCCCATTTGTACATCGACTAGTTTCATTCCCCGATCGGGCAATTTCTCTTTCTTATTGGGACATCGAGATCCCAATAGATTTTCTTTTCTTCGCAACTTAAGTAGGCTGCCCGTAATGTTTGGTTTCTCTCGCTTTATAAAATTGCACGGTACGAGACTAGATTACAGTTGTCTAGGGCGTTATGATTGATCTGGTCGGGTAAGTTTGATTAAGTACGACGGAAATTATGCAAACTTTAGTAATGACTAGTAAGAACACTTTAGAAAATCAGCAGCACAGTCCGCTTTAACCTAACAAAGAATTAATGTATAAAAACATATTTACGAGTAAAAACAAAAGCAACGGTTATGTGAAGTTTCTCTCAATACAACTCGTATGGGATCCAGGACACACCGGTCTTAAACTTAGCAATATCTTTTGCAACAAGTTATATCAAAGAGATTACTAGAAGCTATATCTGAGAAGGTACGATGTCAGTAAAATTTTCATGGGATCCAGATGAGATTAAAATCTTATCACCAAAAATGACTGAGCTATTATGAGTGCATTTTTGAAGTTGTTTAATAACGAATATAAAAATGTATATTAATTGCTACTCTATGAAAGATTTGTTTTTAACTATTTAAAGGTGATTAATATTATTTAAGACTACGGACTCCGGTAAAAGTTAAATTTTTGAAAAAGTTTGTATTGTGATCCTTCAACTATATTACTTTCTTTGCATTCTACCTTGAGGGCTCCATTATTACTTATATTTCTTGCGTGAATTCTCCGTTTTAGGTTAAAAATATATATATATATATATATATATATATATATATATATATACCTATAGAACCTATATATATATATATTAACCTATATAACCTATATATATATATATATATTAATATATATATATATAGCACGGGAAAGAAAAATTTGGAAAGATTTAGGAGATGTCTACGCCGCAGAGGCGACTACTACAAACGCAATTAGTAAAAATAAAAAATTAGAACGTATTAGAACTATAATCGAGTTACAGAACTATTTATATTTAAGTTTAACAAAATACCAGCACACGTCAAGAGGGTATACACACTTAGCGCATTCAAAATGCAACTTGTTAAATTCCTTAACGACAGCTAATTGTCCCAAAGCAAATGAATGCGTTAGGAGTTCTTCCATATGCAAGCGAACTTATTGTTTTATAATATTAGTTATTTTATTGTTCTCATGTAAGTGACCTTTAATGTCTATAGTGAGAATAAAGTTTCTAAAACCTAAAAACCTAAGTTTAGTTGTAGTAGTATAATAAAGGCTATTTTTATTTAATTTTATATATATATATATATATATATATCGAGTCCCACCGAGCATTTTTATATTTATAATAATAAATTATGTACGTTAGTTAAGAGGACGGTATTGTCGCAAGCGGAATAGAGTATAGTCTGGGTAGTAGTTCTTGAGAAGCTCGGACAAGACCATAGCGCAGCGGGGAACGATCGTGTTGTTTCTATGGCTCATTGTTCAAACCAGTTTCAAATTATACATAATCGTGTATTTTAGACGGAGATTTGAAAGCCAATTGATAATGGAATTCTGTTTAGTTGCCATCAAATTTAAATGTCTACATTTTAAATCTTATTTCCTTAACGTATATTGTTTAAATCCCTAAAGACTATTCACCATGGATAGCAGATAATTAATAGAGATATAGCACGCATAATGTCTAGATAAAATAAGATTAATTTGTTTGTTTCTGTGCATAATATTCAATTTTAGAATGTCTAAAAGAAAGGCTCTAAATAAACTGATATTATAATTTTTTTATACTTCAGTGGATGTTTTTATTGACGAACTACACAGATTGGTCAGAGACCTTTCTTTTTTTGTTCACGCCGGGGAATCTTTTTATAGACCATCCTCCGGTACCCTGGGTGGGCCCGGAGGGATGTGTGGGACTCGGCCTGGGCAGCCCCTACCCACTAAACCTTCCGCGAATGCCACCGCATCAGCCGTTATTTGCGGGTGCCTCGGATCTGTCAGCGACAGGACACCCCAACGACCGGCCGGTCCCGGTAAAGACTTTATCCTCAAAGGGGACTTCTCCGGCACTCAGAGAAGTCCCGACGACGCCGAAGCATGCTGGGGCCAGGTACCCATCCTGGCCCCGCTTCCAGATACAGGAGCGGCAAGAGGAGGCGTTCGTAACGCCTCCTGCGCACCCCGATACTTGGCCAGAGACCTAGCTAGCCTTGACAGCTTCACCGGATTGAGAGGTGGCATAGCTCTTAGGTCGCTTAGCCTGAACCTCTATCGCTAGTAACTCGACACAAGGGTCCCCCCGGTGGGGGGTAACCTCGGCTTGGACGGTTACTATGTTTCCCGTAAGCATTCAGATCCAAGAGCGCCCGAGAGGGCCGAACCACGACTCGGTCGGTAGCTATTTCACGGATAAAGAGAAAAAGATTACAAAATAATAATTATGGCCTCTGTTAATATGTAATCCGTTCTGGTAAATGTATGAATAAGAAAAAGTATAACTAGAAAGAGGATATTGCGACCGAAATTCCGAAAGACAGTACTTCGGTTGTTTGATAATATAGAAAGGATGAATGAGGCAACGATATTTTTTTATGAACAAATCAGTATTAGATTTCGAGTATCAAGATTTGGAACACAGCTACTTGAATATTGAGGCCTCTATTAAAATCGGTTGCTGAACATATACGATACATGTAATATTACAATTAAAATATAAATATTGTGCGAGTGCATGAGAATTACGCGGGACAATTCGTTATCCACGGCTAGTTGGGACAACGCGGATGCGCACGGCACATGGCTAAGATTTATCACACAGTCGGCGGTCGTAAATAACTTGGTTGGGCGAGGGGCGGAAAGGTCAGGTCTACGCCGAGCGAGAGGCAAGCCGCGGCTTCCTCAAGGCCGATTCACAAGCTAGATATCATGGGACTTGCGGCCGGCTCCACCTGTAAACTGGTATGCACGCATTGTGCTAAATTGGTAATCGGTAATAATTTATTATCTGGAACGCATTGTTAAAGCGATCTGGTGATTAACAAATTATAACTTAGGAAATTTAATAGAGTTATACTTTGTGCTTGTGCCTCATGTTTCTTTAGACACAAAAAATATTAGTCAAGTTATATATTAACTTGGGATACGCCCTTTTACTTCGGTTTATTATATCTTATAAGTAATTTACTAAATAACAAATAAGATGATAAACGATAGGATTACATGTCAATCGAATTGAACGAATTTGTTATAGAAAATGATGACATGAGTAACCGATATACGAGTATCATACTTACACTCGTGAGCAAAAATAAAGGGCCGGTTAAGGAAGTTTGAATATCTCGGAAGATAAAGATGCTAGCTAACTGAAATAAATTGTGCATAATAGATAATTAAATATACTTAAAATAAAATAAAATATTTTTGCTTCTATGTGACGATACTAAGTACTAAAATTTAAATAAAAATAAAATTTTATGAAAAATACTGTATTATTCAAGTTTACGTAAGATATACTTTTTCGATTAAGTTTATGTTTTTTAATTAAATATAAATAAATTAATAAAAATATTTTATTTAAATATATTTAATTGTCTATCTAGCACAATTTATTTCAGCTAGCTAGGCGTCTTTATCTTCCGTGATATTAAAACTTTCTTAACCGACCCTGTATTTTTGCTCGAGGCTATATATACTAAAAGTTTCTCTGATTTACGCTGCATATTATGATATAAATATCATGTCTTCTATAGTATCGTAGTAAAAACTGACAAATATAATGTCCATTCCCATTTATCAGTATAATTATTTCAAATAGCAAATTATATCTGGCTCAATTTTTCTATTCTGATGTATTGTGTTTCTTAAAATATACTTACTTTATGGATATACATTTAAAAGTATATTAGAAGACAAGCTGCTCTTCACGAATTCATCCACAATAAGTTTCCATATTATATAACCGGCAATATAAATCAAAAACAATTTTTTAAAAATTGCAAAAAAAGGTCAATACATAGTAGTGTATTATATTTATAATTACAAAATTATTAATAGTTTATAGTTAAATTAAATTTACAGTAACTGAGCTGCCTAATTTGTTTTATAATGTAAGCGTCAATTATTATTATGTCGATTTATTTTATAAAACAAGTATACGAGTATGTGTGAATAAAAATAAAACGAACGACTTCTTTCATTTCCGAACTAACGTGGTTATATTACGAAGTTGTGGCGCCTGTATTAAATTTCTTCGTCCATAAATAAAGTGGAGCACACACGGCGGATATAGCTTCCAAAGTTGTCTTACTTTAAAGTTTGTCTTGTTTTTAGCTTTAAATCTTCTTAACTTATCTTAAGTTAGCTAAATTGAAGGTTGACTTAATTTTTTTTATGACTACTATACAAATTGGCCAGAAGAGCTGGCCTTGACTGCTTTGCCGGATTGACCTACCTGAATGGTGACTTGAATGGTGGCATAGGTCTTAGGTCTCTTAGCCTGAACATCTATCGCTAATAACTCGACACAAGTAAGACTTAGACGGTTACTATGTTACGCGTAAGCATTCCGATCTGAGGGCGCCCGAGAGGGCCGAACCACGAATTGGTCGGTTGCTATTTCACGGATAATCAAAGGGACATTCAAAAGCTAAACTAACTTTGAGTGCCACTTCGGAAAGCGTTAGCGATGGGAGAAGAAGTGTCCAAAGAAACTCCAGGAACGCTACTAACACCCAAGGGGCTTGACCTAATCGTATAGTCGATTATTAGCGATCTATGCAATCGCATTAACCTTTGAAAATAATTTAGTTTGTTCAATAATACAAACATGAAATGGTATATTAACGTGTATATCATTAATCATTATAATAAATAATTTTACGCAAGTCTTTATTAGTAAAGAGGTGTTCACAGCAAAGCTTGTTATATTGGCTAACTTGTAGAACGACCTCAGTTCACAAGTGTTCAAAGGCCGGTTGTTGGTCAGGGATTGTCTCTAGTTACCTTTCGATAAATTGTGTTACCTGTAATGCGATAGCTTTATGTTTATTACACTGGTGTAATTCGCAGCAGCTATAAAGCATGCTTTATTTATTTATTTATAATTTTACAAAATCAACAGCTTATGAATTATAATAAATATTTCGGTCACGTATTCAGGATCTAAGCCTTTATAGATTTACATTATATAACACATTTTTTTTTCTGTGTTAACTAAGAATGTACTTCGTATTAAAATACAATAAAAAATAATTAAACAAATTAATAGGAAATAAATTTGCATTTAAATAAAATTGCATTACCTGCGTTACTGTGTGTGACTGTATATGTGTATGTGTGATGTGTGTACGTTATGTATTCCTGTGTGTCCTGTATCACAAATCTCTAATAAACCCTAGTAATGCCATCAGTCAAAATCTGTATTATTAGATTTTTGAATTTTAATTTTGTATTGTGAAGTTCTTTTTGTTTAGTCCTTTTTCTAAATAGCCTTCCTACTCGTATGTTAATTGGGATCTCATTGAAATTAATTTAGATTTTGACTTAAAATAATATAAAAAAGACTTTTTGGTGATCAAAAAATAAAATTATTTATTTTGATGTGTTTTCAAGAGCAGGGTAAATAGACATTTACTAACCTAGTGCGCCCAACCATCCAGGACTGCATTTCCATTTAACATCCGGAGAGATTTTGGCAAGCACTTAGAAAGTATTAAATAAATTCGAATGCTATTGTGCACTATAGTTGTTATCTGTTCACATTCAAATTTCAGTGATTCGTCAGAATATAAGCTTCCTTTATTAATTTTTACATATTAATTCATATAAATAAGAAAAGCAATGGCTCCAATATTCATAGAATCTTGTGAAATTTCACATGAATTTTTGACACTACTTGGGTGATTTCCGATTTTAACAATCTGATGTCTTTTTACTACGTCTAATCAATCCGACTTAGTATATACAATTCTTAAATTCATCTAGTACGGCCGCAGCGCACCTATTCTCTAAATCTTTGGTCATAAACACGAACACCGTCTTTTATAATATTTATTTACAAAATGTAGTTAGTCTTAATCACCTTGCAATGTCCAATAACCCACAATTCAAAACAAAATGTTGATATTGTACCTGGACGTTTTAAACCCATTATTATTTTATAAACATATTACTAGAACTGTAACGCTTAGCCTAAAATTGTATATTTGTGTATTTTCCTTAAGTAAGTGAATTTTTTGTAATTCTTATTAAGGAAATAAAATTCTCTCAAACCGTAAATTCATCGTATACCATGTCGATATAATATAAGCGATCATATAAGAACATAGTATGTATTAAGTTCGACTTTATGTGACATTTTTTAAAAGTAAAATGTAGTCAATTACCAGCAGTTGTATACAGGACTGGTCTATGCAGGAATTAGAATTATGGTATTAACATCTCTAGCTAAACACTTCAACCTTCCGAGCTTTAACATTTTATGCTACAAATTATATACAGTATCGAATTACCATTACGCTCTATTTATCGAAGGGCGATGATTAAAACGTTCATTGTGCCGCAATGACTGTCGTATATATAATAATGTCTGACTTAGTTAAATGATTAGTTGGGTATATTAAAATAATAAAGGATTTAATTAGATAAAGAGATAATGAATTAGATAAACAGGTAAGAGAGCCGTGGTGATTTAATAGCCCGTAATTTGCCTCAAACCTAACCAGAATTCGGTGCCGGCATTATTGCGTATTGTGTTCTTTTACGTGCCGTTTTACAAAAATCACGTCTAAGTAACTTTCCTCAGAAATGTAGTCTGTCGATACAAACTGGAGCCGCGGTTATAATGCGTTAATATACTCCTTATGGATAGGGCCTGTGCCCATTGTGGCCACATATATATTATACTGCTTTTTTGTGGTACAATGCAACGGCTATCCTGCCTAAATGGGCCACCACAATTGATGAAATACTTTGACCTTACAAAAAGGTGACTCCTCACCGAGGAGAAACTTGTGTCGAGTTACTAGCAATAGAGGTTCAGGCAAAGCGACCTAAGAGCTATGCCGCCTCTCAATCCGATAAAGTAGTAAAAGTCAGTTGTTGCGTTGCTGTCAATAAAACAGGCCTACAACTAAGTTATTCCTACCCCGTAAACATTTTTTTAATGAGTTGAAAGTCAGGTAGAATTGCTAGTGAAATACGATTCTAGATGACGTTATTTTTGCTTGATTAATTTATTTTTAATATGGTTCCCATGTCAGCTTGTATGTTTCGCTGGGGATGGTGGTTGTATGAATTTACGCAGTAATATTGTTGGACGAGATGTGTTTGATTGGAAGCTAAATGTTGGTATCTTCACTGTTCATTCTTTACTCCATAACCATTAATGGTTTAAAATGAATACATTGCAATTGCTTCTAGGAAATGCGTTTCCATAGAAACCACTAATGCTAATGAGGCTGCAAGGGTGGACTTTTACCGAGATATATAATAAGATAATTCATGATAGACGAGACAAAAAGAGGAACATCCAACGATTGTGAAACTGGCGGGTACTTTACGCTCGATTATCTCTCATTTAATCGTTGGGCTCGGCAGATGTCGCCGTACAGCCTCCGAGACGCCGTGATTCATACGATAAAGCGGCAACAAGTCTGTCCGCTGCCATTAATTGAGAATTTGTCTCGCACAGCGCAAACCTGTGTACTTATTTGCAATTTTATTAGAACTCGTATCTATGGAAATGTTTTACGATGTTCCGGTTTTCTTTTGCGTGTTAGATAAAATCTCTAAATAACTTGTTTATAATAATTATGCGCATTGAAAAAACAGAAATGCGAGACAAAATTAATGCATTTGCTTGAATTTATTTGATTTGAAATTATTGTAATTTCAAATTATTGATTTGTAACTGTAAAATTATTAACACTTAGGACCACTTAATTCGATTAAAGGCTTTATCCACTATAGTTCATTTAAAGCACACGCATTATATATGTACTAACTCTGAAAATTTTATTGTAAATATTTTTGTGCGCCTCGTCTGGCTTAAATTTGTAAGCTATCGTGACTTTTTGTTGTCTATACATGACTCACCGTTAGAAATATTGTTAGCAACCCTTCCTTAACTTCTTTTGACATGTGAAAATCAGCACTTAAATTTGCAACAAAAATCCATTGGTCAGCCGGCATCGAAGATCAAACTCGCGTTGCTGTGACAACCCGAATACTGAGCTACCACGGCTCTATTTAGCTAATGTTTTCTTAAGTAACATAAATCACACTACATTTGCATGTTTAAAATTAAATTAGCGAAACATGTCCGCTTACTTTTCATTTGTCAGATTATTTTATTCCATGTAATTGGCAAATAAATGTAGTCTCATCTAATCTTTCTATATTTATTTCACCATACAATGTGTACAGGCCCTTACAGAGTCAATTTACCGGATACTAATAACGTCGGTCCGTCTAGAGGGCATGAATGAAACAGCAAAGGTTCCACCGAGTGCGTAGGCTGGACTCCCATCGTTAGATAAACTTGAAAGCACTCATTAATATACCTCGCATTTAATATCGGGGAGAATAACGAGAGTGTATTAGCTGGAATTAATTTTGCTGGAATATTGTAGGACCATTAGTTTTAACTATGCACACAGGTTTATTTATTGCCATGTGAGAAAACCTGTCGTATTCAATTTGAAAACTCTGTTTCAGTTCGTCTAAATCCTTACCTCTGTTAGTGTTAATTTTTTTAAACAATTTTTTTTCAGAAATATTACTAACATTCTTGTTAAACATTCCAACTAAGCTAAAGCGTGTGCTAAGATATGGTTTATGTTAAAAGTCGAAAGGTGGATTCGAACCTACGACCTTACGCTTCGCAGACTGCACCCTAAACAATTAAGCTATTGACGTTAGTCACTTAGTGAAGCAAGCCATCTAAACATAGGGATAGATACTACTATTCTGGCACACCTTTTTCCTTCTTGCATGATAGAAATATATCATCACATACTTGTCCGTCGGCATCAAGTACTTATACCGTCACCCTTTAAGATGTCACCAATCTGGTTTACATCTATAAAAAATGTAATCGCCTTGGTCGTCCCCTACCGACGTTGCCATGAAAATGATTTTTTTCACTTCTCTCTTTTCTCATTCATTCTTTGTACATATTTTATTCTTTCAAAGTAAGCTTGACTACAATCCCAACTAATGTAATGTGGAAATGCATACTTGGATAGTGAGGTGAACTAGCTTACTGAGTGGCCATTCATTCTACTCTTGAAAACACCCACATTGTAATCGGAGGGAAAGACAGACTCGGGCAAACTATTCCGGCCCTTTGCTGTTAGAATAACGAAGACGAAGCTTTTTTCTAGTCATAACAATAACCGGTCCTGTTTTGTCTTTGTCTAGTATATTTCTCATTAACGGCCAGTATATCACATAAATTTTCATTAGAAAATAGAAAACAAGCAATAAAACACTGGCCACAGAGTGCAACCATTTAAAAATGTAGTCCAGTTTCCATTCAACCGGTATCACGTATCCACCTGTGTTAATATTTATTTCGTTGTTAATACGAAGAAGTAAAAGTAATCAGAGCGAAGTGTGCCGACTCCGCGACTCCGACCGGTTAGCTGTATAGTGACGTCACTTTGGTGTCCGTAATTCAGTACAGTAAAATAATAAATTAAATGTCATTGGTACAAGATGGGGCTGCGATTCTAACATCCCATAAGGTTGTTCGAAAGCTTACGTATTAAGCAATTAATATTGGTAATCGATACAAATAAATAAAATGGGCGTGTCTGCTTATAATATTAAATTAACCGCTTTTTACTACAAGAATATATTTTTTACATTTTTTAAATAGTGTGCGTGGGTGCATGTGAGCGTGAGGATAATTTATTTTATACTATGAAGAAACTTTTCAGTCTCTTCGTAGGTGAAATTATGGAGAAACGAGTAAAGTAACTTTTTACACTTATATTGAGATAAACTATGAATAGGGACATAAATGTTAACTTTATTATAAAGGTATGGCCCCAGGTAGTAGTTAAATCTTTTGGCGGTCCTCATTACTGCTGGAATACAGCAAATTTTATCTTTACGACGCTTATCCAAATGAACATCTGGAATCCGACGATGCTGTAGTAAAACTGTATTGAGAATAAATAATTGTCTCACGTTCAAGACATTGCAATCCTTGTATAGTTGTCTAGTAGAATAAAGAATGGGCCTAAAAGTAATAGTTTTTAAAATGGCTCTATGTGCTACCTCTAGCGGCTTTCGCGTGGTCTTGGAGGCACCTCCCCAACATGAGATGCAGTAAGTAATGAGGTATTGACAAAGTGCGAAGTAGACCTTACGAACAACAGATCGATTTGCAACGTGGATGGATCTATGTATAGTATTTATACCAACAAATATATATTTTTTAATTTTTGTCTGCCTGTCTATCTATTTGTTCCGGCTGGACCGATTATGCCGGGACTTTCCCTGGTAGATATATGATGTAATAAGGAGTATTTTAGGTAAAATTTGAAATTTGTAAAAATAGTTTTTAATAGCATGCAATATCGCAGGGACGCAGGTAGTACACTAAAAAAATTGAATCATTTCATTCAATGGTAGAAATAGGAGAATTTTACCTTACAATAAAATATGTGACCCGGGCGAGGATTTCCATTTTACACAATCCGTCACACGCAGTCAGTACCAATTTTTTTAATGTCTTCTTAGGTACGACAAAATTACTACTAGTGGAACGTCTGTGCATCTGTGTGGGTGGGGGATTTTTTTCATTCCTTCTTTCTTGCGTTCCTCCTTTCCATTCTTCTTCTTCTTTCAGTATACTCACCTACTCTTTACATTTCTTACTCTTTCTTTCTACATTTTACAGTCTCTTATTATACTACGTTACATTCTCTTACTTTAATTCCCTACATTTTACATTTTTACTCTCGGGGGGAGGTGCGTGGGTTAGTGAGTAAGAACAAGTACAAAAAAAAGTAACATGGGGTGACCTCATCGCCATGCTCCGAGCACAAATTTTAGCACATGGTTTAAGAACATAGTAAAATAAAAATCGACGAAACATTAACTATTATTTATCTTAATGTTAAGTGTAAAAATGTATTTTATCGAGACACGAAGACCAATGTACTAGCCCATCACTAGCATGAAACAGTACCCTGTCGGCGTGTGCGCAAATTTTACAAAATTCCACGGAATGGGTTCACTTACACGCAAACCCAGTGATCGCTATCTCAACTCCCACCGTAAGCGTGACGTTAAATAAAAAAAGTATATAAAAACAAAAATCGTCTTGATATAATCAACGCTAGAAGTGCTAAACGTGTTACCGATAGTGACGGATTAAACGGTACTATGCAAAGACGCTCTTTTTATTTATGAAGTGTTATAGTTAAACTACAAAGTTCGATTCGAATAAGAAACGAATCAACAATATCTTTGACAACCAGGAATCTTTCGTACAAATTTTAGGAGTTCCCTGATTTTTCTTTAGAACCCAAGGTCTTATGTTGATACAATTAAAATGGGACCTGATTAAAATCAATCCTTTTCAAACAAAATAAAACAATCAAAATCTGTGCATAAATTACGGCGTTATGAATGCACAAACATTAATGAAAAAATACAAATTTGAAGGACCTCCTCCTTTTTTGAAGCCGGTTAGAAATGGAAACTCAGTGGTACCTGCTGGCTCGGTGTCGAACAACAATCGAGAGGATCGTAATAAATAAACGCTCGGCGATTAGGCTGAAGTATAAATTATAGACAACAAATTGTTTACTCAAAGTATTCGGTTTCTCGTGGTTTCCAATTACTATACACTAAATTTACCAATTATATTAATCGTAATAAAATGAAATAACAGCTTATATTCACATAAGTTATTAGTAATGATGGATCTAACATTAATCATTAGAAGACTTTCGTTTATTTGCCCACTTGCTTACAAAATAATATTAATATAGGTTAGGCAATAAGCAATTGGAAGGACACGACATTCTAGTCGGCATGCCGGCAGCTGCTTGCGAAAATGAAGTAGAACTTTGATTTACACTCTCATATAAAATATGAGTAATGTTGAGATTTTGATCAATATCACACTTTATTTATTAGATCGTAAGCAAATGATTGAAACAATTATGTCTGCATAATTTTTAAACAAGCTTATGGCCCATGCATCTTATTTGACCAGAGTCACCCATTAATAAACGCGACACCAGTGCAGTTGCAGGTGCGCTAGTACTACTAGCCTGCTATTGGCTAGTAGTAGTAGACTAAACTTTAAGAAGAGAAGAAGAAGAAGTAGGAGTAGTAGTAGCTTGTTAATTGAAGGCTAAGGGCCTTCAATTAACTCTTAATATCGAAAACACCGCTGGTTAATACGGAATAGACTGCAATCACGTTCGCAACAGACAATCGTAGAAACAGTGACATAGACATATAAACGGTTAAAAAGTGTAAACTAAAACAATGACTTAAAAATTTCGCGCGACCTTACGAACTTTACATGCTTTCTAAATCTCACCAACTATAATGTTAGAACGTAACTTTGTGCACATTAAAATGGTGGGTTTAGGAATGACAATGTTTGCTTACATTTTGTTTTAACTGGCATTATTGTTTACATGTTAACACGTAACCGGATGGTTCAGTGGCGTACTATAACATTTGGGGTACTAGGTTTAAATTATGGACGGCGTATATCAATGAATGTTACCCGAATCAACTTGTTAACATTATATCTTTAAACGAGAATCTATGTACAAGATTTACCTAATATATAATCTGAATCTCGAAAACGGCTAGAAAGATTTCCATGAAATTTTGTATGTAGGGTAGTTGCGAAGGCGAAAAATCGATCTGGCTTAAATTTTTTTTATTAAATGTCGCTTTATCCGCGCATACCATATTAGTTTAGTTGGTGGCGTTGCTAAGCAACACTAAGTTGATGAGTGTTTGGTTTGACATTAGACAAATAATTGTTTTAAGAACAAGAAGAATTAATTGTTTACATAAATTATTTATAAAGTACATGTGTCATATGGCTGCTTCGTGATGAATAAATAAAGTAGTCGAATTGGACGTATTGACGTCAAAAAAAGACAAAGCGCGGAAAATAAGACCTTTATTGGGTTGGAACAGAAAACGGTAAACATATTTCTTAAATAGATCACAAAGTTTATAACAAAAAAATGTTGTTAAGGATAGGAATCATTGCCAGTTTTCAAGAGCGAGTTGAGTTAGTTATAACTGATGTATACAAAAAGAAATACTAAGCAAAGCTCAGTCATCCAGTTACTACTGAATTAATAATGGAGCATCTGAATGCATGGACGTGCAAGAAGCAAGAGAGTGTGCCAGAATCGTGAAATATAGAAATCCTGTAATTTCTTAAGTTATTTCTGGTCAAGACACCTGTGAGCTAATTTTGCGTAGATCGAATCAATAGACGTAAAAATTAAAACAAAAAATCAGACGTTAATTTGAAATCAATGGGAATTGAAATCATAATTAAACCGCTGTAAAGTCTACATAAATAGTTATACTACAATGATCTGGTATTGATAACATTCAAAGCACAAAGTAATCCAGAAGAAATGTTATGCCCATTCGTGATTGTTAATTATTTTTTATAGCTCACTCGATCTCAAATTGGACTTCGGCGTATATAAGAACTGTAATGAGCTAGTTGAAATGAAATGGAAGTACCGAAATATAATTTTGTAAGCGATTTACTTGTACAATTACGAATACTTTATGAAATTATTTCGAAGATACAGTTATGCGTGACTCGCATTTTTTCTACTATGCCGTTTAAAAGTTTTACCGTAGCGTTAAATTTTGTCTAAACGATGTGAATTGAAATGCCAAACAAATCACACTTTAAACATCGGAGGATACATGCAAGAAATAGTGGACTTCGATGTAGGTGCATTTACTGGTATTGACAGTTGATCTGTTTTCTTAGGAACTATTATTTACTTCCAGCTAACGGTTACAACAGTATTTTTAACGGTCTTTAAAAATTAGAAAAATATTTTAGATGAGTTGTTTTAAATATTAGATTTTGCTGTGTAGTTCTAGACATGGCCATAAACGCCGGAGTACCTCAAAATTCTGTTCTCTTTGCACCTGTGCAGGAAATTATGCGTACAGCAAAGTATTGCAGTCACTCTTCCTTGTGAATGCGCGCCTGCATTGAGCGCACGTAAGCACCCCGTTACTGATGTGATAGGATATGACAGCTCTAGGTCGGGCCTTCAGGGTATCACGCTTTTAGTCTCAGACCTGCGCTTCTGCTCAAAAGTGCACTCCTTTTCCTGTACGAAGTTCCGCCACTCAACTCGCTGAGCTGCCTTATCCTTCCAATGCGACGTATTTATATCGCATCTTTTTAAATGTTTCTTCAGAACGTCCTTGTGCCTAATATCTACATAAATACATTCTGTGTGGAAATATGATCAATGCTGCACAGGCGCGCTCCGGTGGTAATGTACACTAATGCTTGTGACATTTAGTCGTCAGGGTTAACACAATACATAGATATTTTGATGCGCTGTTTTATTGAGAGGAGCTTAATATACAATTATATGGCAGCATTTTAATAGGAGAAAGGACACGTTATCCAGAAGGTTGTCTATGAACATTATCTGTAAATCCACTATAGTTTTAGGAGTATTTTTAAGTCCTTTAATTGGACGAGAGGACTTTGAAAAGAAAGTAGAACAAGTAATTTCTATAATTAAAAAAGTCATATAAATTACATTGTCGTCGTATTATATTCGCGTTTTTTATAAAAGAGACGTATGAGCACATAGTACGCTAACAACCCAAACACCATCCACGGTACTGGCACCAATTAAAACTGATTGTTCCAAATGCTGATTTACAACGTGCTCGGGGGTGAAGGAATGTATCGTCAGGAAATTAGGCAGACTGTTACCTAGTTATACTTAATAAGCTAGTTAACAGTTACTATATACAGAAAACGAATGTTACTTGTTTTTCACTTTCCAAACTTTAGTTTGTAAATCACTTTACTTTTTAATTTTATAAAGTACGCTGAAGGTTTAACACTTCCATTAGGCGAAGGTAACTGTACCTAATAGAACATCTCTAGACACTTCGCATAGCTCACTAATAACAGGGCACGGTGCGATATTAATCGCTAACTGTTCTTCGATCCAACATCGCCGATGCTCACGTTGTTAATTATTGATTGTAAAACATTTGTATCCTTCTAAAATACAATAAAACGCTTCTCTAATTTCATGTTTCTATTGATAACTATCTGAACACTAATCTTATCTACATTCATTGATATTTTCAAAACTATATGAAAGCGATCTAATTTTTATGATTCTTGATTTAAAAATTTGATTTTACATAAATTTGTACCCGGTCTGCTGTGTGAGGCTCCCTCTAGCACATTTTAGATTAATAAGCTCGTTAAAAAATAGATTACGTTTGGCGGTCTGTCTCTCTTGGTCTGTCTTGGTTTAAAAGGATGCGGTTATAACATATTTAAGCAAATATGTGTTGGGTTTTGCTGTATTGTTATCTAATCGATACCATGTTTACCATAATAGCCTGGTTTTGATTTGACAATTTCGAGATAGATTTGCTACACTTTTCAAGCAATCTTTAATGACATTATTTTAATACCGGAAATTATGTAGTTTGTTTTTTGCTGGCTAAGATTAGAACATAGAATGTGTAATAAAAATATGCAATACCGGATTTAATAAAATAAAACAAAAATCTATTTAATGCTTTTTAGGACCAAAATTTTTAGGCTATTTTGATCAATCATCCCTGTTTTAAGATTAATTTAATGCAAAAATTTCCACAAGTTTAATGTTTTATTTATGTTAGATATTTAGGAGCGTTGAGGGAAACAAGAATTTTGTGAGTTTCGAGGTTGAGGCGGTGAATGCACTTGCAAATATTTAGTGCCGCCGTGGCACGTTCAAGATCCAGCTTTATTAAACGACACAATCACGAATTCTGCCCACGATTCGCCACTTCATCAAAGATAAGCCTTCATTCAGTATGAGCATGATGTAGAACTTCTTACGCTTATCCGTTATGAAGCAGAGGTTTTGTAAGAGCTGCCACGTCTGATTAAAGCTATATTTTATCTCGTTGAAATTCCATTCCACGTGCATTTGAATTTACTTCAAATCATGTTTCGACTGCCTATTTGTGATAAATATTTTATAAATGAAAACCGTGATTTATATAAATAACTTTATTCTAGTCTTTGAACATTTATACTTCCTAAAATCATTGGTGCACCCTTTGAAGTGTATCTACATTGATTTCAAAGCGAACATATGAACAGAGTAGATATCTTCGGGAAAACCAGTTTGAACATCGGCTTTAATTATTTGAAGATTAGCTCCATTGAATATTGTTAGCATCTGTTCATAAGGGCGAGTAACAGACGAGTCTTCATCATCATATTCAAGTTCATCTGACGGAGCAATGTTTTCTTTTATTATAATCAGGCCATTAGTCCTAAGGGATCTGCTACATTTTCGTAGAAATTCTAAGAGATCATCGTCTGTCAAGTATCCGAGAACCCATTGACACCAAATTAAATCATACTTTTTATCGGGCTTAAAATTTTGAAGACTTATCTGGTACAACGATCCAAGTTTCAGGTTTTTTGGACCGATCGCTTCCCTAGCGGTACTTATAAAATTTTCATTTTGTTCTAGTAAATCAACTTTGTCAAAATACGGTATAAGTAAATTCTTGCTTACTCTTCCAATGCCCGCTCCACAATCCAAAGCTATATTAGTACCTAGCGGGTCTCGAAGTGATAATAAATGATTCAGAAATGTTCTCGATCCATCTATGTCAATGTCCGAAATATGACCAAAACCGCCGAGCACACCATTCACCGTCGGTGGCACTTTAGCCCAGTAACTTGCTGCCTTTTTGTAAAATTTTATCTCTGTCATTATAACACTAAATTTGGGTGACGTTGCTGCCAAATGGTTTTTGTTTTTAAAATGCATAAATAAATTGCAACCAGCAACAATTTTCGTTATATAAAATACAGGATTGTATTTTTATAGATGTCATTTAGAGACATACAAGGTTAAAGAATTGCAGTATAAGTTAAAAGGCTGACTTGAAAGAGGACGTACCTTTACGACACAGAGAAAGGTCAAGTGAAGGAGAAGGTACGAAAATATCTTCCATGTAAGAGAATGGGATTACGGCAATTAGCGTTCGGGAACTGACGGACATAAAATACCTGATAATTTAAATTTCATTGTTAATTAAAACAACGAACGTAACTATTTAAACTGTTTTTCTTTGCTTCCAGGCTCTGATAGCCGCCGTTAACGAGACACCAGAGGAAGATATTCGAGATGCTCTGAAGGTACAAACTGAACATCAGTTGGCCCTAGTGCCCCGTGGTCCTGAGCTAGTCAAGGACACAGTAGCTTATAACACCACTATCAAGACTGATGATACGGTAAGAAATTTATATGCGTATTCATATAATTGTCGATTAGGGTACGGTCTGCGAATCGTAAGGGCTAAGCTGCAAATTCACCATTTGCGCAGACTATTAATGTGAACCGTCTTCTAGCACGGGCTCAGATTCCTTGACGACACCTGCCAAAGTATTTTTTTCTCTTATCCACAAAGGCTCCAAGGTCCATGAGAAAATCATATAAGTTGCAGTTTGCATCAAGTATGTGTGCCACAAATGGACGAATAACACTATATCACATCAACAGATTTCGATGATTAATTTTTTATATATGTACATTAAGAGTAGTTTGATGAATA
Source organism: Meandrusa payeni (assembly GCA_029286785.1). Taxonomy (NCBI): domain Eukaryota; kingdom Metazoa; phylum Arthropoda; class Insecta; order Lepidoptera; family Papilionidae; genus Meandrusa; species Meandrusa payeni. The sequence continues at coordinate 4,832,879 of JAGSMX010000027.1, forward strand.
TTTGGTTAGGTTCTGATAAAATTTATATCATAATATTTCTATGATAATTTGGAAATACAAAGAGGACTTCCACGTGTAAAAGCGTTTAACATTTAATACGATTTGAAGAAGGTTTTTCTTCTTGCTCGTAAATATACTTGTGTCAACTTTAGTTTAAGGCATTTAATCTTTTCACCACAGGGTCAATCATATATAGAAACGTAAGTATACATAACGTAAGTAAGCATACAACTTTAGTTTAACGTGTTACAATAAGTATAAATAAAAAAAAAATGTGTTTTAGGAAGAACTGCGCGCGTTACGGCCGGATGGAACGATCGTGACGGAGACACGACACACCAGAGAAGAGGAGCGTCTGTGTGACGAGGAATTGCCGAAGGAGGAGGTACGCTCTACCACAAACTTTGTTTTAATATTATAGTAATATAATAATATAATATTTTATTTAGTTTAGGTTATTTAGGTATATCGAAAATCTATTTAGATATAACTAACCATCAAAATTAACATGTTACATAATTGAAAACAAACCCAAATCGTTTGTGTTTTCGTGACGAACTACACAGATTGTGACTTTTACTGTTTCATCGTATTTAGAGATGGCATAGCTAGGCCTAAACCTTTTCTACACACCAACAACTCGACACAAGGGTCCCCCTGGTAACGAATAACCTCAGCTTGGACGGTTACTATGTTACGCGTAAGATCCGATCCAAGAGCGACCGAGAGGGCCGAACCGCGGCTCGGTCGGTTGCTTTTACACGTATAAATTAAGAGACATTCAGAAGATAACTAATTTTGAATACCACTTCGGGAATCGTTGCCAGATGATGCAATTAAGAACCGCCCCCTTTTTTACAGAAAAACTTGCTAGCTAGCTAAGAGCTCACCTTATCTTAAGTGTTCACCATCGCCCATCAACGTCCATCACCAAAGGAGTTATTGTCGGCCATTGAAAAAAAGTAGGCTGTTTTATAGAAGGTCACCAAGTGGCCTATGTTTGAAAACACCGCTGGTGACAACTGATTCCATTAGTCGACATCGCGTGGAAGAAAGTTTTTGAAGTCGGTTAAAAGTAGTCATTTATGCTAATTGTCATCAGGCTCGTTCAATAGCGAGCAACGAGAGCGTGGTGGAGGAGAAGGGCGGGACGGAGCGACGCAAGCGGGTGGACCTCGAGCGGACCACCGACCTGATGGCGGGCGGCCTGCGGGTCTCCACTCAGCTGCAGTCCAGGACACGCACCGAGGAAGGTGGGTGGATAAGTGATTGGACCCCAGATATGAATTTGTTATATTCCAGACACAGTCTAACATCGACATTTGACCAACCGTTTTGCAGATAGTTGACATGTTGGAGGCATAAGAAAAGCTTATGAATTTAAAGCTAGTATTAATTATAACCATAATTTTAGTAGTCGATTACAGCTTTTTCTGTTTGTAGATTTATATCCAATAACAGAAGGATTGGTAATTTACTTGTAAGAATTTGTTTCGAAAGTGAAAAATAAAGTTAGGTAGCAATTTTTAAAGAAACCAAAATTAAAGTCGGCGAGAGACCAAAAATAAGTACTGATGTCATTAATATATTCCGATATATTTTAATAAATAATATTTCAATATGACTTCCCTAATGCAAATACGATCAAAAGTGAATTAAAGGGATTAAAATCATTAACTATACCCAAAATGACTGTTAAAAATTAATATTGTTTGTCGCAGTTGAACGAGAAGGGCAACCAAATATGGATGACGATTGGGACAGTTTATCCGTGAGAATGCGCCGGCAGCGCCGCCTACGTCTCAACGGTAAGGAACAACAAAAATAGTATTTCTATTCTACAACAGATGGCATTAATCACGAAACGTTACTCTGCTTTCGTATAGCTTCCATAGATGGCGCTTTAATAAAAATGACTAACCTGCTCGTGCTTTTAATTTTCTTGGACCATTTCAATTGTGTATTACACATTTTCAAACCTACATAAATAATAATTAATGTATAGAATTTTTTTTATAAAAAAAGTAGCCAGTCTTTACTCCTTAATACATTAGTTATCTGCCAATGAAAGTCCAGGCAAAATCGGTCCAGCCGTTTCAGAGATAAGCCGGAACAAACAGATAGACGGACAAAAATTGAATAGTTCCGTGTATTCATATGAATGTAGTACGAAGGTTGTTCTGTGGTTATTTTAATTTTAAAAACAGACACTCCAATTCTACTTATATGTATAGATTGGTGTTAGTTGTATAGATAAGGAAGACTTCGTACGGCATTCAATATATCATAGCAGGTGCTTATACTATATCTACAGGTACGTGCTTGCAAATAGCTTTATTATGCTTTAATGTAATGAAACAGAAGCGCAGAGCCTTGATGAGCCGACATGACAGCGAACGGTACAACATCTATGCATAACTTGCATGTAATTAAAGTCATTGTCAGACTCGACGTATACCTCTTATGCAATTACATTGTTGTTCAACTGTTGACGTGAACTCTTTACTTATTTATTCTTGTTGTTACACTCTTTTTTTTGTTAACGGGGAGGAAATCTTTAAAAAGATACCCCGCCTTCTGGTGGAAGGCGGTGGTTATGTGGGGTGTGACCCACTAAAACCTCCCTGGTGGTCCTTCCTCGGTGCATGGTAAGGGTCTCCGGGATCTCCAGAGGAACGCACGGAGCCCCTCTGCACTGTGCTCAAAGAGAGCATATCCCGGCGAGGGAGGTTACTCCCTCCTCCCTATTGTTACACTTAAAACTAATATTCACGAAGCGGAATTAATACATTCAACACTGCATGAGAGATATGTCCATGGGAAGATGTAATCATCGAGCTAAAGAAAGATTAAGTAAATTACCATACGTATTGCATTTCACCTTTTCACCACAGGGTCGATCATAAATAGAAATGTAAGTATACCATTTATATATACAAACATAAACAAAAACAGACTTCAATTCAAATCAGTGAGGGATTAAATTACGCATTAAAGAAAGAAAGAATAATAAATATTTATCCACATAAAAAACACAAACAAAATATACATAGATAAGAATAACATATCGAATTAAAATAATTACAAAATGCAAGGCGATTCAGGGTTACACTTACCACTATATTTTTTTTTTAATGACGAACTACACAGATTGGCCAAAGAAGCTGGCCTTGACTGTTTCACCGGATTGAGAGGTGGCATAGCTCTTAGGTCGGTTATCCTGAACCTCTATTGCTAGTAACTCGACACAAGGGTCCCCCCGGTGAGGGGTAACCTCGGCTTGGACGGTTACTATGTTACGCGTAAGCATGCCGATCCGAGGGCGCCCGAGAGGGCCGAACCACGACTCGGTCGGTTGCTATTTCACGGATAATCTAAGAGACATTCAAAAGCTAAACTAACTTTGAGTGCCACTTCGGGAGTACTTACCACTAACTTTGGTTACAGCTAAGGACCTCTTGCAAACACTTGTCACTATCCTTACACTACACGCCAATACTAACGATTAGTTATAATACACGATTAATTGTAGGACTAAGGACACTAGTTTAAATTATTTTGTACAAATAAAGTATAAGGTATTTTCATTTGTTGGTATAAATACTATGCCGTTAAAGTACGATGTGACGGTATAAGAACAATGTGGTGTGGCACAAGCGTACGGCGTAAGCGAATTTGGACGCACCAGATAGATAAATATATATAATTATATATATATATATTTCTTATTTTATATTTTTATTATTATTATTTATTTATTTTGAATCCTCAGGTTAAGTTTTTATAATATTTATATAAAAAGTAAAATACACAAAAATATCATAAAAATACAAAAACATTATAAAACCTAACCTAGTGTGTGCCACCGGCAACGAAGCAGGGCTTAAGCAACCGGTGGTTAGGGCGACATAGAGAGAAACCTCCTGACGATGCGTGCCGTGTCCAGGAGTACAGTCTTCTGTATCTGACCCTTGACCCAGCCATCTAGCGAATTATAATTATTATATTAGCTTTATTATAGTGAAATAAAGTGTAAGTAGAGTGGTTGTGTGTATAGAAGTGAGTGATCAAGCTAAAGTGTGTGATTAATTGTAGAATAAATATTGTATTTTTTTACAAATAATACTTGCTAGTAGTTATATACATACTGTTATATTATATACTTATTTATTTTTATTGTGAAATTATAAAAGAAATGTTCTTATCCGTCAAAAATAGTTATATATATATGTATATAAAGCTAATCGCGGCCTTTCCCTTTTATTTACGAAGCAAAATAGTTATATCACGCGCGTTCTGGCGCTTATCTTCTATTTCTTCTATCACATACTTCCTCATTGATAAGGAATACTTACCAAGTCTTAAATTGTCATAAAGTAACCAATATTTTAACCAACACGCATACTTGCACACGATTTTTAGTTCTCGGCTATATCTTTAGAACACGAAATCCGTTGTCAATAATAACCTGATTGAAATTGAAACCCAAACAAAAAAAAACATAACAGGAATTGACGGCGCTATGGGTGCATAATTATTATAATAAAAGTCACAATTGAGAAACATCGCCTTTTTTAAGTCGGTTAAAATTAACATTATAGCTCGTCAATTTTATAAAAAATTATTAGTACTACATATGTAATTAATGCACCCAAGTCCCAGTCGGCTTGTAAAAAATTACTTGCTAAAAATTTATACCTGTGTATGTATATGTATACCTGACATATATAGGGCACAATAAGCTTGACGAAAAGACGTCTACCCCGCTTGGGTTAAAAGGTCGTGAGAGCTTTTTTTTTATATTGATAGAGCATAGTCCGCCACGCGGCCCACGTCTAGGGAAATATGCTTTGACATGCATATTTTCTCACGATGTTTTCCTTCGCCACCGAGCATTTAGTAAATCAGCGTTTAAAATTCAACAAGCACCTTTAGCTAGCTAGCGCACTATATAGCTTTGAAGTCAGTGAAAAATGTTTAGTTTCCTATTATCTTCTTAGTGACCTAGCTATCGCGTGCCGTTCCGCCATTTATGAAGGGCGAGGGCATGAGAATGAAGCAGTGTCCTTTCAAATGTCCGTTACAGTGAGCAAAGTGTACGTGCCCATTGAAATCGAGGCTACAGTTAATAGCAGATAATACGTCACGTCGTATTTTGCTGTATTAGGAGACAGAAGGTCGCCATTTGCATACGCGCTCGAATAGATCGTCAATAAAGTATATGCAAGTTTAATCCTAATTAATACAAAATACGCCTTAACATAATTGTTTTGTATGATTTATTTACTCGGTCGGAAATAACTGAATAATTTAATTTAATTAAATCTCAAGAAACACTAAAAGTACCTAAATTGTATTCGATTTTTTTTTGACGAACTACACAGATTGGCCAGAGAAGCTGGCCTTGACTGCTTCACCGGATTGAGAGGTGGCATAGCTCTTAGGTCGCTTAGCCGGAACGTCTATCGCTAGTAACTCGATACAAGGGTCCCCCCGGTGGGAGGTAACCTCGGCTTGGACGGTTACTATGTTACGCGTAAACATTCCGATCCGAGGGCGCCCGAGAGGGCCGAACCACGACTCGGTCGGTTGCTATCACGGATAATCTAAGGGAAATTCGAAAGCTAAACTAACTTTGAGTGCCACTTCGGGAAGCGTTAGCGCTGGGAGAAGAAGTGGCCGAAGAAACTCCAGCAACGCTCCTAGCATCTAACGGGTGGGTTGTATTGGAAGAGAAACAACAGACAAACGGGCTAACTTAAAAAAAAAAGAAACAAGTAACTATTTAGCTGTACGAATAATGAAAGTCATCAGTTGAAAGTCAATTGAAGCGCATCCTTTCCAATAACAAAATGAATCATTAAAATCGGTTGGCGAGATATTAAGTTATCAGTACATTTTTAGCGTATGTAATAACTTGTCGGTTTTGTGGAATGAAATAGTCCAATAACTAGTACACTCGTTATATTGAGACAGCGTAACGTTGTACAAAGAATTATTTTAACGAATGCTGTGACAACTGCGCGTCCTCGCCCTCTTCTTTTTAAAAAAAATAATTAGAAGTCAGATTACGAACTAACTGAGTTAAGTTATTGTTTACAATGCCAAGTTAATGTGATGAACAACTAAGTTATTAATTATGAATTAAAGATACAATAAGGTTCAAATAAATCACTAAGATATCATTGGAAGTAGTTGTTATGTATAATTGTTTTGTATAATTTATTTCCTCGGTCGGAAATAACTGACGATTTAATTTAATTAAATCTCAAGTAACACTAAAAGCACCTACACACTATTCGAAGAGAAAAACAGACAAACGGGCAAACTTAAAAAAAAAACAAGTAACAATTTAGCTGTACGTATAATGAAAGTCGAAGAAAAGCGCATCATTCGGGTTTAAGTGATTTCCACAATAAATTATGAAATCAAGCAGTGCGTCTGGAAGTCTGATGATGGTGATGGGAGAATTCATCATCATCACCATATACGATCCTCCGCTTTCCGCATCCAGCCAATTAACAGATCGTCCGTCCATTTGAAGGGAAGGGGGCCTTACATTTCTCTGATCCAAGCGCGGCCTTCATTAATGTGAAATTAGATAATGTCATTTCTGAGCACACTCTCCAAAAAGCAGTAAGGAAAGGCTAACCACCTTAACATCCAAGCATCATAATTCCCACAAAAATAGACTGCCTTAACGATAGGTCTTAAATACATATGCCTATTTACGGTTAGGTATCATTAGCACGGAGTAAACATGGTCGAGTGTTTATGATAATGACATGTTCAATTTGATACGACAAGTCTTGTCAACGAAAAACTTGTGATGGATTCTTGTCACGAAATGTCTAAGTCAGAAGAAATTACCAAATGTGTGTTCGTTTGCAAATGAGCTGTGTATTTTGTTCGACTTTAAAAATATAAATGTTATTACTTTTTTTTTAATAGTTCGTAAATCGTTAATTCCTTACTTGTCTTATTTATGTCGAATACATATAAATTTACACTATTATACTGGACGTGAACTTTCGAAACGCTAAAACAGAAAATTTCACTTTACCTACAAATTTGGAAGTTGGAAGTTTTTGCAATTAATGGTGCATTTACAACGTCAAAGTGGGCAATTTAAGTGGCTAGTTCATCCGTAGACCGTATTTGGTCAATCATTGTGCCTACGCAAAGGTCTGAGGTCGCTTGTGACACGTCCGCTTGCACATGCCTGTGGCGCCTGTGATCCGCGATTGCTGGTCTCATGTTATAATTATTAAATTGTAAAATATTTTAAAAAACTTTTAAAACTAAATTTTTATACTTTAACACAGATTATGAATCTGAAAAAATTCACAGTGAAAAATATGACTTTAAATCGAGTCTACGGTGAAACATATTGTTATCGTAATCGTCTTACCATCTGTGACGGATTGAAACTTACCACGTACGGGTACTTTCTTTTAAACCGACTTCAAAAAAGGGGAGGTTTACAATTGCTATGTATTTTTTTAAAAGTTTGTGCACTCATAGCACCATCAATTTTGGACCGATTTTGAATTTTATTTGTAGAGTCAAACGCCTACTTTAGTAAAATCGGTAAAATATGCAAAACCAATCATAGGTTTCTATTATGTAAACAGCGAATTATGTGACGAATAATTTGTGGTCAGTGAACACGTCTATTATCTATCTTGGTATTACGTGTATCAAGTGATAATAATGATGGAAAAAGAACATATTGCTACGGCAGTATAATACTATTGGGATAATGAGAAACCTAATTCTGTTCCAATTGTCTTTTTCGTGAATTTCTATTTTTTATTAAAAATCCATAAGTTTCGGATAAATGTTACAAGAATGAAAAATCTCTTCTAGGGTCGTATGATGGGACTAGATCTTAATATTTCTTTAGCGACAAGGTCCGTTCCCAATAGTGAAATATAACATACGACCCATTACTTAACACACGATATCTGAGATTTGCAGGTCACATACTAATACATTTTGTGCAATGATTTATATTTTTTGACTATATGTCATTTTTTATACTTTCTCAGCAAGTGCTTGACTACGATCCCATCTAATGTTAAGTGGAAATGCAGTCCTGGATGTTCACTTTACTCTTGAAAATACCCACATTGTAATCGGAGGGAAAGACTGACACGGGCAAACTATTCCAGTCCCTTGCTGTACGAATACTTGTAATGAAAGATGAAGCAAAGCGCTTCGTTCGGGTTTGAGGGATGTTCACAACAAAAGGATGAAATCCTGCAGTGCGTCTTGAAATCAGATGGTGGAACTAGTTCATGTAGTCCGTAATTTGTAAGCAAAAATCTTATTAAGGTAAATGTAGACAAAGCGATAACTAACGAAACATAGCTTCATTAGGCCATTTCGTATCAAGCAAAAATTTAAGAAAAAAAAATATTTTAGTTATTTTTAAAATTATGGTGGTCTGTTCACACCCATATATAAGAAAGATTAAGGCAGTATAACGGGTGGATACTGCCTCATAAAATATGTCCTAATACACCTAGTTTAGGAGACAATGACATTATTATAACATAATTATGTCCAATAAAGATTTTTATTATTATTTTAATTTTGTCTCAATTTTTTTTCGAAAAAACGTTAGGTTGGGAAAATATTTTTTTTCAAATAGACGTAACTATGCCTTGCCTACATGAGGTGTCATAGAGCTTTCGTAATTTATTGACGTAGTGTCTATAAGGTGTGTAAACTTTGATTACGACGGTTCCATCGGGTGTTGCAATTTTCCTAAGTTTGTATATCTCGTTTTTTAGTTTATGGTGTAAATCTCATTATACAAATAGATTTGAAGCATTTTATTAACTTTATTTATTTGATTTACTTGATAAAAGTCTGGAATATATACATACATTATAAACATTTTTATCTGCTAGATATTTTATCGCTTTTAAATCATTCTTTCCGGATTGGAATAGATATAATTAATTTTCAAACATACGCTTGCTACGCTAGCCTTCAAACAATTATGACATCGGGGCTTCCCTACCATGAGAAATGTAAAGCTTTTCAAATGTACCCTACAATAGTAGTGAGTTTCAAAATTAAACAGTTATATCTTTAAAAGTATTATTTAAAGTCACGCATAAAGTCCTGCGGGCTATGTTGTCTCAAATACAGAAAGGGTCATGATTATTTTGTTATCGCGTGGTAAGCTTAAAGCAGTCGCTGTACGCTTCCCGCCTAGCTTATTGAGTGTCATATATGACTAGGATTGAACCTATTGCCATATACCACATACAACAAAATTTCACAAATGATTGTAATGTACTTAAGAAATCAACAAAAGGGTATTAAAAAATCACTGATACAATCCGGCTGCTTCGAACCTCCCAGCGTGGTATGCTAGGTAGAACAGGATTAGAAATGTAATAAATTTACATAAGTTGTAATTTATTTTGTCACGATCTTGGAATTAATTCAACAAAGGTTGCATTACTTGCCCATAATTAGTATAATGACTAAAACGGCCGCAATGACCTAGGAATAATTACTCGGTTGACAATTTGCCACGCTACCGTCTCACAGCCGTTATGAAAAATGACACCTGTGTTTGCAGCGTATTGCATTGACCTTCGTTAGTTTGGCAAACATATTGAGTGAACGATTACGCCATGTCGTGTGTGTGTAGTGAGGATGCGTGGCAGGCGGAGCACTCAAACGTAAACCGTCGGCCGCGCGGTCGTGCCGTACTACTTTGCTAAAGCGATCTTTAATTTCAGAGCACGACAAGGACTACGCGAAACGACCCCTGGACTTCGACATCGAGGAGGAGACGCGCAAAAAGGAGACCTCCAAGTGGCTGGAGAGCCATTTCGGCAGCGAGTCCCGTTCGTCGCACGACTCGATCGCGGAAGAAATTGGAAGGCGCCCGGAGCCGGCGTATTACGCTAAAAATAAAACCGCCGATGACGAGGGATATTACGGAAAGACTTCATCATCAGTACCACCCCCGGCCGCATATGGCGATAGAGTGCTTCGGAAAACAAAGTCGTCTACGCCATCTGACGAACGGCCTGGTCCAGTGAATAGGACGGGTGGTTATTTCAAAGGAGTCGCTGATTGGTCGCAGCGTCGCGCTACCAAACCAAGGATGCCTGAGCCGCGGAGTTCGTCTCCATCACCGCCGGCAGTGCGGTCTCCATACGCCAGTGATGATCGATTGAACGGCTCCTCCCCGAGACATGTTTACGGAAAGCGCGATTCGCCTCAAGGAAGGTCATCGCCGATCGGTCGCCGCCACCCGCCTTCACGCGACGATTCCGCCTACGTGTCCTCCTCCACTATGCACAGCCCGCCGCGTGGTTCACCATTCCGTCCACTAGAAACCGACCGCTCTTTCCGTGAGCCGTCTATAGAAGACGATTATAGGCACCCCGTTGCTCCAGAACGTAAACGACACACGAAACAACGTGTGTCTGATGAACACCGCTACGATAGTGGCTATAGAAGTTCTTCACGGAATGGAAATTCTGCTCGTTCACGAGACAGCCGCGAGGAAGTAGCCGCGGAGCCGCCACCCGATTACTCCCCACCGCGGGAACGTCGAGGCAGCTCGGACAGGGATCGCACGCCACCGCGCCGCCGGGACGAGCGTAAACAGAATCAGAAGACAAGATTCGCGGAAAACGATGGACGCCGACGTCCATCCCCGGTGAGGAAATCAGTTGGCACCGCTATAGGGAACTCGATAAGGAAGCTGGTTGGGAAAATTCGTTCTGCGTCTGCGGAGAGGCGGACCCGGTGGAGGAATTCGCGCTCGCCGTCACCGGAGCACTCGTCCCGTACGTACAAACAGTACGGAGGCGAGCTGGCGCCCCCCGTTGCCCCACCGCACCGGTACTACCTCGGAGAAGACCCTTTCGCGCCCAGCATCTATGGCCGAGAGCACAAGTACGAAGGCAGTCCGAGACGAGCTGCCGGCAACGACGCCCGTGACCACCGTGATAGGTAAGCTTTCCTAATTATCATAAACTGTATACTTATTTGGTTCGACTAGCTGATTGTCTATTTATGATAACATGCGTATTAATTTCAACGGCAACAAGTTAGGACCTTAAATAGAATCTTGCGCTACTATGAATCCACGCTCCCTCCCACATGTATATATCAATAACATAAATTTAATTAATACGTCTTGTTTTGAAATTATTATAGACAGGTCGGTTTTTTTATGTCTGAATATTTAACGTGACGACGTAGAATGTTTCGAAGTGCTTTTTTACGGCTTGATTATTATTAACAGGTGCGAGTTTTAGCAGATCTTTAAGACTCTAAAAATAAAATTTATTCTTTATAACATGTCTTGTTTGGTCATTTATCTTCATCCTGTTTATTTGGAAATTTAACAATCAATTAATTGTGATTTATTTGACGTGTTACGTAATTTTTAATATCCATCGTACTAATTTACTTCTTTCCACATTTCCTTTTTAATTCTATATCGTGTTCACCCAGTGATATACTATAAAATGAATTAATTAAGCAAGACATTGAAATTATCCTCCTTTTTAAAGAAGATTTTCGTTCTTATCCGAATTGTTTTTTTTAATACTCCATGCTCAATGAAGTCTTTGTCCTCGAGTGTCGGTTATTTTAAAAATGTTATGGCAGGGTAGAAGGTTTTCATAGCCGGAAGTCGTCTAGGTCGTCTCCTATTACTAAAGCCAAAAAGCCTAATTAACCTAATGGTTTAGGGTGCGGCCTGCGAATCGTAAGGTCGTGGATTCGAATCCACCATTCGACTATTGACTTGAACCTAGCACAAGCTTAAGCTTAGTTGGAATGGTTAACAAGAATGTTAGTAATATTTATGAAAAAAAAAAGAAATATCGCTAGCTTTTTTTAACAGAAAAAGCTAAGCAGTTAGTACGCTTGCTATTTTTTGATTAAAAGGTGATCATTTGCCAGAGAAGCTTCCTGCAAGAAGGAGCTGTCTTGTCAGCTTGAAGCTCTATTTGTACTCTTAACAAACCGTACTTGTAAACTTCACTGAATGTTGAAGAATAGATATCTTTATTTTTTAATTTAGTTGTTTCAATTACTTCGTGTGTAATATATAGCTTAGTACATTGTATGTAGTTCCAAACCCAGCCGTATTATACCCGTGATTGCTCACTGTTACTATCTCTGTCTCTCTCTCTCTCTCTCTTAATCGAATATTTCGTTTGCTAAACTTTGTTTAGTATTGAATTATCATCTATGAAATTGTTATAAACTTGACCACTTCTCGATGACCTTTATCTATTATCTACACGGCTACAAAAGGCGGATAAAATACAGCTCGTGATCTAATAATAGCGAATGTGACGACAAGTCTCTTTGTGGTCGCATTCCTGACATTCTATACCAAGCATTGCTTGTTATAGTGACAGGCAATAAAGTTACAATTTTAACCGACTTCAAGAAACGGAGTTAATCAATTCGTCTGATTTTTTTAAATATTTGTACTCTCATAACGCCGTTTTTTATCAATTGATTTACAATTTTTTTGTCCATTTATACGGTGTCATCGATATACGAGGGAACTCCGTAAAATTGTATGGAATAATGGTTGTTGGTATTTCATCATTGAGATCATAACAATAACGAGGAAGTAGGAAGAATATAGGCACATAAACTTCGTAATATAAAAAAAAATATATTTATTTGGACAAAAGAAGATCGTTCGTAAACTGCTACAGTAGTTGGTAATTGTGTCGTCCACCTCGAGACACAAACAACTAAAAACAAATTAAACTTATAATTATGTAGATATTATTTGAACACAAAAGAGATAAATAAATTAATGTGTACGTGTCTGTCTGTGCGTGTGTGAATGAGAAATATGTGTGAGAATGAGTATGTATACAAGCATCCAGAGATAATTGCTTCAGTGTCTTTATAAGTTAAATTTATCCTTTTTGGTTTAAGTTTATGTTTTTTAATGAAATATAAATAAATTAATAAAAATATTTAATTTGAAAGATATTTAATTGTCTATCATGCACAATTTATTTCAGTTAGCTAGCGTCGTTATCTTCCGCCATATTCAAACTTTCTTAACCGACCCTTTATTTTTGCTCACGGCTATGTATATATATATATATCAAAACATCTTGTATGTCATTGTATCTTAAATGTTGTGACCGACTAGAATACTAATATATTCTGTGAACGTAAAAGGCAACAGATATGGATTTGTATCGCTTTAAAAAGAAAGTGAATCAATAAAGCGTCTATTTACTTAAAATATAAGGCAATTCGTGTTGATCTTACAATACAACTGAGATTTTATTAAGAATAACTTAAATGTATAAGGAAGTTACTAGCTGTTAAAACTGTAAAGGCGAAGCTATATACAAGGTCTGTCTGCTCGTTAGAAAGAAACCATTTTTATTACAACAAAGGAGTTTCTTTACAAGAAGTATAGTTGTAATGTGATGTTATTCTATACGCTACTAATTTAAAAATTATAGAATAATATCTATTTATATTTTTAGCAATAGGGCAAGTCAATTAGCGCTGTAATTCTCTCACGATGCGTGCAATTACTTTCTTCGTATTTCTTTTTACTTAAGAAAATTACGCGAATATTTACGATTTAAAATAAAATCAAATCAGTGGCGGATTTTACATAAATATGCACGGATGCTTTCATTTATTAAGTATCATAATTATATTACGAAGGTGACCTGTACGTATATGTGTCTTTCTTCTCCCATATTTATTTAACAAAGCGAATTTTAAATTTTGATTTATGTATATTTTATGTATTAGTATATTTCATGATAACTTATTTATGTAGGTGTAGGTTAAATTAATCGTCCTGTTCATATATTTCCTGTCCATACACGCGTTGCCTGGAAGAGATCGTTCTTAGCGATTTTTTTTTATGACGAACGACACAGATTGGCCAGAGAGGCTGGCCTTGACTGCTTCACCGGATTGAGAGGTGGCACAGCTCTTAGGTCGCTTAGCCTGAACCTCTAGTGCTAGTAACTCGACACAAGGGTCCCCCCGGTAAGGGGTAACCTCGGCTTGGATGGTTACTATGTTACGCGTAAGCATTCCGATCCGAGGGTGCCCGAGAGGACCGAACCACGACTCGGTCGGTTGCTATTTCACGGATAATCTAAGACTCTTAGCGATAAGGTCGCCCATTGTACAACGAATTGTAAAATGTACCTGAGTAATGTAATGCTTCTTGTTTGATTTTGGTGTACAATAAAGTTATATTTATTTATCTATTTTTGAATAATAATTTATACTATAATTATTAACGCTATTGAGGCTATGAAAGAAAGTTAAAACTATTTATGAGCTATCCAAGAGCGAGATGATTTAACGCAAGAGCATCTTGCGATAAAGTAACAAGCTTCGCGTTCCAGCATATCTTGCCTTTTGCCCATGAGTGTTGCCGTTTATGGCTAAATAAGTGTTTCATTCACCAAACAGCCCTTATTTAGCGCACGTGTTGAGTCAGTCATGTTTGTCACATCGAGACGCATATGCGTTACAAGGAATCGCCGGCCTACGGCAAACACGAGGATCGTGACTCATTACATGAAAATGTCAGTACAGGTGTCCAGTGTCGCCATGTCGAATGTAAATTAGTTCAATACAGATGTAGTTGCAAATATAAATATTCGTTTCCCCATAGTTTGTCCTTATCAAGATCGTACATTGTACTAACAAGTATGATTATATTTAAAACTAAATTAAAATATTAAAAAAAAATTATTGAAAAAAAAAATTACTTAAAATTAACTTAATCTTCTAATTAAATTATTTTAATATAATATAATAATATCTTTAATATAATACTTCTAATATAATCTACATATATAAAGAGAAAGTGTGTGGGTATGTTCCATAACGGCTTTACGGATTTCAATGAATCTTTCAGGCAATCTTCAGATTGACCTGGCGAGTAATCCTGTAAAGTTTGGTGACGATCGGTGAACTGTCAAACAAGCCATACGTCTTACTTTTATTTCTGACATTAACTTGAACTCGATATGTTTTGTAGAGATGATAAGAATGATATTGTATTTACTGATATGTACATGGATGTAGGTAATGATCTTAACCCGCTCGAGAAGAGAATATAAGAGAATTATTACGGAGTAATTTAATTCACCTTTAAAGTTAAGGTTAAGGTCTTCGCTGTAAACAGAGTATAAGGGCATAGTCCACCACGCGGCCCTAATGCGGATTGGCAGATTTCACAAGCTTTAGAAAACTTGCAACTTGAGTCAACCGCCCGGCCACTGAGCTACCACATGGCTTTGTACATGTATTTTGGTGCCATAAATAATATATCTAATAATATATAGTAAATATTACCCATAGTACATCTAAATCATGATTGTACGTTGTATTAAGAATTATATTTGGGAGTAAAAACAAAAACTGATTTTTAAACAAATCTTCGATCATCACCATACCGGTAGCCGCTACGATTAGACAATCATTCTTTTATTACCGAACTATCATTGTTATGTTACGAAGTCTACATTGTCTTATTTCTTCCAGGTTGCTCGTTGTCGTTAAATATTACTTATCTAGTCTTAGATCGTCATCCTTTCATACGATTTGTAGGAGTTCCCTAGTAGATTTTCGGAACCTAAATTCCAATGTGAAACAAAAATCAAATTAAAATCTATAAATAACAATGCGATGAATGCACAGGCATAAATAGTAAAAATCCAAACGAATTGAGAACCTCTGGCGCTCACTTGTATCTATGTATGGACGTAGCTGATCGAGTAAGATCGGTATTAATACTACTGCGTTTAAGACACTTGTATTATATTACTCGTTTGAATATTATACTGTCGTTACATACATAGCCGTATACAGTTTCATACAAAACAAAGAGTACTCGTTAGGCGCGTAGGCGGCGATCCTCCATTGGAACCAATTACCCGCTAAAATACAAGATTGCCTAGTTTTTTGTTGATACAGCCAGATAACAATAAGTGTACGTGGGCTGTGCTCGTTTTATAATTACGAGGTGCTATTAAATACATAATAAATCAAAGTTTTTATCGCTCTCATTTCAGGGGTCAATTTTCGAGTACACTCGGCCGATTGAGTCACTCAACGAGCCGTCTGAATCCGAACAGCGAACCAGAGGAGGAGTACTCGCGCAGCGCCCAGACGTTGCCGCGGAAACTTCACGAGCGCAAAGAGAAAACCACCGAGAAGCCGACCAACAAGTACTGGCAGCGGCTGACGTCTAACAAAAGATCTACGAGTGCCATTAACATATCAAACAATCACGTATCACCGCCACAAGAGGTGAAAATCAACGGCTACCCGCCCGGTCCGGCAAAACCAGCACGGACCTACAAGGGCCTGAACAGGAGCAAAAGTTTTGCTATGGGCGCACCTGAACAGGATACGCATCCACGTTACGTCACAGGCATGAGCCGCAACTACTCCACAATGTACAAATCGAATCCACATTTAAGTAGGCTCGATGAGACGCCGGAACAGTTAAAAAGTCCCGGCATCGTATCCATAATCAACCGGAGCCAACGCGACTTGGCTGACGCCGTCTCCAGGGAGACTGAACGCAGACGTGACGGGTTATTTGGAGCGCGCTACGGTAAAACGGCACCGATAAGTAACGGCCACACAAACGGATATAATAAATCCTACGAGGAAACTGATAAGAAGAAAATTTTCCTCAAAGGACTCCGCGAACGAGCTCCAGATCTATATCAAACGCTACACGCCGACGACGAATCAGACGGCAGCCGATTATCGTCAAGATACGGGACCCCATCGCCGCATTACAAAGAGCGGATATCGGAGGAACGTAAAATACCTCTTTACAAAACTGAATCAATGAACAGAGAATCGAGTCCATTTATATCACGATTGGAAACAAGATTAAAATCACCCGCAATCAGGAGAGGGAGTAACAGTAGCGATAATTTCTCTGAAACATACAGGTACACGACTCGATCAGGTGATCCAGAACGACCGAGTGTCACGGATACCGTAGAAACGGTTAGTAAGAAAATTGTACCATCAAGAGACGGTCGATCTAAAGAGATAATAGAATCAAGAGAAGTGAATTCAGTCACAAAGAGCCGGGGCTATAAAGGGGAGCCAAATTCAGCCGGGATTAAATATTACGAGAATGGAGTTCGTGCTTCCCCAGGAGGTTATGAAATTAAGAATGGATCCGCTCCATTGTATTCTGAACGAAGAAGTAGCAACTACAAGGTGATAGAGAAGATAAGAGATTATTAGTTACGTACATACGTAATATATTATTGCCATAAACATTACGATATTGACTTAAAGTAACTTAATGAACCGTAAAAGCGACTCTCTAAGGACCATAGATATTTGGACTAAAATCAAAATTCACGTGTTAACATTCATTATTGTTAATTTAATAAATCGCTTTGTCATGTAAAAAGTCATATAGCTTTACTAATTTTATTTTTTTATAACATAAATAATTGATTTAATTCCGTCCATTGTAAGGAATTTTCGAAATCTACATTGTTTATAAGTTTAAGACACATCGATTTGTAAAATATACTTACATTTGTATAACATTTTTTTTAAATGTTTAATGTCATAAAAATAAGAATTTTAATAAAATGTATTCGAGAAAAATATAATGTGTTAATATGCACTAAGAAGTTTGTTTTATTAATATTTTCATCAGTTGTGATTGAATGAGTGTCCATTCTTAAATCTGTCACGTACAAAAAAACCCTTGTTACAATTTATGCTTAACGTATAGCGATAGGGTCACTACCTGTCGCTTATGTGCTTTACTTACTGTAAAGCGGGCTGCGGTATAAATGTTAAAATGTATCATTATTTCACTGTAGTTTAAAAGACCACCACATTGTGAATCATAATTTATAGGAGTATTTTATAAGAGCATACATAACTAAAGAATAAAACGCCATTGACGCTTGTAATGAACAATACTTGTGAAATGTAAAGCAATATTAATTTATTTGTACAAGTGTATATGACTTAACCTTGTCGGAAATCAATTCGATATAACAAAAGATTAATAACTTGTAAATCTATATAAGCAAGTATATTTAGTTTAGTAAACAGACACAGCAATCTGCCGTTCTGTGAGAGAAAATTTTTACAAGGGAAAAATTCCAAAAATTACCACGTAACAAGCGCTTTGATAAATGCGTTACAAGTTGCAGCG
The DNA here is from genome assembly GCA_029286785.1 of Meandrusa payeni. Taxonomy (NCBI): domain Eukaryota; kingdom Metazoa; phylum Arthropoda; class Insecta; order Lepidoptera; family Papilionidae; genus Meandrusa; species Meandrusa payeni. The sequence goes on from JAGSMX010000027.1 coordinate 4,851,105, forward strand.
TTCTAAAGGCCAGTGGATTAAGGTGACCGAAAAGAACCGGATCGTCGCTGAGCTCTATAAAAACTGTCAAATTAGAAGGAATTGGTATAGAAGAGCCCAAGCTCAGTGATCACTAAGACTTTTCAAATCCTGAGTACAGGACCTGTAAATCCCGTGGTAATTTTTTTGTATTACCGCAGCCATAAAACTTATTCAGAGCCCTTTTTATTACTACGTTATTAGTAATTGGTAGTAGTGACTTTGTTTAGTTGTTAAAAATGACATCTAGCGGTCAACTTAGGAATTATTTAGCGTAACATTTATAAAACATTCATAGTTTATTAAAACATCGTCAATAGATGACGCTTTCATCAATAACATTTACATTTTCTCAATGCAATGGCTAGGTGTTTAACTAATATGACGGTGGCAACGACGAATTTTGGTTTATCAGATTATTATAGATATATCAGATTCATCAGATGTACAATTAATTGTATTACTTCTTACTTCTTTTTAAGCATTTCAAAAAAAAAGAGGAAAGGAGGTGGTCCTCATCATAAATCGAATGGTGAATTCTTGCGCCCATATGGAACTTGGATGGTTATTTATTACAATAGTGTAAATATTTTAACTACTAATTTCCCGCCTACCCGCTCGCTGTGTGGCTTGACTTTTAGTGTCATGGGATAAGCCAGAACAAGTCATTAGTATTAAACAGGAAAATACGTAGCCAATGCTACCATCGTAGACAAATAAAAATAGCACAATCTTGTTTTATATATTTAAATTTGAGTTGGATTTTAATACTATGTAAATTAAATACAAAAGAGGTTTTACGTTACGTAACAATTATGATACGATAACAATTATGTATACAAATGCTTAATTAAATATATTGTTTGATAGCAATTTTAATTCACACGTATTTTTACGTTTATTTCGTTCATGTCTGATTACAGAAAGCAATTTATCTAACACTTCAGGCCCGTCTGTTTCCCCCGCTTATCTTTAATATAGTACATAAATTATTTATAAAACCCTTTCTATTTAATCAAACTAGTGGAAATGCGGAACAAAATCTATTCCGAATATCTACAAATGATTTCTCATTTATAAACTTACGTATATACATAAATAAATAAAACTAACACTCGCGTTACAATGACGGGTAAGCAGAGCAACTTTTATTTTAAGACGATCTACACAGATTGGCTAGATAAGCTAGCCTTGACTGCTTCTCCGGATTGAGAGGTGGCTAAGCCTGCACCTCTATCGCTAGTAAATCGACACTAGGGTCCCCGGCGAGTCAACGGTTACTATGTTACACATAAGCATTCCGACCCGACGGCGCCCGAGAGGGTCGAACCACGATTCGGACGTTTGCTATTTCACGGATATTCTAAGGGACATTAAACTTCGGGAAGAAGTAAGAATTATTTAAGATAAGACCAATGGTTCCGAAGGTATCCCAGGAAACTCCTAAAATGGTATTGGAGCATCTTCGTTGATTATGGTATTGATAGGATTAAGGCAATCTAAGAATCGGTAAGTCTCATTAACGACAACGATAACAAACGTGGAAAAGAGAATATCGCTAGTACATTGTAATACTTTAGCGTTTGAAGTTTGTTCCGGCACGTTTGACTTTATTTAGAGTGGTTTTATGTTTTTACTCGTAAATATATTTGTTACAGGTCAACTTGAATTTTAATTTACGACAGGTTTTTTGGTAATGCAACAATTTGTTAATTAGGCTCGATTATTACCTTGTCATTTTTCCTAACACAGCCACGCCTGTGTCGGCACGTGTAAGCTAGCCGATCTAGCCTTGAACTAACATTTTAATATCGAGACGTAGATAGCATTTTGTTTTTCGTTCACGTCATCATTATATTATACTTTAAATTAAAATTATTATTACATTATTAGGTAAAAATAATCATAATATTAGTACACGTTATATTAAGCATAATTTATACATATCTATGTATATAGAATCTAAGTATATAGAAATCTATGTATGTACAATGAAATTAACAGGTAATAATTAATGCGGCACAATTATTTGTAAATCCAATAGAAGCTATCTACTTATGGATAATTAGAATCTCGTGCTTTGTTACCCTTCACCAGGGGGACCCTTGTGTCGAGTTACTAGAGATAGAGGTTCAGGCTAAGCGACCTAAGAGCTATGCCACCTCTCTATCGGGTGAAGCAGTCAAGGCCAGGCCAGCTTCTCTGGTCAATCTGTGTAGTTGGTCAGAAAAAAAAAACTCGTGCGAAGATGGAATGGGAAAAAAACAAATGCAGCAGAGTGACAAAAACATTGTACTGTCCATGACGCTATCAACCCTACTAGAAGAAAGTTATAAATCAAGAATATCCCACGCAAGGTTTGTCGTTCTTACCATTATGAAATACTTACGTAGTCTTCGACTGTCAATTTCGGATACAAGTGTACGTGGACCCTGAGGGTAGGACTAGACATGAGACTACCACCGCCCAATGATTGATATTTCCAGCACAAGGCACAATAAGGCACTTATTATATTATAATATTTAAAGTCGGAATCTCATCATAAACTTGTCTTATAACACCTACACAACCTATATCAAATAAATATTGATAAAGAAACCTATATCGAATATAATGAATCCGGTGAAGTTTAACTGGCGCTCGGAGTCACATGACTGAATGGCCGATAATACTTTTGTGATGGATTTCCGCTGTTATCACGGTGTGGGAGGTGGTTGACCTTTTTTCTTTGCATGGGAGGAAATGTTGTTATTCATTCGCCTCGTCGGAGGGCAAGTTATGTTGGGCTCGGCCTACAAGAGGCCCTACTGACTAAAACCTCACATGGTAAGCAGTTCATTTAATGATGGGACGAGATAGGGTCACGTTAGCATTTACCATCATTCCTGAAATACACACACCAAAAGCTCCTGATCCTGTAGAGGGTAGCCACGTTGACAAGGGGTAGCCCATCCGTATGGGGCCGGTACAAGCCGGCTTCCCGCCAATGGCCTCGCTAATATTAGAAAAGCTGAGTAGTTACTGAGTGACTTATACCACACAGGTTTCTAGCGGACCGAACTACGGTTTGGTCGATAATAACAACACCTGACAATTGCATGGTAAATACACTCTTCCCCTATTACTGTGTTAAACTAGAGGCTGAACAGTTGGCCCGTGTCGCCTTTCGCTGCGAGGGCACAGGGGAGGAGGGAGTAACCTCCCCGGGACGTGCTCTCCTTGAGCACAGTGCAGAGGGGCTCCGGTGCGTTCCACGTGAGATGCCGGAGCCCCTCGTCGTGTACCGAGGAAAGGGCCACCGGGGAGGTTTTAGTGGGTAAGATCCCCACATAACCGCCGCCTTCCCCCCAGAAGGCGGGGTATCTTTGTGAAGATTTCCTCCCCGTCAACAAAAAAAAAAGGGGCTGAACAGTGGAACATATAAAGGCTGTTACTTAAACATATACTATCAAATTTTCCAAAGACAAAGTAGTTTTCTTTGAATCCTTATAAATGTGACACTTCATAGATACGTTACGTTGTTACGAAAGAAAGCAAGCAACGCAGTTTATTAGAGTGAGTGTTATGTTTATTTAAAGCCCTTGTGTAAGGTTAAATAATCTAACTTGATGGTAAATAATTTCTTTCGCTTTAATCTTACGATGCTGTTAAAACTAACAAGGTTTACATGTTAAAAGTAATGACATCATTATAACAGTCATTAGACACACTGTAATTTAAAAAAAAAGTAATATTAGTAACTGAAGGTATAAACTAAGTTCAAGGATAACTAAGCTTTCAACTTATTAAGTCCAATACGTGACAGGATCTAGCCTACTCTTGGCACAAATTACAACATATGATTTTTTTTGTACGTAAATTTGTAAAACGGAATCTCATTCGTGAATATTTACTATGCTATCACTGCCTATCAACATTAAATTTTCTAGTTAATATATCGAGTGAATGACAGGACTAGATATGGTGTGAGGAAAACGTATTAATATTATACAGGGTTCCCAACCTTTTTGTACTCTAGAGCACGTTCCAAAATATCAGTCGTGTGGCGGGCACCACCTATTTTTAATCGACCAACTACTTCCATAACTTCTCATTTTTCCATCATTTATTTTCTTATATTCATAATTTATTAATAAATATTAAACAAAAATGTTTCAAAATAATAGCATTATTATTCAAATTGCATACATCCAGAGAAATGTATTTACAAAATATAATAATTAACAGAACTTAGTAATAATTTTATTGAATTTTTAATTGACGTTTAAGAAAAAAAGCAGTCGAATAGTGGTCAGCACATACGAATCGTTCCGCGGGCGCCATGATGCCTGCGGGCGCGAGGTTCGGAACCTCTGTATTGTGAGATTAATTGAATCGGCAAAGAAGTACGAACGTAAATCGAAATTTGTATTAGAGGTTCAGGCTAAGCGACCTAAGAGCTATGCCACCTCTCAATCCGGTGAAGCAGTCAAGGCCAGCTTCTCTGGCCAATCTGTATAGTTCGTCATTAAAAAAAAAAAAATCGAAATTTGTGAGGATTAAAGAAGACTGGCAATGTTTTAGTAATCGGCGTAACAGTTATGCCAAAACCGTGTAAAATAGTAATCTGTAATATCTGCCTATCCTTTTCACACAAGGTCGTGATTTTATGTTGTTGAGGTACACTGCAATGAGTGAAATTTTAAATATATATGAATACAAAATGTGTTCTCAGTGTCTTTGACACAATAATTACATAGCTATTATTTTTGTATTAGTTATTTAAAAATTTATTAAAGTCGGACGGACTAGAATTGAATAATAACCGTGATACAGCAATGTTTCTCATTCAATTACAAGGCCCATGTCAGTCCAATTTCCGACTCCGACTAAGAGGGAGCGATCATAGAACAGAACTGAGAGTGCTAAAAATAAAAATGGTTCGTTTTTAATCATTTCATGTCGCAGTTTTATTGTGCAATTTCAAATTTATCGCGGAAATTTTAAGGGAAATTAAATAAAATGGTTAGTATTAAATCATTACATTATTTAGCTTTAATAAATAATTCCAAAAAAATATATTTTTTAATAAAAATAAATACGTTTAAAATGAATTTTAGTTACGAGGTTCTAATATATTAGCCAAACGGTTCCCATAATCAAATTATACTATATTGCGGCTTTAATAATTTATTATTTTTTTAATGAAACAAAAAATATTTGTCGTTACGAGTTTCTTACGTTAATATTATCTACACTGTTCCAAGGTGTGTGTTATTTTTTTTTTAATTTATCCGTTACAATGTGCCATGCAATAGTTTAAACTGTTGACGGTTAGTATGTTCATACGTGGAGGTATTTAGTGAAAAAGGTGTGTGTATTAAGTTCGATAATTGTTGGATGGAAAAAGAATGTCCAATTTCAACAATTTTTTTCGACTGTTCTTCGCTTCGTGAAACTGGCCGCAACAGTATAACAGAAGTAAAAATTTGTTCGTTTTGTTGTTAAGTGACAATCACTTGGAAAGTGTTCTGCAGTGTGCCCCATTGTACTTATTGGGCCACATTAATTTTACTAAAGAAAAGAAAAGAGAAAGTGGGTCGAATAGATTAAAAAAAATATAATGCTAAAGCATGTTGGTTGAAAAAGGACTTAAAAAAAAAACAACCGGAAGATTTTTAATTTCATAGAAGTGATTGATATTTTTCTTAGGCCATAGAATAGAAGGTAGTGAAAAAAAATCTGGGTAAGTAGGACACTCCAGTAAATAAATATTTTAATAAGTTTTTAAAGTCACAAACAGACATCAAACAATTTTATTAGTGTCGACAATGGGGATTGAACTACGTTATCGAACGACGTTACTAGAGTATTGCGCTAGGACGACCGCTCGAACAACCAGCTACCAGGTTTCATTTATTGACATATATTAATATATACTTAGAAAATACATATATCTAAATACTAAATATCTTAGAAAAAATTCTTTATGAAGGTCATCTTTTATCAGAGAACAATTATTAAATCAGAGAAACGGAAACGCTTGTATCTATTGATATACTATTTTAAGTACATATATTATCAGCTTTTAGTTGTATCATAATTTTTTTAGAGATAAAAGACACGAATAGACCATGCGTTTAACAAGTGTAGTTACAGTTTGCATAATAAAACTTTTTTTATAATTAATAATGAATTCACATACTGGTTTTTAACGTAGTTACATAATTGTAATCTGGAGTAAGCGACATTGGCGTCGTCAAAAGAGAAACCTTGGTGAAGATAACTTTTTTATTATTACCTTGGTAAACGTGATGGCTACGAAATAAAATTACTCAGTGGTATCCCGTCTTAACTTCCAAAAACTCTGTTTTTTTTTTTATGACGAACTACACAGATTGGCCAGAGAAGCTGGCATCGACTGCTTCACCGGATTGAGAGGTGGCATAGCTCTTAGGTCGCTTCGCTAGAACCTCTATTAGCTAGTAACTTGAAACAAGGGTCCCTCCGGTGAGTACTATGTTACGTGTAGGCATTCCGATCCGAGGGCGCCCGAGAAACTGATGCAGAAGCGTTTCCTCAACAATCGCAATCAACATGGTGAAATGCTGAGAAGTGATGGCCTAGTGACGTCGTTTTACGGTCTGTTGGTCTGAGTCAATTTTGAAAAAATAAACTGCATAATAAACAGGCACTTTTACATAAGCAAAAACGAAAACCGGCTTTAAATCAAATCTACGATAAAAATATAAGCGTAATCGTCAGTTATATTTAGACTTAAGAAAAAATAAAGGGTCGGTTAAGAAAGAGAAGAGCTAACTGAAATTAATAATGCATGATTGATAATTAAATATTTTAAATATAAAATAAAATATTTTATTTAGTTCAATTATATTTCATTAAAAAACATAAACATAAACGAAAAAGGATATCTTACGTAAACTTGTAAACAGTATTTTTAATTAAATTTTATTTTTATTGAAATGTTTGTACTTAGTGTTGCCTCCATTAGGCAACATATATATTTTAAGGATATTTAATTGTCTATCATGCACAATTTATTTCAGTTAGCTCGCGTCTTTATCTTCCGAGATATTCAAACTTTCTTAACCGACCCTTTATTTTTGCTCACGACTGTATTAAGCGATACTACGCACGAGCATTCTGTTTTTCTGAAGAATCATAGATATATTTCGAAGTTCTGGTGCCTGTATCTTCTTTCTTCTTCTATATTCTTGCTCGTTGTGGTAGTCCTAGTCTTGGAGTGTCATAAAACTACAAATATCTCAGGCATTCTATCGACCATACGATTTCTAGAAGTTGATATTTCTATAGTATCCAAGCGCCAGCAACAAAATTAACACGAAACCGTACTGTAATTTATTTATTTATTTATTACACCAACACAATGAACATTTTTAACAAACAATACATAAAGCAGTGAAAAGTTGTGAAGTTAATGCCATCGCAGTTATAGGCGTAGACTGCAAGCAATTAATTGGCGAGTGACAATGTTAAGATAAAAATAAAAAGAACACAAAAGTAAAAATAAAACTAAATTTGAAATTAAAAATTAACTAATAACAAAAACTATTTGAAGATAAGTGAATCAAACCCTTACATACAAAAATCACAGTCAATAAACAATCGTTTTTACCATTTTTAGAAGTTCTCTGGTATATCTTCGGAAAGCAAGGTCTAACGTCAACACAAGTAAATTTATGAGTGAAAACAAAAACCGACTTCAAATCGAATCAAACGTTAAACGTTATTATGCGTGGACGCCCTCTTTGTATTTTTGAATTATCGTAGGAACATAACGAAATATAACTTAATTAGAACGTAACCAAACTTTCATCAAACTAGCCGTTAAGTACATCCTCTCCAATAAAAATGAATCATAGAAATCCGTTGGTGTGATACTGAGTTATTCTTTTGACGCACATACTTGATGTAAATTTAAGACTTATATTTATATAATTATATAGGTTTTCTCATGGATCCCATTGTCAGTATTGGACCAAATGGGATCACACAGGAAGCATCAGCTTTCAAATAAACAAGAAAAGGTAACAAACATAAAAATATACAGACAAATTGTGAAACTCCTTTGGAAGTCGGTTGACAAAACTGGTTTATAAATGACGGCGTTATGTGTGTACCTATATTATATGAAAAAGTTAAAATCGTGAAGACTTGACGTTATATTTGCTCGTGTTTTTTGAATTTATTTTATGCAATTACTTACTTATTAGATTAGGACAGGTGACTCCCGCTCTGGTTCGTTCCTGGTGCAGAGGATGTCCGTTGCCATTCAGCGTGGGAACGCTTCGAGTGTGATGGGCACTTCTGCGCCGGGAACGATCAGGGGCGGGTTATTTGACTAATTATTTTAAAATTGGACAATGAAATTAATATTTATATGTTGTAAACTATATTTTCTTGTAGGTATATATGGGATTTTAATATGTAATATTACTTACGTATTTTAATAAATGAAAAAGGAAAGGACGTTTATTTTTGTGTAATCTGTATATTTCATTGTAAGTAATAATCATTTTGCGAGGTCATCTAAGCAAATATCAAGGTTATTGCGTATTACGCGTTGGTATGCCGATATTTTTTTTTGTTAAGAATTGTCAAAAGTGTTGCGTCTCATTATTGTTGATGTCCTCTGTCTGTCTTATTCTGGTGTCGTATTTCAATCTTATTTTGTGTGAGTTGTTCGTAAGGGTGATAAAAGGAAATAACGTAAACGTACCAACACAATGATAGCTAATTATTATATATATTAAAAGTTAAATAGCTAATTATTCAACGAAAATACGAAGTTGCCTCAAGCAAAATCTGGTAGTTGAAGAAATATATGTTCGAGAAAAAGTTTTCAGTCGGACTTAACAATGGTATGATTTTTGATTCGGTAATACAGATTGACATATGTCTCGTATCATTTATCATTATATATAGTTATCATTAATCATAATCTCTGTTATGGACTTTTAAGGCTAAGTAAATAAAGCGTAGTTTAGGCAGGCGTGTCATTGTAATCATCAAATCATAAATTTTTGAATATCCCTTAGATTGTCCGTGAAATAGCAACCGAGTCCTCCTGGGGACCCTTTTTTGAGTTACTAGCGATCGTGCTTCAGACTAAGCGGCCTTAGAGCTATGCCACGTCTCAATCCGGTGAAGCAGTCAAGGCCAGCTTCTCTGACCAATCTGCGTAGTTCGTCATAAAAAAAATCGAATCATTAGATTCTATTTGTTCAACCTATGTTTTGGAGTAGCTCATATGGCATATAACATCCCAAAGTGCCAAATTTATGATAGTTTAAGAGTTAGATCGATAAATCCGTTATTACACCAATTTATATGTACAAAAGCGAACTTAAAGCTATTTACAATTGTATTCTATCTAAACTTTGATATTTGGTGAAAGAGCAGGCTAAAGGCCGCTAACAATAATATTTTATGAATCCTATATAGATAAATAAATAAATATAAAAATATACGTATAGTACATGATATAAATAATTAGAGGTCAAAGTTTAAAAGCTTATAATAGATAATAATTTGGAGAAACGACTTTCGCGATAGTATTGTTTCAGCAGTCAATTTTATAAACAAACATCCATTCGTTGAAAAGTATAATATTTAATTAGTTCGATCGATGCATTATACAAATTGTCCAAATAATAATTGTTAACAATTGCAATTTATTTTATATAGATCTATAATAAATAAAGTTGTTATAAAAAACCTTTGTTAATTTATTTATGTTGCAGGTTGTCTTGAAGTTACTGTGGTGTTATGTGCTCTTATATTTGTCAACATCGTGCCAGTGTGCTAATATTCTATACGTGATACCGTTTACCTCCACATCGCATTATATAATGCTTCGACCAATTGGTATAGAACTTGCCAGAAGGGGGCATAATGTAACCGTCATTACTGCCAACAAGGAAAACAATCCCCCTGACAATTATCATGAGATCATGGTCGACGATAAGAAAATTTGGGAAGTCATTGGTAAATCTTTAAGTATCTTCGAGCCTAAATCTTGAAGTTTGTAAGTTTTTACCTCATGGATTTTCCCGAGACATTGTTCAGAATAGTTTAGAGCAAAATGCACATTATGGTATTATTCCAAATTCCATCGATATCATATTAATGGTTGGAATACCGCACTTCTACGCTTATGTTGTAGTGAAACAAAATCTTCTATATACATAAAAATGGATTACTGTTCGTTAGTCTCGCTAAAACTCGAGAATGGCTGAACGGATTTGTCTTACCTTGGTCTTGAAATGTTCATGGAGCTCAAGGGGAGGTTTAAAAGAACAAAAAACAAAAAATTGCCACATTCCATATCTTTTTGTCAGAACGATGTCTGTCGGGGCCGCTGGTCCATAATAAAAAAATAATTAAAATATATAAATAAGCTCTCTCGTCCTTTCGGCCTCTTATTAACGGGGTGTACAGACACACCAATAGTTACTGTCTTTTTTTGAGTTTATTCACCCTATGACAGGTGGTGAGAGTACATTATACACATTTTCCCCGCTGTACATCGACGTACATGTCAGTTGGGATTCAAATTTCAATAAGTATGCGCGCCACAAATGGACGAATAGCTCAATATCACGTTAACCGATTTCAAATATTTATTTTTTATTTGAAACGATGTACTTTAAATGTACTCGTAGTTTGATGAACGTTTGGTTAGGTTCGGAAATATAAAGAGGGCGTCCGCGCGTAATAGCGTAAAATACGTTTAATTCGATTTGAAGTCGGTTTTTGGTTTTGCACCTAAATATAATTGTATTATTTGTCTATCTAGTTACATCATAAAGATAATCAAATTAAGAGATTTAAGTCTAATACTTATAAATTAAAAACATTTACAGGGGGTGGGAGGCCGAATGTTTTTACGATGGCGAGCATATCGGCGGAGAAATTTCATGAAAAAATTCTTTGGGGCGGTGGCTTAGCATTCACGGAAGTCATTATGAATTCAGTTCAAGTTCAGAAGTTTTTGGCAATCGATCAAAAATTTGACTTGGTGATTTGCGAACAGTTCTTCCAAGAAGCTACCTATATCCTGGCGCACAAATATCAAGCACCATTGGCTTTAGTAACGACGTATGGAAACTGTATGCGACACAATATAATAGCACGGAACCCTTTACAATTGGCTACGGTGATTCCAGAATTTTTGGACGTAAAACACCCCGCGACATTTTGGGGTAGATTGCGTAGTTTGTATTTTACGATATACGAATTTGTCTGGTGGAAATTCTGGTTCTTAGAGCAGCAAGAACAGTTAGTGAGAAAATACGTCACAAATCTCACGGAACCCGTTCCAAGTTTGTACGAATTACAGAAGAAGGCATCTCTTATGCTTGTTAATAGCCATTTTAGTTTCGATGCCCCTACCGCGTACCTGCCTAGTATAATAGAAATAGGTGGAATACATTTATCAAAGAGTGACGGAGAACTTCCACTTGTGAGTACAATTGCAACTTATTTTAAGTATAAGATTTTAGTTCTACATTTAGAATTAACAATCATTATATCTATATATTTATTAATAGATGTCAATTTGGCTTCCCATGTACTTGTACACTCGGGATCAAAAACAAAGGGTCGGTTAAGAAAGTTTGAATATCTCGGAAGATAAAGACGCTAACTAATTGAAATAAATTGTGTTCATTATGTTATTTTTATTAAATTTTGTCGCCACATGGAGGCAACACTAAGTACTAACATTTAAAATTAAAATAAAATTTAATGAAAAATGCTGTATTATCCAAGTTTACGTAAGATATCCTTTTTCGTTTAAGTTTATGTTTTTAATGAAACATAAATAAATTAATAAAAATATTTTAATTTATTTTAAGAATATTTAATTGTCTATCATGCACAATTTATTTCAGTTAGCTCGCGTCTTTATCTTCCGAGATATTCAAACTTTCTTAACCGACCCTTTATTTTTGCTCATGCATATATATTATATACATGATATGCGTGTATTTGATATGTCGTTCTGTCTCTGCTCTTTTCCTTTATGATTACACCTGCCAATATGTTTTTCTCTCTGACCCAGGTTTGATTATTAGGGAATGCCACTAAGGCATTAAGTCCGCCTTTGTGAACCTTATTTTAAAGTGTTACAATAAGTATAAATAGATAATTAAATTATCAGTAAGTGGACGATGACAAAACAAAGAAATGAAAAATCTAACTTAAATCAGTGTATTCAAAGTTCGTTAAACTCCTCTATCTATATTTTATTATCTACACAAGAAGCAATTAAAATTAATGACTACGTTTTTAGGTCATTTATCTGTTCAGAAACAATATTCAAACAAACAGCTAAATCAAATAATGTCAAATATTTATTTTTACTTGACTTAAAACTGCGTAATGGCAATCACTTCGAATGCACAGAATAATGTGTTATAATTGTAGATTTTGTGGAATGAAATAGTCCAATAATTAGTACAATCGCTTTATTGACGCGTAACGTTGTACAAAGAATTATTTTAACGAATTCCGTGACAACTGCGCGTCCTCGCCATTTTTTCAACCGGTCAAGCCGAGGTTACCCCCCACCGGGGGGACCCTTGTGTCGAGTTACTAGCGATAGAGGTTCAGGCTAAGCGACCTAAGATCTATGCCACCTCTCAATCCGGTGAAGCAGTCAAGGCCAGCTTCTCTGGCCAATCTGTGTAGTTCGTCATAAAAAAAATCGCCATCTTTTTACAAAAAAATAATTAGAAGTTATATTACAAACTAATAAAGTTAAGTTATTGTTTACAATGTCAAGTTAATGTGATGAACAACTAAATTATTAATCATGAATTAAAGATACAATAAGGTTCAGTTAAATCATTAAGATAACATTGGAAGTAGTTATTACGCATAACAATCGCTTGGTGCCATGTGTTGCCAGTTAACAAATGTGTACTACTAAAATCACAGATGCTTTTTTTTTTTTTTTTTTTTTTTTTAATGACGAACTACACAGATTGGCCAGAGAAGCTGGCCTTGACTGCTTCACCGGATTGAGAGGTGGCATAGCCTTAGGTCGCTTAGCCTGAACCTCTATTATAATATAATAGTAGTAAAGTAGCATTATATTTACTGATTAAGTATGATTATAAGTCTTTTTATTAAGTATTTAAAGTCCTGCTATTATTATCAGTGAAACAGTCTTGTTGACAGTATAAATATTTTATTAGGCAAAATTTAATTTCACTGTATGTATATCAATTCATAAAATATATAAAATACTCGTAATTAAACATATAAAATTCGATCAATGATGATTAAAAAACAATCTGACTTAGAACTGCGGAGTTAGTGACGAGGCAAACTTATCGATGGGTTGTTCTATTATAATATAATAATAGAACGGTAAGACCGGTGCTTTCTGTTTGCCTTTTGCAAGTAGGTTGGGAAACATTGAAAGATATTTAAGAAGGGAAAACAAGTAAAGAAATATAATAATTGATTGAGTTTAAAATGATAATGTCTAATACTGTTACAAAAAACAAACAAAACTTGGTTGATAACTGCTGTCTCGTTCACTTTAAACGCCTCCTAAAATAGTATTACATTTTTTTATTTCCATTCATTGGTTGCCATATTTTTTGTTTTTTTTTTTAGGATTTAAAACTCTTACTAGATCAATCAAAAGACGGAGTTGTGTACATGAATTTCGGTTCGAATGTAAGGAGTTCCGAACTACCAAGTGACAAGAAAAATGCATTTCTCAACGTTTTTAAACGACTAAATCAAACTGTAGTATGGAAATGGGAAGACGATGATTTAAAAAATAAACCGAAAAATTTGATAACAAGGAATTGGTTGCCTCAAAAGGAAATTTTTGGTGAGTGTTCTAAACGTTTCAATTATTAATATCAAATTGTTATACTATTATTATAACTATTCCAGTCTTTATTAAAATGGAAAATATAGAAAATGGCCTTGCGGACTGATTACAATATTAAATTTATTAAATTAAATATGAAAAATAAAACAGTAGACGACTATTCATCGACTATAGTATTTTTAATGAGTTAATTTTTTTATGTGACGAAAAGCTAAACTCAAATATAGCATATAATATAATAGTAGTAAAGTAGCATTCTATTTATTGATTAAGTTTTATTATAAGTCTTTTTTATTAATATTATTTAAATTCCTGCTATTATTATCAGTGAAACAGTCTTGTTGACAGTATAAATATTTTATTAGGCAAAATTTAATTTCACTGTATGTATATCAATTCATAAAATGTATAGTGTAATTAAAAAATATAAAGTTCGATCAATGATAATTAATAAAACAATGATATTTATATTAAAAAAATTAAAATGAAAAAGAAAAATTAACTATAATGGTCACGTCTTTATAAAAATAAGCTGGAAAAGTCTTCATAATTATTCTTTATTTCCAGCTCATCCTAACGTTAAGTTATTCATTTCTCATGGCGGTTTAATAGGAACACAGGAAGCCATTTTTAATGCTATACCCATACTAGGAATTCCAATTTACGCTGATCAATACAACAATCTCTTGCAAGCGGAATTAAAAGGTTTCGGAAAAATATTACAGTATGAAGATATCAATGAGAAACATCTTGAAACTATTATTTTAGAAGTTCTTAATAATGATAAGTATAAGAAAAAAGCGTTAGAAATTTCACAAAGCTTTAAAGATCGACCAATGACGCCTCTAGATACGGCGATGTTTTGGTTGGAATACCTTTTAAGGAACAACAATGTAGAAGCTCTGAAGAATCCAGCGTTAGAATTAAATTGGACCGAGTATTTGATGATCGATGTTTTTATATTTTTAATATTAATGGCTAGTGTTACTATTTATTTAACTATAATGTGTATTAATTTAATTAAATTGAATTTTTGGTACAAAAATATAAGTATTGACAAGAAAAATAAATAATTAAATATTTCTACTCATGTTAAGCAATTATTTATTGACTATTACCCGTTATGCTAACACATTGTAATATAGAACAAGTACACTGTATTGTCTATACTTTGTAACAGGTGATTTGAACATACAAGCTGGACAAATTAAATTAGTGTTAACACATTGCTTTTTACGATTGCCCTTGCTGGGTTCAATAGGTTTCTTTCTATTTATTATAAATTTAGTATGTGTTTATATGTATGTAATATTATTTATTTTTATGACCAAACTTTTATTTACTAAACTAAAGTTTGGTCATAAAATAAATAATAATAGTAATGAGTGATTGTGAAGCAAATAGCACACCACTATGGCTTCTAATACAATATTTATTTATGTGTTTTATACAATATTTTTTAAAAAGAAAGCGAGCAAAATTTCTTTTTTTTTTTCAGAAATATTACTAAGATTTTTTTAACCATTCCAACTAAGCTTAAGCTTGTGCTTGGATATGGTTCACTTCCATAGTCGAATGGTGGATTGTAACTTACGATCTTACGATTCGCAGACTTTATCCTAAACCATTAGGCTATTGATACAATCGTTCCCACTTTCATTCTTAGTTAAGTAATAACATAAGATTGTTCATTTAAATTCATCGTAACATAACCGCGCAGAACACTTTATGGTAAGACTGCTGCGACTGATGAAAGCCAATAAGACAAATGAAGTCAATGACCTTAAAGAAATTATAGGCTGTCTTCTATATTCTCTTCTTTTATCAGCTTTCTTCCCTCCTGCGGCTGTTCTGCTTCTCTTTTTGCTGTTACTGTCTTTCTGCCGAACAGGCGAAGAATATTATTTGGCCATTTGACGTTGTCTCTACCCTTGACTACGATAGTACGTTTTATACGGACGCAAGACTTAATATATCCAGGTAAATAAATAGATAATTCAATTACTCAATTTTCTCTCATTACAATAATCATGTACGATTATATAAAATGTTATTTGTTCTTTAATTTACAAAGTTGTTAGCTGTATTTTCCTATAACAAAGTAAGCCATTTTATTACTATCCTTTTCAAATAGTAAACAATACATTTAGTAACGTCCCAAAGACCTATCGTCGTATCTTTTGTTAGTAAATGGATACTTGATATACTCAGGCTTTGTCCATTCAAGAGAGATAGAACAGATAAGGGCTTAAAACGCGCAAATGTAAATTTTGTCAGTGATCCCTTGAAATTAACGTCAACGTTATCTTAATCATTAAGTGAAACCAGAATATGTTGTTTCATTCATCTATTTTAATGTTATTACGCGAACTCAGTAGCGGAACCTTGTAAGGGAAAGAGTGAACGTTTGTGAGCAGAAGCGCAGGTCTGAGTTAGACTAAAAGCCTGACACACTGAAGGGCCGACCACGAGCTGCCATATGCTGTAACATCAGTAACGGTGTGCTTACGTGCACCTAATGCGAGCCCACTTTTACAAAGAAGAGTGGTTATGCAAGCCACACGAGGGAACACTCAAGAGTTGCGTGACCTGGCTCATGACTTGGCAGTTTTGAAGCGTCACCGTAGCCGAAACCGGTAGGACATAATAATCACCATCATCATTACACAAATACAAAGTTATATAGTGTTTAATGTTCTACAATATTCAGGTTAATAGGATCGACTACGTCTCGAATCAGAATACATAACACTGTCACTTTTAAATTAATTTCTTCTTTGTTTTTCAATCCCTCCCAATTTTTCTTTCAATGCCGAGAGCGTCGTAAATCAACACTTTTTAATAAGCAAAATTGCAAACCAATTTATTGGTGAAGGTACCGTGGATCAAACTGGGGTTGCTAAGTACTATGCAATTTGGGGCGTCTGCCAGGACACTGAGCTACCACGGTTCTTTTGAATGCATATCTTTGAAATTTATTTAAGACATGTGAAGTCCGCTAATCCGCACTATAGCCGCGTTGCGGATTATGCCCTAATACTCTCTTTACAGCGTCTGTGTCCAACAGTGGGACATTTATAGTCTGTAACTGTTTTTTGCAAATGTTGAGCAAAAATGCGGAGGTCCTTAATACCGTGGAAAAACGCAAGCTCCAGAACTTTGGTCATATAATGCGTAATAACCAATACGAAGTACTTTAATTCATCATTCAAGGAAAAAACCAGGATAAACGACCACCTGGATGAAGACGTGTTTCGTCACTCAGAAATCTCCGGCTCAACATGAGCACAGGATCCTTGTTCCGTGCCGCTGTCGGCTAATGATAGCCGACCTACCGAAGGTCGGCTATTATTAGTCTACCAAAGGTGGGTTATCATTAAGGCATTAGGCATGCATTTAGGTTCACTTCAAGAAGAAGAAGAACTGTTTTTACGATCCCATCACGGCGATGGCTTGATACATACAAAGGCATTATATCTGACATAAATGCATGCTGTTCTTCATCTGTAAGTTTTGAAATGCCTTATATTGATTTTAATTTTACAATTGTTTCTATTTTGTAATGGTATAGTTTGGAATATAGAAATGGAAATGGAATATTCATTATTAATTTAAAAACAAATATTCTCGTAACATTTTCTTTCAAGGTTTACGGGCAATATCCATGCAAACAGTGTCCCGGGCAGCTGCAGATAATGTTTAATATATTTCGTTCCACTTTCATTTTTTTTCGTCTAGGTAATTTTATATGTATAAGCAGACGTGCGGTGAAAAATAAACGCCAATCTCTCTAAAATTATGATAATGGAATAAACAAGTAGTAGATATGGTAGATAGATAGATATGGTAAAATTGCGTATACATAAATAGTGACTGCATATCATTTTAATAGATATGATACAGATGAATCTCAGCAAGACAGATATGTTTAGTTTAGACATGTTGAACGATCTCAATGTTCGTAGTTGAATTTCCATAAAGAATTTGATTTGAAATTGAAGTAGTTATAATCTACATCTACCTTGAACAAGTCATACAGATCATCCCGCGTAGCTACAGTAAAGAAATCGATTGATGCATTCAGCTTGTTTGGATGGTCGAGTTCCACACGCAAATTTCTCAATGCGAATAAAAGTTATATTTGTGAACCAGTGCATCACGTCACCTACGATTAGAGACACAATCTGATCATTGGCTTGAATATCGATCGTGCGCATGAAGAATGTAGACTTAGCATTTCTGGCCGGTTATATTTTTCTGTTATTCAGTAAGGGCAGATTGGGGTGGAAATTCTTGTAAAGAAGCTAATGATAGAATCTAGAAAGAATACTCGTAGAAAGATAAAAACATTTAAAAAATAAATTTTACGACTACAATAATAAAATGAATAACACTAACGTGATTGATAAAAGCACACTTCATTTACATAGCTTTTGCTATGTAAGTATACCTCGCCAGAGAAAAAAGGAGAGCCTATAAAACTCAACCTTTTCCGTGGAAAATCAACCGACCAAGTAGAGGTTCGGCCCTATCCGGGAAATTCGCGGATCGGCATGCTTACGTGTAAAAAGTAATCGCCCAAGCCGAGGCTATCCTCACCAGCGTGACCCTAGTGTTACTACGTACAAATGTTCAGGCTAAGCGACCTAGCTATGCCACCTCAGAATCAGGTGAAACAGTCAAAGTCATCTGTGCAGGTTCTTCAAAAAAAAGGTTCCACTCAAAATAATTAAATCGACCGCTTTGACTTGATAGTATCTGTGTTTTTATTTCCAGTCTCTTAATATAATGTGTGAAGCGGGTTTTAAACGTATGGGTTTTTATTACATGTAAAAACTCACGGTAAACCGACGGTAATAACGAATGCCAGTTTTTGTACGATCTATTTTAATTACGACACGTCATGATGATATTCAAAACTTACATCTGATTGCTATCTTTACATATTATAATAATATTGTTATTGCAATATTATTTTAAATATGTATAAGCATAATTATAAGGGCATAAGATACGATCTGCGTAACATAAAGTCGGAGGTTCCCATTTGACTATTGAAATTTTTGTAAAAAATTACTCTTTGTTTAACTGCAAAAATGATGAGGTTCTTGTTTCCTCGTATTTTACTTAGTGGCGCGTAGCAACCGATTTTTAATTGTTAGTTTGAAGGGTTTTGAAGGGGATTTCAATTAGATCCCGTATTAATTTTGTTGAAATAGGACCTATGTTCTGAAGATATATTAGGGCACTCATAAAAATCGTATGGATATACCTATATTTATGACAATCCAACACTAGGTCCCGTAAAAATGCGAAAGTTGAAACTTTGTAATAAACTATCTATTCATCTATCCTTCGGACATAAAAGAAAGAGTTACTATTTTTTTTTCCTTATTTAAAACGAAAGGTAACAATATTTTTTTTTCAGAAATATAACTAATACTCTTGTTAACAATTCCAACTAAGCTTATGCTTGTGCTAGGAGATGTGTCCGTCAATAATCGAATGGTGGATTCTCTTTATTTAGGCGAATTTGTTTTGTAGTTGGTTTTTTTTTACTTGTAAATGTTTATACTATATCCTAACACTTCATCGCGTAACCGTTTCTTCACGTCTATCAGCAAGATGCTCAGACAGATATTACCTGGTACATTCAGGCGGCAGAGCTGCAGAGTTCGTGCAACGAAACTTATGAATTTTCAATGCGCAGTCAAGTCTCGACACCGCTTTGTGTTTGTACCCTCTTTTCCAGACGAAGGAGTTTTCTTTTGTTTGTTTATGAATGCGATGTGTTTGTCGGATGAATTGTTTGCTTTCGTGTTCATCATAACTTCGAAAACCCCTCTCACAAAAGATTTTTAATAAAGACCGTGTCCAAGAAGAAGTAATAATTTACATTTTATGCTCGTAGTTCTTGTATTCCTCAAAATTAAATTGTATCAGCTTATTTATAGATAAAAAAAGAAGCACTCACGTCTTTTTAACCAAGCGGGGTAGACAGAGAAAGCTTCCATTGTACGCTTTTCACCAAGCCATGTACATAGTAGCATAACAAGTGTTTTCGTAATATCCGAATGTATAAAATAATAAATAAAACAGAAAAATGTGTTTCATGTAAGAAATCTATATTTTCTGCCCACCCTTTGGCTTTGCATATCTTAGTAATTTCAATCGTTTAGGTAGGATATAACCATTTATATTCAATCTATCTTTAACCCGTTTAAGAGGCGACAATTAAAAGTTTGTATTCTGAAAGGCCTTCGATAGGGAATTAACAACATCGTGAAAGGCTTAATAAACGAGATTCACAGTGTCAACAGCTTCCAAATAATTTTCTACGTTTTGTTAACGAACGTCGACTATAATTATTCGCGTAAGGCGTTCTTGATAATGTTCTTTTGTTTTCTGTTTTGATTAAGATAATGTTTGTTAAATATGGTTAACTAACAGATAACGTAGAATTGCAAAATTAATCTATTATTAAAACCCTTTTTGACTTCGTCGATCTCTGTTGCGTGGTGGTGACGGTACGTGTATTTTGTTTTGTTTTGATTGTCTACTTACCGGCATTGAACTGCGGTATCATATATAATTATATTCAAAGGGATCATAGCATTTATTATAAAATCGTTGGCGACCTTACTCTTGGGCATGGTAACTAATTTTCTGTCACGATTAATACTGATCTAACCACCAATCGAATTACCATTTTCAAGAATAATTATTTACATTTTTTTGGCGATTTAATAAACTGTCCACAAACGCCTCGTACAGTTAAATGAATGACAATCTTAACTACGTATATAACACGACTTTACCAATACTGTTGACTTGTCTATTTCAACCGATTTTATAAAAGCAAGAGGTTCTCAATTGATCTGTATGTTTTTTATGTTTGTTACCTCATAACTTTCAACTAGATGAACCGATTTTATTACGAGTAAACCATATAAGTGTTAAATTTGCATCTAGTATGTATCTACTTAGATGTGCGTCACAATGGACGAATAACTCAATATGACGTCAACCTATTTCGATCCATTTTTAATGGAAACGTTGTACTTTAAGAGTTGTTTTGTGAAAGTTTGGTTAGGTTGTGATTAATTCCATTGCGTAATATTTAGTTTGATTAGATTTAGTGTCGGTCTTTGTTTTTGTTCGTAAATATACTTGTTATAAAATGTGTCATTGATCTAGAAGATAGTTGATAGGCTACCGAGAGAAAACATGGCTTGGATTGTTAATTAGTCAAATCACTTCCTATCGTCCAGTTCTTGCCACCTTGCTATATGGTTGGAAGATTATGTACACAAGGTCTGCCGCTCTGCGGTTTCTAGAACTTACACTGAACCGACTATTATCAATTTAGCAGCTATTTTGATTGACACTAATACGCTAATGATAAAAAGCCATACCTCGTGGTTAACACCTAATTTGTACAAGCCATCCCCACGCATATTTATTTTACTTACATAAAATGTTCTACAGTTATTACATTCGCATAACCATAATTGAAAGCATACGAAACAGACAAATCATTAAGTATTGCGTATGTCGAGCAACAAAGGCGTGCGCATCTGGGAGTTGAACAAATATTTGAACGAAGCGTTGATGTTTCAAAAGAGGGATATGTCGTTTCATTTTTTGCCGACGGCGTAGTGACTGCAGCTTCACACCGTTACCTATGAATTTGAAATTCACAGGCTTTGACTTCTGTATCGCGAGACTACCTTTTTTTCCTTGTTTGCTTTTGCTCCTTTTATCAATGGCTTGTCTGTGTGTTGTTACAGACTTTCATTTGTATTATTTCTCACACACGACTACTGTTTGGTTTGGACGTGGATTTAGCGCTGTATGTTGTACAACTATACCAGCTTGAGAGATGGCCAAGCTCTTGGAGTGCTCAGTCTAACCCTATTTGAGTAAAAAAGCGTAAAGATCCCCGAGCTTAGACTTAGGCTGCTATAGCATTCTGACCCGAGGGTGTTTCCGAAGGCCGAACCAAAATTTGGTCACATGCTTAAACAGGATTTCTTATTTCTCAAGAGAACGTACGCAGACAACTACTACCGCCTACGTCTTGTTGTTATAGAGCCCTTGTTATTACGCCTATTAGAATCCGAAATGTTAGCGACTAAAGTTTTTTACATTAGAATCTAAAACATACAAAGACAATTTTTAATCCGTCACTGACGGTAAGACGATTACATTTAAATCAATTTTGTTTTTACTCGTAATATTGCCGTTAAGAGCCCGACATTTTATAACTTCACTGTTTGGGTAATGTGGCATCAGAGCAGAATGCCAATCCCATTATTACTTTTGCACGTGATCTTGACCTTCTAATGTGCCGCCGGTAAATAAAAATATCACAGAAATGATGAGGAATACGGAAATTATATTTTATAAATTCTTGTTACATTTAACTATATACAATCGGAAAAGTCTAGACAAAAAGTGTAATGAAAAATGTTGACATGTGTCTTTTAAAAATTTTCTAATTCAAACACCAATATTAATAATTTTGTCGTCTAAAATCCTCTTTGGTAGTTGGCGAACGCTAGTCGCCACAACTGTATTGAGTAGTGGCTCTTCTAGCATTCAGAACGTCATTAAGAACCGAGCCTACCCCTTTCTTTTAGGCCGGCAACACTTGCCGATCAGGTGGAAAATACTAGTTCATTCTTTATTTAAGAGAATCACAAGCACAACTTTTTTGATTATATATATAAATTTATATTGATATAATCAAATCAATTTTGATTCAATTTTGTTCGTTCGTTTCGTCGATAATACGGCTTGTGTGTGAAACAAAACAAATTGGCCAAGTTATTGAATTAATTCACCTGTAACTCACTTTTGTAGAACATTAATTAGTGAATTGAATCGTATAGCTCATAAAATTAGTACGTATCTGAATTACCAGTGCTTAATACAGCAGGTTAATGAGAGCGGTTGTGTTTTGTTGACACGTTGCTTTGAACTAGTCGCTATCATCCAATCATAAATAACAGAGAGATATAGATAGAGATGTTGTTGAATGATGCCAAAATCCAAAAAAAACTTCTACTTTTTAAGAGAAAATTGAGTAAACCACGAATATACAATAAAATCCCATTCGACCTTAATTATCTTACAAGGCTTAACGCTCGTAAGTTCAAGGGATTGTTATTAAAATGGTTGCAGAATCAAGAGTACACCCAAATTTAAAATATATTATTTACCTCACGACAAACACACACTCACTCACACGTACACATTACACTACACATTCGCATAACTTCTCGTTTATGATTGTAGTTCTTTTTCTTTTTACCTTTTGCACACATTTTTTTATCATTATTTATCATTTAATTTAATATATTACCTACCTTAAAAACTTAATGTGTAAGCACTGTTTGTGCCTCTGGAAGGCACTGTCTACTGAGATAACACACTAGGTACAGTGTACCTAGTTCAAGAGACAAAGCTCCTGTATGTTGTAACATGTTTGCTTGTGTGATATTAACAAAGTTAATAATTAATATGTACATGTACATGAATTTTGTAGGGTTCCCCCTGTTAAGATTCTTGGCTCTGTTTATTATTTTGTTACATTAAAAAATACTAATACATGGTTCTAGTGTAGTATTTTTAATCCCCAGAGGGGATAAGAAATGTTGGCAGACCATTCAAACGGTGGGCTGATGATATTACCGAATCAACAGGGAAGGAGTGGATCAATATAGGCAGGAATAGAAGTGCCTGGAAAAGATGGAGGAGGCCTTCACCCGCAAAGGGGTCCATATCTGCACTAGTGCAACTAACACTACTAATATTTAATATAAGTTAAATACTAATAAAATATTGTAGATTTTTTTATATTATCACTTGGAATTTGTAGATATGGAGAAAAATAAAAGGCTTTATTATTATTTTTTTTATTTATTTTGAATCCGTAGGTTATTATTATTAATACATGGTTCTGCTCGCCTTCTAATAATATATAATAGAGATTTATAAAAATATTTCGAGTCCATCATTCGACTATTCATGTGAATCATCTTATAACACAAGCATAAGCTTAGTTGAATGAAGCAAGAATGTTAGTAATATTTGCGAAAAAAAAAATCAATATCATTCATTTTTTTTAAAAAGGTTACCTTTATTCCTATATTCAACTTAAGTAAAACTGAATCGCAGAAATGTACGCGCATAATTTCCGAACTACTGCACCAAATTGGTTGATTTTTATTCACTTTTCTGTTTGTTATATTTAGGACAAGGTTTGTTGATAAAAAAAAATAAGAATTTTTTTTCAAAGTTAAAATCAGATTTTATAAAACCTCGTCGAAGAAAAGTGAGTGAATGAGACAGAATGGCGTTCAGTGGATCAGTCAAGGAAAGAAAGCCAGTAGAAAGACTGTAAGAAGTTTTGAAAATATTTACGGAAAAAAAATAAGGCGGTAAGAAGTTCGTCCGGTCACCTAGTATAAGATAATAATATTTGACATGTAATGTCGCATATTAGGATAGAGATAGTCAATTTCTGTCTACAATCATTGACTTCAACGACAGGAGAGAATTATTCATTCATTTTTTTTTAAAGTTGCCATTGGCAATATTCTTAGAAACTTAGTTCCACTGAGACAATAGAATTAAATGTATTATATTATATTATATAGTAAACAATTCGAGTCTATTTAGCGTCTGAATTGAAAATATTCTTGTATTGTACAAATGGCCCCAATTTTGTGGTCATACTATAGAAACTAATTGTTTTAGCAAATACCCGCCCGCTTGTTTTGGGTTTGACAAATAAGACAATGAAAAGGATTGTCCTCTCTAGCTATTAGGGTCACATTAAAAGCTCTCGGGGTATTTCCAATTCAATTGGCGATTCTATTAATTGTTACGACGTTCTAATGTAATTAAGGGTACGAAAATGCTTAAGACAAGTATATTTATGAGTTAAAACAAAAACCGATTTTGAACCGTCTACATTACACTCTACAATACTTTACTAAACAAATCTCATTGTTATTTCAGTTATCCGTTAGTATTACTATAATTTATGTGCTTATATTTTATTATTAATAAAACAGAGTCGTTGTAAAAAGAAAATCGTAATTGTTTCTGTTGGAAATATGGGTCAACAAACATAGAATCTAATGTGGAAAAATAACTTGGCCGCTAAAACTTCGCAACTCGCGAGGAAATATAAAATGAAAACATTTAACTGTACGAGAAATTATAGCAAAAGTAAACGTTGAAATACGGCGTGCATTGGACACTACCGTCTGTTTGGAAGCCGTCTGCTTCCTCATTAAGAGTTAGCAATTAAAACTTGATAATTTGACATTTATACGCTAAATGAGCGTACGCTTTTAGCGAAACGTCAATATTTTACGAGGAGTATAAATAAAGGAATGGGTATTAAAATGATTTTTCGGTAAGTTTTTGTTGTTTTTGACCATATACAATACCGGAGGAGCTGCAATTGCGTTGCTAGACTTTGAGAAAGATGTAGGCTCGTTTCTTGAAGGTCTTGGGGACCTTCGTACACGTACGTTTGGAAACACTGCACGTGACAGTTGATTCAACATCTATTGATAGAGCGTTGAAGAAAGTTACTCGAATGACGCACCGTTGTAAAACGTCAAAAAAAAGAAAGTCACAAAAAATATTTTTGCAATTAAGAAATTGTGTTCGAAATACAGTATTATATCTCGCGTATTTTTAACCATGAAGTATATATAATCACTATTGGGTGGTCACGTATAATGAATTTAAATAAATAAAATAATTAATGCAGCTTATTAGAACCGATATGTGGTGGTGAGTCATTCTGCAAGTGATTTTATAAAATTATTTTATGCAAAATTATTATACAAGGAATTAATGTATTTCTTTATCTTTCAGTAATTAATTTTAATTGCCTTTTTTTAATTTTACAAAATCGATACAATTTGGAACTACTATAGCCAATAGATAACCTAACATACACATAACTTTTACTTAAAATTAATAAGCATTGAAAGGGTCGTATGTATCGTAAAGGGACGGACAGAAATCCCTTCCATTGTCTTATTTGTCAAAAGCCAACCAACCGCCTATTTGTAGGAACAATTAGTTTCGCTTTTAGAACTACAACAAAAGGTTTGTAAAACTGGTAAATCATTTAATAGTAGCTATTTTTAACCGAATTCAAAAATAAGGGGAGGTTCTCAATTGGTCTGTCTTTTTAATGTTTAGACATAGACATAGACATTTATTTATTGGCATCACAATAAAGAAAAACACCTCACAGATAGAATATAACACACATTAAAAAAGAATGAAAAATTATGCACTAGTTATGTTATTATATAATTTAACAATGTTCTCAAAATTTAAATTTATTTAGGATGCAGATTTTGAGGACATTATGTCCTCAGATACCTCCTAAAAATTGATTGGAAGAATGCGCATTGATTGTGAAATTGGTAGGTTTATGAAAATCCAAGAATAGGTAAGTACTTTATAAATAAAATGAGCACGAATTTGGAAAAAGAAAGAGAATATAAGCACTAGAACTACGTAATATAACTATGATCCTTCGGAATTAAAAGAGCGTGTCTGCTCGCGTAGCAGTGTTTAACGTTTGATTCCGGTTTTTGATTTTACTTGTAAATGTGATAAGATGGAGTGACGTGAAACGTGAAGACGCTTTTTTTATAAAATTATTTTTTATAATATAATAATAATGTTAGTAGAAGTAGAAGTATGCTACTTGTGACTATTAATAATACAGACAGAGATCTGAATGATAAAGCACGAGTGTAGTTTGAGTAAGAGGGTAATTATTGTTGTGTTGTAATTATAATTGAAAAGGTATGTTTCAGGGTTGGATACGTAGAACGAACAAATAAGAAAAGAAAGTAGACTTGGATGTTGATAGACTTGGTTGCTTGAATTGCAATATATCGCTATAATGTCGACAATATATCGCTCATATTGTTGACTTTGTTGAGTTGACTTGTTGAGTTATGGTGAGTATGCGGTGAGGGTAGTGCAAAATATGCCCAATTTTTATTTTATTTATTTATTACAAGGATATGAAACATAAGACAATATACACCTTATTGCAGAAGAACATACAGAAGATACAAGAATTTTCAGTGTATGCAGTGTATAGTAAGGTAAGGCTCACCTCCTTTCAGCCCTGAAGTTCTGGGCTATCAAAAATAAGACTACGGTATCCCCTGCCTGTCGTACAAGGCGACTAGAAGGGGTCTCGGGTTCACTGGGCGACAAGGGTGGGGGCCTGCGTCGTCCACCAAAGTGGACCCGGGAAGAAGGCGACATCGGCTGGCCCATGTCGCCTTGCGCTGCGAGGTCACAGGGGGGGAGGTTACTCCCTCGGTGCAGAGGGGCTCCGGTGCGTTCCTCGTGAGATCCCGGAGCCCCTCGTCATGCACCGAGGAAAGGGCCACCGGAGAGGTTTTAGTGGGTGAGAACCCCACATTACCGCCGCTTTCCCCCCAGAAGGCGGGGTATCTTCGTTAAGATTTCCTCCACGTCAAATAAAAAAAAAAGGCTCAGCTCCTGTTACATGCGGGACCTGTGAAAAGCGGACCCTGAGTTTGGTCAGATTTTTTTTAATAAACATGCTTTTCTAAACTAACACATCTGTTTTTTAAGTACGTAGTTAACAAGGCGGAAGGTAAAATGCCGGCTGCAACATTGTTCGCATTCATAAGCACAGCGACTGCACAAGGACATAAAAAAAGGAGAATACAATCCTTTTAGCGATTCATGGTGCTTTACCAACGTTTTCGTATATTACTTTTAACTCTCGCTTATTTAGCGTATTCTTGTGAGTTTAGTGTTAATTACTTAATTTTCGCACTATAACTATAACTTTATATTTATATTTTTTATCCTATATATATCCCTTAACTAATGTTCAAAAATGCGGTCTTAATCTAGAGAGTAGACAGAGACAGCGATAAATGTCCTCTTTTCACCAAGGTTATAAGTTGTAGGGTTACGTGCAGGGGTACATGTAGGTAATTTCAAAAGTAGGGTGAATAGGAATTTACTAATTTGCACTAGCTTACCTTACCATCCAGGACTGTATTTCCACTTAACATCAGGTCGGATCGTGGCGGAGCACTTGCTTAGGAGGTATAAAATTGGCAAAAACTTTGTACAGGCGAAAACCAAAATCGGAGACTCATAGAGCCGGCTAGGATTTGAAGCCCCGACTATACGGGTAACGGAACGCTTAGCAACTAGGCTAACTACTTTAGTTACTTTATAAACCGAAATTATCTATTTTAAAACGTGACTAGCCTAAAGGTTTAGGGTACAATCTGCGAATCGTAAAGGTTCGAAATCACCATTCGACTATTGACCATCTCGTAGCACAAGCTTAAGCTTGTATGCTAGCATTATTAAAAAAATATTTATATCTTCTATTTTTACAATTTTTAATTTGCCCTTTAACTAATGTCGTGCAAGGTGAAAGCGACACCTTCCAGTAGAATTGGAAGTTTTATTTCTATAGATATTCATCGGAATATGTTGTATAACAATTTCTGATACTCTGTAAGTCGCTTTTGTTTAACTTGGCTTGCTGGGAAATTTCTGAGTTAAATTATTAAGTTTCAGGCACTGGGGTTTTGTATTAAATTTGTACCAAGATTCAGCGTAATGTGTATTTCAAAATTTACTACTGGAAACTTTCTTGTGAATTGTATACCTTCACGCTAAATATTATTACTGCTTGAACTATTCTGTTATCGATATAGTTTAGTTGGAACACCTTTGTCATATTTGGGCAACCACTGCTAATTATTGTCTTAGAACTTAGTGCAAAATAGAGCAAAGAAGGTAAGGAAATAAGCAAAATTACTGGTGACCAATAATTGGTCACTACAAATTTTGTCAAAGACGTAAGGCAAGGAAAGGTAATCCTAAGGTTTTGCTATAGACAATGTCATTTATATGGGTTTATTTTAGACTTATCAGAAATTTTAGTAGTCTAATAAAAGAACCATTGGCGTTGGTCGAGTGATTAAAGTCGGCATTTTTTTGATATTTATTGGTTTAACAGAAGTATTGTATTAAAATGCATTAATATCTGTTATTCTTGATAATAAAATTTCCTTTTTATTTACTTGAGTTTCTTATGGAAGAGCGAGATTTTTTGACGATAGCAAATTTTGGTTTATTAAGAAAATTTCAACCTGATTTTGTTATTAGACCAGCACTAGAATGAGATAAATATTTATTTTATTTAATTAAAACGGATAGCGAACGACTATTTCTGTCTAAAAACAAGCCTTAGCATAACTCGTGACGTCATCGACGACCCCATTTTTATAGAATTAAGAAACTGAACAACGAATTGATTTGTCAGAAGCGGTCAGAGTCAACAGTCTATTACTGATTTCTTTGTCTTTTAGTACGCGTCTAAATCACAAACATAAAAAAAACTTAACAGTTGAAATAAAAAATGACAAAACAATTATTTTATAACTCTGAATATGTCACGATAAAAAAAATATTTTACAGTTATTACGAGCTAAAAATATTAATATTTTAGTTTATACATATTTTAGCATTGGCACTATTATAAGGCATGTATTATGTGTGTGTATTCACGATTTTAATTCTACTGTCAACTTTAATTATCTGTTTATTTCTGGCTTTCCCACTACATGACAAATCCATTTGCGTTTGTGGATAATTCCACAGAGATTCCTAAACTTGGGAGCTTCACAGACTCGTGATTTAATAATTTCCTCGAGCTAATTTTGACTGGAGATTTATTTATACGATTGATTTTTATCTCTTTTTCATTATATTCTTTTTACTAGAATTTAGAAGTCGAAAATTCTATAATACTTTGGCGTCTCATTTGAGATTCGACTCACACAGGTTCAGTAGTACAGGGAAAGTACCACGATTACACGACGACTACTGCAGTGGCTTTATAACAATGTTGTATATTTAAAAAGTAAAAATGCTGAAGTTTTTTATGCTAGGAGGGGATTCATGTCAATACTCGAATGATGGGTTTAAATCTATGACCTTTCGCAAATGTATTCTACACGATGCTATTGACTTTTTGGAATTCGTATCTAGAAGATTAACATTTCTAAATATTTCAAAGGAGATCCTTCTCAAATATGTAAAAATATTGAGCGTCATAAGCAACAAACACGGAAGATAGAGGTGTCGTCTGACTTTTCGCTTATCATGCAAAGCGGGAGTGAATAATTTATAGAAAATTTATTCTTGTCGTATACATTCTTACATATATAAAAGATAAAATAAAGACAGCTATGTAAATCAGTATATATTTGGATGTATTAAGAATGTAGTCTAAGTTTTATTTTACGTGCATGGTCGTCAGTTCTTTTTAATAGAACGACTAACATTCGCTTTAACCTTATTGGTACAAGACAACTGGCGTTCGAACCATCAGATCAATCATCAGACCGGAAAAGATTAAATATATCAAACATCAATTTGATTCAAGTATGCAATGTGTGTAATTAAAAATTTAATTAAAAAGATACAGTATGTTACTAAATACTGAAGCCTGTAAGACACGGAAACACTTTAGGATAAGAATATGTCGGATATCTGAGATCAATTACACGACTATTCCATTTATGTTTGCGAAGGAATCCAATGTGATGTTCTAATTGGTGGATGTTAGTAGCTTCGGTTTGTGATTTTATAATTTACTTGCGTCCCGACGACCAATGAGATTCTGTC
Organism: Meandrusa payeni; assembly: GCA_029286785.1. Taxonomy (NCBI): domain Eukaryota; kingdom Metazoa; phylum Arthropoda; class Insecta; order Lepidoptera; family Papilionidae; genus Meandrusa; species Meandrusa payeni. The sequence goes on from JAGSMX010000027.1 coordinate 4,881,752, forward strand.
TCTAGATCGATTAAGTATAGACAATAAGCATAGACGAAAACAGGAAGCAGTACTAACTGTATTTTTAGTTAATCTTTTTAAATATCTGTACAATTTATTAAGAAAAGAAACTCCGTTCAATCAAACCTTATGAAATCACAATTCTAAGTAACTAGAATTTACCGAAAACAATATTGGACAACAAATACACGAGAGTTTTGTATTACATTAAATATAATATAATTTTTTGTAGCTAATTCTATAAAACAGTGCGTTAGATTTGAAACAGATTTGCTCTACTAAATCAAAAATTATAATGCTATGCATGCATGTAAGCTACAGCATTTTAAGCTTTGCTTTTTTGCCCTTGAACGTTGGTTGTTATTTAAAGCAAAAAACGGACATACGCTCCGTTAACGAGTTACGTCGTACGTAGACGTCGGCTTTTTGTTACGAGTATTTTGCATCCGCAATGCTAATTCTTTCTGTTTATTCCTTTGCGATTTAATTTTTCTAATGTTTGAAATGTTACGTTGAATTCTTTTATTTTATTTTAATTATTATGTTAAAAATGATTCAGTATCAAATATGTCGTCAAAGTAAAATATAGTTTTATGGAATTTAACTCATTTAAGAATTAATAAAACTCCTTTAGAGTATGGTCTAACATTGATCCAAATTTTAGTAATTTAATCCAATTACATTCGGACATCAAGACATACGTCTAGTTTCCATTATTTCATTGTGGACATCCTACCCCGGATAAAGCTCTTTATTTTACCTTTTTTTTGGACGAACTAACACAGTTGGCACAGAGAAGCTGGCCTTTACTGCTTCACCGGATTGAGAGGTGGCATATAGCTCTTAGATCGCTTAGCCTGAACTTCGTTTATTTCATCTTTTGTCACACGTATATCAATGTCAAATGAAATCGGACAAGATGACACACGTCACAGGCCCCGCGATCTACAATGGACTCCTTAAGCATGTACTCGTAACTGAAGCTCCCAGTCTAGCAATGTTTACAAATAAGTTGAAGTCATGTCTGGTTGAGAGGGCATTTTATAGTGTCGAGGAATTAACAAATGAAATTACAAATTAAAATCATTTTATTTCTTCCATGTACTATTTTTTCATTATTTTTTTTTCTATTCAATTATCTAATTATGTAATTTGTGATACTAATAATTTGCAATAATTTGTAGTAAATAATTGACTTGTAAATTATTATATTACCAATAAAATCTGAATCTGTTTTCCTCCAATTAAAATATGGAAGACTGCAATAACTGGGGGGAGGGGGATTCTCAGCAGGCGTGCTGTACAACCAAATAATACATCACCACTCACATCTGATAGTGTTGCTTAGAAATTATGATAAAAATCTATATAATTTTGTTTTTTCTTCGGAACTATACGGTTGTAGTCAAAAATACTAAGTGCTTCATTTATTATTTTAAATTTACCTAAGAAAATGAAACTTCGTGCATAAATAACAGGAAAACGTCAACTTATTAACATTTCAAGTTTGTTGATTAAATTCTACGCTTAAAACTTTGATTTTAAAACAAACACATAATAAGTTCAAGAACGGAATAAGCAATTGGATTATAAACGAGATTATAACAACAAAATGGGAATACAATGGACTAAGTAATACTTAGTCCATTTTATTTTATTTAAAATTCATGACATTGCAATCTTATTCCTTATACATTAAAACATAAAGTAATTAATTTAATAATAAAAATTAGATGGGAGCCTAAGTTCCTCGTGAGCACTGTAAAGTGATAGAAACGTTCGCTAAAATACAATTTATAATCCCTCGTATTATTTTGATTCAAATAGGAAATTAATTAATAAATTAAATTAATTCTCTTGTTTTCTAATAAATGCATAAAATTATAAAAATAATAATTTATCCTTTTAACCTGGCACGATAGAGATATCAATCACTATACCCACCGAGCTTTCTCATTCATTTTACTTTGTATTAGTGTATTTTTCCTGTATTACGTATACTGGCAATCCAAAAACTGAAAACTTGTATGAGCCGACTAAGATTCAAACCATCTGCCGTCAACGTATTTTACTTGGTGTCTATTACAATAGGGTATGGGCCGAGTGATCCATCTTATAGATTTGTTCCTAGTTTGGATACCAGCAAAGAATGATTGTTTATTCATTCTATTAGCCGCCAAGCTATCACTGCAGACAAAATTAATTAAAAATTATGTATGCATCGTTCTAAAAAGCAGATTTTTTTTATGACGAACTACACAGATTGGCCAGAGAAGCCGGCCTTGACTGCTTCACCGGATAAGAGGTGACATAGCTCTTAGGTCGCTTAGCCTGAACTTCTATTGCTAGTAACAAGGGTCTCCCCGGTGAGGGTAACCTCGGCTTGGACGGTTATAAAAGCAGAATAATGTCTTATACAAATACATTTTTCAATCAAAAACCAAATTCAAATCAAATTTGCGGTAAAAATTTTAGTAAAAGTAGTAAGAAATCTAAGTGACGAAAATGATCTGTCTTATCCACAGTGACTGTAAGACACCGATGCTATACCATTACTAACATTTATTGCCGAAGTATCATATTTATGCCGCGATAAGTTCGATTGTGATAAACCTAGCAATATCGCAATCACTAAATATTCTTCTATTTGACCAAAAGTCCAGTGCTGATACTAAAATAAAACAGAATTGAATAAACATCCTTAACAAGCCGGTTATACAATACAAGTATCAAAATAGTCATTGTGTACCCTCCTATGATATGAATGAACCATGCGCCGTGTTGTATTTGGTCGGCGGCTCAGCGACCGCCTTTTTTTCCGTTTACAATAGTCACACGCGGACGAGGCTACGTGTGGGTACCTCACAATAGCCTCGGAGAGAATTGAATGAAAAATGTGCGGTGGAAGGGGTTTTCCGCAGCGCTATCAGTGTACCCTGACAGTTCGTACGACAGAATGGGATAAAAAATATTGTAAAGCAGAAAAATGTCTCGTCCACGGAATCTTGTAATAGATCTTTTTGTTTATCTATTTAGTGAACCAGCAGAGTAAAACAGAGTACAAAATATTAAACACAGTTAAAGTGGCACGTAAATGTTTCTAATTAGACTTGGGTAATTATGAATAATTTTAGTTATTATTTTAATAATAAACTGTATTCTACATTATTATCTATGCCAGCATAGGCACAAGAAGATATATGTATTTTTTTGTGTCCAACTACACAGATTGGCCAGAGAAGCCGGCCTTGACTGCTTCACCGGATAAGAGGTGGCATAGCTCTTAGGTCGCTTAGCCTGAACCTCTTTCGCTAGTAACTCGACACAAGGGTCCCCCGGTGAGGGTAACCTCGGCTTGGACGGTTATAAAAAGCAGAATAATGTCTTTTACAAATACATTTTTCAATCAAAAACCAAATTCAAATCAAATTTGCGGTAAAAATTTTAGTAAAAGTAGTAAAAAATCTAAGTGACGAAAATTATCTGTCTTATCCACAGTGACTGTAAGACACCGATGCCATACCATTACTAACATTTATTGCCGAAGTATCGTATTTATGCTGCGATAAGTTCGATTGTGATAAACCTAGCAATATCGCAATCACTAAATATTCTTCTATTTGACCAAAAGTCCAGTGCTGATACTAAAATAAAACAGAATTGAATAAACATCCTTAACAAGCCGGTTATACAATACAAGTATCAAAATAGTCATTGTGTACCCTGCTACGATATGAATGAACCATGCGCCGTGTTGTATTTGGTCGGCGGCTCAGCGACCGCCTTTTTTTCCGTTTACAATAGGCACACGCGGACGAGGCTACGTGTGGGTACCTCACAATAGCCTCGGAGAGAATTGAATGAAAAATGTGCGGTGGAAGGGGTTTTCCGCAGCGCTATCAGTGTACCCTGACAGTTCGTACGACAGAATAAGGATAAAAAATATTGTAAAGCAAAAAAATGTCTCGTCCACGGAATCTTGTAATAGATCTTTTTGTTTATCTATTTAGTAAACCAGCAGAGTAAAACAGAGTACAAAATATTAAACACAGTTAAAGTGGCACGTAAATGTTTCTAATTAGACTTAGGTAATTATGAATAATTTTAGTTATTATTTTAATAATAAACTGTATTCTACAATATTATCTATGTCAGAATAGGTACAGGAAGATAGATGTATTTTTTTTGTGTCGAACTACACAGATTGGCCAGAGAGGCCTTGACTGCATCACCGGATTGAGAGGTGGCATAGCTCTTAGATCGCTTAGCCTGAACCTCTATTGATAGTAACTCGACACAAGGGTACCCCCGATGAGGGGTAACCTCGGCTTGGACGGTTACTATGTTACGCGTAAGCATTCCGATCCGAGGGCGCCCGAGAGGGCCTAACCACGACTCGGTCGGTTGCTATTTCACGGATAATCTAAGAGACATTCAAAAGCTAATCTAACTTTGAGTGCCACTTCAGGCAATAAATAGATGTATGTCAGGCACGCGTCTATATCTTCCTAGATATTCAAACTTTCTTAACCGACCCATTATTTTTGCTCACGGCTATATTTATGTAGTAGTATAACAATTCGACACAATTAATTCCTCTTTTCACTAAGTTTTCCTAACAACTGTTAATTAATAGAACAAAGTGTAGTTATATGAGAAATTTAACCGAAGCTCACATTTACTGAACATTAATTAGTGAACTGAATCGCTTCTCGCTGAAAATTGGCACGTAAATGAATTAACAGTGTTTAATACGCGCAGGTTAATGAGGGCGGTTATATTTTGACATGCGTTCTAGTTTCACACCATTTGATGTCATACAATTATAACTGTTGGAGTTAATAATTATCATGATTACGATATCAAAGTCATAGTTATTGCGAATGAATAATAAAAATAAGCTCTCAAATCTTTTTGCTTATATCAAGGTATCCTCTTTGCATCGACCTCATAAAGTCCTACTAACTGCACTCCGCGGTGTTACCCGCTATTATAAAATTATATATCTATTTTTTTAATAAAATTAGCCTATGTTACCGGTACTGGCTATCTGCCAGTGCCAAAAGTCCAGTATAGCCTTTCCAGTGATTATCCAGAACAAGGGGACAAACAAACAAAAATTGTAAAAAAAAAGTTATTTTGTTATTTGTACCGTGTATACATACAGTCATGTGTATGTACAGACACTGCAATTTAATTTATTTGTTTAGATGAAAAATGTAAGTGATAGAATGTTTAAGTGGAAACTAAAATAGAATCCTACTAATGTTTGTACCTACATTGAGTTTCACTTACCACTTCATACACAACAGTGCACAGTGTACACAGTACATGCAGCAAAAAGCGGTCCGTGAAGGCTCTCCCATGGGAGGAATGTCTAGGAATGGAGGCAGCACATGGGTCGGAGAAGCGTAGGGCGCCCTCCTTCCAGATGAACCGATGACCTTATAAGGATAGCTGATAAGTGACTGGATGCGGAAAGCGGAGGATCGTATATGGTGGGAGGCATTGGGGAAGGCCTATTTCCAGCAGTGAATAGACACAGGCTGATGATGATATCGATGATGAATGTCTCTCCATTGAGATTCACTTACCACTTGAAACACAATAGTGTACAGTGTACACAGTACATGGAGTAAAAGGCGGTTATTTTTATATTACAAGCAGACACTCCAATTTTATTTATTTCTATAGATATGTAATAGGTCATCACCGTAAACCGGGCACAAATTTATGCAAATCATTTTTTTACGTAAAAAATCCTAGGTACAGTCCTTTTGGAATTGTAACCCGCGTAGACTTCATAAGTGCCACTTCGAAATGACATCTCGAAGGACTCACTTATCATCATCAAGGGGTTAATTGCTTGTTAAAATTAAATAAATTCGTAACATTTTACGGGAGCAAAAATAAGCTACGAAAATTATATTTTTATTTTTAAAGATAAGAGTCCCGTGGTAACAATGAGGTTTGCAGACTCATATCCATGCAAATTGTGTCGCGGGCACCTGCAAATAATGTTTTGTATAATTTGTGTGCTCTTCATTTTGTTTGCCGTTTTTAAACGCATGTATTATTTTACTTTTCAACCAACATGACTTAAAAAAGCTATAAACAAAGTAAGTTCTCACATGCTTTAACACTTATTTTTAATTTGGTAGACCGAGACAGTAATTGCTGTGCGCATATCACCAAGTTCACTAGGTCTTAGATGGTGAGCCCATCCCTATACACGACACAAACATCTTGTGGAAGTTGAACACGGATTTGCGGACAATGAAACTTTACTTAAGAATAACGGTTGTTTTTTTAAGAACGAACAAGAATGAATACCGTTCCGTCTTATAGAGGTCCAGGCCAAACGACTAAACGACAAATATGTAGGGTATTAGAAAACCGCTTCCGAAAACGAAGACAGAAACTAGTACTAATGACACCTTTGATGATGGGACGGAATTCGATCCTGATTAAAAGAAGCTGATGCAAATACAAAACAGTCTTTGCACTGTTTTCTTTAAACATATGTTTTTTTTAATCAGGATCGTTTTATTCAAAGTTGTCATTCGTATTAACTCTTCTCTGTCTGTGTGTCTTCGTTTTTGGAAGCGGTCTGCTGACAGCCTGTATAATTGTTAGTTCCATCGATTGAATGGCATACAGAACAAAAAAATTACCAAATCATTAAGTGGATAATTAAGTTAGTAAATGTATTTAATCTTTTCTTATCCAGTTTTGCATATTACAAGCCTTTTGTCAAAGTTATTTCTGCTTTAGTTCTAATATTGAACGTAATTACTAAATATTCAGGGAGATTCGTTAGGGACTTGATAAATAAGGCAATGAAAGGTATTTAACGTTCTAAGTAGTATTAATTTCCAGTGATTAGGCAATATTCAACATTATATAAAAATATTTGTCACATATACTAATAAAATATTATATTATCTTAGCTTGAAATAAATATTGTATATCTTTTATTGCTCTGCATACTTCACACACCAATAATAATGCGTTTTTCAGGTTTCTTAAGTAAATAAAATGGATCTAACAAACCATCTGTCTAAGCTCGATGAAAAGTGGATATCATACTCAATTAATGACATCTCTATCTACCTCTCTGAGGTTAAAGGGTTATTATTTATAGCATCATTTAGAACGTTTAGAAATTCAACATGAATACATCTTGTGCAAAAGTGTGAACAACCCTTACATTTCAGCTTCCACGTTAAGTGATTTATGAATGAAATTAATTAACCATGTTTCGCATGCAAATATGTAGATGTAACCTACTTTTGGAAAGCGTTGCCCGCCTTTGGGGAATACTGTACTTGAATTAGTGAAGTAATGAAAATCTGTTTAAAATACATATATGGGCTTTTGAGTAAGCTGATGCCATGTAATACGTTAGAATGATATCAGAAGACAAGAAATCGAATCTATTGGTATCCATTAGATGGAAGAAATTTCAAACGTGGACTCATTACGTGTATTACAATATCCCTAAAAAAATATAAACCAATTGAGATATGATATTTTTCTTGTATAGGTTGTGCGTAAAGCAATTGAATTAATTACCGTACAAATGCGGTAATTATGGTTAGAAATTGTATAATAAGGGAATAGTGTGGATTGAAATAGGATTCTGGGACTTCGTACAAGGCGACTAAAAGGGGCTTCGGGTTCACTGGGCGATAAGGGTGGGGGCCTGCGTCGTCCACCAAAGTGGACCCGGGAAGAAGGCGACATCGGCTGGCCCGTGTCGCCTTGCGCTGCGAGGGCACAGGGGAGGAGGGAGTAACCTCCCCCCGGGACGTGCTCTCCTCGAGCACAGTACAGAGGGGCTCCGGTGCGTTCCACGTGAGATCCCGGAGCCCCTCGTCATGCACCGAGGAAAGGGCCACCGGGGAGGTTTTAGTGGGTAAGATCACCACATAACCGCCGCCTTCCCCCCAGAAGGCGGGGTATCTTTGTGTAGAAAGCATGATTTAGGTTAAAAGAGAGACGTAACAAAGACTATGATGATATGAGCTAGAGTTGGCATTTGAAGGGGAATCCTTTTTTTATAAGGGAGGAAATGTTTTTTTTTCATACGTTCCCGTCGGGGACGCGGGCAAGTTATGTTGGGCTGAGCCTACAATAAGCCCATCTACCTAAACTGACAAAAACCTCCCATGGTAAGCCGTCTTCTGCAATTATTAAGGGTAATTCCTTGTCGAACGTCTATCAACCATAACATTGAAATACTAATAATGGTGACGATGAAAGTACTCGGAAACAAAGACCATGTTTGCATGTTTGCATGCATATGGATGTTTAAGAATTCAGATGTACCTTTAAGATCTTAATTTGAAAGTTATACTTTTGTATTATTTATGGAAAAAAGACATTTTTTAAAAAAGAAAGACAAATAACACAAAAACGGAAGAACATTTTGTGCAAAAGGTACTTTGGTGTCGCAGACCGTGCCCTAAGCCATTACACTTCAGGCACTTAAATTTTGAAACGGTTTCCTGTAACTTACAACTGTGTACTTTGATTCGATTTTAGATATTTCGATTTTCAAAGCTCGCCAACTACACGACTATTCCATTAATGTTTGCGAAGGAATGAATCCAATGTGCTGCTCTCGTTTGGTAACGTTGGTTACTGGGCGCCTTATTTTAGAATATGATGATGATATGATGATTTAGAATATGATGATATGATTGTATATAATATTTGTAATATTTTGCAATGTAAATCTAAGAATGTTATTGAAAATTGTAAAAAATCTTCTTGTTATTCCTAATTAAAAACAAGTGGTAGTGTTTAAATTTATTAACTATTTTTCTTTATTCTTTCTAAGCAAGTGGTTGACCACGATCATTCCTGATTGATGTTAAGCAGAAGTGCTCTTCAGGTAAGTAAATGAAGCGTCAATAGGCTAAACTATTGCGGTCGAAGTCGTAGGTTCGAATCCACCACTGGACTGTTAACGTCAACCATTTCTTAGCACAAGCTTAAGCTTAGTTGCAATGGTTGGGTGCAATTTTTTTAGTAATATTTGTAAATAAATATTGCAAACAAATAAAAAAATGCCTATTCACTTCAACTCTTGACAATACCCAAATTGTAATCAGAGGTTAAGATACGGGCAAACGATTCCAGTCCTTTGCTGTATGAATAATGAAAGACGAAGCAAAGCGCTTAGATCGGGTTTGAGAATTTTGAAAATAACAAAAGGATGGAATTCAGTATAGCGGCTTGAAGTCAAATGGTGCAACGGGGATAGTAGAATAACATACAAATTGGCAAGGTTTCTGTTCTGTTATAATTTTAAAAGATCTAACAGTGAAGAACTAACACTTTGAACAAAACTTTTTCAAAGTATACTACTAATTATTGTTTTAAATTCGTGACTTATTATCATTACATGGTACGGACAGGGTAGGGACTATATTCATAGTTTTTGTAAGTTATAATCACCTGATTCTATTTTTTTATTAACTTTTGCAGAGATATATACAGAATGTCTCACGAGAGAGATCTGCACGCTTGATTTAATTTGATTAATCTGAAATTAAAATGAAATAATTTCATACAATCCTAAGGAAATGGTGACTAAAATGCAGCCATCATGTTTTTCGAAGTTAATGTTTTAGTTTAGTAATTCATTTAATTTTGTTAGTGTAGACATTTGGATGTTGCCAGTTGCATGAGATTCTGTGATTAATAAAATTGCTATTATTTATGTGTATTTAGGGCTATTATAAATAAAAAAAATGTCTATAATACAATAATATATATAATTTTAGGTTACTTAAATCTGAAAATTTTGTACCGAACTTGACTACAAGCTTCATGATGTTTGATCTTATAGATCCAAAGCAACCATGAAACGATCTTTGTCGTGAACGGCCAAACTAAAGGAGATAGAAGACATGATAGAACTATTTAATGTGCGACCTAACATACGGTTTGTAAAGTATTAAACGAGGGGCGCACGGAATGCCGAACATACCAAGCTGACCAATTTGTCCTTAGCTTCCAAGTGACTGCGGAGTTGAACATCACATAATATCAACGCTAAGAATTCCGATTATGTCAGAGCCAACTGAGTCAGTATTCCATATATCCAGTATACTGAATATTCGACAAAGAGTGTCGTTTTACTATTGAAGAATTATACGCCATTCTTTAGTCAAACCGATGCATTCGTTAAATTTGATATCTGCCTACACTACGAATTGTAAGTTATACTTTGTAGCGATAGCCTATTGGTTAAGTGGTCAACTTAGTGATATGAATGGGGGTTTGAATATTAGCCAGCTGGTACCATAGAATTTAAATTTTTCGGTTATTTTTGTATAAAAAAATTACTTGATTACATTTGTGCCTGATGGTTTAGTCTTGACACTCATTCTTATCTCAAACATTGCTATTTTATGCTTTAAAGATTTGAAATATTTTTTAAATGACCTTTTGGGCTTTTTGCAGCACCATTGTTTTCTGGATATATGTGCATTGATATCTACTAACTATTATTCTAATCTACTTATTTTATATATTTTCTATCCATTGCTAATTTTATTTTATACATTAAAATGTATTATTTCCATGCTACAATACAATTTCATGTACATTATTACATTTTAATAATTAAAATCAAAAACACTATGATATATTTAAATAAAAAATAATCTTTGTGTAGTATATTGAATAGTATGAAGCGTCAATAGCCAAATGGTTTAAGGTACGGTCTGCGAATCGTAAGGTCGTGGGTACGAATCCACCATTCGACTATTGACGTGAACCATCTCCTACCACAAGCTTAAGCTTAGTTGGAATGGTTAACAAGAATGTTAGTAATATTTCCGAAAAATAAAAGAAATATTGCTAGCTTTCTTTAAAAAAATTATATATACAATTGAATATTGTTATCTTACGATTCGAAGATCTTACGTGTTGCCTAAGTTGTATAGAATAGAATATAGAATGAAATATTTATTTATTTATACTCGTATACATATTATTCGTACACAGTGACTCCTAAAGTAAGCAGACGCTTGTATCTTGGGAGCCAGAGTTGCATTGTGGAGTTTGCATTTTGCACAAAACTTTAGTTTTTATAATTTTGTTATTAAATGTGTATATATATATGTGTTTAGGCAAGTATATATATACAGGCGCGTGTGTGGGGTCTATAGCGTTCCTGAGTGTATGCGTAGTTGTGTATATGATCGTGTATGTGTTATATTTTTATTTTGTTTACGTCTATCCGATAATCCTTTCAGTCTCGCGGTTGAGACCGAGCAACCATTTTGATACCGTTTGCCTTAGTTGATATAAATGAAGGTGTCTTATGTCCAGAGTTTTGGAGACATTGTCGTAGATTAGGTTGTGTACATACGTTGGAGAGCGACGGGCAAGAAGGGAATTAGAAATTAAAGAGTAGTAGAAATTAAAGTTCATCTTCCTTTTCTTAAGGATTGTGTATTTTATTTCTATTTAATTAGCGAACGTTTTTAATGGTTTAGCGCTCTAGCTGTTTAGGTTTTTGTAACATAAAAAGGTACACAAGGTAAAAAGGACACTTCACTTGAATAATGTTATTTATGATTAAAATATTTTAAATGATACCTAAGCGTAAGTTACGTAAAATAAAGTTTTTTTTTCTCTTTTTACGTTTAGTTAAGGATTTCTTTTTATATTGTAACATCAAGGAATGAGTGAATAAATAATCTGGTATATGTACAAGTAGGCTGACCTAAATGTACACAGATCAATAGCTGGCATCAGGCAGCTAATGTGTAATTGTGTGAGGCGTCTGCTTCTGATCGCTAATCCGGTTGGCAATCCGATTACGGAAAATCCTTCCGAATTAAGCCTCTCCCTTGCTGCTTTGTCTCTGTCCATTTCGTGCGGTAAACTTAGATGCCGTAGACGATGACGATAGTAACACTATCTAGTAACCTTACTAACTACTATCTAACACTATTTAGTAGCCTTTCAAATATACCAATTCTTGTATACAAATAAATACAATTGGAGAGTCTATTTGTAACATTAAAACAATTATATGCACATGAGGTGTACGGTACTTGTTATATCAAAATAACATTTATAACTATTTTTGTCTGTCTCTGTCTGTCAGTTTGTTCCGGCTAATATCTGGAACGGCTGTACAGATGTTGACGGGATTTTGCTGGCAGATAGCCAAGTTAGGCTGCGTGTATTATAGAAAAAAAATTGCGGCTAACTCCGCGGCGCGCACCTATACTAGGTATATACGTACAGGGTATTAGGAGACCGCTTCCGAGAACGAAGACAGATGATAGTACTAACGACACCTTTGATGATGGGATGGAAAAAAATAGATCCTGATAAAAAAAATTATATGTCTAAAATTAGAAATGAAACACGAGCATCAGCTGTCTTTGATTTTGTGTTTCATTGCTGTTTTTTTTTAGTAAAGTAATGAATCTTTTATGAAACAATAGTTCTATACCAACATAATGGAGCTTAATTGTTTATTTTTAAGAATTGTTTATTTTGTATTCCATAGTTTTCATTATGATACCCATACATGACGACTTTCGTAAGGCGACATATTCAGAATGTAAGTAATAAGTAATGTTAATAAAATATTTTTTTTTAATACGGATCGATTTTTTTCGTCCCGTCATCACAGTCAACGTCAAGTGTCATTAGTACTATCGTCTGTCTTCGTTTTCGGAAGCGGTCTCCTAACACCCTGTATAATCTGAATGTCGGAAACGGCTCCAACGATTTTCATGACATTTAGAGTTCGAGGGCGGTAAATCCATATAGCTAGAATTAATTTTTTGAAAATGTTGTTTTATCGGTGTATACAATAAAGCTACTTCAGTAGATGGCATTTCTAAGCAACGGTAAGTTAAAACTTGGTTTGACGTTAGATTAAGAAAATCAATTGTTTGAATAAATTATTGCGCTCGTGACTTTTTATTTAAATAAACTGGTTATTTTTTTTTATTATTATGTTGGTAAGATCATACATATTCTTCTTCTTCAAATGCCGCTCCATTACTAGAGGTTGGCCGTCAGCTCAGTGAACTTATTTCGTTCGTGTGCCAAGCGAAACAGTTGTTGAACGCTGGCAATGCCGGTCCACTCTCTGATGTTTCGCAACTACTATTTTTTCCTACGTCCAGCGCGTCTCTTCCCTGCTATTTTGCTATTTTTAATTGGAGAAGCTGATATCTTTCGTGTCGCAAGACATGTCCTAGGTATGCGACTTTTCTCTGTTTGACGGTCTGCAACAATTTGCGTTTCTTTCCGACGCGCTTTTTTTTGCAATTAAATTTAGATAGGTTATATATATTTAATAATTTATTTACTTTATTATACAATTTGTTAATTCATATAAATATTGACGTGCGATTAGGATTACATTTTCAAAAAAAATCCTATTTACTCAAAAAAATACTGGTCATCCAATACCGAATCTCTTAACCGTTTGACCATCTTGAAAAATATTATAAATAGTAATAATAAATAAATAATAAAATCTTTATTTGTCTTTCTCCCACGTTATATAATACATTTTTGATACAATTACATACATGAGTTAATGATGATATAAAAACTATGATATATAAAAACTATACAAGTAATCGTTTCCTCATCAGAAGTTTGCAGTATTACTATGACAATTTCTGCAACGTGGAGGACATAACTTCAGAAGTGGACATTTTTAGCAACTCATTTATTAGGTTCAAAACTTTAATTGTAAGTAAATTCTCGTGACTGGATTCTGTTTGCTTCTTCTAGTTTGTACGCGGATGCAAATTGTAAATTATAATAAACAAATCATTCTCGGCACTGACAATCATTGGTCGATAAGAACTTATAAATATATATATAATGTAACATAATAGACAATAAGAACTGTTTGTTGCCACAGTAAAGAAAAAAAAAAGATTTTCCTGGCTCGTTCTCCCCGCCCCCCTTTGGACAATTAGGCATAAAAAACAGTTTGTATAATTGTCGATTTCTTTTCTGTATCCTCATAATCAATTTCCAAAAGCCATTCAATATTTTTTTTGCAATTAAATTTAAATAGGTTATATATATTTAGTAATTTATTTACTTTATTATACAATTTGTTAATTCATATAAATATTGACGTGCGATTAGGATTACATTTCCAAAAAAAAAATACTGCATATACTCACGTGATTGCTACAGTTAAGTAATAGGTTTATTTATTTTTTCAGTGCGTAGTTAGCAAGGCGGAATGTAAAAGTTTTTCGCCGGCTGCAACATTGTTCGCATTCGTAAGCACAGCGACTGTACAAGGACATAAATAAAGGACAATACTATCCTGTTTAGCGATTCATGATGCCTTAATAACATTTACGTATTTAGCTCGTTAACGGCAATGAAGCCTTCGAAACGTTAGGTCTTAGGTGAAAATTAATGCTATTTATTTATATTTGTGAAATTTTGTTAATTATTAATCTTAGTAAGCTTCTTTGGTTCAACCCAATTAAGATTTATACTAGGGATGATCATGTCAAAAATATATCGATATATTTTTCGATATAATATATCGTGAGGTTATATCAATACTGCGCGGTATATTGTACAAATATATAGATATTTTTCATATATCAAAATTTATAAAAAAAGAATCAAAAATTATAAAAAAAAATTAAAAATAAAAAAAAAGGTTTGTACTTATTAGTACTCGGCGCGTAACTGTGAGGTTCTCGTTTCGGATACCAGTCCAGACTATTTGATTTGATTCTGCTAGCAGTATAGACTACATGAATAGATTATAAAATTTATACAATGCGTCCTGCCATCATGAAGACTAGGAGTTTAGTAACATACTACACTAAACTCTACGTAATGGCAGCGTGTTTCATTTTATTCAAGTTGTCAACCACAAATAAAAGAAAGAATGTAATGCTTTTTTATTTAATTTCTTCGGGGGGAAGGCGGCGGTTATGTGGGGTTTTTACCCACTAAAACCTCCCCGGTGGCCCTTTCCTCGGTGCATGACGAGGGGCTCCGGGATCTCCAGTGGAACGCACCGGAGCCCCTCTGCACTGTGCTCAAGGAGAGCACGTCCCGGGGAGTGAGGTTACTCCCTCCCCCCCTGTGCCCTCATAGTGCAAGGCGACACAGGCCAGCCGATGTCGCCTTCTTCCCGGGTCCACCTTAGCGGACGACAAAGGCCCCCACCCTTGTCGCCCAGTGAACCCGAGGAGCCTTTTAGTCGCCTTATACGACAGGCAGGGGATACCGTAGTCTTATTCTTGAGAGCCCAGAACTACAGTATATTTACGAGGAAAAACAAAAACCGACCTTAAATCGAATCAAACTTAACGCTAACGCCCTTTTTTTATATATTTCGTAATTATCGTAGGAATATTACGAAAGCAAACTTAATCAGAACGTAACCAAACTCATATGGTTTTCTAATGGACATTGACGGAATTGGACCAAATTTGAATTGAATGATTCCTCACGGGAAGCATAGCTTATAATTAAAAAATATAATCATCAAAATTGGTTCATTCCAAAGTTTTGCGGTAAAAAAAAAACAGACGAATTGAGAACTTTTAAAGTCAGTTGAAAGACAAATGAATAGTCATTAAGCTGTTGCCTAGCATGGCGAAAAGCGGATAGTGATTTTTGCTTCTGTCTAAATCAATAAAAAGGGAGATAAGGTGTATAGCGATGGATTCGTATCTTAGTGAATGAGAGCTTAACGCTTAACCCGAACGAAGCGATTTGCTTCGTCTTTCATTCTTCGTACAGCAAAGGACTGGAATAGTTTGCCCGCGTCTGTCTTTCCTTCCGATTACAATGTGGGTATTTTCAAGAGTAGAGTGAATAGGCATTTACTGAGCTAGTGCGCCTTACCATCCAGGACTGCATTTCCACTAAACATCAGGTGGGATCGTAGTCAAGCACTTGCTTAGAAAATAAAAAAAAAATTATTGTTTTTTCAATAATTTAATTAAAACATCTTACTAAGAAGGCATTTTTGCTCCACTTATGTTAAGTAAATAAAAAAGTTTTAAAGAGGGAAGCGTAATTTCGTATATTTATAGCTTACTTCCCGTTAATTCAACTGTTCCGAAATTAACTTAAGAAAAGTTTGTGGATACTTTTCCATCCCGTATTTTACCTTCCTTTATGAGAGTTGTTCTTCACGGATGAATATTAGATAAAGTTTTCTTAAATATAATACAAGAAGCATTAGCTGTTTAAGAGCACCGTTTTTCTTCGAGTCTAAGAGCTAATTAAAATTTGTATTTACAATAAAAACGAGATGGCGTCTCATTTGATTTATTGTAATTTTTAACCGACTTCAAAAAGAAGGAGGTTCTTAATTCGTCTGTATGTTTTTTTTATGTTTGGTACCTCATAACGTTCGACTGGGTGAACCGATTTTGATAATTCTTTTTTGTGTTTGAACGCTCATACGTCCTATGTAATCCAATTCTGACAAGTTTCATAAGAAAACCATATACATGTTAAATTAATGACAACCAAAAACAGTAGTGGAGTTGCAAAATCCCGAAAATGCCGAAATCTGATAGCCGTAAGTTCAAATTACATACGGAATACGAACAGGTTCGAAATATTGATAAAATTCAACCCTTTCTTTCTTTTTAATCTTCTGGTTTTTAAAAGCTCGATGAAAAGTGAAGTATTTGCTGGCTCTATTTACGCTGATTGGGTTCTAAAAGTACGTAATAGATTTTACCTGAAGTTAACAGTGAAAGCCAGTAAAATTTTACAGTGGAAAAACTTTTTAAAGTTTACGCGTGAGGCTCTTAAAAAGAGAAATGAGAATGTGCTTACATCGCTGGCTGCAAATATCTGTGCATCCGTAAAACTCCCGTTTTTGTCCTCCAATATAAATATGCGAACATACTGTCCGCCCCTTTCTACTTTTTAAGGTTTCGCTGTTGTGCTGAATGCAAATTTCTGAACTAAGTTTTTTTTTTAACAAATAGGGGTAATAAATGAGCGCAGCGTTTCTCACTTTATTCTTTGGATGCTGCGCAGTACTTTACGTATTTACGTTTCGTCCAACGTCCACCTCTTTCTTAAATTAATTGTACATAAAGTTAAAGTTACAGCCTTTATATAAGTCCCACTGCTGAGAGCAGGCCTTCTCTGTGAAGAGAGTACAAGGGTACAGTCTGCCACGCGACCTTAGTGAGGATTGGCAGACTTCACATGTCTTAGAAAAAATTTCTAAGACATGTAGGTTTTCTGTTGATGTTATGATGTTTTCCTTCACCGTCTAGTGCGTAAATCAGCACATAAAATTGCAACAACAAATTTATTTGTGCCGGCACCGGGGATCGAGCTTGCTAGCGTACTATGCAACTTGAGGCGATCGCCCGGGCACCGAGCTACCACGGCTAATTGTATATATCTGTGATTTTACTATTTTTTTGGTGTTAAGTAACCAAAGCCGTACATAAACACGAGTACGAAAAACGAGAAGCACAAGTAAATATACCTTCACTACAGGTCGTTATTTTGCGAGATTTTGATAGTTATCCGCCTGGTCTACAGGATTAAAGTTGCACAACGAGCGACGGAAAAAGCATTTCTCTAAGGGAAAGAGGCCAAAACGGAGAACAAAGATAAACGACATAGCTCTTAAAGCCAGATTGGCCAGATCTGTCGAATCAGTGACTTAAGATGGGAGCGGAAAGTCTTGTAATAGATGCCACACATGGGTAAGCGTAGGAATCCTGGAAGTGATACAGAAAGCGGACGACCGTACATGGTACTGGTATATTCTATCATCAATCGTCAATAGCCTAATGGTTTAGGGTACGGCCTGCGAATCGTAAGGTCGTGGGTTCGAATCCACCATTCGACTATTGCCGTGAACCATGTCCTAGCACAAGCTTAAGCTTAGTTGGAATGGTTAACAAGATTGTTAATAATATTTCTAAAAAAAAATTAAGATATTACTGGCTTTCTTTTAAAAAAATATAAATATTTTTGGTATAAGCAGTATAAACAAAATACAGCCCGACCGTTCAAATTTCAGCCAGCTTTTATCAAACATATACAATACATTACTACTATTATTAAAAGTATTATTATTATTAAAAGTATTATAAAAGTATTATTTAAATACCGCTGAGGGACGTTTAAATGAATAGAGGTCTGTATTTATTTTGTCTGAAGTGTAACAGACATGACAAAATATAAGCAAAATGTTTTGTGTAATGAATTTCCGATGAGGAACAATACATTCTTGTAGACTTTAAGCTCAAACTCTCGGAATCTAGGTCGTGCTCCCTACTTACCTATTGATTAGAATACTTCGGTTTTAAGCCTCAGGTGCTTGATTCGAAAAGCTGCAGTTATTTAACCTGAGCCTACTGTTGTTATGTTTCAAGTGGAAAGTGAAACTCCGATATTATTGTTAGTACATAAGTGAGCAAAAATTAAGGGTGGGTTAAAAAAGTTTGACTAACTGAAATAAATTGTGCATGATAGACAATTAAATATCCTTAAAATAAAATGTTTTTTATTAATTTATTTATATTTTATTAAAAAACATACACTTAAACGAAAAAGGATATCTTACGTAATCTTGGATAATACAGTATTTTTCATTAAATTTTATTTGGATTTTATTATATCGACACATGGAGGCAACACTAAGTACTAAAATTTAGGATATTAAAACTTTCTTAACCGACCCTTTATCACGGCCATAGTTACTTTCCACCCTAACCTACATATTAGGCTATTGTCATTAGCCAAGCAAAGGTGATCGAAAGGGCGGATATTTTACTCATAATTAAGCCGTGATATCTCCTCTTAAATACTTTTAGTATGAGTATATAGTAATTTTTTTCATCTACAAATGTTACAGTTAGAAATACTATCAACTTAAATGTTACTATCACATTCAATAAAGATGATTTTATTTAATCATTTAAACTATGAAATATTAAACATTAATTCTGAATAAATGTATTCTGAATGTATGTAGTCTTGAGCACGGGCGCAAGGTGACTACCTTCGGACGTTTAGACACTCGGCGGATCTCCACCCTTTTATAGTCGATGTTCTGCGCGTTCGAACGAAGCGATTTGAGTCATCGTTCATCGTGCGTACAGCAAAGGAGTGGAATAAGTTGCCGGCGTCAGTCTTTCCGTGGGAGCCTTCAAGAGTAGAGTGAATAGACACTTACTAAATTAGCGCGTACCATCTTTCGACTATATCACCACTTAACACCAGGTGGGATCATGGTCACAGCCCTGTAGTTGTGGGCTCTCAAGAATAAGACTACGGTATCCCCTGCCTGTCGTACAAGGCGACTAAAAGGGGCCTCGGGTTCACTGGCCTGAGTCGTCCACCAAAGTGGACCCGGGAAGAAGGCGACATCGGCTGGCCCGTGTCGCCTTGCGCTGCGAGGGCACAGGGGGGGAGGTCCAGGAGGGTAACCGGGGAGATTTTAGTGGGTAAGAACCCCACATAACCGCCGCCTTCCCCCCAGAAGGCGGGGTATCTTTCTGAAGATTTCCTCCCCGTCAACAAAAAAAAAAAAAGGTGGGATCATGGTCAAGCGCTAGTTTACAGGCATAAAAAAAACCTATTTAAATATTTATGTAAAAAAAAAAGAAAAACAATTTTATTTCTTGAAAGTGCCAAGACGCAGAGAATATTAAATTGCTTACTAACTAATGTTATAATAATTAAAATAAATTGATTGCAACCTCTAAAAAAACAGTCTAAAAGTTCTGTAAGGTTCTTACAACGAACAACTAAAAACAAAATAGAGTAATAAGGCAATTGCCAAGTTTCATAAAAATTTCATTTCGACAACTTTTACAAAGAAAAAGCCCCAGCGGCGCACGCTAGCTGCAGTGTTCTTCACATTTCGGAAGCACTGCTTTTTGTCCCTAGAACATAAATAACGGCAAAAAGGGACATACGGCCTGTTAACAGGCTCACGCGACTGCCACTTTTTGTGTGCTCCTACAGCGATGCTTCTTATTTGAAGAATCAACAATTTTCGATTGTGTATTATAGTACCTAAATCTATGTTTATAAAAAACAAAAAGAAATGCATATGCCAATTTCATTTGTTTTTTGTTAAAAAGTTCATAGTTTAAAAGCGTCAATAGCGTAATGGTTTAGGGTACGGTCTGCGAATCGTAAGGTCGTAGGTACGAATCCACCATTCGACTATTGACGTGAACGATCTCCTAGCACAAGCTTAAGCTTAGTTGGAATGGTTAACAAGAATGTTAGTTATATTTTCCGAAATTAAAAAAAATTGCTAGCTTTCTTTTATTAAAAAAAATTAAAAATTGTAAACCTAATAGGAATAAGTATATTTAAGAGTTAAAACAAACAGACCTCAAATCAAATCTACGATTAAAATGATCGTTAATGTAGACGTCTTACCGTCAGCGACGGTTATTATTATTAATTATTATTATTATTATTCATTTATTTAAATAAGTAACTAAGACTCATCATTACTTCAAACAACTACCAAATAACAACCTTAGACTAAATTATAAAATTGATATCTAAAACTATTTGATTATAATATAAAATAAAGAAATATAATATAATATTATACTAAAGGCTTAACTATGCTTATGAATACCTTACCCCATGTGAGACGGCGCAGCATCTGTTTACATAAACACAGTCAAGCCTTTGAGCAATCATGCTCAGTATGCTGTTGGAGCTGGTCCGCACCCTGGGCACCAGAGATGCACTCCTCTTGCGCATTGTCGCAAAAGCATGCCATCTGTGCATCCGCGAACATCCCCGATGCACTACAGAAACGGGGCAACCCCAACAGAACCCTGAACGCGTTGTTCTGCATGAACTCTTTTTTCAACCGTCTTCAAAATGGAGGAGATTATCAATTCATCTCCATGTCGTTAGTTATTTTTTATGTTACCCGATAACTTTCGAATGGGTAAACGGAGAGAGACCGAAAAGAAACTGGTGCTTCCCGTGTGGTCCCATTTAAATTTTGAGCAATTCTAACAATGAAATCCATGGGAAAACCCTATAAGTCTAAAAATTCGCAACATCGCGATGGCGTCTCGGAACAGGGAGCCGAAGGCGATAGACCACGCCAATCAAGTAAAGGCGTTTGCGGCATCTGCGAAGGCGAAGTGTTGAAGCTTTAAGCAAACTCTTTTATAAACTGAGCAAATATAACAAAAAAAATCCAAATAAAAAAGGCACGGACGATCAGTCCGTGGAAACGCAGTTAAAAAAAAAGTCTAAAATTTGCATCAACTATGTGCGCCATAAATGGACGAATAACTCAATATCACGCCAATCGGTTTTGATGATTCATTTTTTATTGGAAAGGATTTACTTCAAGTATTTTCTATTAATTTGGTGACATTCTAATTAATACTATTTCGTAATATTACTACGATATCAAATAGCTGTTAACATTTCATTCGATTTGAAGTCGCTGTTTGGTTTTGCTTGTAAATGTATTTATGCGTGTATATTTTTCATTTCACTTTTTTCGAAGTGTGTCAACGAAGTCAAGTCACCATGTTCTGGCACCTGCATTCTCTATCTTCTTCCTCATTCTTCATCTTCTTAAATTCATCATTTAATTAGATGAGAATCAAATAAATACATATGAATGCTATTACGTCATAGATTCCAATTGTGGTAGACGGTGGAGATTATTTTCGGTTCTAAATATAAAGACAGTGCGGTTTTCTATTTAACTAAAAAAATATATATTAAAAGTCTAATGTAAGAACACTGGCATAATTTTAACCAATGACTCCCATACCTCATACATACATACATTTTTCAAAATGTATCTTCAGTATACTTTAATATTTATTACGTATACACTTTCCACGAGGAAATAATACGTGGTTATGACCGCGTCTTGCTGTGGTATGTACTTGTAAGTTTTCTGACGTCTGAGAAACTGGAACGAAATTTATGACATTTAAAAAAAAAATATAATGCAGTGTCTTATAAAAAAAGTGGGCAAGCTTTTAATACATTTCAAGCAACGTGAATATAGTCACTTTTGTGATCGCCCCACTAACGTCATTTAATTACAAACAAGTATATTTACGAGAAAAAACAAAAACCGAATTCAAATTGATTCAAACTTGATGCATACACGAAAGACGCTTCATTTTTTTCAATTTTCGAATAATCATATGTAATAACTTATAGGTCGTGTGGTATAAAATAGTCCAATAACTAATTTACTCGCTTTATTCAAACGGCGTAACGTTGTGCAAAGAATGATTTTAACGAAAACAGTCACAACTGCGCGTCCTCACAATCTTTATACAAAATTAATTATAATTCAGATTACGAACTAATAAAGTTAAATTATTGTTTACAATGCCGAGTTATTGTGACGATCAACTAAATTATTAATTATGAATTAAAGATACAATAAGGTTCAGGTAAATCACTAAGATATCATTGGAAGTAGTTATTATGCATAACAATCGTAGGGTGCCATGTGTTGCTAGCCAGCACATAGTTTTTTTACGTAACATAGTTCTGTTATCGTTATAGATTACTTACCAACTCTCGGATTGTCATAAACTTACCAATATCATAACAAACACTTCTAACCTAAGGTCCTAAGCCGCACACGATTAAAATGGAGCCTAATTGAAACCTAACCCATTCAGACAAAAAATAAATGATAACCAGTCTAGAACTGACGGCACTTGAGTAAACTAACAAAAGTACAGACTAATAGTGTACCTCCATTCCTCAAGTCGGTTAAAAATGGATAGAAACGAATGGCTTGACCACTCTGGTATGATGACCTTTAAGACTATCTTGACCTTTTTATTGTAGGATGGAAATTCTTTTCAGTTTTCCAGCACAACTATTTTGTAATGACATACAAATAGTGAGCAACCTTTGTTATATTTACTGTTAAAATAGCAAGCTGGTTACATTGTATGTCTATAGCAATTAAAACGTTTCTTAGTAAGAGTGTTTAAATTTTTAACTAGCGTAGGAGCAGGGTATATAATGTGCAATGTATTTTATTGTGTTACACACCGTTTGAGTCTGTCACCTCCATTCAAAAGATTTTTGTATATATGTCTTTTGGTCACAATTATTTCACACGGTCGTAAATAACCAACATAAAGGTACATGTAATAAATTATTAGAAGTGTTTAAAACGTATCCGGAATTCCCTCACTCGTGCTTTCAAAAATGTATTTGACACCTGAGAGCTTTTACTGTTATTAAATGTTCCATATACAGCAAAAGGGTAGCATTATGGAAATAAATAGTGACTTAATCTATTCAGTTTTTGCTCTATCTAGGGTAAATAAAAGATATTAATACGTTTTCCGTGTTTCAATGAACTTAAAAACTACACTAGTGTTAGCTACCAACACATGACAACCAGCGATTGTTATGCACAATAACTACTTCCAATGAAATCTTAGTGACTTATCTGAACCTTATTGTATCTTTAATTCATAATTAATAATTTAGTTGATCGTCACATTAACTTGGCATTGTAAACAATTATTTAACTTTATTAATTCGTAATCTGACTTTTAATTAATTTTGTATAAAGATTGTTAGGACGCGCAGCTGTGACGGTATTCGTTAAAATAATTTTTTGTACAATGTTACGCTGTCTGACTTTAGCGAGTAAGTTATTGAACTATTTTTTCCACAAAACCTACACATTATTTAGCTTTATCTTGTGTATATTGTGTGTCTATAAACATCGTGAACTTCTCTGCCTAGCTATGTCCCGGCTTATTACCAGGGTCCGCTTCCTATAGACACTACTTGACATTATCTGTTCGGTCTCACGACGCCCAGCCATCATTTCTTTGCGTCGAAATGTACATTTAAGCGTATGTTCTTCGAATTTGATAAAAAATTGCTTTTGTGGTTGTTATTGTTTAAAGAAGCTGTCAACTTGTGGAATCAACTGTCGCCAGCGGTGTTTCCGAACGTTTACGATTTAGGGACCTTCAAGAAACGAGCCTATTCCTATCTCAAAGGTCGGCAACGCACCTACAGCTCCTCTGGTGCTGTGGATGCGTTTGCCACTTTTCATATATTAAAAAAAAAGATATTCAAATATTTATCCAAAATTTACAATTATCTGTTTAGTGTTCTGTCGGTATCAAAGGTACGCTTGGGAATAATTCGGGGACAGGTAAGTATTCCGATACCTGCGTTTACCTCATTAAGAGTTTGCAATTAAAACTTTGGAATGAGATGGGCTTTCAACGTGACTACGGCAACGTGAAACATTCAGGAAATGAAAATCAAAGCACTAGACAAAGTTTATTTTCGCAATTTTGTGTCTATTTTCACAATCATTGTATATCGGAATATTGGAAGAAAGAAGATGTTTAAAAATAAAAAAACCCATTAGATATTCTAAATCAATCAAAAGTGTATGTAAATTGTAATTTACAACTTCAGTTGTAACTGTAGCTGTTACACTTTCAGTGTATGTAAATTGTATCTAATATATAATATAGTTTAGTAAAACATATATTGTTTTGTAACTTTGTAAATTTTATATATACCAACCAGACGGAGAAACTAGTTAAAATGAATAATAATAATAATAAGCTTTCACATCCTTTTATCTGTAGCGACGTAGAATTGACAATTGCTGTGGGTTCGAATCCCTCGATCGCTGGTCTCCTTCTGCGAGTCAGTAATGGCCCAGAAGGAGACCGCAGAACGGGATAGGGAGAGGGCCGATCCCGTTCGGAGATGGCGCAGGCGGGCCGATGGCAGACCGGCCCGCAGCCCTGTAGTTCTGGGCTCTCAAGAATAAGACTACGGTATCCCCTGCCTGTCGTACAAGGCGACTAAAAGGGGCCTCGGGTTCACTGGGTGACAAGGGTGGGGGCCTGCGTCGTCCACCAAAGTGGACCCGGGAAGAAGGCGACATCGGCTGGCCCGTGTCGCCTTTCGCTGCGAGGGCACAGGGGAGGAGGGAGTAACCTCCCCGGGACGTGCTCTCCTTGAGCACAGTGCAGATTGGCTCCGGTGCGTTCCACGTGAGATCCCGGAACCCCTCGTCATGCACCGAGGAAAGGGCCACCGGGGAGGTTTTAGTGGGTAAGATCCTCACATAACCGCCGCCTTCCCCAGAAGGCGGGGTATCTTTGTAAAGATTTCCTCCCCGTCAACAAAAAAAAAAAAACGTTAGATCAAAAAGTGTTCAGACGTAAAAAAAAAAAAATTGCTTTATATAGAACCTTTATATAGAATTTTGTAGAAGAGAAAAATTTAAATAAAATAATTTGTATAATTAACTGTTCATTTTTGTGAATTAAAAAAAATTAACGAATGTCAATAATTAATCATTAGAAATTTAATTTTACCACATTAAAGTTAAAGGTAATATATAATATATAAGTCCCACTGTTGAGCTCAGGCGTTCTATGTAAAGAGAGTATAAGGGCATAGTCCGGCACACGGCCCTAGTGCGGATTGACAGACTTCACATGCCTTAGAAAATATTTATAAGACATGTAGGTTTCCTCGTGGTAAATCAGCACATAAAATTGCAACAAATTTATTGGTGCCGGCACCGGGGATCGAACTCAAGTTGCTAGCGAGCTAGTTGTAATATGCAACTTGAGCGGACCGCCCGGACACAGAGCTACCATGGCTCTAATATCACTTTAAGTCCGCCTAAATCAAAATTCCCTATTTGACGAAATGACTATTATTCGATTTATTCGGCGTCTCCCTAGATTGAGGTGGCGATGGCCTATTTATAACAATGATGGAAACTGTATTTGTAATTCCTTTGTTAGGTGTAAGGCGGCGGTGTGCCGCATGCTCCTTTGTCCCTCTATAAAAAACATATCAGATTTACGTGTTTTTTATTTTTTCTGCCCTTAAATGATTTGTGGAATGTTGAAGTCCAAAAATTTTCAATAATTAAACAACCTGCTATAAAATTAAAGTGTATTATGTCACGGTACGTTAAAATAAATTTTTAGGGTTTCTGCTAAGTTGTCCCATTAAATACTCGTAACTTCGACTTTAAGAAAATTTTGACATTAAATTACAAAGTTCCTAGTAATGGGTTCAATTGAAATTTGTTTCGGCATAAATTTTCAAAGGAGTTCCAAAGTTTGCCCTTAACTCAAAATTACTGTTTAAAATAATTACTTACAAAACACCTTTATGCAGTTATTTTATGTCAAGATATTAAATTATTTATTTATTTATAGTAAACCTTAAGGACAACACGAAAATGAAAAAAAAATCCCAGGTGTCTGGACGCAAGACGCTCGGACGTTAAATTCATGACAACGTATCCTAGGTACACGTTATTCCCACAACATTGAAGTTTCTTTCTACTTCACTGAGCACTTGCGTTCTCTATCTTTGTCTCGCTTTTACACTTTGAAAACTCTTTGTGCAGTATCGGCAATTCTCGGGAACTCTCGGCTCGAGCGTTACGGGACATTTTGCGCGAATGGCATCCAGAATTCATCAATTTATAACACGTCAAAAGAATATACGCATCAATTTTAATCTGTCATTTTATCATTATAATGGTATTTAATTTTTACTCTATTTTTTATACCTAATACGGGTGCACTTTTACAAGGAAGAGTGGTTATGGAAGCCACATGAGGGCACACTCAAGAGCTGCGTGACCAAGCTTAATTATCTGTCAGTCCTGAAGTGTCCCTGTAGCCGAAATCGGCAGGACATAATAATCATTATCATTTTTATTCCACTTAGTAAATATGCTTGTTAATCAATAAATACATTACAAAAGTACCTGTATAAATAAGTCACGAACTGTTATGCCCGTCACCGAATGATTTCTCTGCCTACCCTTGTAGGTCAATGTCAAACCTCCATAAGTCTATAACTTCTATTACGCTAAATATCGTTGATATTGTCAATATACTAATATAGGTCGAAATTAGTGGTATGCTTTTGCAAAGTCCTATCTCTAGCCTGGCCTGTTGTAGGCTGATAAATAGTAGGTCGAGATATGAGCCATTATAGCATTAAATTTTTGGGATTTACCTTGAAGTTTTGTCAAGAGACACCGACGAAGAAGTTAAAATTTAACTTTACCTTTGTAATTCTATTGTATTTACGATAAATTAATTGTATAATTCTAATTTTACATTGCCACAAACATCTTGACTATTGTCTATCTATAATATATATATGTCTAGTTATTAAACTTTGAATTTCGAATCAAGAAACAAGCACGTGCAATTTACCGCTGTTAACATTGCGCTAAGTTACTTATCTAGTGTACAACTTAAGCAGTCTAGTCTATATCCCGTTAGGGATAAAGTTTCTCCGCATTTCTCAACGAGCTACATGTGTAAAATATACATTTATTCCAACTTTCCATATTAATGTAGGCATACGCTCACGCTTGCATAGCATCGTGCGTTCCTAATCATTATACGATTTTTTTTAAATGCCATTTATGATTAGTGAATCACGACGTTAAATTATCACCGTCACCGGTAAATATCTACAAGTATGGGTTGTTTGCGTTGGTTAGCGTTGTCCACCCTGAAGAAAGGAGTAGATCAAAGATGGGTATGGCAGAAAAGGCATGAGAGTAAAGTCAATGCTTTAAGATGCAGTTGTAAGGAAATTAAGTGCTATGCGTAACTCTAAATAATTGGAAATAATGAGATAAGAGAAAAGAGTTGATTGAAAGATGTTGTAACCAAAATATAGGAAGGCGTACTTCAGTGGTTTACGATGTAGAAAGTATGAATAAGAAACGAACAATCCCCATGATATAAAAAGAAATTGTTCAAGGACTTCTTCGCAGAACTTGGTCATTAATGATCAGAACTCTCCATTGTATACGGTTGATATGGAATGTTTGGGAACCCCAGTTCACATATGAATTAAGTTTATTCAACCCATTCATGAATAACAAAAACCATTACAGAAGTCATACTACGAATTTCTATTCGATTTTCTACTGGACTTGAATTAATGTTGCAACGCCTGTTAAAATAATTTAGCAATTCTAGTTTTAAGTAAATAAAAGAATAAAATATTAAAAGTTAAATTTAAATCAATTTTATAATAAATGTTGAAGAATCTGAAATTAATTGTTATACTTAATACATTAATTTTAATTGTTTAACTGTAAAATTTTACTAAATGTTCTCTTTTCATTTACTTCACTTTCAGTGATAATTTTTTGCAAGCATATCTTGCTTGACAATTATCACAATGAAATATTTGTCAAGGAGTAATTGGGCTTACAAATTTAAATTATCAAACATGTAATATGACCACACGACAGTTATCTATTACTTCATTGCAAACATTGATAAAGATATTTATGTTAAGAAATATGATTTTGACCTATTTATACCAATTTGAATCTTATATCTTATAAAATAGTGGTGATTTTGTTTTATCGGTTTAATAGTAAGAATTCAAATACTGCCATTCGTTGGGATTACGTATGTTGTGTACGGCGTGAAGGGAGCCACGTTTAGTTATTTCGCTCTTGCAATACAGTACGCTGTCAATGGGTCATTGGCGAGGTTATGTTCCAGTTAACATTTTATTTTTAGTCTAACCATAATCTGTTACGATAAACTGGATCATTTTAGAAGCGTTATAGTAAAGACATCTAAAATATTATTGTTAATTTGTGTACAAAGTGATTGAAGTGCTTTAAATACGGAAACCTGTTTCACTTGTTTGTACCTGTTTTAAACATCTGATAATGGCGTTATCACTTACTAAATTACCAAAAGTTTGCTCTACATTGTTTAGTGGAAATAATTTAAGGGCTTTGAATACGTCATCTGTAGTTAACGCTAAAGTAAGTTTTAATTGGGAGGACCCGTTCAACTTAGACGGACAATTACAAGAGGACGAAAAGGCAGTCCGTGACACTTTTCGAGATTATTGCAGCGAAAAATTAATGCCGAGAATTGTTCAAGCGAACAGAAAGGAGCTCTTTGATCGCGAAATATATAAGGAAATGGGTGAACTCGGTGCTCTTGGATGCACCATTAAAGGCTACGGATGTGCTGGTGTGTCATATGTAACATATGGACTAATAACCAGGGCATTAGATGGCGTTGATTCAGCTTACAGATCTGCGATGAGCGTACAGAGTAGTTTAGCTATGGGAGCGATTTACATGTATGGAACAGAGGAACAAAAAGAAAAGTTCTTGCCAAGAATGGCTAAGGGTGAGTTAATAGGCTGTTTTGGATTGACTGAACCAAATTTTGGCAGTGACGCTGGTGGTCTTGTGACTAGAGCTAAATACGATTCCAAAACGAAAACCTACACTCTCAGTGGTTCAAAGACATGGATCACGAATTCTCCAATAGCAGATGTATTAATTATTTGGGCGAAAGACGACGAGGATAAAGTTAGAGGATTTATAGTTGAGAGGGCACAAGTCAAAAAAGGACTGGATACGCCCCGTATCGACGGTAAATTTTCTTTGCGAGCGTCTGCCACGGGCATGATATTGCTCGACGATGTGACTATACCGGAAGAGAATTTATTGCCTAACGTAGTCGGCTTAAAGGGACCTTTCGGATGTCTCAATAACGCGCGGTACGGGATCGCTTGGGGCGCTCTCGGTGCGGCGGAAACATGTTTGCTGATCGCCCGCCAGTACACATTAGATAGAAAGCAATTCGGTAAGCCGCTGGCTTCGAACCAGCTGATACAAAAGAAACTGGCCGACATGGTTACGGAGATAAGTATTGGTTACCAGGCGTGCTTGCAGGTCGGCCGTTTGAAAGACAAGGATTTGGCCGCGCCAGAAATGATATCCTTAATAAAGAGAAATAGTTGCGGTAAAGCATTAGACATTGCTAGAGTCGCGAGAGATATGCTTGGAGGGAATGGTGTTTCGGATGAATATCATATCATAAGGCATGTGATGAATCTGGAAGCTGTAAATACTTACGAAGGTACGCATGACATTCATGCTCTTATTTTGGGTAGAGCTATAACAGGGATACCTGCATTTGGTTAATACATTTATAAGTAAAGATTGTGGCTATATATATACGACTAATTGGTATAATATTGTAAAAATCACGTGTTATATAAATTAAAAGATATTTGAAATGTAATTAAGTTTGTGCTATTCCCTTGTAAACATTTAAACCTAATGTAAAATAATACATCGCCGTAGGGCAGCTATACTCGACTTTAACGCACACCCCCTGACGGACTACCGATCCCACGACCTCTCGGTATCATTGATGGCAAACACCGTAGGGTTTTAGTCCGTGCAAGTTCAACATAACACGATATCGTCCCCGCAAAGGCGTGTATGCGTAGGCAATTCCACGCAAAAAGAAGCTAAATATAGCTAGCAACCTGCGCTGCGCCGGGCTTATGTGGTTGGCCGTATGGTTTTAATGAAACAATTTTAAATTTCGAATGAATTAGAAAAAATTAGGGCGCGTTTGCGCGATTGTAACAATCGTGGAAACCAAAGCATTACCTAATGTTTTTAATGTACCTTCGTATTTGTGACCCCTTTGAGAGTAAGATTGTATGTAGTATTATTAAAAAGGCGGTAGCAGCTATGTGTATGTGGCCAGGTATTAGGTTATTTCCACATCATTTATCTCTACCTAGATAATATAAGCAATGATAGCCTAGCGCTTTGACTTACGATCTGGCTGTCTGGATTTTGAATCCTATTCATTTTGTACCAATCAGTTTTTGTTTTTCAAAAAAAGTGCTAAAATTTGTGCACGGCATATGGGAATTGGCTCACCCCTCGAATATTGGGACTTAATAAGCTTGGTGAAAAAAGGAGAGTGTTAAAAGGAGATATTTTTTTTTAGAAAATATGCAAAATATGCACAAAATACCGTAAATGATATAAATATTTAAAAATATAAAAAATTGTTTAATTAAAGTTTATTAAATTATAAAAAAGTTGTAAGTTGGAGGCGCCGGGTATCGATCCCGGTACCTCTCGCATGCTAAGCGAGCGCTCTACCATCTGAGCTACGCCCCCTGTACGAACGGGACTGAAATTATAAGTTGTACCTTTTAAAATTTTAACAAAATAGATTCGGTGAATTTGTCCAATGACTATTCATCGTGGTTTTGAGCATACCTACACGGAACTCGAAGGGAAAGTTATACGCGGGCGTTATATTCCAGTATATTGCTGTACATATAATAAGAAAGGAAGCAAAGCGCTTCGTTTATATGTCTTGTTTATATCTTGTGTTAATACGGATGTGAATATCTAATGTATGGAATGCAGAACTGTGTCTAAAGTCCGACGGTGGCAGGAGATGTGCGAATTATGGTTCTTTGTTCATTTTGTGGTCGACTCTTCAATTTGCAATATTTATTATTAAATTACACTGTACAAAAAAAATTGAATAATTTGTTTTACTTCAATCATTGGGCTGGATTTTTGAACCTATTTAATATTTATTCATTTACACTTATTGTAACACCTGAAACTAAGAGGCCTAAGGGGTCTTAATACCTTATTGGCAATCTCTACCAGTTAACCCTAGGTGATAGAGAAAAACATATTAACAGCTCTGTATATATCATCAAAGAAAAGGGGAGACAACAAAATATTAAAACAATACAAATATTTATACATACACAAGATATACATAAATACATATGAATAACCAATATATACATATATGTAGATACATATGTATAGAAACCTGGGTAAATAAATACATGCAAAGAGTATATTATGAGAGATAATAAGTAGAACAAAAGATGAGTTATCATATCATTTCTTCTTTATTATTGTTTAGTGAACGTTAAAGTTAATGTGCATTTTAATAAACTGAAAAAACAAGATTGTGACGTATACGATAAGCTTTGTGAGATATAATACGCTACAAGAAGCGCGCGGTTCGAGTTTAATGAAGTACTTTTACATTTTCCTTAATCCGGAGAAAAGCATTGCTTTTGAAATATAATAATTTGAATTTGGCCTTTCTCCTCCGAGTTTTTTGTAAATATTTCATTTCATAATGTCGAAACAAATTGCTACCGACTGCCGGTAATTATATAGGCAGTTATTTTTGAATAAAGTTATCGTAAATATTTTCGTACTTGAGGATACCGAGAACCTTGAGCGAATCGCTGGTAGTTAGTACAAACAGGTAAATTAATAAAAAGAACAAACTATAAATTCTAAAAATCCCATTTTAATTACTTATATCACTTCACTGTAATATTGCTGTAATGATTTAGCTAGGCGTTTATTAATGTTTATTTTTATATACCGATAAACTGGTAGTGAAGTGCTAATGAAGGATCGATTGTAGATCGCGGGATGCATAACGTGCTTTAGCATAGCAGATTTCGCGAGATGATGATCAAGAAGGGCTAATTTATTAGCTCCACGGGTGCTCACCGTATGTGAACCGCCCAATTCATATTCCATTCTCAATATCTGCAAATTTAACCGATTATTATTTGACAGAAGTATTGATGCTTCTGTCTTTCGCGTGGCGAATGAGGTGACCTTAGGTGTAAACGTTTTTATAAAGGGAGGCAATGCACGTGCAATTGTTTTGCTATCGTTTGCGTTCTTGGTGGTCTTTTAACGTTAAATTAATTTTAATAAATATTACATCACCAATTTTGTAACTGGGTTAAATCCTATCATGGAGATGATCTCTTTGCAGAGATCAGTTTCTGCGGGATACTGTAATCTGGACACCTTTAAAGCTGTAGCGAACAGATTCCTTCTAGGCAAACATGCACCTTCATCTTTGATTTCCATCAAGCGGGTAGAAGTTAAACGTAAGTCTCTATTATATAAAAAAAAGGTTTATAGGAGTGGAAGTTCTCAAAACATTAAGTGTTTATATATTTTAGAATTAAACGCTATAAAATACCAAACAATCAGCAGTATTGATGTAATTATCTCTTAAGAATCATCACTTCATATCTTATTTTTTTTAACAAGACACCCCTTTTTAATGATGTAATATATATATGTATAAACAAAATATAAATAAAACCTTATTTATGCACAACCGATTCGTGTCCGCCTTAGTTTTCACAGGTTTTGCTGGCTGAAAATTTTTAATTTTTCATTTGTTTATGTTGTTTTTTTGTCTTGTTTTCCGTGCTGTTTCTGTGTCCTTGTCTTGAATAAATATTTATTCTATTCAATTCTATTATTTTAAATTTTATCATTGGACAATGGAGAATGGAAAAATGAAATATTCTTACTAAACCTGTGCCTTTCTCCGCTTTCAGGAAGACAGCTTTATTAAAAAGGCACGGGTATTCTTTATGCTCGGTATTATCTCTTTGTAGTAAATCTTCACCATTTTAATAACTTTCTAAATTAAAATTTGAATTGAATTTAATTCATCCGATTTATGTTAACAGTAATGCAATGTTGTAGCTTCTTTATTAGCGTCGTAAGTAATATTCTTTCTTCTTTTACTTTCTGGCGTTGCATTTATATGTTTATATGCTTTCTCTTTTTATACTTTTCTTTATATAATATTTGTCAACCTGTCTAAGTTTTATCATTATCTTAGCACGCGCCAACATACACACGCATATAATTTAATAATACATAAATTTGATAGTCGTTTCTGCAAACTGTCTCATAGCGAAAAGTCTCGAACAACATCTTAAGAGACTTTCGCTAGATGGCTGGGTCAAGGGTCAGATACAGAAGGCAGTGCTCCTGGACACGGCACGCATCGTCAGGAGGTTTCTCTCTATGTCGCCCTAACCACCGGTTGCTTGAGCCCTGCTTCGTTGCCGGTGGCACACACAAGGTTAGGTTTTATAATGTTTTTGTATTTTGTATGATATTTTTGTGTATTTTACTTTTTATATATATATTATAAAAACTTAACCTAAGGATTCAAAATAAATAAAAAAATCAATGTATTTATTCATCTTTCACAAATTTAAATTTACAGTTTACTTATACGTTTACAGTTTACGTATTTCTTAAATTTGTGAAAGATGAACAAATAAATTTATTTATTACTAAATTATATGCGTGTGTATGTTGGCGCGTACTAAGATAATGATAAAACTTGAAAATTAAGTATATTTACGGATAAAAACCAAAACCGACTTCAAATCGAATGAAACGTTAAACGTTATAATACGCGGACGCCCTTTTTGTATTTGCGCATTATCATAGGAATATTACGAAATCAAACTTAATCATAACGTAATCAAACATTCATCAAACTATTTTTAAAGAACATCCTTTCCAATAAAAAGTGAGTCATCGAAATCCGTTGACGTGATACGTTATTCATCCTTTTGTCGCGCACATACTTGATGCAAATTTAAGACATATATACTTTTCTCATCTATCCCCTTCCCATTGTTAGAATCGCACCAAATTTAAATGAGACCCCACGGGAATAATCAGATTTCAAATTAAAAAAATATTAAATTCGGTTCACCCAGTCCAATGTTTGGACTGGACAGATATAAAAATATACACACGAATTTGAAGTTGGTTGAAAAAATATCTATTTATGGATCCAATTGGAACTTTGGCCTTTAATCTGATGGTTGGGCGTTAATAGCAGCGACAGATAGAGATAAGCAAGAAGAACATTAGAAGACAAGCTAGAATTGTATTGTTTGAAACGTTTTTATGGTTCTATATGACGATTTTGATTACTTAATATATTTTGTACGGTAACCAGCTTGCTCTTGCATTTTAAGTGATCGATCACATTAAAAATCTCTATCTCTGTTCAGATACACCACTGGCGATAGCTGATTCTATATGCTGGTTGTGCGAGAAATTATGTGCAATTCGTATACATATTTGCCAACCATCAACATGATGGCCGTAGTAATTTTGAAATAATAATGGATTCTAAATTTAACTTAACTAGAACTTAACTGATTTAGAAGGAAATCATGGTTACGTAACATCAGAGAGTGGACCGGAAATGCTCACTGAATTGTTTTACTTCGCAAGAGACATACTGCCAATCTTCCTTTAGGCACTTTAACAAGAAGAAGGACTTCACTTAAAAACCAAGCGTCAAAATCGACTGCTTTACCCCGGTCTGTTTATGTACATATTAATTAAATATTCATATCGTTTTTGTGAATATCTTTCGAATTCTTCAAGGCTATCGCTTTACGTTACTGTGTGACGAAGATCGTGTCCTCGGAGATAGGAGCTTGAGGGTTTGATTGCCACGTGGTAACGCCATCAATGTGCTTTATTGTGATCTACAAGTACTTAAAAGTTACAGTTGCAGTCGAAATTGAGTGTGATCTACTTGGTAATGCACAATAGAACAAATTATCAATGCAAAGAGAAATTTAACAGTAACAAATATTTGCCGTACATGCAGTTAATTAGCGAACTGAATCGCATCTCGCTCGAAATTAGTTCATAAATGCATTACTAGTGCTTAATACGTGCTTAATGAGGGCGGTTGTATTTTGTTGACACACGTTTCAGTTTCACGCCGGTTGGTATCATATAATTATACAACTGTAGAATTTAACGACGTACTAATTTGCAAGTATCTTTATTTACTATTGAACAAATATACAAAACAAATAACCTTGGAGATATAGAATGAAACATTATAGATTGCTTTCCTTGCGGTCTTAGACCCAATATTATAAATAGCACTTACAGCAAGCAATAACCTCTCAAATCATTCAATATATCTCATAACAAACAGAGAACATAAGTTAGAATCAAGGTAATTAAGAATTGGGTGGCCTAGATAACGAACAATCTTCGCTTATGATGAACTTAGAAAAAGCTAGCCGCATTTGTGTCGATCGAGCCTTATACGGTACCAAATCATGCCCGAAGGACCATTTTTAGTATAAACTGTTTATGAAGCTTAAGCAACTTCGCACATCCCAACACACATTTGTAAATAATGTGAGTTGCGAGCCCACCATTGGGAAAAAAATTAGAATTAGGTAGGTTAAAATTTAGGAAACTTAAAAATAGTATTATATAAAAATAGTGTAGATAAATATAAGACAAGTGTACATTAAAAGTAGAAATAACAATTGTAACAATAAGTAGAATATAAGACTGTAATAAATAATAATAAGAAGGATGAATGAATGAGAGGAAAGGCATGGGAGAAAAACTGCCCTAACCTATCCACGTTAGGGGAACTAGAAATAGCATAGGCATACTATATACTATACTTAGATTAAAAAGGACAAGGGGCAATAAAACTCTGAATTTAGAATAAGTCAGTAGTTATGCCTATTGTTACATTAAAAAAAAAGCAACTTCACAATCAAAATCATCACTGATACTACTAGAAAACTCGGTAGCTTTTTAAGACCTTTTAGCAAATAATTCGTTTATTCTGCTTATAAATTCATTGCATCATAGTAAAAAATTTCGTCCCATGAAATAAAAGCTTTCTGTGTACCGTGTATTAAATTGTTCAGATTTTTGTATTACTAGCAGATATGTTCTCATTGTACCTTGTATTTTATGGTATAGTAAGGCACTCTGAAGGCCCGACCACAAGCTGCCATATCCTACAACATCAATAACGGTGTGCTTACGTGCTCCCAATGCAGGCGCACTTTCACAAGGAAGAGTGGTTATGCAAGCCACATGAGGGCACACTCAAGAGCCGCGTGATCTGGCTCATGACATGACAGTCCCGAAGCGTCGCCGTAGCCGAAATTGGCAGGACATCATCATCATCATCATAGTAAGGCATGTTAATAGGATGGTACACTATAATACAATGAATACCAAGCCCTCTAAACAACACTATTTCATTTTAATATCGAAAATGTGAAAAAGCAATATTCATATAAGATTATGAATAAAGTAGTGCTTTTTCTATCAATCTAAAGAGCTGTGGTAACTCCACTCCTGTATCCAGGCGGCTGCGTCAAGTTGCATAGTACGCTAGCAATCCGAGTTCGATCCCAATAAATTTGCTGTTGCAATTTTATATGCTGATTTACAGCGCGCTCGGCGGTGAAAGAAAACATCCTTAGTTTTCTAAGACATGTGAAGTCTGCCGATCCGCATGCGGGCCGCGTGGCGTATTACGCCCTAATATTGTCTTTACATAGAAGGCCTGTGTCCAATAGTGGGAATAGTGGGGATGTAACTTTAACATTTACTATTCTATAACACCCATATATTAATTAACGCCCAGATAAGGCAAAAATTTGAGAGGAAAATATTTCGGCATTGATGCAAAATAAAAATATAAATAAAATTTTCTTAGAGTATTGTAAAAAGGTGGTTAAAAAAGTCAATAAAATAAATAAATAGACATTAAGGATGTATCGAGGAACATTTGAAAAAATGTTCCAAGATCACCAAAAAATGTAAAATTAAAAATTAAGTCAATAAAATATAAGATATAAGAAATAGGAAAATATTGTTAAAATTAAAATCTATATATATAGGAATAATATATGCAAAAAATAAATGTAATAGTTTGTAACATGTCGATTATAAGGTCCCTAACCAAACATGTTGGGGGAATGGGGAAAAAATATTGTAGCCTCCTAAAATTAAGAATAAAGAAAGGAAGATCAGATTCAAATTTAAATTGGTTTAATAAATCGATGTTATTAGAATAATCGCCATCCCGGGGTGCTCATAAAATATTTCTAAATAACCCTACTAATGTTAACAGTATACAGGTTTAAGTCATTTGTAATAAAATTCTTTTATAGTGATGTAATTTAGAGTCAACCCAGTATAATAAAAAAGTAGAGAAATAAGGTGTCCGACTGTTCTACTTTTGCTGCTACAATGAAAAACTTTCATTAAAATGTCAAATAAGAAAGAGAATACTTTATGTTCACGTCGGACACAATTCTTGTTATAGAAGTTGAAAACAGTAATACTATACTATACACTATACGATATATAGTGATAGCAATGCTGCACTACGTATACCTACATCGCCTACTTATTGTTTGATTTAAAATAAAAGAATTAACCTATCACACCCTTAGGGCATTTCGGATAGATCGTTAAGCCAAAAGAAGCGTATCTACCCTGCTAGTATCTAACGTAAAAGAATTCGTTAAAAGATCCGGCCCACTTACATTCAGCTCGTAGGGACGTCAATTTTTATTGGCACTGAAAATTCATCACCTATGGATATTTTGTTTCAGTGTTTAAAACCAGTGGCGGATTTGCCCTAAGGCCCAGGAGGCCCGGTTCTAAGGCGTTCAGATATTAGGGGCGGCCAATCGTGATAAAAAATTTACAAGAAATAACTCAAAGTACGTATATTCTTAAGGCTCGCGTGCAATATGATGGTGCTGTAACAGGTAAGGTAAGGTGGTATTTACTACATGGCCAAGACTGCCAATCCGCCACTGTTAATAGTACAATGATGAATAAAGACATTATGGACGGATGGAACTTTTTTTTTTTTTTGTTTACGGGGAGGAAATCTTCAGAAAGATACCCCGCCTTCTGGGGAAGGCGGCGGTTATGTGGGGTTCTTACCCACTAAAACCTCCCAGTGGCCCTTTCCTCGGTGCATGACGAGGGCTCCGGGATCTCCAGTGGAACGCACCGGAGCCCCTCTGCACTGTGCTCAAGGAGAGCACGTCCCGGGGAGGTTACTCCCTCCCCTGTGCCCTCGCAGCGCAAGGCGGCACGGGCCAGCCGATGTCGCCTTCTTCCCGGGTCCACTTTGGTGGACGACTCAGGCCCCCACCCTCGGTTAAGTAATTACTTAAAGCTCGTGATAGAACGGGGTAGACAGCTTCACTAAGCTATTTTATAAAAAAAAATGGAAAAAACTTATGGATTACGGTTTTC
Source organism: Meandrusa payeni (assembly GCA_029286785.1). Lineage (NCBI taxonomy): Eukaryota > Metazoa > Arthropoda > Insecta > Lepidoptera > Papilionidae > Meandrusa > Meandrusa payeni. Next base: position 4,920,564 of record JAGSMX010000027.1, read on the forward strand.
GAAAAACAAAGGCATGAGTTAATTTAGTAAATTTGAAACTGTTATTCCTAACCAAAGATGAGATATTTGAGATCAAAGTGGCCAGTACGACAAAACGCCAATTTCATATGTTAGGACCTAATATTTTATTTTTTCAATGAGCTCTCGTGTTCTGTTATTTCTAGGTGATGACAAAATTTTGCAAGTGACTTCTTTTCGTACACAAGAATTCGAAAAACGGGTAAGTAGAAGCTGTAGGTTGAAGGTTAAGCCATAGACAATGTGTTTTTTTCTAATGGTCAGAGGTAGTACTATACGACGACCGGTTATGAACAATAGACATTATAAGCTTGCACTTGTCTTTAACAGTGTGAGTCCATCACTGTCAAACAAGAAGCGTAATTAACGCAATATACAGGATCGTAAAGGAACAAAGTTCGGTTGCCATCTCTCTCGGTGTCTAAAAGTCAAACTTAAATGTATGTTTATGTTTGGATGTGGGAGCTTATTTTTTATTATTATTTTAATATAATTTAATAAGATGTTTCAATTACACAATACTTCACGTTATTCAATTTTGTAAGTAAAACTGTTCTAGAAATACGCGAGCATAAAATGCATTTTTCTGTTCTCGTTTATATGACATTGCAATGAAAGTTTTCCTATTATACTAACAAAAGTGGAGCAGCGTTATATATTTCTCTACAGATTTTTATATTCCAAGATTGGCTTTAAATAACAGTTGAATGTGAAAGTAATTATTATTTCAGGCTCTCCATTGTAAACAATAATACCATTTTAAAATGATTCTTCATAATACTTAACATGCATTTCGTAATTAAACCTTCTAAATTACTTAAAAACAATAAATTCAGAGCCGAGAGCCGTGGTAGCTCAGTGTCCGGGCGATTGGCCCTAGTTGCAAAATACGCCTAGCAACGCGAGTTAGATTCCAGGTGCCGGCACCAATAAATTTGTTATTGCAATTTTATGTGCTGATTAACCACGCGCTCGGCGGTGAAGGAAAACATCGTGAGGAAACCTACATGTCTTAGAAAAATTTTCTAAGGCATGTGAAGTCTGCCAATCCGCACTAAACCGGCGTGGTGGACTGTGCGCTTATACTCTCTTTACAGAGAAGGCCTGCGCCCCGCAGTGGCACATATATATTATATATATAAAGGCTGTAACTTTTAACTTTTAATAAATTCAGAGCCTTCATTCTTTTACAACCAAAAGTTCTATATTAAGCATGCACGAACTAATGTGAAATATTAATAAGACAGGATTATAAGAAGGCTGGAGTTGGTTTGTTGCTATTTTGGTAAGTATTTGTGGGTGGTGATCAATTTTAGTATCAGATGCACTGTTTGCACGTTAGCGTCCCACCTGCACTAGCTAAGGTGATAAACACATTCATGTATTATTAATGTTAGCAACGTTGCTGAATTTTTACGTTAACTTCTTTTCCTATAGCCAATGGTATTAAAATTGCAGTTCTATTATTTCCTGTAACCCGTAAAGAGTAGTAACCATCCGAGCCTTGGTTTGGTTCACCAAGGTTGCTTCTATCTGAATTCTATTACGAATAGAGTAACTGCCTAAGTCGAGGTTTCTACTCGAGTACCCTTCTCTTGAGTCACTTGCGCGGCGGGTCAGAAAGCGCCCTAAGAGTGCGGACCTGTCTGAAATTCCGGTAAAAAAGGGATACTCGCTTTATTGTCTCTTCTCCTACACAAATTACTAATAGTTGACCGGTAGACAATACCACTAAGACTAATAGACATTTTGAACTTTGTTTTTGTTATCGAGTGAAAACATTTCTAGTCACTAAAACCCCCGAGTATTATAAGGTCCGGGATCTCCAGTGAAACGCATGGGAGGAACGTTGTATTGAATCGAAGCACGTTCTAGGTTAATCCCTTATTACTCCCCCTCGTTGTGCTAAGAGAACACGGGACCACTTCATGTTTACTTCCTCCCGCTAAACTAAGTATCGAGATGATTTTAAAAGGTAGCCCTTAATAGTCTATCCGTCCATATTGCCGTTTTTAGTTGAAAAATGTAAATTTTATAGAAAGTAGTATCGGAAAAGAGTTACAGGCATGTTGTGTAAAGATTACCCATTTGAAAACTCTCATTATCATAAATCGGCTCGTATCGAATAAAACCATTTACCACAAAGCCGTTCGGTAAGACATATTGCATTTTACTAATGAAATTTACGCTTTCACGAATTTCCATGCTCGCATTTATTTTCACAGTCCGTTCTGAACATTTCACAGCACTTAATTCAGATAATTAAAACTATTATTTTAAGTAACAATAAAAAGAGAAAAAAAAATATTATAATATATTGATTATTTCTTTGAATTATAAAAAATTAAAAAAGAATAAAATAGTCTTTATTTGCTACTAAAAATATGAACATATCCTTAATTTGTTAAAAGAAGTTAAATTAAACAACGTTGATAGTTGAACCTACTCGTATGTGTCGTACGCCTATTATTTGTGAAATAGCAACCGACCGAATCGTAGTCATGGTAACCATCCAATCCGAGGTTACCCCTGACCGGGGGGGATCCTTGTATCGAGTTACTAGCGATAGAGGTTCAGGCTAAGCGACCTAAGAGAGCTACCACCTCTCAATCAGGTGATGCAGCCAAGGCCAGCTTCTCTGGCCAATCTGTGTATTTAGTCATAAAAAAAATAAAAATAAAAAGCGTCTTATGCCTTTCTGAAACCTATCCATTTATGTCTTACATGTGCTTTTTTTGTCTATTGAGATCCGCTCGTCTTTGAAGACATTTCTTCACCTTTTACTTGATCTTTCTTTTTTCTTTTAAAACCTAATGTTATACGCTATATTAATCGACTACGAGCAGACATTATCGTTCAAACAACCGCTCAAATGTCACAATTACAACATTTATGTTGGTGTTTTATGAACTGACCCGCTTTATCCTGATTTATCTAATCTTAAACTTTGTAAAGGTGCAATGGTTCTTTACCTGTCAAGAACCAACACGTACATCGTTAACTGGAGAGGTTTTTGTTTCAGGTTGGCAACGCCGACTTGTTACCGTACATCCCAACTGACTTCACTGACAAATGTTATTTGTTCCTGTCAGACGGAGAAGGGGTGACTGTTCATATACAATTTCACAGCTATCTTTAGACAAATAGACAAGGTCGTAGGTAGGAAATAGTGGTGATTTAACTAGTTAACTGAAAAAATATATTATACTTATACAACCATCAACGACGACATACATTAACAATTTTCAACAATTATTTAACGTGTTTCAGCTTAAGTGTTTATTATAAATCATTCATTATAATGCACTGGACTTGGGGAGTAACTGGTGAAGATGTTACAAAAAATGTGACGGAAGTTGAGAAGGTGATAAAAGTGATTGAAGATAGAAAAAAGAGAATTACGTTTCGTGTATTCCTCTAGGGGAAAGAGAGAGAGTTGCAAGCATATATTCTCTTTCTAGCCAGTTAAGAATCGCATTTAAATATTATGACACAGTGCAGGCTTATTGTCTGTATCACACTGTAGGAGAAAATGCTAGATTTTCAAGACGATCCATGTGTTAATAGCATTTTTAATAATAATTATAATTATTCTTAATGTAATTATTGCAGTTTTTGAGGGATTTAATCAAACATCATTGCGTAAATTAATATATTTTTCATCTATTAATAATTTAGGATGAATATTAGCAGCTTAACTAATTAGAAAAAAATGTGAATTTATTAATAAGAAACTTGGAATTGGATATAAGCAAAGACACACTTAAAACTTCAGACACAAATTTGTCCATCCAAAGGTTGTGTGATGGTAAGACCATTTTTCCAATTGTTGTGCAGTAAAGTATTTATACATAAATTGATTCATAATATGGACTTCAATTAATTAAGTTCAGCGCAATACAGAATTGATAGGAAATGCATAAAGGTAGAACTTAGAAATGAGTACATAACAAATGATGCATTGCGAAACTGAACCATTGTTCATCGGTCTAATTGTCTCATGTGAAGTGTATCAATGTATAACTTGCCGCAATATTGAATTGTCTTCATTGAATCTACCCAATGAAATAGGAACAGAATTGTAATATGCAATTCTCCAATATATCGCAATGTTCAGAATAGTTTAATTCTATACTCAAACAGCTTAAAGCAAGGAATTTAATGAAATACGGAATACGGTAAAGCTGGGTAAACTTTGGATGTACCGATGCCTTGGTCTTATTTAGTTTCATGTGGTATTACGTAGTTAAAATGATTCGTTATTTTAACACAATGTTTGTAGCGTTGAAATAAAACTAATTATTGCGTTTTATCGTGGTTAGTGTCTGCTGTCTCTTTGAAAAACTAATTGTTTGTTTGTACTACAAGAGTAGTACGACAATTAGTTTAAGATATCAGGCAGGTAGTGTCGGCCAGACATTTTAGGAATTACAATTTTGGTACCAAACTATTTTTTTTAATAATAATTATAATTATTCTTGATGTAATTATTGCAGTTTTGGGGAATTAATCAAACATCATTGCGTAAATTAATATATTTTTCATCTATTAATAATTTAGGATGAATATTAGCAGCTTAACTAATTAGAAAAAATGTGAATTTATTAATAAGAAAATTGGAATTGGATATAAGCAAAGACACACTTGAAACTTCAGACACAAATTTGTCCATCCAAAGGTTGTGTGATGGTAAGACCATTTTCCCAATTGTTGTGCAGTAAAGTATTTATACATAAATTGATTCATAATATGGACTTCAATTAATTAAGTTCAGCACAATACAGAATTGATAGGAAATGCATAAAGGTAGAACTTAGAAATGAGTACATAACAAATGATGCATTGCGAAACTGAACCATTGTTCATCGGTCTCATTGTCTCATGTGAAGTGTATCAATGTATAACTTGCCGCAATATTGAACTGTCTTCATTGAATCTACCCAATGAAATAGGAACAGAATTGTAATATGCAATTCTCCAATATATCGCAATGTTCAGAATAGTTTAATTCTATACTCAAACAGCTTAAAGCAAGGAATTTAATGAAAACGGAATACGGTAAAGCTGGGTAAACTTTGGATGTACCGATGCCTTGGTCTTATATAGTTTCATGTGGTATTACGTAGTTAAAATGATTCGTTATTTTAACACAATGTTTGTAACGTTGAAATAAAACTAATTATTGCGTTTTATCGTGGTTAGTATCTGCTGTCTCTTTGAAAAACTAATTGTTTGTTTGTACTACAAGAGTATTACGACAATTAGTTTAAGATATCAGGCAGGTGGTGTCGGCCAGACATTCTATGAATTGCAATTTTGGTACCAAACTATTTGCTCGTTGCAATATAAGTACTAATACACTGCGCCCTAGTAGGAATTGGTGTGAGGAAACCTACATATGTTTTTCTATTTGAGAATTTTCTAAGATAAGTGAAACCTTAACTAATTATGATATTTCGGCGGTGAAAGATAACATCGCGAGAAATACTTTAAAAACAGAATTAAGTCAGTTTCCAGATTTCTAGGCGAACCTTCCGAGCACTCAGGTATCGTAGACTTAGCATAGCTAATAACTGCCGTGGTGGCATGCGTCGTGGACAAAATCCACGAGCTGGGTCTACGGGTAGCGCCTCACAAGACCGAGGCGCTATGGTTCCACAAGCACCCAAGAGCTAAGGAACCGCCCAGCCGGTCGGTTCGCGTAGGTGACGTGCAGGTCCGGGTGGGGTCGGAGATGAAATATCTCGGCCTCACCCTGGACAGTCGCTGGGGCTTCGAAGTGCACTTCGACCGTTTGGTCCCCAAGAGCGATAAGGCAGTGGGTGCTCTTCATAGACTGCTGCCTAATCTTGAGGGCCCCAGGGAGGGAGTCCGCCGCCTCTACGGAGGTCTCGTGCGATCCATGGCCCTCTACGGGGCGCCCGTGTGGTGTAACCGCTTCACGGGCGTCCGGCGCTGCAGAGCTAAGCTCCTTAGCCTGCTGCGCATGATGGCCATTCGAATGCACGAGGATACCGTACGGTATCATACGAGGCGGCCACTATCCTGGCTCGGTTCCCGTCGCTCGACATTCTGGCGGAGCTGGACGCGCGTGTTTACACGCGTCCGGGCCGTCGACGGCGGGCGGGGAGAACAAGACTACGGCATCGAGTTCGCTGTTCGACAAGCAAGGGGCATTTGTCGTCTACCAAGAGGACCCGGGATAAAGGCGATACCGGCTGGCCTGTGTCGCCTTACACTACGAGGGCACAGGCGGGGAGGGATTAACCTCCCCCCCGGGACGTGCTCTCCGAAAAGCACAGTGCAGAGGCTCCAGTAGAGATCCCGGACCCCTACACACTGCATGCACTGAGGAAGGGCCACTGAGTGGGTTTTAGTGGGTAAAAACCCCACATAACCGCCGCCTTCCCCCTAGAAGGCGGGTTATCTTGTTGAAGATTTCCCCATCAACAAAAAAATAAGTTAATAACCGCACCATAACACATAATTGTTCTCATTAAACAATTTGCACTTTAAAATAAAAAAAGAATATAACAATGCGACGAAAACAGAAAAGCTGCGGAAAATTCATTCGTAACTTTTTCATTACTGCGGTTGTTGACCTATTTTATCACTTCTCCTTTTTTTAACACTTCACTAATTTCCAGTTTTGTTACTTTTACGTTTTTAATTTTAAGTATTTTTAACAAACAAAACCCTAATTACAATCATCTTTTTTAAAAATTTAAATCACTTGCTTTCAACTCAAATTACAAATCATCAAATTTATCAACCGATAATAATTTTTATTTGTTTTGTTTGCTCTGTTTGCTCATGTTACTCATTTTTAGTATAAGCTTGTTTGGCTAAGCGTTGGACTAACGAGCGAAAGATGTCATTTCCCAAAACAAAATTAAGAGGTCAGGGTTACACCGAAAGACCGTCTTTTGATGGTATTTTGTCTAACCCTGAAGAACCCAAATAATATGGCTTATCGTCGTTTGCACCTTCTTATAAAGTTTACAAATTAATAAAGCATAGCCTTTGAAACCGTATATTCGTACATTTCGATGGTCAGGGATTCAACACTTAGGTTATTTTGTTGGCTTATATCACTGGTTTTAATGACGTACTACACAGATTGGCCAGAGAAGCGGGCCTTGACTGCTTCACCAGATTGAGAGGCGGCATAGCTCTTAGGTCGCTTAGCCTGAACCTCTATCGCTAGTAACTCGACACAAGGGTCCCCCCCCCCGGTGAGGGTGTTTCACTGGGGTTTCATGCAGTTTGTACCCGGGAAGTAGAGTTGGACTCTCCATTGGAATTGGTTCACATATCCTCTTCGTTGATTACTCCGGTATAACGGACGTGAGATAAACGTCCACAAAAAAGCTTCAGTTAGAGCGACCTAATTTTGAAGTTAAGATAATTACATAACTGCTATGTTGATTAAGCAACCATGTTGTTCCAAATGGACTTGTCGTGTTGTTTGGGAATTAGTTGCACACATTTGATCGATTTAGGAGACTTAATGTGAATGAGAATTTAGTAGTCGGTCGTAAATTTGTTCAGTCTTTGTATAGTTTTAATAATGGTGCGACACACAGCAGCTTCTGCTATTAATAAGATAATAGATAAAATCTTAATGTAGTATCGATTTTATTATTTTCTCAACTACATTACCTGCAGGAAGCTAATTTTAATGACTTCCATTTAACTACTCGTACTTTTGAGAATTAAATAAATTTTCTAGCTGTTAATTATTGTTATTTTTGAATTCCGGACGTTTCGAACACTTTAAAGCTGCTTATAGGTTCTAGGTTCTAAGTTCACTGTACAGTTTTATTTACTTTTTATTCGTTTATTTTTTCTTTACTTATATCCAGCCAGGCTTGGCATATATATACCTTAAAAAAATCCTATTAATTTAAGTCTTTTTAAGTCATAATACAGTAAAAAGTATAATAATGTTTATATTAGGCTTAGAGCACGATACTGGCTAACAGATACCAACCATTCTGGATTCTGTAGAAACTCGTGTATACTAACAAAAAAAAATAAAGAATGCAAATTAAAATGTTTTGCTTTCGGTACCGGACAGTATTATTTCATTTTTTATTCAGAGCATGTCCCTAGCGATCAGGTATGACGTAAATTTTTCATAATGCTACGGCGTGTACGCGACCTATCTCAAATCTGCCTTTTTGCGACACTGGCAAAAACTACGAGACAATGCTCGCCCGTATCATTTGCATAAAAACAAATATTAAAGCTTATTTACCAATACGAATTACACTATGAATATAATCTATCTACTTTTTCTGTCACGTCTCGGAATACGAGAAAAGACCAAAGGAAGTTAGGAAGAGATTTATTTATATATCGTTTCTTTTCTTTATAATACAATTTACGAAATAATGCGTTTCTATAACTAGTCTGGCCATAAATACTGTTACAAAAAAACATTCCTTTATTTTAATTTTTTACTGAGACTAATACACTACTTCATTACAAAAAAACACATTTTAATTTGAAACAGAACTAAATAAATTAATATTTGTCCGGTCTAGGTATAATTCTAGAGAAACAACATTTAATTTTATAATTTCCATCGGTTGGTACATTTATGGAGAGCTCACAATTAAATAAGTCGTGTATTCATTTTAAAGATAAATAATAAGACACAGATAAATAATAAAATCTATATATTTTTTTATTATTTCAAAGTGTTTTACCACGACACCATTAAGTGAAGCAATCCTGGCTGGTAAGGCGCACTAGCTTAGTAAATGCTTATACACTTTACAATTGAAAATATTCCCAATGTAATCTCAGGGAGGGACAGACGCGAGTAGACTATTCTAGTCCTCAAGAATATATTTACAATTCTATGAAAAATGGTAGTGAATGAATGAAAAAAATTCTGTACATATAAATAGACGTCAGTTTTATTTCATTACATTTATAAACTAACTTAGCCAAAATAAAAATATTTTTACAACAGTAAAAGAATGTACAATAGGATGAATGTAGGGAAGACAATTTGTTTGCTACATAAATAGTATTTGGAGTCGGGATTGAAACGGAATCGACAATCCGGACCCTTTTGTACCCTTGTCTCTGGAGCTCGTTACATTGACCGCTGAACCAAGCACCTCGCGTGTGCAACTAGACGGCAATAAATCGCAACAAACTTTATGGCTTTGGGTTGTGAAAGAAAAACAAAAAAATACCGTGGACGAAGTCGCATGTTTGCAGATCTCAAATCTCAAGATTCCTTTCCAGTTTGTCTTTACTGTAAATAGAAGGATATAGGAAACTTTCATTTTAATAACATATAGCATATTTCAAAAATATGCTTTACATAATAGTTGGTTAAGGCCATAACCATATGTACTGCTTGCCTGCCCAATTATGATTGTGAATTATGGTCGTGAATGAAACGAAAGAGGCGTGTGATATGCTGCATATGCTGAGACGGTGTCCAGTATTGGCATCATGTCTTATGTACTATTTGTCCGTTTTTTTCTTTAAAGTTAAAGTTACAGCCCTTATATATATGATATATATGTCCTACTGTTGGGCGCAGGTCCTCTCCGTAAAGAGTATAAGGGCATAGTCCGCCACGCGAACCTAGTGCGGATTGGCAGACTTCACATGTCTCAGAAAAACTTCTAAGACATGTGAAGAACCTATGGTTTCCTCACGATGACGATCACGTGGCAGATAAATTTGCAACAACAAATTTATTAGTGCCGGCACCGGGGATCGAACCGGACACTGAGCTACCACGAATCGGCTTTTTCTTAAGCTGTATTTTTTTTCTGTCTTTTTGATGTATATTTTGTGCCAATAAAGAATATGTCTACGTCTATGAAGTGGAAGATTTTTTTTTGGATGAACTACACAGATTAACAAAACCATATAAGTCTTTAATTTATACCAAGTTTACGCGCCACAAATGGACAAATAACTCAATACAACGCCAATCGATTTTATTTATTCATTTATTATTGTCAATAATGTACTTCAAAAGTAGTTGGATGAGTTTGGTTAAGTTGGTATTTCGTAATATTCCTACTGTTATTTAGAAATACAAAGAAACGCGCGTGATCGCGTTTAACGTTTGATGCAATTTAATGTCGGTTTTTGTGTTTGCTAGTAAATATACTTGTCAATTTTCAAATTCTAACCGATGTTAGTTTAAAAGTATTATATCTTATTAGATATTTATTTCATTTTGATTCCACAAACACGTATTCAACAATAACGTTATTTTGCCCTGCGGCGGATTGAATAGTACGTGCTTACTTTACTGAGATGTTTATGCTGGCGGCTGTCGCATCTCGAATGTTCGTCATACATAAATATTAAATAGTGTATGGGGTTTATGCGTTTAAATTTATTTAAACATTTAAGCATGTATGGATCTCTATATTTTCTCCGAATTTCTAAGCTAAGCGGTTCGACTTCCGATCGATTGGTCACGAATACGAATAACAGTCCGCATGTACAAATAAACTGCCGCTTTTCCGGTTTTTTAAGTACAAAATCACTTGCTAAAACAATAGCATTCGGTGTAATGCGATGGACTCACCTACACCTATCACCTATATGCTTAGCGTAAAGCGAACAACGAAGGTTGCCTATGTCTACCCCGCTAGAATTAAGAGGACGTGAGAGCCTATTTTTTATTTTTTTTTAAACGTTCGAAATACAATATGAAAAATAGATATCTTTTTAATAATAACAATTAACAATCTTATTTATCATCATTTTTTGAGGTTCTTGCCCGAATGCCGAAGAGCATCGAATTGGTAAAATTAATAATCAAGCGGCGTAAGATCTCGTACCTAGACCATATCCTGCGACATGATAGGTACTGCCTGCTGCAATTGATTATGATAGATAAAGAGGGGTAGTAAGAAGGAACAAGAACATGGCTAAGAAACATCAGGGAATGGACTGGAATAAAAACAGTCGAAGCACTATTCCGCTTAGCAATGAATAAGCAGATGTTTAGAAGACTGACTGCCGACCTTTAGTGATGGAGAGGCACATGAAGAAGAACAAGAATCATATTTAATTAGTAATATTTCTGAAAAAAAGAAATATTTCTAAATTTCTTTAAAAAAAAATTACCAGGAACGTAGATTACTTTAAACAAGAGATCAATTCGGTATCGTCATCGTTGGCCGCAAAATACTGGTGGCAGATATGTGGATTATTTTAGTATTAGATGTTGTTTTTTTTTAAATGAAAAAAAAATAGCTGCCATGTTCTTGTCAGCAAGATGTCAGTGGTGGTTTGTTATTATGACAATGTTGATAATGCTAGTTGAAGCATTTTAATTGGCTTAACCTATATGTATATAAAATATTTTTTTTGTTTATAAAAATTTACATATCTATTTTTCATTTATTTATTACATCCATCACAAAAAATTTATACGATCAAAATGACACAGACAAAATGAATTGTGTATATTCATTTTGTTTTGAAATATATATAAAAAGTCAATAATAAACGTACTTATTTGGTACTTAGTTATAAATAAAAATTACTTTAAATGACATGGACCATTTTCGGCCCAGCTACTTGTGTTCTCAAGGACGTTAATGAAATTTAAGGGTTTTTAATGGTGGGATAATAAAAATCATAAAAAAAAGAAATTAGCATGACTAAGCTAAATTGATAATATTGAAGGAGTTGCCATAGATAAAATATTTTTTATTTTAAACAATTGACATAAAATATTCCTAAAAATATTATATTGCAAAAACTAGCAAAATATATAATGATATTTAATGAACAATATTGATTTTAATTTGTTTATAGTAAAATGGATATATAGTCTGTTATTTAAACCTAATTTCAAAACTGTCCTTGAACTTCGTTTAGTGGCCCGTGCAATGTATGGAGAGTGGCCCATGTCCTTTGTACCCAGTGTATGAATTTGTATGATACAGTGTTTGGGCTCAAACCATGTGAAAATGTGGGATGAAATAGGCTCCTTAAAAAGTTAGCTATTTGCTACCTATCTTCCCTAGTTAAAGGGAGGTCAGAGTTAATTAATAAAAGTTCCAAAAAGCCTATTGATAAATTATTAATATACTAATGGCCTTATTTTTTTTTTTAATGACGAACTACACAGATTGGCCAGAGAAGCTGGCCTTGACTGCTTCACCGGATTGAGAGGTGGCATAGCTCTTAGGTCGCTTAGCCTGAACCTCTATTGCTAGTAACTCGACACAAGGGTCCCCCCGGTGAGGGGTAACCTCGGCTTGGACGGTTACTATGTTACGCGTAAGCATGCCGATCCGAGGGCGCCCGAGAGGGCCGAACCACGACTCGGTCGGTTGCTATTTCACGGATAATCTAAGAGACATTCAAAAGCTAAACTAACTTTGAGTGCCACTTCGGGAAGCGTTGGCTCTGGGAGAAGAAGTGGCCGAAGAAACTCCAGCAACGCTCCTAACATCTAAGGGGTGGGGCCTGCCCATAAAATAGCGGTAACGCGCAAGGAAGTAATGGCCTTATCTCTTGTCGTGTAGCTTGGCGAATAGCAGAACGACTTTGTTAGATTTGTTTGGAAAGAACAGTATGTCACAATGTTACTTGTTATAATTTTTTAATTATTTGAACCAAATGAAAGGTATCGCATAAATTCGTGCCCAAAGTTACTTACCGAGATAAGGTGAAATGAAAAATTTTGGTGTTTACTCCAGTTTTTACAGCTCCGTTACGACAGAAAACAAATTGCGGAGTTTAAAATTATGACCGAACAGAGATAGCTATGCCAAGATTCACAATGGGGAATTTTAATTAAACGGGTCTGCGTATGATGCGGACATTTATTTTAGCATTAAATCATTTAAGGACCACGGCTTACGAAAATTATTTTAATGCTATAATGGTTTAGAATATTCGACTGCTATAGTGAATCTTATCCTACCTTGTGTAAGGTAAATAATATATTTCATGTGCCAACATTCAGTTTAATGGCAATACTGGTGCTTTGTCAATGGTCCTATCCAGCCGTACCATTGTTCATAGCCTGATCTATGTTAAGGTCGGGAATAGGGACGTGACGACACGACGTGGGGAATGGCGCGCCTAGCGGAACTTACGAGTATCTCAGCAGCTGAATCCTTCAGAGTTCTTCTGAAGTTATTAGTGAAGCCATAGACAAGTGCTTGAGTTCTTATTAATCTTTTTCTTTATCTATAAATGTTTTGTTATTTGTATCTTAACACTTTGGCGTTAGTTCTTCTATTGCTAGCATTGTGCACAAAGTGGAACAACTCAAGGACGATACGATTTTTCCTTATCTTGGAATGGTTATATATGTGTGTATATGTTATTAAAATTTAATGAGCTACCCGCAGATGAAAATGTTAAGCATAAGCTAAATCATTACCTATAATATGTACGCAAGACTTTAGCACTAGAGACAAACCACTGCGGTTTATATAGCGTTAAAACTATGTATATTTTCTTTATTGTAACACTGTATTGTTGATAAAGAAAAATCTGTATTTTTAGAAAAATGTTTGTACATTAAAATATTGATAGACTTATTACAACTGGCTAACGGTGGTAGGATTACTGTATGGATGGGTTGGCGCTATCCAGAGTTATGCTTAGTTAACTTATTAATAATCTAAATGGAAGGCGCTGGTCTCCTTCTGCGAGTCAGTAATGACCCAGAAGGACACCGCAGAACGGGATCGGGAGAGGGCCGATCCCGTCCGGGGATGGCGCAGCCCTATAGTTCTGGGCTCTCAAGAATAAGACTACGGTATCCCCTGCCTGTCGTATAAGGCGACTAAAAGGGGCCTCGGGTTCACTGGGCGACAAGGGTGGGGGCCTTTGTCGTCCGCTAAGGTGGACTCGGGAAGAAGGCGACATCGGCTGGCCCGTGTAACCTTCCACTATGAGGGCACAGGGGAGGGAGTAACCTCCCCGGACGTGCTCTCCTTGAGCACAGTGCAGAGGGGCTCCGGTGCGTTCCACTGGAGATCCCGGAGCCCCTCGTCATGCACCGAGGAAAGGGCCACCGGGGAGGTTTTAGTGGGTAAAAACCCCACATAACCGCCGCCTTCCCCCCAGAAGGCGGGGTATCTTTTTGAAGATTTCCTCGCCGTTAACAAAAAAAATAGTTAACTTATTAATTACGGTATGTTTATGCCGTAAAAGTCCGATTCATCAAACGGAAGTGTATACAGCCATATCCGTATTTGAATGTATGGCTTATTTTTATGTCCGGGAATAACTCCTTTTTCGTAAAGAACATTCCTTTTACAGAGAGGGAATGCTTCATATAGAATTATCTCTCAGAAGTTAATATAATACAATGAAATACGTAAGTAAACAAGACAAAAACATCAAGGGTCAAATGTTTTCAAAACAAGATCTGTATAATGAATGAATGTAAAAATACCCTATTTTTACATAATTAAAATGTATATAAGTTACGTGGCTTTGCTGTAATGATTATAATCAACTGCACGAACATCATTAAATATTTTCGCAACCCTGCATTTGTGGAACACAATTATAAAAGCTAGTTAGCTAGCTAGTGAATGGACCCAACACCTACATGCCACATTCGGTGTTTACAAGTCCGTGAACGCCGATAGCAAAACTAGGGATGGTGAAAAATAAGCAGGATCAAAGATGGAAAACCGTCTCTTACCTTTTGAGCCAAGCTTCTAGAGCGGTCCTGCACTTCTATTTTATAGATCTTACGCATTAATACAATTTGCATTGCACAAGGCTTCCTGTAAGGGAATCTCGCCAGAGCTGTTACTCTGGCGCGGTAGCATACGAGAGAGACGATCTACGGCTAGGTCAGTTTCTTCAGTCGGATTACTAGGAATTCTAAGTCTAGTCTAGTATTAAAGCAAGATCAGGAGGCGTGTGTTGTGGGAAGTGTAGGAAAACTGCAGCAAAGCTCCTATCAGTAGCAGTGGCGTATAATAAAATAATAAGAGGCTAGTGCGATAAGTCGCGTCTTTTCAGCAGTTATTTCATTCTCGTCCAAACGAATATACTTTGTATGAATGAATTCTTCAAAGGTTACACGATCACCAACTTAAGTGCTTATAAGCAGAAGTTAAAATGTCCTGCTTGAGTTAAGCAAAAGATTTTAATGAAAGATTTGAATTATTTATTCATGTATGCGTGTGCATCTCGCTTTAACATGCGCGGCAATTTTCATCATATAGTGCATCTCGCTCACACATGCATTTGGTGTTTGACACATGTTTTTAGCAATTGTTGTGACGTTATGAATTTACAAGAAATCATTCTTTTAACTAATGAAGAGTCGTCCTCGCGCCGATAATTACAATCGGAAACCAACTGCTGGAAGTCGATACCTAGCCGTATCGATTTCCAACAGCAGTTTCTTTGTATGCAAATCCGTTAGACCGTTAGTTTCTGCACTTTGTACGGGAAGATGATCATTTCATAGACTTTATAAATTGCGGGTATCTTACAAAGGTCTAATATGGCAGGAAACAAATTGCGCGTTTTTAAATTATGACAGAGGCCGTTAGAGAGATAGCTTGGCGAAGTTTTACAATGAGAATTTTTTAATTAAGCCGGCCTTTCGTACACAGATGGTTTAGATTTTTCTATAATAAATTAAAGAAACTATACCATTATTACCGAATACGGACATACAAAAAAAATAAGTAAGTAAATATTTTTATTTTAAAGAATAATTAGCTTGAACGACAAACTTGAAGGTTATTAAAAGTTTTAGCAAAAAAAAAATTTACACAGATAATTAAAAGTACGTAAGAAATATTTGCCATAATGAAATTAGTTGTCTAGTTTTTTTATGTAATGTTGATAGTTTTAGTATGATTCTATTTAAAATCGATTATTTAATCGATAAATAATTTTGAATCTAATATTATTTAAAATGAAAATTTTAACGGGATAAAATCAATAAAATACAGAAAACGTATAATGTAGTAAGTAATAATATTTATAAATTAATATTCAACAAAATATATATTCAATATATAGACATCGCAATCGATTTAAAAGAATAAATGCAATGATATTTCTGACTTGGATGGTTGCTGCAGTAGTATTTTTTTTAAATAAGAAAAAATATTTCCCGTAAATTCGGTATAGGTAATATCGGGTTATTTCTTGTGGTGAAAAAATTTGCTTTTTTACATTACGTAAAGTAAAATGGCGGATAGTTTTGTTTTGTTTAGTTTAAAATGTATATAAGTGTATAAAATCAAAAACATATCTTGTTCATGTTTTTATCTTTTTTTACAAAACGCGGTGCGCTTGTAAATAAGTGTCAATATGACGTGGACGAGACTGTAAACTAAATTTCGATCAAAAGCATTAAACTAAATTTCGATTAATAGCAGGCTGAATATTGTTACAGCAGCAGGTTTTTTTTATAAAGAAGAAAAAATATTTTCGTTAAATCTATCGTGTTATTTGGCTGTATGGACTTAAGCCTTTTTCCTTTCCATTAGGGATAAATTAATATCATCATCATTATCGTGTTATTTCTTTTGCCGAAAACATTTGATTTTTTACATTACGTATAGTAAAATGTCAGATAGTTGTGTTTTGTTTAGTTTAAAATCTATAGAACGGTATAAAATCAAAACATATCGTATATGTTCATATTTTTATCTTTTTTACAAAATATGGTGTGCTTGTAAATAAGTGTAAATGTGACGTGGACGAGACTGTAAACTAAATTTCGTGAACTTAGCAGCAGGCTGCATAACGAAACTACCCCGTGATCGTAAGTTCGATGTTATCAAAATATAAGTACGTTACGCTCTGTCATTAGATTACTTCTGATTACGAAATTATTATAATTTGATTACGTGTAAAATTATTACTATTGTTTATTTAATATACTATTAGATTTACGTCATTGATTTAAATACCATTTAAAGGATACCTAGAAAATAAATAAAAAATGTATAAGCTTTCACGTCATTCTTACACTAGCGGGGTAGACAGGTACAGTTTGTGTCAGGTGGTGAGCCCATCGCCATATACCAATTCGTTGGTAAAAGCCGACATCGTAAGTCCAACCGCTTAGCAGATACAATATATTTATGTAAATATACGAATTCCCAAAAATAAACTGAGACATTAAACTTCCAAGAGAGGCGTATAAACATTGGTTGTTGGTAAAGTTATTTTCAGATCCGCAACATATACTTTGCCACAGTAACGTTACCATGACATAGTCACGTAGTGAACAAAGTGCCGCATTGCGAAACCAAATTTTAGTAGACCGTATGTTCATTGTTTTTGCGTAATACGCCAAATAATAATACAGTTTCAAAGAAGCTCAGTCAAATTTTACACTTGGTATATGTGTATTTCAAATATCGTTTTATACTACATTATTCAAAGAATTTTGGAATGAGATTTGAATAATTTAATTTCCTAATCCTTGTTTGTTTTTTTTTGATAAGAGTGCTATCTCTACATTTATTATATATTTGTTTTAATATAATGCCTGAT
This sequence comes from Meandrusa payeni, assembly GCA_029286785.1. Classification (NCBI taxonomy): domain Eukaryota; kingdom Metazoa; phylum Arthropoda; class Insecta; order Lepidoptera; family Papilionidae; genus Meandrusa; species Meandrusa payeni. The sequence goes on from JAGSMX010000027.1 coordinate 4,938,090, forward strand.
TTTTGAAGGTGGTGTTGGATAATGCCTTGGCTCAGGCGTCGAAGACGCCTCGTTGCATTGTTATAAGTTTCCGCGACCGCTGCGTCCCTGTTTCTTATAGTAATTTTTAGGTTTTAGTCTATAATTTTCTCTTTTGATGCGGCCGTTGCCTTTGTTACCAGTCTTCCTGTGGCGTCGTCACAGTCATCTGTGTAATGAAAAGGACGCGCGAGCCTGTCTCCAATGCGTATCCCTGGTGGGAAAGGGATTCCTATTCCGTCTGGGTCCTATACCAAGAATAATGTGTCGGGGAGGGTTGGTGTTATGTTCGCGCCTATGTAATTGACTCTTTTCAGTGATTGCACTGCTGGTCTTGACTAGTATATGCCACTGTACACTTAGTTGAGGGCATATGCTTCATCCTTGTATGTTTGTACCAGAGAGTTTACTTTCCTTTTAGGAGTCTTATTAATAAATTTAAATGCTTAACTTCATACTCCGTGAATGTCAATCCCTGTATCGTTTTGGGAGTAATGAGTAATGCGAAAATGTGAATACAGTTAGGTAACGAAACGTAGACAGTGACCCAAAACAATGTAAGCACGTTCTCTCAGTTCACTTCTGTGCATGAGATGAAAACGCTGATTTTTTGCTTGATCCATTCTGATGTTAAGTGGAAATGCAGTCCTGGGTGGTAATGCGCACTGGCTTAGTTGTAAATGCCTAATCACCTACAACCTACATGTGTTAGAAATTTTTTCTAAGACGTGAAGTCTGCCAATCCGCTGTTGCGCGGCGGTCTATGCCCTTATACGTTTTGTATATAGAAGGCCTGTGCCTAACAGTGGGACATATATAAAGGCTGTAACTTTAACTTTAACGAATAGAATAATCAAATATTTTCCTGGAACTTAAAATGACATCTAAGTATATAGTTTATTGATATTATGTGTAAACACAACTTCAGGTGTGCATAAGCAACTTAAGCAGAATAATATTGACTACGTGTCTTATCTAGAATCTTGTTTTTTTACGGGATCGACTAGAAAATTTTTTTTTTCTCTTACCTAAACAAGTGTTTAAGTATTTCGATTATGAAACGTGTGACAATCTGATATTATGATTTGTAGTACACACGCACACACACACACACACAATTTATGAATAAATTATATATTTATATATAACAATTATATATATAATAAATGTCTCATTTGTATACTATTGCAACGTACGAGAGGGCACTGTTTCCTATAATACAAGATTTTCTAGTTTAGGAGACAGGACGTCATTAGTTCATTGTACCAAAGCTGTAGCTGTGTTCAATAAAGCCATTATTATTATTTATTTATTAGAGTTTTTCTTTCTCGAAACCAGAGTTTCGGTTTTAATGAAACCACGGGGTTTCGCCAAGTGGGTTTCATATTGAGAATTATCTACGGTACCTAATTCGTCCTGCAGCAACTTCCGAACAATTCGACAAGTATTAAGTACTGCAGCTTTATGCATGATGTACGTTTTGCTGTAATATATTTATTTTAATAAAGTTATTATTATTTCTTATTATTATTATTAATATCCCACCAGAATTTAAGTGGTTAAGTCCTGGGTATAAGGCGTACTTACTTCATTGATAACTGCCGTCTACTTATTAGTAACTATGAAAAGTATTTATTACTCTTCATTGGGGTCCTTTAAATTATTCATGGAATTATAAAATTTTATTTATTAATGAATTAATTGCATTTATTATTAATTAATTGTGATTGTTAGATTTTAATTTGATAAAACAATATGTCAGTGGCGGATTAAACGCTACTAAGTTTATACTTTTATCGTCGCTATTTTACGAAGTTCTAGCGCCTCCATTCTCTCACATTCTTGCTCTCTCCAATCTTCTACTTTGATTGTCATAAGCCTATAAATATCTCAATCAGCAATATTTTTTATAGAAGTTCCATGGTATATTTTCGGAACCCAAAGTCAAATAAAATTAACAAGCGATCTCATTGAAAATAAACCCTTTCCAAAGGAATCTAAGTAAACAAACATACAAAAAAATACTTCTTTAAAACCTAGCGGACAAAATAGAGACCCCAGAGAAGCGGACAATGCCGCAAACATTTAAGCTACTAATGCTCTAAAACTGGTAAGAAAATCTTGTAGAAAAGTGACCCTCAAAGTCGTAAGCTATGCATCTACTACGTCAACATAATACTTCCATGGACGAGAGGGTTTGTTCTATTTTACGACAAAATATAGCCTCACATTTTAACTGTCGGTCCACCTGAAGGTTAACGTTGAAGTTGTTTCAGAAAGGAAAAACAAAAGTTGGTCGTAAAAGAATATTACACGCACGGAAAACAAAATTTCGATCGAGGTAGTGTATGTAACTCGCAGACAAAATGTGAATACATTATTTTCCTGAAGCGTTAGGATAGTCTAAGATGGCCAAACTTTTGTGTTAAGTGCTACAGTAAGAAAAAAAATGCCAGAAATAAGTCACACTACGCGATATGTTTTCTGGGCAACTATTATTTACTTCTTTAAATGAAAAAATTCAAAATAATTTATTGAATCCAAAATATACTTACAACTACTCTTTAATACAATGTGATTATAAATTAGAATGATATTGAACCTCTTTGGATTTTCTAACTTCTAAACTAGGCCGAGCTTGTATCTTAGACGTTAGCCTCTTCGAGAAAAAAAAATATACAGATGCAAGGTTGTACGTGTGTTCAAGTTTAAGCAGGTATATTATGAAAAGTTTATTTATTGCTATTAAATTATGTTTTACATCGCCGAGCACAAATTTGTCACATAATAAAAATACACGCTGTATTACCAAACCACTAATAAATAAATAAAAAAAAATAAATGCTATTTACGTTTTTGTTTATAGTAATGTTACAGTATTTAAATAGCCGTGACCAAAAACTAGCAAAGACTATTTAAGTCGGTTAAGAAAGTTTGAATATGTCGGAAGATAAAGACGTATGAACATAATCCATCCCTGCCTCTTTCTCAATCAGAATAAAAAGTTAATATAGTAATTATTTATCTTCCACCAGAGCTTATTGGAGCAACATGGAATAGTTTAAAATACAGATTGTTAAGATTGTTAATTAACCCAACTCTGCTAAACCAATTACACTTTTTGGTAATACATTTCAACCCATAATCAAAAAAATTCAATAGAATTTTGCATAAAAATATTTTTAAATTAAGTTAATAAAGCCGTGAGCAAAAATAAAAAGTCGACTAAGAAAGTTTGAATATTTCGGAAGATAAAGACGCTAGCTAACTGAAATAAATTGTGCATGATAGACAATTAAATATCATTAAAATTAAATTAAATATTTTTATTAATTTATTTACATTTCATTAAAAAACATAAACTTAAACAAAAAAGAATATCTTACGTAAACTTGGATAATACAGTATTTTTCATTAAATTTTAGTACTTAGTATTGCCTGCATGTGGCGCCACTAAGTACTTAAAAATAAATATTCAAACTTTCTCAACCGACCCTTTATTCCGATCCTTTATTTTTGTTCACGAGTGTATTACGTACTCAGTGTGTAATACTTTTTTTCTTATTTTACAAATAATGTAACACGATACAACAAGATGCAATAAAAGTATACTTAGGTAAGGAGATACCTACGCAAGGCAGAATTACGGCGTTAACAAATCTACTTTAGTGTAGCACCGTTGGGAATTTTAGGCCGTAAAGTCGGACAGCTGTAAACGTACTACGTGTTTTGTGCTCAAGAACTAAAATAAATTTTCTTTTATATGGGTATGGGATTTTCTGTAGTAAACAAAACTTGTTCTATATATTCAACTAGTTTTTTTATATAGTTACAATCGTTTCGTTCGACCTACCGGAGCATAACAGCATCGTAAGCGTCAAAAGCCTAATGGTTTAGGGTACGGTCTGCGAATCGTAAGGTCGTAAGTTCGAATCCACTATTAGACTATTGACGTAAACTAGAGATGTTCATGCCAAAAATATGTCGATATATTTATTGATCTAATATATTGTGAGGTTGTATCGATACTACGCGATATATTGTACAATTACATCGATATTGTTCATATATAGAAATTAGAAAAGTTTTGTACTAATAGAGTACTCGGCGCGTAACTGAGAGGTTATCACTTCGTATACCAGTCCAGACTATTTGATTTGATTCTGCTAGCAATACAGTCTATATGCATACATTATAAAATTTGTACGAGTCCTGCCATCGTGAAGAGTAAGAGTGTTGTAACATACTACACTACACTCTTCGTAATGGCAGCGTAAGTGTTTTATTTTATTCAAGTTGTCAACCACAAATAAAAGAAAGAATGGAATGCTTTTTTCCTGATTGAGAGGTGGCATAGCTCTTAGGTCGCTTAGCCTGAACCTCTAATCACTAAAACGTTTACTAAACAGATTGCAGGGGCTTTGCCAAGCAATAAAGTAGAATGTCTAATACTATACTACCACTATTATACCAATGTGTTTCTTTTTGTGATATTGATTATGGTGATTTTTTTTTAATGACGATCTACACAGATAGATTATGGTGAACGCTGTACCTATAGCATTGTCTATGGCTTCAGTTATTCTGCCTCTTGTCTATGAATATGTATATAACATTATATGTAATGTATGGGGAATAGTAGTGTAACTCTTGAGTCAATAACACAAAAAATAAATATGAACCAACAGAGCGTGTATTATAGTATTATTTACGTGTAAAATATTTTACAGATTATCCTTATAAAGTAAATAAAAAAGAACTGTAATATTAATATCATTATAACAATGTGTATTAGAAAATTGTTAATAGCATTTTTTACTTATGGTCACGAACATTTACATATAAAATATTTCTCTTGTAACATCTTTGAATATTTTGTAATGTTCTCTTTAAAAGCTTTTAGTTGATTGCGGAACAAATAGAGATGCGTATAAATTTGAAACTCACAAGAAGTCGGTTTCAGTACAGGTTTTTAGCAAATGAGATAGCATGGAGTATTTTAGAATGTACAAACTTTTCTTAAATGACGACGTTTCTTTAAGATGGTAGTAAATTTATAGTATAACATTGATTAATCAGATTCACAGTTTCATTAAAGATATGATGTTTCTAATTGATTAACAAATTCTGATGGAAGTAAATCGATAAAAGAATCAAGAAATAATTCTTATTTAGTATAGTCCCTAAATACGATACAAAGAGTATAAGAGAGAGTAAGGATGTGGCAATGTCTAACGACACATCAGATATCGCATAGTTGTTAATGTCAAAATACGTGCGGTGCATTACATCTATCTAACATCTTTAAACAAAAATTCTTGTATAAATTTAAAAATATAATCTGAATCTGGAAAACGACTCCACCGAATTTCATTAAATTTTGTATTCAGGCGGTTTCGGGGCGCTAAATCTATCTAGCTAGGAATTGTCGTAATATGTCGTTTATATTTTTTAGAAAATGTCCGCGTGTATACTATTAATAGTCCAGTAGATGGCGTTGCTAAGCAACGGAAGTCAGAGAAGGTGGTTTGAAGTTGGATCACGAAAATAAATTGTTTACATGAATTATTTATAAAATACATGAATGATAAAGTAGTCATTTTTACGTCAAAATAACATACGTTGAGTTTCAACGAATAAGGACAGAACGTACAGAAGATCGGTTGTCGGATGCTATATATAAAATATATGTATATATATAGCACGTGGACGACGACGACTTTCTGTTAGAGAAGATGTAATGATGGGCTATAGAAATCAATCCGTATGCGGTGATTTGTCATAATTATTTAAAAAATAATTTCAGAATATTTCACGAAAAATCTTGTATTTAATATAACAAAAATGCATTTCACAAAATACATGACATTCGTTATTAAAATTCCTTTATATGTTTTTTTAATAAAACCTTTGTTGAGTTCATACACATTTCCACTCTTTGTGATGTTGTGATGGTATCAAACCATTGTAATCGAAAGCTTTCTCCAATGCGAATTTTGAAAACGTATTGCACGTATCGAGGTGACGGAAAATGGACACGGTATGGTTTTGTCTGAAATACTGTAATCTCTTTAGCTTCCGTCCGAAAAAAATATTTATTATAAACCTCAAACCAAGTTTGCCTAGTAACGTTTTTATAGATTTGTGTATATATCTCGGCTTTGAGGGATAGACCTGAGCTAGTTAACTTAAGGTGGTCATTATTAACATTACCGTATGATAAAAAAATGTGGGTACATCGATATTTACAACTAATGCCTATTATTCGAATTAACACTTCACAAAGAGGAATTTCCTGTCCCTTATCTTTAACCATGGCTTGGGTTCGGTATCGAAATAGACTCATAGCTCATTCGCTACGTCAAAACATTTAAAACACAAACTACAAAATAACAGAATGACAGTGTTAACTTACTTACCTTTCTTGTAGTTCGGCGTTACGACTAACTGCACAACAATCGGCACTCAGGAGGTCCACACACTTATTGCCCAAACACAACACAAATCATAAGTTCTGTCGCTTTTGCACTCAAATTTATTTCAATAATAATTATTCACTCGAGCGCGAAGAACCTGCTCCGCAGTACGACATAGATTAGTTCATGAACCTACACAAATTAAAGGCAATAGCGGCAAAGTCAGTCTCTGTTGATTTCTCTATACTGATGTCACTTATTTTATTTTTGTACCCTACTTTGCGATCATTTATTTTTTGATGTTCGAATACCGTCTATGCACCGACAAATCCATTACAACCTTGATATATTGATAAGATTGAAGACACATATAAGAATGGTTACGTTAAGGGTACTAAGATATTTTAAGAGCGGAAATCCGATAAAACTGTATAGATCTCCACGCCAATAGGCTATATTCTTTGAACCGTCGTACTTGTATTTATAAATGTATTATGTATAAGTGAAGTAAATGTGTGGGGACCATTGAAAATTGATATCCATTTTCTCTACATACCCTAAGAAAGTAATTATCGTTATTATTTATTCTCATTAATATTGACTTCTATATTTTACAGTGTAGACAAAAATAATCTTATTGTATTTAAACAATATAAATTATTATATTTGTAGAAAATAAACACGTATCACCTTGTAAACCTGTAGCTAAAGATAATAGATTTTTGGCTACTTTAACTTAAGCACTTCATAATATTTGAATTAAATAATTTCTAAAATAAGTTGCTTTAGGATTTATTTATATTAAGAATAGAGGATATTCAATTTTTCATTTCGAATATAGAGAACTTTCCCTTTTGTTTTAAAGCTCGTTAAGCTCCTTATTATTCAGAGATAATATATAGACATTTAGCTGCAGATATCTTAATAAAAATAAAAATTTAAATTTTTTTAACATGATCAGTCTCAGTGACTGAAATAAAATTAGAGTGTCCTTTTTTAATATTAAAATATCCCTTTTCACTGAATGCTTACGAATACGATGAATATATTATTTTAGATTTTAGATTAGCCGGGAACGGTTGAACTGATTTGGGCGGGATTTTCACTGGCAGATAGCTGATGTTATAAGGATTATTTAAAAAAAAATAGTTTAGTTTTTATTTGCGGCCAATACCACGGGGCAGTGTTAAATAAAAATAAATAAATTAAGTACGAACTAATTATGCACCTTATGAGTATTTTCTGTTGGACTATCCGCTTTTCACCATACCTAAATCCCACAGGTGGTGAGTCTGACATACACAGATCGAGAACTTTTAGCAAATGTATTTAAAATGCCTATTCGTTGGTACAAGCCGACTAGTATTCGAGCCCGCGACTAACAGATCGTAAGTGGAACCTTCGCCACTAGGGCATCGGTATTTTTTAAATAACATTATTAGCTTATAAGAATATTTAATGATGATTTTGTAATGAGTGAGACTAACGAAAAAGCTAGTCAAAATCACTGTTACGTCAAAAGCTTTTTTAAAAAATTGTTTAAGTGAATGTGTGGCTTCTTGCCACTGTTGGAGTCACGCAATTCAAAAGTGCTGATCTTGAATTATGTTGAATTCTTACCTCGCGTCTCTTCTTATGCTTACAAAGTAATTTGTTATATATAGACGCTAACAGCTCTAGGGTTGGTGGTTGCATAATAAGCTTAAGTAAAGGGTAGCATCAAAGCAGGCGTATATTTGTAATTTGCATTTCCAGAGCTTTGTTCTGATTCACAATTCACTGCGAAAAGCAATTAATACTTCAAGTGACCTGATTTCCCTTTAAAATAAGATTTCCTTTACTGGTTTCCTTTACAATTGTGATCACATTTGAAACGAAATTGCATAATATACAAAAATATATAGAATTTAAGGTAATTTACTAACTAAGCATTGAATTTTTATTCCATTGTACATAATTTTTTTTAAGTTTTTATACGTAAGAACTTATGATATGGTTAAGTAGTATGATATGGTAAGACAATAGTTGCCTCAGGACTTCATATTTTGAAAATTCTTTTTTAGGGTTCTGTACTCGTAGTGTTCAATTTTTTTAATCATGATTAAACAAACTTAATCATGATTCAAAATAAGTGAATACTAACTTTTTAGAATTTAAATTGTATACTTGACTTCGTACGACGAATACCAAGTTATGCAACGTTAATATTTATTATTTGAATTTCGATAAACCAAAGCTTTTATTTGATTACGCTTTTTGAGTAGACAGACATAGCTATATAAATTTTATCAAGCGTTTTTCATTTGTCGATGGAATTTTATTGAAACAAGTGAAGTTAGAACGGACGTATAGACGCAGTCGTTACTTTATTATACTGTATGTAGGTATGAGAGCTCAGACATGTCCACAAAGTAAACTTAGTAAAAGTTATATAGTGTAAAAAATAATAATAACTTTATTAATAATATACAAGCAAACATGTTACAATATACAGGAGCTCTATCTCTTGAACTAGGTATAGTTTTCGTGCATCTCAGGAGACAGTGCTTTCCATTAGTCAGTGAAACCTGCGTACATTAACTTTTAAAGTATTAAATGAAAAATAATAAAAAATGTGTGCAAAGGAAAAAGGAAGAGCTACAATCAAAGACGAGAAATGATGTGAATGTATAGTGTAGTATGTGTTTGTGTGAGTGTGTGTTTATTATGACGTTACTAATTTATTTTAAATTTGGGTATAATCTCGATCCTGCAACCATTTTAGTAACAATCCTTAAACTTGCGAATGTTAAGCTTTGTGAGATAGTTAAGTCAAATGGGATTTTATTGCATATCCGTGGTGGAATAGAATTGACACGAATATTATAAAAAATATCATTTGACAACAGGAGATCACACCACTTGTCAAAGAGGATTTGAACCTACGAACCTAAGGTTTGCAGGCCGCACCCCAAACCATTAGGCAACCTATTATATCATCAAAATCTGTTCTATACATAAAGACTTATTTATAAGCATACAAATTTATATTCATATATCTGAATGATAAAACACATATGCGAATATTTCCTGAATAAAGATCTCTAGATGCAGCACTCAAAATAGGAATATATTATGTTATCTTATGCATTGCGGCCGTAAATAAAGCATACAAGAATAAAGAAATGCTAGTGTGACAAGATAACTAGCCCGGCACCGTGAAGTGACAGTACAAGTAACATTACCTACGAGAATATTTTCTCTTCCGTACGTACAAGCCAAAAGATAACAGACATGGTAGCTTAAAACAAAAATCGTGTTGTACGAAGGAAACTGTATTGAACGTGGAAAAATCTGTTCGGAATATGTTCATTTAATATTTGAAATTCATTGTAAGAATAAATTGAATATTTCTGAATACATTGCCTGCCTACAACCCTGTAGCTGCATACTCGATTGCATAATACTATATGCATACCTCACGATTTCATGCATACCTGACGATCGAATGACTTACGGTCTTTTGGTCAGGGATTTGAATCCTAATCAAAATATTTCTATTTTAACATTTCTTTTTTAATTTATTATTTGGTTTCTCATATTAAATAAATTATTTCTTTATAGAAAAAGAAGGCAGACGAGCCTGCAGCTGGCTGATCCTTCTAAAGAGATTACAGGTACGTTACTATCCTGTATTTTGAGTCTGAGAATAGTAGTTTTTTAATTTATTATTTGGTTTCTCATATTAAATAAATTATTTCTTTATAGAAAAAGAAGGCAGACGAGCCTGCAGCTGGCTGATCCTTCTAAAGAGATTGCAGGTACGTTACTATCCCGTATTTTGAGTCTGCGAATAGTAGTTTTTTAATTTATTATTTGGTTTCTCATATTAAATAAATTATTTCTTTATAGAAAAAGAAGGCAGACGAGCCTGCAGCTGGCTGATCCTTCTAAAGAGATTGCAGGTACGTTACTATCCTGTATTTTGAGTCTGCGAATAGTAGTTTTTTAATTTATTATTTGGTTTCTCATATTAAATAAATTATTTCTTTATAGAAAAAGAAGGCAGTACTCCTGCACACAGCACGCATCGTCAGCAGGTTTCTCTCTATGTCGCCCTAAGCACCAGTCGGTGGCAAACACTAGGTTAGGTTTTTATAATATTTTTGTATTTTGTATGATATATTTGTGTATTTTACTTTTTATAAAAATATTGTAAAAACTTATTCTAAGGACTAAAAATAAATAAAAAAATAAGAATAACTTTATTAATAATATACAAGCAAACATGTTACAATATACAGGAGCTCTATCTCTTGAACTAGGTATAGTGTTCGTGCATCTCAGGAGACAGTGCTTTCCATTAGTCAGCCAGTGAAACCTGCGTACATTAACTTTTTAAAGTATTAAAAGAAAAATAATAAAAAAAATGTGTGCAAAAGGAAAAAAGGAAGAGCTACAATCAAAGACGAGAAATGATGTGAATGTGTAGTGTAGTGTATGGGTGAGTGAGTGTGTGTTTATTATGACGTTACTAATATATTTTAAATTTGGGTATAATCTCGATCCTGCAACCATTTTAGTAGCAATCCCTTAAAATTGCGAATGTTAAGTCGTATTGTATATCCGTGGTGGAATAGAATTGACACGAATATTATAAAAAAAATATCATTTGACAACAGGAGATCACACCACTTGTCAAAAGAGGATTTGAACCTACGAACCTAAGGTTTGCAGGCCGCACCCCAAACCATTAGGCAACCTATTATATCATCGAATTTATTATCATATATCTGAATAATAAAACACATATGCGAATATTTCCTGAATAAAGATCTCTAGATGTAGCACTCATAATAGGAATATATTATGTTATCGTATGCATTGCGGCCGTAAATAAAGCATACAAGAATAAAGAAATGTTAGTGTGACAAGATAACTAGCCCGGCACCGTGAAGTGACAGTACAAGTAACATTACCTACGAGAATATTTTCTCTTCCGTACGTACAAGCCAAAAGATAACAGACATGGTAGCTTAAAACAAAAATCGTGTTGTACGAAGGAAACTGTATTGAACGTGGAAAAATCTTTTCGGAATATGTTCATTTAATATTTGAGAAATTCATTGTAAGAATAAATTGAATATTTCTGAATACATTGCCTGCCTACAACCCTGTAGCTGCATACTCAAATGAATAATACTATATGCATACCTCACGATTTCATGCATACCTGACGATCGAATGACTTACGGTCTTTTGGTCAGGGATTTGAATCCTAATCAAAATATTTCTATTTTAACATTTCTTTTTTTCTTTAATTTATTATGGAGGGTTAGATCAAAATTGATCATATCACCCTCATAAAAAAAATCTTATAATAAATTTTTACACAACAGTAAAACAATACAATTTTCAACATCAAAGCACGAATACTCAATATGACTATGACCTGCGTTTCAGGCCCGCTCTAACAAGGTGGTATAGCATTCTTGCCTGATCCGACTCCGGAAAGGCAAGAATGCTATTACACGCCGTGAATAGTACTCTTTCAGCTTCGTTCCGGACACATTCGACCATTATGTGGTAAGCGTCCTCAACTTTCCCGTATTTCTTAGGTGGACAACAATCACCAGTCCAAATTTAAGTCAAGTTTATAGCAATGGGCCAACTCTCTAGTCATAACAGAATTAAAATTTATTCCATGTTTAGGATAGTCTCAATTCGTCGTATTTTTTATGTTTGTTACCGAATAACTTTCAAATGGGTGAACCGATTTTGATGATTCTTTTTTATAACTGGTGCTTTCCGTCTGGTTCTCTTCAAATTTGGTCCAATTGTGACGATAGGATCCATACGAAAACCATCAAGTCTTAAATTTGCATCAAGTTTGTGCGCCACAAATGGACAATTTATACCACGCCCACCAATTTCGATTTTTTTTGTTAAGAATGTATTTCACGTTTGACACGTATTTACATTGTTAATTGTTGTTACGCTGGAGGAAAAGCCATTTACAAGTGAACCTCGGAAGGAAAATCAGTAAGTATTTATTAAATTACCTCAAACTCTTGATGTTTTGCTGAAATTTGTCAATAATAACTGTTATGTGCGATATTGAGCATGGAAGCATTGAGGCTACATCCGTTAGGTGTTAGGAGCGTTGTAAGAGTTTCTTCGGCCACTTCTTCTCTTAGCATCACTTACCGAAGTAGCACTTAAAGTTAGCTTTAGAACGTCTCTAAGTTTATTTGTGAAAAAGCAACCGACCGAACCATGGCTCAGCCCTCTCGGGCGCCCGATTAGATCGGAATAATTATGCATAACATAGTAACCGTTGAAGCCGAGGTTAACCCTAACCGGTTCAGAGGTTCAGGTTAAGGGACTTAAGAGTTATGACGGATTGATAATCCGGTGATGCAGTAAAAGCCATCTTCTTTGGCTACTCTTTTTTCATACTATTAAGAACTATTGATTTGATTGATAAGATATAGAGTTTATAATAATTTTCTTTGCTTATACCAAATGCCACCTTTCTCCATCACATTTGGGTAAAGCTTGAGCAAATTTATTTCTATGATCATAATAATGTGACATTTAAATTGAAAAATATGTGGCGTCTATTTATATCTAGGAGATAAAATCCATTATATTGTCTCGCGGGTATCTTAAAAGTTGACATAGGGAAAATAGTAGCTTTCTTTCAACGAAGTGAAAAGCTTTATAGGAATATGGGTAGCATGAATTTGTATGTTAGAAATGATTTATTCTTGGATAATAATTTTTAGGTTTGATTCTTGTATCAAAGATGTAGACACAACATGTTTTAACATGTTCTATTGAATCATTCAATTCATCTTTCGAGTCAGAATGCTATAGTAACAGGATAAGTGGACGTTTCAGGTATGTGTTGTAAACAATGACTCATTTATAAATTTGAATTACAACAAACCCTACAAGAATAAATATGTCCATGCTAGTAGCTAAGACAAGCTGTCCTGGTCGGTATTAGTGGTGAACTTCTAAGCTTACGCAGAATACTCCGTAATAATATTTCCGTGTATTAATAACAGCTAATCAATTACTGGCAAAAATTCTTAGGTCAATACCTATTCCCTTATTTAATGATAAGAATATGAAAACTGTAATTGGTGAATCGTCTGATCCGTCGTTATCCTTATTTTATAAAAAAAATTCCTTTTATCATTTTAAATCTAACAAATGGGCAATAAATTCAGATAAATATTGTTATCCTAATAAATACGGTTTCCTAGACATCACACGCAAATAAATTGCTCTCTACAATTTCAGTAATGCAATATTTGGCAACGCACTTAAAAAGGTAACTGACTTCAGATATTTATAGCTATGAGTCATTGTACATCGTGTGTTCAGCAAAGTAGTGGAACAAGTTGCCGGCGTCAGTCTTTCCGTCCAAGTATAATTTGGGAGCCTTCAAGAGTAGAGTGAACAGGCGCTTACTAAATGAGCGCGTACAATCTTTCGACTATATCATCACTCGATATCAGGTGGGATCGTGGTCAGGCACTAATTTTTATCCCAAAAAAAATATATCAATTTTTAGGTTTCTTTAAAAGTCTATAAATAAAGTTAAGGTCATGGATATCAAATACGATCATTAAATTTTAAAATCAGATCTGATACTAAACTAATATAGAAATAAAGCCATTTTACGGATTTTATCACGGTTTAATTTACAATTAATTAATTACACCGGACTAAGGTATTTGACGGCCCAATGCATTAAGTTACTTAAGCACAAAAAAATCACTACCACTGTATCCACTTCAATGATATTAAAAGACCAAATAATTTATTATTTATGACACATTTATAAATTTCATCTAACGTAGAAATAATTTTGAGAGAGAATCTCAAATAAAATCTTTCCGGTAATGATATTTCTTGTTCTCTCCTCAATCTAAAACCCAGCGGGTATACTCGAATAAATTTCTGTCATCAATATCAGTCGGAAAGGAGTGTAGCTATTTGTTTCGGATTCTGTTTCAACTTATTGTATCTTTTTAATGAAAATGTATTTGTGTTATTAATATAATATCAACATGAAAATGACAATTACATTTAGGTTCAATCTTAATTAGATTCTGTTTACAGCGTAAATTTTAATTATACATTTATATTGTACTTGGAACTTAAAAATAGTTTATATTTTATAAATTGCATATGAGCCGTGGTAGCTCAGTGTCCGGGCGGTTGGCTCAAGTTGCGTAGTACGCTAGCAACCCGAGTTCGATCCCCGGTGCCGACACCAATAAATTTGCTGTTGCAATTTTATGTGCTGATTAACCACGCGCTCGGCGGTGAAGGAAAACATCATGTCTACCTACATGTCTTAGAAAATTTTTCTACGACATGTGAAGTCTGCCAATCCGCATTAGGGCCGCGTGGCAGACTATACCCTTATACTCTCTTTACAGAGAAGGCCTATGCCCAGCAGTGGGACATATATATTATATATATAAAGGCTGTAACTTTACTAACTTTAAATTGCATATATTGTATATGGTGCGTTTAGCGTTAACTAATAGTAAATAAAAACGGAAGTAGTTACACCTGTATAATATGTGATACTGTTAGGACTTTTCCTTGCAGAAACTTATGAAAAGTCATAGTTACAAGCTGGCTAGAATATTGGAAAACCTCAACCGTCACACCGGCAGTGTAATTCTTAGCCATTGATTGTACGAAAATACAGTGTTTCTAGTCGTAGTAGCCACTAAGAGGAGAGAATAGATAAAATACTTTCTACAATTTTCATTAAATTTATTTTTACAATGTCCGTTTTGTATTCAGTATATTTAATTATGGATATGTTAATTTTTATTTCAATGAGTATGTAGCGAGTCGCTCGCCACTTTATTATTTTTATTTTAGAATACTATATTACATATATTACCTTTACTAATAATGTAATGTAAATTAAACAATATGTTACGGACATCAGTCAGTCAGTCAGTCAGTCGAGTCATCTACAAGGTTCACGGGAACCTCGCAGGTACGGGCCTCGGTACACCCCATTACCCGGGTTATCAGCGCAGGGGCAACTGCTCTCCTGGTCTTGGGTACCGTTTTGGAACGAATTTTTTTAGGAATAACTATTTTTACGTCGGGGCTAATCCCTCAAGCGTCAGCCGCGACGAATCTATCTTCTACGCCCTCTCGACCTCTCGGTCTCGATTGAGACGGAGGTCGAGAGGGGGGCCTATGAGTTCAAAATCTCCCTAGAATAGGGGAATTTGAACCTACGGCGCACGTCAGGAGGACGCGCGTGTTGCGAGGCGAACCCGCGCATGTGTTCGTGCGGACCGTTGTCGCGCGGTCGAATAGGTTACGAGCTAGTCTCGTGACAAATTCTTGTATCGATTCGATGCCTAGATCGCGGTGTATTACGTCATTTCTGACGTAACGCCCCGCGTTTAGGATCATTGGACATCAGGACGGAGCGACACCTATTATACGTCATTACTAGAACCGGTTATGGTACAGTGCGCCGTCCGCCCGCCACACATTTTTGCTAATGCACTCTGCAAATAACAGTGCGAAAACGGTGCCCACGCACAGTGCATGTCGCTCGCGCTCTTGCGCCTTAACGCATAACGCTTACGCTGACCGAATTTTAGTGCCGTATATTATCGGTGTAATTCCTCTCCTCAACCAGTGCCTTCCCCAAAAGTAAAACTTATTTAAGGCAATAATTGGTGAGACGTTTTTGTACCCCTCACCGGGGGGACCCTTGTATCGAGTTGCTAGCGATAGAGGTTCAGGCTAAGCGACCTAAGAATTATGCCACCTCTCAATCCGATGAAGCAGTCAAAGCCAGCTTCTCTGGCCAATCTGTGTAGTTCGTCTTTGAAAGACATTAGGGATAGACACTATTACACTATATGTAACATAGCGCATATACATGTGAATACTTATATATTTGAATAACAAAAAAGGTAGCATATTCAGTCAGTCAGTCAGTCAGTCAGTCAGTCAGTCAGTCAGTCAGTCAGTCAGTCAGTCAGTCAGTCAGTCAGTCAGTCAGTCAGTCAGTCAGTCAGTCAGTCAGTCAGTCAGTCAGTCAGTCAGTCAGTCAGTCAGTCAGTCAGTCAGTCAGTCAGTCAGTCAGTCAGTCAGTCAGTCAGTCAGTCAGTCAGTCAGTCAGTCAGTCAGTCAGTCAGTCAGTCAGTCAGTCAGTCAGTCAGTCAGTCAGTCAGTCAGTCAGTCAGTCAGTCAGTCAGTCAGTCAGTCAGTCAGTCAGTCAGTCAGTCAGTCAGTCAGTCAGTCAGTCAGTCAGTCAGTCAGTCAGTCAGTCAGTCAGTCAGTCAGTCAGTCAGTCAGTCAGTCAGTCAGTCAGTCAGTCAGTCAGTCAGTCAGTCAGTCAGTCAGTCAGTCAGTCAGTCAGTCAGTCAGTCAGTCAGTCAGTCAGTCAGTCAGTCAGTCAGTCAGTCAGTCAGTCAGTCAGTCAGTCAGTCAGTCAGTCAGTCAGTCAGTCAGTCAGTCAGTCAGTCAGTCAGTCAGTCAGTCAGTCAGTCAGTCAGTCAGTCAGTCAGTCAGTCAGTCAGTCAGTCAGTCAGTCAGTCAGTCAGTCAGTCAGTCAGTCAGTCAGTCAGTCAGTCAGTCAGTCAGTCAGTCAGTCAGTCAGTCAGTCAGTCAGTCAGTCAGTCAGTCAGTCAGTCAGTCAGTCAGTCAGTCAGTCAGTCAGTCAGTCAGTCAGTCAGTCAGTCAGTCAGTCAGTCAGTCAGTCAGTCAGTCAGTCAGTCAGTCAGTCAGTCAGTCAGTCAGTCAGTCAGTCAGTCAGTCAGTCAGTCAGTCAGTCAGTCAGTCAGTCAGTCAGTCAGTCAGTCAGTCAGTCAGTCAGTCAGTCAGTCAGTCAGTCAGTCAGTCAGTCAGTCAGTCAGTCAGTCAGTCAGTCAGTCAGTCAGTCAGTCAGTCAGTCAGTCAGTCAGTCAGTCAGTCAGTCAGTCAGTCAGTCAGTCAGTCAGTCAGTCAGTCAGTCAGTCAGTCAGTCAGTCAGTCAGTCAGTCAGTCAGTCAGTCAGTCAGTCAGTCAGTCAGTCAGTCAGTCAGTCAGTCAGTCAGTCAGTCAGTCAGTCAGTCAGTCAGTCAGTCAGTCAGTCAGTCAGTCAGTCAGTCAGTCAGTCAGTCAGTCAGTCAGTCAGTCAGTCAGTCAGTCAGTCAGTCAGTCAGTCAGTCAGTCAGTCAGTCAGTCAGTCAGTCAGTCAGTCAGTCAGTCAGTCAGTCAGTCAGTCAGTCAGTCAGTCAGTCAGTCAGTCAGTCAGTCAGTCAGTCAGTCAGTCAGTCAGTCAGTCAGTCAGTCAGTCAGTCAGTCAGTCAGTCAGTCAGTCAGTCAGTCAGTCAGTCAGTCAGTCAGTCAGTCAGTCAGTCAGTCAGTCAGTCAGTCAGTCAGTCAGTCAGTCAGTCAGTCAGTCAGTCAGTCAGTCAGTCAGTCAGTCAGTCAGTCAGTCAGTCAGTCAGTCAGTCAGTCAGTCAGTCAGTCAGTCAGTCAGTCAGTCAGTCAGTCAGTCAGTCAGTCAGTCAGTCAGTCAGTCAGTCAGTCAGTCAGTCAGTCAGTCAGTCAGTCAGTCAGTCAGTCAGTCAGTCAGTCAGTCAGTCAGTCAGTCAGTCAGTCAGTCAGTCAGTCAGTCAGTCAGTCAGTCAGTCAGTCAGTCAGTCAGTCAGTCAGTCAGTCAGTCAGTCAGTCAGTCAGTCAGTCAGTCAGTCAGTCAGTCAGTCAGTCAGTCAGTCAGTCAGTCAGTCAGTCAGTCAGTCAGTCAGTCAGTCAGTCAGTCAGTCAGTCAGTCAGTCAGTCAGTCAGTCAGTCAGTCAGTCAGTCAGTCAGTCAGTCAGTCAGTCAGTCAGTCAGTCAGTCAGTCAGTCAGTCAGTCAGTCAGTCAGTCAGTCAGTCAGTCAGTCAGTCAGTCAGTCAGTCAGTCAGTCAGTCAGTCAGTCAGTCAGTCAGTCAGTCAGTCAGTCAGTCAGTCAGTCAGTCAGTCAGTCAGTCAGTCAGTCAGTCAGTCAGTCAGTCAGTCAGTCAGTCAGTCAGTCAGTCAGTCAGTCAGTCAGTCAGTCAGTCAGTCAGTCAGTCAGTCAGTCAGTCAGTCAGTCAGTCAGTCAGTCAGTCAGTCAGTCAGTCAGTCAGTCAGTCAGTCAGTCAGTCAGTCAGTCAGTCAGTCAGTCAGTCAGTCAGTCAGTCAGTCAGTCAGTCAGTCAGTCAGTCAGTCAGTCAGTCAGTCAGTCAGTCAGTCAGTCAGTCAGTCAGTCAGTCAGTCAGTCAGTCAGTCAGTCAGTCAGTCAGTCAGTCAGTCAGTCAGTCAGTCAGTCAGTCAGTCAGTCAGTCAGTCAGTCAGTCAGTCAGTCAGTCAGTCAGTCAGTCAGTCAGTCAGTCAGTCAGTCAGTCAGTCAGTCAGTCAGTCAGTCAGTCAGTCAGTCAGTCAGTCAGTCAGTCAGTCAGTCAGTCAGTCAGTCAGTCAGTCAGTCAGTCAGTCAGTCAGTCAGTCAGTCAGTCAGTCAGTCAGTCAGTCAGTCAGTCAGTCAGTCAGTCAGTCAGTCAGTCAGTCAGTCAGTCAGTCAGTCAGTCAGTCAGTCAGTCAGTCAGTCAGTCAGTCGTTATAATTTATAAGTCGAGCTGGGAATCGAAGCTGCGACCATCAAATGATGGTAGAACTCTTAGCCAATAGGCTACCATGGCTTACTTTATATATTAAATAATTCGTCAGTGCTTAACAAACACAGCTCTAATGGAATATGAATTAAATAAGTCGCCTAGATCCTTGAAATTTATTGATGGTCGTAATTTTTGAGCGACACCCACAGAATACTTGGGAAAAATATGAAAGACATTTCAGCGAAAAGGCCTCTTGAAATTTATGAGCACGTCTCCCGCACTTTGATCGCAATCGACTTTTCACGATGAAAACCTTAAAAGTAATTTTCATCTATAAGACGAGAAACGTCGAAGTATAACTTCGCGGTGACATAATTTTAATATTCTTGTATACGTAATGTAATGTACGAGTACAATGTGTATATAACATGTAATATAACACATTACACACACAATTTTTTTTTTATGACGAACTACACAGATTGGCCAGAGAAGCTGGCCTTGACTGCTTCACCGGATTGAGAGGTGGCTCTTAGGTCGCTTAGCCTGAACCTCTATTGCTAGTAACTCGACACAAGGGTCCCCCCGGTGAGGGGTAACCTCGGCTTGGACGGTTACTATGTTGTTACAATGTCAGTCTTGACATTGTCAACGCATTAACACGCTGCCCTGGCGATTAGGAGGCACTGGTGTACCACCGCGCCTCCCTACCTGCAGCGCATCGTCGGGGCGTACTTGCATGGCAGGTGCATCCAGTATAGCGGGTCGGAACACGTTCCACCAGAGGGAGGTGAATTGCGGGGTTCCGCAGGGGTCTGTGTTGGGGCCCCTGCTATGGAACCTTGCATATGACGCGGTCCTTAGGGTCGGTGCATAGCAGACGACACGCTAGTCATGTCCGACGGGGACGATTTCGATAGCACCATCCGGCTCGCCGAGCTTGGGGTGGCATGCGTCGTGGACAAAATCCACGAGCTGGGTCTACGGGTAGCGCCTCACAAGACCGAGGCGCTATGGTTCCACAAGCTCCCAAGAGCTAGGGAACCACCCAGCCGGTCGGTTCGCGTAGGTGACGTGCAGGTCCGGGTGGGGTCGACGATGAAATATCTCGGCCTCATCCTGGACAGTCGTTAGGGCTTCGAAGAGCACTTCGACCGCTTGGTCCCCAAGATCGAAAAGGTAGTGGGTGCTCTGCACAGACTGCTGCCTAATCTTGGGGGCCCCAGGAGGAGTCCGCCGCCTCTACGGAGGAATCGTGCGATCCATGGCCCTCTACGGGGCGCCCGTGTGGTGTAACCGCTTCACGGGCGTCCGGCGCTGCAGAGCTAAGCTCCTTAGCCTGCAGCGCAAGATAACCATTCGGATCGCACGAGGATACCGAACGGTATCATACGAGGCGGCCACTATCCTGGCTCGGTTCCCGCCGCTCGACATCTTGGCGGACATGGACGCGCGTGTATACATGCGCGTCCGGGCATAAATCGGCAGCCGGAGACGAGCCGCCCCTGGATGCGGGAGAGGTGCGTCGGCAGGAGCACAGACGGGCGATGGAGGTGTGGCGCGTGCGGCTCGCGGAGCGGCGATACACGCGCCAACGCATCGTCTGTGCCTTCCTGCCGAACTTCGAAGCCTGGCTACGTAGGAGGAATGACGCGCGTCACCTACCGCCTGACACAGGTACTCACCGGGCACGGGTGCTTCGGCGAGTACCTGAACAGGATAGGGCGCGAACCGACCGCGCAATGCCACCATTGTGGCTGTGACCGGGATTCCGCGCAGCACACACTAGCCGTGTGCCCCGCGTGGGAGGCGGAGCGGCGGATCCTGGTCCAGCATATCGGGCAAGACCTCTCCCGCCGGCGGCAGTGGCGGCTGCGCTGGTGGGGAGATCTAAATGGAAGGCGCTGGTCTCCTTCTGCGAGTCAGTAATGACCCAGAAGGAGACCGCAGAACGGGATCGGGAGGGCCGATCCCGTTCGGAATAACACCAGGCAGACGGTGGCAGACCGGCCCGCAGCCCTGTAGTTCTGGGCTCTCAAGAATAAGACTACGGTATCCCCTGCCTGTCGTATAAGGCGACTAAAGGGGCCTCGGGTTCACTGGGCGATAAGGGTGGGGGCCTTTGTCGTCCGCTAAGGTGGACCCGGGAAGAAGGCGACATCGGCTGGCCCGTGTAGCCTTGCACTATGAGGGCACAGGGGGGGAGGGAGAATCCTCCCCCCCCGGGACGTGCTCTCCTTGAGCACAGTGCAGAGGGGCTCCGGTGCGTTCCACTGGAGATCCCGGAGCCCCTCGTCATGCACCGAGGAAAGGGCCACCGGGGAGGTTTTAGTGGGTAAAAACCCACATAACCGCCGCCTTCCCCCCAGAAGGCGGGGTATCTTTTTGAAGATTTCCTCCCCGTTAACAAAAAAAAAAAAAAAAGGACGGTTACTATGTTACGCGTAAGCATTCCGATCCGAGGGCGCCCGAGAGGGCCGAACCACGACTCGGTCGGTTGCTATTTCACGGATAATCTGACATTCAAAAGCTAAACTAACTTTAAGTGCCACTTCGTGAAGCGTTGGCGCTGGGAGAAGAAGTGGCCGAAGAAACTCCAGCAACGCTCCTGACATCTAAGGGGTGGGGCCTGCCCATAAAATAGCGGTAACGCGCAAGGATTATTCGCAACCTCCGACGGTCGCGAATAGACGCTTTGTGGATTTGTAGAGATCTAGCCTGTGCAATGGTAATCGCGTCGTTCAGATCGTCAAGAACGTGTCTTGGCCTCCGGGCGATGCGACGGAATTTATTTTACACACACAAGCACACCAATTGTACCGCCGCAGATGATAAACTTACATAAATGTATTATTTTCGATGTTGCGTGGATAGTCTCCTCTTTAAACGATAGAAGCTTTGTTGATGTTTCTAATAAATTAAATTAAAATCTGAGATTGAATCTATACCTGATGTTAAAGTTACAAAGAGTTTATAAAAAATATTTCAATATTTAACATAAACTTTATACGTTTAATTTAATAATATATTTATTTATTAAAATATTATGTTCATCTATTATTTTATTGTATATAATTTACATAAATCTATTAACTATTTATACGCGTATTAAATACATTTTTATTAGATTCTGTATAAATTCGACGTGAAGGTAATATTGCGCGCGCACGACTTTTGGTAATTCTGGGCACCGCTGAAAATCAGTGATACATACTGAGATGGTGTCCAATGTTGGTATCATATCCAATTTGTCTGTTCCTTCCTTTAATTGTATTGTGTTTATTATTATTTCTTTTTTTAATTTTCTTTTTTGATATATTTTATGTAATGTGTCTGTATATTGTGATGCCAATAAATAAAATGTCTATGTCCTTCAATCCTAATAAATTAGGAAAAATGTTCTGTACGTTGATATCTCATTTATTTCGATCCAGACGAATTTATTTCACTTTGTCGTAATAGCAAACATAACTTGAAGGGCAAAGGCATTTATTCTGCAAGGGAAAAGAATGTTCCCCTGTGCCCACCACAATTTATTTGGACAGAAACTAATTTCTGACCAGTTTCTAATCTCATTATTCGTGTACTTAATTTGCAAATGGTATTATTAACAGGCCTGAGTTTCTCTCCATCTAGCTTTTTATATACCGTCGCGGTTACCTAGACCATCACTATATCAATTGTTAAGAAGTAGTGTATTCAGGTCGAACCGAGGTGTAGGTATAAATGCGCCATTAAATAGACTTACTAGAGAATTTAACTCGTTATCAAAATCTAATGATATCGATCTCTTTTCTCAAAGTATTTGAATGTTTAAAAAGTCATTAACCTTTATTAGTAGTAATAGTACGCCTCCGATGGTATGGCCACAAAATAGATGCCTAAGTTCTCAACTTACAAGGTCCAAGATCCCGCGGCAGGCTCAAAAAACACTGGCTGGACGTTGTGAAAGTGAACATGTTTTTTTTTTTTTAATTTATTATAGAGGGTTTGATCAAAATTGATCATATCACCCTCATAAAAAATCTTATAATAAATTTTTACACAACATCAAAACACGTATATTCCATATGACCTGCGTTTCAGGCCCACTCTAACAAGGTGGTATAGCATTCTTGCCTGATCCGACTCCGGAAAGGCAAGAATGCTATTACACACCCCCACTTGCGACAAATCAACATTAAATTTCGCCGTGAAAAATACTCTTTCGGCTTCGTTCCGGACACATTCGACCATTATGTGGTAGGCGTCCTCAACTTTTCCGCATTCTGAACAATTAGGCGTTGACACCTTTCCCATCATATGAACATGTTAGAAAACCATTTAACAAAGGAGGGTGCCGAAGACCGGGCAAAGTGGAGAGATTACGTATGAAAGCGGACACTAGTGGTAGGCCGGGAAATCGCTAGGCAGAAGAAGAAGAGAGTAGTAATAGTAATATTTATGATATGTAATAGTATTTTTTTTGGTCTATTTCTTTTTGCTTAGTAAATTTTAATTAAAAAAATAGATTTGATTTTACTTTTTATGTTTTTTTAAAGTTATATTCTAATTTTGGCACTCTCCATTTATTCATTGCATGCAGTCTTCACCTGTAACTTAGATGGACCATGCAACTTTTTCAATGTTTTTATATATTGAATATTAAAAATTTTCATTGTTTTAGTGTTGGTTACTAGTTAAACGGAAACGAATTTCACGGATTTGTATAGCGGTAGATAGATAAATATTTTATTGCTTATGTTAAAGTAGGTACAATTCATTAAGTAAAACTAAGCTTATAGGTGATTTCGTCTAGGCAACCTTGTAGGACAGCAGATGTAAAATTAATAATTATCATTTTGAAAATCCCAAGAATCCCATTTTATTTTATAATCCTATTGTATTCAAGTGTAATGTATTTTTTGGCTTTCAATAAACTATTATTAATAATTTTTTGATTAATTAAAATATAATTAATGAACACTAGTTATTTAATAGTAATAATCCATCTATCGAGTAGTAGCAGTCCATTAATCGAGTATAAAATAATAACTTTTACATTTAAATTGAGATCAGTAGTAAACTGTACAGGTATAGATAAACATCTTTAATTTTATTAAATTTATTGCCTCCCAAGTCTTGTAAATCGTGGTAAACATTTTGATCTCGATTATCTTTACAAAATTAATGGCCATGTTGACTGTTCGGATATTTTAGGAAAAATTAACTTCATCACTAAAACTAATTTTTTAATTCAACCCTCTCGTGTTCTACACTTAAACAACTCGTATTTAAAAATGTGTAACTGTCAAGCGAAATATTTTCATAACGACGTCAGAAGATTTGTTTCGTTTTCATTGTATTGTGTGCTATTGTAAAGTTAACATATGAAATAACATAAAATGTTATTTCTGTCGAAGTAACTAGAAATTTAGCAATTATGTTTTTTTATTTTACTGTATAAAAGAAATGATAGAGGAAAAACATTAATACAAAATATAAAGTTACATATTTTAGTTTTATCAATAAAATATTCAATTCAGACGTCGAAATAGAACGCATTAGAGTGCTTGTATATTCTTTAAGAAAGGCTGATTTTTTGATTTTGATAACTATATTTTTATTCGAGGGTTTTCCTGTTTGTCTGTACTAAAATATGGTGTGTTCAATTTTTTGCAATTTACCATTTTTTATCCTTTAGTTATTGCCTGCATTTCATACAACCTGGGCTATAAATAAAGATAATAGCCAATTTCTCTCAAATATTATGAGAGAGGATATCTATTACAGTTTGCGTTTCTACTCATAATAATAATAATAATAATAATAATAATAATAATAATAATAATAATAATAATAATAATAATAATAATAATAATAATAATAATAATAATAATAATAATAATAATAATAATAATAATAATAATAATAATAATAATAATAATAATAATAATAATAATAATAATAATAATAATAATAATAATAATAATAATAATAATAATAATAATAATAATAATAATAATAATAATAATAATAATAATAATAATAATAATAATAATAATAATAATAATAATAATAATAATAATAATAATAATAATAATAATAATAATAATAATAATAATAATAATAATAATAATAATAATAATAATAATAATAATAATAATAATAATAATAATAATAATAATAATAATAATAATAATAATAATAATAATAATAATAATAATAATAATAATAATAATAATAATAATAATAATAATAATAATAATAATAATAATAATAATAATAATAATAATAATAATAATAATAATAATAATAATAATAATAATAATAATAATAATAATAATAATAATAATAATAATAATAATAATAATAATAATAATAATAATAATAATAATAATAATAATAATAATAATAATAATAATAATAATAATAATAATAATAATAATAATAATAATAATAATAATAATAATAATAATAATAATAATAATAATAATAATAATAATAATAATAATAATAATAATAATAATAATAATAATAATAATAATAATAATAATAATAATAATAATAATAATAATAATAATAATAATAATAATAATAATAATAATAATAATAATAATAATAATAATAATAATAATAATAATAATAATAATAATAATAATAATAATAATAATAATAATAATAATAATAATAATAATAATAATAATAATAATAATAATAATAATAATAATAATAATAATAATAATAATAATAATAATAATAATAATAATAATAATAATAATAATAATAATAATAATAATAATAATAATAATAATAATAATAATAATAATAATAATAATAATAATAATAATAATAATAATAATAATAATAATAATAATAATAATAATAATAATAATAATAATAATAATAATAATAATAATAATAATAATAATAATAATAATAATAATAATAATAATAATAATAATAATAATAATAATAATAATAATAATAATAATAATAATAATAATAATAATAATAATAATAATAATAATAATAATAATAATAATAATAATAATAATAATAATAATAATAATAATAATAATAATAATAATAATAATAATAATAATAATAATAATAATAATAATAATAATAATAATAATAATAATAATAATAATAATAATAATAATAATAATAATAATAATAATAATAATAATAATAATAATAATAATAATAATAATAATAATAATAATAATAATAATAATAATAATAATAATAATAATAATAATAATAATAATAATAATAATAATAATAATAATAATAATAATAATAATAATAATAATAATAATAATAATAATAATAATAATAATAATAATAATAATAATAATAATAATAATAATAATAATAATAATAATAATAATAATAATAATAATAATAATAATAATAATAATAATAATAATAATAATAATAATAATAATAATAATAATAATAATAATAATAATAATAATAATAATAATAATAATAATAATAATAATAATAATAATAATAATAATAATAATAATAATAATAATAATAATAATAATAATAATAATAATAATAATAATAATAATAATAATAATAATAATAATAATAATAATAATAATAATAATAATAATAATAATAATAATAATAATAATAATAATAATAATAATAATAATAATAATAATAATAATAATAATAATAATAATAATAATAATAATAATAATAATAATAATAATAATAATAATAATAATAATAATAATAATAATAATAATAATAATAATAATAATAATAATAATAATAATAATAATAATAATAATAATAATAATAATAATAATAATAATAATAATAATAATAATAATAATAATAATAATAATAATAATAATAATAATAATAATAATAATAATAATAATAATAATAATAATAATAATAATAATAATAATAATAATAATAATAATAATAATAATAATAATAATAATAATAATAATAATAATAATAATAATAATAATAATAATAATAATAATAATAATAATAATAATAATAATAATAATAATAATAATAATAATAATAATAATAATAATAATAATAATAATAATAATAATAATAATAATAATAATAATAATAATAATAATAATAATAATAATAATAATAATAATAATAATAATAATAATAATAATAATAATAATAATAATAATAATAATAATAATAATAATAATAATAATAATAATAATAATAATAATAATAATAATAATAATAATAATAATAATAATAATAATAATAATAATAATAATAATAATAATAATAATAATAATAATAATAATAATAATAATAATAATAATAATAATAATAATAATAATAATAATAATAATTCTTGCCTGATCCGACTCCGGAAAGGCAAAGCTATTACTCACCCACTTGCGACAAATCAACATTAAATTTCGCCGTGAATAATACTCTTTCGGCTTCGTTCCGGACACATTCGACCATTATGTGGTAAGCGTCCTCAACTTTTCCGCATTCTGAACAATTAGGCGTTGACACCTTTATGTTAGAAAACCATTTAACAAAGGAGGGTGCCGAAGACCGGGCAAAGTGGAGGAGATTACGTATGAAAGCGGACACTAGTGGTAGGCCGGGAAATCGCTAGGCAGAAGAAGAGAGTAGTAATAGTAATATTTATTAGATGTAATAGTATTTCTTTTGGTCTATTTATTTTTGCTTAGATAATTTTAATTAAAAAAATTGATTTGATTTTACTTTTTATGTTTTTTTTAAGTTATATTCTAATTTTGTCACTCTCCATTTATTCATTGCATGCAGTCTTCACCTGTAACTTCGATGGCATTAACCATGCAATCATATCCATAGGTTACAAGTAATTCCAGAATCGTTTTCTGCGACGAGCCACGGGTGCGCCGTGGTTCGTACGTAATCATGACTCCACGTTGATACAGGGTTACCGACAATGGCCAATTCTTTAAGCAGGCATTTCGACGGTTTTTCGAGACTGCCACCAAACATTCTAACAAACTTCTTGTAAGTGCCGCCACTTATAAGCCTTCTATAATAAATTCCGTCGCGTCGCCCGGAGGCCGAGACACGTTCTTGACGATCCGGACGACGCGATTACCATTGCACAGGCTAGATCTCTACAAATCAACAAAGCGTCCATTCGCGACCGTCGGAGGTTGCGAATAATCCTTACGCGTTACCGCTATTTTATGGGCAGGCCCCACCCTTAGATGTTAGGGCGTTGCTGGAGTTTCTTCGGCCACTTCTTCTCCCAGCGCCAACGCTTCCCGAAGTGGCACTCAAAGTTAGTTTAGCTTTTGAATGTCTCTTAGATTATCCGTGAAATAGCAACCGACCGAGTCGTGGTTCGGCCCTCTCAGGCGCCCTCGGATCAGCATGCTTACGCGTAACATAATAACCGTCAAGCCGAGGTTACCCTCACCGGGGGACCCTTGTGTCGAGTTACTAGCAATAGAGGTTCAGGCTAAGCGACCTAAGAGCTATGCCACCTCTCAATCCGGTGAAGTAGCCAAGCCAGCTTCTGGCCAATCTGTGTAGTTCGTCAATAAAAAAAAAATAACAATACCTTTTTCAATGTTTTTATATATTGAATATTAAAAATTTTCATTGTTTTAGTGTTGGTTACTAGTTAAACGGAAACGAATTTTACGGATTTGTATAGCGGTAGGTAGATAAACATTTTATTGCTTATGTTAAAGTAGGTACAATTCATTGAAGGTTAAACTAAACTTATAGGTGATTTCGTCTAGGCAACCTTGTAGGACAGCAGATGTAAAATTAATAATTATCATTTTGAAAATCCAAGAATCCCATTTTATTTTATAATCCTTTTTTATTAGCCTGTGGGGAACGTACCTAGCCGCGTAAACGCCCCCGGGGGACGAGGATTATGTCGGGCCCTCACCGACTAAACCCACAGAGTGTTCCTACACGGTCGCGTATGGTGGCAGGGCCACGGGAACAGAGACATCGCGGCCCCGCCGCGACTTGACGCCTTGCGGCGTCTCCTCCACTACCCTTCAGGCAAGGCGCACCCGAACACCTAAGTTGCTTCACTCCGTAGGCATCCGCAAGCGGGTGACAAACCCCGAGTCGGTCACCTGGAGGCCATGGGGGCCAGGAGTGCGAGTTTGACCTCGTCCACCCAGCCCCCAGCGACGGTCAAGATGTTTGGCCCCGCCGCTAGCCACCGCCGCAGCAGGAGGGTCACCCCTCCCGCCGCAGCCCCTTCACGCCGCATTAGCGGTGCGGTACCCGCTGAGTCGCGGGGATAGGGAGAGTGGCAACGACACACCAACCTCCTCTCCCCGCGACTCCCTCAACGGCCACAGCAGGATAGTCGCCCCTCCCGCTGCGGCCCACCACCGCATTCGCGGTGCGGCACCGCTGAGTCGCGGGGATAGGGAGAGTGGCAACGACACACCAACCTCCTCTCCCCGCGGCTCATTACATTGTGCAATGGACAGGCTCCTGAGCCTGGAGCCCGCCTTGCAGCCCCTCCATGCCAGCCCTTCACACGGGCCGGTGAGTTCCTCTTAGCTTCACCGTGGGGAGGCGGACCACGGCCGCGACCCCCGGCACGCCAAGCCGAGAACCCTTCGGGGTTATTTTATAATCCTATTGTATTCAAGTGTAATGTATTTTTCGCTTTCAATAAGCTATTATTAATAAATTTTTGATTAATTAAAATATAATTAATGAACACTAGTTATTTAATAGTAATAATCCATCTATCGAGTAGTAGCAGTCCATTAATTAATCAAGTATAAAATAATAACTTTTACATTTAAATTTAGATCAGTAGTAAACTGTACAGGTATAGATAAACATCTTTAATTTTATTAAATTTATTGCCTCCCAAGTCTTGTAAATCGTGGTAAACATTTTGATCTCGATTATCTTTACAAAATTAATGGCCATGTTGACTGTTCGGATATTTTAGGAAAAATTAACTTCATCACTAAAACTATTTTTTTAATTCAACCCTCTCGTGTTCTACACTTAAACAACTCGTATTTAAATATATTTGTTCCACCTCCAGCGAAAAAACTATACAAGTAATCGTTTCCTCATCAGAAGTTTGCACTATTACAATGACAATTCCTTCAATGTGGAGGACTTAACTTCAGAAGTGGATATTTTTAGCAACTCATTTATTAGGTTCAAAACTTTAATTGTAAGTAAATTCTCCTGACTGGATTCTGTTTGCTTCTTCTAGTTTGTACGCGGATGCAAATTGTAAATTATAATAAACAAATCATTCTCGGCACTGACAATCATTGGTCGATAAGAACTTATAAATATATATATAATGTAACATAGTAGACAATAATAATAATAATAATAAATTTATTTATTCTTCTTTCTAAATTTAAATGGACAGTTTACTTATACGTTTACAGTTTACGTAGATCTTAAATTTGTGAAAGACTGGTGTCTGAACTAGGTTACCCTGTAAGACAGATCACCAGCCCCCACCATACTTATAATAGTTCTGTAATTTATTAATATTAACTTACGAATTAGCATGCAAGAAAAAAGTGTGTGGTGTGTGTGTGTGTGTGTGTGTGTGTGTGTGTGTGTGTGTGTGTGTGTGTGTGTGTGTGTGTGTGTGTGTGTGTGTGTGTGTGTGTGTGTGTGTGTGTGTGTGTGTGTGTGTGTGTGTGTGTGTGTGTGTGTGTGTGTGTGTGTGTGTGTGTGTGTGTGTGTGTGTGTGTGTGTGTGTGTGTGTGTGTGTGTGTGTGTGTGTGTGTGTGTGTGTGTGTGTGTGTGTGTGTGTGTGTGTGTGTGTGTGTGTGTGTGTGTGTGTGTGTGTGTGTGTGTGTGTGTGTGTGTGTGTGTGTGTGTGTGTGTGTGTGTGTGTGTGTGTGTGTGTGTGTGTGTGTGTGTGTGTGTGTGTGTGTGTGTGTGTGTGTGTGTGTGTGTGTGTGTGTGTGTGTGTGTGTGTGTGTGTGTGTGTGTGTGTGTGTGTGTGTGTGTGTGTGTGTGTGTGTGTGTGTGTGTGTGTGTGTGTGTGTGTGTGTGTGTGTGTGTGTGTGTGTGTGTGTGTGTGTGTGTGTGTGTGTGTGTGTGTGTGTGTGTGTGTGTGTGTGTGTGTGTGTGTGTGTGTGTGTGTGTGTGTGTGTGTGTGTGTGTGTGTGTGTGTGTGTGTGTGTGTGTGTGTGTGTGTGTGTGTGTGTGTGTGTGTGTGTGTGTGTGTGTGTGTGTGTGTGTGTGTGTGTGTGTGTGTGTGTGTGTGTGTGTGTGTGTGTGTGTGTGTGTGTGTGTGTGTGTGTGTGTGTGTGTGTGTGTGTGTGTGTGTGTGTGTGTGTGTGTGTGTGTGTGTGTGTGTGTGTGTGTGTGTGTGTGTGTGTGTGTGTGTGTGTGTGTGTGTGTGTGTGTGTGTGTGTGTGTGTGTGTGTGTGTGTGTGTGTGTGTGTGTGTGTGTGTGTGTGTGTGTGTGTGTGTGTGTGTGTGTGTGTGTGTGTGTGTGTGTGTGTGTGTGTGTGTGTGTGTGTGTGTGTGTGTGTGTGTGTGTGTGTGTGTGTGTGTGTGTGTGTGTGTGTGTGTGTGTGTGTGTGTGTGTGTGTGTGTGTGTGTGTGTGTGTGTGTGTGTGTGTGTGTGTGTGTGTGTGTGTGTGTGTGTGTGTGTGTGTGTGTGTGTGTGTGTGTGTGTGTGTGTGTGTGTGTGTGTGTGTGTGTGTGTGTGTGTGTGTGTGTGTGTGTGTGTGTGTGTGTGTGTGTGTGTGTGTGTGTGTGTGTGTGTGTGTGTGTGTGTGTGTGTGTGTGTGTGTGTGTGTGTGTGTGTGTGTGTGTGTGTGTGTGTGTGTGTGTGTGTGTGTGTGTGTGTGTGTGTGTGTGTGTGTGTGTGTGTGTGTGTGTGTGTGTGTGTGTGTGTGTGTGTGTGTGTGTGTGTGTGTGTGTGTGTGTGTGTGTGTGTGTGTGTGTGTGTGTGTGTGTGTGTGTGTGTGTGTGTGTGTGTGTGTGTGTGTGTGTGTGTGTGTGTGTGTGTGTGTGTGTGTGTGTGTGTGTGTGTGTGTGTGTGTGTGTGTGTGTGTGTGTGTGTGTGTGTGTGTGTGTGTGTGTGTGTGTGTGTGTGTGTGTGTGTGTGTGTGTGTGTGTGTGTGTGTGTGTGTGTGTGTGTGTGTGTGTGTGTGTGTGTGTGTGTGTGTGTGTGTGTGTGTGTGTGTGTGTGTGTGTGTGTGTGTGTGTGTGTGTGTGTGTGTGTGTGTGTGTGTGTGTGTGTGTGTGTGTGTGTGTGTGTGTGTGTGTGTGTGTGTGTGTGTGTGTGTGTGTGTGTGTGTGTGTGTGTGTGTGTGTGTGTGTGTGTGTGTGTGTGTGCAATTTACCATTTTTTATCCTTTAGTTATTGCCTGCATTTCATACAACCTGGGCTATAAATAAAGATAATAGCCAATTTCTCTCAAATATTATGAGAGAGGATATCTATTACAGTTTGCGTTTCTACTCATAATAATAAAAGTGTAATCATGTGTAAGCCGGATCTTTCCTTGAAATATTTTTATAGGATGTAATTTTTACACTAAAGGAATATTTTGTGCATTATTCTATGAAAAAAAGGAAAAAGCAGTATGCAGCATGTGGCTTACCTGAATTTAAAAGATCAGCTCCGTCAATAATCAAAACTACCAGGATAATTAGAGGTTTATTTTGACCCTTTTACCCGAACCTGCAAAATCATATATTTTTTTATACTTTTTAAGGAAGTGCTTGAACGACTCGACCTGATAACAATAATCAATTTTCCAAAAAAATTAATTAATATGAAAATATTATGTCCATGTGGCGATACTGAGTACTAAAATTTATATAAAAATAAAATTTTATTGCATTATCCAAGTTAACGTAAGATATCCTTTTTCGTTTAAGTTTATGTTTTTTAATGAAATATAAATAAATTAGGATAGGAAGGAAAGAGAAAGAAGGAATAATAAGGAAGGATATTTAATTGTCTATCATGCACAATTTATTTCAATTAACTAGCGTCTTTATCTTCCGAGATATTCAAACATTCTTAACCGATCCTTTATTTTTGCCCACGAGTGTACATTAAACCAATAAAAAACTAAAAATAATTTATAATAATGGCTTCAATGCTACTATTTCTGAATTAATTTCGACTATACAACAACCAGTAGTTGAAATAATAAGACTGATAACTGAACTTCAGACGGAAATATCAGCAATCAATCGTTAGTTATTATTGTCGAATGAAGATAAACAGTCGCGTCACCTTGTACTAGTACTAACGACTACACAAATTTATAAGATGGTATACTAATTTCCTTTTAGTTTTCGTATACATATAAGCAGGATCGCGTGACGGGAGTTATTGCGTGCTGGTACATTGAAACCTATTACTAAACTTTCCCAATAACGAGGATTTTTTGTGTTCTAGTCATTAGGAGGTTGATGTAAACAAAAAAATATATATTTGGTTTCAAAAAAAGCCATGAGCTTATTATTTTAATTTACTATTGTAATTTTTTAATTAAAGTATAACTAAAAGGCTATATATAAATTTAGGCATAAGTAATATCTTTAATACTTCTGGTATTAGGACGTCGACTATATTCGATGCGGCACGTAAGCAGATTTGACAGGCTAAAAAAATCGTAGAGATTTCTTACAGTTATTTATCCTCTAGCACTAAGTATTCAAATTGTTTGGTGGTGACTCTGGAATTTAACCGTGGTTGGTTGTGTAATATGATAGATAAGACGAACGATTAGACACTTTTAACCAAATACTATTAGCATAGCTAGAATTTAGGTTACCAAATACTATCAGCATAGCTAGGTTTAGGTTTTAAAAACCATACTTTTGATGTTTACTTGTTACAATATATTTTTTACTATTTCTATTTTGACTGTGTCAGCTTCGAAAGATTTAATCAGTTACACAATTCTATCTAGTTAAACACACTATATACAACGGGCAAGGATAAATATAAGGATAAATATACGATATCTTCCTATCTGTAGAAGTGTGTAAATTTTTGCAATAAATCATAGGCCAATCTATTCCGGATTCCGAGTGTACTTGTGGGTACGTTCAAGTGGCAATTAACAAATTGATAGTTGGTGTGACGCTTTAGTACGTGTGCCTTTGTGAATCACGTAGCGTGGTTTAATTAAAGTTATACTCTGTATGTCTTTTTTCGATTATCGAGTGTTTATTTTGCTTTTTGATTGGATGTTGTAGTTTTGTGTCACGTCCTTTTAATACATCAGCAGACCCGTGTCACCTTGAAATGCGGGGGCACAGGGGACGTGCTTTTTACGAGCACGGTGCAGAGGAGCTCCGGTGCGTTCCTCTGGAGATCCCAGAGCCCTTCACCATGCATCGAGGAAGGGCTGCCGGGGAGGTTTTAGTGGATAAAAACCCCACATAACCAGAAGGCGGTGTATTTTGTTGGTTCTATTTATTTTTCTCGATAACAAAAAGGGTTTGATTTTTTTTGTTTATCAGCTATTCAATAATTGGCAAAATGCTGCTTATTTCTGCTACTGCTAATAATTTTGAATAACTAGCAAGAGATGTGAGGGTATTTGTGAATTTGTTTCGCCGTTGAAACAGGGTTTGCCACTGTTACTTTGTTTTTTTTCTTTCTTACCTTTCTTTCTTAAATAATTGGCAGCTCACCTATAGCTCCTTTGATCTTGCCTCATCCATGAGAACTTAACTTAATCCCCTTGACTTAACTCAAGTGAGCCGCTCCGCTTATCCCTTCTCCGATAAAATAAAACTTAAGTTCTTATTATGGATAAGCAATTCCTTGGGGAGCGTTAATAATAACGTTTTTTTTTCATGAAAACATCAATGAAAAGATAAGCAGGGATTAATGAAAATCCCTAATTATATTTGTTCTTATTTTGACTTAACATATATTTAGATGTGTTTGAATTAAAATCTTTGAATACTGAACTCATTATTCAATACATAACAGTATATTTCCTACAGTTTTTCGTTTTTAATTGCTAACGTGTTCAGCGGAATTCAGTTTTCATGGTTATCAGTAAAAAAAACCTCTACAGAGTATAAATATATGAATATATATTTAATTAATGTAAATTAAAATTTTACGTATAGCTTATAAATCATGACGTTCTTTTGAATGAATTGTTAGCGACAGTTGGTCCTACTGATTGCCAACTTAGTTTTAAATATTACTGTTAGCGACAGTTGGTCCTACTGAATTCCAATTTAGTTTTAAATATTATAATCTATAAAGTTAATGGTCTGACTAATATAGAAGTACTTTAGTTTAGTCAACTAAAGTACTTTTATCGGTTGTCGGCAACCAAGGCCGTTTCCGCTTCCGTCTTTGAAAGAGATGCATATACTAGAAATTTAGGATAAAAAGGAGAGGACTCTCTCTGTAGACAATTAGTGTACAGTTTAGAACAAGTGAGTTATGCTGGAGGAAAAGCCCTTTAAAAGTGAATCTCTGAAACAAAGTCAGTAAGTCTTTAATAAATTACCTCTAAGTTTCTTGATGTATTGCTGTTAATAATATGATAAAATATAAAATATGTTGTGTGCGACGTTGAGCAAGATAGCTCACAGTAATATTTGCATATTTCAACTTATTTTAATTAAAAATATTATAATACTTTTTACTTCCCATGTAGAAATACGTTTCTATGCTTTAAGTATCGAAATGACCGACCAAATGGGATGTTATATTACAAAACAATCAAACCATTCTCTTCAAAAAGTAAATTGAAGAATGGGTCCCTCGACAATCAGCGAAGTGGACCTGATCTCTCGTAATGGACATATTGATAGATAAGCGGACTCCTTGTGGGGCGTACTGTAATAAATCCTCAGAGACTGACATTTTTCTCAATTCGAAATGTTATGCATTCAGTTACACACAGTAAAATCACAGATATCAGTTCTAGTACGTGTATTTGCATAGAATCCAGAAACGTATACTTGTATTTAAATATATGATTCTATCTACTTCATAGAGAAACGAGACTCGATGAGTTAATGTCTTCCGCATAACGGAAATGTCTACAGGATAACTCTAAGCGTTTCGACTTTTTGTTGTCGTGAAATAAATTTTCCTTGGTGATTTATCAGAGTAACAGGGGATCCATCCGCGTGGTGGATTATGCATTAGTTAATCTTATTTGAGAACTCCTGTGTCCAGTAGAGGGTCATAGAAATACTATTAGTAATTAATTTTAGAATGAATTCTTGGCACCGCTCCAAAGTATTAAGTGGCTAAGCGGACCTTTTATGATTTTATGGTCAGGGATTAGAATATTGGCAGGTGTATGGCGATGGTAAGTATATCATTTATGGTATCTAATTTGCTCATGAAAACCGCTGTATCCATCTACCCCGCTTAAGTTAAAAGGACGTGAAAGCCCAAATTACTGTGTCGAAAAACTCAATTTTTGTACCTTGATACTCAATACCTTTTCGTTTTAAATTAGTATCGACCAAAGACACAATAACAGACATAAATACTAACATTTACTTTAGTAATATAAGTATAAAGAAGCTTCCTTTATGAAATGAAAAGCAAATATTTTAAATACTACAGCTAGTTTGCAACTTTAATGCAATTTTCTCTGAATTGAAATTTGAAATCGATAGCAGTCTTTTCATAACATTCCTTTGTGAGATAAATTTCATTCCAGAAAATAAACTAACTGCAAGCTACCACAATGTGAAGGTGTATTAGTATTCAAAATGATAATGATATTTTTCTTCATTATTATTCTATTCCTTTACGAAGTTAGCGTTTTTATTTATTATTTTTATTTATTTAAACAATTATGGTTGTTTTGCTGCCTTTACGGCTTCACCGGATTCAGAGGTGGCATAGCTCTTAGTTCGCTTAGCCTGAACCTCTATTGCATAGTAACTCGACTCAACGGTGCCCCGGTGAGGGGTAACTTCGGCAATTATTTTGGTTATGATATTTACCCTCCCATTTTATAAGAAAAGACAAACGAGCTTGTTGGATGTCACTTGGTATCACCGAAAAAAAATTAAGCACAATAAAAAATACGTAATAGAATTATAGTGTACGATGATAACATTATCAAATTAGGCCAGAGATTCAATGAGATGTTTAACAGTTTTATTTATTTTTAAATAATTTAAAAAGTTTTTATTATTATTTATTGGTGTATGCATGAGTGTGTGTGTGTGTGTGTGTATGTGAGTTGGTTCGGGTACGTGTGCAGATTTAGAACCTACTTTTTAACTCTTCACATTCTCGTTAAGGGAATTGCAAGAGCGTTGCCGACGTTTCTATGAAGAGTTCATCAGCACCTCAATTATCGAGCAAAGCGCAGAAGTATAATACAATTCCATTGCATGTCGGTATTCTGTTAAGTCGTGGTACTTCCACTGCCATGCAGGTCCCATAAAACGAAAGTAGAAGCCGCGAGGTAACTTTACCATTTTTAAAACCCTATTTACGGTATTAAAATTTAAGAGCTTTTTTTGAATTTATTAAATGATAAACTTACAGTTTGCAAACAATATTACACAGTGATAGAAATTCTTAGAAACGATAACTGCATATGATATAACCAAGTAACCCAAGCTCCTCGGCTCCTCCTTAATAAATGCAGAGTGAACAATTTAAGTGTATTGGAAAAGAGTACGGACACAGGTCTGTGGTTGCAATCTAAGAATAATAAAAAAAGCTCCTCGGTGCCCGCACTAATGTAATTGCTTGTTACACTTTTAAAGAGTGACTTATCAACATAATATTATGAGGAGACCTGGCATGTCTGCAAATGAACTCTCTGAACTAAAAAAAAATTTCAAGTTCCTAAAGTTTTTTTAGCGTGACAGACTTCACTTTCCTACACTCACAATAAAAGTCCAGCACCATCAGGATAAGGGCTGTTACTTTTGAAAAGCCACCTATAACCTATTTTATAATATTCACTTGTTTTTTTTTTTTATAATTATTTAACTGAAGCACCAATCAAAATAAATCTGAATACCACAACATGTTGCTTTGCCACTTTGAGCCTTAAGGTGATCTCGTTAGCTCAGTAATTAGACTAGCTAATGCGCCCTTTAAATTGTAACACAATTATGTATGCTTATTTCAGCTTAGTGGTAAATACGCGCGGCGGTGGTCGAGTCGAAACCAATGTCAAAAATTTAAGCAGAATACTTAAGTTATTACAGGTCTTCTAGTTTAATCAAACTAAAGCCTATGACATTTTAAAGTAGAGAAATTCAGCTCGTAAGGACGTGACCTATTTGATATCCCTCATTATCATAAATCAGCTCGTATCGAATGTAACCACTTACCACAAAGCCATTCGGCACGACATATTGCATTTCGCTAATGAAAATAACGCTTTGCGAATTTCCTCTTTGGCAACGTACGCATAAAATTATTTTTTTTTGATAAAACCAATCCACAGCACAATATATAACATAATATTATGCACACAATTCAAAAACAATTCTCATAAACACATATCAACTCTCACGCCATTTTATGCCCAACAGGGTAGATAGAATCAATAATCGACATCCGTTTTTCGCTTAGCCCAGGCCTCACAGGTGGGAAGTCAATCGCCATACACCAAACAAGTACTTTTTTGTAGCAATGTCATGTTAGGAAGTACTTTTTTGTATGAAAAACTCTAAATTTTTGATTCGTCAATGTTTTCAACCGTCCAAACCGAGGTTACCCCTCACCGGGGGGACGGGGTGACCCTTGTGTCGAGTTACTAGCAATAGAGGTTCAGGCTAAGCGACCTAAGAGCTATGCCACCTCACAATCCGGTGAAGCAGTCAAGGCCAGCTTCTCTGGCCAATCTGTGTAGTTCGTCATCAATAAATAATTTAATCGTCAGTGTTAGTTCATTTAATGAAAGATTTGATGCCATTTTGTAATCACCGATTCTATTTAAATATTTGAGTAAACCTCAATCAAAAATCTCGAAATCCAATAAATAATTACAGCTTCAGCAAAACGTAAGTTCGTGAAACATAAATTTCATTAGCGAAATGCAATGCATCGCGCTCGAATGGCTTTGTGGTTAATGGCCATATTCGATACGAGCTGATTTACGATAATGAGTCCATATCCATACAGGCGATGTATCCTATAACAAGCTCAATTTGTCTTGCGTGGCGCATTATGTGAATGCCTTTGCGATTTTTAATTTCAACACACAGCATGATAACCAACCTAAAAAAAAATCCCATGAATAAATCTACGTTCACGGAATTTATCACTGTTTAATTATATTTTTAAATGCTCTTGGTCAGATATGTTTGACGTGTCAATGTTATAGTTGTTTTAGTTGAATGTCTCCTTTTTATTTCAGATCCAATGTACGCGTAATACGCTTACGTTTAATGTAAGTTTTTGTGTTTAATTTTTAATCTATATTTTTGTTTAATTCAAATCACAAGCATCTCAAGCTTTTTAAATAAATTTTTTTATATGTATCGATGGTATGGAACCTTTCTATAAATAGACAAATACAAAATAACGTTCAAAATTCGTTTCACGACTGTACGGAGTTTCCGAACGTTTAAGATTTGGGAACCTTCAATAAACGAGCCTACTCCTATCTCAAAGGCCGGCAACGCACCTGCATCTCCTCTGGTGCTGTGGATGTTCATGGGCGACGGGAAAAAAAATTGTAGGTTACTAAGTAATAATGAATCGTGAGGTGATTAAAATTAAAACCTCATCATAGTTGTTACAGTTGTAAAAGCTTTTGGAATAACAACGTAAATCAAATAAATAAAAGAAAATTAAAGAAAGAATTTGTCACTTTTTATGAGTATTGATAGATCAAAAAGTTTATTGTATAAAATGTTATGTAATAAATGTTCGAATTTATCACCGACGAAATGTAAAATTAATTCTTTGTGTCGAAAATTGACAATTATACACGTACTCGTACAATGCCGCTTGGCGTAAAACTGTAATTTCATGTCAATAAAATATTACGGCCCTCATTAATGTACATGCCACAGCTAAAGTTGAAAAATCATTTATTCTATAAATTGTCTAGATAATCTGCTGATTAAACAGGGCATAAATATAAAAACGTTTTAGACGTTCGACTTAGGGCCTGATTCTTTACTTGGAGTTTTAAATTCAATCCGGCAAGCGTACAGTTTTTGTTTTTTTGGTTTTTTAACTACAAAAATATCTTGCTTACATTTGTGCCCTGTGAATGACAGCGATATATACGACAAAGAAGCTAGGTAAGATTGGATATATTGCTATATCTGTCTATCGCGTTATGGCTAAACTTGGATTGCAATTTAAACAACAATAGAAATTTGAACGAGCCCTTTTATAAATACCTAATGTAATAATTACCAAACATAAATGAACTGAACGTTTGAAATAGGAAAAATAAATGTGGGAAATAAACAAATCTCAACAATACGGAGGTTCATTCTGTTGACATTACGTAGGTAAAACGAGGTAAACTTATTCACGGCTCTCGTTAACGAAGCCAATGGGTTAATCTGTGGATTAATTGGGTAATGTGCAAATTGACAGATTTAGCATATAAGCGGTAACATGCGCATTTTCATGAACCAATATTAAATGAGACAAATATAAGTTTGTTAATTAAGCATCCTTTAATCTATAATATAATAATGTGAGTTCTTTTTTATTTTGCTATATTATGATATTGTTGGTTTGTTAAAAAAAAATATTGAACAAGTTTACGAGCAAAAACTAAAACCGACTTCAAATCAAATCAAACTTTAAACGTTGTAACAAGTGGACATTCTCTTTGTATTTCCGAATTATCGAAGGAATCATACGAATATAATTCATCAGAACCCATCAAATTATTCTTGACGTGCATCCTTTGCAATAAAAATCGAAATCGGTTGGCGTGATATTGAGTTATTCGTTCATTTGTGGCGCACATATTTTTGCAATTTTTTAACGAGGAGGTAATCTCCAGAAAGATAGCCCGCCTTCTGGGGGGAAGGCGGCGGTTATATGGGGTTTTTACCCACTAAAACCCGGTGGCCCTTCCTCGGTGCATGGTGAGGGGCTCCGGGATCTCAACTGGAACGCACCGGAGCCCCTCTGCACTGTGCTCAAGGAGAACACTTCCCGGGGGGGAGGTTACTCCCTCCCTCCCTGTACCCTCGCAGTGCAAGGCGACACGGGCCAGCCGATGTCGCCTTCCTTCCTTGCCGGACGACAAAGCCCCCACCCTTGTCGCCCAGTGAACCGGAGGCCCCTTTTAGTCGCCTTCTACGACAGGCAGGGGATACCGTAGTCTTATTTTTGAGAGCCCAGAACTACAGGGTTGAAAATTGCAAATTTAAGACTTGTAAGTTTTTCTCATGGATGCCATTGTCAGAATTGGACCAAATTGAAATTGGATTGGAAACGGGAAGCACTGGCTTTCAAATAAACAATATCATCAAAATCGTTTCACCCGGTCGAAAGTTATGAGGTAACAAACATAAAAAAATTTGAACTATACATAAACGAATTGAGAACCTCCTCCTTTTGAAGTCGGTTGAAAAGTGGATAGTGTAGTAAGCAGTAGTGATAAGTGATGATGTACGTACAGCTGGAACTAAATCTACTTTCAAACATTTACTATGGAAGCTTTACCTAAGCAAGGAATAGTTTGACAATTGCTGTCCCTATCCATCTATAATTATGTATTTATGTATTTGTATTTATATATGTATCTATTTATTATTATATATAATTATTATGTTTATATATTTAATTTATTTGTAAGTAGATATGTATATTATATATGCTTGAATTTATTATAGTTTTCTTTTATTTGTTATTTTCTCACATAGCTTGCACCCGTTACTTTGTCTCTACACGACTCCAAGGTAGACTGGCAGAGAATGCCTACTGGCATTAAGTCCGCCCATTTGTATCTTTTTTTGTATTGTGTGCAAATAAAGAATAAATAAATAAATAAGTAGTTAGTAGTGATAGGGGGTTTTCTACCCCGCTATGGATATAAAAGCGATGCTTCCTAGTTAGCGTATTTCACGTTATTGTCTACGCGTACATTGTTCAAAACTATTTCGAACTAAGCACAAGATGGAACGCTATTTGCAACTTAGTTAAGTAATTGCATTGCAAGTTACCATCCAATATAACGTTAAAGAGGATTGTAAATTTGATCTATTGTTTGAAATTTTAAACACGTAAACTTATTAAAAAAAATTACTTTACCCATATTTAATAATTAAAATTATATTATTTTTTATTATAATACATATGCGTAAAGTAATTTTTTTACTTAATACTACTTTGTAACACAAATAAATAACCAGCATTCGAATAAATTCTTTATCAAGTCGAAGCCTGCCACAATACAGGATACTAACTGGCCATCAATTATACCTATAATATATATATTATAGGTAGTATAGATTTTTATGGCACATTAGCTCATGACGTACATTTTCCGAATGACTAGTTACTGGAGACGTCAGTGAAAATAACAATACGGGATATAATAATCAGCAGAGTATAAATTGCGATACATACGAGTATGTACTGCGGTTGTTGGGAAAGTAGAAAATGAAAGAAATAATTGGCTATTGGTAATTTATTTATAGCAAACACCTACGAACAATACGAAGGTAGATTAAATATTATGACTATGTTTTAAGAACGACTTAGATCATATACCGCACTGTAAGTTTTTGGTGATTTAAACTGGTACCCAATGCGGATGAGAATTGATAACTTCAGTGGATTTTGTCATTTTAGTTA
The DNA here is from genome assembly GCA_029286785.1 of Meandrusa payeni. NCBI lineage: Eukaryota > Metazoa > Arthropoda > Insecta > Lepidoptera > Papilionidae > Meandrusa > Meandrusa payeni. Next base: position 4,980,888 of record JAGSMX010000027.1, read on the forward strand.
GACGAAGTCGCTACATGTACAGGTTTTTGGTAACATATTCGATTTTTAACAGCAGACATAAAAGTCGCACACAGATGCGTAGGAAAGGAAGTTTTAGGGAATTCGGCAAACCACCAGCTTACACTAGAGTCACAGCGTTGCCAAACCTAGGAGTATAAACACCTTTCGTTCACGCCGTTAGTTTGTGAATTGGAGATTGCACGAGCACGGCGGATATTTTATGGCAAAGAAAGTGACAGCAGTGACTTTAGCACTGATGGAATGTTGTGAAGAGAGGGTATTTTAATTAGGAAGACGAAGGGAATGAAAGGATGGAATTGTGGAAGCTGAGACAGATTATTTTATTGTTTTATTATGTTTAAATTTATTCTATTCAATGTCATACTTTATTACAAATTAATTTAGGCAAAATATATTTAGCAACGTCCACACTGATCGGGAACGAGAACAATAGCCGCGCGCACGTCGATGATTGCGTCAGTTGATCGTTAAATTAAAACGCAACTACGCGTCACTTTTGCTCGCAAAATACTTCCCGCCAATTCCGCTGCTAATTATTGTCTTGTGCCTTCCGCCATTCTGTGCTTTGCTTCTTACGTTAAACAATGTATAAATTGCTCGTAAAATCAATAAACTAGTGAACATTAAGTGCGTGTGTTCGTAATTACTTCCATGATCCACACCACAGAATGTCATAGATAAGAAAGATTATCCACAGCGACATCTATGATCACCGCGTATGCAGACCATATGTATAGGACACACGAATCCATTTAGAGGATTAGCTGGGTGTATTGTTAAATGAACTTTAAGGGTAACATTATTTTGTATTTAAATTTTATATGTTACATCTTAATCTTGTATTCTGTGTTTGTGTTCCAAAATGAATAATAAATTGATTGATAATGAGCTATGATGTGATCACATATCTTCGCCTGTAGTATTATTTGCTAAAGCACACTGAAATAATTAACCAAAGAGTAGTAATGGCCAAACGAAAGGAAGACTTAATAGGTTTCATCTATACAGTACAGTCTTTTGTTTTGGTAAATTAAATTTCACATTTCTATTGATTTTTATAGCGTATCACGTACATTTTCCAACTGAAATCGTTGTACTAGTTACTAGAGACGACAATGAAAACTACAATACGGGAGATAATAATCAGGAGAGCATAAATTGCGATACGTATGTACTGCGGTTGTAGGGAAAAGTAGAAAATGAAGGAAATAATTGGTTCGTTTATGTATTCTGTACACTACGCTTGTATGATGCATGGTTGACAGCCTGGAAAGGTAATTTGATTTTCAAGTTTTGGAATTGTAATTTCGGCTCGGTTACGTAATACCATAAATAAATATATTAGTAAAATGGTATGGAAGCACACAAATTTTCTCTTATAAAACAGGGCTAGAATATCTCTATACGTCTCACTTGATCTTAAGTGATCACCGTTGCCCTTGAACATCCAGAACAACTGGAGAAGAAGTGCATAGGCTGCCTTTGAGAAAGGTGTAGGCTCGTTTCTCGAAGGTCCCCAAATCATACTAGTTCCGAAACACAGACAATTGTTACTCGACAAACGTACAGTCGTGGAACGCCAACCATGCCGCGGTGTCGAAGGAATTAAGAATTCTGCCGCGGTATTTGGAAATAAGTAGCTAGGATAATTATGATTAATTAACCATTCAGATAAAACTGATTCTCTTATGCAATAAAATAGTTAACATTTAATAAGGTATGTCCTAATTTATATTAGGCATCAAAAATACCCTTGCCAAATACCTGCCTCCTTAACAAGATAGAGCGTCGTGCCAGGGAAGTTTTACAAATGGGTAATATTTTACATGTCAAAATTGGACTACAGAGTTTCGGCATAAACACATTATTTGAACTGCTCCCAAAAGTTTAGACTCGAAACTAGATATAGAAGTTCACAAGGACTTTTGTTAGTATTATTGATATAATTTTATTATTTCAATGTCTAAACGCTCGTATCAATAAAGATAATAAATATTTATTTTCGTATTTCGATTTCTTATGTGCAATAACAATCGCTTGCTAAAATTTGTGCCAGGTCTATAGGTATGGGCTCACCACCTCTTACACACATAACCTCATAAGCTTGGTAAATTGAATTGAAAGCGAAGCGATTGCTATTTCAATTCATCTTTTTTTTCTTCTTTTACTCCGATTTGCTTCAGACACAAATGAAAAGAAAACAAAAAACGACCGCTTTTGAGATACAACACAAATTGATATTAAAAAGTTGTTTGTTGATGAAAGTATTTCAATATTCCTTATTATCATTAAATCTTCTTTATGAAGGTACTATGTGTAAAAGCCTATAAAAAGTTTTACAATTTTACGACTGCAACGGGTATACTAATGGCGGTAGTTAATGAGTTCCAGTCTGCCGTAAAAGTTAAAATGAATAATATGAGTACTTTTTCGACTTTTTTAATTATTATAAACCTTCACAAATATTAGCGAATGGGTAAACAGTATGATATTGTTAGGTAACAATATTATTCGTGGGGAAACATTAGGTTTATACAGGCAATACTAGCACTCTGTCTGTGGGTTGCCTGATCTATGGTCGTGTTCGGAGCATCGACACAGAGATAAAAATGGCGGAAGGCAGTTATCTTCAAGCAGTTAAACCGTTATACTTTTGAGTAAGTAGGCCGTGACACTGAAGCGAAGGAGAAGTGAGTGAGTCATTTTGTCTTTCTCTACATTCTATAAATGTATTATTGTGCTCTAAATACTTATCGTTTGCCGTGCTAATGTCGGATTTTGTGCTTGATAATGAGCCAAATAAGAGATGAGGCCAAGGAGAGTAAATTAAGGAATATTTAAGATTTCCTTACAATATGGAAAGTAAATGCAATGTGTTTATGGCAAATAAAAAAAGTTATAAACTATTGTCAAATCCATATAACCGAGGCTATGATGGCCAAGAAACTAATAGATTTGATTCGCCATCTGAAGGTTTGGGATTCGATCCCATATGGTGTGTACCAATGAGTTTTCATTTCTTTATCTATTGATTTTTTTTATTGGCAAAGGCACTAAATATTTTACGGCTCACCTGATTTTAAGTGATCACTCTTACCCATAAATATTCACAACACCATCGGTTGTTTTAGAGAAACAATTACCGTTTACTTATGCATTGTAGATAAGTCATTATCGAATGTATGTTAATTGATTGTTCTATATTACCAAAAATGACTTGAAACTGCTAAAAAGCACTTTAAGACTCCTATACTTGAATTAGACGATTTAAATGCTGTAGCCGCATCTACAATAGCATACAAATAAAATACTTGTACTCGCCGTTCCAATTTAGTTTTATGAGCTTTCTTTTTATTAAATTTCAGACAACACATCTAAAATTTTAATAAGAGTTTTCGCATTTTCCAAAAGAATAACGCGTCACGTAGTTGAAAAAGATATTTATTTTCATTCAGAGTAATAATGTATCCGAACACGAGTCATAACTGTCGGTCTATTTACCCAAATGCAGTAGCCGCTTTAACAACGGTTAATTTAAAATGTTACATTTCCTAACATTATATACACACGGTAAAAGTCAAATAGTGATTTGTTAAATACGACAATATGTTTCGAAGACCGTAGTCTATTAGATTAGGCGATTTTTGCCTTATTAATTTAATCTTCTTCTTGTTCGTTCCCTCACTGCTGAGGATCGTGACCACGTATAAGCAGCCTCCATTGAGTGCGGTCATAGGCGGAGTGGACCGCACGCTGCATGCTGCCTACCCTGAGCACGTTTGCCGTCCATTTTGCCTAAAATGATCTGCTTCTCCAGACAGTGCTTTGAAGACCGCATGACGTGTCCAAAGAAGCTAAGGGCTCTTTGGCGGGTAGTCAAAGAAAAGAAATATTAAAATTTTATATTATATATTAATTTTATATATTATTATTTTATTTTTATATTATAAAATAAAATTATAATTTATATTATACTAATTTAAAATATTTAATTAACGTAATCTTAGAATTAAAACACGTTTTTACTCGAAAAAGACGACTATAATTGCAATCACATGCTGAACCTGATATCTTTAGGGAGTTGTCTTTAATAGTAGTAGAAAATGAAAGGTATTTTTAGATTTACAACAAATTCTTTTTCAGTATATTTAGGTCGTCCATTGGAATACAAACGTTCGGATGATTAAAAAGACTCGCTCTTGGGACCAGGAAAAATATTCTCTTTGATAGTGAAGATATTTATTTTTAAAACAAATTTGTAACGAGTTTTTACGTTACGTTGCTCTAATCGGAGTAGATGAATATTATTGATATATTATACGGAGACTGGCTCTCGACACAGGACAGAATGAAAAGATAGTAACAGTTGTCTGCACCAAATAAGCCAGATAGGAAAACCTAAGTAACGGCAATTTTTCGTTATAAGTCGACTTACATTTGAATCCCGGCCGTCAGACAGTTATTTAGACATTTAGCAATCAATAATAATGATGAGGAATAAATGATAATTATTAATAATTAAATAATTAATAATAATAATCATCTATTCCTTATCATAATCCACAGTAGCAACTTAAGATAAATTATAAAATTAAACACTTCCATATGAAACAATAGACATAATAACGGATAGATTATCGTGGATTGACACTTGAACTAGGACGGATCCTGTTTCTCAGGTAACGGACCCTCTACCCCATTTCATAACTACTTAAGGACACAATATTACGCTATTTCGTCATGGTAAAATATTAATTTAGAGAAGTATATAAACATGTGGCCATTAGATAGATTTGTAGTGTGTGTATGTGATCGTGTGTGAGTGTGCGTGCGTGTGTGTGTGAGTATGTAGATGTGTGGTTGTGAGTTTGTATGTAAAGGTGCATGTAGAATATTGCTAATTGTTTAATTTTTATACATGTTCCGTTTCAAAGTAACCAATTTTCATCAAACCATTTCCGAGTAATTTTTAGATGCGTTATTTAGTTTAACGATTTGATTTTGAGAGAAATGCAGGGAATTAAATTGAGTGAGCTAACATATGATTTTATCTCACGAATATGCAGATATTAAAATACTGCTCACTTAGAAAATAAAATTCAGTCTTTTATTGAAGACTTATACTCGTATTGAGATCGTAAGGAGACGTAGATTTTGATCTACGGCTGAAGTGTGTGCCACTGTTGAAAATTCTCTCTAGGCTTTATCTGTTTTTATGAAAAAAAGTAAATACAATGAATATTGCCTTAACAATGCTTAATCATTTTTACCTTAATCTCTGCCATAAAAGGAGAAATGCTAATTAAAGAGAAAGCAGATTTAAATTTGTAATTTATAAACTCATTCTTCTAAATGAATCGTACTATTCAGGTTAATCGAACATATGTTAAGCTGATTATTTTAGCGTGTAAAGATATGTTAGAATGAACTTAACGTAAGCTATAACTTATAACTCATCACTGATGCTAACAAGTGTTCTTAATTATTATCAGAAAATACCTTAATGGTAGTTACCATATAATATATTAGAGCCGTGCTAGCTTAGAGTCCGGGCGGTTGTCTTAAGTTGCACAGTACGCTAGCAATCCGAGTTCGATTCCTGGTGTCGGCACCATTAAATTTGTTATTGCAATTTTATTTGCTGTTTTACGACGCCGAAGGTTCCACGGCGGTGTAGAAAAACATCGTGAGGAAACCTACATGTCTTTTAAAGATTTCTAAGACATGTGAAGTCTGCCAATCCGCACTACGGCCGCGTGGTGAACTGTGCCCTGATACTCTCTCATAATACCCAACAGTGGACCCTATATATATATATGTGTATATATAAATACTTACTTTAATTTTTATTAAAGTAAGTCTTTATATATTACGAAATATTCAAAGAAAATATACATATCTATATTTCCTATTTATGTCAGGCACTTTTACAACTTACCTTTAGAATTATATAAAAAAGAGGCTTTCTAAAAATTATATTACAACCTTCATAATAACTTTGATCTAATTGATAAAACTAACTCAGAGAGCTTTTAAAGAATGATGCTTGGCTTGTCAGCAGTGAATGAGTACATCGTTAGCTGAAGAGCTTTTGTCTCAGGTTTTCTGGTCTAACTTGTTATTTTAAGATACTTTTCAGTTCGTGGTAAATATATATTGTTTACTTGGCTTTTTGTGTTTAATTCCCCAACATATATATTTAATTCATCGTAACTAATTACACTGTTTTAAATGAGGATTATCTACGATAAAATAACGATAACTTATTGATTTGACACGAACATTACCTATTAAATAAATCTGTTTTTCTTATCTTATTTTTAACCGACTTTAAAAGAGAGTTTATTTAGGATCAAATTAGTCTGTTGTCTTTTTAAATATTTGCTTTTTTACTCATTTCAAAGGATTTGGTTTCAATTAGGTCCCATATGCCACTTATACCTTTCTGAAAACAAATTTCTGTCCATCCAATGGTTATCTGGAAGAGATTGCTCTTAGCGATAAGTCCGCCTAATGCGCATGCTAATATCTCGGATTATATCAATACGTAAAATCTATTATTATATCAATATTAATTAATTAAATTATTAATTCATTCATTAATATCATATCAGGGAACTCATAAGATTCATCTTCACCTTCCATCAAGCGAGATAGAAGCCTAGAAGGTGACCCTATTTTGTATTATAAAAAAATCTAACGACTGATAATAATCTGACAAATCCTCGTAAATATACTTGTTAAAATATTTACGATTTAAGCTCTTAATCCAGGATCAAATCCAAAAAATAATACAAAAGTTTTATTTAATAGCACCCCTAGTGGTTTATTTTTCGTCTTGGAATTTGACTTACAAAAACATCTTAAAGTCCATAAAATTCCTTGCATAAATTTATGAAGATGCCCTCACGTTCTTTAAAAAAGGTCTAACCGTAATAGTTTACATGAAAAGCAGAGACCGTTTGTTGTCTGTGCTTACCCCGCTACGGTTAAATGGTTATTCTTTAATTTTAATTATAAAAAGTAAATAATGCAATATTTAACGAAGCAATTTACTCAAAGTTCTCTAGCGTATTTTAATTACAATCTTTTATACTTTGACTTCACTGAGCTTCGAACGAGATTTTGGGAATAATATTTCCATTTTAAATACGCTCTCGTAATTGCTTGTTGCCCAATATTTATTTCTTTCACAGCTTGCTTATATTGACTGTCATTTTTTTAATGAATATTTTAAATATTAATGAACATGTTAAAACCAAATATATACGGGAATTTCCTTCGATCCTTTATATATGTGATATAAAGAGTTTCGAAGTAGGAAACGGTCTTTTTTAGAAGATAATGTGGTACGTATGATCAGAAATAATCACTTAATATTGGCCGACCCAGTTTTCAGGGTAAAGATAAAAGTATTTTTAAATGTTGCGAACAAATAATTTAAACTTCCCTTTTTTAGAGTTCGGTAGAATAGTGGCTTTAGGGCGACTGCTAGTTAACACAAAACAGATATATAACTAAGCCGTACTGAAACTAGATCACATGTAAATAAAATATGTACGTATTGGTTAATCTCTTCAATCTTATTGCATATGGATGATTTGCGTATTGAAATTTAAAACAGTCGGTATTTAATTAAAAATTGACATTGATCATTTACAATAGTTTATTAAAATATTTCATAAGTGTCTATCATATCTGTTGTGAAAAGTTACGAAAGGGAAACACAAAAAACATGGGGAAAAACACAATTAATTATTGTAATTATGATATATATATATGATAATAATTAGAATAATAGCACCGCTCTATTGGGATCAATGTGTCATCACAGACAGGGCTATTGTTGCCAATAAACCTGATATTGTGCTGACAGGGTCGGTCATCGCGACAGGTGGTGTTCGTCGATAATACCATCCCGCATGACGAGAACCTCGTGAAGGCCGAAAGGGAAAGAATCACTAAGCACCTCGACTTGGTTCACGTAGTGACCGCCTTGTGGGATGTGGATTCGACGATCATTGTCCCGATAATCTTTTCTGCAAACGGTTTTATACCGAAAAGTCTCGATCAATATCTCAAGAGACTTTCGCTAGATGGCTGGGTCAGATACAGAAGGCTTCTGGATATGGCACGCATCGTCAGGTGGGTTAGGTTTTTATAATAGCCCTGTAGTTCTGGGCTCTCAAGAATAAGACTACGGTATGCCTTGCCTGTCGTAGAAGGCGACTAAAAGGGGCTTCGGTTTCACTGGGCGATAAGGATACATCTACCTCTCAGTGCAAGGCGACACGAGCCAGCCGATGTCACAGGGGGGGAGGGAAACACCTCCCCCGGGACGGTTCCGGTGTGTTCCTCTGGAGATCCTGGAGCCCCACGTCATGCATCGGGGAAAGGGCCACCGGGTAGATTTTAGTGGGTAAAAACCCCACATAACCGCTGCCTTCCCCAGAACGCGGGGTATCTTTTTGAAGATTTCCTCCCCGTAAACAAAAAGGTTTTTATAATGTTTTTTTTTATATTTCGTAAGATATTTTTGTGTATTTTACTTTTTATTAAAATATTGTAAAAACTTAATCTAAGATTTTAAAATAAATAAAGGAAATAATAATAATAATTCTACCATCATAGCGATTATATTTTAAAGCTATTGCGATGTGTTGTTTCATAAACGTTCTGAAACCTGAAACAAATTGCTTTCCACATGCCTTCCATCTTAGTCTAAAGTGGTTGAATACACATATATCACATCTGGATTCTAGTAGACGTAAGCTTATTTCTGAGAGCGTATATTTAAAAATTTAAAGTACGCTACGATATATATGTTCATGACTTCCAATTTATGTCTCAGTAGTTCTGCTGCCATTGATTGTACAGCACTTTGGTAGTCTCAAAGTAACAATCATTAAAATAAAGTTAAAAAAAAATCTACACAGTTGAAGTTCAAGCAAAAAAAATGAATTTATTTTTCCCCAACTTAATATAATTGTAAATGCTATATTAACTAAACCTATATTCTATATAATGGTTCTTCTAAGCTCTTATACGAACAATTAATAAATACCGGGGGTTTATGCGGAAAATGCGGCTGTTTTATAAGCTTGTAGATTTCCAGCTTTCCTTGTTACCTTCGTGGAATTAGAAATTTGTTGCGCAAATATTTTTACCACACATTTTCACTGCCTTATTATTTTAGTTGCTGTAAAATAAATCGTTTAAGAAGTACTGAAACTAGTTACAGTAAAATTTTAAATAGAATACAACGGGAGAACTTAAGAAAGATAATAGACTCAAGTTTACTAGCACAATACTTTTATTTCATGCAAGTTAGTTCACATATTGATTCCTGTCTGTCTATTTCGTTAGTAATAGGTTGTCAGAGCATTGAATAATATTTTATAGCTTTGACTTAGGGGACTTTCAGGGGGGTGCATGGTGAGGGGCTCTGAGATCTCCAGATGAACGCACCGGAGCCCCTCTGTACTGTGCTTAAGGAGAGCACTTCTCGGGGAGGACGTTACACTGGGCGACGGGGGTCTCTTTTGACCCATATCTTGCAATTCAGACGTTTGGGCCTCTAAGACACGCAGTGCACATTTTAATAAAAATTCTACATGAAATGAAACGCGAGCCTTGACAATTGGGGAGATGAAATGGAAGATAAAGTTTCAAATAATCATCAAAATAAAAATTACAATGAACGAAATGTCGAAGGACTGGGACATCGATCGCGGGGAAAGTGAAAACAAGGTTAATTTTAAGTGCGAAAAATCTCAGGGGCAAACGTAAGATACTTTATGAATATGGTTTCTCATTTGAATAAAAAAATCGGATTTGAAAAAAATATATTTCTGAACATTATTTAAATTATTTGATGCCGGAGAATTCTTTTAATATATATGAATCATAAAAAATATGAATGAATAAACTTATTTTGAAATTATTTTAAAAATCATACACCTAACAAATTTATGTAATTGAATTTTATAATTCTTAATAAGAAAATATATTTCCCAAAACTCTAACTTATACAGTAATTTCCTTATACAGTAGTTTCTTTATACAGTAATTGTTTTAATGAAAAGTCCTTTGTACTAAATAACACTTTAATTTTTGCTGCTGTCTTTTTTTTTAATTTATATTTTAACAATTTCATTTAATTACTTACAAGGTGCCTTAAGTTGCATTATACGCTAATACGATGGCCGGTGTCAAGAATCCATGAAATTTTTTTTTATTTTTGAGTGCTGATAAAATGCCTTCGAGTATGTGACATCTGTTTACTCGAAAAACATCTGGAGGACACCTAAAATCTACAACCTTTCTTAAAATATTAAAAGCTAGCAATATTTCTTTTTTTTTATAAATATTACTAACATTCTTGTTAACCATTCCAACTAAGCTTAAGCTTGTGCTAGGATGTTTCACGTCAATAGTCGAATGGTGGATTCGAACCCACGAAATTAAGATTCGCAGACCATACCCTAAACCATTAGGATATATATGAAACGTAACTTTCTTTTGCTGTCTTCACTTATATCTCCTTAACTCCTTTTGCCTCGTCCGAACACACTTTTCGTAATGCATTCAACAGCTTACTCCCCAAGTCAAGCGTACGTAAAAAAGTTTTTCTTTAATTTTTATTTTTAATTTTGCTGCCATTTTAGATTTGAATCTTATTGTATATGTATATTTAAACAACAATAAACACACATGTTTTAATGTGTAAACGGAACCTACAATCACAGTGTCAACATAATTAAACATCGGTAGCGACGTGATTACGGTATGCTTGAGTCTAATTTCAAAAATGAACTGTGAAAGCGGGAGATTTTAATGAAAGATTAGGTTTTTCAATTACGTACAATTTTATTAAAAGCTTTTTGCTCGGAATTTACAAGTTACGTTTTTATGAATATTATTTTAAATAATACCTTAATAAAATAACAATATGTTTTCCTTTCACACGCAGGGTTAGTAGAGTTAGTTAGGTCGAGAACGTCTTTTATAACCTTAATTTTTGTTGACGGGGGGAAGAGGGAGGTGGGGAGAATCTTCAACAAGATACTCCGGATATGTGAGGTTCTTACCCACTAAAACCCATCTGATGGCCCTTCCTCGGCGCGGCGAGGGGCTTCGGGATCTCCAGTGGAACGCACCGAAGCACCTCTGCACTATGCTTAAAAGCGCCTGCAGAAGGAGGTGTTAGTCCTACCCTCAGCACCCGCGCAGTGCAAGGCGACACAGGCCAGCCGATGTCACCTTCTTCCCGGGTCCACTGTAGTGGATGACAAAGACCCCTCACCCTTGTAACCCGTGAAGCCTCGGGCCCTTTTAGTCGTTTTCTGCAACAGGCAGGGGATACCGTAGCCTTATTCTATGAGCTTAGGACTACGTGACAGGCCTCGTTTTTTTTTTTAACCTTAGACTAAGGTGTTACGATATGATTAGTACTTAAACATAGTCTTTTACGTTTTTAAACCTCCCTCGACAGGACTTGGAACATCTTGAGAATACTTTACTCGTATTATCAAATTTGCAAAAAGTAAAGCAATGATTTGGTCCTGCATTGCGGCACTTTGTTCACTACGTGACTATCGCATGAAGACATTACGACTGTTGTTTGTAGCCGGGTGCTTCTAAATGATGCAGTATCGAGCCACCATTTTGCATACGTTATATATTCATAATATATAAATAAAATCGGACTACTGCTTTATAGTTGTATTGAAGCGTCGATAGCCTAATGGTTTAGGGTACAGTCTGCGAATCTTAATTTCGTCGGTTCGAATCCACCATTCGACTATTGACGTGAATCATCTCCTAACACAAACCTAAGTTTATTTGAAATAGGTAACAAGAATGTTAATGATATTTGTGAAATAAAACTATTTTTCATAAGAATTGGAGGCTAAAAGACAAAAAAATAACTTTGTTTGCAAATTAAAAAAGCTTACTGAAACTTATAATTTCAATTTTTAATAGATAAATAGAAGAATACTGACTAAACAGTTATATCACATACGATTGTGTCTGAATATTTTACGATAGGTTCTAAATATCTTAGCTATAGATTACTTAGCTGAGTACCTGAGCATCTGACTGAGTAAAATCTATCAAGAAAAGTTCTAAAAGCACTAGAGAGAACGAAACTTTAAGGAACTCTGCTTTGTTGTTCGAGAACCGGCTTATGATAAGTAAAAAGTACACCGTATTAATGACTTAACGAGTTTTAAAAGCGACAATATTATATAAAAATTACAGTAAATGGTAAAACGGATGTCTAGCGAATAGGCGCCTTAATGAACGATCTGTGCGATGCTTTCTTTTATTTTTTTTGAAGCGTCAATAGTCTATTGGCTTAGGGTACGTAAGGTCATCGGTTCGAATCCACCATTCGACTATTGACGTGAACCATCAAGCATAAGCTTAGTTGTAATGGCTAGCAAGAATGTTAGTAATATTTCTGAAAAAAAAAGGAATGTTGCTAGATTTCTTTTTTTTAATAATTTTTATGGGATTTAATAGTGATAGCCAATTGGCTTAGCGGACTTTCACTTCCCAATCTAATAAAACCAACTGGTGTTTGAACCGATCAGTTATCAAATTTTCGGTTTTTTACGTAAAAAAAATCACTTTCCAAAATCCAGGCTCTCTGTGTGGCGATGTGTTTACCACCTGAGGGAACTAATAGCTTGGTGAAAAGCGGTTAAAGTATATTGAGTCTGTCTACCCTAAAATGGTTAAACGGGAGTGAGATCTTATTTATTTAAATCCTTGAGAGTGGCGATGGATTCTACCCTTGTTACCAATAGGACCTATAAAGCTTGGGAAAAGATAGCAATTGTCATCTTTGTCTAATCCGCTAGGGTTAAAATGACGTCATATACTAGAAAAAAGTTTCCTTATTTTAAAAATAGTGAATCAAATCATTAAAAAATATTCATTTTTCCGTGATTTTTTACTATAGATTATAGTCCAGTAATTCCATCCTGCTATTTTTTTTTTATTAAATGAATCTGGCTTAAAAAAAGTCTGACAAAGCCTTTTCACTAAAGTACGTGTCGTACAACATAACTCATAACGGCGAGAAAACTTTTTTCTCATTGTAGCACTTAATCCTAAAGTTCGCCCATCTCGGACATACGAAACTTTCGAGGAAAATAAAGTATTCACATTTTATCTGTAAGCTCCACTACCTTGTTCGAAATTTCTTTCTGGGGCCTGAAATAAATTTTTACGATCCGCTTTTTATTCTCCTTAACCCTTGGGCTAACTGACATTTGAGTAGGAGTTTTTCATTTCAAAATATAAGCATTTTAATCTGTTAATCAATTCTCATAAAGGCTATAGAGCGATGTTAATGAGTTAGTGACCTTTGCTTCTAGTTTAACTTTTTATAATAAAATAAAACACTGATTGTATGAAAAAAACATTGATGATTTATATTTGATATTTAAATCAACGTATCCATATATATAAAAGAGAAAGTATGTGAGTTTGTTCCTTATAGGCCCCGAAACGGCGTTACCGATTCCAAGGAAACTTTCAGGGAATCTTCAGATTGACGTAATCCTGTAAAGTTTGGTGACGATCGGAGCACTCCTCTTTTTGAACTGTCTAACAAGCCATACGTCGTACTTTTATTTCTGACATTAACTCGAGCCTGATAATTTTTTGTATAAATGATAAGAATAATATTGTATTTACTGATATGTACATGGTTGTAGGTAATGATCTTCACCCGCTCGAGAAGAGAATGAATAATTTAATATTTTGAGAAAGTTAAATTGAATATTTAATGCTGTAAGTTTATTATTTAAATAAAATGAATTAAATGGGCCCTCGCAGTGAACGGCGACACGGGCCAGCCTTTGTCGCCTCCTTCCCGGGTCCACTTCAGTGGACGATAAAGGCCCTCACCCTTGTCGCCCAGTGAACCCGAGGCACCTTTTAGTCGCCTTCTACGGCAGGCAGGGGATACCGTAGCCTTATAATAAGAGCCCAGAATTACAGGGCTGAACGAAGTAATAAATTTTCTATAAGTCGGGCTAATCCTCTTTGTCTACCCCGGTAGGGTCAAAAACCAATTCAGTTTTTTCTTCAAATATGTACAGGTTTTAAAATATCAAACTCAGAGTCCGTATAAACTTATTTCTTGGCAATTAATGGCGTTTATTTTTTTTTATAATTTCTAAGCAAGTACTTGACTACGATCCCACCTGTTGTTAAGTGGAAATGCAGTATTGTTGCAAATATTCTTGTATTAGCTTAAAATTTACAATTTAATTGACTGTCATTTGTTTTTTTATTACATGAACGACTATTCACAAATAACGGCTACGGGGGTGTATCTGAAGCAGGTGTCAATTAAATATGTATGCGCTCGTTAACCCACTCATGTTGAATATGGATGACATTTGCACTGCAAATTTCGTACAGGCCGTTTTTCGATGTAAATTATAATTCACTCTAGCAAAAGCTATTTGCCTAAATAAATCTGTCAATGTCGATTATTTTTTATTTTTATTATTTTATTTATGCTTATAAACTAGCGCTTGACCATGATCCCACCTGGTGTTAGGTGGTGATATAGACGAAAGATGGTACGCGCTAGTTTAGTAAGTGCCTATTCACTCTACTCTTGAAGGCTCCCATGTCGTACTTGGACGGAAAGACTGATGCCGGCAACTTATTCCACTCCTTTGCTGTACGATGACTCAAATCGCTTCGTTCGGACGCGCGTAACATCGACTATAAAAGGGGGGAGACCCGCCGAGTGTCTAAACGTCCCGCCGAATGGGGATGGGGGAATTAACTCGTGTAATTCCTGTGCACACTCTCCAAAATGTAATCTGTGGAACACAATTAGGAGTAAGCTTTGTTATTGTGAGTGAAATACAAAGTATATACTTCCATTCAACATCTAGATAGTCGTCTTTTCCTATATAGATGATAAATTATTTGTTTTTTTCTGTAATTTTTTTTTTAAAAAGCTAGCAATATTTCTTTTGTTTTTCTGAAATATTACTAACAATCTTGTTAACCATTCCAACTAAGCTTAAGCTTGTGCTAGGACATGGTTCACGGCAATAGTAAAAAAACGAATGGTGGATTCCAACTACCAAAATGCTTGACAGACTTACATGCGAAGTTTCCCTAGAGTAAATGCCTTTTTATGGGGTATAAACTGGTCCTTGTTCCACTCCTTTGAACCACTGATCGTTAGTGAAACAGTCCATAGACTATCGCTGTTGCTGTACAACAAATTTAAGTTATTTAAAAGTTTTGTAGTTAATGCCAAAACTTTAGATAAACTTTTTGAAAACTCTGGACAAAAAGTTTTCAAAGATATTACGTTTCGAACGTTTTGTTTCAGTATCAATTATTTTCGCTGGAAGCTTTTAACAATGGTAGTGATTTACGAAACCGAACCCAATAGCATGTATCGAGGTGACAGAAAATGGCCACGGATTGGCTTTGTCTTAAATATATTGAAACCGCCGTCGTTGTTTATCGTTTGTATACCTATATAATAGAGTTATAAAATTAAGTAAAGATAAGTTTTGTCAATGTACATAAGAACCATTTAAAATTACTGTTAGCGACAGTTGGTTGTACTGAATATCATAATCTATAAAGTTAATGGACTGACTATAAAAGTACTTTAGTTTAGTCAACTAAAGAACTTTTATCGGTTGTCGGCAACCAAGGCCGTGTCCGCACCCGTCTTTGAAAGCGATGCGTATACTAGAAATTTAGGACAAAAAGGAGAGGACTCTCTCTGTAGAAAATTAGTGTACAGTTTAGAACAAGTGAGTTATGCTGGAGGAAAAGCCCTTTAAAAGTGAATCTCTGAAACAAAGTCAGTAAGTCTTTAATAAATTACCTCTAACGTTCTTGATGTATTGCTGTTAATAATATAATAAAATAGAAAATATGTTGTGTACGATGTTGAGCAAGGTAGCTCACAATACACTATCTTAAAATTGAAGATAAACTAATTTTGATCTATATACCTATAATACGGAAATTGTGTGGGTTTGTTTGGCTCTGAAACGGCTAGACCCATTTCAATGAAACTTTCAAGCAATCATTAGATTGACCTGGCGAGTAATCCTGAGTTTGGTGAAGGTCGGAGAACTCCTCTTTTTGAAATGTCAAACAAGCCATACGTCGCACTTTTATTTCTTACATTAACTTGAGCCCAATATGTTTTTGTATATCTTATCATTTGATAAGAATGATTTTGTTTTTATTGATATGTACATGGGTGTAATGATCTTCACCCGCTCGAGAAGAGAATACAAGAGAATGAATACGGAGAAAAATGTACAATTTAATATATTGTGAGAGTTAAATTAAATATTTAATGATCTAAGTTTATTGTTTAAATAAAATAAAGCAAAACCCAGCCCGGCGAAGCGAGCTGGGTACGCAGGTTCTCTATATTCGAAGCACTTACCCCCGCCCCCCGCGTGTCAAACCGATTGGACGTGTTCGGTAATGCTCTTCATTCAAAATTGTTTTTAATAACTTTTAATAATTTTCTCGGCTTGAAAGTTAACTAATAGTTAGAAGTGCATAAAAGTGTAACAAAAGTAAATTTAAACGAACCTTAAAAGTGCTATAATTAATATTTTAACCACAAACAAAGTTTTTCCAGTCTTTAAAGTGATACCTACTTTGTGTTTTCATTTGCTGCCTGTCAAATCAACAAGCTTAAAGATAACGCCTTTTAAAATTATCATTGCAATTATTTAATTTTGCAATTTAACTATATCAACGGAGTACGTAAGAATCTATCACAAAATATAAAAAAAGTATACATTCGTATTCTAAATATAAATGGGAATTGTCAGCTTGATTATAGAATCGTGATTATGATGCTACTGAAAACCTATTAGATATTATTGTCTTTCTTAAATACTCAATTGTAAACAAAAATAGCAACACCATTTTGATTTTAAATCTATCTACAAGTAACTACCACATTTGCTTTTAACACATTTAATTAGAAATAAGTATAATACGCGCGTCAGAGGGCCTGGTCTGTCAGGGCAACCTAGTGCATATACCAATCTTTCACAAAGGAGACATAAATACTGTTTAATATACAATGTAATTTTGAATTTGTAACCTTTGTGAAAGAAAAATTAAAACTATTATTAATTTATTTTAGATCTTAGGTTAATTTTTTAAATATTTCTATAAAAAGTAAAATATAATACAAATTATAAAAATCTAAACTAGTGTAGTGTCACCGGCAACGAAGCAGAACCCAAGCAACCGGTGATTCCCTAACCACCAGTTGCTTGACACAGACAGAAACCTCCTGACGATGCGTGCCGTGTCCAGAAATATTGTATATGACCCTTGACCCAGCCATCAAGCGAAAGTCTTTTAAGATGTTGATCGAGACTTTTCGCTATAAGACCGTTTGCAAAACGACTATCGGGACAATTATCGTCGAATCCACATCCCACATGGCGGTCACCTCGTGAGCCAAGTCGAGGCACTTTGAGAGTTTTTCCCTTTCAGCCTTCACAAGGTTCTCGTTATGCGGGATGGTAATATCGACGAGCACCGCCTGTCGTGTTGACCGATCTGTCAGCACAATATCAGTCTTATTGGCAACAAAAGTCCTATCTGTGATGACAGATAGATCCCAATAGAGCGTTGCATGACCATTTTTGAGAACTTATTATTATTATTACTTTGCTGCGGTCATTCTCACAGTAGAGAACTTAAATGTTACGTATGTTAATTATTAACTATTTACTTCATTAATTTTTGAACCGATTTTCTCTAAGACACCACACCCTCATGTGGTGTTCGTTAATTACGTATAAAAGAAAGTATTTCGTTAGTTGTAAAAGTAAAAAGCTAAAATTTACAAAAGATCTTAAACCGACATGCTGTGTATCGCCCTAACTAAACTGCTAGACGAGTAATTAATAAATTCCACGAGCTTATGCAGGAAATGTGGTTACTGTATAAGCTTGCGCATCTCCAGCGTTTGTTGTTTTAATAAAATAAATTAAAAAAATTGTACAAACACTCCAGTAATTTTATAACTTTGTACATGCAATTGTTGAAAATGATTGTGTATATACATAGCTTATAATATTTATCAAATGAATGTAAGCTTTGTTGCCCGACTGGATTCGTTAAATAGGATTTTAAAGTAAGGTGTATGGCAATAAAATGTTTATATCTGGTACTGTGTGATGATTTAGCCTTCTTTTAGGTTTTATTATTCATCAATAGTCTAGCTACCGAGACACAGAACACGGTAGTTCAAGGTAAAGGGTTTAAAAATTATATATATTAAACAAACTGACTTGTTGGTAAAGATTATGTACTCGCTCTTTCTTCCATAAAAAAGACACGCGCTTAAGTTTGCACATTAGACCTATTTTAGAAAACCTAATGAAAGCACGGCTACAGCTATAGTCATGTCATGAGAAGGCTTGGAATACGACCCAGTTCGATGTAGATATTATATAGCCGACCCCAAATTAAGAGTGATAAGGCCAGAGGAAGAAGATTATTAATTGTTAAGGTTAAACAACAGTTAAAGTTACAGCCTTTGTGTATATATGTATAAATATAAGTCCCAATGTTGGGCACAGGCCTTCTGTGTAAAGAGAGCATAAGGGCATAGTCCGCCACGCGGCCTTAGTGTGGATTGGTAGACTTCACATATCTAAGACAATTTTTCTAAGACATCTAGGTTTCCTCAAGATTATTTCCTTCACTGCCCACACTTTCTCACAGACAACACTTAAAATTTGAAACAGCAAATTATTGGTGGAGCCGGGATCGAACTCGGTTTGTTACCGTACCATACAACTTGTAACCGCCACGGACACTGAGCCACCACGACTCTTACTATTTGTATGTCATCTATATATTCGTTATAATCATTCTTAAAAAATGAAAAGGGCGTATGTGCTTTCATATAATTATTATGAATGTAACATATGTTACAACATTCCTCGCGTGTCCATTAAAAGACGAAATGTAGGTTGAGATGATGACTTATAAAGCTAATATGAAAATTTCTATGAAGAACTTATGGACGTAGACTTGTATTTCTTTTGAGTTATGGTTACGAAATGTTTTACATATTCGGTTTCAAGGATTATAGATAGCAAATAGCATTATGTTCATAGCTCAAGGTTCCAGAGTAACGTTTAAAAAAATCGGTGTATTATTAAATCTCTATATTACGCACCGCTGCATACACCTATTACGCTTGGACGCAGTGGTACCGGAAATCGGACGGCGGGCAACGCTGGCGCTTAAAAGTGGCGTACTGGCCGGAATTCGGGCGGGGCTTTTTAAAAAGACAATAATTACGATTCTTTTTTGTTTTTATATTTCATTATTATATTAAAAAAGTTGTAAACGGTACATAACTTTATGTAAAATAAAAGTATAACTATTTGTGTTTGATATTTTAACACTAATTTAATTTGTTAAAAATGAACACTACAATCGCTGATACGTGATTTTCATATTAAGGAACCATTTAATTAATCCTTTGAGAAATTCATGTTAAATAAAGTTGATAATTCTCCATCTACCTGCAAACATTTGGACAACATTTGGCAAACATAAATGATGTTAAAGCTACAAAACTGGAATATTATTAAGCTAACAAGAACTTTCCCCAGCGAACGATGTAGAGTAAAATTATGCATTTTTGCTCGCTAAACCTGCATACTAATTTTAAAAAAAGATTGAGGTTTGAAAACCGTTTAGGGTTTAGTACTTTAACACTAGTTTTTTATAATAAATGAAATGGTCTCAAGGAAACAAGTGCATTACAAGTTGATTAATATTGTCTATTAATGTGATAACATTATAATCGGACCATTCGACTCCTACAATTTACTTGAATAGAAATTTCTTGAGAAGAAAATAATAATTTAGAAAAATAAAATTGTTCACTAGAATTTCTTCTTCCAATACCTTTATCAGATAGCTTTGTATCAGCCTTCTGAAAGATCAAACGAGGTTTGTCGTGTATTTCTGTGGCGGAAATAAATTATGGCACTACGCTCAATTCAGTCTAGACGGTTTTATGGAACACTTGTGCGATAACGGAAATTGTATGTCCGTTTGTTAAATTTAGTCCATGCTATTATGCACTGTTTGTATTGTTGGAACTAGATTTCATATTTTGTGCGGGTATTCCGAAGTTGTTTTGTGCATTTTAGGGATACTCTTGTGTTTGATTGGCAGTCTATTCAAGCAAAACTTCCATTTGCACGGATTTTTAGATAAACATTTAAATTTAACGTCTCTTAGTAATATAATAAATTCCTTTATTGTATATCTATGTGCAATGGTAAGGTTATAAAATACATATACAATACGTACAGGTACGACAGTATCAACATTACTCCATTGGGCCAAAATGACAGTGACGAGTTATAAGGTATAAAATGGTATACTAACACTTAAAGCTTCCAATCAAAGTAATAGTACAAGCTTAAGACATTGACTTAATCTAGGTATTGTATCGGTCAGCCCTGTAGTTCTGGGCTCTCAAGATTATGATTACGGTATCCCCTGTATACGGTATCTCCTGTCGTACAAGGCGACTAAAAGGGGCTTCGGGTTCACTTAGCGACAAGGGTGAGGGCCTGCGTCGTCCAAAAATAGACCCGGGAAGAAGGCGACATCGGGTGGCCCGTGTCGCCTTGCGCTGCGAGGGCACAGAGGGGGAGGGAGTAACCTCCCCCCGGGACGTGCTCTCCTTGAGCACAGTGCAGAGGGGCTCCGGTGCGTTTCACGCGAGATCCCGGAGTCCCTCGTCATGCACCGAGAAAAGGGCCACCGGGGAGGTTTTAGTGGGTAAGAACCCCACATAACCGCCGCCTTCCTTCTCTTCATCTTTGTGAAGATTTCCTCCCCGTCAACAAAAAAATAAGTATTGTATCGGTAGGTTATCAATACCGATTTGACATGGAATAATTCGTAGTTACCTTTTGTTAAATTACAACTACTACAACTCCACGCTATATATATTAACGTTAAAATGTTTTTCCCTCAATATGCTCTTTTGTCTTTTAAATTAACCCTAAAATTATATACGTCAGAATATATGTATTCGAGATATTTAGAGTATCTCGTAATAGAAGAGCTACCCTCTTTATTATAATCTCTTTATTGATAATCGACATATATTATGCGTAATGTTATAATTTTTAGGTCTCGTAGAATAAAATAGTCCAACAACTAATACACTCGCTTTATTGAGACAGTGTAACGTTGTACAAAGAATTATTTATAATGAATACCGTCACAACTGCGCGTCCTCACAATCTTTATACAAAATTAATTAGAAATCAGATTAAGAACTAATAAAGTTAAACTATTGTTTACAATACCAAGTTCATGTGACGATCAACTTAATTATTAATTATTAATTAAAGATACAATAAGGTTCAGGTAAATCACTAAGATATCATTGGAAGTAGTTATTATGCATAACAATCGCTGAGTGTCATGTGTTGCCAGCTAACAGTAAATATAGTTTCTGTAATACGAATGTTTCTTACTTCTACTACTTTTTTCCTTCTATCTTTAACCTTATTAACCTGTTTAATTATCCTAGCAGCTCAATATTAGACTTAGGATCTGATGCTCGGCTTAAATAAAATGACCATGCTTTATGAAGGAGCGCAAATGTTTGACAAGCTTCCTAGAAATGTAAAGGATTGCAAGTCGCTCCATTCACTCAAGCGTCTATTGAAATCACACATTCTAAAAAATCAATTTAAGAAAATTGTTATTTAAAGAACATATAAAAAGAAAAAAGTGATAATATAAAAGTAATTTAAAGTGAAGTGCTTACAAAGAACATTGGTGGGGTACGATGGTGTTTTGTTTACCTTTTGTGTGCCGCGTACATTGCGGTGCTCACGGACTTATTTGTATTTCTCGTTAATGAATTGTAATTCTTAGAGAAATAAAGTTATTCTAAACCTTAATTCTTAGCTGACTTGTATCAATGAGTTACGGTTATTCGGTTTGTTAATTACAAAAATTATATGTATGGTGTAATGAGGAAAGTGTATGGTAAAATTTGTGCACCGTGTATGAAGATAGGCTCACTTCCTGTCATATATAAGACCTACCTAATGAACTCGATTACAAAGAGAAGTGAAGAGAGTTTATTTAGATGGGTCAGACTATT
Organism: Meandrusa payeni; assembly: GCA_029286785.1. NCBI lineage: Eukaryota > Metazoa > Arthropoda > Insecta > Lepidoptera > Papilionidae > Meandrusa > Meandrusa payeni. The sequence continues at coordinate 5,003,122 of JAGSMX010000027.1, forward strand.
CATGGTACACTACTTTCTATATATATAAAAGAGAAAGTGGTTGGGTCTGTTCCGTATAGGATCCGAAGCCGCAAGACCGATTTCAATGAAACTTTTAGGCAATCTTCAGATTGACCTGGCGAGTAATCTTGCAAAGTTTGGTGACGATCGGAGTATTCATTTATTTGAACTGTTAAATACCGCTTTCATTTACTATGATGATATTCTATTGTTTTATAAAATTTTGTATTGACACATGCGTTGCGTATATTTATGTCACTAGGAACCATATTGAAGTACAATGGAGTATATTGCATGTACATGGGTGTAGGTAATGATCTTCAACCGCTCGAGAAGAGAATGAATACGGAGAGAAATGAATAATTTAATATATTGTGAGATTTAAATAACATATTTAATGATGTAAGTGTATTGTTTAAATAAAATAAAGCAAAATCTAGCCCGGCGAAGGCTGGGTACGCTAGTTGTTACATAAAAACGTTAATTAGCATTCCCAGTTAAAGTATGATTAATTTAATGCTTTTCCATTGCGGTTATAATGCAAAACGTCCCAACTGAATTTTTCTATTCTAGTTAGAGCAGACGCATACTCGTAATTTTGTGTAATTTGCATTTCCATCGCTTCGCTCTGAATCACAACTAACAGAGAAAAGCAATTAATACTCAAAGTGACCTGATTTCCATTTGAAATAAGATTTTCTCTTAAATTTCTACTTTTTCTTTAAAAAAAAGGACGAGCTTTTACAATCGAATTATCTCAATGATCATGGACAGGAGTAGTTTAGGTTGGAAACCACTTGTAAGAGATTATTTGGACCAACGTAATGGATACTTAAAGCCTTTGCCCACATGATGGGAAAGGTGTCAACCCCTAATTGTTTAGTATGCGGGAAACTTGAGGATGCTTACCACATAATGGTCGAATGTGTCCGGAACGAAGCCGAAAGAATACTATTCACGGCGAAATTTAATGTTGATTTGTCGCATGTGGGGGTGTGTAATAGCATTCTTGCCTTTCCGGAGTCGGATCAGGCCTGAAACGCAGGTAATAGTTAAATTTAGTATTCGTGCTTTGATGTTGTGTGTTGTGTATTTAATATTGTATTGTTTTGCTGGTATGTAAAAATTTTTATAAGATTTTTATGAGGGTGATATGATCAATTTTGATCAATAATCAATCCATAATAAATGAAAAAAAAAGATACTTAAAGCATTTTTTAAGCTTGGGTGTGATGTGTGCTAATGTGGGAGGGCAGGTGGGAGCCCCATTGCCACATAACGAGGAATGAGCGGAACTAGAGATTAAAAAGTACTTAAAACTCGAACAAAAGGTAATTCAATGTTACAAGCTGAATGGAATTTCGATCAAAATCATGAGTAGAATCCTTAATTTTTTTTTAGCCTAGTGGTTTCTTCTTAAAAAAATATTATATGAATTTGTTATTATTAATTAATTTATTACAGGAACTGACTGAATATAACTAGTGATTGATAATAATTACGCTTTATTTGCATAATGTATTCAGGTATGCGTAAAAATTAGTTTTATTCTAATAAACACGGTCTTCTGGATAACAAAGGATTCCTTTACAAAGGACGCTTAAAACGATGAAATAAACGCTTTGTTTCTTTAATTAAAATAATTAAACCGGTATTCATTGGACCCGTGATATTGTTATAAAAATTAATATTCATGAACCAGGCCCTAAGCTAACCTTTTGAAAGGAAGCCCATATTCTATAAAACTTCCAAGTTTTCTTTCTATAATGCATAATATATATCTTTTATGACCCCTAAGCAAGGGCTTCTAAGACATTTTAGTCATTTCACGTACAGAAAAAACATATAAGATCTTTTTTTTCTTAGATGTATTCTTTTTCTTAAAACTATTTTAAATATTGGCACTACTGACAAGCGAAATATTTTCATCAAGACGTCAGAATATATTCATTGTATTGTGAGCTCTAGTAAATTTATCAGAATATATTCATTGTATTGTGAGCTCTAGTAAATTTAATAACAGATAAAATAAAAACATTAAAATCTGATTTCTGGTAGAATAGGATATAATATATATAGAATCGCAGCGCAATGTTTTTCATTTCGTAAATTGTATAAGAGAATTGATAAAGACAAGTTAAATGCTATAACGCGCGGCTTCCCTTTTTTTTTATTCTTATATTGCAACCACAAACCTGTGTCCGTGCTCTTTTCCAATACACTTAAATTGTTTACTCTGCGTTTGTTAAAAAGTGCCACTTCAACAGTTACTATTTTCCTTTTTTTTATATATATGTAGTGCCTGAATTTGGAGGTGGCCAGAGATCGGTTTGGGTTCACGCGTCGCAGACGCCCCGCTGCATTGCTATTAGCTTCTCCGCGACCGCTGTGTCCCTGCTTCTCATGGCCATTTTCAGGTTGTAGTCCACTATCCTCTCCCTTGATGCGGCCATTGCCTTTGTCATCAGTCTTCCTGTGGCGTCGTCACAGTCATCTGTATAATAGACACAGCTGACGGTGTGTCGGGATATCGCCACTACAGCATGTTGGACGCTGTCGTGCAGTTGCAGTTTTTTCGTCACTGTTCTGATGACCACCACTGATCTGTACGTGAGACCCTGGCCTCCCTTTACAACCGACTTCGTAAGAAGGTTATCAATTCATATGTTTTTTTTGTATGTTTTTAACTTTTGTCTGGGTGAACCGATTTTGATTAATATTTTTTTTATTTGAAAGCTGTTGTTTCTCATGGTACCAACCATTTAAATTTGGTCCAATTCTGATAATGGGATCCATGGAAAAATTATATTTGTCTTAAATTTCCTTCAAGTACCACAAATGGACGAATAACTCAAAATCACGCCAACGGTTTTCCATGATAAATTTTTAGTTTGTTTAACTAAGCTATCGCAACCGGCTGGCAAACCAAAACAGCACAGTACCCTATAATTACGAACAGTGTTGTTACTGTAACATATTTTTTTTTAAAGAAAGCTAGCAATATTTCTTTTTTTTTCATAAATATTACTAACATTCTTGTTAACCGTTCCAACTAAGCTTAAGCTTGTGCTAGGCGATGGTTCAATAGTCGAATGGTGAATTCGAACCTACGACCTTACGATTGGCTGACCGTACCCTAAACCATTAGACAATTGACGCTTCTTAAGTTAGTTAAAATTGTAGATAAATTAAATTCAAACATGACTATCTGTCCACAACTTTTAAGTGTACGCGCGAATATTACAGTAATTTTGTTTGACCATAAGATTTACGTCACTAGTTAAACAAAATAAATTAATCTGTAGGTAGTGTTATTACTTAATTTCTCTAGGGTGCTAAGTTCGATTTTACTCCTTTTTCAACTGACTTCAAAAGAAAAACAATTGAAAACCTCCTCCGGTTTTCAATTGTTTTTCCTTGTTATTAAGTAGCTGGAAATTTATTTTTACTAGTAAATATCCTTACGGCAATACAGTATTGTGTTTTATTTTCGTTGTGACATTTCGCATGGTATGCAGTAATGAGTCGCGAGCGCATCTTTCCTACATTATAAAAGACGAAAGCTTGAATCCTCTTTCATTGTAAGAAGAACACGAATGAAGTCGTCGAAGTAAGAGGAATTTGCGAATTAGGAGTGAGTACATGCGAGTGACGTTCTCCACGCGCAGACGAAATATGCAATTCGAATTTACTTATACGACTACAGCAGACACGCCTGTTATGAAAACGGCATAACATACGATGTTTCCGCTAATAAAAATACGACGTAAAATCCTTCAATCTCTTTCATATTTGCTCAACTTCCGTACATTACATAGGCTTTGAGAAATCATCATTCTCAGAGAAGACCAGCTCGTTACTGGTATTTCCGATCGGACGCCGTTGAGCAAGGAAGTGGTATTATATTAGATATGAAGCGTCAATAGCCTAATGGTTTAGGGTATGGTCTGCGAATCGTAAGGTCGTGGGTTCGAATCCACCATTCGACTATTGTCGTTAACCATGTCCTAGCACAAGCTTAAGCTTAGATGGAATGGTTAACAAGATTGTTAGTAATAATTCTTAAAAAAAAATAGAAATATTGCTAGCTTTCTATTTTTTTTTTAAATATATATATATATATAGTATACATATATATAGTATTATATAGATATTGTTTAGATCATCATCATATACCGGGCACAATCCTTTAGCAAGTGATTTTTTGTACTTAAAAACCGACTAAACTAAACAATTCATTGGTACAGACTAAGATACTCTTACATCCATCAGATCGTAAGTACTCCTTAGGCTCTCGGATATCACTTATTTTACATATATATATCGTAATGATGTTTTGGTATTTAAATATTTAAAACCTTAAGTATACATAAATCACTTAACACAGACAGGTTAACCCATGTCACGTCTGGTATCTAAGTGTTCAATTTGAAAGAAGATTGCTATTTCTATCCACTATAGCGTATATTTTATTTACCTAACCAAAATTTGATATTTCCAGAAAACAACTTAATAAGACACACGATTAGGGTTGTGATAGATTCCGGCCATACAATTTTATGTAACCCTTTTTTTGCCTTTTGAAACAGAGACATAAAATGGGTTACGAAATGAAAGGTCGTTTGTTGTAGCATTATAGTTTCGCAAATAAAACACTTGTGTCAAATTGAATTGTATGTCATTTTTCTCGTCGTGAAGCCTATCAAATGAAAAGTGTTATTTCAATACTAGGAAAATAGGTTATCATTCATTTAGACGACTAAGTGTTTTAACGCAACAAACGTCCGAGTCGATTACAATAGGTTGGGGTCGATTATAAAAGTTTCTTCGCATTTTTTAAGAAAATTCAAAATATATTTTAATATAATTTATTCATATTTAACTCAGGTATGTAGGGTACCAATTTGTTTGATAATTTTTTGTCATCTTGTAGGTAGGGACATGATCCTATTGCTATAGAAATTTTAGGACTTCTGATCAAAATACTGCGACAAGAGGTTTTGGCAGTCCTCTCATGATGTTAACCTGACACTGCCAAAAGAATTCTGAAGAGACCAAAACAGGTGGAAATCTGAAGGTCAGGACTATACGGCGGATGCATTAACACCTCCCAGCCAAATTCTCTTAATTTTTGCTGAGTGGCTAAAGATGTGTGAGGTCTAGCGTTATCATGATGAAAACCACACCCGTTGCGTTGCATTTTTACCTTTTTTGTAGTAAAATTTCATTAAATTCACTCATCTTGACAGGACGAAAAACAAATGAAAATCACACATTTTCCTAATTTGAATTTGGAATTATATTCTTTAAAATTTAAACTTTAAATGATACCAAAACCAGCCACATACAAATAGTATACCCAAAGAGATTTTATTACAAGTTCATACATACTATAATGCGAAAAGACTTTTTCCCCAACCTATTATCAGACTATGGATATAAACATAAAAACTTGCACCCGTTACGCAGAGGGCTAGGCAGAGACTGCCACTTACAACTGTCGTCACATGCTACGCTACATTCATATCTATACGCCTACGCTACATGCAAAAACTTCTGTTGTTGTACGAATTGTACGAACTGGTGATCGGGATGCCGGCGACCAAACAGTTTATTCATATTTATGCAATTTAAATGACTTTGTGATTGTCGCTTAGCATATTATTTTATTACAGCAATCAAAAAAAAAATATTAAAAGCTACTCAAAATTTTATGTGAGAATTCCTAGAGAAAAACATAAAAAAGTATAGAAGAATTATAATTTTTTCTTTTTAACTTTTTTTTTGTTTACGGGGTTTATCTTCAAAAAGATACCCCGCTTTCTGGGGGGAAGGCGGCGGTTATGTGGGGTTTTTACCCACTAAAACCTCACCGGTGGCCCTTTCCTCGGTGCATAACGAGGGGCTCCGGGATCTCCAGAGGTTATTCCCTCCCCCCCCTGTGCCCTCGCAGTGCAAGGCGACTCGGGCCAGCCGATGTCGCCTTTTCCCGGGTCGACCATAGCGGACGACAAAGGCCCCCACCCTTGTCGCCCAGTGAACCTTAGGCCCCATTTGGTCGCCTTCTATGACAGGCAGGGGATACCGTAGTCTTATCTAGAGAGCCCAGAACTACAGGGCTGTTTCTTTTTAACTTAATTCAACGTAACAATATCAGAATGCTTTTGGCTAATTGCTTGCTAAAACACGTCTACTTAACTGGTTTAGATATAAGCAATTAATATTATTGGAAAAAAAGTAAAAAATTGTACTTGAAATGTCGAGAATAAAAAGATTTTATATTTATATATGAAATATATTTAAATTAAAATTATTAATATTCCAGGTAATCTCCCTAAAATTAACTTTATTTAGAGATAAACTTACGAATCTGATGATATTTGAATAAAATATCTTAGTATTTGACTATAAGGGTTAATCGGGTTAAAAAAAGAAGGTTAATAGGCACATTATGTTATTTAGGACGAGTTATATTTAATGTAGGAGCATCGTATAAGAAGTAATTACGTTTAGTAGAAGCAAGAAATAAATGATCAGAGGGTCCATTTTGAGTTAGACTTATCCCTAATCCCTAGATTAGCCCGGTATATTGGTGTACATTTTCTTTCAATGCTCTGACAATTAGTGGCAGATATACTATGTTGGTTTTATCATCGTTATAGTTCCTTCATAATTATTATTATAACCTACCTTATAATATATTTTTTCGTTTAGATATATTTGTAGTATGCTTTGGCTTCGTCAAACAACGGTCGGTCTTTCGAATTGAGGACTGTGGACCATTTTATCGATGTATTGTGAACAAACAGGTCTTCAATAATTCTAAATTTTTTAAGGTCATTTGCGTTTAGTAAAAAAACTGTCATTGTTGGAAATAGCACTCGTGAGCAAAAGTAAAGGGTTGGAATTAAGGGTCGGTTAAGAAAGTTTGAATATCTCGGTAGATAAAGACGCTAGCTAACTGAAATAAATTGTGCATGATAGACAATTAAATATCCTTCATATAAAATATAATATTTTTATTAATTTATTTAAATTTCATTAAAAAACATAAACTTGGATTATACGATATTTTTTCCTTAAATTTTATTTGGATTTTAATTTATAGCCAGATGGACGCAACACTAAGTACTAGAAATTTAAATAAAAATAAATTTATTAAAAAATACTGTATTATCCAAGTTTAACTGACACTTTATTTTTTCTCACGGCTAATATTATTAATAAGTAAAATAGATATAAACGACCCTCAAATCTACATCACGTATGATGTTGTTAAAAGCGCATCAAATTCAAATCTATTGATGGAATATTTTTCCATCTCCGGATATTGTCAGTGTCAAATGGAATATACGCTGTAGAATTAATTATAGTTCGGTCATATACAATGGATGAATGCGGAAAGATTTAGAAAATTACCTCGGAAGTGTGATGAATAGAGGTGTAGAAAGAGATATACCGACCAAATTGGGGACTGATTAAAAAGGGACAGGTAAGAAGTATTGTTTATACTAAGATAAACGATCTAGCTCTCCTAGTTTCTCCTATTACATGATAAGTTATTAGTAGAATTTGAAACTTAGGTTTCAAATAGTCTATTAGCTATATGTCTCCTTATATCAATTAAGGAGGTTCCGAATTAAGTATTCATGTAGAGTCATAATTATATTGATTTTCGTTAAGCCGGATTAATGTACAGCCATCGAAACATCGAGCCTAAAATAAATAAATTAAACTACCACGCGCTCAGCGGTGAAGGAGGACATCGCGAGACAACCTACACGTTTTAGAAAAGTTTTCTAGGATATGTGAATGACTATGCCCTTTGCTCTCTACAGAGAAGGCCTGTGCCCAACAGTGGGACATATATTTAAAGGTTGTAACTTTAACTTTTTAACTTTAAATGAATACTTTGTGATAGTGAGAACGGTGAGGTTCTTAACAACGTGCAATAAGTGAATACTAAATATTTTTAGTATTTGATAAATTTCATCGAATTAATTTGTACCCGAAACAAAGTTCACTAATATTTTTTTCTGAATTTGTATAAATAAAAAACCTTTCATGTCCTTTTTAATCCCAGCAGGGTAGACTGAGATAATAGCTTTTGCTTCTTAAATTGTTTCGGGGACCTATCCCCCCGTCATATTCATCTGTGACAATTGATATATCTTACCCTATCGCCATACACCGGGCACAAACTTTTAGTAAGTGATTTTTTGTACTAAAACAAAAAAAAGGCAAGCACACACATTGGCACGATCATAAAATTATAAGCTAGATTCTCAGCTGTCATTTTATATACTTAACGAAAGCACACATATTACAGTGCACATTAATTTATCAGATAAATAATAAATTTAATAAAATAAAGCAAAATATTAAAACGCTAACCTATCAAATAGAGTATCGTTCATATTCTTCTCTCGAAAATAAAATTTAACGTGCCCAAGAAATCAGCGCGCTATCATATTCCTATCCATCTCCCTTTGGCATCTTCCAACTATCGTCAAAATTCATTTATGTGGCGCGCTGGTCACACGCTCAATAAATATTCGAAAAGTACAGAGATGTCTACTATCTTTATACTACAACTGTGGCAATAAGACGGGCATTCTATCGAAATTTCTTCAATTGAAAAATTGTTAGTAGGCTTTTGTGTTATTAATGTTTTTGCTCACACAATTAAATAATTTTAAAGTTTTTCGTATTCGCGAAGATCTGTTATTGGCAGTCTGTTTCTTAATTATTACTGTATCTTTTTTGTAAATTTTATTGCTGTTGATCTTCCTGTAAATAAATAAATAAATAAATTAAAAGTGTTCGAGAAATAATAAAAATAACGCATGTTCGAGTAACGTTTATTATTTTAAGTCCAACAGACTTTGTCCTTCCATTCCACTTGTACTGAAGAGGGAACATCTTAATTGAGCGGCTCTTAAATACGCAGCTCCCTAATGAAATGATTCTCATTAATTAATTTCTTTAGTTAATAATTCATTCATTATTATAGAGAGACAGTTTTGTTTACTGTTTGTTTTGATTCTTACTTTTATTTTTTGAATAAAGATAGAAATTGGCCAATGGTTGTTACGTCGATATAATATTGATTGATCAGCGTAAAGTTATTATCATCCTATCTTAGAAGTTTTATAGCTTTACACTTTTGGACGTTCAACAAACAAGCTTACTCATTTTTAAAAGGAGTCAACAATACACCGGCAACTCCTCAGATTTTAAAAAAAATTCTAAGGCATGTGAAGTCTGCCAATCCGTACTACGGCCAAGGCTGTAACTTTAAGTGGGATAACTCAACGAAGATATTAACTTTATATGCACCGATATTTTTTTTAATACAAGGTAATTAGTTAAGTACAACCCAACTTAAACTAAAATTGATATACGAATTATTGATAATTATGATACCTCATAATTCCTTATAATATGTGTCTTTAACGCTCACATCTATCTATATAATTCAGACAGATAAAATAACTTAGAAACCAGCACCACGATAACAACAGTTTAATTACTTATGTAGTAAATAAGAAAAAAGTTTAATTGTAAATGGTAGTTTTTCGATCTAAGCTTGTGCTTGCATCGAGCGTCGAACAAAACCTGAAACAACTAATTCAATTTTGTGTCGCAGTGCGCAAACTTATCTATCAATGTGTCCATTATTAAAGACGGCACCATGTTCCCTCTACGCCTTGGGAGTCATTCTTTAATTTTAGTTTCTCTTACACAAGTATTAGTCAACGGTTTCGTGCAAGATAATATGAACACTAATGCTTATATTTAAAATAATTTTAATTGTATGTATGACCGCCATCGGTTTCAATACCAACCATTTAAAATAGATTATACTTATGTTTACTTTGGCCGCATTGCCCGAATGCAACCAGATAATCTCAGGTAAAATCAAAGGCAAAAGATCACGGGGTCGATCACCTACCCGCTGGTCTGACCGAATCCAAAACATAGTGGGACTCGACATTGCGACCGCCATGAAAAAAGCCGAAGACAGAGCGGTGTGGAGGCAGCTCGTCGACGTTTCGGTAAAGGCGCTTCAAGAGAAGCACGACCTTCAGAAATAATAATACTTGGGAAGAAGACTTATGTTTAGATTCTAGCACAGTAATAATTTCTTAAAGAATAGTAAGTCTCTCTAATCTCTTGCTGTTCCGATTAGATTATATGAGCTAAAATCTGAATATAAGAATCAAATCTTCGATCCCACTTTAAAATATTATAATTGCTTTTTTATTTTTTTCACTTTATGCGCTCTTTCAAAGATTTTATTTAAATGACAGGGACTAATTCTTAACGCGTCTTAAGTAAAAGTTATGGGTCGTTTTAACAGTAAGTAACTTTGAAACTTGTCAGTTATATACCCTACGGATATTTTCAAGTTTAGCTGGAGAGAAAGTGGCAGTGAGGGCTTGTAAACAAATTCATGTTTTATAACCGGTGAGTTTATTTGAAATTCCGCAAGTTATAAATTCAAAACTTATAAAATAATGATTAAGAGTAAAATAATAAATAAATAATAATAAAGCCACGCTTAACAACTAGACTACCACTTCTCAAATCAGAATTTATATAAAACTTACATATTTCCTTTGATGTACGACATTTTTTTTCAAACAACCAATACGGAAATTATTGTATACATATATCAAACATTGAAGCTGTGCACAATTAGATTAACGATCTGATTGGTCGCTATTTCAAATCCCAGTCGGACCCAGTTTTGGCCTAATAAACTTAGCGAGGGTAGACAGAGAAAGCTGTCTCTACCCTCGCTAGGGCTAAAACAACGTTAGAGCTTATTAAGGATATATAATTTTTTTTTATTGAAACCAAATAACCACTTAAAACAAAGTGATTATAAGAAAAAATGAAATTGATACTATTTTTTGGATTTTCTAACGTCTAAGCTAGGCCGAGCCTGTATCTTAGACGTGGACGTGGGCTTAAATTTATGAAGGTAAATTATAAAAAGAGTATAAGTGAATGTTAAAAATATTTAATAATTCCGAATTCAGACTGAAATAAAGAAAACTTCAAAATGTATTGGAAATGTATTTCTCGCGTGGAAAATGGAGACAAAAGGGTATCGAGGTGTTTTATGACAGTCACATTTTGCGTCAAACGAAACAACTGTTGAGAATAAAGGAGCCATTTTTTTTTTCTCCGTAAGAAATATAAAACAAGCAATATTTAACTAAATATACTCTGTAGAGAAAAAATTAAATGTGAGCAGTTTCCGATTTATAATTATTTCTTTTCTATACTTACTAAGCAAGAGCTTGACCACGTGGGACCACGTTATGTTAAGTTGAAATGCAGTCCTGGATGGCAAGGCAGCTTAGTTAATGCCTCTTGACTTTAGTCTTGAAATCACCCCCATTTTAATAGAGAAAGACAGTCACGAACTATCCAGTCCTTTGCTATACTAAATATGAAAGTTAAATCTCGTTCAGGTTTGAGAGATGGTGGAACGGGTAACGTTTAGGCTAAGACAAATTTATAAAGGTTATGTAAATTAAAGAAAACCAACTCATTTTTTACGGTCAGTTCTATAGATAATATTAAATTACAAAAATACACTGGATTAAGTAAAAAGTAGAGATAATTTATTCTTTAAATAATGTTGTTTTTATTTTTAAATTTTATGTTTCCAACTAATTTAGAAGTCGTTATGTGCAATTATTATAATAATAGCTTGTATAAAATAAAGAGAAACAAGAATGAGATTAAACCTGTATATCCGACAGTAAATCTTATTTTACAAAACATGAGTAAAACGATACACTTATCCCAAGATTACATTACGGTAATGAAACTCGAATATTGAAAATATCAAAGTGAACCTCCCTAAAACGAGTGAAGCATCACCCTAGCACTTATGGGGGACAACAAAGGAATGAAAAATGTTCGCAAATATCTACTTATAAAAGGGATATAGAGATATCTCTTGCGTTGAATGATTCAACATCGCATGTTCCGACATCTCATTCAAACTGTACTGTTGAGGGTGGAGAATGTAAAGAAACTCTAAATGCGATACCGTCCCAAATTATGTGCAAATCTATATATATATAAAAGAGAATGTGTGTGGGTTTGTTCCTTATAGGCACCGAAACGGTTGGACCGATTTCAATGAAACTGTCAGGGATTCTTTAGATTGACCAGGCGAGTAATCCTGTAAAGTTTGGTGACGATCGGAGCACTCCTCATTTTAAATTGTCAAACAAGCCATACATTATGTTTTTCTATAAATTATAAAAATGATATTGTATTTACTGATATGTATCTTCATTCGCTCGAGAAGAGAATGAATACGGAGAGAAATGAAAAATGTAATCTATTGTAAGAGTTAAATTAAATAATCTGCAGAAGGCTGGATACAAAAAAGCTTGATGTTTGGGTGCCGCATGACACAAAAGGCGGAAGGAGATATTTGACAACCTATTATTTAATGACGTGAGTTTATTGTTTAAATAGTCCAGCGGGCTGGGTACTCTAATGTTATATAAACATGTAGGGTATTTTATAAATACAATTATTAGTGCAAAGGGCCACTGACAAAAGCCCTTAGGCATTAACTTCGCCCTAAGTAAAAAGAATTTAAAAAGTTGTCCATTTAACTGTCGTCGCATATCGTGCGTTGTGTTGCGAAAAATTATTTTCCTAAGTACGTACCAAACGCGAGGGAGCTTGTAAACCAAAGCTTGAATATCTTTTGTTGTTTTTAAAAAGTTCAAAGTGTATTTTAACGTATGACGAAAAAAGGTAATACATTTTTTTTATAGCAATGAAATGTCAGTTATATAATTAAGTCATTATTTTGAAAATAAAAGATGCAGTACTTAATTTTCTTAATGTTTAAATATTATATTATAATTCATATCTTCTTAAGATGCAATTTTTACATGTACACTTAAGCAAACACGCTTTTTTATTTCTATTATTAATAACTAAAGCTCCACTAATAGTATTATTATTGTTTCGTGCTCCGTATCGCGTGATTATAGCTATCGTGTCGTATTAGCATTTGTTTCAAAATCTCCTGTGAAACGAACATTGAAGCAAAAGCTACTGCATACTGGAACAGAAAGAAATAATTTGCAAAGAATTTTAAAAATAAACTTTTATCTATACAAATAAAATTTAAGTGTTTCTTTGTTCCGGCTAAACTCTGGACCGGCTGGTCCGACGGCAGGAATTTTTTTATTTTCTAAAAATTTAATAATATAGTTTTTAATCGTAGGAAACCCCACGTGATGCGGTTCGCGGTTAGTATAGGATATACTCAAGGCAAACAGGTTTTTTGTCTATTGCTTAAATGCGTACTTACTTTTCTAACACCTATTATATTTATCGTAAGTAAGGAAAAGAAGACGGACCAGCAAGCGCAGTGTGGGACGTCCACCCGCAAGGTGGTCTGACGACCTCATAAAGGTCGCAGGACGCAGCTGGATGCGGGCCGCTTACAACCGGTCCCTTTGGAAATCGTTGGGGGAGGCCTATGTCCAGCAGTGGATGTTTTACGGCTGAAATGATGAAGGAAAAGAATGCTCTTTAAATTTTATACTACTGTTTGTACATGCACTTTGTACAATTCAATTTTCACTAAACATTGTGTACTAGGAATGTTATGTGTGTGAAAACTTAATAAGCGTAAACTTCTCAAGTATTCCAGCTGACCGAAACCGCTAGCGACATGTTTGAGCTCGACGTATGCTTTATAATTTACGTGGTTTCCTAGGAAAATACATCAGTTAAAGTTGCGGTTATTCCTCTTTATGTAATACTAGTTATTAGTCCCCGACATTGGCCGACAATTTGAATATTGTAGCTTGTGATAGATTTATGTTAAACTAGCGTACTCAGCCGGGCTAGATTTTGCTTTATTTTTTTTAAGCAATAAACTTACATCATTAAATATGTAACTTAACAATATATTAAATCATTAATTTCTCTCCGTACATCATGTCGATGTACATCATATCAGTAAATATCATACCTATCTGTTATACAAAAACATATCGGACTCAAGTTAATGTCAGAAATAAAAGTAAAAAAAAAATGGCTTGGGCGTGGTAAATGTAAATTATTTTATTTATGAAATAAGGGCATTAATTAATATCTTCCTTTTAAGTAATAGGTATTTTTAAACTGTTAATATTGATCACAAATAAGGAATAATTATAATGACTCTAACCGATGTTCATGAAATTTTAAAATGAGCAATTCAGAGTTATCTTTTAAACATTTATTTATGATTGAAAATTATTAATATGACATATCCAGAGTCAAAATAATTTCATATAATTACTTTTTATAATTATTTAATTGAATTACATATTTTGAATAAATTTTTAACTCACCGGTAAGCTTAATTAATCTGATATATTGGCCGCCATTTATTTGCAATTAATTGTTAAAATATATATATATATATATATATGATATTAATTGTTTTATATTAATTTATATAATATATGTTTTATATATATTATATATATTAATTGTTGAATATATATATATATTTCAACAATTAATTGCAAATAAATGGCGGCCAATATATCAGATTAATTAAGCTTACCGGTAAGTTATTTTTTTAAATATATAAAATTATATATAATATTTAAAATATATAAATAATTAAGTATCTAAAAATTGATAAATTAATTAATTACAAAAATATATTTCTTTTTATTTTTAATCCACCTTATCTATATTTAATACTTTAATATAGTCCAATATGTTTACTTCAATATCGTTCACAATGACAGCGACGAACAACAACGCATGTGTCAATACAAATTTGTGTTATAAAACAATAAAATATCATCATAGTAAATAAAAGTTGTATTTGACAGTTCAAAAGGAGAAGTGCTCCGATATTTGACAGTTAAAAAAGAGAAGTAATCCGATCGTCACCAAAATTAACACGATTACAAAAAAAAATTAAGGTATTAATAATTTTTGTAAATCTCAAATAAAACTTTTCTGGTAACGATATTACTTGTTCTCTCCTCAATCTTAATCCCAACGGGTACACTCAAATAAATTTCCGTCATCAATATAAGTCCGACCGAAAATGTCCCTGTTTGTTACGGATTGTGCTTGATAAATTCAATCGTATTAATGACAATATATTTCACTTAATAAGAAAATACAATCGTTTATTATTAATAATATCAAATTGCAAAATATTAAATAGTCAACACTCCATGAACTTTGTTGCTCTAAAGAAAGGCGTATCTCGCCATTTAAAATGTCTTAACGTCTCCGTTTTATGTAGTGGTTAGTATCTATTTGTAGTAGTAATCACTCCTTAGATGGTAGGAGCGTTGTTGGGGTTTCTTCCGCCACTTCTTCTCCCAGCGCCAACGCTTCCCGAAGTGGCACTCAAAGTGAATTTACCTTTTGAATGCCCCTTAGATTATCCGTGAAATAACAACCGATCGAGTCGTGGTTCGTCCCTCTCGGGTGCCGTCGGATTGGAATGCTTACGCGTAACATAGTAACCGTCCAATCCGAAGTTACCCCTCACCGGGGTTTTCATTGTGTCGAGTTACTAGCGATAGAGGTTCAGGCTAAGCGATCTAAGAGCTATGCCACCTCTCAATTCGATTAAGCAGTCAAGATCTCTGGCCAATCTCTGTAGTTCGTCATAAAAATAATTGTAGTAGTAATTGAATCTTAACCGTAGTATTTGTTCGAACTGAACCATTAAGCGATTATATTGAATACAAAAGTACTATAAGCATGCCTGTGATCCATAGGGATAAACAGAGAACACGCACTACAAAGCTGACATCTCTTTCGCTTCATTCACATCCTTAAATCTACGCATACATAATCGTTAGTTATGGATTTTCTTACTTGCTTCTTTTTACTACGTCTCGGGCCCATTCTACCGATCCAATCTATTAATTATGGAGATAATTTCTGTATTTAAAAAAAAAAGAATAAAAATTATCGTTATTATTCTCAATTAACCCATGAGTATTTTACGATATTTAAATTCATGATATTTTACTATTTAACTATTTATATATTTTGATGTTATTACCTAAACACTAAAACCCCTTCCTCGACATGGCATTCCTCGCATGGTGAGGTTCTCCAGGATCTCGAAAGGAACGCACCGGAGCCCCTCTGCACTGGGCTCTCGATAATCTCGGAAACTAATCTATGCATCTCGATATTTTTTATGTTGTTTAACAAAGCGTTGTTAAAATTAATATTACGAGCCGAAAGGATACTTTATCATTTGTGGAATGTATCTTCGTTCCGACATGTCTAAGTTGTCAGCATCTATCATACACTGATCTCACTGTCAGATAATTTTGTAGGTTGTACGGAATGTAGACAGCCGGATTATGCTTCTGAAATGCGTAGAGCAGTGAAACTATGTTTTAAGTGGAAATACTACAGACATTTGCAAGCAATATTAATCTTATAATGTTATACAAGTAAGTATAAACGTTAAACGTTTTTACGTGCCGACGCCCGCTTTGTATTTCCCAGTTATCCTGAGAATATTATGAAATAGAATTAATCAGGTCCTGACCACACTCCCATCACCTTTGAAGTACATCCTTGTTAATAAAACATCTTCGAAATCGGTTCGATCCACCCAGTCCAAAGTTATGAGGTAACAATAAGAAAACAACTAAAAACATTTTGACGAGTTGAGAGCATCCACTTTTTTTAAGTCAGTTGAAGCGCACTTAATGCCATATTGGCATTCTCCACCAGTCAAACTTGGATGAGAGAGAAAAACCCATCGGTATATTAGTGTGTGTGTAATATGTGTAAGGAATTTAATCTCTTCCGTAATTATTGAATGTAACTATAGTTCCGAGATTTCCGTGACTGAAAACCGTAGCGTGCCGGCACCTTATTAGCTCTCGCTAAATTTTCTAATATTGAGCGTACCCGTGTACTGGTAGAAGTTTATAATATAAGAAGTTATGAAATGTTACACGAACATTTCAAAACTGGTCGTAATGTTTGAGGCTTACCTAACTTAATGACCTGGATTTTTAAGTTATTTTTTTTTTGTTTTTAGAGTTCAAAATCGTTCCGTCAATATAATTTTGTTCATCATTTTACTATTTATTAACTTGACTTTTATGAGGCTTTTTTACAACGTAATCTCTAAATTTTCACCCATTTCCAGATGTTGGACTACTTAAATTTTCGTACTTGTTTTACTCGTAAGAAACGATGACAATACGTAAAAATTAAAATGACACTTTTTTGTTCACACTACCACACAAGAGTGATTCTTCTATGATTATTTTATTCCAGAAGAATTTTAATCATCAAAGGAGCTTGTGAGATAGTTAAAGCCGAAATTTAAAAATAGATTTTAAATTTCGGCTTTTGTCTTTTATCGCAAAAACTGCAAAGGGGACTTGTATTCATATCATAAAATGCAGCGTATTTCGGATGATTTAGCTATATAGATATTCTAAACACATAACAGAGTCGTATTATATCTTACATTGCGTTAAGCGGGTACACTAAACATCACACAATTACCATAATTTGCGCCCAGTATATGGCACGTGTGGTGTGCCCCTTACACGTATATTAGATTAGTAAATGCGAACAGCGAAATCTGTTCCTATGTACCCCAGTAGGTTTTTACTGAGATGGAAGTTTTTTTATCACACATACAACCTTCGCCAATTAATAGATAGTAAAGCCAGTTACGTCGTCACTTCTATGGCCATAACCTAACTTCACTCTCTCTATATCAATTTGCTAATTGGCACTTGAACATTCCAACGAGTTCACTGAAACTGTAATTTTCAATTCAGATTGGTCTAGATTTATTAAAGACATTTCGTGCGGTGCTCATAAAGGGAAACTACAGTCTCTGCTATTCTTGTATTCAATAAATAAAAATTATACATTTACTTAAGCTATGGTACAAAAGTGAGTGACAGTGTCTATTCAAGAAGACCTAGATGGACGTATATTTTAAAGAAAGCTAACAATATTTTTTTTTTAGAAAATATTACTAACATTCTTGTGAACCATTCCAACTAAGCTTAGGCTTGTGTTAGGAGATGGTTCACGTCAATAGTCGTATGGCGGATTCGAGCCTACGACCTTACGATTCGCAGTTAAAGTTAAAGTTACAGCCTTTGTTTTTTATATATATTTATATATATATATATATGTCCCACTGTTGGGCGCAAGCCTTCTCTGTAAAGAGAGTATAAGGGCATTCCACCACGCGACCCTAGTGCGGATTGATACCATAGAATAAATTTCTAAGATATGTAGGTTTCCTCACGATGTTTTCGTTCACTGCCGAGCGCGTGGTTAATCAGCACATAAAATTGCAACAACAAATTTAATGGTGCCGGCACCGGGGATCGGACTCGGGTTACTAACGTACTATGCAACTTGAGCCAACCGCCCGGACACTGAGGTACCACGGCTTTACTGTGCTACCACGATTCGCAGACCGTGCCCTAGACCATTAGGCTATTGACGCTTCATATTGACTGTATGTGATTGATTGTAAATGTATCGAATTCGCTGTTCACATACAAAAAGTCACCCGTGAATGTTAAGGCCGATCGACTTATCTCTCCATCAAATAATTACCACATTCTCGTTAGGTTTTCGTCATAAATAGTGACTCACTTGCCCCAATCAACATTAGAACTGATGCCTTTCTCACGTAATGTTGATTTTCAATAGTAGCCGAGTTCCAAAGCCGGATTGTCAGCTCAATAGATAGAGGTTTGTCACAACAGTCAGCATATTGGTTTTAGCACATTGGTCGGTAGACGAGTATTTGATTATTCGGCAATCTATTGGCTGTCAGAACATTTATCACAGCTGCGGAGATCGGGAACACAATGCATATTAATTGTAAGTCCTTTAAGAATTTAAATCTCTACCGTCATACAAATATAATATTTGTTTTACGTAGGTGAAATGTAATATTGTGAAGACGAATACTCGACTGTGAGGGTGGACACTTTTACTGCAATCTGACCACTGACGCATCAGCAATGCTACCCGCTTAGTACTCTGCAATGAGTGAGGAGAGTGGCAAAACTATTAATTCTTCTTTCGTTATATCGCCACCATGGTGGTGGGCAGCAAATCGCGGAATCGCAATGTCGCAAGGCCCCACTGAGATACAATGTACGGTTAATGGAACACACCTGGAGCAGCCGCTTTGGACTGTCCCTACGCCATTTAGTAGCCATATGAGTCCCTGTTGGTACTCTTGGCGTGGACGGATTTCTAAGCCTATTGGTGGAAATCCTACATGCCAAGTATTAGTGCCTGTTCTAAAAGAAGCCAAAGTTGTGTAAAAAATGGTTTCTCAAGATATTATCTTAAGATATTATATTATCTTATTAAGGGTTCATCCTTTATACTATTCACACCTTTATTCAGGACTCATCTTAAAAAAAGTCCTTAGTATGACATGATAAATGTAATATTGACAAATATATTTGAAATCACCGTTATTTGTATAATATTATTAAATTATTAGGTAATACGAATTCACAGAGAGCACAGAAATAATTTAAAACAAATTAGCAAAAAAAAAATATCAAAGAAGAAATTAATTTACACGGATAGGTTTTCGATCTGCGCTTGGCTATGCCGCTAAGTGCCTTGCTAACGAAGCTGTTAAGTGAAGCACTGCCGTCGTAATAAATTAAATTAAGCTCGTCTCTATAAAGATTTATTTTTAATCAAAATAATAACAACCCTTTTTTATTTTGTTTTTGTTATTGGCCGACCTGAAAAAGTAAAGAACGTTTTACACTGATCCAGTTCATGCCTTTCAACAAGTTTCATATTGGCCTGTTAATGTAAAAATGTTATACAAAAAAGGTTGCTTATTAAATTATTCCATTGTTAGAGACGTAGCTGTAACCAATTTGCTTTGCGCAGCTGAAGCGATGGCGTAAGGCGTGCTTTCGGTATAAAATGCATACTGTAGGGTATGCTCAGGAATTTATTGATCTAATTCACCCATCCCTCTTCCACCATCGAACTACAAGACGCTTTACTGGATTTCATCCCCGGATATCCGAACGAAACACTTTGCTTCATCTTTCATTATTCATACAGCAAATGGTAAGAATATTGTGCCTTCGTCTGTCTTTTCATCCGGGTTTTTTCAAGAGTAGAGTTATAGGTATTTACTAAGCCAGTGCGCCTTACCATCCAGGACTGTATTTTCTCTTAACATCATGTGGCATTGTGGGGAAGCACTTGGTTACAAAGTAATAAAACAGAGCTTCCCTGCCCTTATTCTTCTTTGAACGTCCTTATAAAAACATACAGCTTAAGTACCCAAACATATTCATAGTTAAAACTAAACATAAAAATAGTTCTACTTTTTCATTTTCTACATTTATATAAAAATCTACCGTGCTCTTTCAAAAACAATTACTTTAGTCTTAAACGATTAAAAAGACCGAAGCGTTCATTTCATATTACAACACATAGTTAATAAGAATTTTGAATGTTTTGGCTTGCAAGGAATTATTATTAGTAATAACATATTATATCGCTATTTTCCTACCGTACCAGGGTACGTAGAATGAATTTAACAAGTATGGTTTTCAGTATTAATATAAATTAGTGGGGTCCAATCCTAAATACGGATCAGACATTGACACAGATTTGAACTGTTGAAAGAAGTTTGAGAATGTTTCACTGGTGAGACCATTAAGAGAATGAAGTTAAAATAACAAAGACTTCATTTGCAGCAATGAATCTAGACAGGCGAGAAAATAATATATTTTCTATAAACATTGAACCAGAACGGAAGCGGCAGAACGTCGGAAATCGAGATCTATAAGTACATACACTACGCTTTTATTTATTTTAACATCTTGCTTGCAGCATCCGGCACACCGTTCTATTTATTATCTCTTTGTTGTTTGCTATTGCAATAAAATATTGTGCGTTATAAACTCCCTAGCATTTCATCCCAACTGCGGTGCATAGAACATTTAACGGATTTTATAGTAACAAGCTTACAAACAGTGAAAGCCATGTTTCGCTGTCTTTATTTCTTATTTATTTATTTATTTTTAATGACGAACTACACAGATTGGCCAGAGAAGCTGGCCTTGATTGCTTCATCGGTTTGAGAGCGTGACATAGTCTTAGTTCGCTTAGCCTGAACCTCTATTGCTAGTAACTCGACACAAAGGTCCCCCCGGTGAGTGACCATGTGGGACCTAATAAACTAACATCACATACAATACGTACAAGCCGTCGAACCCGCGACCGTTAGATAGTAGCTCGAACCGCTTAGTTAGTTCACTGCTGTTATATGTTATAGAATAGGTTTTTCTAGTTGCTGTTTGATGTCGAAATTTTTAATATTTCAACGTCATACGTAGACTAATGACACAAAATCTACCCTATTTCAATGATTCTTTTTTTTGAAAGCTGGTTCTTCCCGTGTCCCATTTAGATAATTTGGAAAAATAAAGAGGGCGCTCGTTCAATCAAATGTTAAAATACCTTTTAACGTTCGATTTGATTTCAAGTCGGTTTTTGTTTTTATCCATAAATTGTTTTATATTTTATTTAGTTATACAAACCAGAATAAATTCAAAACGTAACTTTACTTATGAATACCGAAGTTTCGTTAATTATACAAATTTTTACAGATTTTATCGCGGTTTATTCCAGTAGATTACATTTACATAAATATGTTCAATCATAAAAATTATTTTTTACTAAAAGTAAAAATCCTTTATTAGTTTCTAATAAAGAAAAGGTACCTATAAAGGTTCACTTTTGGGTCGCTAATTAAGACGTCTATATTAAAGACCAGCTTGACCCAGGATAATTGGATAGCTACGACCCCATTTAATTTGTTTTCCAAATGAAGCGTTTCTACAAAAGGCGTTTACATAAAACGTATGAACATAATCCATCCCTGCCTCTTTCTCAATCAGAATAAAAAGTTAATGTAGTAATTATTTATCTGCCACCAGAGCTTATTGGAGCAACATGGAATAGTTTAAAATACAGATTGATAAGATTGTTAATTAACCCAACTCTGCTAAAGCAATTACACTTTTTGGTAATACATTTCAACCAATATCAAATAATCAAAAAAATTCAATAGAATTTTGCATAAAAAATTATTTTAAATTAAATTAATATAGCCGTGAACAAAAATAAAGAGGGCGCGCGTAATACCTATGAACGTTTAATTTGATTTAAAGTCGGTTTTGTTTTCATCCATAAATAGTTTTATATTTTATTAAGACATACAAACCAGAATAAATTCAAAACGTAACTTTACTTATGAATACCGAAGATTCGTTAATTATACAATTTTACAGATTTTATCGCGGTTTATTCCAGTAAATTACATTCACATAAATATGTTCAATCATAAAAATTATTTTAAATTAAATTAATATAGCCGTGAACAAAAATAAAGAGTCGACTAAGGATGTTTGAATATCTCGGAAGATAAAGACGCTAGCTATCTGAAATAAATTGTGCATGATAGACAATTAAATATCATTAAAATTAAATTAATACAGCCGTGAACAAAAATAAAGAGTCGACTAAGAAAGTTTGAATATCTCGGAAGATAAAGACGCTAGCTAACTGAAATAAATTGTGCATGATAGACAATTAAATATCATTAAAATTAAATTAATACAGCCGTGAACAAAAATAAAGAGTCGACTAAGAAAGTTTGAATATCTCGGAAGATAAAGACGCTAGCTAACTGAAATAAATTGTGCATGATAGACAATTAAATATTCTTAGAATAAAATAAAATATTTATTAATTTATTTCTATTTCATTAAAAACATAAACTTAAACAAAAAGGATATCTTACGTAAACATGGATAATACGAGTACAGTATTTTTATTTAAATTTTAGTATTTAGTGTACAAATTATGTATAAGTATAAGTATGTTGATAATTGTATTGTAATAGATTGGTTTTACAGTGATATATAATTGGCAAATAGCAGACTCGGGACGCATAGGTTAAGTGGTCACTGCTATTTATAATAATACAAATACACATATACAGAAAGAAAATTCAAACAATTGTAAAATTATGCTTACCATTACTGAGGCGGTAGAAACTTTTACAAATTTTATCAACATTTTTTTTTAACTTTCCAAAACAAGTCAGGAGACAATTAACGTCTAAACTGTAGTGGCACGTTTAAGTCTTTGAATAGTTGACGCCATTATTTCCCAACCAAGCTAAAGAAGAGTTCAATCGTATATCATTTCTAACGTAAATAAGTTGTAAAACGTCATTTAAATTGGAGCAACAATATTGGTGTCTAGAACTGTGATGTGTAGAAATGTGCAGTTGGTTGTTTATTACAAAGGTAATGTTTGAATATTATTGTGAAGGAGTTGTTTTGTCCCGCAGTCATACGAAAATATAATCTCGAAATCTGGGTCGCTCGAAGAATACCGCCTTTCACAGCTTTTATATTTACTGAGCGATAAGGAAGCTTTGTTTCACAAAAGTCAAAAGAATTTCCAAGGGACAATCGTCAAAAATTTAAAACATCTCTTGTAAAATTGTCTTCCTTTGTGAACTCTGTGCTTGACATAATTATTCTTATTAAAATCAAAGTTTTAATTTGTAGTAGGCGGTGCCCTAAATCCTTGTGATCATATCTAGCGAGGCGTGTTTTTTTAGCAGCAGATGCAAATAAGGCATTCTTGTTTTTCGTCTAACAGTAACGGTAACTATAGAAGGGTAGTCATCAACATTTTATACCAGCTTAAGTTTTAATAAGTAGTTTGTTTTGTTCAATCTTTTGCACGACCAAGATTATTTAGGTGTTATGCCTTAGTAGTGTCGATTTCAATAGGCACACGTTATAGTATGCTTGTTGGCTTATCAAATCATAGATAGAATACTTTTTAGAGACGATTCAATGTTTCCAGTCAGATACTCGTTTATGTTGACGTAAAATAGTTTTATTTTATCGAGTTATTTATAAGCAATCTAATGGCTTAGCGTTCGACATCTTAATTTTGTATTGTTTTTTAATCTTTAACGGCTCGTTTGTTGGGTTTTGCACCAATCCGCTTTTTTCCTTATCACTTCTAAGCACCGTCTTTGCATTTTGAAATTGCAGAATGGGGAATAATGACTGAGAGGCAAGTCTAGACAGGGCGAATATTATACGAAGCGCATCCCTTACAGAACCTATTGTTGTTGAAAAAACAAACGATCCTTAGCTCCATTGAGCGATATATTTACTTTTTTTAGGGTTTTTGGTAAAATTTTATTGATTAATTTACTTATTGCAATATGCCATCATTTACAAATATGATTACAATAAGTCGCAGGTAAGGAGTATCCCTAACTAACGATTATGAATGGGCTGATGTATGGATGTTAATAGCGAAAGATGTGTCAGGGTCGTACTAAGTGGATGTCCGTAATCACCATCTTTTACAATAATGTTTCTGTTTATTTTGCATCTTCAATGTATAATTATTTTACTTCACTTAATAGTACAAAATTACAACTTAAAGAACATGGTAGATTTCAACAATAGTAAAAGAATATTGTATAATCTGTAAAAATTAAGCATTACGTAATGAAATAATTGTGTTATCGTCATAGGTTCACCATACGAGTACAAAATTTCAAACAATTTTGACATATGAAAGGATTGATACGCGTGTTTTTGTATGGTTATTTTTGAATTTTACTTTTATAATAATATTGTAAAATTAAACCATGTAAAATGAAATAAGGAAAATAATAAAAATAAACTAATAAAAGACTGTATAAAAGCGCGTAATTATTTATTATCTTATAATGTTCTTCTTTAAATTACGTAATGAAATAATTGTATTATCGTCATAGGTTCACCATACGAGTACAAAATTTCAAACAATTTTGACATATGAAAGGATTGATACGCGTTTTATTTTCTTAAATATTGTAAAATTAAACCATGTAAAATGAAATAAGGAAAATAATAAAAATAAACTAATAAAAGACTGTATAAAAGCGCGTAATTGTTATTATCTTTTAATGTTCTTTAAATTACGTAATGAAATAATTGTATTATCGTCATAGGTTCACCATACGAGTACAAAATTTCAAACAATTTTGACATATGAAAGGATTGATACGCGTTTTATTTTCTTAAATATTGTAAAATTAAACCATGTAAAATGAAATAAGGAAAATAATAAAAATAAACTAATAAAAGACTGTATAAAAGCGCGTAATTGTTATTATCTTTTAATGTTCTTTAAATTACGTAATGAAATAATTGTATTATCGTCATAGGTTCACCATACGAGTACAAAATTTCAAACAATTTTGACATATGAAAGGATTGATACGCGTTTTTTATCTTCCAGCAGAGCTTATTGGAGCAACATGGAATAGTTTAAAATACAGATTGATAAGATTGTTAATTAACCCAACTCTGCTAAACCAATTACAATTTTTGGTAATACATAATACATTTCAAGCAATACCAAATAATCGAAAAAATTCAATAAAATTTTGCAAAAAAAATTATTTTAAATTAATTTAATATAGCCGTGAGCAAAAATAAAGAGTCGACTAAGAAAGTTTGAATATCTCGGACGATAAAGACGCTAGCTAACTGAAATAAATTGTGCATGATAGACAATTAAATATCCTTAAAATAAAATAAAATATTTTTATTAATTTATTTACATTTCATTAAAAAACATAAACTTCAGCAAAAAAGGATATCGTCCGTAAAATTGGATAATACAGTATTTTTATTCAAATTTTAGTATTTAGTGTTCAAATTAAAATATGTCATGTACAATTTATTTCAACTAGGGTCTTAATGTTTCGATATATTCAAATTTCTTAACCGACCCTTTATTCCGACTCTTTATTTTTGCTCACGTGTGTAGATCAAGATTTTTGGTATGTTGATAATTGTATTGTAATAGATTGGTTTTACAGTGATATATAATTGGCAAATAGCAGACTCGGGACGCATAGGTTAAGTGGTCACTGCTATTTATAATAATACAAATACACATATACAGAAAGAAAATTCAAACAATTGTAAAATTATGCTTACCATTTCTGAGGCGGTAGAAACTTTTACAAATTTTATCAACATTTTTTTTTAACTTTCCAAAACAAGTCAGGAGACAATTGACGTCTAAACTGTAGTGGTGCGTTTAAGTCTTTGAATAGTTGACGCCATTATTTCCCAACCAAGCTAAAGAAGAGTTCAATCGTATATCATTTCTAACGTAAATAAGTTGTAAAACGTCATTTAAATTGGAGCAACAATATTGGTGTCTAGAACTGTGATGTGTAGAAATGTGCAGTTGGTTGTTTATTACAAAGGTAAGGTTTGAATATCATTGTGAAGTTGTTTTGTCCCGCAGTCATACGAAAATATAATCTCGAAATCTGGGTCGCTCGAAGAATACCGCCTTTCACAGCTTTTATATTTACTGAGCGATAAGGAAGCTTTGTTTCACAAAAGTCAAAAGAATTTCCAAGGGACAATCGTCAAAAATTTAAAACATCTCTTGTAAAATTGTCTTTCTTTGTGAACTCTGTGCTTGACATAATTATTCTTATTAAAATCAAAGTTTTAATTTGTAGTAGGCGGTGCCCTAAATCCTTGTGATCATATCTAGCGAGGCGTGTTTTTTTAGCAGCAGATGCAAATAAGGCATTCTTGTTTTTTCGTCTAACAGTAACGGTAACTATAGAAGGGTAGTTATCAACATTTTATACCAGCTTGATTTTTAATAAGTACTTTGTTTTGTTCAATCTTTTGCCCGACCAAGATTTTTTAGGTGTTATGCCTTAGTATTGGATTTCAATAGGCACGTTGTAGGATGCTTGTTGGCTTATCAAATCACAGATAGAATACTTTTTAGAGACGAATCGATGTTTCCAGTCAGATACTCGTTCATGTTGACGTAAAACTAGTTTTATTTTATTGAGTTACTTATAAGCAACCTAATGGCTTGGCGTTCGACATCTTAAATTTGTATTGCTTTTTAATCTTTAACGGCTCGTTTGTTGCGTTTTGCACCAATCTGCTTTTTTCCTTGTCACTTTTAAGCACCGTCTTTGCATTTTGAAATTGCAGAATGGGGAATAATGACTGAGAGGCAAGTCTAGACAGGGCGAACATTATACGAAGCGCATCCCTTACAGAACCTATTGTTGTTGAAAAAACAAACGATCCTTAGCTCCATTGAGCGATATATTTACTTTTTTTAGGGTTTTTGGTAAAATTTTATTGATTAATTTACTTATTGCAATATGCCATAATTTACAAATATGATTACAATAAGTCGCAGATAAGGAATATCCCTAACTAACGATTATGAATGGGCTGATGTATGGATTGTTAATGAAGCGAAAGATGTGTCAGGGTCGTACTAAGTGGATGTCCGTAATCACCATCTTTTTACAATAATGTTTCTGTTTATTTTTGCATCTTCAATGTATAATTATTTTACTTCACTTAATAGTACAAAATTAAAACTGACAACAACAAAAACATGATAGATTTCAACAATAGTAAAAGAATATTGTATAATCTGTAAAAATTAAGCATTACGTAATGAAATAATTGTATTATCGTCATAGGTTCACCATACGAGTACAAAATTTCAAACAATTTTGACATATGAAAGGATTCATACGCGTGTTTTTGGTATGGTTATTTTTTTGAATTTTACTTTTAATAATAATATTGTAAAAATGAAACCATGTAAAATGAAATAAGGGAAAATAATAAAAAATAAACTAATAAAAAGACTGTATAAAAGCGCTTAATTGTTATTATCTTATAATGTTCTTCTTTAAATAACGTAATAAAATAATTGTATTATCGTCATAGGTTCACCATACGAGTACAAAATTTCAAACAATTTTGACATATGAAAGGATTCATACGCGTGTTTTTGGTATGGTTATTTTTTTGAATTTTACTTTTAATAATAATATTGTAAAAATGAAACCATGTAAAATGAAATAAGGAAAATAATAAAAATAAACTAATAAAAGACTGTATAAAAGCGCGTAATTATTTATTATCTTATAATGTTCTTCTTTAAATTACGTAATGAACTAATTGTATTATCGTCATAGATTCACCATACGAGTACAAAATTTCAAACAATTTTGACATATGAAAGGATTGATACGCGTGAATTTTGTATGGTTATTTTTTGAATTTTACTTTTTATAATAATATTGTAAAAATTAAACCATGTAAAATGAAATGAGGAAAGATAATAAAAAAATAAACTAATAAAAAGACTGTATAAAAGCGCGTCATTGTTATTATCTTATAATTATCTTCTTTAAATTACGTAATGAAATAATTGTATTATCGTCATAGGTTCACCATACGAGTACAAAATTTCAAACAATTTTGACATATGAAAGGATTGATACGCGTGTTTTTTTGTATGGTTATTTTTTTTGAATTTTACTTTTAATAATAATATTGTAAAACTTAAACCATGTAAAATGAAATAAGGGAAAATAATAATAAAAAAACTAATAAAAGACTGTATAAAAGCGCGTAATTATTATAATCTTATAATGTTCTTCTTTAAATTACGTAATGAAATAATTGTATTATCGTCATAGGTTCACCATACGAGTACAAAATTTCAAACAATTTTGACATATGAAAGGATTGATATGCGTGTTTTTTTTGTATGGTTATTTTTTTGAATTTTACTTTTTATAATAATATTGTAAAAATTAAACCATGTAAAATGAAATAAGGAAAATAATAAAAAAATAAACTAATAAAAGACTGTATAAAAGCGCGTAATTGTTATTATCTTATAATGTTCTTCTTTAAATTACGTAATGAAATAATTGTATTATCGTCATAGGTTCACCATACGAGTACAAAATTTCAAACAATTTTGACATATGAAAGGATTGATACGCGTTTTTTTTTTAAATATTGTAAAAATTAAACCATGTAAAATGAAATAAGGGAAAATAATAAAAATAAACTAATAAAAAGACTGTATAAAAGCGCGTAATTGTTATTATCTTATAATGTTCTTCTTTAAATAACGTAATAAAATAATTGTATTATCGTCATAGGTTCACCATACGAGTACAAAATTTCAAACAATTTTGACATATGAAAGGATTGATACGCGTGAATTTTGTATGGTTATTTTTTGAATTTTACTTTTATAATAATATTGTAAAATTAAACCATGTAAAATGAAATAAGGAAAAATAATAAAAATAAACTAATAAAAAGACTGTATAAAAGCGCGTAATTGTTATTATCTTATAATGTTCTTCTTTAAATTACGTAATGAAATAATTGTATTATCGTCATAGGTTCACCATACGAGTACAAAATTTCAAACAATTTTGACATATGAAAGGATTGCTTTGCGTGTTTTTTTTGTATGGTTATTTTTTTGAATTTTACTTTTTATAATAATATTGTAAAAATTAAACCATGTAAAATGAAATAAGGGAAAATAATAAAAAAAAACTAATAAAAAGACTGTATAAAAGCGCGTAATTGTTATTATCTTATAATGTTCTTCTTTAAATTACGTAATGAAATAATTGTATTATCGTCATAGGTTCACCATACGAGTACAAAATTTCAAACAATTTTGACATATGAAAGGATTGATACGCGTGTTTATTTTGTATGGTTATTTTTTGAATTTTACTTTTTATAATAATATTGTAAAAATTAAACCATGTAAAATGAAATGAGGAAAATAATAAAAAAATAAACTAATAAAAAGACTGTATAAAAGCGCGTCATTGTTATTATCTTATAATTATCTTCTTTAAATTACGTAATGAAATAATTGTATTATCGTCATAGGTTCACCATACAGTACAAAATTTCAAACAATTTTGAAATATGAAAGGATTGATACGCGTGTTTTTGTATGGTTATTTTTTGAATTTTACTTTTATAATAATATTGTAAAAATGAAACCATGTAAAATGAAATTAGGAAAAATAATAAAAAACTAATAAAAAGACTGTATAAAAGCGCGTAATTATTATAATCTTATAATGTTTTTCTTTAAATTACGTAATGAAATAATTGTATTATCGTCATAGGTTCACCATACAGTACAAAATTTCAAACAATTTTGACATATGAAAGGATTGATACGCGTGTTTTTGTATGGTTATTTTTTGAATTTTACTTTTATAATAATATTGTAAAATTAAACCATGTAAAATGAAATAAGGAAAATAATAATAAAAAAAACTAATAAAAAGACTGTATAAAAGCGCGTAATTGTTATTATCTTATAATGTTCTTCTTTAAATAACGTATTAAAATAATTATATTATCGTCATAGGTTCACCATACGAGTACAAAATTTCAAACAATTTTGACATATGAAAGGATTGATACGCGTGTTTTTTGTATGGTTATTTTTTTGAATTTTACTTTTTATAATAATATTGTAAAAATTAAACCATGTAAAATGAAATAAGGAAAAATAATAAAAAAATAAACTAATAAAAAGACTGTATAAAAGCGCGTAATTGTTATTATCTTATAATGTTCTTCTTTAAATTACGTATTAAAATAATTATATTATCTTATAATGTTCTTCTTTAAATTACGTAATGAAATAATTGTATTATCGTCATAGGTTCACCATACGAGTAAAAAATTTCAAACAATTTTGACTTAAGAAAGGATTGATACGCGTTTTTTTGTATGGTTATTTTTTTTAATTTTACTTTTTATAATAATATTGTAAAAATTAAACCATGTAAAATTAAATAAGGAAAAATAATAAAAAAAATAAACTAATAAATACTGTATAAAAGCGCGTAATTGAAATTATCTTTTTAAAAGACACTTTTACCAATTTAAAATAATGAGCCCAAAAATAAAACGAAAAACTAGCCTACGATGTTAAACAAAAAACTTTTTCGACCTTTTTCTGTTTCTGCGAATTTTGCCGTTGAGATTTCCTACGATAAATGAATTTGCTCATTAAATACGCCTTGTCTTGACCTTAATCTCATAGCTTTTATTACTTCATCGGTCAAAGGTTCTAGAATTTTACGTCCAAGAGCTAATTACAATACAGCTCCGATAATATAACGTTCATTACAACTTAAAAAAGCCTCATTAAAACTTTAATAGATGGAATATTATTCGAACAGTGGTCCGTTTTTTTCTTGGAAATTAATAATAAATATAAGCGGTGCATACAGAGACAGCTTTCACGGAGTTTATTAGGTACTTAATGTGGTGGGGTCCCATCACGCGCACAAATTTTAAGCTTGTGATTAAAAGATAGTTAATGTTAAATTTATATGAATTAAGAAATATTGATTTTAAAAGTCAAGTAATATATACCTTATATATTACAAGACTTATTGACAGCCTTTTAATGTTTTGTACCTAGACGCTACTTTTTGGACCTTGCGCTGTTCATCTGTGATCTATTTAAGCGATTTCAAAAAGGAAGTTTTTAATTCTACAATATATTTCTATGTTTGTACACTCATCGCTTTCATTTCATTTAAGGTCCTATTTCAGTTTTGGTACCATAGGACGACCTAGTTTTCCAATGATATGTCAGAATGAAAATGACCTTAAAAATAGCACGGAAGGATGCTATTTGATTGAGATATTAGTAGTTTTTTTGTGACAAACTAGCTAGCCTTGTCTGCCTGCATAGCTCTTAGGTCGCTTAGGCCGAACATCTATAGTTAGTAACGATACAAGGGTCCCGTGAGGGGTAACCTCGGTTTGGACGGTTACTATATTACGCAAAAGCACTCCGATCCGAGAGCGCCCAATAGGACCGAACCACGACTCGGTCGGTTGCTATTTCACGGATAATCAAAAGCTAAACTGACTTTGCGTGCCACTTCGGGAAGCGATGGCGCTGGGAGAAGAAGTGGCCGAAGAAACCCCAGTAAAGCTCCTAACATCTAGGAGATGGGCCTTGCCCTATTGGTAGGTTTATAACAATCTAAGACTAAAAGTACTCCTTAACGACACCGAGTTCGAATTTGAAATAAGGAAGAGAATAGAGACACCAGAGCTTGTACGCTTCCCGAAGTGGCATATAAGTCGGTTTAGCTTAGATTGTCCCAATAGGTTTTTGTTAATAAAATAGCTACCGACTGAGTCGTGGTTCGGCCCTCTCGGGCGCCCTGGGTATGGAGTGCTAACAGTATTCAAGTAACCGTTCAAGCCGGGTCGTGCATTTGCGCCCTGTTTGTCGTCTCATAATAGAGGTTCAAGCTAAGCTCTGCCATCTCTAAATTCCAGTGAAACTGTTGCGGTCAACTGAGGTTTGTCAAAAGAAATTTAGTCATTTTGCCTTATAAGTCTCTTCGCGTACTCTTCATAAAGGTTGGCAGCGCACTTGTAATCTCTTCTGTTTATTTGTGTTGGAATTACTGAACATCACGGTAATCGTATGCTCATTTGTTTTTTATAGACCATACACATACACGTTACTGGAATTTAGAAATATGTTGTACACAGTAATAATTGAAAATTTTACCAAATCGGGAGCCCGGGCTAAAGCGCAATTTATAAATAGAAGTTTAAAATGCTGGTACTTTTGCTTTAGTCACATGTGAACCGAATGTCCGTTTTTATGGTCCCCATAAAACGTGAAAGCTTAAAACTGCCGCTTTAAAAAATATCATCACCTAAATACACGCTTGTTCGCTGTCCCGTTCGAATTTATTTTCACATTAAATAAGCATCATTCTTTTAAGTACCCATCTTTTCCGTCATGGTTACTAATTTTGAAAACAGTGCCACTGTTATATCTTTGAAACCCATGGTTCTAGACGAACACAATAACCTCCTTTTTGAAGTTGGTTGAATAGATCATCTCCCTTCAAAGTTTGACACCCATTAAAAGATACTAGGAACAGTAAATAGGAATTCTATTTTCTTCAACTGTGTGTACTCAAATGGTTAATATTGGAAATGGAAAATTAATAGCACTGCATGTGATTTCACATTGCATTGAAATTTAAACGGCGGATGGACTATTAATAGCAGAAACGGCTACGGTTAGGAAATAGGTCAGCTAATGTGTTTCCTGATCTCAGCAAAACTAATTCCAACATGTCGCTAATTCAAAATAAAACGAGCATGGAAATAAATATTTATCACAAGGTATTTTATAAAATTAAGCAAGGGTAGGGGCTCAACGGAATTAAATTGATCATTGCCATGAGCAACTAAAATGGGAGGGTAACTGAGTTTAGCATAACTGTTACTAGGCATTTTCAATTCAAATCTTTTTTAACCATCTACGAGTACATAAGAGAATGAGGCTCTCAATACATCTGTATTTTTTTGCGTGAAAAGGTTTGCTTTCAATTAGGTTCATTATTAATTTTGTATAAGGAAATATAAGGAAATTTCTAAGAATATTTGGTGACTGAGATATTGGTAGATAGATTTGACAACCGGCACAAATGTGAAGTATGAAAGAGAATTTACGCATGCCAGAACTTTGTAATATTATTATTTATTTATTTATATTATATATTTTATTTATTTACATATTTATTATTTTGAATTAGATTACAAGAAATTCTAATTCCAATAGTCCAAGGCTTTGTTGCAATTATAATTCTATGAAGCAATTAAAGTAATGGGATCCTATTGGTTTTATTAATTAAATTTAAAGTTTTTTTTTTTTACAATAGGATATTTTTTTATTAACACCCACAGTATGTATCAAATGAAAATAGTACAAAATATATAACAATGGAACAAAGAGTTTATTTTCTAATGTTTTTGTACCATTACTTAACCCTTACAACCCGGAGGAGGTTAAAATGTTTTCAGAACATTTTAATTGTTTTCCTTTATTTTATATAATAAATAACCTTGATACGACAATTACTAGTTTCTTAGACTTACAGACGTTGCCTCATAATAATTTCTTCATTATAACTTCTTATATTTACGTGGATTGGGATGCCTTCAGACTAGGTGGAGCGACGATCTTAGCAGGACGGCTGGCAGGAGCTGGATAAGAATGACCGGGGATCATGCTCAACAGCATACTTTTAAAGAGACTTATGTCCAGCAGTGGACTGCAGGCTGAAGATAATAATGATTTGGTAGTAGAGCTACTACCGGGATTTTTGCTGGTACACGAATAGTTTCTTAATTCTAAAAGGACCACGGATTAAATGAAATTAATTAAAGAAAGTGTACTTCTTCTTTTCTCATTGGGCTCTCTCGGGTACCCTGGGTATGGAGTGCTAACAGTATTCGAGTAACCGTTCAAGCCGGGTCGTGCATTTTCGCCCTGTTTGTCGTCTCATAATAGAGGTTCAAGCTAAGCTCTGCCATCTCTAAATTCCAGTGAAACTGTTGCGGTCAACTGAGGTTTGTCAAAAGAAATTTAGTCATTTTGCCTTATAAGTCTCTTCGCATACTCTTCATAAAGGTTGGCAGCGCACTTGTAATCTCTTCTGTTTATTTGTGTTGGAATTACTGAACATCACGCCAATCGTATGCTCATTTGTTTTTTATAGACCATACACTTATAGGTTACTGGAATTTAGAGAAATGTTGTACACTTAAGTATGTGATAATTGAAAATTTCACCAAATCGGGAGCCCGGGCTAAAGCGCAATTTATAAATAGAAGTTTAAAACGCGGGTACTTTTGCTTTAGTCACATGTGAACCGAATGTCCGTTTTTATGGTCCCCATAAAACGTGAAAGCTTAAAACTGCCGCTTTAAAAAATATTATCACCTATATACACGCTTGTTCGCTGTCCCGTTCGAATTTATTTTCACATTAAATAAGCATCATTTTTTAAGTACCCATCTTTTCCGTCATGGTTCCTAATTTTGAAAACAATGCCACTGGTATATCTTTGAAACCCATGGTTCTATACGAACACAATAAGTCCTCCTTTTTGAAGTTGGTTAAATAGATCATCTCCCTTCAAAAATTGACACCCATTAAAAGATACTAGGAACAGTAAATAGGAATTCTATTTTCTTCAACTGTGTGTACTCAAATGGTTAATATTGGAAATGGAAAATTAATAGCCCTGCATGTGATTTCACATTGCATTGAAATTTGAACGGCGGATGGACTATTAATAGCAGAAACGGCTACGGTTAGGAAATAGGTCAGCTAATGTGTTTCCTGATCTCAGCAAAACTAATTCCAACATGTCGCTAATTCAAAATATAACGAGCATGGAAATAAATATTTATCGCAAGGTATTTTATAAAATTAAGCAAGGGGCTCAACGGAATTAAATTGATCATTGCCATGAGCCACTAAAATGGAAGGGTCACTGCATTTAGCATAACTGTTACTAGGCATTTTCAATTCAAATCTTTTTTAACCGACTACATAAGAGAAGGAGGCTCTCAATACTAGAGATTATAGGCATGCCAGAACTTTGTAATATTATTATTTATTTATATATATTATATATTTTATTTATTTATATATTTATTATTTTTAATTTGATTACAAGAAATTCTAATTCCATTAGTCGTAGGCAATGTTGCAATTATAATTCTATGAAGCAATTACAGTAAACGGCTTTTGCAAAGTATACCATATAGATTTGTTGCGACTTTGTTAATAATAAAATAAATCAATGGTAGTTAAAAGCATTTAACGTTTAAATCATTTGTGTTTTTGCTCGTATATATACTTTTTAATTAGCTCCCATTTAATTTCGTTGGCGTAGGATTTTGGGTTCCGGGGAACTCCTAAAAATATGTTCGGAATCATCCCAGCTACCGATTTCCATTACTGCACATCTCGGCAGAATTCCAAAGTCCACCGCCACCATCTTAATGGTTGGCTCCACGACTGTACGTATCTTTTTTTTTTCTATTCTTTCTAAGCAATTGCTTGACTCCGATCCCACCTGTTGTTGGGTGGAAATGTAGTCCTGGATGGTAAGGCGCACTAGTTTAGTAAATGTCTATTCACTCTACTCTTGAAAATACCCACATTGTAATCGGAGGAAAAGACAGACGCGGGCAAACTTTTCCAGTCCTTTGCTATACGAATAATGAAAGACGAAGCAAAGCGCTTCGTTCGGGTTTAAGGGATGTTCACAATAAAAGGATGAAATCCTACAGTGCGTGTAGAAGTCTGATGGTGGAACGGGGATGGGGAATTAGATCATGTAGTTCCTGAGCACACTCTCCAAAATGCAATCTGTAGAAAACCGTAACTTTCTTCCACGCACTGTCAACCTGTGGAATTAGCTGTCACCAGCGGTGTTTTCGATCGTTTACGGTTTGGAGACCTTCAAGAAACGTGCCTACTCCTATCTCAACGGTCTGCAGCTCCTCTGATACTGTGGATGTTCATGGGCGACGGTGATCACTAAAGAGCCGTAAGCTCGTTTGCTACTTCTCCTGTTAAAAAAAAGAAAAATAATATGGAAGAACAAAAATGATATAGACGTCAGAACTTCATAAAATAACAAAATGATTCTTCCGATGTAAAAAGCGTCTGTGCAGCGTTTAATATCTTCTCCGTCCCTGATTTGATTTTAAGTCTATGTTTTAATGTTACTCTATATAATTCTAAGTGTGTGGTATGTAACACTCAAACTAATTTGTAGGTTGTGCAAGCAATAACTTCAAGGAATGTAACGTATGTACTTTGGAGTAGCAACGGACATTGAGTTATTAGCCTTGGTAACCCGTCTGACCTGCTATAAATTTACATCGTGGTTATACATTATTAAAAGTAACATAAGACTTTCCATTTTACTTTCTTTGTTAGTGTTTGTCCCCGTTTTATTGCAATATCAAGATATTTTAACGCATATATCCTCAGAACTTTGTCGGCTCAACTTAGTACCCCATCCAGTCCACACATTGTCATACACTATCGTCACTCTTTCTTAAAATGATGCAACGAAACCTCCACCGTCTTTTTCGTAACTTCTTACTATGCAGATGTCATAGTAACCACCCCTACTTCATACTCATCCCTGCACATACAAGCACTCTTCAACATACGCAACCTTTTACACACAAACACACTCATGCATACACACTCAATTAAACTGAATTACATAAATGTTTTTAATTTTACTAAATTTGTATTTGTATTTAATTGTTTGGAGATAGACGTTCATAGCTGCGACACAGTTTTACTACAGCGGCTATTATCTAGCTAGTGAACATTAATTTTTGGCTTGAAATAAAAATTATTATTATTATTATATTATGCACAGACGTTCTGTGCCATATTTGTAATAAAATAGTCTAACTACATTCGTCCTTTTGCTACATCCCACAGCCTTCGGATGATTGCTTAAGTGTAATAATTTATATATATATATTTGCATACCCATATGTATTTGGGTAAACCAATCAAACTTTCATTTATCCTTTCATTAATTCGCTTAGGGACCTCCAAGGCTACTGTGAATAAAGCCTGGTGCTTTGTAATTTCCCCTTTTCCAAAATGAATGCTACTTTGATTTTTCAAAACAAGTAAAAACATTGTGGAAAATATTTTTCGTGGACTCGATCCAAATGACTTTCAGCACGGCCAGGAAATAAACAATATTCTCACAACAATAGCTTCGGCGCCTGTGTTTGACTTTTTAAAATAAGCTGGCAGCTCTTCATTGCACAGACGGTAGGAACGAGGGAACAATTAACACGCAAGGTTTTGCTATGCTAGCAATCTGTTGCTTAAGCTAGCTTGCTTATGCTTATGCAAGAGAAGAGCTGTGATAGTTCTGTGTTCGGGCGGTACACTTAAGTCCCGAAGTCCGACACCCATAAAGTGGTTTTTTTTATTACTTGGTAGGGAAGGAAAACATCGTCAGGAAACTTTCCAACATATCAGTTCTTTTCGACATATCAAGTCCACCAATCCACACTAGGGTCGCGTGCCGGACTATGCCCTAACGCAAAAAGTAGTGTCATGCAACTTATATCAAACCGTATCAACAGAAAGTTAAATCTTATTGTCGTCACAATACATTTTTCTATTTGTCTATGTCTGATAAAAAGCATGTAAAAACATTATAATTTCAAATGTTTCTAGATGTTTCTTTAGTTGAATTGCAAAACAAGAAATACATTTGTAGGTCAACATCAGTTGTAGCAAATGATTCCCTTTCATTGATTTCCCTGGGGAGTAATAAACTGAAAGAGCTTTATTTAAAATCTAAGTTCCTCGTGGTATTAACTTCAAAGTGAATGGTGACCCACGTGTGTTTTCCATCTAATAAATGTGTAAGATTCAATTAGCGATGCATCTTTCAGTACAAAGGGATGGAGGGAGGAGAGGGAGGGAGGAAATGAAAAAGGATGTAGTTTTGGCAGGGTGCTCATGCACACTCACCATTCTACGTTTGATGTGAAACACCTTGATTGTTTTAAATTGTAAAAACAATTAAATTTCTTACGTTTTTAAATCAATAATTCTAATATCGAATCGGAAAAGGTAGCTCTAGCAAAATACCGGTATAAATTGGAAGTTACCTACCTTTGCTTTTGGCATGGTTAGATTGGTGTTGACGACCCAACTTTTACCCAAAATTTTGATAGGTTGCAACGCACGTTTATCTCTAACTTATCCCATTAAAAACATATGAGCATATCTTATCTATCGTGCAAGTTTGAATTTAAGTTTCAATTCGTAGATAGTGATTGAAATGATTTATTTAAATATCATAAACGTCGTGTGGTCTAGGAAAAGGTCACCAGGCTAAGAGAAAGATTGTCTATGAGCTACTGACCAGATAAAAGTAGTAAGTAAATAGCTCATCAATACTACATGAATGCATGAGGAAGGCGGTCATGAGAGAGGAGTGGCCACCAACCCCTGACGTGATGATTAATTCTCTGTACAAAATGATACCGACGAAGAAGAAGAAATCGTGTCTTATGTCTGTTAGATACAATATTCGAACAGAGGTTTTATGTTATGTTAGTAACATGTTTTTTCACACTTGCTGCGTGATTGCGGTGCTGGTGACCCAAGTTTTATCAAATAATTTGATAAGTCGAATCGCATGCTCGTTTACCCCCTTCTTCTTTAAAAAATATAAAAGTAAAATTCTCGAAAATGCAAGTCTGAATTTAAGGATCTCCATTCTAATACTTAAATCTAATTTAAACATCGTAAATCGTATCATATGCAGACATTACATAGTAAAATTTTACAGCAGTATGAAATTAGAAAATGTGGGTGCATTTTGCAGTCCGGTGACCGGCCCGGTTGCATATATACATACTTATCGATGCATTATCCAGCTTACAAATTCCACAGCATTTAAATAAGTACCTATCTCTTCCAGACCAATTGAAGATACCTATCACTATGGGAAATGACGGTTTTAAGAAAATATAAATTACTTTAGTGATTGATCTAAAATAGATTTTCTATTTTAGTTCAACACTAAACACTTCTTCGTATTTACCCATAGCAGTAATATATCTAGAACGTCGAACGATCGAAGTAAAATCGAAATGACCCCTAAAAGAATGCCTCTGTGTATATGGAAATGGAACTATTACAACTGCTGTTGACAATTAAAATGAATTAAATGATCCTGTCATCTTAAAGTTGTGTGAACAACTTGAGCCCTAAGTAAAAGAATCAAGTTACGGCATGTGATTCAATAAGACTTATTGCAAATAACAGCATTAGTAACTGAATATTTAAAATGAAATCGAAAGTAACGTCATGTTACCATACCTCCTTTTTGAACTGATGAGATTTACTTTTAGTCTAGTTTAATAACCTGCAGGTATATTAACTAGCAGCTAAGCGTTTAAGTTACGATCTAACGTTCGGGACCTAAATCCTAGCAGGCTTGTACTTACGGTATCCTTTATAACTGCTGGTAAGATATTGGGTTATAATATTTTAAACTGACTTATGTAATAATTTCCTTTGAACCACGTCTTATTGATGAAAACAAAAGCGCTCACGGATGGTAAAGTTTTTAACCATTTTTTTAATAAATGTTTTGCATTTTTCAAAAAATCTCACTAAATTTCTTCTAATTTTTTACAAAACTCTTAACGTTAATAAGCTTATGTGTGTGCTAGGAGAAAATTCACGTCAATAGTAGAATAGTGGGTTTAAACCGTTAGGCTATGCACGGATATAGTTTTTTAAAGTTTCTATGAAAGAAACCCTTCAAACAAATGTTCACTTTTCAAAATATTCTCCAACGAACTAAACGTAATTTAATTCCGGTTGATCATTGAAAGAAATAACGGAAAAAAGAATGAAGACACAGGACGGTCACAACTGCACTTACAAACTTGAAATGGGAAAGAGGTCTGCCGTTCTCTTGTTTCCATTTAATTAAAATGTTAATGGCGAGTCACGGCTGGAACTGAACATAAAACGGACGCTTAAAATTCACAAATACCACTTCAGTTTTGTGTTGAAATGAGTAAGAACAATGCCAAATACATATTTTTAGTAGATATTTGAATCCACTATTGACGTGAACCATCTCCTAGCACAAGCTTAAGTTTAATTGCAATGGTCAACAAGAATGTTAGTAATATTTTTAATAAAAAATAAATATTTCTAGCTTAAAAAAAGATGTAGTGAGATGTAGTATTAGAGGTACATATAGTGGCGAAGCGACTTGCGGTCTGATGGTGATTTATAATATTCTCGCCGGAACTAATGCTTGTGCTCATGCAGTAACGAAGAACCCAAAACAATGAATCTAGTCCAGAAACTAAAATCACAGTTTATAGGCGTTTTTAAAAGTGTTTTTTGGCTCGGACATAAAGAATTAATACATTTACATTTCACAGTTCGGTGGGTAGAGGACTCCCTAAAAGGATGTATTAAAATCTCTGCCTACCCCTCTGGTTGACAGTCGTGTTTGTATAATATATATTGTTTTTTTTTTCTCTTTGAATAGACCAAAAGTGTCAAGTTGCTAGCATTCATCAAAAATAGGTAAGCGTATCGAATCCATGATGGTTCCAATGAAAATTCAGTCTTTCCTATTTATTCAGTTAAAAAAGTAATTTTTCTAAGAAGCTGCGCTTGTTGTATGCCAATGGTCTCACATAGAAGTTATGTAGAAACGGATAGCGCTTTCTGTCTCGATCCACCGCGCTAGTATTCAAAAGACATGAGGTTATTTTATTAGAATAAGCTGTAGGACTTCGAAATTATAGGCTGATGTCATTTCGTTATATGATAAAAACAACTTTTCATTTAGAAAATTTACAAATGAAAGACATGAAATGTGTATTTTCCATAACTTTCTATTTATTGTATCGTAACAGTAAAAGGTACGCGAGTGTTCCAATTATGTTCGCACGTTAGAAGTTATACGTCTTTGATAGGAAGTTACTCAAAATGTACAAGTTGAAAAGTGGGAAGTATTATATCGCAATATATAATAGGAGCTGTTGCCCGCGGTTCCACCTGCGATAATTCGTATACAATATAGACATCATAATTCTAAAAATATTTAAGAGTTCAATTTAAAATATTTAAGTGTTAATACTTTAAATAATTTTAAACTAACTTTGTGCTTGTCTTATGTATCTTTGCGTTCGTAATAATTTTTCATTTTTTTTTTAAATTTTAAAATGTTTCTTATAACTTCTGTTTATTGTTTTTGAAGTTATCCTTAATAAGGGAACAATTATGAGAGTGATTATTTTACAATGAGTACATATTTAAAACGATACCACGAAGTTGGTTGGTAAACGGCAATAACAAACATGTTAATGATAGTTATTTATAAATAATTTGAAAATCGTTACGTTAGGCTCATGTAACGAAAATTTAGTTTTGTTACACCTAAAAGTTATCGTAAACCTTATCGTTAAAATTTGTATACTTTGAAAACAGTATTGAAATATGTGTTAAATTGGTTGAAACCGTTTTAATTAAATCAGTCCAAAAGACCGTAGAGATCGAAAACATAACACTATCTCTGCTGTGACTTTTAGCCCTAGTTGGAAAAGTGTTAAGCAGTTATTTATATGTATCATTATACTATATAGCCTCTTGTTAAAATATTTATATTTTTAAGAAAGACATGACTTCATGTACGATGTAGTGAAATGTCTTTCGCTGCAAGTAGAATGCGAATGAAGTCGTCAAAGCAAGTGGAATTTACGAAACGGGAGTGAATATTTGCGGGTGACATTCCTCGCTCAGAAACGAAAAATGCGATTCAAATTCACTTGCATTGCAAAAGCGTAAAGGGCTTTTATGAACATCTTTGTAAGATAAGATTTTTGTCTATTTATTATTTATAAATTGTCGTGTGTCTCGTCTCTATGCATTTTAAATCCAAGCGTAACACATGCTGGTAACATCATAGTTTTATAGTTCTATAAGCTTTCCATTTCACAATTTTTTCCATTCAAGGTCGTTAATTCGCTTCGTTGTTTTGCTCTGATTGGCTTGGCTTAGTTATGTCTAGCCACTGTTTCGTTAGCTTACTCATTTCCCGTAATTGGTCAAAGAAATTTCGTTCTTTCTTCCTCTCACATCTATTTTTTATACTTCATAGATTGCTCTTTATCTTCTCTTAGTTTGCTCAATTGCTTTTGGGCTTTTTTTTGACGTGTTCATTATATTTATAGCCCAGCCCAAACTAATGTATATATATATATATATATACCTTAGTTTTATTCTTATTTATTTTTATTGTAACTGAAATGTATTTTAAAATCTATTTAGATTGCGAGTTCGCAAAATACAAAAACACAATATCGTATACATAAGTTCCTACTCTAGAGTCAAATGAGGGAATTGGTTTGGTCATATATGTATATAAATAAAATAATATAGCTATGTTGAACCTATTGGTAAATAAAATAGAAAAATAGTTTAGTAATAGATATATGCGAATGAAGCGACAGACGGAAGTTAGGATAAAAGTGTCGAGTGTTTGAAAAGTCCACCCATCCTACCGTGTAATCGGTGTGTTTCTTTAAATATATTGTAAAAAAAAGAAGATTAGTTTTACGCTTTGATGCTGAACACAAAATTTATAACGAAACCTTCGATTTGTCCAAGAAAACTTTTTCGTTAACCCTTTTTCCGGCTCCAATACAAAGCCGAATAAAATGAGCTGTCTAAAGGAAGGTTGTTTGTTTACTATAGACTGTAAAGGATTTTTAGTGAAAATGAATTATGCTACATTTTTCTGACAATAGAATTACTACGAAGCTGTGAAGGCACTGTCTATACCTTTTAGATTATATTTCTATGATTTATATATATCGAGAGCCTTTTACTTTCAATAAAGTGAATTGAAATGACAGCCTTAAAAAATTATATATCACGCTATGCTATTACTACGCTCCTAAAGGATGGTACAAAAGACACCTGCCGATGCTGTCTCTACCCAGGTCAGTCTCTCAGGCATGCCCGGTTGTTCGACGCTTTCTAACACTGAGTCAACACATACAAAACCTAGCAGCCAGGATCATCTATCAGGGGCGCCCTCTCAAATATGGTGTTACAGACAAAAGACGACCATACTATAAATACACTGCGGCTTTATTGGGACCGGCATCACGGACCGAACGGTACATACCAATGGCCATATATCGTTCTGATGCGCCGTATACAGTCGTAGATATTTATGGTCGCCATAATCGTTCCAAATAACAAGAACTTCGTGAAACTTGAAATAAATAAAAAACTAAATATCCATAAACGAGGGCACCGACATGTGGGGTGATATGTCGGCTGAAATTATCCCAATAGTTGTTTCAGCACACGGTTTAATTCCAATAAGCGTTTCACGTCATCTCAGGTGATTGGAACTTCGGAAAGTATGCTTCAGGGCCTGATGCAAAAGGCGGTTTTGGTTATCGAGCATATTCGAA
Organism: Meandrusa payeni; assembly: GCA_029286785.1. NCBI lineage: Eukaryota > Metazoa > Arthropoda > Insecta > Lepidoptera > Papilionidae > Meandrusa > Meandrusa payeni. The sequence continues at coordinate 5,047,032 of JAGSMX010000027.1, forward strand.
CACCGCACTCATTGTCTGCCAATTTCTGTCTCATTCTCCCTGACCCTCCGCTGTTAGATCTCCCTGCCGAGGAAATCTCGTCTGTTTGGATTTTTTATTTTATTCTATTATGTGTATAGTGTATGTAAATTGTATTTGATATATTATATAGTTTATAAAAAAATATATAGTGTTTTGTAAATGTTGTATCTTATGTATTAATTTTATATAATAGCGCCAAGTAAACATCTTAAAATACACAAAAAAAATATAGTGAGGTGCTGAAGTTATCACTTGGAATCACGTAAGCGACATGTTCGTTTGCCTTTTATCAAAAAATATCACTACGCGGTATCTTAAATCAGCTAAATTATCTGAATAAATTTCGACTTAATATTACAGTATAACGAATATTATCATTTATATTACTCCTCTCGCCCATAACGTTTATTAGCTTTATCGTTTGAGGAAAACAAAGTAAGCAAATACCGCCACATGTGTTATCAGAAAACTAAAGCTACTGTTTGATATAGCAAACAGAATCCGACAGTTACAAAAACATAAGCGCAGAAAGGATTTTACCCTGTCTGAAATGAGTAGAGTAGAGTATAGTGAGTATTAAGTATAAATAAATATACAAATATAATCAATCTGTCATGAACTTGTCTCCGTAGCAGGATAGATAAATAAAAATTGCTAATCCCTTTTTTTCGCGGCCCTATTTATGACAGCGAGTGAGCCCATCGCTAAATACTGGGCACAAAAGTTGGCTTGGTACAAATCCAAGGCGTCTTGTACCAAAGAGTTTTACTATTTTAAATTACATCGTACAAAATAATTATATATTCTTGCTCTGCTTAAAATCGGCCACCTTCTCATGTAGTTAGCACATCATCAGATTAAGATTGCTATATCTAGGTACTAGCAGTAGATATATTATATGTATTTATTATCACATAGTAAGCAGAGGAGTGGAACAAGTTCCCTGCGTCAGTTTTTCCGTCCAAGTACAACGGCAGCCTTTAAGAGTAGAGTGAACAGGCACTTACTAAACTAGCGCGTATCATCTTTCGACTATATCACCACCTAACAAGTGGGATCGTGGTCAATCACTAGTAATACCCCATAAAACAAACATATATGTAAAAATGCACATTGTGTCTTATATGTACACATTTGTACAATTGAATTAATAATCAGTATGTAGTTTAAATCGATTAACATAATTATTATTTAAGAAGTAAGGACTACATTTAAATATACAAATATTGCATATATGTGACAAATAGCATGACCTGGTAAATAATGAGGATTCTATTAAGTGTAGTAGAGCGCTTTATTATTTATTTATAAATTTAGGACAGTGGCACAAATTACTTTTTCGTAAGTAACTATTTTCGTTGAAGTCTATATGAAGCGCTTAAATAAAAATAAAAAAAAATACACTACATAATTTCTCTTTTCATTATTAACGTTTTCCAATCGTTGGCTAATCTTCAAATGAATATTACGTCGTAAATAAGATAAAATGGCATTCACATAAGTTATGCTAGCTTAAGAGGCACGCACAACAATTGTAAACGTTTGGAGAAATAAATAACCAGTCCCTGCAAATTGAATCGAAATAAATGAAATAAAGGTAATCTCGTATGCCCTTTTTCCGTATCTTGCTGAAAGCTATATCCCGTTATTACGTGACAAAAAAGATTGTAAAAGACAAATTTGTCAGATGGGAATTTGAAAAAGGTTTATCCCTTTGGTCATTATTAAGATGTATTGTAGGTAGACATCTACAAAACATATATTTCTTAAAAAAATAACGCTAACAAATATTTCATATACGAGTATTTTACTAAAATTCCAGATAACCTATTACATTTACCAGGAGTCAGTTCGCGTCAATAGTCAAATATAATCTCTATTAATAAGTAATTATCTATTCTCTATTAATAGTGCATTCACATTTTTTTTTAATTGGCGATGGTTACTTTTCCAAAAAGTATTACTTATACTTCTTTTACGAGTCAAAACTTAACCATAGCCAAAATAATATTTCCGGACTAACACAGTTATGTTACGAAGTTTAGGCGCTTAAATTTCCTTTCTTCTTTACATTCGTGGTAGTTGTTGTTAACGAGTACCTGGAATTTTTATAAATATCTTAGATTTTAGGAGTTTCCTGCTATATCTTCAACAAAATAATATGAGTAAATGAGAAAAAATCGGTTCATTAATGGCGTCGCTATAAGTGCATCTCCTTCCTTTTTGAAGTCGGTGTTTTTATTATTTATTTATAAATTTAGGACAGTGGCACAAATTACTTTTTCGTAAGTAACTATTTTCGTTGAAGTCTATATGAAGCGCTTAAATAAAAATAAAAAAAAATACACTACATAATTTCTCTTTTAATTATTAACGTTTTCCAATCGTTGGCTAATCTTCAAATGAATATCACGTCGTAAATAAGATAAAATGGCATTCACATAAGTTATGCTAGCTTAAGAGGCACGCACAACAATTGTAAACGTTTGGAGAAATAAATAACCAGTCCCTGCAAATTGAATCGAAATAAATGAAATAAAGGTAATCTCGTATGCCCTTTTTCCGTATCTTGCTGAAAGCTATATCCCGTTATTACGTGACAAAAAGATTGTAAAAGACAAATTTGTCAGATGGGAATTTGAAAAAGGTTTATCCCTTTTGGTCATTATTAAGATGTATTGTAGGTAGACATCTACAAAACATATATTTCTTAAAAAAATAACGCTAACAAATATTTCATATATTTTACTAAAATTCCAGATAAGCTATTACATTTACCAGGAGTCAGTTCGTGTCAATAGTCAAATATAATCTCTATTAATAAGTAATTATCTATTCTCTATTAATAGTGCATTCACATATTTTTTAATTGTCGATGGTTACTTTTCCAAAAAGTATTACTTATACTTCTTTTACGAGTCAAAACTTAACCATAGCCAAAGAAATATTTCCGGACTATCATAGTTATGTTACGAAGTTTTGGCGTTTATATTTCCATTCTTCTTTACATTCGTGGTAGTTGTTGTTAACGAGTATCTGGAATTTTTTATAAATATCTTAGATTTTTAGGAGTTTCCTGCTATATCTTCAACAAAATAATATGAGATAAATGAGAAAAAAAATCGGTTCATTAATGGTGGCGCTATAAGTGCATCTCCTTCCTTTTTGAAGTCGGTGTTTTTTTATTATTTATTTATTTATTATAACAATGAGTACAAAAATACTTTTATGCCATACGAAAGCCAGTGGTTTGTACATGCGTTGTATATTCTCCATAACATAATTACAGTTACAATTTAAATGGAAAAAAATAAAATAAAAATTGTGCGGAAATAAGAATTGAGTACTAAAGCGTAGTGTGGAGTAAGTAAAGTGAAGGCTACCGTCCTTTCATTTCCATTTTATATGTCTTGACTTACTCACACGTCGTACTCGATTACGCGTCGCGTGTGTTACAGGATGTTGTTTTTTACAAAATGATAAATCGGACAAAAGACGACCGCCAACCGCAACCAAAGTTTATAAATTGAATATTTCGCTTATTCGTTAATTATTGATATACCAATTGATATGTATTCTTGATTTATATAAAACTCATTGAAATTCACATTCGTAGTCGTAGGGATGCTAATTACAGTAAACTACAAACTTCTCCACTTTTCTAACAGTAATGGGATAAGTTGATGAAACTCTAATGGAGCAGAAAAGTTTACCGTCATTGGCTCCGACATTAGTGGATTTTACCCATAAGTATAATCGATTTTCTTTCGTATTCAAAGTCTTAAAATTTAACGACAGCTCTGTGTGGAATAATTAATCGAACGTTAGGTAAACCTTATCTTCGTCGTCGGTTAAACCAACTTATTAAAATACTAGTTGTATCTTAGATGGCAGTGACAGCCTAGTTGCTAAGCGGTTCGACATTATCAATAAAATAGCTACCGACCGAGTCGTGGTTCGGCCCTCTCCAGCGCCCTCGGATCGGAATGCTTACGCATAACAGTTAAAGTGGAAACCGAGGTTACCCCTCACCGGGGGGATCCTCATGTCGAGTTACTAATAGAGGTTCAGGCTAAGCGTAGTAAGAGCTATGCCACCTGTCAATCGCTGAAGCAGTGAAGGCCAGCCTCTCTTGCTAATTGTGTTGTTCGTCTTTAAAAAAAAGGAGTTAGACCTACGATATATTAGATTTATCTATACAAAATATCAAAACAAAGAACCGATTTGAAGTCGAATGAAAATCCTACACTAAATCTTCAAATAATTTTTGTAGACCCCATCTTTGAAGATTTCGCGTAGGATTTTCACTAATTATCTTGAAGACTGCCTTCTAGCGGCGGCGATGTACGATTTCTAACTAAAATCCCCGGTGGCTATCTTCAGTGCGTTGTGACAGTCTCGGGGATCCCCATTGGAACGGCACGGTGCCAATGTGCATTAAGCCGAAGCTCTTCCTAGTGCAGAAGTTCCTCACCTAGCACCCTCGCTGTGCTAAGGCAAATATGTCTTTCCTTCCGATTACAATGTGGGTATTTTCAAGAGTAGTGAGGCGCACTAGCTTAGTGAATAGACATTTACTAAGCTAGTGCGCCTTACCATTCAGGACTGCATTTCCACTTAACATCAGGTGGGATCGTGGTCAAGCAATTGCTTATAAATAATAAAAAAAATATATTGGACCAGTCAGTGTTGTACAGGTCCACATTAAAATTGTCCTGTCATTGTCATTGTCCTGGCGCTGACAGATCCGGGACACCCCGCTCATAACGGCTGATGGCATTCGCGGTAGGTTTAGTGGGTATGGGCTGCCCAGGCCGAGTCCCACACATCCCTCCGGGCCCACCCAGGGTACCGGAGGATGGTTAATAACTCGATTCCCCCGCGTTAACAAAAAAAAAAAAAAAAGGTCCACATTAAAGTCTTCCGTGAACTTGGTGGCACCTTTTACTCTCCTGTTACACAACCTATAGAATTAGGCTAACATATATCTTCTATCAATATTGATGCTTGCCGGAACTAGTCATTTAATATATAATATATATAACTAACATTTAATAATCTAATTAAAATACTTGTATAGAATAAATAACGCCCAAATTTAAATGATTACAGTTCTATTTATTCTATTTTAATTCACAATTAAACAAACCGTAACATATTTATCAGAGTGCATCGACCTATTAATTCAATTAATATTTCGTGCTCAGTATCGCGTGGTCGCGACTCTATCGTGTCGAATTAACATTTATTTCAAAATATCCAATATTACGAACACTTGAACATTAGTAACTGCCTACAGTAATAAAACGATATAATTCAAAGCCACGTTTTGCAATAAAATAAATGTATTCATAAAACTTCAAGCCGAGAACCAAAGCGTATTTATGTGAAATTATCGAATAAATAATTAAAACTAGTAGTGCCAACCTATTATATTATCAAAGAGTTCCGACTAATATCTGTTCATCGCGAATTTGATTCCCAGTCAGTTTATATAATAATAATAATAATATAATAATAATAAACCATTTATTCGAACCAGCACACAGAAATAGACAAAAATGAAACAAGAAAAGCTTATCTACTAACAATTAAAAAAAAATCGTATTAATTACAAAACATTTTCTTAAATACTAATTAAAATAGGTAAAAAATAAATAAAAGACAAAAAAAAGAAACCAAGTAAATACGAAAACTTGATCTATTTGGTTGCGATGCTGGATGGAATAGGTACCAGCTCAGCATTGTGTTGGCTGTGAAGCCAACGCTGGTATTCTGCTGGTACCTATGCCTTCCCGTCTGGCCGTGTTCTGTGCTCAGGTATTATGTGGACGATTTACCAAGATTAAAGTTAAGTTAAAAAGTGCAAGTACAATATAAATGACCCGACACAAAAAGAATGATCAAAGCTTTTTATTTCGGGAGAGGATAAAACGGGAGAAAAAATATCAATGAATTGCCGTTTTTTAAGTACGAACAGATACTAAAAATTCGATTCCTAGATACGAATATCATTTTTCTTACTAAATTTTATACAAGTATATTTACGAGTAAAAACCAAAATCGACCATAAATCAAATCAAACGTTGAGCGCTATTGATCGCGGGCTACCTCTTGGTGTTTCCGAATTATTGTATAAATATTACGAAATAAAATTATTCAGAACCTAACCAAACTCTCAACAAAGTACGCTTGTAGTACATCCTTACCGTGAAAGTGAGTAATCGATATCCATTAACGATATATTGTGTTATTCGTCCATTTGTTGCGCACATACTTAATGCAAATTTCAGACTTATATTATTTACTCATTGATATCACTGGACCAAAAAGAAAAGGACCTGCTTTCGAAAAAAAGTATGATCGGGAAGAATCTACAAGAAAAATCGGTTCACCCAATTTGAACTCGAATTGGGAACCTCGTCGTTTTTGAAGTGAGTTAAAAATAAGAGAATAAGGACAATCATAATTTCGCTATGTCGGAAATTACCAGTAAACTCCCAGTATATAGTACAGTATTTGTAGTATACAGGGAAAGGCATAAAATAATAGACATTGGGAAGCTGGTTAAAAGCTACTCTTTTGGTGGTCTCAGATCTCGAAAACGATAGAGAAGAAGACGAAAATTACTGATACTAATATTAAAAATGCTGGTGTTAATGTATAGCGATGGTATCAATAAAGGTTATAAAATTTACATGCGAAGGTAAACATATTTCGCTCATATTTTGAACTCTGTTAAAAGTAAGTCTAACTTAGTCATGATTTAAAATAGACCAAATATATTTAAAAACTTAAACAACTTTGACTGCCAAAGGCAAGTAGTTACATCATGAATATTTCGCGAAAGTTCTATAAAGAAATACCTTTGCGAAAGTTTATGTTCGTGAGTTAAGGAAATGTTTTCTTTCAAAGTGTTACTGTTGTGAGAAATTTAATACACTTTTGTATAGTTAATATCAAGTTGAAGTTAATTCTCCAGTTAAAAGAAAACTATACATTTAACTCATTCGCCGATATTGAACTTATAGGAATAACCTCTCACTCACCCATTGTTTAGATATATTTTTTATTTAGCTGATTTCTTTTATGACGATTTTACGGCTATGTACTGAATTATAGAGTATTTTTAAGTGAAAGGGAGATTTTAGTTACGTATGATTAATGTAGACACTACATCTATAAATATAGGTCCTTATGTAGTCGTTAATTGAAGTAATTGGTTTTGTTGACGGTACTTGAATAACAAATGAAAACTCACATCTCGCAATTTTATTACACGGTGACAGCGGTGGACACAATTTAAATAAAATATCGTGTTTTCTCGGTAATTAGTGAACTTTACAGTTGTTAGCAGTGTTAGTGCATCATATAGTGTATTTATCACAATGGACCATGCAAGACATTATCTAATTTATGTGTACAAGATGGTCCGGTCAACCACGCATGCATGCATGCGAATCTCCGCGACGTGAGAGAAGGTATAGTGTCTATTTTTAAGTAATGTATACATTAAAAATTAATTTAAATATAACAAAAAAAAATATTAACCTTGTTATGTTCATGATTGCTTGTTGATTTGGGTTGATTGTTTGCTATTTTTGTAATATAAAACAATCTATTTCTATTAGGGGAAATATGTAATGATGACGGTAATTGAATTATAAATTAGTTCAGATATATCTCGCATAATTAATACAGTAATTATCTATATTCTATTCTGCGAGTGATTCATAACTGGCCTATTCATGCAGCATCAAAAGAAGCTTCGGCAGCCCTGGTAATTTTAGAATATAGAGAAATAAGAACTAAAAGAAACAAAAAAAAAGAAAAAAAGTGCTCCTAGATTTTTAACATTTTTATTTTAATATTATTGTAATTTAAAATGTACAGGGATGTACTTGTACCAACACATACTGTAAATGAGATAATTTACATTTTAATTAAATACTCAACATTACGCGATTTTCCGGATCAACGAGTCAAATATGAAATCGCATCGGTACGTTTCCGGGTGAGCAGTGAACCACGATAGCTTACTTTTAATTATTGTTAGTGTTGCCCGATCTGCTATTAGCACGGCCTTATTTATCTTTAATCTATTTTTAACTGCTTAAATATATAAGCCAATTACAATCGATACAACATAAAATTACCATTATTAAATCTGGTTACTAGCTGGTGGCATATTCTTCATAGTTCTTTTTTCTTCCTCAGGCAGTTCATAAACTCTTTCAGAATTTTAAAGTCTGTGCATCATGCGACCATACAGGTAGGAGGCATTAAGTGAGGTTCCAATTCACGTTAAAATTTCCTTCGTTTAATACATTAGGTTTACATTTAGTTAGTCGTAAATACTATTGATATTACCATCGCTTACCATCTTTTGGCATGGCAAGGCCAAAGTGGCAAGGGCTTATCATTCCAAGATTTTTTGACTGTTCTTTGAAACATAAATATATTTTCCGTTTTCATTTAATATGATATCGAGTATATCTGTGTCTGCGTTTAATCTGAAAAGTTCATAATCAGTTTAATAACAAAACAATAAACTTTGTAGATCCTTATTGGACGAATTCAGACCCAAATTGGTTTTGTATCAGGTTATTTTAATTAGTTTATAACGGTCGTGAGACCTTAATTTATTTTAAATTGCAGATGAAACATTTACATATTAAATATTAATTATAATATTAAATTATAGTATATCTTTGTAAATTTAGTGTAAAAGTGTTTGTATATCGATGGAAGATGCCCAGTAATACATTAAACAAATATGTTTTTTTCTTAAAAAAAATACATAAATCCAGTTCTATAAAATTATTTAGACAGACATATTTTTTAGATAATTTAATATAATTTTATGTACGTAATTGCCTACTACCTTAAAACGTCGTGGAACACAATTTTATTATGCAATTATAAGTGGATCCATTTATTACTATAAGCATTTTATAGGTAACCATGAAAATATATTTGTCATAAAACGTAAGTCCTGTGTTTTTATTTTGAGGAAAAAGGTTTTTGATGCGGGAATAACTACGTTTTATGCGGACGTTTCTTTTCCCGTTCCATACATACGTAAGTAAGCTAGCTTAAATAGATTTAAGTGAATATATTAAGTATTACGAGGTTACTTAACCAACATTGCTTCAAACTTTAATAGGTTAATAAAAACGTAACGTTGTGGTTTTTTTTAAAACAGAACTTTAAAGAGAGGTTTTCCGGAAACGAATTAATTATGCTTATACAACTAAGCGTTAGGCGAGTAAGACAGAACTAGAAAAGGTTTATTTTACCATTATCTTTCGCCACACACAGGCAACATAATGCGACTCCACCGACACTTTTTTTTTGTTGACGAGGAGGAAATCTTCAGAAGGATACCCCGCCTTCTGGGGGGGAAGGCGATTATGTGGGGTTCTTACCCACTAAAACCTCCCCGGTGGCCCTTTCCTCGGTGCATGACGAGGGGCTCCGGGATCTCAACGTGGAACGCACCGGAGCCCCTCTGCACTGTGCTCAAGCATCGCAAGGCGACACGGGTCAGCCAATGTCGCCTTCTTCCCGGGTCCACCTTGGTGGACGACTCAGGCCCCTTGTCGCCCAGTGAACCCGAGGCCCCTTTTAGTCGCCTTCTACGACAGGCAGGGGATACCGTAGTCTTATTCTTGAGAGCCCAGAACTACAGGGCTGAACTCCACGGACACTGAGCTATCTCGACTCTTGCTTAGTTGCGTAATTTAATTACCTATTTCGCATTCTCGTTTACCATTATTCCCATAAAAAAATAGCAAAGGGCTCCTTTACCCTTTTTTCTATAGAATATAATATAACACGAAAATGAATACAAAAAAAGTTAATCTTTTCTGCAAACATTTTACATTTATTTTGCAAATATTTAATCCGATCATTGAACTACGTGAAAATCAGACGGAAGATTTAAACGTAATATTTTATTACAAAAAAACATGATTCAAAGGTGAAAGGAGACTAAATTAAAACCTTGAAAATTATTAGCTGATATCGGAAATGTAAAAAATCTGAGTACGGAAGTGTACTTCCGCGGTTCAAAGCAAATTTAAGGCTTTTTAATCACAGGCCACTGCGTCACGTAATTGGATTCAATTTTATATTTAATTTTAGATAATAATAATAATAAGCGCTAATTTGTTTTTATTGATTATAAACACAACATATACTAACTAATAAAGAAATATTTACAATTTAATAGATATTACAAAATATTTACGAAAAATATAACTGTGCCAAACCGTCATCGCTTGGCAGCGTGCCCAGAACGCTGGTGGCATTACCACGTTGTATGGCAATGCTTAGCCTCTGTGCAAGGTATAAGCCAGCCCTCTGATCACCAGATGTGTCGACCAACTTCTTAGCTAACACATTAAAAAGGTGGTGTGCACTAGGACCCCACGGACCCAAAGTTTCTACCCCAAATGGCTCAAATATGAAACCCGTATCGTGGTTACTATATTTGCGCCGCTTGAGGTTTTCTGCAGTTGCAGCGGCCGCTCCAGCCTCAACAGAAGATTCTGGAAGATGTGACGGCGCCAAAGTATCGACGCATGTGGCATCCCATACTAAAGGCCGTCCCATCTTCCAGGGTATAAGAGTCATACCGTCTGGTCTCTTACCATCTCTTACCAATAATAATTATATTAGATACTAATTCACCAGATTTCTCTGATGTTTTGAGCCATGTTGATGAGTGTAGAAGGCCAATGCACTTAGTGATCACGAGTGGTGCAAATGTGCCGCCTTTACGTAGGAAGAGGGGCAGGTGACTAAGAAGCAGGCAGAAATAAAATTAAATCCACAGTTACTTCAGACATTGGAATTACCGTTTCTCGAAAAACGAATACGAAAGTGACAGTGAAAATTAGTCAGCTATTTGAATGTCTTGATTGTTTTCCGATAAAAACTAACAACTGACTCATAGTATATAGTCTCGTGTACCCTCGTAATGAAATGCTATTGTGATTACAGTAACCGCTAAAGCCGAGAGGGGTTTAGCTGTGCCACCTCTCAAAAACTCGCCGAAACTGTAGGCCTCCTGGTTGATCACTGTTGTTCATTCCAAAATACCTTGCTAGGTTTTAAAAACGTAAAACCTTATATATATAGCATATTATATGAAATCAAATCGTCTGAATTATTTATTATTTTAATTTATTTTTTTAAAAGAAAGCTAGCAATATTTTTTTTTTCAGATATTTTACTAACAATCTTGTCAACCATTCCAGCTAAGCTTAAGCTTGTGCTAGGACATGGTTCACGGCAATAGTCTAATGGTGGATTCGAACCCACGACCTTACGATTCGCAGGCCGTACCCTAAACCATTAGGCTATTGACGCTTCAATTTTTTCATGTACAATAAGTTTACATTTTAGAAAAAAGATAGTTTCGATGCTTCACGCTACTCCGAAGCGTAATCCGGCCGTCTACGTTCTCGACAAGGTACGAAATTATCTGACAGTGAGATCAGTATTAGATAGATGCTGAAAACTCCTACATGTTGGTAAGAAGATACATTCCCACGACACGCAATATTAAATTTTCAAATAATTCCCTTTGGTCTATCAGGCAAACTTGAAAATTGGGCGACCAAGCTTAAAGTCGAAGGTTCAAATCTACAATGCAATTTTGAGATGAACTACGTCTTACCTTATTTTGTAACTATTAAAAAATGTCGCTATAGAATCGTGAAAATTTTATTAAAAAAACAAGGCAGCTTTTTTTCTATCTAATATAATTCATAAATGCAAAAGTTTGTCTGGATAACACGTAGTCTCATTTTTATTTAACTGACTTAAAATAAAGAGGTTTTTGGGTGTTTAAATAATGAGGTGGCTACTTACTGTAAAGCAAGTTGAGGTATTGATATAAATTTTCGTTGAAATGCGTCGGTTTACAATTGATTTGTGGAGCCCTGTAGTTCTGGGCTCTCAAGAATAAGACTACGGTATCCCCTGCCTGTCGTAGAAGGCGACTGAAAGGGGCCTCGGGCTCACTGGGCGACAAGGGTGGGGGCCTTTGTCGTCCGCCAAGGTGGACCCGGGAAGAAGGCGACATCGGCTAGCCCGTGTCGCCTTGCACTGCGAGGGCACAGGGGGAGAGGGAGTAACCTCCCCTCCTCCCCCGGGAAGTGCTCTCCTTGAGTACAGTGCACAGAGGGGCTCCGGTGCGTTCCACTGGAGATCCCGGAGCCCCTCACCATGCACCGAGGAAGGGCCACCGGGGAGGGGAGGAAGGTGGGGTATCTTTTTGAAGATTTCCTCCTCGTTAACAAAAAAAAAAAATAGCTGGGAGCGTATTATAAAATACATTTAAATATGAACTTTAAGGTCATTTATTAGCAGAATAAAGCTTTAATGTTTTTCTTTTTCCTTGTTCTGGGTTTTACAACGGAGTAGTTTTTAAATAAACAAAATCTCTTTTATTTCTCGTGTTGTGATCGTAAATGATCCTTTCACGTCAGTTTTCTGCGGGTTTGTACTGCTTCCGCGATCGTGTCAAGGCATTCAATAATGCAATAACCGAAGCCATGGTCATCACCATTATAAGAGAGACGATGTGGCGACCCCTTTAACGTAACTAGACGTAGACTTTGGGAAAATCGTGTTTGGGCGATCGTGATAAGCTTACGATTATAAATAATCTTTAGTTAGGCTTATTAGTTACGTTGTAATTCCTCCTCCTCCTCGTGTCGGTTTCCTCAATGCTGAGAGTTGTGACCATCTCGTGGGAACAGTTTGGTTTTAGTGATCCGTCGCCATTTTCCTCTATCTGCAGCCGTGCGCAGAGCATCGCTAACCGACGTGCCTAGAGTGGTGCGGATCTGGTCAGTCCAACGTGTCGGGCTTCGACCTCGCGGTCTTGTCCCGTCAATTTTACCAGTCACAACTACTCTTTCTAAGTTATTGCTGTTTTCTGGCAATGTGACCAAAGTATTCCAGCATCCTGCGTAGGCATATGGTGGACAGCCTAGCTTCGATTTTAAGTTGTAATTAGTGTTGTAAATAATATAAAAAATTAATAGATATTCAATCTGCACTCGCCTATGCCGTTAAGTGCCTTGCTAACGAAGCAGTTAAGTAAAGCATCGCTGTCGTATTAAATTAAATTAAACCTCATATAAATATGGATTTATTTTTCCATCTAAACCAAATATTTTAAAATATAATTTGATAATAATTTTTATGAAAAAATAAATTGCTTCGCAATGTGTATTACTAGTTTTATGGGAAGAAATATTATGTTTTATTTTACGTTAAGTAAATGCATTTAATAAAGAAATTTAAGGCGTCAGCCTAATAGTGTAGGTAAGGCCTGGGAATCAATAGGCCGTAGGTTCGCATCCACCTTTCGACTATGTGAAAATATGAATCATATGCTAACATAAACTTAAGCTAACAAAAATTATGGTAATATTTGTTAAAAAAAAATTAAATTGTCATTATTATAATTGAAAGCGTAACACTTCCAAAAATTAATTTAATTCCGTAGCGATTTTACGAGCATTCACAAACAAAACAAACATTCCTACGTAGACATTACAGACATCATCATCGTAAAATAAAGATAACATTATATATTCAACATTTTAAACATAGCCAGCAATTTTATTATGTTTTTCGCACAACTAATAAGATCCATCATTGTGAGACAAAATTATGAACATAATGTATTTTGCATATTGTTAAATATATACCATACATGAGGCACAAATTTTATTTTTAGTTTACAAACCGAAAGACGGAAACAAATACAAGTCGTCTGCAACTCAAATTTCCGATTACAATATCATAAAGTCGAGGATCACTGTGCTATTATGTAGTATATAAACCTTTCTCTCTCTCTCTTCCTTACTATTGGTCCCACATTGTGTTGTGGTCAGCTTTCCTGCTTTTCGCTTTCCACTTCGCTCTGTCCTTGATATCGTCTTGGGAAGTCTTGCACTCCCTCATGTCTCCCGACTCCCACCTTGTCTTAGGTCTTCCTCTAGATTTTCGTCCGGGGAGGGAAAGCTGTAGCACCAGGTTCCCTCCATAGCAGAGAGGCCTTCTCTTAATGCAGTAGTTGAGATAGGAATTAATATATATGAACAATATATGCAAGTTGTTTTCGAATAATAAATAAAATTAATTCTTATTAGTATTCTAACGATGGCTCAAAGCTTATATTTGGAGACAATAGAGACAATGGTGGACCCAAACATGCAACTACAAATTACGCAAACTAAACCTGAAACCATTACTGTGAATTAGAGACCATTAGTACGACAACAATAGGCAATTGTTGATAGCAAATAATGTCAACCTTTGACATTCTGCGAACTTGAGATGGTATTACATACTATATCATAAAAATGTAATGTTAAGTTATAGCTTATATATGTACAATTGTATATGTCTCATTGTTGGGCACAGGCCTTCTCTGTGAAGAGAGTATAAAAGCATAGTAGGTGACTGCCCGTAATACAGCGTGGTACGGCTCTGGCTAAAAATGTACCTTATCTACTATTAGTCCTAACTTTATTCTGGATACGTTCGTTACTCCTGTTGTATTTATGTTCAAGGTTTTTCTTCAAAAGTTTCATATGGCTGCAATGTACTCAGAAAGATCTTCAAGTTATTAATGAACATGGTTGCACAATTTATTTTTATATAAAATTGTATACAAAATGCATATATCTTAGTAGCATTATAATGAGTACATTATACAATATGATGTAGAAATTTCAATTACCCGGTTGTTTACTAACTCGTTAGCCACTAAAATATCTCATCAAAATGCGGTCCTAAATAAACTTGTGTCCCTAAACATATTGTATTATATTACAAGCATTGATTGCCGGAGTGTAAACGTCTAAAGTTTTAATTAAGACGGAATAATTTATTGCATAATTTATCACGGCGAAATCCACAGTGATTCGCACAAATTACGAGTAGCTGCTTAATCCTTGAATGTTTCCGTGAAATTTCACGTTCCTGTGATGAATGTATGTAGAGAGTATATGGCATAACTTGAGATTTAAGGTGCAACATAAAACATTGGTATAACTTCGCAGCATGTAATACTTGTAAGTCCGCTGAAGTATATTGTGTACGGTAACTTTATACTTTGGACTTGATAAGTGAACATGTGTCGATTGCTGACCCCATTCCTCTCACTTTTTTTAAAAACAATGATAATGTGTGCCTTTCCTCCCGACTTTAACATTTAACATTTTTTACGTTTTTCTTATTTCTACTACAAAAATTCCCTTAACTTATTTCTACCAGCACATTTTCCTTTCCTTATTTCTACTTACTATTTTTCTCTTAGTGTTTTTTAATTCTTTTACTGTTTTGGCATTATATAAGATAAATATTTTTCTTACAAATTTTCCTTAATTTTCATCTAGAACTTTATTTTATTTTTCTATTTTTGAAAGACAGGGGAATATACTTATAGATTCTTCTGGTACTTTCTTTTATTACTATTTATTAATTTCTAATTACTTAAATATTATTATCTGTTACCTTTCTAGTGTACGTAGGTTAATTTCTAGTATAAAAAATAATTAATAATGTATTATAGTTTTGCATTAGAAATGAAATCGCTCTAATGGGCCCGCATTATGATAAGCTTTTACATGACTCTGCCTTTTACCCGCTTTTCAATAAGCTGTGTACACGCATAGTACACTTAAAAGAAAAACACTAAGCAATTATTGCTATACGATATTTAGTACTGACCATTTAAAAAAAAAGCGTTAAACAGTGAAAATATTACATAGTAATCGTAGTAAATAGTAACATGTAATATTTATCATCTTTTAAAAAATCTTGTTGCTAATTCATCTGGTAATGAAAAACATTGCTAGACCAGTAGGCATGGGTTAGTAAGAAATCTATTGCTACCAAGAGATTGTTACAATGCATTGTCCGATTATAAAAAATGATTCATAGTATTATTGTACCAAAAACATCAGCAAGGGGAGCAAGAGAAAATGGCTAAAAGAATAATAAGGAAATTAAGACAATTTAAAGGCTTTAGTAATTACAACGACAGTGACGTTGAATAATGTATAAGATACATTGAAGTATATTGCGTATATTATTATTTATTATTCATTTATTCAAATAACCAACTAAGACTCATCATTATTTTAAATAACTATTAAATAACAACCTTAGACTAAATTATAAGATTATGATATAAAAAAAAATATATAATATAATATTATACTAAAGGATTGACTATGCTTATGAATACCTTACCCCATGTGAGACGGCGCAGCATCTGTTTACATAAACACAGTCAAGCCTTTGAGCGATCATGCTCAGGATGCTGTTGGAGCCGATCCACACCCTGCGCACCAGAGATGCACTCCTCTTGCGCATTGTCGCAAAAAAGCATGCCATCTGTGCATCCGCGAACATCCTCGATGCACTACAAAATTGGGGCAACCCCAACAGAACCCTGAACGCGTTGTTATATTGAACACGGAGACGATATTTGAGTATACTTCGCCCACAGACTGCACGTGTAGAAAGTTGTACAGTAGGCTCGGAAGAGTGTGAGCTTAGCATAAAGACGATTGATAAAATATCAATTAGGTGAATATTTCATAACTTAAAACATGCTTTTCTATAAAATTACATCTTTTAAAATAATAAATTATTCTATTTAATTGATTTTAGATATTAATAATTAAGTGAAATAGTCTGTTTTTTTTTTGCTCTCTGTACAGCAGAAATAAATTATTTCTTGTTACTCAGTGTATTATTCGCACATACAAAATGATATTGAGCGGTCACATCGTAACGTTTATCGTTATTAATATTTTAGTAGATGGAGCAGTGCAGGATAATAAATTCAGGGATCGACAAAGCAGGAATTTGCCAGCATTAATCCGTTACTTTCGAGGATTACATAGTGGCGAAAACTATGCTCATAATCTCCAACCATACTACTTTTTTCCTTCTATTTTGGTACTGCCTTCAATCAATCATCATCAAAATACTATCATACAAGAAAGTTCAGGTCAAGAAAACTATCAAGAAATCAGCAAGAGCATACATATGAAAACATTTGCACAATTGATTTCTAACGCTAACAATATCGACATAAATGAAACAGTGGACATCAATCGCAGTATAATTGTAATGAATTCAAGCGAAGAAAACGAAGGTTTTGATGAAAGTAATTTGTCACAAATTGATGGTATACCTGAAAATGTAACCACAGCAAATCTAGCAGATAGAACAGCACTGGAGCCAAATATAGAGGCCTCAACAGAAGAGATGGGTCTGTATCCAGCTGCTAATAAAACCAATGAATTCTTAAACTCTTTGTCATTGACGAATGATCAACTACAAACAAATCATACAGATGATACTGTTAATGAAAACTGGAACAATAACGGAGTTCAAGAGAATCAGTATGCTTCCAAAAAAGACACAATAATTGCACAGAATTTAGAGAAAAAGATGAAAACCTCTTATCTCTTTTAAGGAGACCATTTACGAACCAAAGCGAATATTCCGATTTCCTTCCGTTAGAAGACAATCGTTGGCCACACTTCTCAACAGCAATGAAAGATGTATTGACATTTAACGGATTCAAGCCGCTTGCAGGTTTGTACTATGACGGTTTTTTGCACAGCCCTTTGACAAAGAAAAGCGGATTTAAACCAGTGTCAAGACAAGAAATGTAAGATTTTAAATATAATCCTATTTTTTAAATTTTACTTGTTTTATAGTATACTTAACTTGTATTTATTGTATATCCCAAACAGTCTTTTAAAAAACAGTATGTCCAAGCATGGGGCACATGATTTTTCTGTAAAGAGAGTCCATCACGCGAGCCTAGTGCGGATAGGTATACATCACATGTCTTCAAATTCTTATATTGTCAAATTTCCAGAGTCCAGAGAATGGATATATTCTTGAGACACGTAACCCACATTCAACTAATTCCGCAGTGCTAATATCGATAGGAAAATGTCACCAATTTTGTAATTTCCTTATGAGATATTTGGCTCTTGTACCTCAGCTTAAGAAAGCAATGCATGTTTATATATTATTAGAGTCGAGATTTTACTAAAAAAACGTTAATGAACGAAAAATGAAACGTTATGTTAGTATTAATAAGATTCTGTTTTTCATACGGTATACGACGATGGTCTTATCTCTTGTCAAAGTAAATAATAAATTTATTAATTACTAGCGTACCCGTATAGATTTCGCTTTATTTTATTTAAACAATAAACTTACATAAGTATACGGATACATTCGCGGTTTGGGGTGTCCTGTCGCTGACAGATCCGGGGCACCCCGCTCATAACGGCTGATGGCATTCGCGGAAGGTTTAGTGGGTTGGGGCTGCCCAGGCCGAGTCCCACACATCCCTCCGGGCCCACCCAGGGTACCGGAGGATGGTCTATAAAAAGATTCCCCCGCGTGAACAAAAAAAAAATACATTCGCGGCGCTATAACTTACCTTGAATACTTAAAAATCCTTAATTATTATCTTTAATACTCATTGTACTTCAAAATGGTTCATAATGACATAAATATACACAACGCATGTGTCAATTCAAATTTGTGCTATAAAACAATAGAATATCATCAAACTAAATAAAATCTGTATTTGACAGTTTAAAAAGAGGAGTGTTCCGATCATTACCAATCTTTATAGGATTAATCACCAGGTCAAACTGAAGGTTTTTTCCCCCCTTTCATTGAAATCGGTCCAGCCGTTTCGGAGCCTATATGGAATATACCCACACATTCTCTTTTATGTATATATAGATTGGTTATTAGGAAATACCTGCGTAGTTATAGTTACAAAGAACGTAAAAGCTTTTTTTACGACTCCTTAAAGAATTTCATTTTAATTATATAGCAAAACAACCCTCATAAAAGAGATTTAAGCTCAGGTAGGATTGTACTCACACAAGGTGGATTAGTATTCAGGTGAAGACACTAAAGACATTAACCTTTAAAAAGGGGTCAATGCGTGAAAGTTTTGTCCCCTGATATATTATTCTGGACGTAGACTTGTTAGAAGGGCTCTGTTCTAGGGGAACAGTTCTGACTTTGAATGTAAATGCCGGTCTTAATTGCTCTATCGACGCTTACTTATAATATTCGAAGTGCTTTTATCGTTTACATCATTATTCAGCGTAGCAGATTTCTAAACAACTGCACATAAGAATGCAGGCAGCATTTCAACTGATTTTATAACGATTCTTATACAATAAATGCATTGTATTTAAGTATATAATATTTTGTTATCTCTAGAAACTACTTTTTTTATTTTTCTATTACAAATTCAACGAATGAATCGTCATGTAATTGATATTGATTATCCAATTTGACATTAGGTAATTCAGTTTTAGCATTTAAAAACCCAAAGTTAAACGAGGGTTAAAATAATAATTGCTATAGATTGAAAATGTCGATCCTCACATTTAAAAACTACTGTAGGAACGGCATGTGGGTGTTTGATCGCAATAAGCTGCGAGTATTACCATCTGTATTAAAAAAACTTTGTTACAAAAAAGTCAAAATAATTCAATCTAAAATATTTTTTTATAATTTTATATTTACTAATTCACTCCTTAAGGTAAAATCTTCATGTTAATTTGAAATAATCCCTGTTCTTAAAAGTACGAAACCGACGAAGATTAAATGTAAGAATAAAGAAGGATTAAAGATCGTACACACAGTTTAGAAGCCTTAAGTTCCCTTACATTAACTTGGTGCAAAGGATATTACTACTATATTATGTATTGAGACTGATATATAATTCAATATACTTCGTACAATAATGGCGCGATTCATTATATTGTTTCAATATTAATTGTAAAATAAATAAAATATTGTAGTCTATGATTTAATGTTCAATGTAGATATTTAGATTAAGTAAAGCATGCATGGATGCATAATGTCATGATACTGTAGATTTCCCAAGCCTTTGTCGTCCGCTAAAGTGGACCCGGGAAGAAGGCGACATCGGCTGGCCCGTGTAGCCTTGCACTGCGAGGGCACAGGGAGGGAGGGAGTAACCTCCCCCGGGACGTGAGCACAGTGCAGAGGGGCTCCGGTGCGTTCTACTGGAGATCCCGGAGCCCCTCGTCATGCACCGACGAAAGGGCCACCGGGGAGGTTTTAGTGGGTAAAAACCCCACATAACCGCCGTCGGACCCAGGAGGCGGGGTATCTTTTTGAAGATTTCCTCCCCGTTAACAAAAAAAAAAAAGATTTCCCAAGCAACGCTTATATAAAAACAATTTTATAGAGTTGTGAAAAATGTCCAAGCATATTTTTTATTCTGTAAGATTGTTATATAAGAAACCCTGATATATTTCCGCCGAAGCTGTGAAGAGTTGTTGCGGCACACGAACTTCAACAAAGCTAACAACAGCAACAGAAATCTAAGCTTATCGTGTAACAACTTTTAATAACAAGATAATTTTACTACCAAGACTGCTTTCATAATATATTTTATGTTTTATACAATTTTTATATTAATTATAAAATTTTATAATAAACATTTTAATAACAATCCAGTCGTAAATCCTCGGGCAAAACGCGGAGATGTAATAAAAATTTACTTCTCTTCTGTATTTTGCTGGATGGCAATCGTACCGATTCATTTATGAATCAACTGAAGTACAAACAAATAACATCCACACATAGATACATACACACACATATTTATTTCTTAGAATCTTAACAGAAACAGAAATATTTTTCAGTAGAAACTTACGCTAAGTCTACTATACTATTACGATAAGGAGTATCTTTCGATACGTAATATTGCCTAGGACAGGTTTATGTCTACACTTTAAGTATTATTATTTTTAAAAACTAAAAACTAAATTATCATTAATTATTAAATAACAAGGCACGTAGGCAATCCCATCGTTTAATTCAGTCTACCTTTATATCCATCATTTTGAGGTTTCCACACAAAAGCCCTATTGACCTGCGAATTACACGTGTAGATTCAATATGTGAAATGATCCGGAAGGCTGATATGGACGCACGTTTGTGATTCAAATTACCATCTCTAGCTTTATATAACAAGACTATTAAATCAATTATACGTAAATCTATTTAAATAAAAATGAATTTTTGTCTCCGTGTCCTTTATAGAATTGTTAACTATGCATTTGATCATGTTATGATTTACAAAGTGTTGTGTGTGAGTAGACATAATTTTGTATCTAAAATAAAAAAAGGTTTTTCTTAATTAAAATCTGATTTTTAAAACTTCGGTTGACCGGAATGACGTTCAGTTATTCAGTCAATGAATAATAACTTCAAACAGACCATACGTCATATCATAAATGTCTTATTCAACCAATATTGAATTACTTCTTTCACAATAGAAAATACGGTTTTTCAAATAGTGTGTGATTTTGATGAATCATTTAGTATTGAAAAGTATGTATTTCTACGTTAGGTTAACAAGAGTTTCAACCCTGTAGTTCTGGGCTCTCAAGAATAAGACTACGGTATCCCCTGCCTGTCGTAGAAGGTGACTAAAAGGGGCCTCGGTTTCACTGGATGACAAGAGGGGCTTTTGTCGTCCGATAAGGTGGACTCGGGAACTGAATGGGAAGGCGACATCGGCTCGCCCGTGTCGCCTTGCACTGCGAGGGCACAGGGGCCTCCGGTGCGTTCCTATGGAGTTCCCGGAGTCCCTCACCATGCACCGAGGAAGGACTACCGGGGAGGTTTTAGTGGGTTTTACCCTACATAACCGCCGTCTTCCCCCAGAAGACGGGGTATCTATTTGAAGATTTCCACCCCGTTAACAAAAAAAAAAGTTGATGGGAGTTCTGATTAACTCTATTTCGTAATATTCCTATTTAATTTGTAGACGTTTTTACTCGCAAATATACTTGTATACTAATATAGAATTGATTGATTAATCTAGCTAAAGTCACTTCAGATCTTATTCGATAGTTTTATTTTTCTATGCATATATTTGTTTTGGTCTAACTATAAGCTAGATGTTTACAATTATTACAATGTACAGTTAAAATTTTCAACAAAATTGGCTGGTAGGTATTACGTCCGACCGGCTCGTATCGACCTTAATTTTCTCGTGGCGCACATATCGCGTGTTAGAACAGAAATACGGGTACTTCACAAAGTTTCTCTCTGGGGAGAATGTTATAGTTGATAATCAAAATGAATGTCTTAAAGGAATTACACAATTAGGGTACATATACTTTGATGCCAACTCTCAACGTACATTATTAAGAGTTTATTTGACGTACTATTCATGTTTGGAATATAATCGTGATATATTATTTTGCTTCGAATTAAGGCACAGTAGATACTCCACGGAAGCATCTTAACTTTGCACACTTATGTAGTTAGATATTATCATAACAGTCCAAGGGAATAAAGAAGTGTTAGCTTTTACAAATGCATTTTTTTTTCTTATGGACAAAAGAATCATTCACTAATATTTGTATCTGGTGTAATTATATACACGTAATTTGTAAGAGACTCATTAGTACAAGCTGACGCAAATCGAAATCTTCGACGGTCAGATGAACGTCGTACGGGTCAATGAACTCTGCTGACGAAACACAATTTAATATACCTCACTTCATTCCGGTATTATGCGAGGTCTACACAGAAACCGCAGCAAAAACTGACCTTGGTTTTTTTAATAATTATTGCTAAAAATAATTTTATTTTTTTTATCATTTTTCAAGTCACTCCACAATAAGCTAGGAAACGGTTTAATGCAATAGAGCGTCAAGAATTAATATTTTCTTCAAATCATAATTTTATGTGTTGAAGATTGCATTTTAAATCATTATGCTATTGTCGCATTAACTAACACATTGCGTTAGTGTGTTGCACAAATTCTGTTCCAGTTATTGAGTTAATATTACTTTAATTTATAATAAGCAATCTTTCTTCTCTACGTATTTTAGAATCTAATAATTAAAAATGAATTTTATGCGGTCACAATTATCATGTTTTGTTGACATAATAAATATACTTAGTAAGAACATAATGAATATGGACTTATTGAGAGGAACACTTAATACATGCTCAGATGTATGGCTGTGAATGAAGCGAGGTGCGCCAGGATATTACAAAAGAATTCTGTTATCTCTGTCTAGTCTACCCCTCTGAGTGTATTCGTATCACATATATTCTTTATTTTACAATACAACAAGTATTATATGGTAAAGAATAAATTAGCAATCAAATTGTATATTTTATTTTAATTATATAAGGTTGTCAAATATCTCCCTTCCGCCTTTTTGTCGTTTGAATTTCGCGGCTATGTACAAAGCGCTACAGAGCTCGTATCTAGGAATACTATACATAATTTGGAAGGTCTTGACATAACCTACAAAACGACGCTATGCATAATTAGTTTGGATATTGCGTTCAACAGTTATAGACGTGTAAGCATGAAGTTCACTAACGCCGAAATTCGCGGCTTGGCCACTGTTTGGGACGATTCACCGGCCTTCAACCACGACCGTTTTCGCTTGATATTGTCGTATGTGATCCATTTTTCGTCGCCAGTCACCATCCGCTTCAAGAATGGGTCGAGTTCGTTCCGTTTCAGCAGCATATCGCAGGCGTTGATTCGGTCCAGAAGGTTTTGCGTCAAATCATGCGGCACCCAAACATCAAGCTTTTTGTATCCAGCCTTCTGCAGATGGTTTAAAATGGTTTGGTGACTAACTCCCATCTCCTGGGCGATGTCACGAGATGCCACATGCCGGTCTAACTCGATGTAGTCCATGATTTGATCGGTATTTGTCGTCACAGGTCTTCCGCCGGCTGGCTTATCCATGGTGTCGTTTTCACCAGCTCTGAATCGTCGAAACCATTCCTCCGTGGTTCGAAGTGATAGAGTACCATCCCCAAAACACCATTAATCTCACGGAACGTTTCTCTAGCGGATTTGCCTTTAACGAAGGAAAACTTTAAAATAGCGCGAATTTCGGCGTTAGTGAACTTCATGTTTACACGTCTATAACTGTTGAACGCAATATCCAAACTAATTATGCATAGCGTCGTTTTGTAGGTTATGTCAAGACCTTTCAAATTATGTATAGTATTGCTAGATACGAGCTCTGTAGCGCTTTGTACATAGCCGCGAAATTCAAAAGACAAAAGGCGGAAGGGAGATATTTGACAACCTATTGCTTCACATTCAAATTTAACTGGCATGATGTCATTATGTAGCCATCGAAACAGATGTAGCCAGTAGCTTAAAATCATGTTTGCTCTGTGTTCGTTTGTCGCTCCAACTTCATTACGAAGTTGTATATTTTGTACGGAAGTTGTGAAATTTGATTTCCATAAGCCAGATTAATACCGAGATATGACATACAAAGTGTGAATATTGAAGGGAAACATGATTTATTTCAAATGTTTCTATTAAGACAAATTGTAATGTGAAGTAAGAGAATACAACCATATTATAAATGCCGTTCGGGATTCGAAACTTGGAATTCACCACAATGAGAATTAACATTAAATGGTGAAGTAATTTTCGATGTTAAGACTTAAGCTTAAAATTGCTTATTCAATATTCTTAAGACACAAATTTTAACGTGAACCAAGACAATAATAACGTGATCATTGACGTATCAATTAATACATGAAAAAATTACAAATTTACCGGTTAAAGAATTGCGTATAATCGAAAACAGTTTTCAAGTTACCCTTTTCTATTTAACATAATCTTTTAAGAGGGTGTTGTGACTACAATCGAGAAAGATTTGCTTCGGTGGTTCGGTTATTTAGAAAGGATGAATGAGAAAAGAATGTCACTAATTTTTTACAGCGGATGTTATTAGTGGGAGACCCCACTACTAACATCCGCTGTAAAAATTCCATCATCCTCCATAGAAGGGGAGATATCGACCAGATTGATGTTATATTAGAAATGGGGCAGGTGAGGAGAACTCGTAACCACCGATTATGTATGAATCTCAATGAAGCGAAAGAGGTGTCAGGAGCGTACTAAGTGGAAACCCGTGATCTCCGGCCGGCGTGAGTATGATGTAATTTGTCTAAACTCCCCAAACACAATTATGAAAGAAATGTGAAAATATTTCCGATGTAAATCCTTTTATCAAGTACTTATTCTGTTTTATTTTATAAAGTTCAACTCTTTACTTTACGTTCTATTTATATTGTGGTTTTGTTCCATAATTGAATAAATACCACGTTCGATTCACTTTATGTTACTTGTGACCCCTAAACCACAAAATCTTTATTCGCTTAAAAAGCTGTCTATGTAGTTTCTGATATAAAGGACGATGGATTTAAGAAAGATAAGAACAAGTTTAGAAACGTTACACGCTATAAAAAGTTTTCTAACATCCTAAGTCAGTATCTGCGAGGTTATTTATGTTTCTTTACGTACTTTGATCCCTTTATTTTTTACTGATAAGGAGGCTTTAGCGCTTAAGCCTCCAATTTTCCGTAAGTGCGTTCTTTTCAAACTACCCTCGTTAATTTTACATTTATGTGTAATTTATAAAAAAAAAATTGTTACAAGAAAGCTAGCAATATTTTTTTTACAGAAATATTACTAACATTCTTGTTAACCGTTCACACTAAGCTTAAGTTTGTGCCATGGTTCACATCAATAGTCGAATGGATTTGAACCTACGATCTGACGATTCCCAGTCCTTACCCTATACTATAAGGATTAAATAATTAAATCTGTATTTTAAATTAATCAATTTTTATTTGATCGCGTGTTTATTGTCACCAGAATAGGAAACAAAGGTCACCTGTCACAAAAAAATGTATATTGTACATCCTTTTATATTTTGTATGCGGGTATAAATTATAAAATTAATTATTGTTGTTAATGTAAATGTTGTTGGTAAGCCCATTTTCACCGAACTATTAGGTATAAAAAATGGCAAAGAAAGACCTGTCACGATATGTACTACACGATATTCGACGACCAAATTTTAGCAAGTTCTATTTGATAATGTACCTGGGATTAAATCTTAATTCGTTATTCTATATAATAAAAAGTAATTAAGTTACCGTTTCCTCTCATTTCATTACATTCTATCTAGCACTTTCTCACGTTGAGGGTCATTAAACGTGCTCACTCAACTTAACATCACCTAATTATTACAAGTTAATGGTGCAATTCTCACCTGCTTTTCCTAACATTTTTACTTAAGCAAAATATAAATTAATATACATTTTATTAAATTTGTGACGGCTATAGTACACCTAGTTGGAATACCGCTTTAAGAAGCAGAAAATCGGACCGAGATTGTTTATTCTATTTCGTATCACAAGTACATTTACAAGCAAAAACAAAAACCGACTTCAAATCGAATGAAACGTTAAACGCTATGACGCGCGGATGCTCTTTTTATTTCCTAATTATCGTAGGAATATTACGAAATGAAACTTTATCAGAACCTAGCCAAAGTTTCATCAAACTTCTCTTATCTTTCCATTAAAAAATGAGTCATCGAAATCCGTTGGCGTGATATTGAGTAATTCGTCCATTTATGGCGCACATATTTGATGCAAATTAAAGACTTGTATGGTTTTCTCATGGATCCCATTTTCAGAATTGGAACAAAAAATGACACCTCACGAGAAGCACCAGCTCACAAAAGAATCGTCAAAATCGGTTAACCCAGTCAACTTTATGCCATAACAAACAAAAAAAATACAGACGAATTAAGAACCAGTCCAGTACCAGTTTGAAGTCTGTTGAAATGGGGAGATGACATGACATGAGAGCTTATTTTTCATTAAGATAAATTCATCTATCTCTTTCATAACTTAACCTTATAAATTATTCTCTAAGATCCCAACTTCTGTTTATGTTATACTTTCGATAAAGGAAGAATTACGATACACGAGAAAAATGGCTAAGATCCAAACCCCTATCAGATCTTAAATCGAACTGCTTAACTGCTATGCTGTCACTGCTTCATAAAATCACTCAGTGTATGTATAAATTAGTGTATTAAAGGTACACAAAATCAGTCAATGTATATATAGGTACTGATGTTGATCGCTCTGAGGTAAATATCAAACATGAATTTCTATCTATATGAAACTTTGGTCCAAATCTGTTCCACCTGCCACCGCGCCAGCTAATCGAGTCGGGATCGGTTTAGTGGCCCCAAGAAATACATCTCAAGATAAAGTGGATCGTCATTAACTATATTGTCCCTTGGGATTAATAACTTCGCTGTTGCCCTAAATTTCTCTGATATTCGTAATATCAAAGGTATATTTCGTACGTATAGTAATCCAATGTGTATTATTGCAGATCTACCTCCGATCACAAGCATTAATAAAACATGTTATTTTTATTAGTTTCGTCTTTAACACATACTCCTTGCACATAAGCTAAAAGGATCTATAAAGCAATTTTTATGCAATTACTATTATCTTGATTATTAATCTTCTTCTTGGTCGTCTCACTCTTGTGTTCGTGACCATCATGATCCGGTGGGTTGTGCAGCAGACAGAACTCGCCGCACGACGTCTCGCCACCTCCGGCTACGGGCCGTCAAACGGGGCATATTCGTGTAGGAGAGCACCCACAATACCTCATACCTGATCTGTCCATCGCAATGGGGATCTGCCTCGTGGTCTAGTCCCTTCCAATTTGCCCTGCACGGCAAGACGCTCTAAAGAGTCTTTTAACGTCGGCTAACTGTAATTTGTACTGGGCATGGTCGAGTACAGCTGGCTGCAGGTGAGGAGAGACGTCGCACAAGTAAAATATGTGTGGAGGTGCTGAGGGGCTGGGTTCATCACCCAGAAGTACTGGCCGCGCTGCACCTGTCATCGCCGTCGTCCGCCATTGTTTCTTCTGCCTGTCTCCAGGACTAACTTGTCTAGGAACTCTCCGCTGTCGTGCGCGGTTGGGTTTGTTAATACCATCTCTGCACATTGATATATTTTGTTGCACTCAGTCGGTTTTGATCGAAGCTGCCTACAAATGCGTAGAAGGTGTTTGACTCTATTATATTTATATTTTTATTGTCAATACATAAAGCAGCTTTTTATTTGTTTTAATTTTAATAATATATATTTAACCAAGTTTTTATAACATCATATTGGTATTATCTGTAACGGTGTTATATTTTTGTTGATAAACATGTTACATATATTATAGTATAGTGATGACTGTTTTTCAAATTAGAATATAATCTAAGCTATGATAAGATAATTGCATTTATTTATTTGCACGTTGATTATAGAATTTTATTGCCAATTTATTAAAGAAGATCTTTGATTTAACGGATTACATTATTTAGATTAGAATTACGATCAGAATGTAATTATGAAGTCGTCAACATCGGAAAGTGACTAATATGATATTTAAAATATGATTTTTAACTGTGAAGTTCGAAGTAAAAAGTAATAAAAACGGTATATAATTTAATAGTTACTGTTTAATCGTGATTTGTGAGTAAAACGAGGCTAAGATTTTCGTTCACAATTTCGAGAATTTCCATATCTAAATGGAAAACCGACCCCGCACAATCAATTTATCCCCCAATATCCTCCAGCGGTTTATACCACCTGTGCAATAAATATTTATACTTTTCCCCTCGATTTGTATCGTTTCGCTTAGTCTTGTCGAATAGAAAATCTCCAGCAAAAAATATTTGGACGTATACAAAAAATGTAAATAAGTCGCAATTTAGTATAGACCTTGCCTTGACTTCTTATATTTGATTTTGATAGCTATCATTTAGGCGACCATCTACTATTTGCTACAAAATATATTGTTATTTTATTTGATAAATGATGAGCTGTGGTAGTTAGCAAAATCCGTGGAAGGTCAATGTCAACGATCGCCCCAAGTTACATAGTACATTAGCAACCAGAATTCGATTTATTTTTATGCCGATTATTTAGTAGGTAATCGGCATTGCAAAGAAACCATCGTGAGAAAACATGTCTTAATTTTTTTTCTACGATACGTGACTATGGAATTATCCTCTCTTTATCAAACCTTGGGACTTTGACGTTAACTTAATGAATAAAGAGTATGCTTTAGTAGTTTGTGTACTTGGAGAAAAGATGATTGAAGAACAAATACATAGTGAATAGCATTGTTACTAGATGGCGCTCTTTTTTTTCGTATGCTTAAGGAAATGCTGACGCGAACTCGATGTCAAATCCTCTGGCGACTCCTTTCGTCCATGTTTGTGTGTGTTTCTTTCGAACGTTTAGTAGTAAGCTCAGAGGAATCAGTGTATCGTAAACGCCTTATATTGTGTGGTGGAGATGAAGCTCCTTACCCCCTTCATCTTTGTAGAGATGCACGGAAGCAGAATGTAGCCAATGCCGACATATTGTATAGCATCTAACTCACCGGACGAAACTTAGAAGTAGAATAATATCACCTTGACGTATGTATACCTTGAATTATTGTGTAACATCGTGATATTTTTCTAATGGTGACAAACAATTCTTGCTTAAGTATTAATAACAAACACATTAATAAACCCAGATAGCTCAGTTGATGGAGCATTGCACTTTTAATCCAAGGTTCCAGGGTTTAAGTCCCTCCTCAGGCGGTTCTTAAAGGTTCACTCTAAGCGATCTAAGAGCTTTAGCCACTTTTCAATCAGGTGAAGCAGTGGCGTCCAGCATCCCTGGCGATATGTGTAGTTTTGTCAAAAATAAAAACAAAACAAACACTTTTTAACAAATTTGATACCGTTGTGTTTGACCACTATAAAACTAGGTAGGACACGATGATGACATCTCTCAGATTTGAGATTGCATCTAACAGCATCAGTTACTCGTACTTACTGTCACGACTTAAAAATTTCATTTTATATTAAAACTATTCAACCACCGCACTGCAGTAAAGAAAAATTGCAAAAAATTATGTCGAACTACAAAATTAAATTATCCATGGCATTGCCATAGCTTATAACTATGAATTATTTCAATCCTACAAATCCGAAGTTATATCAAAAATTTCAACTCGCCGGCTTTAGAGCGTATTTCAACCGAGAGGCCGCTCTGTAAACACTACCCTTGGACTGAGGTAAATGTTCCATGAAATTACCTAAGCATTTTGCCAGCAATGAAATTCGTTTTCGACTGCTGAAATTTTTATCCTTATATCTTTCAATGGATCTAACCACATACATAAGGGTAAATTTATTTAGATACACTGCATACCACATTTTAATGTGATAGCTAAGAAGTTTTGGTCCACACATCTGGTGACCAGAGGGCAGGCTTATACCTCGCACAGAGGCTAAGCATTGCCATACAACGTTTTTTTATGACTAGCTACACAGATTGTCCAGAGAGGCTGGCCTTGACTGCTTCACCGGATTGGGAGGTGGCACAGCTCTTAGGTCGCTTAGCCTGAACCTCTACAGTACAACGGGGAAATGCTGCCAGCCTTCTGGGCACGCTGCCAAGCGACGACGGTTTGGCACAGTTATATTTTTTGTAAATATTTTGTTAAAGTACCTATTGTATTGAAAATATTTCTTTTTTTAGTTAGTATTATCTGTTTTTGTATTGTTGTAATTAGATTCATGATATTTCATTAATACGAATAAATTATTGAACAAGTATGTTAACATTGAAATAGATATGCCTTGTTAATTAAGATTCGTATTCTCCAAAAATCTCGCAGTTGGTGGTTCGATTCCAACTCGACTTATACCTATGAGGTTCGTATTTAAGTTTGTTAAATAAAAATTTCGCCCCTCTATAAATGTCTAAACTCTTTTTACAAATGGGTCTTAATAATATCGTCAAAAAAGATAAAATACTATATCTGTCTACCGTGAGTTTGATACAGTACACAAGTATGTATATATTTGATGATATATGTTCGTATGACTATTATAACATACAAATATTCCTGAATGATGTGCCAAGAGATAAGAATATTTGATAGGACTTTGAAGAGTTTTAGTAGTTTAGTAGTTTAGTAGAGATTTTCTTATCCCTGGAAGAAAGGGGAGTGGTCCCTTGTTGCCTAAGTACAAGCAAAGGTATTACAGTCCCATAGCCCTGGGCTCGTAGAATAAGGCTACGGTGTCCCCTGCCTTTCGTAGAACGTGACTAAAAGGGACATTGGATACACTGGCCACAAGGGTGGGGTCCTTTGTCGCTAGGGGGGTGCCACTGGAGATTCCCTCGCCATGCATGCCGGCGAAGGGCCACCGGGGGATTTAGAAGTAGAATTAGTAAGAACCTCATAAAAACCCGCCTTCCCCTCAGAAGGCAGGGTATTTGAAGGTTTCTCCCTCGAAAACAAAAGAGCTTACTAGGATGGTTTACTCGTATTGATATCAACCGTGTTTATATGTTACCTAGTTCTGTTTAAATTATTCAGTTACTGAAAATGGTAGTTACATTCTGTGACATTCCGTGAAAAAGTTATTCGCTTAACTATTTTCTACTTTAGGTTTTGTTAAGGAAAGAAATATGAAGCAATTTTGGTAATGCTCAGACGTCGAGCCACAAGGGAATGAAAAATTCTCCGGGCTGGCGTACCTTGCCGTAGCATGACCGAGGGCATTTATAACTGCGATTAAACAATTTCCTTAGAAATGAATTTACCAGTAACTAACTGTTCTAAAGCGTGTTAATGACATTACTGTTTTTTATTGGTTTTGTTTTATTATTAGGGCTTTTGATAATCGTTCCATACATATTAATTAGGGTTTATTATGTCCTATTTTTTTCGGTTATATGGTGTTTTGTTTGATCAATGTATACGACATTTTTTTGTTATCTTTGATCCTTATACTTTAAGAAAAAGATTATTTCGAGAAAGTTTTCATATGAAATAAATTGTTGATACTTATAAGTATATAGAATATTGTTGGTTTTTAAAAAAAACAACGCTTTAATACAACATCTTTCCTTTCTAATGACGTATAATGTAATGTTTTTGTTTATTATCTAATAAGTCGCTATTAAATGAAGGGTGGGTCTCTTGTATGACCCCTCTATACACAAACACACATTAATCTTTTTTTATACGAGTCCTTTTGCCCACAATTTTTTAAGACACTAATGTCGATGTGTTTTTGTATTTCATTTACTAGAAATGTATTAATTCGATCGATACTTACATATTATTAAGTACATAAGAACATGTATACAAGAACGGTTGGACGTCTTCATCTGTTACTCTAAATTCCCCATTAGATAAATATGGTCATGAGATTAGATAGAAGTTTTTCCTTATTAATGTTTATACAAAAGTCATCGTTTGAAATGTAGTGTCGTTAAGTTTACGTTTATTCCGTCTGAAGATTTAAATGGATTCTGCGTGATACGGAATATGAAAATCGCATATTGATTCATCTCCAAATACAGAACAATGGATAGCCTGGGAGAGGAGAAACAACGGTTTCTTTGAAATGCACACTTTAAATTTTGATATGATACATTTTTAGAACAGAATAAACTTCCTCCTCCGCCTCCCCTTTGCGTTGTTTTCATTGCTGAGGGTCGTGACCTCCACGAATTATGTGTACATAATATACTTCAAGCTTCTTTAAAAAAAAATTAACATACATAAATCAATGTTTCGCTGGTTTGTTAGAAGGATTAACGCGAAAAATACTCAAAAAATAATACTTGTAATTGGTGATTTAGACTCTAGAAGTGAACGATACAATTCAGGTGGGTTCTGAACTTCCGCCTAATTTTATTGTAATCTAGGCTGTCGCCGAAAAATGGTTTGGCTTATCTAGTGTGAAATACGATTACTCCTTCTACGGACCACTAAGACAATTTATAATAATGAGACATAATTGGGTATAACAGCAGGTAAGCCCAGGTGCATATTGTCCCGCCACTTCATTTATAAAATAAAACACTAAAACGCTCACTTCAAAAGTGCAAAGTCACTCACAGACGATGAAAAGAGCTATGCATGTTATTTCTCTAGCGATGACTCGCAGCTAAGAACTCGGCCATAGGTACCAAGTAACCAATATAGTTTGTTAGCTATTTCTAAAGTGTGAAAGACTGTACAACTATAGAAGTTTGAATATCTCGCAAGATAAAGACGGCTGGCTAACTGAAATAAATTGTGCATCTTATACGACTCCATTTGGTGACACTAAATACTAAAATTTGAATAAAAATAAAATTTAATGAAAAACACTGTAATATTCAAATTTACGTAAAATATCCTTTTTCGTTTAAGCTTACGTTTTTTTTATAAAATATAAATAAATTAGTAAAAATATTTTCATGATATTTAGTTGTCTATGATGCACAATTTATTTCAGTTAGCTAGCGTCTTTATCTTCCGAGATATTAAAAATTACTTAACCGACCCTTTATTTTTTCTCACGAGTGTATTTAAGCGTTAATCACTTGAAAATAGTTTAAATCACAGACAATTGTAGTTATTCCGTTTATATTCGTACTGCGTACATATATTTTCTAAATAAGTATCCAAAGTGCCTTTACCTACGTCTCGAGCCTTTTACGTGATGGAGTCGCTGTGACGAGAATCGAAAATAGGGTTGAAACGTTTTGTGGTTATTTCGATTGAACCCTCAAAGGGTTACCACCCTCGAAATTTCAAACCGTTTGACGACTAGTTTTCTGCTTATCTTTGTGACTTTTGTTATTTTTATGTTTGAAAAGCCCCTGAGGGAAGTTTTTTCCAAGCATTCAAACATGTATTCATTCATAGTGATACACACTCATGCCTGTCACCCTTTCGTCTTTATTCTATTATGATAATATTTACACTCATACACGTTTACACAGATATATTTATGTATACAAATTAAAGCAGTTACATAGCTATAGCGGGGTGGACAGATACTTTAATTCAATTTCTTTGTTGGAAAAGGGGCAAATAAACGTGCTTCTCTCTTATATTCATTTGCAACCACAACATAAGATGGATTAGCCTTATTATCTTTCATATGAGGGTAAAACCATTGCTATATGCTAGGAAGAAATTGCAGAAAATTACTCTATGTTTTACGTTACTACGTAGTACTTGTGTTATGTACATAAATTCGAAGAAGATAATTATTGGCCGGCTAGGACGAGATTAGATCTTCGGTCAAGTCGTGATACTATTACTAAGCCACTATACACCCCTTACCGGGGGGACCCCTGTGTCGAGTTACTAGCAATAGAGATTCAGGTTAAGCGACCTAAGAGCTATGCCACCTCTCAATCCGGTGAAGCAGTCAAGGCCAGCTTCTCTGGCCAATCTGTGTTCGTCATTAAAATATATATATATAATATATACACACAAAGTGTATGCTATTAATATTGCTCCAGCTGAATAATTGAAAAGCGGATATTAACGAAGGCTATAGAGTAAAAGATAATCCGTTTATATAGCGATACAAATAGTATAGAGTGGTGTTGACACAGCGATGGCTTGTTATTATTGATGGGTATAATTTATTGCGTCGGACGCTCACTGTTCGGAGGGGAACGCGAGTGGAATCACAACGGAGTACCACCCCAAAATTTATGACTCCCGCCCGGCACCTTTGATGAATGTTAATTTTTCAATGCTTTCTTTTAGGAAGGTTGAATTTAAAAAATCCTAACTTATTTCTTTTGTAAATGTTGCTAGATTTTGAAATTATAATAAATGATGTGCCATTGTAAATTGTCTTTAAATATTATTTATAATTAAAAAATGGTCAGCATTCATAATTGAATACTGACTTCTCATATTTAGTTGAATATAACTTACTTGTTTTAGTCTTTTTTTTTGAATTTCCTGACGTTTCGAAAACTTTAAAGTAATTATTTTCACGGCTAAGGTGTTTAAGATCAAAATTTTAATTAACATTTTACGAATATTTTCGTTGGAAATAGGCCCTTCTTTAAATACTCACCTTTAGATCTGTCTTGCAATAATATAATAGAGGTATGTTCACAAAAAAAACCACCACCTGTTAGCCATAAAGACGAGCAACATATGTTTTGTATTCAAAAACTTACATCCTAAAAACGTGAGGAAGATTCTTCGCGACCGAATCTTTCACCTGTATGCACATGTCTCGGTGCAAATGCTGCTGCCGTCGATAGTCATGAAATTATGTATGCGTTGTGGCCCCCTGTTATTACACGTACAACTTGAACTTACACGTAGTGGAATATATTGCTAACTGAAGTTTATAGAAGCTGTGCACAAGTGTGTGACACATTGTAAATCCATTATAAGGTAACATTAACCGGAGTGAAACGAGGGCGGTAGTAAAAATAAATTCTTCTGCGCGCACGTGATAAAACAGCACTTTAATTACAATTTATAATTCGGCCCGCGTACAATGAATATTAACCGCCGCGTGTGGACGCAGCTGGTCTACTTATTGCGTGTACGATCTATTTACTTCTTCTCGTTTCTTGATCGAAACGTTTCTAAAGTGTGTATTAGACAAAGTAGTAAGTAGTAAACATGACAGACGACTTATGCCAATGACTTTCCGTTTTCCGGATATGTTATTTTAGTACAAAAATATTTGCCATGTATCTCTCGTGACAGGACCCGTAAGGGACCTGATAAGATTAGATAAAAGATTGCCACTGTTTGAACAGATAATTTAAATGATGAAATTCAACCAAGTCCTTCGATTCGATGAAAGCTTTTGTCAGTCAAAGTATTCGTATTATCTTTTATATCTAAATTACTTAGCGTTAGCTAGCAACACATGACGCGATTGTTATGTATAATAACTACTTCCAATGATATCTTAGTGATTTACCTTATTGTATATTTAATTCATAATTAATAATTTAGTTGATCGTCACAATAACTTGGCATTGTAAACAATAATTTAACTTTTAATTAGTTCGTAATCTGACTTTAAACCAATTTTGTATAAAGATTGTGAGGACTATAAGTTGTGACGGTATTCGTTAAAATAATTCTTTGTACAACGTTACGTTTGAATAAAGCGAGTGTATTAGTTATTGGACTATTTTATTTCACAAGACAAACAAATTATAACACATGCGAAGTTAGCTTTAAACTGCGCACAATGAAACCGCGATACAAAAAATTCGCCATATCGAAATAAAGGGAGCTACATTCTCACTGCTCTTAATATATTATTCCGAACTGAGCAATTCTACGCCCCAGATGTCAATGCCAGTCGTTCCTGCAAGAAACGGACATGCGGGGAGTTTTCTGAACCCAATTTTCTCATTGAATAGATTTGCGGGTAAATAGATAATTTCATGCTGAATTAATTCCCAAATCATTAACGGGACAATAATACATTTACTTCTGTGAGTTGAAAATTAGTTTACAGTTGGATAGAATATCTTTTTTTTTCCAGAAGATTTCAGTTGACTCCGCATGTATACCTTATAATTGACAATGTGTCAAATCAGATCACAGATTACAATTGC
Organism: Meandrusa payeni; assembly: GCA_029286785.1. NCBI lineage: Eukaryota > Metazoa > Arthropoda > Insecta > Lepidoptera > Papilionidae > Meandrusa > Meandrusa payeni. Next base: position 5,083,479 of record JAGSMX010000027.1, read on the forward strand.
ATTTATTATAGATTTTTTTTTTATTTTAAGCCAACTAAATATAGATCCTGATGACTTATCAAAAATATATTTAATACTTAAACCTTTCATAGATATACTACATATTATGGCACAAGTATCATATATAATATTTTTATGGTTTTTATAGAAAATTGCACCAAAATAGTTGTATATACAGTCTTGAGAATAATAAAATAAAGGATCGGTAAAGAAAGTTTGAATATCTCGAAAGATAAAGACGCTAGCTAACTGAAATAAATTGTGCATGATAGACAATTAAATATTCATAAAATAGAGGCAACACTAAGTACTAAAATTTAGATGAAGATAAAATTAAATGAAACATACTGTATTATCCAAGATTACGTAAGATATCCTTTTTCGTTTAAGTTGTATGTTTTTTTAATGAAAAATAAATAAATTAATAAAAACATTTTATTTTATTTTAAGTATATTTAATTGTCTATCATGCACAATTTATTTCAGTTGGCTAGCGTTTTTATCTTCTGAGATATTCAAACTTTCTTAACCGACCCTTTATTTTTGCTCACGGCTATATTATGAATTGTTCCATATTTGAAATGAGGTAATTGTACAAACCTATAAGGTTCTTAATATAAATTTGTGCAGCGATACCAAAGCACCATCTGTTTGTAAAATCTATTAATTACAATTAACTGGAAACCTCCACGAATACGTACAAAATTAAATTGCACACGTACTACATTAATCCTACCCTTATCAGTGGCCCAGCGTTATTTGGAATCCGGTGGTTGTCCCAAACTACAGACATTAGAGGAAGCTAGTAATTGTTTATCTCCTAATTGTTATTAAATATGGTAGACATTGTTACAGTTAACTGTACCACTTGTAGATATTTACACATATGGTATTGTATACAATGCCGTTCACCATTTTCACCACATATTCTTACTGCAGATGATAAAAAATATTCCTATCCAATAAGACCTTTCAAGATTTTATTCAGGTCCCGTTGTCTTTAGTCAAATCTTCTAAGTAGATCCTCTTTCCGTTTCCGAGTGAGCTGAAATTTTTCATGCACGCATTATATCGGATGACAATGCAATATTTTTATGATACAGAACTGATCTGATGATGCAGTTGGAAGGTGGCCATAGGAACTCGATGAAGCTTAGGCTTGATTTCTGAATGAAAAAGAAATATTGCTAGCTTTCATTAAAAAAAAGACCCTATCGACTTATGTGCTAATTTGATTTGTACTTTTTAATTTACTAACAAATATTAAAAGTTTGTTTTTTAAAAAGGTATTTTTAATTACTTGTTTATATAGCACACGGAGGTGGATTCCGCTGTTCTATTTTCACCAGGCTTATTATGTCCTGTATTCGACAGGTAAGGTAGGTCGGTCAACCCATCGTTTTAGTTACTTAAAACACCAAATATTGGAAAGTCACTGGTACAAACTAGCAAGGATTCGATCTGCCGACCATAAGAAGGTCGTTAAGTGGATCACTTTATGTATCTATCACTGTTTATTTTTGTACTCTTTAGTTTATGATTTGACTGCCGATAATTTGAATCCCACCTTCTACGAATGACTTTCGCGACGTATCTCTAGCAATATTTCATCACTAGATAGTGGTTATGGTGGTGATGATGAAATAATTACAGAGACATTATAGTATGTTACATTTTATTGTATACTAAATGAAACTCTACAGTATCGAAATTCTCCGTTATTCTTTCAATTAACTCTTTTAGTTTGATGTAACATCGGCGGGAACAATACTGGCTTACGCGGGCTTTCCAACTTTTAATTGAGTTTAGTTGTTGTTTCAATAGAATTTTCTTCGAGTAAAGCTTCAATTTACAGTCGATTCCCGTTAAAACGGCCAGCAGATAGTGAAATACTTTTCATAATAAACACTGGTATAATTCACGTAACTATATGATAGTGATAAGTTTTTATCTGAATTTATTTAAAGAAAATAATCTCACATTGACCTTTTACACTTGTCTTTAACACAAGTTAAAATAACAAGTATGTATATTTACGGGCTATAACAAAAAGTGACTTTAAATCGAATCAAACGCTATTACGCGAAAGCCCTTTTTGTGTTTACGAATTATCGTAGGAATATTACGAAATAGAATTAATCAAAACCTAACCATTCAAACCACTCCATCATCAAACGACTCTTGTAGTACATCCCTTTCCAATAAAAAATTGATTCAACAAATCGGTTGCGTGATATTAAGTTATTCGTACATTTGTGATGCACATACTTGATGCAAATGTAAGACTTTTACGGATTTCTCATGGTTGTGATTATAAAAAAACATACAGATGTATTGAGAGCTTCCTTCTTATTTAAAGTTGGTTGGAAAATTCAAACATAATATTTAATAATATGCCATCTTATGCAATAGGCGCCGCCTGCTGCATCTATGTAGTAACGATGGGCAAAATAATAAAATGAAAAGAATGGAGTATTGTGATTGAACTGAATGTTGACATACGAATAAATATACATCTAATACAATATAATTTTCTTTCATCCTTTTGTTGTGGACATCCCTCAAACCCGAACGAAGCGATTTGCTTCGTCTTTCATTCTTCGTACAGCAAAGGACTGGAATAGTTTGCCCGCGTCTGTCTTTCCTTCCGATTACAATGTGGGTATTTTCAAGGGTAGAGTGAATAGGCATTTACTAAGCTAGTGCGCCTTACCATCCAGGACTGCATTTCCACTTAACATCAGGTGGGATCGTAGTCAAGCACTAGCTTAGAAATTATAAAAAAAAATACGACTTATATTGTGTTAATGGCAACACATAGGCGCCTAGCGGTTGTGACGCATTACAAATGCTCCCCCTTAACTAAAAAAAATCATAATTAATTATTTAGTTAATCAACATATTAATTTGACATTGTAAACAATAAAATTAACTTTCTTGGGTTGTAATCTGGCTTCTAATTATGTAAATACATTAGTATATTATAAAATATCTCTTTGTTTAATAACCACTTGTACAACGTTACGCTGTCAAAATATAAGACCGCAGTCAAAAATTGTTTACCATACGACATTCAATATAAATAACGAAATAATAGAATAGAATATAATAAAAGTTAATTTGTTTGGTCACGTCATTACAAAGAAATAAAACAAATGCCGTTTCTCTTTCTCCCACTAAATGTAAAAAAGTTCTCATACCTTGGCTACTAAAGCTTGACTATAATACCATAGAAAATTCACTAAAAAAATCTCTTCATAAAATAAAAAACAACATAGCAAACTACACACACACGCATACATGAACTTACACATACACCACAGAGAAATCACACAAACACACACCACACACATTCTCTCACGTGTGTCAATTTTTAATTTAATAATAAACAATTATAAAATTACAGTAATATTATAAGTATGGTGGGGGGCTGGTGATCTGTCTTATAGGGTACCCTAGTATAGACACCAGTCTTTCACAAATTTAAGAACTATGTAAAACGGTACTATAAATTTTGTTTGCTGTAAATTTACTACTGAATCAAATTTAAGAATCAAACATAATTTCTGCCCAGCGAACAATATTTATTGCTTCATGTTAGAAAAGTAAGAGTAGGTATGTAAATAAATGTGGGTTCGCTCGGCTTCAGCGAACTGGACCATAAAATAGTTGCCCACAGCTACCCGGGAAACACAAATCTAGGACGCAATCCAATACTGTATCACCCCACTTTACCTTTACGGGAAGAAATGTTTTTTTTTTACATCTTTCCCTCCTAAGTAAAATATTTATGTGTGTATACTTATACTCTGATACATAATCCAACGAGATTTTCCTGTCAACTTATCTAGCTTAAGTGACTTTTACTTTAAAGTAAGGACATTAAGTAAATATAACTAAATTTTATTTATTTTATTATCCTAAGGTCTTAGCGTTCGAGTGGTTATTGGATTCGGTTGAGGGTTTGAATATTTTCAATGAAATGTCCATTTTTCAGTTGCTCGAGAGAAAAAAATGCTATTAGTGAAAGCAAAATTTGTGTTAGGTGTAAAGCGTACAAGATTAACGTGACTGGAATTACCCAGTCATATTTGGGATTTAATTAGATTAGACGCAGAAAGTCAGTCTCTGTGTACCTCAGTTAAAAGAGAGTTTTAAGAGATGCGTGCTATTTTTAAACAAGTAATAAAAAAATAATGCAACCCGCATTATTTTTATATCAATTGATTTATCTTGAGGTGTATTTTGATTTTTTTCTCTTTTGTAATAATTTTTAGGTCTCGTGGAATAAAATAGTCAAACTATTAATACATTTGCTTTATTCAGACGGTGTAATTTAGTACAAAGAATTATTTTAACGAATACCGTCACAACTGCGCGTCCTCATAATCTTTATGCAAAGTTAATTAAAAGTCAGATTACGAACTAATAAAGTTAAACTATTGTTTACAATGCCAAGTTAATGTGACGATCAACTAAATTATTAATTATGAATTAAAGATACAATAAGGTTCAGGTAAATCACTAAGATATCATTGGAAGTAGTTATTATGCATAACAGTCGCTGAGTGTCATGTATTGCCAGCTAACACTTTATTTTGGCAACAATTAGCAGCAAAATATTGTGATACGTGTCAAAACCATAGTCTATCATTCTGCTACATCCTCTCACTGCTGAGGACCGTGACTACGTATGAATTATATAAGCTGCCTCCACCGGTCTACCGTCGCGGTCATAGTTGAATTAGACCACACTCTGCATACTGCCTCCCACCGCCTTCATTATTGTGTGAGACCATTTTTTAGGGCTCTCCTCATGATCACGTCTGCCTTCTGTTATGTCTTATAATATGCTTCCACAGACAATGAAAGCCTGATAATGTGTCCAAAGAAGTTTCTATCATACTGGCTTTACACTATTTTTAAATGACTTCAAAACAGGAGGTTCTTAATCTGTCTGTATCGTTGTTACCTCATAACTTGCGACAGGAGATTCCAGTGTGGTCTCATTCAAATTTTTTTCAATTCGGACAATGGCATCCATGACTATTTAAATCTTAAATGTGCATTAAGTATATGCGCGACAAATGGACGAATAACTCAATATCACCAAATTCTGATAAATTATATTTCGCAATATTCCTATTGATCTTTGTATTTACTAGTAAATATACTTGTTATTTACCTAATTTTATTTTTTATTAGACATTTTAAATTGTAAGTAAAATATATAATTGTAAAAATAAGCCGTAGATAGTAGTTAGATTTTAAAGAGTGAATTTCTTTAAAGTGTGTGTCACGTTATATACGTGACTTGAGTTCAGTATTACAGCACCGATTGCACTCCCTGCATTCATTCCTATTATGGCCATAGTACAAGACCGTTTTGTCTCGTCGTTCAACGAACGGTTCCTTTGTTAAAAAAGGATCCAGATTAGTGTTAGCTAGCAACACGTGGCACCGATTGTTATGCATTACAACTACTTCCAATGATATATTAGTGATTTACCTATATATAATTAATAATTTAGTTGAGTCGTCGCATTAAATTGGCATTGTAAACAATAATTTAACTTTATTAGTTCGTAATCCGACGTCTTATTAATTTTGTAAAAAGATTGTGAGGACGCGCAGTTGTGACGGTATTCGTTAAAATAATTCTTTGTACATCGTTACGTCGTCTGAATAAGGCAAGTGTATTAGTTACTGGACTATTTTATGCCACAAGACCTTCAAGCTTATTAGTTTTAATTTCTTACGTTACTTGTATGTCAAAAATCATCAAAGATTATTTTGTAGAATGGATTTTTATAGTGTTTCCAACGTTCGAGTTTTGCGTTAGTTACAGCCTTTATATATGTCCCACTGCTGGGCATAGGGCTTCTCTGTATAAAGAGAGTCTGTAAGAGAATTTAAGGTTCAATCAGGACTAGGGTCGCCACGCGTGTAGTAAATTAGCACATAAAATTGCAACAACAAATTTGTTGGTGCCTGCACCCGAATCGAATTGGGGTTGCTAGCGTACTATGCAACTTGAGGCGGCCGCCCGGACACTGAGCTACCGTAGCTCTCGAGTTTTACATACTCCTTTAATATTAATTCATCATAATTATTCATTCTATATATGTCCAATTACTAAACACACTACTTCGCTTTATCTTTATGTCATGTCTTTTTAAATATGAAGGTTTTCTCACGATGTACATGGTGTTAATTAAATGTAGTGAACGTCAGTAGACTTGAATGGAATATGCAACTTTAAAAAACATAAAATTGTATAGAACTACAGAAGCAAGTCTAAGAAAATCTTGAACTTATGAAAAAGTATTGCTGGAAGATACCAAGAACTCAGCACAAGTATAATAAATAAATTATAACTTTATATTAACATAAAATGAGCCGTGGTAGCTCAGTGTCCGGGCGGTTGGCTCAAGTTGCGTAGTACGCTACCAACCCGAGTTCGATCCCCGGTGCCGGCACCAATAAATTTGTTGTTGCAATTTTATGTGCTGATAACCACGCGCTCGGCGGTGAATGAAAACATCGTGAGGAAACCTACATATCTTAGAATTTTTTTTCTACGACATGTGAAGTCTGCCAATCCGCATTAGGGCCGCGTGGCGGACTATGCCCTTATGCTCTCTTTACAGAGAAGGCCTGTGCCCAGCAGTGGGACATATTTATTATATATATAAAGGCTGTAACTTTAACTTTATTAACATAAAAAGCTCTGTTCACAAACCGATGTTGTATGATGTGTTGTAAACCGATGTTATTAAATCTTTAAAAGTGGTTTTTAACAGACCATTAATTTAATATACAATTTGCAAATAATGATTAGAAAAAAATATTGTCTAATGATTTGTAGGTTTTAAGGAATAAAATAGTCCAATAAGTAGTGCACTCGCTTTATTGAGACAACGTAACGTTGTAAAAAGAATTATTTTAACGAATACAGTCACAACTGCGCGTCCTCACAATCTTTATACAAAATTAATTAGAAGTCAGATTACGAACTAAAAAATTTCAATTATTGTTTACAATGCCAATTTTATGTGATGTTCAACTAAATTATTAATTATAAATTAAAGATACAATAAGGTTTAGGTAAATCACTAAGATATCATTGAAATTAGTTATTATGCATAACAATCGTTGGGTGTTGTCAGCTAACAATAGTTTCGTTCCTGAATTATAAATAAATATTCGATACTGTAAATAAAACTATTTTTCTATGACTGAAAACTTTATTGTCACTACGATACTTTATTTAAATTTAAAAACATTTAACACGAAATTGGTCCGCAAAGAATCAATTTGAAATTTAGAATATCAAATAATTTGATTTAAAACATTACTATGGAGTAATACAATAATAGCGTTAATTTCAAAAACCAAGGACTAAAATAGTGACATTTTTGGCTTAGTAACTATTGTTAGTAAAAAGGTAGTGTCAATTATATTAAATGAAACATTAATTAGCAAATATTCAAGACACATTAATGCCTATTCGGTATTGTTTAAAACCATTAGGACCGATTCGGTTCAGAGCGAGACGAGTGACACAAAGCGGCCGGACGTGCCTCGCTTGCGATCCTGCCTCGCTGATTGTGCTTATCCGATGACGTGGGAAGAGGACGGCTTAGCGAAATTCTGACAGGTTATTGATAGGTAAAGGCAGAGTGGTAAATTGGATATTTCATTGATATAACGTCAGTAAGCAGTGGATAGTCTAATTTCTAAGCGTTGGAGTTAACGATCTTGTAAACGTTGGTCGTAGAAGTAAATCATGGCTGCGTAACATCGGAGAGTGGACCGGAATTTCGAGTGCCGCCCATTTGCTCCACCAAGAAACAGAAATAAATATGGTGAAGTGATTTCCAACCTTCGAAGAAACATATTAAGAAAATGGGCTATGAATTCGAGCTGGCTTGTGCCGATGAGAATTTTTTGTTTTCGTATGCATACAAAAGTCACCTAAAATTGCCTCCGGTGTCAGGCGATGTTCTCTGTCAAACATAAAACTTTATAAGATCGGTACCTCTCAATGGTTAGAAGGTCGTGAAAGTAAATTTTGTATTACAACCAAACAAACGACACTATAAAGGCAAATAGTTTGCCCGCGTCTGTCTATCCTTCCGATTACAATGTGGGTATTTTCAAGAGTAGAGTGAATAGGCATTTACTAAGCTAGTGCGCCTTACCATCCACTGCACTCCACGAAACATCAGGGTGAATCGTAGTCAAGCACTTGCTTAGAAAGTATAAAAATAGATATAAACATAGGATTTCGATAGTAAAAAAATGAGATAGACCTCGTTATTTCGGTACACACATAATGTGGTCTCCCACTCTTCTATCTCTCTGTCTATGTTTACTCGTATACAACCGCACATTGCTAAACCAAATCAAGAAAAAGGAGTCGTACCTAGTATAACATCTACAGCTCTTCGCTTTATAGCACCAATATTGCATTCTGTAATACTCGCTTTGGTCCAGAAGCTCTATATATGTAATATTTTACGTGTGTGTGCACTTGTGTATACACAAAGGCTTGGGAAAAGGCGTTATAATGCAATAAATATTAGTTATATTAAAATCTTGGTTACAATATTACAATTAATAAACGTTCAATTTCACACGGAGTTTTGTTTATAACCGACTGTTAAGTTTTAATGTTTGTGCACTCGTGACGATTTCCTTATAAAACGATTTCGATTTTTTTTCTTTTCGAAGTTTTTTTTTATTAAAGTGTTATAACAAAGTTATTAGCAAAGTAAGAATGCATATTAATTAAGATAATGACAGGTTTATGACGATATTACGATCCGAGACCACGCACGAATATTGAAAAATACAGAACGGTGACGAAAACACTGCAACTGCACGACAGCGTCCAACATGCTGTAGCGGCGTTATCCCGACACACAGTCAGCTGTGTCTATTAAACAGATAACTGCGACGACGCCACAGGAAGACTGGTGGCGAAGGCAACGGCTGCATCAAAGAAAAAAATAATAGAGTACAACCTAAAAATGGGCATGAGAAACAGGGACGCAGCGGTCGCGGAGAAACTAATAACAATGAACGGTCTACGACGCGTGAAGCAGAGCATTCTCCAACACCACCTTCAAAAATAATACATTAAAAAAAATTGTAGTAACTGTAGAGGTAGCGTTCTTATTAACAAAACAATTTAAACAATTAAAGGACATTTTAAAAGAACATGAACACAAGTCTGTGGATGCGCTTTATTAAAAAAATATGAAAAATAGAATAGGCACCAGAAGAGAGCAAGTCCCAATTTGATTTAAAGTCAGTCAGTTTATGTTTTTACGTAAATATACTTGAACCAATGTTTCACTTCTTGCAAATGTCAACTACATGCATTATTTTTCAATGATTTTTAACTTATGATGACAGTTGATAAAAAGTGCGTTCTCGCTTACTCTTTATAATGAATACAAATCTAAGTATAACGCTTTGGGGGAAAAATCAATGACTCTGCAATAAATAATGGCTGCAAAAGGATGACATCAAAATTCCATCAAGTGGAAAGCGGGTCCGCGGTTGATCTGAATTCGATGTGCGTACGGTACGCTTTCGTAGGTATTGAATGGTACGCCTCTCGTCTCTTGCATCTTATTGAATGGTAATACAGGTCATTCTAAAACCATTTCAAATCCTTGTGGGCACCGTACATATTTGATGAGAACACATAAAATACGTTAACATCTGTTACAACGCAATGTGGATATTAAATTCGTTGGGAGGATGAGGGATTTTTCGGGGTTTTAACGTAAGTAAGATGTAATCTCTCGCTTGCTATTAAGTTTATTAAAAATAAATAAGGGCTAAAAGGATTAAAGAACTATTTGGGTGTCTTTTTAAGGGGTAAGCTAACAGTAAATAGGCTGTGTGTATTACCTACAATAATACATATTTTGCGTATAAAATCGGAATGTGCTCTGATAGCCATTCCACTGTTAGCTATCCTTATATCCGAATGATTAGGCACAAAAATTAACTTAAAATTAGTTAGTTAATAAATTTTTAATAAAACATATCGGCAATAGTGGAGTAGCAGCCCCAGTCCAAAAAAAATTGAAAGGTAAAAAAAGTGATTTTTGCTACTTAATACATTTTTGTAATTACAAAATGCGTAACAATTTTTTAATAGAATTCTAACCATCGCTAATACAGACGTCAATTAGACACATTGTTTATTTTATTATTACCTTCACTAAACGCGAAGTCTTCCGCACATTGGTCTTAAAAATTATCCAAAATTAATTGGCTAATTTAATTAATTTTGTTTATTACTGTTTTTTTTTATTATATAAAAAAATAATTAATTATTTAAATGTTACGTTTTTTAAAAACGAATGTTGTTTACACCTGTAATTGGCATACAAGCAGGATTTAGTTTGTAAACCATTGTATTACCACAATATATGCTTACGTAATGCTGTACAATGTTTATTCGTTTAATGCTGTTGGTGTACCATATAAAATAAATAAATAGACAAAACAATCAACGACACTTAAAAATCAAAAAATCTATCATTACTAAGACGAAATGACTATCTTCTAACACAAACAAATAAGGCTTTGGTGCTGATTTGCCTAGTAAAGCACAGCAACATACACGTGATATTAACACGTAGCCAAAATAAAACGACTGATGTTTTTCGTAAATTGCGCTAAGCTGCATCGCTGTATTTGCCGTCCATAGAATCAATAAAACTCTTCTCAGCTTGAAGTGTAGCGATGTCGAGTTGTGGAACTCAAGTAAATTGATTGGTCTATTCCTGCACGTCGCATTTTAGTGTTAACGGAAAAGCACCTTTAATTCTCCGTTACATAAACTTGAATATGTATTGTTCGAATTTGTAATATAATGCAGGCAAATAATAAATGAAAAGATTTTTGGTAGACCCTCGTAAAGGGGAGAGAAGGGCGAAAAACTGTTTCACACAAAATCGATACGATGAATCTTGACGCCGGAGTTATCTAATAGAAATGAACAGAATAATATCGCAGTTTTTCTAAATTCACACTTGAACGTTGACAGAACTGCACTTTTTTTGTATGCCAAATTAATAAAAACACCATGAAATCTTTTTCATTTATCCAAGTATAAATTATCCCCCTTATTACATCAACATATAATATACATATTGAAATATTTATTTTTATTTCTTTTTATTTAAATCTTCTTAAAGTGAAATTAGTTATAAAGCCAAAGAACAGTTTTCGATTAAGAAATTCTTTAGGATAATTCTGATATTCTGAATAACTACAGAAAACATTACAAGCACGTGTCATTCTACACGAACAGATTTTCTCCTCTAAGGGTTAATAAATCTTGATATCTACTTTTTTATACTTTCTAAGCAAGTGCTTGATTCCACCTGATGGGAAATGCAGTCCATGGATGGTAAGGCACACTAGCTTAGTAAATGCCTATTCACTCTACTCTTGAAAATGCCCACATTGTAATCAGAAGGAAAGACAGCGGCAAAACGACGCGGACAAACTATTTCAGTGCCTTGCTATCTACTTAAAATCTAGTAAGATTATGCCAAGTCTAGATTTTTGTCAAAATTACGCCCATCTCCAAACACCATTAGCGATTATATTATCCAAGAAATTACAAGCTTTATCTAATATTTGCGAACAATATTTTTACACGATAAATTTCTTTAAGGGGTTTACAGCCGGAGGCAATTCTTAAGAAGACTAGGACAATGGATGCGATCCTTTACTTTAGAAACATTTGAAGTTTTTTATCATTATTGGAGAATGTCTACAAGAAACGGAAATAAAAGTGGGTAACTTTTTCTAAATCATAATAACCACTTACAAAAGCTCTCAAAGTATATGACAAACGAAGAAATTCTTAAATGTAATATTATTATTTTTTTAATCTAAGACATAGAGATACCCAGAATATGAAAATAAAAAAATTGCGCAGTACTATTTTCCAACATGAGCCATAATCTAACCTACACAGTCCATGGTCTGATGTTCACATTACCATCTACAACATTGCAGACATTGTAGGTTCATTGCCGTGTCTTGAGATAGTAATATCTTGCTGTGAAAGTCCCTCGGTCATCATTTATTTCCTTGTAGAAAAACAACTGAAGACAGTCCAGACCATACAACTACTATATGTCGTAAGGAAAAAAGTGCAAGTGGAATTTATGGGGGATGACTAAGGGACGCAACATCCCTTTGCAGACCTATCGAATGAAATCCAACGGAAATAACTTGGTCTATTAAATTTCATCAGCTCTCACCTCCTTTTAACCATACGGGGGGTAGACAAAAGACAAATTGCGCATTTCATTAAGCTTAGTAACTGCCTTATGTGAATGGGGTAAGCCAATCGACACTGTATACAAATTTTGTAAAGTTTTTAATTACAAAAAATCTCTTTTTGTACTTAAAAAAACCCGGAAAACGGTATTTGTTTGGTAAAGCCTACTGAAATTATAACTCGCGACTGTCATATGGTAATGTAAATCAATGTAATTAATTTTGTAGTTTTGATTATAATTATTGAATCGAGTTACCAAAGTTAGCACAAACAACCATTTAGTTCATTACTTGTCTAAGTCTAAATTAATATCGTACAAGTTATACGCTAGCGCAGGTTCTCAAATGGGAAACTAACTACGTAGCGAACTAAGATTAGAGTCGCGGTAAATGAGTTTATAGCGTGTTAATAATTCAGGTTCATTCTAACATTAAGTATTAGGATCTATTTGCTTAGACTATTTTGTTTTATTTAATGAATTGAATTACCAAAATTCTGTACAAAACTTTAGTAAAATATAATTAGTAGAGAACCACTTTTTACCATGTGATTTACCATATCATATTAGATAACAAACAAATGTGAATGAAGCTATATCGTCGAATTCGTAATAGAAATTATTATTTTTAAATCAAAGAAATAGAAAATCAGGATCGCCGATCCGCACTCGTCGTAGTATACCAGCAACCCGAGTTCGATCCCCGGTGCCGGCACCAATAAATTTGCTGTTGCAATTTAATGTGCTAATTTACCACGCGCTCGGAGGTGAAGGAAAACATCGTGAGGAAACCTACATGTCTTAGTAAAATTTTCTAATATTTGTGAACTATATATACCCTTATACTCTCTTTACAGAGAAGGCCTGTGCCCAGCAGTGGGACATAAATAAAGACTGTTACTATACTATAATATACTATACACAGTGTAGCGCTTGACCATAATAAATACGTTTTAACTAACAGAAACAATACCTTAGCAACGTAACGTACATATATACATATAAAGGTAATTTAACGGTTAAAGTTAAGCGATCGCCGCCCATGAACATCAATAGCAGCGTAGGGTTTGTACGACCTATGGTAAAGAACGGTGGCCGCTAAGTCGTATCAGTTAGGAAAAATCAAATGACGTTATCTGATTACGTAGAACAGCTATACGTCGTAAGAAATTATGCGAAATATAAAAATAAGATTAAGAAGAATAAGAGAAAGAATAAGAGTAAGAGAAAAATTATGCGAATAAGTAATGGAATGAAATCAAGTTAATATCATCGCAGATGGAATTTAGTATTATCAAAAGCGCATCCCTAAACTAAATTTCTTTGCGAAATATAAATAAAAAAATAATTTACCGTCCGTCACTGTACTACACCTGAAATAGAACATATTCCTCCATATGCGTCGCCGCCCTGCGTTGTTGCTAGAGCCTACTTCCAGGACCAACCTGTCCACGAATGCTTCCATGTCGCGCGCTGTTGGGATTGTCAATTTTCTCTCACAGCATATTGATATATTTCAGTGTGACCAGCCGCGGTTCACAGAGGCTGCTTATAGATACATCGAGATGATGAATGTTTGAGTTGTCACTTGTGTTAGATTATTTTTTATGTTGTGATGTTAACTATTATTGTATTGTTATTATTTTGATTAATTATTTGTGTTGACTACAGCACCGAATTGGTTTAGCTGTAATGGTGCTGTAAGTTCTGTCTAATAAATAAATAAAAAAAAAATCTTTTTTTTTCCTACAATTTTATACTATGTACTTTGACGGTTTAAATCTAGTAATAGTCTTTATTTTTAAATCATAATACATTACAAAATTTATACTACAGTTTTTTTAGATATACTTATTAGATTATAAAACGATCGGGTTATAAGTTTTAAAAACTTTGCAACAAAATTATTACGGTATCTTTTAATTAAAGAAGTTTTATAAGTTTTTCAATTATATTAAAAATATTTGAAACTTTTACTTTTAACGGAAATTATTTAAGAGGGAAAAGGAAATTAATCTTTCTCTTAATTAGTAAAGTTGGTCAGACGTTACGACAGGGAATTCAAGGGCGATAAATCAAGGTACAGCTACATTTTCAAACAAATCTCCCAGAAAACCACTTTTGCTTTTAAGACTTCCATATTTTAGAAAACCGTCATCAATATTTCATGGATAACAAATAGAAGGGGGAATTGAAAATCGCTTAAAGGGTAACATAATTACTTAAGCATTGATAGCTTAGTAGCTAACAGTTCGACCTACTATCAGATGATTCGATTTCTTGACGTTTCATAAAGTAGTGGACTACGATCTCTGAGTCGTGGATCGGAAAAACAAATGACGAGAGGATAACAAATAGAATGGGGAATTGAAAGTCGCTTTAAGGGTGACATAACTTAAGCATTGATAGCTTAGTAGCTAACAGTTCGACCTACTATCAGATGATTCGATTTCTTGACGTTTCATAAAGTAGTGGACTACGATCTCTGAGTCGTGGATCGGAAAAACAAATGACGAGAGGTAATTAAATTAATTACAAAAAGGATAAGCAATTAGTAATTACGCAAAAAGCACAATAGTGCGTGTATTTTTTATGTGAATGATGGAATATGATTAAATATTTTCAAAAAAATTCCTTGAAATACATTTCGCGGTATTGGCAATTGTCGAAGATGCTCAAGGATGTAATATTGATAGGGCATAGAACAGATGAGTATTACATGATACACAAATCTTTGGAACCCCAAAAGTGTTTGGTTCGTATTAAACATCTAAACTAGACTGTTAAGTATATTTGCATTTACAAAGTAACATCATAGATCTTAACTTTTTTTCGTTTTTACAAAAAAAAATCCTCGAAAATTACTTGCATAGTACATAGAAACAACTGTTACAAGATCCAATGAAGCAGTCGAAGTAATAAATCTTCTAGCGAACTGTAGCGCATTCATTAAAATTTCTTACAACGTGCGTGCGATAAACCCGTCCAAATACGTTCCCTGCCGAAAACTTCGACTTATCTCCCTCTCGTGGAAGGTCGTTACGCTGGAATTATGGCCGTGGTTAAACACATGCTACATTTACTCGAAAGTTCATGCCACGCTCGAATAACTTCTAGTTAACAGGATAGGATTCCACTTGTAGACAAGAACATTTCTACAAAACATGTAAGAGACTAGAATTCTGTTTAAAACGTTTCTATGACCTCGTAGTAGAAAATGAAAGACCAATAGACAAAGTATAACCAAGGAGATTGGTTAATTACAATCATTAATTTAAATTCTGTATTATTTCAAAACTGCGTTAATTCAATAGCAGTAAGACAAAGAGTGGGTACTCTCACTCAACTTTTCACTGAACTCATTCTGACCACACACAAATAATATTGAGATTATTTATGTTTTTCTTTTGTTTTTGTCACATTCCCTATCACATTGATTTAAATATTTGATTGGTTCCTTCCTTTTCTTAATGAAATAACAAAGTTTAAAAAATACTTTCGTCCATAAACAATTATTTAATTGATAGTTAATTAAACTCACAAAATACAGTTACAGCCTGTATATATGTCCCATTGTTGGACACAGGCCTTCTATGTAAAGAAAAGACGAAATGCATCCTTAGTTAGTTTTCGTATCGTTCGTATCGGGACATGCATACGCGGTAGCTTTAATTTTAACCATTCGTTATATGATCTTATGATCTCATTATATAATTTTTAGACTTCTTCTTTATAATCGTTTCCTCAGAGCTGAGGGTCGTGACCACCAAGAGAGCTGCTTTGAACGAGCATTCCCCACTCTTTCCTATTTTGGGCCAGGTGGATAGCCGCCTGGAGTTTTAATTTTAATTTTTAGACTACACGTAGCATGAGATCTATTAAAATATTAACATTACAATAACAAAAAATTACCTACAAACATGCTTGCATTGTTAGCTGCGTTTAAAACAAATAAAGTGGTATCAAATATGTTTGAAAGGCATTGTGCCGGCGACAAAGGGACGCCGCGTTATTTCAGTGGAAGAGCCGGGCATCCTGTTTGCGTATACGGAGTTTCATATGCTCCACTTACGAGCTTCACGAGTTACAGTAGTTCGGATTATTATAGTCCTTTTAAAGAAAATTATAAAGAATGATACTTTACAAAAACACGTGCGCATGGTCATTTGTTTGTTTATTTTTGAACTTAAATATCGTCACCATAGTCGATTGCTGGAGTGTTTCCCCTCCAAATCATTGAGTATTCTTAGACATCCACGACGTCGTATAGTGCACCGAGTAGTTCCGTGACATCATTCTTGTAACCAAATATAGAAGTGAAAGATCTCTTAATATAAATTATTCATTATCATGACTAATATGTAGAACTTTTTTCTTTTTGAAATCAGTTGAAAAGCATTTTCTCACATTTAGTGATAATCCAGTTCCTTGAAGGTCCCTCCAGGTCATATTAGTTCGAAATCACCACTGAATCCACAGGTCGCCTTACCATGCAAATGGTATCGATGCAATATGAAGTTTTACATAATTGATCATACAAAGGCAATAAAAACGATGCAATTCATTTTATTGGAGAGATTTTAGATTAAAACATTTAGTGTTTGCTGATTGAAAACTGAACAAGGAAAAACGTACAATACATGTTGCCATAGTAAACTACAAATAACTGTTTGGTATTGTTAGTTTGCACGATTACAAAGCAAACGTCGCACTTATACAAAGAGTTATTGGCCATAGATTTCAATTTTCAATTCCAATTCCAACTAAAACAACAACAAAAAAATCTTATAACCAACCTAGGTACAGGTGCACTTTTCAAATGGAATGTGGGAACGAAATTGATTGTGGACGGCCGGTTTCCATTTAGATATGGAAATTCAAGCGGTGTGTACGACATCGCAGTTGGTTATGTTACTAAGCAATAGGCATCGATTTGGTGTGCTCGTCAACCTTTCCAGCACATTAATGAAAATTATTCCAATAATAAAGAAGCGTTGGAGTAAAAGGATTCCTTTTTTTTAAAAGCGAACTTTGATATAAGTTCCGATGAATAACATTACTTAGGTGTAAGGTGATTAGTAATCAAGACTGACGTCTTGAATTTATATTAACACTGACATTAATTATCACACACTTCCGCAATCACCAAAATTACTGAAGGAGCAGTGGCATTTAAGAACAGAGTCATTGTACCTAAATTAAGTACTCACCATGCGTAACGCTGTAATACAATACCTTCAAGCCGGTATTCTGCGATATTTTGTTCCTTCCTTGATACTGCCGCCCTATTCACAGTAAAAGCTGTTATTGTAGCTAAAATTATAGATTATGAAAACATATTTCAGTCTGGCGAAATGAGTAATTGATATTACAAATGTATATTTGTCCCAGCAAATAACGTGATTATAGAGCTCAGGGTGAATTAGTGTGTCCAGTTCGATGATGCAATGAGCATTGCGTAAAACAAATTGTCCAATTAGCTAATTTAAGCTCAAATGGAATCAGTACTTTGGCAAGTGAAAATATCGATCCTGGGAAAATCATTTACCAAGGCATGAAATGTTAAATGATAAATATTGATTCTTCATTTCATATTTCATTTCATCTATTAGTTGATAAATTACTGTATACTTTTGTTAAGTTATTAGTATCTTTTATAGATTAAGTGAACACCTGAGTAAATTCATGATGAAGGCGTCAATAGCCCGATAGTTCAGTGTACATGCGTAGTCTTTTAACTTGTCTTACAATGATTTAAAACATTGTATACCATTGAGCTACGTAGGACTCAGAATGCAACAAAGCCTAGAGTACCAGCTAGAGTTAGCCAGGGTCTATGACGGAAAAAAAAGGTATTATTAAACAAATCTATTTCGATGGTTCCAAAAGTCCCTTATATAATAACTAATATCTGAGGTTGCGACTAAGCGATTTAAAAGCTTCTTGATTTCAATGCTTTTTGGGCTAATAACGAAAATCAGCTACATAGACTAAGTATAACCGACGAATACGTATGTATAGATGTAAGAATGTGAATGACGAAGAAGAACTATGTCAGAATCAATATATGTGTGAGCCCATAAGCCCTGCTTATCGCTGTGGGCAATAGGCGAGAACGTGTTCATGTTTCATGTTACATATCCAAGTTAGATAATTAATAGAATTCTTCTACACTACATAATGAATATGCCTAGGTGGCATGAGTCCATGTGACATTGCAATACTTAATCTGATTTCGGCAGTGAATTCAAAATGTTGTGTTTTTAAATAGAAAAATGCGTTATTTTTAGAAACGGTTTTATTTTTCCTTACATTAAAATTACAATACTGTGATATAACTTACAGACCTTAAAAACATTATCCGATATTTTATATACACGATGTTTTATTTACCATATTTGTTACATTACCAATTATTTTAAGTGAAATTTACATTATGATATAACTTACATCGTCTTATTTTTCATAGTTTATGACTTACAAGCTATTTTTACACCCTATATCACATTTCCTTTTATGACTATGTATTGTAAAAACTATCATTGTGTAATAAAATACCTATACAAGCTTAATAATCCATTGCACACCGCAGCATCTTGGATAACATATTATTTATTTCAGGAATTCTTTTAGCAGATTTACAGAACGAGTTTTAACCTTAAAATTGTATTGTCAAGCATTTTATTTACATTCAGATATGTTATTAGATGACGCAAATAGTAAACATTATGACGATTTTTGATAGTAAAATTATAAATACAGAAGCAGAGGTGACTGAGTCCACAGTATAGTCCTGGCACAACTCTCTTATCTCATTCACACACATACATGTTCAGTTCCAAGAACTCTTAACGACGCCTTTCCTAAGTTCTACGGTCATTATCGCTCATTCAGTACACATACTATTGTGTACTATTTCTTTTTTCTCACTCTTTTCATACATCTATTCTTCATTCACTAACCATCTCTTTCTACTCTGATCACAACATCCTCTTTCAAGCAACACTTTTTCCCTATCACAAAGTTTCTATTAACGTAATTTAGTGTTACACGTTCTTTTTTTTTCATGTCATATGTAAATATATTCCATTAATATCAACATCTATGTAATACCTATACCCACATTCTTTCTTTAAGGGAGTTCTACTATTTTTCAAATACCAGCTTCTGCTTCCCAAAACGTGAACTCCAAAAATCTTTATTAAAATTACATTATTTACACTATAATCAAGTAATATGAAGTTTGAATGATGTGACGTTTTTAATAAGTCAAAAATAGTAATTAGCAATTAATACAAAAAAACATGTTCATGACTATTTAGCAGGGATATTTATGCCAATTCAGTCTTCAATATTATTTTCACTGAAATCAAGTCAAACATAATTTTCAAATATCTAATATCAAATTGCAAGCTTGTATCAAACCGTTGTCTCAATTAAATTCAGAGTGTGTCAACAGAAACCATCTTTTAAATCTGGATACCCTATATCAGGGTTAGGTCTTCTAGAACCGTTACCTCTTATGCTGTCAGTACGTGCACATCGGCCGCCACGACCTAAACTAGCGTATCTAGTGTCTGCTAGTTTATCCCTTTGTGATACTTCATCATAGTACCGTGCATCATTCAGTCCGGCACTATATTTTTGGCTTAAACTGTATTTATCTAAAGTTGCATACTTTTGTACAGTAGCGTATTGAGGCGCTGTTTCTGTAACACCATTACTTTTGACGCGATCATACGATCCTTCCTCAGATGGTAATGCACCATCGAGTCTTGCTTTGAACTCTTTCTCCTTTCTCCGGCGTCGGCGACATGCGCATAAAGCAACAGCAATTGCGCATAGAAGTAGACCTATACCTGCCGCTGCAGCAACATATGGTGGTGGCAGCGATATTTTGAAGGAACAATTAGAGTCTTCTTCATCGTACCCTGAAGGGCAATGTGCACTTCCATCACACCACAATGTGAAAGGTATACACGCATTTAACTCGGGGCACCTAAAATTTAAACATAATTTAAATGCATACACTAAATCATTGGTAAATCTAGTTTACGACTCGTAATGCTTATTTGATTCTCGATAAAACTAAACTTAACTTGCTACGCTGAAAAACAACGTTAAGTTTCGAAAATTTCGTTTCTACCATACTAAATAATTTATGAATTATTCTCCGATCGATCAATCGTGAAACAAACAATGAAGTGATTCTTTTTTAAAGTATAGTATTCTCTAATGCTAGGGTTTATTATTCGTTACAACTAACATATAAATACTTATAACATCTAAATACTTACTTATATCTGCACTCGAGTGAAACGGAACTTTGAAAAAATACCGAGTCAGGTTCGTTTTCCATATTGGATTTCTTCATGACTTCTATCCACTTTATTGAATAATCAGCTGCCTCGTGCTGCAGAAAATCAATTACATAACTCTTTGCATGTGGCTTTAGAGTTGTTTCTAACGCCGTTTGGCCTGAGCTCCAACCAGGAGAAAATAACTCCATAGACTCGTTTTCATCTGGACAAATTTCGCGTAGCTTTGATGTGTCGTGAGCGTCATAAATAAATATTCTATTGGGCGTTGGACAAAATGTTGATAATGATGATATTTCAAATCCTGGCAATCTGATATACAAATATCTCCCTTGTAGAGGAGTTATTTCATCTCCTCCGGGTTCAATAAGCCACGGCCTATGGACACATACGACTTCCGCCCTAACGCTTTCAGAAATAACATTACGATCGCCTACAATTTCTGATGATAACGGCATCTGCCTTTTATCGAAAAGCCTTATCTCTCCACTGCTTCCTCGTAAGCGTCTGTCCCCCCAACCGGATGAACAAACAGATTCGTCACCGGATCCAGTAGGGACAAATTTAAATTCGCCATCGAATGCAAAATCATCATAATCTTCAGTAATATTCATCATTGTCACAGTAAAGTTTACTTCTACAACTGGAGCGGTTAGGGTATGAATATTTAACGGCTCCGATCGATTTGTGCAAAGACAGTCTCTTTGTATAGGTACCCCCTCCCAGGGATACTCTGTAATAATAATTTGAGCGTAGCCCTCGCCACCGCTCGTTCTCTTTATTGGTTTATCGCACACCCAACGACTGCTTCTACTGTCTTTGTACGTATTGCAATATTTGTTACCGAAATAAGTATTTGTAAACGTAAGCTGTACTCTTTCGCCATACTTAGCTTCAAATCTGTAATCATGAATAATACAATGAATCGTCATACTCACAGAAATAGTGTTCTGAAAGAATAATCCTTAAGAAGTCATTAACTAAACATAGATTGTCGTTAACCTAATAATATCAATATCTCAATCGACAATCATTCTTTGTCGTATTTAGTTGTATACATCTTAGAAACCCTTTTTTTCGTGCTGAAATGCCTACGCATACACGCCCTCGTGGGGACGATGACCTATTACTATCATACTCCCACCGACTAAAACCCCATGGTGGTCGCCATTACTAGCTACCGAGGGGTCGTGGGACCCTCAGGAACGCAACCACAACCCTTTTGCACTAGGAACCCAAGATCCTATGGGAACAAAATTCATGTGGGACCCAAATGAAACCCAAAAATCGAAATCGTTGATTTTACAAACAAACAATACAGAGGAATTGTGAACCTGTTTTGGAATTGGTTAAAAATTATGTTTATTTTATTACCTCAAAATACATGTTAGATTTTGGGCACCTCCTCTACCGTAGTAAAATATTGCCCGTGGAGCTTGAAATCTTCCTGAATAGGTCTGTGCGGATTTGAAAACTCTATCGCAAGCGGAGCGAGAGTTTGTCAAGGGTTGTCCTTGTTCGCTTACGTCAACGAATTCGTAACGGAGAAAGAACGATACTGGATAAAGCGCAGACCCTTGACGAAGCTCCTGCAACGGAAATCTTTATCAATGTCAGTCTAGGAATTCTAAAAAGCGTAAACTAAAAAACAATATACCTAGTTATATAATTAGTCTAGCTATACGAATTGGAGATTTACCAATTTTTCTATAAAACA
Source organism: Meandrusa payeni (assembly GCA_029286785.1). Lineage (NCBI taxonomy): Eukaryota > Metazoa > Arthropoda > Insecta > Lepidoptera > Papilionidae > Meandrusa > Meandrusa payeni. Next base: position 5,105,837 of record JAGSMX010000027.1, read on the forward strand.
AAATATACAATATAACGATTGTAAATTTAAACCCACCATTTGACTTTTGCTCTGTACTAGCTTGTCTTAGAAAGTTTATAGATAATCATAAAAAAATATTAAACCATTACACGTTTACTGCTATTTACAAAGCGCATAGTTTTTCATTTCTATTTATTCAAACTTCAAATATTAAGTTATAGAACTTGCCAAAGTCCTTCCTTTGCTGTATTAAATATGGAATAATAAAGCAGTTACGAACTAGTGACTTTAACAACTTGGTTAAAACTGGTTTCCTATATTGAGTAGGAAGTCTCCGACCACAGTGAATAGGTTAGCTAACTAATTTTAAGAAAATTTAGTTGAAAGAAGTACTTTGTAATCTCTATCGACAAAAATAAATAGTATGTCATAAAAACTTTTATCATTAAAATTTTTAAAATGTCGACGAAGAAACACACAAAATATAACTTTCTGAATATCTTATAACTTCTGTATTGAATATAGTTATATTTAACTTTCATGTCCCTATCCATCTATATCTTTATTTTCTTGTTAAAGTTATGCCTATATGTATAGCATAACTTTAACAGCTTTAGCCTATTATGTATATACTATAAATGTGTGTCCCACAAGGTACAGGCCTTCTCTGTGTGTGTATATATATATATATATATATATATATATATAATAATCCACAGCGTGACCGGTGACGGCGACCTTGACTAGCTTCGGGCATGAGCCCTGATATGGCTTGCGAAGCCGAACTTGCTCTTAAATGCTCGGTTGCAAGTAGCACAATATAGCTGACCGGTGATATTGTAGGTGTAGTTGTAGGAGGACTTGGACTTGGACTTCTCTGTAAAGAGGGTATAAATGGGCATACTCCGCCACGTGGCCCTAGTGCACGCATTGATAGACTTGTAGGCTTTCTAAGATAGGTAGGTTTCCTCACAATGTTTTCCTACACCACTGAGCTCGATCAGCACTTCTTGTCACTTGTCTATTTATTGATGTTTTTTAATTTAATTATATGTACATATTTATGTTTGTACAGTTGTTTCCTTCACGTTTACACCCGTTACTTCGTCTGCATAACCCCAAGATTGACAGTGACAACCGCTTGTGGCATTAAGCTGATCTTTATGTAAAACAGTTGATTTTGTATAAATAAAGAATAAATAGATATGGTTACTCTTATGTTATATGTAGAAGTGACAGTAACACGGCAGCACTAAAGCATTCCATTACGGCCAGAGAGCAAAGTGGGGTCCGCACGTGTCCCTTGCATTATTCACTATGGCAAATGCAACGCCCGGTGCGCGTGTGACTTATCTCTCCACTTCCCGATTAATGTTTCACCGGATGGAGAATTCTAGATTCGAAACGAATAAATAATGTTTTACAAATGAGGCTAATAAATAATATATGGCGAAAATAAATTCACTGTCTAAATGGAGTCGATTGGAAGTTAAGAACTTTAATTTGTATGTCCTTGGTCGAACAAAAACTTTTTAAGACGTTGTTATAGCACCGTAAAAATGACGGCTGTAAAGTATTCAATTGAATTCAAAATAAGATTAAAACGCTATAAAATTCGTAAAAATTGTTTCATTTAATAAAGAATATTCGCGTAAATATGAGAAGACCATATCTTTAAATGTTATATTTCGTTAAAATCTGAAATAGTATATGTTACAACGTAACAGTATGTTGGCGACTGAAAAATATAAAAGATAAGCTGTCATGTCCATTAAACCTAGCGGGGTAGACAAAGACAACTATAACTGTCCACTTTTCACCAATCTTGTTAGGTACTGTATGTGACCCCTTTTTTTTGTTGACGGGGGGAAAACTTCAACAAGATACCCCGCCTTCTGGTGCGAAGGCGGCGGTTATGTGGGGCTTTTAACCACTAAAACTCCCCGGTGGCCCTTCCTCGGTGCATGGTGAGGGACTCCGGGATCTCCAGAGGAACGCACCGGAGCCCCTCGCATACGTATTTAGGCTGCTTGTTATATGAGTAGTATTTATGATAGCTATGAAACTAGCCTGTAATATGGTTAAAGCTGGTCCTGTAGTGATATAACTTTCACTCGGCGCGCAAGGTCTGGTGGCTCTGGTTGCGTTTGAAAGAAGTGCGTGATCACATAATCGGGGCGATTCTTCACGGCAGAATGAACCCAAAAGTAGGTTCTTATCGCTCATATCTAACTGTAAGAGAGAAATAGGTTATTTATACTGAAATTATAACGATACAAAAATGAAAAAAAATTAATACTACTAACGTCCTTTTAACCCTAGCGGTATAAAACTACTGTATTTTTACAAAGGCATATACGCAAGCAATCCGAGTCCGATCCCTGGTGCCGGCACCAATAAATTTGTTGTTGCAATTTTATGTGCCGGTTTACCACGCGCTTGGCGGTGAAGGAAAACATCGTGAGGAAACCAATATGAATGTGAGGTCTGCCAATCCGCACTAGGACCGCGTGGTGGACTATGCCCTTATACTCTCTTTACAGAGAAGGCCTGCGCCCAATAGTGGGACATATATATTATGTGTATAAAGGCTGTAACTTTAACTTTAAATATATGTAATATTTGTTTTATATTGTATTTAAAAAGTTCTTTTATAAGTTGGAAATCATTTCCAATTAATAAGTTAAAAATTTGGATTGTTATTAACTAAGATTACGCGTATGTCTTTCTCTCTATTGCAATATGGGTGTATTAGAGAGTAGAGTGAACAGGCACTTACTAAGCTAGCGCGCCATACCATGGCATTTCCACTTATGGGATCGTGGTCAAGCACTTGCTTAGAGAATGCAATATTCATTGATTTGTTTCCTCAAGATATAAAAGGACTGAGGTTTTTTGACGTCTCAGTGTCTGCCGTATCGTCTGATTTTAAATATTATTTTTATTTTTATTGATATTTCTTTGTTGTTGTTGAATATTTTATGGCTTGGTAACAAGACCGTTAAGCCGTCTTTTCTAAAACACATACACTTATTTCTTAGGTCTAAGATGAAAATGAAAATGTAAGTTAGATGATCCCCCCCATGAGTCCCCGCGTCATTTTTTTTTCTATTGATATTGCGTAGAATGAATGTAGAAAATAACACTCCTGTTATTTATAACAAATCAATGGTAATGGTAATAAAACGGAATGTTATTGTTTAAATTATATGATAAAATAACATTCGAAGATAAACGCAAAATCAGATGATTAAATGGGAAAAACATTTCCTAACATTTAGTGTTCATCCGTTCTTAATGCAAGCAAAGGAATTGCGAATGAATAGAACGAAACACCGCACTGCAGTCAGTTGAGAACTCGGTAAGAGTGCTCAGACACATTAAAGAAAATTAATGTTTGGCTCCCGACGTCAAGTGGTAAGGTAGCGGTAGTTGGCAAAGTGAAATGGCACGAATAAAGGCGGTGAGAACGCTACCTAATTTCATACAGCTTCTTTATTTGTATCATCGCATGAATCTTCTACGATATTAAACTTTGCCGTCATGTGCGCTAAATTTATTGGCGATTTAATCATATTATTTCATATTTCTTTTAGTATTCAACTTTTGCCTTCGTGCCATTGAAAATATTCTATTGTTTTTATATACATATGTTTATGGGAAGTCATTCACGTTGCAGCCTACTAGACTGTGGAATGCCCTTCTAAATTCCATTCGACATGCTAAGTCCCTACCTGCTTTTAAGAATTTGCTAGCGCAACATTATCAATCAATTTCGTAATATTTAATGATAAGTTATTTATGTAGGTATATTTAGTGTAGGTTATTGCCTGGAAGAGATCACTCTTAGCGATAAGGTCGCCCATTATACAATGAATTGTAAAATGTACCTTAGTTATGTAATGCTTTTTGTTTGATTTTTGTGTACAATAAAGTTAAATCTATCTATCTATCTACACAAACACAAAAATGATTAATAATTTGAATACCTTCCTATCGAGGTCAGCATCAGGCGCCGCCCCGTCCCAAATGGTGAGTTGGGACGAACAGTCTTTTTGCTGATCAAAACCCGCCGGGTCTGTTCCCACTGCATGATATTTCACAAATGACACCCACACAATTTCGTTGGCGCGGCCCTGGAAATTGGAAATCTTTTCACTATGTTTTTTATTACAAATTACTCGTAGGTCATGTAACATTTTTACCGTAGTGCAATTTGGAACAAACAAAACATACAAATTGTTTGGATATCCAATACGTTTGTAGTTAAAAAATCGTAAATTCACAAATAGCATTTGATAGTTTTTTCGCGTTTATTATTTTACAGTCAAAATTTTGTATTGAAAATACATCATTAACTAATAATGATTTGATATTGAACATATTATATTTCACTCAATAATAAGTTTATGAAATTATGTTGCAATATTTACAAATTTATATAATTAGTTACAATGTTATGTAATTAGTAATATAATAATCATTTGAATGACATTTAACGTTTTGATTTCCTTGTTCAACGAACCTCGTCAACAAGATATAATGTGACTAAATATAACTAATCTATAGAGTTATTTTGGAGCAATACATTTATCAGTTTTTGTATATTTTTTATACAATATATGAAAACATAACACATAAATCCGATTAAGTTGAAGCGTCAATAGCGTATTGGTTTAGGGTAAGGTCTGCGAAACATAAGTTCGTATGTTAGAATCCACCATTCGATTTTTTTTTTGTTAACGGGGAGGAAATCTTCAAAAAGATACCCCGCCTTATGGGGGGAAGGCGGCGGTTATGTGGGGTTTTTACCCACTAAAACCTCCCCGGTGGCCCTTTCCTCGGTGCATGACGAGGGGCTCCGGGATCTCCAGTGGAACGCACCGGAGCCCCTCTGCACTGTGCTCAAGGAGAGCACGTCCCGGGGGGAGGTTACTCCCTCCTCCCCTGTGCCCTCGCAGCGAAAGGCGACACAGGCCAGGCGATGTCGCCTTCTTCCCGGGTCCACTTTGGTGGACGACGCAGGCCCCCACCCTTGTCGCCCAGTGAACCCGAGGCCCCTTTTAGTCGCCTTGTACGACAGGCAGGGGATACCGTCGTCTAATTCTTGAGAGCCCAGAACTACAGGGCTGGTGAACCATCTCCTAGCCCAACTATAGGGTTAGTTGGAATGGGAAACAAAAATGTTAGCAATATTTGTGAAAGAAAATATCTTTAGCATTCTATATAAAATAAGTTTTATAAGGCTTAAATAGCCATCAACTATTAACTAAGTAAGAAAACATGTGATATTCAAATAAGGAACCGGACATGGGTTAGATAATAAATTGTTGCCTTTATGGATTAATTGGTAAGACCAGTAAACATTGAATCCACCTTAGTGGAACTTAATTTAAAATGCAATAGTATAATTAAATTTGCAACAAAAAGCATAACGAAAATACAAAACGTTTATATTGAAATCTAAATACGTACCTGAAAGAAATAAACGCAAGAAGTATTAGGCGGCAGTGAGTGTCGGGGATTCCTCAATATTCCGCTTGTTTTGTCAGAAGAGCGTAGAATAAATCGACACCGCCCGTCGGCGCGCACGTACGAGTGGGATTCTTTATCCACGTATAAGACCTAGCAAATCAAATTTACACGCTAAAGTAACATCAATTTTGTCACACGCCACCACGTAACACGAGACCTAAATGTGTCAAATTAGTGTCACCCTTATTGCTTACACGGATGACTGAGTGAATTAGCCTACGCTTTATTAGGTTGCATTTTGATTAACAGAAATATAGTGATATTTTCAAGGCTTTTAAATTATTTAATAAGCTAATTAATAAAGGACTTAATTATACTAATTTCAACATATACCTAGATAAGTACTTAAAAATCGTAATATATTATATATATACGAGTAGATATAACTTTAATGAACATCACAAATAAAAGTACGAATCTTTCTAGGTAACGATTTCCGTCTATCCAAAAGTTATCTGGAAGAAACCGCTAGTAATAAGATTACCGATTGCAAATATATCGTGATATATCAACATGTAAAATATATTTAATTCTTTTATTTGTTGCATAATAATAAAAAAGAAAGTTGGAATATCTTTGAAGAGAAAGACGCTAGCTAACCGAAATAAATTGTGCATGATAGACAAATAAATATATACTTAAACGAAAAGGATATGTCAGGTAAACTTGGATAATACAGTATTATTCATTCAATTTTATTTTTATTTAAATTTTAGTACTTAGTGTTGCCTGGTATCTTTATCTTCAGAGATATTCAAAATTTCGTAACCGACCCTTAATTTTTGCTCACGGCTATATGTTTATTACTAACCTGTACTTCCAATTCGAATCCGGGTAAATAACTCAAGGGAACTGGATGGAACGGATTATCATATGGGGATGTATGAAATTCTAGCAGCATATGTGGTCCACGTGTAACTATATCTGGGACTGCATCACCACCGCAAAGGCGCACCAAAACAGGCGAGTCACGTGTGGCTCCGTCCCATACCGTTAGATAATCTTGAACTACGTTACATTGATCCCAAATCCTAAGATAAAAACGATCAATTAGTAAACATGGAAGTCCGTTTTGTTGGAAATACGATGGATAACAAATGAAAATAAAATAAACTGGGTATGGTACCGGCAACATGGACATGCAGATGAGTTGTTGTCTTGATATATATGTAGTTTTTTCTAATTTATTTAATATATTTTACATATAAAATAATTACAGTACGCATTAAGGTGCATCTTAAAAACCTATTTTAGGCTTGTCTATATGCAACAGTTAGTTCTCATACAATTACTCAACAATATTCTCAATTGACTGTGAACAATCCGTAATACGTCGTCAATAGCTGTTGTGGACATTTTTTGCATACGAACGCACACACTGCACACACACATATATAGTACGATCTTGTGATCTTTGAGCAACCTGTCCAAGATGTATGTTTCTCTATAAAATATTGAAAGAGGCAACTACTTCGAAGTACATAAAATTCTTATTGTTACTATAATTCTACTTAAACAAAAATCCAGATAGACGCTGATATAGTACTACTATAGGTCCTTGTGAATTAAATCAACGAAAAGTAAAAAACCGGTAAAAATGAATCAGACATTTTCGAAATGAACACAACTTTAATAGACATATTTTTAAAAGAATCCTTTGCGATAAAAAACCTTTTAAAAATATAAGCGCTGTCGCTTTAATTCACATTTTAAGCGACGCAATGCTCTACAAGTAACATTAACTTTACTTTTTAAGTATGCTTCAAGTATAAAATTACTCACTTGAGAACACGTTGACTCCTGTCGTATTTAACTATTTGATCTTTGATATGTATTTTGTGACTGTTTGTTTGTCTCACGGCAAGTAATACATGTTTGTCCGCTGGAATCTAAAAAGACAAGTATGTTTTTAAATATCTGTCTTTGTAACTTTATTTTCAAACTTCAATGAATTTAGGATACAAAAGATTATTTATGATCCTTCTAAGACTTCTAGGTCGAATGCCAATCCACCACTTGTAATCTGCCTAAAAACTGTGAGAATAATTTATCTAGCTAATTAATAATATATAATTAATAATTTATCTAGCTAATAATTTAGCTATAGTTTTAATATTGTACTTATAAATAGTCAAGTGTAGTAAAAGTTAATAAATCAATTATTGGTGATATTTTCACACTTTAATAAGTTTCATATAAATATACTTGTGATCAGATAAGTCAATTTTAGGTTCAGCCTCTCAATCCAGTGAAACAGCTAATCAGTTTTTCTGAATAATATATGAAAAAAAATCAAGTGTAATACAAATTTATTTTCTCAAAACTGTCAATAAGCATAATTTTTTTTAAATATAACTAAGATTATAAATTTTGTTTTTTAATTTTACAGCCTTCAGTACTGATACGGTTCATTTAGTGTGTTTAGTATAACGTAAAATTTCAATAACTGCTATAAAAAAATCAATATAGTGATATAACTTAGTTATAAAACAATGTGTACTTAGAATGAACTTATGCAGCCTGTTCTGGTATAAAGTTAGATATTTTGTTCATACCTTTTACTAAGCCTTACCTTTGTGTGTTCAATGCGGTATGTACAAGTAGCATTTCGTGGATAGACGCCCGGAAAGTTTGGAGACTGGATGCGGCACGCTCTCAGATCGCAGTCGCTTAGAATGCGGTCGCAGTAAGTGCCCGAGACGCGTTCTCCCCGCCAAGCCCCCACGGTAGCATTCCCGTATCTTAACCGCGCTTCACTCCGCCTTAGGAACTTGTAAGCCAACTTGAAGTCGAAATTGTAACCAACGCCCTAAAAGCAAACAGCGTCGTCACTCCCGATGTAATTATTTCTGACGTGATTGCTTAACAACATTCGAATTACTTGGATACGAAACACGTCAGTAGTTAAATGAGAGTAAATTCACAAACAACATTTGATTTCAGCTGTGTGCTGTTCTGTTTATCTTAGTATTAGATTTTATTTAAAACTAGCTGCGCCCGCGGTATTACCTGTGATTATTGACTATTTATTTATTTTTTTAAATAAATGTAGCCTATCTTACTCCTACTTAAATCAGCTGTCTGCCGGCAAATACATTCATATGCATGTAGTAAAAACGGTTAATTTAATATTACAAACAGACACTCCAATTTTATTTATTTGTATAGAAAAAGATTACTGGCACGAAATGTAAAACCACTGAGCAATAATCAAAGTAAGGTACTACTTAGTGATAAAATAATAAAAAATATAATATGAGAACACCGACAAGTGCACATTTCTTAATTCTTAATTAAAATGTAATAAACTCTCACAAATCCTTTTAACCTTAGTGAGGTAGACAGAGACCGCTTTTCACCAAATGTTACAGATGGTCACGTATGGTTTCAATTCGCCATCCGGGCACAAACTTTTATCAAGTGTTCCGTTTAACTTGAAAAACCGAAAAAACAGCAATTCAAGCCGACTAGGATTCGAACCCGCGATTATTACGACTTCGTGTATTTTTGTAAAAAACGTTTGAATAAAGTATTATTATTATATAATAAAGTGCCGAAATTAAACGACGGAGGCTTTCTAGTAAAATATAAGTAATATTCAAACGTATTTCAAATTATTCAAGTAAATTATTATGAAATTCTTATCAGAGCCGTCTCTAAGGGGTGTCCGTAATCATCGCCTAATTAATTGATCGAAAGTTCAACCCTCGGTGCACATTATTCGTCTGCTAACGCCAGATAAAGGAAGGGCAGCGAGGCGTTAAAAGCGGGACGATGTGAAATATTAGTTAAGTCACAGGCGCAAAATCCGCAGTTACTTACATCGCGCCAGTAAAACATAAAGGGGATCATCGGTAGATCGTTCTTAATGAAGATAAATAACGTTTCTCATTTTTGGGAATAATAATTCCATGTATCAGATCTGTTAATTACTGGGTGTAGGTAGAATAGTATTTATTTCAGCTCTGTAGTCCTGGGCTCGTAGAATAAGGCTACGGTATCCCCTGTCTGTCGTAGAATGCGACTAAAGGGAGCATTGGGCGACAAGGGTGAGGGCCATTGCCGTCCGCTGAAGTTGACTGGGGAAGAAGGCGACATTGGTTGGCCCGTGTCGCCTTGCACTGCGAGGGCAATGGGGGGGACTTGCTCCAGAGGGGCTCCAGTGCGTTCCACTAGAGATCCCGGAGCCCCTCACCATTCATTGAGGATGGGCCACCGGGGGTGTTTTAGTGGGTAAGTTCCCCGTCAGTAAAAAAATATATAGGATTGTATTTATTCAGTAGACTAGTGAAACGATATATACGTTTATACTGTAAATATTATCAATTAGTGATAAAAATATAAGATATGAAGGTTTTTAAATATGCGTAGACACAGTGGACAACTAATATCTTTGTTAAGTCCGTAAATTAGATACTAATTAGTACAAAGTAAGTACTCAGACGCAAAGTCATCAAATTGAAATATCTTTATCTTGAATTTAGTCTTAGATAACCTAAGCCTCAAACTAAAGCTCAATTATATCACGAATAAATAAGCGTTTATACAAATTTTACTGTAAATTTTATACTTACTATATAAAGTTGAAAGTAATAAAATACGTCTCTTTTATGTATTTCTTGCATGAATGGTGAAACGAAACTTTCTTTTCAAACAACTCGATAATAAAAGTTCATTTCGTTCTATGTCAAAGTATGAAATTATGGGTTTCATATAAAAGCAAATGTAATTACTGTATACACGCTATAGGAAAATTAACATCGATGACTCATCGGACCCCGACGTGAAATAAATTCAAATACACTTACATATTGACCTAATCGATAGAGCCTTATTCATTTTCTGTGCCGTCTTTTAACAACGTCTTGCAGTATAATATTTTAATGCTACTATCGGATCTAAACACGTATTGTCAACACTAACTAAGCATCCGAGCTATCGTTAATCACGTTCAAACACGCTGGGACATATAACAATAACAGAGGAAAAAATAGAAGCACAAATATACTTTTGTGTGTTTGTACAATAAGAAAAAAAACGAGCATGCATTAGACCACGACTGACGTAAGACTTCTTTTTATATATATGTACATATGTGTAATATCACATATGTTATATAGACAAAATATAATATATACACGGTTGTTCAAGGAGAAAGAAAATGTGTGCTCACACCTTTGTCTTTTGCCCCTACAGTAATAAACTAAAATCTCCGCTTTCAAATTCCGCTTGCCTCGTCCGTTCACACTTTTCGTAACGCATTCACCAGCTTTCTACCCAAGTCAAGAATACATAAAGAGGTTTTACCTCAAAAAATCAATTCGAAGCAATAGGAAAACCAACCACATTTCATTTTACAACAAAAAAGTCGTTAAAATCATATATCACCTGCTGACTCAGTCTGTCGAGCCGTAACGTCATATTTATAGAATCCGATTCACTAAAATATACGGTGTATCCCCAAGCGGAGCCGCACCATTGTCCAGTGGGCGGCGATGGGCTGCGCTCAACAATAGTCATGTGACCGTCGGGACATCCATCCGATGTGAACGACACAAATTTTCCTACGGTGAATGTGTCGAAAGTTAGCTGCAAAGTTACGAAATACGTTAGCGTACAGATAATAACATTCATTAGTAATTTTAGATTATCATCTAATAAACAAGCTCGTAGTTCACGTCACATTCACGTCTGTGTCATTGTTATCTTCTAATAGATTTTTTCCAATAGAGGCCAGCCTAAAATTAATATTTGCATTTAAATGACATGGCATATTGACGTGGATCATCTCTTAGCACAAGGTTAAATTTAATTGGTTTATTTAACAAGAATATTAAAAAAATAAAGATTTTATTTATGTCTGTAATTAATCCACGTTAGTGCCGAATTATACATTAGACATATTTCATCTTCGTACTCTGTACATCTGTACTGTTACCACATTCATATTAGTTGATGGGATTCTTAGCTTGATGAATGAAATTTCGGAATAAATTAAATAACACTTAAAATGGAAGCATCACGTTGCTAAAATTTACTTGTATAATATCGCCATAATTTCCACCCGTAGCGGTGAAGTTGAGGTTGCATACGAACGGAAGATGGTCCTCGCGGGGCCTGCGTACTTCCAGCTCATACGTGCGGCCCACGTCTCCCACATAGGTCCTGTTACATGCTACAACAAAACAAAACATTTATATCCAGTTTTCATAGTAATTTAAAAAATTAAAACTAACAATCTAACCAATTAAAAAAAATTCATGTGAAATTTAATTTTATATAGACACGCAACTTTCCTATCACGAAGGCAATTAATATATTTTAACATAGGAAATATATAGTTTTAGATTATTATTTAGTTTTAAAACTATTTAATAACTGAATGGCTAAGAAACCATCGTAGGAAAGAGTCAAAAACATAATTAAAAATAAATTAATATTTCCTTGAACTGTTATAGAACTTAGGAATACTCCAAATATAGAACCTCAAACGAAATCTTTTCAGTACAGGCTAGCTGGGAATTAAACTCAATAAATCAGTCATGTCATAAATGTTTTAATTTATATAAATATAAATATTTATAACAAGGTATTAGGTGTGGGGTACGAATCCACGCTCCCTTGCGTCCAACATGCTGTAGTGGCGATATCCAGACACACTGACAGCTGTGTCTATTACACAGACTGGTGACAAGGGCAACGGCCGCATCAAAAGAGAAAATTATAGACTACAATCTAAAAATGGCCATGAGAAACAGGGATGCAGCGGTGGCGGAGAAACTTATAACAATGCAACGGAGCGTCTTCGACGCGTGAACCACGGCATTTTCCAGCACCACCTTCAAAAATCAGGCATTATAATTAAAAAAAAATGTAGTAACACCCTTATTAAAAAAAAACAAAGCAACAAATTCAAGAATATTCCGAAAGAGCACGAACATAAGTCTGTGGTTGCGCTTTATTGAAAGAAAAAAAAAAGAAAACACCAGCGCTTCCTGTCGTTAACCAGAGTCATCACATCTATAATACTCTCATTCCTTTAATTAATAAATCGTTTATTAACATCATGTCATGTATATTTTAATTTATAAAAATATGAATATTTATAACAATATTGAAAGGTTTTTTTCTATCTAAGCTGACATAGATAGTGGTTAAACAGTCGGCATACAATTTGAAAGTCAGGGTTTAATGCGATATTTTTTTGGTTTGTTTTGCGGTTGTGCTTGGTGTATGGCAGCACCTTTTTTTAGATATGTGAAGCTTGATGATAGAGCTTTTCATTATACTATTATCGTTATTTTACGTTATAATCAATATCATAGTTTATTATTACTTCGATGCACGAAAATATTTAGTTTACACAAAGTTTTCCCAATGCGAAAAATAACCATTTCCTATTTGAAACACGGCAAGTCAATCAAAAACTGTTATAGGTTTTGAACGATGTATGCGTTGATTGGTTTGAACACAAAAACCATCGAGATCGAATTTTGCGCGCAAAATCTAAAAGAGAAGTCAAAATGGCCCACAATCAACTTTACGCATGCCATGTTTCTTTCTTTTTTGTACATGACTATATAATTAAATTATTTGTATATTATAAGCATTTACTCCCCTTTTACCTAAGCGAGTTAGACAGAGATAGCATTCACTAAATTATTTTTTAATTTTTGGCGTCTGTATGACAACAGATTATTACTAAATCACGGCGGTAAAGGAAAACATAAAGAAACATACACGTGTTAGAATTTTCTAAAACATGTATGTTGCCAATCCGCAATAAGACCGCGTGGCGGATTATGCCCTTTTTTTCGCTTTACAGAGAAGCCCAGTGCCCAACATTGGTGTATATTTAAAGGCTGACGGTATATATAGGCTGTGGTTAAAAATACAGCTTATTGTTTTCGTTGGTTCCAAATTCATTTCAACAGCATCAATATCAAAAATTCTATTTATCTAATTTTATTACTAAACTAACCAAAAAACCCCTAAGCTACAAGATTGATGAATAACACTTGAAAAGAAAACTTCTACAACACAAAATTCAATCCATTTTTAATTAAAACACCTTCGCACGCCGCTTACAAATGCGGTTTGGAAACGGAGAAAATTCGCACAAAAACAGGTAATTTCTTTCATTATGTTCTACGCGTGCTGACTCGAAACAAATGGTCCATTTTGCCAGAGTAATGGCATACTTAGACACGCTTGTGTACGTGGTTATGTACTCGCCTAAGAGTAACAGTTGTTCGCATTATTTCGTCATAATTTATTCGTAAGGCCGTTAGTCGCTGCATGCACCGCTGGTTTGTTTAACTGCAATACATTTTAAATTTAACTGGAAGAGCTCGTCGCACAAATATATTATCAAAGTACACTAGTTAAGATTACTTATAAAAGGGGAACTAAACGATCTAGCTGTTCTACCCTAGGCAGGTATAAGCAATAACAAAATCAGAAGCATTTTGACTAACGCGTTCAAAAGGCTATTAATATACTCGTAATAAGATTATGTATGTTATATTTATCAATACCGCCAAAATGGCTCGTTAGTCAGTATGCTTTATAATAGTAAGCTGTAGCTGGGTATAATCTGCCTACCCTTTGAGTTTTGCTTTTATTAAAAAATAAAATTTTATTCATGTGACAAATCGTCAGCCAATGTATGTAAATACAAATTTTTCTTAACACCTTTATAAATGAATGTGGGTGTTTTTGTTAATTATAGACATATTTTGGCTTAACGACCACTTACGTGGGGACGATAAATAGGAAAGGTTGCTGTGCCAACCTCCGTAATTAAAGGAGCTTTATTGTTTCGACTTTTTTAGTATATTTATATGCACGGATGGCTAGTACTACGAATAAGTATTTTAAAGAAACGGATTTTATGTGATATTTGTATGGCATAAAAAATTACTACATTAAAAGATTGCTGAAGGTGCATTTAAAATTCTTAGAACAGAAACGATAATAGGACTTTAGATAGAGAAGATTCTCCACCAAATTTCTGTTTATGACTTGTGACTCATACTGGTATTTTATGTATATAAAGAATTTCAGCAGCAGTCACTGCGTTTGTTTATAATTATTGGGATCGCTTCTTGTCGTCATCTACAACTTGTGGGAGTTGCTATATGCTTAGGAGTTGTGGTGCCCTTAGGCAGTTTCTATAAGCGTCATGGAATTCAGAGTCTATACGAGAAGACCTAACAAGGACTTTATCAGATACTACAATTAGTTTAAAACCAACCAATGCTGATGCATAGATTTACGTGTAAATAAAAAATGTGCGAAAAGGAATACATATTATTCGCATAACATAACCCTTTCTCCTCTCATCATCCAAAGGGTAGCTAGATATTTCTAACCTCCACTTAGTACAATTCTCACACATTCTGAAAGCTTCGTACATTTGCACGGTCGTCGGTTACAAGTACTTTTTTCCTGCCACCTTTTTATCCCGTCACTTAATTGTTCAGTTTTTTTTTCATTCCTTCCAGTTCGTTCTGCACTGACTCTAATACTTATTTACTATACATTATTGTATTTTGTCACATCTTTAAGCATACGACATAGATGAATTAATGTTTCAACCTATATAAGCTACAAGTTTTTGGGTAGGTTATTAACAATATGCGCAAATAC
This sequence comes from Meandrusa payeni, assembly GCA_029286785.1. NCBI lineage: Eukaryota > Metazoa > Arthropoda > Insecta > Lepidoptera > Papilionidae > Meandrusa > Meandrusa payeni. Next base: position 5,120,984 of record JAGSMX010000027.1, read on the forward strand.
ATCCAAGATCAATACAGTCGATAAACTAATAATACTGCTTGAGTTTGCTTATAGTTTGTTATCTAGGTACAAAACTTCCGAACGCAATTGCCCCTGCGTAAACTTTTAGGAGCATGAATGTCGTAAATGAGCAATTTCCTCGGACTACCATGAAGTTACAAGTCGGAGACAAGTCGCGTCATTTCCCTTGATAACTTTTTGTGGTTACGTAACGAATTAACGAGACCTATTGGAACTTTCACGCTTACTATATTGCATAATCAACTCTATATCAATGTCTCAACTCTTTTACTGGACTATTTCCAAAAAAAATCTATTTAGAATGTATTAAATCTAACAGAGTAGGTAGCAACAATCTCTCTCCGCTATTCGCCGAGGTTATTACGTCCCGTATGTTACAGGGGAAAACCCTTCGTCATAAACGATGCAAAGACTGTATCGCAGTGGTAGTTTTTGTAGTTAAGAAAAATAAAAAAAATCATAGAATTAGGTTAGGTTAATGAAGCTAGTCTTCGATCATCAGATCGTAAGCTGCGACTACCCATCTATAAATTGTAATAGTAAATGAAAAACTGTTATAACTGTTACACTACGACTTGAAACAAAATTTATTAATACATAAATTAAAAAAAAATGAATATTAAGTGGTATCCCCATCAATTAAAAAAAAATATGGTTCGACGTTGTGTGATTTTTTTCTAAATAGCTTCTTAGCGAGTGCTACAGCCAATTTTTAAACGACATTAAATGTATACTGTAATATTATTATTTTTTATCGTTTCCCCCAACGCGTTGAAACTTAGCATCCTTTCATTTCCTTTTCACTGTTCACTCTTCCTTCATCTAGCTTTCCTCCTTCCTTCTCTTTTAAATTTCTTATTTCTACTAGCACATTTTTTGTTTGACATTTACCTTGCTTATAACGTAATATTCAATGGTATGGATACAGATTTTTCCTTTCTTCCTATTAACTCTTCTCTGCTTTATTTAAAGGTACATTTTAATCGGAGAGAAAGACAAATGCAGGTAAGTCATTGAAATTTATTGTATCCAAATAAAAAACGAAATAAGGCGCTTCCTCCGAGTCCGTGGGTAGTAATGTGAGATAAGGTACCATGGTACCATTGATTCCCATGAAAATTGGGCACTGAAGATCTAGATATTACCCACTAAAAAACTTCTTCACAGTGACGTTATTACACCCTTTTTATAACAGCAATATTTTTTGGATATATTAGAAATACATAATAGTTTAATTGTACCATCACATTATATAATAAATATAAATAAGCTTCAATAGCCTAATCGTTTAGAGTACGGCCTACGAATCGTATGGTAGTAGGGTTGAATCTACCATATAACTATTGATTAATTGCAATGTAACAGGAATGTATAAAATAATGCATAAATAAACAATATGAAAATAAAAGAAAATAAAAAATAATAAATACGTTACTTACGTGTACAGGCCTTCGGTTCATCGCTTTTATCTCCGCAGTCGTCTTCTCCATTACAGTATTTATCCAATGATATACACTGGCCCGTGTCACAAAGTAATTCACTAGATCTACACGGACTGTCTGTACCAGCTTTGTTAGTTGTTCTTATAATTGTCTCTGTATCCACTACACTTACGTCCGTTATAGAATCTAAATTGTCCTCATTAACAAATTCATCATTCAAGTCCTGAGGACTGCATAGTTTTAATGATATCAGCACAATCATGAACACATAAGTCCTTATAGTACTACAATCACTGAATATGAGGGAACACATTTTATACCGTTTTGCGGTCTGTCACAACATGCTTACCCACCGCAACTGTGTCACGAATATCTGAAACAAAGAGAAATTAAATTAAACATTTCGTTATCTGATTAAATCAAGACACGTTTCCCGCGATATTGTTTACATTTTGTTGTTCATGTCTAATGGTTTTAAGTGTACCGCACTGAAACCAATTTGTAGGTTCGAAACCACGAAGGGTGACCTAAAAGACGGACTTCCATTTTTCACGGTCCTGCCCTCTGTCTGTTCATACACATCCATACATCTTCGCGTATTTGTTCCTTGATTTCGATTACTTCTATCATATTCTAATACGTCCCCATTATGTTCGATATACATTTACCAAAGATGTACCCTAGCGACACTGTGACTCATTTTTGCCCCTCAATATCTTTGTCTGTCTTTCGGTATCCACCTTTACTTCATGCCCTTATCACCAAACATGCCTCTCTCTTCTCTTTATCGTATTCTTCATTTCTGAAGGTCGTGCTTATCTTGAAGCGCCTTTACCGAAACGTCAACGAGCTGCTTCCAACCCGCTCTGTCCTCGGCTTTTCTCATGGCGGTCGGAATGTCGAGTCTCACTATGTTTTGAATTTGGTCAGACCAGCGTAGGTGAACGGCTCCATAATTTGTTGCCCTCGATTCTTTATATCAATAATCATGTTATTCAAAGTCACGCCTAGTAATCTTCTATAGATCGCATCTCTTTTCTGGCACGGTAAGTAATCAAAAATTTGTAAACATTAAATTTGTTAGCATTTATGAATACATATATTTAAATACCTTAAACTCTAGTGTATCTCTATCATAGTGGCGTGATGATATGGTATGGTTTAGTAGAAATGTCGCCACAGATAGTTTACTAAGTATCACTAACATCTGGTAAACCGGTAGCACGTTTGCTTTTCCCTTTTCCCATTAAAAAAAAACAGTTGTGGTTTTATACCAAAAACGAATTACATTAGTTTGTTAGTCATTTTAAATGGAGATGTTAATAACACCTCTCTAAAATGTAACATATTCTACTAATACTAATTTAATGTCAATAATTAATTTATTAAAAAAATGACATAGAATTATATAGTATATTAATTTAAAGGATAGTTTGCGCACATTTGCAGCTGGTGTTACTTTCATTTCTCATAATTCTACGTAACACTATTTCACGAGACCATAGCGCACGTTTCGCCGTCACATAAATCAACGGCACTGCATATGCGAATATTAAATTTCTTTATCTAGGCACAATCTAACTAGTTACAGGTGCGCAATATTATTTATGGTCTGCACACATGTCGGCAAGGGTGGCTGAATGTATTGCCCTACTTACCGAGGGTCGAATGTGCTTTCACACTCAACATATGTGTACATCTGTTCATATACGCGTCTAACACAGTGACGTTTTCGTTACACAAGTGCTTTGTTTAATAAACTTTAAATCTTTGTTGGCATAATAACCACTTCTTATTTTTTTGTTCTCAAAGATTTTTGTACTCATTGGTTAAGGGTTCTATCACATATTAATATTTTTATAAATACTATTAGGATTTAATAAATTATATACGATATAATAGAGATGATTGTCTACATTATTATCACATCTGAGACTACTTAGAATGTCTTAAGTTATTGGTTAACCTGTTTTTTCATGGCTACCAACGAGATATTGTCAAAGAATCTGCTAATTTAAACACAGTTGTAAAGCATTAGTGCCCCTGTCTGTTTTGTTGTTATTCGGTTAAAAGGTCTTGTAATATCATACTTGCATATATATACTTGTCTATGATAATCTAGTGATTTATGTGTTCAACTCATGATCGGAGAGTTTAGCAGGAAAAGGAAAGAAATTAGTTCTTAAAAACAAGTATAAAAAAATGACGTAATAAAAATTATATCGTAACCTAATCTTTTTTTGAATACTACTAGAGGACCTTATAACTGTCTTACCAAGTGTCAACTTATTATCTTATTTATATGAGCAATAGGATTCCATGTCAATTAAATTTAATAAATTTGTGTTGATTTGAATGCCAAATTATAATTTTTTATCGAACAAAAATATAGATTCTAGATAAATAATCTGTTATATAAACAAAGATCATGGTATAAGTGTCTGTTTATCCCTTCTGTAATTTGTGCAATGTAAAATCGTCTCCCCGTTTATTAATATATACATAGGTACAAATTGTTTCACATAATAGAACGAAGATAATAATCTAATGATTGGCATTATTATGTTCTTTTGCTGGATAAAGACCTATGTACAGGATGTCTCGTAAGAAGTGGCCTAACGTTTATGAGCGTTGGTGATAAAAGGGTTGGTTATATCTAACGGAAACACAAATTGTAATAGATTTAGAACACAAACAATTATAAATATCGCAAAGTAGGGTATCAAAATAATAAAAGTGACATCTCAGTATAGAGGAATCAATAACTGACTTTGTCTGTGGCTTCACTTATATCGTTGTCCGTGACCCGATCAGACATAGATTATGGTGTGACATCGGATTGGAAGTATGGATTTCACGCTTGAGCGAACAATAATGAGAATGAATAGGCGTGCCCGACAGAACTTGTGATTTAACTAGTAACTAGCAATAGAGAATCTAAAAGCCACCTCTCAATCCGTTGAAGCAGTCAAAGCCAGCTTCTCTGGTTAATCTCTTAAGTTCGTAATTGAAAAAGAACTTGTGATAGTTATGTTTGGGCAGAAAGTGTGTGGACCTCCTCGTGTCTGACAAGAAAGTAACGACGTCCTTAAGCTCTTTTGGAATTACTTATTGGAGCCGTAATGCTGAACTACAGCTGAGCCACGTAAGTTTTTATTATTGCCAGTCTTTCTATTTTGTTCTAATGAGTTAGCGTACCATTTAACGGTGAGGTAACGTCACTCATTTCTTCTTTTACCTTTGCCAGAGCAATAAGGACACCTTTTAGTCCGGATAAGAGCACGAATTTCCTAATCATCATGAATCTACTTTGAGTATTAACCATTATTTGTATGTATCGATATATTCACATTCTATTTACGAGGCAATATTTTTAATAATTATCAATTAACTAATATGCATTTAAACACTCAGATATCCGTCTTTTTTTAATAAATGAACTGCCCTCCGCCATGATACGAGATAGGGTCGCGTTAGCATTTCATCATCTCGCCCCGGCGGCAGGCCCAGTTACGAAAACCGGGCCTTCGGCACACAAAGCTACCCCTCCAGTTGGGTAGGGCCGATGCAAACCGGCGGAGAGTTCCCCAAAGCCCCGCCAGCGGACTCACTAAAGAGGTTGAAGAAAACGGGCGAACTGCCTTATCTATATCGGTCTATTCCAACCCTATATATCTCACAGACATCCATATAATATATATTCTGATCGTTCTAAAGTTAAGAATTTTTATTTGAAAATTTCAAACAATTCACACAAAACGTATTATAACTTCAACAATGTTATATTCTTCAATAAGCAAGCGGTTTCAGTGCGGATTGGCTCTACGCGTTTTAAAATGCTGGCTTCAAAACTATGATATTTGCGTATAATATGAGTGCGAAAACGAGGGCACAATTTCCGTGTAGCAATTCAGAAGTCACCGCAACTGTGACACAGCAGCAACATGCAAATGACCGTAAAAGCGAATTTGTGTTTCCAAATGCAAAGTGCTTACACAGGATTTAAATTTGCGATTCCATCATAGCAGCTACGCAGACAAACTAACATTTAAAGGAGATAAATTTTTTCATCCAAATATCAATAAATTAAATTAACTGGAACTACAAAAAAAAAATAGAATCATTAATTTGGCATTACAAACGTCATGTAAAGATTGGTTTGTTTTTCACTAATTTACAAAATTATTCACTAATAATATCTGATACTACTGGATCGATTTAAATATCTTTACACTAATAGAAGAGCTAGAAGTGATATATGATATATTTTTTTTTAATTTTAACTGCTTTTCCACGGACTGATCGTCAGTGCCTTTTTTATTTGGATTTTTATTTGTTATATTTGGTCCGGGAAGTTAAAGCTTCAACACTTCGCTTTCGCAGATGTCGCCAACGCCTTTACTTGATTGGCGTGGTCTATCGCCTTCGGGTCCCTGTTCTGAAATGCCATCACGATGTTGTAGTCTTCCAGTCTCTCGTTGGTGGCATTCATAGCCCTTTGGATGAACTGGGCTATGGCGTCATTGCTGCTGTCTGCGTAGTAAGTGCAGCTGATCGAGTGACGAGATATTGCCACGACTGCATGGGGGATACTTGTGCAGGTGTAGGTGCTGTGTTGACGTGCGCATGATCATTACTGTCTCGTACCGTAATATTTCATTTTATAAATAACAAGCCTTAAGTAATAGTACCTCTAAAGCTAACCTATATGAAAACCAGCTCAGGTTTCAGTCTGTGTACGATGACTAAACGGCCCGTCATATTACATACGAGTACGTTAACAAACCGGTGTATGGCAATGGGCTCACCACCGACATATGGAAACTATTAAACTTTTTTATAAAAAATTATTATACATATATTCAATAATATTTACTTAAATTATTTCGCCAAAGTGCCAGGGCAGTTTATTAGTGAATACTGCACCCATAAATCTATACACTATATACCCATAAAATACAATAGAGAAAGCATATACAATAAATACTAATACATACTACTACTAAATAATAATTAATGCTATACATATAATATCTAATTTATTTACAATATTCGGCAGCATAAAGCAGACTGCGAACGCTATCACTGTATACCCCATTAGGGTTAAAAGGATGTGAAAGCTTTACCCTATTCCACATAAATACACCATAATAACACTGTTTACGTCAAAACTTACATATTCAACTCAATATTCAATATTGGAATTCACCCGGGATCTGTCGCGGCCATTTACTAGTAACAAATATAGAAAACATGCATAATAATTGATATACACTGCACGTCGAATCGAATATATTTTAGTCACAATATCGATAACGAAATAACTATTTGAAATATAAATGAAATGGAGTCAGTGGAAGGAGACTTGGTTGACGGACAGAGGTCAAAAAAAAACAAAAGAAAATAGTAAATTTATAGAAAACAAATTGTCAATGAGATCTATCATCGCTTGTCAACCGACTTCAAAAGGGGAGGTTCTCTATGCGACTGTATTTTCCTTCAGTTTCCCAAGTACAGGTAACTCGTAAAATTGCATAAAACAATGATTGTTGATTTGGAAATTGGTAGGTTCATGACAGACAATCAAGAAAGTTAAATACCCTTAATGCAAACGAACACTAAGTGTGGAAGTTGAATATAATGGATACATCCTAATAATTATATCTATTATACTACGTAAATATAAGAATCGCTCTCTTGTACGTACGTAGAGTAGTGCTTTTGAATTTTAATATTTGACCCCTCATATTTAATTTGATTTGAAGTTATTATTTTCAAATATATAAATTCGCAATTACTTAATTCGTGTTTATGACAATGTCATGTTGTTACAATGAAAACATTGGACGAAATTTCGAGTTGAATTTTCACAAAAATGTAAATCTAGGTTAATGTTCTCTTCGAATAAACCAAGATAATTTGTTGGACAGTGACAAATTAATGACTAACAAAGCGTAGATAATGATCGCTTACAAAAAACTGTGATTTAAAAATACTTTTGTCAGATAAACTCCGTGAAATAAATGAGTTCCCAATTCAAATGTTCCTTGCAAGTAATATTTGGTTTCCATTGAATACTTATATTTTATATTTTAACAAAGCACTATATTATTGTGTTTGATTAAGCAGACCTTATTTATCTAGAAAATTTCATAAATTTATACTTAAATAAAGGTGCGTTATTCGTGTTACTATCCGACCTCAGAGGAAGCGAAGAATCTGGGTACTTTTTATTGTTAGATTGTAACCACAGACACCTGTGTCCGTGCTCTTTTCAATATACTTAAATTTGCTTGTCTATTACGGGAAGACATGCTTGAAACGGGCAAAAGCCTCCCCAATAAATAAGGAAAAAGATGATGTTTTATTATTATTTAAATTAGACCACACCATAGTATAAAACCGTAATACCATGTTTACTATAGTATGATATTGTTATGTATCCATTTCATGAGTCCAGTATGTCGATAGGCGTACTCCAAACCAAAAGATATAAATAATTTTCTGCTAATTTAAAATTGACGTTAGACCTAGAAGCCATTACCTTTTTATTTGGATTTTTATTTGTTATATTTGGTCCGTGAAGTTAAAGCTTCAACACTTCGCTTTCGCCTTTACTTGATTGGCATGGTTTATCGCCTTCGGGTCCCTGTTCCGAAACGCCATCGCGATGTTGTAGTCTTCTAGTCTCTCGTTGGTGGCATTCATAACCTGAGGCTATGGCGTCATTGCTGCTGTCTGCGTAGTAAGTGCAGCTGATTGTGTGACGAGATATTGCCATGGGGGACACTTGTGCAGGTGTAGGTGCTGTGTTGACGTGCGCACGATCACTACTGTCTCGTACCGTAATATTTCATTTTATAAATAACAAGACTTCAGCCTTAAGTAATAGTACCTCTAAAGCTAACCTATATGAAAACCAGCTCAGGTTTCAGTCTGTGTACGATGACTAAACGGCCCGTCATATTACATACGAGTACGTTAACAAACCGGTGTATGGCAATGGGCTCACCACCGACATATGGAAACTATTAAACTTTTTTATAAAAAATTATTATACATATATTCAATAATATTTACTTAAATTATTTCGCCAAAGTGCCAGGGCAGTTTATTAGTGAAAACTGCACCCATAAATCTATACACTATATACCCATAAAATACAATAGAGAAAGCATATACAATAAATACTAATACATACTACTACTAAATAATAATTAATGCTATACATATAATATCTAATTTATTTACAATATTCGGCAGCATAAAGCAGACTGCGAACGCTATCTCTGTGTACCCCATTAGGGTTAAAAGGATGTGAAAGCTTTGCCCTATTTCACATAAATACACCATAATAACACTGTTTACATCAAAACTCACATATTCAACTCAATATTCAATATTGGAATTCACCCGGGATCTGTCGCGGCCGAATTACTAGTAACAAATATAGAAAACAATAATTGATATACACTGCACGTCAAATCAGATATATTTTAGTCACAATATCGATAACGAAATAACTATTTGAAATATATAAATTCGCAATTACTTAATTCGTGTTTATGACAATGTCATGTTGTTACAATGAAAACATTGGACGAAATTTCGAGTTGAATTTTCACAAAAATGTAAATCTAGGTTAATGTTCTCTTCGAATAAACCAAGATAATTTGTTGGACAGTGACAAATTAATGACTAACAAAGCGTAGATAATGATCGCTTACAAAAAACTGTGATTTAAAAAATACTTTTTTCAGATAAACTCCGTGAAATAAATGAGTTCCCAATTCAAATGTTCCTTGCAAGTAATATTTGGTTTCCATTGAATACTTACATTTTATATTTAAACAAAGCACTATATTATTGTGTTTGATTAAGCAGACCTTATTTATCTAGTCAAAATTTCATAAAGTTATACTTAAATAAAGGTGCGTTATTCGTGTTACTATCCGATCTCAGAGGAAGCGAAGAATCTGGGTACTTTTTTTTATTGTTAGATTGCAACCACAGACACCTGTGCTCTTTTCCAATATACTTAAATTATTCCTCTGCATTTATTAAAGAGTGCCACTTCTACAGTTACTATTTTTGGGTTTTTTTATATAATGCCTGAATTTGGGTGGCCGAGATTGCACCGGTTCACGCGTCGCTGACGCCCCACTGCATTGCTATCAGCTTCTCCGCGACCGCTGTGTCCCTGCTTCTCATGGCCATTTTCAGGTTGAAGTCCACTATCCTCTCCCTTGATGCGGCCATTGCCTTTGTCATCAGTCTGGGTACTTAGGCTATTCAACATTATTGACTTTATTTCTTACTAATTAATCAATAATATTTTAATTCTATTTTTATTTGCTTGTCTATTACGGTAAGACATGCTTGAAACGGGCAAAACCCTCCCCAAAAAAAAGTAAAAAAAGATGGTGTTTTGTTATTATTTAAATTATATACACCTTAGTATAAAACCGTAATACCATTTTACTATAGTATAATATTGTTATGTATCCATTTCATGAGTCCAGTATGTCGATAGGCGTACTCCAAACCAAAAGATATAAATAATTTTCTGCTAATTTTAAAATTGACGTTAGAACTAAAAAGCCATTACCTTTTTTATAATATTTTTCTATTAGGTTATTATTATATTAGATTCAATATATGACAAGAAGTACAGAAGGTCAAGAAAAAGAATAAAACTTTTAATGATTTTTTTGTTCTTAAAAACTTACGTCGATCCGCTTAGCCCTTAGGCTATCACTTATATATTTATCTATATTTTCAAAATTTTTTAGCCTATATTTTCATAACTAAGAGAAATAAATTTTATGACTTTAAAGTATAAAGTTCATAAAAAGAAGTACTTTATACATGCAATTAGACTCACGACAACATGCACAATTGAACTACCTATAACCCGTCATTCCTCGTTGAAATTATTTTCAATTGCATTTTATTGAGGTAAAGCCATTGAAAATAATTGATATAATTCCAAGTGTAATATTTTAACAATTGTCATTAGTATATTGTGATTAATTATAGGTTTCACATTATAAGCTGTCGCGACCTTGTGTCAAGAGGGTAGACAGAGAAAACTTATGTTGTCCACTTTTCACTCATCGACATACACCAGGCACAAATGGTTAGCAAATTTTTTTTTGTACTTAAAAAATAAGATCTTTTTAAAGAAAAGAAAGCTGGCAATATTTCTTTGTTTTTTCAAATATTACTAACAATCTTGTTAACCATTCCAACTAAGCTTAAACTTGTGTGGGAGATGGTTCACGGCAATAGTCAATGGTTCAGACCCACGACCTTTCGATTCTCAGGCCGTACCCTAAACCATTAGGCTATTGACGCTTTGACGGTTGTGTACAGAAAAGAGGTTACAGGAAAAACACAGGAGAATCTTTTGACTTTTTTTCTAGCGAGGGTAGACAGACACAGCTATTGTTATTCTTTCAACAATATTATATATCCCTGTTGAGCTACTACGAATTTTGTTATCGTTTTGTTATAAAATCGTGGTTTGAAAGTAATTTTTATTTCATGAAATAAGATCGATATGTTTCATTTACATTAAAAAAAATAATAAAAAATGCATCCACTTTATTTTTTTTTCCTTTAAGTATTGGGGACTTTAAGTATTGCCTTTTTGGGCATGTCAACCCCGTCATACCGTAACCCAAGTACACACATCGGTCACATGAAGCGAGAAAGAAAGTCATCTATGTTGTCTGGCCATAGCCACCAGCTTCCTCGCTCCCTCTGAGTTCGGGTCAGACAGCAGCATTAAGAAAGCACCCACATGTTGAAACCTAAGTTTTAGACGATCTATTAATGACTTTCTTTCCACTTCATGTTTAGCACATTCCCCCATTATGTGTCATTATTATCCACTTTATTAAAAATAAGAGCACAGCACATCCAATCGGGCTTTTATACTTTATTTTGAACTTTACGAGAGACAAGAGCCGTATATTACGTAATAAAAACTTTAAAGACACCTGACATATTGAAAATCAATATGCCACTGGCATGCCAACACATTTTATTTGAAATATAGATGAATAATATCTTTATTCATGACTAATAACTAATAATGTAAATGCGGCGAATGTAACTGCATTATTTTAATTTCAACGAAAACAGTTTTTGGCAAAGAGTCAAAACTTTCAATAACGTAAATTTAATTTCATTTACATTCCGTTTTCATTATAATTTTACTAAACTTTATAACTACACTCGTGAGCAAAAAGGGTCGGAATAAAGGGCCGGTTATGAAAGTTTGAATATCTCGGAAGATAAAGACGATAGCTAACTGAAATAAAGTCTGCATGATAGACAATTATATTATATAATTATAGTAGAGTGATTTTTTAAAAAAAAGAACTAGTCACCAGATGTAAAGATATCTCGTGAACAACGCATGAACATCTTTATAGATGGCGGATGCGTTATGGATCTTAAATCGATAATAATAAGGAGGTAGGTATAATAGATGAAAAAATGTTTTTAAATTACGATTTATAACATCTAGCAGTAAAATTATATCTACTTCTCGTTCTCGCAAAGGCGATTAATATTATTTGTACAGGCTGTAGGGCCCACATAATTTAATAAAATCAAAAACTATTCTAACGAAATGCAGAAAACAGTATTTTGGAGCAGTGAAAGCCTAACAATATAGTGGTTTGATTTGTGGTTGATTCGAGTCTAGGGCAGCTTGCAGCAATGTATATCAGTTATTAGTTTCTTTAGTACAAAGAAACATTTGCGAAAGGTAGTTCCCGGTGTCATATTTCACGATGCCAAGGTATTATATTTCTTGTTCACAGCTGTATACGTAATGTAAGACAGAGTAAAGCGCGTCGACCGGGTAACTAGGACAACTCCAACAAACGGATATAATTGATTTTCTAATGTCAACTGTGAGAGCCGAGTTGTAGATACTTGTTATAAGCAAACTCGAACTTTTTTTTTTTTTTTTTTTTTTTTTTTTTTTTTGTTGACGGGGAGGAAATCTTCACAAAGATACCCCGCCTTCTGGGGGGAAGGCGGCGGTTATGTGGGGATCTTACCCTTTCCTCGGTGCATGACGAGGGGCTCCGAGATCTCACGTGGAACGCACCGGAGCCCCTCTGCACTGTGCTCGAGGAGAGCACGTCCCGGGGGAGGTTACTCCCTCCCCCCTGTGCCCTCGCAGCACAAGGCGACACGGGCCAGCCGATGTCGCCTTCTTCCCGGGTCCACTTTGGTGGACGACGCAGGCCCCACCCTTGTCGCCCAGTGAACCCGAGGCCCCTTTTAGTCGCCTTGTACGACAGGCAGGGAATACCGTAGTCTTATTCTTGAGAGCCCAGAACTACAGGGCTGCGGGCCGGTCTGCCACCGGCCCGCCTGCACTCATCTCCGAACGGGATCGGCCCTCTCCCGATCCCGTTCTGCGATCTCCTTCTGGGCCATTACTGACTCGCAGAAGGAGACCAGCGCCTTCCATTTAGATCTCCCCGCCAGCGCAGCCGCTACTTACCGCCGGCGAAGTGCCGATCTGCTGGACCAGGATCCGCCGCTCCGCCTCCACGCGGGGCACACGGCAAGCGTGTGCTGCGCGGAATCCCGGTCACAGCCACAATGGTGGCATTGCGCGGTCGGTTCGCGCCCTATCCTGTTCAGGTACTCACCGAAGCACCCGTGCCCGGTGAGTACCTGTGTCAGGCGGTAGGTGACGTGCGCGTCATTCCTCCTACGTAGCCAGGCTTCGAAGTTCGGCAGGAAGGCACAGACGATGCGTTGGCGCGAGCAACGTCGCTCCAGGCCGCTCGCGCCACACCTCTATCGCCCGCCTGTGCTCCTGCCGACGCACCTCTCCCGCATCCAGGGTCGGCCCGGGCCCGCCGTCGACGGCCCGGAGGCGCATGTAAACGCGCGTCCAGCTCCGCCAAAATGTCGAGCGGCGGGAACCGAGCCAGGATAGCGGCCGCCTCGTAAGATACCGCACGGTATCCTCGTGCGATCGAATGGCCATCTTGCGCTGCAGGCTAAGGAGCTTAGCTCTGCAGCGCCGGACGCCCGTGAAGCGGTTACACCACACGGGCGCCCCGTAGAGGGCCATGGATCGCACGAGACCTCCGTAGAGGCGGCGGACTCCTTCCCTGGGGCCCCAAGGTGGGCAGCAGTCTATGCAGAGCACCCACTACCCTATCGATCTTGGGGACCAAGCGGTCGAAGTGCACTTCGAAGCCCCAGCGACTGTCCAGCGTGAGGCCGAGATATTTCATCGTCGACCCCACCCGGACCTGCACGTCACCTACGCGGACCGACCGGCTGGGCGGTTCCCTAGCTCTTGGGAGCTTGTGGAACCATAGCGCCTCAGTCTTGTGAGGCGCTACCCGTGAACCCAGCTCGTGGATTTTGTCCACGACGCATGCCACCCCAAGCTCGGCGAGCCGGATGGTGCTATCGAAATCCTCCCCGTCCGACAATACTAGCGTGTCGTCTGCATAGCAGACGACACTCACGCCGACGGGAGACCGACCCTAAGGACCGCGTCATATGCGAGGTTCCATAGCAGGGCCCCAACACAGACCCTGCGGAACCCCGCAATTCACCTCCTCCGATGGAACACGTCCCGACCCATATACTGGATGCACCTGCCATGCAGGTACGCCCCGACGATGCGCTGCAGGTAGGGAGGCACGCGGTGGTACACCAGTGCCTCCTAATCGCTCCCAGGGCAGCGTGTTGAAGGCGTTGACAACGTCAAGGTTGACGGCCAACGCCACGCCACCCCGGGTCACTGCCTGCCCCGACCGCTGACGAACCTGGAGGATCGCGTCAACGGTCGACCGCGCCTGCCGGAAGCCGTACTGGCATTCCGGAGAGGTCGGGGCCTACCTGCCGCAGGTGCGAGTTGAGGCGGGCGGCAATTATTCTCTCGAATAATTTGCCCGCCTCGTCCAGCAGACATATGGGTCGGTACGCGGAGGGAGACTCCGCGGTCCTACCGTCCTTCTTGAAGCAAACTCGGACTTATACTTACTCAAATCTTAACTAACATTTTCCAACCACTTCCTGTTACTTAGAATCCAGCATATGTGTAGAAAATAAAAAAGTCTAGCACAAGACCGTTGGTAATCTTGTCTTACGTTAGGGATCTGATATACAAATTTAAGCTCTCACGTCCGAGGTCGACAAAAAAAGTAAGAGCTTGTGGCCTTCCCCTTGCTCTCTTGCGTCTTGCGATAGAGCCTTTTCCTCGCAAACGAACAACGGTCTATGTAAGATAGAGAATGATTTGTGAGACTTTTGAAATCTCAAAAAAAGATAATCCTATTTTTATAGAGACTGGACCGATACTTTTAGTATCCTGTAATTAACAAAACTATGTATCACATCACATATATGAATGGAAAGTTTTAAGATACAGTTAAACTCACTGTTTCTGGTGATTTGAACAGTAACGAAATATTAAAATACCTAACTTTGACTCTAATTAGCACGATGAATAACGAACAGCGTTTACTATCTATATTTAAAAACACGATTGTTTTTTTATGTTCTTTGTCTACAATCTACTGTGTTAATTTGTATACTGTAGACATAATCTCGTTAAACCTTTGAATTAGTTGCTCTGTCCCACATAGATATTGTAACAATCCTGCCAAAAAAGACGCTTCTTGCTATCCTATGTCTCCTTATCTCGGCCGGCGTAATTAATTATGTCCTCTATTCACTCTGGCAGGACGAACTATCCGAGCTTATTAATGTGGAACATTATTCAAAGGCAACCGCAGATGAGACTTGGTCCTTGAAATAAAATGCTTTTGATTAATGCTCCTTTACGCTCTTTAATTTTAAGCACAATTCAAGTAACATTACTTTTAGCTTATTTTATAAAGTTACACACACACCATATGTAAACGACATTTATAAATGACTTTCGTTGTTTTATGGAATCCATTTAGGAGAGTTGGTACAAGAATTACAATGATTTAGTTTTCCAATCCCCTGTTAACATCGGACATCAAAACGTAGTATTGTCGGCATTCGATGTACCCGGACGATTTGCTTTCACATTTCATTATGCCTACAGTTGTATTATGAGTTAAGAATTGCAATATTATTCATGCAGGAAAGGACTGAAATAGTTTGCCCGTATCTTTCCCTTTGATTAAAATACGGTTATTTCAAGAGTAGAGTGAATAGGCATTTACTTGGTTTGTGTTACCTCGCCATCTCTGGGATGGGTCTGCTAAGTATCAGCTGGAAGCTTTGGATTCGTTGGAGCGCCGAGCGAAGAAGATCATAGGCAGCGACTCGCTCGTTGAGGCAAATCTTCAGAGCCTCGCACACCGTAGACAAGTGGCCTGCCTTTCGGTTTTCTATCGGGTGCATTTCGCAGTGTGCGGAGGTTTTGCATGACCTAATACCCCCTCCCTTTCCATCACCGAACGACTAGGCGCGGCGAGCAGTTCCACCCTTACGTCGTAGACATTCCATCAATACGCACGAAGCGGTTTGCCTCCACCTTCCTTATGCGGACCGCTAAGGAATGGAACTCTCTGCCGCGTTCAGTCTTTCCTCACGGGTACAATCTGGACACCTTTAAGTCCAATGTGAACAGACACCTTCCATCAAGCAAGATAGAAGCCAAACGTGAGCCTATTTACTATAAAAAAAAAGGATTGTATTTTATCATCGTGAGTGGGTGTGGTGGCATCGTGACACTTGTTTAGCAAGCATTAAAAAATATATTGTCGGTGACATTTCTTACATTACAATAACGGTCTTTTGAAATTGATTACAATTAAAAGGTGTGTATATAGTTTTATTATATTAATATAAATGTGTTCACATCTCTCACAATAAATTATTTTATTCTTTATGTGAATACTGAATCCAAAATGTCGCCAATCTCTCGAAGAATAACGAACCGCAAATAGCGTAAAATGTAAATACATTTATCGTATAATAGCGGTGTCGATGAATACATAAATGATAATGCATGAATATAGAGTACCTATCGCGACCGATGGAAAATTGTATTAACAAAAAAATAATCAGTCTGTACTCTTAAAACTAAAACAAAAGAATTACGACTTTTTTTGTTTATTTAGAATTCAACGACGCCATTTTGTATTTATTACACAGTATAATTTATAAGCTTTCACATATGCTATTAGGATTTTAAGATCAGATTATAATTATGCTTTATTGCCGTGTTTTCGCTTTTTAAGATCAATTACAAGGATAAAAAAGGCGCAAGACTGTCTATTATTAAAATAATGGGCTATTAGTTATAAAATGGACTCGATTTTCGTCGTTAATTTTTGCCAAAAAATGCTAAGTTAATTTTAATTGAGTAATGATAGCCTAGTTAGGCTAAGCGGTTCGACTTACGGTCGGCTGTTCGTCACCATGTACTTATGAATTGCCGTTTTTTCGGTTTTTCAAGTACAAAATATCACTGTTGTTATTACTACTGCCATTCCGAGTTCCATATAGCATTTTCCGTCATGACTGCATATCGACGACATTGATTAATTGTAAATTAAAATGACCCTATGACTCCATTTTTTTTCACAATTATTAATAAAATTCTTGTTGAACATTCAAAATAAGCTTAAGCCTGTGGTAGGGAATGGTACACGTAGTCGAATGGTGGATCTACGACCTTTCGATTCGTACACCGTACGCATTTTTTTTTTGTTAACGGGGAGGAAATCTTCAAAAAGATACCCCGTCTTCTGGGGGGAAGGCGGCGGTTATGCGGGGTTTTTACTCACTAAAACCTCCCCGGTGGCCCTTTCCTCGGTGCATGACTAGGGGCTCCGGGATCTCTAGAGGAACGCACCGGAGCCCCTCTGCACTGTGCTCAAGGAGAGCACGTCTTGGAGGGGGAGGTTACTCCCTCCCTCCCTGTGCCCTCGCAGTGCAAGGCTACACGGGCCAGCCGATGTCGCCTTTTTCCCGGGTCCACCTTAGCGGACGACAAAGGCCCCACTCTTGTCGACCAGTGAACCCGAAGCCCGTAGACCGTAGTCTTATTATTGAGAGCCCAGAACTACAGGGCTGTCGTACACCGTACCCTAAACTATTATGATTGTAAAAAAAATACATTTATATTTATGCTTTTTACTATCAAAGTTTTTTTATACCACATTTGATATACGGCAGTGACAGTAAATTGATATTTTCACTTTAATACTATGGTAAAATATTAATAAAAACGACATAAGTGGAAATGAAAACTTTTAATGTCGTGTCCTTTTCTCTACAAGCATATATGGTGAAGACAGATATATGAGAATAACATTATATGGTGTTGACGCTTATAAATTATTAGTAACACTAATGACCAACATGGTATGATAGGGTCGTGGGAGATTTTTATTACATTGTCCTGATGTATGGTTATTAATAATAAATAAACAGACGTAAAGAAACCGAATGTGGATATAAACATGTTGGTCGCAATTTTCTCAACAAACAAAATATGTTGAACACGCTTCACTTATTCCTAGCAGTATTGTATTTTGTCGGGGGCCATCATTGTGTTTTCGAGCATTTGTTTCCTTGCGAAATGGCAGTTAGGAATATTTATTGAATGAACTTGTGGCGTAGCGTCGCTTTTTAGTCAATTGTAGCCATTTTTGTATTGCTGTCTTATGATCCGAGCTAATATATCGAGTGTAATAAAAGTTTTCGATGGCAATATCAATTCCCTTTAATGCCGCAGCCATATATTTGATTTTCTACTCAATAACAAGTTTCGGAATTAAACGGATGAGATTTCTGTTGCGTGCTAAAACAATTCCTTATACACTTAAAATGGAATGTTCTGTTGAAATCTCGTCGAAGCGTCAATATCAATTGGTTTAGGATACGGTCCACGAAACGTAAGGTTCGAATCCGCCATTCCCCTATTGACGTGAAACATGGGAGATATTAGCTTAGTTGCTTAACAAGAATTTTTATATTATTCTTGTTTTTTATTGTTATTCCGTATTCGTCTTATATATACGAGTATATCGTTGGGTTAATAGAAAAGAAAATCTTCCTCAAATCAATTCATCACATTGGTATCACAGAGACAGTATTATTGTACGATGACTATGAGTCTGTCGAATAATAGATGTACAACTCTATACATTTATTATTAAAACAGCTAAAATAAACCTAGCCATCTTATTCCACAATAACTTATAAAAACCACTCCGTAGGTATTAAATCCCAAAAAGGGCTCGTAATGGAAAGGAACAGCCTATTTTATATCGCTTTATATCTTATATTACGGCCCTTTGTTGTCCAGAAATCTGAACGCTCTTAATGGTTCCCACACGGGTCCTTACTTTAAGAATACATATGATATACCAAAATGTTTTCCTAAAATGGCTCCACCATTTCATACTATTGACATACATAATGTTTCCTTAAGCAACTGAGGCGAGCTCTCGCCTCGGAGAGACCCAAGGGAGGCTTCCGTAAAACAAAAGCGTGAAAGCACGAGAAGATTAGAAGCGATATACACGGACTTATGAAAGACGGGGCCGCTATAAAATGTCTTTACGGCAAAGTGTTCTTCTGAATAGTTCTCGTGATTTAGATAAAATAGATTTAGCTTTAAGTCTCATAAACCGCTTTGAAAGTTATATCTTTTAAAACATCATCTTAATATTAAAATTTTCAATAACAGACGATCAAGATAAAAGATCAAGATATTTTTTAAAAGTTTAATACTATAAAAGAGTAAATAAGAAAACATTTGTAGATTGCTGTATTATCGAAAAGATTGCGTAAAGTTTTTTTTAATACTTTCTAAGCCAGTGTTTGACTACGATCCCACCTGATGTTAAGTGGAAATGCAGTCCTGGATGGTAAGGCGCACTAGCTTAGTAAATGCCTATTCACTCTACCTTAGAAAATACCCACATTATAATCGGAAGGGAAGCCAGACACGGGGAAATTATTTCAGTTGTTAATGTTAGTTCGGTTGTGTTCTTTTTTACTAGGACTCTATGTTTTACAGACCCTGAACCAGGCTGTTAACTACTCCATTAATATTACAATTTAAATATATAAATTCTCATGTACTTTCATCTTTAGTAGGGTAGACAGAGGATAGCTTTCGCTATTCGTTTTATCAAGCTTATTAGATCCCGTAAGTATGTGACAGCTAATGAACGGGTTCCCGTACCCTCGGCAATTTTTTTAGCAAATTTTTTTGTACTTAAAAACCGAAAAATCATCATTGGTACAAGCCGACTTAGAATTGAACCAGCGACCATCTGTATCGTAATTGGTGCCGTTTAGCCCCGTGGCTGCAATATTTTATAATCATGTTATGTGTTTTAAACTGTTTTGTTTTAATTCCTATTCCATCCGATAAGGCTATACACGTAGAAATAAATAAAGGGATTAAGTCTTCCGCTTTATTTCAATTAACTTGTTTTATTTACCAGCTCCAACACTAAGTGATGTTGTAAAAACAGACCGTTACGTCAGCTGCCTTAATCCAGGACGCAGAACCATTTGAAACACCCTTCATTCATTTGCATAAGCTCTTTCTGCTGTAACAAGATGGCATGTGGGCTTAACAAGTCGTTTCCATAATTCTGTTTAAAAACTGTTTCTAGTATTTTGATTCACTTTTTCACTCTACAAATATCTATTAATTTATTTACATTATCACAATGTATTTATTTATAATTACTATATTATATAGCTATGATAGCTCAGTGTACGGGCGATCGCCTCAATTTGCATAGTCCGCTAGTGTTCCAGTGCCGACACCAATGAAATTGGTAGTTTCAATTTGAAGGGCTAATTTGCGGCAGTAATGAAAAATATCATGAGGGATCCTACCAATATAAAAATATCTACGGCATGTAATGTCTTCCAATCCGCACTAAGGCAGCATAACTCACCTAGTTATGCTCACTTTTACGCACTTTGTAGAGAAGAATTGTTTCTTAACAGTGAGGCATATTATTTGCTAATAATGTAATGTTTATAAAATCTCTACACATTTTACAATAAAGGACCTCGATGTACGCCCAGTAATAAGCTCTCGGTTTCTTTTAGCCTACGCAGATAATTACGTCTCATAACATAGAAGGCTATTTGCGCTTAAGAGAATAACTCATTCGTAAAAGCAGTTTGCAACCCGTCTAATCGTTAGTCTATAAGATATAAGCAAATATTAAATACATAAGTAAAATATTTAATAATTAGGGAAGACCTACCTAGCAGGGTATTGATATTATTACAATAAATAATTTGAATTTAAATTTAATACATAATCACTAAAAACGAAAATTTAAACCGGTTTTACCTTTGTACATAAAAGAACGATAATTTTGTTTGAGAAAGGAATACACAAGTAACAACGTTTCTGAGTTATATGGGTTCGGGAAAAACGCGAGAATACGGTAGACAATTACGTGAATTACATTAGTGAAATGCCAACCAAAACATGCTCGGTGAACGGCACCATTCTACTATTGACAGTCGAATGATAAATAAATACATCTTGGTTTCGCAAACGACACCCCGAAGTACTTGGATATTAATGCCTCTACCCTCATCTTTATCCACTAGGGTTGTTTAAATCAGAGAAAAGAGGTTTTGTTTATAAGTACTATTATGTCCCGAAGTACAATTAATAATTCCTACAGTCGAACACAAAATTATGATATGAAAACGTAATCAGAATTTCCAGTTACTCAACCCAGCAAGCCTTTTGAACTCAATTCATATTAGAACAATATTCCTAAAGCCTTCAAATGCTATCTGCGTGTAGTAACTAGTAACAGACGGTTAACATAATCCTGCTTAAGCTAGCACAAAGTAAGTGGTTCTAACACAGGCACTATTTCAAGTGGTTAATTCCTTGGCGAGCGAGTAGTTTCTCAATTAATTCCAGTTGCGATAATTCTGCATGAAAACTCTCTTTATGACGACGTAGGTATTTTTAGAATTAGTAATCGCTATACATTTTCATTCCGTTTATTAGGTCTCCAATATGATAGGGGGTGATCTAAGTATCATACAACTTTTATCAAATGATTAAATAAAAACTTATCAAACGAAATAATTTTTAAATTAGTGCCAATTAAATGATTTTACAATGCTTATATTCACTAAGAAATCTTTTGTCTCATTGTCGTAGTCGTTTGCACGCCGGCTAACGCCTAATTTATGTTTTGCTTACACATACCAACACACATAACACTATCTATATACCTTACAGTCTTTTTTTTTATATATGAAAAGTGGCAAACGAGCATACGGCTCACCTGATCTTAAGTGATCACCGTCGCCCATGAACATCCACAGCACCAGAGGAGCTGTAGGTGCGTTGCCGACCTTTGAGATAGGAATAGGCTCGTTTCATGAAGGTCCGTAAATCGTAAACGTTCGGAAACACCGCTGGCGGTAGTTGATTCCACAAGTTGACAGTGCGTGGGAGAAAGTTACGCGAAAAACGTACAGTCGTTGAACGCCAACCATCAAGATGGTGGCGGTGGAATTTGGAATTCTGCCGAGATGTGCGGTAATGGAAATCGGTAGCTGGGATGATTCCGAACAATTCCTCAGAACACTCCCCATGGTAAATGCGATACAGGATGCAAAGAGAACCGACATCTTGTATCTAAAAAGTGTACAGCTATGTTCTCTTATCAAAGTCGTTCGCTTTTATTTTCATTAGTCATTTAAATTCTATACGTTAGTTTTGTCTGTCCGTTAAGTGTAGTTACTATATTAGATATACGTTATGTTTTCAAAGTTTTCGAAATTAATAATCACAATCTAAACACAATAAAGTAGTTGTTTTCAAAGCGTATAAAGCTGTGTTTTTATTAAAATAAATATATATTTTATCAATATAAAATTACACTAAACCGTTACTATATAGAAAACAATGATTATTATTCTTTCATCTTAAAATTCGGCTTACAACCGGTCCTTACAGAAATCGTTGGAGGAGGCCTATTCCAGCAGCAGTGGATGTTCTACGGCAGAAATGATGATGTTGATTAAAATTCACATTTCATAGCCAAAGGGTATATCTAAAATTCAAAAAACGTTATAAACTCACATCCCCCCAATTTTATGCAGTTTGATTACGTTTTGTCTACAATGGGCCCGCCCCAGCCCTGGTTTAGAGGGGTCAGAACATCGATAACGATCGCCAGTTGATAGCTATCATTCCAAACATTTTCTAATCAACGCACGATTCAACAAACGTTTTCATTCAAGTCATAGAATTATCTACACAAAAGCTATAGGTATTTAAAAAAAACCTTTAAAGAGAGTTTTGTTAAAATAACAATCATATTCTTTCTTCCTTTGTCTGCATAATTAATATAAAATAATTAAAAAAAAACCCTAATGGTATCAGCTTTATATCCTGGTAATAAAATGCAAGCAAAAATTACTTATAAATAAATTTAAAGTTAAATACAGATAAATATCTGAACGATGATAACAGGAAGGAGAAATTGTAGAACTCTTAAAAAGCTCAGAAAATCTAAAAAAGGTCTAGAAATAGCGAATTCGGAAAAGATTTATTAAACCTAGATGATAGCCTAGAGCTTGGGAGAGGAATTTGCGACTTAAAAGCAGTTACCAGCAATCAGAACGGCAGTTGAAAAGAAAAATAGTTCGACTATTTAGAGGGGAAAAGCAACGAGATGAATGAAGGTTTATGTACACGTTTGTGATTATTGATTCATACAGCAACAATAGTGGAAAATGCAATTGAATTAAATTTCTTTTAATATACTAGGAAATCAAATGAAACAACATCAAAATAATATAATAACACTATACTATATATATATATCACATATATAGCAATTGTGTGTATGTAAATAGTATATATAGAGTTTGATTAGTTATTTAGATAAGACCTATCTAAATAACTAATCAAACTGAAGCAACGTATAGTTTAGAATGAGTTAATAACTTCAAACACCTAGGGAGAATAACACGCCATGAAACAAGACTCAAGAACGTGCGGTAGCCAGAAGCTAATATTAATGTAAAAAAAAAATAATTCTACTCAACTATACAGATTTTGTTCATTCTATTTATTTAGGTTAAAATAAATAATATTTATTTTCTTGGATGAAACCCCCTTGATTCTTATTCCGTATAAAACCACAGGACACAAAGTTTAAAAAAACAAGAATAACTTTGTGTTGCTCTGTAATTCCACATTAAAAGTTTATTCCTGCTTTTGCTAAACTATAAATTAAATTATGACATTTTCTAGTCTATTTCTATTTGAAATCACTGACGAGTCTTTTTTCATTAACATTACAACAAGCTTCTATAGACTCCACTATGGAGGTTTCATACAAGAAAATAAATATTATTATTTTTATCATAAATAAATAGAATAAACATAATCTGTATAGTTGAGTATTATATAGATTCCTGGCGTCTTATTTTCAACCGACTTTAAAGGCGGAGGTTTTCATATCGTCTCTGTCTGTCTCAATATTTGTTACCGCAAAACTTTGCACTAGGTGAACCGATTTTGATGATTTTTTTCACATGAAAGCTGTTAATTTCATGTGTTCCATTATATTTAGTGTATCCTACACTTTCAGAGTAGTTTGATGAGAGTTTGGTTAGGTTCTGATAAATTCTAATTCGTAATATTCCTACTTAATTCGTTAATTCGATTCGAAGTCGGTTTTTGTTTTTGCTCACTAATATACTCGTCCTACTATAGAAAGTTGGATTACGTGAATTGGAATCCTTAGGATACCTAATTCAGAACAATAAAGAGATCAAAAGATTTGCATTATTAAGGAGCAATATCAAATCTATATACGTATATAAAGAGAATTGGCGTACCTTCGCCGGGCTAGATTTTGCTTTGTTTTATTTAAACAATAAACTTACATCATTAAATATTTAATTTAACTTTCACAATACATTAAATTATTCATTTCTCTCCATTTTTATTCTCTTCTATTCTCTTCGGATGAAGATCATTACCTACACCCGTGTACATGCAATATACTCAATTGTACTTCAATATGGTTCATAATGACATAAAAATACACAACGCATGTGTCAATACAAATGTGGGTTTTGAAACAATAGAATATCATCATAGTAAATAAAAGCTGTATTTGACATTTCAAAAAGAGGAGTGCTCCGATCGTCACCAAACTTTACAGGATTACTCGTCAGGTCAATCTTAAGATTCCTTGAAAATTTCATTGAAATCGGTCCAGCCGTTTCGGAACCTATATGAAACAAACCCACACACTTTCTCTTTTATATATAGATATAATTACTAATGACGAATTAAGTCTTTTAATATACACCTAAGAAAATCAAGCGCTCCAATGGTTTGAAATGTTATATATCGATTTACCTCAATCATCATGTCTGTTATAATAACATGTCATAATTACGGATTAAGGTAATTACTGGATATAATTATGCAAATCTCAACTGCAGGATGTAGCTTAATTGTAGGCCAGATGAACTTTTGGACGTAGTAGGCAATTAATTTTATCTATACTCATTTTCGGGCACATTATTTGCTTCAATTGCATGCAAGCTTCATAATGATCCAAAAAGGACGATAACCATGAAAGTAAAATCAGCGTATATTGTTAAAATGGCGATCTTCAAATTAATGGTGACTATTAAATGAGGTTATATTTGCTTTCATCTAAGCAATGAGCAGACCTAGTGCCTAAGAATTCGACTAACGATTCGATTCGACGATTCGATTCTTGGTTCTAATATCAGCCGGATTGTAACAACGAGTACTCCAGTTCTTTGAGATGTTTGATAAAATGCTTTCGTAAAATATGTGCTAGGTGGACAGCGGACAGGGACGCACAAAAGATTGGATGGTAGAGCGGATGGAAGCTTTTTGTTCACTAGAGATGTATGTACATACTCGTATGTTCAGCAGAGATGGTAGATTTTTTTTAAAAGAAAGCTAGCAATATTTTTTTTTTGAAAACATTACTAACATTCTTGTTAACCATTCCAACTAAGCTTAATCTAATGCTAGGAGATGGTTTACGTTGATATTGAAATGGTGGATTTGAACCTACGACCTTACGATTCGCAGACCGTAGCCTAAACTTAACTTTTACTGTACGAATAATTAAAGACTAAGCACAACGCTATTTTTGGCTAGAAGTCTAGATAAAGGTATGTCTCAGGGATTTGAGCTTATAGATAGGATAAATGCCGAAATAGAGACCAAAAACAGTGGTGACGAATTTTCTGACGGTATAAATGCTAGGCATATATATATGAATCTTATTAATCAGTTATTAATTAAGGGCAAAGTTAAAAGTAGTCGTAACAAACGAATATGTTCTATCAAAAGATGTGAACGTGAAAGAAGCAAGTGAAGTGTACCAGGATCGCGCATACTGGAAATTCGTTGTCTCTGCTTGTTCCTTAGTTGATGTAAGTGATTTGTTATTTATTTTATATATAAATTTAAATAATAAAATTTTGGTTTTTATAATTTTTATAACATAATAGACGAAACTTCAACCTTTTAACCTTTAAATCATAACTTAACTAACTTAAACTAAATTAACATTAATAATTAACATAGGAATAATTTTCTAATAGTGATTGGGTTTTGTATTTATTTTCCTGTTTTCGTTGATTTTAAAACCTTATAATACTCCCCTATTATTTTACATTAGAATAACATCTGCCAGTATTTTATTGAATATTTTAGATATATTATATAAATCTAACAAAAGGAAACTTGAATTCTTTTCATATTTGTATGTTAAGAGCGGCATTACTTTCCACTTTTGTGTCAATTTGACGTGGAAACGTGGCAGTAACAACGAAAAAGCTCGTATAAAACATACAAAGGAATAAATCTCGTCTAGTCACGCAACACAAAGACAGCTGAAATATAATAACTGTTGAAAGGAGAACGAATGAAAAAGTGATTTCAAATCATCTTCTCGTGCAAGGTTTGCAAATATCTCTAGAATGTAGAATGTAATAAACCTGGCAACATTCATTACGTTCAATGTGACAGTTGGTGTTACAATTGTACACGAATTCATTTTCCATTTTATTAATGAGTTCTGTGTGTATTCCCTTTTTTGTTTCTTTCTAATAATACGTGAGCAGTTACGTTAAAGTATAACATTTCTAACACTGAATTCAATTTCCTGGAAAATATTTGTCAAAAGTAGTGTAAGGAAGCCGCAACCATGATCACATTTTCAAGGCGGCAGCTTATAAGCTTTAGTGTGTTGTGCTACATTTTGCGCTACAATATGATTTAATGCTAGTAGCTTGTACTCATAACGTTTATATTCACCTGTAAAATATGTAAAAACTTCTCTAATATTCAATTATGAAAGTAGGTTCCATTTAGGACTTTTACTAATTTAAAAAATGGAAATTATATCAATTTTTTATGTCTATTTGTTTATTTTATTTATATAATAGTATAAAGGCACACAAATACACATAATATATATATGTATAACATAACGGAGCACAATGTCTAACTACAGTGATACAATAATAACCCAAACTAAAAATAGGATAATCAGTGATGGAAATAATCAGATAATATATTATAAAAACTATTTTACTGAATTAATATTTTAAAGATTTATTCATTAAATTTTATAAGATTGTTTGACAATTAGGTGTATGAATAAGTTTCAAATAGAAATCATACCTTAGTTAGCCTTACCAACAGCAGTATTGGATGAATTTGTAAACGAAATTCCGTGTGACAGCACTTATATGTATATAACGTTCAATTTAATTCATAATCCCACAATCACTTCAATGCCAATTTTGCAAAAGTCAATATTCTGTTGAAATTACACTATATAACAAGGAATATGGTAATTTTTCATAACACTATCAAAATGATCGCGTCTGATAGATAATTAATTTACCGTTCGAATTATATAAACGCACCGAAATAGGAGTTTATATTGAGGACAAAGGAGTTCTTCGTTTACCATTATACTAATGCCTTTTCGAGTCACGATCTTTTATACACCTCTAAAAAAATTTAAAAAAAAATCAACACAATCCGTCGCCGGCGCTATTGTCCGAAAATATAGGCAGGGGCGCATGGAGCGGTCGTCTTTTACAACATAAACATGTCGTCTTACCGCCGCGATCGGCTCGCTACTGGAGGGGGCTACGCGGTCCCGGATCGTGCACCCACACATCGGTACGAGCTATCGACACAGGACAAATTGCGCACACATAGGCACCGCTTACAAAGGGAGCTACGAGAGGAAGCAGGAAAGTAACATTTTGGGCTTGTAAATGACGTGCACATTAATGGTGATTCACTCACACAATCAAACAAATGCCGACGTACAAGTACGCTTGTTCCTGTACACAGAGAAACGATTTAAACTTGTAATCCTAACGATAATTTGAATTTAAGAGATTTGGTTTATTCTAAAATAGTAGTAATAAAATATTTTTATTTATATAATAGTATAAAGGCACACAAATACACATAATATATATATGTATAACATAACGGAGCACAATGTCTAACTACAGTGATACAATAATAACCCAAACTAAAAATAGGATAATCAGTGATGGAAATAATCAGATAATATATCATAAAAACTATTTTACTGAATTAATAATCTAATTTAAAGATTTATTCATTAAATTTTATAAGATTGATTGACAATTAGGCGTATGAATAAGTTTCAAATAGAAATCATACCTTAGTTAGCCTTACCAACAGCAGTATTAGATGAATTTGTTAACGAAATTCCGTGTGACAGCACTTATATGTATATAATGTTCAATTTAATTCATAATCCCACAATCACTTCAATGCCAATTTTGCAAAAGTCAATATAATGTTGAAATTACACTGTATAACAAGGAATATGGTAATTTTTCATAACACTATCAAAATGATCGCGTCTGATAGATAATTAATTTACCGTTCGAATTATATAAACGCACCGAAATAGGAGTTTATATTGAGGACAAAGGAGTTCTTCGTTTACCATTATACTAATGCCTTTTCGAGTCACGATCTTTTATACACCTCTAAAAAAATTTAAAAAAAAATCAACACAATCCGTCGCCGGCGCTATTGTCCGAAAATATAGGCAGGGGCGCATGGAGCGGTCGTCTTTTACAACATAAACATGTCGTCTTACCGCCGCGATCGGCTCGCTACTGGAGGGGGCTACGCGGTCCCGGATCGTGCACCCACACATCGGTACGAGCTATCGACACAGGACAAATTGCGCACACATAGGCACCGCTTACAAGGGAGCTACGAGAGGAAGCAGGAAAGTAACATTTTTGGGCTTGTAAATGACGTGCACATTAATGGTGATTCACTCACACAATCAAACAAATGCCGACGTACAAGTACGCTTGTTCCTGTACACAGAGAAACGATTTAAACTTGTAATCCCTAACGATAATTTGAATTTAAGAGATTTGGTTTATTCTAAAATAGTAACTGATTTTTAAACAAAGAAAGAACCTCAATTGTTATTTTCTCTACACCAATTACGATTCATTTCTTCTTTGACATTGCCTCTTTTGTGATAAAATTAGGTAATTATAAAATCATCATACTAATTTGTAAGAATATGAACTGTTGTGATTAATATTAATAAAGATATCTGTTTAAAATATTAAAATCATTATGTGTGATAGTTCAAGCGTTCGACAACACTTGGGTTTGAAACCCAGCCAGATGCTTACGTAAAAAAAATTACTTTTTAAAATATTTGCGCTATGTATGGCATTGGTAGATACGATAATTGCTACACATGGGAAAGTGACCGCGATGACTTTCTATATCTATCCCGCTAGAGTTAAAAGGAAGTGAATTTTTACTATAAATATTTATAAATCTATTCAAAACAATTCATAATCAAGCATAAAAAAAAAACACATTTTTACCAAGTTTATGTTTTTATACTTTGTTATACCTTGTTCCTTTTATTCTGTAGGACGGATAGAGATAGTACGCGATTTTTGTAACCAAACAGAGAACTGTAATAAAAATTCGAAAATTTGAATGGAATCGATCGTAATTTTAGCGCTTAGTGCTGACTCGGTTGTCAGAGATCAATACAACGTACGTTATTTAAAAATAATTTTTGATTATAGCCTAAGGTAAGGTAAAGTAACAGCTTATATTTGATCCAATAACCAATGACAATGAATATAAAAATTTCTTAACGCTATAAGAAACCGCAGTGTTTTGTCCAGGCGTTGCCCATTCGCCATATCATAATATAGTTACAGTTTAAAGGGGAAATAAGTAATATTAATAATAAAAAGAAGAAAAAAATTATTGAAAAAAAGCTGAGAGAAAGAGAGAGAAAAATGAGTATAGGTTCATTTTTTATTTTATATTTCTCAACTTACTCGCGCGTTGTACTCCATTGGTCGTTACGAGTCTTCTGTGTTACAGGATGTTGTTTTTTTTTTATTTCGCATACCAAATGGAGAAAATTGATTTTATAATTTTACTATCTCTAAAAATAATATAAGTACTTCATCTCTCAGAAAAATTCTCAAACGTGCATGTTTCAACACGAAGTTTTGTTTCATAGTCAATAACGTGGTGAAACAGCGCTTGTAATTACAATAAAAAAATTCAAGATAATAGAACTAATACGGCTAGTGAGTATAGGTGTAGTATTGGTATCAACAAATCATTTTAAAATTTGCTTGCTAGAATTCTACCCTATTCTTTCCATTAGGCGGTATTATACACTATCTTAAATATTATAAGTCATAATCAATGAAAAACGCACAGATAATTAATTGAAAATTATTTTAAAATAACCAATCAGTCAAGTCTCTTGTAGACTTTTCAGGCAGACATACACCATTATCAAAGTTCGCCTTGAGAAAATTTAAGGCATCGAAGTTGAGTGAGAAGTTTCGCCAAAGATGTCGCAATTAATTTTCAATAAAATTTATCTCGTTAGCTCTAGAAAATGACGATGTTCTCAATGAAGTCTAATCAAAATAAAAAAAAACGTTTTTTTATCTACCTCGTTCGCTCTTTTGTTTACTGATTACAGTATGTTAATTTCGATTTAAAACATTTAGACGTATACGTAATTTGGGTAAACATTTACCTTTATATCATAATTATTTATTTTATGAATCGTATAATTATTCGTTATGATGTTTTAAGTATTTTTTTTTCATTGTAAGGAAATCAAAAATTTCCTCACACGTTATAATTAAAAAATGATTGGTTACAGAAAGTTAAAAAAAGAATAATAAATTTATTTATTCATCTTTCACAAATTTAAATGCACAGTTTACTTATACGTTTACAGTTTACGTAGATCATAAATTTGTGAAAGACTGGTGTCTGAACTAGGGTACCCTGTAAGACAGATCACCAGCCCCCCACCATACTTATGATAGTTCTGTAATTTTATTATTAATATTAACTTAAGAATTAGCATGCAAGAAAGAAAGTGTGTGGTGTGTGTGTGAATGTGTGGTGGGTTTGTGTGGTGTCTCTGTGGTGTATGCGTGGTGTGTGTGTGGTTCATGTATGTGTGTGTAGTGTGCTTTATATGTTATTTAATTTATGATGAGATTTTTAACAAATTTTCTGCGGTAGTATAGTCGAGCTTTAGTAGCCAAGGTATGAGGACTTTTTTACATTTAGCTTTTGGCAAGTTGTAGATAGCTATTTTTTGGTTAATTTTATTATATAGGTAGGAACCTAAGAAGCAAAAGAATTTGTATGAGAAGTTTGTTTTATATGGCTCGGTTGAGCAAATTTTACTTTTGTTGCGTCTGTCGATATTTAGGTTAAAAAAAGAAATATCATAGATTAACAAAAACAGATTCTAGAATAAATAAATGGCTATTTGCTGCTAGTAGCCCAAAGGCTTCAACAACTTCAACAGGTTAAGAAGCCGAGCTGTTGCATATGTTCATTGTTTATAACAAAAACAGAGCATGATGATAAACACTAAATAAAAATCAGTTCTTTTTCTTTAGGTTAAAATAAAATAGCATGACTTTCCTTTCTTTTCACTATTTTGTAATCGCATCGGGCATTAGCGTGCGATCGTACTTTCAGAATAGCACTGAGAGGTCGATTTTAAATCTTCCACAAAAGGCAACGACCAAAACGGCAATGCGAAAACTATTGCAACGGTGAACGTGAAGTGAAAGTCCTAATTGGCCAAATGCTATATATCACAGCTTATTCCCAGTTCAGTGACCATATATCATATGAACTCTCAATTTAAATCCTTGCAGGGTAAAGACTTAAGTGACAAGGGTGAGCCCCCATCGCCACCAAAAATATTTTTGCCATCAATAAAACCAAAAAAGGGAAACTCTTTGATACAAGCTGTATTCCATTTTGCGAATTCATAAGAACTCGGAAAAAAAATCGAGGCATAACCATGCAGGAACAACGACAAACTTTTTATACTAATAAAAATAATAAGAAAAAAATCTACGGCTAAAAGAGAAATGAGCTCTGGTGAAGAGGAAAGACTTCGATGGCCGGACCCTTACGGAGTTAACTTGAGATATTGCGGCTATAGTAGAGCCCTTTGAGTCTTCCGACTAGCGGAAATTTAATTTAATCGCCTTTTCTTCTTTACTAAGCGACCGTCTGTGCTGGAGCATTTGAGTTTGTGACCGGACTTACTTTAATACGGCGTAGCACAGTATAACGACTATTGATTTTTTCCAAGTTAAACAAAGGAATCGCTTGTATTGTAAACTGTAACGTCAATATCCTAATGGTGCTAGCTTATTTTATTTATCATATTCGATTATTAACGTGACTATATCCTAGCACAAGGACAGGCTTATTTGGAATAGTTAACAAGAACAAAAACAATGACATTTGTTAAAAACATATTATCAATGTTTGAAAAATCATTACTTTCTTAAATTACCCGTAAACAAGTATACAACATAGCTAGTTATCGCTATCTCCTTTTAGCCAAGCTTATTAGGAAACCTAAATGTATTAGAAAAAGTTTCTAAAGCATGGGAAGTCTGCCAATGCGCACTAGGGCCGTGTGGCGGACTATGCTTATGTCCTTACAGAAAAGGCCAGCGCCCAACAGTGGGACATATATATATTGTATATATAAAGTCTGTAACTTTAACGTTTATTAGGTAAAAATTACCTTGTGATTTTTGTACTTAAGGCCTCGTTATTTCCATATAATACAGGTTATATTACAGGAAAATATTAAAAATATATCCCGCCTTCTTGGGGTTGAAGGGCGGGGGAGGGGTGGGGGTAATCGCCAATGATGTAAAATTTTTACTCAATTAAACAGGGGTGGAGTAGAAAAATCTCAATTATGTATAAATTCTCTTCTCTGTCAAGTAAAGAACATTTTAATTGTTTTTTCAATTCTTTTCGCACATAATAAAATTGAAGTAATTTACACAATCTAAGGTCCAAGCTATTCCAACCGAATCAAGGATTGTTTTATAAACTGAAATCGACGCTGTTCATTGAAAATAGGTACCACGCTGCCAAAAGGTCGTTGGCAATTATCGTAAAAGTAAACTTACTGGAAAAATGCCTACTCTTTTATTGTTCCCATTGTATTCTTTCGTAGGTCAAGTTATTTGTACATAATAGTAGCGTAATAATAAAACTAAATGGCGTATGGTCAACTTAACTCGTGCCACTTACTGTAGAGAAAATATCTTTTGCTGGTAACTACTGGGATTTAGGTAGCGGGGAGTTATTGCCTCTTAACAATTTGGATAATTTATATATAATGGATATTACATATAAATGGAAGCGTCAATAGCCTAATGGTTTAGGGTACGGTCTGCGAATCGTTTGGTCGTAGGATCAAATCCAACATTTGACTATTGACGTAAACCATCTCCTAGCACAAGCCTAGGCTTAGTTGGAATGGTTAACAAGAATGGTAGTAATAAGAATGAATATGAAATAATGCTAGCTTCCTTTTAAAAAAATAATTTTCATTTAACATTCAGCGTGATCTTGTACAATATAAAGTATTTTTCGTCATATTTACTTAATTAAGTCACCTCTGTAAAGTATTACTCTAAATATTATGTCGTTTCAATACACTACCTACATCTAAATGAATAAAATTTGATAGTTAAGTTTCCCAAAATAGGACATTTCTGGCGCCATTATATCGACCATCCCACTTACGATGGGTAATTTACGAAAATTCTCCTTAGAGTTTTTTATGAACATTTTAAAATGAACTGGTTGCTACGAATGCTACGCTACGCAAGGCTACTTGCTACGCAAGGCCGCAAAAGTGTTATTTGAAGCTACGGTCTATAGAATTTAAATTTGACATCCTACAAACTATACAATATATTTGCTTATATTTATAGTAATAATATTTATTAGAACAACAGAAATAGTATAATTTAAAATGTTGTCACATCCAAGTTATTAATTGTAATAAATGTTGAATATTAATTACTGGAAATTATAAAAAAACTTACAAATCTTTTAACAATAGCGGAATACACAGATTTGGCTGTCCGCTTTTCACGAATCTATTACGTCTCATATGAGACAGATGGAGGAGCCTATCGCCATACACCGAGAATCGTACTTTTTAAGCAAGTGATTTAATGTATTTTGAATACCGAAAAAACGGTAATTCATTGGTACAAGCTGACTGGGATTCGATCCCGCAAACATCAGATTGTAAGTCTAACTGGTAAGCCACCAATCTATCACACCTTTCATATTATAATAAAATAAAAGCATTAAACATTCCCTCATAGAATTTTTCGCCTCAGTTCAAAGTTTTGGCATAAATTATTATAAATAAAGGCAATTTGCATTCGAGTCAGAGTGTTTGCACTGACGCTTTACAGAATAAGGACTCTTAAATAGCGACTCCCGGTCCCAAGTTATCGGTTAGCCAACTGCAGCAGAACTTTCCCCTCTCCATTTCTTGCGAAACATAATAAATCTTTCCTACTGTCATTGATATTTAGCTCGCACGAGGGATGCGGGACACAATGGAGGAACTTTCAATAAATCATGGACAAGTGTTTGCTTGCTAACATAATACCTCTGTAAGTTCTTGTTTCCTATCATTTGGTGATTTCAATTTGTTATTTGATAAATAACAAAACCTCTCACACCCATCACCCGGAGAGGTAAGCAGGATCACGTAATTCCTAGTACGATCTTGACACGCCTTTCGCTTACGTAATTTTCATTACGACAACCGAGCCATTACAAATCAATTGGCATTGTATCAAATACCGTAATTTACTCTTTTCACAACGACCGATATGAATTGAATTTTTTGATTATGTTATAATTAATTCATATTAAATAATTGATTGAAATAAAACAGCATATTTGGATTTATTTTGAAATCTTCAAAATATGCTGTTACATTTTATGTACGAGGTTATTAAATATTAACAGCTTAAACAATATTCTAGTGTCAGTGGTACACAATTGGAACGCCACAGTGGCACAACGGAATTATCAAATGATTAAAAATCTATAAAAAGCGACGGCCTATCGACATATGACGAAAAAATTTACATCTATATTTCCATGTAAATACCTTCATTGAGGGACCTGTAGTTCTAGCAAATTTCATTATTAATTAATAATACTTTAATAGTTGGTTGAGGATATTATACCACAACTTTTTTGCTTCATTGACGTCCATTCATAATCGTCAGTTATGGATGGATACCTTACTTGCCTCTATTTATAATATATCGCCAATTTAGTGGATATTCCTCTTTCTAGGGTGCCCCTTAAAGCATACAACCGCGCTAAAAAAAATTGTATAAATTTATCACAGCCGAATTAAATTTGGAAAATAATTTAATTCTATCTGAAAATCATTCAATTTACACTATGAAAAAAGTACTATTTGCTCCTTGTTGCTTAGGTAGATTCAATGTGATTTCAGCGAAACGTGATTTGAAATTAAATTATGAATAATATTTTGAAGCAACATTTACAATACCCTTAGTTATACAATGAACTTTATTTTGCTCAGAGAATAACATTAAGCCTTTCTTAAATTACAGCTGCCACGCTTGCCTTATATAATCTCCGATGAAGCTTTCATTTGTTGTAAAAACTTTTTGCTTGGTAAATGTGGGTATTTTCAAGAGTAGAGTGAATAGGCATTTACTAAGCTAGTGCGCCTTACCATCCAGGACTGCATTTCTACTTGTGGGAGGCCTCCACTCTTGTTGATATTTGCGGGAAGAATAACACTCGGAGTCCAGATTTGTAATGTCCTTTATTATCTAATATCTCAACCATTTATACCATCTTATGTGCTACGTACTTGCTGGTACTAATTAGAAACTAAGTTTGTTGACCAATCAGGAAGGGACACTGATCAACAGCTATTTACAATGAGAGTGAGCGAGAGATGACCCTCTCTGTCACCCATCTTGCGCGCTCCGCAC
The DNA here is from genome assembly GCA_029286785.1 of Meandrusa payeni. Lineage (NCBI taxonomy): Eukaryota > Metazoa > Arthropoda > Insecta > Lepidoptera > Papilionidae > Meandrusa > Meandrusa payeni. Next base: position 5,156,914 of record JAGSMX010000027.1, read on the forward strand.
AGAGATAGCGATATGCTGTTTAAGACCCCCGATATCCTTAACATCAGGTGGCATCGTAGTCAAGCACTGGCTTAGAAATTATAAAAAAAAATACATATTTTATAGTAAATATAGTTATACGATAAGAATATTAATGTCAACTTCGCAAGATATTACCTAGAATTTTAAATTGTATGCTGCAATTATTCAGTTATACAAGAAGATTGAATGTAGTAAAATTCGACTATACCATCTGATATTTCACAAACGGGTCGATATCGAAGACGCCACATAAGGCCGGCTTATGATGGGGTACGTTACGGTATTGATGCTGATTGCAAGGAGATCTTTACAGGAAAATCACTTCATGAAATGAATTGCGCTCTAATTCCTGTGGTAGTAGATTATGACCGGTAGCCAACATTTAATATTTGAAACTTCAATAGCTAAATAATGAAAATAAAATAATGCTTTAGCTACGGTCTGCGAATCGTAAGTCGTAGGTACGAATCCTCCATTCGACTATTGACATGAACCATCTGCTAGCACTAGCTTAATCTTAATTGGAATTGTTAGCAAGAATGTTAATAATATTTTTTACTTCTATCGATTTGTTTAAAATGTGATAATTGTCTGCTGTGATATATAACGTATTATATGTATTTCACCCAATGATTGGATGAATTTTTGCACAGGTTTTCTAGCTTTTATCTGCGTTTTCCTTTTTGTTTTATTCGCCTGTAGAACGATATGTAAATTGGGTTTATTATATTATTTATTATTCATTAGGTACCTTGTAAAATAGTAAATATTTAAGATATTCGATTTTTTAATAATGTTTAAGCAAAAACTTCGAACAGAAATACGTATGGTGATAAGAAATACAATCTATTAGTATAGATCTATGTCACTACTCCTACATAATATCGTAAACATCGCTTTATTCGACCCATTTTCAGCTCACGTCTCAAGACACTTGCAGCCCAGTTCGACCAATCGCCAACAATTTTTAAAACGAGAATACGTTAAAGCGTAGAAGCGCATTTAACTTTTTACGAAGTCCACTACGAAGCTTACAAATTTAATACAATACAAATTACTTTACTTTTATCTTAATATTTCACCTTATGCTTTACACAAAATATATAAATACTAATAATACATTAAACTCAGAAAAAATCAATTACGGGTTATAGAATAATTAAAATAAACAAGTTCATATATTTACGAGCAAAAACAAAAACCGACTTCAAATGCTATTACGCGCAGACGCCATCTTTGTATTTCCGAATTTTCGTAGGAATATTACGAAATAGAAGTAATCAAAACTTAGCTAGATATTGATTTATTCGTCCATTTGTCGCGCAAATTGTTAATGCAAATTTAAGATTTATAATATTATAGTAAGTATAATATTATATTATATTTTCATATTATAATCTTATAATTTAGTCTAAGGTTGTTATTTAATAGTTATTTAAAATAATGATGAGTCTTAGTTACTTATTTGAATAAATGAATTATTATTATTATTATATAGTTTATTCATGGACGTCATTGTGAGAATTGGACCAAATTGAAATAGAACCACGTGGCACCACCTTTGAAATAAATAAAGAATTATCAAAATTGGTTTACCCGGTCAAATGCTATGAAACAAATAAAAAAACATGCAGACGAATTGAGAACTCCTCTTTTTTGAAGTCATTTAAAAAAACATTTATATTCCAGTAACAAGTTAGTACTTGAGCAGCTATGTTCGGATGATATCACCTCCAGCAATAGAAGCAAACCAGGCTATCACCAGGTTAATGTGAATGTAGAAATACGTGAAGTACCAACGATACTTTATGCGAAGTAATTTCACCCAAATTGCGCATAATTCATTCAATACACAATTTGGTTAAGTAGCTTTGTCCTACCACGAATGTGTTAATGGATGGAGTATTTTACTTTAATAAATGACACAATTACGATATGTTATTGTTAATGTTTACTAAATATGATTGCTATAATTGTTGCTCCTTTTTTGTTTTTCAACCGACTTCAAAAAGCGAGGACGTTCTCAATTCGTCTGTGTTTTTTTAAATGTATTTAACATCTCACAATTTTCGACATATAGCTGTAAGCAAATCGGTTAAGAAAGTTTAAATTTCTCAGAAAATAATGTCCGTAACTGAAATAAATTGTGCATGATTGTGCAATTAATTATCCTTAAAATAAAAATAATATTTTTATTAATTTATTATTTATATATATTAAAACATAAACTTAAACGAAAGGACATCTTACGTAAACTTGGATAATGCAGTGTTTTTCATTAATTTTTTTTTTTTTTTTAATTTTAGTACTCAGTGTTGCCTTTATGTGGCGATTTTTTTAAGGATATTCAATTGTCTATCATGCACAATTTATTTCAGTTAGCTAGCATTTTTATCTTCCGAGATAATCAAATTTTCTCAGTAATTAATCTGCTTCTATTCGAAACAACGACATACTAATTATCAGGTTTATAATTAGGCTATTCCGTAAGCTATTACCGTTTCCTTTAAGCAACTTAATATGAGAAATGCCGTCCTTTTTATCAGTGTCACATTTTTTTCCCAAAGGGAGAATAATAATAGAATGCCAAGTTGTATAAAAAGCGGCAGTGGCTATCCAAAGTTTTGTATATAAACTTGGATATCTCAAACTTTCCTCTTTGGACTTCTCTGTGTAATATTTTTTCCGGAAAAATATTATACAGGGCGTTTCATAATTATAAATAAAGTAAATAATGTTTTTTTTTTTATGCGTGTAAACTAGCGCTTGACCATGATCCCACCTGGTGTTAAGCGGTGATATAGTCGAAAGACAGTACGCGCTAGTTTAGTAAGTGCCTATTCACTCTACTCTTGAAGGCTCCCAAATGTAAGTATTATGTTAAGTTAAAGTTACAACCTTTATATATATAATATAAATGTCCCGCTGTTGGGCACACACACACTTTCCTGTAAAGATAGTATAAGGTCATAGTCCACCACGACACCGCGATGTAGATTAGACAATTGCACATGTCTTGGAAATATTTTTTAAGACATGTAGGTTTCCTCACGATGTTTTCCTTCACCACCGAGCTGGCATCACACACTTACATAAATAGAGTGAGCTAAGTGGTTCACTTAGCGCATTGATGTAGTAAAATTGATCCGCTAAAAGTACCAAGAATTTAAAACGTTCCATTTTAAAACATCAATGTTTTAAAGCGCGTTGCATTTAACGTTCCAACTGGTAAATAAACTATGAATTTCAGGCGCCTGCAATAATTTATCAGCCAATGTGTGCCTAGCTTTTCCGGCTAAGAGCCAAATTAAAAATAGCCAGCACGGGTGAGCAAACCGCATTTTATCAATGTTCAAAAGCATATTTTTATTCAATCCTGAATTTATGTACGTATTGTACACTCCTTTGGTTATTATCAAGTTATATGACATTAGATTACTAAGCAAAAACATGAATATCATACAAGTCGTTGCCTATCTCTACTCAATATAAAGTGTTTTTTTGACGAACCTGTACTGTCAGTGAAGATGACTGACAGTATAGGTTCGTCTACATTTTCACCGGAGAGAGAGCAGGTGGCAGAGCTCTTAGTTCCATTTGGAAGTATAGGCACTTCGAAAGACCAAGAAGAAACAGAAAAGATTTAGCTGTACTTTCAAGGCCGCATTCGAAATTCAATCGCGAGACATGCAAAAAAGGATTTTTTAAGAAGATATCGAAGTAGTTATTTTACGTTCAGAGCAAATATTCAAATTTTTTAAACCAGATATAGATTCATTTTACGCTTCACCCAATGTGGCAAAATATATTTTAATTACCTGATTTAAGGCGTTACTTAAAATTCATTTATGTAGTTCTATCACTTCTTTTCCAAAATTAAATGCGGAAACTTGTAATTATCTGTAGTAAATATGACACTTTATTATATTAAGTAATAGCTGTAATTTTCCAAACATTCTACATAACTTACATAAGTGACATACACTTTAAAATCACTTACTACTTTCGAAATTAAAAGTGATGACAAATGCTCAATCGAGCTAACAAGGAACAGTTGAGGCCACGTCTCGTGTACGAACAGCTATCTGAGACGGACGGTCGAAAAATCAGTGCTCCTACGACTCTGAACTTCAGTGTGAAGTTCGTCGGTGATAGTGAACATTACTCAACTTATTTCTGACAGCAAACATTCATACTCAAATATTCAGATGTAAATATTTTCCCTTGACTAAATACTTATAACTAAGTAGAGAGAGATGTAACAAAGTTATCACTTCCTAGATAGATAACTGCTCTTTATCAAAAAAACTGTCACATTATGTTACACTTTATATTTATGTTTTATATTTATGTATTTGTATATATGTTGTATTATTTACATTTATGTTACAGTTTAAAAAAATTGAGTGAGGGAAATGAAATGAGAGAATTACCATTACGGCCATTTCAGAATAAATTCAAACAGTGGCTAATTCATAACCGTTTTTATTCCCTTAAGGAATTTTACACGTTTAAACCGTGAAGTGTCAAGCGTGCGTGAAGTGACTTTCACGTGTAATTAATTTTTTAGACCATTTAAATTGTAATGTAGCTAGATTCAATTTGTATTTGCACGCCGATTGGGCGAAATATGCTAGTGGTGCCTACTTAGAAATTGTCATCATGTCAGTTACCATATTTCCTGCAAATAAACGTTAAACGTTTTTATTAGCTAATCGTTTATATGTCGATTACACTTAAAAGCAAATTCTTCATTCTCATTCTGTGTAAAGAATGGAAATTATTTGCATTTTTATTTGTTATTTTATTAACATAAATATAGGTAAACTTGGCATCAATTTTAAAATGTTAAAATCTAGATCTACTAAATGAGAAAATAATCAAATACGCAAAGGGCTGTTGTCATTTTCAAATTTATCATTATATAAAAAAAACTATCTAGTCTCATGACTTCATGAATTGTGGTCAAGTGTATATGGATCAAATTGGTAACATAAAGGTTAGCTAATCGTAAAATGGAACACTAAGCACCCGAACAGATGTGAACAAAGATGAAAAAAGTTTCAGAATTGGGAATAGGAGATGATTACTGTACAAAGAATGAAGTTTCGTCGTTTTTATGAAGTTGCCTTTGTACTGATTCCGAATGTTTCCCCTCACAACTTCGGGAAAGTTTAACCGGGATTTCTTATACTTTCTGTAAAGTTTCATTTTCGCCTAATCCCGTAATTTTTATTTCTTTTCTTCGCTTTGGAATTCAAATCGTTTTATTCAATTAAATTTTTATCAAATTTATTACAGAGAAGTTTGGAATACGCTATGTAAGTTGTGTCCACGAAACAAAATAAAAAGATAATGTTCTGGTTTTTATATTTAAGTTTTTGCTTTTTAATAAATTAAGAGGGAAGAAAGAGATATCGTTCGCCAACCCTTTTGTGAATTTGCTTTAGAAAACACCGAATATACCTAAAACTATTTAAAAAAAAACACAATTTTTTAAACATGTCAACACATTAAGTGCTTAACTTTTTAACTTCTCGCCTGATGGCGAAGTAATAATGCTGGCAGCCACATATTCTATTTAACTCAACAACTTCGGAATACATTGCTACCACCATTTACAGTCTACAAAAATATTTATACATATTACAGATTATAAATATTGTAAAGAATTTAGATATTCGAATTTCATTTTAACCCAGTTTAAGTATTAACCTTATTACTTAAAAAATACATCTAAACAAGATATTTATCTATTTCCTAAAATTAACAAAATTACATGAGAAAATTATCCAAGGAGACTGACTGGCCGTTTAGTTGATGAATACTGTACGCAATACAACCAATAAAATGTTTAACTAACTGCTTCAGATGTTATAAAATGCCTATAAATTTTAAAATATGCCAAAAAGCTTGGTTGCTTAATCGTTCATTATTCTATGATTTAAAATAATACTATAAAACATAAATTAATTTTAAGATTTTTAATTGTTAATAATATTCTATTAACACTTTTACCTCATGAAATGTAACATAAATACATATATCACTAACTCTTAGTGTATTAAAATTACCACTTGTATGTAACATTTGCAAATAAAATATTCTATCTTATTCTAATGGAATTTTAGCAAGGTTATAATAAGATGTCTGAGAACTTACATTTTCCCTCTAAACTTTTTGCATTTCTGATGCGGAAAGCTGACTCACCGAATTGTGATGTTTATGTAGTGGTGGATGATGTACCACATATTGGAGGAATGTGTTAAACATGAAGCGAAAAGAAAGTTATTTTAAGGACACAACAAGCCAGCCCTGTAGCTCTGGGCTACAGACTAAGACTACAGTATCCCCTGCCTGTCGTAGAAGGCGACTAAAAGGGGCCTCGGGTCACTGGGCGACAAGGGTAAGGTGAGGGAAGAAGGCAACATCGGCAGGCCTGTGTCGCCTTGCACTGCAAGGGCACAGGAAGGGAAGGAGTAACCTCTCCGCCGGGATGTGCTCTCCTAAGAGCACGGTGCAGAGGGTCTCCGGTGCGTTCCTCTGGAGGTCCCGGAACCCCTCACCATGTACCGAGGAAGGGTCGCCTTATAAAAAAAGGTCACAACATGTGGGTGCACTATTAATGGTCCCTGTCTCGTGAGATAGGAGGGATAGGAGGAAATAACACTACATACCAAAAAGCTCATATGAAGGGCCAAAGAAAGTAATTAAAGTTGCAAAAAAAATATTAAAACACAACTACTTTTTTTAATTGTATGTTTTGTGTAGTTGATAGATTTTTGGGTGTAGTTTTCGCCAATAAACTGCTCTGGCAGTTTGGCGAAACAATTTATGTTGCTATATAAATTAATCTATTTAGTAAATAAATTTTAAAACATGATTACTCTTGATCGAGTTTACTGATGTACCAAGCACAAATTTTACCAAGGAATTTTAAGTAATTTCATTAAACCGCGACGTTCGAACAGCCGACCATAAGACAGTAGTCAAACGTTTAGCCATGAGCTTATGAACGCCATTAACATAAAATCATTAATGAAATTCTTAAAATTATGCGTAAAGCACTTTAAATAAGACAAAAAGATTGTTGTTCATCAAGTAAAAAGCTGCAGTTAAGGAAAGCTGACATGAATAAGGCCTATTAATCCGCCACGATGATAGAATTTGAATATTCATGAGACGGTAATGTCCTTAAGTGGCCCAACAAGGTAAAATTAATTTAAAGTGGGTATTTATGAAACGAAATTGTAGTAAAATCTTTACCTTTTTTATTAAGAGCTCTTTGATCTTAAGATACCTCTTGAATTCTTATTTTTTAACTAAACTTCATTTTACTTACAATCGAAATAACAAAATAACGATAAAATGATACAACAATACAAACACACACGCTCGCCCCATAGAAGCGTAGGCAGAGATCACTGATTTCCACTTAGTACGGCCCTGGCACATCTTCGCTTCATTCACAACCATACATCTAAGCATGCACTTCCGTGGAAGTTACTCCTTACCTGCTCCTTTTCAACCGACTTCAAAAAGGGAGGATCTTCTCAATTCGTGCGTCTGTTTCTTATTTTTATGTTTGACCGATATTTAAACCGATTTCGATGATTCATTTTTTATTGGAAAGGATGTGCTTCAAGTTTTTAGTAATATTCGTACGATAATTCGGCAACAGATGGCGTTCGCGCGTAACGTTAGCGTTTATCCTTTGATTCGGTTTCAAGTTGGTTTTTGTTTTTGCTCGTAAATATATTTGTTTAATAATCTACAATACTGCCATTGTCTTTCACATCATTAACTCATGTTAGGATCTGTAGGTCTCGTGGAGTAAAATAGTCTGACAACTAATACACTCGCTTTGTTGAGACAGCGTAACGTTGTACAAGAATTATTTATAACGAGTACCGTGAAAACTGCGCGTCCTCACAATCTTTTTACAAAATGAATTAGAAGTCAGATTAGGAACTAATAAAGTTAAACTATTGTTTACAATACCAAGTTCATGTGGCGATCAACTAAATTATTAATTATGAATTAAAGATACAATAAGGTTCAGGTAAATCATCAAGATATCATTGGAAGTTATTATGCGTAACAATCGACGGGTGTCATGTGTTGCCAGCTAACACTCATAACCAACTACAATTTTTAAGTATTCATAACCTTCATAAATATAAAGTTACCCTACAAAATCAAAATATCATCTATCAGAGTTTCTTTTTAAATATTAAAACTCTTGCACCACAATAACGACTATTAATTTGCCCGGTGAGGTGAGTCTGATAAATGCCAGCTTAATAATAGAGGGTGAGAGAAGTGGTGAGGGGTGGCTGTGGAGTTCGCCGGGTGGCTGCTGTCAAATTTCATGCACTAAAGCTCTGGCAATGATCTTTCATTCTACCCGGTAGCCGGACAAGTACAGTCACCGACGGTGTTTTAGGAAATATTTGTTTTACAATGTTATTTTTCAACAATAAACTGTAAATGGTCTACAATCATTACTATGTTTATATAATATTTTTACGTTTGGAATATATTATAATATAATATAATAAAGCATTAACATTACTTACCCAAAACAACTGCTAAATAAAAAGAAATAATTATATTAATTGTTCGTATTACTTAATTTTTCTCTTATTACTTTTATTATACTTAATTTTAAGAGCGCGGTATGAAAGAGACAGAGAACGCAAGTGCTCAATGAAGTAGAAAAAAATACTTCAATTTTGTTGTAATAACGTGTGTACCAAGGATACGTTGTCACAAATTTAACGTGCGCCCAGACACCTAGGATTTTTTTGTATTTTTGAAACCAAAAAATCATTGATACAAGCCTACTGGAAATATTGTTTCCTTTATCAAAACGCAAGTCGAACTCCCTCGCCATTAGTGTATCCATTTAAATAGAATCTTGTATATTTTATATTGAATAAATCATGAAATTCTTTGCGTTATTGTAAATGAACGCTGAGCCATTACACTTTACTGTAAAAAAAGGAAACAAAATCTCATGTACATAAATTTATCAAAAAATGTACTATTGGACACATTTTAAATACTTTCGAGTTTGACTGTACAACGTGCATTTCGTTACATATACTGAGGCCATTGGTGCGTGGTCCGTTTTATCTTCACCATACACTTCCTGATAAGAAGCTTACCTGGCAAACATAATAAGGGTTGACATTTTCTACGTGTTCAAATGAGAAGAAACCTTTTGTACCTTTAAACAAGAGCTTATTTGAAATATCAGCTCAGTTACTGGTACGAGTCATCTGGGCAACATCGTTGAGAGCAGTTTATGCTTAGCTTTCCTCTTGACTTTTGGTATATACAAGCTTGAAACGGAATTTCTTCATTAATTTTGTATTTAAAAAGCAATTTTTTTTATTAAGAATGCCAACAATATTTCTTTTTTTTTCAGGAATATCACTCAAATTCTTTTTAACCATTCCAACTAAGCTTAAGCTTGCGCTAGGAGATGGTTCACGTCGATAGTCGAATGGTGGTTTTGAACCTAGGACCTCACTATTCGCAGACCGTGCCCTAAACAATTAGGCTATCACGCTTTTTAAACCTAGTTAGCTCCAAAATTATCAGGTCTCATAGATGACAGCATAATGTGTCAAAGACATTACTGCAGCTAACCCAAGCAAACATCGTAATAGGAAGAAAAAAGTTGTTTAAATGTATTTTTCTAACTTTTTAAAATGGTTTTTAAATTTTGGTCGACCAAGCCTTTATAAGTAATGCTAAGTTTTTTGAGCAGAATTTGATTTGAAAGAGCTGTCCAACATATAAATCGAGTCTAAAGAATAAATAGTACCTAACTAAATGAAAATTAAGTATGTTCCAGTAATTCTGTATTAATTCATCGTTATTGTAACTCTGAAAGTTAGAGCTGGATTAAAACACTCATTGGGGCTCGCGCCTTTGCAATTAAGTCGGGAGAGACTAAACAGGAACGAGACCGACATGTTTGCCTTATCGAGTAACAGCGTTATTATCATACTGTTCCTACTGGAATAACAAGTTTAAAACACGTAGCGATAAAATATGTTAGGAAACGATATTATAAAAGAAATTTGATTTAGAATTGATAAAATTATTATTTGCTATTTTTTTATATAACAAGCTAAGAAGTAAGAAAACATAGTGTAGCAACTGTTGCCCATAATGAGTCTGCTCTTTCGAAATTGTATAGAATACATTTCGGAATATGTACCCGGGTATACCTGGGTATACGATATTATAACAGAAATTTAATTTAGAATTGATAAAATTTAAGTCACGATTCGTACGATACAGATTATTCGACTTTATCTTTTTTTATCTAGAGCGTATCAAAAATACGATTCATTTTTAAACTCGAAATTTTGCGTGTAACAATAATATAATTTTGCTAGGCATCGAACCCACTATCCGGTATTGTAATGAGGCGTTTAGATAACATATATCTACGTGTGATAGTTATTCTCGAGTCTAAAATTTAACTTTAATCTATTGTTCTATAACGATAATGGTTTAAACGACTCAAGATTTCTTTTTCCTTTTATCTCGTTTTCCGATAAGTTCGTTATCAGCAATGTAAAAGTACTAGATTAACAAAGAGCTTCGGTTCCTTCGATTGAAAAGAAAACCAATTTGCTCTATCGTTTTCATTGATATGAATTGCGCTATACCATTTCTTCGAGCACAAATTGAAAAGGTCTTCACAAAGTTGTCATCTGCAATTCGCACATCTGTCTTACCGTAATTGATAACGTAACAACGCTTACGGTAAAAATAAATTAATTGCAATAAAATGTATACATATAACAGTATGTACGTTTATTTTTTATTTATCTTTAACCTATTAATTATTGTATCATAGCGTTTGATTTGTGAAAGACTTTTGTCAATGACATGATAACCTCAGGCAGAAAAGTTAAGACTGAAAAAAAAATATATTTCTAAATTTCTTACAATAAAATAAACTTACAGATAATACTAAGTAAAAAAAAGAAATATTTACAAAAATATAACTTTGCCAAACCGTCCTCGCTTGGCAGCGTGCTAGAAGGCTGGTAGCATTACCACATTGTATGGCAATGCTTAGCCTCTGTGTAATAAGCCAGCCCTCTAGTCACCAGATGTGTCGCCCAACTTCTTAGCTATCACATTAAAAGGTGGTGTGCAGAAGGACCCCACGGACCCAAAGTTTCCCAAACGGCTCACATATGAAACCTCTATCGAGGTTACTATATTTGCGGCGCTTGTGGTTTTCTGCAGTTGCGGCCGTTCCGGCCTCAACAGAAGATTCTGGAAGATGTGACGGTGCCAAAGTATCGACACATGTAGCATCCCATACTAAAGGCCATCCTATCTTCCAAGTTATAAGAGTCATACTGTCTGGTCTCTTACCATCACTACGCATCAGTTCAATTGGCTCATTATCATCATCATGGCATATTTGATGTAACATTAGTGGTGGAAAGAACCCGACGGATGATGTCGTTGAGGTTGGAGTGCCGGGGAATGCGTCCTGCACTACGCTGGCATGAAAGTCCGTGGTGTCCCAGTTGGTCGAACTGAAATGTATTATTGCAAGACTAATCATATTTATTTGTTTCTTGTACAATAATATTGTATATAGTCATTGCGTCTTGTGTGAATACGTTTGTGTGAGTGCATGCATTACAAGCATTTATATATTATACTAGCAGCCTGCTGCAATTAACAATTATGTATTGAATTTTGTCTGAAATGAATGTAGCCTAAGTTACTCCTTATATATCATCTGCCAGCGATGTTAAAGTTGGTACAGTTGTTCCAAAGGTTAGCCGGAATAAACTGACAGACAGACAAAAATGGAAAAACTGTTGATATATTATATGTCCCGTAAATACATTCATATGCACGTATAAAAGGTATTTTAATATTACAAACAGACACTTCAATTTTATTTATTTGTATAGATATGTAAATTTTTATGATGAAATTTAAAGCTTCATGTGTGTTTTAATAAGGTTTTAGTGCTGCATTATATTCTGTCTTTTTATCAGCGCATTTAATAACCATGTAATTAACTCTACTATTTATATATTCAAGGAGGCTATAAACAGGTAATATTATATTATTTGAAATCATTATAAACATAGGAACGTAAGAAAAATAAACATTTTAGATCAGTTTGTATTATTATATTATTTGAAATCATTATAAACATAGGAACGTAAGAAAAATAAACATTTTAGATCAGTTTGTATTATTATATTATTTGAAATCATTATAAACATAGGAACGTAAGAAAAATAAACATTTTAGATCAGTTTGTATTATTATATTATTTGAAATCATTATAAACATAGGAACGTAAGAAAAATAAACATTTTAGATCAGTTTGTATTATTATATTATTTGAAATCATTATAAACATAGGAACGTAAGAAAAATAAACATTTTAGATCAGTTTGTATTATTATATTATTTGAAATCATTATAAACATAGGAACGTAAGAAAAATAAACATTTTAGATCAGTTTGTATTATTATATTATTTGAAATCATTATAAACATAGGAACGTAAGAAAAATAAACATTTTAGATCAGTTTGTATTATTATATTATTTGAAATCATTATAAACATAGGAACGTAAGAAAAATAAACATTTTAGATCAGTTTGTATTATTATATTATTTGAAATCATTATAAACATAGGAACGTAAGAAAAATAAACATTTTAGATCAGTTTGTATTATTATATTATTTGAAATCATTATAAACATAGGAACGTAAGAAAAATAAACATTTTAGATCAGTTTGTATTATTATATTATTTGAAATCATTATAAACATAGGAACGTAAGAAAAATAAACATTTTAGATCAGTTTGTATTATTATATTATTTGAAATCATTATAAACATAGGAACGTAAGAAAAATAAACATTTTAGATCAGTTTGTATTATTATATTATTTGAAATCATTATAAACATAGGAACGTAAGAAAAATAAACATTTTAGATCAGTTTGTATTATTATATTATTTGAAATCATTATAAACATAGGAACGTAAGAAAAATAAACATTTTAGATCAGTTTGTATTATTATATTATTTGAAATCATTATAAACATAGGAACGTAAGAAAAATAAACATTTTAGATCAGTTTGTATTATTATATTATTTGAAATCATTATAAACATAGGAACGTAAGAAAAATAAACATTTTAGATCAGTTTGTATTATTATATTATTTGAAATCATTATAAACATAGGAACGTAAGAAAAATAAACATTTTAGATCAGTTTGTATTATTATATTATTTGAAATCATTATAAACATAGGAACGTAAGAAAAATAAACATTTTAGATCAGTTTGTATTATTATATTATTTGAAATCATTATAAACATAGGAACGTAAGAAAAATAAACATTTTAGATCAGTTTGTATTATTATATTATTTGAAATCATTATAAACATAGGAACGTAAGAAAAATAAACATTTTAGATCAGTTTGTATTATTATATTATTTGAAATCATTATAAACATAGGAACGTAAGAAAAATAAACATTTTAGATCAGTTTGTATTATTATATTATTTGAAATCATTATAAACATAGGAACGTAAGAAAAATAAACATTTTAGATCAGTTTGTATTATTATATTATTTGAAATCATTATAAACATAGGAACGTAAGAAAAATAAACATTTTAGATCAGTTTGTATTATTATATTATTTGAAATCATTATAAACATAGGAACGTAAGAAAAATAAACATTTTAGATCAGTTTGTATTATTATATTATTTGAAATCATTATAAACATAGGAACGTAAGAAAAATAAACATTTTAGATCAGTTTGTATTATTATATTATTTACAAAATAATAGGATATTTTACAAAATATTTACAAAATAATAGGATATTTTACAAAATATTTACAAAAAATATAACTTTGCCAAACCGTCCTCGCTTGGCAGCGTGCCCAGAAGGCTGGTAGCATTACCACATTGTATGGCAATGCTTAGCCTCTGTGTAATAAGCCAGCCCTCTAGTCACCAGATGTGTCGCCCAACTTCTTAGCTATCACATTAAAAAGGTGGTGTGCAGAAGGACCGCAAGGACCCAAAGTTTCCCAAACGGCTCAAATATGAAACCTCTATCGAGGTTACTATATTTGCGGCGCTTGTGGTTTTCTGCAGTTGCGGCCGCTCCAGCCTCAACAGAAGATTCTGGAAGATGTGACGGTGCCAAAGAATCGACGCATGTAGCATGCCATACTAAAGGCTATCCCTTCTTCCAGGTTATAAGAATCAAACTGTCTGGTCTCTTACCATCACTACGCAACAGTTCAATTGGCTCCAATTTTTCTCCAATATTTGATGTAACATTAGTGGTGGAAAGAACCCGACGGATGATGTCGTTGAGGTTGGAGTGCCGGGGAATGCGTCCTGCACTACGCTGGCATGAAAGTCCGTGGTGTCCCAGTTGGTCGAACTGAAATGTATAATTGCAAGACTAATATATTTATTTGTTTCTTGTACAATAATATTGTATATAGTCACTGCGTTCGTGTGTGAATACGTTTGTGTGAGTGCATGTGATTACAAGCATATATATATTATACTAGCAGCGTGCCGCAATTAAAAATTATTTATTGAATTTTGTCTGAAATGAATGTAGCCTAAGTTACTTCTTATTATATCATCTGCCATGTTAAAGTCGGTGCAGTTGTTCCAAAGGTTAGCCGGAACAAACTGACAGACAAAAATGGAAAAACTGTTATCTTGATATATTATATGTCCCGTAAATACATTCATATGCACGTATTTCAATTTTATTTATTTGAATAGATATGTAAATTTTTATAATGAAATTCAAAGCTTCATGTGTGTTTTAATAACGTTTTAGTGCTGCATTATATTCTGTCTTTTTATCAGCGCATTTAATAACCATGTAATAAACTCTACTATTTATATATTTAAGGAGGCTATAAACAGGTAATATTATATTATTTGAAATCATTATAAACATAGGAACGTAAGAAAAATAAACATTTTTAGATCAGTTTGTATTATTATATTATTTTGGTAATTTTTTATATTTAGATATTAGATTCATAATGTTGGTAAATAATAAATATTATTATGCACAAGTTATTTGACAAATTCATAACACAAATGCGTCAAAGCTTATTTTCTTTTGTTGCCTCTTAGTTAAGCTATGCGGAAAACCGCAGAACAAAGCTAGTGTGATTATGAAGTTGGTATATAAAATTATTATTAGATCATTTTTGACCTATCGCATCTGCGGCATAAATATTAACAGATATCCTTTTTACACCCTTTGAATGTGTATAGTGTTACACAAAAGAATACTCTAGGTGCCTGCTAACATAAATCATTCATCCTTACATTACGAATTCTTTCGGTATGAGCTCACTCACTTGCTTTAATCCGAATTATAAATGAGGTGCTACAGAAGCGCTTACAAAAAGTGTGAAAAAATGTGTTCCCTTATTAATAAGTAATTATAACCTAAAGTTCGGTTTCAGAAGAAGTAATAGTCTTATACATATACATAATGAAAGATCTACTTAAAGAACATGATCGGATGGTAGCCGTATCGGTAACCACTTGGCCCCTGGGCTAAATTACTTATAACGAAGGTTCAGATAGAACACTCTAAGGTGCTGCTATAGCCGAAGACTTGTATGTACTAAGTTAAAACTTAGTTCGTAGAAGTCTTCGGACTTTCACCAAGCTTATGCAGCCATGTAAAGGGTGATTTTTGTATTTAAAAATCGAAAATACGGCAGTTCCTTGGGTACAAGTCTATTAAGATCTGATCGTAAGTCGAGAAGTCATTGATGTGCATGTAGTAAAAAGCGGTTACTAACAAACAATCCAACTTAATTCATTTATCTGTCTCAAGAGCATATTATCATGGATTATTGACTAGAAATTTTATTAAAACTTATAGGTTTTTTGGCTAAAACGTGATATATTTATAATATTTTTCTCTTTCATTTTATTTTACAGGAAAAAGGATTTTTACTTTATTTCAACCTGCATAAAATTCGATGTGACAACAAAATATTACTAACCCATATTAAAGATACTATACACTTTTGTAGCGTTATACCAATGGCTTTTCACATATCGCCGAGCATTGAGCCTCATAACGTATGCGTCCCTCATTAATCTACGTTCCGAGTTTGGCAGTAACTGACCGGCAAAATCCGTATGCAGAGACTGACAGAGATAAGCTTGCCGATGGCAGATTCGAGTTTGTCATCAAGCCTACTGAATAGGATAAGCAAAATAAAGCCAATGCTTTTTTTATAATATAATTTATTTATACCAGATAATTATACAGTGAACCCGGAGGCCCCTTTCAGTCGCCTTCTACGACAAGCAGGGGATACCGTAATCTTATTCTTGAAAGCCCAGAACAGGACTGATGTGCCTAAATTCTATTACCAGAATGCCAGACTGAGCAACGAAATATATCACTTAGCATCAGAGGGGAAACGTGATCAAGCGCCGGTTTATATGGTGTGTATAAAGAAATACAGGCTCTCGCTTTAGTAACTTAACTGATCGCAAATCTTTTATGAGATTTTAAAGATGGCAGAACAGAGTCTCTTAGCCGGGATTTCTTTCGAGTGAGTCGTCACAAGAACTCATGAGATTTGGCATTTGCCTATATTCGTGTTTGTTTTTCCTTATACACATATCCTTAGATCAGAGGTTCCCAAACTCGTGCACGATTCGTATGTGCTTGCCACTATTCGACACAGACAGATTTTTTTCTTAAACATTAATTAAAAATATGAATGATTACTACGTTTTGTAAATACATTTATCTGGGTGTATGCAATATTGAATAATAGTTTTATTATTTTGATTTTTTTTATTTATTATTTATTAATAAATTATGAATATAATTAAATGATGGGAAAATGAGAATGTGGTGCCCAACACTCGACCGAAATTTTTGAATGTGCTCAAAGTATAAAAAGGTTGGGAGCCACTGCCTTAGATTATCATGGAGCTACTAATATGTCAATCACCAAGCATTCTTTCAAACCATTTTTAAAAGTTATCCTACGTATGTGTATACATTAACATGGGACCAAACCAAATTTGTTGAAAGTTAAAACCAAACTCTTTTAAACAAAAAAATGAAAAATCGGTTCATAAACGATAGTGCACAATCATTAAAAAAAAAACAGACAAATTGACCGCCTATTTTTTGAAGTCTAACTGACTCCAGGTGGCGGCTATGTCCAAATTTCGAAACATATTATCTCCAACATTGCATAACAACTATGTTACATATAGGTGAAGGCTGAAGGTTCACTACACATAATTTAGTAACCTAATTTTCGTGTTACAACATGCACGTGTTCTTGCATAATTAAATACTTGAAAATGTCTTATGTGTCACCATCTTTATGCTTATAATTAAGAGAGTAAGGGGTAACTCTTAGCTGTATCAAAGGTAAATAAATCGTAAAATAATATATAATAATAATATATAAAGTAATCGTATCAAAAAGTATATAAATCAAAGGTAAATAAAAAAGGTAAGTAATCAAAGGTAATTAAAAAAGTGACCCAATCTTATTAGTAATCAATACCAATAAATAGGGAGAGGCTTTATTTGTCAGCTTTTACTGCAAAACCTATAGAAAAGATAGATGCTGCGTATTCTAAAGAATATTTTAGTTCTTCTTCTTGAAGTGCCATCTCCTACGGTAGGCTATCATTAAGGCTATTTTAATTTTTGATGCAGCGGCACGGAATAAGGATCGTGTGCTCATGTTGTACCATGTCCAGAGATTTCAAAGCCACGAAATACGTCTTCTTCCAGGTGGTCGTTTACCCTGGATTTTTCCTTGGATGATGAGTTGGAGTAGTTCGTATTTGGTATTACGCATTGCAAATATTTTGCTATCATTATAAAAACACGCCACGAGCCGTGGTAGCTCAGTGTCCAGGCGGTCGCCTCAAGTTGCATAGTACGCTAACAACCCGAGCTCGATCTCCGGTGCCAGTACCAATAGATTTGGTGTTGCAATTTTATGTGCTGATTTACCACGCGCTCGGCGGTGAAAGAAAACATCGCGAGGAAACCTACAAGTGTTAGAAAATTTTTCAAAGACATGTGAAGTCTGCCAATCCGCATTAGGGCCGCGTGACTATGCCCCTATACTCTCTTTACAGAGAAGGCATGTGCCCGGCAGTGGGACATATTTATAGGCTGTAACTTTAACTTTAACTTGCAAATAATTTAGTGTACGAGTATAATATATGTACGCATTTACAACTTTAATTTTGTGCATTAAAAGGAATAGTTTTCTAGTGGAAATTCGATCCAATCGATTGACATGTTTTTTTGGAACGAACAACGCCGAGCAGCCTGGACGCCTCTACAGATTTACCGGATTTTTAAGAGCTAAGCGACGTAAAATGTTTGCGACATACCTGTTAGGTCGCTCAGCCTGAATATCTTTAGGGAGACCTGTGCTTGGGAGATTAATGCGATAGCATACCGAACCGAGGGTGCTCCGGAGGTAATCTAAATCAATTTTGTTTTTATTGACATGTTAAACTATTGATTAATATCTCATTTGAAACATGGCAAATCAATTATTAGGTAAATTATGTGAAAGCGAAACGAGACCGGATACCTATAATATACTATTATTTAAAAAAAAGCTTGTTTTTATTAAAATAGTATATTTTCTAGAGTAATATCATACAATGTGGCTTGTATATCGTGTGAACGAACTTACAAAGCTTTCGTTTTAGGTCATATTTTCCTGTTATCGGCTACTTGCTGGAGCGAAACTAACGATCATGTCGAAGTCGGCCTCTCAAATGTCACAGTGATTTATCGTTCATGCCCAAAGGCACATTTATGTGTAAAGAACTCTTTTATGTTAATCAAATTTAAAAATATCAATTTACAACCAAATTCGTTATTTTTAAGATTTCGACTATTTCATTTGTTAACTTACTATCTGATTGGATCTGAATCCCAGCTTGTACCAATTAATTGCCGTTATTTCCGTTTTTTATGTACAAAAAATCAGTTACTAAAAATTTGTATCTGGCTTATGGTACCACGTGGTCAGTATCCGTGACTCATGGGATGAGATATATTCGGTATAACGACAGCCTACTAAGACATCACGGCAATACAATCTGGTACCTTTTTCCTTAGCAAAGTTAGGGCAAATCTTACTTGTGGTTGATTACTAGCCTAGAATTTGTTTCTTGCAATTACTACATTTTTGCTTCATTGCAAGGTGTTACCGGTACGTTCTGTTAAAGTTCTTAAAGCTCCTAATACAATAGCCATAGAGGTGATTTTAATTTTAATATCAAAATTAGCAACGATGCCAAGAAGAGAATATTTCTTTTTATGAAACTATTTCAAGTGTCCTTTAATAATTTATAAAAGTAGCTGCTTATATTAGGTAAAAATAAAATTCTCTCGTCGTAAATAGGTGTTAAAAAGTGGTTTTGTGATTGCGTACGTTCTGTAAACGTACGCAATTACAAAACCACTTAACACAGCGATTCGGGCTTCAGATATTCCAATCAATTTTCAATCATATTATGATTGCACGTGACCTTTCTTCCCACTAGTCGGTAATTAGAACTTCTGTCTGCTATTTGCGCGTTGACGGAATTAAAATATCGTTGATGCATATCTGTATTGTATAAATATATATATATATATATATATATATTTATATACTTGATATCAATATATGTTATATATTTTTTTTTCATAAATATTACTAAAATTTTGTTACCCATTCCAACTAAGCTTAAGCTTGTGCTAGGAAATGGTTCTAACGTGAACCATATTCGAATAGTGGATTCGAACCTACCACCTTACGACTCGCACACCTATCCATATCCTAAACCATTAAGTTTAGGATATGAATAGGTATGGATCCTAAACCATTAGGTTTAGGATATGGATAGCGACGCTTTAAAGATGAGTCACATTGTTTAATATCAATTATAAACCAGTATGAACAATGTTTCTATTTTTCCTTAACAACATTTGTTGAGAAAAGATAAATTGGAAGTTGTGTTCATTAACGAAAATACTTTCCACTTAACTCAGATAATTATAGACAAAATTAATTTTTAATTAGATTAAAATATAAAAATGCATTACCCAACCATTTAATGTAAATCCTAAAAATGGGGCTTTACGTAATAAAATGGGAATTTCAGAAACATCACGTCAAATAACTAGTCTATTATAAACGCGTGCTCGCTTTTACCCTAGTATATTTAAATTCACTATTCGCGAACATATAAGTAGTAATCCGATTATTGGTAAATGAGAAATATATCCCCTTATCTTTTCCAAAGAAAATAAAATAAATTATCTTCATGTATTACAGTTTCAACGCTTCCGTTCAGGAAACATATTGTCATTGTTTACAGCAAGTCATTGAATCTGGCAGTACAAAAGAGGCCTCACATCGTCCCGGCCTGCGCCGTCGTTAATCTTAATCAAGTCTTTGTGCTGATCACGCTCAGTTTTAATGAAACGTTAAGGATCTAATACCGTTACAAATACATACCAATTGACTTGCTTGATATCAAAGCGACTTTTAGCTTCAATAATGATTTAGGGTACGATCTGACAAACATTAGGTAGAAGATTGAAAGCCGTCAACAAAACATTGGACTAACGTGAACATTTTGAAGCGTCAATAACCTAATGGTTTAGGGTACGGCCTGCGAATCGTAAGGTCGTGGGTTCGAATCCACCATTCGACTATTGCCGTGAACCATGTCCTAGCACAAGCTTAAGCTTAGTTAGTAGTTAACAAGATTGTTAGTAATATTTCTGAAAAAAAAAAAGAAATATTACTAGCTTTCTTTTTAAAAAAAAAAATTCCTAGCACAAAAATATCTAAGAAATATCTCGCCTATATCTTCCGAGATATTCAAACTTTCTGAAACCGACCCTTTATTTTAGCTTATGGCTATATTTCAAACTGTTTCTTATTAAAATATGTTTCGTGAAACGAACAAGCAAAACAAATTGTCATCAATAATTTATTTTTATTTGCAATACCAAACAAATAATTTAAGTTGGTACAAAAATAAATGCAAAGGCTATTCGAGAGAGGGGGACGAGACGCTTGTAAGTAATCAAACATTAAACAAGATTAAAGCGTGTCTTCGAAATTATTATGTTCAATGTGATTCGTCTGATGTCCGTTGATAAAGTTTGCTTTGAATATTCATTCAAGCATTGCATTGATCCGATTACAGCCTAAATTAAATTTTATGTTGCTTGAATTTTCATTAATTGAATTTACTTGTAGAGATAATATTTAGTTTACAAGCAATAAATTGCGTTGGTTGAGTGTTTTTTTTATTATTTCTAAGCAAGTGCTTGACTACGATTCCACCTGATGCTAAGTAGAAATGCAGTCCTGGTAAGGCGCATTAGCTTAATAAATGCCTATTCACTCTACTCTTGAAAATACCCACATTGTAATCGGAAGGAAAGACCGACGCGGGCAAACTATTCCAGTCCTTTGTTGTACGAAGAATGAAAGACGTAGCAAATAAATAGTGTAATAAAAAATACCCAAAAATTAAAAAAGTTTAATAGGCGATTATTTACCGGCGGTACACATAATGTTAGACTTTAACTACATGTAACAAAATGTATGTATTTATATGATTATATTAAATTTCTTTAAGTTTTTACACAATCTTTAAAACCATGTTAAGAAGGTACTTTAAAACTTTATCTTCTTCAACGATTATATCGACAGTGGGACAAGTTCACTACATGCCCATACTTATGCCTACAAGCCCAGAAACTGTGTCAGGGGCTTTCATAATAAGTGTTGCCATCAGATAAAAATGAAATAGCTTTACATTATTAATGTATGTATGCCATAGGGTTCGTGTAAAACATCGTTTCTGGAATGTTTAAATTATGTATCTATATTTATTCGTATTATATAAATGCATTATGCAATCATTGTACACTTTTTTATGATACAAAGGGATGATAAGTGATCCCGCCGGCCAGAAACACTTAAAGGAAGGTATTATATAGACACCATTTCAAGCCGGTATTCTGATAAGGCTTGGTACTTCCGTGGTATTTCGTGGTAAGAAACCGAAAAGCGGAAATTCATTGGCTTTTTTTTTCGATGAACCCACACATGTCGGCCAGGGAAGCTATAATTACTTTACCGGATTGTGAAGTGGCCTCTATTGTTGGTAACGTGACGAGGACGGGCTTGGTTTATTTTTACGCGTAAGCAGCTGAGTCGGCTTTCTAAGGATAAAAAAGTTATCTAAGGATAAATTCATTGGTGCAAACTAGATGGGATTTAAACCTCCATCGTTCATTCCTGCAAACCGACTTGGAATTACAACACCATCGGACGGAACTACCAGCTGTAACGAATTCCTTGAGCTACTTTATTTTTTTTCTGTTGAACGAGTGATTTCAACTCTTTGCATAGAGAATATGTTATTGCTTAACTTTTCTTTATGCGAAGTAAAATTTTCTTCCACCACGTTACTGTGATAAATCAAAAGTTCTTTGAAAGCGCCTTGAGCATACCTTCCTCGTGAATTAAAATGCTTAGGAATATGAAGTTTTTTCAGAAGTGGATTAGCTTAGTAAAGTTGATACAATATGAGTACGTGTGAAAAAAGTACTTTAAGGCTACTTAAGCTATATTTTCAAAAGCTATATACAATAGATGATTACTACTTTAACCAAATGTGCGTCTAAGCTACTTTTAGATGAGCCTCTTAAATATTTCAAACTTCCTTTCATTTTGATTGAAACCTTGTATGTTTATTTGAATCATTTTTTTATATTCAATTTTTGAATGCCTTAAAATTCGATTGTCCCACTCATGTGTGATGATTTCTGATTTGATTTTTGAATTAATTTCATGTTGCAATTCTGCCCTAATACGAGACACTGTGCTCTTTACTAAAGTAACATAACTTTATTATAGTTATCTAAAAACAAGAACACTCAAATAGTATTCGAAAGTATTCAGTAGGTACTCCTTATTTCTTCATCTTTAAGCTCCCTTTACGGTCCTTGGCTTTGTCAGGCAACTTCCTCCACCTCGGTGTTTCTGTGGCCACAGTGCTCCAGTTACTATGCCAATTTCTTTGGTAGCTCCATTCATACCGTCTAACCAACGGAGCTTTGGTCTTTCTCGACCTCTTCGACCTTCGTGATCCCTTGTCATAACTGCCTTGGGTATCCTGGCTTCATCCAGCCTCATGCACTTGACCAGCTCATCTGAGTATTCAGGAGTCTTCATTATTTGGCTCGTATTATATCTAATTCATATTATTAATACTTCGGATGATATCCGCGGTCATATCCGCCCACTTCGTGTATATCATATATGTCAGTCTTCCCTTCCTATTAGAATTTATAGTGTTCATATTGTGGGTCGCATACGACTAGGGCTGTATGTAAAAAAAAACGAAAGAAGAATGGAAAAGCTTGTCCTGTTCCGTTTCGGAATCATTGCTTGATACTTTTAAAATCGAAATGACTGGAAAGACTTAAATAAAAAGTAGCATTTGCCACTGAATAACTTTTGTAACATAGCGTACTAGACATGTCGCGTTTAAGTTAACATAAAAATTCTCTAAAGTATAAATATCATTAAAAATTTAATTAAAGCACTAATTTCATCATATTTTCCCTAGCATATTGTGATTAACTTGACACGAAACTTTAAAGCACACAGAAATGAACACATGTCGCTAAACATAAATATTGCTCTTACAAAAACTTAGTTTGACCTGTAAGTGACCCCATCTATCATCGGCGAGAGATCTTGATATGAATTCGATATCCCTCCCTACCACCTATCTGCTTAGATGAAATTCGTAGATACTGGTAATTGGATCTCGCCTTCTTAACTTTAACCTTAATGATACGAAACATAGAAGCTACAGATAAGCTCTTTCTTGAACAGATATACACTCGTGAGCAAAAATGTCGCCATGGAGGCAACACTAAGTACTAAAATTTAAAAAAAAATGAAAATTATTGTATTATGCTAATTTATGTAAGATATCCTTTTTCGTTTAAATTTATGTTAATGAAATATAAATAAATTAATAAAAATATTTTATTTTAATGATATTTAATTGTCTATCATGCACAATTTATTTCAGTTAGCTAGCGTCTTTATCTTCCGAGATATTCATTCTTTCTTAACCGACCCTTTATTTTTGCTCACGGCCATATTTGGTAAATTTTGCAATGTTATATTTTTGAACGGGTTAGTCTGTTTGAGATTTTATTATCACATTATTACGTACCAAACGACATGCTTGAATTATGCACTCATTTATGCGACATTCATAAACCGATTTTAATTTTTTTAAAGAAATTTTTTTTTATAGGCAAAGGTGCAAACGAGCTTACGGTTCACCTAATCTTAAGTAACCGTCGCTTCTGAACATATACACCGCAGCAGGTGTGTTGCCAGTTTCCAATTAAGGTCCATAGTAAATTTACTGGCATAAGACATTGGATTCCACTAAAAGTAATTAAAATCACATAGAAACATTTTTGTTGGTTGAAATATTATAAGTTTATGACTATAGTAAAGACAAGCACTCTGCTATTACTTTAACGCCTGGCTGATGTAGAGGTGACAATATGATTAGTGTAGAATTTTTAATAAAATCTATTTAATTTATCATATCAATGAAACAATTTAACAATGCAAATATGCACACATTGTTTTTTAAAAGAACTTGTCGTCTCTCGGCATTACAAAATTGTGTTACCGTTAATACACGTCTACATTACACTCCGCCCGGTTTCATCTCAAGGTGATAAGATTTAAGTACGGATAAAGTTACATAATTTACATTGAAACAAAGGAATCATGCGAAGAGTGTCAAGGAGAATAATAGAAACGAAAATATGCATTAATTCAGTAACGAACATCTGTAGCAAGCTGTTATCTTCATAATAAACTCTAAAATTTTATTTAAAGTAATCATTAAGTTACTCGGGGGAAGTAATTTAGGCGAAAATAATAACAAAAGCCGGTAAGATTGGAAGATGGGCTTTCAAAAAAGAGTCTATTTTCTCGTTTACCTCTTCTGTAAAAAAAAAGTTCTAACGTCCTTTTAACCCAAGCGAGATAGACAGACACCGCTTTTGCTATCCGCCTTTCAACAAGCTTTTAACATAATTAATTTAAAATTTGACATTAAAAATCCCAAAACTAATGTTGATAAAAAACATGCTTTTATAATTTTATAACCAATGATAAACTCTTCTAGTCCTAGTGCACATCACCTTTTTAATGTGTTAGCTAAGATGTTGGTCGACACATCTGGTGACCAGAGGGCTGGCTTATACCTTGCACAGAGGCTAAGCATTGCCATACAACGTGGCAATGCTACCAGCCTTCTGGGCACGCTGCCAAGCGATGACGGTTTGGCACAGTTATATTTTTTGTAAATATTTTGTAAAATCTTTTAAATTGTAAATATTTCTTTATTAGTTAGTATATGTTATAATCATTAGCTATTAGTAAATCAGTGTTTCTTTGATTTAAATAAAAAAAGCTGTGTATTGAATAAAAAAAAAATCTAAAATAAATAAAATGTCATGATAAACTTCAGAAAGAGCTCTTCAACGATCTTAATATGTTCCGTACGTGGCTTTAACAAATTGACTGTGACAAAATTTAATTGATTTTTAGGAACCGTAAAATAGAACCTCATTGATACAAACTGACTGGCATTCAAGCCCCTGAGCATAAGATTTTAATACCGATGCTTAGCTACTAGACTATCGCAGATAATATTAATATGACTGGATAGAAAGGTTTTTTGTTTTCTTAGAGATAGCCTGAAATAGTTGTAGGCCGTCATCGAATTCCCGATGGCTTGTACATGTGCTGTTTTTTCGGTTTTTTAAGAACAATAAAAATCATTTGCTAGGCTTTATGTCACCAAATATAAGTCACCGTATAAAATGAATAAGGATCTTGACAAAGAAAAATGGGAGTTTCCAAAAATTTTGCATACAAATATTGCTTTGAACCCCGGCTGCAGAGAATTTAAATTACGTTTGCTCACAACGGGACTTTGTTAGAACGCACCAGTTAACTCGCTATTACAAGAGGATGTCAAGAGATGTGAAGGCTCTTTAATTTTATGCCGTGTTGGGTTTCCGCATGAAGAAATAGATAACGACCTGAGGATTAAATAGGTATATATGTTAAGTGTCTCTGTCAAGAATCTGCCACTTTATCTCTTTGCGTGGGTGTTGCGAGAGCGAAATAAAAATATAGAAAGGAAATTGTAATTCAAAAGTTAGCTAAATGAGTGACAGTCTAAATTTTATAACATATACTGGTAATACAGAAGCGTCATTACTTGCTTTCGGAACCGATAATAGATTGAACTATAACTAGTTGTCGAGTTACCAAGAAGTTTTGAGATTAACAAAGTCATTTAACACTTGAAGTAACCTGTTATCTAGATTCTGGCATCATTAAATAATGCCATTTCATTTGTAAGTATCAACGTAAATCCGAATTTAAAAAGAAACCTTGCATAAGTCATATTTATATTAAATGTACGACCACAGGAATTTATAAGTCTAGCATAAGTTCCGATTTCCATTATTGACAACTCACTGACATTTATTCAAGCCATATAAAAATATTTGTCTACTGCGTATACCAAATGTCGGATCCCACATAATTTCAACTTTTCGATTGATTTTTGTTCACTCATGTCCTGAATTATTTATATTTAAATTTGATCTAGTGCTGTCTAGAATTGTACATTTAGATACATGTAATAGAATACAGTAACCGAACTAGGCGTGGTCTTCTCTCGGGTGCCCCTAGAAGCTAGAAATTGTAGGCTGAGCAGCATAGTTCATTCTCACAAAAAATTATCATTACATGATATGAGTTTGAAATAATTTTATATATATACCTATACCTAAAAAAAAGTTCTCTCGTCATTTTATCACTAGCCAGCACAGATATAGGAATCGCCATTCACGTTTACCGAGCAAATTAAGTCTCACAATGATGCCATATTAATCCCACCATCCCCCCATACAGTGGTAGAGTTTAGTAAGCGTTTTTAACTTACGCCAAAAAACGCTTACTAAAAACAACTCTCGGCCGGGTAGGATTTAAACCCAGACTATCACACGGCAAGACGCTAAGGCTATTACTGCTTGCCTTTGGAGTCTATTAAAACGCATAAGATGGTAGTGCCTTGGTTAATAGGTCTTGTTATTTTTATTAAGTTAAGTTTTAATTAAACTATAAGATTTTTTGAAGTAAAAATTATAGTCTTATCATTTTGGGACTAAAATTAAACGTGTTAAGACTGCCATCTCTGCCAGCTATTTGGGTTTTTTTTCAATTGGATGGTTCTTAACATTTTAATTATACAACGATTTCTATTTAAATCCCGTAGACATGCGTAACAATCATATATGTATTACGTACAAAAATTATATTAAAAATAATACAGATACCTTTTAAAGGGGCAAAGGAAATGAAACTAAAGGTACAATTTAATAAGATACGATGCCAATGTCTTTGTCAAACGTTACAAACAAAGACTGGAGACTTTCACTAAAGTGTATTACCTGCTAGGACAGGGAACCGTTCTTAGTTAATTGAAAAATGTTACCGGGGTATTCACTAAATGCAATTTGTCTTTCATATACTCAAGTTTTTCAGTAGAAACAAATGAGTAAGGAAACGAGATTACATTACATATTTTTAAAATTAATATGAACATGTGTATGATACACATTTGAGCATGATTTTGAAGAGGTTACTTGGTTTCCTTTCTGGATATTCTCAACAAATTCCATACTTTGTAATTCTGCATTAATTTCCATAAAAAGTAAATTGGCATTGGCTTCATTTGAGGTTAGGTAAAGTTGGTCATCACTGGCTTGCACGGCGCCAAGGCCGCCTCACAAGGCCGCCCCACAATAGGCAAGACGAGGCCAGATTCACATCCGAGCATACCTCATGGGTGACCCGCCTCGCTGGCGAAATATATAGGTGAAATTTCCTCCATAGTTTCTAAAAGTTAGTAAAGAGTACATTAAATAAGATTAAAAAGAATTACGAGACCTGCCCCCGTCTATGCATTATTATTGCTTAGTGCTACTACCTGTACTCAGATGATTTCTGGTAAATGGATAAGGACAATCAGATATAATCCAACAAAAATTATTAATAATGGTATATTATGAAATTTTACTACTGGTGTGAAGTGTATAATTAATCGATCGTTGTTATGTCTAGATCATAATAAATAAAAATTCCCATTCCATTCTCGGTTATACATTTACATAGTAAAATATACATAGTACCAGACTGGATTTTTTATTCATATTTATAAACCTAATCAAAATAGTATTTTACCTTTAAAATGTAACGTGTCAAAGTATAAACAGCATTTACCTAACAAATAGCTCTTCAAGCAAATAAAATGGGACGTTGAAATATTCATTAAATTTTAATATCGTATAAACTTCAGCAATTTACAATTTTCAAGCATCTTATTGAAGTGACATCGCAGGGACAGATAACGCTATCGTAAATCATTAGGTTTTAATGTAAACATTGCTGTGTATCTCCTTCTCCCTAAGGTACTCGTACTATCTCCTATCGGAAGTCGCCTTGTTTATAGCAAGAAGTATATTTTTTTTGAGTGAGTGTGAGATAGAGATAACTACTTTGTGAGCTGCGAAATAAAGTCTGAAAACTCAAAAACTTACTACCAAAAATGCCACCATACATAGCGTCGAAATTATATAAATTATAATAGGCATTTTCCTCTTCAGTCTCGGTTATTTAATAAACTGTGAAAAATCTTATTACATTTACATAAAAGTAACGTAAAGATGTTTATAAGGCGTCCCGAATAAACACATTACTTTACTATGTGATAAAAAGTCGTTAAAGAAGATACTCGTAGCTTTGATATAGAGTTTTTAATGAACTTGGAACTTAACCGAGAAGTTACCGGGAGACAACTGTAAATCTAGCAGTGATTGGCATATTTCCTAACTAAAATTATGACAAATTTTATTTATAATTTATGCGTTAATGAATTACTTAAAAATATTTCTTGGCTGTACGTTGCACTTAGATAATCTGCGAAGTTTTAAATTGTCAGAGCTGTAGATTATATTTGATAAAAATAAATAAAAATAATTACCACATTTTTAGCTTAAAAGCTTATAAAGCCTCAACAGAATAACGGAATTTCAAAAATAATTCGACTCTATATAATACATGGACACGGAAAATAAAAATAAAATGAGCGTTAAAAAATCCGTATTCCGCTCGGGTCCGGGAATTACTCCCTAAGCTGCCTCATCAATCAGCACGTGCGATCGTGCGTTTGAATGAACGGGGAGTACGCTGCCTGCTTCCAGTCTCGGTGCACTCCTCATTAAGCCCTACTGAAAACCAAAAATCATTAGGAAACTTATCCAAAGTCTATTTATAACGTTCACTTTGACAATCAAGCTAATGATGAATAAAAAATAATCTTTTCTATAGGAATATATATTACAATAATATGCACACAATAGACACGACATCAAGGGGTAGGCAGAGATCACAAATTTCTACTACTGTCCTACATATATCCTGGCACACCTCTATATGAATGAAATATTTTTTTCTTTCATAATAGAATGGAAATAATCACTAGAAGATGATATTCGACTCTCTACACGTATCTTCTAAGTAGTACTACACGTACCTTTTTACAGCAATACGAAATCACAGTAAAACTTGCTACGCGCTCTACGCTCGTAGCAGTGTTAGCTGTAGCATGAATTGCTTGGCTTGACCTATAGATATGTATTAAAACTTTATAATGATACAGGGTACATATATTATACACTTCTTCTTCTTCTGAACTGATGAGATAACTAGACACATTAAACCTCCTCTATTTCAATTCAATCCTTTCTGACAAGGGGGTCGGAAGTCTTTTAACAAATCATAGAAATCACAGCTGCTAAAGACTTGCGTTACGATGTTCGTGGCTCAATACACACATATATATGTAATCAATTATCGGATATAAAATTCTGAAGTAATAATTATATCTTTTTTCATAAATTTTATTACATTTTTCCGACTTTATTACTATTTAGTTCCTTAAACTGGCACTTTTACCAAATTTTGGTTGACTATCAATGAAATTTTTCTGTTTTGTAAATATGTTTGCCGACCTCTGGTCTACTGAATACCTGAGCATTTATAATATATTATTTGAATGTAACTCTTGTCGCTGTCATAAAATGAGCTCCCCTTTTTGGAACCATTCATGTTGTTTTACGTTCCGGAAGCGGAATGTTAAAAATTTTCCAATATTTGAAGTGAGGGAACTAAGGAAAGGTTTGAATTTTCCAATATGAGAACTTGTTAGCAAGTTAGAGAACGTGCTAGGAATTGTTATTTAAGAGATAACTTTATAGGAAAAGTATTCGTTTTATATGGATATTTTCTGTTTGCAGCTTAAAGAAAAAAAAATTAAAATTTTATAGACAAGATAAAAATATATGCTGTTTCAAGTTATGGACAGTGTTCGTTTTAATTTTTTTAGCCGTTATGTAATATGTAATGCCTTGACCGTTAATACATATTGCGATGCGTTCATCCATTATACTTTGTAGGCTACGCACGTACAACATTTTTGGTATTATTCGTGCGTTTGACGTATACGTGAAGTGCCTTTGTCCTCGTCCATGATTTGACCGTACAAAATAAACTATACTTTTAGCAAAATAAGTAATATTAAAAGGATTATTTATATATTAAATGTGAATATTAAATTGTTATAGTAACATTGTATCTTACTTTTTAATACTTTGCTACTGTTTTAAAAGTAAGTGACATCTTTCACTTTTATGAATTGAACTTTGACCAAAGGCTCCATGTATAGCTTTTGATCTTAGAATTTGAGGCTAGGCTTTACACTTTAAATTTCATTTTATACATAACCGTTAATAAATATCTTTTTTAAATGAAATACGTACTTCAAACTAATATTTTTTTTATGCGTGTAAACTAGCGCTTGACCATGATCCCACCTGGTGTTAAGTGGTGATATAGTCGAAAGATAGTACGCGCTAGTTTAGTAAGTGCCTATTCACTCTACTCTTGAAGGCTCCCACGTCGTACTTGGACGGAAAGACTGACGCCGGCAACTTATTCCACTCCTTTGCTGTATGCACGATGAACGATGACTCAAATCGCTTCGTTCGGACGCGCGGAACATCGACTATAAAAGGGTGGAGACCCGCCGAGTGTCTAAACGTCCGAAGGTAGAATGGGGATGGGGGAATTAACTCGTGTAATTCCTGTGCACACTCTCCAAAATGTAATCTGTAAAACACCGAAAGGCTGGCCACCTTGCGCCTGTGCTCAAGACTATCTAGGTGTAGATCTTGGTCACCTATCAACTTTTTGGCCCGCCTCTCCATGGAATCCAGTGCCGCGAGTTGGTATTTGGCTGCACCTGCCCAGATATGACAACAGTACTCCACACATGGCCGGATCTGTGCTTTATACAAAGTCAAAAGCTGTCCCGGTGTGAAGTACCGCCGTACCTTTGATAGGACTCTAAGCTTCCTAGCAGCTACCTTCGCTTTGGATCTTTCGATTCCCAAAAGCAAACCAATATTCAGTTAGGAACTGTAATTATATATCAAACTAAATAATATTCAATTCAGTTCAGAGACAATGTTAAGTTATCTCAAACACTGCCTGTACACCATGGGCTTTGTACTATTACTATGTACAATTTTGTTTTGCTTGTAATCGAGTCAGCAGTACAAACACGTATACGTAACAGAATATCATTTTTAGGATGGGCTGGTTAGAAAGTTTTTAGAATTCATCTAATAACTTAGAGTCGCAAGAACAAAATGTGGCTGAATGCCAAACGCTTCGGGTAGTCAGATAACATGATTTTACAAACACGTTAACAAGAGTGCAGAGTGCTGTTTCTTTTCTTCACTGCCACTACGACAAGATGAGTGTGCTTGAATGTATACTAGAGCGTGCACTTCTCATATTCATCTCCTTATAAACCAAAAACACAGCAGCAATATAATTTTTACAACCCTAGCAAGGCTACCAAAAAGTATTTTATAAGCATGAGCTTTTATACTGTGTCTAAATGTTCGAAAATAACCTGAAATATTAGCGATGATCAGACGTATACTGGGTACTGTTATATACATTAGCAAGTGATTTATGTATGTAACGAACGAAAAGAGTTAGGATTCAAACCCCGGCCATAATAAGATCGTAAACTGGAACATTTCCCACTAGGCTGTCACTGCTTATGTTTGTTAATCATTTTATTTATGCCATTTTCAAATGTTAGCTTACATTTTAACAATATTATTATAAAAATTAAAATATAAATATAAAAAATAAAAAGATTTTCAAAACCTAACCTATTATTATTTGTGTATGTATGTTATCGGGTTTCCAAAAAAACACACACGCAATATTCATGTGCAATTGTTTGAACAAAATCAAGTAATATCGTCGCAAGAGTAGATAGAAGAATCAAGAAATGTAGATAATAGAAGATCAACAAAAATTTACTATGTAAGAGTATTGCAAAGAGTCCTCTACAGGATAATCACAACTAGAAGTCTGCCAAGATCTTTCAAAATATAACGTCCTTTTAGTCCAGATATGATTGTTTTCAAGTTGAATTATTATTTGAAACGAGGACTTCTTCTGGTCAATAAGTGGTAAAAATATCGGGGATTAAAAAATGTATTAACATAATTCATAATTATTTCATTCAATTTCTAAATTCAAATCAAAGCGTCAATAGCCTAATGGTTTAGGGTACGGCCTGCGAATCGTAAGGTCGTGGGTTCGAATCCACCATTCGACTATTTCCGTGAGCCATGTCCTAGCACAAGTTTAAGCTTAGTTGTAATAGTTAACAAGATTGTTAGTAATTTCAGGAAAAAAAAAAGAAATTTTGCTAGCTTTCTTTAAAAAAAAAATTGAATATATCGATCACCATATGTGTGACTTTATTCACATTTTGTTAAAGATTTATAGCAACGCCATTTCACCGTAAAAGTTTTCATTCAAGATTTTTTAAAGAAAAAGGAGCGATGCTTAAACACGCTTTTGTAGAGATGCTCGTTATTCCAATAAGTGGACCCTTTGTAGTGCAAAAACAAGATTCTAACCGACATCACACACAACAAGGGACGTCAAACTTGTTTTTCTTTGACATGCATCTAAACGAATTTCAGTAATAAAAAGGAAAAATTACATGTAAAAAAATATTACAAATAGAAATGATATTTTTAAACCACTATAATTATTATTTGATACAATAATTGTTGATCTCGACCCTATGGGTCGGTTTTACTGAATCAAGTACGGGCTTATGCCAAGTATCCTGGTCCAGGTGTTTTGGTGTGCGAGCGTGTGTGTTTTTGGGAGTGCGTATGTTTTGTATGCGTGTGCGTGTGTGTATATGTGTGTTATTTTTAGGTTACGTGAATGTCTTCGTTATTTAAGGCTGTAAGACTGGTTGGATTTAAAAAGCGACGCACTATTGAGCATGTGTCTATCACTACTGATTTTTGCAGAGATATGTATGTGTTTTTATTGAGATCTTGTGATTTTATGGCAAGACCAAGGGTATGACACCAGTAGATGAAATGATTATTAAAATAATATAGTTTTTATTTTGCTTCCACAAAGGTTACATATTCGAATTACATAATATAAAATACATTATTTAGTCTCCTTTGTGAGAGACTGATATCTGTACTAGGTTGCCCTGTCAGACAAAATACCAGGCCCTCTGCCGCGCGTATTACTTATATCTAGTTAATGTGATTTAATAAATCAAACTAGTTACTTGAATGCAGATTAAATCATAAAGGTATTTGCCTTTTATGTGTGTGGGTGATTAAGAATTAGGATATTGTATCTAGAAGGTTTTAAAATCATTGTAATTAAGAGTCTCTAACCAAGCTGACAGTTCCAATTTGCATTTGTATTTAGAAAGCAAATATATACTTATTTTTATTAATATTGTTATGGGAATGATTCTGACGGTTTCCTGGTGCCACATCTGCTTAATTTCATCTGCTAGCTGAATGTATTTTTGAATTTTCTCTGTGTGCTATTTATTATTATTTATAACAATTTGTATTATTTACGCATCGTCTGTCTCAATTACATCTAACGTCGTCTTTTATATATAAACGTTATGAAAGATATTATAAGCATAGATAATGCATTCTTAACATTAAGAAGTAAAAATATAGCCGTGAGCAAAATAAAGGGTCGAAATAAAGACGCTAGCTAACTGAAATAAATTGTGTATGATAGACAATTAAGTATCCTTAAAATAAAATAAAATATTTTTATTTATTTTTATTAAAATCATTAACAAACGAACGAAACGAAAAGGATATCTTACGTAAGCTTGGATAATACAGTATATTTCATTAAATTTTATTTTTTTTAAATTTTAGTACATAGTGTTACCTCCATGTGGCGGCACTATTTATTTCAGTTGGGTAATCTAGTCTTTATCTTCCGAGATATTCAAATTTTCTTAACCGACCCTTTATTTTTGAAATACAGACAGTGTACGATATCTGTTTGCAAGAGTTAAAAGCACATTAGAGCTTGTTATTTTTACACGAATTGTGATGACGAATACGTACATATAGCGAGCACATGAGATGTGTTTTAAATATGAGTTATCACATCAGTATGGTGCTCGTTAGTGTTTCTCCGTTGTGTTCCAGTTGGGTTTAATCTAGCCGCAGGCTGCATGCATTAATACCGCATTTATTCTTCACATATAATACCGGAATAAATATTTTTCAACATACAGCCTAAATCTACATAATGAACGTCCCTTTAGGTCACATTGTAACCTTTTTCTATTAGCAATTAGTAAAGTGCTACATTATTTAGGTTGTAGCTAGTGAAATGGCTAAGCTGTCGAAACATTTTTAGTTATTTACTTATTTATTCTTTATTTGCACACAATACAAAAAAAGGTACAATTATGCGGACTTAATGCCAGAAGGCATTCTCTGCCAGTCTACCTTGGGGTTGTGTAGAGACTAAGTAACGGGTGCAAGCTATGTGAAAAAATAATAAATAAAAGAAAACTATAATAAATGCATGCATATATAATATACGTTCCTACCTACAAATAAATTAAATATATAAACATTATAATTATATATTTTTTTTATATATGAAAAGTGGCAAACGAGCATACGGCTCACCTGATCTTAAGTGATCACAGTACTAGAGGAGCTGTAGGTGTGTTGCCGACTTTTGAGATAGGAATAGGCTCGTTTCTTTAAGGTCCCTAAATCGTAAACGTTCGGAAACACCGCTGGCGACAGTTGATTCCACAAGTTGACAGTGCATGGGAGAAAGTTACGCGAAAAACGTACAGTCGTTGAACGCCAACCATCAAGATGGTGGCGGTGGAATTTGGAATTCTGCCGAGATGTGCGGTAATGGAAATCGGTAGCTGGGATGATTCCGAAACCATTCCTCAGAACAATCCCCATGGTAAATGCGATACAGGATGCAAAGAGAACCGACATCTCTTCGCAGAATAATAAATAGATACATATATATATTAATAGATGGATAGGGACAGCAATTGTCAAACTATTCCTTGCTTAGGTAAAGTTTCCATAGTAAATGTTTGAAAGTACTGATTATGATGTAAAATTAACTGATGTTTGAAAACATCACTTACTTCTCTTTTACGTGTATGTAAGTTTAGTTTATGTTTGGAGGTGATGTACGAATACCCGATGCTTCGCAGATGTTTTTTGAAGAATTGTCTTCTTCAACTGATTGATTGATTGACTGATCTTACCCTATTTAAATGACTACCACCGTCCAAACAATACCAGGATCTGCGCGTGTATTGTCTACCTTCGTTTTAAGGACGTTAGAGAATTCAATGAAATACAACAAAAGTCTAATAGCATAGCCCTTTTACTCATTTGGAATGGTTAAAAGAATGTTAATAAACATTTTGAGAAAGAATTTGTAAGCATTCCTTTTAAGAAATGTTTCAAGAAATTATTTTTAATTTTTTCTTTTTATACCATTGAGAAAGTAAATTCTTTATGAAATTACTTCTGTGACCATGTAACAAAAAACATTCATGCGGAAGTGAAACGTTGATTTGTTGGGCTTAAAGCGCACGCTCGAATAACTTTCGGATTAGGGTAACCTGTGAGCAAATATGTACGTATTATATAAAATAGTTGATCAATATTTCATTGCTAATTTTCTTTAAGTTGTTCTTTTCTTTACGTTGCTTACGTTGCTTGGTATACGTATTTCATACTTAAATGACTTACCTCACCTATACTATTAATAAATATGTTGCAAAAGTGATCAAGTATTTACTACTTAAACTATTAATCACTTTTGCAACAATTTTTTTATCCTTCTTTGAATTTTGGAATGAGGCATTCATTCATCACGCGAGCCCGGTCTTCGCGCATGCCGCCCATAAACATATCCATAGGTTACAAGTAATTCAGAATCGTTTTCTGCGACGAGCCACGGGTGCGCCGTGGTTCGTACGTAATCGCGAGCTCCACGTTGATACAGGGTTACCGACAATAGCCCAATTCTTTAAGCAGGCATCTCGACGGTTTTTAGAGACTGCCACCAAACATTCTAACAAACTTCTTGTAAGTGCCGCCACTTATAAGCCTTCCTATAATAAATTCCGTCGCGTCGCCCGGAGGCCGAGACACGTTCTTGACGATCCGGACGACGCGATTACCATTGCACAGGCTAGATATCTACAAATCCACAAAGCGTCCATTCGCGACCGTCGGAGGTTGCGAATAATCCTTGCGCGTTACCGCTATTTTATGGGCAAGCCCCACCCCTTAGATGTTAGGAGCGATGCTGCCGATTTGTGTGTGCTTTTCACTACATCCTCTTTCAAGCCATATTGTTCTTTTTCTTCAATCGTTGTAGCACTAACTCAGAGTAAATTCATGTCTCCCGATAGAACATTTTGTTAATAGCAGTTCATCTGACGTGTCAGGATCGCACTAAGTGGAACTCAGTAATCTCTGCTTACCACTCAAGGTGATGGGCGTGATCGCCTCGTGTTAAATAGAAAGGCAACAAAGGAAAAAGGAAACAAGTTCATTCACTTATTAGTTCGTAAAACCTTACTTACTATTTGACAAAAATCCTATAAACACTTAACTTTGTTTAAATTTAAAATTTGTTAAAAATTTTATGTACGCGTTATACCCTTTACCTGCCTCGCATATACCCTAATATGCCTGCGAATTATAAACATAAGAATGGGACGACTGAGTGCAGAGGATGGTTGACAAGCTTGGTAATCGACAGGGATGACCTGATTGATGATACCGATTAGTGACTTTTATTTCGCCTCGTGGAAAATAAATATTAGCGAGGTTTTTCCACAGCTGGAATTTCCACGTTCACTTCAGCGGTGTCTGCTAAAATTGATCTAATATTAATTTGTATTATTTGTTCTTCTTTCAAATTCAAATTTCAAATCTTTTTTTAGATCTTCTTTTTAAAAGTTATTAGGCACAAGAACGTTAAAATGTGTATAATTGTAAAATAATTTAAAAATATTGCAGCGTGGGCACTGCGTTATAAGGGGAAGTGTACATTGTGTGGTAAATAAAGGTATAATTCGATAGACAAAAAGCATACCCAAAGGTTTTTGTTGCAGACAAAGTTAGCGCCGACGCTTCTCGAAGTGGCAATCAAAGTTAGTTTAAGCTTTAGAATGTCCCTTAGGTTATCCGTAAAATAGCAACCGACCGACCCGTAGGTCGGCCCTCTCGGGCGCCCTCGGATCGGAATGCTTACGCGTAAAATATTAACAGGCTACCCCCGGGGACCTTTATGTCAAGTTACTACGAAGTTCAGGTTAAGCGGCATAAAAGCTCCATCCAGCCGTGTAGTTCTGGACTCTCAAGAATAACAGTACGGTATCCCCTTCCTGTCGTATAAGGCGACTAAAGGGGCCTCAGGTTCACTGGGCGACAAGGGTAGGGGCCTTTGTCAAGGTGGACCCGGGAAGAAGGCGACATCGGCTGGCCCGTGTAGCCTTGCACTGTGGGCAGGGGGAGAGGGATCCCACTGGTGGTTTTATTTAAATGTACTTACGTGTGGTATGTATATAGTGCAATAGTGATTAGGAGAGTCGGTAGGGGGCAGACTCTAAGCGACATTATATGTATAAGTGTATTGAGCGTTGACTTTAAAACATTTGTGCTCACCTTTCACCATCACTTTTATTTAGTGTTTAATTTCTTTCTTGTTTTTGTTATTTCTATTATCAATTGATCGATACTTTTTTCACTTCTTTATGTGGTGAGTAAATATTAATTTATGATTATTATATATTATTACATAAACATACGACCTTTTAGTATAAGAAATACATATATGTATATAAAAGCTACGGATAATGTTAGAGATTCCATTACTAAAATTGCTTCTTTTGTAAGCTTAAGTACAAAAATGCCCGTTCTTAGTTACGGCTTTGACGCTCCATTCCATTCAATGACAAGGAGCGAGAACGAGCTGTCAGGACATAATGAATCCATTGTGCGTTATATTGTACATAGATTTTAGCATAGAACTCTATTACCTTATTTCACGAGCAATAAAATATGTTTGGTCAAAATTTAAATAAATTACAATGTTACTTATAACGATAAGCTCTCAAGTTTTTTTAAGCTATTGCCGTGCTACCAATATCCACTTTTCGCCATGCTTATTTAGTTTCATATCGTCTGTACCGAAAATATAGTCCAAAGTAATTTTAGAGACAAAAATATATTTTTATTAACCAAATCAAAAGGGAGGAGATTCTCAAATCAGCTATTTTTATTATGTTAGTTATTTTTTTATGTTATGTTTGCTATAACTTTTGACTGGGTGAACCGATTTTGATGATGCTTTTTTATTTGTAAACTGGTGCTCCCAGTTAGGGGTGCTTTTAGTTAATGATTTTAATTGTAAGTAATAACTCGAAATTTTATAATATAGAAATTCATTTGAAGAAACAAGTACTACACCAACAATTAATTTGTCGGCGGAATTTATAGTATTTTACTAATTTTATAGTAGAATACAAATCTCTAAAATAAAATAAATTATCGAAAGGTCCTTATTTTATTTACCAAATACAAAATCTAATACAATTTCTATCTATCAAACGACTTCAAAAAGGAAGGATTTTTTCAATACGTCTGTTTAAAAATATTTATTCACTCGTAGCACCAACGTTTATAACTGAAAAATTTTGATTTTTTTGTTTGAAAAGGATCTCTATTACTTAGATTCCATAATCATTTTTTTTGTCTAGGAAGATGTACGATGTTCTTCCTAAAAATAGTTTAAAAGAATGTTTGTTGATTGGTTTATACCAAGTACGAGCTATTGACAACAAGCATGAATGTGGAAGAATAAATAATCAATCAATCATATCGTAAAAAGAGACATTTAACACGTATCCATATATAATTAAACTGTGTAAATTATACTCGTATTATTTCATATTTAATGTTTTATTTTATATCCCTGTTAATTAGTTATAATTCTAATAATTATATAATTCTATTATAATAATAATATAATTCAAAATGAAGTCAACTATAGAAATCATTAAATGTGTTCAATTCAGCCTCGCTGGTATTGTGCTCGGTGACTTATTTGAGAGTGTCGTTTGTCTGCCCCCAGGTGGCTGGTGTAGCCAATTTTCACAGCTAATTTGTGATAGCTTTCAATGTATGACAGAGCCATTTTCAACTGACTTCTAAAAAAAAGGAGGTTTTCAATTCGTCTGTGTGTTTTTCTATGTTAGTTACCTCATAACTTTCGACTAGATGTTGATGATTCTTTTCTTATTTAAAAGCTGACAGTGAAAACGTATGGTTTTCATTGTTTTAAAATTGCACTTAGTATCTGTGAGACAAATGGACGAATAACTCAATATCACGCTAACCGTTTTCGATGATTAATTTTTTATTGGAAAGGATGAACCAGACTTATAATTTTTCCTTGGCCAGAAGTTTGGGTTTTTTTTAATGAGGTCACCAGACCACCTTTCCAGTGGAAGTCCTATGCTCCGCTTGCCGGTCGGTGGTCTCCAATCGAGAACTTTTACCATCTGGAATATAGTATAGCTACAGAACGAAGCTGAAAGCAAGCATCTTATACACGATCCTTTTGGAAATTATTGGGGAAGATCTATATCTAACAGTGGATGTCCTACGACTGAGACA
Organism: Meandrusa payeni; assembly: GCA_029286785.1. Lineage (NCBI taxonomy): Eukaryota > Metazoa > Arthropoda > Insecta > Lepidoptera > Papilionidae > Meandrusa > Meandrusa payeni. Next base: position 5,197,381 of record JAGSMX010000027.1, read on the forward strand.
ATGATGACGATTTGGAATTAGGAATCAGTAAAATGTAAAGATGTTAGACTGAGCTTTGTAATAATTTAAACATTTTCGTAAATTGTCCATACATATTTATAAAATGTGAACACATTAGGCGGCAGCGTTATGTTGTCGCTTGATTTGTTTGAGAAACAGTTACCAAGTTCCCGTTTATTTGTGCCCTGATTTCGCGCATCTGAAATATTCGAGTTAGAATTTACTTTAATACAGTTAACAGCATAATATGACTTGTTCGTTGTACTTACTCGTATATTTGCTGTTCTACACGACTCTTGAGGGTTGAAATTTCTCTATTGATAAAACTACTTTTACGAATTTTTCTCTGCTATGACAATGTTGTAATGTATAACTGTATAAATAATTTTCTACTTCAGTTACGCTATTTTAGTTTCCCGATGGCGTCCCACTGGCACCCGAATATTCTTTCAAATGTTAGTGTTTTGTAATAAATTACATAATGACATCTTCCAACTACGCCGTTGCATTTATTTATTTATTGAACACCAACACAATAAACATTTGTAACATACAATATATAAATACAGTGAAAAGTTGTAAAGTTAATGCCATCGCAGTTATAGGTGAAGACTGCATGCAATTTAATGGCCAGTGACAATATTAATTGAAATATAACTAAAAAAAACAAAAATAAAATTAAACTAAATATTAATTTAAAGATAACTAACTAATTAAAAAAAAAACTATTTGTAGATTAGTGACTTTTTATTTATTTATTTAAATCAACAAAAATTATAACACCGTTACAGATAATACCAATGTGATGTTATAAAAACTTAGTTAAATATATATTATTAAAATTAAAACAAATAAAAAGCTGCTTTATGTATTGACAATAAATATATAAATATAATAGAGTCAAACACCTTCTACGCATTTTAGGCAGCTTCGATAAACACAGACTCTGTGCAACGAAATATATCAATGTGCAGTGAGATGGTATTAACAAACCCAACCGTAAAAACGAATAAACATACTAATACTTTGAGAAAAGATAAAGTCGTTTTTTGAATATGAATAAAATTCTATAGTAAATCTATTTAAAGGCGCATTCTTACCCAGGTTCAACTGCTTCTTAACAATTGGTATCGTGAAGGTCTAGGTGACCGCGACGATATAGAAAACGCTAGAGCGAGAAGCTCAGGGCTGTCAATATTGCCATTTGCAAGTTTATAAAGGAATGTCAGGTCTAGCATGCGTCTTCAATCCGCGAGTGAGGCTGTTCTAAAATAATTTAATCCATGTCGGTGTGACGAAAAAACGTTTCCCAAATTTTCACAGTAAGCCAAATGCTACAAAAATCTTTTTTGGACGCTTTCGAGCCTATCAATATTTACTTTGTTTTCAAATAATTAATTTAAATATTTGCTCGGAGTATCTCTACGAGATCATATCAGGAATGAGGAGATCCGTAGACGAAGATAATTGACATATCTCGCCGGGTAAGCAAGTTGAAGTGGCAATGGGCAGGGCACATCGCATGGAACAGATGGGGCCGAATAATAATCATATTTATCAATTAAAAATATATTGATTTCTCCCGTAATATTATTCCCAAGCAAGTTTTGACTGTGTGCCGTTTTAGTATAATGTGTCCAATGGAGTTTGAGTCAGAATTTTCGATAATCACGCAAGCCTGTTATTGGAAGTTGCGTGTAGCGACGCATCCTAAATAACCGAGGGGAAATTGGAGCTCAGAAATTCGTGGTTTGTTTCTGAAATCAAATGAAAACGTGACTGGTCAGTTTGCTTCGAAATTTCACATTCAATGTTATCAGTATAGGTTGCATACGGTTTAAAATACATGTCGAATAAATAAAATAGACATTAGGTAGGTACTCGTGTTGACTTACACTCAAGCCCCCTACCCATTTTTTGTAAATAAAGTAGGCTGTTTCTTTCTTCTTTTTTGCATTATACTGCGCCTTGTTTGGACCGTGGAAGTACTATTATAAATCGATGACAACTCCAACAAACATCGTTATATTTTAGCCAATTTAAACGAAAACTTAACAAATTATATACTAAAACCTTTCTCGAGAACCACTTTATTCATTGCTGAGCATAGCATGAAAATCAGTGCAGTAGTTTTTGAATTTATCGCAAACAGACAGACAGCGGGAAGCGACTTTTTATACCATGTAGTGACTATGAGAGCCCGTTACTCGATTTCTTAAGTACAATAATTCTCTTTCTAAAATGTGTTTTGAACTAAATCAGCTGTTTAAAAGCGTACACCGTTCGATGTGTCTGTCTTCGGGTTAGAAACATGCTTATTTTATTTACATAATTCCCGCAAAAAAGAATATTCGAATGTTATCATTCCGTAATGCAGGGTCAAGTTAAGGGAAAGAAGCACTTCAGCCCTGTAGTTCTGGGCTCTTAAGAATAAGACTACGGTATCCCCTGCCTGTCGTAGAAGGCGACTAAAAAGGCGGGGTATCTTTTTGAAGATTTCCTCCCCGTTAACAAAAAAAAAGGGAAAGTAGCACTACCAGCTAGCGATTTCCATTACCGTACATCATGACAGAATTCCAAATTCCATTGACGGTTGGCGTTCGACGCCTGTACGTTTTCCGCGTAACCTGAATAAAGTTACTTCACGTACTATCAACGTGTGGAACCAACTGTCGCCAGCAGTGTTTTCGAACCTTAAACCTTGAAGACACGAGCCTACTCCTTTCTCAAGGGTCGCCAATCACCTGCAGCTCTTCCGGTGATGTGATCAAGTGAGCCATATGCTCGTTTTCCTCCTAACATAAAAAAAAATCAGTATATAGATAAATCCCAAGCAGAGCAACGCTCTCACAGAGTAAAGAGAAACCTCTGGCGCGTGTTGACGGATTTCACCTTACTACGAATTACGTAGACGTATGTATCAGTAATTACAAAATAAGTAATCATATCAGCAGATTAGATCACTTGAGATCAGGTAAGCCGTAAGCTCGTTTGCTCCTTCTCCAGCAAAAAAATTACATAATGATGCACTTAAAACAATGCAGTGCCCAAATTCAATATATTTATTTCTATATATTGAAATAATAATAAGGATTTAAAATATATTCTTTACATTCACTTTTTGGGATAACATTCATCTCACGTTTCCTAACTCGCCAACAAAGTGTGCAGTTCACGTAAAGGAAAAATTTTAACTTAGTTCCTGCAGAAATTTCATGAAAGAAACAAATTATATTTGTAAAAGTTAATAAAAATTACAAAAGAAATAATATATACAACATTAAAGTTAAAAGTATAAATATATAAATAAAGCAGTATATTATGCAATTAAAAAAAGAAGTTAGAAGTTTTTTTTTATTGAATGAAGTTATATTACAATTCTTTTTTCACATTTTCAGTACAGATTTCCTTACTAAATTTACCAATAGCAATAATGCTGACTAATTATTAATAATTATTATGTGTTATACTGTGAGTGAATGCATGCATGTTTAAGTGCGTGTTAGAGCCGTGGTAGCTCAGTGTCCGGGCGGTCGCCTCAAGTTGCATAGTACGCTAGCAACATGAGTTCGATCTCCGGTGCCGGCTCCAATAAATTTGTCATTGCAATTTTATGTGCTGATGACCACGCGCTCGGCGGTGAAGGTAAACATCGTGAGGAAACCTACATGTCCTAGGATTATTTTTCTAAGATATGTATAGTCTGCCAATCCGCACTAGGGGCGCGTGGCGGACTACGCCCTTACAGAGAAGGCTTGTGCCCAGCAGTGAGACATATATAAAGGCTTTAACTTTAACTGAACTTTGTGTGCGTGGGTGTATATTAGTTAAAGCGAGATTTTTTTTTAATGCAAAAACAGTAAAAACTGAGATAATTCAATTAATATCGTAAAGAAACTTTGTCGCTTCGTAGGTAAAATTATAAAGAAATGTGTTAACTATTTTTTACAATAATTGCAAGATAAAATATATTTAAATAAATATTTGTTGCTTCTTTATAGCTATACAATAAATTTAAAAGAGTAAATAAATTGTAGTCTTACGGTAAAAGGATCACTCCATTCAGTCATCTTAACCACACAACTAAACAGTGACATTCACTGAGACGGGTAAATCCGAACTGAGCTGCGAACGCTACCCGTGTCAACGTTATGTGAGGGGTGGACCGACACAAAATTATTTCCTATAAATTGATTTCATATCTCAAATTTCGAAAATACGAGTAAATATTTCGGTTACCATCGACTTGTAAGGTCTCGGAACTTGGAAGTCCTGTAACTCGTCAACTAGAAACGGAAAAAAGGAGAGATACATGCTTAGGCATGTTGATGATTTTGATGAGAAAAGTTGCCAGAAGAAAAGATTATGATCGCAAAAAGGAGGAGTGAATAATTAAATAATTAATAATAGTATAATGTTACTACAATAATTGCTTTTAATAATTGAGGGAGCAGAGGACCTGGCAGGGGCCTCTCGAATACTCTTGGGCTTATCGTCCACTTTAGTATCACTGTAAAATGGTGTCCGTTTCTACGCCAGAGTGGACGGGCTTACTTGTATGAAGCAACGTGAAATAAAAATGAACTCAAGTAATTGGGCTTCATAACATAAATTATCTCCAAAGCTGTGTGGCCGTTTATCAAGCGGCTTATTAACAATTAGGCAAATAAGGTAACCTGGGAGGAAGTGAAAGTCAAATTTTCCGAGACGTTGCCTCGAATTTAATGAATGGCCCTAATTAAGTCCCTTGGCTTCGAAAATTTACCTGTAGGTATAAATGACGTATCTCGTAAAATAGTAGAGTATCCTTCCTTAAAATTATTTTGGAAAGTATAAAATAAAAATAATAACCATTATCATAAAGTCGTAATTTTTTTTAATAAAACAAAAACTTTTACCATCAACAAGTATATATGACTTTCTTCTTTGTATTTCCGAATTATCGTAGGCGTATTACAAATTAAAATTTATCAAATCCTCTTTTTTTTGTTGTTTTTTTGTTCCCGCCTTCTGGGGGGAAGGCGGCGGTTATATGGGGTTCTTACCCACTAAAACCTCCCCGGTGGCCCTTTCCTCGGTGCATGAAGAGGAGCTCCGGGATCTCAACGTGGAACGCACCGGAGCCCCTCTGCACTGTGCTCAAGGAGAGCACGTTACACCCTCCCCCCCTGTGCCCTCGCAGCGCAAGGCGACACGGGCCAGCCGATGTCGACTTCTTCTTCGGGAAGACTTGATGCCAACCGTATGTGTATATTTATGTCATTATGAACCATATTGAAGTACAATGGAGTTTGTTGAAGTATAATAAATCTCTAAATGATAAGAATGATATTGTGTTTGTTGATATTATTTATTTATGTACATATATAAGTGTATGTAATGATCTTCACCTGCTCGAGAATAGAAGGAAATGAATACGAACAGAAATTAATAATTTAATGAGTTGAATTTAATGATGTAAGTTTATTGGTTAAATAAAATTAATCTTCTTAATTTTGTTGATAGTGTTTTCGTTTTTTTTAAGTGTTGCTCGTTAAAATAATAATGATAATAGTTTGTGGATAATGTTGTTGGTAGTGCAGTTACATATTTTATTTCTATTATTTCTTTTATAATATCAATTGTGCTATTGTGTATTGTCCCAAATAAAGAGAAAAAAAAAATAGAGTAAACGCAAGCCCGGCAAAGCGGGCTGGGTACGCTAGTACATAACATAGTACTGTTTAAGCCAGTATACATTGATGCAAATACACCACTCATCTTTACTGCCAGGGCAAAAGAGACATACAACTAGTAGGCATTATAAAAGACGAAAAAAAAGCAAGATACTAACAAAATCAATAGTCCCGTGATATCATAATAATTATGGTGGTTTGGGGGTCCAAGCCCATAAATCACTGTGACATTTCCGGGACTGACATCGAACGCGATCGTTAGTTGTGCTCTACCAACCTGCCTATACCAGAAACGTTTAATCCATCATAAGACATGTCTAAACATGCGAGAATTGTCGCGTAAATATTACTAGTAATACAGTATGAATCTTTTATACTTTAGCGAAGTGATTCCAAAAGTATTATGATCTTGTGGACAGCTTGATATGTTTTGTATAAAACCCTTGTTCGGCTACTGTTGTGTTACGAATTTATAAGTTTCAAATTTTTATGACGGTTATATTAAAGCTTGAACGAACTTGCAAATATAAATATTTAAGCGTGAGTGAGAGTAAAACTCGAGCATGGGTGAGAATAAAACTCGCGTAGAAGTTGCCCGTGGTACCTTCAATGCAACGGTTGAATTATGCAATCGAAACTTTAAGTTAACCTCACAAAACGTGATGACAAGCTGTGTCTATCAACTAATATCTATAATAACGTGCTACTTAGGCGTGTACAAGCATTCAAGATATCACTTTGTAATCAGGACAGAATAAATGGCTGGTAACAGACGAGTCAATAGCAAAAGGCTACGAAACATCCGCTACGTGAAAATCAAAGCCGAGTTCCATTAGCTGGTAGACGTCATTTGCTGTTAAAATTACCACAAGCAAAAAAGAACTTCAAGTGAGAAAGGGTATATATAACCCGGAAATAAAGCTATTAAAACATTTACAAATAAAAAAAATCAGTAATGCACCTGTTTAGTGATATAGTTATAGTTTAGGAAGGCCTTATCCTATAAAAGTGTATTACTGTTGCAATAAATGATTCAATTTACTTTGTACAAGAATAGAAACCACTTAAATATTATGAGCGTAATAGAGGAGAAGAAATAGTTTTCTCCCTGAAGCTGCTTTCAAGATAATGATAGGAAACGGATTTCTATACTCACAAATATATTACGACTTATTTGGACCGATAACAATTGACCGAAATGGACAATCGTGCAGAGATATGATTGCTGGAATTAAGATTGACCGAGATAAAATTGTGATAAATAAAATAGTAGATTACTACTATACAAATATTTATGAAGAGTATATGAAAGCCATCATGTCGGATTGATGAGAGATTTAGTAAAGTATGTTTTAACTGTTGGTTAAAGCATACTCTAATAATAGTAATAATAAAAGTTGGCAGAACTCTGTTTTAGCTGTCTACCCCACTGACAAAAGGGTTAAAAAGGACGTGAGAAGTTATTCGTTATCTATATTACGTATTATAATTTACCATGTAATTATCAATTTTATATTCTACAGTCGAGTGAAATTGGAATAGAAAATTAATATTTTACTAGCCAAAAAAATACATATTTATATACTACGTTTTCGAATATTATATCATCTTATAGTATAAGTATCCATACCTTCTATAGTTTTGCAATAAAGCTGACAAAAGTCTCGCCGCCGTGTGGACTATGTCCTTATACTCTCTTTACAGAGAAGGCCTGTGGCCAACAGTAGGACATATATAAAAGGCTTTGAAAACTTGTCTCAGGAATAAATATTTTAGGTACGTACGTTCCTTTGTTTTAAATGGTTGACAAATAAAAATTAAATAACAAACTATAGAAGCATACGGCAAAATGTATACAAAACACAACAAAATATCGATTCTCTATGAATTTAATACTTATATGTATCCGCTTGCGGCGGTAACGGCACTAAAGGGGAATGAATGTCATGAAATGGATAACCCATTGAATATATGAAACGAGTTGTTGAATTCTGAAACGAGAACATATTTTAAAATCCAAAGCATAGTCTCGTTATGAGTGTTAGTGAAATATTACAATTATAAATAACATACCGTTATACTCATCATCGACATCATCAGCCCGTGTCTACCCATTACTGGAAACAGGTCGTCCCCAATGCCTTCCACCACATACGATCCTCCGCTTTCCGCATCCAGCCACTTCCGGCTATCCTTATAAGGTCGACGGTCCATCTGGAGGGAGGGCGCCCCGCGTTTCCTCCATTTCAAGACTGACTCGGCAGATGTGGCCGGCCCACTGCCACTTCAACTTGCTGACTTTAGGAGCTATGTCGACAGCCTTTATTCTCAGTCGAATTTCTTCGTTTCGGATTCTAACCCTTAGAGAAATGCCTAACATAGCTTTTTTCATCGCTCGTTGTGCAACTTTCAGCTTGTGGACCAGCCCAACGGTCAGAGTCCAAGTCACTGCACCGTATGTCATGGCTGGGAGGACGCACTGGTTGAAGAAGAGAAGTTGTAAACAGGTCTATTTCTACAGATTTCAAATCATATGATTGCCTCAAGTCATCACCGAAGTTTCATGTTCTCGCTGATTAGAGACGTGAAGTAGACGTATTTATTATATCTGCTACTACAGTCCACTGCTGGACATAGATACTTGGCCACTGTCATCCACATCTTGGTAAAGAATGACAATTTACTCCAACTCCTTCAAGTTTGTTCATCTTAGTAAAATATAAAAATTACTGATTTAAACTTATGCTCATAATTGATAGCTTTACTTGTTCAAAATTATGTGATACAATACAAATAGGAAAAACATAATTTTCCTCAGATTATAGTGAAAAAACACATTTCCCTTTCTACGCAAAGCTAAGGTAAGTACGCTCTTAAACTTATGAAGTTATACGGTTTTCCCCTTTGTACGATTCTGGGACACCTCTGTTCCCCAATCTTTTTTTCAAAATTATATATTTTTTTCTACCTTGCCGGTGAGAAAAATGGCTGTTTGGAGGTATGCTTCCAGGACAGGCTAACGGCAAGAAAAACTCACGTCACACACTTGGATATCGTTTATTCGAAAACTGATTAAGTTTACAAGATGGCGTAACACTTAAGGTAACACAGCTGCGAGCGCGCGGTTAGAAATACGGTGACGTGCGAACCACAGCCTATAACACGGCAGACTGCCTGGCGCCGTGCTCGCCGGCCGGTAGCGGCGACGCACGCGCAGGGGGCGTGGCTTAACAATGATTCCGCCACAGCTGTAAAAATATATCTTTGCCTTAATACACAATTCAGAACAGTAAGGCGTTTATGTTCACCACCTTGACGATGATTTATGTCGTATTTACGGGATCGTGAGGAAATGCAGTCCTTGTTAAAGCGCATTAGCTTTGTAAATATTCACTCTACTCATAAAATACAATCATTAATAATAAATAAATAGTACAAAATTCAACAGTGGTCAGACCACAGTTTGTTCTGCTGTTAAAGAAATGGATCAGAGAAGTAAGTCGTGCTCCCAAAATACAAGTTTCAAGTTGAAGTAAATTACTCTAAGTTCCCAGTGGTGGATTAACGCCCCCGGGATATGCTCTCTGAGAGCACAGTGCATAGGGGCTCCGGTGCGTTCCACTGGAGATTCAGGAGCTCCTCACCATGCACTGCGGAAGGGCCACTGGGGGGTTTTAGTGGGTAAGAATCCCACATAACCCCGCCTTTCTCCCTCGAAGGTGGGGGTATCATGTTGAAGATTTCCCCCCGTCAACAAAAAAAAGTTTCCCAGTGGTAGGTACCGGCAAAGCAATTCTTCACTCCGGGATCACTTAATATCCAGTCAACATCCTCGTTTCCTTTTCCCCTATAAAACAATATCATCAGGTTCTAAAAGAATATTGAATCCTATATGAAGACATTCCAAATAAATGCTGGATTTTTATAGAGGTTTATATTTCGATTAAAAGAAAAGGAAATAATACCTAGACGAACATGTCACGTAATAGATTCGAACCAAATGACGTAGCATTTCATTCTCCCTTTTTTTTATTTCCGTCGTAGAAAACTTTGACTGCGACGTAGTGGAATAGTAGACATCTCATGGGAACATTACGGCATCGTAAAAAATATATATGTGTATATAACAGAAGGAATTCTACTTCTACAAAAACCTTTTTATTATAGTATTTGAATGTGTTTAGAATCAAGGGTTACGTTATGCATCTGGTAGAAAGAAGTGAAGTACTTAAACGAACGAAGAACGTCAGTACTTAGAAAATTATTATATCGGTACTAAACAATCAAAAGCTAAAACTGTGCCTGATTTATCAATAAGCACTAATTTCAACTCTTACCGCTAATGATAAATGAATAATATCGCTATCTGTTTGTATTTTACGAATGCAATTTCCACTTTTTGATGATATATCTGTTTGCCAGCATATGCCAAAGATTATTAAAGCAATTCTTTATTTGGTAACACATGTGCGGGGCAGCGCACTCATCCAGCGCGCTTAAATTAGAAATTTAAGTGTACCGTCCTAAAATATAGTCTTTGTAATTTACTTTTACGGAACGGATATTTCTTATAAATGTTGGTAATAAAGGTTGTCTCTCTCTTGTTCTCTTGCCTTCTGTATTGCCGACGACGACCAACTTTTTAAGGTTGCCATCCCCTCTACGCATTATATACCCGAAATATGAAAGTACACGCCGTAGACACGTAGTGGATAGTCTGATCTTTATGGCGAGTTAGGAGAGAACAGATACATTTGTGCGCTTGGCAGTCCACGGTATTCTATACAGGTACTGGGAGGCCAACTCCTACTGTGAGGAATAAAGTCTACGAATAAATTCCGAAAATACAGCTTGTATAATTTTTCAAACCTATGGGTATATATTTGATAGTTACAATTCTTGATAGTCTCCTTAGGTAAAAGTCATGGTTCGGTCTTCGTATCGGAATGCTAACACGATTAGAGTAACTACCCAAGCCGTCGTCCCACTTAGAGGCCTTAGTGAGACTTACTCCTAATAGAGGTTCAGGCTAAGCGATTTAAGAGATGTGCCACGTCTCAAATCAGGTAAAAAACTGTTGCGTTCAGCGTCAAAGAAAAACATAAAAATATCTGGACATGCCAGAATTAGCCTAATGGCTAAGCATTTAACTTTACGATATTATAATTTGGAGTTTGAACTTTTCCGGTTTTTGTACTTTTTATAAATTACTTTTCAACCGGATTAAAAAAGAAGATAAAGGATGAAATTTGAAGTTGTTTGTTTTTATCAAAAAATTAACACCTGTTTGTGTTACTGGTTATTCAAGTAATATTAGAATCGATCCTACCAAGGATTAAAAAATGGAAATTCCATGGCCGTATGTTTTATTCCGGCCCTTCATACATTAATCAATCAATACGATTACATTTAAACGAACCCTGCTTACCCTACGTCGCCTAATACCTTGTACGCTGTGATATATGAAGCGCGCTTGGATTTTAAGTTAATACCCTTACGAGAGCTATCAATTAAGAGCTAAACAGGTATTGTTTGGAAAATTACACTTAAGTCGCGACGGAAATTAGCATCACACATTCAAATTACTTAACTGTTTTTAATTTAATTAAATGTGTATTTTTAATAGTCAACGTATTACGAATAAGCCGTCGCGATAATATTATTCATATTTTAGGGACAGATGAAATGATACTTTAACATTTTAAATATACGGCGCGCGCGCACCCTCTCGTTCGGACGGGTCACTCGGAGCGGCAACATCGTACAAGGGCTGCGAGACTTATTTTCCACACGCGCCTGTATATATATGTACTTGCCTAAACACACATATATATATACATATATATACGTATATATACATTTATTAACTATATATATTAATTATAAAAAAACTAAAATTTTGTGCAAAATGCAAACTCCACAATGCAACTCTGGCTCATAGATACAAGCGTCTGCTTAGTTTGGGAGTCACTGTGTACGAATAATTTGTGCTACAATGGTTACATGGATGTTCGTTTAGTTTGTGTAATGTTTATAATTGTAACCAAATCTGTGTCAATAAGAAAGATATATTCTTTTCTTTATTTACTGTTGCGGTAAAGTGTTAAACTTACCTTAGTAATTGTTACTATGTTTCTCGAGTAATTAACGGAAAAATAAATTAGCTTAATTTAAATGTTTGTGATATAAATTAATATCAGACGTGAAATTATGATTGTTCTTTTTTTTTGTTACCTGCACTAGAAGTTTCTAATAATGTTTATCACCCGAGACCATTTTTTTGCCTTAAGTGATTTAAAATATTTCAAGCATAGTCCTAGCTTATGTTCGTTCATTGGACATAGGACAACAATTTATTGTAGAACCTACCGTTTTAGGTGAGATTGGAAAATTTATAGTTTACAGCTGCTAGCATCACTTTTTTGACGTATCACACATCATCTTTCAAGCCATATTTTTCCCTATTCTTTAAATTGCCATTCAAAGTCTCACCATGCAAACTCCTTATTGACCGCATTTCAAAAGAATTATTCTCGCTTTTATGTTGTTTCTGCAATCCCCAACATTCACTCATCTGCATAAGAGGCATCAGATTTAAAAGTGGACCAAGGACAGGCAGATCTACGCTAATATTGCGGTATAAGACCGGTCTAATCTTGACTGCTGTGAAATATGGTAGTGCTCGAAATTAGAACGTACAAAAATGTCGCCACAACTCTATTAGTCTTTCACAGCAAATATAGAACGCCCGTGACTGAACCCAAATAATATAATACAAGAGCTTATTAAGTCAGCCAAGCCGTAATGGAGTGTCGTGACGTCTACGCTCCGTAGCCCCTGATAATGAGGAGAGGTCTCTGAATGCCGACTTAGATTAAATTATATATACGTATATATTCGATTAGATTATAAGATATATTATAATATATTTGATTAAAAGATTTGATATTTTTTTATATTATAAATTGAACATGTTCCTTCGTGCCAATCATGCATTTATTTTTAGGGAACCTAAGCCTATTGTCTCAGTTTTATAATAAACCACAGTAATTACTGATGTATCCGATTATGAAACTAATGAAAAAATCTGTTCAAAAATATTAATTAATATTAAAACCCATAATAAATTTAAATATTTGTAGAAAATTATATGTATATACGTGTACTTTATGGTTGTCTCAAGTTGCATAGTACGCTAGCATCCCGAGTTCGATCCCCGGTGCCGGCACAAATAAATTTGTCTTTGCAATTTTATGTGCTGATTTACCACTCGCTCTGCGGTGAAGGAAAACATTGTAACGAAATTTCGTCTTAGAACATTTTTCCATGACCAGTCTTACTATTAGCACCCGTTACTTTTCTCATTTAAAAATCAATATATGATTCCGATTGCATTACTCCCTCTTACGAGTAAACAGTTCATTAACTTGTCGCGAAGTCGTATGAAACAAAACCATTAACTCTTTTCCGGATATCGGAGGAAATTTTCCGGATACCCCGCCTTCTGAGGAGGTTTATGTAGGGGTCTTACCCACTAAAACGCCCCTGTTGGCCCTTCCTCGGTCCATAGTGAGAGGAGCACCGGAGCATCACACACCAAAACACCTCTGCACTATTCTCGCAGAGCACGTTTTGCTTGTGGGACGTGCTCTTCAGTCCAAGGCGACACGGGCCCGCTGATGTCGCCTCCTTCTCGGGTCCACGTTAGCGGACGAAAAAGGCCCCCATCATTGTCGCTCCGTGAACCCGAGGCTCCTTTTAGTCGCCTTCTACAACAGAACTCGCCATATCTTGACATTTTGCTTCTTTTCTGCAATACCTCATTATTAATATTGTAATAATAATAGTATACAAGTCCCATTCAACCAATACATCGCAATAAACGGAATAATGTATAAACCGTACACGTATTATTATTATTTGGCGAACTCCCGGAAGCTATGCCAGTAATCAATATTGATAAAGAGGACGTAATGAAACAAAATTACGTCATTTGCGATCGATTCTGTCAATCAAATTTATTATTCTAGTTCGTTATCATCTAAAATTTATAATATATTTTTATGGGAAAACAGGCTAACTTAAAGTCAAAAGTTACGGTCTATACGTAACATATGTATGGGTTGTGTGTCCCACTGTTGGGCACAGGCTTTCTCTATAAAGAGAGTATAAGAGCGTTGACTGCAACGCGGCTATTTTGGCGGACTTCACATGCCATATTCAACTGTCGTAACATATTAATAGCAATAACAATTTAGTTAATTTCACTTCATTTGTAACAGCGTTAGATGTTAGAGTTATCCATCACAGTTATTCCTACGGCTCCATTACACAGGAAAACAATTACTCTATCTTAAGTATCCCCTTTTGTACATTGTCATAAGTCAAAGGAGATGATTAATGTTACAATGAAATATTTTCTCATCGAATAATATATAGAAACTTGGTGTCTTTTTATTCAAACGTTGAATAGATATTTTAACAGCTACTGTAGTTTATTTTATCGCAATATTCACGATTAAGTTGAGATAAGTCACCGCTAGCGAACACCAAGATATCGATGTGCGTTCTAGAACACAGGAACTTTCTGACCGTACGCTTTGCACCACAATTCTGCCACTTCCTCATTACTGACTTCTGACAACTCCTGTATTCTCTATCTTCTTCCCTCGTCTATGATTCTAACGATAGTAAATTTAGCAAGATTAAGAAATAGAGTTAATCAGAACCTAACTAAACTTTCATCAAACTACCTTCAAAATACATTCTTTCCAATAAAAAATGAATCATCAAAATCAGTCGGCATGATATTGAAATTCGATTATTTTTCGGGCACATACATAACGCAAATTTAAGGCTTATGTTGTGTTCTCAAGGAGACCAGCCAGCTTTCAAATAAAAAAAAGAATCATCAAAATCGGCTCACCCAATCGAAAGTTATGCGGTATCAAATTTAAAAATTACAGACGAATTGAAAATCTCCTTTTGAAGACGGTTTTAAAAGGACGGAAACCCATTGTGCTAGCCACTGCTTAAAACGGCAGCCTCTCTTACTTAACACTTGTTGTGGCAAGATTGTTTTTTGAAGAAAAGTAAAAAATGTATATCCAAAAAATATCAAAAATAAATTTAAAATCGTGATATGAACATACCTATTTTGGACGCTACGTACACTATGCTAATATATTCAGTGCTACACGTACAGTGATTATCGCATTGTTAGGAATGTATTTGTATACATCCCCTTTCCACCATCGGACTTCTAGACGCACTGCGGGATTTCATCCGTTTGTTGTGAACATCCCTCAAACCCGAACGAAGCGATTTGCTTCATCTTTCATACTTCGTACAGCTAAGAACTGGAATAGTTTGCCCGCGTCTGTCTTTCCTTCCGATTACAATATGGGTATTTTCAAGAGTAGAGTGAATAGGCATTTACTAAGCTAGTGCGCCTTACCATCCAGGACTGCATTTCCACTTAACATCAGGTGGGATCGTAGTCAAGCACTTGCTTAAAATTATAAAAAAATACACGAAATTAAAGACAGCGTTTCTGTAGAATATTTAGAGAAACAATAATATACTTATTATCAGTATTATCGTTTTATTTAACTTTGATACTTTCATATTCAGTGTAACACATACATCAGATATATTTTAGTTAATAAATAACATATTAACAACATCACCATAAATATAGGTATATCACCTTACTCATAGTACATGTATAATATATAAGACAAGGTAAACTAGTACTTAACTTATATACAGAGGCACTATCGACGAATAACACTACGAGTAACAACACTTAAGTGACGCCACCGAAGAACAACTCTAAGAGACTCTTTGAACTGTACCGTTGCTCTTATACTATGTGGAGTCAACAACACGACTTCTCACAATACTTTACATATTTAATACTCTTTGGTTATAATAGCACATATATACTATATGTGTCGAATGAAATGAAACTGTTATAAACAAAGAGTAACTGGCAACTGCATTTGACATATAATCTAAACATCGGAAACGAATCATTCGATAGTCAAAGGAGCAACTATACTACAATTATCTCACACATGCATATTATGCTAACATTGTTAGGTTTAAGGTTAACTAATTTATTAGTATATCTTTCAAGTAAATCGCCCTCAATTTCCTCATTCGGTGTTTTCCTTTAACGATCGATGTATGATTACCAAATAAAGACATTCATTCAAAATGTTAGAAACACAGCAACGATGTTTCCTTAAGGTAATTACAAAGTATGTTTATTCTGCGCAATTTTGGCAATGAAAGTTTGACTGTTCGTTCAAACTTAACCATAATACGTGAAAACTTTATATTTATGCTTGTAATTTATTGTTTCATACTCGAGAAAGTAAATTGAATTTGTTTAAAACGTCAGGTACTGTATTCTGTTTAGAAATTTGTGAATACTTTACGTTACGACTGCCGAGTGGTTTTATACTATAATTCTAAATTTTGAATTTCGAATCTCTTTCCCCTAGTGATTGAAAATGTAGTTCTAGCTAAACGAATTTATAAATCACAGAGTACTACGGACAACTAAATTGTTAACATTTAAAAAGTCGATTAAAGACAATCATTGCAGATGACTCAACGGGTTTAACCTTAACTAAACGTGATTTATAAAACAAATGAATAACATTGTTAAACGAAATCAATCTTCTATGTACTTAGGCAACCGTGTCCTTACTACAAAGGATCCACTTATTGGAATAACGAGCATCTCCACAAAGCGTGCTTAAGTACCGCCATTTTGCCCTCATCTACGGCCCTAAGAAAACTTGACGACGACATGGCGTTATAAGTTTTCTTTTACAACCTAAACTTCATACAGATACATTAAATTTAAAAAACACTATATTATTTTATAATTAATTTTTCTTTAAATTAATTTAAAACTAATTGAACGAAGCGTACTACAGCGGAGATCGCAATAAAAATTTAATTATATAATATTTGGCGGCAAATAACTCTAAAACATTTACCCCTTTTCCTATAAAAAATAGCTGTACATTCCTCAACTTTTGTCCGTCACAAAGGACTGTAATCTTTATGTATCCTTCAATAGCCGAACGTAGGGTGCAATCTGTAAAGCATACGAACGTAGCCTTAAGCCACCATTCGACTAGCTTAGCTGAAATACGCCATTTCCCAGACTGTGTTGCTATGGCTAAAAAGTTTTTTATATTTTTTATATTTTCTAAGCAAGTGCTTGACTACGATCCCCCCTCATGTTAAGTGGAAATGCTGGTCCTGTAAGGCGCACTAGTTTAGTAAATGCCTATTCACTCTACTCTTGAAAATACCCACATTGTAATCGGAAGGAAAGATAGACGCGGGCAAACTATTCCAGTCCTTTGCTGTACGAAGAATGAAAGACGAAGCAAATCGCTTCGTTCGGGTTTGAGGGATGTTCACAACAAAAGGATGAAATCCCGCAGTGCGTCTAGAAGTCCGATGGTGGAAAGGGGATGGGGGAATTAGATCATGTAGTTCCTGAGCACACTCTCCAAAATGCAATCTGTAGAAAACCGAAAGGCTAGCTACCTTACGCCTGTGCTCAAGACTGTATAAGTAAAACACTATCTATGGTACGAATATACTAAAATTCAGTCAATAATTGTGTTCATTCTGCATTCAGATTTGTGGTTGGAACGAAGTCAGAGAATGCCATCGACATAGGTAACATGCAGATATTTAGAACATCGGAATCCACTATGAATTGTAAGGAACCAAAAACCATGTACATAGACTCAAAGATAGTCGAGAAATCTCAACCTTCTTTCATTGTCATGTGTTAGATTTTTTTAGTAGACAAAGTCATTTTAATAATAAAAAAGACCTTTTAACCCCATCGGAAACAGGTCTCACTACCCTTTTTCACAAAGCTCTAGCTGTTAGTTCTATATGTGACAGGCGGTGAGCCCATCGCCATGCATCCGACACAAACTAAAAAAGTTTTTAATAATAATTTTTATAATAAATTATAATAATATTATTTATACAAATTATTCCACTTGTCTGTAAGTATTTCAAACAAAGAAATATCCAAACCCTTTCAAAAGTGTCCAAGAAAAAAATACCACTCGACTTATCGACTAAAGAACGAAGCAAAGTGAAATTGTATTTACGTGAACGTTTCCTCGCCTTTTACATTTTATTTGATCAATTAAACATGCTAGGAGTCGGCATCGTCTATTCCACGATACATAAATTTTTATGCGATGTTTATTTACCTTTTACTGTTACTTACGTTCTTGGATTCAAGTTATTTACAACGACATAGAAACCCGGAGCGGTCTCTAAGGGGTACTCCAAAAAAACTTTTTCCTAAAATTTTAGGACCCCAAGTGGCAACTTCAGCCGTGGCGTTGGGCTTATAATATCATAACTGGCATATAATAACCGAATGACAGAGAGCGATGATATATAAATATGTCAAAATAGTGAGGTTATACAGGGTATGGCAGATTAAACAGATTACTTTATGATACAGATATATTATTACTACATGTTGAATAGATTGTGGGTACATCGATATTTACATCTAATGGTTTTATTCAAAGTAGATAATGGCAATCAGAGAATTCGGGTCCCCTTAATCCTCTGGTTAAAAGTACAAGTAGATGATGTTACTTTATGTGCCGATTAACCACGCGCTTGGCGGTGAAGGAAAACATCGTGAGGAAACCTACATGTCTTAGAAAATTTTTCTAAGGCATGTGAAGTCTACCAATCCGCACTAGGGCCGCGTGGTGGACTATGCCCTTATACTCTCTTTACAGAAGGCCTGTGCCCAGCAGTGGGACATATATATTATATATATAAAGGCTGTAACTTTAACTTTAACAGACATAGTCAATTATTGATTACTCTATACTAAGATGTCATATTATTTTTATACCCTATTTTGCAGTATTTATTAATTGTTCGAGGTCCGAATACCGTCTTTGCGAAGACGGCCTGAATCGGAGTGTTCGTCTTTCTCTCCAATTTGGAAAATCTGAATTCAGATTTCCGGAAAACAAAAATATATAGGTATACATTACTATTAAATGTTTCAATGGATCAAGCTATATCTTCTTTTTTAATAATAATAATAACGTTTTTTTTCGGGAAATATGATAACTGACATGATGATAATTTATTAATAGGCACTAGCATAATTCGCCCAATTGGCATGAAAATAATATTAAATAAATTGATTCTATTCTACCTACATTACAATTTAAATAATCTTTTTTAACAAATTAATTACACTTGAAAATCACTTCACGCACACATAAAACTTCACACGTTTAATCGTGTAAAGTTCGTTAAGGGAAAAACAGTTATGAATTAGCCACTGTTTGAATTTCTTCTAAAATGGCTGGGCAATGGTAATTCTCATTTCCCTTGATATTTTGTTATATATTTTTAAACTTATAATGTGACAGTTTTTTTCATAAAAAGCAGTTTTCCGTCTAGGAAGTGTTAACTTTATTATATCTGTGTGTAAGTATTTTGATTTATTTCTCTTATCTACATTTCCTTTGAATAAATTAGGAAATTTTTCACGAATTTTCCAATCTTGTATACATATAAACAGCAAAAGGGTCATGATATTAAAAAAAGTATATAAATATTTAGATTTAGATTGTTTTCACGTCTTTAAAGACTCTCGGTACAAAATTATAAATCTAAGTATAAAATAAAATAAAAAATAAATAGCTTTTATAATAATAAATTCTACTACAACTAAACTTAAGATTAATATAAAATTTTCGGTAATTTGATTATAATTCTAATATGTTCTGGTGACATTATTTAAAACGATAACAATGTATAAACAGTACAATTGTCGTGTACGATAATAATTTATAATAGGTAATTGTGTCGCTGCTATTAACGCCCACCCTCCAATCAAAGTTTGGGTTCCAATTTTTAAATAGGTTTATTTTTTAAATTTTAAATAAAAAAATGAAAATATAATAATTTTTAAATTGTATTAAATATGTGGAACTGCGCGTGTGTGTTTGTGTATGCGTGTGTTTTTATGTGTGGTCGTATGTGTATGCTTGCGTCTGCTGAGTTGTTTTTTAGTGAAAATTTTAGTGTTTGAGTATATTTTCGGTAAATTCGTAATTTAGACTTAGAAGTCAATTTGTAATTCTTATTTTACATTCTCGTTGGGGAAGGGAGTAAATATGTAAATCTTTGTTTACCATATTATAGATAAATGGACTTAAATAATAATAATTTCTATTTGCAACAGCTAGACCAGATATAACTCGGTTGCAAACATTATCTTTTCTGCGTTTATTCCCTTGATCTTGCAAGTTAAATGTAATTTGTGGATGTTTGCGTAGAATGGTTTTAAGTATATTTTCCTTAGCGATAAAACCTTGCATAAACTATAGAGTTCATCAGCGGGAAAACGAGATGGTTAACAATACTTTAGAGTTCTATTTTTAAATTCTAACTGCGTTTGCAGAAGTCGCCTCTGCGGCGTAGGCCTCTCCTAAATGATTCCAAATATTTCTTTCACGTGCTTTTTTTTTTTATGCATGTAAACTAGCGCTTGACCATGATCCCACCTGGTGTTAAGTGATGATATAGTCGAAAGATAGTACGCGCTATTTAGTAAGTGCCTATTCACTCTACTCTTGAAGGCTCCCACGTCGTACTTGGATGGAAAGACTGACGCCGGCAACTTATTCCACTCCTTTGCTGTACGCACGATGAACGATGACTCAAATCGCTTCGTGCGGACTCGCGGAACATCAACTATAAAAGGGTGGAGACCCGCCGAGTGTCTAAACGTCCGAAGGTAGAATGGGGATGGGGAATTAACTCGTATAATTCCTGTGCACACTCTCCAAAGTGTAATATGTAAAACACCGAAAGGCTGGCCACCTTGCGCCTGTGCTCAAGACTATCAAGGTGTAGATCTTGGTCAACTTTTGCCCCGCCTCTCCATGGAATCCGGATCTGTGCTTTATAAAAAGTCAAAAGCTGTCCCGTATCCAACAAGATCCACATTTCTGTTTGAAAATGTCTCTCCATCTCTTACATGGTCTTCCTTTTTCTCTTTTTTTGTCTCTTGGTATCCACTCTGTTGTACGTTTTGTCCATCGGTTGTTGTTCATTCTACATATGTGCCCTGCCAGTAACATTTGAGAAGTTGCTCTTTTCCTTACATCTACTATTTTCGTTTTCTTTCTGACGGTATCGTTTATCGGTTAGAAATCTAAGTATAAGCGTACCGAATTAGTTTCATGTCACAATGCGGTGTGACCGATGACAGAAATGATTTTGATACATTAACCCTAAACATAGCAATGTATAGCATAATATGCATGTAAAGTACAGATATATTTACTTAAATGTATTCTTTAATTGTATTTTATAATAATTATTCAAATGTTTAATGTCACAGAGTTGGAATAAGAACATTAAATGTTGTTTATCTAAATATTCTACAGAAACGCAGTCTTTCATTTCATGTACATGGAAGACTATGTGGACTTCATTATTTACATTCCTAAAAATGCGATACTCACTGTACGTGTAGCACTATACAATAGTGTACATCTTGGTTTTCCAAAATACGTCTATTCAATTCACGATTTTTTTTTTACTTTTCTTCAAAATACGTTCTTGCCACAATAAGGGTTAAAAATATTTACACAAAACGATTAATTACAACGTAATTTATGTTCATATTTTACTTGCGGTTGTTTCAACATTTTTTTCATTTAAAGGAGAAGTAGTGTGTGTCGTTATGTAATGAAAAATTACTCGTCATACATTTTGCTGCCTCTACGGAGCGAACTCAAATTGACTTTGCTTATTGTGACACGAATTTTAAAAACGGTTTAAAAGTGAATGAAATTTAAAGAGATAATTTGTCATTTGGTATATACAAATCCATACAGGTAAATATTAAAGGGATTTGTGGTATCTTTGTATTTAGGATAACAACATCGATGGAAATCATCTCAAGAAAACCTTTTTTTTGTTTACGGGGAGGAAATCTTCAGAAAGATACCCCGCCTTCTGGGGGGAAGGCGGCGGTTATATGGGGTTCTTACCCACTAAAACCTCCCCGGTGGCCCTTTCCTCGGTGCATGACGAGGGGCTCCGGGATCTCCAGTGGAACGCACCGGAGCCCCTCTGCACTGTGCTCAAGGAGAGCACGTCCCGGGGGGGGAGGTTACTCCCTCCCCCCCTGTGCCCTCGCAGCACAAGGCGACACGGGCCAGCCGATGTCGCCTTCTTCCCGGGTCCACTTTGGTGGACGACTCAGGCCCCCACCCTTGTCGCCCAGTGAACCCGAGGCCCCTTTTAGTCGCCTTGTACGACAGGCAGGGGATACCGTAGTCTTATTCTTGAGAGCCCAGAACTACAGGGCTGATCTCAAGAAAACCTGCAGTCAATACTAAGAATTTACAAATTAAAACGAAAGTACAAAATGGTATCTTTTTGCTTTTATCTCGCTATTGAAGAAGAAATTAATCTTGAGCTATTAATGGCGCTTCAAACTGTTATGTGTGTAGGCAAACAATTTTTTAGATAGTGCTCAAGAAAACATTTTCATTTGGTTATTGCCCGACTTAAAAGACAAACAACATTGCAACGGTTTTCTTTCAAACATCTAAAATAATAAGTGACTTTTCTATTAACTTTTACTGAAAAACCATAGAAGGTATAGTTATGATACTTATACCAAAAGATGCAGTGAGAGGTTTTAGTATATAATAAATTATATGATAGATATTTTTTGTTTTAAAAACAATGAAGTTCCATTACAAATTCTTTTGCTTGACATGCACTTCAATTGTTTCTTATCCAATTTGATAATTGGTAAATCAGTGATAAGGTAAAATTAACCAAAGTGGAACGTCGGTTGATAACATTGCTCTAATATTTACTGAATTTTTTTCAACAATTGCATAGTCATTGCAGCGCCCTTTATTAATGCGCTAATGGGGAGGCATTATCGTGGAATAACAAGTCGAATCTTCTGCGAATAGCCAGGATATACTATATAGATTTACCACCTAATCCTAGTCTTAATCGTGGAAACATTACGATCCAAGGGTCTCGGAGAGTGCACCGCACCACGACTCTATTGATACTTTTTATCAGAAAACTATCAAGACATTCAAATAGCTAACTAGGTTTAAATGCCACTTCGGAATTTCGACCATTGTTCATGCAACAGCAGAAGCCAAAAAATCTTTTATGACCAATTTAAGGAAGCGTTTTATATAAAGATATACGTAGCAGAAAATCGCGAGTAATTAAGTTTTGTTTAATTTTTAGTTGCAAGTACTAATAAAAGTAACAAAACCCAATAAAAACAGCGCAAGCGACAGCTGACAAGCTTGCGTGTCGAGCGAGAAGACCTGATTGATGACACCGATTACTGACTTATGTTTGGCACCGTATAATATAAATCTTCGACAGCTTTTTGCGCTATTGGATATCTCTTTTTAAAGCGTCAACATTGTAAATAGATATGATATTGTTTATCAACCGACTTCAAAAAAGGAGAGGTTCTCAATTCGTCTGTACGTTTTATTTGTTTGTTACTGCTTAACTTTCGACTGGATGAATCGTTTTTGATGATTCTTTTCTTTTTTGAAAGCGAGTCCCTTTCTCACAATTTTGACAATGAAATCCATGAGAAAACCATATAAGTCTTAAATAAATGTTTTAGCATCCCCGGGAAGCCATATTACACCTTTTTAAATAAGAACTGTATTTTAAAATGAAGTCGAGACGTAAACTTCATCTCGCATGCCTCCTGTTTGGTGTTATTAATTTTCAAAGGCCTTCTTATTTATGCAAAAGCTCACTATGGTTGCAGAGACAAGCCGCTATAACAACCGGCAGCGCTCGCACCAGTTTAGTATACAAACCCACAAGTCTACTGCATTCCGTGGTAGTTTTCGATATGCGGCGTCAAAATGTTGGAATAATATTCCCCGCCTATTAGGACGTCTAAAACATTACTTATATTTAAAAATAAATTGAAAAGCTTCTTAACCGACTCTCAACGTAACCACGCCAACATCTATTACGACAAATCGTTTATAGAACACTATATTTATGTTATTTATTATGTAATTTGTTTATATATATATATATATATATATATATATATATATATATACATATATTATTATATATATTATATATATATATATATATATATATATATATATATATATATATATATATATATATATATATATATATATATATATATATATATATATATATATATATGTATCTATAGCTTTTTTTTTAATATATACATTTATGTATAATATTTATGAAAGTTTATGTAATGTACACTATAATAATACACAACCGAATGGTGTCCGCCTTAGTCTACACAGGTTTTTTGGCTGAAAACCAGCGCTGTGCTACATGTGTGAGCACAGCACATGCTGAGCCAACCCCTTTTCGGCACAATTTCTATTTTGTTCTTTTTTATGTTGTTTCTGTTTACTTTTGTTTATGTTGTTTTTTGTCTTGTTTTACCTGTTGTTTCTGTGTTCTTGTGCCGAATAAATGTTTTTTCTATTCTATTCTATTCTAAATTTGCGTCAAGAATGTGTGCCATAAATGGACGGATAAGTCAATATCACGCGAACCGATTTCGATGATTTATTTTTTATTGGAAAGGATGAACTTCAAGAATACTTTAGAGTTTCCGAAAGAGAGAGCGAGTCTGTTTATGCTATTTCCTAATATTTCTACCATAATTCGAAAATACAAAGAGAGCGTCCGAGCGTAGTAGCGTTTAACGTTTGATTTGATTCGAAGTCGGTTTTTGTTTTTGCTGTTAAATTACTATTATTTTAAACTATTTTTAATTATTTTGGAATACATGATTTACGTAAATTTTTATTAAGTCATGTATTCCTTAAGTAATTTATAGTCGACTCAGCAGTCCTTCACTCAGTGACTTTACACTTTGGTTTGTTAAGTAGAAAAAAATTTGCTTGGTGTAAATATTATAGTAAGATGCATTACACGTCGTTTTTAAATTTTAATCATCCGTTATTAAAAACGATTTATTTGAATTTTTCTAAAATAAAAGTTACTCTTTATTACGTCAGCTATAAACCAGAGAAAGTTTCGTCAAAATCGATCCAGCCGTTAAAGAAATTAGCAGAAAAATATAGTAAAAATGTTACGGCGGTAAATCAACCACATATAGATTTATTTGCATATTGTGAAAAGAGGTTATTTAAAATTACAAATAGACACTTCAATTTTATTTATTTGTATAGATAGAAAAGGGTAATTCGACCGTGAGAGCTTAGTGGGACAAAAACAAATGGCAGAGCAACAATAATACAATATGATAATGACAGCCAGAGTAATTGCCTGATTGGCTTTCGCTAACGAACTTTACCCTTGTTATAAACCAACGTGGAAATGACACTTAAAATAGCAAATTAATTTGTTGCTTGACTGGAAATGTATTATTTTGAAACGAATTAACGATCAGTAATAGGTTACTATGGATAATAATTAATTATATATAGACAGACATTTTTTTTATTGGCTTCATAACAGACAAACACAATAATTTTAATTTTATTTTTATCTTACATTGTCACTCGCCAATTAATTGCTTGCAATCTACGCCTATAACTACGATGGCATTAACTTCACAACTTTTCACTGTTTTATGTATTGTTTGTTAAAATGTTCATTGTGTTGGTGTAATAAATAAATAAATAAATACGTGTATTATACATATTACATAGAATATAGAAAGAAAAATAAACACAATACAATTAAAGGCAGGAACAGAAAATTTGTATAGGATACCAACATTGGATACCCTCTCAGTATATACCGAAGATCGCAAGAATGCGACAGCGCTGAGTTTTGGACGAGTTTTTTACGAACGAAAATTGGCCAGAGAAGCTGGCCTTGACTGCTTCACCGGATTGAGTGGTGGCATAGCTCTTAGGTCGCTTAGCCTGAACCGCTACCGTAACAGTAACTCGACACAAGGGTCCCCTGTGAGGTTACTGATGTTAATGTTCACCACCTTGGCTTGGGCGGTTACTATGTTATTACGGCCCGAGGACGCCCGAGAGGGCCGAACCACGACTCGGTCGGTTGCTGTTTCACAAATAATCCAAGGGACATGCAAAGACTAAACTAACTTTGAGTGCCACTTCGGGAAGCGTTGGGGCTGGGAGACGAAGTGGCCAAAAAAAGTCCAGCAACACTACTAACATCTAAGGGCTATGGTCGAGATTACGCACGAAATCTATACGGGTAATTCATTCCGACTAATGTGAAAATTGTATAATTGTTATTTCTGTGATGTATTTTGTTTTTAATTGTTGCACAATAAAGTATATTCATTCATTCATTCTTGCAAGCCGACAGGCTTAGAACTGACGGCCATTAGGTCGTAAGTGTAACCACTAGGCTATCACTGCGTTAATAATTTATTTAGTTATCCTATTTTGGGTTTTAGTTTTGTACTTTTACGAATTCAATTTATTCAGAATAAGTTTACGCCGACTCCAACGTTGACATGGGTAGTGTTTGCATCTCACGTTGGATTTACCCCTGTCCGTATATGTCACTGTTTTAGCTACGCCGCAGTCGCCTAGAAGTGAATAAGCCTTATACAATGAAAAACAAATCTTTCACTTATCATTGTACATTTTGGCGCAAAGACGGTATTCAGATCAAACAATTAATAAATATCGGGTTACATAATTAATAAGTTGGGTACAAAAACAATATAATAGACATGTTAGTGTGGAATAATCAATTCAGGTACTCATCGAGCAAGAGTGATTCGATGAGTACCGACCGCGCAATGCCACCACTGTGGCGTGACCTGGATTCCGCGCATCACACACTCGCCGTGTGCCCTACATGGGCGTCAGAGCGGTGGATCCTGGTCCAGCAGTTCGGGCACGACCTCTCCTCGCCGGTGGCAGTAGCGGCATCGCTGGCGGGAAAAAAAAATGGAAGGCGCTGGTCCCCTTCTGCGAGGCCACAAAGGCCCAGAAGGAAACTTTAAAAATTCAGAACAACTACGTAATTAAATTTGTGCCGTGTAAGTTCGGATTCTATTTCATTTACAGATTTCTTTGCGAAATCTGTAAATGATATGAATATGAATAATAAACTCCGGCAGCTTTTAAATACAGATAATTAATGTGTTATTAATTAGTTATTAATATTTCGCAACACTCATTTGTAAACTGATAAGAATAATGGTAATAGTAGTTATTGCATTACATATGTTATATAGGTTATAAATCAGATGTTAAAACAAAATTTATTTGCCTATATTTTTTACTCTCTCTCTCTCTAGTGTCGGTCCCTCATGTCTGAGGATCGTGGTCACCATCAGGGGGGTAAGGGGAGAACGGAAAAATATCTATATCCGACCCAACTGTCATCCTCACCTGCACGCGTCGACGGTTCGCAATGAATAGCCGACGGCGACGCTCGTTGGGCGCCGCGGTACTCCCTGCTAGATAACGGACGAGGCTCTGGCGACCGAGCAGTGGCGGTATAACCATACCACCGGTCAAAACTGACCGAAGAGGCAACAGCGGCCTTGGAGTCTAAGTAACTTCAAAAATGCCTGGGGCAGAAAGCAACGGGAAACCACTGCTTCTATTTCTCCCAAGAGAGTCACTATGGAAGGTCTAAGAACAGTAAATATTTTTTACAGTCAAACAGTATTTTTAAAGGCAAATTTCAACTTCACTTGATTAAAAGATGGCCGTTGTCTGACAGCTTCCAGCGTGATGCTCTGTCAGTAACGAAGCGCTAGAGCATCAGAGAGGAAACATTAACCATAAGCCACTAGTTTAGATACAATAGCCTTTAACCACGTTTCTATCAGTTTCTTCCAACGAAACAAGACATTCTAGTGCGTTTATCAATTTGCAGCCACTTCTAGTAACGTTAGCACTAAAAAAATAAGTGTTAAAAATAATATGTGAATCCAATCCAGATTTATTCATTGTATGGCAAAAACTTACACAGGTTTGCTTTGCGAGCGATAGTGGTAGGATTCTTTTGTATTGAGTCTAAGGCTCGAGCAAACACTGCCGCGTCATGTGGGTCCCCATGGTCTTGAGCCGATTTCCTTAGTACGCGAGGAGGGGTTGTAAATCACGTTATTTATGACCTCCTATAGAGTTGATAAACATTAAAAATTAGCTATGCTTATATAAAAAAATATTTCTTTAAACTTTCGTTTACGTCCTCGTGTGTTTTTGAGTCAGTGTAATATGCTCAATTGCGTCCAAGTTGGAAATTTCGATAATCACGCAAGCCTGTTATTGGGGGCTGCGTGTAGCGACGCATGCTTAATGAGGGAGGGGAAAACGGAGCTCAGAAATTCGTGGCCCGTTCCCGAAATCAAATTAAAACGTGACTGGTTAGTTTGCTAGAAAATATGGTAACTGACATTTTAACAGGTGGAATAGTTTGTAAGAAATGTTTCTTATTGTAAAAATACGTATAAAAGTTAAAAAACGAAGCAGTTAGGAACAGTGGAACAACTTACAAAACAACAACGTAAAAAAGTGGGAAGAAGTTATGTGGGGAAATTAAACTGGGGCAGTGATATGTGGGAAGATGAAAAGTGATAATGATAAGAAAAAACTTAATTTAAATGAAAAAAATATTTAAAATATTTTATTTATTTATCAGACAAAATTAGCAGTCGAAGCATATTTTTTATTATTTTTGTGAAGTCTGTCAAACAGTCAGCTACTACCCACTTGCCGTTGGCCCAATTCAACGGAATTTTAGAACATTCTTTATACGTGTTATTCAATAATTGTTCTTTTCTTATTACATATTTCAAGTTAGTTTATGAGGTGTCCCTAACTGTTTTTTGGTTACTTACACTTAGTCACGAAAGCTAATGGTTTTTTTTTCAAATGACGCTATCTCCGGATGGAGTGTGAGTCAAAATTGGCCAACAGCCAATAGAGTTTCGATAGTTGGATAGCATGATTTTGCAAATACGAAAACATGTGTAGAGCTTGCGTATCCTCTCTTCACCGCTATCGTGACAAGATGCTGGCCCATGTCCAGTACGTCCACTACTACAGTTTTTATTTCCATTTTGCTTCCATATATCGAAGATATCAGATTTAATTAAGACTAAGACTAAATATCTCCACGAACTTGCTTTATATATTTGGGCACTTCCTTCCATCCTTTCTCATCCTAATAGTTTGGTTACGGTCTGCGAATCATTAGGTCGTAGGTTCGAATCCACCATTCGACTACTGCCGTAAACCATGTCTTATAACAAGATTAAACATAGTTGGAATGATTAATAAGAATCTTTCTTTTAAAAAAGAATTAAAAAAAATATTTTTGGATGCGAGGCTTGTACTTTAAGAAATTAAACTAAGAAAGGAACGTATTGAAGCGTTCGGAATATGGACCGGGTATTGGGTGGACTTCGTAAGTGTCACGTGAGAAGTTTCTAGAACGAGTCAACGAAAAGCGTAAACTATTGTAAACCGTCAAGATGAGTATAGTATCTCGGTCACGTGCTTAGGTACGAGAAATATGACCTCATTAACATTTTATTGATGGGCAAAGTATCTGGCAAAAGAAATGTTGGTCATGGAAGGAAATCATAGCTGCGTAACATCAGAGAGTGAACCGGAGCTCCGAGTGCCGCCCAACTATTTCGCGTCGCAAAAGACAGAGAAATATGGTGAACTGACTGCCAACCTTCGTTAGTCAGAGAAACACTTTAAGTAGAAGAAATTTGGAACATCGATTTAAAATATTAATATTTTTTTTATAAAATTTCTATATCTATTGCCAATAAACAGTGTTTGCATGCAAATGCATTATTTGAAAGTAAGAAATTCATCATTAATAACGGCATTTGTCGCATGAATGGCATGAAAATTACGAAAATGAATAAAATAAATAATGAATCTCAGAATAGCGCCAGTAAGTGAAGTTACATTATATGTGTGAATGAAAAGTCATAAAAAAAAGTTGGCCACGCACCTGCCTTGTCAGTTTCATGTGAGGCAACTAAATACTGCCACATCTCAAATCCGGTGAAATTGTTGCGGTCAATTCTCTCGCCAATCAGGATAGGGTCTCTGGTTGATGTTGCAAAATATGTTATAAAATAGATGTTACAAAAAAATTCTTTACTGCTTTTACAAAAATAAAATAGAAGCGTGATCGCTGGCAAATGGAGTAATACTAGTGTACTTGGGAACGACTAACGATTATGTTGATCTCGCTTCCGGATGTGTCATGGTGATTTATGGAGCTTAAGAAAAACCTTCCTCATGCAAACAATGTGTTTATCCACCATTTCTTTGTGTCGTACAAGAAAACCTGTGTAAGCTATACCTTATATTGCGTTAATTTCATATTTACATATACAAATGTCACACGAATTTCTATGGCAATTCTTTTACCTGTACCGATTGAGATTGAGATTAGGGAGGCTTCGTCAACTAATGTCTTTAAATTGCGTGTATCTGAATACTTTCTACTCAAACAATGAAAAATTACAAACTGGTATATTTATTGTCGTTGTATATATTCCATGTGTATGTATACTATTATATTGATATAGAAGTATCTATTTATGTATATGTAAATGTATATTTATTTATTTATATATTAGTTTTAAAACGCAATTTTTAGCGGCACTACCCTTAGCCTGCTCTTAACCACTAAAGGTTAGCTGGAAGAAAATGCTAATTAGCATTAAGTTCGCCTTTGTACATTTTATTTGGTGCAATAAAGGATTTATCTATCTATCTATCTATCTATACAACATATTTTATATATACATTACTTTTATACTTATATTTCTACACAGTTAAATAATACAAACCCAAAACCGATTTTTGATGCCCTTGATAAAAACTCAAAATTTCATACAATATATTAAGCTCTTCATACAACATAGCAGATGTCATGAAATATTCTCGACACACATAGAAAATTTACCGGTAAAATTATTATTACCATCGTACTTTTATCCAAGTTCGGGCAATAAGCTGTGTTCTTATTACAATATAATGATAAGGAATTCAATTAGTGTTCACTTTTTTATATAATTTTTTTTTTTTTTTTAATTTATTTCACTGTTTGTCACTGGCGTCAAAGCGTCCGTCTTGCGTTCCTAAATAACTTTTTAATATACTATTAATGTTTTTGTTAGTTATACAATTCCTTATATCTGAGGGTAATTCATTAATTAATCTAGGCACGATGTATCTTGCCGTGCGCTCGCCATTACACATTTTTGCGCCTATCGTATTAAACTGGTTTGACGATATCGACCGTGTGCATATAGGATGTTCCATTTTGGTTAAAATTTTTCATTAAAGAAATATTCTTTTAACATGATGTATTTTATTTTTGTATAAATAGGTAAGACATTACAGTGTTTAAAAAGTTTTTTCGTCGTTATGAAATTGTTCTTTAATTTTAGGTGGTATAATTTTTTTCAGTATTTTAACTTGTAGTTTGTATATTTGTTCGAGGTATTTAAATGTACGGCCATAACTACCTAATCCATATTGTACATAGGATTCCGCCAGGGCGTGATATAGCATTATTATTAAAACTGTAATATTTGCTAGAAAACATCTTAATTTGTTGCAGACTAAATCAATATGGTTGCCCCAGTTAAATTTGTTATCAATAATCAATCCTAGATACCGCTGTGTGTCTATTATATAAAGGGTTAGTTTCTTTATGTACGCGCGTGAGAAGTTATTTTTCTGTAAAATCATTTTTTTCCCCTTTTATAATAAGCTGTGTTGTTATTACAATATAATGATTAGGAATTCAATTAGTGTTTTCACTTTTTATATATAAATAAAGGGTTAGTTTCTTTATGTACGCGCGTGAGAAGTTATTTTTCTGTAAAATCATTTTTTTCCCCTTTTATAATAAAACAAAAAATTATAATTTTTTATACTCAATAAGGATAATTCCACAATCGTACATCTTATTCTCTACATATTTCAAGCAGCTGAGTTCAGTCAATATCAATTTCGACAACCACATGTCTATACTGTGATCTATTTCCCGTAAACTATGTTTAGAACACATATGACGGTTTTCGTTAAATTAAAATTAAATATAACAGACTAATTTTTTGCTTATTATGATTACTGTTGTATACTGACTTCTCATATTTACACGAATATTTAATAAGGTACACCAATAGTATTACATCATACATAAATAATAAACAAATTTACTTAAAACGAAATAATGAAAGGTAGTAATTTTTTCATAATAAGAACTAAACTTTTATTTTTAAATTAAAAAACAGTACCAAAATTTTTGTAAATTAACCAATTAAACTAATAAAATTATAAAAACTGATTTTACGAATTCGGATGTCAATAGATTTTATTCTTATTTATGAATTCTTGAAGTTTCAAACACTTTACAGCAGTCATTATCAAGGTTTCCCCTCTACAGCTCATAGTTACAGTATGTTGCCGTCTAATCTTGAGTTTTGATCCGATCCACGCATAATGAGCTTGAAGTCTTGCCAGGGTGTCATTAGTCCCTCTGTGATAAATTCAGAAATATGATTAAAAGTGAAAAATTCCGTGTAAATAGATTTATTAAATTTTTCTACTATTTAGGAACCTATTTGCGATCAAACTTTTCTGTTATCGGCAGGTCGCTTGGCGCAACTAACGATCGTGTCTACGTCAGCTACTGAAATGTCACAGTGATTTATGGTGTGTGCCTTGCCTACTATTCGTCGTACTTATTGTGATGCGAAGTCTTCCCCAAGGATCTTAAATTTTTATATCTTGACTACCGTTAAACTTTTTTCAACAGCCTTTAGACCACGATATATATAATACACATGGGATTTTAAATAGTAACCGAAATACGATATCATAGAATTGGTATAATTGAGTAACTTTTTAAATTAAGTTAATTATTATCTTTGAGTGTTTTAATGGTCTTTTAAATCGCCCATAAACGTCGTATGTTCTATACCTTCAACACCGTATCAGCTGCAGGTGCGTTGCCAGCCTTTGAGAAAGGAGTACGCTTATTTCTTGAAGGTGTCCAAATTGTACTGGTTTGGTTGTACTGGTGACAGTTGGTTCCACAGGTTGATAGAACACGGAAGAACTACCCGAAAAACGTATGGTCGTGGACGCCAACGTGGAATGGTGTCGATGCAATTTGGAATTCTGCCGTTATGTACTGTAATGGAAATCGGTAGCTGGCTTGAACAATTCCTCAGAACACTCTCCATGCAGACCCAAAGGTTTAAGTCTATCAGAAAGAACTTACTCGAAAGTCCTCGAATCGAAATGCTGACGCGATCAGATTAACTGTCAAGCCGCCAATTCGTCATGCTAAACAATTAAAGTGCTATGCCAGCTCTTAAATCCCGTGAAACTACTCAGACTACCTTCAGTTCGTCACAAGGACGTCGTCAGTAAGGACAATTAAATTTATTTTATTTAAAAATTATATTTAACACATTAGAAAAATATAATGACAAATATACTAACGTAAACATAACAATCGAAACAACGACAACTGAAAATTCAAATAAAACGGATAAGATGAAATCATCATCATCATCATTTCAGCCGTAAAACATCCACTGCTGGACATAGGCCTCCCCCAACGATTTCCAAAAGGACCGGTTGTGAGCGGCCCGCATCCAGCTGCGTCACGTGACCTAAATGAGGTCGTCAGACCACCTTGCGGGAGGACGTCCCACACTGCGCTTGCTGGTCCGTGGTCTCCAATCGAGAACTTTTCGGCCCCATCGGCCATCTGTTCTACGCGCTATGTGCCCTGCCCATTGCCACATCAACTTGCTTATCCGGGGAGCTATCTCGGTTACCTTCATTCGTCTACGGATCTCCTCATTTCTGATTTGATCTCGTAGAGATACTCCGAGCATAGCTCTCCATAACTGTTGTGCGACGTTGAGCTTGCTTATGAGGCCCATAGTGACGTTTCTCTTCCGTATGTCATCACCGGTAACACACACTGGTCGAAGGCTTTCGACTTCAAGCACTGAGGTATTTTGGACGAGAATACATTTTGAAGCTTCCCGAACGCTGCCCATCCGAGTTGGATTCGACGATTGACCTCTTTCTTAAAGTTGGACTTGCCTAAGATTAAATCCTTAGTATTAATTATGTTCAATGTCTAACTTTACTTTTGTAACAAAAACTCGGTATAGGATTAATAAACAGAATCTATCCTTGGCCAGAGTTTTCAAAAGGCTTGGAATCTGAAAGAGACTGATACCACCGTAAAGATGTATAAGGAATTGGACAGCCGCCAACAGCAATCACAGGAATTGTGTAGATTTACGAATCTCGGTGTTGGACGATTTAGTAAATACTTTGAGAAGGCCATTCTAGTTACTTCGACAACCATTGAAGCCCTTAATCTTAAGAAAGTCTGTTATGTCCTGTCGAGAACAGGTACAGAAAAAAATCGACTTTAAATCGAATCAAACGTTAAAAGCTATTACGAGTGGACGCCCTCTTGTATTTGAGATTCGTCGTAGGAATATTACGAAATAGAATTAATCAGAACCTAGACAATTCTCATCAAACTACCCTTGAAGTACATTCTTGCAAAGAAAAATGAATTATCGAAATTGGTTGGTATTGAGTTATTCGTCCATTTGTCGCGCTCATTTTAAAATACTAATTTAAGTCTTATGCGGTTTTGACATTGTCAGAACTGAACTTAAAATGGGAACACGCAAGAAACACCAAGCTTTCATATAAGAAAAAAAACGATCAAAATCGATTCACCCAGTCGAAAGTTCCAAGGTAAAAAACATTTAAAAAAATAAAGACAAATTAAGAACCTCATCTTTTTGAAGTCGATTGAAAACTTTCGAAATAAGTGCAACAGTAAAAGTAAAATAATATAGAAATAGAAGATAGACAATAAGAGTGACTGTAAAGTATATTTCTTTGTGTGTGTGTTAGCGAGAGATGGAAGAAGGTGATGAGTGAAAACATCCCTAACCACCCACGTTGGGGGAACTAGCTATAGCATAGGCAGACTATGCTCAGAGAAAAATATGACAAGGGGTAATAAACTCTGATTTCTAGCAAATAAGTCAGTAGTCCTGCTTCAAGCCACAAAAAAAAAAGTTTCGAAAAATCTAATGACTAAAATTATAAACGTACGATCGGTAGAATTACAATGACGGATTCTAAGTTTTATACTAAAGGGTAGTTTGTTAACATTATTAAAAAAATTGACGTGCCACTGGCGACGTGTGCGGGATTTTTTATGTATCTCCTTATCTGAACGTGTTAAAGTTACACAAAAATTGGGAAAATAGAAACATTCAATATAAGCACGAAATAATAGACCGGGTATATTCGTTGTGTTATTCAGTACATTAGACTGAAATTAGTGATGCGTTAAAAGTATCTTTGTGGATCCACAGTGGATGAGGAAACGAAGGTAAGTGACAAAAATCACTAACAGTCTCTCTTTTTATTTCCAAGGTACCGATAGTCGTATTTCTAAGTTCTGGTGTCGACACTTTCGCACTTCCATATTTGTACACGTTGTCGGTAAGCGGTTTGGTAAGAGACAGTACTTAATCTCGGATTGTCATAATCTTACCAATATCTCATTCAAGAAGTATTCTTACATACGATTTTTAGGAGTTCCCTGGTATTATATCCAATAACCTACCAATAAAGTTAACATAAGAAGTAATAAAAAGAAAAAATACCAACAAAAAAATTAGCAGAGCTAGGAGAGCACATTAAAATAGAAAAAAATAGAGACATTGAGAAATCGTCCTTTTTTAAGTCGGTTCAAATATGTTTATAAATATGCAAAAAAAATATCTTATTTAATATTGTTGTGATGAAATATGTTATCCGTTTATCGTAATCCGAAATGTGACAAATCGGAAATTAACTAAACTTGCCTCGGGTTGTGTGACATCATATATGTTTCTATGTTTACGATATCATCATCCAAACTGAGTTATCAAAATCAAACAATTTTTTTATATATAGTAAAAGCTTAAGCCCTTTTGGAATATTTTTAATAATATAGTCTCATAGCAGTTGATAATTCTTGTTTTATTTCCATCTTACGCGCATTTGAATTGCTGCGACTTACAATGGCGCATTTTATGATTTAAAATTTATGAACAATAAAGTCCACTTGCAACTTTATTTCAAGTTAGCTACGAAACATAACCCTTGTGAAAGTGCAATTAAACCTTTTTGTAGTAAATGGGTGCTATTTCAATTGTTATTCAGGTATTTATCAGTTCTCGTGTAAGTTCAATATAATTAAAAAGTATTGCATTCATTTGTACCCCACGTAACATGATATAAACAAAATACATTGTTGCGCACCGCTCCTTTTTTTATGACGAACTACACAGATTGGACAGAGAAGCTGGCCTTGACTGCTTCATCGGATTAAGAGGTGGCATAGCTCTTACGTCGCTTAGCCTGAACCTCAATCGCTAGTAACTCGACACAAGGGTCCAGTAAAGGGTAACCTCGGCTTACGGTACGGTTACTATGTTAAAAACACCGCTGCATACACCTACAATGTTTGGGCGTAGCGGTACAAGTCGCATTGCTGGCCGAAATTCGGGCGGGACATTTAAAAAATAAAAAGATATTAATTACGACTCGTTTTTGTTTTTTCTATTCATTATAACTAACACTATCTATATATAACTGTGTTTATGTGTGATATTTTAACAATCTACCTATCCATATATATAAAAGAATGTGTGTGTGTTTGATCCATATAGGCTCCGAAACGGCTGGACCGATTTCAATGAAACTTTCAGGGAATCTTCAGATTGACCTGAGGAGTAATCGTGTAAAGTGACGATCGGAGCACTTCTCTTTTTGAACTGTCAAATACAGCTTTTATTTACTATTATAGTACTAGTACGGATATGATATTGTATTTACTGATATGTACATGGGTGTAGGTAATGATCTTCACCCGCTCGAGAAGAGAATAGAAGGGACTGAATACGGACAGAAATGAAAAATTTAATATATTGTGAGAGTTAAATTAAATTTTTAATGATGAAGTTTATTGTTTAAATAAAATAAAGCAAAATCTAGCCCTTAGGACTGGGTATGCTAGTATGATATAAATTTTTACTATGACAGGTGAGTTCATAAACTTTAAATTTGAAATATGTGTGAATTGAATATTGAGTCTCGCTCATCAGATTTTTAAAATAATCCATTATTGATTGAGAAAATGTAATTTATATATTGTTTTGAGTGGTAACCAAAATTATCTATTTAGCTGGCAATTTATTTTAGAAGCTTGACACATAGTCTATGACAATATATGAAAACTTCAAAGCTTTTATACAAATGGACCGAAGCCAAATAGCTATTTTTCGTCTTTATTTAAATTTATTACCTAATAAATTTTGTTCAAGGGTTTACCTTACGTTTTCCTGATATTGGGCAATTGAATAAAAGCCTTATAACAGTTAAGGTTTCTTTTAAAGCTATTACTTTATTCATGTTTTTGTCTAAAACCCTATACATGTAATTCGTTTAATGTTATATAAAATGAAAACCAGGATTCGAATCCACAATCTTTATATAGAAAAGTTGAACGTTTAGCCACAAGGTTATCACTGTTTTTATTTGATTGTAAGTTAAAATAAATATTTCTAAAGTTTTAAGATTAAACACATGTTGATGGTAAATATAGATTTTATTTATAATATTTACAGAATTACTTTTATGTGTATTGT
Source organism: Meandrusa payeni (assembly GCA_029286785.1). Classification (NCBI taxonomy): domain Eukaryota; kingdom Metazoa; phylum Arthropoda; class Insecta; order Lepidoptera; family Papilionidae; genus Meandrusa; species Meandrusa payeni. The sequence goes on from JAGSMX010000027.1 coordinate 5,234,893, forward strand.
ACATATATTATCATTGCTCCAAAGTCGCTTCATTTCCGTGTTATGTGTCGCAACGTCACTAACATTTAAGAGCATTGGTGATTGCGTTAAAATAAATCGCGATACATAAATAAACAAGTCCATCGCCATACATACAGACATATTTTTTATTAAGTGATTTTTCTGCTGTAAAAACCGATTATTTACGTGTATTTAAAATCAGCAGTACATTGACGGATTCAAACTCGTATCTCTCGATCGTAAATCGGATTAATCACTAGACTATCGAGTACTATGTCATCGAACATAAAAAAATATTTTATATCATTAATCGTGACAAAGGTCAAGCTTATAGCTTAATGAAGCTATGATAAGCGTTCAGAAGATCCTTTACAGCAAGTTCTTCAGTAAATCACTGTCAGAGCTTAGGCTTCTGAATCAGCGAAGATTTATCACATACGAGATTTATTTATTACATAAGACTTAAATTATCTTTGATTTACATACCCGTCGTATTTACTACAACTTAAGATAACTTCGATTTATTGTGAGATCATAAATTAATGAGCCGACTACCAATGGATTGGTACTTAACGATTCTTCTTTGAGGTAATGAATTATGCGTGTTGTCTCCGTGTACAAGAAATAAAACTCTCGTCCATTCCTCGCCAGATATTCACCGGAATAATCATCACAACAATTATCCACAAAAGACTAGGGATTATTTGCCCGTATCCGTCTTTCCCTCCAATTACAATAGGGGTGTTGTGAAAAGTAGATGACAGGCATTTACTAAGCTAAGTGCGCCTTACCATCTATACCACTTAACGTTAGGTGGGACCATGGTCAAGCACTCGCTTATAAAGTATAAAAAAACAAGTTTAGTTTCCGGTTCTCCGCTTAGTTTTCGCTCAACTACTATGTTCCAACTCTAGAATAGAATTTGATCTAAATCACTTTGCGACGTTTGCCGTACTATCCGATTGCCCTTCCCAAGTAGAAAAAATCAAACAATTGAATTTACGTTTGAGATACCGTACGTTGTCTTTGTTTCAACAATAGTTTTAATAAGTTGTCTTATTATTTACTCCTTGAGTAAACTTATATAACAATCTTCTTTTATAGCTGCCTATTATCTAGTCAAACGTTAAGGTAGTTTGCAAATTGTACGAGCATAAATATTATAACTACAAAGAGAAAAAAGGTCCCGCCAACAATAAGTGTCGGCAACGACACTGCAGGCGACTGCGAAATTATTTATTCAAAAAGGGAACATCTGCCAGTTGAATCCGTTCTATTTTTGTCTTCATAGTATCTTAAAATCTCTTCCCCTATATTTTAATGCTGACGCTTCTATTTGTGTTTGTTTATTTTAAAATTATTTTCAAAACTTAAGTTTAACATCTATTGTCACAAACCAACACCTTCACTGAACATGTCAACTACATCATAGACAACTTAAAACAATTAAATAACACGTGAAATAAAATAATTAATAAACCTAATAATTCTAAAATATATACAAACAACATACTTAAATAACAGTGAAACCAACGTACAAAAACCAATAAAAGGCCACTTATCAAATCGCGAGGCAAATATATAGAACCATAGTCAGAGAGTCACATCATTTTTTTTTGACGAACTACACAGATTGGCTAGAGAAACTGGCCTTGACTGCTTCACCGGATTGAGAGGTGGCATAGCTCTTAGGTCGCTTAGCCTGAACCTCTATCGCTAGTAACTCGACACAAGGGTCCCCCCGGTGAGGGATAACCTGGGCCTGGACGGTTCAGCCCTGTAGTTCTGGGCTCTCAAGAATAAGACTACGGTATCCCCTGCCTGTCGTATGAGGCGACTAAAAGGGGCCTCGGGTTCACTGGGCGACAAGGGTGGGGGCCTTTGTCGTCCGCTAAGGTGGACCCGGCGGAAGAAGGCGACATCGGCTGGCCCGTGTAGCCTTGCACTATGAGGGCACAGGGGAGGAGAATCCTCCCCAGGACATCTTCTCCTTGAGCACAGTGCAGAGGGGCTCCGGTGCGTTCCACTGGAGATCCCGGAGCCCCTCGTCATGCACCGAGGAAAGGGCCACCGGGGAGGTTTTAGTGGGTAAAACCCCACATAACCGCCGCCTTCCCCCCAGAAGGCGGGGTATCTTTGAAGATTTCCTCCCCGTTAACAAAAAAAAAAAAGGACGGTTACTATGTTACGCGTAAGCATTCCGATCCGAGGGCGCCCGAGAGGGCCGGACCTCGACTCGGTCGGTAGCTATTTCAAAGATAATATGAGGGACATTCAAAAAGTTAAACTAAATTTGAGCGCCACTTCGGGAAGCGTTGGCGCTGGGAGACTAAGTGACATCTAAGGGTTGGGGCCTGCCCATAAAATAGCGGTAAATCGCGAGGATGACTAAATCACATCAAGCAAGAGCATTCCCTTCCTTCTCATGAATTCTATGAAAGAAAAAAGTTGTAGTTAAAAAAAAGTAAAACTTGAAAGAAACAAGTGATATTTGAATAATTATGGGGTAAACGTAATTTATTAAAATTAGTATTAACATTGCTCAAACAAACGCTCGTATTTCACAAGTGCTTGTAAGTGTGCCTGTCTAAGCTCACAAGAACGCCTTTGTGCTGGAATGTCTCTAATTAATGTCACCTAAACTATACACAGTATATTTAATATTTACTCACAAACATACTGTCATTAAAATGATATATATACTAATATGTACATTAATTAATTATAAACAATTTACGATAAGAAGTCGTGGATTGAAAAGATTGATACGGGCAAATCAAAGCGTTTCTTTTTTTTTTAAAAAAAAGCTAATTATACTTTCACAAATATTACTAACATTCTTGTTAACCATTCCAACTAATCGTAAGCTTGTGGTTCATGTCAATAGTATAATAGTGTATTTAAACATGTTACGCTTCCCGAAGTGGCACTCAAAGTGGTCCCTTAGATTATCCGTGAAATAGCTACCGACCGAGTCGTGGTTCGGCCCTCTCGGGCGCCTTCGGATCGGAATGCTTACGCGTAACATAGTAACCGTCCAAGCCGAGGTTACCCCTCACCGGGGGGACCCTTGTGTCGAGTTACTAGCGTTAGAGGTTCAGGCTATGCCACCTATCAATCCGGTGAAGCAGTCAAGGCCAGCTTCTCTGGCCAATTTGTGTAGTTCGTCATAAAAAAAAAAAAACAAACATGCAATTTTTTTCTTGTGTGTTTGGGAATACCCTTTTAAACTTAATTTCTTTTATACTTTGAGGATTCGTGTGGGTCTTTGGATTATCGATCTAAGCTGGGAAATCAAACGACTACGAAATTTAGTAAGTAATCATTGAAATTAAGCGCAATATGTATAAACAATAATAACGATACCAGAGCTTGTAAGTAACATTCGTTTACCAGTGGTAAAAAATTAATAGATATGTATAATAAACTCTCTATGAAATATAAAAGAGAGAGAAAAGTTTTATGAGAAGGACTCCATCTTCAATAAAGATTATTTTATGTCCCAACCCCCGCTTATCTGACAACAAAGATTTGTGAAATATATTGCAGTTATGAATCCACGTATTGACCTGCATGTAAAGTAGGTAAATACTACAGAGAAAATTTGCTCTAAACAATAATCATATAAAAGACCTTACACAGACAGACAGAGCTGAGCTCATATATTATTTGTGAACATAGTTTTACTACATTTTAAGTGTTCCTTAAAATAGAACAATAAAAGCAGGATCTCAAGTACAATTTTATTACGACGTTTATTTTCTCTGCTTAATGAAATTTCTTAGAATAAATCCGGACGTGCTTAGACAACGATAGAACTAAATTGATCTTTATGGATTTAGCTGTTCTGCAGATCATTAATAAACTGACGTCTTCTAAAGAATGCAGGTGACTTAAGCTTCCATAAGGTACCTAGATTAAGAGACATTCACTTGTACTGCAGTACAAGTAACTCCACACCAAAATACTAAAACGATACTCTCATTATTTCTCTCACATTGGTGACGTAAAATTTACCTGGGAATTTACTTTTGGGGACCGGGAAGACGAACGTAGCTCGATAATTGACCACCAGCGGCGGAACTGGTCTATGATTAGCTAACATAATTTAATATATAAATTGTTATTTCAATGCGTTCATTTCTAGATTATATTTCGACTAATAGATATCATTGAGCTATTACCACGAACTATCGATTGATTTGATTTCCAATCTGTATTAATCAGCAATCCACTCTTTATCTGTAATTATACATTTTATTCCATTATAATAAATATACATTAAAATAAACCATCAAAGAGCTGTCCTTATTTAGTTTTCATAACTAAAATGCAATAAAAAATTTCAGATAAAATTGTGGTAATGCGTTTTTGCCATTAAATTAAACGTCAAAGAAAGCATTATTCATTCATTTCTAATATAACATCTCAACGAATTAGATTCTTGTGTAACGAAAATTGAAACATCTATTGTACGAGCGTAAAAGCATTGTCAGATGAGAATTAAGTGGACTTATATTCCAATTATATCATCTTAATCTGTCCGAAGTAATCTCGCTCCTAATTATTTTCTCATCTAAATTAATTTAGATGTACGTCTACGAATTAACATTTATGCATATTTCCGTTATATAATGATAAAAAATGTAATCAGTTATGTCATACTTAATATTTATATATAATGGTTTAGGGTCCGGCCTGCGAATCGTAAGGTCGTGGGTTCGAATCCACCATTCGACTATTGCCGTGAACCATGTGCTAACACAAGCTTAAGCTTAGTTGGAATGTTTAACAAGATTGTTAGCAATATTTCTGAAAAAAAATACTGATAGCTTTCTTTAAAAAAATTATTAACACATTTAACTGTTAAATTTTAGAAGTTTATTTCCGATATAATCAAAATATGATTTCATATCCCATCAAATTTAATTTGAATTCATTTAATAACGAACCGTTAATTAAACGGCTGTCAAAGTAAGTATTACAACCCCTCTCAGCTCAAATTATGACGGTTTCACAATTTTCGTGTGTAAGGTGCAACTCCAATCATTGTACGGTGGAACGATCAAAGTGTGTTTCGAATCTGTTAATTAGTAATGGCTTTAAGGTCTGCTAGCTTTGTAGGGTGTATGATTCATTTACCTCATTAATAATATAATATAAATTATCTTAATCACGAAGCGTGTAAAATATCCCTAATTATCTTATTGATATTAGGTTTTATTTTATAATCCTGCCTAACTAAAAAAGTCAATGTATAGGGACGCGAACTTACAACAACTATGACAAGAGTCGTTGAACTATTCAATTTTCCACGTGAAAATGACCGCTATAAAGTGTTCGAAACCGTCCGGAATTCGAATATAAGAATAAAACGCCATAAAACACTTAAAAAAAATTATTACATTAAATTCGATAAAATTCAAATCTTCACAAGAAATCGCCGATTCCTACAAAGGGTTGCGTGAAATTATTAAAAATAAAAAAGGTCCTAATTTATCCGTGTGGATTTTATTGCGGTTTCATTATGATTTTAAATTCTCAATGTTCAAGCGTGTTGAGGATGTCATATTTAATGTCATGGGAGACACTTGGGGTTCCATGTGTAAATTAAAAAAAAGTTCTTTACATGTACCACTGTTGGGCACAGGCTGTCTCTGTCATAAGGGCATAGTCCGCCATTTTCTGACCTGCAGATTTACTTACGATGTCTTCCATCATCGCCGAGCACTTAGAATTGCAACAAACAATTGGTTTATTGTTATTAGTTCCCTCATCGGGGATCGAACTCGGGTTGCTAGCGTAATATGTTTTTTTTGACGGGGGATCTTATGATACCCCGAATTCTGGGGAAGGCTGAGTTATGTGCGGTTCTTATCTACTAAAACCCTCTCGGTGGCCCTTCCTCGGTGCATTGTGAGGGGCTCCGGGATCTCCAGTGGAACGCACCGGATATGTAACGGATGTATACTCAATATATAGGAAATCGTTTTTCAATAATTGTTTAAAATTATTTATGTTAAAAATTATTAACACATTTAACTGTTAAATTTTAGAAGTTTATTTCCGATATAATCAAAATATGATTTCATATCCCATCAAATTTAATTTGAATTCATTTAATAACGAACCGTTAATTAAACGGCTGTCAAGGTAAGTATTACAACCCCTCTCAGCTCAAATTATGACGGTTTCACAATTTTCGTGTGTAAGGTGCAACTCCAATCATTGTACGGTGGAACGATCAAAGTGTGTTTCGAATCTGTTAATTAGTAATGGCTTTAAGGTCTGCTAGCTTTGTAGGGTGTATGATTCATTTACCTCATTAATAATATAATATAATATAAATTATCTTAATCACGAAGTGTGCAAAATATCCCTAATTATCTTATTGATATACTCGCAAGATTTTATTTTATAATCCTGCGAAGTCAATGTATAGGGACGCAAACCTACAACAACTATGACAAGAGTTGTTGAACTATTCAGTTTTCCACGTGAAAATGACCGCTATAAAGTGTTCGAAACCGTCCGGAATTCGAATATAAGAATAAAACGCGATAAAACCCTTAAAAAATATTTCAATTGATATATCTTAAAAAATCGATAAATTTTGAATTTTTTTTTCACAGTCCTTTTCTTAAACTTACACCAATAAATAGGAATTCGTATCGTTTTTTATATTTTTTAGATTTAACCCTAAACATAGCAATGTATAGCATAATATGCATGTAAAGTAAAGATAAACAATCTCTTTACCTAAATTTATTCTTTAATTGTATTTTATAATAATTATTGAAATGTTTAATGACACAATTGTCAGTGTCGTGACATTTATTTAATAGAGATAGAGTTGGATTAAGAACATTTAATGTTGTTTCTCTAAATATTCTACAGAAGTCTTCTACAGTCTTTCATTTTATGTATACTTATACATGGAAGACTGTGCGGACTTCATTATATACATTCCTAAAAATGCGATACTCACTGTACGTGTAGCACTCTATAGAATAGTGTACATCTTGGTTTTCCAAACTACGTCTATTCATATCACGATTTTTTTACTTTTCAAAATACACTCTTGCCACAATAAGGGTTAAAAATAAGAAATGTCTATGTGATTCTATTATTTACTATTCAATTGGACTTTTTTTTAGTTCGGATGAACACAGTTGGCCAGAGAGGCTGGCCTTTACACTGCTTCACCGGATTGAGAGGTGGCATAGCTCTTAGGTCTGAACCTCTACCAATTTGACATTTTATAAAATATGTAAGGTGAAACAAGCCGGAAATCGTTTGGTTGAATTGAATTGATATTGGCTATAACTTTACTCGTTGCTTGATGGAAATATTGAAAAGGAACTTACAGCTTAACTAATAAAGTTATTTTGCTGCTAAAATTATTCTGTTAAATAACCCCTTCATCTTTTCATGGCTTCCCACCGGGAGACGGAATGATCAAGGAAAATGAATTAATTAAAAATTTAGTCTTTACACTTGCTTAATTTTGTAACATAATTTGAACGAAAATTTTTATTCAATTAGGACTGCAAATATCAAAAAAGCAATTTCGTGCTAATGATGTAGTCAATCCTAAAATGATTTGAGAGGCGGTCCACCCAGGCCCCAAAAATTAATAATAATAATAATAATCATTTATTCCTCACCATAATCCACAGTACTTAAGATAATTATATAATTAAAAACCTATGCACATTTGGAACAAGAGACATAATAACAGAAAGCTTATGGTGGATTGACACTTGAACTAGGAAGGATCCTGTGTCGCAAGTAATCAACCCTCCACCCCATTACATTATCAAAAGTAGTGTACATAGCTAATTAAAACACAAAAAAAATCCGTTTTTATGTTTCTTACTTATAAAAAAGTAAGCAAATATGTGTACTGTAGAGCATTACACCCACCCAGCAATACTAAAATCTTTAGCACCATATAGGGAAAAAGTGTAGGGCAATCGCTATCTACCCCGGTTCGATTAAAAAGATGTGCTTTTTTGCAATTACAATTCCTACATTCTTAATTCTCCTTTACAATTTAATGTAATTAGAACGTCTGAAATTATCGTTGTTAGCGTCATTAGATTCATAACATTCTTGATCAAACGAGAAGATTATATTCACTTAACATCAGGTATCGTGGTGGTATCAGGCCCACGGGCAAATACTTGCTTAGAAAGTTTAAAAATTAATAATAATAATATAGTTTATTTGCATCAGAAAAAAGTGCAATACATATAAAGCTTCCTTACCTCCCGAACTAGCGTAAGCTGTACCTCAGAAGCTAATGTCTTCCCGTGTAATTATCCGATTTACTTCAAAACAAGTTAGGGTAACAAAATATAAATTAAGGTAAATTAAAATCTTTTTTTATGTGTCTTTGTGTGTGTATATAGTGTGTGTGTTTGCACAATATTTGAACTATCATTTTATAATTACTTATTTTTCAATGTCATCATAATTATAATAGTCATATGATGTTTGTTTCTAAGTCCGCATTAAATTAGTTTTAGTAAATAAATTTTTAGCATTAAGTTCGCCTGTTCAATACAATATACAATAAATAAATAAATTAGTACTTGAAACTAGTTTCGTCTGAAATATAAATTACCATATTTGTTTATGAGCAAACTGGTAAACGATTTTCGAAAGACTATCTAGCATACGTCACATATGGATTATGCCAGTCAGTTGATGCCAAAGTCTGGATGAAGATTAATGAGCGACGCATACGTTATGAGGGCCCAATGACCGGCTGCAATGAAAAGATATACGTATTGATTGATACGTATTAATTGACATTCCTGAATTACTTTTTCCGATATGTTATTTATGAGTAGGGATGTTCATGCCAAAAATATATCGATATATTTTTGATTTTATAATTATCGTGATGTTGTATCGATACTATGCGATTTATTGTATAAAAATTTCAATATTTTTCATACATCGAAATTTGTTAAATATTAATTAGCGCAAAATATTTGAAAAGTCTTGTACTAATAGAGTACTCGGTGCGTAACTGAGAGGTTCTCGCTTCGGGTCCCAGTCCAGACTATTTGATTTGATTAGATTTAATTCTGCTAGCAGTACACACTATAAACATAGATAATAAAATTTATATAACGAGTCCTGCCATCGCGAAGAGTAGGAGTGTAGCAACATTCGAGTTCTGCACTATATTCTATGTGATGGCAGCACAAGTAAAGGTTTTATTTACGTTTTATTTTAATTTAAGTTGTCTACCATTAATAAAAGAAAGAATGGAAAGTGTTTTTTTTATTTATTACGATATTTGGCGTATCAGATGAAATAGCTTTGGACTCTGTGGAGAGGCGGGCTAAGAGGCTATTTGGTGACGCAGCTGAAACCAATCTGCTCAGTCTTGAGCACAGGCGTAAGGTAGCTAGCCTTTCGGTTTTCTACAGATTGCATTTTGGAGAGTGTGCTCAGGAACTACATGATCTAATTCCCCCATCCCCTTTCCACCATCGGACGTCTAGACGCACTGCGGGATTTCATCCTTTTGTTGTGAACATCCCTCAAACCCGAACGAAGCGATTTGCTTCGTCTTTCATTCTTCGTACAGCAAAGGACTGGAATAGTTTGCCCGCGTCTGTCTTTCCTTCCGATTACAATGTAGGTATTTTCAAGAGTAGAGTGAATAGGCATTTACCAAGCTAGTGCGCCTTACCATCCAGGACTGCATTTCCACTTAACATCAGGTAGGATCGTAGTCAAGCACTTGCTTAAAAATTATAAAAAAAAAAATATATCGATACTAGATGATTCGATAATATCAAATCGAAACGATATATCGGGTTCATGTATCGATATTTAATGAAATATCCATTTACACCATGCACTTCTATTTATGAGTTTTATTCTTTCGCTTCACAGTAGCATTTAAAAAAAAAGAATGGTAACAATATTTTTTTCCTCTAAAATTTACCTATTACCATTCTTCTTAACCATTTCAAATGAGCTTAGGCTTGTTTTAGTAAATAGCTTACTCTTTAGATTCGAAACCACGACCTCACGCACCTCGTATCCTTAACCATTAGGCTATTGACGCGCTTATTCTGCGTAGATCAGAACAAGATAAATTTATAATAAATATAAGACGGTATTCCACAACCGCTGTGACACTAGGTTTTCAAACCCCACAACACTTTAAACACTGTTAAGTGAAATAGTAGCAGTGTAGTCGATACATCGGGATTTAAAAAATAAAATATTTTAAAACTGCAGTACAATTCCTAAATAGGTTTAAAGAAAGTCTTTCTTATTTACTGGGACATTTATAACCTTGCATTTAAAATAGCTTATTTAATATAAACAAGTTCTCACATCCTTTCAACTCCAGCGGGGTAGACAGAGACAGCTTTTGCACTCTGCTTGTCCCATATATGGCAGGTGGTGAGCCTATAGCCGTAGACCGAGCACAAAGATTTTAGGAAGTGTTTTGTACTTAAAAAATCATTCATTGTTACGAGCCGACTGGGATTTGAACCGCAAAGCGACTAGGCTATAACATTTTAAATACTTATTAGATAATATTTTTTGTTAAACTGTGGTATGTTAAACAATAACAGTTTAGTGTTATAATTTGTAGGTCTCGTAGAATAAAATAGTCCAACAACTAATACACTCGCTTTATTGAGACAGCGTAACGTTGTACAAAGAATTATTTATAACGAATACCGTCACAACTGCGCGTCCTCACAATCTTTGTACAAAATTAATTAGAAGTCAGATTACGAACTAATAAAGTTAAACTATTGTTTACAATGCCAAGTTCATGTGACGATCAACTTAATTATTAATTATGAATTAAAGATACAATAAGGTTCAGGTAAATCATTAAGATATCATTGGAAGTAGTTATTATGCATAACAATCGCTGGGTGTCATGTGTTGCCAGCTAACATTAGTTTGCACAAAAAAATAAACTTTAACATATAAATAAGCGATCGTGAATATATATATATCATCCAGCTTAAACGCAAAAACATTAATACGAAGGTATTGAAATAATTGGCATCATGCCTCAAACTTCACAATCACCCTCGATAAGTTAAGAAAACTAATTGGCAGGAAATGTACCGACAGGGAGACGGCCCTATTTATTCAAAGTACAACCGGAAATACTAATTAATGACATAAATCATTTACCAGACAACACATTTTTAAGGCCCACCATAACATTAAAAAAAATCGTTTTATTGAAAAAAACTAGCTCTCGAGTCCTTTTAATCAAAGTGGGGTAGGCAGAGACAGCTTTAGTTGCCCGCTTTTGACCGGGGTTGGGTGAACATTTTTAGCAAGTGTATTTTTTAATTTATCTTAAAAATATATATTTCCCTGGTTACTCTGAAACTAGTATTTTCGAGTTAAAGTTTAAAAAAAGACTATACTTTACCAAGAAATAAGTTATCCCTAATCAAAAAATAACACTACAATATAATTTCTTTTATACTTTCTAAGCAAGTGCTTGACCGTTATCCCACACGTCATAAACCTCCTAATATCACGATCTACAAACATTGTTCTATACGATTTTGAAAGTTCCCTGGCTTATTTTAGGATCCAAAGATCCTATATGCCGACAAAGAAGCGTTATCTTTTGACATTACTGTTTATAGAGACGTAATCAAACATTTCTTCTAATGTTTCAAATAAATAAAAACTTACTGATGTAAAACCCTCGTCTTGAGACGACAATTTTTTATTAATACGCATAGAAATTTACTTCATATTTGTAGGTGTTATATTAATACGTTCACATCCTGAATCTTCTTTCACATTCTGTCGCGTACTTTTCTAAAAGGAATTCAATTTGAAATATACATTTCTGCGGAGATGGAGACTACAACATATTGGAAAATTCCTTTAATATATGCACGTATTTTACTAGCCATGCTTGAAAACATATTAGCGAGAAATTTTAAAAAGTTACATGCACAGTTTGCAAAATATTTTTAAACCAAACTCTTTTTATGGTTAGAAAAAAAGAAAAATACAGATGAATTGAAAACCTCTATGGAAGTCGGTTGTATAACTATGTATATTTATTATATGAATCAAGATATTTTATACATAGCGTTATCTTTTCTTGCAATGCAAGCAATGCTTTTCAACGCGCTGATCAGCTTTCATTAGTAACAAGGGAGACGGCAAAATTAAATGGCAAACGGTTACAGGCGATTGGTCTTGGGTCCCTCTATTATCAGGAATAACTGGATAGGTGGAAGGTATTGAGATATTGTTTTGTCACTAATAACCATTTTTGAAAAATTGGACCACACGGGAAAGACCAGCATTGAAATAAAAAAATCAGCCAAATCGGCTTATCAAGTCATGAGCTAACATAAAAAAAAACATACAGACGATTTTTTTTCAACAAAGCTAGGAATATATCTTTTTTTAGAAAATATTACTAACATTCTTGTTAACCATTCCAACTAAGCTTAGGTTTGTGCTAGGAGATGGTTCACGTCAATAGTCGAATGACGGATTCGAACCTACGACCTTACGATTCGTAGACCGTACCCTAAGCCATTAGGGTATTGACGCTTCAAAATAGAGAACCTTCTCATTTTTGAAGTCGGTTGAAAAGAAATGAATGAAGTTTTTGTACTTACGAATCTGATCAACGGATTCACTGATAGAAGCCAGCTAGAGTTAAAATTCCCGACCACAGGTCACATCTAATGTTTAGCCAAATAGACTATATCTATATAACTTTACATACAAAATACCTTCAGTTTGTAACATTTTCTGATTAAAATAGGCTGATATCAATAAATTATAGCTCATTCTCCGACAAATACAGCACAGCGCCAGCAACGGATATGTCCAGTCAGTATCCGCTTTGGTAGCAGGGGAACGGAAGCAGCGTAGTTTTTGTTGTTCTATGGAAAACATCAAGAAAGTATACGGCACATAAATCTATGACCGAGTTGGCTCACGTCCAAAGCTTATTTAGTAAACTCAACATAATTTTATAAAAATTAAATTGAATTAAAAATTTATTAGGTGATTTCACTTAATTTTTGTCATGTAATTTGACATTGAAAAATGGCTACAAAATTATCAATTACGAGTACGCCGTAAAACTCATTTTTAAAACTGGTAACTTACAATAATAAAAAAAACAATTATCGAATTCGAAAATGAATCGATGAAAAAAAGATTTAACAGAGACCAGAAACGTCTGCAAGTCAAATTGTTTTGTGAAATACTAAAAAGTTTAATAAAAATAAAAAATATTTTAGGTCACACAGAACTATAAAAAAAAATAGCTATATTGGGCCTTTTCTTATGAAGACATGCCGATGAAAATGACATCAGGTCTTAACGGCGGCAAATCAGTGTATAATATTACAATAGCACTTTTAAAAGAAAGAACAGTGACAGCAGATTAATGGAGTATTAGAACAAGTCTCCAAAAAGCTTCTCAAATCCATTGCTTCGAGAAGCTTTTGAAAGACGAACCTTTACCACCAAAACGAATTCGTGTTTGGAGGCTTCAATTGTGAAACTGATGACGCGACCGTCATACAGCGAGGACCTTGCGGCTTCATTTTCATTTCTTCCTCAGGTTTAGAAGAGGCTTGGAGGTTGACGGTTTCCAAAACGTGAAGTAGCGATGAATGTATTTCACTTGGAGGGGGATAAGTCAAAGCTTATTGTTAAAATAAAGCCTTGGTTCTGTACAAGATAACTTAGTATCGAAATATACTGTGTATGACCAACGTTTTACATTTAACTTGCTATTTCAGCTTCGCGATAAGAATTCCTTTAGACTTGCGTCTAGCAGCATTGCTAAACAAGGGCGACGTGCCTTGTTAAATATGGGACGTTAAAGAACCTTATTTCTGTACTGCAAAGGATCCACTTATAGGAATAACGAGCGCCTTAAAAAGCGAGCTCAAACCGCTTTTTTATTCTTTTATGCATCTGGAAATCATCGCCAACCAGTATTATGTACTTCTAAACAAATTCTAGAAGATTCTTAAGGACTGTGCGACTTCATAGAGAGAGTGAAATGATTTATGATTGATGACATTTCACTGTTAGACATAATAATGAGAGACAGAGATATGAGGTAGAAAAATGTCAATGCCCTTTTTACCTCATAGTCTAAAAACAATAGATAAAAATATCTTGTTTATAATACTCATATAAGGACAAAGGATTTATCCTTAATTCCATACCTGACGAAGAAATAATCTAAGTGATATCTTTAAAATTAGTTTTGTGAAATTATACAAGTTTCAAATAACAATGCTACCAGATGCAGTTTTGAGTCTTAAGTAATACGATACGAATGTTACTCAGGGAAATTATAATGTTGGTTCAACAATAACTAAAACGTTTCAACATAACATAAACACTTTTTTCTTATGCGAACGAATCTAACCGCGTACTCGCCGCTGGAAGAACGAATTATGACGCGCCGTCACCAACCAAACCTATGATGTTTTACAGCTCATATTACCAACCAACACTCATTTTCCTCTCGACCCCTTTCCCGGTTATGGAGGGCGAAAAGCCGCACCCCACAACCATCACCGACACACTCGTGGTGGGTTCCAAGAGCCCGCCAGGTGTTGCCATCTCGGCCAGCCCTCCATTGAGGGCCGGCGTGTGGGTTCACCGTGAGTGACCAAGCCACGGTTACTGATATGCCTACAACCCTTCGGGGGGGCACAAACACCTACGCCAGCTACCCAAACCGTTGGGGTTTGGTGTATAGGGTTTGTTCCGGTTTGTCCTCTCGCGTCCATTATTTTTTTATATGCACAGTAAAATATATACTAGAATTGCCAAAGTATAATACAATATTATAGGTATCATTATACCATTATCATAAAAACATAATTATGTATACTCAGATATCATATATTGATATAACTGATAGTAACTCACTCATCGGAAACACAGAAGTCTAATGGGAGGTTTATTACTTCATTCTGGTATTCTGTAAGTGGTACTTCTGTTGTTGCGATGACCATAAAAAATAAAAAATATTAACCTTTTCGCTAGATGTTTAGACTAATATTATTAAAAAAATACAGCCTTGTGATAAAGTATTCGTTATAATTTTTATTCTAACATTCTTTTAATAAATTTTAAAGAGACTACTCTACCATTTTGCAAGATACGTTATGTACAGGTGAAATTTCGGAGCTGAGGGACTTAATTAGGGCCATTCATTAAATTCGGGGCAATGTCTTGGAAAATTTCACTCTTACTTCTCCCCACCTTATTTGCCTAATTGTTAATAAGCCGCTTGATAAACGACTCAATAATTTTGGGCATAACTAAAATTATAAAGTTGTACAGATTTAATTCATTATGTTACTAACAGCTTTAAGCTTATGTATTTATTATTATGTATTTTATTTATTTTTAGACTTTAGGTTAAGTTTTGAATATATTTATAAAAAGTAAAATACCCAAAAATATCATACAAAATACAAAAACATTATAAAAAACTAACCTAGTATATGCCAACGGCAACGAAGCTACCGGTAGTTAGGGCAACATAGAGAGAAACTTCCTTACGATGCGTGCCGTGTCCTGGAGTACTGCCTTCTGTATCTGATCCTTGACCTAGCCATCTAGCGAAAGCCCCGTAAGATGTTGATCGAGACTTTTCGCTATAAGACCGTTTGCAGAAACGACTATCGGGACAATATTCCAAATGGCGGTCACCTCGTGAGCCAAGTCGAGATACTTAGTGATTTTTTCCTTTTCAGCCTTCACGAGGTTCTCGTCATGTGGGATGGTAATATCGACGAGCACTGCCTGTCGCGATCGGTCTGTCAGCACAATATCAGGATTATTGGCAACGATAGTCCTGTCTGTGATGACAGACCGATCCCAATAGAGCGTTGCATGACCGTTTCCGAGAACTGGCGCTGGTGTGTATTTATAGTACGGACCTCGGGCTCCGCATTTATTTATTATTATGCTTATATATTATGTATTTCAGTGATTTGAATCCTCGAATTATATTGTAAGCATTCTAACATTACGACTGCCTTTAACTTTTAATTTTCAGTGTTAATATTTTTTCGTAGTTGTTTTTATTATTTTAAAATACGTAAAGAATAAAATATGAAGCAAATTAATTGTTTATTGCATGATTGATTTAGTGAGATTCCGAATATATATACCAACGAACTCATGTACGTATGAAAGAATACCCGTTATGTCAGTAGTCACAAATTTGGAAGATGAAAAGAATATAGGCGCACGAACTTCGTAATTTAACTATGATAGTTCGGAAATATAAGGTTGCGTCCGCAGGTAGTAGCGTTTAATGTTTTTATTTTGAACCGGTTTTGTTTTATTCGTAAATTTTGTTAAATATGTTTAATTATTAGCGATAAAGTATTTGTGAAATAATACCTTTGGATGTTTGTTTGAATTATAAATCTCATACGACGTTGACACGGGTAGTGTTTTCAGCTCACTTCGGATTTACCCGTGTCCCTGAATGTCGCTTTTAGTTGTGCGGTTAAGATGACTCAAAGGATTAATCCTTTTGCTGTTGGACTGCAAATTGGTTTGTTTTCTCAAATAATCTAAAGCTATCAAAAACTCCATCAAAATTATTGATCATTTGCCTCTTATAGTTATAAAATAAAACGTTGATTTTTTCGAAAATAATCCATTATATTATTTTGTTTTACAAAATCCACAGTACTCACCTTAAAATATATGATATATCAATGTTTTGCAACGTATCAGTCACAATTTTTTCATAATACTGAGTTTTAAATTTTGAATATGTTCGTCAGTGATTTTGTGATGTGAAAGCGTGTGTTTTTTTTATGATGAACTACACAGATTGGCCAGAGAAGCTGGCCTTGACTGCTTCACCGGATTGAACAAAGCGTGTGTGTGCGTGTGTACTATCTACTGCCACTGGTATCTTTAACACATTTTGTTGTTGTAAACAAGTTGTAGCGATTTCGCAAACTCTTTCGAATAATAAAACAAACACGCACTTATTCTCACTCACGCACACAAATCTGCATACATACATGCAGTTTATTCAACACATTGTTGTTGTAAACAAGTTGTAGCGATTTCGCAAACTCTTTCGAATAATAAAACAAACACGCACTTATTCTCACTCACCACACAAATCTGCATACATAAACACACACAGAGAATCTCCCTAATACAGGCTACACTAGTAGAGAGATCGGTATACCGCAAATTCGAAAAAAAAATAGTTTGCTAAAAATTTGTGTAAAATAAATATCATTTCATTTCATTGTATCCTCCCCTAGGAGGAGGTTAAATGTCGCTATAATTATTTAACATCACTTGATCATTTCAGCTGCTCCTATAAAAATAGAAATGTACTTCAATTGATAGATAAATTATTTATTGCTCTAAATTACATGTACAAGGCGAACTTAATGCCATTTAGCATTTTCTTCCAGGTAACCTTTAGTGGTTAAGAGCAGGCTATGGCTTGATCTAACGGTTAACGGTTAAAACCATTCGTATAATAAGGCTGAAAAAAATCCGTCTCAATTTCTAAATCATTCAGAAGTTAAAAATAATACAGACTACAATTTTATTCGTATATGCGTATGTATATTTCACTCCATTCGGAATGGAATTTCTTTTTTTAACCGGTATTCGTGTGAAACATACATTTTCACTTTCGCCAATAGCTTTTCATTACACGTGATTAATGAAATGAAACCGATGTATGTCGTGACTTCCATTAATCACCTGATAAGAGTGGCAGATCAGCTGCCTAGACATGTTTTAAACGCGGCAGCAGGTCCCGTTTTCATTTATATAACATCAACCTTGACTGTTTCCTTTATGATCTATACAAATAAATAAATTTGAAGTATCCGTTTTTTTATATTAAATAAACTGCATTTTACTACAGACGTGTGTATTTATAGACGAATGAATGTGCATTTACCTAAATAACGTTTTTACAACTTTTGTCTGTTTGTTCCGGCTAATGTAATTAAAAATGTTATTTTGTATGTACTGTATTTTATACTATACTACAAGCATATGCACGTAGTTAAAAGTAGTGTAATATTACAAGCAGACACTCAAATGTTATTTATTTGTTTAAACGATAATAATATTTCTAATGTCCACCAGGCTACAGTTTCGGAAACAAGTGTGGTTCTTGTAAAATTGACTTTTATTCAGATGCAAAGAATTACTTGTATGAAGAATTACGTCGTAATAGCGCGTCCTCAACTTTATACAAAATTTATTATAAGTCAGGTTACAAACTAATGAAGTTTAATTATTATTTACAGAGCGAAATTAAAATGATTATATTAATATATGATTAACTTAATAATTATTATGATGATTTTTATAACTACTATGAATATAATAAAGTTTAGGCGAAGCAGTAAAATATCATTGCGAGTATTTGTAGTACATCACAACGCTGGGCAGTACAGAGGGTATTGCTAGTTAACACAAGTGCCTTATATCTGACGAATAAGCAACATTGTGGACATACTGGACTGGGGCCAGCATCTTGACACAATAACGGTGAGGGAAAAGAAGGCTAGCTTTACTCGTGTTTACATCATCTTAAACTCTTACTGTGTGGCTATCGAATCGATGGAAGCGAGCCAATTTAGAAATCTATCATAAACGTGTGCAAAATTTCAAAAGACAAATGTAACAGTAAGGTATGCATATATATATATCTAACATAGATGTCTGCTAATGATAGAAATGTTTTCTATATGTTTACTTTATTATGGAGCTAGGACCATCGTTTATGAAGGTGCACAAATGTACAAGCAGTTTCCTAGGTATATAAAAGAATCTCTCCACTCATTCAAAGTCTATTTAAATTTCACATTCTCAAAAATTATGACGTAGTTTAAAGTGTTCACAAGGAACATTGGTTGGGTACATTATTGTTTTGTTTATTTTTTTGTGTGTCACATACATTTTAGTGCTCATGGACTAAATTTAAAATTAGATATATGTAAATTTAGAGAGCCGTGGTAGCTCAGTGTCCGTGCGGTTGGCTCAAGTTACGTAGTATGCTAGCAACCCGAGTTCGATCCTCGGTGCCGGCACCTATAAATTTTTACATAGTAACCGTCCAAGCCGAGGTTACCCCCCACCGGGGGGACCCTTGTGTCGAGTTACTAGCGATAGAGGTTCAGGCTAAGCGAGCTAAGAGCTCTGCCGCCTCTCAATCCGGTGAAGCAATCTGTGTAGTTCGTCAAAAAAAAAAAAAATAGTTTGCTAAAAATTTGTGTAAAATAAATATCATTCATTCATTTCATTGTATTGGAGGAGTTAAAATGTCGCTATAATAATTTAACATCACTTGATCATTTCAGCTGCTCCTATAAAAATATACGTCAATTGATAGATAAATTCTTTATTGCTCCGAATTACTAAGGGACTTAAATTATTATTTACAAAGCGAAATTAAAATGATTATATTAATAAATGATTAACTTAATAATTAATATGATGATTTTTTATAACTACTAATTATGAATATAATAAAGTTTAGGCGAATCATTAAAAGATCATTGGGAGTATTTGTAGTACATCACAACGCTGGGCAATACAGAGGGTATTGCTAGTTAACAGTGCCTTATAACTGACGAATAAGCAACATTGTGGACATACTGGACTGGGGCCAGCATCTTGACACAATAACGGTGAGGGAAAAGAAGGCTAGCTTTACTCGTGTTTACATCATCTTAAAATCTTACTGTGTGGCTATCGAATCGAATCGATGGAAGCGAGCCAATTTAGAAATCTATCATAAACGTGTGCAAAATTTCAAAAGACAAATGTAACAGTAATGTATACATATAATATATATATATATATACTCGTATCTAACATAGATGTCTGCTAATGATAGAAATGTTTTCCATATGTTTACTTTATTATGGAGCTAGAACCATCGTTTATGAAGGTGCACAAATGTACAACAAGCTTCCTCGGTATATAAAAGAATCTATCCACTCATTCAAAGTCTACTTAAATTTCACATTCTCAAAAATTATGACGTAGTTTAAAGTGTTCACAAGGAACATTGGTTGGGTACATTATTGTTTTGTTTATTTTTTTGTGTGTCACATACATTTTAGTGCTCATGGACTAAATTTAAAATTAGATATATGTAAATTTAGAGAGCCGTGGTAGCTCAGTATCCGGGCGGTCACCTCAAGTTGCTAGCTACCCGAGTTCGTTCTCCAGTGTCGGCAATTTGGTGTTGCAATTTTTTGTGCTGATTTACCACGCGCCCGGCGGTGAGGAAACCTGTATGTCCTAGAATTTTTTTCTAAGACATGTCAAGTCTACCAATCCGCACTAAGGCCCCATGGCAGACTATGCCCTTTTACTCTCTTTACAGAGAAGGCCTGCGCCCAACAGTGGGACATATATAAAGGCTATTACTTTATCTTTATATGTAAATTTGTATTACTCGTAAGTGAATTTTAATTCTTAGAGAAATAAAGATATTCTAAACTTATTTTAGGCACAAACAGGCATTAGTACGACTTGGGGACCTTCAAGAAATGAGCCTACCCCTTTCTCAAAGGACGGCAACGTTTCCACAGCCAAGGTGTGTCATAAGCTCTGTTTTGTATTTCTTTTCCTTAAAAGAAATAATAGGAGCTTTCAGATAACTTTATACATAGATAGATAGGTATTGTATAAGTTAATTGTACACCAAAATTAAACCAGAAGCAAATTACAGAACAGTATATTATATTCCAGAATGCACGTAACTTAAAAAAACTTAGATATATGAAATTTCAGCAACGGTTCAGTAATTCACTTCGATTTTCAGAAATGTAACTTGCTTCTTATCGTGAATTTTCTACGGGAACAAAGTTAAAATTTTCCTATATTTGAACTGCACACTTTGTTGGCAAGTTAGAATACGTGACTTGAATTGTTATTGCAAACGTAAATTTAACAAATATGTCTCATATCTATAGAATGTTTTCGATTTGGGATAAATCAAGTTTCAATAAAGGTGATTTTACAATTTAGAATTAACTTCATTGAGAGTTATGTTCGTAACTTATTTAAGCATCTCTACACTAAATACAATTAAGTGACCTGTATTTATTTTCTACGGGACATTGTATATGTAAGTACCATACACTGAAATTTAATACTATGTTTTGTTAATGTACTACTTGTAAATAAAAAAATATTATATTATATCAGGGAATTTATCAGCTCAGTATCACCTATCAGGATTTATAGCCGCTATGTGCTTAGGGATAGATCGAAGAACTAGTCGATATTAAAAAAAAAAAACAATTTTGATATATGAAATATATAGTGATTATTTATTTATGTTTCAAATGTAAAAAAACAATAAAAAAGAGGAAATTGGAATTTTTATATTGTTTTTATAAGAAAAGAGATAGAATACGGTTGCTTAGTGACAGATCAAAAAATTTGTCGAATTCATGTCATGCTATTTCACTATAGGCCTTCCCCAATGCCTTCAACCATACACGATCCTCTGCGTTCCGCATCCAGCCACTTCCGGCTATCCTTATAAGCTATGCCCTATATTTAATTTTTATGTTTTCTTATTCAATATGTTATGGATGGCGCTTAACACATTAATTAATAAAAAAAAATCGGTAGTGTTGCGACATTTATCCTTTCTCCCATAATAAAATAACTCTAGATATCAACCGTCCAAGCCGAGGGGGACCCTTGTGTCGAGTTACTAGCGATAGAGGTACAGGCTAAGCGACCTAAGAGCTATGCCACCTCTCAATCCGGTGAAGCAATCAAGGCCAGCTTCTCTGGCCAATCTGTGTTATTAAAAATTCGTCATTAAAAAAAAATCCAAGAACTCTATTCACGCAACGTTAACTTTTTGCGAAACCTATACAAAACCAACGTGTGCAATTCCATCAATTTTAAAAACTACAAACGATTGCATTTGTTACTTTTTGACACGTTGAAATATTGCCTTCATTGTACGAAATAACATTTTCCAAGCACGTGTTTCTCCAATATCGCCAACGTTTGGGAACTAATTACAAATATTACGACTCGAAATGTTCTACGTTTACACAAGAAAAATCAATTACGATATCATTCCCAATACATTTAATTCTTAATATTTTAATAATTATTATATATGTTTATAAACAAATAAACAGGAACTTACAAATTAATGCTTTAAACTGGCACGACTGTAAAGCATCTTTACTAAAGTGGCTGGAAAGTTTGGACTATGAGGACACGGAGGCAATATTACGATACCAGTTCCAATAATATCTTTTTGTAAATTTTTATTGTAATCGCACTTAAATACACACATTCACATACACTGACACACACACACACACACATAAATAGATATAATTACTTTAAACTAACTAACTATAAAACAAAAAAAAAACATGATATGGTTAAGGAAGAGCTGGATCTTCTGGCACAAGTATATTTTATACTTAAAAGAAGATCCAAACACTGTATACTTGCTTTATATGTTTTTGTTTTTGAAAATAAAGATTTTATTATTATTATTATTATTTTTATGACTTTCGCCATTCCAAAATATTGTAAATAGATATACATATAAATAAGTCTTGACTGCTTCAATTATTGCATTTACGATGGTAACTGGAATTGAAGCGATGGGAAATCAAAAATTAAAGGTAGTTTAAGCTATAATCCATAATCTTAGCGGGGTGAACAGAGACAGGTATTATTTGTATTAATTCAGATAATGTTGTTTTTAACTATACAGATTAGAAAAGCTGACTTTGACTGCTTCACTGGATTTTCGTTCTTTGACTTCCTCTATTGCTACTATTGGGCTAATCTCGGCTTAGATGGTTACTATATTACGCGTGAGAATTCCGATCCCAGGACGCCCGATACTGCCGAATCGAGCCTTGATTCGTCCGTCTCGGGCGTCCTGGGATCGTGAGGTCGATTCCTTTTACACGGATAAATTAAAAAATAAAATAAAAATCGCAATTCATTTAAAGAAGCCGACTGGGATTCGAGCTCGCGACCATCAGATCGTAAATAAGACCGCTTAGCCACTAGGCTACCACTACTTTACTATACTTAAAATATATATATCAGATTTCGCCTCCTTGTAACCCTAGCGGAGTATACGAATGTATACCTTCGCTGTCAGCATTTCACCAAGCTTATTATATATCCCATAAATGACAGGCGGTGAGCCCATTGCCATCGCCATACACCGGGCTGATGCCCGTCTTAATATTTTTTTGTAATAAAAAACAGCATTTAATTTGTACAATACAACTGAGATTTGAAGTCATGACCATGGAATCGTAAGTGGAACCGCTTAACGTCTTGGCTACCCCTGCTTTTGGTTAATATAAAAGATATTCTTATACTAATTACCCATTAGACTTCGCCGGAACTCTCATATACTCTCCCTTCTTTATAACATTCTATTTACACCGTCATATCCATCTTATCTGAAGGAACGTTTTCAATTCCTTCACGGTTCGAATTCGTTGAATTTGCGATCATCAGAGAATCTCATGCTAAAAATGTCTCCGCATGACACCAACTTTTACAGTAACTCATTTACTGTACGCGCTGTCCGTCTGTGGAACTCTCCTCTTCCTGTGGCCATTAGGAAATCACAGACAATAAATACTTTTAAAATCAGTAAAAAGTTTTACTTAGACAACAAGTCCACCTAACATCATTTATACTGTTACGATATATATGTAAATATATTATAAGTAATACTTTTTACACACGTTTTGTCTCTTTATAATATATATATATATATATATATATATGTATGTTTGTATGTAAATATTTATTATCAGTATATACTATATACTATCTACTTTTATAAACTCCGCCGCTTCTTTTATTATTCCTCTTCATCCAAAGGTTGCCTGGAAGAGATCACTTTTAGCGATAAGGCCGCCCATTGTTTATGTATTTTAATTATATTTTCTTTTTTTTTTATTTTAGTTTATAAGTGTAAACAATAAAGAGTTTATAAATAAATAAATAAATAAATATTTAGTTTCATTTCATAAAGAAAATCTATTGTTTATTAAAGAAACATTTAATAGAAATACATTAAATTCATCTCTCTGAACTCTGTTAAAGTAGAGCTACAACCCTCGCAGACGATGCACCTAGCGTAGCAAAAGGAAACCGCAGGATCAAATTAACTAGAATGCATTATATACAGCTAGCGGAGCATACACATCTTGATTATCGTAATTGAAATATATATATAATTACGTCGGAAATTCAATTTTATAAATCTTTATTTCATAAACGCAGAGTGCGTTTGGAATAATGAATTTTCCGTTTTTTTTGTTTATTATTCCAATCATAAAATATTTAACATACCACATGAAGTTTCACTTCCCAGTCTATGACAAAGAAATTGGTGTCGAAAATTTATTCAGGTTTAATAACACTATCTGGGACTGAAAACTCCCGCACGTGATAATAACCAGTAACCATAAAGTGTTCGTCGGAAATCTAAAATAAGATTGTATAGCGATAAAATCTATAAAATTAGTTTTATTCATCTCATAAATATAGAGTTAGTCACTTTACGGATTACCTGAAGTGATTATCGTCGTCCGTGACATCTACAACGTGAATCCGTGGATACAGGTGCGAGGTCGCAGGCACGTCCGATCGCCTGTAATAATTATTTACAGATTTATAATGTCCGAGTTTCTGTCGTTAAAGAGCTAATCACTTATTATCCTATTCATTACACGGCATCTTTCTTTATTTAGAGTAATTAAATCGAAAAAAACAACAAAAAAATGATACAAAATGAGGACGAGTATCCGAAACGACGATAACATATTTTTTATTTTATATTGACGTATTTCTTCACAGGTTACCTTAATCCGAAAGTAATTCGAGCGTAAAACTAAGCCCAACGAATCAACGTTCAAATTCTGCTTGACTAAATTTACCTACACATCACTTCGTCACATAATTTGCTTCATAAAGAAATCATTTGTACAATAAGAAAACAAGAGTGTAATTTCTTCAAACGTTCAAACCTTATCGACCATCGTTTTATAGCTTTGTATAAGATCTCTCGTTATATTGCATTATTTTAAATGTGATGATACATTGCAACTTTGGCACGACACAAGTATAAAAATACATGTATAGATGCTGGGTGCCTGATCGGTTATATATTTTATACGTAACCCTTTTTCTATTATATAAGTAAGTGATCATAAACGTGACAAATGATTGATGAATGATTGAACGTGAAAAGATTTATAAAAATAAAAATATGTAAACATAGCTTAAGATGTAAAGGGATCAGGCATTGCTGTTGTCGGGATGTTGGGTTCACGGCAATAGTGGGATCCTAGCCCTGCGATCGTATGTTTAGCAAACCTTACACTAAACCAGTGGTGGGCAAACTACGGCCCGCGGGCCAAATCTGGCCCGTTACAACATTTCATCCTGCCCGCCAAGATTTTTTTGAGTTAGTAGTTTTTGATGTGTTGCAAATGGTATTGTAATACTTATCTGTATTCATTTATATCAGTAGTGTTTATAACATACAAATTTTACGTAAAGCCAAAAAAATTGCCACCAGCAATTTGTGTAATTTATGTTTGTTATGCTTTAATTTTTTTGGTTAACTAGATTTTATAAACCTTTTTTATAAATCAAAAGATTTCTTTCGGTCAAATTTTTGTCCGTTTAAATTTTTTTTACAATTTGTGGCCCGCCAACCAGGAAGTTTGAACACCACTGCACTAAGCCATTAAGGTTATGTTGGTAGATTTATTTTAAGTAAACGATATTTTCATGTAATGTATTATACACAAGCCATTAAAATATACAGCGTGCTACATTTTAAAATCCGTCCTTTAATACCGGAATAACTGCAATACATCACAATGATATGCGGTTGGTTCTCTTTAATAAGAACTGCATGGCATATAAATATTGAATGGCACAGGGCTTTGTTTCTTGTTTACAATACGAGCATTTTGCGTCCCTGCGTTACCATTGTACTATTTTTTGTAAAAAAAAATCATATTTTGTTGATATTTTGGACTGTGTGGCTGGCATAATAATACAAAATTGCCAAAATTTTGCCTACACACATGAATAAGCACTCAAGCCTATCACCTAGAGATAGGCAGAGATCATGAACTTAGAGCAATAACGACACGCACCCTTCTCTTCATTGGCGAACATCTGCGTACACATAATCGTCGGTAACCTCTTTACGTTTACGTTACTGACTGAGTCATAGTTCGGCTTCAGCTATCGCGAAAAGAATAACCACTCAATTTAAGCTCCCTTGCGCCTCCCTAAGAAGGTTCAAAGTAAGCGACATAAGAGATGTTCCACCTCTCAAAAACCCGGTCAACGTAGTTTAAAAAAAACTATTTAACATACTAGAAATACATAGTACCCCACACTCCTCCAACCCCTCGCTATCGAAACGTTTTTTAAGAATAAGGATAAACGAGCTTATGGGTCACTTGATTTTAAGATCGCCACCGCCCAGGTGCATTACCAGCCTTTAAGATATTAGTCTATTCCTTTCCCTCCAAACATGGGGAAATATTGGAAACTCCTTTGGTGATCGGTTATCGTTATAACCGATATAATCACAGGTCGATATACCGTACAATAACATAATAATCTTCTTGTGATAACTTTATATAACACTAGCGTACTCAGCCCGCTTCGCCGGGCTAGATTTTGCTTTATTTTATTTAAACAATAAACTTACATCAGTAAACGGATACATTCGCGGCGCTATAATTTCACTTGAATACTTCAAAATCCTTAATTATTATCTTTAATGTAGTTCAGTAAACTTTATTATACTTCAATATACTCCATTGTACTTCAATATGGTTCATAATGACATAAAAATATATAACGCATGTGTCAATACAAATGATGATGAATATTTTATGGCTTGGTAACAAGACCTTTAAGCCAAGTCTTTTTTAAAACATACACTTATTTCTCACGTCTAAGATAATAATGGTAAAATGTAAGTTAGATGACCCTTCCCCCCCCCCCCATGAGTACCCGCGCCATTTTTTTATGATGATCGTCAATACAAATTTGGGATATAAAACAATAGAATATCGTCATAGTAAATAAAAGCTGTATTTGACAGTTCAAAAAGAGGAGTGCTTCGATCGTCGAACTTTACAGGATTACTCGCCAGGTCAATCTGAAGATTCCCTAAAAGTATATATATAGATGAAGTGAAATTATATTAAATTGTAAAAGGAAACAGTGTCAGTGATAATGAGGAAGCCGGAGTGTAATCTCGAGACCGATCTGATAGAGATACTTCTCGCGCTGACATTGGGTTTTAATTAAAACCCCACGCGACATAGATATAAGATACTGTATAATATCTTTATCACGTAATTGTATATTTTTTAATATCCTACAAGCTTGTTTGCTGTTTGTTTATCGAAGTATAAGCGCGTAAACGTTCTACTTTAAGACCTTATGGCCTAGGTTTCGAATCTCTCCCCTGCCTGTCGTAGAAGGCGACTAAAAGGGGCCTCGGGTTCACTGGGCGACAAGGGTGGGGGCCTTTGTCGTCCGCCAAGCCGGACCCGGGAAGAAGGCGACATCGGCTGGCCCGTGTCGCCTTGCACTGCGAGGGCAGAGGGGGGGAGGGAGTAACCTCCCCCCTCGGGACGTGGTCTGCTTGAGCACAGTGCAGAGGGACTCCGGTGCGTTCCTCTGGAGATCCCGGAGCCCCTCGTCATGCACCGAGGAAAGGGCCACCGGGGAGGTTTTAGTGTGTAAAAACCCCCACATAACCGCCGCCTTCCTCCCAGAAGGCGGGGTATCTTTTTGAAGATTTCCTCCTCGTAAAAAAAAAAAGGTTTCGAATCTCAGACGGATTGAACCAATAACTTTCTGTTTTTCGTTTTCTTACGTACCCACCATCGGACTTCAAGACGCAGTGGTAGATTTCATTGCAGACATCCC
Organism: Meandrusa payeni; assembly: GCA_029286785.1. Classification (NCBI taxonomy): domain Eukaryota; kingdom Metazoa; phylum Arthropoda; class Insecta; order Lepidoptera; family Papilionidae; genus Meandrusa; species Meandrusa payeni. Next base: position 5,262,937 of record JAGSMX010000027.1, read on the forward strand.
TCAAGCCCAATACAAGCCCTTTATATGTTTTAAGTATATAAGGATATGTGCCAAATATAATCATATGCCTAACATCCAGAGATAGGCAGAGATCATGAACTTAGTGCAATATTGACGCCCATTCGCTTTGCTTTGTCTTTCATTATTCGTATAGCAAAGGAATAGCTTACCCGCGTCGTTTTTACCTCCGAATACAATGTATTTTTTTAAGAGTAGACTAAGTAGGCATTTGCTAACTGCATTTCCACGTAACAACAGGCTAGATAGTGGGCAATCATTTGATTAGAAAATTTAACAAAATATTAAGAATTACATGGCCATGTAGAAATATAAAAATAAGAAAAACATCTGTAGAAAGAGACACAAATGGATTTCGTAATAAGACTGGTGAAAAAATGTATAGATAATGAGATTAAAAATTATAGGAATTAAATTTATTTCTTAATAATAAAGGGTCATTTAACATTGTCATATAGTATGTAATACGTATGGTATTTGTTTATTCCTGTCCTAATGTGGAGGGTTACAAGTGGAGGAATATAATCTATTACTCTGTCCTACCTGTTCGGCGAAGAGGGTACCTCATAATTAATTGATCGGCTCTCATTGGGGGAATTAACTAGAATTCCGCCGGTACTTCATATATCAAAGTGTACGAGGTATTAGACGACGTAGAGTAGAAAATGGGGTACATGTTAATGTAATCTTATTGATTGATAACGACGTACCCAGGCGAAGGTTTAGTAATCCGGTTGAGTATGTGCAGCATCCGAAACACATAAATCATTTCCTATTTTTAAAGAAAGAACTTCTTCTTCTTCAAATGCCTCTCCATTACTGGAGGTTGGCCGTCAGCTCAGCGAACTTATTCCTTTCGTGTGCCAATCGAAACTGTTGTTCGACGCTGGCAATGCCGGTCCACTCTCTGATGTTTCGTAACCGCAAAGAAAGAACAAAAGTTATAAAATGGATGAAATTAACCTTCATTTGTTTTTGCTCCGCCCATCTACGAAATGTAGAACTGCCACTGCTCGTCAACAGCTGCGCATTAGAGCCATTCACTTATATATTAGGGTAAACAAAATCCTAAAAATCCACCCTCTATCGAGCCATAATTGCAAACTTGTCTGTAAAAAGTCGTTAATCATCATCATCATTTCAGCCGTAAAACATCCACTGCTGGACATAGGCCATCCCCAACGATTTCCAAAAGGACCGTTTGAAAGCGTCCCGCATCCAGCTGCGTCCTGCGACCTTGATGAGGTTGTCAGACCACCTTGCGGGTGGACGTCCCACACCGCGCTTGCTGATCCGTGGTCTCCAATCGAGAACTTTCGGCCCCATCGGCCATCTGTTCTATGCGCTATGTGCCCTGCCCATTGCCATTTCGACTTGCTTATCCGGCGTTCGCATTCCTGTCTCGTAGAGATACTCCGAGCATAGCCCTCTTTATAGGTCGTTGTGCGAAAAGTGGTTACTTAAGTTAAATTTTAACCAAACTGAAAGTCTTCTCATTTAATACAACTAAATAATTAAATTATACATATAATATAATTATACATATATCTCACAGACATACTCAATGTATCAAACACACATTTATACACTATTGTTAATATTTTTATTGTGACTTTAAAACTGGAGAAGACACTGACTAATGAAACACAGGTCCAATAGTTCCTAGTTCATAAGTCTCAGTTCATTCTTGAATAATTTTTGGTGATCAGTAAAGATTTATTATTATTATTATTATTCCTTTTTTTTATTTTTCATGAAATCGAATCTCATCATATTTCCGGCCATACTTATCGAGTTTGTGATAACAGATAAAATCTAGTATTAGAGACTGCACTTTCCAGATGAACCTTACGTTCATTTAGTCTATAACTAGTGGAAAAGACTATATAAGGCCTATGCCCAAATGTGACAATAATTATGATTATGATGAAAGTTATTTACTATTAAATAATTTATATATTTTAATTAAAATCATAGTAAATAATAAAGCTTTTGATCGAAATATTACCATTACATTATTTATAACAAACCGAAGTAAACAGCAAGTCTATTAATCAAACATAATTTACGTCGGGTGTTTTCAATAAATCTTGGAGTGTGTAATAAATCCTGTGAAATGAAACTCCCAAAGTAAACTTGCAATTTAACAAGTAAAGATTCACCCCACTTTCTTATCCCTTTAAAATTATCAATTATTAATTCTTTGCAATTGTTTCTAAACAACAACGACATATAGACAAAATTTTTAGTAAATAGTTATTACTAATCTAAACTTATTTTATTGTGAACAGTTTTGTTTGTACCTAAAATAGGATCATAAATGCTTAAATTACTTCCACAGTAAATCCTAATCTTTACTGTTACGGTATTCGTATTACGTGTACATATTATACAAACACTACTAAAATGACTTTTAAAAAATAGGGATTGGTTATAGAAGGATGAACATTTAGAATTGTATGTATTTTTAATTCCACATTATAAAAAAAAATTGTCCAAAAAATATCAACCTTTATCACTTAGGGATATGAAATGTAGATAGTAGCCGATTCTCAGGCCTACTGTATATGCATATACAATTTCATAAAAATCGTTTCGGAAGAGTATGGGTAACTAAAATTGTGACACGAGAATTTTATATATATGATATTATCACACTGAGAGTTCAAAGCATAAAGTGGAATTTTTCGAGTACCACTTAATAAACAGTTCCTATGAACGTGTATCTCTACAAAATGTTAGTTGAACCACGTCACCTTACTGACGGAAATGACTAAAGTTTGCCCCAAAGTTACGTGCTCAGTCTAACAATAGGAATGGGAAAATTATTTAGTACCAACTTTTGAAACTAAATAATTGCCCATACCTCTCTGATCGACAATCAGTAAACAGTTTCGATACGTAATAATATTATCTACTTTCGATGCTTTTCTTTCCATTCGAAGCATCAATAGCCTTAGTTTAGGGTACGTTATTTCGGAAGGTCGCAGATTCGAATCCACCATACGACTATCCACGTGAACCATCGTCAAGCACAAGCTTAAACTTATTTTGCATGGTTAACAAGAACGTAGTAATATTTGTGAAAAAAATATTGTTAGCATAATCCTTGAAAAAAACAATGAAAATGAGGCTTAAGTTAATGAATTCTTCGAAATTTCCTATCTAAAATTTTCTTTCTTTCAATTATGTATACTAAATTGGGAAAAACAGAGTAGACGTGATAAATAAAATAAAACTTCGAGTCGTAAGAAAAATCGCTACGTAGCAGACCTAACTTTAAAAGGCCAAGGTATGTTGGAATGGTTTTCATTTTTAAGTATGGAAGGGAATATACAATAACTAAATGCTATTGTTTGAGCAAGCTTTTGTGAGAGGCTCGTTATTCCAATAAATGGCTCCTTTGTAATACAAAAATAAAGTCGTTTAGCCGACGTCACATTCTGAACTAGTAACGTGAGACTTCATTCCCTTTAATGTTCGTCTAAGAAATTGTAATAACAGTTCAATACGTAGAACACAAAATATATGATATTATTTATATTTCAATACAATATTAACGTTGTTTCTTCTTGCTATTGATATTAACATTAATTTCTAATAAGCAAACAAGAAACAAATTTATTCTAACTTCACTATTTACAATACAAAGAAGAAGAGAATTATAAGATATACATTGTATAACAATAAACACTAAAACCTCCCCGGCGGTTTTTCCTCGGTGCATGGTGAGGGGCTCCGAGATTTCCGGAGGAACACACCGGAGCCCCTCTGCACTGCTCTTAGGAGAGCACGTCCCGGGAGGTTACTCCGTCCCCCCCTGTGCCCTCGCAGTGCAAAGCGACACAAGCCAGCCGGTGTCGCCTTCTTCCCGGGTTCACTTCAGCGGACGACGAAGGCCCCCACTCGTCGCCCAGTGAACCCGAGGCCCCTTTTAGTCACCTTCTACGACAGGCAGGGGATACCGTAGTCTTATTCTACGAGCCCAGAACTACAAGGCTGAATCCAGAACTACAGCCCTATCTCAAATCGACAATGGTCCCTTTAACCCTGAGGTATTGTGGACGTTCGTTAATGATCAATGTACATCCGATAATTGTACAATTTGTATTTGTCTAAAAACGAAGTAAAGTAATGGACTTGAGAAAATGCCTCAGATAATTCAAGTATACAAAATTATTTACTATTATAACGTCTGATGTTGACCCTCGTATTTCTTAGGCAGTATACTCGAGCATTCCTTTTGTTTTTTGTTGTATCATTTTATGGCTACGGAGGGATTTTGTGACCTACAAGGTCAGGTGACTAGAAGAATTAGTTCACTATTATAGATACATACTTATTTACGAAACGAGAAATTATACAATCATTATACAGTACAATCATATACACTAAACTTGTTACATGACAACTGATAAGGCCATCACCTACCTAAGTTTTAGCAAGTGATATTATCGTACTTAACAAACAAAAATTTGGAAAACATATTCAAATACACAAACACACTCATGGCTGATTCGATTCGAACCTACCATGAAATTGTAAGTCAATTGCATAATAATGGATATACTTTACCACTGTTTCATTATACACAAAATTATACTTTTTAAGTTCCGGTTTCTTTGATATAAAAATCAGTAAAAAAATCAAGTCTAATAAGTTAAGCCTAATAGCGGACAGCAATTACTATTTCGGTGTATCCAAAAAAAAGGAGTAAAGTACTATAAAGTCTAATTTTATTTTTATTAAATTAATGCCTATAAATTATAACCGGAATAATTTATGATTATAATTATATTAATAATTGTTTTCCTTAAAATAAAATAAGTAAGAGAAAAATGATAATAATTTAATTGCAAGATATACCTATCAATAATTTTGAATACTATTTGAGATCACTATTTAGAATTACAATTTATGTAAAAGGACATTTTCCGATACACATATCTTTCCACTGCAGTAGTTCGCTGGACTTCATAACGTATGCGTTGTTCATTAATCTACGTCCAAAGTTTTGGCATCAACTGACAGGCAAATCCATATGCAACGTCTAGTAGAGATAGTAGCCGGGAAGTCGTTTAACAATTTTCTATTACATAAATATTGCAAATTAATATTGTATATACACTAATTAGTATAATAGTCAATCAGCAAGATGGATAAACAGCTATAAATATATACGTACAAGAGATTAGAATTTTTTTTTTATGCGATATAAACCAGTGCTTAACCACGATCCCACCCGATGTCAAGTGACAATTCTGACACCGGCAACTTGTTCCACTCTTTTGCTGTACGCACGATGAACGATGACTCAAATCGCTCCGTTCGGACGCGTGGAACATCGACTATGAATGAAATAAAGGTGGAGACAACTCAGGTTTACATGGATCTCAGACCTGTAGTTCTGGGCTCTCAAGAATAAGACTACGGTATCCCCTGCCTGTCGTACAAGGCGATCAAAAGGGGCCTCGGGTTCACTGGGCGACAAGGGTGGGGGCCTGAGTCATCCACCAAAGTGGACCCGGGAAGAAGGCGACATCGGCTGGCCCGTGTCGCCCTGCGCTGCGAGGGCACAGGGGGGGAGGGAGTAACCTCCCCCTCGGGACGTGCTCTCCTTGAGCACAGTGCAGAGGGGCTCCGGTGCGTTCCACTGGAGATCCCGGAGCCCCTCGTCATGCACTGAGGAAAGGGCCACCGGGGACGTTTTAGTGGGTAAGAACCCCACATAACCGCCGCCTTCTCCCCAGAAGGCGGGGTATTTTTCTGAAGATTTCCTCCCCATCAACAAAAAAAAAAAAGGTTTACATGGATCAAAACCTGAGCAGTTCAGACAAATAAGGTAGATTGAACATTTTTAAGATTACTGTATGTTGAACATAATGTGGGTACAGCGAAATTTAGAATCGATCGTTATTATTTTTTTAAGTAAATTTTAAAAAAAAAATTAAAGTTACTATACATTACAATTAGCAAATTCGTATCCCTCCTCTTTTATCCGAGCTTGACCGGCAGCGCAATAGACTTCCCCATTGCTCTGGCAGAGTTCCAAAGAGGTGACGTTAGCATATAGTATGCTGCCTTTAAAACACAAAAAACAAAATAAAAGAGCGACAATTATTACACACATACCTATCCTGTATTCATCATTACGGCTCCGACGACGAACCCAGCAGCAGACATAGATTAGGTCAAAGACAGAGACATAACGGAAGCCATAGACCAATCCATAGCCGCATAGAGAAAGTCAGTCCCTGTAATTTAAAACTATAAAGAGATGTCGCCACAGCTACTGACTTGAAGTTGTACAGTTTTAATAAAATTACTACGGAAAAGAAAGTTTACGAAGAGCACCTGACAAAGCGGTTTAATTTAGTTTCGATAAATGATACAATTTTATTTTTCCAAGAGTAGAATCCGCTTAGGTATTAAGTTGATAATAGAAAAAGGAAATGATCTCCACAGCGGCTTGCGAGGTAATCAACTTTTCAAATAAGAATGAGTCACAAATATTTATTTAATACTAGCCGACCCTGCAAACGTTATTGTACTTTTTTTAAACCTTTAGGTGTACATAAAGGTTCAGCCCTGTAGTTGTAGAAACAGACTTCGGTATCCCCAGCCTGTCGTAGAAGGCGATTAAAAGGGGCCTCGGGTTCACTGGGCGACAAAGGCGGGGGCCTTTGTCGTCCGCTGAAGTAGATCCGGGAAGTAGGCGATATCCACTAGCCCGTGGCGCCTTGCACTGCGAGGATACTGGGAGGAGGAGTAACCTCCCCTCCAGGACATGCTCTCTTTTAGCACAGTGCAGAGGGGTTCCGGTGCGTTCCACTAGAGATCCCAGAGCCCTTCACCATGCACCGAGGAAGGGCCACCGTTTTAGTGGGTAAAAACCCCACATAACCGCCGCCTTCGCCCCAGAAGGCGAGGTATCTTTTTGAAGATTTTCCCACCGTATCAACAAAAAAAAAGTTGTACATAAAGGTTACATCTATATATCTTTAATGATTACTCTCCTATATACTTATTTAAATGTATATGGTTTACGAGTATATTTTTTAATATATACTCGTAAACCATTTATCCACACTATGGCAATATGTCATTTACATAAAGTATTTACATACACACACATGCAAATATAAAAAAATCTTATTACGAGTTTTGACTGTTACGGCTTATCTAAATATTACTCGGTCCTACTGACCGTAGATTATGAGTTTTAACTACCTAATCGAGTATATAAATTTAGGCGTTGTGGTAGTTTCAGCTATTTATAGCTACTACGTAATTTGGCATTGTAAAATAAAGGAAGCCAACTCGAGCGAGGCAATTTAAATATGCACTCAAAACGTGAAGGCATTAGAAGTAATAAAATACGGTAGAGCAATTTATTTGCAGCATACTCGCATGGGAAACGACAGAATTTCATTACAATAGCATGTATAGATTTATTATAATACAAATATATTTGAGTTAAAACAAAAAACGGTTAAAAAACAGAAAAATTCCTGCAATTCCTTAGTACAAGCCGACTGGGATGGAAACTTTTGGACCATATCTGTAAGTCGAACCTCTTAGCCACTAGATTATCTCTACCCTTGATAATATAAAAGTTGCGTCTGTTACTTCACCACCAATAACAAGAGTGATACCAAGATATTTTTTTTTATTTATTAATTTACGAGGATTTTTTCTATTAGAACTTAAAAAATAATGTCTTACCTAGCTTCTTCCGTAGCTGGAAAAGCTAGGATACTGTTACAAAACCCGACATACCCGCGGCTAATCTTAAATTTAGCTAACAATTCAGCTCTCAGAGCTTCGTTCTTGACACATTTCACCAGTATGTGATGCACGTCCTCTATAACTGCGCACTCCGTGCAGTTTGGTGAGGATGTTTTTTCATTAGAAATGCGAAATTGTTTGATGGAATATGCCCAGAACGATGTCTGAGAGATGTTACAATACCATTTTTTGCTAATTGACAATTTTCGAACCATGGGGAATGACTCAACACAAGATATTCATATAATTAAGAAGTAGACATCAATCTTTTAACTTTTTTTAGGTAATATATTATCGTCATTTGTATAACGTCATAATTTAAACAGGCTAATCTATTCAACAAGGATAATTATGTACAGATATAAAGTTGAAGAGAACTTAATTAGGGTCATTCGTTAAATTCAAGGCAATGTCTTGGAAAATTTGACTTTCACTTTCTCTTAGGTTACCTTATTTGCCTAATTGTTCATAAGAGCCTTGATGAACGGTGAAACAACTTAATCTTCAAGACAATTATTGCAATGAAATTGCGCTTGAGAACTGATTTCTATTACTAGATAACGATATATAAATATTTTGAGCAATTTTTTTAATCTAAAGTTCTAAACTAGAATTCAAACGCGATGCAAAAGCATAATATACTCGACTTCGCGTACGGGTTCTATTAGAACGTACAAACTTATTATATGATCATGCCGACCCATTCGTGCAAAAGCACAAACCATTGTAGTAGGCCTGCCACTCACTATTGGATTTTTTTGTAGTGCAGTGTAAATGTATTTTACAAGTTTTGTTATTGGAAATAGCCTCACACCTTAAGGTAAAAAAAATGTTACAATTTAATTAATAATGTAAAAAAAATGTAAATGGAATTTCAAAGTTTACTATTTTCCATGTTCAAAAAATGCTCGAGTCCTGATCATTTTGATTGATCATGATTGATCATTTATTTTTCTAGTATTATTATATTGACAACAAATGTAGAAGTTACGAGTAAGAAGCTTGTACGTTCCTACTTCTATTGAATTTCTTTATTCAAGATGCCAATGTAATTCCAGAAGCTAAATATATACTATTCAGAAATCACCTAGTTTAGACAAGACGAATTAAACCTATTATTTGACCTTATATCTTGTATACATTAACTAAACGCTACCGTAGCTACATAACATGCTACGAATTCCGAAAACCGTAACTGCTCTTTTCCTCAGCCTCTACGAACCGTAGCAACGTTTCTCCTTTTCATGACGTCGCCAAAATTCTTTTAAAAAAAGTTAATTGAATCTTGGAATTGGAGCTTTAATTAATCTCTTCCTATTCCGATTTTGATGTATTTTATTTGTCACATGATGTATCTTTTTCAGATTACATGCCCAAATGCTTAGGCAGACTTCGCTGGTGAAACATATTCGTCTATTGACGTGAACCATCTCCTAACTTCTTTCAAAACTGTACTATAATTTGTGCAATATTTGTAAACATTTTATATAGAACAATTATATTTACTAGCATAAACAAAAACCGTCTTCAAATCGAACTCTTTGTATTTACGACTCTCATCAAACTTGTCTTGAAGTACATCCTGTACAATAAAAAATGAATAATCGAAATCGGTTGGCGTGATATTTAGTTATTCGTCCATTAATGGCGCACATATTTAATGCAAATTAAAGACTTATATGGTTTTGTCATAGATGCCTTTGTCAGAATTGGAACACACGGGAGGCACCACGTTTCAAATAAGAAATTAATCATCAAAATCGATTCACCCAATTATGTTAATGCTAATTATGCTGATTATAAAAGTTATGATGTAACAAACTTAAAAAAAAAACACATATAGACGAATTGATTGATAACCTCTTTTTTTGAAGTCGGTTGAAAATAATGTAACAGTCCTTATTGTCCTGCAGCGGTTTTTGCTGTTAGAAGTTAAGAGTTTGATCCTGTCAGTCAACTACCTACGGCTCAACCCTTCTTAGAATAGATTGATGCATGCACCTGCAATCACATTATAAAGTTCTAACTGCTGCATTGCATGCTGGTTTGTTCTCCATTCTCCCTATAAAATAACTATAGTTTTATTTTATTTACTTAACATCACCGCCACCAAACATGACCTGACACAAAGTTATTATCGTGGTTAAGGAAGTGCTTCGCTGAACTCACAAGAACATCTTTGTTGTCAGCAGTTCAGTTTAATTAATACCGCTGAAAGTATAAGCGGTAGAGTTGATTATTTTAACAAGAACACGCTGCTAAGAGATGCTTCAGCATTTTAATAAGGTTTGGAGTTTAGTTATGACATAGGTAGGCACATCTCTCTATTGTGTTTTATTTGTATGTAAACGTATTATAAAATGAAATGTTTTTTTAGTCTTTAAATGTATACATATTAATAAAATTGGAGTATCCCTTTTTACGGTACATATACCAAAATATTTTTTTTACAATTTTATGTCGGTCTGTTCCCGGCTGGCTCGATTTTGACGGGATTTTCACTGGCAGAAAGCTAATGTAACAAATAGTAACTTAGGCTATATTTATTTAACCGACTTCAAAAAATGAGGTTATTGATCAGGCACATACTGTAAAAAAGTAATTTTTTTGACTTTAGATTAAATAATAATAATTGTATGTAGTATTATATTACACAAAATTACCTATATATATTGTACTAACATATCTTTTAAGTGTCTTATTAATAAAATTATGAGCTCAAAATAAAAGATAATATTATTATTAAAAAAAGTTAAAAGTTTAGTGACTTCTCATATTTACATATTATTCATGGAATAAGAGAGGGTGAACTGACAGTCCCTTAGTCTCAGTGAAAAATTACTTCTTTAAAATTCGAAAAGCCGGGAATACAAAAATAATATAAAAACGCAATAAATCCGTAAAATATAGCCGTGAACGAAAATAAAGGGTGTCAAATTTTAGTGTTGCCTCCATGTGACGGCAAAATTAAAATAAAATTTAATGAAAAATACTGTATTATCCAAGATTTCGTAAGATATCCTTTTCCGTTTAAGTTTTTAATGAAATATAAGTAAATTTATAAAAATATTTTAAGCATATTTAATTGTCTATCATGCACAATTATTTTCAGTTAGCCAGTCTTTATATTTCGAGATATTCAAACTATCTTATCCGACCCTTTATTTTTGCTCACGAGTGTAGTTTATGTCAGAGTAAAAATAAAATCAAAATAAAATTGTAACACATGACGAGAAATTGCAGTTGCAAAAAGGTTCTTGATTGAAAGAAATTGCAAAGAAAAATTCCAGCTGATTTAGCTGGCAGATGTTCGCTTCTTGAATAAATAATTCCATTCGCCTGCAGTGTCGTCGTCGACACCCATTGTTAGCGGACCCTTTTGTCTCGTTTGTAGTTGTAATTTTCTACGTGCATACGTTTCTCAAATTACCTGAGCATTTGATTAAAGAACGCAGTGCTACAAAAAGGGAATGTTTTAGAATCAAATTCTGCGTTACAGTGGTAGCGCCAGAACGTCTGCTGTTGCAGAAATAATTCGGCACGATCACCTTACAGACCGACGTGAAATGTTTCTTCTACCTAATTTTTTTGCCTTTAACGCAATAAGGCTCTGGAATACGCTGCCATAATATATGTACAGCTGGAACTAAAGCTACAACGCTATCTTAAAAGAGGAATAGTTATAAATTTTCCTATTTCTGTCCCAATATCCATCTATATTTGGATCTATGTAGTTGTATATATATTGTTACTCATAATCATTTAACATAGTAACCGTCCAAGCCCTTTTTTTTTTTTTTTTTTTTTTTTTTTTTTTAACGGGGAGGAAATCTTCAAAAAGATACCCCGCCTTCTGGGGAAGGCGGCGGTTATGTGGGGTTTTACCCACTAAAACCTCCCAGTGGCCCTTTCCTCGGTGCATGACGAGGGGCTCCGGGATCTCCAGCGGAACGCACCGGGGCAATCACCTCTGCACTGTGCTCAAGGAGAGCACGTCCCGGGGGGGGAGGATTCTCCCTCCCCCCCTGTGCCCTCATAGTGCAAGGCTACACGGGCCAGCCGATGTCGCCTTCTTCCCGGGTCCACCTTAGCGGACGACAAAGGCCCCCACCCTTGTCGCCCAGTGAACCCGAGGCCCCTTTAGTCGCCTTATACGACAGGCAGGGATACCGTAGTCTTATTCTTGAGAGCCCAGAACTACAGGGCTGCGGGCCGGTCTGCCACCGGCCCGCCTGCGCCATCTCCGAACGGGATCGGCCCTCTCCCGATCCCGTTCTGCGGTCTCCTTCTGGGTCATTACTGACTCGCAGAAGGAGACCAGCGCCTTCCATTTAGATCTCCCCACCAGCGCAGCCGCTACTGCCGCCGGCGGGGAGAGGTCTTGCCCGATATGCTGGACCAGGATCCGCCGCTCCGCCTCCCACGCGGGGCACACGGCTAGTGTGTGCTGCGCGGAATCCCGGTCACAGCCACAATGGTGGCATTGCGCGGTCGGTTCGCGCCCTATCCTGTTCAGGTACTCGCCGAAGCACCCGTGCCCGGTGAGTACCTGTGTCAGGCGGTACGTGACGTACATTTCCTTCTTCCGTTGCCAGGCTTCGAAGTTCGGCAGGAAGGCACAGACGATGCGTTGGCGCGTGTATCGCCGCTCCGCGAGCCGCACGCGCCACACCTCCATCGCCCGTCTGTGCTCCTGCCGACGCACCTCTCCCGCATCCAGGGGCGGCTCGTCCCCGCCGTCGACGGCCCGGACGCGCATGTATACACGCGCGTCCATGTCCGCCAAGATGTCGAGCGGCGGGAACCGAGCCAGGATAGTGGCCGCCTCGTATGATACCGTTCGGTATCCTCGTGCGATCAAATGGCCATCTTGCGCTGCAGGCTAAGGAGCTTAGCTCTGCAGCGCCGGACGCCCGTGAAGCGGTTACACCACACGGGCGCCCCGTAGAGGGCCATGGATCGCACGATTCCTCCGTAGAGGCGGCGGACTCCTCCTGGGGCCCCAAGATTAGGTAGCAGTCTGTGCAGAGCACCCACTACCTTTTCGATCTTGGGGACCAAAACCGTCCAAGCCCAGGTTACCCCTCACCGGAAACCCTTGTCTCGAGGTACTAGCGATAGATCCGATGAAGCAACCTTTCTGACCAACTGTTTTAGATCGTCCAAAAAAAATCATAATAATTATGATTAAGCTATTTATATATTTATTTATGTTTATACATATATGTAATATTTTTTATATTTGTCTTATTTTACTTTTTTTTTCTCTAAGGTTGCACCCGTGACTTTATTCCAACCCTAAGGCAGACTGGCAGAGAACGCCTTCTGACATTAAGTCTGTTTTTGTACACTTTTATTATGTACAAATAAAGATTAAATAAATAAATGGAGGTATATTTTATACCTCTGCTATTTGTGAATCTACTCTTCATAGCAACGCGCCTGCAAGGAAATGGAGTGAGTGGGATCACTTAACACAAGATAACGAATCACGATGCACGATTCTCCTATAAAACAAATGTGAAATAAGTTATTATGTCAATTAAAAAACAGCTGTTTAATTTATGTTATAATGAAAATGGCTTGCAACACCGAAAATACATTAAGCTTATCTAGTCGACAGGTGTCCTGAGTTTGCATTATTAATTAATTCATATTGTGAGAGCTTGTTTCAAATTCATACTTTGTAAGCTCTTTGTTTCACGAATTTTCTCAGTAATAAAATTTCAGATTTACATTTCTAAAAGTCACATATGAGCCGTGGTAGCTCAGTGTCCGGGCGGTTGCCTCATGCATAGTACGCTAGCAACCCGAGTTCGATCCCCGGTACTTGGTACCAATCAATATGTTGTTGCAATTTTATGTGCCAATTTACCACGCGCTCGGCGGTAAAGGAAAACATCGTGAGGAAACCTACATGTCTTAGAAAGTTTTTCTATCGTGTGATGATCGGAGTACTCCTCTTTTTGATCTATCAAATACAGCTTTTATTTACTATGATGATATTCTATTGTTTTATAACCTAAATGTGTATTGACACATGCGTTGTGTATATTAATGTCATTATGAACCAAATTGAAGTACAACTATTATTACATGTTCAAGGGTCTAGGTAATGATCTTGAACCGGTCGAGAAGAGTATAAGATAATAAATAAGATAATGAATACGGAGAGAAATGAATAATTTAACATATTGTGAGAGTTAAATTAAATATTTAATGATGTAAATTTATTGTTTAAATAAAATAAAGCAAAATCTAGCCCGGCGAAGCTGGCTGGGTACGCTAGTATTTAATAATAATGCTGCGTTCTTAATAATTGGTCATCAGATGAGCCGTTATGTTTGCCTAAGATGCGATGGAGACACGATTTAACTTGGTGGATACAACGCGCCTTCCAGAAAAGGATCACTGAATTGTAACTTTGACAAAGGATATCGTCTCTCGTGACTTCTTAACAAAAATTTGGAAGACATAAATTTGAGCTCAGTAACTAAAACTAGAAACTTCTATTTCCTAGTCACGTACGAGACTAGTACGTACCTGACTGCGTCGTGAACACGTTCGACGAGCATTATAAGTACTTTTCTTAAATCAAATATTTCGCACTGCGATTTATTTTAGTAGAGATTTCATGTAACTGAGAAAATTGTACTTTAGTAAACAAAAAATATACGTATTCCTTGAAACATATTAAAGTACGCAGTCATTACTGTCGTATTGTATCGTATTACATTGTATAATTCTGTATTTGATTACGGTGTTGTCTAAATTTTTTTTTTAGACTAAAGCATAATATGTTACCGTTCTTCTTCCTAAATAACATAAAACATCAAGGAGTATATTAGGTAATAAATGCACTATATACATAATATTGGTCATCGCTATAAGTCAATTAAATTTAATATCTTTATTATAGCTAAGACACGGCAACACAGAGTCCACTGGTCGTTAACCTCTAATACAATTCTTGCTTTACTAACCATCGAAGTACGTTGGGGGAAAATTTATTTGCTCTGAGAAAATTGAGCCAATAATGATAATAGAAATCTTGCTGACTCGAGATATTTATATAGATTCAGCATTCTGCTGTGGTTTAAAATAACATCTGAAGTAAAATCTGTCTAGGATTTAAAATATTTGTCTTAGCATTTACCACCCACACGTCTTAGCAAGAGATTAGGTAGACAAGCCGATGTACTCTATTTTCTACTTACCTAATCCATTTGCCCCTGAATACTTGAAATGTAAATTTCAGTATCAGGTTGAATCTCACGATCGTTGTCTTCGTTCGCTACACAATTCTTTTACCTTTAAGGCAATAAGTCTCTGGAATGCCCTGCCACCAATTGTACGTACAACTGGAACTAAGACTACATTCAAATGCTTATTCTGGAATTTATACCTAAACAAGTAATCAATTTTTTACCTTTTTTTCTTTATAGATATTTTTTCATATACAGATATATATAGTTATGGTAATATTTTTAATGTTTAATGTACAGCCCCAAGGTAGACTGGCCCCCATTTATGCTAGATTAAGAATAGAGACTGAAATTGCTTTAGGCATTAAATTTAGAAGTGACAACCTATCATCATTAGTGAACAACAAAGATGTTAGTCAAAAATTCCTTGGCTACTGCAAACAAATTGCAGAGAAAGTAGCAAATAGGAATAAAACTTAGTACTCGTAAGTAAGGAGCATCCCAACACTAAAACTAAAATTAGTAACTAGGATGTAGCATAAGAAATTTAAAATAGCATTATATAAAAATAGCATAGATAGATAGAAATAAGACAAGTGTAATAAAAATAAGATTAGAAATAAGTGTAAGTAGAAATAAATTGTGTATAATAAGTTGAATGTAAGAGTGTAATAAATATAAAGGATGAGAGGAAAGGCATGGGAGAAAAACTGCCCTAACCTATCCACGTTCCTACGAACTAGAAATAGCATAGGCATACTATATACTATCCTTAGATTAAAAAGGACAAGGGGCAATAAAACTCTGAATTTAGAATAAGTCAATAGTTATGCCTATTGTTACATTAAAAAAAAGGTAGACTGGCAGATAATGCCACGCTTTTTTTGCAAATAAAGATTAAAGAGTTTAAGTATTGACATATATTTCACAAGTTATTGACTTTATTTTAAAAATTACAATAAATTTTAATTTGCATGCTTAATTATAATAAGCGAAACATGACGGTCTGTCTGTAATTAGATGTATAACATCAAATAATACTATGTTTTCAGCAAATAAATAAATCTTATCTTATCTTAAGAAATAAATACTATGTCAGTTAAAGCCGACTGGTATTAGAACCTGCGACCGTTCGATCTTCAGTCGATAGCACATATATCACGAAATTATGTATTATTGTAGTTCCCTATTGTTGTAGTTGTAGTTTGTACTCTGTCATTTGATATTAAATAATTAATATCTATCAAGTATATTATCACCATCAGTATGATAAACATACATGGATATTAAACTTTATATTTTTCAAATACACAGCTCGCCGTAAGTTACGATAACACTAAAAGTAGAGTTCTAAGTTTCGTATCTAACTTGATATAAGTTGCAACGTCGTGGACTTTATTGTTCATAAATTTTAAATCGTAAACTGCACAGTTGTGAGCCATTGTGCCTTGCAGCAAGTCAAACGATCGTAAGACGAGAGTAGAAACAACGTTATGTCAACTATGAAACTATATTTGAGACGTAATCAACTCTTGTTGCGTTAATACTTAAGCTTTACAGATTAATATACTCACAGATTAAGTTTTCACTTTAATATATATAGGCATAAATATTAGTACTAAATAAATTAATAAAAGCATTTTTTACGGTCTTGGAATACCTCTTTCGGGTTTATTTTTAATTCGATAAAGCGCAACGTACTTTTCTAATGTACTTTATTTTGCTAAAAAGAGTGCTACCTCTACAGTTACTACAATTTTTTTATGCCTGATTTTGGAAGGTGGTGTTGGAGAATGCACTGGTTCGCGCATCGTAGACGTCGTCGACCGCCGGTGTTTCTCATGACCATTTTCGGGTCCTATCTGACTTCTTTGACCTCATTCGGGTGGTCGGTTTCAAGTACTTTAGACGAGTTCTACTTTCGCTTATGACGCCGCTGCTGGCGACTACCAGCCTTCTACTTTTGGAAATAAATTCTGAAAGGTACCCCAATGAGAAATTAACTTTAACTGAGAAAAGTTGAGCTAAGCTGAGCTCGTTTGAAAACGAGTAGAAATTGTTATATCTGTACATTACCACGAGACAGTTTTTTCATTACTAGAATTTTTAAATTCTAATAATAACATCACAAAACATTTATTTTTATATCTATGTAACTTGTTTTAAATTAACAAAAAGATAAACCTATTTTTAGTAACAAATTAAGATAATACCCTATTGATTGTGTATCAAGACACATTGCTGTAAAACTATGCATAATACGGCAAATTTAGCATCACTATCAACATCTTTGTTAGCTTAAGTTGTTACCAATTGTTAAATAATAATAACAAAATGTTTAATAGTACAAAATACACACTTCTCAAACATCTTTCAACATTGAACATTCCAAAATGATATAATCCCCAAAATATATTCTATAAACTCAATTTTATTTGGCGAACTACACAGATTGGCCAGAGAAGCTGGCCTTGACTGCTTCACCGGATTGAAAGGTGGCATAGCTCTTAGGTCGCTTAGCCTGAACATCTATCGCTAGTAACGCGACACAAGGGTCCCCCCGGTGAGGGGTAACTTCGGCTTGGACGGTTATTTGAATAAACTCAATAACTGGCCACATTGTATTGGCGGAGACAGGACGGGTTTGTCTAGACACAATTATGCCCCTATTCATTGTGTCAAAAGCGAAACTTTGTGTTTAAAAAAAACGCCTTTATTTACTGTGACTTCGCTTTTTTTTAAATGTGAATCTAATATACTTTAACTTAATAACTATTTTACAAGAAGTCCAGTTGCTTCTATCTTGGGCTACATGCATCTAATCTGTGCCAGCCGTCCTTATTAAATCATCAGCCCATATCGTGTGAGGTCTTCCTCTGCAGCGTTTTCCTGTTGGACCTCTCCACGAAGTCACAACAGCGTGGCAATAATATTCTACTCAAGACTGACTGAATATTTATACACCGTTAAAGCAACCGTAAATAACACGTACACTGCCGTAAGCTATTTCTATTACTTTTGACCACCCCATTACGGTAACAAGGTGGTAAAAACTTATTTTTTTAAGTAAATATTATCGATAAGAAAATCTAAATACCATCTGATAAAACAGTATTATGCATTACAATAAATGATTCAATTTTCTTTACGCAGAAATAAAATCCACTTTAGTGTTATGACCGTAATAGAGACATGAGAAATAGTTTTCTCTATGCTTTTAAGATAATGATAGTAAAGGCGTTCTTATACCTACAAAATTATTACGATCTATTTGGTCCGAACGCAATTGACTGGAAACCTATTACAGTACATAGATACGATTGTCTGAATCGAGATTGACTGAACGGTAACATTAAATATGTATTAGATAGATGATTGAAGGATTATCCGTTGTTAGGCATTGTCCGGAAATTCAAAACATTATTTGTACTTTGCTTTATATAAATATAAATTGGATGTAACACAATATTTTATGATAACGCTTATAAAATTCTATGTGTCACGTACCGAACCACATAAGTTAAAAAGCAAAGTGCGATTGTATCACTGTTTACCCTTTTTGTGTTATAGGAACGTGAGACGACTTTTGTTTTTGATTTCTTTTTATTTTTTAAAAGAATGCTAACAATACTTTTAATCACAAATACTTATATTTCTATTAACCAGTCCAAAGAAGCTTAAACTTGAGCAGTTCACCTAAATAGTCGAATGGTCGATTCAAACCTACGACCTTACGATTCGCAAACCGTACCTGAAACCATTACACTACTGGCGGTTTTAATGAAATACAAATCATCATCATCATCATCATCATCAGCCTGTATCTATCCACTGCTGGAAATAGGCCTTCCCCAATGCCTTCCACCACATGCGATCCTCAGCTTTCCGCATCCAGCCACTTCCGGCTATCCTAAAAAGGTCGTCGGTCCATCTGGAGGGAGGGGGCCCCACGCTTCTCCGACCTATGCGCGGCCTCCATTCCAAGACTTTCCTCCCCCATCTACCGTCGCTGACTCGGCAGATATGGCTAGCCCACTGCCACTTCAACTTGCTGACTTTAAGAGCTATATCGTCTACCTTCGTTCTCCGTCGAATTTCTTCGCTTCGGATTCTATCCCTTAGAGAAATGCCGAGCATAGCTCTTTCCATCGCTCGTTGTGCGACTTTCAGCTTGTGGACCAGCCCAACGGTCAGAGTCCAAGTCTCCGCACCGTAGGTCATGGCTGGGAGGACACACTGGTTGAAGACTTTAGCCTTCAGGCATTGAGGTATTTGCGAAGTGAGGATGGTGCGGAGTCTTCCGAATGTCGCCCAACCCAGCCGATATGCGTCTATCGAGCTCTTTGTTGAAATACAAATAAATTAATAATAATATTTTATTTTATCTTAAGGATGTTGTCTATCATGCACAATTTGTTTCAGTTAGCTGGCGTAAAGACGCCGATCTTCCGAGATATAAAAAACTTTCTTAACCGTTCCTTTATCTTTGCTCACAGCTATATATGATATCTTCATTATTTATAACTATTAACATTTATAAAACACGATTATGAGCCAGTTTAGATTTTCTTTAATGATACCAACACACAAAAGAAATTGCGAATAAACACGTTGTCTGCGTAAGGAAGGTCTTTTTTAAGTTCAATAAATCACCATGACACATCCGGAAGCGAGATCAACATAATCGTTAGTCGGTCCCTATCCGCCCACTGATAAAGCGCTGAAAAAACAGAACATACCAGTATTAGCCCATTCGATGTCACCAACGATTTGTCTAAATTAATGTTTACAACGAAAATAACGGTTCTCGAGTTTTCTTTTCTTTTTAGTAGTAGTAATATTACCCTAGTAACTTTAACAGCTTCAGCGAAAAGGTGTTGCTATGTTTTCGTAGTTATAATTTTAATAAAAAAATAACTTTCCATCTGTTTTGTAACTAAACCGGAGTAGATAGAGGTGGCAATTACTTCAGAGGAAGAGATTTCGATTTGTGTTTTATTAGTTTTTTGTGTTTTTTTTTTGATTATTCAGATTGGCCAGAGAAGCTGGCCTTGACTGCTTCACCGGATTGAGAGGTGGCATAGCTCTTAGGTCGCTTAGCCTGAACCTCTATTGCTAGTAACTCGACACAAGGGTCCCCCCGGTGAGTGGTAACCTCGGCTTGGACGGTTACTAATTTTTTGTGTTATCGAGACGTTTATCTTTAAAAGATACTCCAGAAGGCGGGGTGACATCGTAAAGAATTGTCAGGAAGAGTTTCTCCTCCAGTCTTCGCATAGCTAAGGCTTCCGGGGCCAATCCGTGCCGCCTTTCTTTCGAGTCTACTTTTACGACTACAAGAGCCTTGTCGCCCGTGAACTCATCGGCCCCTTTTAGTCGTCTTTTACGGCAGTGGGAATACAATAGTCTAATTCTGTAAACCCAGAACATAAGTTCTCGATTGGAGCCCATGGACCGGCAAGCGCAGCGTAGGACGCCAACTCGCAAGGTGGTCTGACGACCTCATAAAGGCCGTAGGATGCAGCTGGATGGAGCAAGCCGCTTACTACCGGTCCTTTTGAAAATTATTGGGTGAGGCCTACTTCCAGTGGATTTTCCACTGCTGATATAATGGCATAGCAGGTACCCGCTCGACCGTAGTTGGTTAGTGGGTCCTAGGGAGTATTCTCAAACAATACTCGCTTGCTAGTTCACATGCTTTGTTCTCAATTTTTTTTTAAGAAATACCCTCTTAGAATCCAATGAGACAACTGTTAACATCATATCATTAACATTATTTCACCACTTCATATAAAACAATCACTTAGTGTAATACGATCACGTATTACACTGATATGATAATAATGATACTAAATAATAATACGATAATAATGTGATAGTGTATGGTACTAAACAAAAACACACATTTTATAAGTAATATTATTTTTAATAATCGCCAATAAAAAACTATTTAAACATGTCTGCCTGTGATAGAAAGACTTTAATCAACGCGGCCTCCTTACTGTGACTTATGGCGCAGAGATTTAAGACCATTGGGCTTATTTGCAAACAATATCTAACAACTAGGTATTCTTGGTACATCTCTAAGGAATTCGAAGTGGAGAAATTCGACAGTGAACAATAGTCGACACAGCTCTCGAAATCAGCAAATTTAAGTGGCCAAATCTGCCATAGACTCCGGCATAGACAGCAGGCCGATGATGAAATAAATTACTAATATTGCATATTCACATCGTTTAATATTTACGTAGTATAAATTGTTGAGCGTTAATTTTGTTGAGACATCAAATGTTAAAATGCGCGAGCAATTAATCTTGCTACAAAAAGGGGATGGCTTAGCAATGAGAGGGATCGCTGACCTGGCAAGTCATGTTGAAATTATCCTGATGAGCTCGTTAGTCGAAATCTCCAGCAAGTGTTGTAATTTATATGCACACAGATTTTATTGATGTTAGATTAGAATATAAATTTGTAGGATAGAAATACAAAATGGTCAATACAATTTTTAGGTCTTTAAATATTAAATATTCTCAAACAATACTCGCTTGCTAGTTCACCTGCTTTATTCTCAATTTTTTTAAGAAATATCCTCTTAGAATCCAATGAGATAACTGTTATCATCATATCATTATCATTATTTCACCACTTCATATAAAACAATCACTTAGTGTAATACGATCACGTATTACACTGATATGATAATAATGATACTAAATAATAATACGATAATAATGTGATAGTGTATCGTACTAAACAAAAACACACATTTTATAAGTAATATTATTTTTAATAATCGCCAATAAAAAAGTATATAAACATGTCTGCCTGTGATAGAAAGACTTTAATCAACGCGGCCTTCTTACTGTGACTTATGGCGCAGAGATTTAAGACCATTGGGCTTATTTGCAAACAACATCTAACAACTAGGTATTCTTAGTACATCTCTAAGGAATTCGAAGTGGAGAAATTCGACAGTGAACAATAGTCGACACAGCTCTCGAAATCAGCAAATTTAAGTGGCCAAATCTGCCATAGACATCCGGCATAGACAACTGGCTGATGATGAAATAAATTACTAATATTGCATATTCACATCGATTAATATTTACGTAGTATAAATTGTTGAGCGTTAATTTTGTTGAGACATCAAATGTTAAAATGCGCGAGCAATTAATCTTGCTACAAAAAGGGGATGGCTTAGCAATGAGAGGGATCGCTGACCTGGCAAGTCATGTTGAAATTATCCTGATGAGCTCGTTAGTCGAAATCTCCAGCAAGTGTTGTAATTTATATGCACACAGATTTTATTGATGTTAGATTAGAATATAAATATGTAGGATAGAAATACAAAATGGTCTATACAATTTTTAGGCCTTAACATATTAAATATTCCCAAAATATAAATACTATAGATCATTCATTAATGTTTACAGTAATTAGTAAATGTTATTCCCGTATTACAATCAGGAGCAGTTAATAATATACTTATTATCAGTATTATCGTTTTATTTAACTTTGATACTTTCATATTCATTGTAACACATACATCAGATATATTTTAGTTAATAAATAACATATTAACAACATCACTATAAATATAGGTATATCACCTTACTCATAATACATGAACAATATATAAGACAAGGTAAATAACAGAAGTACTTAACTTATATACTGAGGCGCTACCGACGAATAACACTAACAACACTTAAGCGACGCCACCGAGGAACAACTCTAAGAGACTCTTTGAACTGTACCGTTGCTCTTATACTATGTGGAGTCAACAACACGACTTCTCACAATGCTTTACATATTTAATACTCTTTGGTTGTAATAGCACATACATTAATAACTAATTATTCGTATTTTAACACATATATACTATATGTGTCGAATGAAATGAAACTGTTATAAACAAAGAGTAACTGGCAACTGCATTTGAAATACATATAATCTAAACATCGGAAACGAATCATTCGATAGTCAAAGGAGCAACTATACTACAATTATCTCACACCCGTATATTAAAGTTAAGGTTACTTTACGCCGCCGATCCATTAAATAAACTTAGTTCGTCGTCTTACGAGCACCGGTTTTTCGACAGCTGAATGCTATATAGCCTAACAACTTTTGTAAATAGACTTAAGCATAGACATTTAATGGCATCATAATACACAAAACACATTACTGATAAAATATAACACATTAAAAAAGACAAAAAAAAATACATTTCAAGGAAGGACACTGGATATGGTCTTAGCATGTGTTGTCACAAGGATGCGACAGCGCTGATTTTCAGTGGCGCCCAGGACTACCGAATGTCGCGCGCAATACTACTTTTACATAGCATTTATGCAGAGACTAATAATCAATATTTAATACAATATATACAGAGTGGCCCATAAGTCCTTTGATATGAAAAAATTATTAAAATAAAACTAATTACATTATGAATTAAATTTTTATTTACAAAAAGCTTAAAAACGGGAATTATTTTTGAAAATAACATCTTCTAAATGTAATCCGTTGCGATCACGGCACTCTTGCAAACGACGCCTAAAATTGTCGATGACTGCGCGGCACGTCACTGCTGAAATGCTTGTCATTTCTCTGCGGATGTTTTCTTTAGGGCCTCAATTGACCGCGGGTTTGTGTCGTATACTTTAGCATTAAGGCAGCCCCACAAAGAAAATCCATCGGGGTCAGATCTGGACTACGTGGAGGTCAGGAAATGTCTCCTCTCTTAGAGATCACTTTGCCAGGAAAAAGTTGACGGATAACGGGCATAGCAGTGTTAGAGGTGTGAGAAGTGGCCCCATCCTGTTGAAACCACATCCTGGCATTAAAGCCTGAAAAGTTTTGCAATTCTGGTATGAAAAACTCTTCGATCATAGCCACATATCGCTCCGACGTAACAGTAACTGCGCGCCCTCTGCCATCCTCAAAGAAATAAGGCCCTAGGATACCATGGGCTGACATAGCGACCCAAACAGTCACTTTCGGACTATGTAAGGGCTTCTGATGCTTAAGTTTTGGATTGATGGAGCTCAATAGCGGCAATTTTGTTTACTAACATGCCCGTTAAGATGGAAATGAGCCTCGTCAGAGAACATTATGTTATTGAAGGAAGTAAACCGATTCAACATTTCATTCGCATAATTTTGTCTTAGAATACCGTCAGTTTCCTTTAATTCTTGAACCAACTGAATTTTGTAAGGGTGCATATGTAAGTCTTTCTTCAAAATCCGTTGTAACGATGTCCTGGATACGTTTAATGCTCTGGTGCGCTTACGAGTTGACTGTGTCGGATTTTCGCGAATAGACTGTGTCACTGTGTTTATGTTTTGTTCCGTACGTTACGTCCTTGGGCGACCCAACCGCGGTTTATCTAACGTCGAACCGGTCTCCTCGAACTTAGCAACCCAGTTCTTAATCGTTTGAAGAGTTGGAGTGTCGTCAAAGTTGTGTAAACCTTTGTGTTCTCGAAATTTACGCCGCGCAACGGTTGCCGAATTGTCGTTTTATAAAACTCGCGCACACAAAACGCACGGTCCGCTCCGGTAAAACGTTCCATCGCGACTAAATTCCCAGAAACCGAAGTTACTCCCCGCTTCCCCTGCACCGCTCACGCGCGCCCTCTTCGTTTTATTCAAATTTTACTTTTCAAAGGACTTATGGGCCACCCTGTATAATACATGAATTAAACAGTTTCTTACCAACTCCGTTGTGTGCTATGATTTCAATTACCGATTTTTCTAGCAAAATAACCGGATAAGTTTTAATTTGATTTTGAGAACGAGCCACGAATTTCTGAGCTCAATTTTCCCCTCGCTTATTTTGCATGCGTCGCTACACGCAGGCCCCAATAACAGGCTTTTGTGATTATCGAAAATTCTGACATGGACATGATTTAGCACACCATACTAAACTATGTACTTACATACATTGATAGAAGTATATTTACGAGTAAAAATAGAAACCGAATTAAACGCTATTACGAGCGGACGCCTTCTTTGTATTATAATATATTTCCGAATTATCATAGGAACTTAATAGAATTAAATCCAAGCAAACTACCCATAAAGTACATCCTTTCGAATGAGAAATGAGTCATCGAAATCGGTTGACGTTATATTAAGTTATTCGTACATTTGTCGCACACATACTTAATACAAATTTAAGATACCTTAATCTCTCCAATTTTTGGTCAATTCAATCGTCAAAGCTGATGCTTCCCGTGTGGTCCATTGCAATTTGGTCCCGTTCTGATAATGGCATCCATCACAAAACTTATACGGTTTTCAAGTTATAAGATCATTTTTTTAATAAAGCGCAACAAGACTTGTGTCCGTGCCCTTTCTAATGTACTTTAATTGGTTGCTTAAATTATTTTCTTTTAAATATTTTCTCTTTTGATGCGGCCGTTGCCTTCGTCACCAGTTTTCTCGTGGTGTCGTCCCAGTCATCTGTGTAATAGACACAGCTGACTGTGTGTCAGGATATCGCCACTACAGCATGTTGGACGATGTCGTGCAGTTGCAGTTTTTGTCACTGTTCTGATGACCCCACTGATCTGTACGTGAAAGAGATTCCTTCCGTCTGGGTGCATACCAGGTATAATGGGGTTGGTATTATATTCGCTCCTGTGTAATGAACTCTTTTCAGTGACTGCACTGCAGGTCTGGACGAGTATATCTACACTGTACACTTCGTTGAGGGCATATGCTACATCCATATAAGATACCTTAATTTCACCAAACTTGCTGGTCAATTCAAACGTCAAAGCGTGAGCAATGAAATTGGCGAGATTAAGGTATATCTCAATCTGCACTATCGTAATTTAGTCCAAAAAATATTTCTGCTAAATGAAATATAGAATGGGCAATGAACAGGCAGCGTATGCGTGATAAATCAAAAGGCACTTTGTTCACACAGCGCTTCAATTTGCTCCATTTACTGTTTTTTTTAGTTCTCGTTAGTTTTTCTATAGGTCAAATTAGATTTAGGCTTTTTCTATGAATAGGGCAAACGAGCATGCTCACACGAACATCCGCGTAAATAAATAAACAAGTGGATAGACAGACACTTTTTATTAAGTATTGGATCCGATGTGTGGCAAGTGGTGAGTCTATCGCTTTACGCCGGGTACATATTTTTTAGCATGTGTTCTTTTATAACTTAAAAAAACCGCAGAAAATGTTGTTCATTAGTACAAAACGACTGGTATTCGAATCCGTGACCTTTAAAAATTACCTTTATACAAAAATTGAGAAAGTAGACTTTACCTATATACAATTATTTATATACTATATTTTTATTGTTCTATGTACTCATTATTATTTATGTAATGTCTACGACAGGAATTACAAACGAATCCATTTGAATATGGAATATATTTCCCAAAACGCTATTTTACGGATGCACCAATTAAAATTCTAATTCCAACACGGAGGATGAAATTTATGCCCCTTGCATGTGCTTTAAATAAAAAAGACGGTGAAAACAGCTGTGGGAAATAGTTACCAAACGTAAGTACTTTCATAGAAACTAATTGAATCTTCGAATTATTCATTTTTTTAAATTTCAACATTCCACTTTTCGTTAATTGGTAAGAGTATCATTAATAGTGGAGCACGGTAGATAACCGTCCAACCTTCTTAAATAAAAACCAGGCAGTTCTTATCGTTTGCATTAAAAAAAACTATTGGTCATGGTTCATACAAAATACAAATACAAACACTTACCTCTTCCACCCGGAGAAGTAGGCATAGGTACATGGACTTCCAATTAGTACGATTTTGATTCCCACCTTGATCAAATCGAAAACAACGAAAAGCAAATACGCTGCGCTTCCGTCAGTGTCTGTGTCATGGATTGGGGAAAAAACTGAATTCGTAATCTTTGCCTACCCCCCCGGTTTTTTCCCTCAAGTCCGTGACGACTTTCTTTATTCATATTTTTTATTAAAATTTTTATTCATTTCGATTATTTTACCTCATAGTCTCGTCGTTTAATTTTAAATTTATTAAAATTATTAAAAATTTAAAATTATTAATCGTGATTTAATTTTAATTAATTTTATTTGTATTTATTCAGATGAAAATAAAATTAGCTTCCAATAACTTATCTTATCTATTTTGAATTAGTGTGCTTGTTTTGAGAACTCATTTTATTAATCACAAGTGGCCTCATTCATTTCCTTATTTGAATTTGAGATTTTTTAAATTCTTTTTTATTAATGTAAATCCTTATTATATTCCTAAAATTTTAAATAAACGTCCATTAATTTCACAACACTAGTGTGTCTTACTATCCTCAACTATATATCGACCGAGATCCGTACGTAAAAGTCGCCTTAGGTGACATTTCTGTCACTTATTCCTTTTTACGGCATAGTAACGCAAGCGTGTGTTTTACTGCTTAACACGTGCGTGTTATTTTGTTCTATCAAATAGCTAAGTAAATATAGTTTTATTAATACGAATTGAATAATTAAATTGTTCGTTCATAAAAACATTTATTTTTAAAACAACAAGAGCTGACTGGAATTCGATCGTGCAACTCTCAGATTGTTATTTTCGTCATTCTTATAAAGCAGTAATAGTCTATTACTGATTTATTATTTTCCTTTAATTATTATTATATTATTATTCATTACTTTACATTTAAGGAATAAAGAATTATGTACGGGCTGTATTTTATATGCAAGTGAATCACATTTGGGCAGGCGCAGCTAAATGCCATCTCGCAGCTTTAGACTCAGTGGAGAGGCGGGCTAAGAGGCTATTTGGTGACGCAGCTGAAACCAATCTGCTCAGTCTTGAGCACAGGCGTAAGGTGGCTAGCCTTTCGGTTTTCTACAGATTGCATTTTGGAGAGTGTGCTCAGGAACTACATGATCTAATTCCCCCATCCCCTTTCCACCATCGAACTTCTAGACGCACTGCGGGATTTCATCCTTTTGTTGTGAACATCCTTCAAACCCGAACGAAGCGATTTGCTTCGTCTTTCATTCTTCGTACAGAAAAGGACTGGAATAGTTTGCCCGTGTCTGTCTTTCCTTCCGATTACAACGTGGGTATTTTCAAGAGTAGAGTGAATAGGCATTTACTAGGCTAGTGCGCCTTACCATCCAGGACTGCATTTCCACTTAACATCAGGTGGGATCGTAGTCAAGCACTTGCTTAGAAATTATAAAAAAAAAAAAAGTAAAGAAAACTATATACCAGTCTTCGAAGTACCAATTTTTCACCAATCCTCTGATGAAGTTAGTAATTGGCACCTAAGTTTGAAGGTGGAACATCTATCTACATTTAATGAAGGTGGATCTACCACCTTCATGAAATCTAAAGTTAAAGTTAATCAAAATAAAAACATAGTATTGTAGCGAATACTTCACATTTTTATAAAAGAAACTTCGACCCAAGGGAATTTCCTTTGTAAGACTCTTTGTCGCTCAAATCACTAGAGATTTTTAAAATGTGCTTTGAATGACAAAAGGAAAAGTTTGTACTTTTATGACAAATCATGAATATTTTATAGCTAAGTTACAGCCTTTATATATGTCCCACTGTTGGGTGCAGGCCTTCTCTGTAAAGAGAGTATAAGGGCATAGTCCGCCACGCGGCCCTAGTGCGGATTGGCAGACTTCACATGTCGTAGAAAAATTTTCTAAGACATGTAGGTTTCCTCACGTTGTTTTCCTTCACCGCCGAGCGCGTGGTAAATCAGCACATAAAATTGCAACAACAAATTTATTGGTGCCGGCACCGGGGATCGAACTCGGGTTGCTAGCGTACTACGCAACTTGAGCCAAGCACACGGACACTGAGCTACCACGGCTCGCTCATATAGCTATGTACTATATAGATTATTGAAATGGAAACAAAACTTATACTCACTTGGATGGAATGAAAACATCCATCCGTTCGCATCTCTGGGCCGGGGCTCCCCAATACCAACTTCTTCCGTTTGACCGTGTACAACGTAGAGCTGCTCGAATAGTCGACGATCAGGGTCTTTCCGATCGACTCGACCCTCTGAGTCTGCGAAGAGATGTCGGTTCTCTTTGCATCCTGTATCGCATTTACCATGTGAGGAATTGTTCGGAATCATCCCAGCTACCGATTCCCATTACCGCACATCTCGACAGAATTCCAAATTCCACCGCCACCATCTTGATGGTTGGCGTTCAACTACAACTTTCTCCACTGTCAACTTGTGGAATCAACTGTCGCCAGCGGTGTTTCCGAACGTTTACGATTTAGGGACCTTAAAGAAACGAGCCTATTCGTATCTCAAAAGTCGGCAACACACCTACAGCTCCTCTGGTACTGTGGATGTTCATGGGCGACGATGATCACTTAAGATCAGGTGAGCCGTATGCTCGTTTGCCACTTTTCATATAAAAAAAAATACAGTGATAGTGTTAAGTTTTCGAATCTCAGCTGATTTTTCAAAAAACTTCAACCGTTTCGTAAACTTAGGTGCCACACTAATTACTTTAGATAAGCATGTCAGTTTTAAGGCCTCGAAGTCTCTTTTCAACCGACTTTTTCAAAAGAAGGGGTTCTTATTTCGTCTATATTTTTTCTTTTTTTGTTATTATTATGTTCTTTACCATTCAAATTTGATCTCGTCTTAAATTTACATCAAGTTTGACTTAACTCAATATAAAGCCAACCGATTCCGATGTTTCATTTTTTATTAGAATGAATAGGTTCTGGTTATTTCTATTTCGAAATTTTCATACAAAAATTTGGAAATACAAAGCGAGCGTTCGCGCGATTTGAAGTCGGTTTTTGTTTTTGCTTGTAAATATACATGTATATGTAATGAGTGTAAAGCATATACGAGATCCCATACCAGAATTATTTGTGCTATGTTTACTATGTTTTTGTGTGTATCAATACACAAATATTATACTATTTCAAAACGGGACCCAAAAAGTTCAAGGTGCCGCCTATTATAATAAAATGACGATTTATTTGTACTTAGGTGTGTGCGTATAGTTTTCAACAACTTTAACTAAGTTGGTTGGTAATAAAAGTTGAAAAAGGAGTCCAAAAAAATTAGAGTCAAAGCTCCTTAAAAAACACTGAGAGGCCTTAATATTTCCAACACTCTGACATTTCACGCTTTTTGTAAATGCCACTGGCAGATCATTTATTACTCGGCTTATACCAAGCAAATGAGCTCATAGCATAGAAATAGGCTGTGATAAATGGTTTTAACTATTCTATTGTAAGCTTTCGGTGAGTGTAGTTTCGGTATTTACTTGTAAATACAGTCAAACAATTCGTTTAACAGCAACCTAAAATACTGAACTATGTACTTTGTATCAAATGACTATATATATTATATGACTATTGACATGGTTCATAAGAATGTTATGACCTTCAACATATCTTGATGGGTAAAGTCGCTGGCAAAAGAAGTGTTGATGAAAGAAATCATGACTGCCTATCATCAGAGAGTGAATCGGAATTATGGGTACCATTTACTCCGCCGCGCAAGAGACAGAGAAATATGGTAAACTTATTGCCAATCTTCGTTAGTAGGAAAGGCACTTTAAGAATAGATAATATTTGTTTTAAAAATGTTACCTATTCTTTTAAGTAATATTTTATAAAAAAAAATATAGTTAGCATTCTTTCAAAAAAATTTCATGAACAACGAACAATATACTCTCCCTTTTTTTAATAACTTTTGAAGACTTTCAAAAAATTAATCCTACCAAATCTTAAATTATTTATTAGAATTGAAACTTAGCACATGGTATTTGAAAGATTATTGATTTTTATCCTATGCACGATATTCAAATTCTCGAAAAAAATAAACCACAGATAACCTTGACATCTAATATGACAATAGGCTCACCGTCTGTTATGTCGTTTACTTTGTCAATAGTCTAATGGCTTAGGGTATGGTCTCAGCCCTGTAGTTCTGGGGTCGTAGAATAAGGCTACGGTATCCCCTGCCTGTCGTAGAAGGCCACTAAAAGGGGTCTCGCTTTCACGGGGCGAAAAGGGTGGGGGCTTTTTTCGTCCTCTAATGTGGACCCGAGAAGAAGGCAACATCGGCTGGCCCGTGTCGCCTTGCACTGCGAAGGCGCTGGGGGAGGGATCAACCTCCCCCGGGATGTGCTCTCGAGCATAGTGCAGAGGGGCTCCGGTTCTTTCTACTGGAGATCTTGGAGCCCCTCATAAAAAAAGGCATGCCAAATATAAGGTCGTAGGTTCAAAATCCACCATTCTATTAACGTGAAATCTCCTAGTATAAGGTTTAGTTTACTTGGAACAATTAACAAGAATGTTAGGAGTTTTTTTTTTATTGAGAAAGAGAAATAATATTATTTGATATCGTTAACATTTTTAGTTTAATATTTCCATGTATATTTCGAAACGAGAGCTTTGTACGTCACATATCACTCGTCAGTCTATGTTGCGAGTTTAACAATAACCGACCGTTAAATCTACGTCTCGCGTAATGGCAGATATATTATAGTGTCATGAAATAAACGTTTATAGTCGTTCATTTTGTCTGTAACATTTTATCAAATGTAATATATTAAGCAAATGTAATTTTATAGATTTTAATAAGTTTGATTTACCGATTATATTTTCTTTTAAAATCAAGGCGAATTGAATTCATTGTCTATCTCATGACGTAGCTAAATGTATATTAGATTAGAACTTTCTAATATTTTTTACTGCTCAACATTTTTTCAAATCGTAGCTTTCACGTCTTCATTCGAACAAAAAAAAGTTACTAATTACTACCCGCTTTTGTCGGGAAAAAACAAACTTCAACTAGTGATATTTTCTTAGTTTAGAAGAAATCGAACAAAAGAAAGTTTCTTTGGCAAAAGTCGACCCAGTCTAAAACGCTCCAACCTTTGGTGAGTAATAACTTCTCTTTTGCATAACTTCAAAAATAACGAAAATGGTACAAATTTTACTAACACATTACTACTGCATTCGAATTTCTGATCGTCAGATTGTGATCACAACAAAGCTGTGTGACATTAATTTAGCTGTAAAAAAATTATTTACAAAACAAAACAAACACGATCAATGCATATGACATTTTCCTGAATTCGCAGCCATCTTTGACATTCGCATTTCACAGTGAATTGCTTAGTAGAAACAATTCCGCAAGTCTCAGGTGACTGTCGAGGCACGTCTTTTCAATTTGCGTCTCTATAAATGAAAATGCTTAAACCACAAAAAAAAATTGAAGTCACAAATTGATTTTCCACTTTATTGAAATCTCCGTCATCAGAACACAATACATAGATAGAGTTACTAAACGATTTCAAGTTTTATTATTCTTGCCTTAGAATATATATTAAAATGAAATGCATTTAAGCTACACCAATGACTCCTACATATTACTCGATTAATGAGTACAAAATAATTAAATAAGGAAGCTTGAAGATTTTTGAATCGGGCTCCTATTCAAAAATCTCCATATATTAAGTCATTCTAAATCAGGGGTTGGTCTGCGGATGACGGTAAATGATAGATAGGAGGGAGGGAGGGGTGTTTCGAAATTGACGTCATTCTTATTTATTTATTTATAGTTTATTGTTATCCAAAGAAAAGTAAAAACTAGGGAATAATAATTTTATATATTATTATTCCCTATTTTTTACTTTTATATTATATTTATCAATGATTATTGCCAAAGTAAAAATAATAAAGGTGATTCTATAGCCAAGTGTTTTAATCATATAATACCCTACTTTTCTCAAATCTGCAATGTTTTAATTTCGTCAAACTGGTAATGACGTCAATTTTGGGAGAAGGAGGGGGGTCTCTAAGAAATGACGATAGGATGATTGTAGGGGGAGGTCTAAAGTCTGAAAAAATCGATGACGTAATTTATGGACGGCCCCATAGTAGAGAGAGCTAAGCTAGTGCGCCTTATTATCTAGGACAGCATTTTCACTTAAAATACGTAAGATTTTCTTTGGAAATATAAAAAAATTGCTTATTGTTTTGTCAGGATTTAGATTTATAAATTATCTATTAATCATTATTATTTATCAATTAAATTATTAATTGTACATTTTACAAATTGTACATTTTTTTTGAAACGCAAACTACACGAATTATAAAGACAACCTTTTATGAATAAAAAAGGAAATATAAGGTTCTGAAAATTACCTGCTGAGGAGAATGTGATATATTCTACGAACGAGTACAAACCCTCATCTCAAGAAATATATATGTATTATTAAATATGAAAACACTTCCTACTTGGAGAAGGTTTAAAAGTTTTGAACTATATCCTTATAACTATTCTCTGTGGCATCACCGACGTTCAAGTTATAATGCACTTTCAGTTAAGTTTAAAAGATGTGAAATTTATGTTAGAGAACATCATTTTATGTTGCATCTTGTATGAGACTTTATTAAATAATACTTAACATTACTTCATGGCACGACTTCAATTAAAGATTAATAATAATAATATATTTAATAAATTAAGTAACTTAGACTCATCATTACATTAAATAACTATTAAATAATAACCTTAAACTAAATTAGATTATAAAAATAATATAAAAATATAATATAATATTATACTAACGGCTTGATTATGCTTATGAATACCTTACCCCATGTGAGACAGCGCAGCATCTGTTTACATAAACACAGTCAAGCCTTTGAGCGATCATGCTCAGGATGTTGTTGGACCTCTTGCGCATTGTCGCAAAAAAGCATGCCACCTGTGCATCCGCGAACATCCCCGATGCACTACAGAAACGGGGCAGCCACAACAGAACCCTGAACGCGTTGTTATATTGAACACCGAGAGCGCTGTACGATCTTTGAGTATACTTCGCCCACAGACTACACGTGTAGAAAGTTGTACAGTAAGCTCGGAAGAGTGTGAGCTTAACATTTAGAGAACAGCGCCCTCCGCTCTCGTTCAATGTCGAGGTCATCCTTTAGGTCGGGCGTCATTATATATAAGGTATTTAAACTGATAGATCCTCTTTAAAACTTTACTATCGAGTAGGATAGGGGACTGTCCAACTATTTAAAAAAATAAAGTATCCGTACTTTTATAATTTGTGTTTTTAGTGATTATTAATCTGAAAAAAAGATCTAGAGAGAATTTCTAAGCTAAGGCTATATGGACGGTCTAAGGATAGTATTTATTACAGCAGTGAGCCAGCAATCCTCTATTTAATCGCTGTCAATGCAAAGCTTGACGGATAGCGCAGCTTTACGTTCCAAGAAGGTGCTTATGTGTGTAGTATTACTGCATGCTGGCAACCTGTTATACGCGAAGTCTTATATAAGATTTTTTTAAGCGAATGCAAGAAAAGAATGAGATTCTTAATTCGTCTGTATTTTTTTAATGTTTGGGCACACATACCCATAGAAGTGTTTGTCTTTGAAGTAAATTATTTCTGTGTAACAGCGACTGGACCATAATTGAGAGTGCCGCTCTTTTTTTCTGTAATTAACTTCTTCACCATCGCTGTTGCTTGCCGTATTGTCCCATTTTCAATTTGGTCTAAAAGGTCTGTCAATCATTGGCGTCCATTAGAAAACCATATGAGTGTTAAATTTACTTTCTCTGTGGCTCATGAAGGGATCTAAAGAGGAATCCGCGAAATATCAAGAAATTAACAAAAAATTGAAATCACAAATTGATTTTCCACTTTATTGAAACCCCGTCATCAGAACACAATACATAGATAGAGTTACTAAACGATTTCAAGTTTTATTATTCTTGCCTTAGAATATCATATATATTAAAATGAAATGCATTTAAGCTACACCAATGACTCCTACATATTACTCGATTAATGAGTACAAAATAATTAAATAAAGGAAGCTTGAAGATTTTTGAATCGGGCTCCTATTCAAAAATCTCCATATATTAAGTCATTCTAAATCAGGGGGTTGGTCTGCGGATGACGGTAAATGATAGATAGGAGGGAGGGAGGGGTTGTTTCGAAATTGACGTCATTCTTATTTATTTATTTATTTATAGTTTATTGTTATCCAAAGAAAAGTAAAAACTAGGGAATAATAATTTTATATATTATTATTCCCTATTTTTACTTTTATATTATATTTATCAATGATTATTGCCAAAGTAAAAATAATAAAGGTGATTCTATAGCCAAGTGTTTTAATCATATAATACCCTACTTTTCTCAAATCTGCAATGTTTTAATTTCGTCAAACTGGTAATGACGTCAATTTTGGGAGAAGGAGGGGGGTCTCTAAGAAATGACGATAGGATGATTGTAGGGGGAGGTCTAAAGTCTGAAAAAATCGATGACGTAATTTATGGACGGCCCCATAGTAGAGAGAGCTAAGCTAGTGCGCCTTATTATCTAGGACAGCATTTTCACTTAAAATACGTAAGATTTTCTTTGGAAATATAAAAAAATTACTTATTGTTTTGTCAGGATTTAGATTTATAAATTATCTATTAATCATTATTATTTATCAATTAAATTATTAATTGTACATTTTACAAATTGTACATTTTACAAATTGTACATTTTACAAATTGTACATTTTACAAATTGTACATTTTACAAATTGTACATTTTACAAATTGTACATTTTTTGAAACGCAAACTTCACGAATTATAAAGACAACCTTTTATGAATAAAAAGAGAAATATAAGGTTCTGAAAATTACCTGCTGAGGAGAATGAGATATATTCTACGAACGAGTACAAACCCTCATCTCAAGAAATATATATGTATTATTAAATATGAAAACACTTCCTACTTGAAGAAGCGATCATGCTCAGGATGTTGTTGGACCTCTTGCGCATTGTCGCAAAAGCATGCAACCTGTGCATCCGCGAACATCCCTGATGCACTACAGAAACGGGGCAGCCCCGATAGAAACCTGAACGCGTTGTTAAATTGAACACGTAGAGCGCTGTACGATCTTTGAGTATACTTCGCCCACAGACTACACGTGTAGAAAGTTGTACAGTAAGCTCGGAAGAGTGTGAGCTTAACATTTAGAGAACAGCGCCCTCCGCTCTCGTTCAATGTCGAGGTCATCCTTTAGGTCGGGCGTCATTATATATAAGGTATTTAAACTGATAGATCCTCTTTAAAACTTTACTATCGAGTAGGATAGGGGACTATCTAACTATTTAAAAAATTCAAATATCCGTACTTTTACAATTTGTGTACTTAGTGATTATTAATCTGCAAAAAAGATCTAGAGAGAATTTCTAAGCTAAGGTGCGTCTATATGGACGGTCTAAGGATAGCATTTATTACAGCAGTGAGCCAGCAATCCTCTATTTAATCGCTGTCAATGCAAAGCTTGACGGATAGCGCAGCTTTACGTTCCAAGAAGGTGCTTATGTGTGTAGTATTACTGCATGCTGGCAACCTGTTATACGCGAAGTCTTATATAAGATTTTTTTAAGCGAATGCAAGAAAAGAATGAGATTCTTAATTCGTCTGTATTTTTTTAATGTTTGGGCACACATACCCAAAGAAGTGTTAGTCTTTGAAGTAAATTATTTCTGAGTAACAGAGACTGGACCATAATTGAGTGTGCCGCTCTTTTTTTCTGTAATTAACTTCTTCACCATCGCTGTTGCTTGCCGTATTGTCCCATTTTCAATTTGGTCTAAAAGCTCTGTCAATCATTGGCGTCCATTAGAGAACCATATAAGTGTTAAATTTACGTCCTCTGTGGCTCATGAGGGGATCTAAAGAGGAATCCGCGAAATATCAAGAAATTAACAAAAAACTGGACGAGACATCGGTGAGCCGATACATACATACAACTTCAAAACTTTCATCAAAATTTGTATCGAAGCAGCCTTGTTGTGGATATTTCTAAAATCACGGGCTTCAGTGAATAAAGATTTGAGCAGTGAAGCAGCTAAAGTTTCACATCGAGCAATTGCGAGTTCTTCTGCTAAGATAAGTGTCCATCCTTAAATATTCAAATCCTATAAAACCTAATTACCGACAATATAATTATTAAGAATTGTACTTCATTCGTGTAAATCAAGTGTTTCTGTACCAATTTCCAATTTAGTTATTTACGTAAAATCTTAAACTAGCGAGAAATTTCATCATCTTGCCTAACTACCGCTGTACAGTTAACATCGTTTTGACATTATACTTAAGAAAAGAATTTTGGGCTTCGATTTATACCGGTCTATACGCCAAAGATAGAAGAACATGGTAATATACACATCATTTCCCGAAGTGGCACTCAAAGTTAGTTTAGCTTTTTGAATGTCCCTTAGATTATCCGTGAAATAGCTACCGACCGAGTCGTGGTTCGGCCATCTCGGGCTCCCTCGGATGGGAATGCTTACGCGTAACATAGTAAACGTCCAAGCCGAGGTTACCCCTCACCGGGGAGGACTCTTGTGTCGAGTTACTAGCGATAGAGATTCAGGCTAAGCGACATAAGAGCTATGCCACCTCTCAATCCGGTGAGGCAGTCAAGGCCAGCTTCTCTGGCCAATCTTTGTAGGCATGAAAAAAAATGATGATGATTCGTTTTTTTATTGGAAAGAATGTACTGCAATGGTTGTTTAATAAGAATTTGATTAGATTCTGATTCATTCGTAATATTCCTATTCGATTTTAAGTCGGTTAAAAACACTTGTGCCTCTTAACAGTGATATATTGTAAAAAGTGCAAAATGCTGTCGAAGATTTATTTTATACGGTTTTATACCAAACATAAGTCAGTAATCGGTGTCATCAATCAGGTCTTCTCGCTCGACACGTAAGCTTGTCAGATGTCGCGTGCGCTGTTTTTATTGGGTTTTGTTACTTCCATAAAAACTAAAAAAAATCTCCCACGTCATTTAGGTAGACAGAGATAACAATCGCTGTTTGACAGTAAACTCTATGGCATATACTGGTCACTAATTCTATTAGGTGTACAAATACCGTACAATAAGATGGTAACCAGCTTAAAAATTGGTTTGTTCATTCCAGAACAACATAACTCAGTCATATTAAGTACGCATTGGCATCAAATACTTTTCTTAATCTAAAAATGTTTAAATTTAAGCCAAGTGTCCTTTACTTTCTTTAATTAAAAAAAATCTGCAGCGGAGACCCATCCATTGCTTGAAGAAACATATAATGAGGATGCCTTAAGTCATTTCAATAGTTACGAACGGTGATTTTGTCGTAATAGACAAAGATCCCAGCGCTAGCCAAAAATTTACGAGGAAAATTCGTCTTAAGTACAAATTAAAAATTAACAATTTGTTTTGAGACGAATTTTCTCTGAACTCAACTCGTCTGAATTTTTTAAATTTTTGTGCACTCGTAATGCTGTCATTTATGATTTTAATTTTGGTAACGTAGTACCTTTGGTGCACATAACTATAATACGGCCACGTGTGATAGCATTTTATGTCGGATCCGTCACGTTTGATTTGATTGTGAATCTTAAATTTCTCAAACCTAAACCTATTGGCTCTTGACGCTCAATTGTTTATCGTTTTAATTTATAAGGTATACGTTTAATATACAAGCTTAAAATTAAATTAATATACGTTTAAAATTTATATTATGCAAATTATCGTTTATACAATGTGGGTATTTTGTGTGGGTATTTTTAAAAGTATAGTGAATAGGCATTTACTAAGCTAGTGCGCCTTACCATTCAGGACTGCATTCCCACTTAACATCAGGTGGGATCGTAGACAAGCACTTGCTTAGAAAGTATATAATAAAGTCTATATGTTTATTTGAAATAAAAGACAAAACTGCGTTTCTTTATAATATTTACAGAAACAACATTTAATGTCCTTTTTATCTCTTTTACATAAATTTCGTGACATTGACAATTATGACATTTGAATAGTTATTATTTATGTCATATTATATGTCATACAGTTGAGCACATGTCGATTGGCAGTTTTCAGATGTCTCAGGAGAATCTCTCAGGGATTCAGATTTCCTGACGTTTATCTACGCCGCCGTGCACGTCAATCGGCAAATAAAATTGATATAAACAATTTTATTGGTACCGGCATTGAGGATCTAAATTTGGTTGATTGCGTTGAAAATTGGATCGGTAGCGTGTTACGAGATAGCGAACACCCGAACACGGAGCTCAGAAGCTACCAATTAGGATTAAGGATTACTTACTCTTCACCTCTGAAAGTATGAATCTTCTTTGACTAAAGTAACCCATTTGAATTACCTAATAAAAGTAATTTTATTGATGTTGTATAACATGTTTAGAAGTTTAAAGTACAAAAAAATCACTCGCCAGGAATCTGTGCCTGATATATGACACTACACATTGTATCAAAGATGAATTGTATAGATTCTCCTACTTCTTGCATCCGATTTCAAAGTTAAAGCAATTGGACGGTGAACGGTCACTCACAACACAAAGTAAAGCTAAGCAAAATATGAAAAAAGGATTGAGGCATTAAAAAATTATAATTTTATAAGAAAATTGATGTTTCTCCTTTTTAAAATGGACGGGCGGAACGAATACAGTTTCTATAAGGTACATTAATCTTAAAAATACGAAGTCTTTTACATTCTTCCGGCAATAGCGTGATAGCGATTATAGTGAATAATTGTTTTAAAAGCGTCACAGGTTTCGTGCCGTAAAATTATACAAATTACCTTAACTCACGATAATTCGTAATCCTTAAATAGATGCAGTAAACAAATTTAAATTAAAAGGCTAATACTTGTTTCTTTGCAAGTAAATGTAAATAAAAAAATCAACAACTCTAAGAGGTTTACGTATGCATTGTCGGATTTTTGTGTGAAATAGACCCTTTCTTTTTTTAAATATATCTGAATCGTACATTTACCAACCAATTTAGTTTTTTTTTTCTTTTTAGACGTATTTTGATTCTAGCCCTAAATATACTTATTATTTTCAACCGACTTCAAAAAAGGAGGAGGTTCTGAAATAGTCTGCATGTTTTTATTATTATTTTTTTAATGACGAACTACACAGATTGGCCTTGACTGCTTCACCGAGAGGTGGCATAGCTCTTAGGTCGCTTAGCCTGAACCTCTATCGCTAGTAACTCGACACAAGGGTCCCCCCGGTGGGGAGTAACCTCGGCTTGGATGGTTAGTATGTTACGCGTAAGCATTCCGATCCGAGGACGCCCGAGAGGGCCGAACCACGACTCGGTCGGTAGCTATTTCACGGATAATCTAAGGACATTCGAAAAGCTAAACTAACTTTGAGTGCCACTTCGAGAAGCGTTGGCGCTGGGAGAAGAAGTAGCCGAAGAAACTCCAGCAACGCTCCTACCATCTAAGGGGTGTTATGTTTGTTACATCATAACTTTCGACTGTGTGAACCGTTTTGGATGAATCAGTTTTTATTGGAAAGGATGTACTTCAAAGGTAGTTTGATGAGACTTAGGATAGGTTCTGATTAATTATATTTCGTAATATACCTAGATAATTCGGAAATACGACAAGGCCGTCCGTTCAAGGTTTGCTTGGATTTGGAGTCGATTTTTGTTATTACTCCTAAATATAATTATTATTTTTGTTGAAATTATATTGTAGAAGCTTATAGGGTGCTCCAGCGTACTACTGTGAAGAATAAATTACTTCATATATGCAGTACAATGTAAAGGCATGCACAGAGTAAGAAAGTAAAACGTATTTATATTACTACGCTAATTAGTAGGTAAGGTATTTTTTTTTGACTGGGGGGAAATCTTCAACTAGATATAGATTATGTGGAATTTTTACCTACTAAAACCCCGGGCCCTTCCTCGGTGCATAGTGCCTCCCCCCCCCCCGTACCCTCTCAGTGCAAGGCGACATCGGCTGGCCCGTGTCGCCTTCTTCCCATTTCCACTTCAGCGGACTCCCATCCAGTGAACCCTAGGCCCCTTTTAGTTGCCTTCTACGATAGGCAGGGGACTTCGTTTTATTCTACGGGTAGGTAAGGTAATAGAGTGAAACGCAGACACGGCACAAGTCATACGATTCCAATTTTAGATAGAATTTAGAATACATCGTTAATACGTTTCTCTAAAAGTAGCAAGATTTAAAAATGAAATTCTATTAAAACAAATCTAAGTACCGCGTTTAAATAAACATGAAACGCTGCACAAAATATTATTTGCTCTCATTTTTTAAATTATGCAATAAGCAAACTCAATTTGATTTAGCTCCGTGATGTCGACATAATGTATGACGGGTAATTTTTTATTGAACAACGACTCTAGTCTCCCTTGTGAATGAAAAAAACGTTGAAACAACCGCAAGAAAAATATGAACATAAATTACGTTGAAATTAATCGTCTCGCGTTTTTTATGGCCAATTTGAGTCATTAAAATTATTTTCAGCCATCTGTCACACCGTAGTGTTATGAACTGGAAATATAATTTAAGTCTCTTACAGACTAATAAGACCTATTCAATTAATCTATTGTAAGCTACCTTGCTCAACGTCGCACACAACATATTTTATATTTTATAATATTATTAACAGTAATACATCAAGAGCGTTAGAGGTAATTTATTAAAGGCTTACTGA
Organism: Meandrusa payeni; assembly: GCA_029286785.1. Lineage (NCBI taxonomy): Eukaryota > Metazoa > Arthropoda > Insecta > Lepidoptera > Papilionidae > Meandrusa > Meandrusa payeni. The sequence goes on from JAGSMX010000027.1 coordinate 5,304,476, forward strand.
CTTTGTTTCAGAGATTCACTTTTAAAGGGCTTTTCCTCCAGCATAACTCACCTGTTCTAAACTGTCTACAGAGAGACTCTTCTCCTTTTTATCCTAAATTTCTAGTATATGCATCTCTTTCAAAGACGGAAGCGGAAACGGCCTTGGTTGCCGACAACCGATAAAAGTACTTTAGTTGACTAAACTAAAGTACATTTATATTAGTCAGTCCATTAACTTATTCAAATTGAGAAGTATTTTTTATATATTTAAAACTGAATTGGCATTTAGTAGGACTAACTGTTGCTAACACTATATATAATATAATAAATTTAATTTAGTAATAACCTTTCAAGTTCCTTTTTAATACTAATAAAAATAATAGGTTAGACAGAGATAGGACTGGAATTCAATTTGCACTAAGCTTTTTAGGCTAAACTCCTTATTTATTCTTAGTCATTATCTATTGCAAACAATTGATGGTATTTTTTTATAATTAGGAGTCTGTAAAAACAGTTTAGCTAATATTTCATGAAAATTTAGTTGCAATTTTTATTTAAATAGCGTTGCTAGCTATAAAAATATTGATAAAAGTAATTAACAAAAAACATTTAAAGTAATAATTTAAAAAGTTTGTTGAGAATTTTGTTGGAGCTTGTCATTTCTTCTCGACATGGAGACCTCGGTACACATTTAGGTTCCTGAGATGCATTGTTATATAGAAATGATATAATAGCAAGCTTTTACCGCTTTCCAACCGTATTGTCCTGTAAGTGAAAAGAAATAGGACGGAGACTAAATGGTAAAATCTCACAATAACATTTGACCGTTTATAGTTTTACAAATATTTGTGTCTTGCATATTTAATACAAATCACTGATTGTCAAAACATCCCAATGTTTAAATAGTAATTAATTTGAGATTTATAAATATTTATTTAAACCGTGGTAACACTTGTTTGAGCGTGTAAAAAAAAGAATAAAGAAAATTATTTACTTTTTTTCAGATCACTCGTTTCACATGAATTCAATTGTTAACATAACAAAACCAATAAAAAACATTACCGCAGTCAAGTTATCTCAGGTTCTTGGATTAAGGTTAAAGGGCTACGCTTAAGCACGCTTTGTGAAGTAGCTCGTTATTCCAATAAGTGGATCCTTTGTAGTAAAGACTCGGTTGCCTTAGTACATAAAAGCTAGATTTGGCCTAATATAAAGTTATTTTATAAATAACGCCAACTTAGCAGGTTACGCTCGAGTCATTAATAATGGAGTCTTTGAAATTTCAAAATTAATGCGAAACAATCTACTGAATAGATTTATACGTGAACCATCTCCTAGCATAAGCTTGGACTTATTTGAACTGATTAACAAAAATGTTTGCATAAACATTATAAGAATTCTTTTAATACATGCATACGCACGCTAGTTTCTCTCGAAGGTTAAGACAATGAATTCAAAGTTCCTTTTGTATGTGTACGACTAGGTCAATGCATTTTAAACGATGACAATAGTAGGCAATTTATAGGATATTCTAGAGACATTTCAATTATACGAATGATTTAAATTGAAGTTGACCGTGCGTTGAATTTAAGCTCAACTCAGCTGCCGCACCCACCGAAACTCGTGTGATGCATTAATTATTTTGTTTTAGTACCTGGATGTATCTATGTCCTGTCTCTTCTTTACCAAATTCATAATGCAATTTCGCCGTGAAATTATACCTAAGGTAGTTAGAAGTTGTGCTTATGTCTGTTTTTTTTTTTTTTTTTTTTATGCGTGTAAACTAGCGCTTGACCATGATCCCATCTGGTGTTAAGTGGTGATATAGTCAAAAGATAGTACGCGCTAGTTTAGTAAGTGCCTATTCACTCTACTTTTGAAGGCTCCCACGTCGTAATTGGACGGAAAGACTGACGCCGGCAACTTATTCCACTCCTTTGCCGTACGCACGATGAACGATGACTCAAATCGCTTCGTTCGGACGCGCGGAACATCAACTATAAAAGGGTGGAGACCCGCCGAGTGTCTAAACGTCCGAAGGTAGAATGGGGATGGGGGAATTAACTCGTGTAATTCCTGTGCACACTCTCTGTTACTTTAAGGGCATGGGATATGTTATTATGTAGTTATGAAAAGCGTATATTGTCCAAAATTTATTGAATTTGCCATAAGTTCCATAGATATTTTTAACATCATTTGTATTATTCAATCTGAAATTAGTAAAATTTACATTATTATCTTTTCCTTGATAATTACACCTGCCAGTATGTGTTTGTCTCTAACCCAGGGTTGTCTTGTAGACAATGCCACAAAGGCATTAAGTCTGCCCTTGTAAACCTTATTTTAATGTAATACAATAAGTGTTTGCTCGTTTGTTCGTATAAAAAAACAATTCTATTCATGCAGGTTTCCTCACGAAATTTCACATTCGTCGTAAATCAGCAAAAAAACAATATAACAAATAGTCAACAAATATAACATAAAGTTGAATGTTAAAGCAAGAGCCTTTATATGTGTCCCACTATTGGGCGCAGGCCTTCTCTGTAAAGAGAGCAAAGGGTATAGTCCGCCACGCGGCCCTAGTGCGGATTGGCACAATTTCTAACACATGTAGTTTTCTCTACGATGTTTACCTTCACCGCTGAGCGCGTGGTATAATCAGCACATAAAATTGCAACAACAAATTTATTTGTGTCGGCACCCAACCGGCATCGACCTCTAATCTTTACCTCGGCTAACGTGCTACGCAACTTGAGGCGACCGCTCGGACACTGAGCAACCACGGCTCTTGTATACATACAATTATATTTGCATTGAATTATGTTATATTACAATAAATATTTTTTTTAAATTACAGATAAATATTGAAACTAAATAATTTATAAACACACTCGTAAAGAGCTCTCTAGCTAATTGAAAGTGATATAGGAACGAGCGTTCCGTGAATGTGCAAACACTCCAAGACCACTTCTCATACGTAAGTCGACTAACATCAAGTCGCTTAGAAAACACTTCGCACAGTTAAACAATATTAAAGGTCTATACAGCTATTTTTATAATACCCACAAAAATTATTTTTCGGAACGAGTTTCTTATGGGGCATTGCGAAGGGATAACCGAGCCGATAAAAAATGTCCGTAACGTTAAATTTAAGCGTAAGATTATTAGTGTCCACTGGTTTTTGATTTATCACGTGATATGAATAGGAAACATCGTGATTGCCTCAGAGTTTCTACTGTGGAGTCCAACGGACCGCAGTAGGCTCCTTTTTTTGTTTTATTGTTCACGCGGGGAATCTTTTTATAGACCATCCTCCGGTACCCTGGGTGGGCCCGGAGGATGTGTGGGACTCGGCCTGGGCAGCCCTACCCACTAAACCTTCCGCGAATGCCATCAGCCGTTATGAGCGAGGTGCCCCGGATCTGTCAGCGACAGGACACCCCAACGACCGGCCGGTCCCGGCAAAGACCGGACTTCATCCTCAAAGGGGACTTCTCCGGCACTCAGAGGAGTCCCGACGACGCCGAAGCATGCTAGAGCCAGGTACCCATCCTGGCCCCGCTGGATTACGGGGGCGGCAAGAGGAGGCGTTCGTAACGCCTCCTGCGCACCGATACGTCGCTTGCGGAGGGAGCGTCTGCGCTCCCCTCCCTGACCCGCTCGTCAGCCTCCTTCTGGGACATGACCGTCTCACCGCAGTAGGCTCCGGCCTACTATTCCCTAATACTCTCTTTAGAAAAAAGCCCCGTCTTTCACCTTTTTTACACTTGTACGTCCTCTGGAACATGTAAAGGAAGTGGTCTTGACTGCATCCTACATGCTGGAGTTTAGCCAACATCCGTCCTGTTTTGAAATCGGCGGAAAGGAGACGAAATGCTCTACACGTGTTAACGTATTTGCAAAATCGTGTTATCTATTGAAAAGCTTGGCGTTAAGCCAATTTTGGACGTCGGTGTGTACAGAATATTATCCTTACACAATTCTAAAATATCGAAGTAAATTTATTTACTACCAATAAACATTATATTAGGTCCTAACATATGAAATTGACGTTTAGTAAGGGAGTAACTTAAAGTAAAACAAATGGATTATGGTTTCGAAAAACAAATGCATGAGTAATTAGCTGTATACATCTGAAATTGGAATTCCTAACCAAAGAGGAGATATTTCAGATCAAAGTGGCCAGTACTACAAAACGCCAAGTTCAAAAATAAGGACCAAATAGGTTAAGTTCAGTAAGATATATTTCTTTTCTATAAATTGTAAGTACTTAAATAAATCCGATCTTAAATAAATAGCTTAGTAAGTACCTATTTGTTTTGTCATTGGAAAGAAACAGAGACTCAATATTAAATAGAAGATAAGAAGGCGGATAGCATTTGCTACCTCTATCTATTTCACTGAGGTTAAAAGAATGTGAGTGACATATTTCTTTATTTTTGGATTGAAAAATAATTCTATAAATATAGCTAATAATACAATTCATCACAGCACAATGCAACAGCGATGACAAGCATTTTTAAAAATAAGACAGAGAAATGAAAGAGACAGCTGCCGCTTATTCTACACCAAGCTCAGAGTCGACAATTATATAGGTATTATAATAAAACATAAATTCGGGCACAAATTTCATAAATATTTTTTATACGTAATAAAGCGAAAAATGCAAATCATCTATACAACTCAGTTGGGTAACAAACGTCCGACCAAATTATCGCAAAGGTAACAATTCAGCTACCACACTATCATTGTTTTTATACGAAAATAGATAAAAAATATACACGAATTTTATTTTATAAATTTAGTAAACATTTTTAAAACTTTGTCTAGTCACGTTCCTTACGTCACCGTTATCACCGTGATCACGTTCGGCAAGCGCGTGAAAACTTTTCAAAACTGAAATTTTTATCATTTTTACCCTGAAATAAATTCTTAAAAAAATTGGTAAATCGTTTCCGCTCCAAAAATCTATTACTTTTGAACTTTTGTTAGAAAATATGTAACTACAACAAAATACAACCATTTTTTAATTTCGTTCTTTGGTTCTTTACTGTTGTAAAAAAAGCAATTAAAAATTACAAAAACAAATAGCCATGATCTAAACATCAATCAATCAGACCATATCTTTCCACTGCTGAGTGTAGGCCTCTCTTTTTTCACGCTATTTACTTCGGTCCTGTGCCGCCCGAAACCATTGCGGCCCTACTACCTTGACTATGTCATCCACCAGCGGACTGGTGATCTGCCCACTGATCGGCGATCTTGGCCACCACTCGGTCACTGCCCTGGTCCACCGACCATCTTCTCTCTTAGCCAGATGTCCCGCCCATTGCCATTTTAGTCTCATGATCCACATACCCAAGACCTTCGACATTCTTCATCGTCATTAATCACTTTGAACACTATAACTTTAGTCTCTGTTACTCCATTCACTCATTTGACGCACGAAATATATCCACTTCTATGATTTGGCAATATTTAATAATAATAACACATGTCAAATTCTTCGGAAGTTCTTGCAGGATGAATTAATTATCGTATACAACTATCCAAATGAAACCTTCTTGGTGCACACCAATTGTTTTAAGCAGCACCGGGCGGTGTTACCATAGACTAAAAATATTGTCCATTTCTTTTTTTATAGATTTGAAAGAAAAAAATAATTTGTATAGGCAATTTTAGAATTTTAGAATTTTTACTGATCACACATTCTTTTTATTATTATTTAAACATTCCGTGTGCCTTAAGAAATATACAAAATAAATTAGCCGATTCATTCAACTTTCATTTTCAACCGACTTTAAAAGGAGGTTTTCAATTCGTTTGTTTTTTTTTATGTTTGTTACTGCATGATTTCCAACTTGCTGAACCGATTTTAATTATTATTTTTTTTATTTAAAACCTGGTGCTTCCCGTGTGAACCCATTTAAATTTGGTCCAATTGAGACAGTGGGAGATTGACATGAGAAAATCATATAAGTCTTTAATTTGCTTCAAGTATGTGAGCCACAATTGGACGAATACCTCAATTTCACGCCAACTGATTTCAATGATTCATTTTTTATTGGAAGTGCATCCTCTTCAAGAGCAGATAGTTTGCTTTGATTAATTCTATTTCATGATATTCCTACGATAATCCGGAAATACAAAGAGAGCGTCCGCGCGTAATAGCGTTTAACGTTGATTCGATTTGACGTTTGATTATCCGTGAAATAGCTACCGACCGAGTCGAGGTCCAGCCCTCTCGGGCACTCTCGGATCGGAATGCTTACGCGTAACATAGTAACCGTCCAAGCTGAGGTTACCCCTCACCACCCTTGTGTCGAGTTACTAGCGATAGAGGTTCAGGCTAAGCGACCTAAGAGCTATGCCACCTCTCAATCCGGTCAAGCAGTCAAGGCCAAATTCTCTGGCCAATCTGTGTAGTTCGTCAAATTGAATCGATTTGACGTCGGTTTTTGTTTTTGCACGTAAATATACTTGTTATTTATATATAAAAATATAGAGGTATTACATTAAATAAATTTTGATTCTCACTTATTTTACCGTAACAGCTTCGATTATGCCAGGTAAAAGTTATAATGCACTTTTAGTTAACGTGAGAGTTATAAAGAAGTTTTCACCCGCGTACGTTCTGAAGAATTTCATACCTATAAAGTTTCATCGCGAAAATATTAGTAAAGTTTTCCGGACAGTAAAATTCATTCTTATAACCGTTTCTAATTGACACGTACCGGGTTGTTTATGAAAATTCAGCGCTTAAATATTTTCTATAAAATATTATAAATGATCTGTTTATTTCAACACAACATAGTAGTAAGGTAGGTTTCAACGTAGGTATCATCCGTTTTATGTATTCGTGTCTAAAACACAACATAAAATAATCCCCCTAAAACCCTTTACATCCCTTGACATACTATTGGAATAGCGAGTTCACTGGTACGTCACTAACAAACCCTCCTCGTGAGCAAGTAGAGACTGCAAACGTAACTGAAATTCTTGTCAGATAACATTTTAAACAAGAAGTACATGCAAAATGTTCAGTTTCTTATATTTAACATTCTTAAACTTCTGATATAACATAATTCCTGATCGATTAATTTCGTTATCGGTAAAGTTGAGAGCTGGTTTTCTTTTCAACCGGCTTTCAAAAAGAAATATTCAAATCATATTTTTTATGTTTGTGCAATCAACAATGGACCCTCAAGAAGGCAGACAGATCTCGTATTGACGCATTTGAGATGTGGTGCTGGAGGAGAATGTTACGAATACCTTGGACAGCAGCACAAATGTGTTAATTCTCCAGAAAGTGGTAGTCATCGTCAGGCTGTCCACGGTCTATCTTCGTAGGGTTTTAGAATTCTTCGGTCACATAGCCAAGAAAAACGATAAACTGTTAACACTCTTGGTCACAGTCAAAGTACAGAAAAAGACTAGGAGGGAGGAGCCCCATGCGTTGGACAGACCAAATCAGCAACAACACCAACACGAGAGTCCACGAAGTTTTTCACACCGCTAAAGACCGCAACAAGAAAGCGATCGTCCGCCACATAATTCGTGAAGGTCATGACCCTCAGGAATGAGGAAGACGACGCAAGGAGGTGGAGTTTGTTTGAAGCAGTATCCTTTCAATTGTGTCCCATTTGGTATAACTATGACATTTCGGAAATAAAAGAGGATGTCCGCGCCTTTATTGTTTTACCCGTCTCTAATTTGATTTGAAGTCGGTTTTGTTTTACTCATTGTTGTAAATGTACTTGAATAATTAATTACGCAAGTGCATGACCATAAACCAAACTGATCTTAAGTGGAGATGAAGTCTTCCCCGGGAATACGCACTAGCTTGTATATGACTCTTCTATTCAACTAAAAATACGCACTAACTTCTATATGTCACTTCTATTCAACTAAAAAGGACTAAAAAATCGAAGTTAAAGAGAAACGTCGCATTCCCAAGTTGCTGTTGCGTGCTGACGTCACGTAGCTAAGGCAGATATATCGTCGTCAATTTCAGCGGGCGGATGTTTGCAAATTGATAAACATCTATTGTTTTTTGTCACGTAGAGAACGTGACGTAGTAACACGTAGCTTAGTGATTAGATCCGCGGGCCTAAATTCAATTCCTAGTAGTGGTGAATGGTGTGTTCACTGCCCAATATCGATGAGATAAGGGGATACACTGTTGATTACCCTGATCATAATTGGTCACTACTATCCACAAACACTTTGAATAGAGGAAAGGCAAGTGCAATGCCCACCTATATTATGAAAAGCTTACACCTCATTTTCCATTTGTGTGTGGTAAAATCCGTAAAACAGATAATAAGTAGAGTTACATTCATTCATACATTCTTTTAGATTTTTTGGTTTTAAAGGTGGCAGAGTACTTAGATCGCTTAGCCTAAACCTCTATCGAGAACAATCCAACTGTAGCCTTCTCTATAATAAGAGCCTAATAGGGCAATTTCGCCTACGCCGTAGTAGCACGGCTTGGTAGACTTAAATCTTAAATAATTTTCTAGGACATGCAGATATACTAAAGATGTTTTCCTACAAGCTAAACTAATTAAGCTGAGCAATCTAGATGAGATTATATATCAATCAGATATCATTACGCCTTGTATTATTTTACACTTCAATAATTTAGAAATAGCATTTAAAAAGCGAAACAATATATATTTTAAGCATAAAAAAAATGTGGAAACAAAATCAGGCCACCTGTTATTAACAATGAATGGCATTTTAACTCTGGTAAAATCCATAAAGTACATGCATACCATTGTGTTGTCAGTCAACTTAAAATGAAAATTAAATTCCAGAATTTGTAAAGCGGTCGTGTACTGATTCTAGGAATGTTGATGTCAAATTAACCGACAATTTCATTGTTGTAAATAACAAAAGCATAATGATTAATAAAAATGGGGCGTTTTATTACAAGGATAAGTCCAGGTGTTTTTGTAGTGTGGTAAGTTTATAGAATAAAATATTACCGAACCTATTACGTAGAATCTTATTAAATCAGTCAGTGTATAAGTACAAAATTAGCTAGTGACTCATGTATCATTTAAAAATGATAAACTTTTTGGCCTAATATGCGGCATAAAACCAATAAAAGGGACAATGGAAATAGGCGTTTACTTCTACATATTTTGTATTAACATAGTACGATGATGATGAACTTAAAGTTATTCGTCGGTACCCAAAAGTGTTTGAGATGCCAACGTGAACCGAGTCTCACCTTTATGACTTGTGAGAAATACTTATATAAAAATGTAATTGTTTTTCGGTTGTTATCACGGATAAAAATAAGTCCCTTCGATTATCCGTGAAATAGTAACCGACCGAATCGTGGTTCGGCCCTCTGAAGCGCCCACGGATCGGAATGCTTACACGTAACATAGTAACAGTCCAAGCCGAGGTTACCCCTCACCGGGGGGACCCTTGTGTCGAGTTACTAGCGATAGAGATTCAGGCTAAGTGACCTAAAAGCTATGCCACCTCTTAATCCTGTTAAGCAGTCAAGGCCAGCTTCTCTGGCCAATCTGTGTAGTTCGTCATAAAAAAAAAAAACTTTTATAAAAACTGTAATTAATGCAAATTGTCTAATAGGGCTATTCTATCGTTAATCATCGTCAAACATTATTACCTAAGTTAAAAGAATTTTCACAAAATATATCATTGTTTACTCCTGTATCATATTTCAAAATTACTCCACGCATTTTAGTATTTCATTAAGCGTAGTCAATTTCAGCCAGTCCTGGGAAGCCAGGAAAATGTACGATGGGTAATATTTCACTGAAATAATGACTAGACGGCACTCTCCCTAGTGAATGAAAAAACGATGTTACAACCATAAGAATAAATATTTACCACAAAAATTATATTCACAAAATATTTTGGTGAATATTAACTTACCGCTTTTTTTATTATTTGCAAGAATTCAAATAATGGCTGATAATAAATACATTTTTAGATATACATATAAAAAAAAAATCCTAGCTAGATCGATTAATCACCCCTGAAACTCTCTGCATGCAATATTTAATGAAAATCGTTGAAATCGTATCCGAGCAATTCTTGTATATATATTCATATATATATATATATTCATATATATACAAGAATTGCTCGTTTTAAGATATTATACACACTCACTAATTTATAAAACTAATAACAGCGTTATGTAAAATAGTTTACGACTAGCGACGACACAAACATAATATTTCACTTGTCTAGTCCACAGGTGTCCCGTCCCGTCTCTGTACCATTAATTAATTTCATCTGTGCTCAGCTCGCTTATAATTTATGCAGTACTACGCTCTTTGTATTATGGCAAATGTTTCATTTGAAAAACACATCTGGAATCAATACACGTGTCATATTTTGTATCAGTGGTGGGCAAACTTTTTGATTGGCGGGCCACAATAAATATATTACAATTCATTCACGATATGATTCATGAAGAAAGACAGGCTATATCTGTATAAATGTGTTTGTATGTGTATAAGATTTCTTTTACCGCGAGGAGGGGAAATCCATTTATGGACCCTGGACAGCTCGTGCTGTCGAGGAGTGTCCGACTCTCGCGGACTAAAACCCCAATATTGAGTTATAGTTTTCTGATGAGATACTGAGAAACTTTACGTGTATTATATTGTATTCGATAATGAGTCAATGTTAAGTAATTAATCACGTACATTTTTTTAGCTAATGGTTTCGCATACGGTCTGTGAAAGACAATCGACTATTGATGGAAACCATCTCCCACCTTGCAAAAGTCTAAGCTTAGTTGTAATGGTCCTCCTCATTGGGTCATCTTCCTCATTGCTGAGGGTCTTGACCTCCACGAGATATGTTGGTGATGATTGCTCTCCACCTACTGCGGTCTTTAGCGGTGTGTGCCTCGTGGACTCTCGTGTTGGTGTTGTTGCTGATTTGGTCTGTCCAACGCATAGGGTTTCTCCCTCTAGGTCGTCTTCCCAGTACTGACCAGGAATGTTTCCAGTGTATCGTTTTTCCTGCCTATGTGACCAAAGAATTCGAAGACAGACTGTTGACGGCCTAACGGTGATTCCCACTTCTTGGAGAATTGACACATTTGTGCAGCAGCCTCCAGCAACACATCTCAAATGCGTCAATACGAGATCTGTCTCGCTTCTTGAGGGTCCAAGTTTCTTCACAGTAAGTGAAGATGGGTAATGGTAAAAATGAGTATTACTAATATTTATGGTAAAAATTGCTTTTTATAAAAAAAAATTAATTAATGCGACAAGAAGGTAAGAAGGTTTCTCTTCAAAAAATCAAATCAAATAGTTAAGTATTCCGTATTTGTGCCCCTAATGAACACGACTGATTTTCTAAACGATACCTGTTTAGTGGAGAGGGTGGCTCTTAATTAATTGGTAGCTCCCGTAAGGGTATTAACTAAAATGCTAACCGTGCTTCATATATCACAGCGTACGAGGTATTAGGCGACGTAGGGCAGAAAATGGGGGTACATGTTAATGTAATCTCATTGATTGATAATGTATGATTTGGGACGGGATAAAATATACGAACGAGGAGATCTACAACCGTAAGCCTCTTGTGAGTGTAAAAAAAGTATATAAAGATTAAAGCTATTACTTAGCTTCAATATTCAAATGGTTCAGGACACGGTCTGCGAAACATCAGGTCGTAGGTTCAAATCCACCGTTCGACTATTGATGTGTCTATTAGTACAAGTTTAAGCTTTTGGGCACAGGCGTTCTTTGGCTTTAAAAGTATGAAAAACCATAGTGCAGATTGGCGACAAGTCTTGTAAATTTTCTAAGACATGAATCCTCACGATGTTTTCGTTTACCGCCGAACCCGGTAAATCGCAATTAAAATTTTAATGGTGCTGGCACCGGAAACAAACTTGGTATGCTACTTGAGATAACCAGCCACTGAACTGCTACGGCTCTAAGATCTACCACGGCTCTAGTAAGTGTAAGAATCGGTAATCATTAAACCACACATACTTGTCAATAATGAATTATTTGGTTGAATTCAATTAATTGGCAGAAATAAAGTACAACCAAAAATTTGTATCTCCCAATTAATTTACACGCTCATTATTAATACCACCATTATTGTACGCGCCCTTCCATAAACCCGTTGGTGCTAGTATAGAAAATTATGTTTCGTCTTCCTTTCCTTCTTAAGTATTATGAGTATAAGATATCTCAGGCGAAACTATATCGATCAAATCGGTTACTAAAGAGAAAAGATAACAAAAATACTATGGCGATACATCTATGTGTACGTGTGTGGGAGAAGTGTGCTGGAACCCTGAATATGATAATCTATCTCATGTATTTATTTCATATTTAAAAATAAATAAATATAAAAAATAAATTGTAAATTACAATTTTAATTCCTCGGATTGTTTACTCTGTGACCCTAAAATGTTCAGTTTTCCGTGAAAGCTCAAATAGCTACAATATTTATATCGTTGACACCGCATCAGTCGCACGGGAGACAATTCAATTATATAGGATGGCCTCATACGAGGAAAACATGAAAAATGTTTTAGCCTTAGCGGAACAATGTTATTTCTATACATGCCACAAACTGAATATATGAATGGCCTACCTAATGTCGGGTGACAACTACCGCCCAAGGTTAGACACCCCTAAGTAGTTGCCAATCTTTTTAAAAGGTTGCTCTTTCGTCCTTACTAGACTCTAAGGCATATTTCGTTATTTTCGTATTAATTATTCTGTAAAATAAACTGAATGTCAATAAATAGACACACGAAGTTTTCAGTGGAAATCCAACAGCACCGACAAAAGGAACTAATCGAAAACTGCGATGAAACAAAGGCACTTTGCTCACATAGCGTTTGCAATTTATTTCTTTTGCCTTTATTTTCCATTCCCGTTAGGTTCCCGTTAGACTAGACGTGCATTGAATATTGGTGCGTTGGATTTTTTATAGAATATTCAATGTACTTCCTAATTTTACAAGTATATTTACGATCAAAAATAAAAACCGTCTTCAAATCGAATAAAACGTTACACGCTATAATGCGCGGATGCCCTCTTTATATTTTCGAATTATCGTAGGAATATTACAAAATAGAATTAATCAGAACTTAACCAGAGCCGTGGTAGCTCAGTGTCCGGGCGGTTGGCTCTTGTTGCATAGTACGCTAGCAACCCGAGTTCGATCCCCGGTGCCGTCACCAATAAATTTGCTGTTGCAATTTTATGTGCTGATTATCCACGCGCTCGGCGGTGAAGGAAAACATCGTGAGGAAACCTACATGTCTTAGAAAAATTTTCTAAGGCATGTGAAGTCTACCAATCCGCACTAGGGCCGCGTGGTGGACTATGCCCGTATACTCTCTTTACAGAGAAGGCCTGTGCCCAGCAGTGCGACATATATATTATATATATAAAGGCTGTAACTTTAACCAAAGATTCATCAAAATACTCTTAAAGAACATCCTTTACAAATTAAATGAATCATCGAAATGGGTTGGTGTGATTTTGATTAAATATTTTGTAAAATACCTATTATATTGTAAATATTTCTCTTTTTAGTTAGTATTATTTATTGTTTTATATGTAGATTATCATTACATATAAAAATGATTAGACAAATAAACTTGATTAAAAGTTTTACATGGTCTTTAAAGACTTTTTAATTCAGGTACATTCAATCATTAATTTCATCTGAAAACATATCACATAAAAAAATTAATTAAATAGTTTACAGTTTATCGCGCCGCTGAAAATCAGCGCTGTCGCATCCTTGTGACAGCATATGCTGAGACGGTGTCCGATATTGGCATCATATGTTTTGTATTATTTGTCCGTGTAACTTTAACTGTGTTTTGTCTATTTTTCATTCTTTTTTAATGTGTGTTATATTCAGTCTGTGATGTGTTTTTGTCTTGTGATGCCAATAAATAAATGTCTATGTTTATATGTCTATGTCTATATCTCTTTTAATTATTTTAACTCTGTCCAAATCACCTACAGCTTGTTTCGAACAAAAGTCAAATATTGGTTAAGTTCAAAGAAGCAATAGTACGTTCAAATGTAATTTCATTGCAATAAATTCAACCCTCTATTCGTTGTCCGGAAGTAGGAAATGATTTAGTTCAAATGACGGAAACAAGTTCAGCTTATTGGTGTCCGTATTGAATATCCACACTTAAATATTTCCTCCGTAACTTTGCTGGTTTATTTTCAGTTGCAATTTTTCTCTACAAAACATTATTAGCATTTTTCTTTCATAACTCCTTTTAAACGCTGGCAACATTTCTCCGTACTATATTCTCAAAGCGTACTTTATACGCTTCTGTATTACGTCGATAACTTCTATCTCTTTGATAATATGAAGCTCAAATATTTTCTTCCTTTATTTTATGTAATTAATTGTTTGATATTTTGATAACGACATAACGCTTCGCGCTAAGGAAGTGCACCTTACTCGTATTATTTGATCTTCTATTATTCTCACGTCAGTCACACAATTTGTCAAACGTAAATTACCTCTATTTAAAATCTTTTGTGTTTTTACGGTAATGCAAATGTTTTGTCATCCAGAGAAATGCTTTCACTATCACACTCTCCGATATGTAGACATCTCAAATTTTTTTTTATGACGAACTACACAGATTGGCCAGAGAAGCTGGCCTTGACTGCTCACCGGATTGAGAGGTGGCATAGCTCTTAGGTCGCTTAGCCTGAACCTCTATTGCTAGTAACTCGACACAAAGGTCCCCGGTGAGGGGTAAAACATCTTAAAACATGCAAGTTAAGCAACGGTAAATTTGGAATTTTTTCGAAAGGATATATTTTTTTAAAATACCATACATACATACAATTCGTTAGCTTGTTTTCATTGGCCGATTTTGTGCGTTCTTGTAGGATAAGTCCATAATTTTTTTTGTTATATAAAAAATCAGTTTCAAATCTCTATAAATCTACTGTATACGATTTTTAAAAGCATTTTTTATTACTGTTATCTACTAATGAGGTTGTATATAGCGGCTATTAGGAATAAACGTTGGGAGAGTTGCCGACGGCCCAAATCATAATTATATTTAGATGTATAATCATAATTATGCATACAGCTATCTACTTTTCGGCGAGTTTATTAGATCTCATAAGCGACAATGAGCCTTTAGTGGCTTGAAAACTGAAAAACGGAAACTGGTCATAAGCCGGCAGTGTTTTGATTTCTCAACCATTATTGTGAATTGATGTACTGTAACATTGTTTTTTTTCAGAATAATAAAATTTAAATAAGCGCCATCTGTGATATTCCTTTAGAACCTCAGAACTTTTGTAGTCATTTCGTTATACTGTATGTAGTAAGGAGAAAATTCTAAGCCTTTTTGTTTCCAAACAAAAACTATAGAGGGCATTAAAATAAATTCATAGAAAAGTTTTACCACGAGTTAGGTCGCGGGTGACGGTGGCAAGCTTTTAAAAGAAACGAGATGTTCTTTACTTGAAGAGGAATTGTAGATTGACTTTATTTTATTAAAGTATTACTATATTATCCTTATACAGTCGTGTTTTATAATAGTTTACAATGGGCGTGTTATTAGATATAATTAATTATTTACACTAAATATGCTGGACAAAAGGTGCTTATATATTTCTTTTTTGACGGGGAGGTAATCTTCAGAAAGATACCCCGCCTTTTGGGGGGAAGGCGGCGGTTATGTGGGGTTCTTACCCACTATAACCTCTGCGGTGGCCCTTTCCTCGGTGCATGACGAGGGGCTCCGGGATCTCAACGTGGAACGCACCGGAGCCCCTCTGCACTGTGTTCAAGGAGAGCACGTCCCGGGCGGGTTACTCCTCCCCATCCCTGTGCAGCGCAAGGCGACACGGGCCAGCCGATGTCAACCTCTTCCCGGGTCCACCTTGGTGGACGACTCAAACCCCACCCTTGTCGCCCAGTAAACCCAAGGCCCCTTTTAGTCGCCTTCTACGACAGGCAGGGGATACCGTAGTCTTATTCTTGAGAGCCCAGAGGTACTTATATGACCCAACCTGAGGGGTCACGTTACTGAAAACTTTATTTATGGAACTCGATGTGTATATCGGCTTCTTTCTTATGCCGATATAACTAGCATTCGTTTATATTTTATCCGAATACAATGATGTCTTATAACAGTTTACAATGGGTGTGTTATAATTTGATTTATTAATGTAAATACATTAAATTTTAAATCGATAAGTTTTAATATTTAAAAACTAAAAATAAAAGGTAAAACTATAAACGTAGACAAAACTAAATAATGTAAAAAATCCACCCAAAATCACTGCGCTCGCAGGGCAGGGTGCCCAAGAAGCTAGCGGCATTTCCCCGTTGAATGGCCAGGCTCAATCTTTATCCGAAATGCGCGCCAGCCCTTGGATCCCCTGAGACGTGACGATGAGGCGTGCGGAAATCTCCTTGAACAGCTGACGGGCTTCCGCACCCCAAGGCCCCAAGGCCCCAAGGTCTCCAAAAGGCACAAATATATACGGCTCTCCCAAGGCCACAAATTAGATATCTTAATTTATTACAATAATATGCTGAACAAAGGGTGATTATATGGTAATGACCAACTTGAGGGGTCACGTTACTTATAACCTTATCTCTGGAAATCGATGTTTATATCGGCTTCCTTTTTATACCGATATAACTCACGTTAAGTAAAAATTTGACAGGCAACAAAAGTCCTGATGACAGATCGATCCCAATAAAGCGTTATCTGACCATTTTAGAAAACCGGCGCCGGTGTGTACTTATAGTACAGAACTCCACAAGACCATATTGAAGAACAATTTCTTGATGGTGCTGGAAATGCATAAAAATCAATATTATTGTTATTAAACAGTGAGTAAAAAGTTTCAAGATGGCCGCAATAGAATACATATATACAAATAAGTAAAATTGGAGTGTCTGTTTGTTATTTTAAGATAACCGCTTTTTACTACATTCATATGAATATACGGTACAAATACAAAAATGTTGCTTGTCAGTTAGTTCCAGCTAATTTCTGGAATGCTTGGACCGATTTTGACACTGGCAGATAACTAATGTAATAAGGAGTAACTTAGGCTAATTTTATTTTAGAAAAAATAAATAATTCGTTTTTAATCGCGGGGTAAACCTACCCGGCGCAGCTAGTACACAATAATTAAGCATACAATAAAAAAAAAGAAAATATTAAATAAATAAATGTTCTGTTTTACCAGTCTGTAATAAAATCTAAATAAAGTAAGTAAATCTAAATAAAGTAAAATCTAAGTAAGTAAATCTATGCGCGTATTCAAATCTAGCGTTACTAGATCCCCTTCGGGCAAAGGAATTTAAAGTACTCCCATTACATTTGTATCGTATATGGTCAACCACTTGACGATAAAATTTTCGAATTCCTAAATCCAACCCTCGTCAAACACTTGACTGTGTAAGTGAAATAAGTGGCCCTGTGGCAATATATTAAATATAAAAAACAACTTGTTATCTCACAATTTGGTTACACTCAAGGGAGCTAACAAATCTTGTTTCAAAGCTTTTCGTGAAACCGACGCTGATTGCCCAGAGGCGCATGTCGTAGATGTTTCACCGTATTTGATAGGATCCTCGCTTTTTCCTTAAATGAGACAATCTCCAAGTATATTAAAGATTAAAAACAAAACCCGACTTCTAATCAAATCTAGACTAAAAGTAGACGTTACTTCTCTGAGTGCCGGAGAAGTCCCCTTTGAGGATGAAGTCCGGTCTTTGCCGGGACCGGCAGGTCGTTGGGGCATTCGCGGAAGGTTTAGTGGGTAGGGGCTGCCCAGGCCGAGTCCCACACATCCCTCCGGGCCCACCCCGGGTACCGGAGGATGGTCTATAAAAAGATTCCCCCGCGTGAACAAAAAAAAAAAGTAGACGTTAATGAAAACGACTTACAATAAGTGACGGATTAAACTCTTCTACCTAAGCGGTCTGCGGCCTCTAAAACTCGGTGGAATTTGCCATCAGCTTCTTTGGCCAATCAGCGCAGGTTCATTACAAAAAAAAGAAACGCTTCTGGAATCCTGGCGCCTGCATTCTTTTACTGCTTTCACATTCATACTCGTCTTTAATTTGACCTTTGGTTCTATATACCAGGGAACTCCAAAAATTCAAATAGAGAAAAACTTAATGAGTAAGATGTTGGTAAATTCATGACAATCCAAGACTTCCTTAGTCCTTTACATGACTTAACGACAACGAACAGCTTCGATATAAAAATCGATATTAGATGATTCGATAACACCGGATTGAAGCGATATATCGCGTCCATATATCGATATTATATGTAATATCGATATCTATCGTGCACTCCTACCTCATGCCCAAAGGAATGCCTAGCGCTAACGAAATCGTTACGTCCGTAGTGTGACATCCATGCTCCGCGCCCGGCGGAACGGTAATACGTCGCCATGTTCCATTCGCATTGTAGCTTGTCCTTTAGTTCCATGGTTTCGTTGTCACCACAACGCAATACCATTCAACGTAAATAATCATCATAAAAACCCACATCTCGTATTACACAAATCGAAAGCCCCAAACACGTGCAGCATAATTAATACACCGAATTTTCCAAATATAGCAAATAAAGGAAAATAAAGAACGGGCAGACATGAAAACAATAGAACAAAGGAACAAATATTAAGCCCGCAATTAAGATATTGTAAAGGTTCGCTTTAGCTTATTTCACATTGTGTTTCAGTGCTTACATTGCTTGTAAATCTTTATTGGATACAAATTTAGAAAGTTTTAATTAAATCGATATACCGACACAGAAACGTAGTCTCTCGTCCAGCATAGTTCGAGTGGCAAAGGGCAGGGCATATAGCATGAAGAAGATATCGCCGATAGGCACAAAAGTTCTCGTACCGGCAAGCGTAAGGTAGGACGTCCTCTCATGGTTTGAAGATCTTATAAAGGACTTCAGACCTAGAAACTTCTAAAAGTCGTATGGTGAAATACTTTTTGATTGAGATACTGGCAGGTTTACATGAAATAAGCCCCAAAACTTCGTAATTTGGCAATTAAAGAGTTTCCGCCTGTTCGATCCGTTTCGTTTTTATTTGAAGTCGATTTCTGTTTTACTTCTTATATATGTAAAGTAAAAATATGAAACCTCCTTTACTTAAATTTATTTCTTTTTGTATTTTTATAATTTTAAATGTAAAATGTCAATGAAATGTGTGACATTTATATATAATAGATAGAATTGAAATACGGACATTAAATGTTGTTTCTCTAATTACTCGTATTATAAAGCAACGCAATTTAGTCTTTCATTTCAAACATATATATATAGACTTTATTATATATATATTTTAGAAATAAATCATTATTGTGATAAATTTAAGCAATGTAAACTTTAACGATATTCAAAATTATCTAAGATTATTTATTTCTCCACTGTTGAACGGAGGCCTTCCATATTCAAATATTGTTTTAACATGCCTGAAGACTGTCAAATTATTCTTGATAGTAATTTTATTATTTTTATTCATAGAGTTTTATGTTTTTAATTGCAAAAAGTAATCGGTGAATAAATCAAGTTATTTATAGATTATATTACAGAAAAAATATAAATGATGTATAATTCCGCTACTTTTATCGTTCACCGCCTTTATTATTTTTCGGTGATGACAGACAGACAATGAACTTAATATAACTAGTTCGCAAAGAACATACTTACATAAATAAACAATTTATTGCTCACATTAAAGTAAATGCAGTGAATTGAGTATAGCTCAACTTATAGCCTAAATATGGGCAAGGACGAACTAATCACAATGAGACATGCGGCGTCGCGCTTAAGCGCTACCTCTTTCAGGCTACCTTGTAGGACAGGAGAGGTAAAATAAATAAAATAACAAGAAAACAAACACATAATAACAAGAAAAGTCAAGAATATATAAGTGAGAATTGTTTATAATAAAGTTATGATTACTGAACAGAAGTCTCTATTTAGATTAGAAGTAAACATTCAAAAATATAAACATTGTTGCCAGCATAGAATTATTAATATTTATCATTAAAAAAAATTATAGAAATAGATCAACTGTCAGAAAAAGAAATGTAAATCGAATTCGAAATCGTAAGTCTTCATTGTGCGCCCGCTGCACACATGTGTGTGACATTTAGAGATAATGAACCTTCATATATCAAACATAAGCACACGTCAGGAATATGACAGACGGACGGACGCTAAATGGCGATAACGACTTAGAAAATGTTTTCGTCTATCTATTTGATATACACCTACGTAATGTTTTGTTTGTCGCTCTCATTGTCAATGTATTACATATTTTGGTAACTATTAAAAAAACTCCCCGGTCCTTTTATGGTAACTCTAACAGGGTGGGCAGATGTAGCAATGAAATTTATTTGTCAAAATCCAGTTTGATGGCAATAAAAGAACCAGTTTAACCAGTAAAACTCCACTGCAGCCCAGTCAGCGATTCCGGCGCGAGTTATGTCGCCATAACAAGGAAGCCGACATACACATCGAATTCCAGAGATAAGGTTATAAGTAAAGTGACCGCTCAAGTTGGGTCATATAAGCCCCCTTTGTCCAGTATTTCTTGTGCAATAAATTAAGATTTCTAATAGCACACCCATCGTAAACTATTATAAAATATAAACTAACGCTAGTTATACCGGCATAGGAAAGAAGCCGCTATACACATCGAGTTTCATAAATAAAGTAACGTGACCCCTCAGGTTGGGTCAAATAAGCCCCCTTCATCCCTGCACAGACTGCTGCCTAATCTTGGGGCCCCAGGAGGAGTCCGCCGCCTCTACGGAGGTCTCGTGCGATCCATGGCCCTCTACGGGGCGCCCGTGTGGTGTAACCGCTTCACGGGCGTCCGGCGCTGCAGAGCTAAGCTACTTAGCCTGCAGCGCAAGATGGCCATTCGGATCGCACGAGGATACCGTACAGTATCATACGAGGCGGCCACTATCCTGGCTCGGTTCCCGCCGCTCGACATTTTGGCGGAGCTGGACGCGCGTGTGTACACGCGCGTCCGGGCTGTCGACGGCGGGGCCGGGCCGCCCCTGGATGCGGGAGAGGTGCGTCGGCAGGAGCACAGGCGGGCGATGGAGGTCTGGCGCGAGCGGCTCTCGGAGCGTCGTTGCTCGCGCCAACGCATCGTCTGTGCCTTCCTGCCGAACTTCGAAGCCTGGCTTAAAAGGAGGAATGACGCGCACGTCACATACCGCCTGACACAGGTACTCACCGGGCACGGGTGCTTCGGTGAGTACGTGAACAGGATAGGCGCGAACCGACCGCGCAATGCCACCATTGTGGCTGTGACCGGGATTCCGCGCAGCACACGCTAGCCGTGTGCTCCGCGTGGAGGCGGAGCGGCGGATCCTGGTCCAGCATATCGGGCAAGACCTCTCCCCGCCGGCGGCAGTGGCAGCTGCGCTGGCGGGGAGATCTAAATGGAAGGCGCTGGTCTCCTTCTGCGAGTCAGTAATGACCCAGAAGGAGACCGCAGAACGGATCGGGAGAGGCCGATCCCGTTCGAGATATGCAGGCGGGCCGGTGGGAGACCGGCCCGCAGCCCTGTAGTTCTGGGCTCTCAAGAATAAGACTACGGTATCCCCTGCCTGTCGTAGAAGGCGACTAAAAGGGGCCTCGGGTTCACTGGGCGACAAGGGTGGGGGCCTGAGTCGTCCACCAAAGTGGACCCGGGAAGAAGGCGACACCGGCTGGCCCGTGTCGCCTTGCGCTGCGAGGGCACAGGGGTGGAGTACCCGGGACGTGCTCTCCTTGAGCACAGTGCAGAGGGGCTCCGGTGCGTTCCACTGGAGATCCCGGAGCCCCTCGTCATGCACCGAGGAAAGGGCCACCGGGGAGGTTTTAGTGGGTAAGAACCCCACATAACCGCCGCCTTCCCCCCAGAAGGCGGGGTATCTTCTTGAAGATTTCCTCCCGTGAAAAAAAAAAAAAAAAAAGCCCCTTCATCCAGCATTTCTAGTGTAATAAACTAACATATTTAATAACACTCCCACTATAAGCAATTATAAGACACCATCGTATTAGGATAATACATAAACGAATGTTGTGAAGTCTACAATTGCTCTACAAGCAAAGAACATCTCTTGTTTCTTTTCAAAAGGTTGCCACCGTCACCCGCGACCTAACTCGCGTTGGTCATTAAAAAATGCGTTGCCGCCGGAAGGAGAAATGTCGGTACGAACTCCAGCAACACGCAGCTAGCAGTAGCAGCTAGGCTATGAGCATTTCCAATCATTTTCATTACATATACAATTGAAAATATTTCTTACCAAGAGAAGTTCGTGAAGCCTCTCGCAAGCCTTTGTAATTTATAAACATTCGCCTTCAAACGTTTGTATAATAAAGGAAAAATCCGTGTACAGTCGAACCATTTTAAAAGTATAAGAGAAAAAAAGGATATATTTTTACGCGTCTGAGTTATATTAGAATCGGAACATAACAATATTACATTGAAAATATGACAAGGGTCTAGTCTTTATTAAAGGGAAAAGAGACTATATTCAAGCTACATTCGATTTTTTTTTGTGACGAACTTCTCTAGTGAGGGGTAACCTTAGCTTGTACGGTTACTTTGTTAAGCGTAAGCATTCCGATCCGAGGGCGACCGAGCAGTCGAACCACGGCTGCTCGTTCACGGAAAATCGTCTTCGAGAGTGTTTTCAACAATATAATATATACTAATAAATGATTATAATAAGCTGTCACGTACTTATAACCTAGTGGTAGAACTAGTGGAGAAGACACAGACAGCTTTTGCTTTAAAAAAAAGTTGGAGCCATTGCCTCGGTGCCGGCAATAAGTATAATGAATCTATTTCTCTACTTAAAAAAATAACAAGTAAGAATCTAAAATACACTCATGTTTATCTATTTTTTTTAATTCCAAGGCAAGGAATTGAAAATCGTCGATGAGCGTCCAATATTTGCCAACGTAATTCAGAGCAAGCTTTGACCCAAATTATTTTTCCAGATCTTTCTTATTAAATTTCTTTATATATTAAGCTTTTGTGAAGCGTGTATTTGATTAAAATATGAACTTCAAGGTAATGGCAAGCACTTTCTATAGTAAATTATCTGTGTAGAAAAATCCTCAGAACTTCTACAATGCTAGAAAACACAGATCAAGGGTACGAGAAGAACAAGAGGTTGATCTGTCAGATACATTACTCACTGGTCAGGAGAATAAATACCTCAACTTTATCGTAGTATCCCACCAACTCATTAGTTGTGGAATACCGCGACCGAATGAACTGAACCAATAAGCTTAGAAATAGACGTAAACCTATACCTAAGTCACCAAGACACGTACGGTGGCATGAACGTGGACGTGGATAAATGAAAAGTAACAGATGACAGTTCAGGGACGTCACAGGTCAGGTGGCGTATATCAGGCGACTGGCGACAGGTCAGGTGATAGGTGACATGTGACACTTCTGATGACACATGTCACGTTTGACATGTGATTGTGAAGAAGACAAGTATTTTTTACGTTATATTTTATTTGTAATAATGCCTGTGGCTATCAGAGCGGGCCAGAACAGGTAGTTGAACATTGAAATAAAAATGTCGGCTAATATTTAAAGAGATAGTGAATTCAATAAGGTATGGTTGTTTAATTCTTGACTTGATAAGATATAAGGAAATTCCCTAATGTCAAGGCAGAATGAATTTACTCTGTCAAGTTGAAATAAACCAATTTCGAGAGAACGAATTCGTCAACATACAACTAGAATATTGTTTAGCTTGGGCCGGGAATGTACACAGAGCCGTTCATCTAATTAAGTTTCAGGGTTCATAATGTAAGTGGTATAAGCGTGTACTTGTACTCTGAGTCGTTACTAATTATATCGCGGCCAAAGTCATATAAGTTATCGCTAAGTTAAACGTGAAAGGCATTATAGAAGTTTTGTTAAAATTTAGTACATTTTCACGTAAAACTTTTATAGGTATTTTACGTTTATATGGAGTCAGGAGATATCATCAGAGTCCAATAGATGTATTTATAACTTAGAACAAAGACATTTATGTTTGTAACTCCCAGTAGCACTAAAGACAATTACATCTAGCTTATACTATCGTCTCATAATAAATGAGAAATAAATGACGCCAATAATTAATATGAGGAAGATATCAAAAAATATATCAGAACTAAATTGACTAAGACCACGTTTCGGTGCGTCTGTCATTTCTTTTTTCACAGATGTTTCACTTATGTATCTATTTCTAACATGTTTTTTGTTTTTTCTTTTTTATCGCCTTTGTTTAAAAAGGAATAAATAGTATCTTTTGAAAACCAGTGACAGCCTGTTGGCTAAGCGTTCGATTTTCTGGTCGAAGATTTGAAGGTTTTGAAACAACATTTGTGCCGGGTAAATGGCGATGGCCACACCATCTATCTTAAGCATAACGGACTTGTGGACTCTTTAACAAAAGGGACTTAAAAGGCGTGATAAAAAGGGGACAGTTGGCTTTTTCTATAGACGAAGGGATATGAGATCTTATTTTTTTGACTTTTTATTATCTAAATGTATTAAATCTTGCATAAACGAACAATCCAAATGGAAAAACAGCGACAAAAATAAAAGATTGGTCAATATATTTTTTATTCATAAAATAGAACAACATGTGACATTACTTTTTCAGTCTGAAACTTGCCAATGCTGTTGCCAGATCATTTAAATTTCCTTTTTACTAATTCCACTATTTGCACCAATATTGTTAGACGTAATACGACCAATTTAACCATTTATTCATGGCGTAGAGCGTTTATAACAAAAAATATTGCTGTGAAATATCTTTGGCAATAATTGTACACGATTTATTTTAATTTCCTATATTAACAAATATGAAATTTCAACGTGTACATTATATTTACGGTAAAATAGATGACAGCCACGGTAATTTTCCAGTCGTTTTAAAAGTGTGCCAGTCGTACAAAAATCTGCCAACGATCATCAATATAAGCGACATAAGGATTATATTTATAATATTTACATAGCTTATAGGCAATTCCACTTCACCCCGGCTGCACACGTGCCCTAAAGATATGGTGCTAATCTGAAATGCACAGAAATTTGTTTATTAAATAGGCTTCAATCTACACGCTTCAAACGGATACAAAATTTACACTAGATATAAACGTTACCAAATTATAGTCAAAATAAAGGACGAGGATTTTTTGAAATTAATAGCTTTTATATATAGGCAAATGTTCTTTCCACCGGCTTTTATGCGTAGACCAGGGTTCCAAGTTTACTAAACAATTTTTTGTCAAAATTAACGTTTATCGGTCCATTTTTGTTAGTTTCGTACTTATTGTGAGTTTATCGGCATCTCTTTTCAGTAGTCGTGTAGTATTTTGACAGTTCTTCAGTTGGTTGGCATTGGCATAATCACACCATTACTCAACGAAGCTTTTTTACTAAATTGAACGCCCAGGGGAACGTTCTTAGTTTACCTTTAGCGTAAATCATTCCCAAAAAATTGACATAATTACAGTTTAAGAAGATATTGATAATGTTACCTGAACATGGGAAACTGATTTATCTTCAGATTTCGGGCATCTTATATCTGGTTGGTCGCGTATCACCCTTTTATACTTATGCAGCAACGCTTGGAACCTAGGTATAAAGTGACAATCGCACCGCCAAGGATTGTGGCCCAGCATTATATGCATTATGTTATTGTTAACTTGAATCGCCTTGTCGAAAGCGTATACTGGAATCTAGAATAGAAAGCTTATTTAATAATAAACCTTTTTAAATCAACCCACCTGAAGCTCGACAGCTCAACCCACACGTTACAAGATAGCTGCGTTAAGGTGTACTTAACGATCTAAATGTATTTACTTAAATTTATTTAGCTCATATTAAAATGGTTGCGCCACCCTTAGTTACGCTTTCTTTATTTACTTTTTTTTGTTGAAAGGGGGAAATCTTTAAGAAGATACCCCGCCTTCTGGGGCGGGGGTTATGTGGGGTTTTTACCCACGCGACCCCACGTGACTCTTCCTCGCTGAATGGTGAGGGGTCTGGGATCTACACCGGAGCCCCTTTGCACTGTGCTCTTCGAGAGCACGTCCCGGCGGGGGGAGAAGGGGGAGGTTAATCCCTGCCCTCTTGTGCACTCGCACTGCAAGGCGACACTTACCAGCCGGTGTCGCCTTCCTCCCGGGTCCACTTTGGTGGACGAAATAGGCCCCCACCCCGAAACGCCCAGTGAACCCGAAGCCCCTTTTAGTCGCCTTCTACGACCGGCAAGGGATACCGTAGTCTTATTCTTACGAGCCCAGAATAACAGGGCTGTTTTTATTTACCTGTTTTAGCATATTGCCGCGTAAACTCAAAACGCGGAACGTTCCAAACCACTCTGATCCTTCCAACTCCTTAACAGCGGATATACTGTTATTATCTAGGTACAGATCTGCTAGTTTTTGATACTGGGGATTCTGAATTATCATTCTTATAGTGTTTATCTGAAAAAAATACGTCATTATTTGATATAATAAACCGGATGAAACGTAAAAAATAAATAAATTAATAAAAATATTTGATTTATTATCTATTTATTAATCTTCCGGGTGAAGATCTCGAGAAGAGAAGAGAAGATAATGAATACGGAGGGAAATGAATAATTTAATATATTGTGAGATTAAAATTTAATATAGTTTACATAAATAAAGCAAAATCTAGCCCGGCTAAGTGGGTTGGGTGGGCTAGTATGTTATAATTGATGTTACCTTATTATTTTGGAGCTTTAAAGTTGTGGTGCCAGGCGGTAATGTTGCCGGTGGGACCTCCAGGCGCCTGTTGGAGCAGTCCACCGTGATCATTGGGATAACCGCCCCCTCGAGATCTGATACCACGTGGGTCATCGCGCAAGAGCATGGTTCAGGACATGTTTGACGCACCATCTTACACAACAAATCATCAAATCTTTTAGCACTTTACTCATGACATAATACATTACTATGTATCAAGTATATATCTTAAATCTAAAAAGCTTAGCTGCTTTAATTATTACATATATTTACCTGTATTCAAATATATTAATATATTATATAAAATAATAATGTTTTCATTTATATCAATAAATAATACATATGGATAGTTAACCTCAATTATATTGGAGCACTTGAAAAAGTACATAAGCACATTTTTTTTATTTCACAGAATCCACGATATTTAGGTTATAATAGAGATAAAAGAGAAAGTGTGTGGGTTTGATCCGTATAGGCTCCGAAACGGCTGGACCGATTTGGTGATGTAGGTAATAATCTTCACCCGTCAGCCCTGCATTTCTGGGCTCTCAATAATAAGACTACGGTATCCCCTGCCTGTCGTAGAAGGTGACTAAAAGGGGCCTCGGACAAGGGTGGGGGCCTTTGTCGCCCGCCAAGGTGGACCCGGGAAGGCGACATCGGCTGGCCCGTCTCGCCTTGCACTGCGAGGGCAGAGGGGGTGAGTGAGTAACCTTCCTCCCCGGGAAGTGCTCTCCTTAAGAACAGTGCAGAGGGGCTCCGGTGCGTTCCACTGGAGATCCCGGAACCCCTCACCATGCACAGAAGAAAGGCCACCGGGGAGGTTTTAGTGTTTAAAAACCTCACATAACCGCCGCCTTCCCCCCAGAAGGCGGGGTATCTTTTGAATATTTTCTCCCTGTTAAAAAAAAAGGACTTCACCCGCTCGAGAAGAGAATAGAAGAGAATGTATACGGAGAGAAATGAATAATTTAATATTTTGTGAGAGTTAAATTAAATATTTAATGTAGTAACTTTATTGTTTAAATACAATAAAACAAAATCTAGCCCGGCGAAGCGGGCTGGGTACGCTAGTATGTTATAATTGATGTTACCTTATTATTTTGGAGCTTTAAAGTTGTGGTGCCAGGCGGTAATGTTGCGGGTGGGACCTCCAGGCGCCTGTTGGAGCAGTCCACCGTGATCATTGGGATAACCGCCCCCTCGAGATCTGATACCACGTGGGTCATCGCGCAAGAGCATGGTTCAGGACATGTTTGACGCACCATCTTACACAACAAATCATTCTTTTAGCACTTTACTCATGACATAATACATTACTATGTATCAAGTTTATATGTTAAATCTTTTAGCTTAGTTGCTTTAATTATTACATATATTTACCTGTATTCAAATATATTAATTTATTATATAAAATAATAATGTTTTAATTTATATCAATAAATAATACATACGGATAGTTAACCTCAATTATATTGGAGCACTTGAAAAAGTACATAAGCACATTTTTTTATTTCACAGAATCCACGATATTTAGGTTATAATAGAGATTATAAAAGAGAAAGTGTGTGGGTTTGATCCGTATAGGCTCCGAAACGGCTGGACCGATTTGGTTATGTAGGTAATAATCTAGACTACGGTATCCCCCGCCTGTCTTAGAAGGTGACTAAAAGGGGCCTCGGGCCACAAGGGTGGGGCCTTTGTCGCCCGCCAAGGTGGACCCGGGAAGAAGGCGACATCGGTTGGCCCGTGTCGCCTTGCACTGCGAGGGCACAGGGGGTGAGTGAGTAACCTCTCTCAACGGGAAGTGCTCTCCTTGAGCACAGTGCAGAGGGGCTCCGGTGGGTTCCACTGGAGATCCCGGAACCCCGCACCATTCATAGAGGAAGGGCCACCGGGGAGGTTTTAGTGGGTAAAAACCCCACATAACCGCCACCTTCCCCCTAGAAGGCGGGGTATCTTTTTGAAGATTTTCTCCCCGTTAAAAAAAAAAGGTAATGATCTTCACCCGCTCGAGAAGAGAATGTATACGGAGAGAAATGAATAATTTAATATATTGTGATAGTTAAATTAAATATTTAATGATGTAAGTTTATTGTTTATTGTAAATAAAATAAATGAAAATCTAGCCCGGCGGAGCGGGCTGGGTACGCTAGTACATTATAAATTAACTTTCAATGTACTGACATGGCATCAAAAGGTTTCGCAATTTGTTCATAAGTGAGGTCGTCAGTGATACCGTGATGTGAATGCGTATATATTGTGTATTTAGTGTGTGTATGTGTGTATGTTATTCTTGCAGTGATGCGCACCCATCTTAAAATTCATCAAAAAATGTCGGTATATTAATTTATAAGTATAATATATAAGTGTATATTACAATAAATTTATACATATTTATATTTATGGCCAACCGAACAGCGCCGACCTTTAAGGGTTTAACAGGTTTTTGGTTGAAAACCAGCGTCATGGCACACGATGAGGTAACCTCTTTTCAGCACAAGGTCTTTATTAATTTTTAAATTTTCTTAATCTTAATTTCTTTTAAAAATGTCAAACAAAAAACATCTTTAGCTTGTTTTTGTTTAACATTTTTCTTGTTTTATATATTGTATCGAATAAATGTTTTTTTTCTATTCTATTCTTATAATCACGATACAAGTAAATTTACGAGTAAATACAAAAACCGTTACGTATTGTACTTACGGCTATTGTCAACAAAAATAAAGATATATACGAGTAAAGAATAGACATAGAGACTTCACACGATCGTGTTTCCCACGTCAAAGAGACAATTTAAGTCGTCTAAAACCACATTTCACTAGAGCTTAATTGGACCAGTGTTTTTAGATCCACCGCTATCTCGTCTTATCTTATAAGTAAAGCCTAAAATACTTTATTGTAGATAAATAGATCTTACTTGTTGGTTCGCAGTTTATTACACTTGACCTGTAGCTACCAATTTTGGAGCAACCAACTAAAACCAGAGCCGTGGTAGATCAGTGTCTGGGCGGTCGCCTATTACGCTAGCAACCCGAGTACCATCTCCAGATACCAAGGAAATATCGTGAGGAAATCTACATGTAGGAAATCTTCTAAAACATATGAAGTCTGC
Organism: Meandrusa payeni; assembly: GCA_029286785.1. Taxonomy (NCBI): domain Eukaryota; kingdom Metazoa; phylum Arthropoda; class Insecta; order Lepidoptera; family Papilionidae; genus Meandrusa; species Meandrusa payeni. The sequence goes on from JAGSMX010000027.1 coordinate 5,334,390, forward strand.
CAAACCGCACTAGTTCCGCGTGGACTATAGCCCTTATACTGTCTCCACACAGAAGGCCTGTGCCCAACAGAGAACATGAGATATTTATGTGAAAGCTTAAAGTAAATCATTGTATTTTATAAAGTTACAGCCATATATGTCCCACTGCTGGGCACAGGACCCCTATGTAAAGAGAGTATGAGAGCATAGTCCGACACGGGGCCGTAGTGCAGTGTGGCATTCAATTTGCTCCAATTTTCATAATGGTATCCACGAGAAAACCAAATAAGACCACGACTTTAGGTAGTCACCGTTGAAAATCAGCGTTGTCGCATTCTTGCGACGGCATATGCTGAGACGGTGTCCGATATTGGCATCATGTCTTATGTACTTTTTATCCGTTTTTTCTTTAACTGTGTCTTTTTTTCTGTCTTTTTGATGTGTTTATTTTGAGCCAATAAACAATATGTCGATGTCTAAATAAACTCTCAATAAACGTAGTCTATTTAAGTCGTGTCAGATATATTGTAAGTAACGTTTGATAATAAAACTTAATAATGCTAATTTTCCGATAAAGACGCTACAATAAAACTAAAAATAGCACCGTAGAACGTGATGTTCGGTAAACTGTGACATCACGTAACATCAAGTCCGAAGATTAGACGCGAGTTGATTACTGGCCACGGTTATAGTTAACAAATAGAATGAAGGACGCGGTAATGACGGTATCAGTGTGTGGATACAGTTATATGCACCTAAGACACGTCAACAAATAATTTTTCACACTTTTACGTAGTAACTTCAAGTGGATTGCGATAGGACACGCTTCCGAAGTGACACTCAGTGTTTAGCTTTTGAATGTCCCTTAGATTATCCGTGAAATAGCAATCGACCGAGTCGTGGTTCGGCTTATGCTTACACTAAAAATAGTAACCTTCCCAAGCCGAGGTTGCACCTCACCGGGGGGAAGGGACCCTTGTGTCAAGTTATTAGCGATAGAGGTTCAGGCTAAGCGACCTAAGAGCTACGCCACCACTCAATCCGGTAATGCCAGCTTCTCTGGCCATTCTGTGTAGTTTGTCAAAAAAAAATCCAATAAATCTATATATATAAAAGACGGTGTGTGTATGTTACCCATGGACTCCAAGAAAATAGGATCGATTTTGATTAAATTTTCACCTTACTTTACCTTGCGGATGATCCTGTAAAGTTGATAGGGACCACATCAAAATTAAGTCTTAAAAAAGAAGTGGATAGAAAAACAGAAATATATAATAGATACAATATAGAAAACAAAAAGAAAAATAGAATTAAATTTAGTACTAAAAAAATATGAAAAGACAAAACCAAAAAACGGTGAAAATGTTTTAATGGGAAACCAAAATTAAAAAGAAAATATTTTAGAAAGAAAAACTGAAATCATCTTGTTACAGATGGTTAGTGCTTTCCGTGCGAAGCCGGGGCGTGTCGCTTGTTTCATTACAATTAGCTATGATAGTTTAGTGGTTCGCGGATTCGACTTACGGTCTGACGAGTACTGACACAAAAAAACAACTAGAAGATAAAAGAACAATTACTTATCTTTACTTGCATTATACCTAAAATCAATAGCCTAATGGTTTAGGGTACGGTCTGCGAATCGTAAGGTCGTGGGTTCGAATCCACCATTCGACTAATGACGTGAACCATCTCCTAGCACAAGCATAAGCTTAGTTGGAGTAGATAACAAGAATGTGCCCTTTACGGGCTCGTAGAATAAGACTACGGTATCCCCTGTCTGTCGTAGAAGGCGACTGGCGGCTTCACTGGGCGACAAGGGTCGTGGCCTCTGTGTCTCAAAGTGGACCCGGGAAGAAGGCCACATCGGCTGGCCCGTGTGGAGTGCAGAGGGGCTCCGGTGCGTTCCTCTGGAGATCCACTCACCATGCACCGAGGAAGGGCCATCGGGAGGGTTTTAGTGGGTAAGAACCCCACATAACCCTGCCCCCCCCAGAAGGCGAGGTATCTTGTTGAAGATTTCCCCCCGTCAAAAAAAAAAGATAACAAGAATGTTAGTAATATTTCAGAAAAAAAAGAAATGTTGCTAGCTTTCTTTTAAAAAAATCTATTATGCGTTAATTGCTCCCATTAGTTAAATTAACGTATATACGTAGCATTCCATTGGACTATCTTATCACAACATCATAAATAATTATCATTGAGCCTTCGATATGTGCAAGCTTTCGGCATTCTTTGTCAAAAGAATGGGTGTTTGTTGAAGATTAATAAGGAAAGACTTTGCAAATGGTAGATAATTAGTGCAATACACTTTTTCAATGGTACTACAATTGCCTATTTATTATGTTGTTCTCTATTGATTACCTATATATTAACGGGAAATGCAATAGACGTACTGACTTACCATATTTACGCAAATATAATAGAACAAAACTACTATTACTGATTTTATTGCGTTTTAATCTGTGTCAAGGGTAACCTTCTCAATCTACGCCGTCCAAATGATCGATGTGTTCGAAATATTGTTTTTTTTTTATATTCAGCCAGGCGACATCAACAGTTTCATCGGCTTTTGACAGATTGCACAACTCATAGGTCGCCAAGCTTGAACCTCTTTAGAAACTCGGCACACAGGCACAAAATTAATTTGACGGCGCCGCGATTGCACTAACATTAAAAAATAGACTAAATTACGTAACCTTTTTTTAGTCGGTTTTGGGACAAATGCTGGAGTAATATTCCACCGCCCATTAAAAACTTATTCACTAAGGTCTTGTTCAAAAATAAGATGAAAGTCTTCTTAATGAATAAAGAAAAAAAAAAAAAAAAAAAAGTAAGTAAAAGAAAATTGCTTATAACGGATAAATTAATGAAGATATTTAATTCAAATTTGAACGTTTTGGTTGACTGCGTTCTGTTTCGTCTTGTTTTGTTTAATTTCCCATTTTATTTTGTTTTATTTTTTTTTTTATATACAATTTATTTTTATTTTATTTTTTTTTTCACTCGTGTTTTACTTGCTTTTACGTTATTCGTATTTTGTTAAAATTCTGCTACTGACATTTATTTATTTACCCCCCTCGGATAATCAGCATTATGCTGAGCAGTGAACACTAACCGTCCAAGCCGAGGTTACCCCTCACCGGGGGGACCCTTGTGTCGAATTACTAGCAATAGAGGTTCAGGCTAAGCGACCTAAGAGCTATGCCACCTCTCAATCCGGTGAAGCAGTCAAGGCCAGCTTCTCTGGCCAATCTGTGTAGTTCGTCATAAAAAAAAAAAAAAGCAGTGAACCCGGTCGGTTCGGCGTTGCAACGTATAGCCTTATGTATAGGACCTTTTGGTTCTTTAGTGTTATATATATATATTTTCTTTTTTAACTGTGTGCTTAACTTGTTGTGTTAATTTGTATATGTGTTGTAATCTGTCTAATCGATTAAATGGCTTATTATTATTAATATTATTAAACATTATTTAAACGTTCAAAGTGTCATTTTACAAAAAAAAAAAAACCGAACAAAACCACCGAGTTACGGCGCACAGGCACCCATGAGGGGACTTCAGCTTGGAAGTTGAAGATGGCTTACGTCAATAGTGTTATGGTAGATTCGAACCTACGACCTCACGATTCGCAGACCGTACCACGACCATTTGACTATTGACGCTTCAATTATTTACTAATTCAATTAATTACTTTGTTTTAATAATTCAAATATTATTTATGTATGAAAAGCGTTATGACAAAACGTTTTCTTTGTCACGAGCTATAAGCATATTTAACAAATATCGTCTCCACAAATATTAGCTTTCACCAAGACTTTAGAAGACAATCGGATTTAACTGATTTGTGTACATAAAGTATATTTATTTTGTAACATATTAAAATACTAGCGAAACACCCCGGCCTCGTCTTTGATAAAACACGATAAAAACCATAAAATAAGTTTTATTCAATGAGAATATAGGCATAAATATATTCTCTTTGAATAAAATGTCTGTCTGACTAAATAGGCATTTAGTAAGCTAATGCGTCTTACCATCCAAGACTGCGTTTGGTGGTCAAGCACTTACTTATAAAAAAAATCAAATATTCTCCTTTTTGAATTTTATTTTATTCGTGCCGTCGTTCATTTGTTTTTGTTAAGAAGTCCTGTGCTGGAAAGTCATAAACCTACCAATATCTCAATCAGCAATTATTCTTACATACGATTTTAAAGTTCTTGGAAAAAAGTATTTGAAATCTAAGGCTAGGCTACAAAATTAATATGACGGCGCCGTGATTGCACGAACATTAAAAAAAATAGACTAAATAACGTATCCTTTTTATAGTCAGCTTTGGGATATAATTGAAACGTTCAAACAACGTGAAATCTTTACAAAACTTCCTTTTTCATAGTTGGATTGTACATGACCTACACTAGTAGAGGGACAGCAGAGCTATAGGTCGTAACAGCAAAAATCAAAACAAAGAACGATTGTTACCTTTATGATATCCATAACTTTATGAAGTGGTTTTCCTTTGTAAAGCCTTTGATTGCAAACGAGCTGATAATAGTCGACTATACGTGATCTTACAGTGCCGTTATCTCGCTCTATTGCGAGCCAGTCTAATCCACCATCGCTGCAGTCCCATTTATTTCCTGCAACAAAAAACTCATCGCATACAATGTTTCGCCGAATATGTGACTTATTTTAGCGGTGCCTATATTTTGTGGTCTCTGCTAGTGAAGTTATTGTGCTTTACGTACGTATCTGTAAGAACAAATTTGTTTATTTAATAATTCTATGTACAAACGCTGTCTCTCGCGTGCACTTTTTTTTTGTTACCGGGGAGGAAATCTTCAAAAAGATACCCCGCCTTCTTGGCGGAAGGCGGCGGTTATGTAGGGTTTTTACCCACTAAAACCTCCTCGGTTACTCCCTCCTCCCCTGTGCCCTCGCAGTGCAAGGCCATGCAAGGGTCCACCTTGGCGGACGACAAAGGCCCCCACCCTTGTCACCCAGTGAACCCGAGGCCCCTTTTAGTCGCCTTCCACGACAGGCAGGGGATACCGTAGTCTTATTCTTGAGAGCCCAGAACTACAGGACTGGGCCGCGTGTACTAAGCCAACTGTGTCAAAATGAACGTGCAGTGAAATCATAGTTGTTAATTTTGCTTGGTTTCGTAACCTCCAGTCGTACCTCTATTGTTTTTAATAGCGTACCACCGACACAAATATGACGATATATTTCGATCAAAAATATCCAATATCAAAAAATATCAATTGATAATTACAACGAAATATTAAATTGGTAGATTACACGATTTTTGGTACAACGGTAGTGTTACAGGTTGGTTCATAGTAAAGTATTATTGGCAAATAGCAGATTAAGTATGAATATATTTTTTTACGCAACAATTAAAAAAAATATATCACAGAAATAATAAATAATCACATTTGTTGTTGTAATTGCATGCGCAATGGGCGATCTTATTGTTAAATCTTACAAATCTGAAAAACGAAAATCAAATCCTACCCTGGATTAAGATTTAATTAAATACATTGTTCATATTTTCGTTGTAGACATAGACATTCATTTATTGGCATCACAATACAAAAACACATCACACACAGAATATAACACACATTAAAAAAGAATGAAAAATAGACAAAACACAGTTAAAGTTACACGGCAAATAATACAAAACATATGATGCCAATATCGGACACCGTCTCAGCGTATACATATCGCAAGGATGCGACAGCGCTGATTTTCAGCGGTGCCCGGGACTACCTAAAGACGTGCGCGTTGTAGTGACCGTACCATGAAGTTCATTTCCATTTTGTACGTCATTTTTGTTTCATTGTGAATCACTACACATAAGTACATCTATCTTTTTTAAATAACCAATCTATACGATTCAATAACAACAACCAAAAGTTAATGAATAAATAAATACAAAACTATGTTTGTCTACACGTATTGGAGAGTGGCTAGGTCCCAAACCTAATATATTTTTACTCACAAATAATTCCTTATTGGCTCTTATCAAACGATTCGGCCTTTTGTAGACATTAATGCGTAAGAAACCCACTGAGTCGTGTTAAATTGTACAATTCTTGATATACTGTTAGATCAAAAAATCATGTTATTAGTGAAATAATTTGTTTGTACAAATTCACAAAAATATTAGAAAAACAACCCTAATGCTGCTTGACGAACTTTGCTTCCTGGATTATTTTCTAAGACATTCAGTTTTCCTATTTCTTTCACTGCCAGGTTCCTGGTTAATTAGCACTTAAAATTGCAACAAATAATTTCATAGGTTCACCGGAGATGCGTATTTTACGACTTGAGGCCACCGCCCGGATATTGAGCTGCTACGATTCAAATAAAGTAATTAATACAAATTTCAACACCAATATTATAATATATGTAAGTGTACAATCTATATAAATAAAAGGGAGTGTGTGTATGTTCCACATAGGCTCCGAAACGGCTGGACCGATTTATAATAATAAAGGATTTTGAAGAATTCAAGGTAAGTTATAGCGCCGCGCATGTATCTGTTTATTGATGCTGCTGATATGTGATGTACATAAGGTGTAGGTAATGATCTTCCAGCCCTGTAGTTCTGTGCTCTCAAAAATAAGAGTACAGTATCCCCTGCCTGTCGTAGAAGGCGACTAAAAGGGGCCTCGGGTTCACTGGGCGACAAGGGTGGGGGCCTTTGTCGTCCGCCAAGGTGGACCCGGGAAGAAGGCGACATCGGCTGACCCGTGGCACTGCGAGGGCACAGGGGGGGACGGATTATTCCCTTCCCCCCGGGAAGTGCTCTCCGTGAGCACAGTGCAGATCCCGGAGCCCCTCACCATGCACCGAGGATGGGCCACCGGGAAGGTTTTAGTGGGTAAAAACCCCACATAACCGCCGCCTTCCCCCCAGAAGGCGGGGTATCTTTTTGAAGATTTCCTCCTCGTTAACAAAAAAAAAACAAAACGAGCCTACTTCTATCTCAAAGACCGGCAAGGCACCTGCAACGCTCCTGGTATTTTTCATGCGTGATGTTGATCACTTATGATTAGGGGAGCCGTAAACTCGTTTCTCCCATTTCCTATTAAAAATATTACTCACTGCTAAGATGCACTCGTTCTAATAGCGGCGGTCCCTTTAGCATTTCGGCTCGTATATGTCTCAGCACATTACCTCGGAGGTCCAATTCGCGGAGTTTAGACATTTCGGAGAACATGTCTGCAGGAATTTCCCATAACGACGTCAATCCATGTATTCCAATTTTCTGTAAAACGAAGCTTAATTATTCTAAAATTCTTTTGGTGTTTCTTAGATTGTAGTTTTTTGAAATTACAATTTTTCTAGTGTTATAGTTACAGTTTTATATAGATACATAGCACGTATGTTCGTCTATAGCTCGGGTTTTGACGTTGGTTTTGTGATGTCCGCCAGTCCGCATTTGGGTCACATTGCGGACTGTGCCGGTGTGGTGACAGGCATTCGTTAATTAGACAAAAAGTATTTTAGACGACAAAATTATTTTAGAGAAGTAAATTATTTTATAAGACAGACGTCAAAGATCGATGTTACAGTTTTTCCATGGCTTTTCTGAACTGTACATTTTAGTGAAACAAATTTATAAAATATAATTAAATATTATACTCTGAGATACTTTTATTTACCGGCGGCGGCACAAGTCACATAGAAGAATTAAGAACACGCATAATAATAAAGGGAGGCATTCTACTGAATGCCATTTCCTCAAACCCTTATACTCTCTTTACAGCGAAGGCCTGTTCCTAGCAGTGTAACCAATATATACAGGCTGTCTCGTAATTCAACGTCCACCGGTAAGTAGGTAAATATATTTTATTATAAATATTTTGATTTTAGCACAACATCACAAAGACCGAACATAGAATCGGTCGGTAGCTTTTCCATTTCAGAAATACATTTATATATTATCTTAAGTATATTTGCTCGTAGCACGTACAAAACCCAACGGAGGCTTAAATCGTCTTGGGAATTAGGGACACCAATTTTATCTTTACACGATCGGAAAAACTGCGAACGCAAATATTGATTATTTTCCACTTCAACTGCCTTGCTCCCTCAGAGTACATACACCATTATAGTCTGGTGTTTCATTATTTAGATACCACATTCCGCAATACCACAAATCAAAAGAAGAGTGCTCCGATCGTCACCAAACTTTACAAGATTACACGCTAGGTCAATGTGAAGATTCCCTGAAAGTTTCATTGAAATCGGTCCAGCCGTTTCGGAACTTACTCGTATATGGAACATACCCACACACTTTCGTTTATATATATAGCTTTATATGTACAGTATCTCCCTAATACGTGATATTAATTAGTCTAGTAGAAATATTGTTTCAAGTGTTGCTATTTGCTAATCTCGTACACCTTAATGACATCTATTTGGAAATTATATTCGGTCGCAACGCTCTTTGTGAGCAAAATCTGAAAATTCTTCTTTGCATTATTTAAAAAAATAAAGTCTTTTAAGGCATCCAATATAACTCGTGCCATTAGTCGTTACTTCAATTTAAAGCAATAACTGATAACAATAACGTCAATACCACAATTCTCGGGTTACATTCCGGAAAACCGTCATATGTTGTTTACTTGAACCATTGTTTTTCGCTCATGAAATATGCGTGAAACTAGTTTTAAATATATCGTCATATTTCATTATTCTATTGTAGTAGTGAAATCGGACATTATATATAATAGGGTTTCAAATATCTCCTTCCGCCTTTTGTCTTTTGAATTTCGCGGCTATGTACAAAGCGCTACAGAGCTCGTATCTAGCAATACTATACATAATTTGAAGGTCTTGACATAACCTACAAAACGACGCTATGCATAATTAGTTTGGATATTGCGTTCAACAGTTATAGACGTGTAAACATGGAGTTCACTAACGCCGAAATTCACGCTATTTTAAAGTTTTCCTTCGTTAAAGGCAAATCCGTTAGAGAAACGTTCCGTGAGAATTATGGTGTTTTGGGGATGGTACTCTATCACTTCGAACCACGGAGGAATGGTTTCGACGATTCAGAGCCGGTGAAAACGACACCATGGATAAGCCAGCCGGCGGAAGACCTGTGACGACAAATACCGATCAAATCATGGACTACATCGAGTTAGACCGGCATGTGGCATCTCGTGACATCGCCCAGGAGATGAGAGTTAGTCACCAAACCGTTTTAAACCATCTGCAGAAGGCTGGATACAAAAAGCTTGATGTTTGGGTGCCGCATGATTTGACGCAAAACCTTCTGGACCGAATCAACGCCTGCGATATGCTGCTGAAACGGAACGAACTCCACCCATTCTTGAAGCGGATGGTGACTGGCGACGAAAAATGGATCACATACGTCAATATCAAGCGAAAACGGTCGTGGTCGAAGGCCGGTGAATCGTCCCAAACAGTGGCCAAGCCGCCAATTTCGGCGTTAGTGAACTCCATGTTTACACGTCTATAACTGTTGAACGCAATATCCAAACTAATTATGCATAGCGTCGTTTTGTAGGTTATGTCAAGACCTTTCAAATTATGTATAGTATTGCTAGATACGAGCTCTGTAGCGCTTTGTACATAGCCGCGAAATTCAAAAGTCAAAAAGGCGGAAGGAGATATTTGACAACCTTTATATATTACAGATATTACATAAACGATATATAAATCGATCGATAGATATAAATAAAGAAATATTTCATGACGTCCATAAATCTTCGCACATATTCGTCTTCTTATGTTTTTCTTCCTTGAAACTGTACTTTTCTTGTTTGTAAGATAATACTCTCGGCGCAGTTTAATATAAATCAAGTAATAATCAAATTTTCCGGTACAAAATTGGCAATTATTATCATTATTATGTACATAAGGAAAATTCTTATCAGATATATTGCTACGATTATATGTAAATATATATATAGTTAATAATTATTTTCCTTCGGCAAAACTCGGGATCATTATCGGAATAAGATGACATTCGAACTGTCAGTGAATGATCGTATTAAATGAGTGACATTTTTCATAAACATTAATATGGAACTTTATTGTTTAGTGTCAAATGTCAAAATGAATACTGTCATTGTATAATATAGAGATGTTACAACCACCTTCTGTAACTTTGAAAATACTGAGTTTTATTGTCATCAGTTCTCAAAATATTTTCTCCACCTTAAAACATAATTAAAAGTACAAAAAATAAAGCTTATTGGGAAATTGTTACAATAATAAAACTCAATACCTGCCTAAATTATATGTCATTGGCGTATACTATACTACCTTTTTTTTGTTGACGGGGAGGAAATCTTCACAAAGATACCCCGCCTTCTGGGGGGAAGGCGGCGGTTATGTGGAGATCTTACCCACTAAAACCTCCCCGGTGGCCCTTTTCTCGGTGCATGATAAGGGCTACGGGATCTCCAGTGGAACGCACCGGAGCCCCTCTGCACTGTGCTCAAGGAGAGCACTTCCCGGGGGGAAGGGAATAATCCCTCTCCCCCTGTGCCCTCGCAGTGCAAGGCGACACGGGCCAGCCGATATCGCCTTCTTCCCGGGTCCACTTTGGTGCACGACGCAGGCCCCCACCCTTGTCGCCAAGTGAACCCGAGGCCCCTTTTAGTTGCCTTGTACGACAGGCAGGGGATACCGTAGTCTTATTCTTGAGAGCCCAGAACTACAGGGCTGGCGTATACTATACCTATCTTAAGGTAACTTGTACGTGAAGGAATACATCGTGAGGAAACTTTAATCGGATTAAAATTCTATAACTTGTGACATTCGATAATCTGCAATAGGAAAAGCCAATAACTAATATGACGTGAGAGTTATTTTTTTTATTCTGAAACGCATGTTAACAAGTTATTGTTGTGTATATTTTTAAACACATGCTTTTATTTTATTTCCATAAATAAAAGTGTACAAAAGGCGGACTTAATGACAGAAGGCATTCTCTGCCAGTCTACCTCAGGGTTGCCTAGAGACAGAGTTAAAGAGTACAAGCTTAGAGAAAAAAAATAAAACATATATACAGTCAAGAGCATACATACAAATAAATTTCAAATATAACCTTAATAATAATATGTAACAAATAGATACGAAAGAGTTACATAAATCTAGATATAGATAGATAGGGACTCAAAAATGTAAATTTTAATTTTTTTTTTTAAAAGAAAGCTAGTAATTTTTTTTTCAAAAATATTACTAACATTCTTGATAACCATTCCAACTTAGCTTAAACTTGTGCTAGGAGATGGTTCACGTCATAGTCGAATGTTGGATACGGACCTACAACCTTACGATTCGCAGACCGTACCCTAAACCATTAGGCTATTGGCGCTTTAATTAAATATTTCTTGTTTAGGTATGGCGTTTGAATGTAGCCTTAATATTTATATTATTATTATATATTATTAATATGTAACACGTGTATCCGTGGTCTGTTAAATGAAAAAAAAACTTTATAAGCTTACGTGCATAAATATAATTAGAATAATTCAATTGTGTGAAAACGTACTCACCTCAATCTTACTAGACTCTTTGAAGCGGCCTTTGAACGTCGTTAGCACAGTGCTGTTGATGAATTCCAGAATCCTCAGTTCGGGGAAATGATGCTGGAGATGAACCACATTGAAACATTCAGACGGCCATTCCACAATTTTAAGATATGTTATTTCATATCTGAGAAATAATTGTAAATTAATTATACAGGGTTAATGGAGACCGCTTTCGAAAACGAAGACAGACGATAGTACTAATGACAGCTTAGATGAAGAGACGAAAAAATAATCGATACTGATTTAAAAAAATCATCATTTTTAAAACGTTTTATTGGCATTGTTTACGCTCCATAGGTGTAGCTCCATGGTATAGCTAAATGAAACGATAGTTTCATAATAAATACATTACTTTACTAGAAAAACAGCAAAGAAACTGGCGAGCATCAGCTGTTTTGTGTATCATTGCTGTTTTGTTTAATGATTTTTTTTAATCAGGATCGGTTTTTTCCCGTCCACGATGGGACGGTGTCATTAGTACTATCGTCTATCTTCGTTTTCTCCTAATACTAATACCCTTTATAAAGTAAAACGTTAAGGCGTGTGTATGTGTGTGCGCATGTGTGCTTTTTTATGGAACTTAATGCTTTGGAACGGCCAGATCAGAGTCTTTCAATTTCCTTTCATTTATCTCATCTATTTACAATCTTATTACAACTTTATAACTTACCATATAACACTCTTTCACTACAATATTTTACCATTGCTTTCTAACTCACTTCAGTCACTTTTCTCACTTCCTCGCTCACAATGTCTTTATATTTACACATTTATAGAGTTAATCTGCTCAGCTACGTAAAGGCCTAAAGGCGAGTTTCACTGGTTTTTTATGGTGATCCTCAGATTATGGCTTCGTCGAAACTATTATAAGCGGGAAGAAATCAACATAAAAATATGTCCGCCAGATGTTAACACAATAAACATTTCACCGAATAGATAGTTCCCATCAGTCACACCGACGGTGCAGTAAAATTTATTATACCCTTACAAGGCCGTTAGCAATCTGAGTCCAATCCCCGGTGCCGGCATCAATAAATTTTTTGCTGCAATTTTATGTGCTGATTTACCATGCGCTCGGCGGTAAAGGAAACATCGTAAGGAAACCTACATACCCTAGAATTTTTTTCTAAGACGTGATGTTTGCCAATCCGCACTAGGGCCGCGTGGTGGACTATGCCTTTAGGTAGAGAGTTATACTTTACAGAGAACGGCTGTGCCCAGAAGTGGGACATATATAAAGACTGTATACTTTACAAGGCCCCAAGTAGAGGTTCAGAGGGCTGTTATTTATTTTTGATGAACTACACAGATTACCCAGAGAAGCTGGCCTTGACTGCTTCACCGGATTGAGAGGTGGCAAAGCTCTTAGGTCGCTTAGCCTGTACCTCTCTCGCTAGTAACTCGACACAAGGGTCCCCCTGGTGAAGGACGGACGGCTTGGACGGTTACTATGTTACGCGTAAGGCCGAAGCACGACTCGGGCGATTGCTATTTCACGGATATAGCCCACAACCAGGCTCTGTTACCAGTAAAATTTTGGTATTACGTACTAATCTATGAATTAATGAAATCTAAAAACAAACACTAACATCGATAGACGTACATAGACCGGAATAAATACAATTAAAATAATAAATGAAATGAAAACGGTAGCCTGTAAATTGCTACGAAAGATTGTCAAACAACTTAATCCCTACGTGACCTCAAGCGTCGAATTTGAATTGAAAGTAAACCTCAATGAGGAATATTATCGTTATTCAATTACTAACAGCAGCATGAGCCGTGGTAACTCAGTGTCCGGGCGGTTGGCTCAAGTTGCATAGTACACTAGCAACCCGAGTTCGATCCCCGGTGCCGGCACCAATAAATTTGCTGTTGCAATTTTATGTGCTGATTAACCACGCGCTCGGCGGTGAAGGAAAACATCGTGAGGAAACCTACATGTCTTAGTAAATTTTTCTACGACATGTGAAGTCTACCAATCCGCATTAGGGCCGCGTGGCAGACTATGCCCTTATACTCTCTTTACTGAGAAGGCCTCTGCCCAGCAGTGGGACATATATATTATATATATAATGGCTGTAACTTTAACTTTAATTACTAACAGAAGTTAAAAATTGAATGATTGAATAACGATAATTTTACTAATTTACTAAAAAAATATTTCATAGCAATATTAATATGCAAATACAAGTGTTTTAAATATCAGGTATCTGTCATTCCCTAAGATTATAATGTGGGTTTTTTCAAGAGTAGAGCGAATAGACTTTTACTAAGCCAGTGCGCCTTACCATCTAGGACTCCATTTCCACCTTACATCAATTGGGATCATAGTCAAGCTTTTGCATAGAAAGTATATAAAGAAAACTTATGACAGAGAAAATTTAAATCGCGGAAGTGAGTAAGGTCGGTAGAAGGCGCCGGCGTCGGTTGAAGCTTTAGAGTGGTGTTTGTATGGATGTGAAGCGATGTGTCGTCAGGATCGTACTAAATAGAAGTCCGTGATGTATCGTCCAGGGTGTGATTGAAGTTAATTAGCTATTTGCAAGTCTATAACTACCAACCGAAGGTCTCCTTTCAAGGTCCCTTGCTCAGGGAGCTCCCAATAGCGGTTCAGGTCTCTAGCATCTCTGGCCCATCATCGTATAAACAAAAAAAAACAGGGTTTGAATGTTTTTATTTGTATTTTGTATTTCGGAACGATATAAGTACTCGTATTGTATACATAATTTCACATGGTCAAATGAAAGGGTTAGGTATGTTATTTCACGTGTTTGTTTAGAACAACAGCAACCATAACATGTTTATTTTAACTTACATTATTGCCTTGACCCATTCACTCGCCAAACCGCCCCTACACAACAAACGGCCATTCTCTGCGACGCAATACGCTGTTTTCGTGAAATCAATCAGCGAACAAGTACCACTTAAAAATAATTCGTTTCTTCTTCGCTGCGTCATACTTGGGGTGCCGACGTGAACTAATACAAACAGGAATACCGCTTCGCGCACTGAAAACAAGAAATTGAAATTATAACTAAAATATGGGGAAAAATAAGCCAGCAAATCTACTATTATAGTTAGTGCTAGAAATAGAAAATCGGCGAAAGCATTAAATTCATGACAACAATTTACTATATATAAATATTACAACAATAATATAATGATACGTTGATACGTCGATTGACATTTTTTCTATTTCGTGCAAGGTCGTCCGCACCTTAGTGTTTAAAATTATGCAATAAATAACTTAATTTGGCCAATTTAATTAGGCCAATTTTATTAAGTTTTTTCTTTTTCATCATTTAAAAAATATTTTTCTAGTTCTTAATTATTAAAACGTTACGTTTCTTAATAGCGAATGTTGTGTACACTTTTAATTGGCATACACAACAGGACTTAGTTTGTAAATTTGAGTATTGTATTTGTAAAGTTGACTACAATGTATGCTTGTGTAATGTTGTTGGTGTATCTTATTAAATATATAAATAAATAAATGACAATTGGAGCAGCGATAGCTTAATGGCTCAGCGTTCGGCTTAACGATTGTATGACCGCGGGTTGAAATCCCGACCCGTTTGTACCAATGAGTAACCGTGTTTCTCGGGTTCTTACGTATAAGCAAAAAATACTTGCTTTAGACTGTGCTTAAGGTATGGGAATGGACTCATGTCTATATATGGGACGTTTTTTGTAAAGAAAAATACTGTTATCGTTCCAAGTATTAATGATACAAGTGAAAATATTTTTTTATCGCGAATCTGTTATTTTTAAGTAAGTTGTTTTTTTATTTCTGCGACAATATGTACCGCTAATCATTTTTTCACATATTACTAACGGTCTTGTTAATCATAACCAACTAAGCTTAAGCTTGTGCTAAAACAGAGGTTCCCATCCTCGTACCCGCAGGTACCATAGCGCCCGCGGAACGATTCGTATGTGCTCGCCACTATTCGACACAGACTGATTTTTTTCTTAAACATTATTTTAAAAAAATATAATAATTTTATTATTTTGAAACATTTTTGTTTATTATTTATTAACTAGCGGACCCGACAGACTTTGTTCTGTCAAAAAGATTTGGAATGTGGCAATTTTTTGTTCCTACCTATTTTATACTTGGGGCAAAAAATTTTTTTGCGAGAATTTTTTGCTGGAATTTTTCGCCTGATGATAGGGCGGTGTGTTCACCTCGAGTGACCAAAGGTATCTTCGCTTCCACGAACTTTCTGGCACCCACTAAAAAACCCCGACTGGGATGTCTGGGATGACAAATTTTAATTTTTCTAATTTTTCTCACATGATGATGTAAGTTTTAAACCTTCCCTAGACCTCCACGAACATTTCAAGACCAAGATAAGATAAATCCGTTCAGCCGTTCTCGAGTTTTAGCGAGACTAACGAACAGCAATTCATTTTGTATATATAGATAAATTATGAATATAAGAAAATAAATGATGGGAAAATTAGAAGTTATGGATGGAGTTGGTCGATTAAAAATAGGTGGTGCCCGCCACTCGACCGATATTTTAGAATGTGCTCTTGAGTATAAAAAGATTGGGAACCCCTGTCCTAGAAGATGGTTCACGCCAATAGTCGAATGGTCGATTCAAACCTATAATATTAAAATAGACTAGATTCAGAAATGCGATTCTCTTATTAATAGAATCGCAATTGTGAATTACACGTAGTATTTATAGAGCTACATACAATTTTGAAAACGCTCAGAACAATTGGCGTTTTGCGAATGTTTATGTACTGCGGCCGTTGATAGGTTTGTCTGTTTGTGACAGAAAAAGATCTGGCCAGATGTAATCGTAGTAAAAAAAGCAGTAAAATATTTCAAAGAAATCCTGCCCGGAAACCGATTTAGGATTTGTAGCGTAATTATAGCGAAACAACTTCATAGGTGGTTCGTAAAGAGGTAAACAAAACTAAAAATAATTATTTACTTAAGGGATTTTTTACTATTCATTCTATCTACTGCTCCAAACAGCAAAGAATAAGTTCCACTTTAAAGAAACTTTTTCCCTTTCCTCATAATTTTAATTAGCCACGTCTAGCATTTTTCGTAATGACCAATGAAGTCTCCACTTCATTGATTTTAGTGATTATTTAAAAATAAATATTGGACTTCAAACTCCTCAAAGCAAGGATTACGTTTAATTTTCCTTAAAAACTTTCGAATAACAAAGTTTGTAAATTCTTCCTTTTCGGACGTCTCATAAAATTTATAATAAATAAACGTCGATACCCAAATTAAACCTTAACGATCTCGCCTCTATAACTTGCGGCATTTCCAATCAATCTTCGTCAATTTAGCGGGTGTAAGAAGTATTTTGTTACTGGTCCCTTTCTTACGTAACTACACAACGTTTATACGATTTTTCATGGTATAATACCGTCCATGCCGAGGTTACCCCTCACCAGGGGGACCCAAGTGTCGGGTTACTAACGATAGAGGTTCAGGCTAAGCGATCTAAGAGTTATGCCACCTCTCAATCTGGTGAAGCAATCAAGGCCAGCTTGTCTGGCCAATCTGTGTAGTTCGTCATAAAAAAAATCATGCTAGACCACAAACCCACATGTTAATTGGAGATACAACACTTGATGGTAAAGCTTCTTTCTCTCTCTCCTTCTCGCCTGCCTTCCCACAAGTGTCTCCACACTCACCTGACATAGCTTTAGGTATTAGAGAATAGGTTCAAACACTATCGCTCGGATACATCATGTACGTGCAAGAGAGCCTAACACCTAAAACCTAGCTAAAACTAAAAAAGGTCAAACAGAGGAAAATAGAAGATTTTTAACTCTGACTCTGAACGAACAGGGAAGAGGAAAACAAAAAATAATCTTGTTACAAAAAAAATGTACATCTAAAGCCGTTGTCCAGCCGCTGTATATCCATAATACAGTCCATTGGTGACACCCTACACCTTAAAGCCCTACACAGACACTCCGTCGTTTATTTCGGGAATCATGTCGCGACTGCCCAGTCGCGGGAATCATCGCATTTCGCACGACGCGAAAATGCCCGCTCAGGGTATGATCTAGCACATATCGCCCCATAATGGAGAAGGACAGCCCATCATTGAAGATTATATTTATTAGGGTGCACACAGCCGTACCGAAACGGACATTAATTCACCCACTTTCCGTTGCGGTTGCATGTGTGTAAACGCATTTCCACTCTTATAAATAGGATGAAACATCTAAGTGAAATAAAAGCATCCTAACTCGCTGCATCGGGCAACAATGTTCGCCACATCAGAGGCAGTTCAGATGTGAGTACTTTCAAATATAAACATTGTGGAAGTGGTTTTTTTCATCTATTTTCTCTACGGAAACGCGTCTCCAAACGATAGAAATGTTGGTTATATGATTTTTTATATATTAAAGCATCTGATCGAGCTGAATTGGCACTGTCTACCCTGTTGGGGTAATAAAATTTGGATATTTTTTATTAGTTTCACGATATATTTATCCTTAACTTAGTTTTGGCTTGTGATTTGACGGCCTTCGGTTGCCATCTAAATCTGCGTATACGTCTGTATATTAGATGATAAAATTATTATCCGCCAAATAGGAACCGACCGAGTCGTGGTTCGGCCCTTTCGGGCGCCCTCGGATCGGAATGCTTACGCGTAACAAAGTAACCGTCAAGCCGATGTTATGCCACCTCTCAATCCGGTGAAGCAGTCAAGGCCAGTTTCTCTGTCCAATCTGTGTAGTTCGTTATAAAATTTAAAAATTAAAAAATCACCACTCGAAATCTAATGATTTAAATAATCAAAGTTTAATGTCAAAGATTTATCGTATTATTTTAAAGCGAGGTGATGTACTAACGTTCGTTTACTAAAACCTAAACATGGTACTCCTAAAGTGGCAGTAATTGTATTAACACTTATGCGGTACGTCGATGTTTTCTCTAAACATTACTGCCTATCAGTTGGTCACGAAGGTATTTGAATCGGATTAATGGTACTATATTAGTTAATAAACATCTGAAAGATCTAAAATTTTCCATGATCTCTATGCATTATAGTTGCAATACAATACGGATATTTTTTTGTTACGTCGCTAGCTTTTCGATGATTTACAGAATTATATGTAATTAAATAGGCACTTACTAAACTAGCGCGTACTAGATTTCGACTATATCACCACTTAACATCAGGTGGGATCGTGGTCAAGCACTAGTTTATACCCCATAAAAAACCCCTATCATCATCACCAATGGAATTTAAAACGCACTACCAGAATTCATCCTTTTGTTGTGAAATTCGCACCAACTGAAATGAAGCCCTTCATTTTGTCTTTAATTTTTCAATTTTTTTTAAATAAACGTCGATACCCAAATTAAACCTTAACGATCTCGCCTCTATAACTTGCGGCATTTCCAATCAATCTTCGTCAATTTAGCGGGTGTAAGAAGCGTTTTGTTACTGGTCCCTTTCTCACGTAACTACACAACGTTTATACGATTTTTCATGGTATAATACCGTCCATGCCGAGGTTACCCCTCACCAGGGGGACCCAAGTGTCGGGTTACTAACGATAGAGGTTCAGGCTAAGCGATCTAAGAGTTATGCCACCTTTTGGGTAATGTGGCATCAGGGCGGAATGCCACTCCCAATATTACTTTTGTATGTGTTCTTTACCTTCTAATGTGCCGCCGGTAAATAAAAATATCACAGAAATGTTGAGGATATTGAAATTATATTTGATACGTTTTGTTACATTAGAAATATATTTACATTCGGAAAAGTCTAGATAAAAAGTGTGTAATAATGAAAATTTATGACATAACTTTATATAAAATTTTTCTAATTCTAAAAACAATTTTGAATATTTTTTTCGTCTAAAATCCTCTTTGGTGATGGCGAGCGCTAGTCGCCACATCACCCCCCTACGGAGTGGTTTAAGCTACTTAAATCACTATAACTTAAAATAACAAAATTGTCAATATGCTAAAACTTATATACTAAACAAATTATTTAAAAAAACGAAACAATGCATATAATATACAACATAGCACAACAATATTAGACAAAATCATCAAAATTTTTAAATTTAACCCGTCTACCAGCACGAGTAGTGTATGAACGTGACGGTACTGTAGGTGCATCGGCAGACGGCGGAGTTAATTGTGAAAACTCCGCGGACGAAGTTAAACGATCAGAGACCTGCGCGTCGGAGTCAGTACGCTCGATGTACGCAGGTTTGATCCTATCGACACTGACAACAACTGTCCGTCCCTTGACGTCGATGGTGATGGTTTTACCATCACTGGACCGATCGACCACTTTATGAGGGCCAGTGTAAGGTGGTTGAAGTGGGCGCCGTACTGCATCATCGCGTAGGAATACGTGGGATGCTGTAGCCAAATCTTTAAAACAAAACAGCCGGGTAGAGTGTCGTGAAGCAGGTACAGGGCGAATGGATTCCATGTGGCGTCGTAATTTAACGACGAAGTCGTTGGGATCCTCGAACTTAGTCATGTCTTGCGATGAAACTAAAGTCCTCCGGGAAGACGTAATGTCGTACCATACAACATCTCAGAGGCAGTTGCTTTCAAATCCTCTTTATATGCTGAGCGCATGCCCAGTAGCACGAGTGGGAGAGCTTTGGTCCAAGAGTCACCGTGACACATAAGAGATGCCTTTAAAGTACGGTGGACACGCTCTATCATCCCATTCGCACTCGGGTGATAAGCCGTTGTGCGAATGCGCTTCGTGGCGAATCTGTGCGTCAAACGTTGGAACAGATCGGACTCAAACTGTGAACCACGATCGGTCGTTATGACTGAAGGCACGCCAAAACGTGGGACCCATTCTCTCGTGAAAACGTCAGCCACTTCTTCGGCAGTGACGGTGCGCATAGGCCAGACTTCAGGCCATCTGGTCACCCTATCGATTGCCGTCAAACAGTAACGATATTCGTTATAAATGGGCAAGGGACCAACAATGTCCATATGAACGTGGAGAAATCGACCGGATGGAGTGTCGAAAGTACCAAGAGGGGCAGAAATATGTCTCGACACTTTACAGCGCTGGCAAGCTGCGCAAGTAGTACACCACTCTTTACAGTCCTTGTTCATCGAGGGCCATACGTACCTTTCTGAGATAAGACGCAAGGTTGCCCGTACGCCAGGGTGGCTTAAGCTGTGAAGTTTATTGAACACCGTACGGCGAAGGTTCTGGGTAACGAATGGACGAGGTTTGCCAGTTGAAGTGTCACAGGTCAGAGAAATGTCAGTACCAGGAATAGGTATTTTAGACAATTTCAGACTAGAGCCTTTGGAAACCAGCTCTGCTAATTCCGCGTCTGAATTTTGTGACTTGGCAAGTACTTCGTACTCTTGCTCTAATGTAATGGCATCGATGCGAGACAAGGCGTCGGCCACGACGTTGTCTTCGCCTTTGATATACCTAACATCAGTAGTGTATTGACTGATGAATGACAGTTGGTTGAGTTGAGGAGAGGGAAGCTTTTCTCGACGTTGCACGAAAGCATACAGTAAAGGTTTGTGGTCAGTAAAAATCGTAACGTGCTGAACCTCGAGTATATGACGGAAATGTTGTACACTTTCGTACACCGCCAAGAGCTCTCGGTAATAAGCAGGCCATTCAGACTGGCGTGGAGTAAGTTTCTTACTAAAAAACGCCAGTGGATGCCACTGACCGTTGACTTCTTGTTGAAGACAAGAACCGATATGCACACTAGAAGCGTCTGTAAAGAGACCTAATCGTGCGTCGCTCACAGAATGCTGTAGAAGCGTTGCATCGGATAAATTTTCCTTGCAGGCTTCGAATGCCTTGTGGAGATCGGGTGTCCAGGGAAAAGGTTTTGCACCTTTACTTTTGGTGGACACAACAGCATCAATCAAAGGAGCCTGAAATTTAGCTGCATGCGGAATAAAACGCCGGTAGAAATTGAGCATACCGAGGAAACGTCTCATGCCTTGAACTGTCTGAGGAGGAGAAAAATCACGAAGATTTTGGACTCGCTCCTGTGGGGGACGTGTACCTTCGGCATTGATCAAATATCCCAGAAATACTATTTTACTGGCACCAAAAACGCACTTCGATGTATTTAACACAACTCCATAGTCTTGCAAACGTTTGAAGAGTATACGGAGGTGTTGTCGATGAGTGGATTCATCGGGAGAAAAAATCAGGACATCGTCACGGTAGGGAAAACAAAAATCGAGACCCCGTGTGACCTCGTCGATAAAACGCTGGAAAGTTTGTCCAGCATTACGCAAACCGAAGGTCATGAAAGGAAACTCGAAGAGACCAAATGGAGTTACGATGGCGGTCTTCGAGATATCTTCTTCAAAGACAGGGATCTGATGGTAAGCCTTGGCAAGGTCCAAAGTGCTAAAATTTTGGAGCCAGAAAGACTGTTAGCAAAGTCATTGATATTCCTAATAGGATATCGGTCTGGGATAGTCCTAGCATTTAAAACGATAGTCACCGCATGGACGCCAAGAGTCATTTTCTTAGGTGCCATGTGCAGTGGCGAAGCCAAGAACTTTCAGAAGGCCTGGCAGTGCCTGAACGAACCATGTCTTCAAATTCTCGTTTGGCAGCAATAAGTTTTTGAGGTGCCAAACGACGTGGTCGACAAAAAACCGGAGGCCCTTCAGTAGTTCTTATAAAATGTACGGTATTGTGCTTAACAACTCTGGGTAACCCGGGTGGGCGGGTTATATTTGGAAACTCAGCGAGCACTTGTGAGAAAGGTGAGTCAACACAAGAAAGAGTTTTAACACTAACCTGAGAAATTTCAGCAACTGTGGTGGAAATGGATAGTTTGGTACAGCCATCAATGAGACGCTTGTGTCGGCAATCAGGCAAGAGATTATAGTGACTAAGGAAGTCAGAGCCTATGATTGGAATACCAACGTCTGCTATCACGAAATTCCACTGGAAATCCCGGCGGAGACCTAAATTAAGGTGTAGACAAATATTGCCATACGTTCGGATAGAACTGCCATTAGCGGCGCTGAGGTGGTAGTCATTAACTATGGACCTACCCTTTAACAAACGCCGAGGATAGCAACATAAATCAGATCCAGTATCAATTAAGAACTGGATATTTGAAGTTTTATCCGTGACAAATAGTCGGCGGCCGGGATGGTGACAATCAGTAGCCGCCTCTACTGACTGCTGCTGGAGTTTTCCTGCTGCGGCTTCCAATTGCAGGGCTTGATGCACTTGTTTGCTCTTTTGTTAAATCTTGCATGATACCAACATAGTTCATTCTTCAGAGACGAATTACCAGAACGCCGATTAGCTGAAACTGAGCGCTGACTGGAAACACGACGTTTATTATTGGCGGAGAGAACGGCAATTTGTCGGCTGAGGGCATCAAGCCGTCGCATCATATCGTGCATTAGAGCTTCTTCTTGTAATAAAGCTTCCGCCATGTTTTAAAAATAAAAAGATAAAAACTGTTACCGAAGATAAATGTAGCGATGCGATGTAAATTTCTAGTAAAAAATCTTCTCAAGCTTTCTGTGAGTCCGTGCGGCGTTGGCTGGTGCGGCGTCGGAAAAAATCTTCACACCAAAAAATTCTTCTCGAAAAAAAAAAATCTTCGACACGAAAAAGAAGAAGTAGAAAGTCTTGCCGTTAGAAGGATCACGTCGGGGTCACCAATTTGGGTAATGTGGCATCAGGGCGGAATGCCACTCCCAATATTACTTTTGTATGTGTTCTTTACCTTCTAATGTGCCGCCGGTAAATAAAAATATCACAGAAATGTTGAGGATATTGAAATTATATTTGATACGTTTTGTTACATTAGAAATATATTTACATTCGGAAAAGTCTAGATAAAAGTGTGTAATAATGAAAATTTATGACATAACTTTATATAAAATTTTTCTAATTCTAAAAACAATTTTGAATATTTTTTTCGTCTAAAATCCTCTTTGGTGATGGCGAGCGCTAGTCGCCACAACCTCTCAATCTGGTGAAGCAATCAAGGCCAGCTTGTCTGGCCAATCTGTTGTAGTTCGTTATAAAAAAATCATGCTAGACCACAAATCCACATGTTAATTGGAGATACAACACTTGATGGTAAAGCTTCTTTCTCTCTCTCCTTCTCGCCTGCCTTCCCGCAAGTGTCTCCACACTCACCTGACATAGCTTTAGGTATTAGAGAATAGGTTCAAACACTATCGCTCGGATACACCATGTACGTGCAAGAGAGCCTAACACCTAAAACCTAGCTAAAACTAAAAAAAAAATTAGAGCGTAGATAGAAGCAATGAAAGACTTACGACCTATTCAAGTCGGCTAGACTAGAAAAAACTTCGGGTATTTACAAACAGAGGAAAATAGAAGATTTTTAACGACTCTGAACGAACTGAATGAACAGGGAAGAGCATAAAATAATCTTGTTACAAAAAAAAATGTACATCTAAAGCCGTCGTCCAGCCGCTGTATATCCATAATCCAGTCCATTGGTGACATCACTTAAAGCCCTACACAGACACTTAAGTTCCGTCGTTTATTTCGGGAATCATGTCTCGACTGCCCGCACGACGCGAAAATGCCCACTCAGGCTATGATCTAGCACATATCGCCCCATAATGGAGAAGGACAGCCCATCATGGAAGATTTTATTTATTAGGGTGCACACAGCCTTACCGAACCGGACAAAATTCACCCGCTTTCCGTTGCGGTTGCATGTGTGTAAACGCATTTCCACCCTTATAAAAAGGATGAAACATCTAAGTGAAATAAAAGCATCCTAACTCGCTGCATCGGGCAACAATGTTCGCCACATCAGAGGCAGTTCAGACGTGAGTGCTCTCAAATATAAACATTGTGGAAGTGGTTTTCTTTCATCTATTTTCTCTAGGGAAACGCGTCTCCAAATGATAGAAATGTTGATTATATGATTTTTTTATTTATTAAAGCATCTGATCGAGCTGAATTGGCACTGTCTACCCTGCTGGGGTAATAAAATTTGAATATTTTTTATTAGTTTCACGATATATTTATCCTTAACTTAGTGTTAGACTTGTGATTTGACGGCCTTCGGTTGTCATCTAAATCTGCGTATATGTCTGTATACTAGATGATAAAATTATTATCCGCGAAATAGGAACCGACCGAGTCGTGGTTCGGCCCTCTCGGGCGCCCTCGGATCAGAATGCTTACGTGTAACATAGTAACCGTCCAAGCCGATGTTACCCCTCACCGGGGGCGACCCTTGTGTCAAGAGTGTATGTGTGTAAGAGCTATGCCACCTCTCAATCCGGTGAAGCAGTCAAGGCCAGTTTCTCTGTCCAATCTGTGTAGTTCGTTATAAAAATTAAAAAAAATAAATTAAAAAATCACCACTCGAAATGCTAATGATTTAAATAATCAAAGTTTAATTTCAAAGATTTTTCGTATTATTTTTAAAGTGAGGTGATGTACTAACGTTCGTTTACTAAAACCTAAACATGGTACTCCTAAAGTGGCAGTAATTGTATTAACACTTATGTGGTACGTCGATGTTTCCTCTAAACATTACTGCCTATCAGTTGGTCACGAAGGTATTTGAATCGGATTAATGGTACTATATTAGTTAATAAACATCTGAAAGATCTAACATTTTCCATGATCTCTATGCATTATAGTTGCAATACAATACGGATATTTTTTTGTTACGTGGCTAGCTTTTCGATGTTTTACAGAATTATATGTGATTAAATAGGCACTTACTAAACTAGCGCGTACTATATTTCGACTATATCACCACTTAACATCAGGTGGGATCGTGGTCAAGCACTAGTTTATACCTCATAAAAAAAACCCTATCATCATCACCATTGGACTTTAAAACGCACTACCAGAATTCATCCTTTTGTTGTGAAATTCGCACAAACTGTAATGAAGCCCTTCATTTTGTCTTTAATTTTTCAATTTTTTTAAATTGAAAGATTAAAAGAATCATTAAAATTAGTTCATCCAGTTGAAAGTTTTGCAGAAACAAACATAAACAAAATACAGACGAATTGTGAACCTCCTCCCTTTTTGAAGTCGGTTGAAAATTACATATAAAACTGTTTACTTTTATACGCACTGTTTAGCTTCATTTTCTCGTAAAACTGAAATTAAGTGCACTAAACAACAGTCTGATACTCTTATAATCTCCTTATATATATGTCTCATAATAAGCTATCACTTATAAACTGATTTTCAGCATCTTTTACAACATATCACTAGTAAAGTTAAATGATAATACGAAATGTACACGATAAAATAATTAATTTCTGTATCAATCGTTTCATGTTCTTCTAACGAAAAGTTTTTCGCGGAAAATCGCTGGATTTCACCCCGTGCGATAACGTAGCGCGAGGTCGGCACGCGAACCGTGACTGATATCTGCGAGCCTGAAAATGAAAATCTCAAACAAAGACGCCGGGAAACAACGTAGGTGGGCTTCTTACGAATTTATTGATGATATTAATGAAGTAAATGTATATATTTACACTTGTATTACATTACATAAACATAATATAAGGTCCCTTAAATATGATATTTTTATGACATGAACTCGTGCTGTACCGTAGTGAGAGAAAGAAATACATTATTATTTATCTATATAAAAACACAAACAAAATATACATAGATAAGAATAACATATCGGATTAAATTAAATACAAACGCAAGGCGTTACAGGGTTACTCTTACCACTAACTTTAGCCGTCGTGCTAGGTCAATGTGAGAAAACAAGAGTCTGAGAAAAGAATTTTTTTTATTAGCCTGTGGGGAACGTACCTAACCGCGTAAACGCCCCCCGGGGGAAGGACGAATTATGTCGGGCCCTCACCGACTAAACCCCACAGGGTGTCCCTCCATGGTCGCGTATCGTGGCAGGGCCACGGGAACAGAGAGACATACGCGGCCCCGCCCGCGACTTGACGCCTTTTGGCGTCTCCTCCACTGCCCTTCAGGCAAGGCGCACCCGAACACCTAAGGCGCGCCTTCCTCCGTAGGCCTCCGCAAGCGGGTGAGAAACCCCCCCGAGTCGGTCACCTGGAGGCTATGGGGGCCGGGAGTGCGAGTTTGACCTCGTCCACCCAGCCCCCAGCGACGGTCAAGATGTTTGGCCCCGCCGCTAGCCAGACGGCCGCAGCAGGAGGGTCACCCCTCCCGCCGCAGCCCCTCCACGCCGCATTAGCGGTGCGGTACCGCTGAGTCGCGGGGGATAGGGAGAGTGGCAACGACACACCAACACTCCTCTCCCCCCGCGACTCGTACATTGGCCGCAATGGACAGGCTCCTGAACCTGGAGCTCGCCTTGCAGCCCCTCCATGCCAGCCCTTCACACGGGCCGGCGGGTGGGTTCCTCTTAGCTTCACCGTGGGGAGTTGGACCACGGCTACTGAGCCCCCCCGGCACGACAAGCCGAGAACCCTTCGGGGGGGTGAGAAAAGAATTCTGAGCCAATCCATCGGATGAACTTTGACCTAATACTCTTTATCGCCCAATAGTAGCACCTATTTTAATTACTCTCACTTTTTATTTTTCCTGTGTGTCTGGCTATAATATATAATATATAAATACTGGCTAGTTTGTTCGATACAAATAATTTGTTTTTTTTTTCAACTAAAGCTTTAATCAAAATCAATGTTATTATATAACTATGACATTCCATTTAAAAATTGTATACTTGGTCTCATTGAATATCTTGATACTTTCCAATC
Source organism: Meandrusa payeni (assembly GCA_029286785.1). Classification (NCBI taxonomy): domain Eukaryota; kingdom Metazoa; phylum Arthropoda; class Insecta; order Lepidoptera; family Papilionidae; genus Meandrusa; species Meandrusa payeni. The sequence goes on from JAGSMX010000027.1 coordinate 5,361,669, forward strand.
TAAGCTGTCGACCGAGCCACGGTTCGGCCCTCTTGGTCATGTTTCTGCGAGTGACTGTCCAAGTCGAGGTCCAATGTCGGGGGCCCTTGCGCCAAGTTAATCCAGCCAACTTAAAAAAAACCGTTGAAATTGTACAGGCCTACAGGCTGATTGGCATAATTCATTCCCAAAAAGAAAAAAGGCTCACATAAGATTCTAATTTCCACTATGACAACCGACCAAATAAAATACAATCGTCATTTTGTCACCGTACTAACTAACGTACTGTTTTTCACAATGATCATTTATTATAAATCGAATTATTTTTGTGCATCTCGTTTAATTGATTTCATCTAAAATATATAATAAATGCGAATGTTTAGATGTTTGTTGCTATCATGTCCGAACGACTGAATGGATCGAGATGAAAATTGGCACAGCAGTAGATTATAGTCTGGAATGGCACATAGGCTACTTTTGTTTAACCAACTTCAAAAAGGAGGTTATTAATAAAACGTATTTGGAATATTATGTACGTTATAAGCAAATGCAAACCATTGAATGAACACTAGAATAGAGAGATAAGCTGATCTAGGTTGATCTACTACTACTGAAACAGATGAGCAAAAATCGACAGCTACGATGTCACTGAGAGTTTGTTTTAATACAATTGTAATAGTAGACTTGGGAGCCAAGCTATCGTCCATATTTTATTGTAAGGGACTGCTATATACAAGTGATTTTTCTTTTTAAGTGTGAAATATCATTTTGTATAACAATGTATAATTTATGAATCCATAATTTAGCCGTGATTCGTTTTCTGGTCGTGTCTACATCATTAATCCCGAAATTGGATAACCTTTCCCCAGGGCACTACTAAATAGATAACTATCGAAATAATTTTGGAAATTTGAATAAAAAAAAATGTATCTCCATCTATATCTATGTCTATGTATATATATATATGTATATACATATAACATGTACACAAAATATAACATATACTCTATTTTTTAAGAAGCAAAGAAAATGTGCTCTCAATTGCTCTTAGAGTGTGATAGCACTGTATCGTAGATATACGAAACGTAACTCTCTATCTGAAGATAGTGAACTAACTTTTCGCCTAACTTTAACTAACGCCTCTCAACTTCTCTTTCTCGCCCTATCACATTTTTCGTAACACATTACCCAACTAACTTCCCAAGTTAAGTGTGCGTAAAGAAGTTTTACTTTAATAAGTTGTCACTTCCTTTATCTCTAGCTGGGTAGATAGTCAGCTTTTGCTGTCTGCTTTCCAAGCTTATTTGGTTCATCACCATACACCAGGCATAAAAATTTTAGTTAGAAATTTTCTTTGTTAAAAAACCAATCAAACGGCAATACATTACAGCAAGCCGATGAATATATTTTAAAGGAATAATTTTTTTTTCAAGACAAAGAGATACGATCCAATAACACATACATGCTCTAAACTAATAAACATATCTTAGCATTATCTTGATGTCGTAAATCATAAAACAACATGAGCCTAAATGTAAACAAATATTGTAAATTTATGATAACATATCAGGTAAATTTAGTAAACAATCACATATTAGTAAAAGAACAAAGTAAAAAGCAATTTTTAAAAAATAAGCTCGCACTTCCTTTTCACCCAAACGGGGTAGACAGAGATAGCTTTCGCTATCTTTTTTCACCAAGCTTATTACACCGAGCAGAAGCATTTAGCGAGCTATGTTTAAAGAAACCGAAAAAGCAATTCATTCGTACAAGTCGACTAAGATACGTACAAGATAAGATAAATGCAGGTATAACTGAAGAAAGAATGACAAAGAAAATGTATATAACGGAAATTGTAGGGTCGGTGGAAAGCGTCGGAACATCGACCAGATTAGGAACGCAATGAAAAAGACTCAGGTGGAGAGAGTACCCGTGACTGATTATTATGTATGCGCAATTGTATAGATATGAATGTGATTTTGTTAAAACAAGTTAAAGTGTTAATTCTACCTTTTTCTACCAGCGGTAACGCCTTTTTTTTGTTGACGGTGGGGGGGGGAGGGGAATCTTCATCAAGATACACCGCCTTCTGTAGGGGGGATTAATTATGTGGGGTTCTTACCCTCTAAAACCCCCTGGTGGCCCTTCCTCGGCGCATGGTTAGAGGCTCCAGTGGAATGCACAGGAGCCCCTCTGCACTGTGCTCTTCGTAGAGCTTCTTCCCAGGTCTACTTCGGCGGACGACAAAGGTTCACTGGGCGACAAGGGCCCCATCCGAAGCCCCTTTAATTCGCCTTCTACGACAGGCAGGGGATACCGTAGCCTAATTCTACAAGTCCAGAACTACAAGGCGGTAACGACTACCGAAGTGGCATTTAGTTAGTTTTAGAATTCCCCTGAATCGTGGATTCGGTCTTCTCGGACGCCTCCTGGTCGATATACTCATACGTAAAAAAGTAAACTTCTAAACCGAAGTCACCCCTAACCTTTGCTCATGTTACTAGCTATGGACGCTATTAGTAGCGTTTATCACCTTCCGCCTGATAGCGTGGCGAGTAACTGATGATCGGACAAAACCTCTTCCTGTCGGCATCAATAGCGGTTGCTCTGACGGGGAAAAGAAAGTGAAAGGCATTGGTCTCCTTCTGTGAAGCCATCATGGGTGACGGAGGCCGCCCTGTCTGCCGTAAAGACGACTAAAAGGGCCTTGGTTTCACGGGCGTCAACAAACAAGTATTACTAGCTATAGAGGTTCAGAATAAGCGATCAAAGTGCTATCTTCTGCCAGCTACCATGTATAGGTTCGTCAAGAAAAAAGTTCTGAGATTAACTCGTTAGCGATACGTTATACGAGAAGGCTTTTTGGCGGTTACTGTGTTTCTGTATTTTCGATGTTACGACTAACCATCTACAACTTGGCTTATGGGACGGCTAGGTGATGAAAATGTCATATTTTTTGTAATAGAATTGAGTAATGTATTTTATGTGCGATATTTGGACTACAGATGTTTAATGATTTGTCAAATCTTGTAATTACGTGTTAAATAACAGTTTGCTACATGTATAGCATATTTATCGACTCATTATGTTTTCAATCTATACAAATAAATAGAATTGAAGTGTCTGTTTGCAATATTAAAATAAGCAATATAAAAACGCGAGGACGCCCTCTTTGTATTTACAAATTATCGTAAGTCTATATCGTAATATTTACGTAATATTTTACAAAATATTTAAATGAGATGACCGAAAATGAATCATCGAAATCGATTTTATATTGAGTTCGCTCATACTTGATGCACATTTAAGACTTATGTTGATTTGCTCATGGATGCCATTGTCACAATTGGACCACAAGTACCAGCTTTCAAAGGAAAAAAGATTCATCTAAATCGGTTCACCCAGTCCAAAGTTATGCGGTTACAAACATAAAAAAGACAAACAGTCAAATTGTGAACCTCGTTATTTGAAGTCGGCTAAAAAACGTCAATACTGCAATGTTTTAGAGTACTGTATTTTATATGAATGGATTCAACTATTTATTTCATTTTAGTTTGCGTAATAATTTATTTAAGCTTATTTGGAATAATTTATGGGAATGTTAGTAAAAAATTATGGAAAGTCATTCACATTGCAGGCTACTAGACTGAAATGCCCTTCCTAATTCCATTCGACTTGCTTAGTCCCTAGCTGCTTTTAATAATTTGCTAGCGCAGCATTATCAATCGATTTTTTTTAATGACGAACTACACAGATTGGCCAGAGAAGCTGGCCTTGACTGCTTCACCGGAGTGAGAGGTAGCATAGCTCTTAGGTCGCTTAGCCTGAACCTCTATCGCTAGTAACTCGACACACGGGTCCCCCCGGTGGGGGGTGAATCAATCGATTTCGTCGCGTCGCGTATGAGAAACGTATATTTTATGTATTAGTATATTTAATGATAAGTTATTTATGTAGGTATATTTAGTGTAGGTTATTGCCTGGAAGAGATCGCTCTTAACGATAAGGTCGCCCATTATACAATTAATTGTAAAATGTACCTTAGTTATGTAATGCCTTTTGTTTGATTTTGGTGTACAATAAAGATAGACATAGACTTGACATTTATTTATTGGCATCACAATACAAAAACACATCACAGACTGAATATAACACACATTAAAAAATAATGAAAAATAAACAAAACACAGTTAAAGTTACACGGACAAATAATACAAAACATATGATGCCAATATCGGACACCGTCTCAGCATATGCTGTCACAAGGATGCGACAGCGCTGATTTTCAGCGGTGCCCGGGACTACCCAAAGACGTGCGCGCGCAATACTACTTTTATATGGAATATTATTATACAGACAGTAAGAGTATAATAAATATGATACATAAATAAAACAGTTATGAGATTAAAATATATTTTATACAATAAAATAATAGATGAAAAAATATATACATAAATATTATTGAGTCAAAAATAAATAATATGATATATCTACCTATCTAACTTTTCATACTTATTAGCCCATAACAATGCTACCTAATCCATAATAGCTGAGCGCGCCGAGACCCTAATAAAATAATGACGCCAATAAAAACAAAATTCTTTCGTCTAATATAATTACTTGGTAATAACAATATACAGCTTTTCACTAAGTACTTTTGTAATAAAGTTTAAGATATACTTTGAAACAAGATAAACCCTTGATACTAGCAAACAATTTACACCCGATTTGTAATTTGATATTTGCTTTGTACCTCTAACGAACAATACTGAACAATATACACGTAAGGGCTTTTCGTTTACTTGTAATTAATGGACGAACTAATAAACAATTACACCATGTAGAAAAGAAACAATAGTCAGGAGCAGAATTTTAATTTTTTTTAATAACGAACTACACAGATTGGCCAGAGAATCGAACAAGAACATGGTCATACCGACGGAGCCTGATGGAGCTCTGTCGGTATTCAGAGACATGGGTTTTGGACAAACTAACAGAGTTAGCCAGAGAAGCTGGCCTTTACTGCTTCATCTGATTGGGAGGTGGCTAAAGCTCTTAGATCGCTTGAAAGTCGTTTAAATCTCTATGGTTGGTAATTCGACACAGGGGACCTGGTGAGTGGTATCGACTTAGATCGAAGTTCCTTACGGGGCGTTATGGAGAGGTACCCTAGCCGGCAAAAAACGTCCCAACGCTAAATAAAAGCGCAAAATTTTTAGGGTCAACTGGTTTAGCTAGATGGCGCTATTATTAATTTTAAATTTGAAAAATCATTGTTATTAAATAACGGTGTTAAGAAAATTTTGTGAAAATCTTATTGAATTTTATCGATAAAAAATATTGTTATTTTCTTTATACCTCGAATGGAACTTGAAATTAATATTTTTATAAGTCGTTGCTATCTGATATCCCACGATACCACACGGCTTTTTGTGCAGTGGTCGTCCAGACACGTCATGGAACGTGGTCGAAAAGCACTTCCGCGCTGAGTGGCCATAGTGTTGGCCTTTGCGTCATTGCCCGAGCATGCCTGCCATGCGTGTTATATCAAATTGGTATTGGTAAGGTGGTAAGATTTAGCGGTTTGTTGTGCCGTAATGAGAAATGGGCAACCACGTACTATATTAGAACAAAACACGTATTTATTGAATTAGAGTTACAAGTATTAATATAAAACGTTTACCATTTTGAAGACAATACAAAATTTATTCCTCAAACTCAAATAAAAACGTGTGACACCAGATAGGAATGAAGTACTTTCGGATAATATAGAAGCAACACAATTTGCAAAAAATATGATTTTAAATATATTTTATTGATTTTTTTTTATTTTGCTGATTAGTATTTATTTAAGACACAAATGTGAAATAAATATTTCAGAAAATAATGAATAAAGTAAAATAAAAAAGACATGTAACATGTAAAAAATAAAGACTTATACTTAATAATAATTCGATAAAGCGCCGTCTATGATCAGAGAGTTGAACTACATGTTTAATAGAAAAAAAATGTTACGCTTTTCTATAACGTTACAGACTTTTTTGCTGGCTAGGGTGCTATTCCAAAAACTTTTTTTTTTAAATTATGATTACTATATTTATTGATATACAATATACTTAAATAATCTATTTGTAAATATTTTTAACAGCATGCAAGTTGTTCTTAACTATAGAAACTCGCAAGCCATTGGAATGCCGCCATTGCGATTTCTTAGAAAAGAAGGCGTCGCTCGCAGGTGTGCTTGCAGCTGCGGTCGCAGGTGCGCTCATTACGTCAGCCCCTGAGAGAGACGGCGCTATTCACCATGCTCAAATGCTCAATAATTCGGGTCTCTCACCCCTGCTTCCTTTTATTGTTTAAAATATAGAAAAAGAACGTATCGCACAGAAACGAGAATTAGGAATAGGCCCACGCTTAAGAAAACTTTATTACCCGTTACTCGCAATGGGCCTTAATGGTAATTATAAACGGAACTATTCAAAATATCATAATGGCCCTTTTATCTAAAATAGTTTACCCTATTGGAACGATTCCCACGCTTTCCAAACTTAATTCCCCATTTGTAGAACACAACAACCATAATCATAAATATTCAAAATCATAGTAAATTTGATCCAACTTATATCTGACTAAACCATTTGATATGTCATGGGGTCGCTCGGTCAGCTGGCTGCTCGTGAAGAGAAATGCTTTTTATATAGTCTCAAATAAAATTACTTCGTAATCGACTAAAGCCACAGAGAAATACAAAATTTTCTATTATAAATAATAAGAAGCAAAAATAATTAGGACCTTTGTGTCGAGTTACTAGCAATAGAGGTTCAGGCTAAGCGACCTAAGAGCTATGCCACCTCTCCAAGCTGTGTAGTTCGTCATAAAAAAACCTATTTGATTACGTGCAGCCCAAGTGTGTCCGAGTGGCAAATCTTATTGTAAGTATCGTGAATCTGCGGTTAGGATTCATTAAAGTAACTAGCGCAGTAGGCAGGTAGGTAGCTATCAAACCAACTCTAGTAATAACTGCACCGATGCCAGTTATAAAATTTGGAAAACTATACAATAAAATGTATAGCGCCTCTGGCTTTCCTATTCATGAAATTCATCGCAGGTAGGAAACGAACGGACGTCTTACCAACTTGGCCGCAAGGACAGCCATTGTAATTAATAATAATATTATTTTATGTCTGAAGGCGAGGGCCCTTGCGTTGTTTTGGTTAGCGCGCTGTTGGGTTGGACGCTTTTAAAATAACCAGTATAAAGTTCGTTACGCCGACGGAAGGACGTGCAGTGAAAATATAATTCATGTTGTGTTAAAATAAAGTGCATAAGTGTAACAGTTGTGTTTCGTAATCATCTTGTGAAATTAATATGAATAATATTTTATAACAATATAAATTGGATTTTGTACATTCATGTAAGTAGTAAATATTCGTCGATCTTTCTGTTATACTTAAGCTGAGAAGTATACCAATATATTTACGTTGTTATAATTTTTCTCTCTTACTCTCTTTATTTCGGACAATAAACAATAGTACAAGAGGAATTATAAAGTGAAACTTAATTGAAATAAAATATGTCGCTGCACATACAACAATATCCACAACTTAGTTTTACATTTGTTTCAACGTGCAACACTTTTGTGTGACAATTTAAATACATAAATTAAATAAATATTTATATAATAATTAGAAAGATATATAAGAAGCTTTTGTTAAAATTGTAAAAATTAAAGAAAACACTAATTATAACCTCAAATATTCAACTTAAATTCTTAACAACTAAGCTTTCCTTAATTCGAATATAGACAGTGAAAACAAGTCAAACATTTAGGAACTACTTATCATCAACTAACAAATGTAACATTGTTTGTTATGTTACCCGATAATTGTCATTTTTAAACCAATTTTAAAAATTATTATTTTGTTGGTTATGCTTTTAATTATATGTCGGGACCAAGAACTCTTGTAAATTGATAATAAATGATGTCGGTTATTGGTTTTTGTGACAAAAATATAAGCCGTCAATCCCATGTCGAAAAGACAAATTTTATGACGAACTATGTAGAATTGGCCAGAGAAGCTGGCCTTGACTGTCACAGGATTAAGTCGCGTAGCCTGAACCTGTATCGGTAGTAACTCGAATCAAGGGTCCCCCCGGTAATGGCTCGTTTACACAGTGTAAGCTGCTGCCTGGCCAGTAGACAGCTACTTTACCTTTGCTGTCTACACGACACCTACCTACTGCCCAGTCCGAGTCGAGTTGCGATGTCGAGTGAACTTGTTTTAATAAAAAAAACCCGTGATACGCTCTGTGACAACAATATAATGTCAGGAATTGGAAAATATCGGGTTCACCGCACAACTGTCCGGCTGGCACTGGCGAGCTACTGCCGAACGCGTACGAACTCTGCGAGAGACGGCCGAGCCGCTGTCATGTGCGAGTTGCAGCCGGGCGAGCAGGCGCGTGAAAACAAAAAATGTTGAAGTAACTTTTATGCGACCTACTGACCAACACGCACCTGATCTTCAGCTGTTTTTGATTTTGTGTTTCATTGCTGCTTTTTCTAGTAAAGTAATGATTTTTTTATGAAACTATCGTTTCATTACATAGCTATACTAACATGATGGGGCGTAAATAATGCTAATAAATCGTTTTCAAATATGATTTTTTAATTTGGTTTTTCGTTCCATCATGAAAGGTGTAATCAGTACTATCGTCTCTCTCGGTTTTCGGAAGTGGTTTCCTAACACCCAGTATAACAACAACAAAATTGACAATATTGAACACGAAGCATATTGGTGCGTCATTGGAAAAACCATAGTGAATAACAATATAACATATTTTTAGGAGATTTTCCTAAATATAATCAAAAAAAAAATTACACCATTACTTACGGTTTTTTACACAATGACAAGATGATTGTAATTGGTCTGTTTCGTAGAAACTTTGGTAGCGATTAGCAGACTTGTCGCACTAATGTTGCATCCAAGCCACGCTCCCTGATTAGAACGTGGGCCTAACCAGCCACGCGAGGGGCTGCACGTGAGGCACATGCCGCACCGACGCAAAAGGCGAACGCCTAAATATCTATATCAGCGACATAAAAATTTACAGGTTATATAACCGTCCAGACCGAGGTTACCCCTCACAGGGGGCCCTTGTGTCGAGTTACTAGCTAATAGAGGTTCAGGCTAAGCGACCTAAGAGCTATGCCACCTCTCAATCCGGTGAAGCAGTAAAGGCTGGCCTCTCTGGCCAACTGTGTAGTTCGTTATTTACAAAAAACAGGTTATATAGAAATAATACGATTATGTATTACTATGTAATAAAAAATTATGTATAAAGTAAATGTAGGATGAGGTAAATTATACTAATTTTCTGGATAATGGTGGATAAATCAGTGGGAGAATACACGCTCAACATCAACAACTTTTTAATCGGTTGTAAAATATTTATTTTTTTGTTTCAGGTATAATTGAGATATCTTCATAAAGATGGATGAACAACAATTTCTCGAGACAGGTATGTTTAACTACTTTTAATATATTATTTATTTATGATTTATTTATCACAACATTAAAATTTCCTTTCTCTATTTCAGATACCACATCTCTTATGAAAGAATATAATTTTAATAATCCAGTCAATGTATTTTTAATTTTTGACGATGAAGAAAGCGATATAAGTGACAAGGACAAAATGTACTGAATAGTTTTGATCAACCTGTGAACATTTCTGTGCCTATACAACCTCAGTCAGTAGAAGAGACTAGAGCTTCAAATATCCCTATGGAATATAAAATATGCATTGAAGAAGATATGTTAGATCAAGTGGCACAAAATTTATCATCCATAATACAAGCTTACGTCATATACTCCCGATATAGTGATATACAATTTAATGAAGTAAGGGAGGGCTTAAAACATAGATATTTAAATGTAAGGTATCACTATTTTAAACAATCCTTTGTAACATCAAAGTTATTACTCCTGCCCGAAAAAAGAAATACACATTATATGAATAATATTCTAAATAAAGTACTTAAACTAACAAATTTAGGCGATATAACGTATGCAAATCTCAAGTCTCTTTATGTTGACTTATTAGAATGGACACAGCGAAAGATTGAAAGCGAAAATGCAGCTCAAAAAAGAAGTACATACTGTTCTCATCAACCAATATCTAAAAACTTGTCTGGATCTCAATCAAATTCAGGAAATAATTTCAGCCGTACAAAAAGGAGGCCACAAAATCTAACCAATATGCAAAATACAACGCGCAATAATTTAACTTCACATCAAAACGCCCGTTGTAGCAATACAACCAATTGGCCCGTCAATACATGTAATTCCCAAATGAATTATATAAATCAAAATAAAGACTTTTTAATTAATACGCCAAACGGATATAGAACACGGTTCGACGAGCCATATGTCTCATATCCCGTTCAACCACCACCTACTTATGAAGAGAGTTGTCAAATGATTGCTTCTCAAAATATTAGCAGCAATAATATATTTGGTTTAGTTTATGAAAAACCAACCGAAACACAAGATATATCTAGATGTTCTATTTCAAGAGACAGCGGCTTTATAAGTCCGGTCACGTTTCATCGCTCATCAGATCAAATGGTAATTTCTATATTAGATCGATATTTTTTCAAAATTCATGTATGAGGCTATTATTTTAATAATTTTGAACGTTTCTTACAGAACCCCACAATCAATCAAAGTTTATCGCCAACAACCCAAAACGCGTCAACATCCAACGACAGGCCGAATCCAAATGTTCCTAATAACATGAATACGATATTCGGTTCTTGCCACATTTGTGAAAAAATAACACAAATGGTATGCTTAGGTTGCAACAAATTGTTCTATTGCAGCCAAAAGTGTCAGGTAAATACACGTTTATTTATAAATGACCTTAATCAGGGATTCCCGAAGTTATCCGAACCCCCTGGGGGCGCAATTGATTTCCATGAACGATGTGACGAATACTGGTTATGGGGGTCGTCTGAAAATAGACCCCTATTAAACTAACACAAGTTCTTTTTTTATATATATTCTGAGCAAATGATTATGCCACGATCCCACCTGATGTTACGTGGAAGTGCAGTCCTGGATGGTAAAGCGCAATAGCTTAGTAAATGCCTATTCACTCTTCTCATGAAAATATCCACATCTCATTTGATACTTTCATGATACTGTATGTTTTGCCACCCCTTAGATGTTAGGAGCGTTGCTGGAGTTTCTTCGGCCACTTCTTCTCCCAGCGCCAACGCTTCCCGAAGTGGCACTCAAAGTTAGTTTAGCTTTTGAATGTCCTATAAAAATCTATTTTAACAAACCAATTTAAATTAAAGTAGTTTTTTAAATTGAGTTATGATTCAAAGAACTTGGGAGGCTAAAAACATATTAAATAGGAAGTAAACTCAAGTGTGGGTTGGTGTTGTCATTTGTATGTCGTTCGTCTGTCAAGTTTAAATATTATTATATATTTAGTCCCTGTTTTTATCGTTAATACTGTGTGTTAGCTGGCAACACATGTCACCCAGCGATTTTTATCCATAATAACTACTTCCAATGATATCTTAATGATTCACCTAAACCTTATTCTATCTTTAATTCATAATTAATAATTTAGTTGATCGTCACATTAACTTGGCTTTGTAAACAATAGTTTAACTTTATTAGTTTGTAAACTGACAGAAGTTCCGAAGTTGTCACAGTATTCGTTAATATAATTCTTTTTCATTAAACAACGTAACGCAGTCCCAATAAAGCGAGTGTTCTAGTTATTGGACTATGTCATTCCACAAAATCTACAAGTTATTACAATAGCTAAAATCTACAGGTTCATTAATGAAATAATTGGATTATTATTATTCAGTGATCTAAAATAGTAATTCCACTTGACATCCGGGCCCCGAATCGGCTAAAGTGTACAAAACGAACGTTCATTTGCATCGTAGTGGTCGTTTGCTAATTTTGATAGTGTCTTTATGTAGTTAGTGACGTTATTGGTACGTATTTATACATCAATCATGTGTATTAGTATTTCACGTATTTAGTAATGATGGAATGATAATTGTAATAGATCATCAGTTTAATAATAAAACGACAAATAACGGACTCGGTGCCAAATTTGATCAGGTCAAGCACTTAGAAATTATAATAAATAATGATGTAGGTACAATAGTTCAATGGTAGGGTACGAGAGCATTCTCATATTGATTGAAAATATAATTTCATTATTTAGATATACCTTCTACTTTTATGAATGTTATAGATAACAAATATAATATAAAAATATGTTTATAAAATAAATGTCATACATCTTATGTATTTTAATTTTCCTATTTTTGTTTTTTTTGGGCAAACTTCGTGCAATGGATCTCTGCACTTAATCGCCAAAAGCTATAGTCTTATTGTCATAAAGAACTATGGCGAGATTTTATTTGACAAATTTGAATGTCCTATAAAAATCAATTTTAACAAACCAATTTAAATTAAAGTAGTTTTTTTAAAATTGAGTTATGACTCAAAGAACTTGGGAGGCTAAAAAACATATTAAATAGGAAGTAAACTCATTAAGTGTGGGCTGGCGTTGTCATTTGTATGTCGTTCCTCTGTCAAGTGTAAATATTTTTTAGTCCCTGTTTTTATCGTTAATACTGTGTGTTAGCTGGCAACACATGTCACCCAGCGATTTTTATCCATAATAACTACTTCCAATGATATCTTAATGATTCACCTAAACCTTATTCTATCTTTAATTCATAATTAATAATTTAGTTGATCGTCACATTAACTTGGCTTTGTAAACAATAGTTTAACTTTATTAGTTTGTAAACTGACAGAAGTTCCGAAGTTGTCACAGTATTCGTTAATATAATTCTTTCTACAACGTAACGCAGTCCCAATAAAGCGAGTGTTCTAGTTATTGGACTATGTCATTCCACAAAATCTACAAGTTATATTACAATAGCTAAAATCTACAGGTTCATTCATGAAATAATTGGATTATTATTATTCAGTGATCTAAAATATTAATTCCACTTGACATCCGGGCCCCGAATCGGCTAAAGTGTACAAAACGAACGTTCATTTGCATCGTAGTGGTCGTTTGCTAATTTTGATAGTGTCTTTTATGTAGTTAGTGACGTTATTGGTACGTATTTATACACCAATCATGTGTATTAGTATTTCACGTATTCAGTAATGATGGAATGATAATTGTAATAGATCATCAGTTTAATAATAAAACGACAAATAACGGACTCGGTGCCAAATTTGATCAGGTCAAGCACTTAGAAATTATAAAAAATAATGGTGTAGGTACAATAGTTCAATAATAGGGTACGAGAGCATTCTCATATTGATTGAAAATATAATTTCATTATTTAGATATACCTTCTACTTTATGAATGTTATAGATAACACGACAACAAAGCATCTGTTGTGCATTTAAACTTATAATTGTGAATGATTGAGAGCACGCTCTTCGAGAGCATTATGGTATGGGAGACGTTATCATAATTAAGATAAAGTCAACAGAGACAATCTGTTATCTAAAACGACGGCTAAACCATACCGAATTGATTTCATAAATGTAGAATAAAAATAAGTCAAAACATGTATTACACTCGGGAGCAAAAAAAAGTGTCGGTTAAGCAAGATTGAATATCTCGGTAGATAACGACGCTAATGAACTGAAATAAATTGTGCATGATAGATAAACGTAAACTTAGATAATACAGTATTTTCCATCCGCCGCCTGCTTGTTGCCGCCACATGGTGGAAACAGTACTAAAATTTAAATAAAAATAAAATTTTATGAACACATGTTTTTTTAATATTTCATATGTACAGGTTATTAGGAGACCGCTTCCGAAAACGAATACAGACGATAGTACTAATGACACCTTTGATGATAGGACGGAAACAAAAATCCTGATTTTAAAAAAAGACATATTTTTAAAACGTTTTATTAGCATTATTTATTATGAATATTAAATGAAACGACAGTTAAAACAAGCTTTAATTTATAATTCTAAAAAAACAGCAATGAAACACAAAATCAAAAACAGCTGATGCTTTGTTTAAAGAAGGCCTGCGCGCGGAGGGGCGACACTGGTACGTAAAAGAATTATAGTTGTGTTGTGACGTGCCTACCTGTTTTCAAGTTATGATACTGAACGGACTAAAAACGGAAAGTTCGTTAACATAAAGTATAAGAATACTATTTTAAATTAATTAGACTAAAAAAGTTTAACATGACCTTGTGACAAGACCGAGAATCTTTTAAAATAAAAATAAAATTTTATGAACACATGTTTTTTAATATTTCATATGTACAGGGTATTGGGAGACCGCTTCCGAAAACGAATACAGACGATAGTACTAATGACACCTTTGATGATAGGACGGAAACAAAAATCCTGATTTAAAAAAAAGACATATTTTTAAAACGTTTTATTAGCATTATTTATTATGAATATTAAATGAAACGACAGTTAAAACAAGCTTTAATTTATAATTCTAAAAAAACAGCAATGAAACACAAAATCAAAAACAGCTGATGCTTTGTTTAAAGAAGGCCTGCGCGCGGAGGGGCGACACTGGTACGTAAAAGAATTATAGTTGTGTTGTGACGTGCCTACCTGTTTTCAAGTTATGATACTGAACGGACTAAAAACGGAAAGTTCGTTAACATAAAGTATAAGAATACTATTTTAAATTAATTAGACTAAAAAAGTTTAACATGACCTTGTGACAAGACCGAGAATCTTTTTTTAAATAAATAAATGGTATTCGATTTTCAAAACCAAGGCGTTTGCAATTAAAAAGAATTTAATATGACAGAAATATTGGAAATATTCCATTCCCAATACTTTTAGCGCAGCCTATGTAGTTGTTATAAATAATTAGAGTTAAAATTTCAATTTTAAAAAGCTAATCTTTTATGACATTTAAAAGAAGAATTTGAAAAATGTATAGTCAGGGGTATTGTATAATAAAACGATGGGTTAGACATTGAATATCAAAAATCTAATTCTCCTTGGTACACAATTTAAAATAAGATAAAACAGAAAAATTAACAAAAGAGGCGGGCGCACGCAACTCACTATAGTAACCGGGGAAAAACCGTCAACTGTTAAAAAGGCGGATACAGATAATAAAATAAAACTAGGTATAGCGAGCGGCATACGGCCGCGAGAGTGGCGTATAGGTCGGTTTGCTACAAGTAGAATTTATTTCAGTAGGGATAACTAAGCTAAGTAAAATAAAAATTGGTAATGTCTAACACCTGTATATAAAACTTCTTGAGCAGCTAATCAAAAGAAGTTTTACTTCAATCGTATGCTTCTAAAGCACACTGTTTTATTTCATCCGACACTTGTGACAGTTGTATTTAAAGACACCGCTAGTTTGCAATAATGACAACAACTCTCCATCGCTATATTAAAACCTGCAGAGAACATGACAGGTTACCCTATTCTAAGGATATTTTAATTAGTTATTTTTCTACCAAGTGTACGCGCTTCAAAGCGTAACAAGCACGACACGACATGAAACACCCGCGATAAGAGGTCCGATAGGAGTATAAGTGTTATTTGAGACCCGCGCGGCGAGGCGCAGACGTTGAATGTATTCAATAATTGATTACTACGAAGGAATTCACACCTTAACACGGATTATTAAGATGCAAATTTAATTAGCAGCTGTTACGTGTCTAAAGTTTTACTAGTAGCAACAATAAGTGACAAGAATCGCTTTTAACGATTTTAGAATCTATGGAGTTTGTTTTACGGCATTAAATAACTTGTGTATCAGTAAAATGCAAGTGTTACGTTCTTAACGAATAACACGATGTAAACACAAATATTTTATGTTGCCGATCACATTTTTCGTAAAGCATTCCCAGATTACGCGCAGTAGTGTGTGGATAGAAGTTTGCTTCAAAAATCCTCTTTTGGAAGTCGGTTGAAAACGTTATTAACGCTTTACGCGTGTCATACGTTCCATCTAAGTAGAGAATAATTTGAAACAGCTATAAACAATGTTATCTCATCATGTAGGTAAATAATTTGTTTAGTAGAAGATGGGTAGACAATTGGTCAAGTATTTAACCTTAAATTGATAAATTATGTATTATTAATAAATATAAAAACTTTTTACCCATATAACTTTATAGTCATGATAAAAACTAAAATATTAATATTTGTCACCATGTATATAAATTTATTAAATCCAGGCGGGAAGATGTACTCAAATAGCACGACAGTAAAGTGTTTCAAAGAACTGCAGCTAATTTGACACTGCATGCAAAATATTTTTCTTCGATTTTCGAAACTGCATTTGCATGAATATTTTAGCCCTATCATTTTACAAAAAGACGTAAAGAATTATCCAAATTATCATTAGTCAGTCTTGTACGTGTTAATTTATTAACTTTCATCAATGAAAAGAACTGTTCGCATTTATAAGTACTGCCAAACGCACAAATCAATCTTCGTGCGATTTTCTAAGCTGCGGATAAATTGTCTTTATCTATGAATGAACTATCTGCAAGCAGAAACGTGTGTGTCAGTGTTTCTTGTCGACCACCGATACCCTGCAAACCAAAAGCTACCTTAATGTAATTAACAATCTGAAATAAACTAATATAGAATAATTGAGAAGCAATAAATCTATTGATATGTCGCCCGTGAGGCGGCAAACCTCAAAGAATTAGATCGTGAAAGCCGAGTGGCGGCAACTTTACCCTGATGTAATATTTTTTTAAATTGGGTTTATTCAAAATGTCAAAATGGGCTGGTTGTTGCCCAAATATGGTTTATACAATTGTGACAACCAAACAAAAACCAAAACAAGGAAGGTCTTCGTACTTTGTTCTAAATATGATAGAAGATCTTGTTATAAATATGACAGTCAGTACAGTTGGTGCAAAAAGTAAATCAGTCACTAAATTGTTTTATTATTCCAATAATAATTATGTTCCTTACTACATGCAAAATATTTTTCTTCGATTTTCGAAGCTGCATTTGCATGAATATTTTAGCCCTAGCATTTTACAAAAAAAGACGTAAGATAAGCCTCATTTACTTCATAAAAGTTTCACAAAACCATTTATACTGTTTTTGGCAATATAATTAAAGCGTCGTGATTGGTCGACCAATCACAGGCCATATGGTACGACCAATCACGAGCCAGTAAATATGTGAGTCGCAATAGACCCCCTACGGCTCGTTTAGCCTTTTGTCCTCCCGCACAAATAATGCATATATTTTGGAAAATGAATATTGCCACAAGAGTTCTTTGTGCTATCCTTCAATGAAATATATAAAATGTTTAGATGAAATACCAATAAATATTAAAATAAAAAAAATTATAAACTACTTTATATACCAGGTATGGGCAACCTTTGACATGTTGAGGGCCAAACTTTACCGTGCTTAATATGTTCGCGGGCCGCGTTTAAAATTACTTAGAAATCAAATAATACGACAATGTTATCATTGCACAATTTATTGAAATAACAAAATGAAATTTAAAAAAATGATACATTATAATTAAATTTTACATTAAAATTTGCAATTGTTACAAAATACGAAAGATAAATACACCGAAATCAATGAGATATTTGAGCTTGAATTTGGGAAACTAATCCATCGATATTTGGATTAATTCCACTGATATAAAGACGTAAAGAATTATCCAAATTATCGTCAGTCAGTCTTGTACGTGTTAATTTATTAACTTTCATCAATGAAAAGAACTGTTCGCATTTATAAGTACTGCCAAACGCACAAATCAATCTTCGTGCGATTTTCTAAGCTGCGGATAAATTGTCTTTATCTATGAATGAACTATCTGCAAGCAAAAACGTGTGTGTCAGTGTTTCTTGTCGACCACCGATACCCTGCAAACCAAAAGCTACCTTAATGTAATTAACAATCTGAAATAAACTAGTTTAGAATAATTGAGAAGCAATAAATCTTTTGATATGTCGCCCGTGAGGCGGCAAACCTCAAAGAATTAGATCGTGAAAGCCGAGTGGCGGCAACTTTACCCTGATGTAATAATTTTTTTAAATTGGGTTTATTCAAAATGTCAATATGGGCTGGTTGTTGCCCAAATATGGTTTATACAATTGTGACAACCAAACAAAAACCAAAACAAGGAAGGTCTTCGTACTTTGTTCTAAATATGATAGAAGATCTTGTTATAAATATGACAGTCAGTACAGTTGGTGCAAAAAGTAAATCAGTCACTAAATTGTTTTATTATTCCAATAATAATTATGTTCCTTACTACATGCAATATATAATAGGTACTTAAACCAAAACCATTATAATCCTAACAACTTTTCAGTGATTTGTTCCAAATTTACTGTAAATAAATTCATCGCTAACAAATTGTTGTGAAACTTAAAAGTCAAAGCCATAATGTTTTGGTTTACCTGTAAAATGCATGTAGCAACAATAAAGATACCTAATAATTAGTAATATGGCTGTTTGTGTAGGTGTATCTATGTTGAATAGCTTAGTTTCAGGTGAATAATAGATGGCGTTAGTAGAATTCATGTGACATAAAAGCTTGCGAGAAGCTGTACCAGTGTATTACTTTTTACTCTATGGTCCGTCACCGTGGCGGAAGGATAGGAAGTGGGTGTGTAATCTGTGCAGTAATAGTGTATAATTTAATTTGGATCTATTTTAAACGTAAGTAATATATTTTAAATAACCATCTCCATACCAGAAATTTATACCAATCTTAATCATAAAAGTGTACTTTACAGTGTGTAAAACGAGATAACTTTTATATTAATTAAGATACTTATTTTAACACCCGTAATTGTCAATTCATTCATGACAATAACAAATTATCTATTTTTCCTTTATTATTATTATTTTTGATGTAGTTTTTATGTTACATAAATATAAATGTAATTCAGGTGAGCGTAGTATAAATTGTTGGTGTCGATCTTTACAGTACTTAGTAACAGTGTATAAAATTCGCAATTTGAACGGAAATAAAATATTCCTCAAATGAACCCTTTTTTGCGGCCCTTGAGCCCTGTTAGTCTAGAATAGACATTCAGGATAAGCACTTAATACCAGTAAAACTGTTGCGAGGTCAGGCTCTATGCCCAATCAGTGTAATTTCGTCAAATATAATTTAGATCAATCAATTACCGCTTAGTTTTTATTATTATCAAATATAATTATATAAAGATTTTTAAAGATTTTGTTGCTTTATATTATAGCGACTTATATCTCTTATTTTATAATATATAGGATGTAAAGTGTAGAGATAAACTATACTGTTTTTACATTAACAGTCATACAAATAAAAATGAGTTATAACATATTTATTCCACCTTTAAACTAAGTTTAGTTAAACCAGGAATAAATTAAGAATAAGCTAAGATTATTTTACCACAAATAAATCCGGAATAACTGTGGTTTATCTATTCTTCCTTTACGTCAAAATGCACGAGTTGACAACAGCGCAATCAAAGAGAAACCATACTAAAAAAATAATTGTAGTCTATGTAGTAGTGAAGTAATGTATCTGTCAATGTGTGGCGGTTATAAACATATTCTATACTCTATATATATATAGAAGATAATCCACTTCCACGCTTGTCTACAGTAAGAGACCTTTCAAATATAAATGGTCTATTAATATTATACCACTTTTAGAAAACCGATATTTTAATCGAAACTAATCATCGACATGTAAATCAAAAGGGTTCTCCCATCTTTTTAATATTTTTACTTTTTTTTTGGAGTCTTAATGATATTTATTAAGTTATTTACTGTTTCTACTTCCTCCATTGCCTTAATTCCATAATAAGTTAATTTAAATGAGCGAACACAAACACAAATCGTGGTATTTTAAATGTTATACTGGACTTAAACAAGGGTGTACGTCGTTATTACGATTGTACGACCAAAAACGTCAACGTTATACCAGGTATAACGTATTCTTGGTTTATTAGTACAAATTTTGCTTATTCTTAATTTATCCCTGAGTTTATCTTTTTACCACGTTTGTTTGTAAGGCTGTTAGACGAAGAAGCACCTTTTTTTACCTTATTTGACATACCGCCTTCTGGGGTGAAGGGTTATGTGTGGTAAAACTCCTCCGGTGGCCCTCTTCGGTGCATGGCGACGGGCCATAGGGCCGGATCGCATTAAAGCCCCTCTGCACTGTGCTGTTCCCACGTCCGATTAGGTAACTCTTTCCCCAGCACCCTCACAGTACTAAGGCGACGCCGGACCCGTGTCGCCTTCTTCCCGGGTCCAATGTAACGGACGACAAAGGCACCCACTCGTCGCCCGTGGACCCGAAACGTGGCTGAAGAAGTACCTACTATGTATTTTTTCATTTTCACTAATAAGTACAAACGCTTATAATATCTCTGACTGTGATTACATGATTTCTCAATACCACTTAGAAAAAAACACCTCAGTATTCCAGTTACTACATCCGGGGGATCGTCCACGATCGGCATCACGAATCCTTTGCAACACCCCGATACTACATTTGGGGTCCGTCCAGGATTCGGGGTTACGGTCGCTAATCGCACTTCCCAGTTGGATCGTTGTTATTGTAGCTCTTCTAGCTCCCGAAGTGGTCGATATTGAACAAATCGGTTTCCTATTGGTTTTAAACTTTTCGTGGAAAACTGATTTTAGGGGTCGAAAAGGTTTAAAAATCGTTCCCATGTATAATTAAGAAAAAGTTGTTATTTGAAATATTCATAATTTATACTAATATTATAAATAGAACAGTAACTATGTCTTTTGTACTTTATTATTTTTCCTATTGATGCGGCCGTTGCTCTTATCACCAGTCTTCCTGTAGCGTCGTCACAGTAATCTGTGTAATAGACACAGCTTACTGTGTGTTTGGATAACGCCACTACAGCATATTGGACGCTGTTATCGAAATACGTTGGCGTGATATTGAATTACTCGTCGCTCGCATACCTAATCAAAATTTAAGACTTATATGATCTTCTCATGGTTGCCATTGTGAGATTTGGACCAAATTATATTAGAAATGGAATCACATGGGAAGCAATAGCTTGCAAATAAAAATAAATCATCAAAATTGGTTTACCCAGTCGAAACTTATGAACGAAGCATAAAATACAGAAGAATTGAGAACAACATCTCCTTTTTTGAAGTCGGTGCAAAAGGACTGTAATGTCGTCAGTTTTAAATCAAGCCGGGGTTACATTAGCGTAACACAGCGATAAGGAATAAATAAGAGGAAATATGAACGAAACGATACGAGCAATAAGGACGCCTCTGTCGCCAGATAGTTCAACCGAAGAATATAAAGAACATCATTATCTTTAAGTAGACAAAATGTCTTTGTAACAGTAGTATATAAGGTGCATCTTTTAGACATTAAACAGTTCTGTCTCGGTATCTTCATGGGACAGTAGTCCCCAAGTGTTATGTTTAAAAACTCTTCCGCCCGATCGCTCAACGTAACTCAGGTTAAAATTTATTTTTAAGCGTTTCGTTTAGATAAATACGACATTCAAAATTTTCCCATAAAAGGGCATAAAAATAGACATAATCTTATGGCCCAGAAAATAAAAATAAAGAAATACAGAGAATTACGGAGTTATTAGAAAATGTGAAACTGAAATTGACGCATAATTTTTTTCTTTGTTTTTTGTTTAAAATTAGATTTTTTTTTATAATTACACGTAAAATACTAAAGTTTATATTGTAATAACTATTAAAGATACAAAGCCATTATGAAATTTTCGATACTTGTAGTAAGTTTATGGTTCACAGTTATGTACAGGTCGTAAACATCGCATCTAACATCTTTATTTTTGGAAAAATAGAACACGTTTACAATTCCTGTTATTGTGTAATTATGTTGGCTGTTAATATTTTAACGATACGATGAACAATACAAATGAAGCGGGGGTAAGAGCCCCAGATATGTGTAAATGGATTTTCAAAATAATGTAATTGGAGTTCCTACCAAGATTTGAGGTTAGGCGTTTATTCTGTAAGTTGTATTTTTCATTTCTACTTTTTCAATAACGCTTGATATGTCATACTTTAAATAGATTGATATATATATATATAGAGAGATTATGTAAGACATAGATAGTCATACATAATATACTATTGTCTTCGTTAATTTTGTAGTTGGTTTGCGTATGTTTATAAATTTGCCTGTAGTACGCAAATCTAGTCCAGCGCGTAGCTTAGTTTAGGTCTGAGGGGTGGATTGGGCTCAAGGTCCTAGCCGCAGAATTACAGCGCGGTGATCCGAGTGAAGCTCGCTATCACGCACGGGTTACTCACTGTAAGAGTAAATAACAATGTCTAAGACATCCGGTTCAACTTGGTACGGAAAATGGGTGAGCTCTTGCTGTCCCACAATCTCGAAGTCGACGAGTCGAGAGGATCGACCAGAGATTTGAGGGCCAGACCTCGCGGGTTAGTCTTATAGGAAAATCACCGAGGATGCTTGCTATCAAAATCACCGGCTAGAATCGTAGCGTCTCCGAGAGGGAGTATAGTTTCGAAGTCGTTTCTGAGTACGTCTTTACTACGGTGACATGGAAGGTATACCGAAGCAATAGTTACAGCAGCGTGACCTGTCATGGCTAACTGGCAGACCGAGGCTTCAAGGCACTTTAGTGGCGGCGTGTCAATCGGAACGCAATGCAAAGAATTCCTATAGTAAATGAAAATGCCACCGCCGCTCGCGCCAGGTCTATCATTTCTAACGATGTTATGATTCGCGATCTTCTAGCGGTGATTGTTTCGCCTTAAGGAGGTGCTGATACTTGTGTATCACTGCTAGACGTGAGCCTGCATCCGATATCGCCAACCATTCGTTCGTAATAGCGATGAGGTCGTCTAAGATGACCGAACGCTAGACTTCGTTCATTGCCTCGAAGACCGCGGGAATGTCAGTAGAGGGCACAGGCGGCGGCGCCGGCGCTGAGGGTCGTCCCGCTACCGGACGTGCGGGTGTCGGCGTGTGGCGGTGTCTGGGAGCCAATCTTATTGTGCACCTCGGGTGTGTCCTTAAGACTATTTAAACTACAAGGGACACTAAAAGGCCAAAACGTAAGTCGACTATTGACTAGGTCAGTAGACCCAAGGTCAACCTTACCGTCCCCTTCCGATTTCGTGATTCCTGAGGGAAGCGTTAGGCACCGGGACCACATGTCGTCGGCTTCGTTTACACTGTTACGTATCCACCGAACAAACAAAGGACTCGAAACAATAATTAAGTTCTTTACTAATATACAAAAGACGTAAGTCGCTGGACTTGTACAGCAATTACGAATTCTCAGAATCGCACAATGGAGGCGCGCAGGTGCGCTCACAGGTGCACGCCCTAAAAGGACGGTGCTAATAGCCGTCTAGCTGGACCGGAGCGGATCACGTCTGCTCACAAGCACTGCTCGAATCGGGACCGATCTCGAAGAATCATTATTTATTGGAATTCAAGAGTAGTTTAGTGAGAATTTGGTTAGGTTCTGTTATTTCTATTTCGTAATATTCCAACGATACTCCGATTTGAAGTCGGTTTTACAGCTTACTTTTACAAATAATGTTTTCAACTATTTTAAGATAGATATGGTGGCTTAGAAGCCGTTGTATTAGCCCAGTAAGGAAAGTATTTATTAGCTTCATACCACGGGTCCTATGTTGTCACATGCGCTATGATCTTTATTAACTTTAACGTTTGTCTCTTTGCTTGAATAATCACTAAAACTACAGAAACTATTTGAATAATTATTTTGCCATTAGAAGAATTAAAAAAGAAGAAATATTGCTAGCATTATTTTTAAAAAAAGAATTGCCATTAGAACCATAGAAGTTATTATTCCTAGCCTGTCGCCATGAGTTTCCTGTCTTCCGTTTCATAAGTACACAATATTTAGTTGATTTATTTTGTGCCCGGTGGTGAGGAGTTTACAATTAAAAGTGAATGAATAGAGTGCCTGTGAATTTTGTTATATTTTCAATTGTAATGTACCCGAAGACTTGACCGCCATGGACGAGGTCGGACGAAGATCATGATGTTGCCATTGCAATTAATGCCAATAACACCACGCGAAACTTGGTATTCGCATCTAATTTTACTCGAAAAGTAGCGATTATTAGTAATAAACTTGAAACAACCATTTTTTTATACTATGGATCGGTTTCCTTAAAATCGGTACCTAAAAATAACAATTTAATAAATTTATGAACTTTCATATTAGCGCTTATTTAACATTCAGCGTGGTAATGAGAATCTGAAAGATCAACGAAGGTAACCGAGATAGCCTGCAGTTTTAGCAAGTTAAAGTGCTGAGCAACCAATGAGTTGGGCATATAGTATAGGCTACTGTCCCGCAATATGGTGTGGTGACCCTCAAAAAGGCTACACGACGAAGCTGGATACAAACCGCATACAACCAAACCTTTTGAAAATTGTTGGGGGAAAACCAACGATTTCCAAAATTCCTATGCCCAGTATTGACGGCTAAGATGACTACCAATACATGATTACACATTGCTCAATTGTACATTAACACTATACAATGATTCGGTGATTAAATATAGTTACTACTATAAGAAGATCGCAATTCTAGATAACTTATACGTTAATATTTTTCCAGATCCCTATCGGAAGCATCGAGGATGGATAACAATAATGAACCTTTATCATATGACAAAGGTAACGTGGTCGATATAATACTATTATTTTTTGCATTAACGTCTTTTCTCTCTCTTTTTCAGCCTCTTGCCACCCACTGCTGAGTGTAGGCCTCTTCCATAAAACTCCATTCTTTGCGGTCTTGTGCTTTCTGCATCCAACCCTTGCCAGCCACCTTTCTTAGGTCGTCCGTCCATCGTGCCGGTGGTCTGCCCACATTTCTGTGCCCAGTTCGAGGCCTCCATTCTAGGACCTTTCTCCCCGACCGGTTATCAAATCTACGGCATATGTGGCCCGCCCACTTCCACTTTCTTTTAGCGACTGCTACTGCTATGTCGGTCAACTTTGTCCTTCTACGTATCTCAACATTGTTGATCCTATCACGGAGGGAAATTCCCTCGTGATACGATCAACATTCAATTCAACAACAATTCGGAGGAAAATGCATTAACGTATTTTAACTAAAATAAACATTTTGATCTATTACAGATACGACATCGCTAATGAAAACATACAACTTTAATAATCCAGTCAATGTTATGATAATTTATGAAGACGAAGAAAAAAATAAAGAGATATACGTCAACGGCAAAAATGTACACGTAAACTTAGGACATAACCCTTCAGCGATAGAACACAACTGGGGAGAAAAAAATGAAGCCTTTAATTTAGTTGAAGAAAGTACAAGAGAACTTATTGGAAACAATATTGAAGAACATATGTTGAATCAAGTGGCACAAAATATATTATACATAGCAGAAGCTTACCTGAAATACTGTCATTACCATCGTATAACAAACGAAGAAAATAGAATTCAACTAAAAAATAAATATCTCGACACAAAATGCTATTACTTCAACCAATCATTTGCTATATCAAAATTATTTCTTGTGCCGCGAAAAAGAAATAAAAATTTTATTCGTATATTTCTAAATAAAATATTTCAAAAAATTAAAGTTCACAACGAGTTCATGGCAATACATATCAGACCAATTTTATTTGATTTATTAAAATGGACAGAGACAAAAATGAACAGCGAAATTGCAACAACTCAAAAACAGGCACTATTAAATGAAACTCAACATGGCATTGGCAATTTATTAAATTCAGAAATTATTAACAATCATTTAGAAAACAGATCGAATAATGATATACTGCAAAAAGGGGACACAGTAACCTTATTTTCAAGTGGGTCAATTGGAAACGAAGTTATTATAAGTGTTGATTCAAAGTATATTCGGCCTAACGCTACATACAACGATACAGCTACACAAAATCGTCCAATCACACAAGATACATTTCGTCAAAATGAAATGCAAAGGCCGAGGCAGAATATTCGTGCTTCACTTGCAAATACCGCTGGTCGCAATGCAGTTGATTTTCCCCGAAATATTGCCATACGTAATTCCCAAGTGAATTATGTAAATCAGAACAAAGAATTACATAAGAGAACAAATATTACTAACAGGAATTATAATACACGATTAGAGCCAATGTATCCTTCTTATCCAACACCCACTTATCATGAAAGTGTAATAATGAACACCTACCAAAATAATAATAATGTTAATTTTTTAAACCAAAGATATATCACCAATCAACAACATTTTTCTCAACCTTCTATGTCAAGAGATAGTGCCTCCATAGGTCCAGTTACATTCAATCTTACGCCAACACAAAAGGTAATTACTAAAGAACATATTTTTAAAAATCTTGTGTATTTAACAACACTTGAAATAAATAAAATAATGATTATAAAGAATTTTAACCATTACGATAGACAGCAACTATTATTCGATTTTCATCAAGTATACAAGTCTCATCTGAACAAACGTGATCCCCGCAAATTCAACAAATGAGTTTAGCCTTTTTTTTTAAAGAGCATCAACTGGTATTAATGTCTCTGTTCACAAAAATCTACTACAGTGAACGCAGGTTCGTTGTGAAGAATTTGTGGAGTGCGTAATAAACTGAATACCTGAAATTCATGGGTACAAGCCATTTAGGATCAGTGGTTTAACAACCCTGACGGTCGTCTGATGAGACGTCATTATTGAACTTATGTTACACATGTGTTTTTTATTTAATGAAATAAAAAACAGTATTTCGAAATAATAATAAGTTTGTTTTTCCCATGTACATTGTTGTTGTACATTTTTTACAGAATCACACAAACCCCAATTTTCCATTCTCAAGACAAAATGTTCCAGCTTACAATTACAGAACTCCATACCGTAATACTTCCATTTCCATACTGTAATAATACTATGTCATATGGAGTGACAAATGATTATAAATCAAATGATAAGGCGGCGGTTATATGTTTCTACACTCACTAAAACACACTCATATGACCGCACCCAATAGAGGCTGCTTATAGGTGGTTACTATCCCCAGTAGTGACAAAGACGGGACGAAGAAGAAGAAATCCCCTCGATGGCCATAAATTTGTACTTCCAGTGTTCAAAATATTATAAGTATTAAATTGTTTGTAATATGAAAAATTAATTAAATTGTAAATATGACGCTGTACTTTTTTTTTCTCCCATACGCAATCAAGCGGCCTTCCGTTGCAGAGTACATTGTATTTCCGAATCGTAGGAATATTAAGAAATCAAACTTAATGAGAACCTTTTTTTTTTTTTTGTTCACGGGAGGAAATCTTCAAGAAGATACCCCGCCTTCTGGGGAAGGCGGCGGTTATGTGGGTTCTTACCCACTAAAACCTCCCCGGTGGCCCTTTCCTCGGTGCATGACGAAGGGCTCCGGGATCTCCAGTGGAACGCACCGGAGCCCCTCTGCACGTTGCTCAAGGAGAGCACGTCCCGGGGAGGTTACTCCCTCCCTGTGCCCTCACAGCGCAAGGCGACACGGGCCAGCCGATGTCGCCTTCTTCCCGGGTCCACTTTGGTGGACGACTCAGGCCCCACCCTTGTCGCCCAGTGAACCCGAGGCCCTTTTAGTCGCCTTCTACGACAGGCAGGGGATACCGTAGTCTTATTCTTGAGAGCCCAGAACTACAGGGCTGCGGGCCGGTCTCCCACCGGCCCGCCTGCGCCATCTCGAACGGGATCGGCCCTCTCCCGATCCCGTTCTGCGGTCTGCTTCTGGGTCATTACTGACTCGCAGAAGGAGACCAGCGCCTTCCAAAACTTAATGAGAACCTATCCCAACTACTATTGAAATACATTATATACTTTCCAATAAAAATGAATCGTAATCCGTTTTTTTTTTGATTGGCCAGAGAAGCTGGCCTTGACTGCTTCACCGGATTGAGAGGTGGCATAGCTCTTAGTTCGCTTAGCCTGAACCTCTATCGCTAGTAACTTGACACAAGGGTCCCCCCGGTGGGGGGTAACCTCGGCTTGGACGGTTACTATGTTACGCGTAAGCATTCCGATCCGTGGGCGCCCGAGAGGGCCGAACCACGACCCGGTCGGTTGCTATTTCACGGATAATCTAAGGGACATTCGAAAGCTAAACTAACTTTGAGTGCCACTTGGGGAAGCGTTGGCGCTGGGAGAAGAAGTGGCCGAAGAAACTCCAGCAACACTCCTAGCATCTAAGGGTCGTAATCCGTTGGCGTGATATCGAGTTATTCATCAATTTGTGGCGCACATAATTGATGCAAATTTAAGACTTATATGGTTTTCTCAAGAATCCCATTGTCAGAATTAGACCACATTTAAATGGAACCAGTTTTCAAATTAAAAAAAGAATCATCAAAATTGGTTCACTCAGTCCCAAGTTATATGGTAACAAACATTAAAAAAAATACAGACGAATGAGACCTTTTGAAATCGGTTGAAAAAGATAAAGTACCAAGTAGTAACAGTAATGCCCGGGAGTAAATCGACCTCAATATTTATTGATATTTATGGCTTACTTAATCTGTAAATTTATAAATAGTATTTAAAACTTGAGCTCACAGTAGAGGTTCAGGCTAAGAATAGCTCCTAAAATCACCCCTCCACCAGGTAAAGTCATAAAAAAGGGGGATTGTTATTTTGGATAGTTTTGTCAAAAGCCGAATAGTTGGTTTAAATCCTATATTATGCAGATGACCGCCGAAACCATATATCTGATTTTCTGTTATTTTTATCACAAATACGAGAAAATAAGTGTACGTGATAAAATGATACCTTAACAAATTGACATTTTACACAAAGCTGTTACTGTGTACAACAGTGTGTCTACAGTATATGAAATCAAACACCATATAAATATTCCCGTGTTGAGTAGGCAGTTCAGATTCAACGAAATGAATCTTGATACGACAATTATGTCGATTCAGAAATGGGGTAGGGTTCAAGCGTGTCAACAGACTTCGTAGGCATTACTTGTAAGCAAATATATCAAGTAATGTTTATCTTAGCTTAATTTTACAAAATAATGACACGATGAAAAAATATACTTAAGCGGGGTTTAACATAACACAAAGGGTTATACATAAAACATGGCCAGGATTTTGTGTCAGCTAAAGTTACACATGTGTACGTAGCTAACTTTTATAAGCTAAAATTAATACATTAAATAATCATGATTAAAACTATTTTACTGATTTTATTGCGATTTATTTACATTTTCGAATCCCTGATGTTGACGTAAAGTATTTTACAGAACACAAGTGATAAGAAAAATATGTGACTTTGACTTTTTCTGTAACTACTTTAAAGCCACTCGATACTTGCTCTTAAAATTCCAAACTTAGATTTGATTATCAGCAGGCATAACATAAACAACTGAGAGAACATTGTTGCCACATATCACACACGTCGCCGCATAGCCGATAAGGGAAAAAGTGGCACCAAAATTTTAGTTACACTTTTTATATCAGCATTTCTGCAACGCTTTTTTATTGCATCATTAATAGTATATATAGAATGTAAATCTGCATAGTGAACTGATTAAAATAACAACAAAAAATTAAAACACATCGTTATTTAATATCGATGTTTCAGTCATTATCGGTTTCTAATATGTCATTTCATTGAAACGCCAATAAAATGTAACCATATATTTAGCCAAATGGTTTATTAAAGTAAGATATATCCCAGTGTCTTTATCATCAAATATTGTGTTAGTGTTACTTCTTATATACTATATATGTGCAAAGAGGATAACAGAGTACAGTAGAGTAATAAAGCCATTGCAGTTGGGATGCTTATTGGCTTATTGCTTATTAAAGACATTGAATAAATACGATATATTTACTGTTATTGTATCCAACAGTGTTGTTTTTCTGTAGCGAGTAAAATGTGCCATTGAGGAATTCTTTAAAATGATAACAACAAAAAAACTGAAGACATAGTTGTGTACACAAAAATGTTATCATTTATTTACTATTTTTCATACAATTTTAATTTCTGCTCTGGCCTAAAGAGCAATTATACAGATTTAAAGATGTGGTATGCAGCTTTAGTTCGCTTCATTCGACGAAGATTAGTATTGGGCATCATTTTCGCATCTTCGCTAACCTATTGTATAGTCAGTTTTTTAAGAGAGGCAAGTAATTAATGTATTTGCACTATTATATTACCGGCACTTTTTTTTACTTATTCTGTATATTGACATAATTTGAAAATATTATAGTGACCATTATAAGAAATAGAAGAATTCTAACAATATTTTTGCTCTGCAGGGAAATAGCAGAAACATGGTGTATCAGGATGTATTGATAGAGCAAAAGCCATTTATTTGGAGATCTCTACAGGAACACAATGATACAAATGATACTAAAGTTTGTAGAAATTCTTTACAAGGAAAGTCTGTAATTGTGGATGATAGAGGTAAGACCAAGTTGTTTATTTAAATACATGCATTCTGTAACCAAACAAAACACTTAGTACCAACACCTTTTATAAACAGAAATGATAATTTGATGGCAGACTAATCATTATAGTAAAAAAGATATGTCAATATTACTAAGCATATACTTAAGAAAATCTCTATTTGTTTATTAATAAACAAAAGATGAAATATTACGATGCAAAAGAATTGGTAGTGTTTTTAGTGAATATCATAAGCAGAATATAGCACAACTAAATTGATAAAATAATTAAGAAGACATATAGTACCCATAGTTAACAATAATGTGTACAAAATCATAATAGTGACAGGCTCTTTATGAGATAGGCTTCTTCTCATTCCAAAAACTTAACAACCTATTAATTAACTTAGTGAATCTTAGATAATAAAACAAAAAATATTTTGAAATACTCAAAGAATATCTGTCTCAATGTTCAATTGATCAGGAAAATAACAGGATGGATGGATAGAGATAGACCTATTCAATTACAAAATATGGTCGATTTACTGTATTGCTTGTCGTGATGTATTGCTTTTGTACACTATTTGTATGTTTATTTTACACTGTGCTTTTTCCTTGTCACTTTTATTATATAAAAATAACTTGTATTATAACCTTTGTTTAGGCTATGTATGTCAACGGAAAGATATATTAAAAAATGGATGTTGCAATCCGGATGCAGAGTTCACAAACAGATATAGCTGTGAAACATGTAAAGACAACAATTGTTGTATTTTGTATGAGTACTGTGTGTCATGTTGCCTAGACCCTAGAAAGGTAATTATAATGTTCTTATATCTTGTGTATAGTTTAACTATTTCCAATAAGTTGCATTATTAGTGTAGTAATAGTATTGAATGAGTAAAACCACCTGAAAATTTGAATCTAAAGGAACCCCTCGTGTACAAATGATACAATATGTATGTGTTTATTCTTTCACATACAATTTGTTTCTTTTTACACTGTAAAAGATTCTCAATGTGACATAAGCATTATCTTGTTTATTGGCTACATACACTGAAATATAAGTTACTTTTAGTCACCAACTCAGCTACTGTAAGCTGATGTATAGCACAGTCCAACACACCATGCTTAGAAGTGGGAATAAACTGTGTTACAAGCATCTCAATGAATATCTTAGTACATTATTAAATATATTAAATATGATGAGATTAGATATTAATAGAAAACCACTAAATAGAATACATACAATTAGTCATCTGCGGGTAGTTTGGCATTACATTATTCTATAGTACAAGCGGAAAACAATTTGATAACTAGTTGTTAATTTTTTTACTGTCTTTTACAGCCACAACACAAGTTGTGGATGTGTTATGAACTTAGCTTAAGGAAGAAACGAACTGACAAGTGAAGGGTTATTAGTTTACTCTCGGCACAATCATGGGCATCTATCTCTTCAATCACTGAAATTGCAGAAGCAGTAGTACCAAGTGATTACTTCACACTGGTATATGTCTTGAGACTGTTAATTTTCAGGTGGTTTTAATGACTCAACTAAATCTATTCTAGAGGTGGCACCCCTAATGGCACTGGATAGATCCTGCCAATAATAAATCATAATTTTTAACATTTGGCCCAATAATTTCATGAGCCACATTGCATTTCCAACAGGAACCAAGATCTTTGCTCCAGCAAAACCCTTAAGTTGTGGATTTAATACATGTACATAAATTAATTTTAAAGTATATAATAGATACACTATTTTAATTTCTCACAACCTGTCATAAATGCAATGGATTGCGAAAGCAGTCTCTGGCTACTCCACTGGGGTTATTATGTTTGCGCATATGTAATTTCTTATCTTTATAGTGGTGTTTTCTTTCTATTTTTCAGAGGGACATGCTCGAGTTAGTTCTTTCAAAACTCTCCGCCGAAGAGAACGTACTGTTCCGCTCGTTGACTGACGACTACGAGCTATGCCTGACGAAATGCCGCACCAGTTCTCATAGCGTGTTGCACGAGAACTCGTACAAAGACCCTTCAACAAAGCATTGTTTTGGTGATGTACCACCAAGATCGAGAACACCTGACTAACGAACAGCCACCAAAACTTTAATTATTAATTATTAACAGTAATAATTACTACTAATTACTATGTTGTCATTACAGTGGTACCTCGATATACTAGTGGCCTAATATATGTGATGACTAGACCTCAGTCTATGTGCTTGTTGCCCTCGAAAATGAAAATGGAAAATTGCTTCTAAAAGAAGCAATCTTCATATATTGGGTTCGCACATTTATTGTGGCAAATTGCTTTGATATATGAGCAAGGTTACGGAATTAATTAAACTCTGTGTGTCGAAGTACCACTGCACTAGGATTTCATATATAATTCACTTAACATTGAATTATTTTAAGACCTTATGGGGAATTTTGTTTTCCTTTGTAAACTTTAGAGGGGTAAAATTAAATTATCATTTTTTGTCGGTTCTTAAACCTCACCAACTGTCATAATTGGGACCTAATATGCTTGTAAGCAGACAGCGAAAGCCCTCTCTGTCTACCCAAAGCTAAGGATAAAATGACATGAGAGCTTATTATTATTTTTTCTAAATATGAATCCAAGGATATAACAGTAGATATGGATAATAAAGGAAGTATAATTATTACAATGTAAACAAATTGTTATCTACACAAGTTAAATAGTAATACTGGTAAGTATGAATGAAAATATTGGAGTAATAAGCTCATTGAATTATGTTAATGTGTTTCTGGTGCTAAGTTCTTTGCTTTTTTTAAGGAACGAAATGAGAACAAAGTATAAGGATTATACTTATAATTATATAGAGGGACAAAGTGTCACAAAAAAATAATGCCTAAACAAACTTATTATATAGCGAATATAATGTTTCTTGGATTACAACTTGCTTCTTCAATCTTTAAAAACAAATTAAAGAATGTGTCTGGTAGCATTGCATTATATGATGCCCACGAGTTTTAATCGACTTCAAAAAAGCAGGAGGATGTCAATTAGTCTGTGTTAAAATGATTGTGATTATCAAACTTCAATTAACTCCATGTCGTATAGAAGAATATTTATTGTTGATTAAATAGAAAAATGATATTTTTCAAAAATTTCGGAAAATTAGATTATTACTAAAAAGAGCCTACTGTTAACAAAATTTTTATATGGATAGAAGACTATTAAGAAATTAAACGTAAACCTCACGACGAAATCAGAATCTCCTTTTTAAAGTCGGTTGAAAAGGACATTTGAAGATTTTTACTCAATTTTCTTGTTGACCTAATTAGTGGTGGAAAGTGGAAAGTTATTGCTATTCCTTTCCACACGCTGCGGTTTAAAAAATGAGATTTTTAAAAGGAATTCTAAGATTTTTTTACAAATATTACTATACTCTCGTCAACCATTCTAAATAAACTTGTGTTAGGAGATGGTTCACGTCAATCGTAGGTCGTAGATTCAAATGGTGGATTCGAACCTCCGACCTTACGTTTCGCAGACCGTGCTCTAAACCATTAGGCTATTAGCGTTTCAACTTTAATAAATTTAAACACGTAAGTTGCTTAAATACAGTATGTTCAAGAAGTTTTTTTAGGCATTATTTTATGTGTAAGTTACTAGATATTGGATCTTAAAATTAAATTGTAACAAATCATTCTCATATCATTAGTATTATTACAAAGAAGGCTATTGATGTTTTTCGTGTGTTGTATATTTATATGATTATGGAGCGCTACTCCGCCGCTCTCATATTGTATGTGTTTATAATTAAGTTATAATATTTTATTAATACAAATGAATAAGAAACGGTGGCCTTGAGACTAATGCGCATTTATTATAAGTTTAAATAGAGTGATTAATCGATTTGTAAATGACTTCAGAATTCTTTTAAAGGTACTCGTCCACATCCGCGTTGCGTGTCGCGTTGTTTCACTGCACCATTTTTTTTTTATTGACGGGGGGGAAATCTTCAAAAAGATACCCCGCCTTCTGGAGGAAGGCGGTAGTTATGGTGGGTTTTTACTCATTAAACCTCCGGTGGCCCTTCCTCGGTGCAAAGTGAGGGGCTCCGGGATCTTCAGTGGAACGCACCGGAGCCCCTCTGCACTATACTCCTCGGAAAGCACGTCCTTCTCTCCCTGTGCCCTCGCAGTGCAAGGCGACACGGGCCAGCAGATGTCGTCTTCTTCCCGGGTCCACTTCATCGGACGACAAAGGTTCCCACCCTTGTCGTCGCCCAGTGGAGCCGAGGCCTCTGTTAGTCGCCGTCTACGACAGGCAGGTTATACCGCAGTCTGATTCTACGAGCCCAGAACTTCAGGGCTGTGTTTCACTGCACCTTTATTAGTTTATCATCACCCGCGTTTTCTTTCTACTTCCAAATTCTGAAGGTTGAAGAAGCTTTTGCACACAGTCTGAGCCTTTATAATGAGTAATTTGGGAGGAACTACTGCTGGGCCCGTTACACGATGACCTACATTTTTAGTCGGCTTGTACTAATTAAAAGTCATTTTAAGCACAAAAAATCACTTGCTGAAATGTTGTGCCCGATGTTTGGAGATTAAACACCCTTTATATGATCATCACATATGAGGTACACTGGCAGGGAATGCCTTCTGGCATGAAGTCCGCCTTTTTGTACACTTTTATTTTGTGCAAAGAAAGATTAAATAATTAAGAGATTGGTGACAATCGTACAGTGAAAGGTATATACACATAAATATTTAGTAAATAATTTTTTGTACTTAAAAACAGCAATTCATTGGTTCAGACTGACTGGGATTCGAACTCTCAACCACCAGAGTGTAAGTTGAACCGTTTAATTACCGGGCTGTCTTTTATTTACGAATGCCTTGCGCGTTGTATGTAAATGATAATTTTAAAATAAAACACCAAAAATAGTTATAGAATTTAACGTTATATTCAATCGTAATTTAGCTAATAGAGATTCATGATGTTAAATTTATTTTTTAATGTAATAAAATTTCTTAGAATAGGTGCCTATCACAAACTACATTCATAGTGACTACATTAAGTAAATTATCAGCCTGTATTAGTCCCACTGTTGGGCAAGCCCTTTCTGTAAAGATTTAAGGATGTAGTTCCACCACGCGGCTCTAGTACGGACTGGCAGATTTCTCATATGTTAGAAGCTAGCTAGCTTTGTAGCTCATTTAGGTTTCTCGCGATGTTTTCCTTAATCGCCGATTGCGTAAATTCAAACACTTATAATTTCAACAAATTTAATTGGCGCCGGCACCGGGGATTGAATTTGGCTTGCTAGCGTATTATGCAACTTCAGGCAAACCGCGGACACTGAGCTAACACGACTAATAAATAGAGAAGGTGTCCAGAAGTGGCACTCAAAGTTAATGTAGCTTTTGAATGTCCCTTAGGTAATCCGTGAAATAGCAACCGACCGTTTATGCCGAGGTTACCCTTATCGAGTTACTAGCGATAGAGGATCAAGTTAACCGATCTAAGAACTATGCCACCTCTAAATCTGTTGAAGCAGTCAAGGCCAGCTTCTCTGGCCAATATGTGTAGTTCGTCATAAAAAAAAATAGAAGGTAACAGAACGTACTTTATTGAAAATTGTTAATAGCTAAACTCACGGTTTATTCGCCGATTAAAACAATTTAATATAATGGAAGAATTAAATACATTTTAATGATGTAATAATTAATTTTTTCCGACAATTACAGTTAAAGATTTATCAGAGGTAACCGGTTTCTACGTGTCACTATGACTAGCTAAAATTAATACCGGGTGTACGATAGACTCTCCTCTCATATTTAGGACCTTGAAGAGAAGTAGATTGCTGTTTCTGTCTACCACATTGCGTAAAAAGACTTGAGATCTTTGGTTATTTCACGGGACACGGTGTTGCATGATGTTATATTGTTTCCATTATTTTCTATCCCAAAAGCCGTAGATGTAATAATGCATGAACACTTTTACATTGTAAATTAATATATATCGGCTTAATTTTCGCTTTGTTTACGAGTATAATGGTTTGTAATGAACCAAACTGTTAATTATTAAACCTAAATGTTTCTTCAATCGATGGTAAACAGTTACCATATTCAGGGTTATTGTACTGTTATATAGATTTATAGAATTCGTAGTAAGTTACTAATTTTATAATTAAATATTTTTTTACAATACTCAAGTCATTTCTTCTCGAATCAGTTATCACCAACGGTGTTTTTGGGACACTCAAGAAACCAGTCTATTCTTTCTTAAATGCCGGTAACGTACCTGCTGCTCCACTGATGTTGAGGATGTTCATGGGCGAAGGTGAAGGTAAGTTTTCCTATAAAAATAATACTTTTTAAACTCAATCTGCTATCGAGGAGTCGGAGAAAAAATGTCGACCTTGCAACAGTGATTGCGTGAAATTTTATTCTTTGGCCATTTGGAAAGAAAAGGCCAAATTGGCTTCAAAAAAACTATGTATTTAGTAGAGCGAAACACTATTCCACGTTGGCTATTGCTTGCAGTACAATGTGAACCTGATGTTATCATTCTTGATTAGACACAAGTATTGAGCGTTTACAACTGACGGTTAAGCCGACTCTTTGATATTAATCGCAATAAACACCAATATACCATATATATACTGACACCACTTAGAGACTGGAGGTGATCGCGATCCATAAAAAAATATTTTTGTACAATAGTCCTTTTGAATTTCCAGTCCTTTAATAACAACTTGATTGCTGCAAGATTTCACGTATTCTCATACTACGTACAAGCGCTGTATGGAATCAGCTGTTATCAGGTAAGATTCGAAACTGCGATTTATGGATGTTCAAGAACAAGTCTACTCCCTTTGAAAATTTAGAAAACTGGCGTCGTGATGTTTGTAGATGGCGGTGATCACTGGTAATATTAAATTATAACACATGAATAATGTGTAAGGGTGATATTTATAAAGCATACTTCGACTTTGTCAAGCTTTGCTTAGGCCAAACATGCGTGAGTTCCTGAAAGACTATAAATCTCAGCATTGAAATTTATAGTATTTCACGCAAGGATTAAACTATGTGCATACTAAACTGGAGCTTAATGTAATTAACTAAAGGTTCCTATTCGCATAATATTTATAAAACCAAGCTACAATATTTTTTAAATGTCCTTTCCTTTCATCTCCGCTCTTTTCTTGATTTATTTAATGAAATGTATCGGAATGTGTATGAGATTAGCAAGAGACCAATAGTAAGAATTGAAACAATGGAATTGTCAGTGCTACAACATTGGAAAACTTTAGTGGCACAACTGAACTAGCTGATTATCAAAACTAGCAAAAATCGACAACTGTTATATCACTGAGAATTTTGTCAAAATTTATTTAGCAGAATCGTGGACCTTGCTTCTTTTGAGAGCTATGTCGAGTATTTGTTCTTTGCCAAAATTATCCTCGGTTGCGTACAAATTATATTCAGTTTATATGTTTGTCATGCAAGCATATAGATTAGGTTATAGAAGATACTAA
Organism: Meandrusa payeni; assembly: GCA_029286785.1. Lineage (NCBI taxonomy): Eukaryota > Metazoa > Arthropoda > Insecta > Lepidoptera > Papilionidae > Meandrusa > Meandrusa payeni. The sequence goes on from JAGSMX010000027.1 coordinate 5,399,657, forward strand.
TCTAGTATTAATAATATCAAATAATCATGGCCGTTCAGAAGTTGAATGGTAATGCACATATTTTTATTTAATAACTGACGTCATGTTATAGTAGTCAGTTCATGCACACAAAGATAATACATAAATTTAACACGTTTATCGAAGCCCTCGAGAGCGGATGATCTGCCTCCAACGCGTGTCTTACGACCGTTAAAAGCTTACAGGAAGACGAGTCTTTAACTTGATTGGTCCATCTTATCGGTGAATGGCCGCGAGATCTTTTGCCTTCTGTGTTCCAACTACAATCAGTTTCTCCAGACTTTCGTGGCCTCTGAGAATAGTCGAAAGACTGTAAGATTAGTTGTTGACTTGTGGAAATACGTTAAAGCTGAAATTTATAAACTCCTTTTAAATTTCAGCTTTAACTCCTCTTAATCGCTCCTTATAATTTCCAAATTATATTCGTTGTAAACAATAGCACATTAAAAATTTTGCGCAATTTGCTGTAAAATGTTTTCAAGAGTAGATTGAATAGGCATTTACTAAGCTAGTGTGCCTTAGCGTTTAGTCATTTCCACTTAATGTCAGTAGGATTTGTGGACCTTCAACAATCAAGCCTACTCCCTTCTCAAAGGCCGACAGGGCACCTGCAGCTCCATCGGTGTTTGGATATTTATGGGCGACGGTTATCACTTAACATTAAATGCGACGTAAGCTCGTTTGTTCTTATTACTGTAACATTTCAACACATGTTTGGAAAGGATTAAAAAAATATATTATTTGTTTACTGCGAACATTGTTATTGTGGTTTTGCAGTTTCGTTTACAACAAACATTTCGAAGTTATTTCATTTCCAATACCGCCTCTCTATGTAATCAGAAAACAAAAAAACATCCGTATTGCCACTGTAACAGCCAGTAAGCAATAACGCGCGGGAAACGCGTCTTCCATACGTTTTTGCATTAGCGTATTGAGTTAGTGTTTAGTCGCCGTTCGACTCTCGATACAAATCGTCGTCTCAGCATAATGTGGGGGTGAGCTCGATACGCTACGTTATTTTTTTCTTTCAATTATTGTGCTCTTTAGTGACAGTGTTTTGTGGTGTTAAACTCAATTGTTTATATTAGTTCATTATAATTGTTTTTTACCAAATAAGTTTTTCACAAGTAAGTTTCTTCGTGGCAATTTAATAGCCACCTTCGCAAAAATTATACGGTCGGTGCGGACCTGTTTCGATGTTGCCATAATATTAAACGCTGTCTTAACATTAATGCGTTGTATGTATATCACAATATCCTCTTGTGCAATAATAATACAATTTATTATAAATAAATACTTCTATAACATTCTTAAAACAGACAGTATTAATAAAAAAAAATACTGAACTAATTATTAAAAACCTTTTCTAAAATACAAATGCATAAAAATGTTATGTTAAAAGTAACTCCTCAAATCGTAATACTGAATTTAGTAACAATAAATAAAAAAAAAGAATTTTAATAAGATTAATGAAAATTATTATAAATACTATGTATTAAATTATTATTTTTTTACATTTATTAAAAAATAAAAGTAGTGATACTGATAAATTAAGTATTTGATTTAGTCTGACGGTCAAGGATCGAATCCCAGTGATCTTTAGACGAACTTTTTAAAAATGGCATTTGGCGATGAGATGTACCTTGACCTTTTTACATAGGCTTAAATTAAATAAGAGATTTTTTGTACTTATTAAAACGTAAAAGTTGGTATAAGCCGGCCGGAAATCGAACCCCTCATCGATCGTCAAACAAGACTAACGGTTGGTTATTAGGCTATCTATATACATTTATCTGTGCACTAAACAATGTTTTATAAGATAGTCCATTGCATGGAATTTTTTTTCAATTCGACTTCAAAAGAGGAGGGTCTCAATTCTTCTGTATTTTTATTATTATTTATGCAGTCATAGCGTAGGTTCATAAACCGTTTTAGATTTTTAGTGTTTGAAAGGGTTTGGTATCAATTAAGTCACTCATGAATTTTTACGAAGGAACTCATAAAAACCGTATGGAAGAATGCTTGTCATGTATTTCATAACGATAAAGAGCACCAATGTGAAAAAAAAAAGATAATTTAGGCGCCAGAACTTCGTAAAATAACAGTGATACTCCGGAAGTAAAACCGTGCGACCGCGCGTAGTAGTATTCAACGTTTCACCGCCTCGTTTGAATCTAATTACTTTGTGATTTAAATATACTTATTTATAATACTTCTGATAAAAACAGACACTCAAATACGGACGTGCTCACACACACACACATGCAATAAAACCTTTATATTCAAATACACACCCAAACACGTTTTAATTTAACTGTTTTTTTTTATTTACAGTTTCACGCCTTCAATTATCTTAATCGTAAATATTTTTTGATAAATGTTTTAGAAATAAGTGTTTTCATAGATTTTTGTGATAGGAAAAACGCATCTAATTACAATTTAATATATATTATATATTTAGATTTATAAGATATATCCAGGTAATTATTCTTTTTACTTGGACTTTATTTTTTCTTAATAATGAAAACAGGTAATATTATGCACGTTAGATAAGGAATGATGGAAATATGTGAAACTAACTCGACGTCTAATAAACTATAAAAAAGTCGTAAATGTGATAAATGTGATATTTATCTTTGACTGTACAATGAAGTATTGTGTGGAGATTTCGTGGTGGAAACGTCGCTCACAAACATATATGTGTATGAACAATGAATATTATTTTTAACCGACTTCAAAAAGGAGGAGGTTCTCAATTCTAGACTGTATTTTTTGTTTGTCAGAAGTTTCAAGTGATTGTACTTGATTCTTTACTTGAAAGCTGATGCTTCTCGTGTGGTCCTTCTATTCATTTCATTGCATTCTAATTTTATTCGATTCGAAGTCGTTTTTGTTTTTACTCTTAAACATAATTGTTATTATAAACACTATCGATAATCAGTTACTTTTCACAACTATTTGCAAACGATAAAAATCAAAGATAACGCTATCAAACTTGCCATGTATATACATATAATTACACCATATTACCTTCAGACTTTAAATGTCCAATTTGAAGTGTATATTGGTTGTTTATCTTAATGGATTTCTTTGTAATACCTACACATAAATTTGACAAGTCATTACACTAACATACTGTTTTTTATGTAAAAAAATTGAGTGCCTCTAAAGATAAACAAATTATTGATAAATATAAACTTAACCGTTTCACTCGTCACCGAAAGGAGTAGGCAGAGATTACTGATTTGACTTAGTGCGACCCTGACCTACTTCTTCCTCTTCATTCTATACAATAGTGTGTGGCCTGTATGTTTTTGGTTATTATCTCAGAACAACTCCATTTTAATTTGGTCCAATTCGGGCAGTGGCATCCTTGAGAAAATGATGTCTTTTAATTAAGTAGGTGCGCGAAAAATGGACGGATTTTTTTTTGATGAATACCACAGATTGGCCAGAGAAGCTGGACTGCTTCACTGGATTAAGAGGTGGCATAGCTGTTAGATCGCTTAGTCTGAACCTCTATCGCTATTAACTGGACACAAGGGTCCCCCCGGTGCGGGGTAACCTCGGCTTGGACGGTTACTATGTTACGCGTAAGGATTCCGATCCGAGGGCGCCCGAGAGGGCAGAAATGGACGAATAACTCGATGACACGCGAACCGATTTCGGTTAATAATTTTTTTATTGAAAAGTCTTCAATATTCTTTAAAATCTGAAATATTTTAATGGCCATGTCGAATGAAGACCTATTCCAAAGGACAGAATAAGGACGCGCACGTGTTGCGGTTGTCCCTACCTACCACGTCAAGTACCTCGCACCGAAAGAATTATCGTTACGTCATCTTAAGTGGGTCCAGTGGATACAATTTGAGGCGCCTAGCGTTATATCTTGTACTTAAACCGACTTAAAAGAAGTGAGAAGTTTTCAATCCGTCTGCTTTTTATGTTTCACAGTTAGTTGTTGCGAACCGCAACATTTTCCCCGGGTTTGGCTTTTAGGTCGTTTAACCTGAACCTCTTTTGAAAGGAATACAGCGCGGGGACCCTTGCGTCCCATGCGACAGTAGACCTCGGCTTGTACGGCGCCCGAGAGGCCCAAACTCGACTTTAACGATAGCTTTACCACGGAAAAGTTGTGCGCCGTGGTAAACAAACCGATTTTGGTGGTTCCAATTAGGTATTGTATTAATTTTGTTGGTGTGGGACCGTGGGTTGCGAAGATATACCAGGGAACTCCTAAAAATCGTATGAAGCATGATTGTCGATTGTGATATTTGTAGGTTTATACACCTAAGACTGATTATGTATTCTTATCGATATATGCTTCAGGAACGTAGTAGCGTTTAATATTTGATTTGAAGCCGTCTTTTATTTCACCAGTAAACACACTCGTTACAAAACTTGTAAAATAAACATACGTGTAAGTAAATAATGTTTTATAATATATGACGCAAAATATTTCGTAACTGCGACTTTGCTAAGCTATAAAAGAATTAAACAAGATTCTTTGTCTATAAGCTACTAGCTATCAGCTATCTCTATCATTTAAAGATATTAAGATTTGATAAACACATTTACGGCAGTTAAAATGCTGCGATATCATTTATCTTAAGGCTTTGATAAATATGAAATGCCTACTCTCGGTATTCAATCTTAAATATAGAGGAACAATCAGTAAGTAAGACTATTTATCTTTAGGTTTCAAATTAATTACTATATCTTCGGAAACTCCTAAATCGCCTTTCTGTCTTTACTAACTTATTTCTCCCTCCCAACTTTCGCCCGATCACACCTTTAGTTCTCTAGCTTACTCACAATCACTAGTTTACTCCCTTTTTTTTTTTTGTTGACGGGGAGGAAATCTTCAGAAAGATACCCCGCCTTCTGGGGGGAAGGCGGTGGTTATGTGGGGTTCTTACCCACTAAAACCTCCCCGGTGGCCCTTTCCTCGGTGCATGACGAGGGGCTCCGGGATCTCCAGTGGAACGCACCGGAGCCCGTCTGCACTGTGCTCAAGGAGAGCACGTCCCGGGGGAGGTTACTCCCTCCCCCCCTGTGCCCTCGCAGCGCAAGGCGACACGGGCCAGCCGATGTCGCCTTCTTCCCGGGTCCACTTTGGTGGACGACTCAGGCCCCCACCCTTGTCGCCCAGTGAACCCGAGGCCCCTTTTAGTCGCCTTGTACGACAGGCAGGGGATACCGTAGTCTTATTCTTGAGAGCCCAGAACTACAGGGCTGCACTAGTTTACTCCCTAAGTCAAGCGTGCGTGAAGAAGAAAAGAAGTTTTAATTAGGACATACTTTTGATGATTGATAATGCTTATCGGATTACTTAACCTAACCTAACAGCAGTGTGGAAATTGGAAGTCATTATATAAGTATTATATTAGTATTGTACTAGTAGTAGCATTTTATCAGTAACTGACGGTAAAACGCTTGTAATTTTTGTCATTATGAATACAGGACTTCTCTGTAAAGAGAGTATAAGGGCATAGTCCGCCACGCATCTCTAGTGCAGATTGGCAGACTTCACATATCTTAAAAAAAAATTCTAGGACATGTAGGTTTCCTCGAGATGTTTTCCTTCACCGCAGAGTGCGCGGTTTTTTGGTGCCGGCGCCGGGAATCGAACTCGAGTTGCTAGCGTATGCAACTTGAGACGACCGCCCGGACATTGGGCTGTCACGGCTCATTTGAAATGATATTGATTGATGATTAATCAAAGCAAATTAATTAGCATTATCACAATATTTAATGGCTATGTGTGTAAGAATTGTATTGTATGGAGAGAATGCGGTATATCTCCGCTTTAAACTTTCTTAAATATTCATTTTAATTTGTATAACAAATGTAGTATAATACTACAATACTTGTATTACACACATCACGCCTTATATTATTTAACAATGGTTCTTTTAGTAATTTTTACAATGGATGCCGGTTAACAATTCTGTGATTTTATTCCGTCGTATAAGCAGTTACGATATTACCATAAATATAAAGTACTTATTCACCAACCGGGGTAAGCAGACACACTAACCGTAGTTTGCTATTCGCCGAATTTAATTTAATAACACTAAAATAGCTTTACATAAAGGACCCAATAAGCATGTCCGTAAACCGTAAATCAAATCAACGGCAATGCCTACATTTTACAAAGAATAAAAGAGAAATATTCTAAACTCTTTCTATTTAGTCATATTCTATTTAAATTAGTTGTGATAGAGTACTTTTAAACAACTCATCGATGGAATTGTAACTTTTTTTACAAGCTTTAATTTATTTTCACCTGCCCGAGTTAGGTCGCGGGTGACGGTGGCAGGCTTTTGAAAAGAAACATGAGATGTTCTTTGCTTGCAGACCAATTGTAGACTGACTTTGTTTTATTAAAGCATTAGTATATATATTATACTAATACAATGGTGTTTTATAATTGCTTATGGTGGGAGTGTTATTAAATATGTTAATTTATTACACTAGAAATGCTGGACGAAGGGGGAGTATTTGACCCAACCTGAGGGGTCACGTTACTTTATTTGTGAAACTCGATGTGTATAGCGGTTTCTTTGCTATGCCGATAGAACTAGCGTTAGTTTATATTTTATAATTATTTACAATGGGTGTGCTATCAGATATCTAAATTTATTTCACTAAATATGCTGAACAAAGGGGCTTATATGACCCAAATTGAGCGGTCACGTTACTTATAACCATATCTCTGGAATTCGATGTTTATGTCGGCTTCCTTGTTATGCCGTTATAACTCCCGTTGTCTGTCGGTCTGTAATCAAATCAAGTTAAATTTGACCCATATCCCGGTTTCCGATTGAACTAAAATTTTACATTCATGTATAAATCGGATGACGATGCTATATTATTATGACATAGAGCTGACCTGGTAATAAAGCCGTAACTAAACGACGCAACCCTATCGAGTGTGGGCTCATTTGATTAGAACTTTTTAGTTTATTTTATTGAGAAGTAATAAAAACTTGTTTTAAGAAGGTATTTTAATAACTTGTTACTTATGTGTTACTGACTGGCTATCCACTCAGTTGTGTCAAATATATAAATATTGCTGGGTACCGATTCTCCAAATTTTTGTCAGACTTATTGGTAAATTAACGCTGACTTTGACCCAAAATTTGTTCACATGTAATTGGTGATATATGAGGTCAGAGATTATCTAAATAAAATAAAGTATACTACGCAGTTCTACTCGTATTAAATGTGCTTAATTGAGTGCTTATAGCAATAAAACTAGATACATATATACTGATAAATAAACTAGATATATATCTAACTACAAAACTAGATATTTTTATGTGTGTTAACTAGCGCTTGACCATGATCCCACCTGGTGTTAAGTGGTGATATAGTCGAAAGATGATACACGCTAGTTTAGTATGCCTATTCACACTACTCTTGAAGGCTCCCACGTCGTACTTGGACGGAAAGACTGAGGCCGGCAACTTATTTCACTACATATGATACTAAACTTGTTTTTGTTATTATTTATGATTGATTTGAGATTATTGACCTAAAAATTTATAATTAGATTACGGTTTTTGGTACAATTGTAAAATATCATTGGCATATAGCAGATTCGGGGCGCAGATTTTAAATGATTCCGCTGCCCGCAACTATTCACACAAATTCCTTTAACGCACAAGACAGAAATCAAAGTAACATTTTTCATTTACCATTTCTATATACAAGTATTATTTTTAGTGTTTCAAAATAAAGAAATAATTAGTGCTACCCGTACAAATATGGGGCTGGTGGCTCGGTTTTGTCTCGCTTATGTCCATCCAACCTATACGCTGCTGGGACGTTATAATATCGATGAAAACAATACTTATGCCATCTATTCAATTCAACAGTCACAACTGAAGACAATACATTGCGTGTAGCCATTAGATATGACATGACATTAGTTAAACGTCATAGCTCAATGCCGGAACTGTGACAAATCAAATCCGTTGTTCGTGAATAAAATATTCGGCCGTTGTAAATTCTATCGTATTTAGTTAACAACTTATCGTTACAGATGTTTGTTGGTGCGGAAAAGAGGTTGTATTGTGTGTTAAAACTGTGTGTTTTATGGTAGTGAGTGGCGATCGCGGCGCTTTGTTGCGGTCAGCGTGTTTGCGGCGGTGGTGGTCGGCGCGCTGGTCGCTCTGCTAGTGCTCCAGCCGTGGAGCAGTAGCGACCACTCACGCTACCCGCGCGCCGCTGTCGCTGCAAATGGCTACGAATGCGCATCGATTGGACGGTTGGTATAAAACCTTAATTTATTGCCCATTTTTCTACTAATCCTTGCGCGATATAAGTATTTTATGGGAAAGCCAGGGGTGGCCCCTTGATAAGATTCTTCTCCCAGCGATTACGCTTCCCGAAGTGGCATATAAGTTAGTTTATCTTAGATTGTCCCAATAGTTGCTTTTTTGTACGAGGCCTTACATCGGAGCGCCTCGCCATCGGAGCCGCTCCGGTACAGGCGAGCAGGGGCAAGGAGAAGGCAGTTCACCCTCCTTCTCCAACGACCTTAGTGGGGCTACTGGCGGGGAGTTGGGGAACTCCCCGCCGGCTTGCACAGGCTCCACCCGTCTGAGGGGTACCCTTGTGAGCAGGGTTACCTCTCCACAGCCGCAGGAGGCCTGGTTGTTCTTACCGGGCCTATCGCCGGGCGAGATGGTGAATGCTAACGCGACCCCATCTCGCCCATCATGGCGGAGGATGGCTCACCATGGGAGGTTTTAGTCGGTAGGGGTTCTTAGGCCGAGCCCGACATAACTCGTCCGCCTCCGACGAGTATGAATTAACCCATTTCCTCCCATGTAAAAAAAATAGTCTTTTGCCAATAAAATAGCTACCTACCGAGTCGTGGTTCGGCCCTCCCGGGCGCCCTCTGATCGGAACTGCTAACACGTGAAAATAGTAACCGTCCAAGCCGAGGTTATCCCACATCGGGGACCCTTATGCCGAGTTACTACCTAATAGAGGTTCAGGCTAAGCGACCTAAGAGCTATGCCACCTCTCAATCCGGTGAAGCAGTAAAGTCCAGCTTCTCTGGCTGTGTTAGTTCGCTCAAAAAAAACCCATGACTCTGAATACCGACAGAACCCCATCAGGCACCGTCGGTATGAGCATGTTCTTGTTCTGTATAGAATAATTATCGGTGTGCTGACCAAAGTCGTGTACTCCGCTCTGGGAATGGTAATATATTTGAAATTCTAAGTCGGGATGGAGAAATTCGTTCTGTGAAGAGTTTCCACCTGTGGAATGGTCTACTAAGTGAAGTTTGAGAGGCATACTCACTTGCTATTTTACAGTCTAAGCTGCATGTAATACAAAAATACAGTAAAGCAATTTGTGTGTAAAAGTGTACAAATAAGTTACCACAAACACAAAAGGAACTGAACATACATTTATAAGTCACTCAGGAAGCAGTCTCATTTTATAAATGATATTTTTTTTGACAAAAAACGTTCTGTACACTCATTTGTATGTATTTAGTAGTAATAGGAGGAGTTTCTCAATTCGTCTTTTGTTTTTTTTTTTGATTACCTCATACCTTTCGACTGGTGAACCGATTTTGGTGATTTCTTTTAATCTGAATTTGGTCCAATTCTGACAATGGCATCCATGAGGAAACTAAAATGGACGAATAATTAAATATCACGCCAATCGATTCCGATGTTCAATTTTTTATTGAATTGAAATGTATGTATTTCAAGTAGTTTGATGAGATCATCTCTCTGATTTCGTAATATTCCTAAGATAATTCGGAAATACAAAGACGGCGTTCACGCGTAATACCGTTTAACGTTAGGTTCGATTTGAAGTCGGATTTTGAAATCTTTCTAATACACAAATTGGAATAAATTGCAGAGAAATATTAGAGAAGAACGGCTCTGCAGTAGATGCGGCGATAGCTACCCTGTTCTGTGAGGGCTTGGGCTGTGCGCAATGTATGGGGCTCGGTGGCGGATTTCTCGCAACGATATACGACGCGTCCACCGGGCGGGTGCGCGTGATCAACGCGCGAGAGCGGGCCCCAGCGGCCACGTACGAGACTATGTACGACAACAAGTCCTCCGTAGTGGGGGGCTTGGCCGTCGCCGTGCCCGGCGAGCTCAGGGGTACGGCGAGATGTACCGGGAGTACGGACGCCTGCCCTGGAGAGAACTGGTGACGCCGGCGGCGGAACTGTGCCGCAAGGGGCACCGCGTCAACAACTACATGGGCCGCGTTCTCCTCTCCTACAGCGACAGAATCAAAGCGGAACCCTCTATGAGGTAAGATGTCACCGATGAAACACAAATCACATGAGTTCTGAATGCATTAATAAAAATATTATTCGACACAAAACAAGTATAAAAGTATAGTTATAGTAAGTATAAAATCAGCCCTCTAGTTCTGGGCTCTCAAGACTAAGACTACGGTATCCCCTGCCTGTCGTAGAACGCGACTAAAAGGGGCCTCGGGTTCACTGGGCGACAAGATTTGGGGCCTTTGTCGTCCGCCAAGGTGGACCCGGGAAGAAGGCGACATCGGCTGGTCCTGCACTGCGAGGGCACAGGAGGGGAGGGAGTAACCTCTCCCCGGCTCTCCTTGAACACAGTGCAGAGGGGCTCTGGTGCGTTCCTCTGGAGATCCCGGAGCCCCTCACCATGCACCGAGGAAGGGCCACCGGGGAGGTTTTAGATGATAATAACACATAACCGCCGCCTTCCAGAAGGCGGGGTATCTTTTTGAAGATTTCCTCCCCGTTAACAAAAAAGTATAAAATAAAAAATAAATTAAATAAATATTAAATAACTCAAATCATAAAAAGTAAAAATGAAAAATAAATCAAATAAATATAAAATAAATCAAATCATAAAAATAAAATAAAAAAATTGACCAGAAAATAAAACTAAAATTTGGGATGGACCACCGTTATCACTTAGCGATATGACTAGATAGTAGCCGATTATGCATATAAAATTTCATAAAAATCGACCAAGCCGTTTCGGAGGACTAACATTGTGACACGACAATTTTTAAAATATAAAATAATCAAAATATAAGATATAACATAGTACAGGCGACGTATAAACTATCGAAGGGACAACCGCTACAATATTTTTCTTTTATCTTTTTTATAAGAAAAATGGAAAACGAGCAAATGGCTCTCCTGGTTTTACATCCGAGTTCACGCAATATCAGAGGAATTACGATGTGTTGCCATCTTTTAAGAATGGTTAGGCCTTCGTTCACTTCTCAACGGCTAACTGTGAGTTCCCTGGTTGTGCCCAATTCATGAAGCGTAGTAGATGCTAGCATAGTGAAAGCTAACAATGCTAACGTGATTTTAAAAAATTATAAACATTAAAAATAAATTAACCATTCTCAATCGAACCGAAGAAATTTCTATGGTCAAAAGTAGTAAAATGACTTGAAAAATAACGAGAGACTTGGCTCAGACGTACCAGAGGTACACCACTCTCAATTTACCTCATTATAACTTGAGTAAAAATAGACTACATAATTCTAGACCAAAAATAATTAAGATGTTGACATAATTAAAATATCTGTGGCTACGTTTTTGTGTCACATGGCATTCTAAATCGCTCAACTGTTAAAATTTTTATCCATGAACCAGTCTATTATACAACGCTGTGACTAATCCAATAATTACCTATTGTGAAGCGAAACAAAAAATAAGGCATATTTCCGTTACAATTGCATGCTGTGGAAATTTTTACTTACAAAAAAAATTGACCTTGACTTTGATTAAAATTGATATGGTTTGTAGAATTTTATTTATTCTGTGGCAAGTTTACCTTTTTTCAATACTGCTAACAGTGATACAATAATAGTATTCTTTATTATATGGAAACAATACACGTAGTTACCGCGGTTACTGCGTATAAAAAAAGAAAGACGAAAAAAAATGCTATAACCCTAAACAGTTCTTTTTGATTAATGTCATATTTTTCTACAGATATATAATATATACCGTATCACAATGGACTAAACGTTCTTCTTTATAATAAGATTTTTACTTTAACAGGGAGGTATACGTGAATCCAGAGACGGGGGAAGTTTGGAACGAGGGCGACTTAATCCAGGAGCCAACACTAGGTCGAACGTTAGACATAATAGCAGAAGAGGGCCCGGAGGCGATTCACAACGGTTCACTTACCGCCGCTCTCGTCCGAGACATACAAGAATTCGGCGGCATCGTCACCGAAGAAGATATGAGGAATTACAGGTAACTGTAGTCTTACGATTTATGGGATTACTAATTTTATCTGAGCGCATTATTAAGGCCAGAGAATGCAATACGTTTCAAAAAATTTCATCCGTCTTATGTCTCAAGGTAACGAACGCGAATGGGACATTCGTTTAGATAGATAGATAGATATAACTTTATTGTACAACAAAATCAAACAAAAGGCATTACATAAATAAGGTACATTTACAGTTCGTTGTACAATGGGCGACCTTAGCGCTAAGTATAGTATGTTGAAAGTTTAGTATGATCTAAGAGTAAAAAAGTAAATATGTGTTAAATCGGCGCGCAAAATTTCGTCGCACTCGTCAAAATAATCTCAATGAATTTCTTTCTTTGCACAGAGCGGAGTGGCAAGAACCAATCGAAGTGCCAATAACGGACGATTTCACTCTATACTCCGTCCCACTTCCGGGCTCCGGCTCGGTGCTGGCGTTCATCCTCAACATGCTGAGCGGATGGGTCGGCGCCGACACAGTAGCGCCATTGGAATCCAACCTTTATTGGCATCGTATAGTCGAGAGTTTTAAATACGCATACGCGAAGCGCACGGGCCTCGGCGATCCTTCACGAGTTAACCTATCACACTCTATTTCCCAGGTAAATTAAACGTATCTTCTACGATGGTACAATAACTGACGGTTTCTCTTCTGTTATGTACGTTACAACAGTGGTAAAGAATTTCGAAAGCGACGTGTAAAATTCCACTTATATTTTGAACCCACTAAAAACGAGAAAGTTACCAATCGTTTATGTTTTTAAATGAATGTATAAGAATAAAAGAAAGGGTATAGACGCAAGAATTCCATGTCCGCGTCAGCGCGTTGTAGCATTTAATCCGTTACTCTTTCGTTTTGAAGCAGGTTTTGATTACTGGTAAATATACTTGTCTTCGGTAATCTGTATATTTATTTATCTGTATAAGATTCATAAAATGCTATTTTTAGTTGCACTACCCTCTTAGCCTTTTAACTACCAAACAGCTGGAATTACATGCTAAATAGCATTAAATTCGCCTTTGTATGTACATTTCGGTACAATAAAGATTTTATCTGTCTATCGATTGTTTATAATTACGGACGCTGTACACATGATTTTTCAAAACTATTAATTTAAAACTTTTTTTTTAATGAAAGTAGCTTAAGTTATTCCATATTACTTCAGCTATCTGCCAGTGAAAGTCCCGCCAAAATCAGTCGAGCAGTTCCAGACAGCCGAAGTAGACAGACAAAAATTGTAAAAAAAAATATTTTGGTTTAGACCGTTTCTACATTCATGTGCATGTAAAATCGGTTATTTTAATGTTACAAACAAACACTCCAATTTTAGTTATTTGTATAGACATTATGTTAATTCAAATTAAATAAAAAATTACTAATAGAGCCCTGGCGCTGTGAGATAATAAGTTTATTACGTAGACATAATATTTATCTCCTTGTAGTTAGAACGTAACCTGTCATCGCGCGATTGGGCGGAGTCTCACCGCAGCCTAGTGGACGACACGAGGACCTTCTCCGACTGGCAGCATTACGGAGCTCTGTTCGAGGGTGCAGACGACCACGGCACCGCGCACGTCGTGGTCGTCGCACCGGACGGCAGCGCCGTGTCAGCCACCAGTACGATCAACTACATGTGGGTACCTGCAACTGTTACAGCGGATAAAAGAGTGGCATAGGTCGTAGATCGAACCTCTCTTTGTGTTCGTGTCTAATTTTTAGACTAAACCAAGAATTACACACGTATAGCGTGAACAAGGTCCACGTTTTCACATTTCATTTTAGCATAGCAATTCTTTCTCTCTTTCACTAGTGTCGGTCCCTCATGTCTGAGGATCGTAGTCACCATCAGGGTTGCGTTTGCAGCGGATGAGCGTCCAACGGTTTCCAAGTTAGAGAACGACAAGTCATTTAAAATTGATCGGTCCATTTTGCGGCGGGAGATCTTTTGCCAATCAGTTTCTCCATAATATCGTCGCTTCTGCGCATCGTGTGGACAAATACGCTATTTTCGAGCTTTTAATCAACTATCAAAAAATAAAGTTCTGTATTATTTTATATACGTGCACTCATACCGCCGTCATTTATGAGCCGATTTTAATATTTTGTTGTTGGAAATTAGATACAAAATATTTTTATTGGCATTGGCCATTAGGTTCCGAAGATAAAACAGGCAACTCCTAAAAACCGAATGGAATGAAGAAATCGTAAATATGCATAATAAGTTTCAAATTGTATATTCCAGTTGGGGATCACAGAGGCGGTCTACAAGTCTTGGTATAATGCTAAATAACGAGATGGACGATTTTGCGATACCGAACCGTGAGTCAGCTTACGGCCTCCCGCCGTCGCCTGCAAACATGCTTGCGCCGGGACTGCAGCCTCTCAGCTCTATGGTGCCAAGTATAGTCGTGTCGAACGATGGAGTGGCTGGACTGGTGCTTGGTGCTGCTGGTGGCACCAAAATTACAACACAGGTTGCCTTGGTGAGTACAAATTTTGTTTAATTGAAGCTACCCATTGAGCTATGGTACTCTCGAGCTAGAATGCGTAAAGGGCTCAAGACGAGACTCAAGACCTTTCAAAGGAAGAATGCTGAGAATTTTAAGAGCTCGGTTACCTCTCAACATAGTGAAATTGTAATTCCTTCATGCTAGGAGCGGTAATTTATATATATAAAAGAGAAAGTGTGTGGGTTTGTTCTATATAGGCTTCGAAACGGCTGGACCGATTTCAATGAAACTTTCAGCGAATCTACAGATTGACCTGGCGAGTAATCCTGTAAACTTTTGGCAACGATCGGAGTACTCCTCTTTTTGAACTGTCAAATACACCTTTTATTTACTATGATGATATTTTATTGTTTTATAACCCAAATTTGTATTGACCATGCGTTGTGTATATTTATGTCATTATGAACCATATTGAATTACAATGGAATATACTGAATTATAATGAAGTATAATAACGTATACTGAAGTATATTAAAGATAATAATTAAGGATTTTGAAATATTCAAAGTAAGATATAGCGCCGCGAATGTATCCGTTTACAAAGTAATCGTTTACAAAGTAATGATAATCTTCACCCGCTCAAGAAGAGAATGAATACGGAGAGGAATTAATAATTTAATAACGGGTGGCCCATAAGTCCTTTGATATGAAAAAAATTATTAAAATAAAACTAATTACATTATGAATAAAATTTTTATTTACAAAAAGCTTAAAAACGGGAATTATTTTTGAAAATAACATCTTCTAAATGTAATCCGTTGCGATCACGGCACTCTTGCAAACGACGTCTAAAATTGTCGATGACTGCGCGGCACGTCACTGCTGAAATGCTTGTCATTTCTCTGCGGATGTTTTCTTTTAGGGCCTCAATTGACCGCGGGTTTGTGTCGTATACTTTAGCCTTAAGGTAGCCCCACAAAAAATCCATCGGGGTCAGATCTGACTACGTGGAGGCCAGGAAATGTCTCCTCTCTTAGAGATCACTTTGCCAGGAAAAAGTTGACGGATAACGGGCATAGCAGTGTTAGAGGTGTGAGAAGTGGCCCCATCCTGTTGAAACCACGTCCTGGCATTAAAGCCTGAAAAGTTTTGCAATTCTGGTATGAAAAACTCTTCGATCATAGCCACATATCGCTCCGACGTAACAGTAACTGCGCGCCCTCTGCCATCCTCAAAGAAGTAAGGCCCTAGGATACCATGGGCTGACATAGCGGCCCAAACAGTCACTTTCGGACTATGTAAGGGCTTCTGATGCTTAAGTTTTGGATTGATGGGGCTCCAATAGCGGCAATTTTGTTTACTAACATGCCCGTCAAGATGGAAATGAGCCTCGTCAGAGAACATTATGTTATTAAAGGATGTAAACCGATTCAACATTTCATTCGCATAATTTTGTCTTTGAATACCGTCAGTTTCCTTTAATTCTTGAACCAACTGAATTTTGTAAGGGTGCATATGTAAATCTTTCTTCAAAATCCGTTGTAACGATGTCCTGATACGTTTAATGCTCTGGCGCGCTTACGAGTTGACTGTGGCGGATTTTCGCGAATAGACTGTGTCACTGTGTTTATGTTTTCTTCCGTACGTGACGTCCTTGGGCGACCCAACCGCGGTTTATCTAACGTTGAACCGGTCTCCTCGAACTTAGCAACCCAGTTTTTAATCGTTTGAAGAGTTGGAGTGTCGTCAAAGTTGTGTAAACCTTTGTGTTCTCGAAATTTACGCCGCGCAACCGTTGCCGAATTGTCGTTTTATAAAACTCGCGCACACAAAACGCACGGTCCGCTCCGGTAAAACGCTCCATCGCGACTAAATTCCCAGAAACCGAAGAACCTCCCGCCGCTTCCCCGCACCGCTCACGCGCGCCCTGTTCGTTTTATTCAAATTTTACTTTTCAAAGGACTTATGGGCCACCCTGTATATTGTAAAAGTATATTTAACTTTTAAATTAGATATTTAATGATATAAGTTTATTGTTTAAATGAAATAAAGCAAAATCTAGCGGCGAAGCGGCGAAGCTGGGTACGCTAGTCATTCAAAAAAATGCATTGAACGTTTTTATATTGCTCCTATTATTAATATCGTGTCATAATCACAGTGTTAATTTGTTGTTTGTCAATCAAGTGTGGATTAAATTGTTGTATTATGTATACTGCAATCTGTTGTGGACAGCCTTGACACACCTCTCTCGTTTCTTCCAAATCAATTACTCACGCTCGCAAAAGGGGTACCGTAGATATTGCAACGCACACGGTCGGTAGCGTTGACAAAAAAGATATGCGAAATTCATTCGTAATTTGTAATGCTACTACAAACTTGTATCAAAAATGTAAATTACATCCCGTCCTCGGAAGACCGAGACATGTCGACCCGGAATACGCTTGACAAGATGATTTTAAAAAATTAAGCTTCCTACATCCTTTGTCCCATTGTTAAAAAGCACTTATTTAGAATACTGTCTCCATCCAGAATCAATTTAATAGTTTTAAAAAAACGGTACAATAGTAGAACAAGGTAAAAAACAATAAAAGATGTTCATCTTAATACCGTAGTACACGCGCCAACACTCTTTCTATACATAAATAAATGTATTGCTTGCATGCAAAATGTTCATCCTATCCTTACAACAATTTCATATGACATTTGATGACAGCTTCCTCTTACAAATGCGCTCATCCGTCTGTAGACGTTTCCACTTTATTCACTTCTCCGACTCGTTGGACTCTTTCCCAGTATATGCAAAGAGATTTTTTGTTTATCAATATGCTTAAATTTATTAATCTAGATACCCAGAATATACATCTTTCATACTGCAAGTTTTTAATTTTCATAAATAATACTAGATAATTAACAACGAGCTATGGAGATGGCCATGCTCGAAGTATCTCTACGAAGAATGAGGAGATCCGTAGACGCACGAAGGTAACCGACATTGCTCGCCGGATAAGCAAGTTGAAGTGGCAATGGCGCCAGGTGGTCTGACGACCTCATAAAGGCCGCAGAACGTAGCTGGATGCGTGCCGCTTACAACCGGTCCTTTTGGAAATCGTTGAGGGAGGCCTATGTCCAGCAGTGGATGTCTTACGGCTCAAATTATGATGATGAATTATGCTGTTTATTATTTTTCGAATTATATGCCTTAACTATTTGTCAACCGACTTCAAAAAAGGATTCTCAATTCGTCTGTATGTTTTTTTGTTGTTATGTATGTCACATAACTTTCGACTGGGTGAACCGATTTGGATGGTTCTTCTTTTAATTGAAAGATGGCGCTTCTCGTGTGGTCCAATTCTTACAATAGCATCCATGAGAAAACGATATAAATCTCAAATTTGCATTAAATATGTGCGCTTCATATAGACGAATAACTCAATATCACGCAAACCGATTTCGGTGATTCATTTTTTGTGGGAAAGGATGTACTTCAAGGGTAGTTACATCAAAAATGTTCTGATTAATTCTATTTCGTAATATTCCTACAATAATTCGGAAATAGAAAGGAACGTCATCGCGTAGTAGTCTTTAACGTTTCATTAGATTTGAAGGCGGTTGTTGTGTTTACCCTTAAATATACCTGTGCATGTTAACATGTGTGATGCAGTAGATTCAACCTTCAGAAGGGACACATTCAATGGCTTAGAGGAACTTATTTTTCGCCGCTTCTGGTCTTGTAAACCGTAAATCTCTAAGATTATCCTTAATTATCAGTTACTAGCGTAACCAGCAGTTTTTGGCTAGATTTTGCTTTAATTTATTTAAACAATAAGCTTACATCAGTAAACGGATACATTCGAGGCGCTAAAACTTACCTTGAATACCTCAAAATACTTTATTATACTTCAATATACTCCACTCTACTTCAATATGTGAACCACCAATGACATTTAAATATACACAAATGTCAATACAAATTTGGGTCATAAAACACTAGAATATCATTATAGTAAATAAAAGCTGTATTTGACAGTTCAAAAGAGGAGTGCTCCAATCGTCACCGAACTATACAGGATTACTCGCAAGGTCAATCTGAAGATTCCATGAAAGTTTCATTGAAATTGGTCCAGCCGTTTCGGAGCCTATATGGAACATACCCACACACTTTCTCTTTTATAAATATAGATAAAACGTAACCGCATGCAAGCCTAGCAAGATATTGTCACAGTTTCCTTTTATTGATACCGACTGATTAAGAGCATTGTGAGTCTAGTGATGATGTGATGGTATTAAGACAGGTGTGATGTTTCCGATGCTTATAATTGTATTTTAATCTCCAGGCTGTGATGCATATAATCCACGAGGATAGTGAACTCCAAGAAGTAATGCAGCGTCCGCGTCTTCACCACCAACTTGTGCCAATGGAAGTAGAATATGAAGCAGACTTCAACCAGGTAAGTATTTACTTATTCCCATATTCCTCTTACAGTTTTCACAAACCTTATCAAACTTTCAACTTGATTCCCTTTGCATTTAAGTTGTATATCGTATAAGAAGAAGTAAACAATAAGCTCTCAGGTTATTATATTATATACATTGAACATCAATCTTATAGCAATGGTACCTTTTGCTATTACCATGGTACCAGTCCCATGACATGATATCTGTTACCCATGACTTGCTACTCTGCTAGAGAGCAGAGCTTGGTTGGCTACCTCTCTATCCGCTGATGTTGGAAAAAACTTCGGAATAAAACCCTCAAAGGCTTTAAAAAAATTATACAGATATTGCAACGGAAATGGCTCTAAGGAAAGTGTCCTTAGTCCTTCTTTTATTTAGAAGTACTCTGACCTCGAGACCGCGTGCTTATTCAATACTATAAAAGAGTAATTACAATTATTTACTTTACGATTGTTATTCTTATCCACCGTATATAAATAATAAATAGATAAGACATATCGCAAGAGCGCACTTTTCAAAACCAAATTTAAACTTTGAATTACGCAATACCAATCGTATCTGGCTGTCTTAGACTGTTAATGTCAGAATTGCGACATTTATTTAGAGGCAAGCCAAGTGAATGCACAGTTCGTAATGGTCATGACCATGATGGCTTTGTTCTGCAATCATTTGGGTTATGTGATATTTCATTCTAGTTAATTTATACTAACATAGCTTTAACATGTTCATCATTTTCCCGCCGTTTGATTATTCTAAATTACATTGAAAATGCTGACACCGTGCTTTGTCTGTCCTATCAAGTTCAATAAATATAATCAAGATACAATTTAAGACTACTACAAGATAAAATAATTTTTCTTTAATAATCTCTGAATATCCGATTGTCAGAGTTGATATGGCATATTTAACTCGTGTATACTTTTATCTTTATTCCTTATTTTAATAACCATATAACCTTTCCATTTTAGGCAATAGTAGAATCTCTACAAGCAAGAGGCCACGCGACTACGGCACGGGGACCGACCGCTGGTTTCGCTGCAATGGTGGCGACGGCCCGAGACCAGAACGGCTACTTGGTACCACAGACCGACCGTCGGAGAGTTGGTAGCACTGACGGTTTCTAATAAGAATATACATATTAGTTAACATCTATAAAATGTCGTACTGATATATATTACAATTTAAAAATTCAAATTATAGTGTTGGCACACTATAATTTGAATTTTTTAGTAGAAAGTTTTAGTAACATTGTTAATAACAAAATAAAAATTTTCTTATTTAGGCGCATTTGTAAGTCAGTTGTTAGACTTTAAAAAACGGAAAGTTTAGTCTTACAATTTCGAAATGTTCAGTATAAAAAGGAGAAATCTCTATGAACAACTAAAATACACGGGTTGTTTATTTACAATAGTTTGTTAAATATTGTTACTGCTGAAAATCTGTATATGTAGGACGTGGAATTTAGATTCCTAGAAAACTTTTAGATTGTGTCATATATTGAATGTAATTTATATAAATTACTGTAGCTACTGTATTTTATTGGTTTTGGTTGTAAATAATGTTTTCATTATGATTTTAATTTATATGTTGCTGTGATGTCTATGTTATTTAATATAAATTTAAATAAATTCGTTGTTAATTTTTTTTTTATACGTTAATAATAGTTATTCCTGCAACTCAAATATCCACCCCTCAATAGGCAACGAATGTGTGACAAACAATTCCATGTTTTCCATAAAGTCTAAAATAAAACCTTTACTATTTACAACTATATGAAGACATGGTCGATCCTACGTTTATCAGACCTATGTTGCTATGTTGTTTGAAGATGTCAATAGTCTAATTATTACTAATACGACTATTAATGTAAAATATCCCATAGCTTATTTTGGAATGGTTTACAGGAATGTCAATAAAGTTCGTGATTTTTTTGTAGAATATTTTTTTAAAGCACTGCAATGGGTTAAGGTAACGTGTAACATTGTTGATGGCTTTTCTTTACTGTTTTGACGGTCCACTGCTGAATTTTACTGATGAAAGCCTCGTTTGCTCAATTCGATGCCCTACGTACATTAATGTATTTTGGTTTGAAAGACCCCGCTAATAGTAAAATTTCTTGACTAAGTAGACGAGTACGTCTAATTATTGTTTGTAGATAACGAGCGCAAAGCATTTTACGCAGTATTCGGTAATATTCCAGATCACACTGAAGTGCTACAAAAAATAATGCTACAGGATAATCACCTTAATCACATTTCGAAAACAACATTTGTAACGTAAATACAAGTGACATTGATATGGAGGGCGTATATTTTTAAGTGATGATTGCAGTTATTAGCCCGAAGCTTTTACAACTTCAACGGATTGAAACGTGGAACCACGCTCTTAGCCTAATCCTATAATATACAATAAATTTCTTTTATGATGATATGATTATTCATAAGAGTTTTAGAGTTCCGCTCGGCTCGCCTGCGTCGGCACATCGACTTGAATCGTTTTCAAGGCATGATAGCAACGGATTCAAGGGGTCGAAAAAAGACGCGATCAGCTTTGTTGATCGGATTACATTTTTTCCGATTATTGGTTTTCTAAATGTGTCACTTCCCTGATACTCAAATTAAAATAGAAATCTGCTTGTAATGTGGTGGAAGTTCGAGTGTTTAATAATTAATAATATCCTTTATTATGTTTTGAATTTAGCCTGTTTGAGCGTGTCTCGTGTTCGATCAGTAGAACCAGAAGAGTGCTTATTATGGTGACAATTATTTACCTTTTTTTAATTCTTAATTAGTATAATGTGCATGGGAATACCGTTCAATTAACATGTCCGTAATTCCAAATTGCTATAGTGGTTATTGTAGGATATATACTCTGTGATATAAAGCAATTATATTATCTGTGTTGTGATACCGTGCAAATTACAAAAACCATTCGCGCCAAGTCAAACTAACCGTGCTCATTGCAATTTCTAATTTATTATTGAAGAGGAGTTATACAAAGCCAGTCGATACATAAATACGATATTTATTTCTAATAAATGTAATAAGCCATTATGGCATATAAACTATCGGAAGGATGTTTAGAGGTATATTCCCGAGTTCAGTCATGAACTAACGTTATTAACGTTTATTGTATATATATTACTTATATATTTTTTTAGATTAGAATGTTATCATAGAATTTAAACATGTAACCTTGTCTCCGTATGGTGTATTTGATTTGAGCATTATTATTTTCTACAACAGGTCATTATGAACGGTGGTCATTATGATAAACCAATAATGCAGATCCTCGGTAACAAAAAAATTCAAGGTAGTGGAGCGAACGAAAGGTTCAGATTGTTGGTATCAGATGGTAAACATTCGCTCAGCTTTGCCATGCTCGCTACTCAACTAAATGATAAATTGATTTCCGGCGAATTGTCAGATTACTCGGTAGTTCAAGTAGACCGATTTATCACCTCACTGGTAAAACCAAATTCAGATAAGTAAGTAAAAGAACCTCACTTTATAGAAAATTATTCAAACCCTGCAAAATATACGAGACATACATGTTGCACCATGAGTTTTTATAATTCAAAATTTTGGGTACAGTTGTATTGCTTTGTCTTGTTGCTTAGTTTAATAATAAAAGTATTACTATTTTCCTTCTGATTTAAATTATTACATCAAGTAACTGCTGTGACACCAAAATAACAGCTAGAAAAACAAAACTTGAGAAAGGTAGAAACCTGCTGCAAAATAGTGAGCTCCTACTGCTGATAAGACATACCATTTGTGTTTTAAGGATCACTTCCTTTCTGCCCTACTGTGTGTTTGTTTAAGGTTGAAAAAACTTTATTATGTATATTTTTCAGGCGAGTCATGATATTATTAGAAATCACAATCATAGCTCCTGGATCAGAAGTGGGCAAGAAGTTGGGAAATCCTCAGACATGGACTGAGGATTCAACACCAACACCTGCACCAGCCCTGCAGCCTGTACCTAAGCCAAAACCAATGCCATCCCCCATTGCCAAACCTACCCCAAATCCAGGGCTCGACTCGAGCATGTTATCATCACAAATGACACATCCAATTGCAAGTCTTAGTCCATATCAAAATAAGTATGTATGATTATAAAGACAGTTTCAATATGACTGAATAAATTCGTATAAATTAAAATCAATAATTTAGTGTACACTAGCTTTATACATTATTTCAACAGATTCCAAAAGCTTTGAATGGTAACTTTAATTATGCAACTTGCAGCTTAAAAATAGATAATTATCATAAATAGATTCGTACTAGTCATTACTAATAGCTGGGACAATTATCCTTCAGAGAAGGCTCTATCCTTATGTAACATATCAAGATTTAATAACCATAAAGAAATAATAACACTCTCAACTATTTAACTCCAGCGATCAGATGAGGAAGGCAGCAATAATGTAGCTAACATTAAAATATTTACTAATGGTTTATATTATTATGTCAAAAAAAAAACGATTATTATATTTATATATAATTATATTAAAATATGATTAATGTGAAAGGCAAGTTTAGGTTTATTTATAGCCAATTATTCAAAGTTGTAAATATAATTGTTCCTAAATTTACATAAAAGTTTATGATGTCGACAGATGGGTCATAAAAGCTCGGGTGATGAATAAATCAGCAATCCGTACCTGGAGTAATGCTCGTGGCGAAGGAAAACTGTTCAGCATGGATTTGTATGATGATAGTGGAGAGATAAGGGCCACTGCATTTAAAAATGAATGTGATAAGTTTTACGATTTAATTCAGGTAAGTAGTTTGTCTTTATTTCTATTTAACACAATAGATTCTCACATATTTTATTGAATTTAGCATAGCAGGTTTTATGATAATTGGAAACCACATATAGTATTTAAAGTTACATGTTTCCCATGTGAGAGTGACCGCTCGCAAAGCCGGCGCAGCTGCGGCGACTGCTGAAACCAATAACGGGCGTAAATGTGTGGCCTTGGGAGAGCCGTATATATTTGTGGCTTTTGCCGCGGAGGCCTTGGGGTGCGGAAGCCCGTCTGCTGTTCAAGGAGATTTCCGCACGCCTCCTTGGCACCTTAGGGGATCCAAGGGCTGACGCGCATTTCGGACAAAGATTAAGCCTGGCCATTCAACGGGGAAATGCCACTAGCTTCCTGGGCATCCTGCTCTGCGAGCGCAGTGATTTGGGGTCGATTTTTTACATTATTTAGTTTTAGTTTGGTATAGGTTTACAGTTTTACCTATTATTTATAGTTTTTAAATATTAAAATTATTGTTTTAGTTGTAGACCTATTTGTTATTGTAAATATTTCCCAATAAGTTTTATTTTGTTGTACTTTTTAATATTAATTGAAATTAAATAAATTATGATGTTAAAGTCACACATATATATATATATGTGTGAATTTGCAGTCAGTGGAACACACATATATATATATACACTGTTGGGCGCAAGCCTTCTCTGTACAGATAGTATAAGGGCATAGTTCGCCCTAGGGCGGATTGGCTGATTTCACATCTTAGATTCATTTTGTAAGAATTTTCTTGTTTTCATACATTTAAAATTGCATCAAAATGAGGCGAGACCGTCTGGCTTTTCTGTAAATCAGATTTTTAGAATTAAGTCAGTGCTGAAAAAGCCAATAGTAACTTTATACTCTTTTTTTTATCCTGTACAGGTTGATAAAGTGTACTACATAAGCCGATGCCAATTAAAGACTGCAAACAAGAATTTCTCGCACTTAAAGAATGATTACGAAATGACTTTCAATGCGGATACTGTAGTGTCTGAATGCATGGAGGATACGTCATTGGTTCCCTCAATTAAATATGATTTTGTTCCAATCAATGAAGTAGCCAATAAGAATTCTGACACAATACTTGGTAAGTGTTTAGTTACTATATATTTAGCTTATCTTTTTTTTGTCTTGAGGGGGAAAATCTTCAACAAGATTTATGGTTCTTACCCTGGAATCTACAGTGGAAAGCACCAGAGCCCCTTTCCACTATGCTCAAGGAGCACATCCTGGAGAAGATCCCTTTTAGTCCCTTTCCACAACAGGCAGATGATACCATAGCCTTATTCTACGAACCCAGATCTAAAGGGGTTATATATTTAG
This sequence comes from Meandrusa payeni, assembly GCA_029286785.1. NCBI lineage: Eukaryota > Metazoa > Arthropoda > Insecta > Lepidoptera > Papilionidae > Meandrusa > Meandrusa payeni. The sequence goes on from JAGSMX010000027.1 coordinate 5,424,989, forward strand.
CTTATCTAAGAAGGTTAAAAAAAAATTCAATTTTGATTTCTTCCAGATTTGATTGGAGTATGTAAGAGTGCTGCGGAGGTAATGGAATTAACAGCAAAGAGCACTGGCAAGCTTCTTAAGAAACGAGAAGTGATGCTTGTGGATTCCTCTGGTGGAGCAGTAAGTGTATAATGACATCTTTGTTGAAAACTTTGTTCAACGCGCTGGTACGCAGTCAGAAACGAATGCTTTTATTTGGAATCCGCTTGACGAAAAATACAATCTCACGGTGGAAAAAATTCAAATTAATTTTTGTAGGTTTTTGTATTATAAACAGTACAGCGTGTATCCCTCCTTCCCGCGCTTATATCCGAGTGTCTTTGTACTGTGTATGGTCAGATATAGCCGGCTGCAGGTGAGAAAGTACGTCTCGTTAGTTAAATATGTATGGAGGATGCTGCGAGGTGTATCATCCGGAAGTATAGAGGCCCATTGCAGATGCGGACGCCATATAGATTTGTTCACAGAATATGATTCAATAGCCCAATAATTCCATTAGCTAGAGTGTGGATTAGACCGGATTATAATGACATGAAACTATATATTTTTCTAACTATTTGTTCTGATATTTACATCTGAAATTTTAGATAACACTCACCCTGTGGGGCAGTGAAGCAGAAAAGTTTGATGGAAGTTCAAATCCTGTAATAGCTGCTAAGGTTAGTTCTATATATATATACTTACTAGGCTAGTGCTTGACTACAATTCCACCTGATGTTAAGTGGAAATGCATTTCTGGGTGCCTTCCACTAAATGCCTAATTCACACAATGTAAAAAACGAATTGCGATTACTATTTCAATCTACCCTACTAGGAAGAAAAAGATTGGTGTGTTTTCTCCTTTTTAGTGATTAATTACATTCATTCTTTTGCAGTTAATTGTAATATTTTCTTTTATATGGTGTTTTAGGGAGCCCGCCTAACAGAGTTCAATGGTAGTAAATCGCTGTCGTGTTTGTCCAGCACCATGGTCCGGATGAATCCGGACCTGCCAGAGGCGCACAAACTGCGCGGCTGGTATGACAACGGAGGCGCTGATATGGAAATTGTTAACATTTCTGCCAGGTAAGCTTTATTTGATAGCATAGTACGCTAGCAACCTGAGTTCGATCCCCAGGTTGAGTTATTGTTTTGTCTTCATTCTATTTACAATTTTTTTTTAATGCGCAGGAGTGGCGCCTACAGCGGCGGTAGCAACGAATGGCTGACGTTCTCAGAGGCAGAGGCGCGGCAGCTGGGCGCTGGCGAGCGTGGTGACTACTATAGCCTGCTAGGCGTTCTCACCTTCACGTTCTCCGACAATGCGGTGTACAAGGCCTGCCCCCAGGAGCAGTGCAACAAGAAACTCATCGACCAGGAGAATGGACTGTTCAGATGCGAGAAATGCAATCGCGAATATCCCAACTTCAAGTACAGGCTGTTGCTTGGTGTGAGTACCGTATTAAGATTTGTTTGCAAAAACAAAAACAAGCTTTATATCAAACGTCGGCGGATCATTTACAAATTACACATAGGACAATATAACCTCAATATACTTCTTTTTCTTCCTAAAACATTTCGCCTCGTGGTATCAGTTAATTGCCATAATTATTACCAATCGCCCAGCTTATCGGTTGCGGAACATTGGGAAGATCTGAGATTCGTGGACAAAGGTGGTAATGGCTTTCTGTAAAAGCTCGCCGACGGTCTGTAAGATGCTCGTGATTTCGTGGACCGAATTCCGAACCACCATCCTTCAAGAGCTTGGTATCAATGAGCGTCCACTAGGCGGATACTTTAGTCCTTTGGGCAAGTTAGCCGACGTGTTGGGAAACTACCCTTTAGAGCGTCTGGCCGTGCAAGGCAAAGTAGAAGGAATCAGATCCCCAATTCGATGGACGGATCAGGTCTGAGGTATGGTGGGTGCTGCTGTATACGAATATGCCTGATTGACGGCCAGCAGACGAAGGTGGCGAGACGTCGTACAACGGGTGCTATCTGCTGCCCAACCCACTGGTCATCATGATGACCTCGACCACTCTGACAAGAACCAAAGACCAAGAACAAGAATAGTGGGCAGTATCATAATGTAAATGTGTACATTGTTAGTGGGCCAGTATTCAGATATTCCATCTTATTAATATGATTTGTTCACATAAGACTCTTACCTTATTAATAAAAATATAAATGTACTAGGATCATGACACATATTCTACCTAACCCTAGATGGAATGTTAATTTTCTTGTCACTTCAACTGATTGAAAATTGAGCTAAACCTGTATTATGTGTGTTTTGGCGCAAGGAGAGTCTCAACTGTTAATTTTACAGGCAAATGTGTCTGATCCGACGGGCGACCAGCGCATCACGGCGTTCAACGAGGCAGCGGAGACCATGTTGGGCAAAACTTCCGCCGAAATCGGGCAGATGTTCGAATACGATAAGTCCGCCTACAGTCAGTTATTCGAAGAGGTCAAATTCAAGACTTTCGTGTTCAAATTCCGCACCAAGATGGAGACGTTCAGCGTAAGTTGCCAATGTGCCACATGCCCTTATCCCTTTAAATCGCTGTAAAGGAATAAAGGCATAGTCCGCACTTTCCGCATAATGTCCGCACATGGGTTTCCTCACGATTTTCGCCGGGCGTGTGGTCAATTAGCACTTAAAATTGCAAGAAACAAATTCATTGATGCAACCGCCCAGACACTGAGCTGGACACGGCTTAAATTCTTTACATTTATAATACAGTGTACAATATCGAACGTATGGGTTACTTGAAAAGAATATATTTTTCAGGATGAAGCTCGATTGAAAACCACCGTAATGAACGCCCAGCCCGTCGACTTCAAGGACGCAAACGCGCGCCTTGTGAAAAGCATCAAAGCATTGAGCGGAGTTGAAGTGTGATCTTACATCTTACAATCATTTTCACCTACAATACAAACAAGAACGAGCTTACATACAAATTTCGAAATATATTTAAAACGGAATATTTCAATTTCTTAGTAACAATTATAATAGTAACTGGCAGTGTTGGTCAAAAAGAAATATGTTAAAAACTGTCAAGAGATCATTAGATATTGCTAGGAACACTATTATTCATTGAATTATTTTACAGCATATAAAACATAATGAACATAATAAATCTTTATTACTGGTAGAATTCAGCAACTAACATCTAATTAATAATTATTTTAGGCTAGACTTCACATTATTGGAGAAACTTACGAATAAAATTTTACTATGGTGAAATATGTAGGAGCTTAAAAGTCATTATTATCTTAAACAATATTTTTAGCCAGTTTCCAGTCGCCTGTTCAAGAAATATATCCATTCTAATTGATACCTGATTATGTTTAAGTATTGTTTTTAAAAATTATGAAAGTATGCTTTATTTTGTTCTAAATTTATTGTAATTAAATAAAATTTTACTTAATACAATATGTTTTTATTTACTGTCACATCAAAAAAGCTGACACAAGGAAAGTAAATAAGAAAATTTTACATTATTTTTAAATAACAAGCAATGATAGCTTAGTGGCTAAGCGATTTCACTTACGATCTGACGGTCACGGCCTCTATGCCAGTTGGCTTATACCAATAAATTGCCGTTTTTTCAATATTTTAAGTATAAAAACCATTTGCTGAAAAGTTTGTGCCCGGCATATGATGGATGGGATCACCAACTACAATAGTACATATGGGACCTAATGCTTTTAAAAGCTTGGTCAAAAGTGGACAGCCAAAGCTGTCTCTGTCTACCCCATTAGCGTTAAAACCATATTAAAGCTTATTTATATTTTAATCATTTTTCATAGTTGATTTTGATTGTAACTGACTAGTAATAGCATTGATTCTCGACGAACATTATCGGTAAAACAAATTGTGTGCCTGTCATAGGTATCGAGAGAAACGTCGCTGATAAACTAAAAACATTAAGCCGCATGATCTGGCCTCATGGCGCATGTATTAGAGGGACCTATTTTACTAACAAGCTTGTCAATGGAACATCTTTATAAATAGTTGTGTCTCTGGTTTTGTTCCTTGATTTTGAATACTTGATAGGTTGGTATTTATGTAAATTGGATTAGAAAATAAAACAGGCACATTTTACTCACTAATTATTTTATTCAATCTCATTGATATGACTCATCATTTGGCTAGGAAATGGACATTTAAACTTCCTGAAAACTGGCAATAGTGCAATAGCAAATGTGTTGTTCACATCTAAAAACACGCAATGATCATAGACACAAAAAACGTTTCACACGTCAATTATCAGACTTATTACGCGCTGCTCCAGATGTAAATAAGCCGTTTGTTGCTATCCGCCATATTTATGATTCATATTGTAAACGTAAAACGGAGAGAAATGTTTATCGAAACGTCTTTTAGGTTAGTTTTTAGCTGCCTATTTAAGTAAAGATAGCGTAGGTTTTTTGATTTGCAAGATGACGTTTTTGAAATTATTTATTTAGGTAATATTGTACGATTGATAGAACATCAATAGTACAAAATTACCAACATTACAAAAGGCGCCATAAAGTCACAAACATGACCGATTTTTTTCGACGACGATTTACATCTACGCCTTTAACTAATTGCTCGGTTGATCCGTCAATTGAAATAATTTACAAGGAGTTTGTAAGTTATATTGATAGTTTTATTCAACATTTCAATTATATTAAAAAAAATATTCCGATAAATAATCATGGCAATAGAGAAAAGGTCTATTAAATTCTTTGTATACACAGAAGCTAGTATCTTTCACTATTGATTAAAAAGGAAATAAACAAAATAATGTAAAACAATTAATCGGAATCAAAATAAATTAATCAGAGAAAAAATCTAATACAATTATTCTATTAAAACAATATTTACATATTAACAAATTTAATATTAAACTGAGTAAATTTTCAATGCCAGATAATAAAATCGTTTAAAAGAAAAAACTCTTTTTCAAAAGCGGACGATATCGACCTCTTTTTTCCTAGTATTAGTATATATAAAAATCACTAATCTACAAATAGTTTTTTTATTAGTTAATTTTTAATTTCAAATTTAGTTATATTTTTACTTTTGTGTTCTTTTTTATCTTAACTTTGTCACTCGCCAATTAATTACTTTCAGTCTACGCCTATAACTGCGATGGCATTAACTTCACAACTTTTCACTGTTTTATGTATTGTTTATTAAAAATGTTCATTGTGTTGGTGTAATAAATAAATAATAACTGTTATGTCTATTCGACCAAACGGAGACAGGGATAGTAATGAATGTTCACTTTACAAGCTTTTAATAGGCTATTACAGTTGTTTGCATGTGTAGATATAAGATATGATTACGGTATTTTTATCATACTAGAAGTTTCTCTACTTGACATTGAAAGAAACTATCAAAAAATACTTTTCTCAATTCGTTATCAATAGTATAGAATCTACCATAAATATAAAATCAGTGTGTATCGTTGATTACCATACGTGATCATAGATGTGAACAAACGTAAACTGTGGAAGAAAAACAAACATTTCAACACAGCATAGATTCGGGTACTTTTATTAGAATTAAATCCATTTCAAATTTCTCTTAACCATAGTAAATTAGTTTCAAAGAACAATTATTGATACGCTTTAAGAATATTAATGTATTTAACTATTTCAATTGATCAAGAACGGATTGTATAGTGCAAGAAAAACAACTAGCTAATAACACTTTCGGATGAAATACTCGGTGTTGCTATTTAACATTTACAATTACAAATATAGTAGTATAATAACGAGCGATATAATTTAAAAATTCGGGTAAAAATAATTAAGATTTGATTATTTAATACCATGGCAGTGTGATTAATCGTAATATTACCATAAAGTTTAGTTATAAAAGAATACCGCAGGTGCGTCACAAATTCGATTTAAAAATTACACCATATCATGGTGGAGTATTAAAAATGTAACTAATTTTACGAATTTTAACGCGATTTAATTTTGATTGCAAATTGCCAATTTTACCAATACTCATGGAAGCGGAAGTAGTGAAGTATTTACGTTTTAAAGTCTTAACGTTATATATTTTTTTGTATTTCAAATCAGAATTTGCTTCGTTAAAATAAGTAAAATTAGTTTTATGTCAATGTGCAACATTTGCGTAAAAGTAAGGAATTATTATGTATTATCGTTGCGCTGACGATAAATATAAATGTGCGAGTATTTACTTTGCCCACTACAATCACAATTCCATATTAATACTTTCAAAATCTTTAATTAATAAGACGGTGAAGTACAAAAGCATTGACTTGAAAATGTGGCAGAGATGAGGCCATGATGTCCATCTCACATTAGTCTGGTCGCAGCCGGGCTCAGCTTCTGTGATGCAGTTAGAAATAAAGCTTACACATTAACCAAACACTTAAACACGATACGTAAGCCCTTACGTACATCTTGCTGTTTGGTGTGGTCTCCTCCGTAAAGAGAGTAAAAGGGCATAGCCCCCTACGCAGCCCTAGTGTGGAATTGCAGACTTAACATGTCTTAGAAATTTGTCTACCACATGTAGGTTTCCTAACAATGTTTACCGTCGAGCGCGTGGTAAAGCACTTAGAATTGCAACAAATAATGTTATTGGTGCCGACTTCGTATTTATATATCGACGCTAGAAAGCAAAAACGTAAGTGGCAAATATGGCCATTTTCACTTTTTTACGTCATTGGAATCAGAAAAAAAAACGCGTCGATATATAACTTGTAACGATTAGATGAAAAATAGCTAAAATAGGATTTTAAAGATTCGACACTTCTACAACGTAGAACGATTTTCTTTTAGGATACTTATTCAGCAAAAAATAATAAATATTGTGTCCAAAAACGACACCTCACAGTCGGACAGTAGACAGTCCAAAAACACGAAAGTTATAATAAGTTTTTTAAAAAGTTGAAATGTGCCGAAGCTCTGTGAGAAAGAGAAAGGTGAACAATTTCATTTTTGTAGGTTACTAAGTTTTTGTTTTCAAGCGTCGATATCGATACATCGATATTCTACGAAATCAGGATATATTTCAGATTATATCGTTTCATGTCGGTTTCTTTATCACTTCTAAAATTTTTCACCGATTTCGATTGTTAAACAAAATTATACAAGTTATACAAATTTTCACCATTGATGTTTGTATGTAAAAGATACGGAAAATTAATTGATTCAAGGTGACTGCGATTCGAAGTCTAGACTATCATATCGGAGACAATAACTTATTGCTAATTAGAGTACATTTTGCAACACTCTTGTGTTACATGATGTATTTAGTAAACATTTTTTAAACGAATCTGTTCGTAAGGGCCTACGTATGTGTCTAAATCTTTGCCGCTAACTTATTAATTATTAGTAATATTCAATAAATAAGTTCACACTACAAAAATAAAATTCATTACGCTAAACATTGAATCACTTAAAAGAAATAGGCGTTCATATTGAGACAAAGTTGAGGCCTATTTAAATTTTATCAAAGAATAGCTTTACTCAATAAATATAGCTACGTAATTATCACATAAACCGATTACATGTAGTTTTTAAAGTATGGAATTAAAGCCATAACCAAGTAATGATGACGAATACATCGGGAATGAATCGCTAACCACTATCTAATAAATACAATTACAGACAACCGAGAACATTGAATTGTTTCATAGAGAATAGAGTTACAATCAGAACATCGCATATTACACCGTAATGTTATTAAATTACACATTCACTATATCGATAATAATAAAATATAATAAGAAAATATAGTGTTTACATTTGAACAATTCAATTTTCAATTCCCAAAAATGTTTTTCATATAATTAATATATCGAATGTAATGAGATTCTACAAGAACGTCACTGAAGGAGAGGATCGCAAGCAACGAATCGATACAAAGACAATAATGATTACAACACGTTAATATATTTCACACAATAGCTGATGTACCGTGGGTGAGAGGTAACTTTACATACACTTAATGCAATTGAATAGGTCAGCGGCCATCGCCCACTTGAATCATCTTGACTCATAAACACTACAGTAGTCAGACACTTGGGTCCAGTCATTATATAACGCAAATGATTTGCAGAGCGAACGAGGAGGTCGCCTGCCCGCCTCCGCTTCCGCTCCCGTGTCCGCGCCGCCTGCGCGCACACACGCACCACGCGCCACCGATACAAGCTCCCTACACAACTAAAACTAACAACCACGACTAACCAACCGATAACTTAAAGCGAATAAATAATAAACAACGCTCTTTGGAACGGATTGCGTCCGAGGTGTCGCGCGGGGGGGAACTAGCTGCCGAAACGTGCACCAAATCAACTGCTCCTAAACGTACGATTCCACCGAAATAGTGTGCACAACAATTTGTGCAACGCGTACTAAGCTGCCATCGCACTTATGCCCTTTCTCCACCGGCAATGCTGTGTACAACGCTTGTACGCGCACAGTGCACATTTATACGATTACAAGTATATTCGCTGACTTTTTTGACAAGTCGTTTGATAGATTTTCTGCCGACAATTTTTTCTTTTTTTTCTTTATGAATGAATTAAAAAAATCTTCGGTAGCGGAGACAAGAGTGTGTGTGCGGCGACTCGAGGCCACCTAGTACCATGTGCGCGCACAAAAGTGCATAGATATGCGCGAACATTGCTAAAATGTTGGCACACATTTTGTTGTTGTTTGCGAGTCGATCTCTGTGCAGCACTGTTGCGCACAGTTCTGCATTCCGATGAAATCGTACCATAACACTAACTTAACTAAATATAGCTCACACAACACAATATAGCCCATTGTAGGCGAATCTCACTCGTTTATTGATCTCTTCATAGATTCTATAACGTCCTACACTTCGATAAGTTACTTGCTAGTACTAACTAAGACAACAAAATAAATCAGACTCAATGTATTCTCAGTCAGACAAAAGATATCGAAAGAATCAGCCGCTAAAGACTGCTAGAATATAAATTGATTACTGAACAAGAGTGCCTTGTATAATTTTAGAGCAACTAAAAGATATAATTTCGTTAAGAGCAAAAGTAGATCAGGATTAATAAATGATTGCCGCGATTAAAAAATATTCAGAAAATACTGTAGAGCTCTAACGTGTGACTTCCTTTGCCTTTTACCACGCAACTTCCACTCACAACTAAACACCGACATACATAGACTATCAAAAAATAATAACCCTTTAGATACCTATATATATCATAATTAAAGTTACTAAAATATTATTACTTCAATATTAATTTCATGTTTATTATTTTTTAAATCTTAATTTAGTATTCTAAACGTCAAATGACAAGACTTAAGAAACTGAAACTACATTATTTTTAGTGTTATTTTGATTACTTACAAGAGAGAAGATACCGATTTATTGTTATGAAATTTTGAACCGAGTTACTGTTACAATTGACAAAAATTGACAAGTTTTATACAACATCATAAAAGTACGTTACATTTCAACTATTTATACCAAATCAATTTAGTTATTACTATTGTGTCTGCTGTCATATATGGCAATATAAAAAGGTTATTATAGAGTCCAATAAGTCAGTGTTTATTTGTGCGTGTGTACGCGCGGGTGCGGGCTAGGTGTACGCGCGCGTCAGAGCCAGAGCGCTCGGTGTGCGTGTGTGTCTACGCGTGTGCGCGGGGCGCGGGGGTGTGCGGCGTGCGGAGGTCCGCTAGCGCGCTCACGGCACCAGGTCGGGCAGGCGCCCGCGGCCCTAGGGGCGCGCCCCGCCCTCTGCGCTCACCACCTGCAAGAAACGCGGCGCCTTAGCCTAAACACTAGCCGATCTACGCTTCTATATACTCTCGACGAGAGGGACACGGCTAATTTTTCAATTATACAGCGGTACCTCGACATACGAGTTTAATTCGTTCCGTAAGCTTGTAATTGAGATAGCATTTACAAATATTTTGTAAATGTATAAAATGCAAAAACACAAACTACTAAGCGAAAAATGCCTCGAAAACGAAGGAAACAAGCACACAGACTGTGGCTAGACCTCTGAGGTGGGAGAAACTGATAGAGCGGTGTAGTATGCGATTCCTCATATCTCAAATCTTGCTTTAATCTCAAAGCAAAATATCTCGTATATTAGGGCCCTCGTATGTCTAGGTACCACTGTATTTTTACAGATTTCATCCCATTTAATCTCAGCTTCAAAAAGAAATCATGGCTGCGTAACATCAGAGGCCGGAATTGCGAGTGCCGCATCTACCCCGCCTCGCGAGAGATAGAGAGAAATATGATGAACTGAATGCCAACCTTCGCTAGTCGGCGAAGCACTTTAAAAAGGGAGAAATCTCATTTTGTCTCGAACACTTTACAACGGTCATTTTCGTGTGAAAATTTTTATTCAAATTGATAATATTCACGTAAATATGCGTTCTGTTAACTGTGTACTCTGATCGAGATATAGGTTGTATAAGGAATGTATGAATGTTTCCTTGCCAATAATTAATCTAGTCATTAAAACACTTCATTATTATATTCATAGCCTATTATTTCTTAACAACTTAATGCATTAGAAGTGAAAGACAAAAAGTGCTAATTGATAAATGATGAAATTAATGTTAGAGGTGGTTTTCTAATTATAAAATTAAAAGTTATACAATAAAATAAAGAGTAAATAATGATAGCGCGTTCTGAAATACAACTAGCACCACCTAGTGTGTAAAAGGAACTATGTAATATTGACATGCGATAAGGCAAAGGTTATGTCGGAATTTGTATTCCTATAATATAGTCATAAGTTTAATTTCAAGTAATAACGATATTAATAAAGTATTCAATTAGGTGCTCATCGTTGGTCCCGAAGCCTTATGAAGGGACTGAAGTCATCCTGACTATTAGAGACGAAGGATTCCCAAGACGAAACCTCGGATTAGGTCGTTAATCTAAGCGCCTTAGTTGGAGATAACATTCTAACTCCGAATCAAGGCTTTACGAATTTCTAAGCCCACTTAGGTCACGGTCTAAAAAGTAGCCCCTCAATGATGATATACCAATATGCGCGTTATTAGCAAAATATAATTTTGTATTAACGCCACCATCTCATCAAAGGGCTGGAATTGCTTCTTAACCGTGCTTTTTCGGTCCCAAATGCGAAATACCTTTGGGACAACAATACCTTAATGAGCTGGACAAACAATTCAAAATTACTTTATGAAATAAATAAGATCACTAACGCCTTGGACTTTGAGACGTGGGCAGAGATTATTTAGTACACGCTGTCCTGGCACACCTGTTTCGCTTCAGTGTGCGCGTATGGTAACGATCTGAACTCCACACATAGCTAGGGTGTCCGTTAATCTGCCACTCAATAAAGAAGGTCAATCTGTAACTCAATAAAGAAGAGAGACTTTTCAAGCCACACTTTTACCCTTTTTTTTGTTAACGGGGAGGAAATCTTCAAAAAGATACCCCGCCTTCTGGGGCGAAGGCGGCGGTTATGTGGGGTTTTACCCACTAAAACCTCCCCGGTGGCCCTTCCTCGGTGCATGGTGAGGGGCTCCGGGATCTCCAGAGGAACGCACCGGAGCCCTTCTGCACTGTGCTCAAGGAGAGCACTTCCTGGCGGGAGGGTTACTCCTCCCCTTCGCAGTGCAAGGCGACACGGGCCAGCCGATGTCGCCTTCTTCCCGGGTCCAACTTCGCAGACGACAAAGGCCCCCACCCTTGTCGCCCAGTGAATCCGAGGCCCCTTTTAGTCGCCTTCTACGACACCGTAGTCTTATTCTTGAGAGCCCAGAACTACAGGGCTGACACTTTTACCCTATACCATACGCACACCTAGTCTTATAAACTTGTTCTATGGTATTTTTTTTTTTTATATTCTATAAAGCGCAACCAGAGACAGTGGTCTTTTGTAATGTACTTTATTTGTTTGCTTTGTTTTGTTAAAAACAGTGCTACCTCAGTCTTTTCATGTTATCATTATTATTTTTTATATGTCTGATTTTAGAATGTGGTGTTGGAGAATGCTTTGGTTCACGCGTCGTAGACGCCCCGTTGCATTGTTATTAGTTTCTCTGCAACCGCTGCGTCCCTGTATCTCATGGTCATTTTGAAAAAAAATCTACTATTTTTCTTTTGATGGGGCCGTTGCCCTTGCCATCAATCTTTCTGCGGCGTCTTCACAGTTATCTGTGTAATATATACAGCAAGCTGTTTGTCGGGATATCTCCACTACAGCATGTTGGACGCTGTTGTGCGGTTGCAGTTTTTTCGTCACTGTTCTGATGTCCACCACTGATCCGTACGCAAGGCCTTGGGCCTCGTGTATGGTAAGAAACCTGCCCCCGATCCATATCCCTGGTTATAAAGGGATTCCTTTTCCGTCTGGGTACCAGGTATAATGTGGGATGGTGGGTGTTATTTTTGCGCCTGTGTACTTAACTCTCAGGGAGTATGGTATTAGATTTACTTATATGCTGTTTCTGCTAAAACCAACCCTCAATTCCACGCATCAACGTGGGTTCCAGAACATTATATTATTGACCTTATTTAAACAACTTCTCTTTTCTCACTATTGAATAGAAAACCGAGGTTCATTATCACCCTTTATTTCATATATTTATCCATTCTTCTTTATAATGATAATTCTAGATAGTTCTCGGATATATGAGAAAAAAAATTAATATTCGTTCCAATTTTAATTTGATCAAAAAATTCACTTCTGTCGTTTCGAGCTGTTATTTCCGTTAATTATTTGCGTTAAATTTTTTTTATAACGTTTTATACCACAGTTTTATAATTAAAATTTGACAGATTTAAACAATAATCAAGCGAAAACATATTTGAAAAACATCACAAGCGAGAAAGTGAAGACAAAACTAAACACAACAGTTAAATGATATCTAAAATAATGACAACAAAGCATTCATAAAGATGAAGCATGATAGTTTCAGCCACAGTAACAATGTCGACGGTGAAGTGAACACATGCATAATGTTCCATGCGGGTCCAATAATAGACAAACGCTTGTTTATTGACGGAAAAAAAATAGAGAGATTATTAATGCATTTTGCTTTAAAAATATTAAATTTTATGTACATACATAGAATAAAACCACTTTAATGGTTTTATTATTTGTACTAACATTCTTGTTAACCGTTCTTATTAAGCTTAAGCCTGTGTTAAGATTCACGTCAATAGTCGAATGGTGGATTTGAATCTACGACCTTACGATTCGCAGACCTTACCCTAAAACTCTAAGCTATTGACAGGACTAGGAACTATTTTTTTTTTAAAGAAAGCTAGCAATATTTCTTTTTTATTTCAGAAATATTACTAACAATCTTGTTAACCATTCCAACTAAGCTTAAGCTTGTGCTAGGACATGGTTCACGGCAATAGTTGAATGGTGGATTCGAACCCACGACCTTACGATTCGCAGGCCCTACCCTAAACCATTAGGCTATTGACGCTTCATACATCGGAATTTAAAAAACCATAAAAAAAACTATTTTAATAATAGTTACAAGAAGGTAATATTATATATATATAATAGTTACGAAATTTATTTTTAAGCAATTGTATTAAATAAAATGGACAGTTATATTTTTGTAAATATTTTGTAAAATACCTATTATATTGTAAATATAAAATTATGTCAAATTAAGTAATAAGTAAACACGTTTTTGTAAAAAAAAAAACTAGATTAGTATCTGAATTCAGATTATATTTTGATGACATATGGCACTCAATGACTTGATGGTTTTGCCACAGAACAGAATTATTAAGATTAAAGTACTTAGATATGGAGCCTTTTAATGTTGTTGACAATAAAATGGAATGTAGGCTGTCTATTAGTTGACCCGCATAGTAGGATTCTATACTTCAAAACTACATTATATACTAAAACTTATAAATAGTTAAATTGCTAACTTCTTAACCGTTGCAATGTTTCACATCAATAGACGAGTGACAGAATCTGCATCCTATGTTTTGCCGACCGTGTCCTAAAGCATTACTATTGGCGATTGTATCCAAAAGTACAGGGTTCACTCACTTTCCGCTCCTTGTAGTAGAGCTCCTCGCTCTCCTTGTCGCAGAGCAGCAGCACGACTGCTCCGAACAGGAAGATAGCGGCACCCCATCCCACCCCGTACGCCCAACCGAACTCCCATACTGACCTGTTACCTATATCACACACGAATAGTAATTAAACAAGTATATATACAAATCTGTGTGGGTATGTTCCATATAGTCTACGAAACGGCTAGACGAATTTCAATGAAACTTTCAGGGAATCTTCAGATTGACCTGGCGAGTAATCCTGTAACGTTTGGTGTTGATAGGAGCACTCCTCTTTTTGTACTATCAAACAAGTACATAAGTCGTAATTTTTTTTCAGCCACACACCACACTTTATAGGCTCACGTGTTCCATCTTAGGGTTCATCTTCGCCTTCCAACAAGCGAGATAGAAGCCAAACGTAGGCCTATTTTGCATAAAAAATGTTATGTTACGAAGATCCGACGCCTCCATTATTTTTATACATCGATATTCGCGCTCCTTGTCCTTTAGGAGCATGGTGCTTTCGATTGTCATAAACCTACCATTATCTCAATCTACAAACATTTTTGTATACGACTTTTAGGAGATCCCTATCTATACATATATCTTTAGGGCCCAAGGTCTAGTACCTACAAAATGGCTACGAAACGTGTAAATCCAAATCAATCCACAGCATAAAGAAAATGCATTCGAATTAAGAAACTTGACCTTCTTTTAAGTGGTTTAAAAAGCAATCACTCACCTAAATTCAATTCCGCGGCGAAGCATACTGGGTAAATCACCAGCGCTATTAAGATGCACATCACTGAAAAGGTAATAGGAATAATTTTAGACAATCATCGTGCCTCATGTCTCGGAGACATTATGGTCCATATCTCTTGCATCTTTCTCATGAAAAAATATCATCGTCGTTCTTATAGATATATTCGTCTACGTATTCAAGAATTTCCTCATTTACTTGAAGTATCACAAATACGTTCTTTCAAACAATTTTAGTATAGAGTTCCCTGGTATATCTTCGGAACCTACAATCTTATTACAGCCTTGCCTACAAAATTACTAAATCTTACCTTTATTGAATGTAAGTTCACGTTTTACAAAATCCTGTCGTTTAGTCCGGGGCATATAGAATTAGGCAATGGTATCTACTACATGTGTGTGTACCCTGTTATTTGGTGGTTATGGTGTCTACCCTGCATGTCGTAAAAGGCGACTTAAAGGGACCACCGGATTCATGGGCTACAAGAGTGGATACTCTTGTCGTTGTAAAAGTGGGATTTAGGAGGAAGGTGCACTGCGAGTGTACGGGTGTGTACGTGTTTCGGTCCATTGAAAAGGCACGGTTGGGTGCCGCTGGTTATGGCCATCAAGGGAATTTTAGGGAGTAAAAAAAGGTTATAAAATATTAAAGTGAAGACGTACGTGCAAGCGCCATTGCGAGCACAGCAAACCGATAGTATCGGAACTTGGTGCGGTGGTCTGCGGAGCGCAGGCCGAGCCCGGTGAGTAGCGCGCCGCACACGTCCGCCGCCAGCGTCGCCACGCACAGCCCGGCGGCCGCCCTGCACAACGTCACACATCATCCTTACACTGCCTAAACTATTTTTAATTTATTTAAAAAAGAATGTTACGACCATTGTTAGAAATTAGCTTAAACTCGCGCTAGAAAATGTTTCACGACAATGGTCTAATGTTTGAAATTACTACCTTACGTTTCGTAGACCGTATCCTAGACCTAGGCCAGAGCTCGGTAAACTTTTTAGTCGGAAGAGTCAAAAATAACAATCTAAAAAATTTCAACGTTTTTATATAGTACTTACATAAATAGTTATTTCTAAAGAGCCGCTTTGGTGCAGCATATGGCTGGCAAGACGCAAGTTGACGATCCCTAACCTAGGCTATTAACGACTTCATCCTGTAACTCTGTTGTGGTTCAGCTCACTCATATATTCCCTTAAGACAAAAAGCAGCCTTTAATAAGAACCTAGGTATCGGAAGCATATATTAATACAAAGTACACTTACGGGTTAGAAAGAAGTTAGAAAGAAAATTTTTCAAAAACCGAAGTGGCATTTATTTGCCGACATTTATATATTTCCGATAAAAACAAAATTGTTTACTACCGCAAAAGTATTGTTCTTATTATTATTGTACTGATTACCCACTATTATTGTTGGTGTTATGTCTAAAAAGATCCTATATCATGAAAGAGGCCACTTTATTATGTATGAACACACACACTCAAGGAATCCTTACTTAATGTAGGATGCGGGTCTCGCGGCATAGCAGCCGGGCTGTGCCACGATGTCAAAAGGCAGCGGCGTAGGCGCATCGGGGTCTATGCAATGCATGAAGAGGCCCTGCCTCCAGCCAGCCGCCATCAGCCAGTCAGCCGACGCCAGCCCCAGCACCATGAGTACAACCACCAGCAAGCCGCAAATTAACGCGATCACCTGCAATACAATTAAAAAAAAACATTAAATAAACATTTTAATATAATTGCATTATCATTAAAATTATATATCACATTAACAATAAAAATAATTATAATTATTATTTATGATTATTTAATTACTTAATATTATATTTACAGCATAATACTGCCCAATTTACACCGTTTCTACATATATCACACTGCAACTGTGGCTTCTAAGATACAAGCGTCTGATTAGTTTGGGAGTCATTCCTTAAAAATATGTACTGCAAGATATTTTCCGGACTGTTACATTAGTGTATTATAAAGCTATGATTTAATATATAAATTTGTCTTTCTATTTTCTGACACCTTACAGTAATTTCTTTTTATGACGAACTACACAGATTGGCCAGAGAAGCTGGCCTTGACTGCTTCACCGGATTGAGAGGTGACATAGCTCTTAGATCGCTTAGCCTGAACCTCTATCGCTAGTAACTAGATACAAGGGTCCCCCCGGTGAGGGGTAACCTCGGCTTGGACGTTTACTATGTTACGCGTAAGCATTCCGATCCGAGGGCGCCTGAGAGGGCTGAACCACGACTCGGTCGGTAGCTATTTCACGGATAATCTAAGGGACATTCGAAAAGCTAAACTAACTTTAAGTGCCACTTCGGGAAGCGTTTGCGCTGGGAGAAGAAGTGGCCAAAGAAACTCCAGCAACGCTCCTAGCATCTAAGGGTGGGGCCTGCCCATAAAATAGCGGTAACGCGTAAGAATTATTCGCAACCTCCGACGGTCGCGAATGGACGCTTTGTGGATTTGTAGAGATCTAGCCTGTGCAATGGTAATCGCGTCGTCAAGAACGTGTCTCGGCCTCCGGGAGACGCGACGGAATTTAGTATAGGCAGGCTTATAAGTGGCGGCACTTACAAGAAGTTTGTTAGAATGTTTGGTGGCAGTCTCAAAACCGTCGAGATGCCTGTTTAAAGAAAAGGGCTATTGTCGGTAACCCTGTGTCAACGTGGAGCTCGCGATTACGTACGAACCACGGCGCACCCGTGGCTCGTCGCAAAACGATTCTGAATTACTTGTAACCTATGGATATGGACAGTAAATATGACACAGAAAGAATGCGTGCTAAAGGAACTCCATCTGTACTTCGAACTTTAAACTAACATCATGGCTATCTTGCTGCTTACAAAAATAATAAATGAGTTCTTAATTAAACATTACCCGTGGTCGCTTTTGGCATATTTGCAAATTTAAGACTTACATATACGTTTTTCCCATGGACGCCATTATCAGAATTGAACCAAAATGGGACCGCAAGGAAAGTACCAGCTTTCTAATGAAATCATCAAAATCGATTGACCCAGTCGAAAGTTATAACAAACCTCATTTTTGAAGTCGATTAAATAAAAAAATTAAAAATATTTTTACTGAAACAAATAAAATGCTTATATTAATCATAACTCTTAAAACAATGTGATTATAAAATAAAATGTCTAACACTATTTTTGGAGCCTGTAACTTAGACGTTAGCCTCTTCCAAAAATGATCCATACAGTTCTAACTTTCGGACGTGTGCTCAAATGTATGAGGATATAATAGATTGTCAAATATCTCCCTTCCGCCTTTTGTCTTTGAATTTCGCGGCTATGTACAAAGCGCTACAGAGCTCGTATCTAGCAATACTATACATAATTTGAAAGGTCTTGACATAACCTACAAAACGACGCTATGCATAATTAGTTTGGATATTGCGTTCAACAGTTATAGACGTGTAAACATGGAGTTCACTAACGCCGAAATTCGCGCTATTTTAAAGTTTTCCTTCGTTAAAGGCAAATCCGCTAGAGAAACGTTCCGTGAGATTAATGGTGTTTTGGGGATGGTACTCTATCACTTCGAACCACGGAGGAATGGTTTCGACGATTCAGAGCCGGTGAAAACGACACCATGGATAAGCCAGCCGGCGGAAGACCTGTGACGACAAATACCGATCAAATCATGGACTACATCGAGTTAGACCGGCATGTGGCATCTCGTGACATCGCCCAGGAGATGGGAGTTAGTCACCAAACCATTTTAAACCATCTGCAGAAGGCTGGATACAAAAAGCTTGATGTTTGGGTGCCGCATGACACAAAAGGCGGAAGGGAGATATTTGACAACCTATCTAACCTATTATTAACTAACTATTATTATAAAAAGACTAAGACTAACCTATTATTATAAAAAGATTACAAGTATTCACCGTCACTCGCTTGACATCGAGTACGTAGACTGGGTGATTAAAAAGATATTAAAATGTTCATCTTTACTACCTGACAAAAGAATTGCGACCGTGATTCAAAATAGCAACATCATAGTAATAACCCTGTTTCTTTAAACAGAAATATACTACCCTTATTTAAAATAAACTAGACCATTAAAAATTCAAAGCCTTACGCTGGGGAAAGGTAATAATGGTTGACCCCGTTAACTCCGAACCAAGCATCAAGCTAAGTAGGACAATACAATTGATTTTTAAAGAAAAAAAATATCCCGTATAGTCATTATATACAATTCGACATGTTGAATAAGTTCAGAATTTCTGTTCACAAAATTTTGTGTATATTGAAATAGTGGCGTTTCTAAGAACGAAATTTACAATACCTACAACCTGACAAAGTTACCGATAGAATCGTGGACACCACGGATCGGATTACTCACGCAAGCGAGAAACCATCCGAGCCGAGATCTCTTCTCAGTTACTGCCAATACAGGTTTAGGATATAGCGACCAAAGCTTCACTACTTCTCGAATTCTGGTGCAACTATTACGGTCCCCATGAACAACCAGCGCAGGTTTCTTATTAAAACTTACAATTCCTTTGTCAAATATTTATGAATTCCAATAAACAACAACTTCATAGCTTGTTCTTATTAAAGTGAGATTTCGTTGTGTGAAATCATAAGCGATCTGATGCGAGTCCGTGCGCTGATAAAACGTTTCACAAATAGGAATGCATTTATCGGTCACGTAAAATATTTCTCGGAGGAGACTGCACCCACAGCTACAACGATAACATCAGTATCGACAAACGTCTCTATTCACTGAATATCGGTCGACAATATCTACTAAATACAAATCGATTACGTACCTACATAATATATGTAATTTCACAACATTGAGAGTTATGTATGTATAGATATAAAGGTGATATTCTTCTGCAGTTCGATTCCAAAATAATGATTTTTCTAATGTAACCATAATATTTATTGAACATGCTGTATATAATACACAATAAGGTTATCGACCAATAAGGTTATATACCAGACTTTTGCGTACAAAAATATAACCCAAATTCGTCAACGATTGTTGACCTGGTTCATGGTTTCCTGCCACAGATATATGTATATATTTATACTTTACTTTCCAAGCAAATGCTTAACAACTAAGCTTGTTAAAAATACATGCTAGAAAAAAAACATTTCTGTGATAAAGCTATAGACCTTTAAGAAAAAATATGTAACTTCCTACAAAAATTCTACAGGCTATTTTAATATTATTTAGTAAGCAATTTTTGGGACGCTTACAACATTTGCTTTAAAAACCAGACTGAGAACATTCTTTGTTTACCAGGGTCTAATATCATTCTCAAAGATCTTTTATATAGCAAACGTTTCTGGACACAATTTGAAATTCAATTCCATTTGACGTTAAGTTTTCAATTAATTTCCATATCCAAAAACATATATATATAGTCCACACCGTGACCGGTGACGGCGACCTTGACTAGCTTCGGGCATGAGCCCTGATCCAGAGCAGTGAATCCAGTGCTCCAGTAAACATGTGACTTTTGGCATATCACAGTATAAGGTCCCTTAGTCATCCCATACGACACCCACGGGGAGAGTGGGGGTGGTGCTATTCTAAGCCGACACCACACGGAACAAAAACATAACAATATAAGAAAAGTTTTTCAAAGTGAATTTTTCAGCGCACTATGATGTAAATCTATTTCCAGCGCGACATTCCCATTATGGCAGCGAGCAAAAAGTTAGTTCGCGACGACAAAGAACGTCAGAAGACAAAGGAAGAAAATGTTCCCACGTCGCACTACATCGCGCTCCGTCAACCAGCGCCCCGGGTACTGAGCTACGAAGTAATGACTCGCTTAAGTAGAACTAGGTATAGCGCACAATAGGCTGCTACACATATACATGCTTGTACTATCGCCATTATTAATGTACCATTTCACCCTTAGACTTTCCGTCACAATGTATGCTAATACAACTCGTAACATTATTGAGTAAAAGATTTTTATTTATTAAGTTAAAGACAATTGAGATAGAATTAATAAAATATGGTTTATAATAAAAAAAGACGCTTATGCAATAGCAACCATAAACATTTTGATTAAGAATATTAATGTGGTATCGACAATATAATTATAAATATAAATAAAACTAATTATTTTGTTATTTATGTTTAATTAATAATGTTTTAAACGGTTTTGAAATGCTGTTTTAAAATATTTTGTTACGTTTAGGACTCATGTCAAAAGGTCAAGGTTTGAAATTATTGTATCCGCATCAAGGGAGAGGATAGTGGACTACAACCTGAAAATGGCCATGAGAAGCAGGGACACAGCGGTCGCGGAGAAGCTAATAGCAATGCAGCGGGGCGTCCGCGACGCGTGAACCCAAAACGATCTCTGGCCACATCCAAATTCAGGAATTATATATATAAAAAAAAAAAACAAAACATAAAAAAAAGTAAAAAAAATAATAAGTAAAATAGTAACTGTAGAAGTGGCACTTTTTAACAAATGCAGAGTAAACAATTTAAGTGTATTGGAAAAGAGCACGGACACAGGTCTGTGGTTGCAATATAAGAATAAAAAAAAAAAAATTATTGTATTGTCATCGATTTTTATTACAAAGTTGTAACGAACTACTTTACATAGATAATTAAAGTTAAAGTTACAGCCTTTATATAAATCGCACTGCTGGGCACAGGCCTTCTGTAAAGAGAGCATAAGGGCATAGTCCGCCACGCGGCCCTAGTGCAGATTGGCAGACTTCACATGTCTAAGAAACTTTTTCTAAGACATGTAGGTTTCCTAACGATGTTTTCTTTCACTGAGCGCGTGCTAAATCTGCACATGAAAGTGCAACAACAAATTTATTTATTTGGTGCCGGCACCACGGATCGAATTCGGTTTGCTAGCATATTATGCAACTTGAGGCGACCGCCCGGACACTGAACTACCACGGCTCATTCATTTATTTATCATATTTGTACAACAACTATGATATTTTCTAGGTCACCGTATAATTTTCAGCGGTCTCTTCTTCTCATTCCCAACTAGTCTGTTTATTTTTTAAATGTTTGAATTTTTAAACAACTTAACTTGCCATGGCACTATTATTTATCCGTGTCAGATACACGGGTGTCAATAGTCATTTGATGCATAATCCACATTTGATATACGCCATTGTTGGTTATTTGTTTATATGATTTCGTTCGTTATAGATAATAAATAAGACATAATACGTCACTTGCATGATTAATCAACTTGAAGTTAGATACTAAGCAATAATAAACTCTGGCTTAAAAAATAGAGAACTAGTTATATTTCTCCCACTATGCTGATGTAGATTTACCACAATGTGTGTACGTTATTGTAAGGCCAACCCCCCATACTTCCCAACTAACAATCAAAAGTATTAAGTGTTCAGCCCTAGGCGGTCGAGGGGAAAGAAAAACGCGAAAGTGAGGTGGGTGTCTCGAGGTGGGGCGGGGTGTCGGCGTCGCGTGCCGGGGCGTCTGCATCGATCGCCCGAGGCCCGCCGTCAGCTGTTGCCGAAACGATAAGCATCTCAGACTCTCAGCCTCTCATCTGTTGACCGTATTGAACGTTCAACATCTCTCCAATAAAACTGACTCGTTACACTCCTATCAATGAATGGCGTGTCTCGCAGTATCGATATATTTAGGTTATTGTTGTGTTTTTCGAGCACAATCAAGTAATACGTCGATGAATGGAATGTATTGTTGTATTTGAAATTCTATTCAATATGAAAATCCTTTACGTTTTGATTAGGACCTTTAGGTTAAAAAGACAATTTTCACTCACTTTTACACGCTGGAGTAGGTTGAAATTTTTCCAATATTAACAGTATAATTTGCCTCCAGATAATTCGAATTTACATTAATGTTCTGTTAAGTTCAGAAGTTTGTACCAATGAGTGTCATTTTATCGGTTGTTTTTAGTACAAAAAAATCACTTGCATATATTTCTGGCCTCTATATGGCGATGGGCTTATTCCCTGTCACATACGAAACATAATGAGTTTAGAAAAAAGCTGACAGCGACAGATGTCTAAGGGACGTAAGAGCATCACCAACCGACGAACCGTTACAGTAGTTTGTAAGCCGCCACTTACAACCCTATTTCAAACAAATTTCGCATCCCCGGAGACGGAGTACAATATGCACGGCGACTAGAACGCCACAACAATACTCGCTCAAGTTAGTATAAAACAAAATCTTAGAACACAAGCATGACATTTATTTATTACCAGCTGCGCCCTGCGGTGTTACTCGCATTTAAAAACTCCTTTTTGTTCTAAAATAATAGTAAAAGTGATTTTACTCTTTATTACATGAGCTATCTTCCATTGAAAGAACCAACAAAATGGAGATTACCCGGAATAAACAGACAGAGAAAAATGTTATTTCGGTATCTGTACCGTAAAAACATTCATATGGATGTACTAGAAAGCAGTTATTTGTATGCTACAAACAGACACTTCAATTTTATTTATTTGTACAGACTAGCAACCCGCTCCGAATTTGCACGAATAACACTCATTATTGTCAAAAATTGTTTCCTAAAAACCAAAAAGAAAATTGTGTCGATTCAATCACTACGGCATTTGTAGTATAGCCTTGTAGTTCACAGCAAATGCTAAAGAATATATCAAATTAAAAATTAGTAAAGTAAATAAATATAAAATAAAACATCAGATTAACAATTGGTCAAAGGATCCGATAATGAAATGTGTGAAAATCTTCCTCCAATATTATTATTTAGAGGTAATGCAGACAGACACACCTGTTACGTATGTAATATACACGGGAAATAACAGGCTCCTTTAATAGAGGATTTCCTAATTTAGGCTATGATACAGATAAAAAATACGCTCCTGTCATTTTTATATTATCACTATCGTAAATTATAGAATACATTCGAAACCTGCTGGCTCACGTTTCCGTTCGCGCTGCCAACACAGGAAGTTGGTATCCATTAAGAGGGATTTCATTCATCAATTCATAGAGCCAAATTCACGTGGGAAGCCGATGTACGATCATTTGAGGGTCACGAGACTAAACTGTGAACGTGTTTACTGTCGTTACGTCTATTTCATAGTAATTTTAAACGTTATTTATTTATTTGTACAGACTAGCAACCCGCTCCGAATTTGCACGAATAACACTCATTATTATCAAAAATTGTTTCCTAAAAACCAAAAAGAAAATTGTGTCGATTCAATCGCTACGGCATTTGTAGTATAGCCTTGTAGTTCACAGCAAATGCTATAGAATATATCTAATTAAAAATTAGTCATGTAAATAAATATAAAATAAAACATCGAATTAACAATTTGTCAAAGGGATCCGATAATGAAATGTGTGAAAATCTTCCTCCAATATTATTATTTAGAGGTAATGCAGACAGACATACCTGTTACGTATGTAATATACACGGGAAATAACAGGCTCATTCAATAGAGGATTTCCTAATTTAGGCTATGATACAGATAAAAAATACGCTCCTGTCATTTTTATATTATCAGTATCGTAAATTATAGAATACATTCGAAACCTGCTGGCTCACGTTTCCGTCCGCGCTGCCAACACAGGAAGTTGGTATCCATTAAGAGGGATTTCATTCATCAATTCATAAAGCCAAATTCACGTGGGAAGCCGATGTACCATCATTCGGAGGGTCACGAGACTAAACTGTGAACGTTTTTACTGTCGTTACGTCTATTTCATAGTAATTTTAAACGTTATTTATTTTTATTGCTTTATTCTATTGATTAATCTTTACAGTATGTGGTATGTTTGAATTATAGATATTTTGCTTACTAGTTATATCTGGACTCGAATCTTTCCAACTTATTGCTCAATTCACGACTTCACACTTTATGTTACACTGGAGACTGTAGAAGGTCGAGTCAGTGCCTCTTTGCTAGCATGAATATAGTCATACTCAACAGCCATCACCGTCCAATTTTCACCACAATCTTCCGGATATCGCATAGAATACGAATAAAAAATAATTTGAAAATCAAGTAGCATTAGCAGCAATGCAAACGAGAAAGGAAAACCACTGGGCGCAATTTTTACTTTTGGTACAAACCAACTTGGACTCAAACCTTAACTATATATGATCGTAAGACGAAGCTGACTGGAACAGTTTCACCGGATTTGAGAAATGGCTGACCTCTTAGGTCGCTTAGCCTGAGCCTGTATTGGGAGCAACACGGCGCAAGGACTCCGAAAGAACACCTCGGTATGGACGGGTACTCTAATCACATCAACATTCCGGAACGAAGGCGCGCGAGGCAACCATACTTCTGCATCTTTTCAATTATCGCAATCCGGTGAACCTATAGGCCTCCTGGCTGATCAGCGTAAATCATTCGGGAAAAGAAATATAAGAAATGAGAATGACTATACTATCGTTAAAAATAAAATAAGTACCGTTATTGGGGTTATATACTTGGTAGACAATATTGCAGATGTCAAATCATTGAGAAGTAGCAGCTTGATAGAAGTTTTGCAGAAAGAGATAATGGGAGTTAGCAGTGTTTTGTTTATAAAGAACTGATGTTAAGTGATATCTAAGGAAAATGAACATAAAAAGCAAATAGATACCACATTGCTCACTGACGACGCTAGTGTTATTTCCCCGCCAAGTCATACATCTTTCTAGTATCTTATATATTGTAACTTGGGGAGGCGGTTATGTAGGGTTCTTATTCTTGAGAGCCCAGAACTACAGGGCTGAAATGACATTAACCTGTGCTATCTGGTTGGCTGGCATGTCGTCGTTGTCGGTGGCAAACTGCGGCGGCGGCGGCAGCACCGGCGGCGGGAGGGCGCACGGCTGAGAGCGGAGCCCGCCCGCGCCCGCTACCGCGCGCCCCTGCATGCGCCCGCCGCCGCCCGCTACGTAGCCCACGCAACGACACGCTACGCCACGGTACACTTCGCTACACCAAGCTATGCCGCGTTAAGCCACCTTGTATTGTGCTGCACCACTAAATCTTGCGCTACGCCAGGCTACACAAAACCACACACGTCACGCCTCACTAAGCCACTGAGATGACAGCTATCGTACTAAACCGTTATCGAATACTCCAATACTTTCATTAAGTTTATTCACTGGCACTTATATGAAGTCTAAATATACTAGATAGATGAAAGCTCGGGCTACAACCTCAGCCTTTTGTCGAGAACAAACTTTGAATATGAAATGTGAATTTGTATTTATTAGGATTATTAGGAATTAATGGTAGTTTCAAATTTTCGCGAGTAGTAATTTCTTAATAAATATGAGTCACGGTAACCAAGAGTGTACTATCCGCCCACTAATCCTTTTCAGAGCTCGTATACGATGAAGGATGGAATTAGCCACTAAGATTGCGAGTGACCTACTTCACCAAAGCTTATTGAAGCAATTTTCCACTTCAAGGTTGCACACGTTAGCCACAGCGTATTTTGTTATTATTAAAAAAAAAGAAATGTTCGAATTTACCTACAACATTTTGTTATTTAAACATCTAAATCAATATTATATTACTTATATCCTGCGTCTTATCCGGGTTTGTATCAAATTATCTGGTGGAAAAATCAGATGGAGCCGTCGTGGTTTGGCTTCTCTAATATACTCAAGTTTGGAGCAACGGCCTATACCGCCGTTCCATCTAAAAAGCATCTTAACTTAGTTATTTTATTTTCAGTTGCGAAACAACGTGAATATCACAGCGATGACGTCACCATACACTTGCATAACTTTATTCGTTATCGTTCTTCATTTATATTTATCATGTTATTCGTGATCAAATGTAAATAAGACATATCTATATCGACGCTGGAAAACAAAAACGTACCCACTAAAATGAAATTGTTCACCAGAGCCGCAAAACATTTCAGCTTTTAAAAAAAAAATTATAACTTTCGTGTTTATGGACCTAGAGAAGAAAATCGTTTTACGGTACAAAAAAAAGATTAGTGTCAATCTTGAAAATACTATTTTCGTTCGCCATTTTTCATCTAATTGTTTAAAGTCATATATTATTCGACGCATCTTTTTTCTGATTCCAACGACGTGAAAATGGCCATATGTGTCACTTACTACGTTTTTGCTTTCCAGCGTCGATATACTGATGTATCTAAAGTAATGTGTAACATGTGTGTAAAAACATGCTCATACGAATGTTATCTAACATTATTGACATACAAAGTCACAGTTCACTTGATGGCCTCATAACCATGGCCTGAGTGGCCTCATATCTAAAAATAAAAATTAAAAATTGTTTTATTTTATTTTTATTTTCCGCACTAAGATCGCTTAGACGTTATAATTTCAAGAGCTAAGCCTAACGATATGTACTTGGCATATATTTTGCCGTGTTTGTTTTTTGTTTCTTCATAATTAATGCGAAAAGTGGAAACTCTTTTTTACAATCTGGCCCGGATTCGATCTTTAAGACGATACTTTGAATTGACACATGCACTCAGACAAAACAATATCGCTGCATTGGCACAGTAATAACTACATCATTTCATGATAAGAAAACAAAAGAAAGAAATATTTTAGCAGTTCCGATTAAGGAGCATTGCTTTTTTATCAGGCCTGGAGGTAAGCGCCCGAACAAATCGTGACATTAAAATAATTACATTACTGTTTTTAAAACGGTGATATATTTGTGGTTGCAGAAACAGTCTATATATGTCCCGCTATTGGGTACTGGCTGTCCATATAACGAGGGTATAAACAGCATAGTCCGTCACGCAGGGATTACCCGGTGTACGTCGATTCGATTCGCTCATCTCTTGTTATACAAGACCTAAAGGTGTGAAAAATGGCCAGTGATTGCTATATCTGCTTACCTCGTTAAGGTTAAAAGGAAATGAGATAATTTTTTTGTGATTCGTTAGAACAGAGTGTAGAAGTACTTAACTTTTGCACTTAAGCGACGAACACGTATTCCAGTAAACGTAACATTTTAAAACGTTTCCGTAATGCTATAAATACTTAAGCGGCTTACCTTGCCGCGATATCGCCTTAAATGTGAACCAACAATTTTTAATATTAACTTGTTTGTTTAAGAAAATTGAAAAGAAATATATCTCCGTGAGAGCTCTTTATAAGTTTCATGGTATATTAGTAACATGCGTTCGAACTCCGAAGTCCGCACCAATAAATATTTTTAATTGCATTTTATTTATGCTTACAGCAACACCGTAAACCAGGGTTTACACAGGCGCACTAATGCCTTAGTGTCTTTCACTACCAGTAGGTTTTTAGACAGATGCAATCAAGAAGGAAAATTTTTTTATATATATATATATACACAGTATAAAAACCTAGTTAAATAAATACATGCAAAAAATGAAATATGTAAAGTAAAGATATAAAGCCTCTATACTTATATTTATTTCTTTTTTGTATTTTTGTAATTTGAAATGTAAAATGTCACTGTAATATAATGTGTCATGACATTTATAGATAAGATAGAATTGGAATACGGACATTAAATGTTGTTTCTCTATATGTTATAAAGAATCGCAGTTTTGTCTTTTATTTCAAACAAACATAAAGACATTGTTATATATATAATAAGAAGACATGAACAGTGCGATATGATATTTGCTTTTAAGCTACGAACTAATCTCTTCAAAATATGATTATTAGATGCTCTTTTGACATCATACGGTAAGGCGTTCCAGAGATGTATCGACTCTACTGTACGTTGATTTAATACGTTGTAAATGTAAAAATAGTGTGAAGTAACTTAACGAACTGAGAAATATTTCTAAAGCTATTGGAGTTCACTTATTCGGGCTGGGATTGCAGATTTAATTTAACCAATATTTTGGGAACCTTTTTTTGTTTAATAATCTTCAAAAATCTTCAAAGGAAATCTTCAAAGATACCCCGCCTTCTGGGGAAGGCGGCGGTTATGTAGGGTTTTACCCACTAAAACCTCCCCGGTGGCACTTTCCTCGGTGCATGACGAGGGGCTCCGGGATCTCCAGAGGAACGCACCGGAGCCCCTCTGCACTGTGCTCAAGGAGAGCACCTCCCGAGGGGAGGTTACTCCCTCCCTCTCTGCCCTCGCATTGCAAGGCGACACGGGCCAGCCGATGTCGCCTTCTTCCAGGTCCACCTTGGCGGACGACATAGGCCCCCACCCTTGTCGCCCAGTGAACCCGAGGTCCCTTTAGTCGCCTTCTACGACAGGCAGGGGATACCGTAGCCTTATTCTTAAGAGCCCAGAACTACAGGGCTGAAATTTTGGGAACCTACATCAAATGCTTTCATACGTCGTAATGATATAATGAACCGTAGAGAGCAAAATTAAAATTATAACACATAACATAACAACTTCTCGGAGTGCTGAATCATGAGAATATATGATTAATTGATAATACTAAATTGTAAAAATTAATAATAATAAACTGCTATGAGACTAAGAGTGTGAGAGGTTAGAATTTTTTTTATTTACGTAGGCTACACGTCTTGTAAAATAGATTACACAACGCACGTCCTATGAAGCAAGACTGTAGGAAATAGAGTGAAACGATACAATCATATCAATCATCGCTAAAATCGGACTACCACTGCTGCTGCTACTGCTAGGATAAGACCGAAGTTTTTCAAGTATTATTGCAGTAGTTAGTCGAACTTTTGGTTCGTTTCTTTTTCAATGAGCACGTGGTAAAGCAGCAATTAATATTTCAACAAATTGTTTTCATTGAGGATCGAACTGCGTATACACCTGACAAATAAGAAGCGCGTGTTTATTATATTATATTATTTTTAGAGAAAAAAAAAACATTTTTTTTTCAAGTATTACTAAGACTTCTTCTAACCATTTTAAAAAAGCTTAAGATGGTACTAAGAGGTATTTCACGTCAATAATAGTAGAAAGGTAGATTCGAACCCATGACGTTACATTTTGCAGATCGTATTCTATGTGATATGACTTAGTTCTTACTTCATTTTCATAGCTGAAGTGGCTCAACATCCGCAACAGGCGAGACGTACACACACTTAACATAACACTTGGTCTCCAGAATATCTTCGTGAGCGCTTTGTACTCAAACAGTACTCAACAACGTCGGCCGCGAACCGAACCTTTTATAACAAATTTTTAACGTTCCCCGAATGTCACACGAATTTCTATGGCAATTCTTTTACCTGTACAGCTATAAAACTATAAAACTGGAATAGTTTGCCGATTGAGATTAGGGAGGCTTCGTCAACTAATGTCTTTAAATCGCGTGTATCTGAATACTTTCAACTCAAACAATGAAAAATGACATATTGATATATTTTTGTCGTTATATATATTCCATGTATGTATATTATTATATTTAAATAGAAGTATCTGTTTATGTATATGTAAATGTATATTTATTTATCTATATAATAGTTTTAAAACGCTATTTTTATACCCTGCTCTTAACCACTAAAGGTTAGCTGGAAGAAAATGCTAATTAGCATTAAGTACGCCTTTGTACATATTCTTTGGTGCAATAAAGGATTTATCTATCTATTTATAGTAGACTCAAAATTATGCAAGGCAGCACGACGGATTTGCTTTTCGTATGTAAAAGAAGGGTTCGATCAATCAAATGCAAAGAGAATGTAGGACATTCTGGTCTTCGTAGTTTCGTCATTAAAATTCAAATATTTGACTCATTTAGTACATACATTCGCAACGGTACGGAATACGAGCCCGTCCATGCATGAGCTTTCCGCAAATTAGGTCAAAGCGGCAAGAGAGCGCTATAGTAATTGTAGGGAAAAACTGGCACTGAATGAGGTCACACACGAATAGAGTTCAACAAAAAATTAGGTGCCATATACAGTGCACAATGCGTGGGGCAACAACGAAACGTCGATTTGGCGGGAATTTTTATCATCGCCATATTGTAGTGGCCTGAATTATTTTTAAATTGTCTGGAAAATGACGCAGAACTGTGCTTCCGTCACTACTATATTTAAGTAAATTTATCGTTTTAAAAAAAAGATATTAACGATACAATGCTAAATTATTAAGTATCTTCCTCGTCCTTCTTTCCTTCTACAAAAGACTATCACCAACTTAACCAAAAAGACATGAAATCACCACTAGTCCATTTATTCAAACAAGCTTTATTAACAGAGCAGAGGTTGCTTGAGTTTTTTTTACTGATCGGAAATTATGCCACATTTTTTACGAGGCCGTTAATTTTTTTATAAAATGTTAGAAAGACTCAAAGAAAAGTTTCATCTCATTAGTAAAGTTTACACTAAGCGGAGGAGCGCGCGGTAAAATCAATTAATTCAGCTTCACGCTCCTGTTCGTTTATCTTAATTTTACCTCGGCTTTAAAACATTTTAGCTAAACGAGCAATTACATGCACACACTTAGTTAAAAGATAATTACGGCCTAAGTTATACCATGCCATAAAACTAAAGCGAAGCAAAAGCCACGTATCTCCAACTGTTGGACAGGCCTTCTCTCTAAAGAAAACATCAGAATATCTTTCGCCAAGAGGCCCAAATTTTCCTCACGGTGTTCAGCACGTGATAATTCAACAATAAAAATTACTAACGACCGGCTGCTAGTGTGTGCACCTTGAAGCGACTCTAAGCTTCCGCCGCTCTAATAAAATTCTTTGTAAATACATTACATAGATTTTTTTACATAAAATGGTCCTATAAGTGATAGGAGTGCTTTAGAATTTTCCTAATTTAACCGACACCGAGGATATGACAATACAAAAATAACAAAAAAAATATGAAAAGGCTTTTATGTTCCGAAGATATATTTAAAAGATGATAAATATATTAAAATTGCTACTATATAGTATATATATTTGTATAAGCAAATCATTTTAAATACATAAAAGCATAAATTACAAAACCTTAAAACCTATGTGAGAAACGATGCAAACATTGTAAACTAATTCCGAACACTACGTCCATTCAAGTATTCCTTTAAAATTAGTTTACCTAATTTGACGTGGAAGCTTAGTTAATTCTTTTAATGATAATTTTTTTCATTGAATGAAACTATTTTTACGATTTTATCGCGTATAAGATATTTGAATTCCTTATTAATTTAAAACACTTAACAGTTGTCATTTTAAGGCGGCGGACTAAGGTGTTAATTTGCCATAATAAAATAATCTTATTATTAAATAAATTTAATTTAAATTAAATTTTCAATCATTCTAATAATTATTATGCTAATAATCATGTTAGGTTTTTTTATAACTGTCACGGAACTTTTTGGATGTGTCGCTTACTGGCCGTAAAATCTTTTAATAACGTTGTATATTTATTGTGTACCATAACCTTGAGTTTTTTTCTTTTCACATTAAATTAAGTGACATTTTCCGAACGCATATTTTTTGTATTAAAATCATAATGAACGACTTAATTTATTATTTATAAAAAAGTCATATGTTTCAGTACAGTGTAAGTATGAATATCGTATTACTTGTATATTACAACTCATTAATTTCAACTTAACATTGCCGATATTGTTTTATGCATTAATTACGAGTCGTATCATCTAACTTTTGTTCTCACTGAAATCGTACCCATTTATGCTCTAAAGGCAGAGTGCAGTGACCGGAAACCTTCACATTCGAACAATGTAAGTTGTAGTGTTTCGAATAGAAACAGTGGGCAATGTGTAATCCAATAATAGAAAGAGTAAATAAACGCCGACCAAACACATTGTATCTTTGACACCCGTGTAAATTTATTTACAATGGACCAACAAGGATGCGTTCACGTTACTATTATACATGTTATGGTTAAATGTGTACTGGTATTAAACGCTTTTTGAACACAGATTATGTAGAGACAACACGTTAGTATAACAAATGACTTCATACGGTTAAGTGAAGAGAAATTAGAACGCAAACATTACGAATGAGTAGAGTGAAAGTTTCATTTCAACAGTCAAAAATTGTTAAATTGTAGTGTTAATAAACAAATGAATTAGCAATTTGTTCAAGACTAAACCTATATTAAATTTTAATTATGTCACGCCTTAATAGCAAGCGATTCAACGTTTACGAATTTAAAAAAAAAGATGAAGTCAAAATGCGCAAGAGAAAGCTAACGAAGTTAACTAAGAGGTCAGTCATATAAAAATCGCCTTAAATATTCCGTCCTTTGCAAGTATTGCGCATTGGGTCGCGCTGCTTTCATGATTCGCGAGACAAAATCACCTTTTACGCTTTCGGTATTTAACAACTGAACGGAAGGAAGAAAGGAAGAACGCAGTTTTATTTGGTGATTCAGGAGGATAGAAGCGGGATAGAAAGTTAGGATGGGTGTGCAGACTCGGTCGAAGGGCGGAAGTCGGCTCGTGCGAGGGAGCGGGCGGCGCGGCGCCTGGCGCGAGACTGCCGCCCTGACACCGCCCGCCCTCCGCCGCGCCGCGCCTCCGCCCTCCGGCCGCCAACAAAACGCAGATTGCGAGCCAGAGTTTATTAGCCAATATACGCTACTGCCACCACTCTACACAAACGATACTTAGCGTTAAAACTAAAACACAAGAGCATTCATTTCCTATGTCTTTTCCAAGTTACACCTGAGTTATCTGGAGCCGGGGCTGCGGAGTGCGGCGCGGCGGGCGGCGCGGCTCTCGAGTACAGCACGCGCTAAGCCCTCGCAGTCGCCGTGCGCACTCGTACCTTGAAGGCACCCTGCACCATCTCCTCCGCGGCCGCGCACCAAATGTAGTCATCATCCTGTCTCCAGGTTTCGGCATATCAAACACAATTTTGGGACTCTCCACGCTCTCCGAGCCAGGCGTGATGCGACACTTCGCGCCAGTAATCGCCTTTTTAATGCCTCTCAATGCCTTCTGGGCTGCATTTCCCTCGTCTTTTATTTCTAGAGCTTCATCACGAGCCACGATCTTGAGCCGTCCCGGCGGAGAGCCTTCGACTGGTTCGATGGGATGCTTCTTTATGAGGAACCGCAGCCTGTCGAAAATTGTCGGGGGTGGGTCGGTGTTCGTTCCTATGGTGCACAGGCGAGGTCTGTATTCACAATCGCGGTCCACAGTAGTCGGGAGGTATGGCTGTTCGTGGAGCGAAGAAGCGCGTCGAGGTTGCGGCTCTTCTTGCAAGTAAGCAACATGCAGAGTGCTTATACTCATTGGCTGATTTGGCGGAGGCCAGAGTTCCCTTGTGGGTGGTACAGGCGTGGGTCTCTCGCCCAACATACGGCGGGCCAGCTCCCCCGGCTGCCAGAGGCAGCTGGCGGATAGGTTCCCGTGCGTTTGCATCACAAGTCTAGTGGATACTGACGGCGCGCGAACTCGTTTGCTAATCCAATACTGGGCTTTGTGCACTTGTCAGTATTCAGAAGAGATAATAAAACATACTCGTACTCGGGGATTTCATAATTGGATAAATGATAGTATTTGCTAAGGTACAGTATTACAACGCACAGGGTTACCTCGGCACTTAGTGGACCATTTCAGTTGTTTATTTGAACCTGGTATATGTTATCGAATTAATGACAATCATAATCAACTTCAGTCACAGGTGGTAAAAATAATTCCCAAACAACATAAATTATTGTTCAGACTATAATTTGTTGAGGATTTCGGATTTGCCTAAATGATTTTTTTTGACGGGAGACGGGGGATTGCAAGGGCATTGCTAAACTTTTTTTAAAAAAAGGTTAACAATGCCAATGCCAAAGAGTTTGCCAACTTTTACTATAAACCGGGGGGAAAACCTCCGTATTTCACGCAGGTATTCTGCAAGTTTATGGTAAGTCCCGATTGTACCGACCCATTCGTGCAACAGTAGAACCCGATGCAGTTACCCTATCTTCTGTTAATTTTGAACAATAAACCTAGTATTAAGAATAGTGAAGCCTATTCCTAGATTGTTAAAAAAGGTAAGCATTATTCACGTCAATAGTGGATAAATTGTTTTGAAACTACGATCTTATGTTTCGCAGACTCTATTCTACATTATTATACTAATAACGCAATTTAAAAAGTCCTCACCTATGTATGCACAGAAAAGGCGCTGCGTTTGACACTTGAGGACCCTTGCAAGGGCGTACCACTGGTAGGCGAGGTTAAATATTTGTGTAACTCATTAGTTAATTTCCTGATCTGCACTAGATACGCTCTTTGACATTCATCTGAATTTTTATTTAATATTGATTCTGATCTGTACAAATAAATAAAATTTGAGTGTCTGTTTGTATGTATATTTATATTATATTATGTATGTGTATATTAAAATAACGGCATTTTACTATTGTACATGTATATGAATAGCATATATGGTAAACATACCAAAATAACATTGTTTACAATTTTTGCCAATCTCTGGAACGGCCGGACCTATTTTGACGGGACAATTACTTGCAGATAACCGATGTAATACGTAAAAACTTAGGCTACTTTTATTTAAAAAAAATAGTTTTTAATCGCTGGCAATACTAGTTAGCAATAAAATATAGACGGCGAAGTTGATGTGAACTCGAACAATTGCTCCCAATAGATATCGCCATGATCGAAGCTGTAAAACCAATAGTAGCTGTGAAACTTACCTTTAGGGGACGAGTGATCGTAACAGTCTCGATCATTGTAGTGGACGCCATTGTGTCAGACTTTCCCATTCCTGAAACAAAATTGCATTATAATGACAAAGCAGACAACTCCGTCAGTAGGCCTAATTTGCAATTGATTTTTTTAAATTAAAATAATAGTCACAGGTTCTTTTAAACCTAGAGGGTTAAATAGGTGTACCAACTACCAACATTCACCAGGTCTTATTATATATGGAAAAGGTAAGTCCATCGCCATTATACCGGGCGCAAATCTAATAACGACCATACTGCTTTTTGATGGTAAATATGACTACATACTATATACAAATAGAATGGCTTATAATCTTGTAGAGGTATTTAAATTGCATCACCCCATTCAAATTAAACCATTACTTAGCTGTTGCACCCAAGATTGCATGCATTACATTTTTAAAACAGTAAAAAGATTCACCAGTGTGTACAAGACCTAACTCAAAGTATGATATCATCCCTCAAGGGCAATGGAGCTGTCATAATCATGTTACAGCCACAATAGTCATTCGATATTAAGATGATTAACATAATTTCAACCATAAATACTTGACAATAAAGTCTTAATTTAAAAAAAATATACTTGATTTTATTGACTAATGAATTTCAGTTTGATAATTTGAAGTTGTCAAAACGGAATAATTGGGGTTTGGGGGGACATAATGATTTTTTTATAAAATACAACCACTATCCAAAATTAATCAACAAAACCACTGATCCAGGTTAAATACAATTGATCTGAACACTTGTCTTCTTCGTCATTCTATAAGGTGCAGAGGCTTCGAAAATCAAAGTGGCTAACAAGCAGGATTTGATTCGAAATTGGTGCTATGAATACCATGGACAGCCCTAATGCATGAATGTCAACTAAAAATTTAAAATATTTGATGCTTGTCTACACTCTACCCTTCTGTCATTCTTAGGCCATATTGCTTGACAAAATGTCATAATGGAGAAAAAGTCACCTAGAAAACCTAAGTCTTAAAACAATGGATAGATCAAATCTTTGTACATTTGGAGATCCCTGTTAACATTGCACTCCATCTACCCACAGACATAACCGATGGAGGCAGCTCACCAATAAACCAAGAAGTCATGATGAGTCCTCCTCAGTAAAGAGCAAGACATTCATTTAAAGTGGTACAACCTGTCAATAACCGTGCAATGATAAACTAGATAAATTGCATTCAATAACAATAACAACTATCAATAAAAAAAATTATAAAAGTAACATGTCTAAATGAATCAAAATTATAGATTTAAATGATTTTTTTACAAAAAAAGATATCTTTATGCTCACTATAATATTGCTAGAAAAGTATGTAGGTGTTGTCCAGCAATTTTGTGCAGTATCATTTCCATAGGTCCATATAGGGAAATACCTAATATGAACAACTAGACTGTGGCATATATTTTTTTTTTTGGAAGTAGATGGTCAAAATTATACCACTCACCTATTGTCAAGTGCAGCAGCCACAAAAAGCTACTAAAGAGATTACAACTGTTTTCCTAACCTATATTATGCTAAGTTGAATCCACTTAACACCAGTATTCTGTGAGATTGTGCCAACACATTCATCCAACAACAAAAGCTGCACCAGGTACCCTGTCTTTAACCATTCCAAAATAAGCAAGCAAACAGTTCACTTGAATATTCAAATGTAGTGTGTGAACCTACATCCTTTTATTTGACACAAAATACACATGTAAACAGATGTCTTTTGATTCATTTGTAACCATCGTAGTAGACAATATTTTCGTAACAACTATGAAGTCATTTCAGGAATTCTATTAATTGTCAGGAATAAATAAAAGAGTTTTGAATAATATTTTGCAGAGTTTCAATTTGGCTATGCCTTAAACAAAGAATATAATAAATAACCATTGACTTTTCCATTTTTCAGATCCTTGCATACAAAAAAAAACACTTACTAAAAGTTGTATATAACAGTCATACAAGGAGGACAATTTCAGCACAACCTCTTTCACTAATGAGACGAAAAACTTGGTGAAAAGCAGACTACAATTACCATCTCTGTCTACTCCACTAGTGTTAAAAGAATATCAAAGCTATTATATTTATTTATAAAGAATAGAGTGTACTTGAGAGTGAAGTGCTGTGATGTTATGACAGTAGAATGAACAATTAAAAATCTGAACATTCCTTTGTTATTTAATAGATTAAACAATAGAAAATTATAATTTCATGTGGTATCAATTTCAATGATTTTTGCATTTAATTACTATTAAAGGTAATATTTTAAGCTATGGTAAACATATGGAGATGCACAATGACTAGAACTAGCACATGAACAGTCTTGTGACATAAGAAAGTGTGTGATCTCAGCAGTATATTGTAGGCTAACGTTATGATGGTAACAATGGTAAAACAATTTTATTGTATAAGAGTTTTAAAAATGATTCACTTATATACAGAGAATGGGAGTGGGTCATTAAATACTATGATATATTGAACTTTGATAAAATATATTATGCGTTACGGTTTACAAACAACTATCAAGATTAATTGATAATTGTTTTAATCATAAGACAAACAAGTTTATTATTGTGGAATAAATATTCCAATACTTACATGTAAACAACACTATAAATTTATTGATTTAAAATGAATTTCAATACTATCGTTATTCTTTAATTAGACTTAATAAAGATCTTTCAATAATACGGCCATGTATATATGCAAGAACACAAACAAAGAAAATAAATATTGATTCACAAATTCCGGCCTTCGAATAAGACCAAGCTCGAACCAAGCCAATTGATAATGCCAAGCAAGAATTGACGAACATTGCCGAATGTCGACTGACTTAAGATATATATTTAATAGTATATGAATATAAAACTACATAGATTACTTTTGTCTATGACGGATGCCATGGATTATTGTCAGGAATAAAGAAAGATGAAGTCTGTGAATGACCTATAGTTACATAAATTAAATTATTACTTAAAGATAACTTTTGAGGTGCTTTAATGACGCGAGATGTTTTAACATAATTTTTTCCACATAAATTATATTAATAGGTAAGATAAGATAAGATTTATTTATTTGCCGTTAGGTACCGTCTTCATAGGTAACACACGGCATCGGTTAAAGAGAAGAGGCTAATTAATAAAATTTATTTGCAGAGATCAGGCCTAAATATTTAGCACCCTACATTTGAGACATAAGTATTGAAAATATAAGCTCATAATATTAAATAAATTTAATCAGTATGTTAAATAATTTACTTGATCTCTATTCTAAATATTTATGCAAGCCAAGGTTAAATACACAAAGTAATTTAATATTATATAAAAGCATGTTAGTGTAAGGATCTTATTACATGTAATCATGATATTTTTATTTTTTATATTGCCTAATTGCATTCGAAATTAATGCAATCTGCCGTGGACGTATAGTCTACATGTTTTGTTTGTCATTTCTTTCGGCTTTTCGGTTTCGGCGGCGGCGCGCAAGCTTATACTACTTGGAGAATACAAAGGAATGTTTATTTGTTTTGTGCACTTACGAATGTCGTTCTTAGTTGTAGATTAATCAAAAGAAATGGCTGGTATAAAGTCACTAGCTGTGAGGGGTATAAGAAGTTTCGGACCAGAAGACAATGATGAACAACGGATATCTTTCGAAAAGCCATTAACTTTGATTTTAGGACAAAACGGTTGTGGAAAAACAACTATTATTGAATGTGTACGCTATGCTCTTACTGGTCAAATGCCTCCTGGAAGTCGTAATGAATGTTTTGTTCACGATGCTAAAGTTAACAGATCGACAGAAGTATTAGCTCAAGTTAAATTAAAGGTAAGAAAATAACATGAGAAATAACCCTATTCGCAATGTTTACAATCACAATGCTTTTAAAGTTCAAATTAATTGTCAAAAGTTTTACACACATTTTCTTATTGTTACACTTAAGCTACTACCACATTATCCACCATTAGTATTAATGCACAAATAAAAAGCGATGTATTTTTAACACAACTTGTATATTTTCCTTTGTACGTATATTGCCTTTTCATACGTAAATGTATCTGTTATTTATAAATTATCACATTGTTCAATGTGTCTATTTAAGAAAGTTAAATATTTTTTCAATTGGTTACAATTCTTTCGCTGCTAGAATTTTTTCATACCATAATGTATTGGTTATAAAACTTAACAGATTGTGAATGCAAAAGACGAACAACTAGAAATTGCAAGATCTATGAGAGTAACAGCATTACAGAAGAAAAAAACTAAATTCCAGACACTTGATTCATTTCTGTCACTTATTGATGAGAAAGGAAAAACTAAAGACATCTCCTCGAGATGTGCAGATTTAGATTCCATGATGCATGAACAATTGGGTTTGTATTAACTATATAATGTTTTTATTGTTGTTTCTTGATAAAATTTTGGAAATTAATAAGTTCAATGGAAAGCAGATTGAATTTCCTTTTTCCTGACTACTCTATATAGGTTAAAAAATAGAGACTTAACTTATTTTTTACTTAACTAATGATAATGTGTTAACACTTAGCCACAATAACAGCATTGCTTCATCAAAATATTTATATATTGAATTAATTTTTCTTGTTCATTATTAGAACTAAGATTTTATTCAATCATAAAATATTAATTTAAATTTATTTTTAATTTAGACTTCCAATGATTTTTTTAGAAATAACAAAGTATTAGCTAAATTTCTGACCACCAATATCCGCATAATTCACCTAATTTAAGCATCAATAGTCTAATGGTTTAGGGAATGGTCTGTGAATCTTAAGGTTGTAGGTTCAAATCCACCATTCAACTTTTGACGTGAACCATCTCCTAGCACAAGCAAAAGCTTGGCTGGAATAGTTAGCAAGAATGTTAGTAATATTTCTTAAAAAAACTGATATTGCCAGCTTTCTTTTTTTTATTAAATTTTTTAGTAATCATTAATTCGCAGGAGTATCAAAAGCAATAATGCATTCGGTTATATTTTGTCACCAAGAAGATTCTAATTGGCCGTTGGATGAAGGTAAAAAAGTAAAGGAGCGATTTGACGAAATATTTGAAGCTGACAAATATAGTGACTGTTTTGATCGTTTAAGAAAAATTAGAAAAGAATATGAAAATGAAATAAAAGTATTAGGTAATCTTAATTCATTTACCCATTTATATATTTGTAAAAAAAAA
Source organism: Meandrusa payeni (assembly GCA_029286785.1). Lineage (NCBI taxonomy): Eukaryota > Metazoa > Arthropoda > Insecta > Lepidoptera > Papilionidae > Meandrusa > Meandrusa payeni. The sequence continues at coordinate 5,465,568 of JAGSMX010000027.1, forward strand.
ATAGTTTAGTAAACTGTTGACTGTTTTTGTATTGATATAGATCAAACTATTTTTCAGAGCAGAAAGTTGCTAACTTAACAGATAAAAAAGAAAATTTGGATAAGAAAAAGTTAGATGTTGTTAATACTGAATCACAGATCTCAGAAACTGAAATCAAGGTGGCTGAATTAGAGCAAGAAATCAAACCATTAGCTGAGAAAATAAAAGCAATTGAAACATTGCAAAAGAATTTAGTGACAATAGAAACAAAAAGAGAAAAAATAAAGACAAGGTAACATTAATTACTAATCAGCTAAGACATCAATAGCTATAGTTAGTTCAGGGTCTGCTTATAGGGTTGGATTTCCACCATTCTTCTACTAATATGTACCATCTTATGGTTAATAACAATATAACTAAAGTATGTTAACATTTGCAACCAAACTATACTAGTAGGGCCACTGCCCTAGCTTCTGCTGTTGCATATGTGAGCCAGGATGACTGGGAAGGTACTACAGCTTCACAGAATATTGACATGATGTAGACTCGTTTTACCCAGTGAGAGCTTCACACTTTGCAAAAGATTAGCAATGTGTCTCATTCTCTAGTGGTGATGGGTGGGCGGAGTTGATGCCTCTACTTCAGGTGAGCCATATGCTTGGTTTCCCCATCTATAAAAAATAAGCACTAAATTTATTTGAAATTCTTATTATATTGATTGCAGATTAGATCATTTCACAACTCAAGAAGAAGAACTTAAAACTGCAGTAACAAGTTTATTTGAAGGGTCACAAGCGGAACTAGAGAAAAATATAAGTAAGAAATATTTCATGTAAAAAAATACTTAAATATTGACATTACCTACTTCATTATGTTAAAATCACTACATAGTACAAAATAAAGTCGCTTCCGCTGTCTGTCTGTTTGCGTGGAATTCAAAAACGTCATTCATTTGTGTGTTGTGCAGGCAGAAAATTGCAGTGCCATTTATGGCAATAGGCTCACTCAACAGACCTTAGCTTATATCTATTGTTAGCAATTATAATATTTTAAAATTAGGCACACTGTTTATCACTTTATGTGCACTGAAACCTTTAAATATAATATATTTTAGAAAATATTCAGATTATGAGATAAAATAAATTTATCATATATTTTAAGCAAACTATGGCGCAACAGCTAAAACTAAGAAAGAGGATTTGGAGAACTCATATAAGAAAAATTTTACATTCAACAAAGAAGAAGAAAAGATTGCTAATGAGAAAACATCCAATGAAGTTAAATTTAATAAATTAATACTATTGGAAAGTCAGAACCAAGAAAAAATTGATAAGAAGAATTCCATGATAGCAGACACAGCAAAACTGGCTGGTAAGTGTGGCTTTATTGCAAGTGATATCTTACAGTGTTTGTACAATGTACGTAATTACCATACATATTTTAATAATGGTAGGGTCACCGCAGCAACTGCCACATGAATGGGTCGGCAGAGGGGAAGTACCACAACCTCCTCGAATACCGCCGTGATGTGGAGGTATATTATTTTGTTGGATTTTGTCTAGTAAATGACATGGTAGAAATGGCCTGATTCTTCACAAAAACGGCGACAGCACACCTGCTATACCTCTAGTAGGTGTTTGTGAGCCAGTGATCAATTTACATCCGGTGATACAAGTCAAAGTAGAAACATAATTTAAAAGGTGCAGGTAAGAAGTACCTGTAAGCAATGGTTACGTACATGTGTAAGTCAGAAGTGGAAGTCCTTGGTCTCTGCCCCTAAGTTAAATCTTCAATTAACAATTAAGATTTTAATGCAAATTACAGAAAACACATTATTATGAAACTATATACATATACTGTACACATACTTTCAGTGTAATTGTCTTTGAATCTCACATAAGAATTTGTATTTTAGAGATTGAAATAGAGAAAATTGAAACCAATGAGGAAGCGAATCAAGCACAGCAAACTATAAAGGACAAAATAAAGAGCCTACAAAAAGACCTTAGTGAGCAAAAAGCCCAAGCTGACACTGAGGAGAATAAACTCCAGGCGGATGTTGATACATGTCGTGATGCATTGGTAACTATAGAAAATAGTTTACAGTCACTGAAAGTCCTTAGATGTTTTTTTTTTAATTATCCTTTCCCTCAACATGTATGGTTAGGGACTTTCTTATTTCTATTCTTTTATATACATTATTTCTGGATACTTTTTACAAAATGTCTTGTTACTTATTGCAATTTACAATTTTAAGTGTAGTACTAAAAGAGACTTGTAATATTTACACAATTCTTACATATCTGTTTTCCTATTATTACTATTTTACATTTTTAATTATTTCTTCTTAAATACTTTTTTTGGGGTCTTAGTGTATATTTTCATATATGCTAAGATTCCTCCTTTATTACTTTTTATTCACTTTTCTTGCTATTGTTTGTCAAAACTCTAAAAAGTCCTTAGATGTTAGGGGCGTTGCTGGAGTTTCTTCGGCCACTTCTTCTTCCAGCGCCAACGCTTCCCGAAGTGGCACTCAAAGTTTATTTAGCTTTTGAATGTCCCGTTATCCGTGAAACAGCAACCGACCGAGTCGTGGTTCGGCCCTCTCGGGCGCCCTCAGATCGGAATGCTTACGCGGGGGACCCTTGTGTCGAGTTACTAGCGATAGAGGTGCAGGCTAAGAGCTTAAGAGCTATGCCACCTCTCAATCCGGTGAAGCAGTCAAGACCAGCATCTCTGGCCAATCTGTGTCGTGCGTCTAAAAAAAATCACTGAAAGTAGTAATGAAAATTTAAAAAATGTTTATATAAAACTAACCTTATTTCTATAAAAGTTTGTTTAAATTTTATGTCAAACATTAGAGGATATATTATCATCTTTTTGATTATTAAAATTAAAAATATTTCATATGTAATAAACTGCTTGTAAAGTAATTAAATCTTTGTTGTTTTTACTAATTACTTACCACTTAGTAATTAGTACACAATTTTTATAAATAAAAATCTAATATTGATTTATTTTTTTAATTTTAGTCTCGTCACAAACAAAAGATCTCCAACAAAGAATCTGAAATTCAAAATATAAAAAAGGAAACCACTAAAGTTGAGAAAGAAATTACTGACACAAACAAATCCAAAGTGCGATTAGAATTTCTCGAAAAAAAAATGAGCACTGCAGAAGAGTAAGTGATATTTTAAATGTTTATAAATAAAGGTACTCACGCAGTTGGCCCAGAGGGGTATGCAACGATTTACGGATTTCCAACAGGATAAACAATTTCTAGCTGCTTTTCATCAAACATTAGGTGTGACAGAGGTCAGCAGAGTATAATGTAAAATATTTTTTCACCTCATGAATTTTTCCAGCCAGTACGGATTCGAACCTATAGTCGTCGGTTCGTCAATCAAACGCCTTATTTACTAGGCTATCATTGCATGCACTTATTCCTTGGCTTATTTCTGGCTTGGATTACTCTAAAATGCTATTGAATCTGTATTACACCCAAAAAGTTCTTTCTCTCAAGCCTTTGACTGAACTTTCTAACGAAAGAGGTTCAGGTTAAGTGCCCTCGAAGATGTGATATCTCAATCTGAATTTTTTTATAATATTCTATGGCCGATAGTATTATAGTCATTTGTTTAAATACAGTTTTGCATTACATAGCAGAGAGCAGAGGGAACTTCAAGTAGAAATGTTTTGTGGACTAAACTAATATAGTTGTAGTCTTTACCCTTTTAAAGACCAATAATGTTATTTTTAGAGATTATCAACAAGTTTTAAATGAATTAAATCCTGAGGAAGCTCAAAAGTCGATTAACGAGGACGAAGCTACAATGGAGAAAAGTGAACAAGAGCTTGAAGAGTTAAATGAAAAGGTATTTCCATATCATTGTTAAAGTATGTTGAATGTCACACCAGGTTTTGGAATTTTGAAGTTAATAAAGTACGACGGACATTTCTACACAATGATTTCTGCAGGGCAAATAATTTTAATAGTAGCCATAGAAATTTTCGAAATCAATAAGAAGGATGTGATTAAGCTGTGTTTTTATCCTCACACACCCCTTTCGTGTCTTAAGATGAGATTTCCTCACAGCAGATAAACCCTCTCTCCAAATAAAGTTAATAACAAACTACTACTATAAAAAATAATAATGCCCTCTTTATTATACATTAATAATGTGTGTAGTTTTAATTATAATTTCATTTATAGATCACAAAATTACAAAAGCATAGTGCCAAAATAAAGGAGCGGGATATGATTGAAGATTCATTAAAACAGAAAGAGAAACAAATGAATGTTCTAAAGAACAAACATAGAACTGTGATAACTGAGCTACTGGGTCAGATGCCAGAGAAGGGCTATGCTATGTCCATTAACAAATTGGAAATTGAACTACGCACAGAAGTGGACTCGGTGAAAAAGAAATTGAAAGGAATACATACAAGCGTGAGTTTCCCTTATACATAATAATTATAATACAATTATATTCCAGACTTAAAAATGACTATTAAATTAAATTATGTCCTCATAAGACCCAGTACATCATAAAAGGCGCACGCATCGGTAAATGTAATGACAAACATTACCAAACCAAACAAATATTTCCATTATTTTCTAGAATTAAATTTGATTGATTGTTTTTGTTTATGGTGTTTCTCTGTAGTTAAACTGCTGTAAAAAACGGGCTTTGTGACGGACAAGGATCTAAACTATCAAAGAAGTATGGTGGTTTAAGAATTAAATTTAGATAATGACTATTAGCAATAAAACTATGTATAAAATATATATATATATGTGTATTTAAGTTATTTTGAGCATTTTTTTTTTTATAATTTCTAAGCAAGTGCTCGACTACGATCCCACCTGTTGTTAAGTAGAAATGCAGTCCTGGATGGTAAGGCGCACTAGCTTAGTAAATGCCTATTCACTCTACTCTTGGAAATACCCACATTGTAATCGGAAGGAAAGACAAACGCGGGCAAACTATTCCAATCCTTTGCTGTACGAAGAATGAAAGACGAAGCAAATCGCTTCGTTCGGGTTTGAGGGATGTTCACAACAAAAGGATGGAATCCCGCAATGCGTCTAGAAGTCCGATGGTGGAAAGGGGATGGGGGAATTAGATCATGTAGTTCCTGAGCACACTCTCCAAAATGCAAGATGCATGCAGCATAGATGTGTGTTTTAATAAATCAGACAATAGTGATTACTTTACTTTTCACACTTGAGTTTACTACAACTATTGGTGTACTATAGTAATTGGTTTACAACTAAACCTTCATAAGGCAATACAGAAAAATCATAAAGTGAAAACGTTACTTAATGTAAATTTTTCTAAGAAAAATAATTAGATTATGTATGATTTTGATATTTATTTACAGCTGACAAGTTTGGAAACTGAGAGGAAACATGTTCGTGAGCTTTTGAATGAACGCCGTAGTGAGCTCACTAAAGCAGAGGATCAAATGTTCAAAGCGTGCGGCACTCAGACTTATGAAGCTACATTATCAAAACTTAATAGCACTGTGGAGAAGTTGCAGGTACAACCAAACACAACATCATACCCTAACTATATGTAATATTTAATAAAGATTCATTATTTATGGACATACTCTCTATTAGATTTACAATAGTTCTGTGACTATTACTTTATAGGAATTATACAGAGCCGCGGTAGCTTAGTGTAGGGGCGCCTCCGTTCTGGGCTCTCAAGAATAAGACTACGGTATCCCCTGCCTATCGCAGAAGGCGACTAAAAGGGGCCTCGGGTTCACTGGGCGACAAGGATGGGGCCTTCGTCGTCTACCAAGGTGGACCCGGGAAGAAGGCGACATCGGCTGGCCCGTTTCGTGTTGCACTACGAGGTTATTCCCTCCCCTCCACCCTCCCCCGGGACGTGCTCTCCAAAGAGCACAGAGGCAGAGGGGCTCCGGTGCGTTCCTCTGGAGATCCCGGAGCCCCTCACCATGCACCGAGGCCACCGGGGCTGTAATTTTTAATGATAAGATTTGCGCTGATATATGGATGTAAATCAAGTAAAAGGTCCGCGGTCTTTACCTGCCTCTTTGTTGGCGGGTATAAGTGTGTCGTTGTTGTATACTAAAATATATGTGTTTTAATTTCCTCAAGAAATTACAAAAATCTTATGTTTTCTAGGAAGAGCAAAATATACTACAATCGTCAATGTTTATATTTGCAAAATATAAAAATCAACTGAAAGACAATAGTTGCTGTCCATTATGCAACCGTGGCTTCGATTCCGATACCGAGGTAGGTGAGGGTTCAATGCTAATAATCATCTTATAATATCATAACTGTTCCCGCATGAAGGCTTTTAGATGTAAAATTATTTTACTAACAAGTAATACGATGTTACGTGTTAAAGACAAAAATGCAAATACAGTTCTGTGCATTGTTTTGGTACTTATGAAAAAAAAATGTAGTTTAGTTTCTATGTTATTAAAATAATACATTTATTAGCCTAGTGTATCTTACTCCGCATTTAATATTTAAAAAATCAGCTACAAGTTCGTCTCAACTGCATAGTACGCTAACAACACGATTTCGCACCCAAATGCCAGCACCAAAAAAATATTTTCATACGTCAAATCCGCAAGTAGTCAAATATATCAATTTTAGTAATATTGTTGTTCTCCTCTCGTAGGCCACAGATTTAATATCGCAGCTTACTACACAAGTGATGAATGTGCCCGCTAAACAAGAAAAAGTAACTGAAGAGTTGCAAAGAGCTTCAGCGAAGAAGGATGATTTGTTAAGTATGAAAACATTAAATGAGAAGATAAAAACCTTAAAAGAAAAAGATATACCACAGCTGGAAAGTCGTTTAAGTGAAGTTGATAAGGTAAGAAAAAAAATATATTCAAATGTGTAAGGCACACTTCAATTTATTCTTCTGGTACTAATTAAAAAATATATTAATCATATTATAAACACATTATATATGTATTTTTGAGCCACATTTACATTTAGAAATATCTAAGGAAGATGTTTTTAGGCTGTAACTGTATTATCGGCAAGTATGAACAGTTTTTTTTTTCAGCAAATAGCAACATTAACAGAAGAATCAGAAGATTTATCAATGACTATAATGGAGCCTGAACAAAAACTTCAAAATGTGAGGCAAATACAAAGTGACATGCCGCTACTGGATCGTTACACAAGCGAAATAACTACAACAACTAAGGATGTAAGTAAAAGTATACCAATATATTTGAGGAAACATTTGATTGCACTTAATGCATATACAATTCAAGTCTGTCCTGGTACGAAGAGCTGAACAGTTGGTTCTTTCTAGAAATCTTCTATTTGAATTATAACACAGTACTTTTAGGTCAACATTCGGTTTAGCAGAAATCTTTTTTTGACTGGGGGAGAAATCTTCAACAAGATACCTTTATGTTGTGTGGTATTTTTACCCACTAAAACCACCCCAGTGGCCCTTCCTCGGTGCATAGTGAAGAGCTCCAGGATCTCCAGTGGAGCCACTCTGCTCTCAGGTGACCACGTCCCGGAGGTTAAGAAAAACCCTTGTCACCCAGTGAACCCGAAGCCCTTTTTAGTAGCTTCTACGAAAGGCAGGGGACACCGTAGTCTTATTCTACGAGCCCAGAACTACAGGGGTGTTAGCAGAAATCTTATAGAATTAAAACAGAAATTGTCATAATTATTTTTACCATGCATTTGGTTGACGCAGACTTCTTTTAGCAGTACCATTACACTACTCACAAAGTATTTAACATTCATTATATACATCAATAAAGTTAATTACTTATTTCACAGTTAGAATCTATTAAAGCGGATTGCTCTGAAATGGAAATGGATATAAACTTAGACCAAGCAACGGCACAAAAGTCTGAATTGAGACAAAAAGTCACCTCTCTGAGATCACGCATCAAAACTTCGCAAACAAAACTCAACCAGCACACAAAGAAGTTGCAGAATATGGGCGAGAAGAAGAACAAGCTTAAGGAGGAATTTCTTAACGTACAGAAAAAGGTTCGTAGCCCACATCACATAGCATATCTACATTGGACAATATAAAAGTGTTTAATGTGTTAGATTATATGACCACATATAGATAAATGATCAAAACCTTTTCAATTTGCAATGGTCATTCCTACCTAGTATAACAACCAAAAGGAGTAACTTAACTCTCATTTGTAAAACTTTAGTTTTTAACCTTTAAAAGTGATACACTTTATTAATTACTCACTAGCGTACCCAGACCACTTCGCCGGGCTAGATTTTGCTTTATTTTATTTAAACAATAAACTTACATCATTAAATATAATAACTCTCACATATATTAAATTATTCATCTCATCTTCTAGAGCAGGTGAATATCATTACCTACACATATGTACATATCAGCGTCATCACTAACGGATACATTCGCGGCGTTATAACTTACCTTGAATACTTCAAAATCCTTAATTATTATCTTCATTATAGTTTGTATTGACACAACGCATGTATTAATACAAATGTGGGTTATAAAACAATAGAATTTCATCAAAGTAAAAAAAGCTGTATTTGACAGTTAAAAAAGAGGAGTGCTACAATCGTCGCCAAACTTGTCAGGTCAATCTGAAGATTCCCTGAGAGTTTCATTTAAATCGGTCCCGCCGTTTCGGAGTCTGTAAGAAACAAACCCACACACTTTCTCTTTTATATATATAATTTAATGAATGTAAATATATGAATTTGAAGAACATTGTTTGGGTTAGTTAGGTTAATTGGAAAAATATTTGGAATTTTGAAGGTTATGTAAATATTTACAGGTCCAAGAGTTGGTTAATTTACAAGAAAATCTGAAACAAATAGAATCCAATAAAGAAAAGGCGTTAGTTGAATTAAAGGAGTTACAGGATTCCACAGCACCCTTAGAAGAAGACTTGAAAGAAAAGGAGAAAGTAAAGATTGAATGTGTTAAAAAAAACAGGTTGGTGGTAATATTCTTCTGAACACAGGGATTTTAATTTCCATTTTTGTTTATATTTTCTCTCCCTCCTTACCTTAGTGGCCTGAGCTAGTTCTGAGGTCTGTCTATAATAATAAACATTTATTTGCGGGAAATATGGTAACTGACATGATGAATAATTTTAGTTATCTTACGTTATGTATCTTACGGATGGTCTTGAGTTCGATTCTCGGTCGGATGTACCAGTAAATTGCCGTTTTTGCGGTTTCTTAAGTACATTAAATCATATGTTTGTATATATAAAACGACCTATTTCCTGTCACATGTACAACTTAATAAGCATTGTGAAAAGCGAACATGGAATGTCTGGGTTGAGCCCTAAAAGTATGTACTTTAAACAAAATAAATTTTCTATCAACAATTGTGTTATCAAAAAATGATAGTACTTGTATCAATATGGTGGCTTTGTAAGATAACTTTTTTTTTTATAGGAATGCCATCGATGTTAAGAATGATTACATCATGAAAATCAAGAATGCTTTTGACAAAGTCAAATCTGTTGAAATGGAGATAAAGCAACATAAAGAGCGCAACGTTCAGTTGGAAATGGATAAAATCAAGGAAGCCAACGAACATTTAATGGAAAAACAAAAGCAAATAATGATTGACAGAGATTTGCTCACCAAGAAAATTGATAGTTTAAAAGATGAACTTGCCAAACAAGATGTGAGTCAATTAATATTTACGATGAATTTATTAAGCCAATAAAGGCCAGCTACAAAATAAAAACTATAAAGTATATATTGTTATAACAACAATAAATACTTTTAGATTTTTCCTTAACATATTTGTACAAAATACAATAGTCGATTTTTAAACTTTGCAAAAAACATTAAAAACTTACGAAAAATAAAATCTTGGTATGAAAATACCTATTAACTCCAACGGGATAGACAGGCTTCAATCGCTGTCAAATTTTCACTATGTTTATTAACTTAAAGTAATTACAACAAAAATGCTGAATTTCATTATAATTATACCTAACATAGGCAGTTGAGCTTTACTTAGAACTATTGAGCGAATTAAACAACCACATATTACACAGTTAAAAAACTATATTTTTAAACATTTATTCTTAAACCGTTTTTTAGATCTATAAACGTAACTTGGAGGACAACTTGAAGTTACGCAAAGCTCAAACAGAGATAGCTATTTGTGAGAAGGAAATGACAGCTCTAAATGAAAAGATGAGTGGTGTTAGCATGGACATGATTGCAGAGAAGGAACCGCTCATGGCTAAACACGAAGAGATTTTTAGGGACAAGTTGCAGACTGAGGGTCTACTGCGTGGTTACAAAGTTAGTAAATTTCTAATTATTTAATTCTTCATTCATCTTCTTCTACTCGCTAACGCTTTGTAGTGGTATTAAAAGCTAGTATACTTTTTAAATTCATTGATAGTTTCAATAAAAACTACCGTCTGTAATTGTAGCCGACCAGAGTGCAATCCCCTCTGCCGGCAGCATTAAATTACAAATTGTATGTTGTAGAATTAAGTGATGATTTACCATGCGCTAAGCTACTAATAAAACATCATGAAGAAACTTAAATATGTTAGAAAATTTTTAAGACATGTGATAGTTGCGCGTAACCACTTTTCTTTATACTCCAGAGAATGAAAAGTAAAATAAATTGAAAAAAAAGCAAAGTATTAGGAAGTGCAATATAATAGATACTATAAAAATTAAAAATAAAAATTTAATAGTAATGAAACAGATTTCACAATTCGTTCGAAAATCAAAACAGTTTAATTTTATTAGTACTAACTAGAAATCAAAAACATGCATTGTTTTCGGTATTTACTAACAAAATGTCAATAGTGTACTATTAAATTAATTTTTGTTATACAATGACATTGTCAAGCTGTATTTATGTATGATCATAATTATATTAAATGTGTAAGATGCTATATCCTCAGGATGAATAAAACAATTTTGAATATGTATTGATAAATATATTTTGAAAATGTTACATTATAGGAAAGATTGAAGCAATGCAAGGGGGAACTAAAGAAAGCTATTACCGAGGGAATAGAAAAACAATATAGGGAGAAATTCTATGACTTGCATGTCATCAAAGCTCTTGAAAAAGATATAAAGGATTATTCTGTTGCCTTAGAGAAGTGCCTTATGGAATTCCATAGAGAGAAAATGGAAAATATTAATCTGATTATAAGGTAAGCAACATGTTGTTATGAACTTTCAAATCCATCACTCTAATTTGGGTAACTAGACTTCCATATATCTATATAAGGTATATTATGTTTTATTATTTGACTTATCTGTCCTTTCAACAAAAGCAAAAATAAACGCTTACTTCCTAAGGCTATTGCTATTGGCTTTTCACTAAGGATTTAGGGGTATCATTGGTACAAGACATCTGGGATAGGAACTCGCGACTATAATATAGTAAGTCGAACTGCTTAATCACTGCTACTGAGAATAAAATCTATATTTATGAATTATTTTACAGAGAAATGTGGAGAAAAATTTACAGAGGGAACGACATAGATTACATTGAAATTAAAACTGAAGGAAATACTACAACTGATTCTGATCGCCGGAAATATGATTACAGGTAAGACTTTCATTTTTGGTCTCAAGTACCGCAATATACTAGCCGAACATGGGTTTCAGCTTGGGTTATCTAAGCGGTCTAATAGCCCGGTGCCTGTTTGGTGCATTACTGTTCGGGTTTGAGAGTGTGTTTGGTAGTTATATTACTGATCATTTTAAATCCCAAAGTGACGTGCGAAAACACCGTAACTAAACTGCTGTACAGATCATTGCCCTCAGGTGACTGTTTATTTTAATGAATTTACGAAATATAAACCACACTGGTTAAGTGACTCTCGGAAATGCTAAATGATATGCGATCCCAACGAAACACTACATCACATTTAAAGGGCATGTTCACAAAGCCACCCGGTCGACTTGTTGGGCCGGTGCAAGGCAGCAGAAGTTCCCAAACTACCTGTCCAGATTGGCTACAAGATCCATTACGGCAGGAGATATATCCATCTTACCTCAGCGCCACCACCTCCGAAACTTATTCGTCGTCTCATTTATTCCTATTAGGAACGAAGAGTGACAAAACGCAATACCATTCCATTCCTCTCCCTTTGAGACTCCACCAAGACCGCAGATGGGCCTATATAGACTCCATTTCAAAAGTACTTAATAATATGCATATACACAAATTAATAAGTATATTATCTGATATTACAGAGTGGTCCAGTGTAAGAATGGCGTTGAAATCGATATGCGAGGCCGCTGCAGCGCTGGCCAGAAGGTGTTAGCATGCCTCATTATACGATTGGCGCTAGCGGAGACCTTTAGCACAAGGTAAGATCATTTTGTTATAGAAAAATCCGTAACATTGTTAATAGTTTACTAGAAGAAATATATCATTAAATTGATTGAATATAAATCAACTACTAAAATTATCAAACATATTGGTTTTATTTCAGATTCGGTATATTAGCATTAGACGAACCAACAACTAACTTGGATCAAGACAACGTTAAAAGCCTTTGCGCAGCTCTCGGGGAGATTGTTCTGGAAAGAATGGCGCAGAAGAATTTCATGTTCATTATTATCACCCATGATAAAGAATTCATTGAATCTCTGGGAAATATTGAAAAAGTCACACACTATTATGAAGTGTCTCGGAATGAGGAGGGCAAGTCCCGAATCAAAAAGATTAGATTCACTTAATACATACAAAGTATTTTTCATTTTTATTGATAATATATAGTCATTCCTTACTCGAATGTCAAATAGTTGTTAAGGAGGCTGTGCCTTACAAATTTATAAGAATTAAACAATACATTTTTTATATATTAATAAATATAACCTTTTTACATTTACGTTTATTTTTAATGACCCTAGAAAAAGTTGTCACTTGTACAGCTGTTTAATTCCCCATTTATATTTTCGACTACCCTGCTAGGACTCAAAGAATGTGATGATTTAAACAAACATGGCTACACAGCAGTATATACATATATTTATAATTGGTTTATTAACAAGGTATTTAACTCATAAATAGTCCAGTAATACTGTTTAGCGGTTTGCAGAGTTCCATTTGATCAATTTGCAGTAACTTGCTCTCCTGTAAAACTGTTAATGTCACTCCCAAAAGTTCGCAGATATGGGTCGGCGGGAACGATTGCGAAAGGCATTTTGTGATATAAGGAACTAGATCTTCAGTAAAACAAATACAAAATGAAACAAAATTCTGCCTCTCTACTTCTGTAAATGCCTGCTGCTCCCTTTGATAGAATGTTGTTAAATTTTGTACAGCTTTGTTCAACGACTTCCTATAGCCATTATACACATCTTTCACTATATTCAAAGGAGCCGTCACCCTCAAGGAATTTAAACTGGTTAACAATCCATTACAATACTCGGCCAATGGATAATAGTCCAAAAGATTTTCAGGAGGTCCAGAGACTATATTTTCATTCACTGGTCTTGGTAAATTTTTATGGTAGGCACTTTATAGGTCCTCATTTGATTTTCAAATTGATTGTCCACTTTATCTAGGTTACTGTTGAATTGGGACATGATATTATTTCGGAACAGTGGCGTAAGTACACACCGTAGATCCGCACCCACTCTGCCGAATGAGAGACATAGGTACATACACTGATTTAAAAGTGACTCGAAACTGGATTCATCTTCTTTCTTTAAATCTTGGTTTAGAATTTGAGTTAACATTTCGACCTGAAACGGAGACATATTTATATTATGTACTTTAAATTCTATTTCCTTTGACCCGACAATTCAGACAGAGTAGCTTCAGTGATCCAAAGTCACATATGATAGGGTATGATGTACCTTATTAAAAAATTAGCTCTCACTTCCTTTTAACCCTAATGAGATGGAGTAATTAGTTTAGTGTTGCTGTCTTCTTTTCACTAACCTTATCTCATTAATACTTTATTTTTATTACCTTTTGCTTAAGCCAGCATGATAAGGCACTAGTCCCACTAAGTTCATCATCTCTTACTTTAGATTCCTGTGCATCTGATAAAAATATTGATTTATGTTGAGTTAAGACGTTAAATAAGTGAATTCGATGTAACTCCACAATTTTTCGTAGCAACTTCTCTGATGCTGGAACAAACAAAAATAATATTCGACTTAAAGATTATACACACACTATCCTTTATAGGCCATGTTTGTAAAGCAAGCAAGATTATTACTAAGAAAAGAAGTTATGTTTACATTTATAAAGAATTTAATAAATTACCACTTACTTAAATACATGTCTTACTTACACTCATTTGTTTTTGCATCTTCTAATGCTTTTTCAAACCAAGCATTTCTCGCTTTTAAAAAGTGCAAATGCAGACCATCTGTCATTAGTGTATTACTTGGTATTTTACCCGCCACTGATAACAGCTTGCTTTGTTCTTCCGTAGACTTAAAGACTGTATTAGCTCTTCTTAAATACCCTAGAATCTAAATATTATTATGTTAAAAAGTAAGATTTCTATATTTTTTTTAATACTTTCTAACCAAGTGCAAATATTGTAGTCATGGCAGAGACGCTGGAGGATGTCAGCACAATGCTCGAAAGCCACAACAGAGTTTCCCAACGGGTGGGCCTTAATATGAACATGGAGAAGACGAAAGTCATGTGCAATGCCCATGTGGAGCCCACCCCCATATCACTTGGGAACTCATCTCTTGAAGTTATGGACTCATATGTCTACTTAGGACAAACAATCCAATTAGGCAAGTCCAACTTTGAGAAAGAGGTCAATCGTCGAATCTAACTCGGCTGGGTAGCGTTCAGGAAGCTTCAAAATGTATTCTCGTCCAAAATACCTCAGTGCTTCAAGTCGAAAGTCTTCGACCAGTGTGTGTTACCAGTGATGACATATGGACCAGAAAAGGGTCTCTCACTATGAGCCTCATAAGCAAGGTCAAAGTAGCACAATGAGCTATGGAGAAGGCTATGCTCGGAGTATCGGAGTAGACGAACGAAGGTAACCAACATAGCTCGCCGAATAAGCAAGTTGAAGTGGCAAAGGGCAGGGCACATAGCGCGTAGAACAGATGGCCAATGGGGCCGAAAAGTTATCGATTGGAAACTACGGACCAGCAAGTGCAGTGTGGGATGTCCACCCACAAGGTGGTCTGACGACCTCATTAAGGTCGCAGGACGCAGCTGGTCCTTTTGGTAATCGTTGAAGGAGGCCTATGTCCAGCAGTGGACGTTTTACGTCTGAAATGATGATGAATCAAGTGCTTCACTACAATCCCATCCCTACTATCTGTCTACTTCAAATTCTTACACAATTAGAAAGTGTTCTTACTTGCAAACATTGTGGTAATGGTAAATCGTAGTGCAGCTGATTGTACAGATGGTATAAGGTTTCAAACCATAGGGTCATTATCTCCGATGATGTATTCTGAAATAGAGTTAAATAAACATTTTTGTATTATTTTTAAATCTAAAAAATTAACATTTTGACCTTAATAGTGTTGGTAAAGGAAGGAATTACAAATCTTGTTGTTGGATTATGCATATATAAAAATTATACCAGATAACATACCTGAACAATGGGTATTTCTGAATACCTCTTTGATAAATTTCGGACAAATGTGAATATGTCCAATGCACTTTCATAATCTTCTGCATTGAGAGCTTCCCGCATCAAAGATGGCAACTCAAGCAATTCCAACAATTTATCACTTTGATGACGAATGCTACTATATCGCCTAAAAATGATATTCTATAATTTACTTGAAACAAATGGAGCAACAAATTTGATAATAATTTAAACTAAAATAAATGTTATGTTATAAAGTGTTTTAATTATGATTTAAGTGTTTTAAGTATTTTTTACATACTTTTTTTCTTCAACTATATTACCAACATTAATAGAAAATCTTTCACACTCTTGTACAAAAGAAGGCATGGTATTTAGAAAACCGTCCAAGGAAACTTTTGCATTTCTCAAATCTCTCATAATAGTGCGAGAAATCTCTGCCGTTTCAACAAAGGTTTTGCAATTTGTAAATGCCAACTCTTGAGTCTGCTCTGTTAAATGTTTCATTTCATCGGATAACCTCTCTGGTTCATTCCTTATGTGCTCCCAATTTTGTGACCCTAGCTTTATGACATAATCATTAATGTCACTGAAGTATTCTGGATTTTCTGCAAAAAAATTTTTAGTGAAAACTACAAATGTTGGATCTTACAAATAAATCTTAGGAATGAAAATGCAACATTAATTTAATTCTATTCTATACTAAAAAGCTCCTAAAACCAGCATGGAATTTAAACTACTTTTAGATTGTAAATTAACCAATCATTTGGCTATCGCTCTTTATAAAATATATTTCTTACAATATCGAAAAACCTGAAATATATTTTACCATTTATTCCCGAAACAACACAGCTTACAATTATTTATTATCAAATTAAAGTCAGGTTAAATATGCTTTTCTAGTTAAGTTTTTATTAACATAAAACTATAATAATATTCATTCTTTATATTGTACCATAGTACACCAAACTACTTCACTGTGTTTTATTCAATGTACAAAGCAGCGTATAAGATTTCAATAACATTTCATAGATCTTGGGATTTAGGTGAAAATAAGGTTGGTAAATATAAGCCCCAGAACACTCTCCAAGTGCTTTTTCACAATAAACAACGTACCAAGAGTTGAATTAGGGAATAAAAGTTGACATAACTCTTTCAATTCTTGAGCCATTTTAGGAAAACCCAACTTATAAACAAATCAGTGCTTAATAAACTATATGCTGTTGAGTTGTGATCGACCGCCGTGTAACCACTTATCAAATAATGAGAATTTAAGATTATAATTACATATAAGCATGAATAATAGTTAACAACTGTCAAGTGTCAAGTCAAATTTCGATTTACTACGCTTTTAGTTGTTGATGAATATTTTATGGCTTGGTAACAAGACCTTTAATCCAAGTCTTTTTTAAAACACATACACTTATTACTTACGTCTAAGATGAAAATGGTAAAATGTAAGTTAAAAAGTAAGTCGACCTTAACTTAGTCGAAATAAAGTAATACAGTTGAGTTCCTTAGAGCGATCAGCCAGAACCCGAACCCATATCTATTTGAGGAAGGTGAAAGAGACTGCAATAAGAAAGTCGAATCATTTAACGATCTAATATTATCAAAACTAAAACCAAATAAAATAAAAGTTATCAATAATATTGTATTCCCGTTTCGTCTCTTTGTTTGTATGAAACAAAAAATAATATAAATTTTTCCTTATCTATTTGTTTCTTTAATACTAAAAACAAAGAAATATGTTTAAAAATTAGCCTCAAATAATTAAAAAAAAACCTCTCAAACTATGAGCTTAAAATAATAAAAATTAATTTTATAGTATATACTCTTTTTTAATTATTCCTTATCTGTATTGTATGAATGAAAATTTGGAAACGGACGAATATTTCTTCAAGATTACCATTTGCTTAATAACCAAATATTCTATAAATGCAGTATATTTCCTATAAAATCAATGGGAAACGTGACGTAGAGTAATTATTTCTCATTCGGTACGTATTTCATGTGTTTCCATAATACTTTGGTTTTAGTTCCCTATGTTTTCATCCATGTTGAACTATTGATAACTTCTGTGATTGCGTCATGTAATTTTTTAATTAATAAATGTGCCTAGATTTTCATCGAGTAATTTGTCAGATTGTATACAGTGATTGCTTAGAATAGTCAAAAAATTGTGCATATTGCTTAATCTTTTGATTTGACACTTCTAACCTATGAAATTTCGAATCCTGACACCATTTTTGTTAAGCCTCTAAGTGATAATGCATTACAAACGGTGACGAATAACTCGTTTCATGCAGGAAATTCAGTTTTGTAGTTGAAAAACTTGCATGTATATAATTGAATAATGTTAAGATAGATAAGGTTATGTTGATGTTTTGGTTTGCTGATATTAGTTGTCTTAAATGCCTTTGACAAGTTGTAATTTTTTACTAGTATAAACATAATCTGTAAAATTGATTACATATATCTAATTTTAGTACGTTATCTGAAGAAAAAAGTTTATTATTTTGAATAATATAAGTTATATTATAAAAAATTAAAAATTTATTGTGTAGACTCATCACTTGTCACACTTTTTAAAAAGTGGCTTGGGATCACTATCCCTGTCTATATCAAGTTCATTTAATAATGAAAGTGTGATCTTACAGTCAACATATAGCACCTAATGTATGTCTAAATTAGAATTAGTATATTGACGAAATAAACAGTGTTAATATCACTTTTATAAATTTTATGTAATGTACTTTAAACATGGTTAAACTTCCCATAGGTAAAGGTCAAAGTGTTAATGTCTCCTTGGTTTTTATTGAACATTTGATAATAAATGATAATAATAGAAATATATAAATATTGAAAAACATAAATATTATATATATTTACATATATATATATATTTACATATATATATACATCTAGAGCTGTAGTCTGTGGTGGGATTTAAGGGACCTATTTCTTTATGTTATAGCTGCCATTTGTGGTATCCTTAATGGAGTCATCAGGAGTGGATTTCAACCTCCACTGGGAGGAGGTTATTAAGGTAAATAAATGTTTTATGATATTACATTATAATCTATAATTATTTGAATTTACTGAAAAAAATGTTTACCTCTGAGTACAACTGATGTATTTCAACTATATCCATTTTAGACAACAACCAGTTAGCTTAGTCATAGATAAATGATTATACAATTTGGTATATATGTAGGTCTTTAGAACTAAGTAGAGAGGAGAGTAGAATCTATACTTACAATATGTGGAGAGAAATTATAAAAAATACATTATCTATTGTTGTAGCACTCTTCATTAATATTGTTTATATACAAAGGCATATAACCAATCTTAGTCGCTAAGGTATAAAATTACGTTTACTTTGAAAAGGACTATTAATGCTGTAAAAAATGTCAGAAATATGATTATAATGATTGAGCATATTTTTCTTTAAGAATTAATGATCTCTTTTTATTATTTAAGTTTGAATAATATTATTCTTTATCTTATCGATAATTAAAATGATGTATTATATCATATGTTTGAGGACCTTTAATATTTTTATTTGATACAATCAATTTCAGACCTCTCCTAAACATGAGAATGAAGCAATTTGTGACCTAGAAGAAGTGCAGTCGGTATCTTACTCAACAATGGTGTGTATCACTATTGCTTACACTTTAATAAGTGGATGTGGTGTATATTACTAAAACCTTCATCAACTAAGCTAACAATATAGATAATATCCTATGCTATTGTCATTAAAACTCACTCATATCAAATGACTGCTTATGTAATGTAATAAAAGTTCCATTTTATTTAACAAATTGAATATCAATGAAGATTTATATAATTATTTTTATCTAGGGGTAAAAAAAGGAACTAACGAGTAAGCTATTAAGAAGTATTAGAATTAAAAAAAAAGTTATGTCTAACATTTATTACTTTGTTTTTTGGTGTCTTGTAGTTCAACTTCCTGAGCTTTTACTGTACACTGTGGACAAAGGGACAAATAATGTGCTACTAAAATGACTAATACTTTGTTTTCACAGAATGTAAAAGAAATTTTGTTTATAACTATGCTACACCTTGATTTATATGTTACTGTAATTATTTTAATAACACTTTCAGACATCTGAAGAAATGATAGCGGATACTGATCAAATGGCAGCAGAAAATTTGATGTTCTTGTCACAAGATGTGGTTGGTTATACAGAAACAACTGAATTGCCGGATGATTTAAATGTTGAATGTGTAACCGAAGAGGTCATTACTGATGACTGGGTCTTAAGTGGAGGACAGGAAAGGTAATTTGAACTAAAGTAATGATCTACTTGGATTTAATGTTTATGAAATTGTCACCAACACACTATTGTATTAGTATTTCCTATTAAGAAGGGATGTCGCATCTCCAACCATCTTTAATTGCACATGCATTTAAAATATATATATATCATGTGAATTTCTCTTAACATTGACTTAGCATTCCACCTGTCTTCTAAATTTCATGTGTATTAATAAGGACAGAATAACATTATACTAGATTCTTTCCAAATCTACATGGTTCGGGACAATTCTTAAAGTTTGGCAACACACTTGCCGAGAATACTAAGCATGGCTTGGTCGGTAACATTTCGAAAAACTAACTTGTACTAATTTGAAGATCATACTACTTTTTTGCTGGGTAACATTGCGTAAAGCCTTTATATATAGGTCCCGCTGATGGTCGCAGGCCTCAGTAAAGAGTGTATAAGGGCATAGTCCGCCACGCGGGCCTAGTGCGGATTGGCAAGCTTCACATGTTTTAAAAAATTCTTCTAAGACATGTAGGTTTCCTTACGATGTTTTCCTTCACCGCTGAGCGCGTGGTAAATCAGCACATAAAATTGCAACAACCAA
Source organism: Meandrusa payeni (assembly GCA_029286785.1). Taxonomy (NCBI): domain Eukaryota; kingdom Metazoa; phylum Arthropoda; class Insecta; order Lepidoptera; family Papilionidae; genus Meandrusa; species Meandrusa payeni. The sequence continues at coordinate 5,486,016 of JAGSMX010000027.1, forward strand.
TTTATTGGTGCCAGCACTGGGGATTGAACTCAGGTTGCTGGCATACTAGCGGCTCTGCATAGTGATACAAAATGTTTCATATTTTCAGAGTGGAAGTACCCTTGGATCAATTGGTACACAATGCAACTGACATCAAAGTGGAAAATGATATTGATGTTCCATTACCGACTGATCAAGTAAGTTTAGTTGTTAATTTCTGAAACATTAAAACATTGATCCACTGTCAATGTATTCGAATACACGAACTGGGGATTACTTGGTATTCTAGTTTAACTTGTTATAGACTATTATGCGTATTTTGATTTATTAAACAAAAAAAAAACACTGCAAAAAGTAAAAAAACACAACTGACTATTCAAATCAACTCATTCAATCAAATATTGAACGCTATCACGCGCGGACGTCCTACGGCAGTATTAAGTATCATAGTTATGTTACGAACACCTGGCATTTGCCGGTACGGAGGCCTAGTCTTGGATTGTTATAACCCTTCCAATATCACAATCAGCATTATTCTATACGATTTTGTGGAGCTCCCTAGTATATCTTCAGAACCCAAGGTCCTTGGGCTAATGTGTTTGCCACAGGGCCCAGAACTCCCCCCTCCTCATCTAGACCTCTTGTTAATGATTAATATCTAACTTCAATTGAAATAATATAAAATGTTATTTGTCATATTTATCTGTTTATTAGGATGAATATACGGCGATGCGTCCATGGCCCTGCGACTTCTGCTCCCGACGGTTTCGGAAGAAGGCGGCTCTAATGAACCATATGGTCGCTCATCAGAACGATCGACCGCATGTTTGCAATCTATGCGGCGTGCGGTACGTGCGGAAGTGCGATCTTTTGAACCATCTCAAGGTGCACGCCTTTGTGCCGGACAATAATGATACTCTAGATTACGGTACGTTATATTTTTTGTTAGAGGCTCCACGGTCCACGTTGATAAGTCTAATATTATTGAACTACACACATTAAAACCCCATTGACGAAGCAATAGGAATACATCAGCCATACAACCGTAACCTTTGGCTCAAAAAAATCCTTAAGCTACTGTCTTTGTTAACACTTAATGAGGGTAGCTGAGGAATGTGCTCAGTAGCGGCAGACAGCAATAGCCAGTCTGAGCAGACTGACAGACAGTATGTTCAGTATATACCACCTAGTAAGTTAAATGTGATATTAAGAGGCAACATACTAACCATCCAAGCCGAGGTTATCCCTCACCGGAGGGACCCTTGTGTCGAGTTACTAGCGATAGAGATTCAGGCTAAGTGACCTAAGAGCTATACCACCTCTCAATCCGGTGAAGCAGTCAAGGCCAGCTTCTCTTGCTAATCTGTGTAGTTTGTCATACAATAATGTAAAAAAAATAAGGTACCTTTATATACATATACAGTGGCAGTGATTATGGTTTTCTATTTCTCACAATCTATAAACTGCTCATTTGGACAATACCAATAAATTCTCTACACATGTTTTATATATTGTGTCTGGTTTGAAGGTTGAATAAGAAGTAAATTACAATTTTATTTTTTCAGATGAAGTTATAGATAATAGTCTATTAGTAAAAGCAAAGAAAAAAAGAGGGCGGCGGAAAAAAATTCCAGAACCTGTTGAGGTAATGAGCATATGAAATATTATTTTATTATCTATTTCTTGTATTGAACTATAATAAAATATATGTATTTAAACAAATGATCTGTGAACAATTTGTAGATTTTTCTCTTTTTATCTATATTAACCTCAAAACACAGAGGTAATTGTAACGTGATGATGACCATGTTACAGAATGGCGTATGGGAGAATATGACGTCAGCCCGTACGCAGCAATGGCAAAGACGCGTGCGCACCCCTGCACCGAGGTCACCCACCCCGCCCTCAGAGCCCGACCCTCCGCCCGCGCCACCCACGCCGCCGCCCCCAGCAGATCCCTCCCGGCCATTTGTATGCCGACACTGCGGCGTCGGCTTTGCGAGGGAGAAGGCTCTGCAGTCCCACGCTAGAGTGAGATATTTTAATGAATCCTTCGTCTGTACTGAAGAAATTACTATTACTAATTTTTTTTTATTCCTTCTAATACTATTCAAGATCTATCTACACCGGTGTTTATATTTTTTTGTATCTTCTTTACCGACATACTAAAAAAGCTTTGGAGTCCGTGGTTGCTTAGTATTGGTACAACTACAAGATATAATTTCTACTTACTACTACTGTCCTGATAATTGACAGTCTTGCAGATGGAACTTCATTTTTCGTTATGGACTACTTTATGTTTTTATTTATTATTTAAAAAAATCAACAGCTTATGAAATTATAATAAATATTTCGGTCACGTATTCAAGATCTAAGCCTTTATAAATTTACTTTATTTAAAACATTTCTCTTCGCATTGATAAACAATAAAAAAAGAATTAAATCAATTTAAAGAAAATGAAAATTGCCTGCGTTACTGTGTGTGAGTGTATCTGTTTATGTCAAATGTAAATGTCAATGAGTCATTGTTAAACCCCAACTTAGATTGAAACTTTAATGCATCTTAAGTCGAACACGAATGCGTCACGGGAAACGGTGGTAGGCTACTTCATGTTTTGGGTATGAGTTACACACAATGTAGAGTATGTATTGATATACTTGTTGTATGTATATGTATTGAAGTATAATTAACATGTAGAAAACTTGTCAACAATTTAGTATATGAACCCTTTCCCTTATTTTTGCAACCACAGACTTGTGTCAATGCTCTTTTCTAATGTACTTTTATTGGTTACTAAGAGTGCTACCTCTATAGTTACTACATTTTAACCACCACCTTTAAAAATCAGGCATATAAAAAAAATATCTTATGCTCTGGTTCAAGCGTCGAAGACGCCCCGTTGTATTATTATTAGTTTCTCCGCGACCGCTGCGTCCCTGTATCTCATGGCTATTTTTAGGCTATAGTCTATTATTTTCTCTTTTGATGCGGCCGTTGCTCTTGTCACCTGTCTTCCATCTGTGTAATAGACACAGCTGACTGTTATGCTAGTATAGCTGCGTGAATAGAATGGTTGGTATTGAACAGATACATGGTGGCGACTCGCCGGTGGAGTGCGAAGAGTGCGGCGAGCTGTGCTGGTCGCGGGAGGCGCTCAGAGATCACGCCGCGCAGCGTCACCCGCACGCCGCGCCGCGCACCCGCCGCGACCCCTCCTACGAGCAATCCAACTCTGGTATGCAAACTTACATAAAGCCACGCTATACAACCCGCTATAGTTGAGTTATATCATATATTATTTTATTAAGTTGTGTTGTATTATATTGTACTAGCGTACCCAGCCCGCTTCGCCGAGCTAGATTTTGCTTTATTTTATTAAAACAATAAACTTACATCATTAAATATTTAATTTAACTCCCATAATATATTAAGTTATTCATTTCTCTCCATATACATTCTCGATAAGATCATTACCTACACCCATGTACATATCAGTAAATACAATATCATCTTATCATTTATACAAAAACATGTCGGGCTCAAGTTAATGTCAGAAATAAAAGTACGACGTATGGCTTGGTTGACAGTTCAAAAAGAGGAGTGCCACGACTGTCACCAAACTTTACAAGATTACTCGCCAAGTCAACCTGTAGATTCCCTGAAAGTTTCATTTACATCGGTCCAGCCGTTTCGGAGCCTATATGGAACAAACCCACACACTTTCTCTTTAATACATGTAGATTATTTTAAAGAGTGAATATACTTATATAAGAAGTACAAACAAAAATATTTCCTTTGTATATGTATTAGTTGCGATCAGCGCTGCAGTTATTTGCCGCCAACGCTACGTTGTGTGTGACCCATACCAAAACATTAAGTAGCCTGCAAAAGTTTCCTGTGACTTAGTGTTTGACTGAAGATGCATTAAAGTTTTAGTCTAAGTTGGGGTTTAACAATGACTCTTTAACATTTACATTTTATTCATAAATATAATTGTACCACCTGGAAGTAAGCGTAATACATAGCTCAACATGAGTACAAAATCCTTGTTCCGTGCCAATGTATCAAAGATTAAAATACCCTTAACAATAACCGACCTCCAGCAAGAGATGGCACTTTTAGAAGAACAAAATACCTTTAGTTTTTTGGAACTAAGTTCCTTATGGTACCTACTCTAGCCAACAAAAAACGTGCCTAATATTAATGGAAATTTTATAATAATAATGGGTAATATTTTTTTCTATTAACCATGTTGTACAACTTTCTGGTCACAGGTGTTTGTTTAACAAATTAATTATTTATGTAATTTTATATTGTTAATAACACAACAAGCGATGGAAAGAGCTATGCTCGGCATTTCTCTAAGGGATAGAATCCGAAACGAAGAAATTCGACGGAGAACGAAGGTAGTCGATATGGCTCTTAAAGTCAGCAAGTTGAAGTGGCAGTGGGCTGGCCACATCTGCCGAGTCAGCGACGGGAGATGGGGGAGGAAAGTCTTGGAATGGAGGCCGCACATAGGTCGCAGAAGCGTGGGGCGCCCTCCCTCCAGATGGACCGACGACCTTTTTAGGATAGCCGGAAGTGGCTGGATGCGGAAAGCTGAGGATCGCATGTGGTGGAAGGCATTGGGGAAGGCCTATTTCCAGCAGTGGATAGATACAGGCTGATGATGATGATGATGATGATATTGTTAATAAAAAAATAAAGAGATTTTTTATTATTTTAAATGAATAATTACTATTATTTAAATAAATTACTATTTTTTTAATTTTTTTTATTTTAGGTCTTTTTTTATTTCCTAAAATAATAATTTTATTTAATACTTTTATGTACTTAAATAAAAACCAGTAAGCAAAATTTAAAAAATCAAGACAATATGTAAACAATTAAGCAATTTTTTTTAAATTTGTTGCTTCCATATTATCCCAAGGGACTTCGTTCCTACCTGGTGTCCCGTGCCACCACATTTTTATTCAATGTGTAAGAATAGCGTAAGGATAGGAAGTCACTAAGTAGCTTTTCTATAAAACTACGGTTGAAATGTGCACAGATGAGGACTTTGACTATCGGCTGTTGCCGCTGGAGTCGACCGGCAAGATAATGGTACACGAAGGGCGCGGGCCCGAGCTGCGCTGCCAGGACTGCGGCGTCGCCTTCCAACGCATTGACTTACTGCGACGCCACGTCGCCGCCGCGCACAAGTACGTACCAAGTTGATTATCGAGAAGCCAGCGTGTTTTTAATATGATGAAGGCCAAATGGGCAACTGTCCGGACACTGAGTTACTCTGGCCTTCAGGGAATGATGATTCAATTGATGTTTTTCTTAACGCGAACGGAGTATGTTTTTTTTATGACGAACTACACAGCACAGATTGGCCAAAGAAGCTGGCCTTGACTGCTTCAACGGATTGAGAGGTGACATAGCTCTTAGATCGCTTAGCCTGAACCTCTATCGCTAATAACTCGACACAAGGTTCCCCCGGTGAGGGGTAACCTCGGCTTGGGTTACTATGTTACGCGTAAGCATTCCGATATCCGAGGGCGCCCGAGAGGGCCGAACTACGACTCGGGTCGGTTGCTATTTCATGGATAATAAAGTTTTCTCTTCGCCATGCAACCATTTATTCCAAATAATATGTATTGTAGCTACAAACGGCACGACAGCACGAGTAGTACGTGGGGCTGGGGGGAGCATACCTGTGACGTGTGCGGGGAGAGCTGCACGGACGCGCTGCAGTTGCTGGCGCATGCCGAGGGCCACGCGGAGCGACATCGCCCCACGGCCACCAGGTTCAACTTTATTCTTGTTTTTAGCTCACTTTGTGTGTAACTTGGTATACGACCAGTGAAGTTGACTACTAACATGACAATAAGGATTTTAAATTATTATTCTTGTAATTGGTTGCATTGTTACATTCAAAGCAATTTTTGCTATAAAAAATTTATTAATTCATTTTGTTTTATGAATTAACCGACTTAAAAAAAAGAGGAGGTGCTCGATTCTAGACTACGAGGATGTGAAATATTTTTTATTATTAATTAACTTCATTTTCTATATATAAAAAAGAGGGGGTACTCTATTCGTCTGTATTTATTATTTCCGTTCGTTATTTATAAAACGATTTTTAAAAGGGTTAATTCAAATTTCGTATTGAAGAACGTTTGATGATTGAGATATTTTAGGTAGGTTAATAAAAAACCAAGGGTAGAAAGGACTGCTTAACAAATGCGGAAGAATAGGTGTACCAAGAATAGGTGTGCATGTCGTAATAAGACTATTATCTTCCGGAATAAAAGAGTTTATCCGTCTAAGGCTAACGGTAAGCAATTTACATTTATGTTAATTTTCAAAATACATTTTATTTGATGTGGTTTCTGTTTTTACTCGTAATATTTAAAATAGATTATCTTAATTAAAGACACCGAAAAGACACACAATAATATTAGCCGGTTGGGATTCAAGCTTTTCCACCGATTAGCCTGTATTGCTCTTTATGGAAACTGTTTTTTTTTTTCAGATTAAAAAGAATGGGTCGCGGTAGGAACAACACGTCGTCTTCGAATAACACTAGACAGTTTCCGTGCAGAGAGTGCGGTATGTATTCTGTATTTATTATCTGCAACTGGGTAAATCTTAGGAAAAAAATTAAAAAGACAAGGGTGTTTTGTTTATAATCGTTAAGTGATTTAAAGTTTTTAAATTTTCCACGCAATCATTTCTTCTCAAATAGATGAATGGTGACGCAGCTGAAATCAATCTGCTCAGTCTTAAGCACAGACGTAAGGTCCCCTTCGGTTTTCTACAGATTGCATTTTGGAAAGTGTGCTCAGGAACTACATGATCTAATTCCCCGTTCATCATCCCCGTTCTACCATCGGACTTCAAGACGCACTGCTGGATTTCATCCTTTTGTTGTGAACATCCCTCAAACCCGAACGAAGCGCTTTACTTCGTCTTTCACTATTCCTACAGCAAAGGACTGGAATAGCTTGCTCGCGTCTGTACGTGGTTATTTTCAAGAGTAGAGTGAATCGGCATTTACTAAGCTAGTGCGCCTTACCCTCCAGGATTGCATTTCCACTTAACATCAGGTGGGATCGTAGTCAAGCACTTGCTTAGAAAGGATAAAAAATAAATCTGTATGAATATTTATTTCAATATGTCAAAGGTGACATTGTTGTGCGTGTCAGGCAAGGTGTTCGGTTCGCGCAGTTCGCAGCAGATCCACATCAGGATACACACGGGCGAGCGGCCGTACGCCTGTCGATTTTGTTGGAAGGCCTTCGCTGACGGAGGTACCCTACGGAAACACGAGCGGATACACACAGGTAACCCCATTATCATCGGTCTTATTCAGTGAAATAATTTATGATAATAATTTTAAGTGTGCAAATTAAAATAATATGTACTACAAAACTAACATAACGTTTATTAAGGGATTAATTACAAGTTAATATTATTACTATAGATATTAAGTATATAATATGACAGAAAGCCAAATATGTATTACGAGTCTACCGAAAATTTATAAGCATGTGTATATAAATCGTGTGTATGGTAAATATACCGTGTATACCTGTTTTTACTATAACTCTTTTAGATCTGTATTTAATTTCACTTTTGTTTTAGTAAATCTTTTTTTTTTCGTCTTTAAACAAAAAAATTTGCTGATTTTGTCTGTACTGCGACGTATTTAAACGTAAACAACAAACTGGCCCCGCACTACTCTGCTGTCATACAGTTCTCGTAACTAGTACGGATGGTAGTTAGCTAAAACTAGCCAAACACTGATAAAAAAAACCTGCTAGATATAAGAGATTTGTACATTTAGGCTGTTTCTGATGAAATGAAAGATTTATTATTAATATTATAATAATAATAACTCTCCTTCCTTTTACGAATGATTTTACCTAATAAGACGAACGTATTACAAGTTTTCTTCTTTTGTTATCAAACATCACTGAAATACATAATTTTAAATTTAATTAATTTATAATGTTACAGGGGAGAAGCCGTACGCATGCGCGGTGTGTCCACGCGCGTTCAACCAGCGCGTGGTTCTGCGTGAGCATGTCCGTTCGCATCATTCCGCACCCGATCGTCGGGCAAATGGTACGCTTCCTTTGTATAACTTATCTCTGTATATTTATTTATTTATTTATTTATTCTTTATTTGCACACAATACAAAAAATAAAGGTACAAATAGGCGGACTTAATGCCAGTAGGCATTCTCTGCCAGTCTACCTTGGGGTTGTGAAGAGACAAAGTAACGGTGCAAGCTATATGAGAAAATAATAAATAAAAGAAAACTATAATAAATACATTCATACTTACAAATAAATTAAACATATAAACATAATAATTATATATAATAATAAATAGATACATACATAAATACATATATATAGAATTATAGATGGATAGGGGCAGCAATTGACAAACTATTCCTTGCTTAGGTAAAGCTTCCATAGTAAATGTTTGAAAGTAGATTTAGTTCCGTTATCAGTTATATCACTCGTTCATGCTATTTTGATATTTCACAATGCAGTATGAAATTTTACAAATCCGGTCTAAACAGTTGCAATGTAAAAAGATTGACACGAAAACAAAGGTAATATTCAATACAATCGGTAGCAATTTTCAAACTACGGCGGTATATTGCTCCTGTCGGGAGCGGTAAACTAAAAACCATAACTTTTATTCATATTACTTTTCTTTATTTTTTTTATGGTCATAAAATACGTCTATGTTGTACTATGATATATATCATAGTATATAAATCTTTAAAACGACAGGTGGAAACGCGTACTGCTGCGTGGTCTGCAGTCGGGTTCTGCACTCCAGTGTGGAGTTAGTTCAGCATTTGATACAACACTGCGATGCTAATACAGCCCTAAAAAGACAACCGCAGGTAAATCTTATGTTTTTATTACCAAACAGTTCATATAGGAAGCAGATAACCCAATGAGTTTATTTTTCGTGTACTTAGGTTCACTTTCGATTCTTGGCTTAAAAGATTTTATATATATTTTAAACACAGAATGGTCCACGGAAGTACAAGCGGCGGCGGAAACTAAAAACGGAGCTCGCGTCACCAAAACGTGATTGGGAGGAGCCGGACCGCGCGTCATCTCCATCGGGCGCTTCGGTCGCTTCAAACATATCCCAAGGAAATCCTTCGCCCCCGCAGCGGGACGTGTCGCCGCCCCGTCGTAATAGGACGCCTCCACGCCGTAGACGACGCCGCGCGCCACCACCGCCGCCACGCCCACGCATGATACACACGGAAGAGCCGCGACCTAGGACTAAACAAGTTAGTTTGTTTGTAATTAGTTTGTAGTTAGTCGTTTAATTGTATTTTCCAACACATATGGCTTTTTAACGGTTAGTTTCGAAAACTTTATCTTCCCGTTAGCGATAATAAATGGCTCATCATCAGTACGTGACTGCATGAGGCAGGCGGCCATCAGATAGGTGTGACGGCGGGTTGTGGGGCTTGCCAATAACACCTGCAGTGGTGGCCACGAAATACACTTGATAAAAATTAGCTAATAATGCTACAGATACATAGTTTGTAACAGATAGATAGTTTTTGACATTATGTGAATGATACATATATGAAATTGTAGTTTAAAACACATTTTTTAGTGTTTTATTGTAAACTATACTATTTAATTTATTTATGTAACTTTAAATATAAACTATTCACAGGTGCGCAGCCGAAGACCACCGGGACAGCTAGCTGACGACTTGCGGGCAATTGCCATGCACTCCCCGTCCCCGGTGCCTCCTTCACCGACCCCGCCCTCACCGCCGTCGCCCAGCTCTACGCCCTCCACTTCCTCCTCCCCTGTCCCGCCCTCGCCGGACTCACCGAACGGCACGTACAAATGCGAGATGTGCTCCTTGGAGTTTCCACGTCGCGACGCGCTCCTATTGCACGTGCCCGTGCATATTTGACAAAAGCACAAGACTACGCATGTCCGTAATCTTGCAACCGTGTGAGCTTGATAGCACTATACGAACATTCTCGAGCCAATGTGGCCGATTGTTAAGTTTTTCATGTTTGTTGGATGGTTTTAAAAAAAAACCTGACACGTCAATGTCGCAGTAATGATTATCCTTTAAACTAAACTAAATATTGGAAAAAAATATTTAGGATTGGCTTGTGGTATAAAATAATGTATATATAGATTATATACACGTACGTCCTTCATCTATATGTAAATATAAAGTTGATCTAGTAAAATTTACATAGTACGTCATTATAAAAAAAATTAAGAAGTATCTTAGTAATTATTGTAAAGAAAATACGCTGTTTAACTGATGTCCTTTACAGTCTTCCTGATACACAACCAAGTATTGCATAACAGAAGAAGACTACTGGATACTATTATGGGAGTACCGCCCATGACCTGTAATCAAGTATACATTTACTCTCTTCAGCGTATTCATTTTGAATTTTAGGTTTAAAAAAATCAAGATTGTCTAAGATATACCGAACATGCTGTCTGCCTTCAACTTGTCTAATGTGCATTTAATAGAATACTTCTAATCATTTTTATTCCACTTTATCCAAACACATGCAAGTGCTGTAGTGCAGGTATCATTTTCCATTGTTAGTGCACTGTTAATGCAGTTTAGTTTAATAAACCTAGACCAGCTAATTACTAAAAATATTAATATATACAAAGGTTTAAAAAATTCATCATAATAGACGTTTATGGGAACTGAAAAAAAAACGTGCTAAAAAATTGTGACCGGTGCATGGCGATGGGCTCACCACCTATCGCATTTACAATAAAAAGATTCCTAGCAATATTATTTGTTTCACAATATTAAGAACATAAAAAAATATATAACATTTTTGGTAACCATTCCAACTAAGCTTGTGCTAGGAGTTGGCTTACGTTAATGGTGGATTCGAACCTACGACTTTAAGTTACGCAGACCGCACTTCACATATGGGACCTAATAAGCTTGGTGAAAACTACAGTGAAGGCTGGCTCTGTCTGCCCCGCAAGGTTTAAAAGAACATAAGAGCTTATATCTATCGATTTATTTGTAGCCAAGATTCTTATAAAATTTCCAATTTTCGTATAAAATTTACGTAATATACTAAAATAACTATGAATTAGTTATTTTGCCAAATTTTCATAAATGTAATAGCAGGCGCTATACATTTATAACCCCAAATAAGTTATATCGTGTAAAATGTATTTAGCATGTTTTGTGTAATCTTTTTGTATTCTTAAACTATTTTCATAAACAATCCTGGGACCCCGACTCTGCTAAACCAATTGTGTCAAAATGAACTATCAGTAACATCAAAATTGTCAATTTTTCTGTATTTGGTAATCTGCTAGTTCAGTAGTGCCATTTTGGTTTTCAATGGCACGCTACTGTTACTCTAATTTTTCAATTGTTGCTAATTGTTAATCTCTTATATTATGACATCTTACAAATATGCCGAAACATTTCAATCAATATCGAATAATCAAATTCACATAATCTACTAATTAAGATGACAATTTAATTAGTAGATTATGTATTTTGGCACAATGACAATTGAATTGTAAAAAGTTGGTTTCATAGTGAAATATCATTGGCAAATAGCAGACTCGGGGTCCCGATTTTAAGCAATTATGAACTATACTTATACAACTTGGAAGCAATAGTCGGAAAATGTGTTTCATAATGTCATACAAAACTTTTTTTAATTATAATCATGTACTTAGGATGGACATAAAAATGCGGCATGATTGGCTTAAGTATTTATTGAAAATTATATTTTTTTCAGTATTTTAATATCTATTGTAGTATAGTATTACATATTTATGCCATATATTGTAATCCTTACGATAAAGTTATGTCAACTACCATTAAATACATGTCTTTTTAGCGTTGATACGTCATCCACTTTTAATAAGCAATAAGTTATTTGTTATGTATGTGATTTTGTTCGTTACAAATTATGAATAATTTACTACAAATGTACTGATGTGTCTACATGGGTTTTAGATTCTAATTTTGACTTTAAAATCAGACTTTTCCAGTACTGGATGTACCATCAAGGTGTCCGATCTTCCAGATGCATAGATGTTTATTAGGTCATCATTTATGCTGAGGCATAGTTTATGGGTTACCTTTTGTTTTAATTTATAAATTTAATACTTTTTTCAATCTATTAAAATTAGCTCAATGTTTTAAGGTTTTGTTGGTTTTCCAAGCCGGTATTCAATTTGCTTTATTTTTGCTCTGCTATTGGTCTTACACACATATATATATAGATAAAGCAACCCTTAAAAATCTATAAACTGAAATAGACCTAGATGAAATATAACATAAGCTTGTATAGATGGCATTGACAAATTTCAGTAGACAGTCATGACAGTAGACAAATTTCTCATAAATTTGTCTACTGTACATTTAATAATACATTGAATAAAGTAATGTTTATTTTTATATCTATCTTCAGAATATCGCCAAAACTGTGTGACGAACAGCTTTGTATTTAACTAATTGTCTGATCTATCAATTAGTTTTATGTAAGCAATATTAATTAAATTAGTGTGAACATGTATATAAAGGTTATAAATAACTTAATATTAACCAGTATATATTGTTTATTTAATTACCATGTGTAGGTTTTGGTAGCACTTTATATGTGAAAACTTTATACATGTTTTGTAAATACAATGACTGAAGAGTTGTAAACGACATAGATAAACTATTTATGTGAGTGTTTCTGTTTAGACCTAAGTGCCATACATACAGTAGGCAAGAGTTTATGATGATCACTGAAAATCTAAGAGCTATTTTACGGCTAATTGTTGTTGTTATGCTTTTACAATTTCTGATTTAGAAGTTGCCAAGCTCTTAAGTGCTCGGCATGAACGTCTCTGGGCTCTCGAATTAGCTGACTCGAGGACGCTAAATGAAAGCTCAATCAATGCTTTAATCCTATTACATCGTGAGATTTGTATTAGCTGGCTTTAAATGGTGCAATACATTCCCCAAAACTTCTTTTCATTGGAACTAGATCTTTTGAACGATGTTCATTGCATTATTAACAAAGAAGTCTGAGAGTATTTTCATATTCCATTCAATTGTGTTGACTCTGAATCGTTATCAACCATCAGACCTTGTTTTTGGCAGTATTTTATCGGATTTGGTATAAATAATAATTATGTGTTAGTTTAACAGTGTCTTCACCTTTTGTACATCACCATTTCATCATTATGTTTAATGTAGCTGTAACCAAATGTAAATTTCAATTATTGATACTTAGTGAAAATAAACAGATCTATAATGTTTTAATTTTTATTTTAATTATTCTACCCTTTAAGGCGGATTTGATGTATATGTTGGCATTGGGCACCATAAAGGGAGGACATATTTCTACGATTTAGCTTTGGCATGTGATCTGCGCCACAATTCTGCTATCTTCATTGACAAGAGACCACTTAATATTCAATTGCCATTGTGCCAAAAACCGTTATTTACTTAATTCATAATGACCTACCATTAAAATGTAACTGCACATTTGAAAGGCGATCATTTTACATATTGCCAAATACTAACAATTGGAACCTATAGGATAGCTCCAAGTATACAAAACTAAAGCTTATTATAACTAGCAAAAATCGATAAGATGTGTAAAAATAGGTAACATTATTTTAGAACTAAACTTGATTTAAATTAATGGTGTTCATCAGATAACATTTTTTTATACACCTTAAATAATGTGCTTGTAAAATAGGTGTTATGAAGCAAAATAGTTAATATAAAATAAAACTGAAGTGAGAATATTATTAAATATTAATATATTGGATTAAGAATTTCTCTATTGTCGTAATATCTCTAGGATGACTAAGAAAACGTTTACAACTGCAAAAAACTGAAAATGATAGAGATCATCGAAAGTGATCTTGGCAGTAAAAAATATCCTTCTTGCCTTAGAACGCGCAAAAAAAATTCGTATTGATCGTATTTTACGTGATGCTTTGACATTTAGGTAAGGTGGTGCTGCCTGCTAGTGCGTCGTATTATTCTGTCGTTTCAAAAGCGAAAAAATATATTCGCCCAAAATTATCAGATCTACTTCTTAAAAAGTACTAAGAAATTGTATTGTATTTGCAAAATAAACTGAAAGTAACGGGATGGGGCGAAGTAGTATCCTGAAAGCACGAGATGGCCAACGATTAATGGCAATTGCAACGGAAACTACTCTGAACAATGTTCTGGATTATGCCCAGGAACGTGAAAACGAAATGTCGGAGGAGTTTAGTGCCAAAGTCAATGCATTAAAACAGATGACCATTGAAACTGGCGACGAAGTTATAATTCAGGAAAAGATTTTACAATGGCTAGATAATGATGTGGACAAAAGGTCAGGGTGCCAGGGGAAAACTAAAGGCACGTTCTTCGTAATTAAGGAAGGAAATGATAATTATTTTTTTATTTATTTCATTTTATTTTCAATCTTTCTGTTCTTCTGGGGTGTTGTTCTTAACAAATTTAATGTTTTTAATTTGAAATAAAGACAAGTAGGATGTACCTATGTTGACTCTGCTGTACTCCGAGCCTCGCAGAAAAGATGGACTTCAAACATATTAATACTCTGGAATCCAAACCAGACTGCTGGTATAAGGTTCGAGAACAGGCTCCAATATCAAACTAGAATTACAACATATTTGAAATTACCATGGATGTGACCTCGGAGATTAGCAGTTGGAGAAGTTATTTTAATAGCTTTCAGTGTATTCAGTTATTTGCTTGACCATAGCTCTTTTATGTTGTTTCCTTATGACTGTAGTACTGTGTGCTTTTAAAAATAGGTGACAATTTAGTAGAAGTAAACTTGATTTAAACTATACCGAGTTAAGCCACTAACATTTTCTTATACATATTTATGTAGTGCTTATGATATACAAATAGTCTTTTAAAGTATAAAATTTATTCATGTGAAATCTGATTAGCAGAATAATATTGGACTAGGACTTTCTCTCTTATGATATCTCTAGATTAATATAAAAAAAAATACCTTTAAATAAACTGAAAATTATGAACTTCTATTGATCTTTATAGTGAAAAAGCACTAGAATAAATTACATCCAATTTCCAGATGATTTAATTTGATCATTTCAAAGGTGGAAAAATTACTAGTTGTCACCCAAAATTACCAGATCTACTTTGTTAGTTCTTTATAGAAATAACAAAACAATTTGTACAAAGCTGAAAGGAAAAACTAATTGAATGGGGCAAAATGGTATGTGGAGAACCTAAAATGGCTAACAATCAAACCACTACATTAGTGGCAAAATCAGTTCTCTGAAACATATTTTTATTGATATTGGTGGAAAGGAATTCAAGAAAGATAAGTTGACAGACCCATAAAGTTTTGGAGAAAACTATAAACTGTATGGTACAACTGACAAAGGGAAAGATAATTATTATTTAATTTATGTATCTTTATATAATATGATGGTGTCATGTATGATGTGATGCCATACTCTGTGGTTTAACCCTGAATGTTTATTTATTAGATCCAAACATAAAACAATGTATTAACATGGTAGAAATGAAAACTTAAAATACACTATATATAAATACTATTATATTCTATAGTAGATGATTGTTCATTCCTGTCTAATAAAAAAAATATTTTTGTCATGTTCATATCTTTTATTTGTATAATTCCAACTAACCCTTAATTATGTGTATTGTTCCCTCCACCCTACTCAGAGAATCAACTGGAGAAATATCCTTGGGCTAGTCCTGTA
Source organism: Meandrusa payeni (assembly GCA_029286785.1). NCBI lineage: Eukaryota > Metazoa > Arthropoda > Insecta > Lepidoptera > Papilionidae > Meandrusa > Meandrusa payeni. Next base: position 5,501,788 of record JAGSMX010000027.1, read on the forward strand.
GGCTTAAACCTGAACCTAAAGTTCTGTGCCAACAAAATCTAATTGAAACCATTTTTTTTTAATTCAAATAAAATATTCAAAGTTGGTGCTATGAGCACAAAAACATTAAAAAAATACAGATGAATGATGCTGTGTCGCTGCTATCCAATTGCTATTGACTTTTACAGCTTCCTCTGATACTGCGCTCGCCAAGACCTGAGTTCGCGAGCTAGATAAATTAGGTTCCCTTAACAGCTCGTAATTGATTCACGTAGTGACGGACTGCCATGACGCCGCAAATTTCATCTTAATACTGGATGTTGTCTACTTGATAGTCGTAGGGATGTTCGGACCTCTCCTGTGCATATCGTCAACTGTTTCGTTTGTGGGAGGTGAGAAACGCGGGTGTCGTTTTGTGTACGCGCTATGTATTCCTATTGCGCCGAGATCGAATGACGTTGTTTGTCAATGCTTGCTAGTACGTGGAGATGTATTGAGAATCCCCGTTTTATATCAGTCTGCAGTGCTCAAGTCAAGCATGTTGTTGGGGCTGCCTTTCATTTTTTTGTTACATTGTACGCTATTGCTAGGATATCTGACTCTCACCAAGGATAATCGGGTTTGATTCCCGATACTGAAAGGTTAACTCTCAAACAGCTGTGGATGACTTCTATAGAAAAATGCATTAATTAAGTAATTTTTAATATACTTAATAATATATGATCATGTCCCAATGTCAACTTATAATAGATGTTGCAGCTATTTCTCCTTTGTCTTTCTAATAGAGGTAAATGCTAAGAAATCTAGAGCTTTGAAAGCGCAGATTTAGGTGTAAAACCACGATATGACATGGATTGGATCGGATTAGTAATTTTGTTTTTTTATCATTTCCTCATGTCTAAGGGGCGTGGCCATCAAGCCCGTCTCTTGACATTCAGCATAAAATATCTTAAAGACAAATATAATCGGCATATAACTGATGGCTATAATTATTATGTATTAATTACAAACATTGTCACAGGTGAAGCTGCAGGAAATTACTAGTATTTTTTAAATCGATCTTAATAACCCAGGCTAAGCTGTTTGTCAGGTAGATGGTCTTTAACTACTTCTATTACTGTCTTGATATAACAGTAATGGTAACAATGAGATTGTGAAATAAAAATCAAAATATTTTGGCAGAGAATTTTTTTATTTAATTAATTAAGAGTAAACATGGCTATTATCCCTTTACTAAACTGATTCTAATTTAATGCAAGTTTCAATAATCTAACAAAGCTCCACAACAATATGAAGTTTAGTGGATTAGTTTTTTTTTAAAGAAAGCTTTATAAGCAATATTTCTTTTTTTTCTTAAATATTACTAACATTCTTATTAACCATTCCAACTATGCTTATGCTAGGAGATGGTTCACATCAATAGTAGAATGGTGGATTCAATACCCTAACCATTAGGCTATTGATGTTTCTAAGGTGTAAAGTATTACAGTAACATTTATTCTAATCAAAGTATATATAAGAGTATACATGATATATCAACACTTATTACATTTACAACAAAATAAGTCAATATTTTTGATACTTTATTCTTAATATTGCCAGTTGTTAGAGCAAACTCAACCACAACATTCACAATTGTTGAGATTAAAGGTAGAGGCTAAGCAATCAAGAGGTTGACCAATTCTTAATCTGGCTAAGTCATCAAAGTCCAGACTAATGACAATCAATAATAATAAAAACTATTTGTGACTGATGTAAAATGATTTGACATTGAGTTAGACATTATTTTACTTTAGTTACTAAGTACACAAAGAATATCTATGACATATATTTTTTATTACATAGGAATGAATTGAATCAATACTTCATAGCCAATCTTAATCAACATATATAATCCTAATTCTAGTGTGATATTATGGCTTGTTTTTGACTTGTTCTCAAACCCCACTGCCAGCAGTCCGGTCCAGATTACCACTTCTTCCAGAGTACTAATATGTGTGAAATCATCTTTGCTGCGAGGCTCGGAGTGCGGCAGAGCTAACATAAGTACATCCTTGTTGTCTTTATTTCAAACATAATAGACAATTATGGAAATAATACAAAGCACAGCAACATGTTATGATTAAAAATTAAGGAATTTTAAATAAGGAAGTAATAGTCTCGCAGAAGAACGTAAAGAGTGACAATAATGCTACATAAGCAGAAAAATGAATATCATTTTCCTCTTTAATTACAAAGAATGTGCCTCTAGTTTTCTTCAAAACTGCCGAGCTTCTGTCAACATCATTTTCCAGCCGTTGTATAATCTTTTCTTGAATTAAAGCTTCGTCACCAATCTCAATGGTCATTTGTTTTAACGTATAAAATTTGGCACTAAACTCCTCCGACATTTCGTTTTTAAAATCCTGAGCATAATCCAGAACTTCGTGGTAAGTATCTTCCGTTGCAATTGCCATTAATGGTTGGCCATCTCGTGCTTTTAGGATAATGATTCGCTCCATCGCTACTTTCAGTTTATTTTGTAAAAATTCAATAAAACACCTTAGTACTTTTTGCAAAGTAGATCTGATAATTTTGGGAGAATAATATTTTGTCCGCTTTTGGAATCCACAAACTGCCACAAACAGTATTTTACATATGTGTCAAAATCATCTGGTAATTTAATCAATAGTACTAATTTTTTTTTGAGCTAAGGCAAAAGGGAAAAATATTTTTCTCCAATTATTATATTCATTTTGAAATTGAATTAAGTTGAAATTTTTTTCTTTATTAATTTAGAGGTATTATTCTGCTCGTTAGTTTTTGGGAAATGTGGCTAATGGCACAATGTGCGGAATGCCAATCCCATTATTACTTCTGCACGTGATCTTGACCTTCTAATGTGCTACCGGTAAATAAAAATATCACAGAAATAATGAGGAATACTAAAATTATATTTTATACATTCTTGTTACATTAAAATATATACAATATATACAACAATATACAATCAGAAAAGTCTAGATAAAAAGTCGAATGAAAAATGTTGACATGTGTCTTATAAAAAATTTCTCATTCCAAATATAAAATAAATAAATTTTGTCATCAAAATACTCTTTGGTAGTTGTCGAACGCTAGTCGCCACAAGTTTTATTATGAAATATTTTTTTTACTGCACATTAATAGTCTTACTTTTCTTTTTGTATGTCTCATGCGTTACATATATACACTATATTTAACAAAAGGTACATAAAATTGTTATTAGGTAAAATTCCGTTGAGTTGAGCTTATCCAATATTCCAAGGATCTTCCCCGATATGTGGTGCTATCCACCACCACAAGCAAGGCGTCCTGGAAACGGATACAAAGAGTATCGATTTCCAGGACGTTTCACGTTTTTCATCGGCAGGAAAAGGATCAGAAGAGCGTGGAAACTTTAAAGGCCTGGATGCGAGCATTGCTCAGTAAGTTAACCTTTGTGTCGGATCTTGTCAATGGCTCTGCCGTCGACAAAACGGTTGTAGCAGAAGAGAAGCCCCTGCTCCTGTAGCCCCATCATCGCCGCATCCGCTTTACAAAACCGCTAAGTCGCGCAAAGTAGAAAGAGCTAGTGGCGCGATGGACACCATAGCTCCCCCAGTCCACCTAAAATGTATCTAAGGTAAGCTTATAAAGCCCACAAACAACCAGCTGAGAAACCCATATGGTTAGCCCGAGTTGGTAACTAGCCTAAGCTACCGTAGAATACAACAATAATGTAGTAAGGATAGGTGGAAGAATAAACGAAAGGTACAAATATGTAGTAGATCTATTCTATCAAGAATTGTCAGTTTCTGCATAATGAATGTTTAAAAACTGAACGCCTATTTTTTTGTACACAGATTTTAATTACTAGGCTGAAAGCTGATCAGCATAGGTCATTCCCAAAAAAAAATCGTAATAACATTCTGCATATTTGATTATAGCTTTCCCTATTATTATAAATATTTCTAGATTAATGTACAAGGTAAAGGTGTGAACTTAAAATAATTTAAAAACTATAAATTAATATTGATCGGCAGAGAAAATTATTCCTCTTGCTTGAACACCGAAAAATATTCACTATAAGTGACATCATAGGGTACATTGATGATACTGATTACACTAAAATTTTGTGCGACGTGACAATCTGACGTGTGAATCTGACAAAGACGGAATAAAAATATTTGTCCCCCAATACCATCAGAACTACTTGTCAAATAAAATGAAATGAGATTGAATTTGTATATATTAAACTGAGAGAAAATCTCACAATTCAAATTCAAAATCACTTGCAAAATATTTTGAAACAACCTACAACACGACGGGGCGAAGCAGTATGCGGAGAGCCCGAGATGGCTACCAATACCAACCCGTACCGCGAGTTGCAACAGAAGATGCCCTGGAATATGAAAACGAAACAATGGCAGAGGAGCTTAGCGGAAAAATTAATACTTTGAAACATATGTCCATTGAGATTGGTAACGAAGTGAGGCATCAAGACAAGATTTTACGAGGGCTAGATGATGATGTTGATAGAAGCTCAGGGTTTTTGGGAAAAACTATGGGCAGGGTGTTAAAACTACGAGAAGGAAATCATAATTATTACATTATTTATTTATTTTTATTTTCAATATTTGTGTTCTTTTCTCTTTATATTCTTTTAAAATTTACGTAATTTCCATGTATAAGGTGTTGCCGTACTTTGTTTTATATCCTTGACCATTCCTATGTATATTTGTTTTGTGTACATATCTTTTCCCTTATACTAATTATAATTAAAAAGGTGACCATTTTTGAAATTTTCTTTTTATTATGGACAATTGTCATTGGCTCAAAATACGACATTACAACTTAGCTGGATTGAGAAGTGATTGAGCTCAGGAGAGCTATTTAAGTGGTTGAGTTATCATCCACCATGATAATTGTATTGGAATATATATTGGTATTCCTTACATTGATTGAAATAAGTGATATAAGCAAAATAACTACATAATTAGTAAGTATTTATTAATATTTTGCTTGTCACAAAACATTTCTCTATAGTTGATATTGTTGAACGGCTTTGTCAGAATATTGCAAAGCATAAGATTGAAATCGGCTTTTTTTTAAGATGATGGCCCTGTTTCTCTCAATAAATGAACTTTTTAGTTCTGAAATCATTTCATTTCTATATTAATGATAAATGAGAAAGACAAAAGTTATATTCTTGTCTTGTTGTTTCCACTGTTTTTTTTATAAAGGCTACAAAAATTTAAATAGATATGAACTTACTACTTAAGTTACTGTAGTCTTATCTACTTGGCACAATCCAAGAACTTGGCTTGGATAACTTTTAAAAACACATTTCACAAGATTAGGCAGCAATTGCAAAACTTTGTCCCATCTCTGCTTCTATTATGCACTATTGCCTAATGATAATGTACTGTAATTTTGACATTTAACCAATGGTTCCACTCTGTCACAAACAACCATGCAAGCTGAATGTTACAACTAAACAACGAAGAAATCTCTATACTTGGCAATTTTCTTTATGTAACATTTCAAAAATTATACCTTCAAAGGCAAAGGTAGTAAACATAGCTCTCAGTGAACATGTTAACAGGCCAGCTGCATCTGCTGCTAATTGACTAATGGTAGATGGGGAGGGGAAGTCATGCAACGGTGACCATAAATGGCATGATGAAGTATAGTGTTTTCCACAGGACCTCATAAGGATAGGAAGTAAATGGATACAAAAAGTAGAGTGTAAGATGTGGCCACATAATTTCTTTATTCAGCATAACACCATTTTACTTGCTATTGGTACTGGTAGTAATTAAATTTTGTTGCAATGTTAAGTGCCATTTACCACTTTGTTTGCAGTTAAGGAAAGCCTTGTATCAATTGCCACATTTTTTTTCACCAATCTTATTAGGCACTATATATTAATTTTGATCTTAAGATAATGAAAGATTAAATTTAAGAATTACAAGTATACAGAGCAGTAATTAATCTATATACTATGAAAGTAAATATTACTCAAATGTTATATTAATATAAGTTTATTGATGTAATGATTTAACAAAATTAATAATTTCATATAATAATTGAATAAGCAAAAGATAGAATTTTGTTCTTCGTTATAAATTCAAGCTATACATTTCTTGTAATAAATTAAAGTAATCCTGTCCACCAGTTTGTCTCTCTATTGAAATATATAAGTTACAAGATGTATTAAGACATTTTGAACAACTGTGTATTGTATCTAGGAGCAAAGCAGCAATCCCACAAGCCTTGACTAAGTTATTTATACTACAATAACCATTTAAATTATCTAAAATTATAGTATTTGGTATATTATGCCATTCGGTTAATGACAAAACAGTTTCAATTAATGAATCTAGGGTTTTTGTGTAAAGAAAACTGATCATTTTCATATAATATCTATTGACAGAGTTTAGATCTTGTGATAATTCAGGTAAAATATTTAATTCTTCTTGCAATATATAGAGCACTTTTCCATTGTATGCACAGGATAATGCTTTTTCAAAAAGTTGTTTTCGATTTGTTGTATGTTTTCCAAGAATAATTTCAAAGTTAACACCTTTGTTTTTCGCATCTACCATGTTCAGTGTTTTTTGGTTTATGTTAGAAATATTTGAAAAATAACTCTTTCATCACAGAAAAGAGGAGAATGTTGATGGTTTTTGTTTTTATATAACAATTTTTTTATTTAAAGCAGAAGGTTTTATTTAATAACAATCTAATAGTTTGTAAATTATGGCGACGAGATAAATTGATGGATCGGAGAGTAATTCTTGTCTTTTTATTTTATGGTCAATTCGTGCTATTCTCCCGCTTTTGGGCTATAAGACTTTCGAAACTTCACTGGATTGTGAGGTAGCACCACTTGTCCGATCAAGAGGTCCAAGGATTAACCTCGACTTGAATCGTTATTCTTAATTTACAGGGCTCACGTATTAGAATCGTTACAAAATCACATTTTGTGTACTTACTGTCAAAATCGTTTGTGTCTGTTTAAAGTACTACGTGATGGCTAATACCGAAATTATTTTTTTAGTAAGCAACACCCCAGCGCTGCTTAGCTTACTACACAAGAGGAAGACGAAAACTAGCAGGTTTATATGTAAATCACTCGTTTTGTTTTCTGTATACATGAAATAATTTTCTGATAACCTCTGAGCGGACTTTGCAGTTATTCGATTTCTGTGTCGCGTCCGCTCAGCGGACTTGTCGTAGATGTGTATTTAAAGTTTTCTTTTAATAAATTACATAAATAAATCTTGATTACATAAATAAAAACAAAATTACATAAATAAATCTTGTTGGAATATAAAACCAATTGTAATCTTATATAATTCCAACAAGGCTAAGAGAAAATCGGGTTTTTCTAAATCTAGACTGAATAAATACCCCATCAGAGGACAAACAGATTAGCTAGATTCTAATTTTGACGTGTCACAAATGACAGGTTTTGTAATTTTGACGTTTGCACCAGTTAGAAATATTCATCAGTCGGTACTTCTTTAATTAAATATAACTTGAAAGTTTCTAACTGCATCTCTACGGTTCATAACACCCTAAATAATCCAATAGACTGTGTGAAAACGTAAACGTGTTATTTTAGAATTTCATATATTTGGAACAGACTTATACGGATTCTAGTTATTGGCATAATCATTATAATTTCTGAAGAACCAACGCATTATCATGGGGTAACCCCATTACAATCAAGGGAACAATGTGTTGTGCTTTTATCACACGACTAAACTTTAGTGTCATCTATATGAATATATCAATTTTCTACAAATATTTAAATGGGTTTTCGTTTATTTTTGAACAATTTTTTTATTCATAGTCTAATGTAGGCTTATGGTATAAAAAATATGTTTTCGAATGAAAATTAGATAGGTAATGTGCGCGCGCATTGCTTAGTGTAATACAGAAAATAGGCCTTCACTTATACGACACGAAACTGGCTATGAGAGAAAGAAAATGTGTGCTCGCAACTCTTTTTCTATCTTTACTAACTTATATCTCCCTCTCAGCTTTCGTTCACTTCGGCGATCACACTTTTTGTAACGCCAACACGCTCACCAGTTTACTCCCAAGTCAAGCGTGCGTAAAGAAGTTATAATCGGAATTACGGTTGAAAAAATAATAACAAGCAAAATTACTGACTTTAGCAAAGACCATATAATATTGTTATAAAAAATTATCGCTACAAAATTTCCATCTCTAATGGAATTAATACTCATTGATAGTAAATATTTAATAAATACAGTCACCGTCAGATTGACGTAGAATATAATAGGTAGTGTAAGCAAGTGCCCCCCAAGGGTTCTCGGCTTGTCGTGCCGGGAGGGCTCAGTAGCCGTGGTCCGCCTTCCCACGGTGAAGCTAAGAGGAACCCACCCGCCGGCCCGTGTGAAGGGCTGGCATGGAGGGGCTGCAAGGCGGGCTCCAGGTTCAGGAGCCTGTCCATTGCGGCCAATGTACGAGTCGCGGGGGGAGAGGAGTGTTGGTGTGTCGTTGCCCCTCTCCCTATCCCCCGCGACTCGCACCGCTAATGCGGCGTGGAGGGGCTGCGGCGGGAGGGGTGACGCTAGCGCTAGGAAAGTGTAAGTCAAGAAAATCGTTGACTTACCGTACACATAATTCTATTTATATTTTGAGATGTTTAAATTTAGAAAATAATGAACGTAACTAAAGTAAAAACTTTTACTATAGTTGTTCCAGTTATTGTTTTGTCAATGATTTTAAATTAAATTATGTTTTTTTAACGGGAAACTAGCGGGTAGAATAGACATTAAAAAATATTATTCTTTAGTCGTGGTTTTGTCAAACAAATTGTCATGTGATTGTTGTAGCGGACGTCTCCTCTCGGGGTCCCTTGTGGATGTAGTACGTTTCAAAACCCATTGAAACTGTAGAGGTCGATTGGTAGAACAGCGTAGTATATCAGAAATCAGTAAAGGTATGCCAGGGTTAGTTAACGTTAGCCCTGTAGTTCTGGGCTCGTAGAATAAGACTGCGGTATACCCTGCCTGTCGTAGAAGGCGACTAAAAGGGATCTCGGGTTCACTGGGCGACAAGGCCTTTGTCGTCCGCCAAAGTGGACCCGGGAAGAAAGCGACATCGGCTGGCCCGTGTGGCCTTGCACTGCGAGGGCACCGGGAGGGAATAATCCCCCCCGGGGACGTGCTCTCCGAAGAGCACAGCCCCACACCATGCACAGAGGAAGGGCCACCAGGGGCTTTAGTGGGCAATAACCCCATATGACCCAGCCGTCTCCCCTAGACGGCGGGGTATCTTGTTGAAGATTTCCGCCCCGTTAACAAAAAGGGTTGGTTAACGTTAGCCCTGTAGTTCTGGGCTCGTAGAATAAGACTGCGGTATACCCTGCCTGTCGTAGAAGGCGACTAAAAGGGATCTCGGGTTCACTGGGCGACAAGGCCTTTGTCGTCCGCCAAAGTGGACCCGGGAAGAAAGCGACATCGGCTGGCCCGTGTGGCCTTGCACTGCGAGGGCACCGGGAGGGAATAATCCCCCCCGGGGACGTGCTCTCCGAAGAGCACAGCCCCACACCATGCACAGAGGAAGGGCCACCGAGGGGGCTTGCTTGAGTGGGTAATAACCCCAAATGACCCAGCCGTCTCCCCCAGACGGCGGGGTATCTTGTTGAAGATTTCCGCCCCGTTAACAAAAAAAAGGGTTGGTTAACGTAATAATTCTTACATATAGTAAATAATTCTTGGACTAATTTACTCAGCGGACGCTGTAGGTATTTCTAGAAGCAGATCTCCACTTCACTATTCAGTTAGGTATTGCCCTGATAGTGCCGGTTTATCTATTCAACAGCAGATGCTACAACGGTGACTCTACCTACAGCAGTTGCATACTACAGAGTATGCTGACTAGATTGGCCACTTATATGTGTTGTGGGACCACTGGTGTAGTTGGGTTCTGAATTTATTTTTTTGTTTTGTGTGAAAATCGATTACTGGAGCGCTCTTTCCTGAGGACTGTAATTAGAGGGACAGTCTGATGGGAATAAATTATTCCATTATGGTACAGTACAGTGATTCAGATCATTTTCAATAATTTCCTCAGTCAAAGTTCACAAATACAAGGACCTTTACAAATTAATTATATAAATGTATTATTCCAAACCAACCATTTTGACTAGGTAATCAATCCAGGTCAAAGCCTTTTTTTTTTTTGACGGGGAGGAAATCTTCACAAAGATATCCCGCCTTCTGGGGGAAAGGCGGCGGTTATGTGGGGATCTTACCCACTAAAACCTCCCCGGAGGCCCTTTTCTCGGTGCATGACGAGGGGCTCCGGGATCTCACGTGGAACGCACCGGAGCCCCTCTGCACTGTGCTCAAGGAGAGCACATCCCGGGGGGAGGTTACTCCCTCCTCCCCTGTGCCCTCGCAGCGAAAGGCGACACGGGCCAGCCGATGTCGCCTTCTTCCCGGGTCCACTTTGGTGGACGACGCAGGCCCCCACCCTTGTCGCCCATTGAACCCGAGGCCCCTTTTAGTCGCCTTGTACGACAGGCAGGGCGATACCGTAGTCTTATTCTTGAGAGCCCAGAACTACAGGGCTGAAGGTCAAAGCCTACACCAGATAATAACTTTTAACAGTTAAAGTGATTTAAGACAACCATGCATATTATTTATTATATGTACAATGCTACTCTCTAGCAACTTACAACATTTTAAATTCTGCTGAAAGAACATACAATTAATTATATAGATATTTACTTTTATATAATTCAATAACAATTCATGGGGTCTTCTTGCCTTTGCATTATCAATTGATTACCAACATATACATCTAATAAGTGTAAAATATAAACTGTATTGTTATTGGTGATGGTTGCAGTTATACCAAGGGATAGGATCTTCCGAAGCAACCTCAAGGAGCGTGAGAGGGCTCAACCGCTTGCTTAAGTTACTATAAATTTTATTTGTAGATAAATCTAAATATAATATATTGCATCAATAAAGTTCTTGTGCCACACTGTCACTTAACAATGTCTTCTATAACTATTTTGACACTTACACAATATACAACACTGCCATTGTGCCACTGTAGCTGTAAGCTAAGAGAAGTCAAAACTATTTAGAGTATTGTCCAAGTCTCATTCTTGTCCCTTACTCGCTTCTGTTATGGACTCGTACTGCTCCTTGTCCAATTCAGTCATTGTGAAGCTACCGTCAGGTAACAGAAGAACCACACGCCTCGTGCCCCCTGAAGACATCAAAACATTTAGGTTGAAGAAAGGAAATTGCATTATAGCGATTGTAGTTGTTTACAGCCACACTGTGGCATAAACTATCTTCTCCAAATAATAGTTAGTACTCTAGGTACTCTGTTTGCAGTAATAATATAAACATAAAACGAGAAGTATTTACTTCTGGAAAATGTCTCGCAGTTTAAGCACACCGCTGGCGAAAGCCAGGAAACGGAGGTTGAAGTGTAGAAACCAAAGAGAAAGCCTCAAAGAGATTACAACCCCAAAACAGTGAGACTTGTGAGTAAAGACAGTTAAATTGCCATTTACGCTCAGAGTGCCATTTGAAAGGAAACTAACCCATCATAGGTTCTTTAAAATTAAGGTTGTGGTGTTCTTTGGTGAAGTTATTTGGAGGTGGTAATTCCTCAACATAAATTTTTTGAGCATTTCAATGCTTGCATGTTTTCTTAAAAAAAAAGCTGGAAATACATATTAAAGTATGTCACCCACGGACTTAATTCGACAAGAGATTTTGAATATTTTACCAATCCTCTTGCAACAAAATTAATTCTCTATCTAATTATCATACCACAGTAAGAATTTAACCAATAGAGACTGCGAAACATGAAAAGTCTGCCTTCACCTCATTACTTAATGCTATTGTCGGGATAGTCAATAGAATATTCTGCAATACAATTCAAATCTTACCAGGTGAGGGTAAATCAGCCTGCACCAGCTGCGCGATGACTTGCGTGGCGTCCTCTCCCGGCTCACCCTCCACTTGTACGGCGACCTGCTGCAATGCGGGCGCCGTCTCACCTCCAGGCATCAGCTGCGCCAACTGGCTTGGGTCAATCGCGAGCACGTCCTGACAACAATGACATATGTATATATAGACAATCCAATTTTGTTTTAAATTATTAACAAAAAACGGAAAACCATTGTCATTAGACAAATAATAAATCTAGGGAACTCGCATCACGCGTGACGGTCGGAACAATTTCTACGATAATATTTTTTGTTGTGTTAAAAAATGAAATATATAAACATAGTTAAGACATGACAATGTCTATTGGGTCAGCTAGTCATTCATACAATGGTAGAGATAACAATTGCAAAATATGTATGCTTAACACCATGACACAGCTGGGTTTCAAACACTGTCCGAGGTCAACTGGACAAAGTTAACAACCCTTAGACTAGTTATAATTTAAAAGAATAGAATTCCAACTCACCTGACCATCTTCTCTTGTAACATACATAACTCCATCAGTTTCACCATCCACACCTCCCTCTACACCTTCAACCGACCCTTCTACACCTTCTGCTGCTACTAACAGCGTCTGTCCAGCCTCATTTTCACCAGCCACCTAAAAAATATAATTTTATGAAACATGGTAACCAGTGCAATGATGACAGTAGCATATTACCTCGAAGATATATGATGAATAAATATTCGTCTAAAACAATGTTGGTAGGTATGTGAAGGCATTTGTGCAGGTTTAGAAAATTGTAAGACCACTTTAAATGGTCGAGATTGATCTTTTATTTCCAAAGTCTCATTATTTTTCTTCTTCTACATACATGCTTGTGGTCATAAGCAGTACTTATCCTATTGTACATACTCTTTGATTGTTATAAATGTGTTTGTAAATATTTGTGGCCCAATTGTACATGTATTACAATTGTGTATGCCTAAAAGCCTTACGTGAATTAATAAAAATGGCTTTAAATTCCTCAATGTACCAATTATTAAATGAACTTCACAGTGTAAGGGTAAAATTAAGTGACTTACTTGATAGAGGATACCATCTTCACCTCGGATCATAATCGGAGTATGGCCAGCATGTAATAAGCTTACTTCTTCACCGTCATCCACTCCAACTCCCCCTTCTAGAAGTTGCTTCACTGCACTTGCCTCAACTTTGACTTCTGTCTGTTTAAATAAAGTAATATATTGAGTAAAAGAAGGGAAAAGAAATAGCTAAAGAGCTATTTACTAAGACCTAATATTTTTCTTCCACAGTAGGGAAGTTAGATTAAATATTTTGCAAGCTAGGTTTGAGTAATTTTCTGAGTTTAATTACAAAAAACTTTTAGAAAAAAATGTTTTCTCACTTTTTTAGATCTCAAATTTCTATGATTACACTAATCAAATTCCAAATAAATAGTGAGCCTAGAAAAATCGCAATAATCAATGGAGACACAGAATTATTTATTATAGAAAAATGTGTTTGAGTTTATCACGAACAGACAGACCGACAGCAGGAAGCTACTTTGTTTTATATTATATACGGATGTACAAATTACGCTTTTCTGTCGACACTTGAGACCGTATAAGCGTATAATTTTCGCGCACCAAGGTAGTGGTTAACAACACAACACTAAATAGAGAAAATTCGATTAAATATATGAAATAACTGTAAAATTGTAATTTAGTACTTACTCCATCTTCATCGGTGAGCACAGGGAGAGATGGTTGTGCCATATGAGCATCCCCTTCCACTAACCTCCCGGTAGTACCACCCGGAGACATCTCTACCTATAGAATACAAATGAAAAAAAATAACAACAAACACATAAAACAAGCTACGCACGTCCGTTACCTAGAGAGGTAGGCAGATATATTATACAACGGTTGTCATATTGTTTTTAAAACTTAAGACGAAAATTTTAAATTATGCGCCATCTCAACATTAACAATTTTTTTATTTGTTTTAAAGACGACTTTAAGACTATTTCTTTTAAAAGCAAAAAAAGCTTAACATATTATCTATGTGTAGTTATATTCTATAGCACGTTTATTTACGATTAAACAATAACCGCGGAGGCGTCTTTTTTTGGAAGTATCATAGTTATATGTTGTGGGCCTATATTATCTTTCTTCTTCCACATTTGTGCTGTCTGTAGCAGAGTACTTGCTTAAGGTTACCTCGGGAATCTCACTATCTCGAAGTTGGTTAATGAACATGAAACGAAGAAAAACATACAATTATGTTATAATGAATGGTCTAAATATAATGTTGAAAATAAACTAATAAATTCTTGAACTCTTAGATTTTAAATTCTTATTTAAGAATCAAATAATCAAAATGTTGATTACATATTGTATATTACTTATTTTACTACTAGACACAAGCTGTGGAGTGTACTGTCTTTATCGAGAAGGCCTGTGCCCATATATAGTCTGTTACTTAACTTTTATTTGGTGTCTCAATTCTTTTTCTTCGCTACAGTAAAAGATGACTTCCGTGAAGTGATTTTGTAGAATACTTTGCGTAAGTGAGTGGTTTTGTAGAATGTTCGTGATACAACCGACATTTTAGTGGAAGTGTCGCTTTTCCCGACAAATTCATAGTCGTAGCCCAGCAAATCACATTGAAGTGACAATTTCGGTCGGCAGTATTAGCAACAAAAACCGGTTACCGTTGAGTTACGCCAGTTCTTAATAAGCTGGCAAAAGTGAGATGCGATTAACCCAGGATCGTGCAAAGTTATGTGCAATTGAAGAGCCTATATCCAGCAGATTGACAATGGTGGAGTAAATTTATGTTGTTATTAGTTGTTACCTTCATGAGCACGGCTTCTAGCTCCTGTGGTTCTGGTGTAGTCGTAGGCGGTGGGGTTGGGGGCGGAGGAGGTGTGGGCGGTGGCGTCGGCTCGCCCTCCGCACGCGCTAACCTCTTGCCTGAATGTGGGCAAAGCGTAAGCTCCCGCTCTGGACTGGGCGAGGGTAGCGGTCCCAGGTCACGGGGAAACGGATCCTCAATGCCGTCTGACGATTCTGATGACGCGTCCGACTACAAAAACATTGTCCATTACATTTCTTCAATTCTGACTGGAATGTTTGTTATGGTTGGTCGTATTAGTATGAGAGATGTTAGTTTTCCTTTGCTTTGAGACAGAAGCGAAGAAATGAGCTTTGCTACGAACTTTATGAACCGAAGAAGCCGCACAAAAAATGAAACAACAACCATGTATGCAGAAGATTCACAAATTGCAGACAAATATTCGAAGAAGATATAGCGAAGATGTGCTCAAAGACCCTGATAAAAAAAAGACATTGGAGATTGGTTAATGAGTATCTATATTATTAATAAAACTTAATAATTAAAAGATGAGTTAATATTTCATACACAAATTTTACGTTTAACGATTTTATAATGTAATTACAAGTAAAAAATAGTGAAAGAACTTATTTTTTAATGAATGATAACAATTTTATTTCTACAAACTTCACTAACATTCTTATTGACCGTTCAGGATACAGTCAGGCTTTAGATAGTTTACGACAAGAGTCGAAATAAAATTTACGACCTTATATTTTGAAAACCGCATTTTAAACCATTGAGTAGAAGTAAATTGTACACCTGCGTTTCGCCGTGATCGGGTTTCGCCGACACACCTTTTTATAATAGGTAGGTAACGCAATCCATTTAGTAAGTGTTGTCGGCGGTATCACTTCAGATCAGGTAAACCGGTTGCCTCAAGTTGCATAGTACGCTAGCAATCCGAGAACGATCCCCGGTCCCAGCACCAATGAATTTGTTTGTTGCAATTTTAAATGTTGATTTACCATATCCTCTGCCGAGTAGGTTCGATTTCTACCCATTCGTATGGGTGAGTTTCCGTTTTTAATAAAAAAAAAATACATTTTTGTTTGGTGCACCGCGACAGGCTTTCGCGTTAGGATTCAATAAACTAAGAGGAAGAGAAAAGCAATTGCTGTCACTGCCTACCCCGCTAGGGTTAATAGAACGTGAAAGCTTGAATTTTTAAAAAATGACATATTATACAAAGTTATATAAAAAAATTATAACCCCAATAGTGTTACCTTGTCGAAGTCGAAGATTGGCTTGTCACGTATGCGCACAATGTTGCCAGCTGCCGTCGACACGGAGTAGCCCCGCGACCGCGACCTCGGCCCGAACCGCCGCGACGCAACAGGCTGTCACTCTGGACACAATAAATAATCATATTTCCATGGTGAAATGTTGGTTGTCCACCATAGGGACATCGCCTTCCTGAATGAACGGGCAAGATATATAACTACTATATTCAGTTCGGCTTCAATTGGATGAATCACATTTGTCGATTTTACTAGTTTTTAGTACAATTCGTACCTTAACGATATTTTTATTATTTTAGATTATTATTATGACTGATATTTCAATATTGTATTCTTTGTATTTATTAATCTAGTATAAAATGATATCTTGCAAAAATGCCGCCATTTTAATCAATTAATCGATATCAAATAATTATAAAATAATCCAAAAAAATCTATCAAAAATTGCATTAAAAAATTCTAAATATTACAAAAATTTTATTATTAGATTTTGGTTTCTGCCACAGTTAAATTGAATTGTGATATAGATTTTCATAGTGAATTGTCATTGGCATACAGCTCTGGCTAAAGACGTAATTCTTCTTTGAAAGGCAATAATGCACATGCTAATATTCACTTGACTACACAGCTTGTGTACATATATTGTTTTGTTTTATTTAATACATGATTGTATAATAGATGTATGATATATATATATATATATCGACACTGGAAAGCAAAAACGTAGTAAGTGACACTTATGGCCATTTTCAGAAAAAAAAGACGCGTCAAATGATAAATGACTTGTAACAATTAGATGAAAAATAGCGAAAATAGAATTTTCAAGATTGACACTTCTACAAAGTAGAACGATTTTCTTTTGGGAAAACTCTTGGTTAATACCATGGTACAATACCTATTGAGCAAAAAATAATAAACATTGTGTCCAAAAACGACAGCTAGAGGTCCACAAACACGAAAGTTATAATTTCTTTTTAAAGTTGAAATGTTTATTCTGCTCTTGTGAACAATTTTTGTTGGTTTACTACGTTTTTGTTTTCCAGCGTCGATATATTAAATGCATAAATTAATTAATACAATTATAACAAGTTTTCTCTTTTGCAAGATTAATGTGTGCAATAGTAAATAACATTAGTATTTACGACCTAGGAGAAAAACTAATAAACAAATTAATTTCTCCTAATTGATAATTAAAAAATAAGATTAATTATGATGCAATTATTTTTTAGACTAAATTAAGTTAAATGACGAAATTGTCAAGTGCTAACCTGTGCCAACTTTTTATTGAGAATAGTAACTGGAGATTTGCCCTCTGATTGGCCGTAAGGTCGCTGTATCGTGCGTTGTATGATTTTTTGTCCTGATGGTGTGATAATTGTTTTCTCAGTAACCTGTTGACCGTATTTTCTCTTTGGCTAAAACATAAAAGTTACATAACTGCCAAACTGTAATACACTATCATATCCAACTATTTTTCTGGATTGAACACATCACAGCATTTCTTGGAGTGGTGTAACCACATGCTATATGTGATATTGTGTGGTCTTGATAACATAATTTTTAAAAAATTACCTGGGAGGATAGAGGAGTTCGTATCGGTGAATTCTTTTTACTTTCCTCAAGCTTTTTCTGTTTGGCGGCCAATATCTGCTTTCGGATAACATCCTGATCGATGTTTAGACCTGGACCTAATTTCCCGGGTGAATCAATCTTCATTATTCCTGAGCTTTTGGACATTATGTAGACACCTAAAACAAAAGATTAAACAAATTTTTGCTTATTACAATTAAAAATATTGTTAGCTTTTACATTAAAAAAGTATTTAACATAAAATGTTACTAAAGTAACCATATACAACAGACAAAGCTTTCAATATGTAGTGTATTCTTGCACATGACACTACACTCAAAGTGTAAAAAGAAATAAAATTGCCGTATTTACCTGTGGTAAGGTTCGGCATATGTTTCGGGTCAACTTTAATTACCCCCTTTATATTAGGCATTCCTTTGCCACCAAGTCCGAGCGACTTCACAAGTTCGGGGTCTATCGCCGATTTTGGAGATTCCATACCACTCCCATTCAGTAATTTCTTCTCAGCTGAAATTACCGAGAAGTAGTATCATGACAATTAATCATTACAGAATGTTTAAATCTTATGCATTGCTCATTCTTACTTATGGTCTGCGCAACAGTCAGCCATGGTAGTGCTATGCTTGCGGTCGCCTTAAGTTGCACACTTTGCACTATCGACCCGAATGATGAAACATGCCGTTTTAACAAGTGTGATCATTGAAGGATATGATGACGATACCCTGCATGTCTGATAATTTTTATAAGATATGTTGAGTCTGTCAGCACTGCCTTCAAAAAGTAAAGGTTTGCGTATAACAGTGTGCAACTTTTCTAAACATGCTGTTCAGTAAAGTAATTTTGTTGAAGTTGTAATTTTAGACAGTATGCCTAATTGTGTATAATTTTGATTAAAGTTACAGCCTCTATGTATGTTATATATTTCCCACTGTTGGGCTTATGCGAGTTGGCAGTTGCCATAAAGACCAGACTGTCCCGTGTCCGTGTCTAAGCGCGTGCTTTCGTATTTAGGGCATATAATGCGTAGAGGGGATGGCAACCTTAAAAAGCTTGTCACCACTGCAATACAGAAGGCAAGAGAACAAGAGGCCAGTTGCCACAATGATCATATTAAGTAAAAGGCGCCATCTCTTCTACTAATCTCTACCAGCTGGTGAGGGCTGCATTGACAAAGTTGATGGAGGCAGATCCACACATAGTCCACTTTAGGGGCTTTAGTCACCACAACCCTCAAAAATGAGGGAATGACAAATCAATTAGAAACTCATCTCCACAATTGATGATTAATTTAAAATGTGGATTATTAACATTGTGTCAATAAGTAATTACTAAAAGATAAATTAGTGACTAACAGTTCCACTTACTACCCAATGGTTATTTTTACACTGTCTAACATTTAAAGAAATCTGCTCTGTCATCATTAATGGCTTAATTAGTTTGTTGCCTTAATTACCTCTAGGTGATTCAGAGTCAGAATAGTCCTCCTCCTCACTGGAGAGCTCCTTTTTAATTTTCTTTGCTGCAGGCTCATCTTCTGCACCACACCAGGCCTTAACTTGATCTAAAGCTCGTACTTTACTTGTTCTTTGTAGACGACTATATAAATAAAAAAAAATAATTACAGATTGCATAAATCATAGTTATTAATATATAAGAAATAATATTATGGGGTATGATCATTTAACACTCCAAAAATATATTCTATTATGTGAAAGAGAAAACAGCAACTGTAAATAAATAATGCAACTTACAAAAAATTACTTACCCAGAGGAGGAAATGGTGGGATTGTCTGTTTTTTTAACAACTTGTTTGATAATCTGTGGAATAGGAGTACTGATTTGTTTTACCTAAAAAAATAACAAATAATGATTTCTTTTATAAAATAGTAGCAATTTGTTATCATACAAAAATAATTATAATTGATATTAAAAGTGAGTGGGGATGAGTTTACAAGATCCTAGTAGAATAAAACGTAATATTGTGAAATATTATTGAAAATAAGAAATTTGTAACTTGATACAGACACATTGTGACAAACTTGCGAAAATTTGTCACATTGTGTCTGTATTTTCTAACATATTTTTATAAATTAATATTACTTAATATTATGTCTTAAATATTCTTCTTAATAATTTATTGGTATAGATATAGTGAGAAAAGATTTTCCTTTGTCATTCTTCGGAAAAGTTAGTATTTATCTTGCTTTCACAAATAGATCCATATTATGTGATATATATCACTTATTTAATACAATCATTCATTAACAGTACATGTGTCATTGTAATCAGACCTATATCTCTAATATAGATCGGAGTTTTCCTGAAGGAAAATAATTTCTCACTACATCTGTACTCATTATTAGCCATGTCTACCAAACAACATTAATTTAAAAGCAAAATTAATACTTGTACTGGATGCTGTTGTTGTTGAGCTCTTAGAGCCTTTAGTTCTTTCTGTCGTGCAAGTTGCTTCTCAAACGCCTCAAGGAGATGTTTACAGGTCTCCATGTTCTCAACAGGTTCCCATGTATTCTGCTCGCTAGGAAATAAAAAGTAAGCTTTATCATCTGAACTAGGAATGATTTGGTTTAAAAACAAGATGCAAATGTTTTCCAACACAAATTCAATTACAGCAGTATTTTAATTACTGAACAAAAAAACACAAATATACTGTATTTTCTGTTTTTTCTTCACAAATGTTTTCCAACACAAATTCAATTACAGCTGTATTTTAATTACTGAACAAAAAACACAAATATACTGTATTTTCTGTTTTTTCTTCAGTCATTTTATATTCTATCAAATTACTTATCCTCTGATATATAGATCCTTATAAGAACTAAAGTCTAAACTGCAGTGGTCCGCTAGGCACCGCACGGCACTTCAATAGCGGCGGCAAAGGGTAAAATAAAAACGCCATGAAGCATGTGATATCTTATACGTCACTTATTTAATTCACGCAGAGATTTGTGTAGCCATATTAATTTGTGCGACGAGCATGAAAGCCAGCAGTCCCATCATGCTTAATGACGATCTCCTTTTCAATAATACTACAGCTATTTATTCAGGCATTATACAACTACTGTAGTAACACCAAAACTATCTTAGTTGTTGTGGAAGTTGTGTTCAAATTAAGAATATAAGTCTTACACTTACTGTGGATATCCCTCCCATTTAAGTAGGTACTCATATTGTTTGCGACGCGGATTGAATCTCTTGGCAAGGATCTTCTCTACAACATATTCGCCGGCTTCCCCTGGGTCACCACCCTCGCGTTCTGTTCGGCGAGCTATCCGCTCTTCAGGTGGTACTCTCTCTTGAGCATTACGTACAGACTCTTTGTCTGTCAAATCCTGTTACATAGAATAGAAAATTTATTTGACATGGATTATTTACTTAGACAGTTATTACCATAATTAATTCACTTGACAATATGTCACAACTTGAATCACTACATGGATATACAGAAAAGGTCATTTTTAACCATTCTACACCTTTTCAATTAGCTAAACTTTATTCCATATTATATTTATACTGATATGGTTTACGCAATACTCAGAGGATAGAAAGCATATTTGTGTATTTTTTATCCTTTCTTTTTTAAAATTGTATTATGAGAAATGTTTACCTTTGTCTTTGGAGTTTGGAATGTTACAGATTTAGCCAAAGCTCTCTGAGCTGGACTTGCTTTAAAATCATCACTTTCTTCACCAGAGGGCTGTGTTTCAGAGTCTTCCTGGAAGATTTATATATATACGCGTGACATTGAGTTTACATAATTTTTCTACATATAGGTAACAATAAAATAAGTAACAAATCATACCACTTTAGGTATTTTCCTAGGTCTTCCCCTTTTCTTTACCTCTGGGACAGGAATTTGAATGGGCACAAGTTGATCTTCAGTTTTTACTTCCATCTAAAAAAAAATTCTTATACTAGTAAAATTTAGAATAAGACTAATAATTATTAACCAAACATTTTAAATAACACTTGCAAACATTATAATGCATAGAATGCAGTGCTCCAAGGGTTAATATTAATATAATGTGGGCAGGTAGGAGATAGATATTTAAAAAAAAAAAGAAAGCTAGCATTATTTCTTTTTTTTTCGTAAATATTACTAACATTCTTGTTAACCATTCTGACTAAGCTTAAGCTTGTGCTAGGAGATGGTTCACATCAATAGTCGAATGGTGGATTAGAACCCACGACCTTACGATTTGCAGACCATACCCTAAACCATATTACTTTCACCTTGAAAAGATCCACATCATAGTTAACCAAAACGCTGCATTGTACAATTAAGTAGTAAATGTATGTAAATACTTTACTTATACAATTGCTACGAATTATTTATCTATAAAAAAAATTCTAATCCTATATCTATAGTATTTTCATTGCGATCAAGATTCATGCACTATAACATTGTATTGCAAAACTTTAATATTACATGGGTACAAATTAGGTCTTCTCTGTTGACTTCTTTAGAGTATGAAGAAAGTAATTGATTTATTTACTTACAACTTTAGCGTGAGCAAACTTAGACAAAGCCTGAACATTCGAGCCAGCTGTGATCCAAGCTGTTCTCTGGGCCTCTGGCATGCGACACCATTGTTGATATAGCTTCCAGCTGTTGTCTGCATTGGATGTGGATCCATCTCGTGCCGAAGAGCACTTCCACAGTAGAAATGCCCACACTTGGGCCTTGCTTTCATTCTAAAATATAATAAACTAATATCAATTCAAATGTGTAGACAGTATTGTGAAATTTTTGTCCTCCACTTATTCTTTATTCATGTATGTATACTGCTTATATATATAGAAGTGACCATATGATAAAAACACTTAAGATAAGCATACATAAACATAAGTTTTTTTCATATTAAAATGACCGACTTTATTAATGTATTTTACTTTATCATTTATACTAACTAATAATACTTCCATATGGAATATTCATCAAGGGATTCCAATTCATAGCATTAGAAACATCTTCAAATTATTTTTAAATTGTAATGCTCAAAATATATTACTGATATTAAGCATTAACCATCATTAGCCTAAATCTGTTCAGTCTTGTTCAAAAGCCTTCTAATGTCTTCATACATGATCAACTTTGCACATGTTATCATATCTAGTGGTCTTTATAACATTAACAATTCATCTAGAGTGCCATGCACCAATGTGCAGCATTCATAAAACTGATTAGATGATAAACTCTAACCATGCAACTTACACTATCTTTTACTGGAGACTTGCCAATACAGTTATTTGCTTCTTTGTGCTCTTTGAACTCCTCAAGAAAATGGACTGCTGAATGGCACTGTCCGCAAACCAGAACATCAAGGGTTGCCATTTGTTCATGTGCCTCTGTATTATAAAAATATTTGTCTATAAATTTTCTATATAACCACTGTATAGTTGATACAAAGTTTACAACTATTAATTACAACAAGATATATTGATTAAATATCAGTAAATCTACTAGTGTTTAGTCCAATTACCTTTTAAAGCAGTTGGGTTTTTTGTCAATTCATCAGGATTTCCCGCCGTAACTTCTTCTGTCGAAGGCGACTCGCTTTCTTCTACAGTAGTCATTTCACTTTTCTCACTAACTGTAAAATTATAGTAAAGGTATAGTTGGACTTATTTATGAATAACTACTAACAAATATTCTCACATATAACCTTTCCTAACTTCCCGCCAACACATTAAAATGCTTTAATCTCAAAGATAACTATGTAATTATTAAACAACATCGTAAAAGTCTTAGCAAATGTTATAAGCAATCCAGCAAATATTATAATTTCATAGATATGAATGTTTAGGGATAGTTCTAGCATTCAATTCATACTTCACATTATTCTACCTATGACACAAAAAGTAAGCGACGCTTAGATTATGCTTTTTAATTCGTTACCTTGCTGTTATAAATTTAGATATAGTTTAACGATACTGTAAATAAGACATTCTATAGTCATCTTTTCATTTCGCTCATTTCTTGAATTTCTCATTACACTTACCAAAACAATGTCAAAATAATGTTTTTTTTTACACAAATTATTTCACTCCACGAACACAACGAAAAACGGAACAACTAAGGCAAGCATCAAATCCTTTATGAGGAAAAAAAAGCATACGCCGACAAAATCATTACGCCCTCTAGCGAACGCCGATAATTCTTGTTCTCTTTGCGTAACGAGTTTTTAACAGCCAATAGAAAACGCGCTTGGTTCTATATCTACAAATCAAAAATTTACAACTAAATGTGCATATCGTAACTGACTTACTATTAAAATGTCGGCGAAGCATTTCACCGACATTCAGCTACACCGACACTTTACGCCGACGGGCTAAATTTAATTTGGTATACTTATTGCTAGTAGAATGTTATTTTTATGAATGTAATTGTAAAAACTATCTTTAAATTGCATACATGTATCTGAAGAAATATAGGAAGAAATAAGTTTATCATTTACGATGGCACAATAGCAATAACGTAAAAAGATTATTCCGTAACTTGAGATCATAATATGTAAATTGTTTGTAGAGATCAATTTTGTTAAAGTCTGTCAATACTTTCCAAGTTTTCTTTTAATCTTTTAGGCTTAAAGGTACCGTAGCTAAATCTTATAAATACATGCCATTAAGAACTGAACATAAAATCGTACATGCTTTATCGGCATTTAATCAATACACTATACTTCTACTAGGCACACCTACAACATTATGATTTTTTTACTATTCCAAATGTTTTTCTTTGGTTTTGAATATACATATTATTATTTCCGTTTATCTACGTTGTATTTTCCTTAGTAAGAAAATAAAATTGCATCTAAGATGAAACATTTGACTTTTTTGTTCTTCGATATGCGTCAGATAACTTATGATAAATTTGAATATAAATTGATTTAACATCATCTTCATTATCATAAATGAATATATCTTAATATATATGATTAATAACATATCTTAGTTTTATGAGTTGAAAAAGGTATTTCATGTTATAATCGGTTATCCTCGTGGGTGGTAAATGATAATTTACCTACTGATTACCTTCGCCTACTTGTTTGGGCCTCCTACCTTATTAAAATTTCATGAAACAATTTGACGATATTTAAGTAGATGATTATTAATTAATATAGCTTCCTTTTTACACTCTACATTGCTATTATCTATTAAATGTTGTATTTATTAAGTTAATGTTTCTATATGAAATATTTACTAGGAAATAAAAGTAATCTACAAAATACTGTCTAGCCAACCACAACAAGGCTATAAGTTGAGCATGTAATATCGATACTAAATGTACCGACATCTATAAATTATATTATTATTCGAATATATAATTATGATAATAAAGGGGTATATAAATAAGTATATTACTGAAGATCTTAATCGTAATGAAATGTTCCGGTTTTATGGGAGTAAGAAGTAATTGAATTAAAAAGCAACTCAACAAACGCACTCATAATTCGCGCCCACAGTCAAAAATTATATAAACATTATTTTTTATTGTCGTCACCAACCATAAAAAAGATGTAAGTGATGTACTGTCCATGTGTTAACGTTTTATACGTTTACACTTCACTATCTAATTGTAGTCATGATCTCAGCCTTGCGCTATTATGCTGCTGAACTTGCCTAACTGAACTTTCTGCCTTCGTCTTGTGATGCGCAAACTTGTTTATTAAACATTTTAAGCTTATACCATTTGTAACGAATAAAAAATGATTTTGGATCATCATTGGTATAAGTTTGGTAAGCGGATTGCGATTGCTGTCTCTGCCTACGCAGCTGAAAAATATGGTTGACTGACTGAAAGACGATGACTCTATACAAAGCTCAGGTCCAGTCTTGTGTCATTGTCATTGTTGTCATATTAGGACAGACACTGCTAAATGCCATCTCGCATCTGTGGACTCGATGAACAGGCGGGATAGAAGGTTAATTATTGTCACAGTGGAAGCCAATCTACTCAGACTTAAGCACAGGCGTAAGTTGACTAGCTTTCCGGAGTATAACTAAATGCATTTTAAATGCATCAGAATTATATAGTATAATTTCACCATCGGACGTGAAGACGTTCCTTTTGTTGTGAATGAAGTGTGTCCTTTTGAATGAATGAAAAGTGTTTTTCTTTGTATTCCGTTATATGCACAGCAAATGAGTAAAATAAATTGTCTTGAATTTCTCTCCTCTCGATTAACATGTATTATATGTGCAGTTTAATAAGCATTTGCTAAGATAATACACCATCTTACATAGTAATTTAAGATTTATTTTCCACTTAACACGGGATCGT
This sequence comes from Meandrusa payeni, assembly GCA_029286785.1. Taxonomy (NCBI): domain Eukaryota; kingdom Metazoa; phylum Arthropoda; class Insecta; order Lepidoptera; family Papilionidae; genus Meandrusa; species Meandrusa payeni. The sequence goes on from JAGSMX010000027.1 coordinate 5,527,759, forward strand.
GGTTAAACACTTGCTTAAAAATTATAAGAACTAGTAAATAGCTAATAAAATGAATTTAAAGTTTGAAATCATCTATTCCTGACATAGTCGCACTTCTCTTCGACTTTCCTCACCGGTGGAACCTACATTTCTAAAAATGCATTAGTGATATTATCAAAATATTCAAACTTATACTCATTTCGTAGCATAGTTACATATTCATTTCTTATCTTCTAGCCGCATCTCATATTAATTTATTCTTCGATTATTTCGTGGAACGAGGTAACAGTCATTGTTTCATTGTCGGTCAACGTTTTTTTCCATATGGCTTTTATCTAAAAGGTATACAGCATATACATTCTGATCTGGGGTTCATTCAAATGTTAGCAAAACTAACCTAAAAGACCAGCTTTTACCAAGGTTATTATGTTTCATCTAGGTTTGTAATACTACATTATCGACTTAGATAAACAGACATAGTGTACATATAAAATGGGTGGCTCGTGTGTGATTCCATGAAACGATTGCGCACGCATCATTACTGCATCGTTGCCTTTCACTCGCGCGTCTAGTAGTAGTTCTTGTCAGAAATTATAATGAGATTTATTTGTTTGTGATATAGTATTAGAAAGTCAAATTTTTAGGATCAAACTACTTTTGTATCAAAAAGTTTTGGGATGTACAATACGATAGATGTTTACGGATTCACAAAAGCAAAGCTTTCTTGCGAATTCAGCCGTATAAAACAGCAACTAAAAGTCTATACTAACATTTAGTAATAGATAACGTGATTGTGTTTATTGTTTAGACAGTGTATAGAATTAGTGAAGTTATTTTAACGTTGCGTGTTGATAAGATGAAATAAAATAAATGGGCCGGCACCAAAATAATCGTTCTTTACGGTTGTAATAAGAAAAAAATCAAACGATATTCCTTGTACTGTTTTTTTTACTATTTTGTAACTAGTACTTTTTGTAATTAGTTTTTGTAGTAATCTGTTTACTTATTTGTAATTAGTACTAAATCTCAATATATTTATTTAATAAGCAAATTTGAATCTTGCGACAATCTGTACTAAGTTCAGATTTGTTAGTACAATTCAGAAATTAAACTATATTTAACTGACTTCAAAAAGGAGAACGAGTTTCTTTTTCTTATTTTCATTTTCAACGATGACAGTTATGAACTGATTTTGAAGTTTTGTTTTGTATGCAATGATTCTGTGTTAAATAAGGTCCTATATGAATTTTGTTGGCATAAGATATTGGGTTCCGGAGATATACCAGAAGACTCTTAAAAATCTTAAAGAGGAATGTTTATTGATTGTGGTATTGGTAAGCCTATGATAATCCAAGACTAAGTAAGTACATACTCCATAATGACGAGCACGAACCGAATAATTGTTAACCAATTATGCATCTTACAAAGATTCGCATCATGATCAGTGTTGACTGCTCCATATATAAATAATTGTCATAGTTATGGTTTCTAAATCTTAACCTTAATCTTTAGGGAAGCTAAATCGAATAATCGAATCCTATCCTTGGTATATATCTGCATTGTTGCGCCGTCTGTGAGAACCCATTAAGTTAATATTACTACGCCGATATTAGCTAAGTATATTGTAATAGTTATTCTGAAAGCTCAGGACTATAGGATCGTGATCTGGTTACGAGTACCAATGTTTCGTTTATTTGACACGATTCGATAGTCGTCGAATCTTAAGAAGATTGTAGTTGTAATTCTTATTTTCCATCGCATTAGGTACTGTCATCGCCTAGGTAGTAGCTTTATGTTAACTTCAAATGTGTTAAAGTTCAAAGAACCATTGCATACCACTCTCATTGAAGATGGCGACAGATCTAACAATACAACAATGACCCGGGCTTGTCCCTATAAGGATATGAGCGTTTCCGAGTTTCTTCCCTTAATTCCTCATGCCTTTAATCTAGTGTTTAATCTCATTTACTATCCTCCTCTATCCTTATAGCTGTCCTTATAAGGTCGTCGGCCCATCAGGTGGGCGAGAGTCGTCCGCTTTCCCAGCCAATGCGCAGCAATCAAGACTTTCCTCCTCTAACTTTCCGTCTGACTTCACTGTTTCGGCAGATGTGGCCACAGCTATTTGCTGACTTTGAGAGCTATGTCCATTACTTTTGCTCTCCATCGAAGTTTTTCGTTGCGGTTTCTTGTGTTTCGGATTCATGCCTAAATATTCTTAATAAAGAAGCAGGATAGGTCTCGATCATCTCTCAAGCTCACGAAAGTGTAAAAATTGTAATGCCCTTTGAGTTAACAGCGGCTATCAGTTGTAAAAAATATGGTATTTATGTCTTATCAAGACGTATATAAAGAACCATAATTATATATATATTATTTGCATTAATGTTATAAATACCTTAAACCCATTTTTTCACAGAAAATATTTCTATAGTTTCGATGACGATAACCCTACGATCAACTAAAAACTGCACAAGCAACATTTTTATTCTGTTACTTTGACGCATCGTGGGACGCTGTATTATATTCGTCCTGTGCAAATTATTTTTCATACTTATTATCCCGTCGGTTTCTTTTTCTTGTATGTATCATTTGGTTATGAAATTCTTTACCTTTGCTGTATTTCTTATTTATCATTTTATAAATATTACAGATAATGTCGGGCATAGCCAGTTCACGGTTAGCCGAGGAAAGAAAAGCTTGGCGCAAGGATCATCCATTTGTATGTGCAGTGTTAAACTTTATGTTATTTTAATTTGTTTGAGATTAAAACTTATTTTTCTCTTCGTTACAGGGTTTTGTGGCACGACCAATGAAAAATCTTGACGGATCTTTAAATCTTATGACTTGGGAATGTGCGATCCCCGGAAAAAAAGGGGTTGGTAAATTAACATTTCTATGTTCATCCGTTGTCATTTATCTTACGTGTTTTAAAACAAAAAGATTATGAATTATGGTACTTATAACGGAAATTAGTATTTGCATTAACATTTTGTATATTTCAAGGTTTGAGTACTTGAATTTATTACATCGTTGTTAAATCTCTTGTTCTTTAACTTTATTAGAAATTATAATTTTAAATACCTATTATACATTGAGTTTACGGTCCTTTCAGACACCCTGGGAAGGAGGTTTATATAAATTAAGGATGATCTTCAAAGATGATTACCCATCCAGTCCCCCAAAATGCAAGTTTGAACCTCCTTTGTTTCACCCTAATGTGTACCCTTCTGGCACGGTGTGTTTGTCATTACTTGATGAAGAAAAAGATTGGCGTCCAGCTATAACAATCAAACAAATATTACTTGGAATTCAAGATCTGTTAAATGAGCCAAATGTGAAAGATCCTGCACAAGCAGAAGCATATACAATCTATTGGTAAGTAAAATAAATATGCTAACAGTGTAGTAATATGCAGTTTTGCATGTCCACAAGAAACCAGGCTAATCAGTGATGGTACAAAAATATTTATTTGTGGCTAAGGTTTATTATTAAAAGATAGCACAGCATGGTTATTGTCAGAATGTTAGTGTTACATGCAACAGAGAGAAATCTGAGCTCAATCATAATGCTCCAATAAAATTTATAATACACTATATATATATACTATATATACTCTGTGGATAAGAGAACTTAAGCAAATCTGCATTTTCGAGATATATTACAAGGATTTCTGAAGTCTTCAAATTCACATTAGGCTTACAAGTGGGACTGATACTCTCTTGGAGAGAAGCCAGTACCCAAGAGTGTGGTACACATAGCTCATATATATTGTGATGATGATAATAGCATCTACATAGATCAAATTAATGTTCTTATCTTCACATTTCATAGATTGCATAGGAATCTTTATTTTTTAAATATTACAGTTTTTAAATGTTGTTACCATAGGAGTGGGTTCTGGAGATATAACAGGAAACTCCTTAAAATCATGTGGTAGAATGCTGTTGATTGTAATATTGGTAGTTTTATTACAATACAAGCGTAGGTTAGTACAATATAATGACTACAAGCTATGCTATGTACAATATGGATTAGGTAGTTACGGCCGTACATATAAATCATACCTCGAACAAATATACAGACTACAAGTTAAAATACTTAAAAAAATTATACCACCTAAAATTAAAGAACAATTTCATAACGACGAAAAAAAACTTTTTAAACACTGTAATATCTTACCTATTTACACAAAAATAAAATACATCATATTAAAAGAATATTTCTTTAATGAAAAATTTTTAACCAAAATGGAACAGCCTATATGCACACGGTCGATATCGTCAAACCAGTTTAATACGATAGGCGCAAAAAATGTGTACGGCGAGCGCACGGCAAGATACATCGTGCCTAGATTAATTAATGAACTACCCTCAGATATAAGGAATTGTATAACTAAAAAACATTAAGAGTATACTAAAAGTTATTTAAGAATGCAAGGCCGGACGGCTTTGGCGTTAGTGACAAACCACTGTGGTTTATATAGCGTTAAGTTATATGTATATTTCTTTATTGTAAAATTTTATTTGAAATAAATAAAAAAACTATTAACAAGAGAGTAAAAAGAATATCTCAGAACCTCTTAACATAACTATGGTACTTCGGAAATGAAGAGTATGTATGTGCATTATGCATTCTAGCATGTTTGATATGTCAAGTACTGCTTAATATTTAGATAGACAATAAAATAATCCAGAAGGATTACTACATTCTGTATAATTTTGTAAAATTGAACTTAGAGAGAGACTTAGATTTTTAATGTAGGAATGTTTTTGTAGGTCAATTGTTGCACTTTTCATAAGAGGCTAAACTAATATTTGTTATACACAAAAACCCCATTTCACAATAGCCTCACTACTTCATTGATTTTCTATACAAGCATATTTATGGTAACCATTGTGGCCACCATGACCATCAGAATAGTTATACAATAATGCTTTTTGTGTGCTGTATATTATTTATTAAATGTTTCATATCATTCACCTACTTCTCTTTTGCAGTCAAAATCGGCTTGAATATGACAAACGTGTACGAGCACAGGCGCGTGCTATGGCTGCCACAGAATAAAAGCAGATGATTTTTGTTAATTAAGCACCACGGTTACATAATGGATTATTCTCCAGGAGAAACTCTTGTTTTATAATCCACCAAATTAGTGATAAATGAGAAAGCTTTATTACTATATTCCGACTATGATTTTAAATATATCTTTGGTTTGTGACTTTAATCTAAACTATTCATTAAACTAAATAAGTTTAACACCCAAAACATTAACAATATATTTTAAGCCAAGATTGTTTATTGAGGATATAGTGATAGCTTTCTTATTCCTCCTGCAGTGTTGCCGTGGGTAAATTATAGGTGAATCTGTTAAAATATTCACTGATGCTCATTTGAAAATTTGGTGTATCAGTAAATAATTTGGCATGTTATCCTTAAATCATAAAAAAACAATTCCAAGTGTAAGGATCTTCTGTAATTTGTAAGGACTACTTCTCAGTGTTCACTTTGTAGGGTTATTATCAATTATAAGGATTATTTTGAATGTTTTACTGTGCACTTTAAAAATAATTCAGTATTTGTTTCATAAAACAGCTACTAAAATTTAAAGTAAAGACAAAGTTTGTGTAATGTTAGCAAGCTTTTTACTGATTTTTTTTAAAAATTTGTTGTAGTTCTGTAACATTTACAAATATGATTAGAATCTGTATCATTCATTAATTTAAACTATTTTTGTATCTTATGTTAGTGTCATCAAACAATAAATTTATAAAAATAAATTTTGTCATTTAATTATCACATATTTAAATATGAATCACCTGCTTTTTGATCAAACTGTGTAGACAGAGATAGTGATCGCTGTACATTTTTACTGAGCTTCATAGTAATTTTTTTATGAATAACCTATGTTAAATGGTCAATTTAGTGGTTTAACCACAAGTTGAGAAGCTGCTTAGGTAACTCACAGTACAGTAACTCTTTACAAGGGTCTTCAAGGGAGAAACTTCGGCTTCGCCAATTAATCTGATTGCGTAAGCGTTATAATCCAGGCACGCCTGGGGTGAAAATATCTCAAATGGCAGTAGAATAAATGGGTGTTACTATTGTTAAGTTACAGTTACACGGTATGATTGTCGTGTCCTTAGCATATTCGACAGTTCATTTCTTTCAGATCAACGAGGAAGTTTCTCAGCCACGGCGGCGGCACGAGACTACATGACATAAAAATAGTTTTGCGTGGCGGCCTTTACAACAAAATTATGAGTGGTTATTTTTCCGATTAGACAACGAAAATATTAACATAATTACGTTATAATCAGTATGGTATAAAATTGAAATAACTAGAATATGAGCATGTTTGAACACTGCATTTCAATATGCAGATTTCTACTAAAGTACTACTTTAAGGAATGATACAAATATATCTACCGAGTTTAAAATCATTAAATCAATATCACATCAGTAGCATAAACCAATATTGTTGTTACTGTTACAATAGAGATGTTGAGGCTTTTTTTTCAGTTTGGTAAATTTGAAAGTAAAAAAAGTAAAAGTACGACAGCTTCGCAATCTGGTTAATTAATAAAATCTTTCGGGCTAAGTACGTCCATTAGCAAAGTTGAATTATATAGATGTTGATTGGCCTCAAGATCTTGTTAGAAAGCCATAAATTCTTTAAAAAAAACTATAACTGTCAAATAGTAACCACAGAATATAAACACTGTCGGATCGGATCATAACAAAAACAAGTGATTGGCAAAATTACCAAAATCCTCCTATTCAAGACATGGCTGTATGGACTAAAGTCTTTTTGCCTTTTTAAACCAATAAACTAACAACCACAGAATATAAATTATATTTTTGTATATTACATTGTATTTACTAAAGAGGTAACCTATTTTCCGCTTTATTTATTTATATAATATTTTCATTTTTAGTTCGGCGTAAATAAACAGACATTAGACATTTTTATAACCTAGTAAGTTTTTAATTATTGAATAAACCAAACAGATGGCTTGCAAATTATATTATAGATAGGGACAGAATAAGAAGAACAAGAAAAATAATATAACCAGATACAGTACAATGGCAGATGATGAGCAGGATCCTAAAGAATACAGATGGGAGACCGGTTATGAGAAAACTTGGTATGTACAATTATTTGTTAACAAGTAAGTTTTGTATATAAATGCAAAATTGTTATTTGAAAAGTGTAAATGATAAAATTTATATGAAGGGAGGCTATTAAGGAGGATGAAGATGGACTGGTGGAGGGTCTTGTGGCGGAATTCGCACAGAAAGCTGCCCGTAAATCTGCAACACCAAGAAAAGGTCCAGTACGATTGGGTATGATGAGGCATTTGCTTGTAGCAATTGATTGTTCAGAAGCCATGAATTGTCCAGATCTTAAACCAATCCGTTTTTTCTGCACCTTGAAGGTATATATTTGTTTTATTTCATTCTTCATTGTCAGATAAATAGTATAGCAATACAGCAAAACTCTGTTGACACACTATGAAGAGTGACATCTGAAATGTACTAAATTCTTTTTTGTGACAAACATGGTGATTAGCCAGAGAAGCTGACTGCAACAGTTTCACTGGATTTGATATGGCAGAGCTCTTCGGTCACATTTTAATTACTTATGAATTTCTTATATCTTAATATTTGTTTACCCTATTGTCATATGCGAGTGTTATAATCAAACAATATATATTAACTCCCAGATCCTTAAGTTAAAGATAACAACTGGTACGAATCTGAAAAACAAATTTGTTTGTAAGATAATTGCTTAGCTGTGCTATATTGTATTGCTATATGAAATAGTAATGTTGGGAATGCAATAAAATATTGATATTTTTTGAAAATATCAATATATCGGTATGATTTGACAGAGAATAATTATTTTGGTCTAAGATTAGACCAAAATGAATTAATTTGATTAAAGTAAATACTACAATCATCTTACATTACTTGATAAATATTAATCAAAAGACATCATTTTTAAAAAGTCTAGAACAACCATTAAAAAATTTAAACCTATAAATGTTTATGGGTCTGATAACCTTTTCGATACATGGAATTTTATATTGAAATATTAAATACCGCTCAAAAATATTGATACACTTAAAAATAATATCAAAATATGTATCAATATTTTTTCAACAAGCCTCATATCAAAGGTGAATGAGATATTATGTAATTGAATATAACAAATTGTAGCACTTTTCTTTTTTTAATTTATAATTATACATACATTTATAATTATTAACATACTTTATTTTATTTCTATTTATTTTTACTTACTATTATACTACCATATCGCCATTTAAGTAGGTACTTCACAATAATTAATTCTATTATTACCTGTGTTTTGCTGGCGATTTAAACATTTCTGTGAAATAAAGATTTGGCTTTAAGGTCTGGTAACCAAGCCATAAATTTCAAAAAAAAAAAAATTAAACACTTCTGTTATTTTAGCTTTTAGAAAAATTTGTTGAAGAATTCTTTGACCAAAACCCACTAAGCCAACTGGGCATAGTAGCAATGAAGAACAAAAGGGCTGAGAGGATAACAGAGCTTTCTGGAAATGTTAGAAAGCATATTAAAGCTGTGCAGAGGTAAATTCTCGATTTTGCAATCTACTTTTTAATGAAAATAATAAGCTCACACAACTGTTATGTTTATTTATTTGTTACATATAATTTTCCCGCCAAATCACTAACACGGTTTATAAGCGTCGCACTATTTCTATAAATTTTAAACTTATATATCTAAACTTAAATTCCTAACAAAATAACTAAAGATGTGTGAGTGAGTATTCCTTACTTATTATTTAACAATATTTTCTTTAGCTTTTTCTTTATGGAGATCTTGCTGAGTGCCATTGCGGTATTTGAATGGGACTATGTAGATATAACAATAGCTACATGTGTTTTATTATCAAAGTTAAAGTATTGAGCCTATCTAGGCACATAATTTTACCCAGTGATTTTATTTGTAAATTAATAAAATGTAAGAAATATTGCCACTGTACCAATTAACAAGAAAATTGGACTCTGCTGGTAAACCATTGGAGTTAACAGAAGGACTTGTAAACACAAAAAAAAACTGTATTAATAGATATAACGAATGATATTAATGTGTTTATATTGCAGCCTGTCTAGTTTAACACTTGTGGGTGAACCATCATTACAAAACACACTTGAGTTGGCTGGGAGGATACTCAAGCCTCTACCTGGCCATGCGTCTCGTGAATTACTTGTTCTGTTTGCATCACTAACTACTTGTGATCCAGGAGATATTATTCCTACTATTCAGGTAGAGTTTACATATAGATGAATTATAGTATATTTACAAAAATAAAAACTGACTTTAAATTTAATGACTGACTGAATCATTATGTGCACACTCTTGTTTATATGGCGCATTTATTTTTTCTTTCACATTTGTGCTCGTTGTCCTAATGGACTACTTCCCTAGTTTTAGATTGTCATAAACTTTTTTTTTGTTAACGAGGAGGAAATCTTTAAAAAGAGACTCCGCCTTCTAGGGGGAAGGCGGTGGTCATGTGGGGTTTTTACCCTCTAAAACCTCCCCGGGGGCCTTGATTGATAGATTGTCATAAACCTACCTATATCACAATCAACAAGCATTCTTCCAACCCAAGGTGCCTTTTTTTAATCGAGAGGAAAATCTTTAAAGGATTGGCAAAGGACCAGTAAAAATACTAATATGGGACCTTTGTTTTTTTTAATTGAGACCAAATCCTTTCAAACAAAAATTAAATTCGATATAGATTCATAAAGGACGGCACTACGCACAAATAATAAAAACACTTATTAATGGAGAACCTTAAGAAGTCAGTTGAAAATCTTAAAATCTGTTTTTGCAGTACATTACAGAAGGTAATATTTTCTCTTTGCAGACACTAAAGACCGACGGCATAAGATGTTCAGTGATAGGATTGGCGGCCGAAGTGAGAATTTGCAAGAAACTATGTCAAGACACTGGTGGGGAGTATGGTGTGGTGTTAGATGACGTGCATTACCGTTCATTACTTCTGGAACACACCTCGCCTCCGCCTAGAGCGCGTGCCCTTGACGCGGGCCTCGTCAAGATGGGTTTCCCGCATACAGCCCCACCTGACCGCTCAGACCCCGCCGGCAACGCTGATCCTCCAATAACAGTTTGCATGTGGTACGCTTTGGTTATAATGTGGTCGGTGGTGAAGAGAAACATGAGGAAATCTGCATAGCTTAGAAAATTTTTTAGGGCATGTGAAGTGCACTAATCCGTGTAAGGGCCGTGGCGGACTATGCTTTATGGTCTATTTGAAGGCTTGTGCACAACAATGGGACTCAACGATGGGGACATGGGCTGTACTCTACAAGATATGCCCTGAAGCTTTTGAATCCGTAAGTTTAGGGTACTGCGGGTTTCTGCTCGCGCTGCGTAGGTTCAAAACCGCTGTTCCGAAGTACATTTCTCATCAGCGGTATTTCCGAACCGACCTTAGAGCCTTTCAATAAATGAGTGTACTCCTCTTTCAAAGCTGGCGCAGAACCTTTGACACTTAAGAGTGGGCTCGTCTGCACTTTCTTATCCGATTTCAAAAAAGAAGAGGTTGTCAATTCGATTGTATTTTTTTTAATGTCTATTACCTCATAGCTTTCGACTGGGTGAACCAATCTTGATTCTTCTTTTGTTTGAAAGCCGGATTGTCGTGTGTTCCCATTTTGTTTCCATTTCCCCTCTTAATTAAGTTGGTCCAGTTCTGCTTGTTCAGTTGTGCATACATGGGCAAACCTTATAAGTGTTCAATTTGATTAAAGTTTGATTCGATTTGAAGTCGGTTTTGGTATTTATATATAATATCTTTTTCATTATCGCTTTTAACGAGCACTCCCCACTCTCTTCTATTTTGGGACAGGTATAGCCGCCTGAAGTTTCAGTCTAGTAGCTCCTCCAATAGAGCCCATCCATCTAGTAGGCGTCTGCTTCTTCTTCCTTCGACGCAGCCAACCAACAGTAATTTTATAAGGCTGTCTGGCTAGCGGCGAGCTATGTGGCCGAAGAGAGAAGTCGGCGAAAGCAGAATAGACTCATTGGTGCGACGCTCAGTTCATGAGACTTCTTCATATATAGTATACTTATGGTATTAAAAATGTGTTACAGCCACCTGGAAGAAGGCGAGGGTGTCGGCGGCGAAGGTCACCTGTGTCCGCAGTGCCGCAGCAAGTACTGCTCACTGCCGGCGCAGTGCCGCACCTGTGGCCTCACACTTGCCTCCGCACCTCATCTGGCAAGGTAGTATGTTTCTGTGGTGTTACCAGTATTATAACAAGTCACATCAAATGATTTAAGGGCATAGCCGGGAACCATCTCCTCACTCAGACCTAGCACGGCGGCTAAAGTTAATGGTAAGGAGTGACCCTGTATCGTCTTGCATTTGTATTTATTTCTTTTTTTATTCAAAATTAAGGTTAATTAGAATGGTTAGCAAGAATGTTACTAATATATTTGAAAGTATAAAAGATAATGATAAGAAGAATATAAGTTTTGAAGAGAGGAATGGAGTTGGAGGAATGACGAAGGATGAGGTGACGAGAACCCTAACTTCCGACATGTTGGTGGAAAGCAAAAAATGGAAACATTATACACACATATAGTAGACTAGTAGTAGTATACATATATATAGAGTCAGAGATATATATTCTAAGAATATATTTATTTAAAACAGCCAGCCCAAGCAGAAGCTCTCAAATACTGAGAAATTTGCAATCAGCTTCTCAGGCCAATTAGCAATAGTTCGTAACAAAAAAATAAACCTATGTTACGTCGGAAATAGAGAGACCGTTTTATGTTTGATTATATTTGAAGTATATTTTTGATTTTACTCGTAAGTATAGCTTTTGAATGTCCCTTGGATTATCCGTGAAATAGCAACCGACGGAGTCGTGGTTCGGCCCTCTCCGGCACCCTCGGATCGAAATACTTACGCGTAACATAGTAACCGTTCAAGCCGAGGTTACCCCTCACCGGGGGGACCCTTGTGTCGAGTTACTAGCGATAGAGGTACAGGCTAAGCGACCTAAGAGCTGTGCCACCTCTCAATCCGGTGAAGCAGTCAAGGCCAGCCTCTCTGGCCAATCTGTGTAGTTCGTCATAAAAAAATCGTAAGTATATTTAGCAAATGAAAAGGCATATTTGCTAGCGTACAAATTAACCTGTAAATATGAAGGTTTTTTGTTATTTTAATTGGCTATGTTCATGTTCTCACCAGATCGTATCACCACCTGTTCCCCGTGGACCCGTACGAGGAACTGAACAATGAAGGTCAAGCGCAATCTTGTTTTGCCTGCATAAGAAGTTTCACAGAGCTTGACAAACAGGTTGGTGTATTATATTAAAGAATAAACTCTCACGTCCTTCTAACCTTAGCAGGGTAGATGCAAACTTATCAGGTGCTACATGTGACGGGCGGTGAACCCAACACCATACACGGGACACAATTTTTTAGGTATATTTTGTACTTATATCGAAACAACTGCAAGTCATTGGTACGAGCCGTATGATATGCCGAAGTGCTTAGCCATTAGGCTACCACTGCTATTGCTGTAAAGAAATATAAATTTATACTATATATTTATATATATAACTTATTTTACTAAAGTTACTGAAACTGTTGAGTTTGTGAGATAATTGTAGTATAGTTGCTCCTTTTCTATCGAATGATTCGTTTCCGATGTTTAGATTATATGTCTGTCAAATGCAGTTGCCAGTTACTCGTTATTTATTACAGTTTCATTTCATTCGACACATATAGTATATATGTGTAAAAATACGAATAATTAGTTATTAATGTATGTGCTATTACAACCAAAGAGTATTAAATATGTAAAGCATTGTGAGAAGTCGTGTTGTTGACTCCACATAGTATAAGAGCAACGGTACAGTTCAAAGAGTCTCTTAGAGTTGTTCCTCGGTGGCGTCGCTTAAGTGTTGTTAGTGTTATTCGTCGGTAGCGCCTCAGTATATAAGTTAAGTACTTCTGTTATTTACCTTGTCTTATATATTGTTCATGTATTATGAGTAAGGTGATATACCTATATTTATAGTGATGTTGTTAATATGTTATTTATTAACTAAAATATATCTGATGTATGTGTTACAATGAATATGAAAGTATCAAAGTTAAATAAAACGATAATACTGATAATAAGTATATTTTTGATTTGACTCGTAAGTATAGCTTTTGAATGTCCTTGGATTATCCGTGAAATAGCAACCGACGGAGTCGTGGTTCAGCCCTCTCCGGCACCCTCGGATCGAAATGCTTACGCGTAACATAGTAACCGTCAAGCCGAGGTTACCCCTCACCGGGGACCCTTGTGTCGAGTTACTAGCAATAGAGGTTCAGGCTAAGCGACCTAAGAGCTGTGCCACCTCTCAATCCGGTGAAGCAGTCAAGGCCAGCCTCTCTGGCCAATCTGTGTAGTTCGTCATAAAAAAAAAATCGTAAGTATATTTAGCAAATGAAAAGGCATATTTGCTAGCGTACAAATTAACCTGTAAATATGAAAGTTTTTTGTTATTTTAATTGGCTATGTTCATGTTATCACCAGATCGTATCACCACCTGTTCCCCGTGGACCCGTACGAGGAACTGAACAATGAAGGTCAAGCGCAATCTTGTTTTGCCTGCATAAGAAGTTTCACAGAGCTTGACAAACAGGTTGGTGTATTATATTAAAGAATAAACTCTCACGTCCTTCTAACCTTAGCAGGGTAGATGCAAACTTATTAGGTGCTACATGTGACAGGCGGTGAGCCCAACACCATACACCGGACACAATTTTTTTAGGCATATTTTGTACTTATATCGAAACAAATGCAAGTCATTGGTACGAGCCGTATGATAAGCCGAAGTGCTTAGCCATTAGGCTACCACTGCTATTGCTGTAAAGAAATATAAATATATAATTTATACATATAACTTATTTTACTAAACTTATTGAAACTGTTGCGTTCTTCAGGCTTATGGGCGTAGATCTGTAGAAAATAAAAACGAGTGTGCTTTAGATTACACGACTAAAGCAAACCTCCTTTAGCTCTATCTATATGTATGTTTAAGAGAGAAAAAAAATGTGCGCCCGCAATGCTCTCTGTTGCTCCTAGTGTGATACAGAGAGTAGGCTTACACTGTGTATTAGATATACGTATCGTAACTCTTGTATTTTCATTAACATATAACTCCCTCTCAAATTCCGTTTACCTCGCCCTATCACACTGTTCGTAACGCTCTCGTCACGCATGTGCGTAAAGAAGTTTTACTTGAAAATGTAAATGTTAACGTTTGTCAGATATTCCGGTGCACGCGATGCTGCGAGTACTACTGCTGGGAGTGCGAGGGGGTGATCTCGTGCACGCTGCACGTGTGCCCGGGCTGCGCCTCTCGCCCGCACCTCTACCAACGGCTGCCGGACGCGCGGTGACAGCTCTGCAGCATACGACCATAATGCTTTATATATTTACGAGTCAAAACAAAAACATAGAGGTTCAGGATAAGTTAAGAGCTTTTGTCATCTCAATCCGTGGAAACAGTCGCGACCAGCTTCCCTGGTCGTCATGAATAACTTCGCCAAGAAAAAAACAGGTGTCTAGGCGCAAGGCGCTTGGACGTTTAATTGTGACAATGTATCCTAGGTACACACGTTATTCCAACAACATTGAAATATTTCACTGAGCACAAATTTGCGTTCTCTCTCTCATATCGCGCTCACGGTTACACACTTTGAAGTGTGCACTATCGGCTCGAGCGTAACGGGACATTTTGCGCGAATGACATCCATTATTCATCAATTTATAAGACGTTGTCACGTCAAAACATGATATCAAATATGTAACAAATTGAACATTAAACGCTACTACACACGGACTCTCTTTTATTTCCGAACCATCCTACTTATATTACGAATTTCAGGCGCCTTTATTTTCTTTCTTAGTTCACATTCGTGCTTGATGTATTTATGGAGTTTAAGTATGTAACTTTTTTTTTCTCTTTATTTGGGACATTATTGTCCCAAATAAAGAGAATCAATTGTGCTATTGTATTGTTTATACAATAGCACAATTGATATTATAAAAGACATAATAGAAATAAAATATGTAACTGCACTACCAACAACATTATCCACAAAGTATTATCATTATTATTTTAACGTGCAACACTTGAAAAACAAAAACACTATCAACAAAATTTAAATTAAGAAGAAGAATACGGAAATAAATGAACTAATAAATACTTATTAACTAAATAAGCTGTCTTTAATACATTTTCTAAATTTAGTAGTAGGCAATGAAAACAAATCAACATCTGCGAAGTACTTATTGTATATATCCACCACACGACGGAGAGGTGAACGCACACCAGCATTGGAACGACAGGAGTTTAAAGAAAATAAATTATATGCCCTCACCTCTCGCCGATAAACTGTTCTGGGTACAACGTAACATAAATTATTTACTAAATAAGAACAGTCAAATTTATTGTTACACGAAGAAGAATTAAGAAGCATGCGCCTTGTTTTCAAGGGTTAAATTTTGTGTTCCCTTATTATATCATTGTAAGGAGTACGATTTTTGTGGCACCTGTAGTTCAAGGTTTTAAAAACTTCGATTTCATCCGATTCTTTCTGATATCATCAACATATTTATTGTAAACAGGATCCCAAACCATACAAGCATATTCCAATTGAGGGCGAAGCAAAGAGTTATAAAGGTTTTTTTTTTATAAATTAAATAAACAGATTGGCCAGAGAAGCTGGCCTTGACCGCTTCACCGGATTGAGAGGTGGCGTAGCTCTTAGGTCGCTTAGCCTGAACCTCTATTGCTAGTAACTCGACACAAGGGTCCCCGGTGAGGGGTAACCTCGGCTTGGACGGTTACTATGTTACGCGTAAGCATGCGGATCCGAGGGCGCCAGTTATAAAGGTGTATCTTGTATGCACCTTTACAACTCAATAGTTTTTTAAACTCTCTAGAAGCGCGTAATATGAAACCGTACATCTTATAAGCTTTATTAATAATGCTTTCAATATGAAGGTTCATGTGTAATTTTTCATCTAGTGTTACTAGTTAGTCTCGAATTATAATAAACCTTTCATTATCACGATCAAGAAGCATTCTTCCATACTTGTTTTATGAGTTCCCTGGTTTAACTTCGAAAACCAAAGTCATATGCCAACAAAATTCGTATGGAATATGATTGAAACCAAATCGTTTCAAACAAAAAATAACGAAATCAGTCAATAACTGATGGCGCGATGAGTGTGTATAAACATTAAAAAATACAGATAAATTAACCTCTTTTTTTTTTAATCCAATAAACATAACTGAAGCCCAAAAGGCAAGGTTCCTTCTGTAAGCGTTGAAACGGTTACTATGACCACAATAATAATAATGTAGTTTTTTATTTCGCTTCCACAAAGGTTGCATATTGAATTACATTATATAAAATACATTATTAAGTCTCCTTTGTAAGAGATTGGTATCTGTACTAGGTTGCCCTGTCAGACAATACCAGGCCCTCTGCCGCGCGTATTACTTATATCTAGTTAATGTGATTTAATAAATAAAACTAGTTACTTGAATGTAGATTAAATCAGAATGGTGGTTGCCTTTTATGTGTGTGGGGTGTTTAAGAATTAGGATATTGTATCTAGAAGGTTTTCAGTATCATAATGATAAAAAAGGTTTTCACTAGAATGACAATGAAAGACTACTAACTCTCAATCTAATGTAATAATAAAAATGCTGTTTAATTTTAGTTATTTATTTATATCACAATTTGTAACAACAATGCGTGCATATAAAAATGCTTTTACACAAAATACACAGTTCGAGAAGCACCTACATTGATTTGTTATTTATAATATGGTCATCGTAAAAATCACAGATAAAAAATCTCACATTGCAACCATTGTTGCAACTGGACTTACTTAAAATTGTAATAACAATACATTTTGTAACTTTGTAACCAACGTTTTGAACTTTTGATCTACACAGCTGCTGCTAATAACATCGACAAAGTTAATAAATCAACAATTGTATATGTCGCACAAGTTGTAAAAATGCATTCTAAAATATTTGTCAATTTGAGTAAATTTCTCCAAGTATTCAGGCGTTGAAAAACAAAACTGGTACACTGTGTACATGTCACACTTATTTTACTGCCGCCTAAAATCCTAACATATGTGTTTTATCAAACGAACAGGAAACATTTTTTTTAAAAAAGTAATAGATTTTATTGCGGTTTAATTTGTATTTTTAAGAGCATTATAGTATTTATGGTTTATGACGCTATATTGGCAATAAAAGTTTGAAAACATCTAAATAATATATATATTAGTATATACCCTAGCGGGGTAGACAGACACAGCTTTCACTGTCCACTTTTTATCAAGTTTATTATGTTCCATATGTGACAGGTGGTGAGCCCTTCCCCATACACCGGAGATAAATTTTAGCAAGTGATTTTTTGTTACTTGTTAAAACGTCAGTTCCATGGTAAAATGGTAAATAAAAATTTATACTTATTAATGCAGTTACATGGTAAATCAAAAATCTTGAGAAACATAGGATATTTAAAAAAATAATTTAATTGCCATAAAATCCATGAAATATATCAAATCATTATGAACATTTTTTAAAAATAAACATTACCTATTTATGTCCGGAGGCACAATTTTTGTACGACTTATATCTATTGATAAATAATTCAAATTGGTAACTATTCCTTAATTATAACAGATTATTTTCATTGGATTCATCTTCAGGCCCCGCCCTCGAGTCTAATTTTGTCAAAATCAACGTCAAACTTACAGTTATGGCTTCATAGTGATTCGGGGTCCAGCTAGTGTGATCAAGTTCTTACTTGGTAATTGCTTAGATCTATTTGACAGCAATGAAATATTTGTTACAAAAAATATTAATTTTCCGACCCTGTTTGTACTCATTGGAAAATTGCCCTAGCGGCTGTCAAGCTAAACTTTATAATCTAAACTAGTTTTAAACATTGAATAAATTGCTATTGATTAAATGAATAGGCCTTTTAAGTATATTATTTTTAACCATACTGGGTTAGATAGACATCTATTTCTCAACAAAAGTGCGATATTCATATAACAATTTAAAAAAACTCTTTTACTAGCGCTGATGATGCAAGACTGCTGAAAATCAGCATGTTGTAAATAGCATGATATATTCATAACATATGCTGAACAGCAAACTACATTTTTGTATTATACTGTGGCCCCATTAGTAAACAAGCTGTGATAGATGTGATGGTCGGGAATTCGAATCCCAAGCGCCTTGTATCAAGTCCAAGTGTCCTTTGTTCGGATTCTTACGTACAATTAATTACTTGTTAAAATTTGTGCCAAGCACTCGGCGATAGAGTAGCCCAAGCAAGCTCTGAGACTAAGGCTGAAATTTATTAAGCGTATATTGACTTTGCTCAGGCTTAGTTTAGTCTACAAATTTATAGTCATTTGCTGAGTTTACGCTGAGCAAATGCTTAGCAAAATGTAAGTCACTTAAATCGTTGACTTACCGAACACTTACATAATTGTACATATATTATGTATTTAAAATACTAAAAAATTCCAAGAATATGTTATGTGAATAGGAACGTTTTACAAATTATCTTAAGCTCTAGCTAGATTTCACTGAGCAGGAATTTACGCAAGTTTGGCCTAAGCTAAGTCTGAGCAAAGTCAGGTACGTAAGTACGCTTTATAAATTTCAGCATTAATAATTTTGACTTGTATTTCATAGAATTAACGTTTTCTGTGACTTATTGTATAATTGGTTTCTACAACATATCAACGGTAGAAAGCGGAAATGTTTCGTCTTGAAAATTGTCCTAAATGACTTATTGCTATACTAGAATTGTTTTTAATAGAATTCGCTGATAAGTTGGTCAAAAAAGCAGCCATTACAAAAAGCCTCGAATGGTCAAGTTTGCGTACATTAAAAATAATGAAAAATCATTGAATTTTTGTATAGGTATATATTTAGAGATACATTTCCGAGTTCTACTGACGATATATTCTATTTTTTTATCGCTATTATTAATTCATTTGTTAATGGTATTGTGTATCATTTAATGTGTTGTAGTGTGCGTTATACAACGTATAACATATCTTTCGATAACGGCCGTCAATCGTAGGTATTAAGATGCCTGGAAAAAGAGCCAGCGGCCAGATCGTATGACGCCCAGCTTTAAGACTATTTTAAGTATTCGAGATACAACAGGGGCAATTGTAACGAACGCTTCGAGTTAGACTTATGCTCGTCAAATAGTCCTAACTAATCAATGTAACTCTATTAAATTAATACTTATTCAAACTTGCTGCGTGTCGGTGTTCTTCTTGCGCGTCACCCAAAGAATATTTGGCTTCTGGTAATACTGTTCTATTTGTAGCAAGGACTTCCCTTTGGTTTCCGGTAGCAGGAGGAACAGGACAACTGTGGCTAAGGCCGCCGCGGACCCAAAGAGGCCGAACACACCGGACATGCCTACGGAGGCCTTCATAACCGGATAGAGTTTAGTGAATCCGAAAAGAACCGCGTTGAATACGCAGAATATATAACCGCCGCATAATCCCCGGACTTTGGTCGGTAGAAGTTCCCGATCATCAGGCCTGGCAGTAGGAAGAAACCGAGAGTGTTGAAGGCCACATATCCCAATATGAGGGCGGGCCTGACGATGCCGGTGCCGACGTCCTGGTACAGCATGAAGGCGAGCGCGAGGGTGCACACGGCGGTGCCGATGCCAGACATCATCACAAGCGAGCGTCGCGTTATTTTCAGCAGTAGGATGCATGCTATCACTGTGACAGCGAATCTGGTGGAGGCGCTGGCGTTTGCTACAACCTGTAATATTACAATAATATAGAAAAAGCAGTGATGAATTGGACAAGTGTTCGATTTACGAGATTGCGAAACAGACAGATGGACACTCATTAAGTACCAATGTCTTTCGGTTTTCCTGTTAAACCTCCGTTTCTTCTGTTAAGGTGTGCTGGTAGGGATTGCTCCGACTATTATATAGCTATCGATATGGCCCTTATGTCGAACGCTTACCCATTAAGTTAGCACCATTAAATATTGGAAGATTTATGAGTTTATGACAATTTAAGACTAGGTAGGTACGTTATTCTTTACCGACAATGAGAAAAATTTGATACCAAAAAGCGACATCAACTTCTTGGTTTTAACCCATAAATATGCGATACCATATTAGAAGCCTGGAAAACGGCTTCATAGCGTCTTGCCGTGCACAGCAAAGAACGAAGACATTGGACCACGGGGCAGATCCCCAATGCGATGGAGGAATCGAATGAATATTGTGGCGGGTGTTCCCCTGAGTTCCATCCAATAGACGTCCAGCAGGTGGAAGTGGCAACACGTCGGTGATAAAATCATGCAGTCTTCTGTCCAATTCACGGGATCATTATCATTACTACCACTGTGATAACAATGAAGCGACCACGAAGTAGATTCTTGTTGTAACTTACATGAGGATTGAGCGATCCACCAGTTTCCGTCACTATGTCCACCGCGTAGAAGATGACGATGTAACTGCCGGAGAGTATCTGCAGCATGTTGAACGCGTTGATCAGAAGCAGGGGCTTGAGGACGGGCGGCCGGGACACCGTCGCGAAGAACCTGATCGTTTCCTCGCCACGCGCCTTCTCCTTCTCCCGGGCAGATATCAGCTCGTGGAGTTCCCTTTGTGCCTGACGAATGTAACATCATTTGATGTAATTTAAAGGAAAATAAGCTCTGACTCTTAAACTTGAACACAAATTATTCTTTGGAACGAAGTTCCTTATTAGACATTGCGGAGGAATATCCTAGCTCCTGTCGCTTCCGAGCCTCGCTCTTGCGATGGTCTCGAGCGACAGGTCTTGGACGGCGGTCGCCTCCTTCTGTGAGACGGTCATGT
Organism: Meandrusa payeni; assembly: GCA_029286785.1. Classification (NCBI taxonomy): domain Eukaryota; kingdom Metazoa; phylum Arthropoda; class Insecta; order Lepidoptera; family Papilionidae; genus Meandrusa; species Meandrusa payeni. Next base: position 5,548,754 of record JAGSMX010000027.1, read on the forward strand.
CCCAGAAGGAGGCTGACGAGCGGGTCAGGGAGGGGAGCGCAGAGGCTTCCCCCCTCCGCAGGCGACGTTTGAGGTTGAAGTCCGGTCTTTGCCGGGACCGGCCGGTCGGAGTCCTGTCGCTGACAGATCCGGGGCACCCCGCTCATAACGGCTGATGGCATTCGCGGAAGGTTTAGTGGGTAGGGGCTGCCCAGGCCGAGTCCCACACATCCCTCCGGGCCCACCCAGGGTACCGGAGGATGGTCTATAAAAAGATTCCCCCGCGTGAACAAAAAAAAGGAGTATTCTAGCTGGAAAACAACGTTTGTAACGTTACAGAAAAGCGTAAGATTTTTTTTTCTATTAATCGTATAGTACAATTCTCTGATCACTGATGGCACTTTTACGAATTATTATTAAGTATTGACAATTATTTATGTAATTAATCAATAAATTCTATTGTCGATAAAACAAACATAAAGATCCATTTTTGTTATATTTTGATTTCGTAATATTCCTACGATAATTCGGGAAAACTAAAAGTGCATCCGCGCGTAATTGCGTTTATGATTTGATTCGATTTGAACTCGGTTTTTGTTCACTTGTAAATATACTTGTTGAACCCCAGACTTTTTGAAAACTGCACGTCGCTCATGATAACGGGGTATGCGAATATAAGATGCGGAGGCGGAGGGGGGGACAGCCCACTGAATATGGTGACTACTACCTTATAGTAATGATAAGAATCTAAAGGATCTAAAAGCTTCGTTGCCTCTTTAATCCGATGAAGTTACTAAATAGAATTGGCTGAACAGCTGATAATACAGTATAGCATAGTGTAGTGTATAAAATGTCCTGCTTACATCACAATAGTACGCATCAGTTCAAGATATAATTAACATAAACAACTGGCACGTTGTAAATCGATGCATGGACAATTAAGAATAAAAAACGATTCGTGTCCATAACATTATGACCTGTACCATTATGAATGGTGCGCGTGCGCATGACAGTCTTCGCGTTAACTGTCAAGTGAGCGCTTATTGAGCTCGTTAAGGCAGATTGGTGGAGTCAACGCGCACCAATAGAGGCGCTCAACTCAGTAAACAAAAGGTAGGCAGCCTTATTTTATGTTGTCCATTGATAACATGTTCTCGAAATTGTTTTGTTTACGTTTAGTTATGATAATGAATAATTGCAGCGAACGTTCATTTGAATGGTGTTATGTTGGTATTATGATATGTCATTGGGATATATGATAGTATCACAATCTACAAAGCGTCGGAGGTTACGAATAATCCTCGCGCGTTACCCTTATGTTATGGGCAGACCCCACCCCAGATTAGATGTTAGGAACTAGAGTATCTTCGGCCACTTCTACTCTCAGCGCCAACGCTACCTGAAGTGGCACTCAAAGTTAGTTTAGCTTTTGAATATCCCTTATATTATCCATGAAATAGCAACCGACCAAGTCGTGGTTTGGCCCTCTCGCTCGCTTAACCCGATTACACTTTCGTAACGCATTCACTAGCTTAATCCTAAGTAAAGCGTGCGAAAATAAGTTTTACTTCTACTAGAGTAGGCAGGCAGTCATTTACACAGCGAGCAGTTTCTAGTAAAAATTACACATGAACTATGCAAGGAATAAGGTACTTACGATGTCAGGATTACCGCGCAGCCTCGCCATAGCGGCCATTGCCTCATGGAACCGTCCCTTCCTCGCCAGCCATGTGGGACTCTCGGGGGATAAACAGAGGACGATGAACGCCAGCGCCGGCAGCACGATACAGAGGAAGGACACAGAGCGCCACGGCAGAGCGCCACCCAACGCGTACACGTACAAAACCCCGATGGAGTAAGCCACGAATGGCGTTCCTATCAGTATACCACGCAGACGAGGCTCTGATATTTCTCCCAAGTATACCTGCGAATATACAAGAAATATTATATTAAGCATGGCGTGTTCAATTACCAATTAATTACCAGCGTAATTCGTAAGTATACTAGGATATCTTATATCCTTTTCTCTCTCTTATAGGCTTTTACAACATCAATGAGTTTGAGTGGTGGCCGTCGTCGTCAAGAGTCTGTGAGCTAAAACTTCTGCTTAAGCCGTTACTCGCCTATAATATTTGTGATTCTAATGTGCCCGAAGGCCGAAGAACGGCTATCATTTATTCTTTACATGTAGCATGCCTCTACCTCCTCTATATTTTGTATACATAAATGAATTATTATATCACGATTTTATTAACTAAATCACTGTACAAACCTGAGAAGGCGCCGCCATGATTCCTACGGCAAAACCGCAGACGATTCTCCCCAACAGTAATAAAGCGTGATGTGTTGCAGTGCCTATTAGGATCCAACCTATCACCAAGGGAAATGTGGACACTTGCAGGGTCCGCCTTCGCCCTATCGCTTCCATGACGGGACCAGACAACATGGAGCCCAGTGGTGTGGCCGCTGAGTGTATACTGGCTGTAAAAACAAATATAAACTATATGTAAAAACAGTATATTTTTACGTGCGTACGTGACTGAAAAAAACATTAAACGATACTAAACGCGCTCCGTGAAATAGCAACCGGCCGAGTCGAGAGTGGTTCGGCCCTCTCGGGCGCCCTTGGATCGGCATGCTTACGCGTAACATAGTAACCGTCCAAGCCGAGGTTACCCCTCGCCGGAGGGACCCTTGTGTCGAGTTACTAGCGATAGAGGTTCAGGCTAAGAGAGCTATGCCACTTCTCAATCTGGTGAAGCTGTCAAGGCCAGCTTCTCTGACCAATCTGTATAGTTCGTCTTAATAAAAAAAAAACAGTCTAGTAGACTTTATTTATAGAACAGTTAGCAGATGTTAACACGAAATCTTCGTGTGTGTTAATAATTAGAAATAAACTTTAATACTCTTAGTAAATTATTAGAGTTCCATATTCGAATACGGCGATCGTTATTTTATTGTTTATTTTAATGTAAGTGGTCAGGTACGTAAATTTCAGTACGCACGTGTCATTCATTTGTATTTTTAAAGATGAATAATTGTTGTTGTAGTGTTATCTTTTGTTCATTTTCTATGCTATGATTAATGCAAGAAATATTAGTAGCATAAATATTTGTTATTTATGTTTATGTAGCTGTAATTTTCAAATACACAAATCAAAATCTAATGATACAGCATTAGCACATAGCATCAAATTGTCGGATCACGAAGTTGTTTTGATATGAGTATAAACACATTCTTAACGGCTTGTTAAGTTATTTAGCGGTTTAATAACAATGATATTCGAGCCGTGTATCTAACATGTGTCTGTACTCATTTATATTATTAGAGAGACTGGAGGTACCGCCCTCGTTTTAAGCCTAAGTGAATCGAAATAAAAGTAAAAAGCGGAGTATACATGCCTCCGTTAAAGTGGGTATAAGGGCATAGTAGATTAGTGCAGTTCACATGTCTTAGATTTTTTTTTCTAACACATGTAGGTTTCATCATGTCAAAGGCGTGGTAAATCAGCACTTAAATTTTCAATAAACAATTTCATTGGTGCCGACACTAAGCTTCGAATACGCTAGCAACCCAAGTGGGTCCTACAACTAATTTTTAGCGTATTTTTAAATAACTTAAGGCGATCGGATACTGAGCTACCACGACGTAAACCAGCCAAATTACTTTAAAAATCACTAGTTTTTTTCCATTTTAATACAAAATACTTACCAATTTAAGAAGCCGGTTGGTTAAGTGAGTAAACAACATAATTTTTTATCAAAATATATCAAACTTCGTACAAAAATGTTAGTCATTCTTATAACAGGTTAGTAAAAAAATACAACGTATACGATGTCTTGAAAGTTTAAATAAGAACTTGTGTAGTTAATACGAGTACAGCCGAATTAATTTAAACCGAGTCGATATCGACCAATTTGAGAATCTCGGATATACATGTTTTTGATGATAGCATTTTTTAAAAAATTGTTATTTTAAAAGAATATTAACAATTTTAAGTTTTACTAACATTCTTGTTAAGGTTACAGACGTTATAAATATAATAAATATGTCCCACTGTTGGGCGCAGGCCTTCTCTGTAAAGAGAGTATAAGGGCTTAGTCCGCCACGTTGCCCTAGTGCGGATTGGCAGACTTCACATGCCTTAGAAAATGTTTCTAAGACATGTAGGTTTCTTCACGATGTTTTACAATAATAATAGCTAAAAATTTCATGCTAATAATTTTATTAGTAAGACAATATCTATGTTAGTAATACATATAAATATTTTTGTTTTATATACAATTATTCTAAGACACCTGCAACCTTCGGCAGTGATTGATGTATTTACAAACTTATGCACAGGCTATCATCTCCAGAACGGTGTTGGGGTTGGCTCGCACCTCGCACCAGGGATGCGCATCTTTACCGCATCGTAGCATGATAGCGATCGACGCGCGCTTTGGAACACTTCCCTGACGCCCTACAGAAGCGTGGCAGCCCCAACTGCACTCTGAATACGTTGTTATATTGAACGCGAAGGGCGTTGTAGGACCTTTACTTGTACGTCGCCCACTGGCTGCCCGCAAATAAACTCGTGCAGTAAGCTCTGAGCAATGAGTTTAACTTCCTTCGAGCAGCGAGCGAACCTGCGAGCGATTATGTTGGCCCTCACCGACAACGCCTTTCGCTCCCTTTCTATGTCACCGTCGCCTTTGAGATCAGTGATGATGATGTGCCCTAGGTACTTAAACTGGTACACCTTTTTTTTTGTTAACGCGGGGGAATCTTTTTATAGACCATCCTCCGGTACCCTAGGTGGGCCCGGAGGGATGTGTGGGACTCGGCCTGGGCAGCCACTACCCACTAAACCTTCCGCGAATGCCATCAGCCGTTATGAGCGGGGTGCCCCGGATCTGTCAGCGACAGGACACCCCAACGATCAGCCGGTCCCGGCAAAGACCGGACTTCATCCTCAAAAAAAAACTGGTACACCCTACTCAACGTCGAGCCACATAGTTTAATGTCAGGCAGGCAAATGGATCATTGTTCCTATTTCTATCACCTCTCTCAAATATCATATACTCGCTTTCTTTACATTATAGATTAAACCGTGATTATTCGCATAATATTCACAAATCGCGAGCAATTTTCTCAGGCAACAGACCGAAGCGCTCAACAGCACCATGTCGTCCGCGTAACTAATGTTATTTACACAGACTTGATCAACATTGCAGCCGACATGCTGGCTGCTGAACGCAACAATCAGGTCGTTCACAAACAGTTGTCCTTCACCGCTGAGCGCGTGGTCAATCAGCACATAAAATTGCAACAGCATATTTATTGGTGCCGGCACCGGGGATCGAACTCGGGTTGCTAGCGTACTCTAAACTCGAGGCAACCGCGTGGAAACAGCTACCACGGCTCTAACATTCTTGTAAACCATTTCAAGTAAGCTTGAACTTCAAAAGATAGTTTACGTCAATATTCAATATAGAGAATGACAATAGAATAATAGACGAGAGTCACAACACTTAAATGTGATCGGAGGTCACACGCTTCAACTGATGTTGTGGGAGCATTGTAAGGTTTTAAAAATGAATGCAAACGACTGCATACCATTGTGTTACCAAACGTTCTAAAGGAATTATGTTTATCAATTAATCGCTGATTGGATATTAAAGAATAGGCTATAATAATAATAAATAATATTGTTACATAAACACTTGTCCTTATATATAATATGTTCAGCGATATGACTATAACTGAAATAACATCAAACTATATTAAAATATGCTTTATTAAAATTATTTAAATAACGAAATAATAAATGAAAAAAGATTGAACCATTCTGGTATAATTTTAAAATATTTTTTGTTGCAGTTTTAGTTAAAAAAAATTAATACCAAATTTTAGATGTTTAAGAGTAAAAACATGTTAATAGTAAAATATTACCGTTTCTTTCTTAATTATTACTTTTATAAATATTATAAACAGCAAAAAATAAAAACAGTTTATTTATAAATAAACTGACTATAACTTTAATAGGCTATTTGGTGACGCAGCTGAAACCAATCTGCTCAGTATTGAGCACAGGCGTAAGGTAGCTAGCCTTTCGGTTTTCTACAGATTGCATTTTGGAGAGTGTGCTCAGGAACTACATGATCTAACTCCACCATCCCCTTTCCACCATCGGACTTCTAGACGCACTGCGGGATTTCATCCTTTTATTGTGAACATCCCTCAAACTCGAACGAAGCGATTCGCTTCGTCTTTCATTCTTCGTACAGCAAAGGACTGGAATAGTTTGCCCGCGTCAGTCTTTCCTTCCGATTACAATGTGGGTATTTCCAAGAGTAGAGTGAATAGGCATTTACTAAGTTAGTGCGCCTTACCATCCAGGACTGCATTTCCACTTAACATCAGGTGGGATCGTAGTCAAGCACTTGCTTAGAAATAAAAAAAAAAAATTATAAATAAGCTGTTTATCTTCTAAATAAAAAATCGACGAAAGACGAAAAACTTTACAAGAGATTTTGTTAACTTAACTATTTTCCATTTTGACTGTTTTTCTTATTTTCTATCATTAATTTAATTCTATCTCTGTAACTTTTATGTAGTAATCTGTGGATGACGGTGTTGTTTGTACAATGACCAACGATATGTTTAGTAATTTATAATTTTTCTTTATACTTTAATTTACTGTATTGCTACTACTTTTCTGTGACTTATTATAATTGTACAAATGTTTGTTGTCCTGAATAAAGAGAAAAAAAAAAAACGTGAAGCCAAAAGTGTGCCCGCGGCGACTAGGTGAATCATATTTTCATATCTTGAATTCTAGTCCAGTCTCTAACATTCTTTAGAAGAATAATTAATATCGAAAAATTCTTTGGAATCTTCATCAGAACGCAGCGTAGTTGATTTAAAAAAAAGCGATGGCCCCTTATGTGTGATTAGTTTCTCTCTTAGCATCGCTGTATTATGTGGACTTGGGTTCGTTCCCTTCGCCAGGAGATCGTTATGTGGAACGCTTAGCCGGTAGGCTATCAATTTAAGAGTATAATAATTTATGTATATTAGCAATTAGTCATGTCAAAGTTCTTAATGTACATACGATGTAAGGTAGCTTTAGGTTTCAAATGACCGTAATAATCAGACTAATTATTTTAATGACTCTGTTCATGTTTGTTCGAGAGACTTCTGTTGAATAAGCGCTGTTATATTAGTTTCCAAGCAGAGGGCAGCTAATTGATTTTACATGTATAATGCACATATTCCATTGCGAAGATCGGATTCTCTAGATCAGAGGTACCCAACCTCGTGCCCGATTCGTTGGAACTATTCCTATGTGCTTGCCACTATTCGACAGACTGATCTTTTTCTTAAACATTAATTAAAAATGTGAACTATTACTATGTTTTGTAAATAGATTTTTCTGCAATTTGAATGAATGACAAGTAAATAAATGAGAAGTTATGGAAGGAGTTGGTCGATTAAAAATGGTGGCGCCCGCCAGTCGACAGATATTTTAGAATGTGCTTGTCCTCCGCCAAGTTGGACCCGGGAAGAAAGCGACTTCGGCTGGCCCGTGTCGCCTTGCACTGCGAGGGCACAGGGAGGGAGGTGAGGTTTTAGTGGCAAAAAACGCCACGCCGCCCCCAGAAGGCGGGGTATCTTTTTGAAGATTTCCTTCCCGTAAACAAAAAAAAGGTTATTTTTTAAAAATAAAGAAAAAAATTGGTAAGGGCACGAAGAACACTTATAATTTACGTACTCTTAGAACGGTCTCTTCCAGGCAACCTGTGTATGGACAGGAAATATATGAACGAAACAGGACTAGAACATGACTTGAAGATATTAAAATGATAATGTACTTACCAATCCATGAGCCCATTTCGTCGTCTATCCTCATTGATGAGGTTTCATTCTTTAACTGCGGCAGGGCTACGGCAGAGAAGCCAATCGGATGACCAGCTCCAGCTGCTAGCACCAGCACTGCGCATGTGATAAGACACTGGAACAAGGGTACACGGATTATCACACAGATAACAGTTGGTTGTCGTTCGTAACCCGAAGTGTTTACAGCTTTTTTCATTTTCTTTAAAGGAGCTCTGGTGGAGCAGCGATTGTCCTGAGTATCAATTATAATTAACTAGTCGACTCTCGTCGCGATAGCATCTTTACTCAAAATTTATTTTGGACTAATAAGTAAGTTGCAAATATTTGCAATAATGCATGATTTAAATATAATGCATATTAAAAAATAAAAAATATAAACAAACAATAATAACATTAAAAAATGCAAATATATTATTTGCATTTTTTCTGGTAAATCGTGTATTTTGGAAATATTATTTAGATACGAATTACATAATGATGAAATATGAATGATATTTAGATTTTACCGACATAATAATAAAAATAATGGATTTTGGATTATGGATAAATTAAAAATCACGAACATATATAGGTTATCAATACATGAGTTTATCAATGAATTACGTAAGTATATATATATATATATATACATATATTTATCAATACATTTTTAATGTTGAAATCGTGTCTCTAATACTTCCTTCCATACTGTATATACTGACGGACATAAACACAGATAAAATGACGTTTTCTAAAAATGACAATATTCAAAATACACTGCATACAAAATTTCATTAAAATCGTTGAAGCCATTTGCTAAATTCAGATTATAAATATACAAGAGAAGTTCTCTTTTAAAGTTTAGATTCTATTTAAATTTTGTAAGCTTGATTCAGCGTTAGTAAACAAGCTGATAAGCGCGAAAACTTATTAACGTTAAACAATGTTTTGATTCGAAACTAAGCTACTTAATGCATAATAATAGGGAAGATAAAGTTCTGTCACTTATCTGTGCGTATTCCGCTTGCTTATCCGGAAGACGTTTTTTCACTGTCACGATTAAAGCGATAACATCAAGTGGCCATGAATAATAAATGGATACGTTGCTGCAGTATGAAGATAATCTCTTAAAATTGCAAGAATCCGCAACTTCTATTTTTCAGTAACGACACCTTATGAAGGTGATTTTAGCAGTACCTTTGACCACCATAATGCATATGCGCCCGGAGTGGCAGCGCAAATCATGGCTCCCCCTCGGGAGGGCTCCCTTCGCTTTAAATTGCTCGTGATACAGGATCATCATGGGTATTTTAAGAGATCCTACCTATACTCGATGATACTCAATCTGGCAAAGATGTAAAAGACTTAAGGTATCAATGGAAACCAGCCATAAAAACCATTATAACACGAAATATACTAACGTCACTCGTATTGGATACTCTAATGAATAAGTATGATTAAATTTTCCCGTGAAATAGCTACCGACCGAGTCGTGGTTAACTACACAGATTGGCCAGAGAAGCTGGCCTTGACTGCTTCACCGGATTGAGAGGTGGCATAGCTCTTAGGTCCCTTAGCCTGAACCTCTATCGCTAGTAACTCGACACAAGGGTCCTCCTGGTGAGGGGTAACTTCGGTTTGGACGGTTACTACGTTACGCGTAAGCATTCCGATCTGAGGGCGTCCGAGAGGGCCGAACCACGACTCGGTCATTGTCTCATTCACCGTCTCGCCCTTGCGACCCGGTGTCTAAACCTTTTTCAGCTGAGCTAACGTGAACTTATCTGTGACAATAATAAAAACCAAAGCCTTGTAAGCTTAACTCCATAAAAAATAATCTCACTCGACTTATCAATGTTCAATATTGACAATTTGAGTCGAGCGAAAAACCCCATATCCGTAATTAGATATTTTAGGAATATCATTTTATTAAACTTATAAAATGTAACATTCATGATAGCGCCGGGGATTTGAGTCTGTTGTGTAGTCACGCGTGATTTACTCGAAATAGATTTGAAAATACATTTGATTTGATATAAGATATATACCACTTTAAGATATTTATTAGAATAAAAACAGCATTCGAACCTACAAAGGTCATTAGCAAAAGAATATCGATGGCTGTAATATTAAAAACGGGTAAAATAATTTTAAAGGACTTAATTCATTTAGCTCTGAATTTCTCCCCATTGGTTAATACGGCCCTGTGAGCTATTCTATTATTTTGTTTAAAATTAGAGCTCCAAACAAACACAGATAACAGTGTTCATGTTTAGTGCAGTTTATATTCAAAATTTCCTGTTTTGCCATGTCAAGAACCTTAAAAAAGGGTCAAGCTTGTTTCCATATTTATCAACACAGTAAATTAAAATCAGCCTGAGTGAACGATATACATTAAGGTTTCTTTTAGGAGATTTCCTCCTCGTAAACAAAAAAAAAAGGTTTCTTTTAGGACTGGAAGTGTGAACCTTCGAATGTGGCTGACGCCCTGTCATGGGGCTGTTATAGATTATAAAACTGTTATCTAATACTGCGAAATCGCATGCGATAAAAACGTAATATGTACTAAAATTGTTACTGATTCCATGTATCTACTTCTAATCTGCGTCAGTCATCTGGAATGATAAAATTTTCGATTGTCACTTCGTAGATCTATATATTGTGCTTTGTTTTTGGGGGTGGACGATCATAATCACAGTACTAAGTGGTCACCACGGCCAGTGAATACCAAATGAAACAAATAGACAATTGGGATAATGAGTTCTTGGTTCCCTTCCATGTTTTTTGTTTCATATGTACATTACATTACTAGCTACAATTATTGCTCGGTGTACGACGATTCGCTCACTCGTTATCACATTTGGGATCCAATATATTTGAAAAGCGGAGATCGATAGCTGTCTACCCCGTAGGCTTAAAAGAATGTTGAAGTCTAATAAAAGTATTTTTATGGAACCAAAGTTAGGGTCGAGTTTTCGTTAAAGGCGTAAAAAACGAGAAGTAAAAAGAGTAGTAAAGATCATAGGGATTAGAAAAAACGGGGGTTTTTGTGAGATTTTTAGGAATTAAAAAAACTGGACGAATCCCTATAAATAAGCCTGGAATTTGAACCCTTCTCTTACCGAACATGCCACTGGGTTTGGATCCTTCGATTGTGTGTGTCAGAATCCATCCATTGGGCTATTATTGATTACAAAACTGTTATTCAATATTGCAAAATGGTATGAAATAATGACGCAATACAAATACAACGAGTAATAAAATAGTGACTGACGTAGAATTACGCGTATACAATTCATACGCAAAGCTATTTTTGAGTGTCACTTTGTCACCGACATCTGGCACCAATTTTAACGCAAATGTGCTTTTGTAGGGGAGGGGAAAACACGCGCCAATGTGCGGATCCCCGTCACAAGAATTTTACCTTGGACTACCTGAATTACATGTCGAAATGCATAATTATATAAAATAAATTTACATCACGGTGCCAGATTGGGTGGATTTCGATTTACACAGATGTTCACGAATTAATGTTTTTACACTTGTGTAACAGACACTCTGTCTACCAATTTACTCCCATAGCGATTTTGTTGACCCTGAAGACCCTACGCTTTGAAGTTATTCCGAATTATCATCATAATTTCAGCAGTAGGCCATCCAATGTTGGGCATAAACCGCCAAACGATTTCCAAATGTCCGATGTGTGGATCGGTCGTAAGCGGCTCGCATACCGTTGCGTCCTGCGCCCTCTTTATGAGGTCGTTACACCACCTTGTGAATTATATTCCCAAGATATTCTAAGGAACACCTAAAACGCCGTGGTAGTTCAGTGTCCGGGCGGTTGGCTCAAGTACGTTACAACAAAGTACGCTAGCAACCCGCGTTCAATCCCTTGTGCCGCCATCAATAAATTTGCCGTTGCAAATTTATGTGCTGGTTTACCACGCGCTCAGCGGTGAAGGAAAACATCGTGAGGAAACCTACATGTCTTAGAGAGTTATTCTAAGACATGTGAAGTTTGCTAATTCGCACTTAGGCCGTGTGGCAGACTATGCCCTTATACTCTCTTTACAGAGAAGACCTGCGCCCAACAGTGGGTCATATATGTAAAGGCTGTAACGTTTAACGTTCAACTTTAAAGTTGACTATCTTACTGTGTAGAAGTATGATTATTGATTGGTTTATGAGACTCTAAAACTAGGTAGTCGTAACGACAACGGGCAAGCAAATGCGGGAAAGGAAAAGGAATATAACCGCCAGAATTACGCGACCGTCGGAGGTTGCGAATAATCCTTGCGCGTTACCGCTATTTTATGGGCAGGCCCCACCCCTTAGATGTTAGGAGCGTTGCTGGAGCTTCTTCCGCCACTTCTTCTCCCAGCGCCAACGCTTCCCGAAGTGGCACTCAAAGTTAGTTTAGCTTTTGAATGTCTCTTAGATTATCCGTGAAATAGCAACCGACCGAGTCGTGGTTCGGCCCTCTCGGGCGCCCTCGGATCGGCATGCTTACGCGTAACATAGTAACCGTCAAGCCGAGGTTACCCCTCACCGGGGACCTTTGTGTCGAATTACTAGCAATAGAGGTTCAGGCTAAGCGACCTAAGAGCTATGCCACCTCTCAATCCGTTGAAGCAGTCAAGGCCAGCTTCTCTGGCCAATCTGTGTAGTTCGTCATAAAAAAAAACCGCCAGAATTTCTAAATATAACTAATGATACTTCGGAAATAAATGTGCAGTCGCGCGATGTAGTGGTTAATATTTGACGTAGTGGATGTTCAATTTCAAATCGGTATTGGTTTTTACACGTTTGATAAAGAACAGAAGAACTTAGGTTATACGGCATACATGAAAATATATAGATTTTCTTATAGACTCATTTGTCTTAATGTTAGAATGGAACTCTATTGAAATTGATTGTACTGCGGCAGCGTTACGAACAATAGAGTGCTTGAGGCTAAATAGAAGCGACCTTGAGTTGGCACGAGATCCAGTTTCAAGAGCAATTAATGTGGAAGCTTCTAAGAATGTTATGTAATGTGAACGGTACAAGTTGTAAAGGGAACATTATTCCATTTAGCACGAGTTCTCGTATTACAAGACTATCTTTGAGTGCCGGCTTTTATAAAGCTGTTTGCTTGATACTTATGATCATGAATTAAGAAGTATATTTACGATTAAATTAATGACGAATGAAATATTAAACGTTACTACGGTATGAGGCTGGAGCGGCCGCTGCAACTGTAGAAAACCACAAGCGGCGCAAATATAGTAACCTCGATAGAGGTTTCATATTTGAGCCGTTTGGGGTAGAAACTTTGGGTCCATTGGGTCCTAGTGCACACCACCTTTTTAACGTGATAACTAAGAAGTTGTTCGACACATCTGGTGACCAGAGGGCAAGCATTGCCATACAACGTGACAATGCGCTACCAGCCTTCTGCACGCTGCCAAGCGACTACGGTTTGGCACAGTTATATTTTTTATAAATATTTAGTAAAATACCTATTATATTGTAAATATTTCTTTTTTTAGTTAGTATTATCTGTAAGTTTATTTCAATTGTAATAAACTTCCTTGATACATAAAAAAAGAGCTACTGCACGAATTTCCGAAGTATCATATTTGGAATCGTATAATACAAAGTTCTGGGGCATATATTCTCTTTCATCTTTAACATTCGTGCTCTTTATCGTCTTAAAGTACTTACCTAGTCTACGATAGTATACCAACATCTCAATAAAAAACATTGTTTCACGTGTTTTTTAGGATTTATCTAATAAATCTTCGGACAACATGGTCCTATGTGAACAAAAATAATAATTAACCTAATTGAAACCAAACCCTTTCTAAGAAAACTAAAATTTCAAATGCAGTGCAGTTATAAGTATACAAGCATTAGAGAATACAATCGAATTGCGAACTTATTTTTTTGAAATTAAAAATGAAAGAATGTAACTTAAATTTAGTAGAAATGGAAATATTATATTATCGGGAAATAATCGATTTCCGCTATTTTATAGGTAGGGTGGTAGGGTATGGGCGTTGCTGGAGTTTCTTCGGCCACTTCTTCTCCCAGCGCCAACACTTCCCGAAGTGTAACTCAAAGTTAGTTTAGTTTATGAATGTGTGTATCTCTTAGATTATCCGTGAAATAGCAACCGATCGAGTCGTGGTTGGGCCCTCTCGGGCCCATCTGTGTAGTGCGTCAAAAAAAAACGTTTATGCTAAGGGTGAGAACCGTTTAATGATATTGCAGTTACCTGGTTGAAGACGCCACGCATAGACGAGTATGTCTCCCCTTTGACGTACGGCGGTAGAGTAGCTGTGGAACTGATGCTGCGTAGAAAGCTCTGGAGTGCCTCGTATTCCTCCTGACCGTGTGTTTGTTTGCTCTTGACCTGCGGCTTCCGGCTCTCCGCCAGCATCGCCTCGTGAGCTCCATCGCTGTGCGAAAATTTATAGGTTAACTTCGCAAATATTATAAAAATATTGCCGTGAGCAAAAATAAAGGGTCGGTTAAGGAAGTTTGAATAACTCGAAAGATAAAGACTCTAGCTAAATGAAACAAATTGTGCATGATAGAGCATTAAATATCCTTAAATAAAATAAAATATTTTTATTAATTTATTTATATTTCTTTTATATATTATATAAATTTTAGTACTTATTGCTCGATGTTACAATAATAATTATTAATAATAAAAAATTATGGTTAAATATCGAAAAACAATGAACACCCATGTTAAACTTAAAACATCAAGTCATTGTTAAAAGTTATTTTTCATAGTCTTCAATCATAGCGTGTAACTAAACATTACGCTTGTCAAAGTCCAAGCGTCTGGTCATTATAAGGTTAAGGTCAGTATATGGTTTTCATTAACTTGTAATTGGTAGAGCAATGAGTGATGATGAGATCTTTGACTCTCATCATCATCATCATCTCAGCCGTAAGACATCCACTGCTGGACATAGGCCTCCCCCAACGATTTCCAAAAGGACCGGTTGTAAGCGGCCCCATCCAGCTGCGCCCTGCGACCTTTATGAGGTCGTCAGACCACCTTGCGGGTGGACGTTCCGAAAAGTTCTCTCCAATCGAGAACTTTTCGGCCCCATCGGCCATCTGTTCTACACGCTAGGTGGCCTGCCCATTGCCACTTCAACTTGCTTATCCGGCGAGCTATGTCGGCGAGCTTTGACTCTAACGCGGAATAAATATTTTTATACTTTTAAAGCGAGCTCTTGACGACGATCCCACCCAGTAATAAAACGCTTCCTAAAACAATTACACATCAAACAATTCTAGTTTCTTCTCCGTCATGGTTCGAGGATGGGAGCCTGTGCATGATTCACGCTAAGTGACCTTACCGAAAGTTATACAAACGGCCGCGAAGAATTCGCCATAAGCGAACCTAATTTACTCAATGAAGAACATCGTTTATACACAGAAATATTGTTTAGTAATGACAGAAGCAATGCTGGTTCTTTTTTCCACCTTCAACGGTTCCCGAAATAGTACAAGTTAGAATAGTTCAAGTAAAATATGAAGTAATCAGAACGTGTTATGTTTACCTACGTCTGAAACGACGTCATTTTACATTCCTCTAAAATCAAATTAAATAAAATCAAAAGTTTAAAAATTTATTTAAATTTACCATTAAAATGGAAAATTTGTAAAGTAAAAAAATTGTAAATAAGTAGAGTAAATTTCTAGTCTATATATCTCCCAATGTTGGGCACAGACCTTTCACAATCTCACAAAGAGAAGGCCGTGGTCCGCCACGCGGCCCTAGTGCGGATTCATACTTTTACAGTCGCCATGTTAAAAATATGAATCACAATGTTAGCATATCATTTAAGATAATGTTCTTCTAAAATAAACTAACTTCACACAACGAAGCGTCTATTTTAACCCGCAACGTTTGTCCGATGACTTGCACGAGTAACGCTTGTCTCATACTAGTGTATTGCTATAATCATAACAAGCATGACTGTGTATTTTTGCTATTTAAATCGTGGTGGTAATCTTAAACCATAATTGCGTAACTTTTAAAATGATTATGTAAAAAGATATAAGATCTCTTCCTTTTTTTCGGGGGAAAATGCCTGCGCAATCACGCATGTGCTACAGAGGCATCCGAAGAAACGCAACCACAACTCCTCTGCGCTTCGTTGGACTAGCCCGTCTAGGGAGCGTGCGTTAAAATGGCTATTACCAAAACCTCACGAACCGTGCCATGACACAGTAACACTCCGTGTCGTTGTCTTTCTCGGGGCCGCTATTATTGGACATTCAGAGTAATAAAATCTCACCTACATTTATATTTTTCCGATTTTCACCGAACTTATTAGGTCCATTACCATTACCGTCCATCACCAGCTGGCCCGTGTCACCTTGCACTGCGAGCGCAAAGGGGGGAGGGATTAACCTCCCCACCCCGAGGTACGTGGTCTCCGAAGAGCACAGTACAGAGGAGCGCCGGTGCGTTCCACTGGAAATTCCGGAGCCCCTCACCATGCACCGAGGAAGGGCCACCAAAGTGATTTTAGTCGGTAAAAACCTCACATAACCGCCTCCTTCCCCCAGAAGGCGGGGTATTTTGTTGAATATTTCCCCACCGTCAACAAAAAAAAGGTAATCTCCTAGCGTAAGCTTATAAGCTTAATTAGAATGGTTTGATATTTGTTGAAAAAAAATACTGTTGGCATTCTTTTATTTAAGGGTGCATGTAAAGCCTGAGAAAGGAAATAAATATAAATATATATTATATTAAATAATAATATGTTAATTTAATTCAATAAATAATACATACGGATAGTTAACTTCAATTGTGCTGGAGCACTTGTACACAAGTAAATAAGTAAGTTTTTTTACTACAGGTTCAACTTGTTAACGTCATAGAGCGTGTAGGTTTAATCAGTCACTGACGGAAACACGTTTATAATTTTTATTTTAAAGTCTAATTTTTCTTTCTAGTTCATTTTTAGCGTATATTTTATGTCACTTATTGACGTTTGTTTGTTTGTGTTTTATGTTTTCCGCTTGTGGGGAATCGATTCGAAACAAAAGCGAATGAAGAACAATGTTAACGGCAAAATGATTCTCACCACAATTGCCTTTTGTTTGCATACTAGGAATCAAAGTGTATTAACGTTTTACTTTAGTTTGCGTAGTGAATATTTGTGTTGCGGTATTGCCTTACTCGAATAATAACAAGGAAGCAGCATGACGGAAACACTTCTTTAGGCGTAATGGGAGTAAAATTTCAAGTTAGAATTTAGATGACAAGGTTAAAACGCAATGTTTCCGAATCAGCAAGGACAAAAAACTCAGGAAAAAACGAATAATAAACCATTGTGCTATTTATGTTGCGTACAATTGTATCCTATAATCCATTGTTTCTTCTCTTTTTCTCTCTCTCTTCGCCGTTTTATCCTTTACGATACACCTAAAAAGCAGGAGCCTAGCGGTTTTACTTACAATCTGATGGCCGTATGTTCGAAATGCTTTTTATTGTTATTTAAATAAAAAAAAAATAATTTCTAAAAATCTGAGCCCGGTGTAAGACGACGGGTCACATCGTTCACATTCGGTACTTAATACGCTTGGTGACTGTAGCGAAACGGCCCTACCCGGCTAGGGTTAAAAGGACGTCAGCCCTGTAGTTTTGGGCTCTCAAGAATAAGACTACGGTATCCCCTGCCTGTCGTAGAAGGCGACTAAAAGGGGCCTCGGGTTCACTGAGCGACAAGCGACCGGAAGAAGGCAACATCGGCTGGCCCGTATCGCCTTGCACTGCGAGGGCACATGGGGAGGGAGTAATCTCCCCGGGAAGTGCTCTACTTGAGCACAGTGCAAAGGGGCTCCGGTGCGTTCCACTGGAAATCCCGGAGCCCCTCACCATGCACCGAGGAAGGGCCACCGGGGAGGTTTTAGTGGGTAAAACCCACATAACCGCCGCCTTTCCCCAGAAGGCGGGGTATCTTTTGAAGATTTCCTCTTCCTTTAGGCTACATACATTTCCATAGTATGTAGCCTAAAATATACTATATAACAATATTAAATGTTTTGGGCCTGTAACTACTAATTACTAGAGATGAAACGGATAGTAGTGTGGCCGGATACCGGATATTCGGCAAGCTACTAGGCCGGAGCGCCGGATATTCGGCCCTTTATTGCGTTGACGCGATCAGTTTGAATATTGGCGCGGTCAACGAGATCGGATATATTCAGGCGCATTCGGATCGCACGTAAGCGGAGTCGCCTCTTACCAACAAATGCGGAAAATTTGGTATTTATTCAACACAATTTGCCACTTGTTAATTTTGAGTATTAAACTAATAATTAATAAAACAAACATTTTTGATGTGCGATTATAAAATTAAAATAAACGGTGTCCATAACCTATTGGAGTATGATGAAACGGATATCCGTTTCATCTCTACTAATTACATTAAATAAACACATGATTGTATCAAAATAAATAGCGTATATTAAAATAATAATAACCAAATATTATTATTTCTTTTAATTAAAAACGTTCCTAAGAAAAGAGATAGTTAAGATTTATAAAAAAGTTAGCTTGCGAAGTATATTTTTGAACTATACCAGTGTATTTGCCATTGACCTTGTATTTTGAAAGAGTCAAATCTTTTAATAACTCCAATAAGCTTGCTCTTGGCAATGTTTTCACATTTTTCTTATTCCCACTTTTCGTAATTTGTGTAAATGAACTTGTTGTTTCCATGATTGTGCAAAGATCATAAAGGGCGCTTTGGTTAATTAAATATATTTACATATGTATTGTTACTAAAAAGGTGTATTTTTCTGAACCCGTTTTTGAACTAGTTCGTTGTATTTATTCGTTTGTTTTTTTTTTTCAAATTCACATAATATTTTCCGAACGGAGTAGGGATAGTTTACTGTCAATATGTATGCTATATCTGTAGCATGTTTTTTATGGAGCGGTAGCAAAGTTTGGTTCCCGGTCCATCGATCTAAGAGTACTTTTTTCGGAACTTAAAATCAGAGTAAACGTTCGATTATCGATTTGTCAAAGGTTCGTATCCCGGTCGGTTTCTAAGTCTTTAGTGCTTTCGTTACTTGTATTTGTACAAGAAATAACGTGGTAAAATTTGTGGCACGTGTATGGCCACTCACTGCCACATAAGAAACCTAATAAGCTCGGTGTAAAGCAGATAGTAATTTCAATCTCTGTCTACCCTATTTAACTTCGCACTGACCACCATGATTTCATTTGACAAAGAACTTGTAGGGAGTCAAGAAGGTGCGTGTAGAGCCACACGGCCAGACCATGCGTAACCTCTCGAGGTTGGTGGGGCTATGGGAGGTAGGGGTAGTTAACTCCGCACTAAGATAAAAAAAGTGATGAATCTTGCCCATGCCATTCTTCATTTGATTCATCGTATACAACTTTTAAGTAGTGAGATTTACACCAAGGTTTGGACGTAAGTCTTTAAGCATCTAGCTCTCTTGTGAGAAGGAAAAATTATGTTGCCGGCGTCAGTCTTTCCGTCCAAGTACGACGTGGGAGCCTTCAAGAGTAGAGTGAATAGGCACTTACTAAACTAGCGCGTACTATCTTTCGACTATATCACCACTTAACACCAGGTGGGATCATGGTCAAGCGCTAGTTTACACGCATAAAAAAAAATGTAGGTCCTTCTTTACAAGATGCAATTTCGGAGGTCGGTTTATTAAAGCACTCAATAACAAATGCCATGTAGGGGAAAACTTATGCAAGGACAATTAAACCTTGTACTAACAAACTTCCTCTCTGAATGGTTAAGGAAAATACGTTAAAGGATGAAGGAGGACAGTAATGTATATCTTGTGAAGTTGAATTCATAGCATAGTAACGTTTGAATAAGCAATACTGAAACAATGTTTATGTTATTTTTTTAACTGTCAACGAAGCAATTTAGGGAGAAATATTTTGATTAAAGATAATTGAAAAAAGAGATTATTCGTAAATCTATTTGTGCTTATAAATTTGATGGCAATTTTAATAAACAAGAAGAACAAATATTGTGGAGTAACCATAGCGACTTCTCCTATAACATGGAATGGGCCGGCACGAGCGAGGAAGTACGAGGAACTCAGGGAATACCGGCGTGACGTGAGGTATATTGTTGAGAATATAACCGACGATATGGCTCTTTGTCAATTCAACTGCAATTATTTGGCAGGTGCTTGTGGTGGTGATAAATCAAGAACAATTAAAAAAAAACAGGGACCCTTTAATTGTAGTATATACTAAATAACTGTATGATCCAATACTAAAAAATATTTTCTAATCGAATTCAAGTACCAGGGCGACCGAACTTAGCCCGGCGTTTTTTTGTTGGTCATTGTTTTACGTGGAAAAATTTTGGTGAAAACAAAAGAAGCCATCATCTTATTTAATTGAAGTACCTGGGCGAGCGTCGCTTGGCATTTTTTTTGTTCTATAATAGTTTTTTGTGGTGCAAATTTTTTTAAAACAAAAAAACACGATTGTCTAATCCTATTTAGAGTACCTGAGTGACTATTGCATTATGTGGTAAAATTGGCTGTCTATAATTATTTTTTGTTTCGTATAAAATCACGTTTTTCCTGAGACGACGCATATAGATGACCTAAAAAGTAAATGTCTAACTACAACATTTTATGCAAACACTAGAGCTGTTTCCGAGACGAAAACGAATGACGAAAACTCAGTATTTTTTTTATAAAAAAATATAACTCATTTGTATTTATTCATGAATTGTAATCGCAGT
Organism: Meandrusa payeni; assembly: GCA_029286785.1. Classification (NCBI taxonomy): domain Eukaryota; kingdom Metazoa; phylum Arthropoda; class Insecta; order Lepidoptera; family Papilionidae; genus Meandrusa; species Meandrusa payeni. The sequence goes on from JAGSMX010000027.1 coordinate 5,569,369, forward strand.
CGGAGAACTAAGTAAGATATTAATAAGCGAAAACAATACAACATAATGAATTTTATTGCGTTTCATTTTAGCAGTCACGGTCTCATCCGTGACCGTGAGTTAAACGGAATTTAAAATTAATCAAAGATTTAAATTGTTGAAATTATTTTTACTGTTACATAGTGAATATAAGACCTTATTAATTCGAGTAACAGAGATTCACCCTATGATATTTATTAGGATTATTTTAGTACATGACACGGGTTGAACTAGTATTCAACGGGCGCAAATCTTATCAAGAGACAATTTTAGTACGTAAGAAAGTGTAACAGTAAATCATTGGTTCGAAACGGCCCGGTTCGACCCCGTATTAAAAGAATGCACTATGCTATCAACGATGCTTTTATTTTTTTACTAACAAATACTTGAATTATGCGACTGTACATCTCACCTTATAGGGGTTTATAATGAGTTCACCTGTCAAGTTTATTCAAATAACGCTATACTTTACAGTTAATAGTGAATTTAAAAAACTTAAATTAAAATAAATCTTTATGGTAGACCACCAAGTTAACAAATAAGTATTATATAAAATATATACATATATAAGTCTTGACAAGAATATCTCACCAAATAATAAGGAAATTCTACTTCCCTGACCTTTGAATCTTCACTATTCTGAGCTTCCGGTGATAAGACAACGCGTAGCCAAAAATTAATACCACCATGATTGCACAAAGTTAAAACATATAAATGTGAACTTTCTGAGCCCTGTGTGCTCCCAAGGGTCCCGCAGTGCGACTGGCGACAAGTGACGCGTAACTATCAGTTTAACCCTTAACCCTGGCTCATTGTACAGCATCTGAACCTAGCTATGTTTACTTACAATGTGAAGTGTGGACTTGTCCTGATTGAGTAAAGTGCGATTTCTTTAATTAATTGATAAAACAATAATTATTTAAGTTGTATATATTTTTTTAACTCAAAACAAGAACGGGACTCAATTCGTCGACGAATCATCTCAGAACTGTGTGTAGAGGCTGCGAACTATGTTTGCTGGCTATTGATTGCATAAGGTGAAAGCTACATGATCAAGATGCCGACGACGATCCAGATGAACAACTAATCGGAAGACTTCCCATGGTAAATTCGATAATACATGCGTTTTTCGTATTCAAAATATTAAGAAAACCAAAAGTGTATGAATATCTGAGTCAAATGCAACATGTTATTAAATTACACTGGCAATGTGAAATCACAACCATTTTTCGCTGTTATCGCGTTATGAATATGTAAGTTCTCGAAAGAAAATGCGTCTACGCAGAGTACGGACTTGTACCTTGGCCGGTTTAATTGTTTTAAACCCGATGCGATGTAAGAAGACAATAAATAATTAATTAAAATAATATATTTATTATCTACACGTGTAATATACACACACATTTTACTTAATTTTCAAAATATATTTAATAAAATTCCAAACGTCTGCAGCATTCGTGTTCTATCGGCGTCTAACATGTTTAACGTTGTGATGTTACAGTTGCTGTAAGGTACGGTTATTTTGATAACATAAATATTGTCCCTATCAACATAAGCAAAAGAAGCTCACAAGTGTTATTCTCAGCCATATTACCCACAAATATAAACTGAGGTATTAAATGTGCATTACATTGCCTTCTAGGATGGTCTCTCTTTTCTGAGGATCGTGGCTCTTAGTGAGTACTGTTATTGATCGTAGATCATCCATAATGACTCTATATATCTCTGTTATCATGGGAGAAATAGAAGCGGTGCCGTTGTCTCTGCCTCAGACAAGTTTGTGAGTTTAAGTAACATCAAAAATGTTACTTAAAGTTGCAACTTGCCTCTTCGGTCAGTTTGTTGACCGATGGTATGGTTATTTCGTTACTTCTCGGTCGCCAGAGCTGCGTCTATTATCTGACATGCCGACGGTGACAGTCACACAGTCATGGCAGCTTTTTTATTCCTTACAAACCATCATAGTGTACAGATGAAGTTGATATTCAGCCTGCAACTGTTCACTGCTGGACATAGGCTTCTCGCATGCCACTGATCACGACCTTCAGCCACTCTCATCCAGCTCCTGCCGGCCGTCCTGCGAAGATCGTTGCATTACCTAGTCTTAGGGCGTCCCACTTCGCGGTTTTCACTCGAGAATAATTATAAAGTACATTACATATTCTATCTCATTACGTCAGAAAGTTTAGGTTCACTAAGCAAGCGGTGTTGCATATAGTGAGTTGAAATTGTTTGTATAACAATTTGTTTTTGTTACGGAACGGCTTTAATGTTAACGAAAAGATTCTATATTGCTGCACAGAATGATATAGCAACTTCTTATTACGTTAATGAATGATCTTTGGACCTTGTACGGCTACTCGTTCGGCGTCAATAGCCTAATAGTTTGCGGTCGATGCCCAGATCAGTGAAATAGCAACCGACCGAGTCGTGGTTCGGCCCTCTGGGGCGCCCTCGGATCGGAATGCTTACGCGTAACATAGTAACCGTCCAAGCCGAGGTTACCCCCCACCGGGGGGACCCTTGTGTCGAGTTACTAGCGATAGAGGTTCAGGCTAAGAAACCTAAGAGCTCTGCCACCTCTCAATTCGGTGAAGCAGTCAAGGCCAGCTTCTCTGGCCAATCTGCGTAGTTCGTCAAAAAAAAAAAAAAAATCAGATCAGTGGTTTCAATCCTACCGATTATATACTTATACGACTATTGACGTGCACTATCTTCCACTTAGTGTTCGAATGGTTGGAAAGTATATTAAATTTTGTGATTTTGATTTGTATTTTTCTAAATGTTGCATGTTCTACTTCAGTTGAGTTCTACTGTACGAATAAGCAAGTACAATAACCTCGCAGAATACCAAATTGCAGGTAAACTTTTTTTGCCCGGTGAGTGACATGCAGGTGACACTCACCGAACCCTGCCATCTCTTTAGTAGGTGTTTGTGTGTGACGGGACCCCTAAACAACAGACGAGCCGCTTCGTATCGTCGTTCCTTTGCCCCATCTCGTATAAAAAAACTAAACATTCCTCAGTAACATAAAAAAGGATTAGTTGATTAGTTTTAATTATTACTAATTTAGAACAGAAGAATACGCAAACAAGTAAAGATAACCTTGAAAGTTGGATGACCGTGCAGAATTGTTTAATAAACAATTATGCCAAGTTTGATCATCAAGTCAACCCTGGCCTTGGAAGTTCCGCCGGCAGATAAACATGATTAAGATTAATTTAGGATAGATCTGGACCATGGAGAATTATTGTGAACGAAATCAAATTACGCAAGGCCTGGCGACCATTCATGGTTCAATGAACATATAAAATGGTATTGCCATTTTAAATCATCATAAAATAAATTGCCAAATATGGTATAAAGAACGTCGTTTTCGTCACAATTTTTTAGGTTGGAGTACAGAAATATAGGTTTTAAAAGTCCCTGTGTATATAGCCAATTATTGTAATTATAACATAAACACTGACAAAATTGCGAGGTAAAAAAAATACCAGATGGCAGTTTTTATGTAGTTATAATTTTTATGGCGCGTTTAATAAAATTATTCCGAATGTTTGACGATACTGAAACCGACTTCAAAAAAGGTGCCGTTATCAATCTGGTTGTATTCTTTTTATGATTGTCTTTTACTTTCATTACTTCGTCACTCCGATACAAGCTGTCACCCGAATCGTTTAACCCTTTTGAAAATATTCCGTTTTCAACAAAAACAAAATTTAAAAAAGAAAATTGTTACTATCTTACGCTTTTTGAGCGAAACTGTTGCGGCCAACCGACCCAGGATTGCTACAAAAAAAAATACTCCGTCATTTACAAACAAATTTTAAATATTCTGTCATTGTTGGAAAGGGATATTTGGACGGTGGTTAAGTTTATAGGCATTGCATCATAGATATCGAAGATATGTTAGAGTACTGTTATAAGTCGATCGACTTGCTAGCCCGCTGGACTATGTTGGTAACTTTCGTTTATCTACGGATTATTTCTGATATGACCTCTTAGAGAAAACCCGAGCATAGTCCTCTCCATTGCTTGTTGTGTGTCATTGATCGTATTCATAAGGTCCATAGTGAAAGACAACGTTTGTTGGGTAACAAAATTTATGGTTATAAAATAGACTACAATCGGAGTTGGTCACGATATCCTCTTCATTGTGAAACTTTGTACATATTGGGAGTATAACAAGGTCGAGTCGGTCCTCAAATATAGTAGTATGACAATAAAAAAGTTGGATTAAATTATAGGTTTCGAAACAGAGGTCGGAGGACACGAAAAGGACTAATTCAAAGAAACAAATGATGTCCAACATAAAATAGCGGAGTACGTAGTGTTTTCTCTAAAGAAGTTGCTACTTGCTGGAATATACTGATTAATGTCACTGTGCTAGTTGATAGTCTAAAACGCAACTGTATATATAATGCGTTTCGGAACAGGGACCCGAAGGCGATAGACCACGCCAATCAAGTAAAGGCGTTGGCGGCATCTGCGAAGGCGTAATGTTGAAGTTTTAAGCAAACTCTTTTATAAACGGAGCAAATGTAACAAATAAAAATCCAAATAAAAAAGGCACGGACGATCAGTCCGTGGAAAAGCAGGAAAAGCAAGCAAAAAAAAAACTGTATATAATGGCTTTACTAAAAATGTAATTAAAGTTCTTATAATGGCCATATTTAATCTGTCTCTGCAAATTGCTTGCGCGATGTCAGATCTGCAACTTCATTGCCATTAGGTTTACATCCTAACCAGCGGCTGCTGCTGTGCGACTGCCATCTTTTCCTCACAACAATTATGTAAAATACCTAATTAAAGCTAAGCTAAATAAAACCTACTTAAGTGGAGAAGACCTATTTTTCTATGAGCCGTCCCTGAGGGTGTCGCAAATTAAAAAGTATCGTGTTATCAGAGAGTTCTATTTTCTATTTGTGTAGTTGCTTATTTATTATTTTTATTGGAGGCGGCCATTTCCAGATACTTTAATTATGGATAACCCAAGAATCAATGAAAGTGAAAGTGTTGAACTTAACGAAACTTTCAGCTGAAACCAATCTGCTCAGTCTTGAGCACAGGCGTAAGGTAGCTAGCCTTTCGGTTTTCTACAGATTGCATTTTGGAGAGTGTGCTCAGGAACTACATGATCTAATTCCCCCATCCCCTTTCCACCATCGGACTTCTAGACGCACTGCGGGATTTCATCCTTTTGTTGTGAACATCCCTCAAACCCGAACGAAGCGATTTGCTTCGTCTTTCATTCTTCGTACAGCAAAGGACTGGAATAGTTTGCCCGCGTCTGTCTTTCCTTCCGATTACAACGTGGGTATTTTCAAGAGTAGAGTGAATAGGCATTTACTAAGTTAGTGCGCCTTACCATCCAGGACTGCATTTCCACTTAACATCAGGTGAGATCGTAGTCAAGCACTTGCTTAGAAATTATAAAAAAAGAACGATACTTGTGTTTGAAAGACTTTTACTTCTTCTTTGATTACCCCATTAGGAGATATACTCGTATATAGGTGATACATAAATAGAAGCAGATTTCAATTTGGTTGTCCAGAGGCTATACAGTCGAAGGCATTGGGACCGTCAACTCACGAAATATAAGTACGGCAAAATGTAATTTAGCTTCTATTAGACTTGACATGTTTCGATGGTCCTAGACTAATAACATCAGTGACAAACTCCACGTAACCGATAAGACTGAATAACGATAAGTTGGAACGTGACATTCACGCGAATTTTTCGTATAAACATTGAAGATTGAAATTGAATACATCATATCTTGGACATTATATCTATGTACTGATTGATAAATATTTTTTAAAAGAAATCGAGCATTTTTACAAACACACCAACAGTCTTGGCAACCTCTCTCTCTCTTTCTCTTCCATGCTATTGGTCCCACATGGTGGTGGGGTCAGCTTTCCGAATTTTCGCTTTCCACTTCGCTCTGTGCCCGACATCGTCTTTGGCGATGTTGCACTCCCTCATGTCTCTCGACACCACCTTGTCTTGGGTCTTCCTCTGGATCTTCGACCGGGAAGGGAAAGTTGTAGCGCGAGGTTCTCTACGTAGTCGGAGGGCCTCCTCTTAACGTGTCCATACCATCGCAGCCTACTCTCCTGCATTTTGTCGGCAATGTCGCGCACACCCACCCAAATTCGTTGCGAATTTTGTCACGTCTGGTTACGCCACACATCCATCTCAGCATTTTCATTTCGGCAACTTGGATGGTATGCACGTTATTCCGAGTCACGGCCCACAGTCTTGGCAACCATTTCAACTTATATTATTTTTATATTTATAATGTACACATTATATTTACAATACAAAACCACGTATTATACCTAATTACTTATTTATTTTTGGAAAATAGTGCAATATAGTAATGGTATAAGACCATGAGACAAGTACAAAAAACTACAAATGGACTAGGAATATTACTAAATAGAATTAAACAGAACCTAACCAAACTCTCATCAAGCTACCATTGAAGTACATTTCCAAAAAAAAAAATTGAAATCGGTTGCCGTGATATTGAGTTATACATTCATTCGTCACGCACATATTTAATGCTAATTTATGACTTGTACATACTCGTATATAAAGTTTTCTTATGGTTGGCATTGTCAGATTTGGATTAAATTGAAATGGTAATACATGGGACGCTCAAATGAAAAAGAATCATTAAAATCGGTTCACCCAGTCCAAAGCCAATAAATGTAAAGAACATACGGACGAATTGACAACCTACTCCTTATTTGAAGTCGGTTTATAAGCAGTTACAAGCCGAGCGAACGTAATAAGTTTGATGAGAATCGGAATCGAAAGCGTAATCCGGGTCTGTCTACCCCGCTAAAATTAAAAAAAACGTGAAAGCTCATTCATTTCTTAGTGGCATTGCGACTGCCTACGAAATGAAATTCAAAGGTTTTGCGGTAGATTCGTTTTTTTTTTCAATTGAACCGTAGTCACTTATTTTGCTTTTAACATCGATTAAAAAAAAAATTAAAAACTACTTATTAACAGTACATATTACTACATTTTTTTTTTCAATTATTAATGACATTCTTGTTAACTATTACATATAAGCTTAAGTTTGTGTTAGGACAGTGGTGGGCAAACTACGGCCCGCGGGCCAAATCTGGCCCGTTAAAGCATTTCATCCGACCCGCCAAGACTTTGTTTTGTTAATATTTTTGATGTGTTATTGTAAAATTGTTTCTGTTTTATTTATATCAGTAGTGTTTATAAGGTTTAAAACCTTTAAAAATTCGCGGTTTATTTAAAAAAAAATTATAACGTCGTAAATTTTTACGTAAAAAGCCAAAAAATAATTGCCATCAACAATTTGTGTAATTTGTTAATTAGCTTTTAATTATTTTGTTAGGTAGATTTTATAAATATTTTTTTCGGTCAAATTTTAGCCCCTCTTAAAGTATTTATTACAATTTGTGGCCCGCCAACCAAAAAGTTTGCACACCAATGTGTTAGGAGATGGTTCACATCACTAGTCGATTGGTAGATTCTCAAAACCCCAACCTTACGATTAGTAGACCGTACTCCAAACGATTAGGCTAATGACGCTTCAAAACGCTTTATGTTGTTGGTACACCAGTTATTTACTGACGAAGATATCATTTTGTGTTGCAGAACCTCTTAAATATAATTAATATGTTTTAATAAATGTAGTTGCTAAAATCGTTTCTAAAATAAGGAAAAACTCGAACATTTTCATCTTTACTTGAACTTCCCGCGTGGAAACAGTTAACAATTGATGACATCATACCCTGGTCATACCGCCGCGTGATTGCTAATGACAAAGCGCGTGTCACTTGTTGAATGTAAGTTATTTTAAATAACTTAAGAAAAAAAAAGGTTTTCATTTCGCTTGTTTTTGAAGTCCATTTTATCAATGGTTATTATTAGACACGACAAAGCGTCTCCCTATTTTTATGTGAACGAGAACGTATTTTTATTACACCGTAATAATCACTTATTGTTTGTTGTGATCACGTTTTTCTTTACAATGTTCCAAATTATGTTTGCCCTACCACGAAGTGGAACATTGTTTTGTTTTCTATTACAGCGATAGCCTAATGTCTTAATGTTAGATTTCCGGTCCCAGGTGGTTTCCAATCTCAGCCCCCAATCAATCATTAACGTGAGTAATATTTGTAAAAAAAAAATCCCAGATGTCTGGGCGCAAGGCAAGTATCCTTGTTACACAAGTTATTACAAAAAAATTGAAGTATTTTTTTCTACTTCACTGAGAACAAATTTGCGAACTTTATCTCTCTCTTTTTTTTTTTATGACGAACTACACAGATTGGCCAGAGAAGCTGGCCTTAACTGCTTCACCGGATTGAGAGGTGGCATAGCTCTTAGGTCGCTTAGCCTGAACCTCTATTGCTAGTAACTCGACACAAGGGTCCCCCCGATGAGGGGTAACCTCGGCTTGGACGGTTACTATGTTACGCGTAAGCATGCCGATCCGAGGGCGCCCGAGAGGGCCGAACCACGACTCGGTCGGTTGCTATTTCACGGATAATCTAAGAGACATTCAAAAGCTAAACTAACTTTGAGTGCCACTTCGGGAAGCGTTGGCGCTGGGAGAAGAAGTGGCCGAAGAAACTCCAGCAACGCTCCTAACATCTAAGGGGTGGGGCCTGCCCATAAAATAGCGGTAACGCGCAAGGATTATAAATATCTCTCTCATACCGCGCTCTCGCTTACACACTTTGAACTATGCTGCAATTGGCAAACTCTCGGCTCAAGCGTAACGGGACGTTTTGCGCGAATGACATCCAGTATTCATCTATTTATAAGACGTTGACACTTTAAAAATATTTTCTAAAAGAAAGTCAATGTCAAACGATTATATGAAACTTATTATAGTCTCATAAAGTTTATCAAGTTATTAAACATATATGAAACCAAACAATTTGTATTAAAACCTCCAGATCGTAAGTGATACTCTCAGCTACTAACATAGCTTTTTTATTAACCACGTACTCGGGTGGTGAAGGAAAACATTGTGAAGAAATCTACATGATATTAGGATAAGCCATCTCTCACTCTCTCTTCAGAGTCACAACATCCATTTATATTTAATACAGCCTTTAAGTTAGGAAATATAAATATTTGTTCTGTTTAAAATATATCAGATATTTCAATTAATTTTAATTTTCAGATTTTTCAGTGAGACATAAAACCTTCTGCATCAAAATATTTTTTTATCATTAATTCTCAATAGTAAATCACAGTTTATCATTTATTCTCAACGGTATTGGAGGTTATTAGAGCGATCAATAGGCTATTGTTGCTGGGGCGAGACGTGCGCACAAAGTAGGTCATCTTACTCCGATAATACTTTCTTATGTTGTATAAAAGACGTTGCCAATTCTACGTTCGGAAAAAGTCTTTTCGCATTATAGTATGTATGTACTTGTAATAAAATATCTTTGGCATCAATTGGTATCATTGAAAGTTTAAATTTTAAAGAACGTAATTCCAAATTCAAATTAGGAAAATGTGTGATTTTCATTTGTTTTTCGTAGTGTGGGTGGTGGGAGTGGATCTTAAAATTTTACTACTAAAAGGTAAAAATGCAACGCAAGCTGGGAAAAAAATTTGCGATGTTTATGGACCTAGTGCATTGTCTGTGAGAGTAGCATAAATTTGGTTAAAGCGTTTGAATCCGGAAATTTTGATGTCAAAGATGCATTACGGATAAAATGAATGCCATTTTTAAAAAAGCAAGTTCGGCATATCAGTAGTTACGACGCAGCTGAAGAACTGGGAATTGACCACAAAACAGTTTTGGCGCTTTTGAAAAAAAGCTCGATATTTGAGTACCCCTTCGAGCTCACTGAAAGAAACATAATGAACCGTGTACGCGTTTGTGATTCTTTATTCCGACCTAATAAAACCGAACCATTTTTGAAGAAGCTGATAACTGGTGATGAAAAGTGGATCAAAAGTCTTGGTCAAAGGCCGGATAGGCTTCACATACTGTGGCGAAACCCGGGTTAACTCGCAACAAGGTGACGCTGTGTATGTGGTGAGATTGGAAGGGCATTATTCATTATGAGCTGTTACCAGGCAAGGCCATCGATTCTGAACTCTACTGCGAACAACTGATGAGGTGCAACTAAGAGGTTGAGAGATAGTGGCCGGAATTAATCAACAGAAGGGAAGTGGTTTTTCATCAAATAACGCTAGACCTCACACATCTTTAGCCACTCAGCAAAAAGTAAGAGAGTTTGGCTGAGATGTTAATGCATCCGCCGTATAGTCTTGACCTTGCACCTTCAGATTTCCACCTGTTTCGGTCTCTTCAGAATTATTTAGGCAGTGTCAGGTTAACATAACGAGAGGACTGCCAAAACCACTTGACGCGGTATTTTGATCAGAAGTCCCAAAATTTCTATAGCAATAGGATCATGTCCCTACCTACAAGATGGCAAAAAGTTATCAAACAAAATGGTACCTTCATACTTTAGTTAAATATAAATAAACTATATTAAAATATGTTTTGAATTTTCTTAAAAAATGCGAAGAAACTTTTTCCCCAACCTAATATTACACTGTATTAATTATTCTAAATATAACAATAATCTATAAATCCTTGCGAAAGAACTTCTATAAATAAATAGTCCATGATGCCATTATAGAACTCATAGGAATATTGGATTCCAGTAGGTTTGTTGCTAGTCGCTCTCTCTGAAATTTATTCATATTGTCAATGTATTTAGTATCTCAGAGCTTCGACACAATATGTTAAACTGAGTTTTAATATGCGTATGAATAAATGCATGATTGTGCTGGAAGTGGAATAGAAAAGTGCAGAAAAGAAATTCGTACAATGTATGTATTTTAACGTGTTCCTTCACCGCCGTACAAACATATAGTAAACAGTCACTTGCTGCAATTAACAATTTCACACGGTTCCCAGCGTACTATGAAACTGAATGCTAGGATACTAACTAACCACGACTCTATAACTTAGTTGCTTTAACGTTTATAAGCTCTCACGTTTCAACGCTAGCGGGGTAGACAGGAGCAGCGCATTTGTATACGGGCGTACATTTAAAACATATAAACGGCAATTGGTGCATGTCGCCTGAGATCTGAATGCGCGACCATAACCTCGTAAGTCAAGCCGCTTAGCCACTAAGCTATCACTATTTTAACATATCTATATATATAAAAGTGACAGTGTGTGGGTATGTTCCATATAGGCTCCGAAACGGCTGGACCGATATCAATGAAAGTTTCAGGGAATCTTCAGATTAATCTGGCGAGTAATCCTGTAAAGTTTGATGACGATCGGAGTACTCCTCTTTTTGAACTGTCAAATACAGCTTTAATTTACTATGATAAATTAAATGAATAATTTAATATATTGTGACAGTTAATTTAAATATTTAATGATGTAGTTTATTGTTTAAATAAAATAAAGAAAAATCTAGCGGGCTGGGTACGCTAGTAAACTATAAGAAGCAAATTGGCTGGAATGATTACTCGTTATGTAAATGGAAAACGCTATGTGTCTTGTCATTTACTCATCTTGTATGTCGATTATAGATAACGGTGACTTTGTATATCTAATAAGAAACTTCATTGAGCTACCGTTATATAGTTAGCTACGATATATCAGTTAAACACGGTGATATAATGTCACTGTACACGAGGCAAAACATCTGTGACATAACCCGTGTACTTGACACTGCTTCTAAACCACGTTATCGGGCATTGGATATCGAGTTACTGCGATTCGTGGAACGAATTTTTTTTAAATAGAATTTAAAATTTTAGCGTAAGGATTTCCAAGATGGAATCAATCAACCTTATACACAGTGAAACGACCGCTGTAAAGTGTTGGAAAAATAAGATAAAAATTAGTAAAAATACTATTATTCAATATGTAAATAAGAGATGTCAAGTATGGCTTGGGCCATTACACTCAATACTCCAATTGCCTGATGTCTGAGAGGGCACGGCCAGATCTGATGCTTCAAGCTGTTTTACTACGACCTAAGTAACTGACGTCATAATCGCGCGTATGACAGTGATTAGGAGATCAATTATTAGTTAAAGGTCTAACACGAGACATTGTTCGAAATGTTGCAATATTTTTTTAAATTATAGTAACTCTAAATTATAAAAAATGAATGTATTTTGTATATTTGGTCGTTTAGATAAAATTATGATCGTTTTATCGCGAGCCCAAAATGTATGAACATTTAATAAATCACGATAATTTCTTGAAATAAACATAAATTGTAAGTAAGTAATCCGCTTTTCGATGAGCGTACCGCACATAAATGACAACACTACTTCTAAATTTTAACGAATGATATTTTACACGTAAACCCCACTGGGATTCCGACCGCACGATTTCAAGGCCTAAAATTTAGCCATTACTGCTTTTATAAACAAGTTAAGTAGGAGAAGAGTCGTTTATTATCAAAAAAAATCATAATTATACAATATAACAAAAAAAGTTATAGTAATATAATTGATAGTTTTGTGGCTAAGTGGTAACCTTAGCCATATTATTGTTGTAAAATCTTAATTAATATTAATCACAACTTTGAGCCGTGGTAGCTCAGTGTCCGTGCGGTTGGCTCAAGATGCATAGTACGCTAGCAACTCGAGTTCGATCCCTGGTGCGAGCACCAATTTATTTGCTGTCGCAATTTTATGTCCTGATTCACCACGCGCTCGGCGGTGAAGGAAAACATCGTGAGGAAACCTATTTTAAAAAATATGTCTTAGATTTTTTTTCTAAGGCATATGAAGTCTGCCAATCCGCACTAGGGGCGCGTGGCAGACTATGCCCTTATACTTTACAGAGAAGGCCTGTGCCCAACAGTGGGACATATATAATATATAAATAAAAAAGGCTCTAACACAACTTTAGTTAGTTTTAATATGTAAGAATTTGTCTTCGTGTCTATATCTTAAGGACATGATAGGTAAGAGATCACTAATGAACATGGATGAATAGATAAGGATAATAAATGTATTAATCTACTGACCTGTAAGTAACTGGGTCGATTATGTTTATAAAACTTAATAGTTCACAGTGGAATGTTGATTTGTTTAGTTGAATCATAGATTCATACAACATATGCTTGATGGTCAGAGTATCAAGACCGTTGTGTATGCTCTGACTCCAAGAAATACTGGAAAGCAACCAGGCTCAGTACTGTCTCCTATCATACACACACTCCATGTGAATATTTCTTGCAAGTTGGAAGGGTTACGGTACAAAGTTTTTCTCATTTCCCAAAGCAATATAAACATCTACCCCTAGTGTTTATAGAGGTTCAGGCTAAGCGACCTAAGAGCTGTGCCACCTCTCAATCCGGTGAAGCAGTCAAGGGCAGCCTTTCTGGCCAATCTGTGTAGTTCGTCATTAAAAAAACCACCAGTGTAGTAGATGTTTATTTATTTATTTGTTTACGATGTTTTTTGTTAATTATAATTTTCACCTCTCTTCACTATGGGGCCTCGTCGTTGGCATTGCTGCTTTGTAGATGTTAAGGGTCGCATTGATTACCTATGACCGGGTGAATATCCTTCTAGCTTCGGTCGCTTGCATAATTGTGCCGAAAACATATTTCCCACTACTAGACAAAGGTCTTTTCTCTAAAAGCATATCATATGGCTATGCTATATATATATATATATATATATATATATATATAATGGCTATGCTATATGGATATCCATAAAACGATCTCATACTAGCTTAATTGGAATGGTTAACAAGAATGTTTTTTATTATTTAAAATATCTTTGTAACTCTTAATTATTAAAACGTTAAGTTTCTTCATAGCGAATGTTGTGTACACCTGTAATTGGCATACACAACAGGACTTAGTTTGTAAACTTGATTATTACTACAATGTATGCTTGTGCAATGCTGTTGGTGTATCTTATTAAATATATAAATAAATAAAACAAATGTAACATAAAATGTTTCGAGAAACAATCTTTTTTGACAAACTAACACAGTTGGCACAGAGAAGCTGGCCTTTACTGCTTCACCGGATTGAGAGGTGGCATAGCTCTTAGGTCGCTTAGCCTGAACCTCCATTAGGTGGTAACTCGACACAAGGGTCCCCGGTGAGGGGTAAGCTCGGCTTGGACGGTTACCATTATTGCGCGTTAGCAGGTGTGCGGATTGGCAGACTTCACATGTGTTTTACACAGAATTTTACATCAGACATGTAAGCTGACGATGTTACAACAACGCCAAAACATTGGTTTTAGTAGTCGAACTCGGAATTGCTGCCTAATCAATGGCAACAGTAGCACCACAAAATTGTGGCTCAAATTGGGAATCATAAAAAACTTATCTATACAGAGCCGTTTGTTTTTGACAAACTACACAAATTGGCCAGAGAAGCTGGCCTTGACTGCTTCACCGGATTGAGAGGTGGTATAGCTCTTAGGTCGCTTAGCCTGAACCTTTATCGCTAGTAACTCGACACAAGGGTCCCCGGTGAGGGGTATACAGAGCCGTTGCGATTCAGTGTAGTCTAAAGTTCTGTAACCTTAAGTTAGTTTACTAAATATACTTTCTAAAATAAATAAATGTAAAAATAATAGATCTCTTCCAATATGCGTTATTAAAAAAATATGGGTCACATGGCAATATGCATTGATTCCCGTGGATTTTATTGAGTACATTATCGTTTTTGCTCCATCGCATTTCATTCGGACGTATACAATGACACACCGATAAAATAAATGTTGGCGTGGGAAATATATTTTTAACGACGAACTACACAGAGTAGCCAGAGAAGCTGGCCTTGACTGCTTCACCGGAATGAGAGGTGGCAAAGCTCTTAGGTCGCTTAGCCTGAACCTCTATCACTAGTAACTCGAAACAAGGGCCCCCTCTGTGAGGAGGGAGGCTTGGACGGTTACCATTATTGCGCGTTAGCAGGTGTGCGGATTGGCAGACTTCACATATGTTTTACACAGAATTTTACATCAGACATGTAAGCTGACGATGTTACAACAACGCCAAAACATTGGTTTTAGTAGTCGAACTCGGAATTGCTGCCTAATCAATGGCAACAGTAGCACCACAAAATTGTGGCTCAAATTGGGAATCATAAAAAGTTAGCTATACAGAGCCGTTGCGATTCAGTGTAGTCTAAAGTTCTGTAACCTTAAGTTAGTTTACTAAATATACTTTCTAAAATAAATAAATGTAAAAATAATAGATCTCTTCCAATATGCGTTATTAAAAAAATATGGGTCACATGGCAATATGCATTGATTCCCGTGGATTTTATTGAGTACATTATCGTTTTTGCTCCATCGCATTTCATTCGGACGTATACAATGACACACCGATAAAATAAATGTTGGCGTGGGAAATATATTTTTAACGACGAACTACACAGAGTAGCCAGAGAAGCTGGCCTTGACTGCTTCACCGGAATGAGAGGTGGCAAAGCTCTTAGGTCGCTTAGCCTGAACCTCTATCACTAGTAACTCGAAACAAGGGCCCCCTCTGTGAGGAGGGAGGCTTGGACGGTTACTATGTTACGCGTAAGCATGCCGATCCGAAGGCGCCCGAGAGGGCCCAACCACGGCTTAGTCGGTTGCTATTTCACGGATAATCTAAGGGACATTGAACAGCTAAACTAACTTAGAGCCACATCGGGAAGCGTTGGCGCTGGGAAAAGAAGTAGCCGAAGAAACTCCAGCAACGCTCCTAACATCTAAGGGGTGGGAGATTTCAGAAGTATTATAGTTATATTACAATGTTCTGGTGACTTACCGAAAGCAAACAGTTTCATTGTTGTAAAGTGTTTGGTTGGTACAACAATCAAAATCGGACCAGAAATGACGGCGCTATGTGTGACAAAACAAAAGAATAGCCGAATACAGAACCACCATCTTATTTTTGGAGTCGATTAAAAACGTTAAGGGGGTTTTTGGTAATCTATACACATTTGGACATTGGGACTAGATAATTTATTATAAACATATGGATATACAATATATGGATATTTTTAATATATCCTATCGTTTATACGATATATAAAAAATATACATATATTTATACAATATATCGCATAGTATCGATACAACATTAAAAATATATCGATATATTTTTTGCATGAACATCCCTAGCACGCGTCGCCTAAGCGGAGACAGCTAGGCAGAGTTTACATACCACATCCAAATGTGCCCTTAGATATTCGTCGTTACGGTAGTCTATATGACATCAAATTAATAGTCGGGGTTGGAATCTCAGCGGGTTTTTACCACCGACTTCCCATTTATTGGATTTTACGTACAAAAAATTGCAAATACAGAAATATAATTTATTTCCGGTGTATTATATCATCTACCTTCTATCGAATTGAAGACGAAGGAAGATTTTTTTTATGAATTGCAACAATTTACCATCACGTGAACTCTGTGTGTTACCATTATTTAAGAAAAAAACCCGTTCCGTATCTTTGTAGCTGACCTATACAAATTGCGTAGTTGACCTTATAACTGTGTTTTAGCTGTAGGAGCATGATATACCAAAAACCAGGTGTAACGTTTATCACTCTGCTGGAAGTTGGAAAGAGCTTGTCGTTTTTTATTTTATTTTATTAGGAACAACAAACGAATACATATGAGATTTAATCCAAAGAAAATAATAACAAGAACAAACCGCAACAAATATGTAAACAACACCGGTATCCACATAATAGTAATGTCCACAATGTGTCTTTACTATTGGACTACACACACTTTATTATATATGTTAACGGAAATGTGTGTAATCCGTCATTGTATACAATTCCTAGGAAACGTATGTAATTCCTAAAATTTGGCTTTGACTTTGACTTAAAACTTTAAAATTTGGCTCTTTTTTAATTTGACTTTGGCATCATTATGAATATTAAAACGCTAATATCACTGATTTTATTGAAGATGAACGTTATAAAGAGTTAATTGAAGATGTTTCTACGGCAGTAAAACAGTTGTTTTTGCCGTAGAAACTTCTTCTAGAAAGCTAGAAAGACTTCTCGTAATTATTAGTTATTGCGGCGATACGACGTGCTATAATTTTATATATTAATAATGCATATTACTATTATTTTACGGTATGACTGTTACCCGATTGTCTCAATAAGTATTATAATAAAAAATATTATTAAACATTTTCTGGGATTTGTATACAATTTCTTGATGTCATAGATTTCCGGTAACAAATACAAGAAATAAATAATATAATTGAAGTACATCACACATTTAAAGTATTCGAAATCTTTTTTAAATGGTTAAAGGAAAGAAATAAACCATCAATCATGTGATGTACTCTCTACTTGGAGTTTTATCACCGCAATGTTATCTGGTAGCAACCAGAATCAACTATATTCGAAAGCTTAAAATTATTTTAAAATAAATACACCTTTAATAAACATTATAACATAAAGGTAAATAACATGGGGAAATACTTAGTGCTTTAGCTCATACACATACCAGACACGCATTTTTATTTTGGTTTCTACTTGCTAAATTGAAATAATAATAAATTCCTAGATTATGAGCCCTATCTATATACAATGTTATTTATCATTCACTCGATAAAAATCCAAAAAAATAATTTTTGTTCAACATGTTTTGTTTTGCTTTCTGAGTAACTCTGAAGATAATATATAGTATATATTAATATTACTAACGGGTCGTGTAAGTTAGCATAAATCAATTTTGGTAAATTAGCAGTAATTTAAGGTTTTTTTTTCGATTTCCTTGTTATTTATTGATTTCATTTAGGTAAAACAACATGTAATGCGGCTTTACCAAGGCAAAGGTACAGTAGCTTTAAATGCCACTTCCGAAATCGTTGGCGCTGGGGAAGAAGTGGTCGAAACTCCAACTCCTACTAATATCTAGCCGGTGGGGCCTGCCCATAAAACGGCGGTACCTCATAACCTTTTACAGTCGCGGTAGTACACTTTGTTTTTTTGTTTATACTCGTATCTAGCCTGCGTGAGTTGATTAGTATGAGCTTCTATTAAAAGTGACCTTTTTTGGACAGTGGAGGGAGGGGCTTCAAGGGCAATGGCCTGCGAGAGGGAACCTCGGGTTGGGTCGTCAATGTAGACGCGATTACATTTCGTTTCCAGAAAAAGTGTTTATATAGCGAAAAAAAATTAAAAAAGAATAATTCACATTAAAAACCTTTTTTTTTTTTTTGTTGACGGGGAGGAAATCTTCACAAAGATACCCCGCCTTCTGGGGGGAAGGCGGCGGTTATGTGGGGATCTTACCCACTAAAACCTCCCCGGTGGCCCTTTCCTCGGTGCATGACGAGGGGCTCCGGGATCTCAACGTGGAACGCACCGGAGCCCCTCTGCACTGTGCTTAAGGAGAGCACGTCCCGGGGAGGTTACTCCCTCCCCCTGTGCCCTCGCAGCGCAAGGCGACACGGGCCAGCCGATGTCGCCTTCTTCCCGGGTCCACTTTGGTGGACGACGCAGGCCCCCACCCTTGTCGCCCAGTGAACCCGAGGCCCCTTTTAGTCGCCTTGTACGACAGGCAGGGGATACCGTAGTCTTATTCTTGAGAGCCCAGAACTACAGGGCTGCACATTAAAACCTTTTTTTTTTTTTTGTTCACGGGGAGGAAATCTTCAGAAAGATACCCCGCCTTCTGGGGGGAAGGCGGCGGTTATGTGGGGTTCTTACCCACTAAAACCTCCCCGGTGGCCCTTTCCTCGGTGCATGACGAGGGGCTCCGGGATCTCAACGTGGAAAGCACCGGAGCCCCTCTGCACTGTGCTCAAGGAGAGCACGTCCCGGGGAGGTTACTCCCTCCCCCTGTGCCCTCGCAGCGCAAGGCGACACGGGCCAGCCGATGTCGCCTTCTTCCCGGGTCCACTTTGGTGGACGACGCAGGCCCCCACCCTTGTCGCCCAGTGAACCCGTGGCCCCTTTTAGTCGCCTTGTACGACAGGCAGGGGATACCGTAGTCTTATTCTTGAGAGCCCAGAACTACAGGGCTGGCACATTAAAACCTGCGCCATCTCGGACCTTATAAATGTATACACACATTCATTAAGTCCGACCAGGGTAGTACTGATATAAGCCAAATGGTATATTATAAAGCTATATTGTAATCAATGATTTTTAGAGTGAATAAGCATTTTTGTATTCCGGGATCTGGTTTAAAAAAAAGGATAGTCATTGTTACATATCAGCTGATAGCAAAACGACAACGGATATATCATAGACGATGTCTAACCATGAAACTGTTTCCGCTTTCTGTAGACAATCCATAATAACCTAAGGTGGTTCCGTATAACAGTAAGGTTATCGAGTTATATTATAAACGCGTTGATTGGCTTTACTTGTATGTTGTTGCTTTATTTGTTCATAATACATTTCAATCAATAAATCCATATTAAATAATCAAAAATTACATTTTTTTTTAAAGAAAGCTAGCAATATTTCTTTTTTTTTTAGAAATATTAGTAACAATCTTGTTAACCATTCCAACTAAGCTTAAGCTTGTGATTGGACATGGTTCACGGCAATAGTCGAATGGTGGATTCGAACCCACGATCTTACGATTCGCAGGCCGTACCCTAAACCATTGGGACCATTGTATATATAATCAAAAATTATATATACAAATTACATTAGTAGCATGCGATCTTTTGGCACAATGACAATTAAGTTGTAATAGGTTGGTTCAGTGACAAATGTCAGTAGCGAATAGCAGACTAGAGCGGTTAAGTGATCGCACAAAAAATTTAAAAATATTTGAAATAAGATTTTATAATAATTTGATTGAAGTCGTGGACTGGTATTGAATTCGGTTTGTGCGTATTATTTTAGACTAGCTATTGAATTGCCGCAACGGAATTAACGCTTTTGAATCGTAGAAAAATGGGTATCAGTTATTATAAGTCACTGCGTGATTTTCCTTATAAAATGAGTACAAATGTTTAACAGCTGTGTAGTCGCAATATTTTAAAACCTAGACCTCTTGTAATCTGAACGAAGCATCTAATGCAGGCCTTAATTGGCCACCCTCGAGTTAGAAATGAAATCTAGGCTTTTGACGAAAGTTCTCTCTCAGGAGTCCTTGAGTTCAAATGAACAGAGGTTTTTGCTAATCGCGTTAATTGTTATCCTGCGAGCTTAGACTCAACATTTATAAAATATTCAAGCTAAGGTGGTCGGCTCTCTCTCTCCTCACTACTTGAAAGAGGGCAACGGTATGTGGGCCCGTAAGGCCTATAAGCTTCAACTCAAGTTTTCTCTCTTTTCGACCGCCCCATTTATGCAACCTGTATTGTTTAGATTTCATTAATCGTCGCCTAATAAATTATAGTATCGAGTGCGGCTAGAAGATAAAAATATAAACATTGGATGACTGCAATACGAATGTTCAAATCAGCCGTCCCCATAACATACAATAGCAGTGCGTTCAGTTTTTGTCTGCGTCGCAGTTAGATTCAACAAAAACTGAACACACGATAATTCTAAAACGTGATGTTGCTGGCTAATGCATATTTACCTTGGCACAATTAAATACGTTTTTATTTTTCGGATTACGACCCTCTTTTGTGAGTTTTATTAATTAATTAAAATACTATTTTTATAATATTTTATACTATTAATACATTCTATGTTGTCTAATCGTTATTAAATTGTCCGTTATATTAACGCAATTTCAAATTTGGAAATATCTATATAAATTTTTTCACGTTTTATTATTTTACTGTTAATTTATAGATCGTTATAAATAAGCAAAACAAAATATAATATAAACAAATATGACCTGAAAAAAAATAACTGTGCAACTTACCTTATACTCTTGTCCTTCATATTAGTTTAATAACACTGGTTCTTCTTTAAGAATAAAAAGGACACCCGAACTTTCACTCGATAATAATAATTAAATGTCTACAAGATTAGCTTTGTGTTATAACTGAATGACAATTGAATTGTGACCGTTTCTTATACTTGATTCAATTATTGTTAAGGCATTGCGAATGAGTGTCTGTATATAATGCAGCATGTGCAAATGTAGCGCTGCGAAGAAGCGGTAACGGCAACTGAGCGAACGATGCCGGTCGAAACGACGGGCGTTTGGAGCGCGGCAGTCGGCTGGGGCGATGTTGCGGCCGCGGCTAGGCGCTGTGACGTCACGTGTACTTCTGGCGACCTTGAACTGCCAGATTCAAATATATTGACGTCTCTGTTGGCCCATATATTGATAACACGAAAAGTATGATAGGCGATTTTTTCCTATAGAATTATTAGCATGGTAACTTTTAGAGTTCCCTTAAATCAATTTGATCCATATTACTTCTACATCGTTATTCATATTCTATAATTCTTAATATTTTGTTTTATAAAGTTTATGTTACTGGCAATTATCATAAGTCATATGCGTACTTAATCCTTAGAAAATAAGGCATTTTAACATCGTGACAATGTTATCATCCTTGCCTTTTACAGAATGTTATTTGAAAGCATGATATGTATATAAAATCGAGCTTCTTAAATAGTAGGCATATATTGGTATATTATGACATTAAGCAATGCAGATGAAAGACAAACTCGGAAAATGTCAACCTATTAAAAGGAAATCTAGATGAAGCTTTAGCTATAAAAGTAGAGTCGAGGTACACGTATTTTTAGCCGAAGTTTCAACTCACATTTCAGCCAATTCGAGCTCAAAGAAACATTTGTTAGTGATATCGTAAAATATTTTGAGTAGAAAATTAACAATTACAATAATTTTACTTATTATTACATACATATTTAAATAATTAAATATTATTTTATCGCGATTTAATATTATTTTTGAATTTGGATATGACGTCATCATCCATAAATATTAGTTTTGCATTTACATTATGAAAATAAAGCACTCGTTTCGGGCACAAGTTATCGATTATTACGCCAGCTACACGTTTACAAACTCGCATAATCAACATTCATTCGAATTTTCTCAGCTCTGTGATAACATAACTTCATTTAACATTGAAACCACAACGATATAGGCACTAAAATGGTAACAGCCTACTTCCTTGAGCATCATTTCTAGCATAATTTACAACATTTGAGCTCCGTAACTAAGTACTTAAGAGCCGCGTGCTTTTTTCTTTTTGATAATTTTTTAAGCACGTGTAAAACAAAATGGACTACAATTATTACATATACATGTATGTAGGAGGGGTGGCAGTTTGAATAAAAAACAAAAATAGTGAATCGATGAAAAACAATTTCTTATTTTATGTTGTACTCACAAAATTGCAATTATCATTATTAGCACTTTCTTCGTCCACGTCGTAATAGTTCATCTTTTTCTTTTTTTTTTCAATAACTAACCCTCGCCATTCGTTCACTCACCTTCATTCACACGTTCATATACACATTTAATACTTTTATTACATAACTAGCGTACCCAGCCCACTCTGTCGGGCTAGATTTTGCTTTATTTAATTTTAGCAATAAATTTACATTATTAAATTATTCATTTCTCTGCGTATTCATTCTCTTCTATTCTCTTCTCGCGCGGGTGAACATAAATATACACAATGCATATGTCAATACAAATTTGGGTTATTAAACAATAGAATATCATCATAGTAAACAAAGGCTGTATTTGACAGTTCAAAAAGAGCAGTGCTCCGATCGTCACCAAACTTTACAGGATTACTCACCAGGTCCGTAAGATTCCCTGAAAGTTACATTGAAATCGGTCCAGCCGTTTCGGAGCCTATATGGAATATACCCACACACTTTCTCTTTTTTATATATAGATATGAACAGATATAAAGTTTTTTAATTTAAATTCCTACATGTATTTTAATCATGATCCCCGCTGTATAAACAACATGTCTATGTACAAGTATTATCGAAAGCTATAGCTTTTTAGGTTTGAAGGGCATTAAATGATTGAAGAACTTGCTGATTTTCGCTGTTAGCCGAAGGTTCTTACCACCTTACTACAACGAATTAAGAGGTGGTCAAAATAAATCCCTCCATAATCTATTTTGTGAGTAACTTTTTGCAAAGGAATCATAAATTTTGAGCAAGTATTACGGGATCCATCCATTCTTTCGGATAAAATCTATGTTAACTTTTTTATATTAATTAAATGCTACCGGACCCAAAACTTTTTGTCCTGAAACGGTTTTTTTGTACACTTACTCGATTAGAATATTGAATATGACGTAATACAGTATACAGCGAGATAAATTATTGTAATCAACAAGATCGATTGAAGTTGGAAGGCATCCGTGTTTAGACAACTTGTCTTTTCCTTATCCCAGTAGGAAACGACAAGAAAATCTAACATTACATGTGTTTGGGCATGATTAGTTTCCGCAAATTTTTTGAACCTCTGCTTATGCTATCTCACTCGAGAAGCGATAGCATACAAATTCGAGAGTGTTCGATAGTTACAAAGAAAAAAACTATCAAAATCACCGGTCTTCAACGCATTCCATACCACGGGAAGCGTTGCAATCGACCTCGTCTCTTGGAACTCTCTTGGAAAATTCCCCCTTCGTTTCTTGTCCTTCTATTTTGGATTCAGGGTGGTCCTTTTTAGCCCTGTAGTTCTGGGCTTTTAGAATAACGGTATAGTATTTCCGGGCTGTTGAAAAGGCTACTAAACGGGCCCTCGAGCGATTCAGGGGGGACAAAGGTGAGGGCCCTCGTTATCCGCTGCAGTGGACTCGGGAAGAAGGCAACATGCAGTGTCGCCTTAGCACTGCGGTCTGACATGCTTCACAGCATACTGCAAAGCGGTTGCGGGGCGTTTCACTGGAGATCCCGGAGCCTCTTGCCATGCACTGAAGAGGGCGACTGGGGGGATTTTAGCTAGACAAACCTCGCATATCCGCCGTTTTCGCGTTCTTGTTGATGATTCCAGTAAAAAAAAAGGTTTGTCGTTTATACCTTATAAAAACTTTTATAGAAGAAGACTTAAATTCCTTAAAGTTTATTTAGTGAATAATTTCTTAACTGTCGATCCCACCTGATGATAAATGGATATAGTAAGATCTATTGATTTAGTAAATTTCTTTTGAAGACTTAACATTGTAATCTGATGAACAGATTAGCGAGGGCAAACCGAACCAAAAAGCTACGAGCGCGGGGAGAACGACCATAATAAAAGAATTTGTATTTTGTTTGTTTGTCCCATGGTGAAGGAGGAAGTAAACCATGCGCTCTACATAATGTATTCTATAAAACCACCAAGAGGTTAGCCGTCGTACTTCTATGCTTCAAACTGGGCACATTGGTGTCAGCTGCGTCACCAATTAACTGGCTCCGAATACCAAGCTGTACTCACGACTGGGCTTGAGCTTTATATAAAAGCTGTAGAGTTACATTAATTTCACTACGACTTTAATGTTTTAAGTGAACCTTGCTAGATGTGTTGATTGTTTATCATTAGATGTTTTGTAATACTAGTTCTCTGTTTATATCATAATGTTGTTGACAAAGTTTGTCACTCAAATTATGCGCAGTAGTTGCGTTGTTATGAAGTTTCCGTATAAATATCATGTAAAATAAATAAAATATTGTTATTCTGTAACGTGTGGATAAAATGTTTTTATGTTATAAATTATTTAAATTCGAATTCAGTAACTTCTTCTTCATCGTATTCTTCATTTCTGAAGGTCGTGCTTATCTTGAAGCGCCTTCACCGAGACGTCGAGCTGCCTCCACACTGCAGTGTGGAATTCAGTAACAATTCATATTAAATCTACAAAAGACACCCGGCTTTCTAGGAGCATGGCGGCGGTTAGGCGAGTTTTCTCCTCAATAAAAGCCCTCTGATGTCTTTACTAGGTGCATTGCTGAGCCGTGTTAGCCCAGTGTCCGGGCGGTTGGCTCATGTTGCATAGTACGCTAGCAACCCGAGTCCGATCCCCGGTGCCGGCACCAATAAATTTGCTGTTGCAATTTTATGTGCTGATTTACCACGCGCTCGTCAGTGAAGGAAAACAACGTAAGGAAACCTACACGTCTTAGAAAATTTTTCTAAGGCATGTGAAGTCTACCAATCCGCACTAGGGCCGCGTGGCGAACTACGCTCTTAGACTCTCTTTACAGAGAATGCCTGCGCCCAACAGTGGTACTTATATTAAAAATATGAAGGCTGTAACTTTAACTTCTTTTAACTAACTCTATGTACAGTGTGCTTAGGCAAGACGGGACTACTTCATGTTCCTAACGAGTCTACTTTGAGGATCACAAGAGCCTTGCCAACTAGGCCATCTTTGTCACTCTTGTTACCCGACTATCCCTTTTAGTCGCCTTTTTTATACTCTCTAAGCAAGTGCTTGACAACCTGTTAAGTGGAAATTCAGTCCACTAGCTAAATGCCTATTCACTCTACTTTTGAAAATTCCCACAGTGTAATCGGAGGGAAAGACATCCATAGGCATGGTATACTTTACCCCACTTCCAACCTCATCCCTAAGCGTTCGTCCCACCGTGCCGGCCGGACTTCAAAGTACGTCCTAAACAACCCAGACGTCGCAACAACTCGCGCACAGGTTTATCGTAAGTTTGTTGGAGTATCTTATAATTCATATTCTCCACGCGCTGAAAACCATCGCCGTTTCCCATTACAGATAACAATACTCAATATGTGCATTGTACGTGAGAGGCACTTAAGATAGTCTTATGATACTGTGTGTTGACAAGCAGAAGTGCGGAGAGAAAATGGTTCCGCGATCCGCTGCGGATTTATGTAAACAGATTAATTTTGACAAGGATCGATTGTTCAGGATGCGAATAATGATCTCTTGTATGCCTATCTAACTGTTCCTACATATTTCAGTTCCTAGTTTTAGTTCTGAACAAAGTAAATTTCTGTTTTATCCAAAACCTAAAGGCGATGATTATTTTTTTCCGAAGATTTCATTTAAAATTATTGTTTTTATCAAACTTCATAACAAAAAGTCTTCTTCTTTGTCGTTCCCTCATTTCTGAGGATCGTGGTCACTAGAGCCCCTCAAATGAACAATCTGCCTCCATCGGTTTCGGTCCGAGGCAGCCCTCACCAGCTGGTAGAGATAAGGAGAGAAGATGGCACCTTTTACTTGGTCAGACCATCGTGTTGGCGACCGGCCTTCTTGTTCTCTTGCCTTCTGTATTGCCAACGATGACCAGCTTTTCAAGGTTGCCATCCCCTCTACGCATTATATGCCCGAAATATGACAGTACGCGCTGTAGACACGTAGTGGACAATCTGGTCTTTATGGAGAGCTGGGAGAGAATAGATACATTTGTGCGCTTGGCAGTCCACGGTATTCGTAGCATTCGCCTCCAGCAACACATCTTGAATGCATCTATTCTCTGTCTTTCTCTTGCTCGAATTGTCTCGACTCCATACAGAAAGATTGGGAATATTAATGCTCTTCGCGACCGTCGGAGGTTGCGAATAATCCTTGCGCGTTACTGCTATTTTATGGGCAGGCCCCACCCCTTAGATGTTAGGGCGTTGCTGGAGTTTCGTCGGCCACTTCTTCTCCCAGCGCCAACGCTTCCCGAAGTGGCACTCAAAGTTAGTTTAGCTTTGAATGTTTCTTAGATTATCCGTGAAATAGCAACCGCCCGAGTCGTGGTTCGGCCCTCTCGGGCGCCCTCGGATCGGCATGCTTACGCGTAACATAGTAACCGTCAAGCCGAGGTTACCCTCACCGGGGACACTTGTGTCGAGTTACTAGCAATAGAGGTTCAGGCTAAGCGACCTAAGAGCTATGCCACCTCTCAATCCGGTGAAGCAGTCAAGGCCAGCTTCTCTGGCCAATCTGTGTAGTTCGTCATAAAAAAATATTAATGCTCTAACTAATCGAACCTTTGTTTTACAGCTATAACAAAAGGTGGAAGTTCTCAATTCGTCTGTTTGTTTTTTTTATGTTTGTTAACTCATAACTTTTGACTGGGTCAATCGATATTAATGATTGTATTTTTATTTTAAAGCTGCTTATCTGCTGATCGATAAGAAAACCATATATAAGTAATATTATACATCTTAAAATTGCGATGAGTACCTGAGCGACAAATGAACGAATAACTTAATAACAGGCCAACCGATTTCGATGATTATTTTTTTTAAGCAAGGATGTACTTCAAGAGTAGTTTTATGAGAGCTTGGTAAGGTTCTGATTAATTTTATTTTGTAATATTGGTACTACTATAATTCGAAATGTTTGTTTTTACTGGTAAATAAACTTGCTCGTATTATATTAATTTGTGTAGGAAAAAACAGCCCTCTCGGGCGCCCTCGGATCGGAATGCTTACGCGTAACATAGTAACCGTCCAAGCCGAGGTTACCCCCCACCGGGGGGACCCTTGTGTCGGTTCAGGCTAAGCGACCTAAGAGGTCTGCCACCTCTCAATCCGGTGAAGAAGCAATCAAGGCCAGCTTCTCTGGCCAATCTGTGTAGTTCGTCAAAAAAAAAAAACTTTATGTTATGCACTTGCAATATTATCTAGATTCTGGAGACAAGTTAATTTAACCATAATACAGGTTGAGGTGATCCTTCTAAAAATTCGTTAACCTTTCAACCCTGTGAAGTTGTAAACCCCTTCGGAATAAATAGGCGTAAAAGTTTCAATCCGGTATCTGGCAAGACCGTAATTTTATATCGCGTATTCAATTAAAATCAATGCAAGTATAAATGAAACGTGTTATTCAAATTTCGTACTTCATTTAGCAAATGTCAACGGCCCTCTCGATCGGTGCATCGCGCTTAGTGATGAACGAGATTATTAACATTGAGTCCATGGAGTCCAGACAATAGAATTTTTTTCGCCTTGTATTCTAGTTAAGCATCCAACTTCACGACCTTATACCCCAATTGCAGCCGGCTCACAATGAATCTTAGTTTTTTGATTTCTTACGTACAAATAAATCAGTTATGTTAACTTCGGGCAAACATAAAAGATACTCTTAGTTCTGTCGTAATAGACGGAACAATTAGTATTTTTTAATTACAATACAGCTGAAAGATTTCAAAACTATATTGAGTAAGTGGATTTTGATTGGAAATATCATGATTTAGACATAGACTTATTCTTTGTTGGCACAAAATATGAAACACATCAAAAAGACAGAAAAAAGTAATATAATATTAAAAAAACGGACAAAAATAATTCTTCTTCTTCATGTTCGCTTCACTCTTGTCAGAGTGGTCGTGGTCATTATGATCCGGTGGGTTGGGCAGCAGACAGCACCAGCCGCGCGACGTCTCGCCACCTCCGCCTGCTGGTTGTCAATCGGGCACATTCGTGGAGGGGAGCACCCACCATACTCCGCACCTGATCCAACCATCGCAACGGCGATCTATCTCGTGGTCTACTTCCTTCTACTTTGCCCTGCACGACAAGAAGCTCAAAACTATCGTTTCCACGACGGTTTACATGCACAAAGAACTTGAGTATTCGCCGACGTACTTGAGTACAAAAATAATATAATAAAAAAAAATTAAAGAAAAAAACGGACAAATAGGACAAGATATGATGCCTATATTGGACACCAGTATATGCTGTCGCAAGCGCTTATTTTTAGCGGTGCCCAGGACTACCCAAAGTCGTGCGCGCGCAATGCTGCATTTACATAACATATTGTCAAATGAGTAACGTGACGGGACGTGCTCTCCTTGAGCATAGTGCAGAGGGGCTCCGGTGCGTTCCACTGGAGATCCCGGAGCCCCTCGTCATGCTCCGAGGAAAGGGCCACCGGGGAGGTTTTAGTGAGTAAAAACCTCACATAACCATCGTCTTCCCCCCAGAAGGCGGGGTATCTTTTCCTCCCGGTTAACAAAAAAAAGGTTAAGATTAAATCAGCCCCGTAGTTCTGGGCTCTCTAGAATAAGACTACGGTATCCACTGCCTGTCGTACAAGGCGACTAAAAGGGGCCTCGGGTTCACTGGGCGACAAGGGTGGGGGCCTGAGTCGTCCACCAAAGTGGACCCGGGAAGAAGGCGACATCGGCTGGCCCGTGTCGCCTTGCGCTGCGAGGGCACAGGGGGGGAGGGAGTAATCTTCCCCCGGGACGTGCTCTCCTTGAGCACAGTGCAGAGGGGCTCCGGTGCGTTCCCCTCGTCATGCAGCGAGGAAAGGGCCACCGGGGAGGTTTTAACGGGTAAAAAAAAAAGGTTAAGTTGAGATTAGATCTATTTTGTAATATTCCTACTATAATTTGGAAATACCAAAAAAGTCGGATTTGAAGACGGTTTTTGTTTCTACTCGCAAATATACTTGTTTTTTCTCTATAGATAGAACTATTTTTAACGGCAGAACGTTCGCAACTCGAGAGGTTGATAAAATATTGTAAAATATTTTGCAACTATGAACAATAGGCAACAAATGCTCATACATATTTATGTAGTTTGTATAATATATTTAGTTGAACAAAGTTCATTAAAGAAAGTTTGTTATTACAGCATGATATACATATATGTGTAAAAAAAAACATACTTTTCCGACTTCTTGATGGAAGTGATAATATATTTTAAAAATTCTATTAAATAGAACATGCAAGAGACACTTCCTTTTGTGGCTTATATGACTGATTTATGAATACGGAAATAGATATGACTGGTTGTCCCAAAATGTTATCATTCTAAAATAAAACATCAGTCAAGTAGGCTATCCAAAGTAGGTTACTCCGCTTGTAAAAGTAACGTTGTTAACTCTATAAGTAATAAATATTTCTTTTATATTTTAAGCTTTAAATCTAGCTGTTTTATATTATTTTAATAAGACAAGCCAATACTTAATATATCATTTTTAACATACTGTCAAATTATTACACAGATAATGAATGCAGCTGTAATGATAGTTGGCTTGTATCAATTACTATTACATATTTCGGTTTGTTGTGTAAAATCTACTGGATATTTTTAGGAGTATTTATTATAAAAAAACTACCTGAAAAGCAAGCAACAAAAAAACATCGATATTAATTAATATAAACTTGTATTGAAATGTTGAATTAAATTATGATATCTTGAAAAATACTTAAGTCTTGAAATAATTTTCATTTAGAAATTGTTGAGTTAAATTTTCCGTTGAGATGCTTGCGAGTTAAAATATACCAGGCGCTATATATTTTTATAATGACGTAGGATTGTAGCTTTCTATACCTTTTTATTTTATGATCCTTTAATAAGAACTTAAATAAGTTTCCTCTTCAAGCATTTTATTTTGTATTTGTTCGAAATTTGAAATAACACTCAACTCTCTCTAAAAATTAAAAAGAAATAGATAAAATTAATTTAGATGCGTATTGAGAAAAGGAAATAAATTTATGACTGTAATTACAATACAATTTTATTTCATGTATATTTAAATTGTAGCCGTAACTACAATTAATTCAATCAAATATAGTGTTGAAAATTCATCCATAAGAGATATTTTTACAATTATGTCCCTTTTTTGGTGCCCGTGCCCCATAATTGATTATTATATGTATTGATTTCCTGCTTTCTCTACTGTCACACATAATATAATAATTCCCAACTTTTTCAGAAAAAGTACGATCAAAGCAAGATACTTTTAATATCGATAAAATCTAAAGGACGGGTAATATCCAACTGAGCTGTAATAAAGAGTACTTCGAGATTGTTCGACGCGTCTGCCAATGTCGACATTAATTAAAATGGCGCCAGCAATCCCTACCTGCAAATAAAATTCGAGCCTTCTAGATCTAGATGTATCGATTTCATTGCACCATGTTACATTGCAAAATGCCGAATGTTGAATGCTGTACTCGATATGCATATGTTTTTTTGCACTGCTATGATTTCAGACTCTCCTTAGAGTTATTAATAATATTTTTTTAATAATAATAGTTTCTGAATAAAAATAGATGGTCGTCAATCGGGCACATTCGTGGAGGGAGCCTTCACCATACCCGCACCTGATCAACCGTCGCATTGGCGTTCTATCTCGTGGTCTGCTTCCCTCTACTTTGCCCTGCACGACAAGACGCTCTAAACAATCGTTTCCACGACGGCTTACATGCCCAAAGAACTTGAGTATTCGCCGACGTACTTGGTACAAAAATAATATAAAAAAAAAAATTAAAGAAAAAAACGGACAAATAGGACAAGATATGATGCCTATATTGGACACCAATATATGCTGTCGCAAGCGCTTATTTTTAGCGGTGCCCAGGATTACACAAGTCGTGCGCGCGCAATGCTGCATTTACATAATATATTGTCAAATGAGTAACGTGACGGGACGTGCTCTCCTTGAGCATAGTGCAGAGGGCTCCGGTGCGTTCCACTGGAGATCCGGAGCCCTCGTCATGCACCGAGGAAAGGGCCACCGGAGAGGGTTTAGTGGGTAACAACCTCACATAACCATCGCCTCCCCAGAAGACGGGGTATCTTTCTGAAGATTTCCTCCCCGTTAACAAAAAGGTTAAGATTAGATCAGCCCGCAGTTCTAGGCTCTCAAGAATAAGACTACGGTATCCCTGCTTGTGGTAAAGGCGACTAAAGGGGCCTCGGGTTCACTGGGCGACAAGGGAGGAAGGGCCACCGGAGAGGGTTTAGTGGGTAAAAAAGATAAGATTAGATCTATTTCGTAATATTCCTACGATAATTTGGAAATACCAAAAAAGTCGGATTGGAAGATGGTTTTTGTTTTTACGAAATATTTGCGAAATATACTTGTTTTTTCTCTATAGATAGAACTATTTCTAACGGCAGAACGGTCGCAGCTCAAGAGGTTGATAAATACTTGATATTGTAAAATATTTTACAACTTTGAACAATAGGCAACAAATGCTCATACATATTTATGTAGTTTGTATAATATATTTAGTTGAACAAAGTTCATTAAAGAAAGTTTGTTATTATTTTTAAAATTCTATTACATACAAGAGACACTTCGTTATGTGGCTTATATGACTGATTTATGAATACGGAAATAGTTATGACTGGTTGTCGCAAAATGTTATCAGTCTAAAATAAAACATCAGTCAAGTAGGCTATCCAAAGTAGGTTACTCCGCTTGTAAAAGTAATGTTGTTAAATCTATAAGTAATAAATATTTCTTTTATATTTTAAGCTTTATATCTAGCTGTTTTATATTATTTTAATAAGACAAGCCAATACTTAATATATCATTTTTAACATACTGTCAAATTATTACACAGATAATTAATGCAGCTGTAATGATAGTTGGCTTGTATCAATGACTATTCCCCGATAATATCGTACGCCTCCTGGCTATAATATTTAACGCGGCCATGACTCACGGCATCTTTCCCAACGAGTGGAAGGAGGCCGACGTCGTAGGGTTCTTCAAACCCGGTAAACCGCGCACAGAACCCTCTTCATATAGACCTATTAGTCTTCTCTCAGTTTTAGGAAAGTATACGAACGGCTTATCTTAGCTCGATTACGCGCCTTCATGGACTCGCGAGCTTCCCATACCGAGCAGTTTGGCTTCCGCGCCAAACACTCATGTACTCAACAGGTGCTCCGCATCACGGAGCACATTCATAAATCCTTTATTGGCATGCATGCAGGAGCAATCTTCCTGGACGTGGCGAAGGCATTCGACAAAGTCTGGCACGCCGGGCTTGTATACAAGCTATACAAGCTTAGGGTGCCCGACTATCTAGTGCGCATAGTGCGCGATTTTCTTACCGGTCGAACCTTCAGGTACCACGTCGAGGGAGTGCGCTCCACCCTCCGTCCCGTTCGAGCCGGGTACCTCAAGGCTCCGTACTCGGTCCCGTCCTATACACGCTCTACACTAACGATATTCCGCGCTCACGTAGAGCAGAGCTAGCCCTTTTCGCCGACGATACCGGCATTTATGCTTCCGGGCGTTCTCCCGAAGTCATTCTTAAAAAACTCCAGACTGCGGCCGATGCCCTAGGGGATTGGTTTCGGAAATGGAGAATAGAAATCAACCCGGCTAAGAGCGCAGCCATGTACTTCACGAGGCGTCTTCAGTCTCCACCTCGTTGCGTCCAACTTCTAGGTACCCTATTCCATGGGTTACACAAACCAAATACCTTGGTGTCGTATTAGATCCCAAACTCAACTTCGGCCCTCACGTAGATCAAGTTAGGAACCGGGCGGCCTACGTTATGGGTCGCCTATATCACCTCATTAATAAGAAAAGTAAAATGTCCCTTCGTAATAAGGTGACACTTTACAAAGCAGTTATACGTCCCGTTATGACGTACGCGAGCCGCCCATAAACATATCCATAGGTTACAAGTAATTCAGAATCGTTTTCTGCGGCGAGCCACGGGTGCGCCGTGGTTCGTACGTAATCGCGAGCTCCACGTTGATACAGGGTTACCGACAATAGCCCAATTCTTTAAGCAGGCATCTCGACGGTTTTTCGGACTGCCGCCAAACATTCTAACAAACTTCTTGTAAGTGCCGCCACTTATAAGCCTTCCTATAATAAATTCCGTCGCGTCGCCGGAGGCCGAGACACGTTCTTGACGATCCGGACGACGCGATTACCATTGCACAGGCTAGATCTCTACAAATCAACAAAGCGTCCATTCGCGACCGTCTGAGGTTGCGAATAATCCTTGCGCGTTACCGCTATTTTATGGGCAGGCCCCACCCTTAGATGTTAGGAGCGTTGCTGGAGTTTCTTCGGCCACTTCTTCTCCCAGCTCAAAGTTATTTTAGCTTTTGAATGTCTCTTAGATTATCCGTGAAATAGCAACCGACCGAGTCGTGGTTCGGCCCTCTCGGGCGCCCTCGGATCGGCATGCTTACGCGTAACATAGTAACCGTCCAAGCCGAGGTTACCCCTCACCGGGGGGACCCTTGTGTCGAGTTACTAGCAATAGAGGTTCAGGCTAAGCGACCTAAGAGCTATGCCACCTCTCAATCCGGTGAAGCAGTCAAGGCCAGCTTCTCTGGCCAATCTTTGTAGTTCGTCAATAAAAAAAAAAAAAACAATGACTATTACATATTTCGGTTTGTTGTGTAAAAAAATCTACTGGATATTTTTAGGAGTATTTATTATAAAAAAACTACCTGAAAAGCAAGCAATTCTTCGAAAATTGTGTTTTTACGCGACGAATCAACATCGATATTAATGGATATAAACTTGTCTTGAAATAATTTTCATTTAGAAATTGTTGAGTTAAATTTTCCGTTGATATGCTTGCGAGTTAAAATATACCAGGCGCTATATATTTTTATAATGACGTAGGATTGTAGCTTTCTATACCTTTTTATTTTATGATCCTTTAATAAGAACTTAAATAAGTTTTCTTCTTCTTCTACTTCAAGCATAATTATGTTTTTCTGCAGAACTGTACATGTAGTACATTATAGTGAAATACCTAATGGTACGAGATAGTAAAAGTACATCCCTATTGTTATTTATTTTTTGATTTGTTGTAGTTGTTTGAAATTTGAAATAACACTCAACTCTCTCTAAAAATATAAAAAAGAAATAAATTAAATTAATTTAGATGCGTATTGAGAAAAGGAAATAAATTTATGACTGTAATTACAATACAATTTTATTTCATGTATATTTAAATTGTAGCCGTAACTACAATTACTTCAATCAAATATAGTGTTGAAAATTCATCCATAAGAGATATTTTTTACAAATATGTTCCTTTTTTTGGTGCCCGTGCCCCATAATTGATTATTATATGAATTGATTTCCTGCTTCCTCTACTGTCACACATAATATAATAATTCCCAACTTTTTCAGAAAAAGTACGATCAAAGCAAGATACTTTTAATATCGATAAAATCTAAAGGACGGATAATATCCAACTGAGCTGTAATAAAGAGTACTTCGAGATTGTTCGACGCGTCTGCCAATGTCGACATTAATTAAAATGGCGCCAGCAATCCCTACCTGCAAATAAAATTCGAGCCTTCTAGATCTAGATGTATCGATTTCATTGAACCTTATTACATTGCAAAATGCCGGATGTTAAATGGTGTACTAGATATGCATATGGTTTTGCACTGCTATGATTTCAGACTCTCCTTAGAGTTATTAATAATATTTTTTTAATAATAATAGTTTCTGAATAAAAATAGATTCTTTGCCTAAAAGTAGGACATAAATAGGCTCTATTACTACTACTACTTTATACATATTTTAAAATGTTTCATAATTGCTATTGCGTCTCTTTTTTTATGACGAACTATACAGAATGGCCAGAGAAGCTGGCCTTGAATGTTTCACCGGATAGAGAGGTGGCATAGCTCTTAGGCCGCTTAGCCTGAACCTCGATCACTAGTAACTCGACACAAGGGTAGACTGGTACTGGTACCCGGTGAAGGGTAACCTCGGGATATTTATTGCGTCTCCAACGTTATTAGGTTAAGTAATAACGTTGGAGACTGTTGGATGATGCTTAGACGAAAACAAACAAATTTAATAGACGGTGATAAGAAACAAAAGAATCAAGCGATCATTATTAATAAAGAATATGGCGATGGTGGCCCATTTCGTCGAAATGTACAAGCAATTATATCGACTGTAAACGATTGGTCACAGTTCAACTTCAAGGCTTTAAAATGACGCTTGATGGTGATGATCTTCAACCGCTCGGGGAGAGAATGAATACGGAGAGAAATGAATAATTTAATATATTGTGGAAGTTAAATTAGCTATTTAATGATGTAAGTTTAAATAAAATAAAACAAAATCTACTGCTAGGCTAAGTTTAGTGCGTAAATCTTCTGAGCAATCAGCGCGAGCCAAAAAACATTAAACTAATTTTTAATGTATTAAATGTGCCCATTATTTAATATAAATAAATAAAATAAAAACATGTGCCTGTGCCATTGATCCACTTAAGGTGGGTTGACCTTATCAAGGCACTTGAGAAAAACATATAAATAGAAAAGAAAAGAAAATAGAAAAGAGTGAGAAAGATAATGTAAAAATAACTATCCCAGGAACGTAAAGCTTAGTGAGCGTTTCTCTCTTTGTCAAGCGTTTCAAAGGTTCGTTGCCACGAAAACGTTGCATTTAAATATGATCTTGATATATTCAACCTCATCGCGCTCAAATAAGTAATGAAATCACTCATTGTACTCTCTGTCCTACATGGCGGTGGGGTCAGCTACCCGCATTTTTCACTTTCCACTTCGCTTTGTCTCTCGACCCTATACTCTTCTCTACTTTAAAAGGCAAAGACGTTTGTATAAAAGCCGGCATGTAATAATAATAATAATGACATATTATTGCGAAATAGCTACTTTAATTATAAACATAATTACGAGGAATTATTAGTTGTTTTGGTTTATCGCGGTTTATTGCCATTTGATGGATGTTTGCCCTGTGAAATGTGCGTCAGCGACACCGTGACAGCGGCGGAAAACATTATGTGGCCCGTGCCCGGTCATATTCATAGTGCGGCTAAACGCTATTTAAATATATATACATTTTATATTATAATATAAAAATTCGGGCTGGTTATGGTTGAGAAGTACTTAACAGATAACGAGTAACTTTTATTTATGATAAATACAATCGTAGCTTACCAATATCACAGTCAACAAGAAATTTTTTATGATTTTCCATTGATACAGATTTGGGAGCTTCTTCAACAAGATTCTGCGGGGAACGAGGGGTTATGTGAGGCTCTTACTCACTTAAACCCTCCGGTGGCCCTCTTCAGTCCATGTCGTGGAGCTCTGGGATCTCCAACGGAACGCACCAGAGCCCTTCCCCTCCGAGCAGTGCTAAGATGACACCGAACTACCCGTGTCACCTAATTCCCGGGTCGACTGTAGCGGACGACAAAAGGCCCCCCATGCTTGTCGCCGTGAACCCGAGGCCTCTTTTAGTCGCATTTTACGACAGGTAGGGGATACCATAGCCCTTTTCTATAAGTACAGGACTACGGGTCTGAATTATCGTACTTATAATAATATTAAGATCGTATTATTTTCTGGTCCGGTCGATGAATACGAGCGATAATGTGTTAATTGGAAGCGAACGTATGACCCGTTACATTTCTTAAAACATCCGTACTGTAAACATATGCACATTATGTGTGTCACCGGAACGAAATACCCTATAAAACTGGATGTCATATCCAACTCAGATTATATTGGGATTAGCGATCGTCTGTGCATTTGAAACTCAAAGATGGTAGCAAAAATTTTTTACATATTCGCATTAATATTATTTATTTTTGCAATCAGAATTCAAACGAAACCTTTAGCAGAGAGTGAAAATACAGCGTTACAGGCCTCACCAGATCAAGATGCTAACGAAATGATGGAAACAGCAGAAGCACAGAACCCTTTCTTACCCCGGTTTGCAATGAAAAAGTTGAAGGAGCGACGGGATAAAATACGAGCTCAAAGACGACAATATCAGGCGATACGGAAATCTGAGCCAACTCGGCCACGCTGTTCACTACCGCGAAATTAAGTAAGTATTTAATATGAAAAGATTCTACTAACACAAGAGCAACAAGCCAACATCAAATAAGTAT
Source organism: Meandrusa payeni (assembly GCA_029286785.1). Lineage (NCBI taxonomy): Eukaryota > Metazoa > Arthropoda > Insecta > Lepidoptera > Papilionidae > Meandrusa > Meandrusa payeni. The sequence continues at coordinate 5,606,896 of JAGSMX010000027.1, forward strand.
GTACCTCTAGAACAAGAGTTGAATGTGTACACCTTTCCATCAATTAACAGGCTATAATTATATAAATTTTCGACATATATAGTTTGTTCTACATTAAATATACATGTTTTTGTTACAGTCTTATTTATAATAAAGTATAAATTTATAATTTGTACGCGAAAGCGTGTGTTACGCATTAGATGTATATTATAAAAAGGTCTTGCAGTTCAACTGGGAATAGTGAAAATTTTAATTTGTTAACAATGTTTATGTGATTCATTTAAAAAATCTCAGTGGAAAACCTAATTATGCAAAAGATTATGTCCCTTTTTGGTTCATATGAATCTTTTAAAAATGGGTTCATTAAAATCCGACAAGTTAAAATTTCAGTTTCAACCTTTTAAACTTGTTTTTATATTGTGAAAAAGCTTGTTTGTCTGGTACTGTTGTATGGAAAAATTGAGTACGTTTTCCATCAAATTATTAAAATATTTCTTTTTAAGGTAACCCCTTAACCTTCTGAATGGTTCTAAACATTTATTTCAATAGACCACTTTTCAATAAACACCTTTCTTTGTCCCCGATTTCTCGCAATATAAAGCGAGCATGTTTCATACTTACTTCATACAATTATTTGACTTTGTACGTCTCTGTATTATTTTCAGAAGTAATGAAGACCACTGTGCTATTCGTTATGCTGTTAGGATTAGTAAATGTAAGAGCAAATGTTAAAAATTTGGATAAAACGAAAAATGAGCCATTGTCAATTGCCAGTGAATCATCACCTCCAAAGAAAATTGAGAATACGTTACACCGAGACGTTTACAAACAAGAAGATAATCACGATATTATAAACCTCGAGTCTGACGTCACTAACGAGGTCACTGATAAATATGGTGACACTGAACTTGACATAGTTATAGAGGAAAGTGTTGAAGATACACAAAACGACATTATAACACCGGATGAAACAGCATCCCTTATTTACGGAGACGAGGTACGACAGCCCCAAATATTTAATCCTTACGGTGATGACAATGGTATGTTGCATAAAGAACCAGGCGAAATTATGGAGACAGCAGCGGGCTTTGTACCGATTCCTATTTTCAGAAATAGACAGAAACAAAGAAGGCGCTTCGCTACACGAAGAAATTTTGGACCATTGCCATATAGATTTCACTTCTTTTACACGTATCCATTCTACCGCCCCAGCTCTCTAAGGTTTTATTAAATATAATATTCTTGCCAAATAAACATTACAATTTACGGAATATTTAACAGGATTTTAATTATTAGAATAAAAGACATCTACAATTTTATTAAGTATTTATTTTTAAAACCTATACACCTATAAGCTTCCATATGTTATTGATTCAACAATTCGTATTTACACCAGTAAAAGGATTTGTTTATTAAACAGTATTAGGAAACATTGTAGACAACAACACTAAATTGTATTTCATTCATGGCAATTGGGTTAAAAATTCCCAAATACAGATTTCATTTATATTTTGTAGTTTATTTTTTTTTTTAATGTAAATAAATAATTATCTTACGACACACTAAAACATTTTTATATATATTTACAATCACAAAATATATAGTGACGTATTTTATTACAATTTTCAGAAGCTTAAAATAATTCCATTGAATAAATAAATATACCATAAATATAGAGTATAGGTATGGTTTATAATATCTATACAAGATTGTTAGTTCTTGTACAACTTAAAGCTATGAAGTGGCATCATCAACTTATTTACCAGGTCCTACTAAGGCCTCGTCCATGAGCTCATCGTCAGTTATGCATGGCGAGTTAGAGTGAGGCGACGGTGCCACTAAGGGCGAAGGGGCCGGACTCTTGGCAAGTTGCAGCGCGAGGGCTGGCGACGCTGGGTATACTGGCCGCACGGCAACCATTCCCGACACTTTACTACCAGACGAAGAAGAAAAATCTAGCAACATTTCAGCCGCTTCTTGAGGCGTGGTCGCCCCACTCCTCGCTACCGTACCACTAGCCGGAGGTTTCATGCATGAGTCAGCACCTTTCCTATCTTCAGAGCTCCCCTTAGGTGCTGGAAACCCCTTGGCCATGTCAGTTTTAAAATCTAACGGCATCATTGGATACGCTCCTGAATACCCCTCTTTCGAATCGTCTTTACTTCTTTGAGGGCTCTCTCCTTTCCCTAGATTTTCTAAGTTTTTTGAAAAATCCGTCCTCTCAGACTGTTCCAATTTACTGGAAGGTACAGTTTTGGGACTCATTGCGCCCATGTTGAGTAACGGCTTAGGTACGTTCAAAGGGTATCCAGACTTCTGGAGAGATTCCGCATTTCTGGTGTTAGTGTTGTCAAAGTGGGAAAATGGAAACTTGTTCTGGTCTATGGATCGCGCAAAATCATTAACCAAAGAACGACTATCGTATTGCGAGACCGGACTATTTTTGTCCGGGGTGTTTTGGTTTTTTAACTTCGGTATTTGAAATTTGCTGGTATCGAGTGGTTTCATCAGTCCCTCGACAAGAAAGTTAGCTTCCTTGGAAGCTTTAAATCTATCCCCATCTACGTCATCCCTGGAGCTGCTTGGACTAGAATGACGTTCAGATTTGGAGGAAAATATTGATTTTTCAGAGTTGCTCATTAGTTTGGTTCTAACTTTTTCCCTTTCTCTGTCCCTTATAATCTTGGACATGTCGGAGTTGCTGTTTTTTGGTGAACCAGAACTTTGTTTAGATGCTGATTTAGTCAGATTTATGCCGGCGCCGCTGCCACTTGAAGATTTGGAGTAAGGAGTCTTTGGTATACTGTTCGAGCCAGTAGAGTCGGATGGACTGGTATTGTTTTTAGGAGGCGTAGAGCTAGTGGACAAGCTTGATTTAGAAGATTGCATTGCTTGTGTTTTTTTGGACGCCGGTCCACTTATAACACCTGGCTTTAGTCCCGTGTGAGTTTTAGGGGAACCTTGGCTCGGTGGGGTTAATTGAGGTGAGGATTGCTTACTAGAGCTATAATTCAGTTTGGAGTTGTTAGATGATTCTTTAGACCTTGTTTTGTTAATAGTGATCTTCATTCCGTCCGAACTTGGTTTTACCATATATTCTTGATTTTTGCTTTCGCTTATTTTCAAACTACCACCGGCTGTACTACTTTTTGGATCTGCGAACTTGCTCGCACCACTAGACTTTCCACTCCCAAGATCAGGATCGGCGCTGTGATGAGCCGATTTCAATTTATCGATCACTGCACTTAGAGATCCTTTTCTGTTACGCGCCTGACTCGGCGCGTTTGACTTATTCACTTCTATATTGGGAGGCGATATGAGCGGTTCTGCTACAGGACTGTCGCATGACACTGGTGTAATTTCGAGTTGTTTCAACTTCATTGGGTTTTTTAACTTGGGACTGCTGCGATCGGAGCTGGAAAAAGATAAGCCGGAATGCTTCTTCTCCTTATCCCTAGACGTCCCTGAACTGGACCCGTAGCTGTCTTTCGAGATCTTTTTTGACAAATCATACCCTGTCGTACCCGATTTACCAGACGGGGACCCGCTGGTTGCTGACTTCAATGTCGACATACTGGGCTTCCCCGAACCCGAAGAACTGTGTTTAGGTGAGGAAATGCTGTGGTTTTTTGGACTCGAATACCCTGTGAGATGTTTGGGGCTATTCTGGACAGGTGAATGCCGGGGGCTGCTGTGGTGGCTCGATGTACCTGTCGGCTTGCCCAAACTTTTCACAGAGCTAGGGCTAGAGGATTTTGTTATCGATACAGACCTGCCGTGAGTTGGGCTTGGACTAAATTTTCGTAGAATGGAGTTTGGGGAAGTCGGACGCATGGGAGAGCCATCAGTGGGTTTTATACTCACTGAAACGGGTTTTGTCAACGGATCTTGTTTCGGTGGGACTTTTTCAGGTGGCCCCATGGAGTCGTCTCTGCGTCTTTTCTTCTTCTTCTCTTTACTGCGTTCCTCGCTGGATTTACTGGATTTCTTTTCCGACCTGGATTCGAGTGATTTAAGCTGTGATGATGTTATGGGTGTTATAGTAATTGAACTGGGTAAAGTTGCTGGGGCGGCTGCAGATATAGGAATTATTTCAATGCCTGGACGCCTGTCAAGGCACAGCATCGAGGATATATTGGATCCCGAGCCGGTATTCGCGGCGTTGGATGTACTGGATCCTATGGGAGTAATGCTTACTGAAGATGGCATGTAGGATTTACCGTCTGTGAGGTCCAATAGCAAGGACGACGCGCTTCTACTTCTTGATTCCAATTCTTTATTTTTTAATTTTTGCCTTTTGTGCTCAGACTTGTGAAAAGAATTCCTGAAACAAAAATAATAAATCATATAAAATAGCTGTATTCAAATAAACGAAATATCATTGGGCGTACAAATAAATTTCCGCCCTTTTGAGAAAGATGGCGTGGCACGGGGTTTATGTTAGAATTTACAGATGGTAACCGGCTTGAACATAAGTTTGTTCATTTCAGAACAACGTAACCCTATCCTATTATTATGTTCGCAAATGCATCATATTTTCTTCATCTGAAAATATCTAAATTTGAGCCACACTTAGTTGGCTGTGAGCTTTTAATACTTTAATTTAAAAAAAATTGCCGCTGAGACGCATATATTGCTCGCAGAAGCATATATTGCCTTGAGTGGTCTCAAAAGTTTAAAAACGATGATTTTGGCGTAAAAGACACAAGATTTACGACGAGACAGATTTGGAGAAATTATTGGAGGAAGATTCGTCTCAAGCAAAAGAGGAACTTGCATTGACACTAGAAGTCACTTACAAGCCGTCTCACACTCGTTTACAAACACACTCTCACAATATTTTTTTTCTTTTACAAAAACGTTGGACACTTATTTGTACACCAATTAAAAAGATGAAAAATCTGAAAGCCAACGAGCTAAGCTAATAATACTAATAAGGTAATTAGGAAATAACACAGTTTACAACATTTTATGCAGCAATTTTGTGGGTGAAACCACTTGTGATTTTCACGTACCGAATAATATCTTCAGCATCGCCATCATTGGAGTTGTCCATGTCCGAGGAGTTTCTGTGGTCCTGTGCGCTGAGAGCGTCGACTGGGTCCATAACCGACAGCTCCAGGTCGGAGGCGAACTCGTTCTGCGACACCGACGACTCGGGCCCATCCTCGTTGGTGGAGTTGCTGTTCATTGTGTTCTCGTCCTCGTTGACGTACTCCGAGTTGTCGCTCTCGCTCTCAGAGTCGGCGGCCTCGATGATCCCCTGCTTCCCTTTCTTCTGGCTCGCCGACCAGATGTCGGTGTCGGATTTCCTCTTCTTCGACTTCCGCTCGTCGGACAACTGCGATTTGGAGTCGCTGGTGTTCGGGTCTTGGCACATCATGGACAGATGGTGCTGCTGTTCAGAAAGGTAAGCACCTGAAAGGAGAGTTATTACTTGAGTAAGGAGTGATAGAAAGTTGGAGTTTTAATCTCAGACGGCAAATATGCAAATTTTAATGCAAAAAGATACGCAGACCATCTGCTTTTCACTGAAATACACTGGACACAATAGCTAGCTGAAACGAAACCCAATTATTGTGGGTTACATACCTCCCTGATGCGTGTTGAGGTTGGTAGGGTAGAGGGCGCGGCCGTGCAGGCCAGAAGGCTCATGCTTGAGGTGTTCGTCCCCTGGGTCGAGGCCACCCATACCGCAGTTAAAATTCGAATCCAAAGCCGAATAGTTGCCATTCATCTGCTTTGTGGCCGCCTCCCGATCCCAGATTTTCACTAGGGATCTAAAACATTTAACGATTTTGATGATTGATAAATTTAAACGGTAATTTTTTAAAATGTAAATGTCATCTGTCACACTACATGTGACAGATGACATTTTACAAACAAAAACCAATCAAACATTAATCGCTACTACGCGGGGACTGTGGTTTTTATATATATTTATTGGTATATCATATTGCAATATCAATTAATACATACATGTTTTTAGAATAAAAACACATACGGCTATTATGTAATATTCACACCGGCTTGGGACCCCCAATAAGTTTAGTCAAAAGCGGACATCAATAGCTGGCGATGCCTACCGCTCTAGGTATATTTCCGATAATGAATTAATACAGGTTAATAATGACGATGACACACATGAAATGCACAAAATGCGTCCCGCGATTTGTAATCGATCAATAACCTCCCTTTTTGAAATCGGTTAAATAAAAAAGTATATCTATGTGCTATTCCAGACTATAACCTAACTCTTTGCCAAATTTCATTTAGATCCGTAGAGCTGTTCTGGCGTGATTGAGTAACAAACATCCAAACAATCGCATTTATAATATACTAATGTACCCGCTAGCAAAATCTAGCCCGCTTCGCCTAGATCGGCCAGATTTTGCTTTATATTATTTAAACAATAAACTTACATCATTAAATATTTAATTTAACTCTCACAATATATTAAATTATTAATTTCTATCCATATTCATTCTCTTCTCGAGCGGGTGAAGATCATTACCTACACCCATGTACATATCAGTAAATACAATATCATTGTTATCATTTATACAAAAACATATCTGGCTCAAGTTAATGTCAGATATAAAACTTACCATATGGTATACTTTATTATACTTCAATATGGTTCATAATGACATAAATATACACAACGCATGTGTGTCAATACAAATTTGGGTTATAAAGCAATAGAATGTCATCATAGAAAATAAAAGCTGTATTTGACAGTTCAAAAAGAGGAGTGCTCCGATCATTACCAAACTACAGGATTACTTGCCAGGTCAATCTGAAGATTCCCTGAAAGTTTAATTGACATTGGTCCAGCCGTTTCGGAGATGGATGGATATGGAACATACCCACACACTTTCTCTTTTTATATATATAGATAATACATTATATATTAGATAATTTTTGTGAAGTAAATGTTATCTCACCTCAAGGTGATAGGTATGGAGTGACTTTTCTGCAGCACTCTGCTGATGTATTCGTCAACCTGTTCCCTGGGCGGCGAGTTGAGCGTGTACACGGAGGCCCGCGGCGCCGCGGGCTCCGCCAGGTCCAGCTCCACGGTGGCCATGCTCTCGTCTAGAGGATGCTCCAGCGATATGGATATGTGTTGCCAGGACAGCGCGCTCACTTCGAACATTACCACCTTCTCCAGGTCTATCACTGGAAATCAGATAATATATATTAGTTTCATTACAAATTAATTTACGTGTAAATCTTCAAAATAGTTAGTTACAATGTTCTGGTCCATCTCTTTCTTTTCCACATTCATGTTTGTTGTCGCTAAGGCGTATTTGCCGAGTCTTGGATTGTCATAAACTTACTAATATCTCAATCAACAAGCATTTTTTACAATTTTAGAAGTTCCTTGATATATCATCGGAAGTCCTTCTTTTCTATGCAAACAAAATTAACATGAGACCTAATTGAAAATACTATTCTAAACAAAGTTGGCATAACTTGTGGCGTTGATCGATCTGTCCTTAATATAGTCTTTTTCTTCTTCGTCGCTTGAGTCTTTACAGACTCATCGTGGTTTTCACGTATTAGGTATCAGTGACCCGCTCACAAGCCGCCGCCACTCCTCCCTGTACGAAGAACCATTCCAACCATCTTGTGCCGAATGGTTTAGGGTACGGTCTGCGAATCGAAAAGTCGTAGGTTCGAATCCACCATAAGACTATTGACGTGAACCATCTCCTGGCACAAGCCCTAAGCTTAGTTGGAATGATTAAAAGAATGTTAGTAATATTTTATGAAAAAAAACAAATATTGCTAGCTTTATTTAAAAAAAAACATCTTGTGCTAGAAGAGGTTTCACCTCAATAGTCGAACTGTTTTTATGTTTCGCAGATCGTAAACGAAGCCATTTGAATATTGTTACTTAAATGTATCTTACGTTGTTTATTCTGTAGACGCACGCAGGAGGCGACGAGCGTGTTGAAGAGTGCCTGCTGCCGCAGGTAGGCCATCAATAGCGGCACGTGCGAAGGGTGGGTGAACGGCACGCTGTGCGCCACGCACCCTTCCAGACCGCGCGACTCACACACGAAGTAGCACTGCGTCTGCTCCGGCAGGTGCTGCACACACACACTCACGCATGTCACTCAACCTCTTCCGCTTTATTCGTTAAATAGCTACGACCAAGCCGTGGTTCAGCCCTCTCGGGCGCCGCAGGATCTCAATGCATAATAAGAGCTCGGGGATGAGTGCATAAAATTAAAAAAAAAAAGACTGATAAGAACTGTGATACTTTGTATGAAGCGGGTCACTGTTTAAATAAAATACAGACCACAAAAAGTCCTTTGCTGAGATTCAACTCGATAGTCTTGCCCGGGGCGAGCTTGTTGTACGCCTGTTGAGCCACCAAGCCTAGCATCGGCTTCGCATTGGACCAATCGCCACTCACCTCCACCTGTGGAGTACAAATCGTTAGCAATTTAACTGGCACTAAATAAAATAAGATACAATAATATTTTTAGCAAGCTTACTTCAAATCAATCATAACTGAATACCTATTAAAATCTACTAAGTGCGGATGCTCCTTTTCCCCCCCAATATCTTAGTGTAGGTATGAAGATCTAACGTTAAAGTTTTTTAAAAGAAAATCACTTTCCTAAACTATATCAGACCATCGCCCATACACCATGTGTGGCGATGGTCTTACCGGACGGGACCTTATACAAGTGCAACTGTTCGACTTTTTTAAATTAAATTTTGTGTCGAGGAATTCAAAGGGAGTGTGACATCTGATGCAAAATTGACATTAAAATCAGAATTTAGTCATAATTCATAACCTAATTAACGAAGATTACAGAAAACACTATACTTGTATCTATTTAATTCTCTCAAAGCTTCATGTTTGTCTATTTTTACTGTCGCTTTTTCGTTACATCAAACTTTCAAATCATAACAATGCTGAAGAAGTTTAAGTAATAATACCTCTGTAGTAGCGTGGATCAGTTTCGCAAGGCCGGAGCAGAGAGGCATGGGCTGGGACAGCTTCAACGTGAAGCACGCTGGCAACATCGCGCTATTTTGAGGCACAAGCTGCGCATATACAGGGCCATTTCTGTAAACATATAATACTAGACAATGCAACTGCAAGTATTTCGTGTCTATTATTTTTATAGAACTTAGTTATGTTAGCAATAGGCTAATGGTTTAGGGTACAGTCTGCGAATCCTAAGGTCGTATGTTCGAATCCACCATTCGACTATTGACGTGAAACATCTCATAGCACAAGCTTAAACTTAGTTGGAATTGTTAACACGAATGTTAGTAAGGTTTTCTGAAAAAAAAAACAAATATTGCTAGCTCGATTTAAAAAAAAGTTGAAGTTATTTGTTTGTGGCAATGTGACAGAGGACTTTCTACCTCTGGCTGTTCTATTGTAGAAAACATTCGCAAGTTTTTATTAATTTTCATCGCCATTCATCGTAGGTTATATGTTAAAAGGCATGCTATATGTTAACAATCAATGTGGATTTAAAGCTACAATCTTATGGTTAGCAGACCATACCCTAAATAATTGGACTATTGAATAAATTTAAGATTATGAAATAACATGTATTAACATTTACCCTTTTGCTGGCCTCTGACCGCCTGAAATAATGGGAGATAGTTGCAATTTGTTGGGTGAAGATCCTTCTAATAACACGGTAGCAGAGTACCCTACTGGTGTATGAGAGGGCGCCACTAGTGAGGCAAGACCACTGGAGGCTGCTGGTCTACCCATTGTTAATAGCTCTGTTGTTAATGGTTGCAACCCTTTATCTTTATCTAGTAATTCATAGGGTGATACAAAGTATGTAAGACGCATGGCATGTCCTGAAATTAATAAAACCATAAGTAATTGATATTATACAAATTAACCACAAGTGCTTTAAAAAATTAAAACTAGACATGTTAAAATTACATAAGAATATATTTGATATGACTTTTCTCTCAATTTTGGGAAGAAATTCAATAAGTAACAATGTATGGTAACATACTTTTATTACATACTGGCAAGTCATTTCAAAAATAAGTAAGTAATTTCAACACCTTCCGCATTATATCGTATCTTTTAGAAAAAAAATTGTTTATGGGAAACAATTGTAATTGTGATTCTTCACTTCCAATTAAAAATATCCATAATTAAAACTAGCCTATTTACAGTACTTTAAAAAATTGCATAGATTTGTGTTTGGCGAGGTCATACAACAACCTAGCACCCACTTCTCACACACCTTTGGATGTTGAATTATGGGACACCTGTCTATATATTCGTTATTGCAATGCATATTGCATCATCCTCATGTCTAATATATACATACCTCCTCTACGTTTTTGAAGAAAACCGATAGGACTCTTGTGAACCTGAGCCCATGGATCTTTGATGAAACTTTGTAGCTGTCGTAGGGTGCATAAATCTTCTTCTAAACTCTGCAGTGCACTGAAAGCTTTGCATTTCACCTGCAATATTAATAATAGTAAGATAATCAAGTGATATCAGCTAATAGTACGATTATTATAAACATCTTGCTTTATAGATCTTAAAATAAGTGAGTGTGTTTCACTTCATAAGGCACACATTCAGAATATGAATATGTATACACTAGAGATGAAACGGATAGTAGTGTGGCCGGATACCGGATATTCGGCAAGCTACTAGGCCGGAGCGCCGGATATCCGGCTGCCGGATATTCGGCCCTTTATTGCGTTGACGCGATCAGTTTGATTTGAATATTGGCGCGGTAAACGAGATCGGATATATTCAGGCGCATTCGGATCGCACGTAAGCTGAGTCGCCTCTCACCAACAAATGCGGAAAATTTGGTATTTATTCACCACAATTTGCCACTTGTTAATTTTGAGTAATAAACTTATAATTAATAAAACAAACATTTTTGATGTGCGATTGTAAAAATTAAAAATAAACGGTGTCCATAACCTATTGGAGTATGATTGATTTGCCTTGAGTAAAATAATGAGATTTTTTTAAAATTATACTATCCGGTATCCGGCCGAATACTGGATTACTATCCGGTATCCGGCCGGATAGTGAAAACAAGGCCGGATAGTTACCGGATATCCGTTTCATCTTTAGTATACACATAAAAACGTCAAGTTCATTGCTCAATCAGGATTCAAGTGATAGCAAAGTAACGACATAAAGCTACAATAGAGGAAGAATGTTACAAACATAATTTACTTTAAAATATTTCAATTATTTATACAAAATATTGCATTTTCACAATATATATTAATTTGGATTACATATTGGAATAGAAATAACCTCTCAGACATCTACCAATTTGGAGGTGTACATTACTCACCAGGCATTATACAGAGGTAGGTACTCCACTACAGACGGTATTCTGCAAGATCATGGTATTTATCTGGCTTAGGATGAACTGACATTAATCTTTTGCATATACCTAGTCCAAAACAGTAGGCGATTGACGCGTAAATAATATATAAATTATGCTAATCTTATTATGTGTATATAATGGAACAGTAACCTTCTTTTCTGCATTTAATTGGTAAACAGCTGTAAGACCTTCAAGTTGAGCTGTAAAATCAGCAAAATCTCCTCTAGTTATACTCGCTACCATTTCCTCACAACTCTGTTGTTCAATCTATAAAGAAAAACATAAATTGTAAAATTGTAATATGTACTCACAAAAAACATAATAAAGCTAAATGTATCTTTTTTTATGCTTTCTAAGCAAGTGCTTGAATATGATCCCACCTGATTTCTTACATATAAAATTTCCATGTCACAATATTAGTTACCATACTGCTCCGAAACAGACAGAATTTTATAAAATAAATATTTATATGAATATTCAGTAGGTTTGAGATTCGGCTACTATTTTTCATATACCTAAGTAATAAAGGTTGTGCATCCCACATTTATTTTATGGACAAATATTTATTTTTAATTTTTTTATAATGTAGCATTAAACAATACATACAACCCTAAATTTTCACCAACCACTGTTTTTTTATAGTCGATCAATTGATAAATGACTGTTTGATACTGCTATATAAAACATGATCCATGGCCAAAGGAAGAAGTAATTTTTTAAATTTTGACTACCACAACAATCACTAAAAATAAATTTGATGACAAAATAGTGTTTGTCGGGTCAGCTAGATATATAATTAATAATTAAAAGTGGCAAATAAATATCAAATACAAAAGGTGTATATAAAAATTACAATTCAATTATAACTGAATATTTTTAAATCTTACCTTTCCTTCATGATGAATTTTCACATCTTTTACGGAGCCTAATGATTCAACCAGTATTTCTAGATAAAACATATCTGATGATATGAAAATATTTACTCCTGTTGTGCCCACCACAAATTTTAATCTAAAATAAGTCAATAAACATTATATTTATGTAATTACAAAACAAAATATCTATGGACACAAATTTTTGGACGTCTATGGACATTGAAAATTGTTTTAATAGATTTAATGTATACATTCAATCTAATTTGCCAAAATGGTTGCCAAATGGCCTGTTTTTGTTAGCATGTTTGTGGGTGACAATAATCACTAGATATCAGACGAGCTTCATGTTCTGTTCAGAACATTTTTTTACTTTAACCACAATCAAATCAATAAGTTTTATTAAATAAACTAACACAAAGCAATTTCAGTATAGCTAAACCATTCCGCCTGCGAAACACACCAATGCATTGAACCTAAGCAAATTACAAATTAAGACTTGTTTGTCTACCACATGGCCACAAATAATGTTGGCGTATGTCGGTTACCGACAAAAACCCAATTCTTTAAGCAGACATCTAGGCGGTTTTTCGAGACTGCCACCAAACATTCTAACAAACTTCTTGTAAGTGCCGCCACTTATAAGTCTTTCTCTACTAATTCCGTCGCGTCCCCTGGAGGCCGAGACACGTTCTCGACGATCCGGATGACGCGACGCGATGACCATTGCACAGGCTAGATCTTAACAAATTCATAAACCATTCGCGACCGTCGATTAGATCATCCGTGAAATAGCAACCGACAGAGTCGTGGTTTGGGCCTCTCGAGCGCCCTTGAATCGGAATGTTTACGCGTAACATAGTAACCACCCAAGCCGAGGTTTTCACCTCACCGGGGGGACCCTTGTGTTGAGTGACTACCGATAGAGGTACAGGTTAAGGGACCTAAGAGCTATGCCACCTCTTAATCTGGTGAAGCAGTCAAGGCCAGCTTCTCTGGCCAATCTGTGTAGTTCCTCAAAACAAAAAGTCAATAAAGTCAGATAAAAGGCTTGTCATCCTCTAAATTTTACGCTGTCATAAGAGACGCACTAGACAAAATTCGGTAGGGGCAGATCATCCGCTGCAGATACAACTCTCAGGGTGACCATAATCCTCAGACATGAGGGGCCAACACTAGAGAGAGGAAAACCATTCCAAGATATTATGTTGAGACTACTGTACAAACAGAGTGAACTCTTAGAATAGTTTTAGACCAATATAGTGATAAGAAGTGAAGATTCATTAATTTCTCCAAAGCTACTTGTTACTTTAAAATGATTTGAAAATATCAAAATAATTGTATTAAATTAATATAAAAAATACAAACCCAAGCTGTCTTGACAGGCATTCAAGTCTTTCTAATAGACTTTGGAGTGAACTAACTTTTATGCAGTGTTGTAAGCTGTCCAGGCACCTCTGAAGGATCTGTTTATCTGCACTGTCTACTGCCCATCGTTTATCCTGTTCATGTTAAAATATAAGTTATTCCAAACCAGTGTTATCAAGTTACAATAAGAAATTAAATAAACAAATTATGTCACACCCTAAGTAATTGGGATCCAATCCAACAGTTTTCTACTATTAACTATAAAGGACTATCATATCTTTCAAATGAAGGTTGAACACCAGAGGCATTAAATTTTTAAATAAAAAAATGGTTTAACATTAAAGTTACTTGAATAATTAAAAGGTAAGAACTCAATGTCTATTAAGACGTGGGTGTAAATCACAGGTAAATTGGTCGAAAAGTGTTTCAGTAAATATAAACAACATACCAGTAATGCCATTCGAACAGCCTTCGAGGCTTCACTTAAATTTTTATATTGTGACGTCTTGGACCTCAATTTTTCCATAAGAATTTCTTTTTGAAGCTCCTTTGACTTATCCATAAGGCCATTAGTTGTCGCCATGGCTAAAGGTTTACTTTCCGTCATGAGTAAAAAAACTTGATTAGTAATAATGCAACAACAAACAAAATTGATAACACCAGTAGATACGATCACAGATGTCTTTTATGTATAAATGCTTTAAGGCTCTTAAAACAAAATTCTACGACACCTGTGTCTATAACAATTGTTATATGATTTCCATGTATATTATTATAAAATACTAAATGTCTTATTTCTTCTGTATAAATAAATTTTATGATGTGACACAGGTGGACCAGAGCAAGCAAGCAAACTGTCAAATTCATATGAGATGCCATTTGCTACAAAAGTGATTAATGGGGTTGCCATTTTGTATTTAATAATTCTCTGTTTTCTCCTATGTGGTTCGGGAATTTGTGAATAAGATAAAAATAACATGTCACAGTCATATATTACATTTAATTTAATTTCATAGTAGGTATGTATTATCCAGGCACTTTAAAGATAGAATTTATAATACTTAGTCTGTATCTTATACCTATAAGAAGACCTATATGGTGTAAATGTAAGATGTATTGTGTTCCGTTATTTTTATGTATTTAAAGTAAATTTGAGTTTAACACCTTTTTACTTACATGGAGCTTTTGATTCACTTCAAATATGATTATCCTTTTTAAAAAAATTAAACACAAGCAACTTATTTTGTTGAGACTAATTTTAGTATCTTCCAAAATAAGTAACATTATGAGGAACTGAAAGTACCCAATGCTTTAAGCTGACTTTTACTGACCAACCCGAATGATAGGTGTCATAGCTTTTAGATCGCTTAGCCTGAACCTCTTTTGCTAGTAACTCGACACAACGGTCCCCCGGTGAGCAATGTATTGTTGTTTAACATACAATTTTTTATTCCTTCCTGATGCATTACACCAGATACGATCTGCCTGTTATCGTATCCAGCCATCTTCAGGTATTTTTATAAGGTAGTCGGTCCATTTGGAAGGATGTAGATTTTCTCTGATGATATTCATGTACTATATTCGAAGACTTTACTCCACCAACCGCCGTTACTGACACGGCAGATGTGGTCGGCCAATACATTTTTACTCCTCGTTGTTTGACCGATAGCAATTAAAAATACTGGTATATATGTGTGTGAATTGACATCTCAATTCTCTAGGAACTCGATATACCTAAATGCATTTGGGTAGTGTCATAATTTTAAAATACACATAACTGAAATATGTGTGTAGACGGAATATTGTTCATCGATCGTTTAGACTGCAGGGAAAATAGAAGGGTACCAGGTTACGAGATATATCTACCACCATCTCCCGACCAGGTCAGAGCGGCAGTGGACGTCCATTGTGTGTGTGTAAGTGATGAAGACTTCCATTTCATCAAACGCAGTGGGTTCAAAGTGGAGGAATCTTTAGAGAGCTGTGCCCAGCAGTAGGACATATAGCTACATGGTGTTACTTGCCATCACACGTTGACGGAATAAAGATACAGTGAAAGTAAATGGAAATAGAATAATAGAAGTTACTGAAGTTGTAAATTCTTAAAAAGACGCATTTGCGAGTGATTGGGTTCAATTTTGCAAATTGTTTTATTCAGGTATCCCTGTCACGAGCGTGAACTAAAGGGATCAGCGGAGTAAGTGAAGCGGGGACTTTACAATCTAATTATGGTTGCTTTTTACCCTTTTAGTCTCTTTGAAACATAAGGATCGAGGCCCCACTTTGATAAAGCTGACGCGAGCTTTTATGAATTTTTTGATTCTATAAGAAATGAAACCTATTTAAAAACAAAATAACAAGCTCCCTGCTCCTTAAACCTTCATAAAAAAACCTTTTAACAACAATCATTGTACACATTTCACCAAACTTATTAGGTACCATAAATGTTCGCTGGTGAGCCTATCGCCCCATACACCGGCCACAAATTGTAGCAATTGATTTGAAAGAAGCCTACTGGGGTACGAAATCGCTAATGTCAGATCCTAAGTCAATCGAGTCCCTCTTAAAAACCCTTTAAAAATCCGCTGAAACTGTAGTAATTAAATTAAGACCACGAGTTTTTGATTTTTTTTATTTGAATAAAAATCCATAAATTAAGTTTTATTTTTATATAAAATAGGATTGCTATTTTTATTTAATCTTGCTTCTGACTATATAGGATCATAAAGTAGACAGATCATTTTTAAATTATACCTCTTTGGCTTATTAGGAAAAAATGACGATAGTGAATTTTTACGATAAGCACACACACCGACATCGAAATCGACATCACAAAGTTGTTATTTGCAAATGTAAATTATGTTTAGTAATAAATGTATTTTACGAACGCAGAGGCACACGGGATGAAAATTTTAGAGTTACATAATTATGTACATAAATACATAAACCAGGTTACGCTTTATTTTACCCTATTATATATGTATGTATACTAGTGGAATCCCTATAGTCTAAATTCTACTTTAACCCGGAAATGGTCACATTGAAACATCTCATAAATCGCAGTTCGTAACTGATATGACGAATTTGTTAGGAATTATTCTTTTTAGGGAAATAAATTTCTCAAACCATAGACCACAATTATGTAGTTGTAGTCATTCCAAACAACCAGTATAATAGTAATGTTTTTTAAGGATTTGATGCATTCTGTATACATAAATACAAAAATGATTAGCTCTTTGCACTCTTTTACTATATAAACAATAAGTGTGGTAAATTTCAAACTTCTCTGCGCAATTTTCGTAAGAAGGAGTTTTTGCTTCACGTATTAACATAATGATTTTCTCATTGTTTGTCACTTGTAATGAGTAACCTCGCGTACAGATTGTCACACAGTGTATCTACGGCGCGACAAGACATGTAGAAACAGAACTTAATGGGAAATAGATTGGGATGAATGTTCGTTTGTTTTATCTTACGCAATATTCATTCAAAGCGTCCAAAGCCTAATGGCTTAGGGTACGGTCTGCGAGTTGTTCGTGGGTTCGAATCCAGCATTTGACTATTGACGTAAACCATCCTCTCCATTATATTTGGAATTGTTAAAAATAATATTAATGATATTTGTAGAAAAAATATATAGATGTTTCTTTTTTAAAAACATAGCTTATATATTATAAGTAATGAAACACATATATTTGAAATTGAATGCTTATGCGTCAGTTTAATTTGTTCTATAGTCAAGCAATTAATGGTTCAAATCAATTGTGGAGCAGCAACAATGGCTAATGCTGTTAAATTAATTAGCCGACATAATTAGTGTATCAGCCAGAATATCACCATAGGTATACCTACGGCGTTGAGGCAATAAAAGTCCTGAACCCTACTTAAAGGGCGGCTACGCTTAAGCTATATACGTCACTTTACTGGGTACAGTCCCTGTACATAATAATATACAAAGAATGTTATGGTCTAGTGCGCCTCTCGATCATAGTGCGGTTTGATGAAGTAAATACTCCAGGTGGGGTATACCACCCTTTGTACCAGTTGTTTTCACCACTTTTTCAGACCTTACGATCGAAGTAGTAAAAAAAAAAAACATATTTTTAACCAACCAGAAATTGGTAATTTTTATCGTTGGCCGAACGCTAGAAAGAACTTTCAAATAAAATCGATACCAACAATATTATTACTCACTCAATGATGTTATCAGTATTTTAAGGGCAGAATAAATTCTGTAACAGTTATAATTAAAGAAACATATGTCCCGTCATAACCTTTTAACCTACTTTACAAATAAGGGCAGTAGCATTTTTGGGTCTGAATTGCTCTCGCCTTAAGTTTTTATTATATTTTTCGAGTAGTGTTAGTGTTTCAGACTTTCAGCTGGTATGCTCCTGAAAACATACCCATTCTGCCCTAAAAACAATTAAACGATTTTCCGATGGTGCCCGGCTAACAAGAACTTTATAGAGCATATTTCGAGCCATATCTACAAAGAGAAACCATAAAACAAATACCAACCTTTGCTGTCTATTCTAATTAATTTCTGTTTGCATAAGTAATGACAACGATGCGAAATTTTCGCGGTGTTATTTTGATAGAACATTTTGTTATATGAATTTACCTAACCTCAAAATATTCTCCTCGACGTAATACTAGGTATGAAAGTATCCGAGACACTCGTTTGTACCGGCTGTCGATAACATGTTGGAAATAAATAGAATGCATTTCAAATTGTGTCACTAGCACCCCCGTACCAGCGAGTACTGAATTAATTCTTTTTGCCGAGGATACACTACTACAATGTTATATTTCTATTTTCTTTTAAATAATTACTATGTTATTAAGTATAAATTAATTGATATTGGTGTTTTAACTGCAAAATGAAATTGTTAAAATTTGTTTCGTATATATATTTATGAATGGTAATGGTATCTCTTCCTCACGTATGGAAATGAATAAGCGCTTTAAAAAGCTAGTAAGGACGTACGTTAATGTAAATTAGAATATAAATAAAAAATTAATTATTTACTAAATTGTCATCACATAAAATAAAATAATAATAATAAAAAAATACAAACAAATTGAGAACCTCCTTCTTTTTTTGACGTATTAATGAAAAAGAGTAAAATAAGATGGGTTTATATATCTGTAGTTAAATAAATGAAATAGGTATATTAATTATCAGAATTTATAGAGTTGCCAGCATCGAATATTTGGATAGATCGTTTAAATTGTCCCTAGGACTAGTCTACTATTTACTAGTGACTTTTCATTGTGAAACCGATCTTTTTGACAGTACTCACAACAAATACTCACATACTCACGATTGGCGTGCCAGTGGTTCGTGATAGGTAAGCTATTTGGCAATGAACCAAAAGACTACTAAAAATAGCAAATATCGACCACTATGATACCAATGAACGTTCATTTTGTACACAATTGGTTTAGCAGACTCGGGGAACATACAAAAAGCATAATAATATAAGTCACGCAAATCAAATTATATTCCCGATTTTACTTTCAATTCATTCTATTTTTTTATTATTGATGTAACTTGGTTTGTTCAGCTCATTTTATTTTAATGCGAAAGTAAAGCATTCGCTCCCCCGATCTATTTTACCATCAAACGGATCGCAGATACTACAATACGACCGCTAAACATTTTCTCTTCTTTACGTGAAAGCATTTATTGCATTAATAAAAAGACAATGATGTCTGGCGAATAAATATTCTATAGACACCGAGTAAAATTGTATTATTGGATGTTTTACAGTTTATTGTCATTATTGTTTCTACGTATGGATGTGAGAGGTGATTGTGTTGGAATGTAAAAGGATAGAAGTACTCGTAGTAAAATATATACATATATATTTTTTGACGAACTATTACAGTTGGCACAGAGAAGCTGGCCTTTACTGCTTCACCGGATTGAGAGGTGGCATAGCTCTTAGGTCGCTTAGCCTCTTGCTAGTAAAATATAATAATAAAAAATAATAATAAAATCTATCACGTTCTTATAACTCTAGCGGAGTAGAAGTAGAACGCTATTCGTATTCAAACGTATTAAGTCAAATTTGTGACAGGGTCTGAGTTGTGGGATATCTTAGTAGGCTCAAATTTTTTAAGGTGATTTTTTTTACTGAATCTAAACTTAAAAGAAAATAAAGAAATAAAAAACTGTTCGATATTCAAGTTCCGTAGCTGGTGACCGTAGGAATTATTTAAAATATTAACCCTTCATAGGTTTATACAGCCGAGAATAAGGCACAGATTTTTTTTTGACGAACCAGAACCCAGGTTAACTGCTTCACCGGATTGAGAGCTGGCACAGCTCTTAGGTCGCTTAGCCTGAACGTCTATCACAAGTAACTCGACACAAAGGCCCCCCGGTGAGGGCTAACCTCGGCTTGGTTACTATGTTACGCGTAAGCATTCCGATCCGAGGGTCACGACTCGGTCGGTTGCTATATCACGGATAATCTAAGGGACATGGACACAAAACTAACTTTGAGTGCCACTTCGGGATGCGTTCGCGCTGGGAGAAGAAGTGGCCGAAGAAACTCCAGCAATGCTCAAGACACATAAAATGGACACTGCCCATAGTTCGGAGAAAGGGTCTGACGATAAGGATAGATTTGGATTTGGTTACTGTCTATGGTGGAAGGCATTGGATAGGACATGTTGCATGTTTTCAGGCTGACGATGATTGGAGAAATTTAAGGAAATTGATAATCTTAAATAACTATTAATTTCAAAATATTTACTTTTAAGGTTAGACAATACATTTATGTACTAGGGTTTTATGAAGAATGATAGATGAACTGCATACCTCTCTATTCAAATAAACTCATTGTTTTCACAAATACCTTTTGTCATATGGATGTACGTATTCACAATGTTTTATTTCGGTCTTTTACATTGTCTGTACATTTTCTTTTGCCAGGGTATGAATTGTATAAGCTTTTGAAAAACATGCATCAAATGTATAAAAGATTATTCGAATTCTTTCATCTTTAAAAAAGGTTTTTATTACTTTGTAATTATTAACATCTTACTAATTGAGAAGAAAATTAAAGTTGTAGAGGCCATATTGGTTTTATATCTGTAATACCAGAATTGGATTTTTTAATAGCCTTTTTTTTTGTTGACGGGGAGGAAATCTTCAGAAAGATACCCCGCCTTCTGGGGGGAAAGCAGCGGTTATGTGGGGTTTTTACCCACTAAAACTTCCCCGGTGGCCCTTTCCTCGGTGCATGACGAGGGGCTTCGGGATCTCACGTGGAACGCACCGGAGCCCCTCTGCACTGTGCTCAAGGAGAGCACGTCCCGAGGGGAGGTTACTCCCTCCCTCCTCTGCCCTCGCAGTGCAAGGCGACACGGGCCAGCCGATGTCTTGCCGATGCCTTGTACGACAGGCAGGGGATACCGTAGTCTTATCCTTGAGAGCCCAGAACTACAGGGCTGTTTTTTAATAGCCTATGTTATCCTGATGGCTTTTATAACGTTTCCTGATTGAGACGTGGCCTATCGCTTAGAGCGTTATGTGTAAACTAATATTACGCGTAATTTGAGGACTGTCTGTCTCCCCGCATGACAGCTTATTTTTTTAGGTCAGAGTTTGGTTTAAGAGCTCGGCCTTTTCCTTAATCTATTCCTTTTTATGCATATTATGTTTCTTACGATTTAAAAAAACAACATTCTTGTTAACATTCCAATTAAGCTAGAGCTTATGCTAGGATATGGTTCCCAACAATAGCCGAATAGTGGATTTGACCTTACGTTTTGCGCTACACATTAGCGACACTTTATAATATTATATATTGATGTGTGTGTGATGTGTCTTGTACGATCTCTGCCTAGCTCTCTGGGTGATGGGCGTGATCATATTTAGTCGCTGTATTCTTTTCAAACGCTTATAACGAGACTTAATCTAAGATTAAATAGACTGAAGCTTGTTTACGAAGTAAGTTAAGTGTAAAGCTGGAGGGCTTATCCGGGCTCAGATACAATCTTCTTAGTTCATGATTGATAGCTGGCTTTGAGGATCAAGGGATCAATGAGTACTGCGTTCTTTTGACCAGATTCCAAATTACTGATTTTAATTTGTTTAAGCTCGGTTTCTTTTTACATGTTCCATAGGATTTGCTTTCAAAGTTCTTAAATGATGTTTAAACTTGTCCAAGAGACTAGCTCGCTTGTCAGACTTCATTTGTGTTATATTAGATGAGCGTCGAATGATTTAACACATTTGAGTCGAGTCAGAGAAAGATTCAGCGTGTTGCTTCAGAGTTTCTTCTCAAACGACTTTATAAAGGGAGGAGATTCTCAATTTGTCTGTCTGTTTCTATTCTGTCTGTTTTTATTCTTTAAGGTTTGTTTCCTCATAACTGTCGACTGGCTGAACCAATTTTGATGATTCTTTCTTTATTTGAAAGCTGGTGCTTTCAGTGTGTCCCATTTCAATTGGCCAAATTCTGATAATAGTATTCATGAGAAAACCATTCAAGTCTTAAATTTGCATTAAGTATGTGCGTGACGAATGAACGAATAACTCAATATCACGTCAGCCGATTTCGATGATTCATTTTCTATTGGAAAGGACGTACTTTAAGGGTAGTTTGATGAGAGTTTGGTTAGTATCCGATTGATTATATTTCGTTATATTCCTACGATAATTAGGAAATACAAAGAGGGCGTCCACGTATGATAATGTTTAAGGTTTGATTCCATTTCAATTCGGTTTTTTACTCGTAAATAGTTTTCAAAAAAATCACTTGTAAACTTACTCGGTGTATTGTTATTTCATCCCTTTTAATAACGTAAGGATGTAAAAGGCAATGTGTCATAATCACAAGACGATTTATAGAAAAAAAAATTTAGAGAGGACCTTGGAAATCTGATTTCGTGACTATAGAGACTAAGCGCTTAAGTACAATCTCTTATATTCTACCTACTTGTATTCTATGAGGTCCTGGTACTTCCTTGTTTGTCGTTTCATTACACTGCATTAAATGACACTACCAACCAATGTATCAAACATCTAAATAACTTTTCTATTTTCGTAGCAGTCTAATGACTAAAAGCGTTCGTTACTTTACAACCTTATGACCTTAACTTAACTTTAAGTTGAAATTTTTAATAACTTTCCATTTTGAGGTCTCTTGCCTACAAATGCCACTAGGAAAAACCATGTTGCCATGGATAGCCATGGGATCAACGCCATGTCACATATGATACCGAATAAGCTTGGTGAATAGCAGACAAAAATGAGTTGAAAGAACGTAATAGCTTATTTATTTTTAATTTTTAGAAACATAGTGTCTCAACAAGCGCATTCTGCCTTTGTTTGTTTTAAATTAGAGCGATAAAGTTAATCCAAATTGAGAAGTGTGTGTCACGGTTTAAACACGCCTTCCATTTCCACTTCTTTCTGAGACTTGTCCTAATCCAAACCCTATGTGTGTTTAGACAGTATTAAGCAATTATAACTAATTAGATAGAATACAATTAATTACCTAGAAATTAAGAGTCGTAGTAGCTCAGTGTCCGGGCGGTTGCCTTATGTTGCACACGCTAGCAACTCGAGTTCGATTCCCGGTGTTGGCGCTAATAAATTTGTTGTTGAAATTTTATGTGCTGATTTACCACGCTCTCGGCGGTGAAGGAAAACATCGTGAGGAAACCTACATGTCTTAGAACATTTTTCTAAGACGTGTCCGGTTTACTAATTCGCACTACGGCCGCATGGTGGACTATGCCCTTGTACTCTCTCCACAGAGCGTGTGTCCAACAGTGAGAACATACTCGTATATAAAGGCCGTAACTTTAACTTAACCTAGAATTTATTTACTAGAAGAGAGATGCGAATTCTTTTTAACCCACTTCAGGGTTTTGAGAGGTTTGAAATGTTTATCGTTTCAAAAGATTTGGCCTCACTTAGGTACTATTTTAAATTTGTTGGCATACGACTTTGGGTTCCGAACCACAGAACCTTTAAAATTGTATGCAGAATGCTTTTGAATGACATATTGGTAGGTTTATTTCAAGCCATCTTAAGAACTCTTTCACGATTGTGAGCTTGACTGTGGAAGAAGAAAGAGAATACGCCCCAGAACTTTGTAATATATCCATAGATAGATAACTCTTTTTTTACACTAAATAATATGTATAAAGGCTTTCTTTTAGCTAACCCTTGGTAGTTAAGAGCAGGCTAAGGGTAGTGCCGCTAATAAATAAATATATATTAAGTAGATTTTAGAATCTTATATAGATAAATAAATGTATTTACATGTACACAGATCCGTTAATATATATTCATTTCATTTCAAATAAACGAGATATATAACAATTTGGAATTTTCACAATTTGAGTAGAAAATATTCGGATAAATGTGATTTAAAGACATGGCAAGCTCATTCCAGAATTTAATTGCTGTAGTAGTGTTAGTGATCAATGTTTGATCAGTTACGATGGATCGAATCAAGTGACGTCATCAATTTGAGATGGTTTGTGAATTAAGTCGTAAATCTACCTCACTGTTTCCACAGCTGTTTCGACCTTTGTCAATTATATACATTGTATTCGTGATGTGACCACGGAAAGTGTAATTCATTGGAATAAGTTATCTAATCAATAATAGTTAATAATTATAATAAAATCAATTTATTTTCGGGGAATCAAATAAAACATATGCGTCGTCTGATTTACTTTATTTATATTAAAAATAATATCATTTTAACATAACACGACAATTTTAGAGAAAAGGAACGAGTGTGAACATTATTTATTTAATAATAATTTAGGATTAAAACTACTTTTGAACATTTAAATACGAGATTAAACCCTCTTAACATTTTTTTAAAATCTATTCTAAAATTTTAAATGGACATTGACGTTTAAGTAACAACAAGTAATATCAAGCAAGCCTAGATTCCATTATCAAGTACATACGTAAAATATTCATGACAGAAAGTTTGTCTTAAAATATGACTTTGTTATCAACAAAAGAATGCTTACAAGATTATTAATTTTATCGATTTAAAAGTATTAGATATAATGCAATAGGCCAAAATCTGGAATTATATGTTAACTACATCGGTCGAATGACACAATAGTTTTAACGGAGAGGTCTGTTTAAGTTAAAAGCCATGGATCTCTTGGAGCCGATGGGGAAGTGAGAGAGGTCGATTTCGTCCATGGGGTACTCGGGCCTGTATCGCTTCTTGTCGTAGTTTGAACTGTGAACAAGACATTAATTGAACGTACGTGTTACACTGCACACACGACGGTATTGCTTAAAAGGTGGGTAGAAACTTGAAAAGATAAGCAGAAGTCAAAAATAAGGTATCACAGGGGAGTGGAGGGTGCGGGTGAACATGCACGAGCGCTTATTGGCTTTCCTGTCGTACGATACGAATAGATACGACAGCGCGCTTGTTCTTGATGTACAGTCGCTTTCTAAAAATTATGTTAATTGACTATTGTTTTAAGTTAATTTTGTGTTTTTATTGAATGTAAAGTATTTGTGATTTAAAATAATCAATATACCAATAAAAAAGTACAAACTGAAATAATTTATTCGTAATTTAGAAATGAATAATTTCGTGCCCGACTGTACACATGCGCAGCTATCCCTTCCACGTTTCGCGCAGCGGTACAGTTATTTGCCGCCAACCAAGTCAATTTGTCTGTATTTTTGTTGTATAATAGGATTTGATTTTAATTAGGTTCCATATTAATTTTGTTGGACTACGACTTTGGATTCTTTAGGTGTAGAAAATATGCTTGTTGATTGAGATATTAATAGGTTTATGATAATCTAAGTAAACCTACGACAACGGGGTAGATGTAAAAGATAATATAGTCCTATATTTGTTAGATGATATTACTTCGAAAAAGACTGTGTCCGCACGTGGTAGCGTTTTATTGGTCACGTATTATTCGATTTGAATTCGGCCATTGTTATTACTCCTAAATATAATTGTAATATTTCGTCGCAGTTCATTCCTTAAACATCCGCATCAAGTTTTTAGCAAAAGGTGTATAGAATAAATAATATACATTCAATAATTAATATTATATCAAACAAAGGATGCGGTCACACATAAAATTCCTGAATCCATACAACTCAAATGGATTGCCTTGTCAAACGCATTTTTCAAGGGACGCGTGTGAATGTCATTATTAGAATACAATTACAGGATAAAAAATCAACGTACCGTTAACTGTACTTGGATGTCTGAGCTTTGCTCAGTATTTTTTTTGGGTAAATAGTGGTTTTTTGAAATTATATTTAGATACCAATTAGATAATGATGAAATATGAATAATATTTTTCTATCCCACAGATATAATAATAAAAAAATACTGCCGCAAATCTAGTAAAACTTTTTTTTAATTTGACTTTGGCGTCATTAAGAATATTACTACTACTATTATTGCTTTTTAAAGTAAAAAATAAAATTATGTCAGAAATAAGCCACTTTCATTATCACTAACTAAGACATGATGAGAATCGGATATTGATTCCAATTATAAATTACTAAAATTTTTCGTTCTTACACTGGCGAATCAAGATAGTTGGATCCATAGACGGCGTAGTACCGCTTGGCGGCGTAGGGGAAGGGCTGGTCGATCTCGTCAATGTTACGCTTGCCCACGAAGTTGTCCAGCTCTGACCTGTATAACATCACAAAATATTAAATAGTAAATAGGAGAAATACACATAAATATATGCATTGTTTATCAAAGACGAAGTTTTAAAAAAATATTGTTCTCGGACATCCTCGTGTTGAATGCTATTTAGCTGTAAGGTCTTGGTACTCTCGTACTGTTTCACGTACTAGAGTTGTAGGCCATCTCTCTATCCAGATAATAAGTGCTTGTCATATGATTAATTCAGAAAGATATACTAAATTTTAATATTTAATGATCTTTAAGAATTCGGGTTCACCAAATCTGTATTTATATTCTACAATAATCCCAAAAGACTTAACTGGACTCCCCTTGTCCATCCAACGTGAAGTCTCCCTTAGTTGCTTCCAATATACATAATAATAATAATTTAATACCACACTCATCACACACACACACATTCATCATACAACATGTACACATTTATTTATTAATATATTAATATTAATATATATATTTTAAGTAAACTACTTTATCTTTCTTAAATTATATTTTAAATCAATTTGATGTATGGCAGTGGGAGAGGGCAGTGATTCCTGAGATACAGGACTAACTCCTAGTTCAGGAGTCAGGGACGTGTCAGAGTCGTGTATTTATTGTAAAGAAACTTTTGAATAAAGTATAATTATTAAAAAAAACCATCAGAATCCTTAGCGTACTAATAAATCAAGCGTTGTTTAATCTTTGTGTCCAAGGCAAGGCTCAAATGGCTACAAACTCAATATATATTACTATATACTCGAAAACATTCACATTAGAGTGCCATTCAAATATCCAAGGGGTCGTTGTTGTAGGATTTTTGATGTGCCGCATTCTAAAACCAACGTACTGTCAAACTCGCCCTTGCCAAGGATTTCCGCTACATCTAACCTCCTTAACAGTAAGTCCACGTCGGTTGACATTTTTTCTAATTCACGTAAGGTCTTCCGCACCTTAGTGTTAAAAATTGTGCAGTAATTTTGGCTAATTTAATTTTCTATTATTTTATAATTTATTAAAATATTTTTGTAACTATTAATAATGAAATCGTTACGTTTCTTTATAGCGAACGTTGTGTACACCTGTAATTGGCATACACAACAGAACTTAGTTTGTAAACTTGAATATTACAACAATATATGCTTGTGTAATTCTGTTGGTGTATCTTATTAAATAAATAAATAAATATATATTTAGCGATGCATCCCTGCTTCACACGGATAAGATTTATTATTTCCTCAGTTTAAGACACTGTAAATACTACATGAAAAAAGATGGTAGATAAAAAATCCATTTTGGATAGCATTTACGTAAATTCTATTTCGTGAAGTAAGTAATCAAGTCAAATGAAAGCATCAAACATAAGATCAAAAGTTAAATGTAAATATTTTCAGAGTAACAACTCACCGATCGATTTCGTCGAAATTGCGCTTGGGGTAGTCGTCTCGGTAGTAATCAGATACTGGGAACAGTAGACGCCTGCCGCTGCCGTATGGGCTTCGTGAGCAATTAGAACAGGTACATAATTAGAATTAAAAAGCATAATAATAGTCTATATATGTCCCGCTGATAGCAGGCCTTGTCTATAAAGAGAGTGTTGTCAGACTATGCAATTTTTTCCACGATGTTTTTCTTCACCGCCAAGCATATCGTAAGGCGCCGAGTCTGCTATTTGTCAGTAACGTTTCATAATGAAACTGATCTATTACAGTCCCTATCAATTTTCCTTCCATTATTGCTTTCGGAATATGGCACATTCTCACTGGACATATGAAACCCATGTGGTTAGCGAAGTAGACACTACCTAGCAGGGTTTGAAAGGACTTGAGAGCACGTTAAATTATACGCATCTATATAGTAACTTTTTGTAGGATTTTATTAAAAAAAATGATGTTCATTTTAAAATATCAGGTGGGATTGTAATCATACATTAGAGAAAGATTTATAAAAAAAACTCCATTAGAAAGAAGGAGAGACGGACGGAGACAAAGAAATGCAAATTTATAAATAAGAAGTCACTTAAAGACGTTATATTTGATTGCAAAATAAAAATACTACGTAAAAATAATTACGAAAGCGAAACAGTAAAAATAAATAAATAATTATCTACCTCGACAGAATTAAGGCAATATAAATGAGTTCTCACATCTTATTGCCCATTTATCATCCAGTTTATTCAGGTTCCTAACATATGTGACAGGCGGTAAACCTATCGCCATATTATTATATATATTTACTATTACGCAGTTCCATGACCTCGCAGTATACCACCGGGAAGTAGGGATAATTCTATGTCTCGCTCGGTGAGGTTAAATTCCATGAAAATCGTTGGAGCCTTTTAAGAGATTTCGATTATATATAAATGTACAAGAATTGCTTTTAAAGGTATTATATACAATACGTACCCGATAATATCGTATCGTCGACCTCCTGAAAATGGGAGGAAACCGGAGTGTCTGGAATCGCGCACCTCACGGACAAAGTTCCCGCCGCCCAAAGGATCTAGGTTTCGTGTTTTGTGACCTGTTCAGTGGTGACATTTAGAAATCATCTTAGTATAAAAAAGGTTAGTTAACAAATGACATATTTATCTTGAATACACAAACCTTACCCCCTCCTTCCAGTCAAATGATAGCGTTGCATTATTGTCTTGAAACATGATTTTAATATAAATAAACCGTATGTGTACTTATGAATGCACGTTAGAAGCTTAGAAGTTACACATCTCAAGAAAAACGAAAAAATCTACCAACTCCGTGGTGTCGAATAAAAGTATAACATAATAAAAAGGTTATTAATAAAACACAATTAGAGGTTTATTATTTGCAGGGTATCTATTTTAAAAACGAACGTCAAAGTCAAACAATAAATAAAGGACAAACATGTTTAAGTATCTCATATCACATTCTACACGTTGTTGGATTACTATTCACTAGTTGAGAGATGAAACGGTATTATGATGAATTCTAAAGAAAGTTTCCGTTGCCCAGTTCCAATGCTCGTACAAAGTTGTCACCGCCGAGAGGGTCCAAATTTCTAACGAAATTTCCGCCCCCCAAAGAATCTAAGTTCCTCTTAACAAGGTTCGGCCCTCCTATTTGATCTAGATTCTTTTTGACGAAGTTGCTTCCACCAAGTGAATCAAGATTCCTTACAAAATTTCCTCCTCCGAGAGAATCCAAGTTACGTACGAAGTTGCCGCCACCGAGGGGATCCACCAAACGAGCGTTCATATTAATTTGTTCTTCAGCATCACGGCCCAAAATGGTGCTTCCGCCTATTCCATGCAAATTTTTCCCGAGAGCCCTTCCAGTGAGAGTAGATCCACCGATCCCGTGTAAATTTCTATACGTTCCTTCTGTCCGTAGTGCTCCGTAACCATTCACGTTCCTTCCCAGCAAACTACTCCCACCCAGTCCACCGTTGATGTTTCTTCCTAGCAATGTACTACCACCGATACCATTTAGGTTACGGTCGCCATTTCCACGTTCATTTTCCAGCAGATATCTCAGGAAATAATCGAATTCCCTTTGTCTATAATCTGCAACAATAACTATAATTTAAAAATGTCAACTCAAATCGTAGATTATGTAATATAAATATTAATAATACCAACATGACTTACCTATGCAAGTGTGTGCAGAGGATGTACAGTGCGTAGAACATTATATTCATTGTGTGGAGACAAATTTTGTGAGACGTGCCGTTCCATCACCATAAAAAACGTGATTAAAAACGAATACAACAATACAAGGTTTGTGCATTATTAATAATACGTGTTACTCTCAATGGTTGAAAGTGCGGTTTTAAAAAAAAACGTTCGAGTACCGATCAAATAGGAGTGTAACATTTGAAAAAGGTGGTGGTAATAACACGGATAAACAGATATGTGCTTTGGGTGTGTAATCTTAAGCATTCCCAAGTGCAAATATGTATAAATTGACAGTCAATCCCTATGTTCCAATTTGTAGAATACTTGCCATTGCCGTCGTAGTGGTCAGAGCTGTGGTCAATTACGCTCCCATCTTGTTCCTGTAAAGAATTTTTTGTATTACGCCAAAAGTTCCCGTTTGGATTCTTAAATCCAATCCATTTTGTAGCAGTTTTATATAAATCATTCGAAGCAAGAGATGAGCTGTCGCAACTGCAGCAGCATAAACAGATATTTCTAGTCGTTTTATTCAGCTTTGATCAATAGCCGAATAGTTTGTGGTATGCAAAACGTAAGGTAGTCGGTTCGAATCCACCATTCGACTATTGACGTGACCTCCTAGCTATATTGGTTAACAAGTATGTTAGTAACATTTGTGATAAAAATTCTTGGCATTCTTATAAAAATATCTGAATGAGGATACGGTCGTCACTAAACACGAAACATTTTAGCATATTATTTTTTTTTAATGAAATCTCATTTGTGTAAGCTGTCTGGCCAGATTACACTCAAAGCCTTGACCGTCTCTGACAAGAAGTCACAATACTTTTTTTGACTAAAACAAATGCTTGTAATTTTTTTTTCCTAGTAATTGTAATTTGCCTATTAAAGGATTCTTCAGTCTTCAAGTCACATTAAAGTTAAAGGGAAAGATTGTAGGTGATAAGTTATGTCAATAATTTCTTTACACACAATGAAAGAGGAAGTAAATTGGTTCGTGGATCGTGGGATATTAGGAGAGAAATCTATTATACGAGATCTGTTGGTAGAAGGAAGGGTATTCAACAAAAACGGACTAAAGAGTTTTTTCTCTCTTACAACAAACATAATGCTTTTGAAACAAAACAAATTCGAGTGATGTTCATCTGTTATTGTCTATTCGTTATTTAAGCAATAACCTTGTCATTGTATTAATTAAGATTGTCTATGGAATATTGTAAACTGTAGAGATTTTGTCTTGTATTATTTTGTACAAAATAGAAGCAAAGCCCACTTAAGCCTCTTTGATTTTGTCCAAATGTTTTGATCGTATTTTCATTTGCTCATTAGTGAACAATTAATTTTGTGAGAACTGTGATTATACATTTGATTGGTAGCTTAAGTGTTTAATGTATTTTGACCCCCAAGGAGACACTCCATTGAGACCTCCGAAGATGAATTGGGAAGAAGGAAATCAACGTTCTGTTAGCAGTGCGGTATTTCTCTGAACAAATCTTCAGTCTAGTCTTTAACAACTTATGAAACAATTAAAAAAGAAATGAACGTGATGTTTTGCGGGTGTTACAAATTATTTCTAAATAGATTTTTTTCTATAAAAGAAAACTTAAATTAAATTGTGTAAATCAATACAAATATTGGAATTCCGCATCCCAATACGGTATCACCAAAAATAGTGTAATGTAATGGATTTTTGAATATTAAAATATGTATTTAAAATGAATATGCGAACGATAAGAAAAATCCGTTAGTGAATATATAACGATTTAAAGTTAAAAGTTACAGCCTTTATATATATAATATATATGTCCCACTGCTGGGCACAGGCCTTCTCTGTAAAGAGAGTATAAGGGCATAGTCCACCACGCGACCCTAGTGCGGATTGGTAGACTTCACTTGCCTTAGAAAAATTTTCTAAGACATGTAGGTTTCCTCACGATGTTTTCCTTCACCGCCGAGCGCGTGGTTAATCAGAACATAAAATTGCAACAGCAAATTTATTGGTGCCGGCACCGGGGATCGAACTCGGATTGCTAGCGTACTATGCAACAAGAGCCAACCGCCCGGACACTGAGCTACCACGGCTCTTATAACGATTTACCATGGAAAAATATAGTCTATTTTCCACCGTTAAAATTTGTCAACTTGATAAGTTACACTTTTCTGCAATTTAACCCAACCGCATTATTAATATATGCTCTGTCAAGAATAAATAGATCAAAGATAGATTGTATTTAGATAGCTGAAACTAATAATAATGGCTAACAGATTAGACAAATTCTTTCCACGACTATGAAAATTGGACCAAAGCAATTTGGAGATTCATTGCCTTCTGAATGTCATATTTCAACCTGTCATATTAAGTCAAGAACATCTTGGATCACAAATTCCTATTAGGTATTAGGTAGGTATTATTGAAGTTTCATTGACGGGGCTTATCACATATCATAAAATAAATATCATGCTATTTTTATTTAAAAAATACAGATGAATTCCCTTCCTTTTTTGAATTCATTTAAAAATAATAAGATGAATCGTTCATTTACTATATGCATATATGTATATGGTAATACGTAATAAATATATATCTACATTTTAGTCTCATCTATCTTCATAGTTGATCTAAGGCAACCTATGGACAATGGTGTTCTAGATTTAAAAATCTTACCCTGTGTGGTTCGGCATTGCAACACACCAGTATGGCTGCTATGGCAACCGCCATCATTCTCCCGGCTCGCATCATTGTACCTAGTTAGAAAAACTTTTTGTACTGTATATGTTTAAATATTAACTATAAACATAAGAAATAACTAATTTAATTTTATTTCAATGTGTTTAAAAAAAATTAAGTCTATAAATATATGTCTCATTGTCAGGCACAGAGGGCACAGTCTGCTAAGCGGCCCGGACGGACTTCGATTGCTGTAGAAAATTTTCTTTTCTATTTATTAATTGTTTCTTCACAACGTTTTCTTTCCCCGCCGAGAACGTGGTAAATCAATCAGCACTTAAAATTACAACCAACAATTTCATCGGTGCCAGCGTCAGTGATCTTTTTTTTTTATGACGAACTACACAGATTGGCCAGAGAAGCTGGCCTTGACTGCTTCACCGGATTGAGAGGTGGCATAGCTCTTAGGTCGCTTAGCCTATTGCTCTATTAGATTAGCTTAGCTCTATTGCTAGTAACTCGACACAAGGGTCCCCGGTGAGGGGTAACCTCGGCTTGGACGGTTACTATGTTACGCGTAAGCATGCCGATGCGAGGGCGCCCGAGAGGGCCGGACCACGACTCGGTCGGTTGCTATTTCACGGATAATCTAACAGGGATCGAACTCGGGTCTCTAGTACGGCTCTACGTGTTTATTAATAGTATTTTAATTTAATGGGTAATTTAATTTTAAAATAACGTTTAGAATACGTCCCAGTGTCATAGTGACTGCCAGGTTACTGTTGTATTTAAAAAACATATATATTAATCTTATTCTAATCTTTCATTTCTCTTTCTCTCAAAAAAATCATACTAGTATTCCACCTCTTGCCCCACGGGTCAAATTCACGCTTTATGGTTTTGTATTTATTGAATTCTAAACTGTGTCAACTGCGTACAGTGAAACATTTTACGATTTCACCTTAATATCTACCGGCACAAGACAAGCAATTAAAATTGCAATTAATAATTCCATTCGTGTCCTATGAAACTCGAACGGGCACACGGATATTGAAGTGCCATCGTTCAACTTTAGAAATTGCGATGTAACGAGACGATAAGATATTTGCGAACTTAATAATGAATACGCAACATTCCGAATACTTGTTAAAAAAGCTCTAACTTCCATTTAGCCTTTTGTTAGGAGTATAGACGGATACACCAATAGTTCGCTCTTAAAAAGCTTATTGGGACTCATATGTGATAGGAGGTGAAAAATGAAATCTTCCACGCAGGTCCTGTATTTGGACCTCGGGGTGACTGTGTTCCGGGCGATTCCCGTTTCATTGGAAGCAGCGCCGCCTGCAACTACAGGCGGGTCGCTGGGTTAGGACGTTATTGTCCTTGTTAGGGGAAGCCTATCGGACTAGAAATTTATGGATCGTTCACGACCTTGTTGTCGGAAGTATGAATTCAAACCATAGTCGGCTTGCACCAGCGTGTTTCCGATTTTCGTAATTCCAAAAAATTACAATTTGTTCCGGTTTTTTTTTAAATGAACAACAACACAGATTGTCCAGAGAAGCTGACCTTGACTGCTTCACCGAATTGAGAGGTGGCATGGCTCTTCTCGGTCGTTTAGCATGAACCTCTATCGCTAGTAACACGACACAAGGGTGAGGGTAACCTCGGCTTGGACGGTTACCATGTTACGCTTTTTATTTTGTTGCAACTAAAAAAAAATCATATAATTCTCAAACATTTCATTCTAGTTAATAAAAGATATTTATTTAAAGTTAACATTTAGGTATATCATGTAAACTGTTTGACTCGGTTTGATTCGGTTTGATGGCTGTATAATGGGCGTTTATTACGACCAATAAAAATATAAAAAGCATACTTTGGAATGGTTGAATAGCTTTTTGTCATTGTTAAAGCGTATGAATAAAATTTGAATTAACACGTTTAAATTTCTCGACCGCCATAAAAAAAATTATGACCTTTTGTCATGGTAGATAACAGCTTCTCATTAAAATGGCCGCACGAACATCATTTGCGACGAGTAAATAATTTAATTAACACATACTTATAATAATAATATATATAAATGTATAAATACATATAATATATATGTATATATATATAATATTATATATATTATATATATAATATTATATTCATTTATCTTAGTAATAATATAATAATAATAAACCATTTATTCGAACCAGCACACAGAAATAGACAAAAAGAAACAAGAAGAACTTATCTACTAACAATAAAAATAAAAACAAAAAACATTTCCTTAAATACTAATTAAAATAGGTAAAAATATATAAAAGATAAAATAAAAATAAAAAGAAACCAAGTAAATACGAAAACTTGGTCTATTTGGTTGCGATGCTGGATCGAATAGGTACCAGCTCAGCATTGTGTTGGCTGTGAAGCCAACGCTGGTATTCTGCTGGTACCTATGCCTTCCCGTCTGGCCGTGTTCTGTGCTCAGGTATTATGTGGACGATTTACCAAGATTAAAGTTAAGTTAAAAGTGCAAATTACAATATAAATATAAACGACACAAAAGAATACTCAAAGCTTTTTATTTCGGGAGAGGATAAAACGGGCTATATTTATAAATAGGAATAAATAGATAATGAAATTAATAGATAATGATATGAATGAACAACGAAGCGTTTCAGCGACTTTTCTGCAAGTCGATTAAAAATGCTTTCATTTTTTTTTTGAATACGCCTACGGTTCGCGCTAACCGGATTGGGGGAGGAATGTTGTTCCAACATTTAGTAGCAGCGTAGCGAAAACTGCCCCGGAAGGCGACAAGTCTATGTTTTTGTGTAGCTAGTTCTAGATTGCGCTGCCGGACGTCACAACGCCTTCCTTCTCTTAGCCATTCAAGCTTATCGTATAGGTACTTGGGTGTAAGATGATTTATAACATCAAAAAGAAGGCTTGCTAAATGCAGTCTCCTGCGATATTCCATTTTTAAAAGGCTATGGCGGTTGAGGTAAGGTGTTATATGACACCGAGGTGGTATATTGAAACAGAAACGTGCACAAGCGTTTTGAACGCGCTGAATTAGCTTTGTAGTTCGGGCATATAACCGGGGTCCATATATTGCGTCTGAGAAATTGAGCTTTGTTAGAACTAACGATTCAACGACTTGAATGCGGAGTTTTTCGCTGAGGTATTGTCTCAGTTTATAAATTACTTTTAATCTGAAAAAACAGTTTCTTACGGTTTTTGCAATATAGTTTTCAAAACGCAGTTCCGAGTCCAGTTCAAGGCCTAAATTTCTAGCTTCGAAAACTCGTTCTACAAGCTCTGATCCTAATTTAATATCGCAAGTAATAGGAAATTTGCTCATATTTGACCTGGATCCGAAAACTATGTATTTAGATTTGACGGGATTGAGGACTAGGCAATTGTTAGTTGACCACTTTGTACTCTCTCGAGATCCGCATTAAGCGCTTGTATCGCCGAATCTATCTCACTTGTAGTATTAATTCCTTGGTAGTGAGTCCGGAATTAAAGGATATATATATTATATATTATACACTCATAGCGCCGTCATTTATGAACTGATCTAAATTTGTTATTTGTTTGAAGAGATTTGGTTTCAATCAGGTTTCGCGTGAATTTTAATTGGTATTGGACCTTGGGATTGGACGATATGCCAGAGAACACCTAAGAATGGTATGGAAAAATATTTGTTGATTGTGACTTTGGTAGGTTTATGAAAATCATTGCTTATAATTAATAACACTTAAGAACTAAATTATTCTGTGACAAAACTAGTGGATTAAAAAAGTATTTTTTTTTTATTTTTTATATGAAAAGTGGCAAACGAGCATACGGCTCACCTGATCTTAAGTGATCACCGTCGCCCATGAACATCCACAGCACCAGAGGAGCTGTAGGTGCGTTGCCGACCTGTGAGATAGGAATAGGCTCGTTTCTTGAAGGTCCCTAAATCGTAGACGTTCGGAAACACCACTGGCGACAGTTGATTCCACAAGTTAAAGTTGACTGCCAGGTTATTGTTGTATTTAAAAAACATATATATTAATCTTATTCCAATCTACGCAAAATGTGCAAAGTACATAGTACATAGTGAAGTGAGCTCGTTTCTCTTTCTCTCAAAAAAAATCATACCAGTATTCCACCTCTTACCCCACGGGTCAAATTCACGCTTTATGGTTTTGTATTTATTGAATTCTAAACTGTGTCAACTGCGTACAGTGAAACATTTTTACGATTTCACCTTAATATTCTCAAAAAAATTTTATGTACAAAAATTTATTGTATAAACAATACATAATTTTTTTTTATTTCTGAAAAGATATAGGACGAAAAAGTTATTTTGTAATTTTTATTCCATTAAATATCTTTTTGAAATTTCAAGCGCGAAAGGAGCAAGTTTCAAGCAAGGAAAATAGTTGCAAAAATGAAGTGAATAATCTTATAGAATGTGGGACATTATAAAAATATAAAAAATGTTATTTCATAACGCTTCTTTTATTTATTAATGTTTTGTACAAGGCATATTCTACGCAAAGACGACTGCTTAGTATTCCTTCCCCTCGCTACTGCTATTGATCAGATATGGCGGCATAACATAATTATTGGTCCTGCATCTCCTTTATTTAATAATACACCGACATTAATACCAGTATTCAAATGAAGTTATGTATCGAATTACTGACAATTTTGTCGTCGCGTTGACGTCATTTTTTATATAACTTTTCGTTTGTTCGTCAGTTTGGATGAGACCGTATTATCAGCCTATGTTTTTTTAAATAATTTCCAAGTGTGTGGTCAGTCGCCAAGGTTCCCGTCTAAAATACATATATATATATTGATATTAAGTAGAGACTTCATCTGTTCATAAGATTTTGTACCCACGATCCAAAACATGAGCGGTCACAGCTTGGATACTACCAAAATAACACACTTACACACATCATCGAGCCGTGGTAGCTCAGTGTCCGGGCGGTTGGCTAAAGTTGCATAGTACGCAGCAACCTGAGATCGATCCCCGGTGCCGGCACCAATAAATTTGTTGTTGCAATTTTATGTGATGATTTACCACGCGGTCGGCGTTGAAGGAAAACATCGTGAGGAAACCTAAATGTCTTAGAAATTATTTCTCAGGCATTTGAAGTCTGCCAATCCGCACTAGCGAAAGGCGACACGGGCCAGCCGAATTCGCCTTCTCCCCGGGTCCACTTTGGTGGACGACGCAGGCCCCCACCCTTGTCGCCCAGTGAACCCGAGGCCCCTTTTAGTCGCCTTGTACGACAGGCAGGGGATACCGTAGTCTTATTCTTGAGAGCCCAGAACTACAGGGCTGCATATTAGAAAACCTTACATATCTGTACAAATCTATATGTGTCAGACAATAATCACTAATTATAACAGAAGCCACTTCTAAGGAGCAATTAATAAAGTTATTAATTAAAGGACTATTGTCGACAAAGGTCTACATGAACAATTAAGCATTTAGTTTGCTAAGACAAAGGGTGCCAGATACGGGTGAATTTATTTATTAGTATTAATTCCTTGATCGCACAGGCAAGCTTGAACTCAGTGGGACACTTGACTTGGAGGTAGTTAACAACTTTATATACCTGGGCTCAAGCATTAATTGTAATGGTTCATGCGAGAACGAGATCAGGCGAAGAATCGGGATGGCAAAGGGGGCCATGGCGCAACTTCAAAAATATGGAAAGATAGGACCATATCACTAAAACAAAGAGTTACCTTGTGCGCACACTTATGTTTTCCATATTCACCTACGGAGCTGAGACATGGACCCTGAAGAAAGCCGATCGTGATCGCATTGATGCCTTCGAGATGTGGTGCTGGCGAAGGATGTTACGGATCCCATGGACAGCACATCGTACCAACGTGTCCATCCTGAGGTAACTTAAAATCGAAGCTAGGCTGTCCACCATATGCCTACGCAGGTAGCTGGAATACTTTGGTCACATTGCCAGAAAAACAGCAATAACCTAGAAAGGCTAGTTGTTACTGGTAAAATTGACGGGACAAGACCGCGAGGTCGAAGCCCGACACGTTGGACTGACCAGATCCGCACCACTCTAGGCACGTCGGTTAGCGATGCTCTGCGCACGGCTGCAGATAGAGGAAAATGGCGACGGATCACTAAAATCAAACTGTTCCCACGAGATGGTCACGACGACACCGAGCTACCACTGTTCTTTTGTAAAGAAAATAATAATTATAACATAAATTATAATCATTTATAACTTATATTTAAAAATTATTTTATAATCTTTACTCGCATAGTGAGATAATTAACCCAAACCTTAAATTCCTATTTTATTTATTTACTTTAACAAGTAAATTACAATTACGTATTATGGAATCATTGTATAAATATATAACATAATATAGATTTTTAACCAGTTTCTTTATTGCCTGTTTACTATAACTGGACACAAGTTAAGTAGATTTGGAACTTAAATCTTAAAATTTTGTATCTATCTAATTTTATCCCATTAACCACGGGGTTTTCCGACGATTTGTTGGAAAAAATTAATCCATTGATTTTTTTCATTTTTGTTCATCGTGACAGTGAACTTCAAAACCATCTACATTATCTAGTTAATTGGTATTGCGTGACTTTCATGTTAGCGTAATAACATAACAACATTCAACAATTTCGTGGAATTAGTTGTTTTTTGCGATTTTTCCGAACCGATAAACCTTAAGGGATTCTGAAGAATTGAGTCTATTTTCAAATATCGGCGACTCAAATGCATTCAATTTAGTCTTGCATATTACATTATGTTGGCTTCGCATCCGAAATCCTTTTAGTAGGTGTTTTTGGGCGATGGAATCATTTAAGTTTCATAATGAAACCGATCTATTACAGTTATATCAATTACACGATTGTCGTGCTAGTGGTACTACATCGGAAACCATAGTGACACCAAAATGATACTAAAATTAGCAAATCTCGACGACTATGTTTCTAATGCACGATATTTTGTAGACAATTGGTTTAGCAGATTCAGGGACCTTTTTTGCCCATTTTTATTTCTCTGCATATTCATATTAGAAAACCTAACATATCTGTACAAATCTATATGTGTCAGACAATAATCACTAATTATAGCAGAAGCCACTTCTAAGGAGCAATTAATAAAGTTATTAATTAAAGGACTATTGTCGACAAAGGTCTACATGAACAATTAAGCATTTAGTTTGCTAAGACAAAGGGTGCCAGATACGGGTGAATTTATTTATTAGTATTAATTCCTTGATCGCACAGGCAAGCTTGAACTCAGTGGGACACTTGACTTGGAGGTAGTTAACAACTTTATATACCTGGGCTCAAGCATTAATTGTAATGGTTCATGCGAGAACGAGATCAGGCGAAGAATCGGGATGGCAAAGGGGCCATGGCGCAACTTCAAAAATATGGAAAGATAGGACCATATCACTAAAACAAAGAGTTACCTTGTGCGCACACTTATGTTTTCCATATTCACCTACGGAGCTGAGACATGGACCCTGAAGAAAGCCGATCGTGATCGCATTGATGCCTTCGAGATGTGGTGCTGGCGAAGGATGTTGGACTACGCCCTTTATACTCTCTTTACGAGAAGGCCTGCGCTCAACAGTGGGACATAGAATATATATATTTATATATATATATATTTATATATATATATATATATATATATTTATATATATATATTTATATATATATATTTATATATATATATATATATATTTATATATATATATTTATATATATATATATATATATATATTTATATATATATATTTATATATATATATTTATATATATATATATATATATATATATTTATATATATATATATTTATATATATATATATATATTTATATATATATATTTATATATATATATTTATATATATATATATTTATATATATATATATTTATATATATATATATTTATATATATATATATTTATATATATATATATATATATATATATATTTATATA